>OW026427.1:7500000-10000000 GCA_932274075.1 Diarsia rubi
CATTGTTACAATTTTTATTTTATTTAAAAAAAGAGGCACATTTTCAAGATAAAAAAAATAAAGATCTCTGTTTGAACCGAACAACAAAAGAAGAAACACCATATTATTCAATCGCAAGTATCAAAGAGAATTAAATAAACTTGAGACGAAAGAGATTCCGCTCCTATCTTTTTTAAAAAACGTTAGCGATTTAAAGCGTAAGTTTAAATAAATAAATAATTATGTTACAATAAAATGCTTTTATTTTAAGTATTTTAGTATAGGTACCAAGGAAAAAAACTTAAGGCTTAACTCGCTATCTGTACTCCAAAAAACAAACAAAAAATATAGTCGTTACGCTATCTGGCCTTATTGCGATCTAGTCCAAACACGATATAGTCCTAACAAGATCTAGTCATATCGAGATTAAGTCCTATAGCAAACTAGTCACATCTGCTATTTAGTCTTATCGAGAGGTAGTCATAACGCTTCTAACCCTCTGGATTCAACACAACAGGTATTTTTCCAGTAGATGCTACAAAATTCTCAAAAAAAATATTCAATCCTATCGAACTACAAATATACCACAACCTGATAAATGCACTAAACGAAAAAGAGACAGATTTTGATGCCAATTGTGACAATAGTATGTCTACAGAAGAATCACCAAATTTTCCAGGTGAATTTGTTCCAACATATAATGGTTCTACATCAACAGTATGCACCGACCAAAGAGACGAACCTGCACCAGAGGATTTACTTACTTCAGACTTAGAAAATGCTATCGATAATAATTCTTCAACAAAGGGTTGTATTGAGGAACATGCTAATCCTGACTGCTCTGGTTTTGAAATCTGTTCTACTAGCAATACAATCAACATGGCAAGAACAACTAGTATTCCACATTGCTCAAATTTTGATGAACACACATTGACTGTTCAAGATTATGTCATTCCTAGTTGCTCGGTCTTTCAACAGCCCACCACTTGTATTCATATTGACTTTGGCTGTGAACAACCTTTGGAGGATATAACTGGTGAACCAGCAATACCAGATTGTAGTACTTTTGAAGGCCATGCTATGAATGATTCCGTCGTATTAACCAACAATGAAAATTCATTTCCATTGGTAAATAAAATATTAAAATTGATATCATTTGATACAACCGCAAATGACGCTATTAAAGCAAAAATTCTAAAAGCTATATCATCTACTAATGGTGATGACGACAAGTCTGATGATATTATGTCGCCAAATAAAGAAACTCTAGAGAAGTTGTTTAAATTACAGAAAAATAGCCCTGAAAAGAAAAGGAAAATACACTTCTGGACACATCTTTTGGCCCACCTTGTATTTTCAGTTTCGTTTGGTCCTAGCTAAAATTTTATATTAGGTCGAGCAAAAAGTTTTTATGCAGTTTTGAACCTGGCACATTCACAATTTCATTCAATAGTCTTTTTTTGAATTTCGAACACAGAATTTAAAGAAACAAAAGACAATTTGGAGCCTGTTTGTTGATATCAAACAATCGAATACTAAGAAAACTTGGTTTTATTGGTTTACTTGGATTTAATTCTTGAAAAAGTGATTGATATCTTTGGTTTTGCAACAAACATTACTTATTCTTAACATTAAGGTGAGGTTCTATCAATAATCTATGGATACTTCACCTGAAGTCGCCGCCCAAGCTGTGGCACTTAGGCCGGACACAGCCAAAGAAACGTGAGTGCTCAACTTAATTTAAGTCGATCTGCGGTCCGAAATGTTTATCGGAGGTACCTAGAGACTGGCGGCTTTGTTCGTCGCCAAGGAAGGCCACGATCTCGGGTCACAACTGAAAGGCAGGATCGATTCATCGTGACGACCAGCTTGAGAAATCGTCACCTTACCTCCATTGAGATACAAAACCAACTTCGCGACTTCCACGGAGTATCTGTGAGCGCTCGAACTGTTCGGAGAAGGTTAAAAGAACGCGATATGGTACCACACAAGCCAGCTAATGGGCCCAAACTAACGCGAGCCCACCGAACAGCGCGCCTTCATTTCGCACGCAGTCATTTAAATTGGACACAGCAAGATTGGAGCCGTGTACTCTTTTCTGATGAGTCTAAAATTGTGTTCCACTACTAACTTGAAAGTTGTCCCATTATTGGTTGTACATTTTGAGCCTTATGCCTAAAGCACACAACACATTTTTGAACAGTAACTCTAGATAGATTTCTACCCCCCAAAGGCCAATAGTTTTGCCTAATGTTTGCCAAAACCAACTGAGGCCCGGCGGCGTGTAATAACTTTCTGTGAACAGTTTGAAACAAAACTTTAGTTAAATGATGCTTACTGCACAAAAGTATAGGATGTTTCACGTTGTAATCGTAAGGAGAATTATTTAATCTGCCTCCGACTCGAATAATACCGTCTGAATCTACAAAGGGTGATAAAGATATGAGACGATTTTTATGAGGCAGGGATTTTTCTGATTTCAAAATAGAATATTCATCTGGAAATATTTCAAATTGTGCATTACGTAAAATACATTTTAATGAAGACTGAATTTCCTGATTAGACAGCCAGCCTACTAACTTGTTATCTTTATTTTTTAAATTATGAATGTACTTTTTGATAAGAGCCACAATTCTTTGCAAACTGTTGAAATCTGAATATTTATGAATTAATTGTTGTATTAATGTTTGACTCTGAATGTGGCTATTGTTGGACTGAGTTATATAACAAGTTAATTCAGGCAAGTCTTGTTTTGAAATGTCGTTGGGCGGTTTTGGCCACTGACATTCATTTTGCAATAAAAAAGAAGGGCCTTCTAGATCAGTCTTCACCCCTCGAGAAACCAGATCCGCGGGATTGTCTCGTGTTGGCACATAGTTCTATACGGATTCAAAGGTGGTCTCCTGTTTCTCATTGACACGATGCCTGACAAAAGGCTTGAGTTGTGTCGATGGTGCGGATAACCAACTCAACACAATTGTTGAATCACACCAAAAGACGCATCGGCTAACTGGTATAGTAAGGGATTCTTTGACCTTTGTACACAATCTTGCACCTACCAGCGCTCCACATAGCTCTAACCTGGGCATCGTTGTTGGTTTGATGGGGGCTACACGATTTTTAGAAGCTAGTAAGCGTACCATTACTGCATTACTGCTGTCAATGCTGCGTATATAGACGCAAGCACCGTATGCCTTTTCACTGCTATCTGTAAATATGTGTATTTCATTTATTTTACAGTTGTCACATATTATCCATCTAGGAATGTTCAAAGAATTTAAATGTTTCAACGCATCTACAAATTTTGAACACTGATATGCTATGTCCTGAGGAACCTCAAACAAGTTTGGAACGCGAATTACGAAGGCTGCGGCCGGGATACTTAAAAAAAACCAATTTAGATTTTAAAACTAGTTTAATTCAAGTAAAAGGAATTACAATAAAAGAAAACTATATCTAGCTAAATCTAAAGTTATGTCTTCCTTCAAAGCCGAAATAGAAGTGATCGCCCTCATGTTGCGCTGGCGCGATGGTGCCGCGGTATTTTGTTAGTTCAGCACCTTTGCCTCGTGTCGCTAATTGCGCATTTTACTTGTTTGTTATAATTGATTGAGGTCGTCCTTAGTCAGCGCTTTAGATATACTACGCCTGCGTAACACCTCCGCCTGTAGTTCAGCAACTATTTTAAAACGCTTAGTGAAAATGTTGCTGGTAGGTTTTCTCGTTGCGTATGCGTTTCAGATGTTACAGGAACTGCGTCTTCATGATTTCCTGGTCCTGTGGATACAGCATCGTTTTGGTTCCGTTTCCTGGAAAGGGTTCTTCCAGGGAAATATCTTCTGGTTATCATCGCAATTGTAAGTATGGCTGCGATACACAGTATAACATAAAACGGTATAGTGGTATGATATAGCGTTTCAGTTGTTTCAAACGATGAAATCGGCGACTGAAGAGTTATTCTGTCCTGAATAGTGTGTAGTCTATCCAAGTTAATAGATGTTAGATTTGCATGTAATGAGCTTATCTCCTGCATTTCAGTAGTGTAGGGGACGTTCAATACTTTTACAGGTTGGCCTTTTATCTCGTCCTTGGTGTTTAGTAAGGTAATTTCGTTTGTGTGTATCGAGCAGTGCAATGGAATGGTGGCAAGGTAGCTTCCCCGCAGTGTGTCGTAATCGTCGCTTCCACATTTCATCTGGACTCTAGTAGATTGAGGAAATGATATAACGTAGTGTCTACTGTCTAGTTCTTCTACAGCCGGTTTAAATAGATGTACAGTCGTTAGTTTACAGGATTTTAGTAATGTCTTGCTTGAAATGAAGGTTTGCACGCAGTCAGCTTGAGTCTGGATATAGTGATTTGTCTTTTGCTCGCAGAGATACCGATTATTATCTAACTTCGGGCATTCTGCCTCCATGTACATGAACGTTTTCCCATTTGTTGCTATGAAAGGATAAGGAGGTATGAGGACTTGGTTGTTCTTGTTCGGGACTATGGAGAGTTTGTAGAGTGTATAAGTATCTTCTGAGACTATGGGGAACCTAAATGCTATTACTATTCTCTTGTCGTCGTAATAATATCCGGCTTTAATGGTGTCATAGTACTGTCGTAGTTCTAACTCTATTACGTGGTTCTTACCATAAATCTCCTTAAGCCTATTTACTACGCTACCTAAAATGTCTATTCCTAACATGCTATGATGGGTAGTCATCACGCGGGTGAACGATAAAATATTCTCTATTCTATATAATTCCGATAACACGTCCTCTATGTTTTCGCTGACGATAGTCAACAGCTGATTGAACTTAGCGACCTGGATCATATTTATGCTACTTTCTGCTTGTTTTATTAATAGACTCAGTGTGGTGTTAATTTTGTTCTGGTTTTCAACAATTTTGTTTATAATATTAGTATGAGATAGCATCCACTCTTTACTGATGCTGATATGCTCGTTAAATTCGTCTACAGTCTTTTTTTGATTATTTCTCAACGTCTCTATGGCGTTATTATATCGAACAGCATCCGAGTAATCGAGGTTACCTGTAACGCTTTTTATGACAGATCCTAGGCCGTCTATAAGACCTCTTTTCGACCGTCTAGGCTCCAGAGTACGTAGGTGGTCAGTGACTCTACTTAACTTATCCGAAAGGTAGTCTATTTGATACTCGTAGAGAGAATATGCATCCTTCATCATGTGTAATTTAATGTAATCGAATTGAGTTTGTAGGGTGGAAAGAGTGTTTTCAATGTCGTCCAGGTTGACATATTGAAGGAAAGTATGATAGTGGGTTATTAGTCTGAGTGGTCCAAGTTTAAAGGGTAGTAGTCCAACTCCAGAGTCTAGGTTTTCAAGTTTTATCTCCTGGCTCCGTATTGCATGTATTGTCAGTATCAGCGTCATCCTGCAACAATTTAGCAGTCTTAGGTACGCGTTTAAGTCGTGATTTTGCTACAGGGCCGCGTTTCTTTGACGTATAGATGTGGATAGGTAAATCTGCTAAGACTACATCCTGAGTATATCTAGGGGCTAACTTTTGTCGCGGGGCTGATGGGTTTTTTATGAAGATCTGTTGCTTGGGTTGATACTCCTCCTCCTGCTCGCGGGTTTTATTTCTATTTTCGATTAAAGAGGTGCGATTAGTAAGAGAGGTTTCGTTTATGATTTGGTATACTTTTTTCATTTGATCTCTATGGTTTAATACGTACTGTTGCAATAGGTGGCTACTAAGATCGATGTCCCACGGGTCTCGGCTATCAAAATGCCCAGTTATTACATCGAATGGTCTGCACTTAGTAAAACTATGGATTGAGCTATTATATCCGAGTAAGGCGTATGGTATTAGGTTATTGGCGGGTTCTTTTTTATGTTGAATACGTAGGATTCTTATATGTTCGAGTAACGTGGAGTGGAACCTTTCTATGTTGCCGTTATCGTTGGGACTGTGAGCTAGCGTTTTATGGTGATTAATTTTGTGGAGTCTAGTGAATTCAGCGAACAGCTGATTAGCATACTCGGTACCGTTGTCCGTTATTATAGTTACGGGGAATCCGTGGTGAGTGCAGAACTGCAATAGGCCCTGTAAGATACTAATTGCGGTGCCGTCTTTCATAAGATATGCTTGCCCGTATTTAGAGAATACATCGATGAATGTTAGGTATTTTTCATTTTCGACCGTGAAAAGGTCCATATGAATTATCTCGAACGGTTTAGTGGCCGGTGGCACTATGTTAAACTTTTGTTTGATGGGACTTCGATCATATTTTGCCTGACCACAAATAGTGCATTCGTTAACATATTTTGTGATAGGGGGGTCTACTCTGAAATTACACTACCGATTGTTCGGGACCGACCGACACACGACCGAAGTACGCATTGTTGTCGTACTACGAAAATAGTTCGGTTTAGCTAGTCTCGGTCGGGCACCATAGGCAATGTTCGGGAGAGTATCAGACCGAACGAAATGAAGTGCTAGAGTTGAACATTGCATCGATAAGTTTCTTTTAGCCAATCTTGATTTTGGTATACTATAATTATTGTTGAAATACATATTAAAATTATTTTTTATAACAAGGAAATTAAACATCGCTTTTAATTCGGTATTTATAACTACGAACATCGTAATATTTTTCTAAAAACAATATATTCGTAGCCGAAATAAAGTTTACCTTTGCCGATTGACAAAAAATGTGATGGATGACAACTAATTTCTAAACAACTTTCGTTGCTTGAGTTTTTATAATGCAAATTCACAAAAAAATACTCAAACCAAAAAAAACCTCGTCTGCCGCGACCGTCCTAACGATAACCGTATTAACTATCAAGTGTTGACTGAAGCAACTGAAGTGCAAAGTGTTTAAGTTAAGTTGTGAACTGTAAACAAAAAAGTAACCTATAAATTATTCACTTGCCGTGATCAAGAAGTGCCCTTCGAACATTTTGGGAACAGTTGAAGCATTATACGACGAAGTTGCCAAGTGGGCTCAAAAGAAAAAAAGGACCATTGGGGTGGGAATATCGTTCCTCATGTACGTGTTTTCAAAGTTTGAAAACGAAAGTTATCAGAAGAAGTCACCATGTCCGGACCGACAGCTGCACAAATCGATGCTCTCCTTGATTTCCTCGACGAGCATCGAAATTTGGCTCGAGGCAACTTGAGGAGCATCGACGGTCGTGTGCTCAGCCATAGGTTGTGGGACGAAATACATAGCACACTGAACGCTATGGGTGGGTGTACAAAAACTGTGAAACAGTGGCAAAAGGTTTGAGTCTTATATTGCTTGATTGAGATCTTATAATACAAAAACAAAACATATTTTTGTGAGTGAGTGTGTAATTTGAATGTTTATTATTTTAGGTGTGGACTGATAAAAAACACCTGACGAAAAAGGCAGCATCAGCTGCACGTCAGTCTGCATCTGCCACAGGAGGTGGACCATCCACTGCCCCTTCACTCTCTCGATGGGAGCTTAAAATTTGTTCCATTATGGGAGATGGATTTGCTGACCCGCAGACTTCAGCGGCAACACAACCTTTTGTTCAGCAAGTATGTATTGTTCTGTATCTATTAAAAGTATATTTAATAATCTAGTTATTATTTGTATGTAAAGATGTTCAGTGACAATTTGTATTGAAAAATAAAATAATGTGCTTTAATCTCAATTTTAATAAACTCAATTTTGCTTTCCAGCCATCTCAAGAGGAAACAGCTGCCTCTGCCCATGAGCCATCCAACCAAGAAGGGGATCTTTATTTACTGAATGGTATGTAGTGCAAATAAATAATATTTTTATATTACACAGTACCTATTATTGTACACACATTGTATACACAGTATTATTGACTTGCTGTGTTATTGTAAATAATTACTAAAACCATCATCACATTATCTTAATATCCTACCACATATATTTTTTTAATTTGTTAAGGCTTATTTTGTTTTCATGAACTTAAATACATATAAGAACTCAGTGATTAGTTTTTCTAACATTGTTTTGTTTTTATACATATTTTCTCATACTTATATTAATTTTTGTACATCTTTTTCCATCAGAAACACAGTCCCAACAACAACCAAGCCAGCAGGCTTCAGCCACACCACCCAGAAATGCCTCAACAGCACAAAACCAGCGGACTCGTAAGTCATTGTTTAATTTTGTTAAAGCATTTAATCAGCATCCTTTTGTTATAGATTTTTCATAATATATACACATCAAAAATAGGGGTTAGTCCCGCTATGGTATGGTCCCGGTATGGCACCCTCTTAAAATACCTATCAAAAAGTCCCGCTATGGTACCCTTCAGTTTTTGGTACTGTTGTAAAGAAAAGTTATACAATGCGTTAAGAAAAAAATAGTATAAATAAAAAATATCTTTTCTTAACTATTATAGTTAAGCAAGATAATATTTATTAATACTATTTTTTAAACAAATCACGCTCGGTAATTGTCGTTTCACATCAGGTAGTTACCTGACCAACCGGTTTTTTCGTAAAACAATAGAGACGAGCCCTTCCTCGAATTCGTATCTAGCTCTTCCCTTTTGTTTTTATGAAAATAGAGAGAGACAGTATTATTCCGGGTTTAGTTTGCTATTTGCAGCTGTACTTTTGCGATATGAGTAATTAGGATAGCTTGTTAGTTTATCTATTGCAATGTCTGGGTCAAGTAGTTCACGTGGTGTAAATTTAATAATTATTGACAGTCGACGCGGTGGAAAAACTTTATTACGTGCCGGACATAAATATATTAAACGCAGAGAAAATAAAAATTCAAGTACTTGGCATTGTGTAAATAGGAGAAATAGTATTAAATGTAGTGGATATATAACTATTGAGAATACCAATAATACAATAATTAAAGATTATAAACACAGTGATCAGTGCGTGCCACATTTTGAAGACAATGAAGTTCAAATGGCTATAAGTGAGTGCAAAAAAGAAGTAAATTCAAATTACGGATCAGTACAGAAAATTTTCGAAAAACACATGGGTAACTTAAAAGACAAAGGGTTACACCTTACAGGAAATGTTCCTGACTATAAAAAATTAAAAACAGTATTATACAGACACCGAAATAAGTCGTTGAACGTACCAAAAACACAATTTAAGAATGTGGAAGAAATTATAATACCAGAAGAATTTAATAAGTATGTATTGGCTGATTATTGTAATGAAGACTGTAATCGAATAATTATATTTTCCTCGACAGAAGTAAAGGAATATATAAAATGTGTAACGCATTACTTTGGTGATGGCACTTTCGACGGCTGCCCAAACCCATTCGAACAAGTTTATGTCATTCATGGAGACATGGGAAGCACTGAGTTATCCACGAATGTAGCACCATTATTTTATATTCTGTTAAAAAACAAAGAAGGGAAAACTTATGAAAAAGTTTTCGAATTGATTAAACAAACTTTGCCTGAATGGCGTCCATCGAAATTTACCTTCGATTATGAAATAGGAGTAATAAATGCAGCAGCGAAGATTTTTCCTGATATCAAAATAAATGGATGTAACGTACATTTTCAAAAGAACGTTATCAAAAAAGCGAAATCTTTAAATCTCATGGAACACGAAGAGTCCTCGAACCATGTTAAGCAATGCATAGGCTTGGCGTTTTTGCCAAAACAAGATATTGAAGACGGCTGGCTGCATATAATGGAAAATAGGTATAATATCTTGGTTACTTTCCAAAATGATGTTTGAGTACTTAACTCTAATTATATGGCAAAAAAGTAAAGAACAACAATATCAGTAAGGACCTGTTAATTTCATTGCTTTACAAGTACGAACGTTTAATAAGTATTTTTTTCAGTTTCGACGATGAAGCTATGAACAAATTCAATGACTATTTTGTCACTCAGTGGCTTGAATATCCAGACCTCATTTGGTGTTGCCATAATGAACGCCATAGAACAACTAACTTGGCGGAATCATGGAATGGCAGATTCAACAAAATTATTGGAAAAAATCCCAGTTTATTATTGTTTCTGCAAACAATTGGCAACGACACATGTCACTTTGATATAAAACAAGCCAAGTAAGTTGTATTTTTTAGACAATATTTTTAAGCAGATATAATATTTTTAAAAGCAGATATATATTTTTTTACATAATACGAGTACATAGAAGAATTTGAAAATGGATTTGATTTTATTTATTTTGGTAGATATTATTGGTTGTCGCCTTCTATTACAGACGGTTACTGAAAAAAATATAGCTTAACTTAAATAACTGATGATTTTTGTTATAGCTTTCGACTAAAAAGATCACCTATAAATTCAAGAAAAAGAACAAGTATAGAAATCGACCGCCAGATTCAAAAGCTAACAAAAAGTTACGAAAATAAAGCTATCTCCATTGGTGATTTTCTGATTAACATATCAAAGTCAACATTTCGATCAGAACATTTAAAAAAATAGTTTATTTTAATTTTGTTTTTAGCCTATTAAAATGTTTAATACTTTTTCTCGATGTTGATTATTTTTTGTAGTTTATGTTTACAATTTGCGCCTTTTTCTCCATGTTGATTATTTGTAATTAATATATTTGTCTAGTTGGTTGTTGATTATTTTTGTAGTTTATATAAATTTACAATTACTGCCTTTTCTCAATGTTGATTATTTGTAACTAATATTTATGTCTGGATGTTGTTTTTATTTGTAGTTTATAATATTTACAGTAATACTTTTCTGAGATGTGGATTTTTTATATTTTTTTTATTGTTGATTATTGGTAATTAATATTGTTGATTATTTTAAAAATTACATTGCAATTAATATTTCGTTTTACTGTTTGATATTTTTTTATAAATATTTTGAATTAATAAAAGACTGATTTAATATCGCAAACAGACGTTTTATTGATACACTCCTAAAAGTATTTATTTATAGATACACTTTTCTTTTCAGTTGTACCTTCTATTGTCTAACGTAGATCTAAAAGATGGGTACCATAGCGGGACTTTTTGATAGGTATTTTAAGAGGGTGCCATACCGGGACCATACCATAGCGGGACTAACCGAAAAATAGATTGTGATCACTAGCATAAGCTGATATACCTATATAATTTATAATTTGATGGAAAATTGAACTGTTTTATTATTTAATATTCTAAATCTACATTTTTAAATGAAGAATCTAAAAAGGAGAAAACATCATAATTTATATAATCTACCAAAAAGATTTCGATTTTTCAGTGATTGCAAACTTTTTTGATGTGTAGGTATTTAATTTTGTTTAAATTAGATTCAGGTTTTAAATAACATTAGTGTACAATGTACCATACTAATGTAAATTGTATGCTGTATGTGTACATAAAAAGAGTATATACCAAGTATGTGGGGCAATCTACGAGCATTTAGTTGCCTGAAATAAAGGATAAAATAAATAAATAAATAAAAATGGTGTTCTGTCATTTTACAGCTACACGACTGCGTAGAAGACCTCGGCGAGCGATCCTCCCTCGTGAGTCTCTTCGAGCTGATAGCTCTGTGCGGGACAGGCTGTTTAGGAACGATGAGCGTCGATTGAACCTCGAGGATCAGAGGAATGTGTCACTAGCTGGTATAAAGGCGGTTCTTGAAGAGTTGTGCAGGCATGTGCAGCAACAAAGCCGGCCTAACATTTAAAAAATATTATAATTTATTATGCTAATGTAGTTTTTCTTTTATTATTTTTTTAAGAATTGTCAATGCTATGTATGCTACGTGCATCAAACCACTTTTATTATAAATCGTAAATTTTAAATGGATGTGATGTGGCTGTACTCTTTCTAATAATAAATAAACCCACTTTAATTTTGTTCTACTGTTGTAATTTTGTGTTGAAGTAATTGAATACTTGTTTTAGATGATAGTTTTGTTATTTAAGGTTGATTTCAGTAAAGAAAAACTATGGAGACTTGTAAAAAATTGTATATTAATTATTATTTTCTAATAAAGCAATTAAACTTTCCCTCTGTCTTTGTCCACTCCTCAAAGCATCCGTGGCAGATGTAGGAGCCTGGCTGATGACCTGCCGAGAGTTCTCAGAATCAAAATCATCTTGACTTAGCTCTGGAGCACTCACTCCTGCCTTAACACACATGTTGTGCAATACACAGCAAGCCAAGATGATTTTGCCTGCTCGATCAGGATCATAGTGCAGCTCCCTCGCTGCCAAGAGACACCTCCAGCGACCCTTGAGGATCCCAAATGTGCGTTCTATGGTGGAGCGGGCACGTTTCTGCAGAGCATTAAATCTGCCTTCTGGACTGTCTTCTACAGCATTACTGACAGGTGTAATAAGGTATTCCCTCAAAGGATATCCTGAATCACCTGCCAAAGTAATATTATATAAGTTAATAAAATCATAATCACTTAACTAGTATTTTAAAAATGAATAATTAATATATACTTGCCTAACAGATAATTATGCTGTCTCGGTGAGACTCTCCAGATGGCTCTTTACATCACATTGTGACCAAATGTATGCATCGTGTGTGGCTCCACCATAGGTTGCATTCACATCTAGGATCACACAATCAGAATCGCATATCTGGAAAAAATACTCTCATGACTCTTTGAATGTAGATAGATAGATAGATAGATACAACGGGCTAGTGTCCGCAACTCCGCGCCTAAAGCGAGTATTTTGCGTACGGGTGGGAAATTTATTCGATCCATCCCAACTCCCCGAGAAAGGCCAGCAATCCTTTGGTGTTACCGGCAATCTCGCGGAGAGTACCTGCGTTACCGAAGTACCTGGTCCTGTATGGGGCAACCCCCGAACAGTGCAGGAGCACGTGGGCTGCTGTTTCTTCTTCCTCCATGCAGGCTCGACACAGAGGACTATCTGTGACACCTATAACAAAGAGGTGCTTATTAAAAGTACCGTGTCCAGTGATGGCGGCCGTCACTGTGCGTAGCTGCAGCTTAGTCAGCCGGAGCGCTTGTTTGGTGAGGCGGACGTCGATGGCGGGAAGCGCCTCCTTGGCCTGCCTGCACTCGCCGTGGTCTTGCCACAGCTTGGCATGAAGTTCTCTAGTACGTTTCCTTACCAACGTGCGAAGATGACCAAAAGGGAGCGGCACGATGGGTTCTGGTCCCACCGCCGCCATGCTTGAGCCCCTTCGAGCGAGCTCGTCTGCTGCATCGTTGCCTCGGGAGTCGCTATGTCCTTTAATCCATTGAATGGTTATATTATTGAGGTTACCCACCTGGTTCAGGCGTTGGTGGCACTCGTATATTAGCCCGGAATTGACCGTGTGGCTCCTTAATGCCAGTAGCACCGCCATGCTGTCAGAGAGTATGCGGATCGATTGCTCCTTTACCTCCCTAGCCAAGATGGCTGATGCCGCCAGGGAAATTCCCATGCATTCTGCCTGAAAGACAGTGTTGTGGACCCCCAAAGGTACGGCTAAGTGGATATTGAGATCCTCCGAGAAGACTCCGGCTCCGGTGCCAGTACCTGTTTTAGATCCATCCGTGAAGATTCGCAATTCTGCAGGGCTGAGTCCCTCGCAGCGGTGGTCCTCATGGAGTTGGATTTTGTATTTTTTGTCGAATACGTACTGTTTGGGTACTCGATCGTTAACAGCTTTCACCAGGGGGAACTCGCTTTGGAGTCCCTCTAGTGCCGCAGTATGTTGCGTGTACTTCTTACCCTAAAGTTGTAGCGTATTGAGGCGCACCGCCGTCATCGTTGCTTCCTGCTGAATGAACAGGTGGAGCGGCGGAAGCCCCAGTATGGCTTCGAGGGCTGCGGTCGGAGTTGTCCTCATGCAGCCTGTGATCGCCATGCATGCGAGCCTTTGCATACGTTGAAGCTTGTTAATGGCTGTTATTAATTTTGTGCGGGGCCACCAGACCACTGCCCCGTAGGTGATCATGGGTCGGATTACCGCACTGTAAAGCCAAAGTATAATTTTGGGGGATAGGCCCCACTTCTTACCTATCATCTTCCTGCATTGCCAAAAGGTGATGCAGGCCCTGTCTAGCTTGCTGTCAAGATGACTGCTCCAGTTTAACTTACTGTCCAGGGTAACTCCCAGGTATTTGACCTCGTTGGTTACCTGGAGCTCAGTATCGAATAACTTAGGTAGGCGATGAGGGCCTAGCGTTCGTTTTTGGGTAAACATGACTAGTTCAGTTTTCGTGGGGTTCACTGAGAGATCGAACTCAGCACACCATCGCTCAACTATGCGTAGCGCCTGCTGAGCGAGGTTGCAGATTGTCCCTGTCACCTTACCTGAGATGAGGATGGCTAGATCGTCGGCATACCCAATTGTGTAAAAGTGGTTAGCATTGAGCTTCGCGATGAGGTTATTAATCACTAGATTCCAGAGGAGGGGCGAGAGCACTCCTCCTTGGGGACAACCCTTGGCTATCACTGCCATCTGCTGCTCTACTCCAAGGCGGACTACTCTTTTGCTAAGCATATTAGTAATCCAGTCTGTCAGTACCTGTTCCACCCCGTGACGGGAGAGGGCGGCGCTGATGCTGGAGAAGTTTGTTTTATCGAAGGCTCCTTCGATATCTATAAAAGTACCCAGGCAGGTGCCCTTCTGATGTATCGCTTCTTCTATCCGGCTAACTACTAGATGAAGAGCGGATTCAGTAGACTTACCCGCGCTGTATGCGTGTTGGTTTGCGTGAAGAGGTGTTGCTTTTAAAGCGCCGTCCCTCAGCTCTCTCTCGCATATCTTCTCCATAGTTTTCAGGAGAAAGGAGGTCAGGCTGATCGGCCGGTGGGATTTGGCGTTAGTATAGTCACTCTTACCAGGCTTAGGGATAAATATTACTTTCACTTCCCTCCATCCTTTCGGGACATACCGAAAGGCCAGGCACGCCCGCAAAATAGGCACCAGTCTTTCCGCAACGGAGAGCCCGCCCCACTGCAGTAGTGCAGGAAACACCCCGTCAGGACCGGACGCCTTGAAAGAATGGAAGCACCCGATCGCCCACTGGACTTTCTCCAGCGTGATCATCATGTGAGCGTATTTCCAGTCGTTTCCTGTTGGTGTTTGGTTTACCTCATTCCAGTCAATTGTAGGTGTGAAGACGCAACCTGGGAAGTGAGTTTCAATAAGGACGCGCATCGCCTCTTCTGGAGTAGTGGTAAGCGTATTGTCAGGTTTACGGAGCACTACCGGTTCGGCAGAGTTCTGCTGTGCCAGTACTTTCCTTACCCTGTTTGCTTGTTGGCAGCAGAGCGTCTGTGTCGGATGCATTTCTTGTAGCTAGATTTGGCCGCCCTATAGACGTCCCAATCCTCGTCAGCACAGGTGTTCATGGCCCTATTAAGGGCTGCCCTTACCTTCCGACGCTTACGTTCCAAATCCGCTCCCCACCATGGTTGCTTGCCTGGTGTTGCGGGTGGAGTGGTTTCTGGGCAGGATGCATGGTAGCTATCTAACAGTGTTTTCGTCAGGTAACTTACTCGTTCTTCTATCTGGCCCGTGTTGTCAAGGGTCTTCCAGTGCTTTGTTGGCGCAAGCTTGGTTTCCAGGATGCGAGTGTAGGCCACTCGATCCGTATTGCGTGGGTTGCGGCGCGGCAGTAAAGGTGTCACACAGACCGGGATGTCGAAGCGGATCCACCTGTGATCCGAGCAGGAGGCCTCTTTCGAGACCTGCCAGTCGGATGTGATAGCCGCTACGCCCGCCGATGCCAGAGTTAGATCTATGATCGTTTGACTGCGTCTGGTGACGAATGTTGGTTCTGAACCTGTATTTAGTAGGGTTAGGTTTGTCGTAAACAGATAGTCAACTAAAGCCTTACCTCTTTCGTTCTGCGTTCTCATGCCCCACAGAGGGTGATGAGCGTTTGCGTCGGCCCCTATGACCACCTCCAGGCGCGTGCACTCACAGTGCCTCACGAGGCGGGCGAGGTCATACGGGGGCGGCTCCTCAGCCTCAGGCATATATGCCGAGACGAAAGCCACCTCTACTTCGGTGTCCCCGCGCTGTAATAGCAGCCTAGCTGCAGAGATATCCCTGCAACAGAACTCTGTAAGTGGCTGTGCTTTTATGTTACGCGTCGTATAGATGCACGACCTTGGATTATCGTGCTCTGAGCTAAATAGAAGCTTACCCCCAAGATTGGAAAGTCCTTGTATTCGTCCCGCCCTGATCCACGGCTCCTGGATCAGGACTATGGCCGTATGTTGAACCTCCAGCCACTTCCGTAGCTGAGCCGTTGCGGTCTGACTGTGGTGGAGGTTTGCCTGCAGGACTTTACAGGTTAGCGAAGGGGATGCCATTGCTGGTCGATCCTTCTTCGTCACCCTCAAGCCGCAGCCCAGCAAACAGAAAGCCGGGGTCGAAGCCGCCCTCCTCCAGGTCAGAAGCCGATGACAATATATCGTCATCGAGCTCCCCACCCGACGTAAGGACGGTTTCCACACCGACAACTGCTGGGGCCTCTGGCTCTGCTCCCGCAGGCACGACCGTAGGCCGCTCCGTAGAACTTGTGGAGGGAGTTGCCTCCTCCACCCGTGTCACCCCCGATGTGGTAGCTTCTGCCGGATGTCCCTGAGGGACGTTGACGAACTTGCCACTCGGTGTCTGGAACATCACATAGACCCTCCCGGCACAGAATGACAGTCGTCGTTCGGCATCCATCAGAGTCGGGATATGGTCCTCAGGGATCCCGACCACCACGAAGCAAGCTTTCTCCTGCCTCTTAGCCTGCAGCAGTACCCAACTCCTGATGTCAATCCACCGATTCTGATGGCACAGAAGTCGCCCGATATTGAGTGGGTCCGTGAATACCCCCCGGTCGTCAGGGATCAGTATGCCGCAACGTACGCGGCGCTTGATGTCTGCCTGCTTCTTGATAACAAGCGACGTGCCAGCAAGAGGAGGCATCTCCGCGATTAGCTTCTGCAGCCAGCTTAAGGTGACTTCGCTATTGCACCACAGCTTAAGCACCCCATCCGTAAACGTCGGCCTGGCGTTGAAGACCGGCACTGGCAAGTCCTCCGCGTCAGGGGAGCAGGCTTCGGCGAGCATCTTCCTCTGAAGAGCCTCGAGGATCTGGTCCGCCACCTCCTTGATGATCTGCCCCGTCTGGCCGCAAGTGACTGCGACGTCGAGGTCCGATCCTGCAGCTTGGGCGTAGCTACGGTTAGCGACCCGCTTGGACTTATCAAGCCGCGGCCGCTTACGCTCCCCTCGAGGTGATGAGGTCTCGTTGAGAGCCCGCTTAGCCGCGGCCTGATCATTCCGAACAGGTCGCTGTGTAGCCGCCACGGCTGGTCCATCTACCGTGCCTTGCCCTTCTACCGTGCCGGCTGGTGGTCGACTGGAGCCTGGTCGGCTGTTGTCGACGTCGGCCTGAGACCGCTTGCCTGCGGAGAAGAAATTGACTGTGCCACTGGTCGGTTGCTCCTGACCTGCAGCATTAGCCAGCATTACTTGACCGGACTTACCCTTACCTTGTGCCGCAAGCCGCTGTTTCTTGTTCGGCCTGTTCCTTCTTCTAGCACCACTTGCCAAGGGGGCCGGAGCAGCTTGCACTGCGGGGTCCGCACGTTGATGGCGTGATGCCGGAGCGTTACCCCCCTTCCTGCCTTTGTTCCTGCCCTTCTGCACCTGCCAGTTACGTGCGAACACGTCGTTGGTGATGCAGAGCTCCGCAGACTGACTATTGACGGCCAGCGGGGGAGGGGCTACTAGAGGAGCTGAGGGTGAGGGAGGATTCGGCAGCAAAGCCCGCCTACCGGCGTTAACCGTTGCGGGGGACTGTGCACCCTGAGGGGAGAAGGATCGGAACTGGTCCCAAGCAGCGCCGATGTCCTTCCCTTGTTGTGGGACTTGTTGGTCTTGGCCGCGGTATTCGCCACTGCCAGACCTGTGCCCGCACTGGAGCTCGCTGCCTTAGCATCCGAGCTCTCCCGGGGGCCGAAGAGGTGCTTGGAGCACCCCTCTTCGAAGTTTTGGCTTGCGCCTTCGCTCCGGTGTGTGTGTGTACATTGTGAGTGTTTGTGTTAGTGGTTGTTGTGTGTGTGTGAGTTAATGGTGTGTCTGTGTGAGTGAATGGTGTGTCTGTGTTTGTGTTCGTTGCGTGTTTGTTGAGTGTGTGTGTGTTAGTGCTGTCAAGTTTTTTATTAGTGTCCATAGCGTACCTTATTTAAAATTCATCTCTTTGGCTTCCCACCCTCCATGGAGCCCGCACCAGGGAACGTCTCGCTACAAACTAGCTCGAACGTTAGGATTACCATCGAGATATAGGAGTGTGAGGCTGGTTCACAGTGCGACATCGGGTGCTTGATCGGGTTGGCATAGGGGACTGACTGATCCCTTCTGAACTGATCAACCCTCACTTACACCGTCAGCATGACCTTCACCACCGCTTTGGCCATCCTAAGATAACCTCCACGGACCTCCCACTCCTCGCCGTGACCCTCTGACGGGACACTGTGGCCATTTCCCTACCCCCGGCTATTGGGTAGGGCCACCGTTTCGCTTGAAATCCGGACCAAAGAGGGCGTGTTGCCTTGCGGACACATAACCACCAGCGCCGCTTGGCTCAACCCCCCAGGACTCCTTCATCCCCGCTTACGGCGCTCAACTGCGCAGGTCCTAGCACAGGTGACTGATTTTACCTACTCGATACCAGCTGAATTTAAGTGGCAACTGAGCCCACCACCATCCAGTCACAGATGGTCGCAGTGAGGTAGGGTAGAACACGCCTGGTGGTTTTTGTTACGTCTATTTCGTATGGAATTAGACCAAAAACGGGGTGGCAACCACGTGAAGGTACACACACCAGACTTGCCTTGAGGATCTACACGACTGTGGCGCTCTCCCTCAAGACCCCACCACCTTACCGCCTCTGAGGGAGGCAGTAAGGTAGACCTGCATCTATACTACCAAGCAAAGCATAAGCAAAGCGTGTCGTTGTGCAACCGCAAAAGCATAAATACAAGTCCTCCCCCTCTTTGAATGTATCATAATGTTTATTATCTAGTATTTTTTATTACAAAATGTCTTACCACTTGGGTGTTAATGGAGTGGAAATGCTTTCTATTAAAAAACCGCTCCTCGTGCTCACTAGGCCTCACAATAGCAATGTGAGTGCAATCAATACACCCTATCACACCCGGTAAATTATATTTTTCATAAAATCTGCATTTCTCCAGCGGGTGTCAGTTTTTGATATCATGGGTCCAGTTAAATTCAGTAATATTTCAAATTCTTCACTAGAGATCCTTAGAAAAGTGTTAAATTTCGAACGAATATTTCTTCGGTTTATGTCATCCTTTCTAAAATCTTCAAGTATCAGGGACACATTAGGTCTATTTCGTAGACTTGGTCTGACCCAATATCTTCGTTTGATTTTGCGGTTCTTTTTACGAATAATAACATACAACACTACACTTGCGATACACGCAACTATATCATAGTCCAACATCTTTCAATTCTACGTACACGACTAACTTCGACGAAGGTCACAACACTACTGCGAAAATTGCAACCGCATCTGCAGGCCGCCGGCAACCGCCGGTAAAGCCGGCGGCCTGCATTCAGCGGCAAGGCGGTCTGAAACCCGGCGGCATAAGCCGGCGGCATGTGTGGATGCGCCATA
The DNA here is from genome assembly GCA_932274075.1 of Diarsia rubi. NCBI lineage: Eukaryota > Metazoa > Arthropoda > Insecta > Lepidoptera > Noctuidae > Diarsia > Diarsia rubi. The sequence goes on from OW026427.1 coordinate 7,519,553, forward strand.
ACGCAAACTCATCGCGACGCTCCCCTTGCCAGTGCGCGAGAATGAGCTAAGGCGACACCACGCATGTTTTTGTAAAATTGTGTTGCGTAAATTTATTTCTTCGTATAACAATAATCAAGTTTACAAGTATTCTACATGAGCTATCAGGTATGTTTAAATGTATTTTGTAGAACTAAGTGTGATGATTTTGACGTATTAAATTAAAGTTATATGGGTTCTAGATCAATAGAAGTACAATGTTTTTTCTCGATTGTGTACCTACAGGGTAAGACGGCATAGAGGATACCCTCTATGCCGTCTATGCTTTCTCACCCAACAGACACCGTTGAAGAAAGTTTTAATAAATTAAGCAGTTACTACTAATTAGTATTTTGTAAAGTAGTTGTAGTGATAATTATTAATTTAACATTATCATTACAGATTTAACTTTTTTGTTTTAGAATAGCGCCATATATTAGAAAAACAGAAAGGCAATCTTGGGATGAAAAAAATATGAAAGACGCAATTGAAGCTGTACGTAGCAAAAGAATGGGTTGGCTTATGGCAGCAAAATCATACAATGTTCCAGCTACTACACTCCGGCGACGGGCAGAAAAAAGAGAATCTTCAAAAGGATATTTAGGTGGTCATAAAGCTACATTTACCAAAAATCTTGAAAACCAAATAATTGAACACTTACAAGAACTGGAGGTGCGTTTTTTTGGAATGACTACAACTGATTTGCGAAAGCTTGCCTACCAAATAGCGGTTTCTAAAAAAAATCCTCATAGGTTTTCCACGGAAAATGAAATGGCAGGTTTGGACTGATTGAGAGGTTTTAGAAAAAGAAACCCGTCTATATCACTTAGAATTCCCGAAGCTACATCGGCAGCCAGAGCGCGAGGCTTCAACAAAGTTCAAGTCAAAACATTTTTCACGAACCGAGCTTGGCAAGAGTTGGTGGAGATATTTGGAAATTGCGAAGACACGGTGGAAAAAAAGAATATTTTAAGTAAGTAGGTTTATTCACCAAAAAATAATTGACAGAATTATGTTATAATTATTGTTATGAAGCGTATATTATACTCTCCGTATACTTTAGGTACTTAAATAAATATAAACAAACTTCGGCTGCTTTATGCAGACATTTCGAGCATTTTTCAAATGAAGGTCACAACGGTATTACCATATTTCGTTTGTTTACATTTAGTTATGTACCTAAACATTACAAGTACGGTATGTTAGTTGCAGCTATATCTTTGTGTCTTGCCATGGAACACGCCCATCGTTCACAAAGTAATGAGCGAATTTATCTCTGATATTCAAAGATGACGGTGTCCCTCTTCCCGCATGCAAGGTATTGAGATTAGTCATGGGTGCATTATATAAAGTATCTTTAAATTTTAGACCATCTCTAGTCCGCACATAGTTATGTAGAACACAAGAAGCTTTTATTATATCTTCGGCAAAATCTATGTTTACATTTATAGGCCTATGAAAGATGCGCCATTTGTTCGCCAAAATACCAAAAGTGCACTCAATATTACGTCGGGCTCTCGATAACCTATAGTTAAAAATCCTTTTTTCATATGGTAAACATTTGCCTGAATATGGGCGCATTAAATTTTCTGCTAAGCCGAAGGCTTCATCTCCAACTATAACATAAGGCATTGGTGTTAGGTCTACATTAGATATTGGTTTAGGTGTTGGTATGTTTAATGATTTTTCTGTCAGGCGTTTATAAAAAACCGAATTTTTAAATATAGCAGAATTACTGCTTTTGCCATAAGCCCCAATATCAACATAAGTAAAGCAATAGTTGGCGTCGCAAAGTGCTAAGAGCACTATGGAAAAGTAATGTTTATAGTTATGATACAAAGAACCCGAATCAACAGGCTTTATAACTCGGATATGCTTGCCGTCTATAGCACCAATGCAATTTGGAAAATTTGCATATCTCTCAAAGTCTCGTGCTATTGTCTTCCAGATATCTTCAGTCGCTTCGGGCATGACTATGTTTACCAACTTATTCCACAATGATTTACATACTTCGCGGACAATTCCAGTAATCGTCGATTTTCCTAGGCGATAATTGTAGCTTAGTTCTCCAAATGAACAACCCGTACCAAGATATCTGAAACAAGAATATTATTAATAATGTTATTATTTTTAGGTACACAACTCCAAAAAAAATGGAAAAACATACGAGATTGCTACAATAAAGAATACAAAAAAGAAAAAACAACTCCTTCTGGTTCAGGTGCTCGTAAAGGAGCCCGATATATGTATTTTTAAGATTATCTTTCCTGCAGAATAGTGTAAGTAATAAAGACACTACAACTAATATTGAAGAACAGAATGAAAGGCAAAGTGAGGAGACAAGTGAACTAAACGCCTAAACGTAAGAAAACACAAGTGCCAGAAGATAAAATAGCTGTTTTAATAGAAAAAAGTATCGAGTCACGAAAACATTTTCAGAATGAACTTCAAGAAAATAGTATTACCAAGCAAGATGACGACAAACTCTTTTGTTTGTCGTTATATAAAGAACTCAGAAAAGTACCAGAAAATAGGCGTTTAGCAACCAAAATTGAATTACTTCAAGTGATACAAAAAGGACAAAGCTTACCACCCCCTGTTCGCTACAATACTCAGCAGATCACACCTACGTATTGGCAAGGACAACAGTATACAAGCCCGCAAGGATATTTTACTACATCTGGATCATCTCCTCCTGTTCCGGCACCGTCACCATCGCAATTTAGTTCTGGCTCTCAGTCCTCTACAGTTATAGAAAATATTTATGCTGATTTTGAAGAACAATAAATAAATCTTACCTTAAAGTTATTACGAGTTTCTCTTCCGGTGACACGCTTGGCCTCAAATGCGTTTCAGAGCATGAAATATCTTGCCTGATCAGTTCAATTAGTTCATCAAAAGATTTTATTGACATTCTCAAATAGTCAAAAAATTTGTTATCATACATTCTTAATTTGGGATATAATGTTACGAACTGACCATGTACTAGTCGGTCACGTAATATTGGATGCACCCAATACCGCCTTTTTCTTTTCTTTTTTTTAAGGAGCAACCACAGTAAACACACTTCTTCGTCGACCTCCATTTTGAAACTGACGCTAACCCGCACGAAATCGCATACTAACCGCGCGTGTCTGAATAGCTTCACAATTTTGCGGTTTGAAACCGCGCGATTCGTAAACGCACGATTCCCGCATGTCTGAACGCAGGCTTAATGCTCTTGGAAGTTTCATACCTCCAGCCTTCATTTTTCCTCGTAAAAATATGAAAGCAGAACTAATAGACCGTGCTCCAACTGGCGCTGTTGGTTTTGCCCAAGAAAAAGGATGGATGAATGGGGAGGTATTCCTTAAGTGGATGCAGCATTTTGTTAAATACGCAAAGCCATCAAAAGAAGCCAAGGCTTTGTTACTACTAGATGGACACGCAAGTCACAAAAATTTAGATGTATTAACTTATGCCAAAGAAAACGACATCATCCTATTCTGTTTCCCTCACACTGCACTCACAAATTGCAGCCTCTAGATGTGAGCTTCTTTGGTCCACTTAACACTTTCTACAACCAAGAGTTGTGTATTTGGCTAAGGAACCATCCCGGAAGAACTGTCACACATTTTCAAGTGGCTGAGCTATTTAAGCAAGCTTGTCTGCGAGCTGCCACAGTGAACAATGGTCAGAATGGGTTTTCTGCAAGTGGCATTTTTCCTTTACATGAGAATATTTTTCCGGAGTGGATGTTTGCACCTGCAGATGTCACAGACAATGATCTTGGAGAGTCTTCCGTCCCTATTCTGCCAGATAACAATAGTGAGCCTGAGCAGCAGTCTTTAGATGCCCAGAACTCCCAGTCGAACGACCAAGCTGAGGTAGGACCAACTGAAGATACGCGCTTCCAGTCGAACGAACAAGTGGGACAACTTTCAGATCCTACGAGTGCCCAGTCGAATGAACTAGCTGAGGCAGGGCCTTCAGAACTAGTTGGCTTCCAATCAAACGACCTTTCAGAACCAAGGCTTTCAGAGCCAGTGAGCTCTCAGTCCAATGATCAAACTAACCTACGAGTAAGTCCAACCATAGCAGATATTTCTCCTTTGCCCAAGTCTTCACAAATAACACGAATAACCCGTAAGAAGGGTAAATTCGGAATGTTGAATGCATCTCCAGATATAGCGCAACTTAAAGCAATTGTTGCTGAAAAAAAAGCTGCAGCCTTGAGGAAATCTGCTCGGCAAGTTAAAAAAAGGGTCATGTTGGACACTTCTAGCGACGAGGAAGAACCGGTTGGGTCGGACGATGAAGACCCATGTTGCATTTATTGCTTGGAGCCTTTTAGTCATTCCCGCTCCAGGGAATGGTGGCTTCAATGCCAAATGTGCCGCCAATGGTGCGGATCGGATTGTCGAAAACAGCAAAACACGTTATTTGTGATATCTGTAAGTAATTTTACTTTCAAACATGATAAATAACGCATTTGCTTGCTTTTCCATCCATCTGGTTCCATCAAGTGCGTATTACTAAACGTATGCTATCTTACCCATAGGGGGTATGGCGTCTTACCCATAGGGGTTGGGTGAGATGGATTTTTTATATGTTTTTATGTTTGATTATTTTTAGAAGAAATTTTAATTTTTGTTCAACTTTTAGATTGTTTACTTACTGTCAATAAATGACTATTTGATACAAGATTGCTATTTATTCTAATTTAGTTACCCGTTTTTTAATAATGAGCTTTTTCGAAATCTATGCCATCTCAGACCATGTTCCCCTACTCAGAAAATGCAACTATAGGATCAAATTGTTATTCTGGATTATTTAGTTTTACTGTAAACAATTATAGGAGTACTTATTCCTAAAAGTGTCCTAAAAGAAAATCTTGTAGCTAACTATAAGACTGAGTTATAAAAGCAAATGCTCTTGAGAATATCTGCCTTTGTGAAATGCTATTACTAGTAAAAGTGTCCTATTAGATGTTTTATAGGTCAGTCTTGTAGCAAACTATAAGACCGAGATATAAAAACAAATGCACTTAAATATGGTAAGGCTTGGCAAATGCTATTATAAGTTAAATAGTCTACCCCAATGTCTTTATAAGAACGTTATTAGTAGTGACAGACTTATAAACTTTCTTTATAGGATTATTTTGCAATAGTTTAAGAAATTTTGTAATATACCTAATTAAGAATAATAGTAAAACATTATTTCACTAATCATTGTTTTATTTTATTTAGGATCACCATTAATCACTAATGAGGAGTAAAAAAATTAACAACTAAGTAATATAAAACTAAGCGAAACGCACTGTATAACAGTTTAGATGTTTATTAAAAACGTTTTTTGCAATTGCAGGCCAGTGCTAGGTTGATGAAAAGGTCATTGGGCATATCTGACCCGCTTTGCAAAGAGTGGCGGACATTAACCAAAATAGTTTTAAACTAAGGGTAATAATATGACCTTTCACTGCATTTAATTATTTTATTAAAAATCGATGGAGAAAAATGTACAGGACCGTTTAAAAAAAAAAAAAAAAAACAGTTTCAGACGATTTTTTTTCATCTTATAACCATACAGCATTTTGCACGGTTGAGCCAATGTTCAGAAGCATGTATACGCTGTCTCTTTCGCACATTAAACAAGTTTAGTAGAAAAGGTTTCGTTGCGCTCGCGCACTGACTCACCGCCCCCCGCGCAGTCCTTCGTTAGCTACCGTTGCGATCTGTACGTTTACCTGGTTTGTTTTATCTATTGTTTTAACGACTACTATTAGCGTGTTTCATGGACTCTGGTTATTTGCTTTTGGATTGGATTTTCGTCGATATGGAAAGACAAAACAGTTGTGTGTCGTGCAATCGATCTGTGTTACGTCGAAGAAAACACAGTCTTAATGCAATCTTTCTCGAAAGGTACCGGGATCTCGTAGTGTTGTTATTACAAGAAATCATACCACGCGAGGTAAGTACTCTGTCTGTACACCATCTATCTATCTATTTACTAAGAAAACAAAGCGCAAGAAGCGAGTCTTTGTCGACCAATCTATTGTTTTTATTTATGTTTTATTTTACACAATCTTAACTATTATTGTACAAAAGCAACCGTAATGCTAAGCATTTTACCTGTATCAGTTAACCTTAGAGATGTTTTGAGAACTTATTGTTTATGCATAAAGAACAGCCATAAAGGATTTCAGTGAAATAAAAGATTATTTTTCGAAACTACTATAAAATATTTATTAGATATTTTATGTTTTTATACAAATGTACAGAATGTTATATCTTGTTTCAGATTTCTTTTGACGGCACAAGATCTATATGCCACCCTTGCTGGCAAAGATATGATCGAGCATTGCATAACCAGCTATCAGATGATATGCCACCCCAGCCAGTACAAGAAGGTGCAAATCAAGAAGAAGTTGGAGAGGCGGTGGCGGTCCAACAAATAGAAGTCGGGGATCAACAAAGTCCTGGTTTTATTTCTGTTACTGGATATAGACGTGTATCAAATACAGCGAGACGCTGTTTATTTCTAAACTGCAGAGGTATGACTACTCATCGTGTGCCAACCTACGCCAAGTTCTACCTGTTGCACAATCACAATTTGTATATACCGGAACTTGCTAGAGTTTGCCACCCTCATTTAGTTCAAAATGATTGGGAAGAACTTGTGAATGCCCCGACGACACATGAAAGCTTTAATAATGCTCATGTACTTGACATAATCAACTTGTATAAATGGGGATTAGAAAGCAGGTCTGAAATGAATTTTGAAAATATTGAAGCAATTGATGACAACCACTTCCATTTTTGGACAGCTTTAACTAAAAATCAGTTTATGACTATTTTAGAACAAACACCGTCTCTTCGTAACAGGTCTGATCGTCCTGCTACCACTTTAGGAATTTATTTGACTAAAGTAAGAACTGGTCAATCTAATGAGCGCTTAGCTACGAAATTCCAAATATCTAGAAGAACATTAGAGAGGAAGTTAAAAATAGCGAGAGAATGCTTAACTGAAGATTTTGTTCCACGTTACCTGGGTTTAAATCATATAACCAGAGAAGAAGTGGTGGCAAGAAATCTTCGTATCCCAACCCATATTTTTGGTGGTAGCCAAAATGAACCGGCAGCCATTCTGGTATTCGACGGAACATATATTTACCTTCAGAAGAGTGCGAATTTCCTATTCCAAAGAAAAACCTACAGCCTTCACAAATTCCGCAACCTGGTAAAACCTTTTCTAATCGTATGTACAGACGGCTATATAATAGAAGTCGTAGGACCGTATTCAGCAACTACTTCGGATGCAACTATTATGCGCAGCCTGATGCAAGAAAGCTCAGCTTGGCATTGGTATCTTAGACCTAACGACGTGTTTCTACTGGACCGTGGCTTTCGGGATTCTATCCCTGCTATTGAAGAACGTGGATATAATCCCTACATGCCGCCAACTAGAGGAAGAGGAGAACAGTTATCTACACCTGACGCTAATAAATCTCGGTTAATTACAATGTGCCGTTGGGTGATTGAAACAATTAATGGACGATTTAAGAAAGATTTTAAAATATTTCGACATACATATTTTAATGTTGCGATGCGAAATATGATGACTGATTTTAAAATAACCGCGGCAATTATCAACGCTACTCGGCGGCCATACGAAGACAATATATACGCCGAGCAGTTTGTGGATATTATAAATCAAAATATAAACAGAGAAAATGAGTTGGCAGAATACGTATCAACAAATAACTTGAACAGACAAAGAGTAGCATTTGTGCCTCTAGATGGAAACAGTCCAGACTTTGAGGATTTTCCACAGCTGAGCTTTGAAGATTTAATCTTATTCACGTTGGGCTCATACCATTTGAGAATCGCAAGGTCTTATTGTCACGAGCACATACGACCAAACGGGGATTATATCATAGAAATGTATCGACACCAACATTTAATTGATAATAAAATATTGATCAGAGGGCGAATCCAGTCACGTCATATTCGAATGAAACAGTACTATACATATATTTTGTTAAACCCAACACAACACGGAAGACAAAGAATAGAAGAATACTACTGCTCATGTATACACGGCCGCCGCACTGTCGGGAGCTGCGCCCATATCGCTAGCATAGTTTATTATCTGTCTTGGGCCAGACATCAGGAAGCAACAGACGCACCTGCTGCTTTTTTAAATGATTTGATGCTTGATTTGGATCAAATTGAATAAAAAATACATGAATATTAGCGTTTTATTCATCTTCCCTTTACCAGTTTCTAACACTTGAATTTTTCGAGATTCCCGTGGCTCACATTAATGCGACTAATTCCATAGTAAATCAAAGCCATATAACAATATATTCTGCTATATTTCGTTTGTGTCCGCCATGGGTATGGTTTCCATACTAAGGTGCCCAATGACCTTTGATTCGCGGCTGTAAGACGTATGTAGTTACAGAATTATAATGATCAAAAATCAAAATCATCAATACAACCCTCCAAGTTCAACTGTCAAGAGTAACTTTTTCATTAAATACTTGACAGTTACATGAACATGGAGGGTTATAATGATGATTTTGATCATTGTAATTCAACAACATAGGTACGTCTTACAGCCGCGAATCAAATTTTCATCAAGATACAAACCTAGCACTGACCTGCAAATATTTGAATTTCGCGTGCTACCCTGGGGCATCCACCTTAATGATAAAGGCTCTTAAATCATGAACATCCTCGTCATCGTCATGGAAAGACTGCGATATAATCAGTGATACAATAAGTGGTTCAAATTGGTGGGTATACAGACAGACAACCAAATTCAAGTAAGTATTTCTAAACAACTCATGAAAGGTAAAGTGGTTATTATTTCTTATTATTATTTCTTATAACTAAAATATTTTCAACGGTGGTATCATTAAGATTATATCGCAGTCTTTCCATGACGAATCTTAATGATGAAAATAATCTTTCCACGCTAACTTGTGTAGCAGGAACTGCTAGAGCTACTTTAGATAAGGCATATAATTTAGGACGGGTTAATTTTTGGCCTTCCCAATATTCCAAAATATTTATTGAAGATGGAATACGAGGTTCCGCAATAAACTCTCGTAAAATACTTTCAATATCTCCATTTTCATTCTGATGAATCAGTCTTTGTTTAACAAGGTGTGTGTTTTATGTTATTTTATCCTTTTTTCAATTAATTTTTAACAGTCGTGCGTTGGTTTTTCCAAAATTTTTAATTTTGCTTTTTATTTTAAACGTTTTTTAAACTTTTTACTTTTATTTTTTTATCTAAGAACATGCACCAACAAGTCACACCAATACAAGTCAAATTTTCAAATACAAACAAAATATACAATTACAGTGTAGTTTAATTCAGTCTCATTTAAAATATCACAGTAATCAATATAGTACCTACTAATAGTACTTACATGCAAGTAGTCTAGAAAGTAGAATCTTCTTAATTAAATCACAGATCGATTTAAAAAATAATAAAAATCAAATGTTAAAAATACGTAAGTAGGTACCTACCTAAAAATAATCCAAAACAGTTTAGGTAAGTTCACGTAGTTTATTATTACCTATTTCAAGTGATAGTTGTGAAAACATGGAGCAACACATAAATAAACATTACAAATACGACACATGTATCTAGTTTGTTTTCTTATTTTTTGCTTTGAGCATTCTTTGCATTTTCGATAATGACCTTTGTTTACGGGCATATGCTCGACTGTGCTACCAGGCAGTACTCTTATAGGATTATTCTTAACACTGCAGGGTACTTGGGGATGTGTTAATGCTAATGGTTTGTATTTTTGGATTATTTGTCGTATAACATTTAATTGGAAATTAGCAATAGGTGATTTACTCTGATTAGTTACTATTTTATATGAAAAAAAAGCGTTTAACATATGCATGTCTACAACATGAAAAAACAGCTTTTTGTACCATTTTAAAGATTTTCTTATACATTGCACTGAACTCAATAACATATCAGCTGTGTCTACACTTCCCATATTACTTGAATAATCTAATACGGCTTCTGGTTTTAAAATCGGCAAACCAGTGACGCGATCCTCCTTCAAAGATGGCAAAATTCTCCCATCATGAATACTGGTTAACATATACAGGGTGTCCAAGAACCTGGCGTCCAACTGGATTCCCACGATGCCCCAAGTTCTAACAGTACTCAGAAAAATATTTTAAAAAATCCACCCCATGTACTTACAGAATTATACTGATTTCAAAAAAAAAGGGGAAATGAGCACCCTGTGACATACTTTTGAATGCTGTGACTGCTAATGCTGATAATTTCGATATTTCTTGGAGGTTTCGTAATCTAGGGTATTGCTGTGTCTAAATAGAATGTAAAAATAATGTACTTATTGTACCATTTTAAAATAAAATATTATTTTAACTAAAGGTGATATGGAAAACTATTGAATTTCGCAACTTTGACCGACTGTAGTGTAAAAAAAATGTACCAAAATAGTATGGCAAGTGACGTCAAATTTTGACGCGTTTATTCCTCTTTTTAAAAAGGTATAATACTTACACATTAATTTGAAAAAAAAAATTTTTGATAATATTTTTACTCAACAACCCAATTTTTACGATGTCTTACAGAATTCTTAGAAAGAAAAATTTACGACGAATTGAATCTAACCTCTAAAGAATTACTATTGTATGCTCATAAAAATAACAACAGGCCTCTCAAAAAACAGGTTAGACCGTAAGGGACGGTATGTGCATGCATCTCACCATAGTGATTCGTTATTACAACAGGAGGGAGCAAGACAGAAACTATCTTTGCGATTTGCTGGTTCTTCTTTATGGTACCCCATTATTCAGGTAAGAGTGAGGGAGAAAAAGGTTAGAGGTGCGAGTGAGATAGATAGTGACGCTATCTGGGATCGTGCTATTTAGGATAACAGTACGGTCAGTACGCGTCACTGCCTCCTGCCGTTACTACGCACCTCTCTCTTATTGTTACCATTGATCACGTACTACGATTTAAAGCTTTGTTTATTGGACTCGATTACTCTTTGTGCTCTGGACTTTGAAACGAACTCTTTACGACGACCTTTGCCTGTGTTTGGACAGTTTGTGTTTTGTGTGTGCTACCATGGCGACCTACACTCCGCAAGAATACGCAAATATGCACTACATTTATGGAGAATGTAGAGGTAATGGACGAGCTGCAGCGAGACTTTACAGAGAAAGGTATCCGAGGGCTACGCGATATCCCGACCATCGAGTTTTCATTAATGTGCACAGATCACTATGTGACGGGCGGTTCCCCAATCAAGTAGCTGGTGAAGGACGACCCGTAAATGACTTCATACGCGATGAAGTTTTAGAGGCGGTGTCGGCAAATCCAAGCATCTCTGTGCGAGGAATAGAAGCTGATACGGGGATACCGAAGAGCACAGCACACAGTATTCTCCAAAAAGAAGAATATCATCCGTACCACGTACAGCGAGTGCAAAGTCTTTTACCTCGAGACTATCCGAGCCGAGTCGCGTTTTGTGAAACAATCCTGCAAAAACATCGAGAAGACGAAAACTTTATCGACAAAATTTTGTGGTCAGATGAATCAACATTTAAGAAGGATGGCTACATGAACCTACACAACTTGCACGAGTGGCATGTGGAAAATCCGCACTTGATGCGAGAAGATAGATCCCAGTACCGGTTCAAAGTGAACATGTGGACCGGTATTCTCTGTGGGAATATTATTGGTCCATTTGAGATGCCCGAGAATTTGACTGGCGAATCATATTTAAATTTTCTTCAAAATGATTTGCCAAACTTACTAGAAGAGACCCCACCAGATATGTGGTTCCAACACGACGGCTGTCCAGCACATTTTCGCGTATCCGTTAGAGAGTTTTTGGACGAGCAATACCCGAACAGGTGGATTGGGCGATCAGGAACAATCCCGTGGCCAGCCCGCTCACCTGACTTAAATCCGCTGGATTTTTTTTTCTGGGGAACTATGAAGGAGCTCGTTTATGCGAAGCCCATTAATGACATCGCTGACCTTCGTGAGAAGATAACACAAGCAGTGCAGGTGATACGTCAAAAAAGTTACTCGCGAAACATAAAGCGGTCCTTTTTAAGGAGAGTGAGAGCTTGTATTGCCGCGGGTGGTCAACATTTTGAACATTTATTGTAATAAAATATCTTTAAACTAACATTCTTTGCTTTTATTCTACTGGGAACCCATCTACCTGTGTGTATTTCCTTCTTGCTCACTCTTGGAACCGAAGTAAATAATAGTAGTAACATAACAGTTTCTAAGATAAGAAAGGGTCCGACAGTTACCGTTAGTAGGTAGGCACTTCGTAAAAATTGGGTTGTTGAGTAAAAATATTATCAAAATTTTTTTTTTTCAAATTAATGTGTAAGTATTATACCTTTTTAAAAAGAGGAATAAACGCGTCAAAATTTGACGTCACTTGCCATACTATTTTGGTACATTTTTTTTACACTACAGTCGGTCAAAGTTGCGAAATTCAATAGTTTTCCATATCACCTTTAGTTAAAATAATATTTTATTTTAAAATGGTACAATAAGTACTTTATTTTTACATTCTATTTAGACACAGCAATACCCTAGATTACAAAACCTTCAAGAAATATCGAAATTATCAGCATTAGCAGTCACAGCATTCAAAAGTATGTCACAGGGTGCTCATTTCCCCTTTTTTTTTGAAATCAGTATAATTCTGTAAGTACATGGGGTGGATTTTTTAAAATATTTTTCTGAGTACTGTTAGAACTTGGGGCATCGTGGGAATCCAGTTGGACGCCAGGTTCTTGGACACCCTGTATATATCCTTTTTATCGCGCCATTTGATAGCCGTCAATGGTGGATTGGATTTTGTGATAAGCTCACCTTTTTTTACTTTTTGGGTCAGAACAGGCATTCCCGCTCTGTTTTTTTTTACTGTACCACATGCGTATATTTTATTGTCATGTAAATAACGAAATAATTTTGGACTAGTAAACCAATTATCAATATACAAGTGTCTTTGAGTCCCAAAAAAGTCTTTAAGCAGTGTAGCAACTACTGCACCGCCCACACCCAAACTAGCTGGATCCGTGATAGCACTTGTTGCACCGCAATAAACTATGAAGTCAATAATAATGCCGGTGGTCACGTCACAGAGAACAAATAATTTTATACCGAATCTGTTCCGTTTTTTAGGAAGATATTGTTTAATAATTAACCTCCCTTTAAAGGGAACAATACTTTCATCAACACATAGATTCCTATAGGGCGTTAACAAAGTTTTATATTTATCGCGGGCGTGATTAGTAACTAATTCGATTTTTTGTAAAATAGAGTTTTGATTTATTTGCATTGGGTTACTAAAATGTAACATTCCTAAAATACTACAAAAACGATTTCTAGACATTAGGTTGCCAAACATAGGTGACAACAACAGCGGGTCCGTAGACCAGTGCTCTTCTATAGTTAAATGATTATTCCGAGCCATCAACATAATTACGGCAATAAAGATATAAAATTCGGGTACAGTTACATCATGCCATCTCTGCAGTCTTGAATGTGAAGATAAAGGTGTTCTAAGAATAAAATAATTATGAAATTGATTTATATGACGCACAATCTGCGTCACTAAATTTGTGTCCAAAAAATGTTCAAATATATCTAATTCTGTGCAATCTCCATTCATAAAATTAATATTTAGCCCGGACATAAATTCGTTAAATGGTTCCAATATGGGTGTAAAGGACTCTGATGACCATGTTTGTTGCTCCTGCTGTCCGGTGGCTGAACTTGTTGCCTGCGACACGGTTACTGAACATAATGCCTGCCGCACAGTTACCTCGTCGGTCGATGACTGCCGCACATTTACCTCGTCGGTCGATGACTGAAAATAAACAAAGCAATTATCTATAATATGTATGTATTTAGAAATATATAAGTATGTTTATCAGTTGTCTAGTACCCATAACACAAGCTCTACTTAGCTTGGGACTAGATGGCGTTGTGTGATAGTTGTGGAATATTATTATTATTATTAATTATTTTATTTCAAGCAATCCATTATTGAGATGAGAAGATCTGCTGTACTTATATGGGGACGCGCTGGTAAAAGGACAGTTATTATATATTACGCTATAGATATCGGGCTTTGATCAAAGTTACACTAAAAAAACCATTCCGATAGTTCGTTTTTTGTTTCGGCATTGCGAAATAGAAAGAGGGAAGACCGATTTGTCTGCTCATAAACATCCACCCGCAATGACTTCAGTTTATCCGTGATCATGGTGCTTGTAACAGCGCCGAAATATCGGGAACTCGAAACAACAATCAAACATGGTAAATATCCCGTTTATGATATTAATAGTAGCCATGTCAGTTTAAAAACTTAAAAAGTCAAGAGTAAAAAAAAAAAATAACACCAAAATTGTTTAAATAAAAAAAAGTTAAAAACTAAAACCCGACTACGACAAAAAAACGACGCTGAAAAAGTTTGAAACAAGATTTTAAGGATAGAACAAAAAGAAAAGCCGTAGTCACACGGTATTAAAGTGTTTAGGTTGGTACCTATAACGTGTGACTACGGCTTTTCTATAAAATAGATAATTATCGGGCTCTGATCAAAGTTACACTAAAAAAACCATTCCGGTAGAAATACCTATTTTACAAGGAGTTTTAAGTCCCCAGCGGGCGAGAAATATTCATTCTTCAAGCAACGCTTATAAACCGTATAGCAATAAAAGCCTGGCCTGGCGCGATCAGGCAAGTGAGAAAGCGAGCCGTATGACCACAGCATAATACCTACACACACACACCATGTGATGATGTGTGTAGGTACAAGCACAAGATATCTGAGCCATTACTTTTAATTTTTCATTCAGAATTGAATCTTACAAATATGTACCTACAATGTAATCATTTGAATAAACGTTATTATTATTATCAAGTTGGACATACCTCAGAATCATCGTCTTCTGGTGCAACATTCTCCACAAAAGACTCCGAGTCCGATTCCACACCTTGTAGAATGCTTAAAAGCTCATCGGTATCCATTTCTTCGTTCATGTCAATAACTTACATATTTCTTTACCTATGTAGTTAACAAATATTGCTGCAGACTGCACTGCACTATGACAAAGTGGCCTTGACAGCCATACGTTTATGACGTCACAGAACGTCTTCCATATTAGTCCGTGGCGCCCGGGGTACTGACAACCATAGCCTTATCGCTGACAACCAATTATTTTGTAGAGATGGGAATATAATTATCGATAAGGATTGCCAACAACTATATAATTCCGGTTCGGCACATATCCGACGGTCGAAATTCATCTAGTTTCCCTTTGTTATAAAGTAGTTATCTAAGTTCATATTTTACTGACCTCAAATTGTTTTCGATAATAATATTTCTAAATATTTCAACGGGTGAAATCAAACAGTTTTAACTTTCGCGTCACATCACTGGCCGACTACATATAAAGTCCTTGGCGTTCTGGGGATATTAAAAATGTTCGCAGTTTTTGTTTTTGCCAATTTTAAGACAATTAAGGGCTTCTTTTGTGTGGGAAAATAAAAAACAGGGTATTAGACAGTGCTTTTAAATAATAAAATGAAAAAAGGCCTGTTAAATACAGTAAATTTATTTTTATAACATATGTAGAATGAAGAGCTTCTAATGAAGTCGTGGCGCTGGTGGCACGAAAATCTGGAACTTCTATTGATGTCCGTGGCGGTGAAAAGGTTAAAAGAACAAAGCCGTGAAGCTAAAGAGGCAGACAAAATTCGGGCTAACGAAGATGCAAACTTTATGTCTATTACGTTGGACTTACAAAAGGTACTTCATATGCCATCTAGTAACGTCTCAATGTTCAATTTTCTTAGGTAGTACAGAAACTACCTAAGGAAATTGAACATCTATAATGCTACTATTTACGAAGCTCGTTCTCCAAATGATGGCCTCTGTTACTTGTGGTCTGAAGTTGATGGGAAGAAAGGAAGTGATTAAGTGGGAACAGCATTATATCTTTGGATTAAACGTCTACCATCTTCCGTAACAGAAATTTCTATATTTTTTTATACCTGCGCAGGCCAAAATAGGAATCAGTTTCTGTTATGTTTGCAGCTGTATTTGGTTCAGACAACACATCTTGAGGTTATTGAACACAAATACCTCGAATCTGGCCACACTCACATGGAGGTGGACAGTATGCACAGCGCAATTGAAAATCAGATGCGCTATATGCCAGTTTTGTCGATGATCGATCTTTGCAATATCATTAGATTAGCCAGGTCTAACAGAAAATTAAAGAAAAGCACCATTAAAAAGAAACCCTACAAACCTGTGGTCATGGACTACAAAGATATAATAGACCTGAAGGATTTAAGAAATAATTTAATGTTGAATCGATCTATTGGGCCGGATGGCGAAAAAGTTCAGTGGCTAAAAGTTAAAAGCTTTAGGTTTGAAAAAAAGAAGCCTAACATCGTTCAGTACCGTTATGACTTTAAGTCAAACTATAAAGAACTGGATGTGTCGAAAAAGGGAGCAACTGAAACAGTCACCCAGATTAATCTGCGAAAGCGCAAACAGGCGAACGTAGAAACTTTAAATAACAATTTTGATTACGACACTTACGTGTTGAAAAAAGCTTACAACAAAAAGCTTCCTACAACCAAAGCAAAGAAAAAGGATTTGATGAAAATGTGCACAGAAAAAATTATACCCCCTGAGCTGCATCACTGGTACCAGAACCTACCAGACAGGGAAGGTCGAGATGTTACCAGAAGAAGAATGTTCGGAAGAAGAATATGATTGAGTAGTAGAAATATGTTTACTACTTATTTCATTTATTTAGTTACCATGTTAACCTTTATTTTTACTGATTTATGTGCCATTGTGAAATTTTGCAATTTTAGATTGTTTTTTTAAATAATTTGTTATGAGGATAAAGAAGACTTGTTGTGTTAACTTTTAAGACTGATTAATACCAGGAGGCTGACCACAACCTTTTACAAAACAATCTTATTTCAAGAGAGTTTTGTTTCAAGCTTATAATAACCTTACTCATATTCATACCATGACCTTCATTGTTCAATATTATTGTATTCCTGCTTAGGGCTGGGAAAGAACGAACTATTTGTGAGATTAATCTATGGCCTGCTAAAAAAAAACAGAAACAACGCTATATGAACTGTATAGCGTTGTCCCTTTCACACGTCGGCGTCGGTCCGAATCCAATTATGGGGTTTTTACAAATACAATATTAACTTTTTACTTAAAAAAAATTACTTCGTATTAGAATCTAATTGTTATAAGTTATTATCAATAATTTTCATGAAATTAACACAAATATTAAAAGATTTGACTTTGAAAAATAAGAAAAACAATTGTAAAAATTAAAAATATGCTGCGGCTACGTTCACATAATAGGAATCGGAACGGTTTTCTTATCAGCTGTTTATCGCAAACAGCAAAAGTCAAAAGTGTTTCAAGTGGTTTTTTAAGTGGTTGGAGTTATTTTATCATAATTGCTTATGAATATGATCCTGTGTGTCGCCCGCCAGTATTCTGTAGCCAGTTGGGTCAAGGAACAAACATGGAACCAAGGTAAGGTTAAACACTAATTCAATATATTATATGTTTTAAACAAACAGACATTTTTCTGCATCGTTTTACGAAGATAATTTGAAACAATTCTACGTAGTATGTGGTCAGTCGGTGTTTAGTGTTTTGTTATAATACACTTCTCATCAAAAAAATCGAAACACCTCGCAGTTTATGATTTGATAAGGATTATCAGAAAAATGTGTATATTTAGGAATAAATGTAAAATGTCATTTAAAAGTGAGTAGTATGAGGTTTTTAAATCCTAATGTTAATGTTCTAAATTCAAATGAAGTCTTCATAGGTTTCGTATTTTGTATAATGAGTAATTTTTACCCTGTATGGAATATGAAGGAAATGGGTAAAACAACACGCGTAAATGAAAAAAAAATGTAAGAAACGTTTATTTAATAACTTGTATTCCCTCCGCGAGCTCTTATTACTGCTTCCATACGGTTCTTCATCGATCGGATGAGAGTCACGATCACATGTTGTGGTATATTATCCCATTCCTCTTGGATTGCATTTTGCAGCTGGCTAAGTGTTTCTGGGGCTGGATCTCTTGCTCGAATTCGTCTCTTTAATTCATCCCATAGATGTTCAATGGGATTCATGTCCGGGCTTCTTGCTGGCCATACCATAATGGAGATACCGACTTCGGTAAGATAATCTCGTACGACGCCCGCGGTGTGAGCTCTAGCATTGTCGTGCATGAATATGAAGTCGTTGCCAATAAAATGTGCATAGGGCATCACATGAGGTTCAAGACACTGTTCGATGTACCGATGAGAGTTTAGTGCAGGCAGCCGTGGCCCAGACACAAAGGCAAGTTCTGTCTTACCGTCGGCGCTGATTCCTCCCCAAACCGTCCACGAACCGCCACCATAGCTGACCTTTTCTTCAATGCAGCATTGTGCAAAGCGTTCTCCATCTCTTCTGTAGACCTTGTTCCTTCCGTCGTTACCATACAGCATAATTTTACACTCATCAGAAAACAGTACTTTGCTCCACTGAAGGTATGACCAAGTTAGGTGCTCGCGTGCAAAGTTAAGGCGCGCTCTTCGATGGTCTGTAGTTAATTTCGGCCCATTCGCTGGCTTATGCGGTGCCAATCCGCGTTCCTTCAACCTTCTTCTTATTGTAGAGTCACTTACAGCTACTCTTCGTACAACGCGAAGCTGCTGCTGCAGTTGAAAAGCATTAAGGCGTCGATTTCGTAAAGAAGTTGTTACAATAAATCGATCATCTCGCTCAGAAGTGACCCGATTCCTGCCAGATCCTGAACGGCGCGTGAACGAACCAGTCTCCCGATAGCGTTTGTAGACTCTATGAACAGATGATAAGCTTAGATGCAATCTTGCAGCCACAACACGCTGACTAAGTCCAGAATCCAGCAATGCCACCACTTGGGCGGCTTCTGCGGGCGAAGTATCCATATGTTTTAGAAAAAAAAGTTTTTTCAGACGTCCCAAAGTCACAGTAAATGAAATAAGAAACAAAAAGTTTAAAGACAAGCGCTAATTTTTAGTTTTTAAACTAGAAACGTACTCCAACCCTAAATACACATTTGTCTCAAAACAGTGATTAATTTCATTTATAGGATAAACAAATGAAATTCTAATTTCGAATTTTGATTTTTTTCTTCTTACTGTAATGACCAAACTGCCAGCTACACAATAATGTTTTTTTTTCATGGAATTAATTCTCTTTTGTAAAAAATTAGGACAAAAACAATAAAAACGAAAGTGTTTCGATTTTTTTGATGAGAAGTGTATTTGCAGCCGAAGAGTTAATCGGGTTTCCGGGCGGCAGCTAGAAATCCTCTGGGAATTTCTAAATTCCAACAAATCCATCGCTACTGCCCACAATCGTTCTCTGCAAGCTAAGGAGTACTCACGAAGAAAGTGGAAAGAGGTAACAGAAATATTGAAAGCGCAAGGTGATGGTACTCATAAAGATTGGGCAGGCTGGACTAAAGTAACTACTTGTGACTTTTTATTTTGTCAATATGAATTAGGTTTGTTTAATATATTGACATTAATTTAAACAATATTTTTTTCAGTATTGGGTAGATTATAAGGCCAAATTAAAAAAACGGGTTGCTGTCTTGCGGGCTTCTCATGTGCAAACTGGGGGAGGGCCTTCTACTGAGAAACCCTTGACAGAAATGGAAAAAAAAATTCTTCAAATCCTGGGAGAAGATATTGGCCAGGGTTTACCAGGCGTTCAGGTGGAACTAGTAAGAAAACATACCTAAGTAATTAAGCATAATTAATTGTTATTTATAATATTAAGCACATAACTCATTATGTTCCCTCTTTGTAGCCTCCGTGTGCGTTCGCGCAGCGGAATGTTGTTGAATTTAAAGATATTAATTATGCAGATATTTAGTGTATGACGTCGTATAATTGTGTATGGTAAAAAAAAAATTGTGTACGCAGCCATTGTGGAGAAATTCACCAAAAACTGATTCCGCTGGGCGAACGTTGTCCTGGCGGAACTTATTTTAATCCATAGACTTTAGAAGAAAAGAGGTGTGTCCAAAAATTAGTGTGTATTTGTGTGTAATTGTGTATGTATGAATAAAATGAGTGCATGCATAAACTTCGGAGAAATTCAAGTTTCCGCTACGCGAACGTTTGGCCATTAGCTAGTTTTCATATAAAGCGCTTACATAGAGAGCTGTAGATTTTTACATACGTTGTTTTGAATTTGTTTATATTTGTTTAAAAAACAGATTTAGAAAAAATCGTAGGGCTTAAAAGATAAAAATATAAACGTAAAATACACTTAATAGGTCTTAGTTCTTAAAGTATGCACTTTGGGGTCTAGATTTTCACGTTTATACAAACCTTGTAAGTATCTGAAACATGTTGCCAAGTATCAATGATGTTCCGTTAGTAATTAAAGAGTTAAAGGACAATTTTACCATGAATAGATCACTGTTTACAAAACAGTCAAATATCACGACGTTCTAAAGGAATTGCATGGTAAAATGTATGCCAAAAATTAGTTTATTCATTCAACTATTCACATGCAAAATTTCATGTCATTAAATTTAGTAATTAAAGAAATCAATTAAAATACTGACGAAGCATCGAAAACCTACATAACCCGACCAAGTTCGGATAGCTACAAAAAAGCGTCCATGCAATATATTTAGGTAACATCCCAAAATTTACCGTATAATACCGGTATTGAATTGGTATAGGTGATAACACAATTGTTGTTTCGATATAATTTAAAGGTCATTTATTTTTGTACACCAAATTTTTGTTCAATTGTTCTGATTTTTCAGCTCCAGAATTGACTGGAATAATTCCGGAGTTCCGATAGGTATTCACATTTTTTAAAAGTTAATATTTTGATTTAATTATATTCTTGTGAACGCACGTAATTTAACGTCTGTGGAATATTCCACAAACTGCTAGTCGAACAGGACGCGCGCGGCTTCCCGCTTGAAACGGTACTTCCATCCTTGAAGAAAAGAGAGGGCAATAATATGTTTTCATTGGCCGCGGCCCGCGCGTATTCGTTTTTGCTGTTGAACTTGAACCTGATTTTGTTTTTTATCCCCAGTCACAAACAAATGTGCAGTCAAGGACAATGTGCGTATGCGCTGTTGTTTTGCTATGCATCGCCAATTCTCGATAATAATAATATTGACAAAGTGTGTTATTAATGTTATAGTGTAACAGTGAAGCTTAACATAGGTAATTATGTAGTAGGAATATTGAGTCAGTGATAGTGAGAAGCTGATCACAGATATAAGGTAAGATTTTATAATAAATTAATAACTATACACTTATTCATTTACGTAGTTTATGAGGCATATAAATTATAATAATTGTGTTACGTTAACATTGGACAGACACCATAAACCCAAGTTAATATCTACAGATTGATCTAATTCTATTTAGAATTTAAATTCATAATAATAAATTATACTAGACATATTATAATGGCTTTTTCACTGTTCGTGCTGTGCGTCTGTGGAACTCACTCATTCTTTACGCGATAGCCCTTCGTTGGTAGTTTTGGAACATTTTTTGTCAATATAAACTGTAGTTTAAGTATATATTTATAAGTATGTATCATTTGAGTATATATTATGTTTATATATTTGTTATTTGTTTAGTTTCTATCTGTAGTTTATTTTATGTAGGTACCTATAATATTATAATTAGAGTAGTTTATCTTTTTTTTCCCCCCCTTTCTTACTATGTACACTTGTTTTCTGTCCTGTTAAGAACTATCTCTCTTTCGCTCTAGGTTTGCTGTCAGAGAACTCATTAATGAGTTAAGCTCGCCTTTGTACATTATATTTTTTTATTGTAAAATTTATGTATTATTTTGGTGTGTGTACCTTAAAGTATAATAGTAATAGTAGTAATATATTATAATAAAATCGTAACCAAGTAGATGTTTTTCCTGGTTAAAGACAAACTACTGAATAGAAAATTACAGAATAACTACTGAATTAACTAAACGACCGACTAGATTGTAACGAAATGTTGAAAATAAATATTGTTATTGAATAATCACCTTATATTTATTACCAATATGCAAAATACATATACGTATAAGGCAGATGTTTATTATTGACTTTCTTTTTGTGGGGTTATGTGTAGAGATGGCAATAACGGCTGTTTTTCAATAATTAATTATGCATATGATTCTATATCACTAAGACATACTCCCCTTAAAAGGAAAGCAACTAATAAAGTATCACAATTTTTCATTATCTTTATGTAGTAATCCATGTACCTATGTAAATGTATACTTTTTATTAATGTTTTAGATTATAATGGCGTCTTAATCTCACTAGAAGCGAACACCTCAACGACCTAATTCTACAAACCAAACCAATTGATCCAACGCATCGCGCGGCGCTACCGACGCCGACGGGAGGAAAAATTTAAAATGGCCGGCAGAAAAAGTACTATACCGTTAAATAATATGAAAGTAGTAGTACGAATACATAAAGACACGTTTGTTAAATCTGTTCCTCCTGTTAGCCATGAAGTGTATGACAGTATACAAAAGCAGTTAGCTGAATTATTTAATTACCACATGAAGAAACCTGCCATACAATTGTCAATTAAACGCCATTATAATTATTTTTTTGACCACTGTGAAAACATACCCACCAGTAAACATTATTTTGATGATTCTGATGAAAACAATGTTGATATTACAGACGAATCTGATGAAGTTCAAGTAAAATTTCTAATGGATTATTATGAGTACAGAAATATAGAACCAACAAATCACAAGTTGTTAAAAAATAATTGGACGAATGAGCTACAAGACCACATATGGGCAAAAACGGATATTCAATGCACTTTTTCATTTAAAAGCAATTACGTTCCTTCAAATTTAAAGCTAAATAATATCAAATGTGATGGCAAATGTACCCAATGTGGAGCAAATATTTTAGTCACTATTGATCCAATAACTAGTAATTTCATAGATGTTACTTGTTTGCTAAGCCGATATAAAAAAGATTTTGTCCATGATTCGACTATAAAGAATAAACTTAATTCTGTAAGAAAACAAAAATTAGCAATAATGTTAAAACATAATAAGGCATTAGCAGTTAGAGCCAAGATGGCAGACAAAATTATAGGCATAAATGATCCATGTGAACCTCCAACATTTCCGAAATTAAGTACTTTGAGGCGTATACGACACGAAGTTAAAAGGGCACTCCAATTCGATAAGAATACAATTCTCTCCATTTATGCTATGTCACAAAGTCCACCTTTTGATTCTTTTGTTCAAAAATTTAGTTTAGTCCCGTTTTTTTTATATTTTTGGACCCAAGAACAAGGTAAATATTATGATGAAGAATTAAAAAATACACACATCGTTTTATCCATCGATGCAACCGGTTCGATTTTTCAAGTAATTGCACCGCCAAATGTTAACGATAATTTAAGAACTAAAGAACCCAAACATACCTTTTTGTATGCCGTTGTGGCATACACTGCAAACACAAGTATACCTTTATGTTATATGGCGTCCCAGTCCCATACTACTGAAACCATAGCCACGTGGTTAAGCACATGGGCGCGTAACCGTAATACGCCGAATGAAATTATCAGTGATGATTCGTCTGCCCTATTAGGAGCAATATGTCGCAGTTTTTTAAACACCGACACAAACAAATATTTAGCGCAGTGCTTTTCGATATTAGAAGGTGAACATAATTCTATACCAGCATGTTACATTAGATTGGATAAGTCTCATTTTTTCAAAAAATTATACAAACAAAGCTGTTTCGATAAAGCGACAGAAAAATGTAAATACTTCTATATAAATTGTATAAAAAAAATTCACTTGCTTAAGTCCTATGACGAAGTCAAATCAGTAATCAAAGATATCGTTACTGTATCTTTACATGAATATGTAACCCTAGATTTAGATGGGCATTCATGCAAGAAATATGATCAAGCTGTAGCGTGTTTAGCGAATATAAGCGAGTATAAGGTTGACATCCAAGATTTAGATAACTGTAACGATGATGAGGCATTATGTTCTGTATTAGCCGATGAAAAGAATGACACCAACAATGCAGGTACAAACCCACTCATTCAATATTACGACAATATTCTAGAAACCGAAAAATTGTATTTAATGTTAATTGACCCGAACGAACATAAAAACGAATATTATCTACCAGAAATAAATGATACATTAAAAAGACTATTGAGAAAGTTGCCAATGTGGAGTGGCGTTATGGATAAGTATTTTCGTAATGTTAGAAATGTTGGGAGTAGCTCAAATGTTGAAAATCATTTCAAAGATATAAAGACCATATATTTCAATACAAAGCAGGAGCGAATACGTTTAGACGAATTTTTAATACAACATTACACTTACATTAATGGAATGATCAAATTAAATAAAGCTAAATATTCTGAAACTGCTACTAAGATAATTAAGAATAAGAATGAACATATGATTTTAAATCAAGTTAAACAGACGAAAATTATAGGTGATTTCGAGGAGCAATCTATTTTTCAAGACAATCCTGTTGAAATAGAAAACTGGAGAGGTCTAGTTATTCCCAACACAAAAACTATCTCGTCGAAGCCTCTTTACATCTTACAAAATGGTAACGTATCAATATCGAAAGACATCAAAAATGTAGTGACTAATACCTGTGCATTTGACGCAGTGGCTCAAGCTTTCGCAGTCGCATATACTGACCGTATCTCTTTCCGTAATTTTATAGATTCCTTGATTAGCAAAGATTCATTCACTCGTTTTTTTATCCTATTATCTAATACGAAAAAGAATTATTGCAAAACGTTATACGCAAAACGAGAAATTTTACTAAATCCATTGTTTAATGTTAATGACAATACACTTGATGCAAGACAGTGCCAAATTATAGATTGTGCATGCAATGTCACAAAAATAATTGAAGACATCTGTTTGCCATACTTTTCTGGAAACAGAAAGAAATGTTGTTCAATTAAAGAATGCCTTGTTTCCATAAATGACAGCAATTTTAAATGTAAATACCTACCTT
The DNA here is from genome assembly GCA_932274075.1 of Diarsia rubi. Taxonomy (NCBI): domain Eukaryota; kingdom Metazoa; phylum Arthropoda; class Insecta; order Lepidoptera; family Noctuidae; genus Diarsia; species Diarsia rubi. The sequence goes on from OW026427.1 coordinate 7,544,719, forward strand.
TAAACATTGATATCATTAAGTGTAAAGGCATTGCCAAATTGCAAGAGTCTGTAGAATCTGGTATGAGGAGTGACAATCCTCCTATTTGTAATTTTTGTGGAATAGGCACTGTCGATTTTAAATATGATTTAAATGATTTAATTATCTTTGAACTACATAATTTGTACATAAATCTAGAGGACATACCTCGTAATATTGAAATAAATAATAAGCTATTTTTAATATTGGCTATTATTGAATATGTTCCACCTTTACAAATGCCAGGTATTGGTCATTACAAGGCGCATTGTTCGAGACCCCCGTACACTAATAAATCATTTCAGTGTTACGACGATTTATGTAGCAAAATTCAAAATAGTTCCAAAAACATAATGCCTCATGCAATAATTTATACAACTGAATAGTCTAGTTATGTGATCTGTGATTGTTAATCTGTGATTTTTTTTTAAGCTAGTGTACATTATACTTAGAAATGTTGAGGTTATTTACTGTATTTGCTACTCATTTAAGAATATTTTCTTGAAAATACCTTTTTTATACCAATGTTTTAGTTTATAAGCACTTTCTTAATGTTGATCAAATCTAAACAACTGAATAGTCTAGTTATGTGATCTGTGATTGTTAATCTGTGATTTTTTTTTAAGCTAGTGTACATTATACTTAGAAATGTTGAGGTTATTTACTGTATTTGCTACTCATTTAAGAATATTTTCTTGAAAATACCTTTTTTATACCAATGTTTTAGTTTATAAGCACTTTCTTAATGTTGATCAAATCTAAACAACTGAATAGTCTAGTTATGTGATCTGTGATTGTTAATCTGTGATTTTTTTTTAAGCTAGTGTACATTATACTTAGAAATGTTGAGGTCTTTTTCTGTATTTGCTACTCATTTAATAATTGGTATTGAGTTGTAAATACCTTTTTTATTTTATAAGTACTTTTTAAATGTTGATTTAATTTTATATTAGGCAGACTCTCAAACCTAAACAACTGAATAGTCTAGTTATGTGATCTGAGATTGTTAATCTGTGATTTTATTATTGAAGCTCTAAATATTTTACTTACCCTTATATTCATAATCGTTTATTAAACCTATGTTAGTTAAAACACATTTAAGTTTATTGCTGTCGTTGCAAGCGTTTGTTAACGTTATTATAATTACTTATTTAAGTGTGTAATGAAACATAATTAAGTATGTACTTAATAAAAAAAAAATTTTGTACACGGATATTTAAATAGAAAAGTACTTGTTAATTGAAGATTTGTTTTTATCGTAGATAGTTGGGTTATTATTAAAAAAATATTTTTAATTCAAGAAATGCAATTGTTTTATTTTTTCCTTACGCTTGTGTACGGAACTGTACCATATTAGTAAATACTATATTGGAAGGTTAAGAACGTCTCTTAGATATATGGCTGGGCCGCTTTTTTGTAGCTATCCGAACTTGGTCGGGTTAGTAGGTTTTCGATGCTTCGTCAGTATTTTAATTGATTTCTTTAATTACTAAATTTAATGACATGAAATTTTGCATGTGAATAGTTGAATGAATAAACTAATTTTTGGCATACATTTTACCATGCAATTCCTTTAGAACGTCGTGATATTTGACTGTTTTGTAAACAGTGATCTATTCATGGTAAAATTGTCCTTTAACTCTTTAATTACTAACGGAACATCATTGATACTTGGCAACATGTTTCAGATACTTACAAGGTTTGTATAAACGTGAAAATCTAGACCCAAAAGTGCATACTTTAAGAACTAAGACCTATTAAGTGTATTTTACGTTTATATTTTTATCTTTTAAGCCCTACGATTTTTTCTAAATCTGTTTTTTAAACAAATATAAACAAATTCAAAACAACGTATGTAAAAATCTACAGCTCTCTATGTAAGCGCTTTATATGAAAACTAGCTAATGGCCAAACGTTCGCGTAGCGGAAACTTGAATTTCTCCGAAGTTTATGCATGCACTCATTTTATTCATACATACACAATTACACACAAATACACACTAATTTTTGGACACACCTCTTTTCTTCTAAAGTCTATGGATTAAAATAAGTTCCGCCAGGACAACGTTCGCCCAGCGGAATCAGTTTTTGGTGAATTTCTCCACAATGGCTGCGTACACAATTTTTTTTTTACCATACACAATTATACGACGTCATACACTAAATATCTGCATAATTAATATCTTTAAATTCAACAACATTCCGCTGCGCGAACGCACACCAGAGATTGGCACTGCTTCGGCAGATGTAGATGTGCATGAATCCCCTGCTTCCGAATCCATTTTACACAACATTCATTTGTACGATGACCCAACAGTCCTTGTCCCTATCCAAGACCCACCTTTACAACAAAGCATAGAGCCACTGCCTCAAATTCCTCCTCTGGAACCTCTAGTCCAAGATGCACTAGCCCACTCCCCCAGAACTCCTACTACCCCGCGACATGACATGCCACTACATCTGCGGCCCGCTCTCCGCGACACCGGCGTCGAAGGCGCGAACTACCTATGTCGCAGGAGGCTGCAAGACGTGCGCTCGTGAATTCTACACAAATGCATGCTGAGGCTGCTGTGAGGACTGCCGAAGCATTGGAGAAGATTGAAAGGTACAAAGTTTAAATTATGTTCAGACTATAAATCTCCGCTCAGCATTCCAACCATGTGAGACAATTTTTTTAAATTAATAGAATTAATCTTTGGTTTTTTTTTATTAAATAAGTATGTCTTAATAAGGCACTAAAAAAATTCAATATTAATTAAGTTTTATTAAATTACATTAGTAAAAAAATTGCAGTAAAAAAAGGTCTAAATTACATTTAAAAAAAAACAGAAAAACATTAATATATAAAATAAAATAGTACTTCTATATTGTTTCAGGATCTTAAGTGCCGCCTTTCCCACAGCCGCTGAACCAGTGCTTCGCGAGTAGCCAAACCCTGCTGCAGCGCGATATTATTGCTCCGTGGCTGTTCACTCGCATGGTTTTGTGGTTGTAATTGGGCTTCACGAATCACATCTTCATTGTTTAGTTGTTGCACAGATACGTTGGCCCTATTGCAAATGTTGTGTAATATAACACAAGCATTTACAATAGAGCCAGCTACTTCTGGTGAGTAGTGCAAGACTCTGTGAACAAGTAAGCAACGAAAACGTGCTTTGAGAAGCCCAATAGTGCGCTCTATAATGTTCCTTGCATGTAAGTCAGTGTAGTGTGCTTCTGGTGAGTCAGGTGCTGCATCAAGTATTGGCGTCATCATGCTCTTTCTTAAAGGGTATCCGGAATCTCCTATAACAAAGTTAATTAAAATTATTATTGTCCAGTTACAAGTTGAATTTAAATACAAAATGTTTTTTTAACAAGGATGATAAGTGTGTAATACATAACAAGAAACCAAGTATCTTCTGTGTTGCTAAGATCTTCCAAGTGAGCTCTTAGTGGATGAATAGCCCATATAAAAGAATCATGAGTTGCACCACCATGACTTGCATCTACACTGATTATTTGCATGTCCGCATCACAAACCTAAAAATGTATAAAAGACTGTGAAGTGCCATATTTATAATTAAGAATTGTATGTATGCTCTCTTATCTCTCAGTAGTAAGTGAATATAGAACTCTATGTTTTGTTGAAACCTATTTGTTTTTTTTTGTTTTACTTATTTTCAATACTTTAATTAGTTAACTTCTACTTGACACTAAATAAACACTTACCAATTGAACATTCAAGGAATGGTAATGCTTGCGACAGAAGTAGCGCTCCTCATGTAGTACTGGGCGTACTATAGCTACTTGGGTACAATCTATACACCCTAGAACCCCAGGTATTCCAAATTTATTGTAAAATCTGCAATAGATAAGTGGATTTAAAATTTACAATTCCTCTCAGCCTATTATAGTCCACTGCTGGGTTTTATTAATCACTACAAAATTATATGCTACAGTGAGTATAAATATGCCATACAATTGTATTATGTAATTTTACATTTTATTTTTGTTACAATATTACAAAGTAGGCATTCTGCATCTTCACAAAACATAATATTGAATAAAAAAGATACATACTTCATTTTAATCCTGTTGCGTTCTTGATTATTTATTGGAAACCTTATGTATTTCTGTCTCATCTGCTGTAAGTTAAGACACGCAGTAACCTGTGCGATGACAGAAGAAACAGTCTGCTGAGCCACAAAATGACCCTCATTACTGCCTACTGGACGTTGGTATGAACCAGTTGCATAAAATGATAATGCAATTAATACCTAGACAAAAGGAATGTACCAAGTTAATACCTATGTATAGATAGGCATAAAAGTGATAAATGGCACATAAACACTTGCCACTTTAGTGTAATTCGCGGTTGAAATAAGGGTTTTTACCTTCGTTTCTACAGACAAGTCTGTAGATCTTTTAGGGTTCTTCATCAGTGGCCTCAATTCATCGCACAGGTTATGTGCTAGATCTATTGTTAGTCGGTAGGCCGTTTAACAAACTCCACATCATCTAAGTTAAAGGGGTCGCATTCCTTACGTAGCTGCATACGACCCCGCTTCCTTGTGCTGTGAACTTCTGCGTTATCAGCTTCCAAAAATTCAAATAATTCGTATGCATTCGCCATCTAGAACCAAGCAAGAAATTAACTACATAAGTACTAAAATCACTAGATATATAATTCACTAGGCAAGTTTACGTAAATAAATACATTTTACTTACTTTATATGACACGAAAACGATTTTTAAAATAGATATTTGCAAAAAAATAATACTTCCGTCGAGCCAGAGGAACTTTTTTATGATTGCTAAATTTGACGTTTAAACAATATTGCTTGTTGTCAAAAGTCACGTCGTGGTACGAATTGAATGAACTTTTTAGAGGTTACGTCACCAAAACCGCTAAGAAAATAATATTGTTTTAACATTATAATAAGCTTATTTTAAGAAGGTCATGGTACAAAAAGTCAATGTAAGATTATTATAATACTGTTATAAGAGCTGGCGGTAGGCCCCCAGTTGGTTCCTTTGAGAAACTAGTCTAGCGTTAGTACTTAGTCTAATTTAAGAAATGTCTAATTCACTCTTAGTATAGAGTTTCAATGACAAGAAGTCATTAACTTGGTTTTTAAGCTTTAAAAAAAAACCGTCAACATTTTTTACGTCTTTTCTTTGATTTTATTAATTAGTATAAGTTTTTTTTTCTTATACACATCCATTATTTATGATTTTATAGGACATCTAATGAAATCAGAAGTAATTAAATGATTTCACAATGTTTAGTTTTGGTCACTTAATGAGTTCTTGCGGTAAGCCGACGATTTGTTTTAATAAAGTATTATTTACTATCATTATGGATGGCTTCGAAGATTTTGAGATTACTCAAGACATCTTAACTGAGATAGAAAACATAGAAATCAATCTTCTCGACAAAACTTTAAACCTAAGTTCTGATGATGATGAAGACAAGATTCAACCCCCCCGATCGAGTTTCAGGCGCCTTCGGATACCGTCATCAAGTGATGGTAGTGATGCTGAAATTGGACGTGCTGTCCAATATTTAGAAAGAAATTCAACATCTACGTGGACAAACCCGAAAGGTAATCAGCGCAATGTTATTCCTTTCTATGAATGTTGTGGCATGCCAGTTTCTATTCGCACGTCTATGACTAACAAATCTCCCAACTGATTTTTATGCTCTTTTGGTGACAGATAGTCTTTCACAATATATTGTTGAATGTACCAATGCTTTCGCAAGAACTAAGATAGCTCGCACGACAGAAGCTTCAAAAAATGCAAGAATTCGCTCATGGTCTGAAACTAACCTCGCCGAGATGAAACATTTTTTAGCTTGATTTTATACATGGGTTTGGTGAAGCTTCCAAAAATTGCTGATTATTGGTCCAAGGATGTGATTATGGGCCAAAACTTTCCACGAACTGTAATGTCTAGAAATAGATTTGAACTGCTTTTGCAAATGATTCACTTTTCCCAAGATGATGATAGTAATAAATCGGACCGACTTCACCGCGTAAAGCACTTGCTTGATGTGATGAATGACAATTTCAAGAGAAATTATATACCTGGTTTAGACATATGCATTGATTAGCATGGTTCCGTTTCGAGGACGTTTGATATTCCGCCAATATAATAAGCAAAAACGGCACAAGTACGGGATCAAACTTTTTAAACTGTGTACCTTACCAGGATATACATACAGGATCAATATATACGCTGGTAAACAACATGAACAAATCAATGTCACCTCTCAAAGAGTTGTAATGAACCTTTGCCAGGACTTACTCAATAAAGGGCATTGTTTATACACAGATAACTGGTAAACAAGCGTAGGCTTAGCCAGAGAACTCCTGGAAAATGAAACACATCAGGGGGCGTATTATGACCTTTAACTAAACCAGCTTGTTTCCAGGCAATTCAATTTACGGCCTTAAACTGCCTTGTTCTTTTTCGTATTACGACGTACGTTACTCTGACTGGAATCATCCTGGATTTATTGTCTATGACTGGTTTGCACTGGTTTGAAGATGACGTTTGGAAATCGACTTTGAAGTTACCGGTAATTATCGGTTTTACAAATGTATGTATAGAAAACATTATTTCAGGGTCAAATATTGATTATAGTAATGAAATAAAATAAATAAATACAAATGGAATTATTTAATATTATCTGATAAACTTATAATAAATATAATGGTGTTGCTTAGTGTCTCACGCATCTTATTTCTAAACGGTACTTGTGTTTCGCTGAGCCCGCACAAAACAAACTGATAAACTGAGTAGAGAGAGGACCACTTGAAACTAAACTTATAACATTGAAAAGGAATTCTTTAAGATGTTGAAAGATTTGTGTGATTATTCTCGAGAGAAATTGGTCAGAGTATAACTTATGTGTTATTTGTTGCGTTGCATTGGTGCAAGAAAGTGGTTTTGCTCAAGCTTTAAGGAATTTTATTAAGAATGTCGTGAGTACCTAATTCTTGTATTAATATTTTTGTATTTTGATTTAGCAAGAAATGCTGTAACTAATATCTTTTATGGTGTAGTTCACAGGATGAGATTTCGCGTCGTCGCGGTCGCCGAGTATCATTTAATCAGCTCGAATCTTTGTGGGAGTTTTTAAATTCCCACAGGGATGTGGCTGTTGGATACAATAAATCAGCCCAGGCAAGACAATACTCAAAACGGATGTGGACTTCTGTGTCTGAGAGATTGAACTCCATGGGAGAGGGCGCCACGAAGGACTGGAAGGAACGGTCTACTGTGAGTATAGTAAAATTTACTAAACACAATTTTGTTCACATAAGTTACATGTAATGAAATGTTTTTTTTTATTTTTTTTCTAGTATTGGGTAGATTACAAAGCGAAATTGAAGAGGAAAGTGGGATGCATTCGCACTGCCCAAAATCGCACGGGAGGTGGCCCTTCTGAAGCCGTCCCCTTGAATGACGTGGAAAAAAAGTTTCTAAGTTTACTTGGGGAAGACTTTGGAAGTGGGTTACCTAATACCCAAGTAGATCCATTCCCAATTGTAAGTATTCTAGGTATCTTTTGAAATTAACTTTTTTTAATCTGAGAATTAATTGTGCATATTTTTGTAGCTAACACAGCCCGAACCTGCTGCACCTGTAGCTGGAACCTCACACTCCGCACATGTGCCAGCTCCTCTAGAATATGAGTGCCCACCTATTGAGGAAGGCCCTCTAATAGAGGGGTTGGTTGTTGAGAGTAATGATGTGGAGCAACAGGTACAACATGAAGGGGCACCTCAACCACAAGCAACTGAGGGAACTTCGAGGCGGGTGCAACGTCGACGCAGCAGACGAGTTGCTTTGAGCCAACAAATGGCCAGAGAAATGTTGGTTAACATTTCTCGGGATCGATTGTTAGTAGAACAGCAAAATTCTGTATCTCTAACCCGTATAGCAGAGACTATACAAATAAATACACAAACATTACAAGAAATGTTAGTGACACTAAATGCAATAGCATCAGTTATTGATAGGTAAGTAAAATATGTATAGTTTAAAATACATTTCTTTTTTTGTTTCATACAATTATTATTAGATTTAAAATAGATTTCTATTAAAAAAGATAGTTCATATTATGGAACAGTAATCTAAAAATGGTAATTTTAAAGGAAACAAACACTGTATCGCCATGACAAAAAACATATAATTATACCTATACAAATTACATTTTGTAACAAACTCAAAGTAATAATACAAAAGCTATGAAATACATTTAATACCTACCTCCAGTGAAACACAGTGTCATAATAGAATTTGTAATAAAGAACCAATGTATTTTAACTAAATTAAATATAATTCTTATGAAATAAAATAAATAAATAACTAATTTAATAAAATATCTTAATTTGTAGAAACATGGGTTCGGGAACTTCGAGAGGTCCACAGACGAGAGACGAGCGTGCTCCTGACACTTAAACCTTCACTGAGCTCTCGGTTACTGCTGGAGGTTGAAGGATGTGGATGTTGGTGAGTGTCAGAGCGGACCTGTCTAGATGTTTCTTGCAAAGCTTCTTCATCTGTGAGTCCTTGTACATGAATATTCGCTCTATTGCAAATGTTGTGTAATATTACACAAGCATTTACAATAGATGCTGCTACAGGAGGAGAATAATGTAGCACCCTATGTACAAGTAAACACCTGAATCTAGCTTTCAAGACACCAATTGTCCTCTCAATCACATTTCTTGTCCGGACATGCAGATAAGTGTAGTATGCTTCTGGAGTGTCCGGACTGGCATCATTAATTGATGTCATCATGTATCTTCTTAAAGGGTACCCAGAATCACCTGTAAATAATCAAAATATCTATAAAATATCCATTGTATCGTTGTAATGTGTATATTCTATAAATAAGTAATGTAGAGGACACATTTCATACCTAGTAACCATATTGCATCATTTCTGCTGATAAGTTCCATGTGTTCCTTTATGGGATGATTTGACCAGACAAAAGAATCATGAGTACTTCCACCAAAACTAGCATCCACACTCATAATTTGCATATCCGCATTACAAATCTAAAATTAAATTGTTTCAGATTAACTCCAAAGAAGTTTCAACTGAAGAAGCATTATGTATTTTACTTTTAAATAGTTATTTACAAATGTTATTTTGTTTTCCTGAACTCAACTATGTTTTTCCTCACATATAAGCAATCTTTGTATATTTTTATTTTATTGTCTAAGTCACTTTCACAGCCGATCACGTGCAGAGTACGTCCCAGGTTGATTGTATTGTGACGCTGATCACGTTCTCAGTACGTGACTGACTTTCTTAGTGTTTGTTTTAAAACGACGTCCGTAGTCCGTGTTTGGCGTGCATTGATATAATAGTGTAGTGCTTTAGCTACGCACACATGTAAGAATAACCGTGGTGGGGCGCTTGGTGTGAGCGGAACAAGCTATCGAGTGTCGCGCTGCGCCAGTGTTCCCGCGCCGCTATTGCGAGTGCACGTACACGAATTTTGGCGCGAAATGGCGAGTTCACGGCGAAGTTATCGGCTCGATTCGAACGAAATTATTGACTCCTTGGTTGCTGATGATGATTCGGATATTGAAGAAGCCCCAGATATTGAAATTCAAGGTAAATTATTGTATTTTGTTGGGTTATTATTGTAGAAATGTAGCCTTTTTGCGTCGTACATATTTTTATTGTTTTTTTCTCTTTCCAGACCTTATTCAAGACTTGCAAGAGGTTGTATCGGTTCATGATCGACAAGATGTTGATGCTGACATGTCAGACGACTTATCTGAACCTGTACGGGGGGAACATGTACGGGGCCGGGGTCGTACACCTCGAAGAAATACGAGATCCCGCCTCGGTCGCGGTCGCTCGGCGGTGCGTTCGGCTACACGCGGGCGCGGCGTTACCCGCAGATCAGCAGCAGCACTTACCCTCAGAGAAATGGATGAAGGTAATGGATGGTCATACCAAGCACTGCAAGAACCCCCAGAAAATCCAGTATTTCAAGAAGTATCTCAAGTATTGGCTCCAGTAGATGAAAGTTCGTCAGAGTTGGATTGTTTTTCAATTTTTTTCCCCAATTCTTTTTGGAACACTCTAAAGACGGAAACTAACCGTTACGCAGCTCAAATGAAAACCAAACAAGCAAGAAAAGGCATTCTGAAACCTGGCACTATGTTGTACGAATGGAAAGCTGTCAAAAAATCGGAACTAAAGACATTTTTTTCTATCGTGATTCATATTACGCTTGTACACAAGGAGAGTTTTGATTCATACTGGTCTACACGGGAAATAATAGCCACTACATTCGCCGGGAAGCACATGAATAGAAACAGATTCCGAGCCATTTATAGCTGTCTCCATCTGAATGATAACGCAAACTACAAACCGCGTGGTGATCCCGAGTACGACGCTTTTTTCAAACTCCGACCTTTTTTTGATGACATGTGTCGGTTGTGTCAAGAGTGTTATTATCCCAATGAGCACTTGACTATCGATGAGGGTACTTGTGGGTTTAGGGGACGAGTGCACTTCAAAGTGTATAACAAAGATAAGCCCGATAAATATGGCATGAAAGTGTACATGCTCTGCGACGCGGAAACAGGATACATACTGCGCATGGTTCCCTACATAGGCGACTCGAAATCGGTGGAAACGATTATCACGGAATTGAGTGAACCATACTTCGGTAAGTGGCACACCATATACATGGACCGTTTCTTTACAAGTCCGACAATCGCAGACTTATTGTGGATAAAGGACACTCGCCTTGTTGGCACTGTAATGGCGAATCGTCGTGGTCTGCCACAGGATTGGCGTCATCAACCGTTGGAAAAAGGCGAAATGGCCTTTTGTCACCGGGCCAATCTAACCGCTTGTAAATGGAAGGACAAGCGTGATGTACTCATGCTTACTACGAAACACGGAGCTAGCTGGACAGAGGTGGATGCAAAAGTCAAAGGTGTCGGTGTGACCAAAAGGCTGAAACCAGATTGTGTACTAGATTACAACCACTACAAATTTGGTGTAGATCTGAATGACCAGTATGTGTCTTACTACTCCTTGAATAGAAAGAGCATGAAGTGGTGGAAAAAGATGTTTTTCAACCTGGTAGCAAGAGCAATGGTAAATGCTTACGTCATTTACAATAAATCAAGGTCTCAAAGGCGCCGCCCGCGATTCTCACAGTTCCTGATGGAGTGTGGTGACCAGCTGCTGCAAACTGCACCAGAGGCTGAACCAGGACCCTCACGTGGCCCACACCATGTAGGCAGCAGTACCAGACTAGTGGGAAGGCACTTTCTCGAAAGGATACCGAGCACCGAAAAAAAAGAGAAGGTGGCAAGAGTCTGTAAAGTTTGTGCAGACATTTCTAAGAAAAACACTGGCAAACGAGGACGCAAAGAAACCATATTTTACTGCCCAGACTGCAACGTGCCTTTATGCTACCATCCTTGCTTCAAAATGTTTCATACACGCAAAAATTACACGACTTGAACACGCAAAAGTCCATGTTCGACTTTTTTTTTTCCATAAAACCTCTTTTTTATTCTACATTTTTAAATAAAAAAAACTAATTTACGTCTGTTTTTTATTTTTATCCTAGAAATAAACAAGTCAATAGTATAAATAAAAAAATAATTATAGATTTATCATTGATAGTTCTCATTTTATAAATGTTGCAATATCGGCGAAAATCGCCGGCGAACCATGGAATCCGCGTTTTAAAATCTTCGGCTGTCAAAGTGTTAAAAATAATGTGAAGTTAAAATCTTTTATTTTAATAAGAAAAACAGACTTGAGTCAAATACACAAAACTATTTTTTATCATTGTTATTATTAAAATAGATATTAAATTTAAGTGTAAAATAGATAATAAATTTAAGTGTATGTATAATCCAATGTTGTAAATAAAAAAATATCTTACCAACTGGACATTTAATGAGTGATACTGTTTTCTACAGTAATACCTCTCCTCATTTTCAACTGGGCGTACAATTGCTACATGTGTACAATCAATACACCCTAAAACTCCTGGCATTTGAAATTTACTGAAGAATCTAAAAATAACAATAATCTTTTTAGTTTTGATCTTATTTGCATAAAATAAGTATATTATAAATTCATGGCTCAGCAACATGCATCAAATTTCTGATTATGATGATTGGCCTTAATTAGTATTTCTTATAAAGTTTTCAGAATATGTGCGATACAATGTAAATTTTATTTTTCTGTAGTTTTAAAATGTTACCTCAACACTAGGCTGCAACATGAGACCTATATTTGCCAGCTGTAGAGGATGCACAAAAAATCCTAGGTTAAGTATGTACTCACCTTATTTTGTTATCACCTCTTTCCTCAGGTGTTCTCGGAAACTTTATATGTTTAGCTTGCATGTGGGGCAAGTTTAATAATTTGGTAATCTGCTTTATGATCACTGACACTGTAGGTTGAGCTACAGAGTGTGCTGATATATCACCAACGGGGCGTTGGTAAGAACCCGTTGCATAGAAAGATAGTGCTACTAGGACCTGCAAGAACGATTTAATTTTATATCTAAATATTTAACATGAAGGCACATTTAACTAAAATAGGCATTAATTGGGTTGACCTTATTTTACAGAGTGATAATTTAGTTGGCAATGATTAACACCTACCTTTCTCTCAAGTGATATGTCCGACGCCCTTGCAGGCCCAGCCAAATTATGTGGTCTCACTTCCTCGCACAAATTGTGGACTAACTGTTTGCTTAATCTATAACGTTTTATAAACTGCATTTCATCAACATCAAACGGGTCGCTAAGATCTCGAAGGCGTCTTCGTTGAAGTTTTGCTTCGTTATTAGAAGTTGATGCATCATTTTCGAGAAATTCAAAGATTACCAATTCGTCACACATGTTTATGTTCACTGAACAATAATTATTGGGTCTTATAATAACTTAAATTGTTGATTAATTAGCTTAAAATAGAAAAATATGGCAAAACAATTCACTAAAAGTTAGTCAAAGCCGGCGTAAACTGAATGGCTTATAGTGACAGATATTCAAGCCAGCAAATGTCAGTTTGAATGTCATAATACGAAATTTACCACCCAAGTTAAAAGGCAGAAGTCAGTCAACTGTCACGTGACTGCTGACTGGCAAGCAATAAGAGATCGTAATACGGAAACGCAAGGCAGTTCACTATACGGCCTAAACTGACTGGAATTAAGAGTTCGTAATACGCCCCCTGGTTGGAACTTTAAGAAAAAACAGAAAGCATTTTCCTAAAGTTGTGGTTTCGACTAAGCTGAAAAAAGGCGAGTTCATAGCGAAAGAAAGTGATGATGGGATAACGGTTTTAAGATGAAGAGACAAACGAGATGTTTTGGTGCTTTCAGTGGTTCTGCAGAGCAGTGGATCTGTCTGATCAGATGGCAGCATACCAGACACCATTAAGAAAAACTATGAAATGGTACAAAAAAAATGCATTTGATCTGATTTTGTATGTCGCCATGGTGAATACTTTAGTTTTGTATATAACCGTCACTAACAAACATATACCTATTGTGGATTTGAGAAAAGAAGTACTGAATAGTTTTTTTGGCAAAATCTGCAACATCCGAAACCCCTTCAGAACGGACGGTAAGAAAGAAACACGTGCTTCAGAAAAAAGAAGGACCTTCTCTGAAGGTGCGTCGGATGTGTGTAGTGTGTTACAAGAATAATGTGACTACATTTGGACGTGCGTCGTGCACTGGCCAGAAACAAAACTAAAAAAAGTGCCTACTTTTTGTAACACTTGCATAGATAAACCTTTTCTGTGTGTTGAATGTTTTGCCAACGTTCATGTATGATTTTGATTATCTTCAGTATTTTTTTTTTCATACGGCTACTTGATATTGTTGCTATCTACCTAATTCGTAAGAAAAATTGTAAAACGTTATTATTTTTACTTTGATTACTATTTGATACAATCTTTTATGTTTAGTTTTCATAAATAGATTTACTTACGTTTTATTTTAATAGTTTTTGCTAAATATTTTACAAACTCACACACACTCACATACTGACGCACACACACTCACTCACGCACACACACTCTCACACTCACGCACAAACACACATACAAAACTTGTGGATTTATAATATTAGTGATAGCATCACTCTTCGATAACGTAGCTTTCCATTAGTAAAAGAATTTTTGAAATAGGATGAGTAGATTTAGAGGTTATTTTCTACATCCAAACTCACAATCCTACAAAATTTACTTTTTTATCATCATCAGCCCGGAAAAATCCAAGGCCTTTCCAATTTTGCGCCACACAAATTTTTACTCTTTGGTAATTGAAGTTTTTTTCCCAAGTCCTTTACGTTTTTCAAAAACCATCGTAATATGGAGTAACTAGAGGGCCACGCGGGTCAATGGATATGGGATTTCGTTTGATAGCACTGCCCTACGGCCTGTATTAGTGGTGTTCAAAGTTGCTTTAAGGCAATCACTTGCTTAATGCTTAATGATTTATATTTTAATCAAGCTTTTTTATATGCTTTATTAAAGCATATGCATTTTTATACGCGTAGGCATATCATGATGCCACTCACCGCGCTTGCTTTAAGTCAAGTGACTTAAAGCAAGCTCGGTGTGTGGCAGCATGCTATAAAAGAATATTACATCGCGTTTATGAATTACGATAAAACAGAACCGTTAAAAATACAATGAACTTTCCTTCATACTTTCCAGGCTTAGGACTGTCTTTAATTGAACAAATGTTATTATGAAATAAAATTAGTTAGTATTTAAAGCAATTATAGGCGTTTTTAAAAGTTTTTATTTATGTATTTATTATTACGCACACAACCGACCGGAATCGCTAACATGCGACGACTGCCCGGCGCCCGCCCCGCCCGGCCCCTGCTTAATGCCTATTCATTGCTTGTTGCTTTTCGCGCGACCGACAGAGACAGAGAGTGCGATGTAAAAGCAATAAGCAAATAGCAACATGTGAGAGCCACGATAGCATTTGCTTTATGTTACGTGTATTAAGCACGGTGCTTTATTTTGCTATATGATATATTAACCACCACTAGCCTGTATTAATGGATCGAAAACACTCGTAAAACGCGGTCAGCACTGACCGACGCAGCCCGAACGGAAAGTCTGGTTGTCGACCATCAGTGACCGACGCGGCTTGAACGGGAAGATGCATATTTTTTCTTGGCGTTCAACGTGTTAATGAACCAAGGGGCCATATTGTGCGACATAATGTTGAAGTAGACGAGAGAATACTGGCACTTTTTGGGAAAGACCCTACAAGAAGCATTAGAAATGTGGTATCACATCTTGATATTTCAATATGGAAAGTGGTGTTAGGAAACATTATTCTCATTAAGTATAGACAATATATTTTATCTGTGGTTCTACCCTTGCTCTCCGACCTCCGTCCATGGAAGACATGTAATATTATAGTTGCTTGCTAAAATAAGTAAATTAACATTTCTATACGTAAAATGTGTTCTTAATCAACCACATACCCAAAACTTAACATGGTAGCAGAGCATGGTTGATTAATTGTGAAGTTGAAATTGGGTTGCGATCCACGTAATAAAAGTGAGTGAAGAAAAATGGCGGGCGCTGCGGTGTCTAATTTGCCGTGTTTGGATGAAAAATCGAATTTCAGTACCTGGAAATTCCGATTGAAACTAATTATGCAAGAAAAGCAAGTGGAATACGTGTTATGGGATAGTGAAAGCACTGCAGATAAGTTTAAGCAAGACGACGCTAAAGCTAAGTCGCTTATAGCACAAAGCGTGTCCGACAAATATGTAGAAATCATAAAAAATGGCCGAACTGCTAAAGAAATTATGTGCCTACTTGAAAATATCTTTGAACGAAAGAGTGTTTTTAACAGATTTCATTTAAAAAGGAAACTTATCTCTTTAAAATGCAATGAGCCGCTGCAACAATATTTAATAAAGTTCAGTTCTATTATCAGCGACCTGGAGGCCATCGACGTTAAAGTAGATGAAGAAGACCAAATATGCTACCTACTCTCATCACTGCCGAAAGAATATGACCCGGTTATTACGTCAATAGAAACAATGGCCTCAGAAAAGAAGTTGAGTTTTGATTTTGTCAAGGCCAGGCTGTTAGACGCTGAAACTAAGATCAGCACCGAAACAGTGAACCACCAGGAGAACGCCTTTTTGATATCCTGCTACACATGCGGTAAACCAGGTCTTATGAGTGTAGTAAGGAACAAAGTAAATACAGAGGAGGACGGCGCCAAGGTCAAGGTCGAGGTTATGGTCAAGATCGCAGAGGAAGAGGCAGATTTCAAGGACGAGTATCCCGAGGCCGAGGCTTTCCGGGACAAGGTGCTACTTCATTAGTGAGTGAATCGGAGATCGGTTTTATAGCCAGTGAAAGCGTTTTAAGTGCTAAAAATGTGGACAAAGAATATGATATCACCTTGATTGTGGACTCTGGTTGCACACAACATCTTGTAAGTGAACAATTTGAAAAATACATGACAGATATTCAAATACTAGATAAAAGTGTAAAAATATTAGTTGCAAACGGCCAGTATATACATACTAATAAAAAAGGTAATTTAAAAATTAAATACAATAACTTAAAAATAAATGTTGATGCCTTAATTGTAGAAAACTTAACCTACAACTTACTTTCAGTCAAAAAGATAACTGAGGCCGGATTTGATGTAAAGTTTGATAAATATAAAGTTGTTATTACAGGAAACAATTCATGTATTACTGGTAATTCTGAAGGAAAATTGTACAAATTAAATGCTAATGTATGTCATGAAGTTTGTAATATTAGTACAGGCAAAAACCAATGTGATTATGCTCTTTGGCACAAACGTCTGGGTCATTTAAATAGAAAATGTTTAGGTATTATGCACTTACCAATAAGTAATAAAGCTTGCAGCCCATGTATGGAGGGAAAGGCCACCAGAGGACCATTTAAGCAGATACCAAGACCAAGATCCAAGAGAGTAGCAGAAATGTTGCACACAGACATAGCGGGACCTGTCAAGGAGTGTGGACTAAATGGTGAGAAATATTTTATGACAGTATTAGATGATTATTCCCATTTCTGTGTGGTGTTCCCTTTAGTAAACAAATCTGAAGCAACAGAAAAATTGATTTACTATATAAAAAGGTTAGAAAATGAAACTGGAAGTACAGTTCAGCGAATCAGGTGCGACAATGGTGGGGAATATACAGCCAACAAATTAAAGGATTTTTGTAAGAAAAACGGAATAAGTGTAGAATATACCTTACCCTACACAAACAGTCCAACGGAGTAGCGGAAAGATTAAATCGTACCTTGTGTGATAAGGTAAGAACTTTATTTGCAAAAACTAATTTGCCCAAAACTTTATGGTGTGAAGCTATTCAATGTGCACAACAGAACAGCTCAGCTGAACAGATCACCTTCTTCAGCAATAAATTTTAAAACACCCTGTTTCATGAAAAATGGAACCTATGACCTAACAAGACTGAGAGTTTTTGGGGCAAAGGCGTGGGCCACTATTATACCTAAACAAGACAAACTAAATAAAAGAGGAAAAGAGACAAGAATGGTTGGCTATAATACAGTAGGATACAGATTGTGGAATCCAGAAGAAAATTCAATAATAATATCAAGAGATGTGAGATTCGATGCAAGTGATACAGTATATAAAATGGAAGTAAAGAAGGAAAGAAGATATATTCATGAAGAAGAAGAAAAACAAGAAGATAAAGTAGAGATAAGACAAGAAGAAGAAAGAGAAACTGACAATGTGCAAGAAAAAGGAAACAAACATGTCACTAATAAGGAAAAATTAAAAGAAGATGCAAGAAGAGTAGAGAAAACTACAAGATCAGGAAGAATAGTAAAACAACCTGCGTATCTTGATGAGTATGAGACAAATATAGTTATTTGCCTGAGCGCAAATACACCTAGTTCCTATAAAGAGGCGATAAGTCATACAGAATGGAAAGAAGCTATCAATAAAGAGTTACAAGCACTTGAAAAGCTAGAGACCTGGGAAGAAAAAGAACTACCTAAAGGAAAGAAAGCCATTGATACCAAATGGATTTTTAAAGAAAAAGATGAAGGAACCAAAAAGGCTAGACTAGTAGTCAGGGGATTCCAACAGCAGAAAGGAGATATTTTTGATAACAATTATGCACCTGTTGCGAGACACTCTACAGTGAGAATGTTCCTATCAAAAGCAGTCCAAGAAGACTTAATGATTAGTCAACTTGATATACCTACAGCATTTTTAAACGGAAAACTAAAGACAGATGTATACATAAAGGTTCCTCAAGGATTGAAATCGAAGAATGCAAATACAGTATTAAAACTAAGAAGAGCATTGTATGGATTGACTGAATCACCGAAGTGTTGGAATGAGACAATAGACAATTTTGCTAAGAGAAATGGATTTAAGCGATCAGAATACGACTACTGTATGTACTACAAAGCTGACACATGGATGCTAATTTATGTGGACGATATTTTGATATTAGGAAATGGACAAGATACCATAAATACACTGAAGACTGAATTTAATGCTAAATATTTAGGCGAAGTAAGAAAATTTCTTGGCATGGAAATTGAACGAAGTAACAACAGCTTAATAGTAAAACAAGAAACCATGATAGAGAAGATACTTAAAAGATTTAATATGACCGACTGCAAAGGAATAAAGACACCTGTCGCGACGGCGCGTGGGTTTCTCTTCTTCATATTATTTTCTGGTTATCTCCAGGTTTACAATGTGCTTTGTTTTAAAGTAATAATATAGGATTGTACTGCTTCGCTTTGATGTGAAGAGAAATCCCCGCCTCACGATATATCAGAGATACTCACCGATACGGATCACACCCCGATACGGATTATCTCCCAATCCAGACTCTTACGCTTCGGTCCTCAAAGGCACCGAAGGTTTTATCATCATGTCGACCATCAGTCCATCCGACTCCTCAAGCGCACCTAGGATATCTGTAAGTTTAAGTACCCATGAATATTTGGGTTAAGTATCACCTATCTGTTCATAATTTATTATAGCTGTTTATAGTAATAACTCAATTGCTATATCTATGATGAAAATTACTTCAATTTCTTATCATTAATGTTTGTGATTGTGACACCTATGTGCTAATCAGATTAACGGATTTTCTCCACCTCTGCAAAAGCACGCATTCCAGATTTACATAAGCCCATCGCCTTGTCTTCTGGAATGCTCCCCCTTGAATCATCATATAACACA
The DNA here is from genome assembly GCA_932274075.1 of Diarsia rubi. Classification (NCBI taxonomy): domain Eukaryota; kingdom Metazoa; phylum Arthropoda; class Insecta; order Lepidoptera; family Noctuidae; genus Diarsia; species Diarsia rubi. Next base: position 7,564,001 of record OW026427.1, read on the forward strand.
TGACAATATATTATTACAACGTCCGTCGACGTTTGCGCCCGTCGACGCCTTAGGCCATGGGGGACCAAATAGGAGATTTATAAGAGAGGTTGGCCTACGACACTTCTTACAAACTCCAGCGTTAAAGCGTGTCCGGACGAACCGCCCGGTGTGTCGCTATTTCGCCTCCAGCCGAATGCTGAAGGCACGATCACACCTTTAATAGATTAGGTGTCCCAAATTATTAAGCAGGCAAAAGTACCTACATGTACTCAACATCAATTAGGTACCAAACATATCAAATTTATAATCCTTACAGAATCAGATAGATAATACTTAGCTTTCCCGGCGGCGCGCATCACGGGTGACAAGAATCTCCATATGATCCTTTTGCACTGAATTTACTTTACTCAAATTATATCATCTATTATTCTGACAGAATATGTTATGTTTTGGCGCCATCTAAAGAACGGCTTCGTTTTCGTAGCGTCAAGTTGTCAATACTGATTTAGTGTTGCTGTTTCATTAATGTTGTGCAATTATATATATTTATATTTGTAGGTTTGGAACATCGCGATTTCATCTTTCGCGACCCTCCCGACGACGACAAAAGTTACATGTATTCCATCAAGTCTCGCGTCCACTCTCGGATCTTCTCTCGAGCCTTCAGGGACGCGTTTCTCACATCTCTCACTTCAGGAGTTTGTGTTATCTCATTTGTGTCAGTGCTTTTAGGTATGCTATCATTATTGTGTTCTTCATCATGAATTGTTGGTTCTTCATTTCCTGTGGTAAGTGTTCTCTGAGTTATTTTCTTTTCTATCTCTTCTCTATTTATGTGTTTTTCTATTTCAGGTTTGTCAACGGGTTCTACAGCGGTTTGTGGCGTTGTAGATATTTCTTCGGAAACAATAGTTGAGTCGAGTTCTTCTAGCAGAGGTAAGTCATCCCATGTTGGTGTAACATCTTCTCTTTCAAACTCAAATATAACCTTTTCTTTTCCAGATATATCTTCTTCAACCTCCAATGGATAAAGATGTGCGATGGAACGAGTGAATTCCGTATCATTCACTTTTACTCGTGCCACTCTGCATTGACCGTCGGCTCCTTTCAATAAAGATATAATTTTTCCAACTTTCCAGTTCTCTCGGTTCTTCGTATCTCCTTTAATCTGGACGATATCTCCTAGTTTCGGAATTTCTAATTTTGTTATTCTTGGTTCTTTAAGAGAGTGTCGGTATCTCTCCCTTAGACTTGGCAGGTACTGATCGATGAACATTCTCTTAAACTCTTTCAGCATGTTTTGTCCACGTTTCCAACCTTGCACTAGATTCTGTTTTGTTACTGTGCCTTCTTGTGGAAATTCTGCATCTGAAGGTGTTGTCACGATGCATTTACTGAGGGTTAGAAAATCTGAGGGTTTGAGAATATCCTCTAGATCAGAACCTACACACGTCAGTGGGCGTGTGTTTAATACTGCTTCTATCTCTTTTATGATTGTACTTAGTTGATTATCTGACAGTAAACTTTTCGTTAGAGTTCTCTTGAGACAGTGTTTAACTATTCCAACAAGTCTCTCATAGAATCCTCCATGCCACGGTGCTAACTGTGGAATGAATTTCCATTCTATTTTATTAGTGATGCAATAGTTGCTTGACAGTATTTCTGCAGTTAATTTAAATTGTAGTGCGTTATCTGAAACTATTCGTGTTGGTATTCCTCTGCAAGATATAAATCTTCGTACTGCTAATAGACATTCCTCAGCCGTAAGATCCGTAACGACTTCCAAGCGTATAGCACGTACTGCTAGACATGTATACAGACATATCCATCTTTTTTCTGATTTATTACTTGTCTTTACTTGAAGAGGACCCAAATAATCTATTCTGGTATATGTAAAAGGTGAACTATAGTTTACTCTTTCCTTAGGAAGCGCTGGAGTAGTTGGTAATTTGAATGGACCTCCTCCATGTTTGACACAATTTGTGCATTTTCCTAATATTTTCTTTACCTGGCTTCTTCCTTGGGGAATCCAGTACGATAATCTGATCAGACTTAAGGTGTGGTTGACCCCTACATGATAGTTTTTCTCATGTGTTTCTAGGATCATTGTGTTAGTGAAATCACAATCTTTTGGGATTAATATTGGATATCTTTTATCGTAAGACCAATCAGCGTTTTGTAACCTTCCTTTGCAACGTAGGACACCGTCTATGTCGGTAAATACTTTTAAGTTTCGTTGTAAGTTAGTATCTTTACCCTCTACTTCCTCAGGGAAATGTTCCTTTTGAATCCTTTTGATCTTTTGTGTATGTGATAGCGTATTGTCCTCACAGTTTTCTGTGGAGCTGTTTCGTGATTCTTTATCTAATTGATTTCTCCGTTCCTGCTCTTTTGAGATCTTTTCATCACTCGTGAGATCCTCCCCAACAGGAAAAGAAAAGTCATGTTCCGCAGAAGAACATGTGAGACTTATAGCGACTTCAGTTTCATTAAGTAAAGAAATTTCGGCTCTACAACCTTTCGGCCAAGTTCTGGAGTCTTCCAGTAGAAAATTTGGTCCGGATAGCCATTTCTGCTTGTCTTCCATAGAACTTGTGGGTCTAGTAGCCACGTCTGCTGGGTTTAATCCTGTTGGAACATATCTTACTGTTACTGGTGTATTTTTCTTTATTTCGTCTATCCTCCTTGCAACGAATGGTGGTAGTAGTTTGTTGCCGTAATACCAATCAATCACTATTTGACTATCTGTCCATATAGTGTTTTCTGTAAATTCAAAGTCCAGGAACTTGGTTACGTACTTCAGCAACCGGCTACCTATTAGAACACCTAATAGTTCAAGCCTTGGGATTTTCAAATTATCCTGATCCTTGATGGGTACCACTCGTGATTTTCCTATTACAAAACTCAATTCTTTTCCATTAGAAATGTATACAACTGCAGCATAAGCTTTGGTTGATGCATCCGTGAAAACGTGCAGTCGAATATTGTCATCACCAGCTTGTTTGAAGTATTTCCTTGGTAAAACAATGTTTTTTGTGTCTTCTAGTTGTTCTCTGATATTTTTCCATTCATTGGTCCATTCTTCTGGTAATGGGGTATCCCATTTGAATTTATGTATCCACAGATTTTGTAGTAAAAGTTTTGCTTGTAATAAATCTGGTGCAGCATATCCACATGGGTCGTAGACTGACGCTATGTTTTTTAGTATTTCTCTCTTGGTAGTGGCTTCTGTAGTCTTTCTTGGTCTCAATCTGATCGTATCTTCTCCTGTGTTCCAATTCAGTCCTAATACTTTAACTTCTACATCTTTGCAGACATCCGATGAAGAAATGCTTTCTGAGAATTGTTTGGAATTCGAACTCCATTCTCTAAGATTCATTGAAATCTCTTCAAATGCGATTTTACACGACTCATACATCGCTGTCGCTTCTTGTACAGATTCCGCTCCTGTGACAAGGTTATCGACGTAGATGTCATTCACTATGCGTTTTAGACTTTCTTCATTGGAACGCAATAGATGATGTTTCAAAGTAGCATTCAGAAGAAATGGACTAGATATCACTCCAAATGGTACGCGACAGAATCGTAAGTGCAGGATGTTATCTTTCGTGGCCGCCCTTTTTGTGTCTTTCAACCATAAGAATCGAGTTACGTCTTTGTCCCTTTCGTGTAATGCTATTTGTAGAAAAGCCTTTTCTACGTCTGCTGTTATTCCTATCGGATGTGACAACATTCCGGTCAAGTCTTCTAGCATAAGTGGACCGCAATGTAAGCATTCATTTAAGCTTTTGCTATGCTTGGTCTTTGCCGAAGCGTCGTAGACTATGCGAGTTGGCTTACCCGGATGACTAACACCGTGATGTGGCAGGTAGTGTATAGGATGATCTACATCTTCGATTCTTTTTTCATTGTCTGGTACGCTTTCAATTATTTCTTTTGCTAATTGTTCTTTCAATGTAGTGTCGTACGCTGTTAGTGAATCGGAATCTAATCGTTTGAGTAGGTTGACTAGTCTGCCTATAGCTAGGCCGTAATTAGTCTCCAAATTAGGTGGGTAATCTATCCATGGCCAACTAACAGTGTACCTATCATTTACTAGTTCTATGGTATCATTGAATTGGTTGATTACTTCTTCGTCCCTAGTCAATTTTGGCGAATCGCATATTCCAATGGATTCTAGTTCCCATAAGCATTCGAGGTTTCCATTGTATAATGGAAGATCCGGTGGTGTTAATTTGTTTTCTACTCCCTGAAAGTAAGTTATTACTGACAACGTGTCAGTGGATTTCGTATTAGTTTTCCCAGTCAGTATATAACCGAATTTAGAGTCAATCAAGAATAAATTATCTTCCAGTTGAATTTTGTCTTCAAGGATGAACGAAATGTAGAAGTCATTGCCGATCAATATGTCTATTTTGGGTGACAATGAGCCGTCATCCGCCAATATCAGATCATCTTTGTGTTTACCTATGTCGATACCAGGGAAAGGAACTCCATTTGAAATATGAGGAACAACGTTTGCTTTTATTTGCAAAACATTATTTGTCCTTGTTCGTATCTGTAACCTGACTACGGGGCTTTCTATTACTTGGGGAGTTTTCGATCCAAACGTGAAAACTGATAAGGTACTTTCCTCTTCGATAGGAAGGTTCAATTTTAAAGCTACTTCTTGCGTTATATAAGTACGTTGACTACCCGAGTCCAACAGTACTCGACATGCCCTTTCACTTGAATCCTCGTCTTTACGTTGAGCCTTAACTATCGCCGTTTGTAATATAGTGGAGCTTATAGAATTGACATGAAGCGTCTTAACCTCCTCGGTTTTATTTATGCAATTCTTATAACAAAATGCTCTGTTATGATGGCCAATTTTGTTGCAGTGTACACATTTGATTGGTTTTTTACAATCTTTTACTTGATGACTTCTACCTAGGCAGGCAAAACAGAGATCCTTTACTTTCTTTTTCCTCTCTTCCACAGTTTTAACAACATCGCATTGATCATTGAAGTGCGATCCTTGGCAAAAAATACATTGAAGTTTCCTTTTCTTTATCATGGGCCTGTCTCTGCTACTTCCTTGTTCTTGAGGTCTTCTTCTAGTGGACTGACTATCGTAGTTAATGTTTTTATGGAATGGTTTTTTCTCACTGAACCTTTCTTCCCTTTTATTCCCTGGGCGAGGTTGACTTGGATTGTAGTTGTTGTGATTTCTGTTGGGTTTTACGAATTTTCCCTTCTTGTTGTATGAACTTGTGTGTAACGTCTGGGTGGTATACTCTCCCAGTTTTTCGGAAGTGATCCTATTTGCGTCTTCCCTAGCAGCTATTATGGTTTCCAAATGTTGACGGATTTCTTCTATTGAGTCGGTTTTTGCTTTTATTTTTAGTTCATACACTATGTCCGAGGGCATCTTTTCTAGGATCATGAATCTGAGATGATCGTGATCGACGTTTTGATTCAGCGATTTTAGGATTCTTAAATGTCTTTCTATTTGACCAAATGTGTTTCTCGCCTCTGTTACGTTGCCTTTGGAGGCTTTCGGTACTTTGTATAACGCGGCGTAGTGCGCGTCTATGATGTGATTTTCTTTACCATATCTATTTTTCAGTGTAGAAACAGCTATTTCATAGTTCTTATTAGTGGTCTCGATCCCTTCGATGACCTTTTTTGCTTCGCCCTTCAAAGAACCTTTAAGGTATAACAGTTTGTCTACCTCTGATAAATCTCTATTTCCTACATTGGAGCAGAATTGGTCCCAAAATTGATGCCATTCCAGAATGTCTCCGGAAAATTCTGGCAAACTTAACTTGGGTAATTTCCCCATTAATGCCGTATTCCTACCCGGTAATACAGTTAGTGCAGAGTTTCCTTTTATCCTTTTCAGTTTGATATTCATTTCCGCTAGAACCTCCTCACCGTTTAGCTGTACTTCACTAAAGGAAGTGACTTCTTCCACGAAAGATTGCATTTCATTTATTGATAGACTATTGTTTAACTCAGTTCCGAACCTTTTCACCGCTACATCTAGCTTACCTAGCACTATTTCTAAATTTTCGGAATTTTCTTTATTAACATTATCTTTATAGGTAAGAGCTTCTTCAGTTAGTTTAGAGATAGCATTTGATATAGATTCAAGTCGTCTTATAAGAATTTGTTCCATTTTGAAATTCTGAAATAATATTTTATAATTTAATACCCAGTATCCTAAGTTAAGGATTTACATCTTGCATATTGTTAAATTTCCAAATTACGTGGTGTTCACAATATAATAAAAAAAATGAAAAAAAAAATGAAAATTTGGTTAACACCCTGTATGACCAAAAACTTATTTAAAACTTCGCATGAACAAAGAACTTTACCAACATCTGGTATATAATGGAATGATATTTTATTAACGTCCTGTATATAAAACAGAAAAGTTTTTATTGACCACCTGCATAAAACAGAAAAGTTTTCCAAGTTAAAAGCAAGGAATATTTTACTATCTATAGGATATTACATCCTCCATGATAAACTCAACCACTGAATTATATGTGCAAGGAAAATTCCCTTGTACCTACGAAGTTGCCATATTAACTCAGAATTTATTCATATTACCATTGCTGTCCGACAGGTAAAACGGGTTCATTTCATTATTTTAAATTTTCCTGAATTTATTTAAAATTTCTATGTCATCCAATTATCCCCTCCTGACTTTTCTTCCATTCTCCCCTGTTAACCATCATACAATTATTTACCCTTTTCTCTCATATCATTTACACAATCCATCCTTTGTTTCTTTTGTTTTCCTCTCACCAACATTTATATTGTTGATGTTGTTTATGTTGTTTAATTACTTACTCATAAACATGTAAGATTCCAACACCATTTGTGTATGCATCCACAAATGATGTTAGGTTTAACCTACATCAACTTAGTAATTAGTTACTTAGTACACTTTAGTAGTTAACATGAAACAATGCATTCAGTCAGTTAGGGATGATATGTATAACATGACACAAGTTATAATATACAATCCAGTTTCCTCCGCCAGAGTATTTTATTAGTTTTATGAGAATATATCAATTTTATGCTCAGTTCTTCAAAGTAACTAGTAAGATAAACTTACAGTAAGCGTTGATGTACCCTTTTAATACTTAGTAGCAGTGATCTGTATATGAGATGTTAGGTGTGTAGAATCAGCGGCACGCAACTGCCTTCATTTGCCCATCTTTAAGGAGAGTATTAGGTATAAACAAACAGTTTTATGCGAACTCATACATAGTAATGTTATCTTTAGGTAATAATCGTAAAATATTTTACCTGATAATCTTCTTAATTACTCCTAAGTTATGTTAAGCTTCCCTTCCGTGCGTGGAGGTAGGTATAACTTCCTTTGAATTATTTCACCCAAACATCAGTTTCCTATTTATGATAGGAGCACTTTTCACAGTTAAACGAATTACGTTTACTATACACAATACGTAACAGGTTTCTGATGGTTTTATTCCTTTAAAGAAAGTAACGAACTAAGTTTTAGTTTTTTCGATATTCAATATGACACACGAGACGCTGCCGTTTAGTTTACCATCGCCAGTTCGCCATTTTGAATGAATGGAAAATTTTCCCGGTCGAATTTCATGATTCGTGAAAATTGGAATTCCGTCAATTGTTCAGTGCAAAAGGACTTAATATATTATTCAGTAAATTACTTTTGAATTTTACTTGAACTGTATATAAGATTTATAAGTTTTAACTCGTTAAAAGTAAGATAATTTTCATTCGAGCTTAACGCATGTTATTTCTTACTTCCGGTCAAAAAGAGCATTACACATTCTGCCGAATTTAACACCATGACAGTATTATCAAAACCGCGCCCAATTCAAATCAATTCAAATTAGGCTGTTTAACTCGCTCATAACGTTGCACCCTTTAAGCACACACGTTTTAAATCCATTCAATTTGCAGCAACTTCGAGAATCTTTCATCTCAGCTTGCCGTTTTTTTTTGTTTTTTTTTTTTTTTTTTATCCAGTTAAATGAACGTTTACTCATCATTTACCATGACGTTCGAATTTTGTCGCCTGTGAGTGAATTTTTATGGACATCCGCTTATTGAACGTTAGTTCCAATCGGATTACAAAGATGTCGCTGACAACCTGATTTGTACACGATTGTCTCTTATTCTTATTTAACAATAAGAGTCTGGATTGGTTTTATGCCTTGGGATACTTTTTAGCATGCTTCAAAGCTTTGATCCCAGCATCTCCACCATGTCGCGACGGCGCGTGAGTTTCTCTTCTTCATATTATTTTCTGGTTATCTCCAGGTTTACAATGTGCTTTGTTTTAAAGTAATAATATAGGATTGTACTGCTTCGCTTTGATGTGAAGAGAAATCCCCGCCTCACGATATATCAGAGATACTCACCGATACGGATCACACCCCGATACGGATTATCTCCCAATCCAGACTCTTACGCTTCGGTCCTCAAAGGCACCGAAGGTTTTATCATCATGTCGACCATCAGTCCATCCGACTCCTCAAGCGCACCTAGGATATCTGTAAGTTTAAGTACCCATGAATATTTGGGTTAAGTATCACCTATCTGTTCATAATTTATTATAGCTGTTTATAGTAATAACTCAATTGCTATATCTATGATGAAAATTACTTCAATTTCTTATCATTAATGTTTGTGATTGTGACACCTATGTGCTAATCAGATTAACGGATTTTCTCCACCTCTGCAAAAGCACGCATTCCAGATTTACATAAGCCCATCGCCTTGTCTTCTGGAATGCTCCCCCTTGAATCATCATATAACACATGACAATATATTATTACAACGTCCGTCGACGTTTGCGCCCGTCGACGCCTTAGGCCATGGGGGACCAAATAGGAGATTTATAAGAGAGGTTGGCCTACGACACTTCTTACAAACTCCAGCGTTAAAGCGTGTCCGGACGAACCGCCCGGTGTGTCGCTATTTCGCCTCCAGCCGAATGCTGAAGGCACGATCACACCTTTAATAGATTAGGTGTCCCAAATTATTAAGCAGGCAAAAGTACCTACATGTACTCAACATCAATTAGGTACCAAACATATCAAATTTATAATCCTTACAGAATCAGATAGATAATACTTAGCTTTCCCGGCGGCGCGCATCACGGGTGACAAGAATCTCCATATGATCCTTTTGCACTGAATTTACTTTACTCAAATTATATCATCTATTATTCTGACAGAATATGTTATGTTTTGGCGCCATCTAAAGAACGGCTTCGTTTTCGTAGCGTCAAGTTGTCAATACTGATTTAGTGTTGCTGTTTCATTAATGTTGTGCAATTATATATATTTATATTTGTAGGTTTGGAACATCGCGATTTCATCTTTCGCGACAACACCAATGGAAATACAATATAATATACAAGTTAATGAAGATGATGAAATACTGAATGTAACTTACCGTGAATTAATAGGATGTTTAATATACCTAACAGTGACATCACGACCGGATTTGACATTTGTTGTATCATATCTGAGTATATCTGGATAAGCCGAATGAGAGTCTATGGAAGGCTGGCAAAAGAGTCCTGCGCTATCTTAAGGAGACTAAGGACAAAGGGCTTGTTTTTAGAAAAATGGAAGATACAAACTTATATGGATACTCAGATTCTGATTGGGCTGGTGATAGAAGTGACAGAAAGAGCGTAAGTGGAGGCATAATCCTACATGGAGTAAATCCCATAGCCTGGTTCTCGAAGATGTTTCTTCATCTTCGTTCTTCGTCATGTGTTGCTTTGTCAACAGCAGAATCTGAGTACATAGCCGCTGCTGCCACTGCACAAGAGTTGGTAAACCTTAAGGGCCTGAGCAAACATCTTAACAACAACTGTGATGCTATATTACTTGTTGATAATATAAGTGCCATCTCTATGTCTAAAAGTTATGAAAATTCTAAGCGAACCAAACATATAGATATTAGAGCCCATTTCCTTAAAGACATTATTGAAAGAAGCATCATCTCAATAGAGTATGTAAATTCTAATAACAATTTAGCTGATTTAATGACTAAAAGCCTGTGTAAAGAAAAGTTTGTAAACTTTGTTAACCAATTTATGAGTTAATTTCCATTTTATTTTATAAGTGATTTTAGAGTTTATAAGTCACGTTTATTTTATTTAAAGATATAAATCTTTATAAAATGTTGTGTAAAATTAAGAACTAAATAGTACTTTGTTGTAATTCAAGTTTATTTTTTCTTTGTTTATATGTGCTCATGTTTCATAGGCAAATTTAATATATAGTTTAGAGTTAAATTTGAGGAGGAGTGTTAGGAAACATTATTCTCATTAAGTATAGACAATATATTTTATCTGTGGTTCTACCCTTGCTCTCCGACCTCCGTCCATGGAAGACGTAATATTATAGTTGCTTGCTAAAATAAGTAAATGAACATTTCTATACGTAAAATGTGTTCTTAATCAACCACATACCCAAAACTTAACAAAGTACTTCGTCAAAAAAAAAGCATCCATTCCACTACACTCCGGTGCAAGGTACGTAATTTTAAACTAACTTTAAACCCGTGCAAGCTTTGTTTGACCTTGCCTTTGTTTAGCAGGTAATGGGTATGGTATGGCGTCACTTCCAGGTAGTGAATCTATTAGCACGAACAGCGGGTCCTTTCTTGTGCAATTACTTATTGCCCAAGAGAAATTTAACAGTTTTTTGTTTGTTGCAGGTCTTGAGGGTGGCGACTTTGAGAGACGTGTGGCTTTTTGTCGGTTTCTTTTACACACGGATGTGGATGATCCTGTTTTTTTAAAAAGAATACTGTGGACGGATGAATTCCAATTTACCAAGGATGGGATCCTCAATTTACACAATTTGCACCACTGGACAACGAAAACGCAAAACCCACGTGTTAAAAGACAGAAATTTTCTCAAAGGTTTAGTGTAAACGTTTGGGCAGGAGTGATTGGGAATCAGGTAATTGGACCGCATTACCTGCCCGATAATCTCAATGGCGAAGACTACCTGGAATTCCTACAAAATGACCTGCCCGAATTAGTGACCGATGTGCCCGTATTTAATGAACGTGTGCCCATTGTATTTCAAAATGACGGCTGTCCCGCGCATTGGCGATCGACTGTGAGGGAATATCTCGACAATGTGTTCCCCAATGCATGGATTGGACGCGATGGCCTTATTCCATGGCCGCCACGTTCCCCAGATTTAGCTCCGTTAGACTTTTATGTCTGGAGACGTGCCAAAGAGTTGGTATATGCCACGGAGGTTCCAACTAGGGAGGTATTAGTCCAACGCATAGAAGCGGCATTCAATACTATTAAGGAGGAAATACGACTTCGTACAACAACTGTTGAAATACGAAACAGGTGTCGGGCCTGCATTCGCAACAGAGGCCAACAATTTGAGCAAGATTTGTAACAATGATTAAATAAATGTTTTTTATTTTATTTATTTTTATTTATTTATTTAGGGAAAAACAAACAGTAGCACAATAAAAATTAAACATAAATATCTTAAATATAACATTTTTAAACAATTATGCTACCCACTACGTTTTCCGCAGATTACAATTTAAGAACATTGAAACTAGCTAGTAGCAATACAAAAATACAAAACCTATAACACAGTACATTTTTAAGCACAGGAATATTGTCCTATCATAAACAACGGCCATTAACCTGGAACTAATATCCCGATTTACAAGTATAAAAGAAAAAACAAAGAAAAAGTGAGTTTTTTGTGCGTATTAAACATTATGTCAATAGTATTTTAGGTACTTTGCTGGTCTTTTAGAGTTGCTAAGATTTGCCTCTTGAATGCATTTTTACTTAAAAACAGAATGTCGATTAAATGGAATTCATTGTTGTATGTTTCAACCAAACGATGAAGTGGTGAACGCGAGCCAGCGTTGGATTTACAGAAGCTACACTCGCGAGCAACCAAATCGACTCAAGCCTAGACGGCGCACATATACATTGATTTTCCTAAAACGATAAATCGACGCCCCCAAGCAATAAACCTGTAATATACTATTACTGACTTTTTACTGTTTTACCATTTACGGTATCTATGGGCCGGGATACACTTATGCAATTTTTTTCAAATTTTTTCTGCGGTAATTTCCAACGGTTTTCCTTAGAACACTTTTATTCTTTGGAAATTTTCTATTTTTTTTTACTAGAAAAATAACGAAATACATTATTACAAATAAAATTTAGTGGCTAAATTTTGGTAAAGTAATATTACTGTAGAATATTTCACCAAAATTTCTGGTTAACGCGATTACAGGTTTATTATCGTAAATTTTGTGGTAGACATTTTCGGTAATGAACTGTTACAGTTATCATCCGGGACATAAATGTGTACCTACCATACGTATTGGCGGTAACTAGCTCGCGCTCGGCGACTCAAGAACGCGTTCCTACATGTAACGCACATTACGCATACTAATACTAATATGCGGTGTCCGCGATGATCAGTGCATCTCTTTTTTTTCACGGAAATAAACTGCGACAGATTATTACGCACACACTAATTATTGGTTTACGCGAAACATGAGAGTTAGTTGCATTTGCTGTTTTAAAGTGACTTGACGTTATTAATGTAATAGCTATTGTGCGTGATTTTTGTTGCAAAGTTTAGCGTTTTGCATCGTGTTGATATTATATTTTATTATCTCTAAAGAAAATAAGTGTTATGGCATCGAAACAAAATCGTACTTTGAAAAACCCCCGAGTAAGAAGAATGTTGTTGATGATTGACGATACTGACGATCAGGTTGCAACAAGTAAGTATCAAAATAAATTATTTAATTAAATTAACATTGTATTTAGTTTATAATTATGTACATTCGTTGGCATTAGTAGCGCTATTAATTTTGATTAAAGGATAGATACTCGTATGTACTCGTATCTATTATATTGTGATGATCATTTGACTCGGCGATTTAACTGCGGCTCTGGGTGTTGCGTGTTCGAATCTCGCACACAGTAAGATTGCAGAAAGCAGTTGTACTAGTAATTGGTACTACTTTGTGCAGGTCTCGGGTTCAGTTCCCGGGTCGGATAAAACGATACTTTTTGAAAATATCTCAGTATTTGCCCGTTGCCAAGAATTATACACATTATTATGACAATAGGGTCGCCCTCTAACCCTAACATAACTGGCGAGAATTTGGTGTGATACTGTACAACTTACCCTTTCAGGGAAAAAACGAGATGCTATAAGTAACCTAGTTAAGTTCGTATCTTTTTTTTTAAACGTTGCCCCACTAGGAATTTCATTTGTATCGTGGTGCGTTTACAAACTCACATACTCAAACAGCCAGACCCGGAACAACTATACTAATATTTGTTTCGTGCGGGAATCGAACGCGCGACACGGAGCTCAGAAGCCAATTGCTTAACCACTGCGCCAATTGTGCCGTCAAACTAACTATACTTAATGTGTTTTCAGGTTCTGGACTTACTTCAAATAGGAACTGTGCTAATATCGTGCAAGAGAGCAAATCTTTAGAATCACTGTCCATCAAAACAATAACTGATTATAATTTACGAGGTATGTACGAATATAATTCTTACTAATATCTGTACATAGGTATAAGTATTTAAAGAAAATCTTGTCTTGTTGTGATACATACATTTTAATTACATCACACCAGCCTATTGTTTTCTTATCATTATCGCGATGCCAATTTAAAGGGTTGAAAAACTTTTTATATTTAAAATATCAGCTGTTTGCTCCCAAGTTCCCAACTCTTTTATAGTATTTTTTTTCCAAAAACTTTTGTGTTTGAGTTTAGAATTTTTGGCAATTATTTATTCAATAATATTATTTTGATTTCAGATCGAGTAAAGAAAAAATACGTTGATTGTGATAAAGATGTGAGTGATGCTGATTTTTCTCCAGATTGTTCAGAATATGTTCCAAGTCCAGAAAGGATAGCAGTCAATAGCCCATCAAGTACGTTTTCGGGTCATAGCGGAGATTCTCAATGCATAGATAGAATTTTGAACACCTCAAAAGTAATTGATACTCCCTCTACTATTTCTAATTTATCGCTACTTTTAACAAACTGCGATTTCATCGCTTCTTCTACCAGCATTTATAAAATAAATAATGAACATAATTCAACGATTGATGCTGTCCAGTACAATGAAGAAAAGCAATTTTCAAATTTAAGCTTAGTACCTAGTTATCCTTTAGCCGATAATCTGTCAAATGGAGAATTCGACGAAACATTACAACCTGAAAGCTCCCCCGAAGTTAATAAAACTGACGTCAACATGTCTCTTGATATCACACTAACCGACAGTTCTCAAAATGAACATGCCAATTTTAGAACTGAATTAACACGACATTCATTAGTATTTGAGCCAACCAATTCAGACGAACCTTCCACTTCACAAAATGAAAAAAGAAAAACCAGAAAACGTGCAATTAATGAAGACCAGTGGTCTAGCAAAAAAAATAAATTACTTAAAAACGCTGGTCAAGCTTACGAAGGTTGTCATAATAAGAATAAGTATCCACAAAAGGTCATGGGTCCTGTGTGTTCATGTAAAATGAACTGTGGCAGCAAATTTACCTCTTCAGAGAGGCAGGACTTATTTGATAAATTTTATAAACTTTCTGATCGAGAACACCAATGGATGTATATTATTAAACATACTAAAACCGAAAATATCAAACGAATGACTCTAGAACGGAAAAATAATCGCACACAGACTATAAAATATTTTTTTTCTTTAAATAATGTAGAGATTCTTGTTTGTAAGAAATTTTTCCTAAACACTTTAAAAATTAATGAACAAATGGTATATACAGCAATAGAAAAATTTAAATTAGACGAAGGGATTACAGACTTAAGAGGTAAGCACACCAATAGACCTCGTAAAATGAGCTCCAGCACAGAATCGAGTATTGAGAAGCATATTTCATTATTTCCTAAAGTAGAGTCTCACTATACAAGAAAAAGCTCAACTCGAGAATATTTGTCACAAGACCTCAACATTTCAAAAATGTTTCGTTTGTACACTGAGTGGTTTCCACAGCAAAATTATGTTGAAGTTACGATGGCGACAAAACTTCAATATGAAACCATTTTTAACACAAAATTTAACTACTCATTTTTTAAGCCTAAAAAAGATCAATGTTCAACATGTTTTGTATATGAGCAAGCCAGTCCAACAGAAAAAGAATCTTTAGAAGAAAGCTATAGACGTCATTTAAATAGAAAAGAGAGAATTCGGCAAATTAAACATGAAGAAAAAATTACAATTGACGAAAACGATAGCACGATTGCTATCTTCGACCTGCAAAAAGTGTTAAGTATTCCACAATCTGCTGTAGGCATTTTCCATTATAAACGCAAGTACCCTGTGTACAATTTTACTATTTTTGACGCTCTACGTAAAAAAGGGTATTGCTACGTGTGGCATTCCCAAATAGCAAAACGAGGCTGCATAGAAATTGGGAGTTGTTTGTTGCAATTCTTGAAGAGTGAACAGGAGCGAGGTGTTAACAAAATATATTTTTATTCGGATGGTTGTTATGGCCAAAATAAGAACAGGTTCATTTTTGCCTTGTATGCGTATGCAGCAAAATCTTTAAATTTGTCTATAACGCACAGATTTTTCGAGACTGGACATAGCCAGAACGAGGGCGACTCAATGCATGCGTGTATTGAAAGGAACATGAGAAATAAGTCTATTTACACACCTGATCAAATATATAATATAATTCTAAACTCCAAAGTCTCGGGAGAAAAATATACTATGAAAGAATTGGAGCAAACAGATATTTTAGACATTAAAAAATTGGTAAATCCTTTGAATTGGCGTCGCGATATAGATGGGAATACGATACGCTGGTCTGATGTAATGGAAATTCATGTATCATCATCCCAACAGGACAAGGTTTTCTTTAAATATGATTATGATGAGGCATATTCTGAATTAGATATTTCATATTCATTTCAAACCAAACGACGTGGGAGAAAACCTAAGACAGATGCTTTGATAGAAGATCCTGTATTGGCACGTGCTTATCATCAACCTCTTCCTATAAGCAAGGCGTTGCATACAGATTTACTGTCTTTATGCAATAGTGGAGCGATTCCACGGTATTACCACGCATTTTATGAATCCTTAATTTCTGTAGAAAACAGTGACGATCGCGATGATAATGATGATGCTAATGATAATACCGATTAGTTATTATTGTTTTTACTTGGCTACTTTTTTATACTTTTACTGATTGTAATTTGTGATCTCTATGAGAACTTTGTTCCCAATAAAAGTTATAATTTTAATAAATTTTGTGAGTTTTCTTTAATTATTCCCTCGAAGATACCGACGACAAATTTATTTTACATAGTCGGTTTTCAATGATTACGATATTAAGACTACCGAAAATGTTCTATAAAATATGGGTTACACTACTTTACCCTTTTATGGTTCTTTAAAATTTTACCATAATAAGTCGGTAACTGAACATTACAATCTCTCTCCTGTAATGAAAAAACACGTTTAATAATCCAGTAAAGCAATATTATGCCTATGATTTTTAAGAAATTTACAAGAATAACTCGGTAAGTAAACATTACTGGAATAATATTGATAAGTCAGGATTGTAAGATATCAATATCCTAAAAATTGAATGAAACCATTTTCGGTAATATGTATTTTGGTGTATAACTAAATCTGTGTATATTTAATAGTTACACCTAATACTATAAACTTTTCGGGTAAAAATTAGCTTTTCCGTCATATAATAATGTTGTCATAATTATCTTTTGTTGAATAGATATACCCCAAAAACACTAAATAATTTTTCCTGTAAAATTTGATTTTTGCGATTACGGGTTTATTCCCCGGGGACGTCGAAATGGTAATTACAAAAGTGATATGTCATTCGAAAGCTGAAGAATTAGGCTTTCAATTAACCCCAATACCTTAAAAAAAAACTAAGCGCTGATTTATTGACACATTTTAATTGGCCGTCAGCGTAAATTTCCTCTTTAGGAATCCACGACTTGCGCTACCTGCTCCCGCTATAAAACCCCCCCACTTCCGGTTTATCTTATCAGTTGCTTGTTACAAGTTGACCGGTACACATCTCCGTAAATTGCATTCCTTGTTTTCGCTAACCCATGGATACCACACCAGAAGAAGCCGCTCAAGTTGTTGCCTTGTTGCAACAAGGGTTAAGTCAGCGAGCAATCGCTGCCCAGCTCCACTTGAGCCAGTCTTCTGTATCCCGAGTATACAGACGGTTCCAAGAGACTGGTGCCTTCAATCGGAGACCAAGAACGAGCCGCCACCGGTGCACTTCAGAGAGAGACGACCGCTTCATTGTCTCAACCTCGCTGTGCAATCGACACCTTACGGGCGTTGATGTGCAGCAAGAACTGAGACGTGTACGACAAGTGGCTGTCAGCGAGTGGACAGTGAGAAGACGCTTGAAGGAAGCCAACTTGACGCCAAAAAGACCTGCGACGGGCCCTAAGTTGACTGCAGGCCACCGACAAGCGCGCCTTCAATTTGCTCGAGAGCATCTCAATTGGAGCGTTGCGCAATGGCGATCGGTCCTGTTTACTGATGAGTGCAGAATGTGTCTGCATGGCAGTGACAGGAGAGGCCGAGTCTACAGGCGTCCGGGAGAACGATTTGCCCAATGTTGTTTCGCTGAAACAGTGGCATATGGCGGCGGTTCCTGCATGATGTGGGCTGGTATCTCTTTAGAGGGAAAAACCGAACTTGTTTTCGTGCCTGGGGGCGGCCGAGGAGGCGGGCTAACAGCTGATCGGTACATCACCGACATTCTACTGGATCATGTTGTGCCCTACGCAGGGTTTGTCGGTGAAGACTTCGTGTTAATGCACGACAATGCCCGCTGCCACACGGCACGAGTCACTCGACAGTTTCTGCAAGAGGTCGAATTACGCACGATGGACTGGCCTGCGCTCAGTCCTGACATGAATCCCATCGAGCACTTATGGGACGAGCTTAAAAGAAGAGTTCGGGCCAGAAATCCAGTCCCTTCAAGCGTAGACGAGCTAAAGACAGCATTATTAGAGGAGTGGGACGGCATTCCTCAAGAAAATGTCAAAAAATTTATAAGGTCCATGAAAAACAGACTGCGGGATGTAATTAGGGCTAGAGGGGGCAACACGAAATACTGATTTAAATAAAATAATTTAATTTTTAATTTTGTTTGTTTAATTTGTCAAATACGAGACACATACCCTTTTTCCTAAATTCCCGTTTTTCCTACTCTTGCATTCAGACATCATTTATTTCAAAAATGATGGATGGATTTCAATGATAATGATATCAAATTAAAGCTGACATCTTAAGCTTTCGAATGACATATCATTTTAATAATTTCCATTCATGATTTTAGTTGTATCAATGTATGTGTGCGCCGACAAGGCTTGAGTCGATTTGGTTGCTCGCGAGTGTAGTAGCGAATAGACGTCGAGTGCGTATCTCACGTACATGAACTGTTCGAGGAACCAGGTAACACAGTCCAACAACTCCTAACTAAGTCCAGACAATCAAAATGATTACGGCACACATTGAAAAGAGTTAAAGATGTTAAAAATTCAATTTTGTTTTTTTATTCCAAGTAAATCCCATTAAAGATACAGATATGAGACACGAATTTACCTAACCATAAGAATGAGATAGCAGATTTATAGGTTTGACAGGTATCATTTAAGAGATTTTTTTTTTAATCATAATTTTGAAAATTAGCCTCAAAGTTGTTAAAGTACTTTTATGGCATGTGGCACATCATTAGAAAGAGGATAGACTGGAGAATTAATGAGGGAGTTGGAAGATTCCGGTCGCTTTTGGTTTTTTTTGTTGTAGCCTTTTAAACAGCTGTAACATGTTCTGCTTTAATTTAAGTTTTACCTTTGCGAGTGAATTAAAAAAGAACTAGGTGACTAATATCACTAATTTTGTATTTAAAAGTATTCTTAAACAATACACATCGAAATAAAATTAAAATTCAGAGTCTCCGCCTTATATATTTTTTTTTATCTGTATTTGAATGTAAAATTTGGGTTTCTTTTTTGGAAAACAATAAAAAGTCGATAAAAAAAATCCACAGAGCATTAGGGGTGTTTAAGGGTCTGAAAGGCTAGCGGATGACTCCTTCAGTCGACCATTTCAATTTGGCACACGATGCACCAAACACCCTGTATAATAAGTTACCAACACGTTTAAAACTGAAAAATCAGTAGCAATATTCTAAAGAAGGCTAAAATTATATCTCATCCAAAAATGCTTCTACTCAGTTAAAGAATATTTAGAATCTACTTTTAAATAACGACTTTCTCTTAGGTACAAAATATTGCTGAATAATAATTGTTTATTAATATCCACTACCATTGACTACAATGTGTGTTGCCGAAACAAAAATGTTATGATGATTATGTCACATAAAATTGCATAAGGTGTACCAGTGAACCCCTAAAAATTGGATTGGCAAGAATTGAAAGATTTGAGTTATTTTAAAGAAATATTAATATCAGACATATTATTGCAACAGATTCTAATATTAATTTGAGAACCTTTGCAGGTTAATCAATTAGGCCCATTATAATCGAAATGATAGATAAACCAAATCAGAAAACGATCTAAAAAAACTACTTGTGAAGAAGAATAACATCAACCCATTTAGTTTGGGAACTAACAAGATAAAATTTCAGCATTTGGCGACAGCGAGTAACCTACCTAGTTTGATAACAACAAAATATGTTTTCCAGCTTTTAGGTACCTTATATTATTTTGTAGATTCAGTCAATCAATAAATAGACAGATTTCAGCTCTAGATTTTTGGTAGGTACTGAAACCACAAAAAATATAGGTACTAGCGATTTCTGCATATTTGGAAACAGTAAGTTTAAAATGCCAAAAAAATAAGTTATGCTGCGAAAAGCCACTATATTTTACATTATACTGGGTGGCGCAAAAGTACTGGCACTAAAGAAAATATTTTTTTTTTTATTTGACATATCCTGTCATTCTGTTTTTGTAAATTGTGTAGTGAACAAATGTAAAATACACTGAAAATAAACATGAACCGCTTTACTCCCCAAGAACGTGGAATAATCGTGACAATGTTCTTACGGAATAATTCATCAGTGATAAAAACACAACGTGAATTTCGTCGACGATTTCCCCACCGTCCAGCACCGATGGGTCGCACAATTCGACGCTTTGCCACACGCCTCGAAGCAACTGGCTCAACAAAGGATAGACCTAAGTCTGGAAGACCAAGAACAGGCCGTTCAACTGAAAACATCGATGCTGTGCGCGAAGATGTGGAAGAGTGTCCAGAGACATCAACGAGGCGACGTGCCACGCAATTGGGCATTTCCAGACGGACCCTGCAGCGTATTTTGGTGACAGACTTAAAGATGTTTCCGTATAAAACTCAAATGACTCATCAGTTGCTGCCTACTGACCACCGAGCTCGTCTAGAATACAGCCAGCGCGTCATAAACCTAAACCTTGAAGAGGATGATTTTTCTTCAAAATTGGTTATGAGTGACGAAGCGCATTTCCATCTCTCAGGGCATGTTAATAAGCAGAATACTCGGTTCTGGGGCACTGATAATCCGTGCATTATTCAAGAAACACCTTTACACCCACTAAAAGTTACTGTATGGTGTGGCATCTGTGTTGACAGAGTAATCGGACCCTATTTTTTTGAAGACGCTGGAGGCAATGCGATAACTGTCACTGGAGAACGCTACAGAACCATGTTACGTGAGTTTTTGATACCCATTTTGGACGAATTGGGGCTAGAGCAAATCTGGTTTCAACAAGACGGCGCTACGGCACACACAGCGCGCGACACTATGGACTTACTGAGGGACGCTTTTCCAGGCCGAGTTATCTCTCGTTTTGGCGATTTGCCTTGGCCTGCAAGATCACCCGATCTGACCAGTCCAGACTTCTTTCTTTGGGGTTTTTTGAAATCTCGGGTGTATGTGAACAAGCCACAGACTCTCGCAGCTCTAAAAGAAAACATTTATCAAGAAATACGGAACATATCGCAGGAAGTGTTACGGCTAGTTATGCAAAATGTCATAAATAGGGCTCAGATGTGCATCAACTCTAGAGGTCACCATTTAAAAGACATCATCTTTAAATCCTAATGGTACGAAATTTAATGGCACAAATATACATTTAAAATTACCTGAATCAAGTTTTCTAATTTAGATTTTTTTTTATAACTGAATCAAATTGAGTCTTTACTTTTGCGCCACCCAGTACAAGGATTTAGAGAAACAATGAAAGCGACCAACTGCCCCCTTTCCACCCCCTTTCAACCACTGTCCGAAATTTCTGCATATCGTCGCTGCGCCTGCCAAATTCCATATGTGCATTTTTTCGTTTTCTCGTTTTTTCACTAAACATAATCTCCGTTTCGTTCTGTATGTGCTGATAAAATCCTCTTTGTGATATTCCATTTAGAAAGAAATATGACAAATACCGTATGTATTTTGGCCGTTTAGAAAAATTCGTATGTGCAGAAATGCACATAAAGGATTTGCGTTTCGTCTTCAGTCACCCACAACTGTGCGCGTCGAGAGGGCGCGTTGTGGTGTAAACAACAATATAAAAATAGTTTTATTGTGTTAAAATTAAATAAAAGTGGTAAGTACCTACTGAAATTAACTTAAATTGTGTTGTTTTTATATAATACCGTAAGCCATTCATCAGTAACTTGTCAATTTAAGTTCCTAAACAATATTATAACCTATAAAATAGTCTTGCATGGCTATCTTTTATTGTTCAGTTATCAGTGGATTTATCACTAGAATATTATTATAATAACTAAAAATATTGTAAGTGATATAAGCTATAAAAGCTTCTGAGTATTTGAGTGTGTGATTGTTTTAGAATTTTTGTTATTACGTCACGTAACTTTTGAGCGTAGGTACCTAACTGCGTTTGCAAATACAACGCTTATACGAGTATTTACGTATTATACGTGCCCTAAAGTGAGGGCTACGTAGTGAATGTGCATATTGTGTTAATGTAATTATGTTTGTTTGTATGTTGGGTAATTACGTATATGTACCTACTCCTTTTGTTTTTTTTTCAGGTACGATATGACTTTTAACCCATATACACGCAAACCAGCGTCACGGGGACAGATGCTAGTCAATTTAGCTAAAGGAATTCACAATAATAATACAAATGAAGATTTAAATCTGCCTGATTTGTTTATGTCCAATAGCTACGATCCTACGTAAGGCTTGCAAACTTTAGATTTAAACTAAAATGTCTCCAACATAGTACAAAACTTATCGTCTGAAAATATGGAAATTAGTATAATATTTGAAGAACTAAAGGACGTTACATATGATAAACTTCTTGATCCTTTCATAGATAAGTCAGAAATAGATCTTATTAAAGATAAACCAGAAATTGATTGTGGTATTCCTGAGATCTCGGACAGTATTAATAAAAGATATATTCTTGATGAAGTTACAGGCCAGTTAAGAGAGGATACGAAATTATTTGAGGAATACTTGAATGAAGATAATTACTACTTGGATGAAAAGACAGGAGAATTAATATTAGAAAAAAATACTACGGTTTACAGAAATGAAGACTTCTATAGTACATCTGAAACTGAGATTTCGCTTAGTGATGAGGAAATAAATAACAAACAAAGGAAGTTTAATAAGTTGAGAAGGGTATGTGGCAAAAAATATAGAGGCAGAAAAAGGAAGTGTGACGAAACGGGTGAGAAAGCAAGTTATGAACTTGTACCGAGACCTAGAAAATATCTTAAAGAAAAGCCATGTGGACATTCTTGTATTTCCAAATCTGACAGAAGCTATTTATGTGGATTGATATTGGAACAAAAACGGAAAGCTGTATTTGATTATTTTTGGGGCTTAACTACATGGGATGCGAAAAAAGCTTATTTAAAAACACTTGTTCGACTGCGTCCGGTATTATGAAGACGTAAAACTACGAGCAACTCGAAAGATGCATCTCAAAGACAACTGGCATATGACTACTATTTTACAGATGATCAGAATGTAACTGTGAAGGTTTGTAAAAGCTTTTTTGTCAGCACCCTTAACATAAATAGCGATAAACTGTCAGAATGGATTAAAAAGCTGCAGGATAACACAGTAGAAGGACAAGATTTAAGATCTAAACATGAAAAACGGCAATTTATAATAAACCCTCTTCCAAAAGTTATTAAATCAACTACTGTCAAAGAATGGCTAAATTTAATTAATAAAGTACCAAGTCACTACTGTCGCTCTAGCAGTAACAGAGTTTACGTAGAAGACACTTTTGAATCGAAATCTCATATATTTAGAGTTTACACTGAGTGGTGCAAAGGTAACGGAAAACCTTATATTGGTCGCAAAATCTTTAATAAAATATTGGAAGAGGAAAAGATTTCCATTTTTAAGCCAAGAAAAGACCAGTGCGATGTATGCACAGCTAAAAAAGAAGGCAATATCTCAGAGGAGCAGTTCGCCGTGCACATTGAAAAGAAGAAAGAAGCCTATAACGCTCATATTGAAGCTCGCACTATGAGCTCACCCGAGGTGCTCGTCCTGACTGTCGATGTCCAATCTGTTCTCCTTTGTCCAAAGATGCTAGTGTCAGTTCAATACTATAAGCAAAAACTTCAGGTTCATAACCAGTCTATTTATATTAACAATAATAAAGATGTGCACCTGTATGTATGGCATGAGGGAGATGGAGGTGTTACGGCTAACGAATTTACAAGCTGCTTGATACATTTTATTAAGACTCAATTAAACTATAAAAAAATTATAATTATATCAGATGGCTGTTCTTACCAAAATAGAAATAAAGTTCTGTCATCAGCTTTACTAAAATTAACAAAGGAGACTAGACTGGAGATTGAACAGATCATTTTAGAAAAGGGACATACAATGATGCAAAAGGATTGTGTCCACTCAACTTTAGAGAAAAAGTTTCGTCCCCCTATATATGGGCATTTTCATTTTAAATGGCGCAGGTGGTTTTTCGGTTGTCCCATGACAACAAAATTATAAAAAAAAAATTGGAAACATTTTTTTTTAGAAAAAGCGTATGTGCACTGAAGGTATATTTATACAATGTGGATCTGGAACTACGACATTAAATTAAAACTAGCACTGTACTAGTCCATCGAAACATTTTAAAACACGAAGATTAGTAGTTAGTGGAAAATTTAAAAATTGCAATTTTCAAACAAAATAAATAGCAGAATCAACTGCATAAAAAGTAAACACGCTTTAACTACGAAAAGTCACTGACCTAGTGCGCGGGGTGCAGCGAGCGGCGGCGATGTTGGGCGTAGGTACTTTTTATCGGAGAACAACAAATCAGCGGCATAAACTCACTAAGTTGCGAGTTGTTAATTAATAAAAGATCACTGATTGAATAATTAATCACTTAAAACCTTATTTGAGGCATAATTAAACTAAAAAACTTACTAACTTAACCTAAAGCACAAAACTAGCTACCTAATAAATGCCTAAATAACTAATATTACACTAACACCAATAAGTCACAGTAACCTATGCACTAATCCAAATATCATAAATCGTCTTTAATCACAATAACAACAAACTTTTCATAAAATCACGACAATGCGCGCGCGGCTCGTCTTGTGATAAAAAAAGTAGGCGTGTGCTCTCCTCAAAGGGCGCCGCTATGCACTGACTGACATAGTCACCGAGTCAAGGACTTTTTGCCGAAAAAAATTCCGCTCACACACACACTCGCAATTTTCTATGCACCACTAATGCATTATTTGCGTAAGTAATATTACTTTTTCTTTATAATTGTAGTATTTTGTGGGAGTGTGCGGGGCGCGTCAGAGTGGGATCGTATGACACCTTTCTCTGTCTTTCAAGCGTATTGAGACGTTGAGAATAGAATCGTAGGTTCTTGCACAGGTTCCTGACCTTACAATGTTTACCTATTATTACGGACTCCGATCTACATCATGTTGAAAAATAAGAAAATGAAAAATAATTTCCTGTGGCTAAAGTAGTCATTGGATTTGATTGATTTTTTGTATACGGGTCAAGAGCATGCCTTTCTTTACGTGGTTTAGAGGAATGTCAATCGTCCTGCTCCACATTGTATATATATGGATTAGTTTTATTGGTTCCTGAGAGAACACTTTTACAATTTTATTTTAATTAATAATGTTTCGAAAAGGTGTAAAATCATGAAGTCCCAATGACAGTATGCATTTTTGTATTTAATTTTTTTTGATATTTTTTGTACGTCAACTCGTGTAACGACAGTTTGATTTTATTGTTAGATAGATAATTTATCATTTAAACTAAGCATTTCAGGGCAGTTATTAAAAACAATATTTAATAAATTATTTAAAACCTGTCTTACGAATTCGCGACTACCGGACTTGTCCGGTTAGTGACATGCTTTTTACTATTTAAAATACACAAATATCGTGCAAATTCGGTTTTCATGGCAACTCTGGGTACAAATGTCAAAGTTTGGAACGCCATTTTGTAGTCAGTCACGCAAGGTGTCCAGCTAGTGCAGTACGTTTCGCGGCACAAAAAGTTTGGTCAAAGAAAATCTATTGAAGTTAGTAACGTTTTTTTACGTAAATATAAAGTTTGTCTTTATTTCTTTTTTAACTGTACATAACTTAAACACTGCTGAAGGCATAAAAGTAAGATTTTATTGGTTTGTGATAATATTGTTTGAGTATTTTAATTTCGTTTCAAAATGATCGACATTCGTCACGTCCTGTTAGTAACCGTTACTATAGGATGGACAAAAAATGTTACGAAACAGACATGTAAAGCTTAGAACTCATGAATTAAACTGTCGAAATTTATTTATTGATGACCACGGTTAGATTCTTTAAATATATTCCTTATATTTTAAATGTCGGTTCGTAAGTTTGAATATTTGAAACTCAATCCCGCAGAAGCGGGTGTTCGGATTTGGATGAAATTTGGCACCTAGATAGGTTTTTATTACGATATTTTTTAGGAAAACCTGATTTAACGCGGGCAAAGTTGTGGGGCGGTAAGTTAATAGGAAAATAATGTATCAACAATTTTTTTTTTTAACTTTACAGGTTACAGTGGTGATATCACTTTTTAAAATGGTGATATACGTTGAGATAGATAAATTTTTGGAAAGGAGAGATTTTTATACTTGTTTAATCGACAATCTTAACTGGCCCTGGCAGTCAACTCATTTTGTATTAGCAGAACGCTGTCATGGCTGTGGAAATGTCAATATTTTTCATAATTTGCCATTACATTTTGTAAATCCTATGACTAAAGAAGATATTAGATTCTTGTTAGAAAGTTATTTCTTCTGGTGTGATTCATGCAACTTGTTTACTGTATATGATCATTACCCTTTAGACGAGTGTTATTATTGTACCTAAGTAATAAATACTCGTTTCCATAATAATTTTATTGTATTAGTTAATTTCTTTTGAGTGTTTTATCTCATTATTCGACGTAAGATTCGTTGCATTTAATTGTATTATAGCTGCAACCAACTAGGCACTTTATATATAAATATACTTCGGAAATTAATAACGGAAATTAATTTAAATATTAGATAAAAATGGCGTTAACGTCCGCTGAAAGAGCCAAGAGGTATCGAGATAAATTAAAAAACAACCCAGAGAAGGCTGAAGAAGTTAGAAAAAAGCAATTAGCGCGAATGAGAGCCAAAAGAAAGAAGGTATCTGAAATGAATGAAGAGGAAAAGTTAAGATATCGTAATAAATGGAAAATATAAAAAAGAAAGCAAAGGGCCGATAAACCAAAAACAAAAGTCCAGATTGACGAAACACCAAATAAAGAATCCTCTGTCACCTCTTCTCTTAAAAATCGGCGGGTGTTAAGGCGTCTTAATCATCAAATTCAGATAAAGGTAGATAAAATTACACAGTTAACCAGGCTACTTAACGCACAAAGAAAACGTTATTATAGAAAACAGTTGAAATTTAGTAAGATAATCGAAAATCAGCAAAAAAATATTGATAAATACAAAGCCAGAGAAGAGTACTTAGAATATACGCTGCGAAAGACATATGACAATTGTGAGAAAAGAGTTGAAAGAGAAGTCTTGAAACGAATAATAAAAAACTGTAAAGCCGGAAATAAGACCTACGTTGCAAATTTAATGGGCCTTCAAAGAACGACTCGGATGAAACCGAAAAGAGTTAAGCGCACGTGTTGCAAAGAAATTGAAGAGTTTTGGTTAAGGGACGATGTTACCAGAGCGACGGCAGGGAAAAAAGAGTGCAGGGTTCGTGGAAAAGAAAAGCGTCAAATAAGATATACAATCGATACATTACAGAATTTATATAAAAAATATAAAGAGTTAGGTGGAAAATATGGGATTACAACGCTGTGGAAATACAAGCCATTTTACGTCATGTACCCGAAATTGAATTCAAGGAATACATGTTTATGTATCAAACATGCTAATATTAATCTAAAATATAAAGCTTTACAACTATATGAACCATTAAAAGAAAAATCTCTAGATGATATAATAAATGAAATAACCTGTGACCGTCAATCCTACTCTTGCGCGGCCAATCGATGCAGTCAATGCAAAAACTACAAAGTCCAGTATAAAGAAAGTAGTAATGACCAGAAACTAAATGTAACCTGGTGGCAGTGGGAACGCGTTGATCACGAATATGCAAAACAAGAAGGAGATGAATTCAAAACAGTTAAGACAAAAAAGACAGTCAAATCTTTAAAAACAACATCGATTTCTGAGCTGAAACGTGAATTCGATTCTGACATAATTAAATTCAAGAAACATGTGTTTGTTATGAAGCACCAGCACAATCAATATCAAACAGTCATTAACCATTTAAAAGAAAATGAAGCTGTAGTGATTTGCGACTTCAGTGAAAACTATGAATGCAAAATGAGAGAGGAGGTGCAAGCTCTTCATTTTGGTGCATCGAAAAACCAAGTATGCCTTCATACTGGAGCAATTTTTTATAAAGACTGTATGCAATCATTTTGCACTATATCCGAAAACACGAGCCATAGACCAGAAAATATATGGACACATTTAAATCCCATTTTGAATGACATCAAACACACCAAACCACAAGTCAAAATTCTACATTTTTACTCTGATGGCCCCACCTCCCAGTATCGGCAAAAGGGTAACTTTCATTTACTCAATACTCTGCCAAAAGAAATGGGATTTGAATATTGTACGTGGTCATTTTATTTATTTATTTATTTATTTAAACTTTATGCACAATAGTGATACATAGGCGGACTTAATGCCACAAGGCATTCTCTACCAGTCAACCTTAGGGTCAAACAAGACAACATTGTGGTAGGCTACAAACTAACTAGAGACATTTTCCGAGAGCGGGCATGGAAAGAGCATTGCGGACGGGATTGGTGGATCCGTAAAACGTACTTTAGATAAACATGTTGCATATGGTGCCGATGCAACAAATGCCTCTCAAATATATTACCTTTTGACCGAATGCTTTAAGATTACTAAGTTTTTTCTTGTAGACGACAGCCAAATCGAAAACTATACGGCAAAACTTCAAAACCTCAAAACGTTGACTGGTACGTTAAATTTACACCAAGTAATCACGTTAAATGACAGTGAGACAAAGGATATAAAATATAGAGATTTAAGCTGCTATTGTGGTGATGTAAAAGGACAATGTTTATGCTATTCACCTCAATATCATTCCCTGATTAATGCCACTGCTCGACAAGCCACTAATCTTCATTCCGTTCGCCGAAACAGACCTAAGGAATCAAAACAGTATCCCGTTGATTTAAAACCAGAGTATTTGAAAGCAGAATCCAACCCAAAAACGAATAAACCTACAGTACAAGTTTTCGAACACGACGATGTTAAGCATTTGACAAACCAACATGAGATAAAGTCAGTTGCTTGTATGGAAATGGAGGACGTCGTAGATTTTGATGCTATCGAAAAACCAGATTTTCTGGAATGTGAAACAGATACTATAGTTATTCCTCTTGAAACAACTAATACTTCCAGCCCAACCATTGAATTAATAGATTTGACCCAGTCTGGGGCAAATATACCACCTTTACCTCTATGTCTTCAGGCTCTAAATGATGACCCAATTTTTACATTAGAAAATGAAAAAGACTATGATAGTAATATAGATGATAAAGATAGGAGCTTTAATAAAGAAAATGAATGTAATGAAACTAAAAAGCATTTAAAAAAAAAATCAAAAGAAAAAATCGGTAATTCTACTACGCACAAGCAGGTTTTGAAATGTACTGCGTGTGATAGTAAATCGAGACAGTTAGCTAAATGTATAATGTGTAAGTTATGGTATTGTTCGACGTGTTCGGGCGGCCAGATATCAATAGATCTCATATGTGATATTTGTGTAAACAATTATATAATGACTTGATTAATAATTTTACTTAATTTTTTTGATTAATTGCCAAAAATAGAGAATAAGATGCTTCCGGCCGTTATAAGTTGTCGAGTCTAAAGTTAGGCTCTGCGAATTTTGGCGCTTGAAATATCGCACAAAAATAAAGTTTTTAAAAAAATAAATGCCAGTAATAGTTTTTAACAGCAATAACAACTGCAAATTGAATTTATTTTTTTAAAAACTTTATTTTTGTGCGATATTTCAAGCGCCAAAAATCGCAGAGCCTAACTTCAGACTCGCCAACTTATAACGGCCGTACTGTAACTGATAAGCAATTTGGACTGTTTTTTTTTTAAATAAATTAGAAGTTAGGTATATATTAATTAAGTTATTCGTTCAAGTGTGAATTTTATAAAAAATTATAATGAAGATAACATGGTTGTTATGTTGTTGATTATTAGTTTGTTGTAAGCATCTGCTTCCACCTTACAGTACGGCCGTTATAAGTTGTCGAGTCTTAAGTTAGGCTCTGCGAATTTTGACGCTATAAATATCGCACAAAAATAAAGTTTTTAAAATAATAAATGCCAATAACAGTTTTTAACAGCAATAACAACTGCAAATTGAATTAATTTTTTTAAAAACTTTATTTTTGTGCGATATTTCAAGCGCCAAAATTCGCAGAGCCTAACTTCAGACTCTCCAACTTATAACGGCCGTACTGTAGCTGATAAGTAATTTGGACTGTTTTTTTTTTAATAAATTAGAAGTTATATACTGATTAAGTTATTCGTTCAAGTGTGAATTTTATAAAAAAATTATAATGAAGATAACATGGTTGTTATGTTGTTGATTATTAGTTTGTTGGTTAATAGTTAATTAGTTGTTATAGTACATTTGCGTTAAGAATGCAGTGAGTGATCATTGTCCATCGGCCTAGCCCCGCCCCCCAAACCAATTTTAAACTTTTAAGTGTATTTTTATAAATTCATTAAACTTTCTCTTTTAAAATATAATTTGATTAAATTTAACACAACTGTGAATACACTTTTATCTTGCAGTTGCACTGAGGACTCACTGCATTCTTAACGCGAACGAACTACCTACATATAAACGATGATTAAGATACTCGATGTACCAAATAAATGTTTTCAAGTTTTTTACAAAATGTTTTATTAAAATACATATTTAATATATGCATTTCTATTTAATTTGATCTATGTATTTACATACACATTTCATAGAAGAACTAACATTTTATACGATTTAAACCTTACAGTGAGCACTATTCTTAACAATTCTGTTTCGTCACATCACATGTCCCTTTAGTAACAGTCCCAAAATATTTTTGTCATTTTTTATTTTTATTTTTTTAAATATTATGTGGAATATTATTATTAAAATATTATAAATAAAGAAAAAAGAGTACATAAACACTATATTCCAAGTTTATTATTCCTTGACTGATCAAATAAGTTACACGAAAATTAAAACTTGCATTTGGTCAAAATGTTACGATACAGACCAAATTGTTGAAATTTTAAATAAAGATAAATATCTATTGACTAAGTAGTAATATTTAATTTCATTAATTGATATCATAAACTTATACTGAGCGTTTTTCTCATTTAATTTCCAGCAGTTTATTTGTTATCGCGATTTGATTTTTGTTACTAAAAAGACATTTTTAGCCTGACTTACTTTAAAAAAATAATTTTAGAAAATAAAATACACATTTCTGCACTTAATTATTACATTTAATCATAACATAAATATATTTTTTACAATAATTCAAAATTCAAAGTGTCCTAAAACAATAATAATTTAAAAGGTTGTTTTTTGAAACCTGCGCCATTTAAAATGAAAATGCCCATATACACCAACTGATTATATTAGTCGCATGAGGGAAGCACGACCTAAGCAACCACGTTCATCATGTTGATTATACTTTTTTTAAGAATTATGAGGATGACATTTGCATTGATTCCATTCGTCCAGGTAAAAAAGCTGGAGACCCGACCGTAAATGACATACGAGCTCTTTTATATAAAGATGGCAGTATCTTTTACAAGTTACGTCATCCTGATGAATGGAAAATCCTACCTCAGCGACTTCGTGCCAACAACCCATCATCTGTTGTTAGTCGACTTTACAACGAGCCCCGTAAAATTGATAAAACCAAATATGATAGTCTCCAGTCTTTAAAACCTTTTATGCATCGCGACTATCATGCATTCTATGACAACCTTCATTACAAGGAGTAAGTAACTGTGTATCTCAATTACCCAATTTAGGAATTAAGTTTATTTTGTTTAACAATTTTCATAGAAGTATTTGATTTGTTTTTTGTTAAAGAGATTTTTAATTGTTTTCTAAAGATATTTTTTATTGGTTTTCTAAAGTTATTTTTAATATAATGCTGTGATAATGATGGCAATAAGTGTGATCTTAAAATAATAACTAAAAGTTAAGTAGGTATAACACTGATCTCATAATATATTGAATACAATAATTGTGAATTATTCTATTTAAATAAACTAAATGTAAGTTTCCAATAGTTCCTACTCATCTCATTGTATTTTTTAACTTATGATAACGTAAAGATCACATAATGTTAACCTAAAAATTGTCATAAGTGTCACATTGCCAAAGCTTTTATGTGTAATAATGCACATCCATCATTATTTTATACGATTGCAAACCAGTTATGTGCACTTTTTTGCTAAAAAAAATTCTAGCCCCTTAAATGACTGATTGTTTTGGCAACTTTTGTATTTTTATGATATATTAAATAAACGTCCATGTTGTGGTATCAATAATTTTGCCGAGTTTTTCATTTTCAATTCAATAACATGTTTTTTATTGTTTCCCAAAACCTTACAATAATCACTTATGGAACTTGGCAGGCGCAACGACGATATATAGAAACAACATGATCAACATGCCAACAAAATAAGTTAGGTAGTAAAAAGCCACTCTATTTTACAATAAACGAGGATATAAAGGAACAATGATAGCGACCAACTTTTATGAACGTTAAAAACTCTTCGATCATTTCTTTTTGGAACTAAAACAACAACGAGTCCTAGTAATTTCTGTATTCTATAAGTGCTGTCAACAAAATACGTTTAACTCCATAACACAACATATCAAGACAATAGGTACCGTATTGAAAGTTTTACACAACGACCAGAGAAAGCGTATTGACGGGGCTTTCACTTCACTGGACGAACGTTTTGGCTACAGTACAGACACTACCTACCCTCAGTAAATACACATGTTTCGTCTCTTGATTCAGATATAATAGCACGAAAACAGAACGATTAACAAAATAGCAATCCAAAATTCCTAAAAGGAATTCACAAAATAGATCACCACTCTCAGAGTTCTCAGGCAAACAATGTGGTGGGCTCCCGACTCCCGTAGGTGAGTACACCACAGACCAATTAGCTTCAGACAGGGCACTCTCATAGAGAAAAATCGACTCGCATAAGGTTCACCTTCACATATCATGTTTGACAGCTTTTTTTTTTTTAATTCCGGCGCGAAACTTTATGCAATGGCGTGGTACGGATTCAGCCTACACGGTTTTCTTGCTAGGAATTGGTAATTTTTTTAGTTTCATTTTATGAACATATTGCAATAATTGCAATGCTATTGCAAATATTGCAATATGTTCTAAGATTATGTTAGAAAGGGAATGTTAGGGGAAAAAAAACTTCTTTTAGACTTTCATTTCTTTTTATTTTTTAATTTTGTTTTAAATTTATTTAAAGCTTTTAATTGCATCTGAGGTAACGAAGGTTTATTTGCCAGTCTGAAGACATCTGTACCTTTTAATATTTTATTAATAACATTGCACCAATTAAATACTGCCAATCTTAAGGTTAATGCGAGAAAGCATTCAGAAACAGCATCCCTATGCAATTCACAATTTAAGAAGTCAAAGAAATACTTAGATTTAATATGATTTTTAATACTTTTTATAATAGGACTCCGTTCAGGTTGATTTTCTAAGTATTTGTTTGCTTCTTCTATTATGATTCCAAAAAATCTCACAGCATGTTCTGAAGGGTAGGTCAATTTCTTTTGTTTTATGCTCTTGAACTCTCGAAAGGAAATCCAATTGTTTACAGTATTTTTATCATAATTGGATTCCCTACTAGTTAAATTTTCTTCGCAATTCTGACACTTTATTTTTTGTAAAATTTTTCTCATGACCCACCCAGTTGTAAATGCACGTGAGTGGACATGTATCCTTTCTTGCCTTGCTGAGCTTTGAATGCTTTCACTTTCAACCCAGTTCGATAGCTCAGAGGACTCAGGTGAACTAACTAAATCAGAATCCGCAAGTGAAAAACTTGCTGATTCTGAGTTACTTTGTTCTTTATTAAAAAGTGATTTTAATTTTAATAACTGTTTACCTGAATCCTCTTCACAATTGTAGCTATCTGAGTGAAACTTTATAAACCTCGTGATCAACAGTGATTTAAAGGTACTTTTGAAAGCATGGCAATCAGGATTTGTATTCCTAAAATTATACGCACGCATTTGGCCAAAAAAGTTTTCTATGGGATCAGAATTTAAATATCGCCGGCGCATAATTTTAATATTTTTTTCTTTTAAGTATTGCCACACTCTCTGGTAACTTTTCAAGGTTGTTGTTGTTGTTGTGGTTATCCAATTTTTTAACGATGGCACAGATGTTTCCTTACCGTGTTTGTCGACGTATTTAATTAGTTTTAGTTTTTCTATCGCTTCCCTCCAAAATTCGTGGTGCGGCGACTTTTCTGTTACCGGCTGCCTTAAAGGTTTCCCTTTGGAAGTCTTAGTAAAGCCTGTTCCATTGACCGAATCAAACAGGTCGTCAAAGAATGACACAACTTTTGCCGTGTTCTTTAGAGTAGAACTTACTTGTGTTCCATCTGCATAATGAGCTACAACAAATAAAATAATTAAATAATACTTAGTCAATACTAAGGTCATAAAAAATCATCAATCATCAGCATAGCAACTTACAAAACTGAGCAGTATATGAAAATCTAGCAGCTACTGTCTTGCTGAACACTGTAGTGCAATTTTTCACCTGAAATAAAATAATATAAATTACAATTTTACAAGTAACAGAGCTCATTCATTTACGAGTATACTTAGTAAAATACTGTTTGAGAATTTGAATATCATAACTAAAAGTGATTTAATTAAAGAATTACCTTCATTTTTTTTATTTTCTCTGGAATGACGTGTTCATCAGTCAACTTATGGAGGAGTCTCGACTGTGCATGATTGCAGTCGGTTTTGTAGACATCCACTATATCATTCCATTTTGATATTTCTCCATTAATGGATATATTTTTAGTTATAAAATTATTTCTTAGCCCTTTAATGAGGTGTGGTGGATCGTGAATTACACTGAGCTTCTGTCCATTAATTACAATAACATCATCTGAAAATTAAAATTATATTGTTACAATAAATACCAAAACATTTGTAGGGTGGGGCCCGTCAAAAAAGGATGGCCAGAAGAAGACAAGACCTACTCACCAATATTTTCACCGGCAATTATTTGCAGTCGCCTTGTGTCTTCTTGGAGACTCTTCAAGGCAGCTCGAAAGGCTGAACCTTGGTCGCACACCAAAGCCAAAGGTTTCAGTCCTGTGTCTCCAACAGCAGTAACCATGTCCTTTAAAATTTGTTTTAATTCAACCCCAGAAGTTGCTCCTTTACAAAAATAAAAGGCCAGAGGTTGCTGCCACTTGTGAACCACTCCCCGTAACATAAACACAAGGGCATGGTCAGCAAAATCATTGGTTTTTTTATTAAGTTCCACAAATCCATTAATAATGTCTTTATGTTTGTCATAAGACAAGGCCGCTTCTAAAGCCACTTCATCAAAAAGTATGGAGCAATATTTTTTTTTATCATCCCAAGTATTGACCTGAAAGCAATATAATAAAACATTATTTACATTCATTCATAAAAAATTTTGCCAACAAAATAATAAAATAAAAAATTTAGACTAAAGGCAAGTTATTTTAGTGAAGTAAAAAAAATATATTACCTCTTTTTTCACAGCTTCAAATATTTGAGGATTGATTCCTGATTCTATATTTAATTTAGAAATCATTTTGTTGAGTGTGTATTTGGATGGCAAAATAAATATCCTGTGAAGAAATCTATAGCACTTAGGGCTCTGTTTCATTATTGCCATTGCTATCAATTTTTCTTCATCCGAGAATCGCCGACCCCTGGCTTTTTTAGTGCACTGTTTAATCTGCATCCATAAAAAAGCTTTTGCTATTGGATTTAGTTTGTCAGTGAGCTTTTCAAAAGATTTTTCTTTTGAAAATTTCAACGCCTTTTTGGCTCGTAAACTGAAATTAAGCTGCCTTCTTGACTTAGCGTATTCCTTATAAAGCCTAGAACAGTGCGGCGACAGCTTATTTTTCGTATGTACGATACGCCGCCTTTTCTTTGTAAATGGAGTACAATGCACAGCTTCTGAAAAATAAATAATTTAATTGAACAAGATACAATAAAATAATCTAAAAATAAATCTTTCAAAAACCCATTACACATCTATCAAGTACAATAATGCAACTGTGTCTGAGGTTACAGTTCTTTTATCTCACGAAAGCAGGCGAGCCATACTTGTATGTGTAAATGTTACATGCACATTGTCTTTGTGTGCGTTTAGCTCGGGAGCGCGCTATCTGCAGGTAGCGCGCTCCCGAGCTAAACGCACACGCAAACGCACACAAGAGGGCGTGTCTATACGCATTACATATTTCTAGGTCGAAGGGTTTGGGCTGGGCGTTGATGAGTTAGTCAATCAGTCAGTCAGTCAGGACTTCTCTTTTTATTTATATAGATTGAAAATGTTAATTTTTGTAAGTTTACAGATTTTTTTAATAACTCAACTTAATTGATAAAATATAAATGATTGGTTGTAGCAAATATAGTTATGAATGGGTACTTACTTCCCATAACTAATATTTAAACAATTTGTATTATTACCTGCTATTGGTTCCATGATGACTTCATGTCCACATCCAGATGTAGAAGGCAAAGTCTGTAATGGAGGTACATCCACTTCCATTTCTGAAATGTAAATTTGTACTCATATTAATTCATGCTAATTAACAATAGGTAAAACTTTAGTCAAAAACTATCAAAATATTTTTTTGTAACTTTATCATAATTTTAGAATTGAATGGAAACTTACCATTAACAACAATGTTGTCAGTTTTTGAGTGTTTCTCCAAAGCTTCTGGTTTACAGTAGGTGTGATCCACATGTCTCCTTTTTTTTAAATAGTCATGATCAGTTTTGAATTGTTAATTTTTAATTCAATTTGCAATCTTTCGCAGTTAGTGCACTGTAACCATTTTTTGAGTCCTATCTCACTTTTTGGAAACATATGAAAACTGACGTCCTTTCGTCTACTAGCACAGGTCACAACACAGCACTTGTTGTACATGTTGCACGATAATATTACAGCTTCAGAAATTGAGAGAATAAGTTACGGAAATAAATCAACGCAGAACTAAACTCGATCAACTTTGAAACTGTAATAAACTTCAAAAGTTTTGACAGACCAACAAACATGGCGTCTTAGATACAGAAGTACGGAAGGCGGGAGGGGAGGGAACTGTCAAATGAGATATGTGAACCATTGACGATACCATAGACATAACGTTAGGATAATTTACTTGAAGATTACCTGACCTGGAGTACACAGACTATATAGAGCAGGTTCATTTTTTTTTTTTAAATATTTTGTGGCTATGCCACTGGCTTGGTTACAAGACCTTTAAGCCAAGTCTTTATTTTAAGTCTTAATTTGAGAAATTTTAAAGTTTACACCTATTAATATTTTTTTTTCCACTACACACTTCCACAACTGTTTTTAATGAATTTAAAAATCGGCACAAAACACTGTTTAATTTTTAGAATATCATTCAGGCGGCGGGAGGAATTATTTGGTAAGATATCACTCAATTCACTGGCAAGTATCAGTCTTTCAATTGCAAAATTTTGACAGTTCAAACTTCAAAACCAAGTGTTCAGCGTCAGCTTGCGGTGTATTACAGAATTTACAAGAGTCACTTGATATTATGCCCAAACGGGATAAGTGGGCTGGTGTGGTGGTATGGCCAAAGCGAAGCCTGTTAATCGTAGTGATGAAGTGCCGGCTGGCTGACTCCAGGTCGTCGTACCAGGGCTCTGTTGGTAAGTCGGTTTGGATACTTCCGTACCATTTTCCTTTTTGCTCTTGGTCTTTCTTCCACATTTCAACCCAAAGATTTTTCAGTTCTTCGTTTATCGAGCTATAATAATCAGTGTGCGGTACACTAGTTACATGTTGAACATTCAATGAATTTATCCCCTTAATTGCAATTCCATCTGCTACTTCATTTCCAGATATACCCTTATGCGAAGGAATCCATATAAAAGATATCTCAATGTCTTTACAATTTAACTTATAAATAATATCTTTAATACTGTACAAAATATAGTTAGCTTTAAAACTCAATTTCAAATTTTTTAAAGCTTCCAAAAGACTCAATGAATCAGTTAAAATTAAAAAGGATTTATAAGACTGGTGAATATGACTTATTAACTTTAACGCTTCTAAGATTGCATAGGCTTCTGCAGTAAATATTGAGCATTCATTGTTCAGAACAAAGCTTTGAAAGAACTTTGTTTGAGGATCATATAAAGCAGATCTCACATAGTTATTTCCCTTACTGCCATCAGTGTATAGAGTATAGTACTTATTATTTTCTGACAAAAATTCTAGCATGTCATTATTATTTAGAATTCTGTGTTCTAGAACATGAATTGGATGAGTTATACTAACATAGTTGTGGGCATAGCAAGGCCACTGGGACTGTTTTTTAATCCTTGTGCATTTATTACATATTTCCAGATAAATCCGACACAACTGTGGAGCTATGCCCTTCAACAGTTCATCTGCTGAAGACAATGGACCAGAGACATTCACTAGGTGAGGGACTATTCTCTTGATAACATCATTATTAGCTGATGACAAAAGTTTGATGCAATATCTTTCACAGAGCAATATTCTCCTCAAAATAAGGGGCATGATCTTGGTTTCAACTTCCATGGCTCGTATGGGAGTTGAACACATTGCTCCAGAGATGATTCTCAGAGCCTTGTTCTGAATTATATCCAATCTATGTACATATGTACAGTTAATGTAAGCTAAAGTGCTATAATCAAAGTGGCTTCTTACAATTGCTTTGTACAGTATTGACAATATTTTTGGATCAGCTCCCCAAGATACCCCAGCAAGGCATCTCAGAACATTTAGTCCTTTGTAAGAGTTTTTTGAAATATATTTAATGTGCTCCTCAAATTTGAGTTTTTGGTCAATGACAATACCTAAGAACTTATGCTGGTTGACTCTTCGAATGCTGTCTGCAGCATATATAACATCAGTAGTAGGGTTGTCATCTCCAAAAATCATTACACTGCTTTTTAAAGCATTAATTCTAAGATGCAGCCTATTATTATAATAATCATGAAGTTTTGCTAGTGCTATATTTACAGTATCAATAGCTGCACATAAATTAGAATTTGAACTGTACAGAACTAAATCATCAGCAAATTGCAATATATTTACATTCTGAGTATCAACATATTTACATATTTCACAAGTATATAAGTTATAGATCAAGGACGACAGGGTTGCACCTTGCATTGTGCCTTTACTGGCCCACTCTGGTCCATAAAAGATGTTATTATGTTTGACAAAGAGTTTTCTGTTACTCAAGAAGTCATAAATCCATTTGGATACAAGTCCAGGTAAACCTATACTACCAGTCAATATTTTGACAAGTATGCCAGGGTCAACATTATCAAAAGCACCTTGTACATCCAAGAATGCGCAAACTGTATGTAATTTACCATTTTTTGCTCTTTTCAGGTCTGCTATTAGGGAAATGAAACTGTCAGCACAGCTACGACCGCGCCTAAATCCATATTGCAGTGGTGGAATAATTTTATAGGATTCAGAGTACCAGTCTAAACGATTCTTCAACATATTCTCAAAGATCTTTCCAAGACATGAGGACAACGAGATTGGACGATAACTGCTAGCTAAATCTGGTGGTTTATCAGGTTTCAATATGGGAATCACACACTGTGTTTTCCATGATTCTGGTATTATTTGTTTACGCCAAAGACTGTTTAGAATTTTTAAGAATAAATGTTTTACTTCATCATCAAGATTTTTAATCAGTATGTAAGGGAAGTCATCTAAACCTGGGGTTGTATTTTTTCTAGATTGTAAACTCATTGAGAATTCAGTCCATGTAAAAGGATCTAATAGAAATTTGGAGTTTGGGTTGTCATTATTGAGATCAAAATAATGGCTATATTCACTACTATCTATAAGGTTACTATTATCAGATATTTTTTTCAAAAATGGTTGAATAAATTCATCCCTGTATGATTTGTTACCAGATCTGATGCCTTTAAATCTCTTAAGTATAAGTATAAGTATAACGGGCTGGTGTCCGCAACTCCACGCTCAATGCGCGTATTTTAAGTGCGGGTGGGAATATCACTCGATCCACCCCAGCTCCCCGAGAAAAGCCAGCAACCCCTTGGTGTTACTGGCAATCTCGCGGAGAGTACCTGGGTCACCGAAGTATTTGGCCCTGTATGGGGCAACCCCCGGACAGTGCAGGAGCACGTGGGCTGCTGTTTCTTCTTCCTCCATGCAGGCTCGACACAGAGGACTATCTGTGACTCCTATAACAAAGAGGTGCTTGTTAAAAGTACCGTGTCCAGTGATGGCAGCCGTTACTGTGCGTAGCTGCAGTTTAGTTAGCCGGAGCGCTTGTTTGGTGAGGCGAGCGTCGATGGCGGGAAGCGCCTTCTTGGCCTGCCTACACTTGCCGTGGTCTAGCCACAGCTTGGCGTGAAGTTCTTTGGTACGTTTCCTTACCAGCGTGCGAAGATAGCCGAAAGGTAGCGGCACGATGGGTTCTGGGCCCACCGCCGCCATGCTCGAGCCCCTTCGAGCGAGTTCGTCCGCTGCATCGTTGCCTCGGGAGTCGCTATGTCCTTTGATCCATTGAATGGTTATATTATTGAGGTTACCAACCTG
This sequence comes from Diarsia rubi, assembly GCA_932274075.1. Taxonomy (NCBI): domain Eukaryota; kingdom Metazoa; phylum Arthropoda; class Insecta; order Lepidoptera; family Noctuidae; genus Diarsia; species Diarsia rubi. The sequence goes on from OW026427.1 coordinate 7,604,573, forward strand.
GTTCAGGCGTTGGTGGCACTCGTGTATTAGCCCGGAATTCACCGTGTGGCTCCTTAATGCCAGCAGCACTGCCATGCTGTCTGAGAGTATGCGGATGGAGTGTTCCTTTACCTCCCGAGCCAAGATGGCAGATGCCGCCAGGGAGATGCCCATGCATTCTGCCTGAAAGACAGTGTTGTGGGCCCCCAAAGGTACGGCTATGTGGATGTTGAGGTCCTCCGAGAAGACCCCGGCTCCAGTACCAGTACCTGTTTTAGATCCGTCCGTGAAGATCCTTAATTCTGCAGGGTTAAGTCCCTCGCAGCGGTGGTCCTCATGGAGTTGGATTTTGTATTTCTTATCGAATACGTACTGTTTGGGTACTCGATCGTTAACAGCTTTCACCAGGGGGAACTCACTTTGGATTCCCTCTAGTGCCGCAGTATGCTGCGTGCACTTCTTACCCCAGAGTTGTAGCGTATTGAGGCGCAACGCCGTCATCGTTGCTTCCTGCTGAATGAACAGGTGGAGCGGCGGAAGCCCCAGTATCGCTTCGAGAGCTGCGGTCGGAGTTGTCCTCATGCAGCCTGTGATCGCCATGCAGGCGAGCCTTTGCATACGTTGCAGCTTGCTTATCGCTGTGATTAATTTGGTTCGGGGCCACCAGACCACTGCCCCGTAGGTGATCATGGGTCGGATTACCGCGCAGTAAAGCCAAAGTATAATTTTAGGGGATAGGCCCCACTTCTTACCTATCATCCTCCTGCATTGCCAAAAGGTGATGCAGGCCCTGTTAAGCTTGTTGTCAAGATGACTGCTCCAATTTAACTTACTGTCCAGGATAACTCCCAGGTATTTGACCTCGTTGGTTACCTGGAGCTCAGTATCGAATAGCTTAGGTAGGCGATGAGGGCCTAGCGTTCGTTTTTGGGTAAACATGACAAGTTCAGTTTTTGTGGGGTTCACTGAGAGGTCGAACTCAGCACACCATCGCTCAACTATGCGTAATGCCTGCTGAGTGAGGTTGCAGATTGTCCCTGTCACCTTCCCCGAGATGAGGATGGCGAGATCGTCTGCGTACCCAATAGTGTAAAAGTGGTTAGCATTGAGCTTCGCGATGAGGTCATTAATCACCAGATTCCAGAGGAGGATCGACAGTACTCCTCCTTGGGGACAGCCCCTGGCTATCACTGCTGACTGCTGCTCTGCACCAAGGCGGACGACTCGTTTGCTAAGCATATTGGTAATCCAGTCTATCAGTACCTGTTCCACCCCGTGTCGGGAAAGAGCGGCGCTGATGCTGGAGAAGTTTGTTTTGTCGAAGGCTCCTTCGATATCTATGAAAGTACCCAGGCAGATACCCTTCTGATGGATCGCTTCCTCTATCCGGCCAACCACTAGATGCAGAGCGGATTCAGTGGACTTACCCGCGCTGTATGCGTGTTGATTTGCGTGAAGAGGTATTGCTTTTAGAACGCCATCCCTCAGCTCTCTCTCGCATATCTTCTCCATGGTTTTCAGGAGAAAGGAGGTCAGGCTGATCGGCCGGTAGGATTTGGCGTTACTATAGTCACTCTTACCTGGCTTAGGGATAAATATGACTTTCACTTCCCTCCATCCTTTTGGGATGTACCGAAAGGCTAAGCACGCCCGTAATATGGGCACCAGTCTTTCAGCTATGGAGGGTCCACCCCATTGCAGTAGTGCAGGGAACACCCCGTCCGGACCGGACGCCTTGAAAGGATGGAAGCACCCGATCGCCCACTGGATTTTCTCCAGCGTGATCATCATGTGAGCATATTTCCAGTCGTTTCCTGTTGGAGTTTGGTTTACCTCAGTCCAGTCAATTGTGGGCGTGAAGACGCAACCTGGGAAGTGAGTTTTAGTGAGGACGCGCATCGCCTCTTCTGGAGTAGTGGTAAGCGTGTTGTCAGGTTTTCGGAGCACTACAGGTCCAGCAGAGTTCTGCTGTGCTAGTATTTTCCTTACCCTGTTTGCTTGTTGGCAGGATTCTATTTTCCCGCAGAATTTCCTCCAGCCAGTAGATTTTTTCTGCCGGATGCATTTTTTGTAGCTGGATTTGGCCGCCCTGTAGACGTCCCAATCCTCGTCAGCACAGGTGTTCATGGCTCTGTTTAGGGCTGACCTTACCTTCCTGCGCTTGCGTTCCAACTCAGGTCCCCACCATGGTTGCTTGCCTGGTGTTGTGGGCGCAGTGGTTTCAGGGCAGGATGAATGATAACTGTCTAACAGTGATTTCGACAGGTAACTTACCTGTTCTTCGATCTGGCTCGAGTTCTCAAGGGTCGACCAGTGCTTTGTTGGCGCAAGCTTGGTTTCAAGGATACGAGTGTAGGCAGCTCGGTCCGTGTTGCGTGGGTTGCGGCGTGGCAGTACAGGTGTCACACAGACTGGGATGTCAAAGCGGATCCACCTGTGATCAGAGCAGGAGGCCTCTTTCGAGACCTGCCACCCGGTTATGATGGCCGCTGCGCCTTCCGATGCCAGAGTTAGATCAATAATCGTTCGACTGCGTCTGGTGACGAAGGTTGGTTCGGAACCTGTATTTAGTAGGGTTAGGTTTGTCGTAAACATATAGTCAACTAAAGCCTTACCTCTTTCGTTCTGCGTGTTCATGCCCCACAGAGGGTGATGAGCGTTTGCGTCGGCCCCTATGACCACCTCCAAGCGTGTGCACTCACAGTGTCTTACGAGGCGGGCGAGGTCATGCGGGGGTGGCTCCTCAGCCTCAGGCATATATGCCGAGACGAAGGCCACCTCTACTTCCGTGTCCCCGCGCTGTAATAGCAGCCTGGCTGCAGAGATATCCCTGCAACAGAATTCCGTAAGTGGCTGTGCTTTTATGTTACGCGTCGTATAGATGCACGATCTTGGATTATCGTGCTCTGAGCTAAATAGAAGCTTACCCCCAAGATTGGAAAGTCCTTGTATTCGTCCCGCCCTGATCCACGGCTCCTGGATCAGGACTATGGCCGTGTGTTGAACCTCCAGCCACTTCCGTAGCTGAGCCGTTGCGGTCTGACTGTGGTGGAGGTTTGCCTGCAGGACTTTACAGGTTAGCGAAGGGGACGCCATCACTGGTCGATCCTTCCTCGTCTCCCTCGAGCCGCAGCCCAGCAAACAGAAAGTCGGGGTCGAAGCCGCCCTCCTCCAGGTCAGAAGCCGATGACAATATATTGTCATCGAGCTCCCCACCCGACGAAAGGACGGTCTCCACACCGGCAACTGTTGGGGCCACTGGCGCTGCTCCCGCAGGCACGTCCGTAGGTAGCACCGTTGTGCTCGTGGAGGGAGCTGCCTCCTCCACCCGTGTTACCCCCGATGTGGTAGCTTCTGCAGCCGGATATCCCTGAGGGACATGGACAAACTTGCCGTTCGGCGTCTGGAACATGACGTAAACCCTCCCGGCACAGAAAGAGAGTCGTCGTCCGGCGTCCATTAATGTTGGGATCTGGTCTTCAGGGATCCCAACTACCATGAAGCAAGCCTTCTCCTGCTTCTTGGCTTGCAGCATAGTCCACCTCCTTATGTCCAGCCACCGATTCTGGTGGCATAGGAGGCGCCCGATGTTGTGCGGGTCCGTAAAAACACCCTGGTCGTCCGGGATGAGTATGCCGCAACGTACGCGGCGCCTTATGTCAGCCTGCCTCCTGATCACGAGTGAAGCACCAGTGGGAGGAGGCATCTCGGCGATGAGCGTTCTCAGCCAGTTTAGGGTGACCTCGCTATCACACCACAGCCTGAGGGCCCCATCTGCAAACGCTGGCCTCGCATTGAAGACGGGCACCGGCAATTCCTCCGCGTCAGGAGAACAAGCTTCGGCGAGCATCTTCCTCTGAAGAGCTTCGAGGATCTGGTCCGCCACCTCCTTGTTGATCTGACCTGTCTGGCCGCATGTGACTGCGACGTCTAGGTCAGATCCTGCAGCTTGGGCATAGCTCCGATTAGCGACCCGCTTGGACTTATCAAGCCGCGGCCGCTTGCGCTCCCCTCGAGGCGACGAGGTCTCGTTGAGAGCTCGCTTAGCCGCGGCCTGATCATTCCGAACAGGTCGCTCCGTAACCGCCTTAGCTGGTCCTTCCATTGCGCCGGCTGGTGGTTGACTAGGTCCTGGTTGGCTATTGCCGTCCTCTGCCTGCAACCGCTTGCCTGCGGAAAAGTTGACGTTAGCTACGGTCGGTTGTGCCTGACCTGCGGCATTCGCCAGCATTAGTTGACGGGACTTACCCTTCCCTTGAGCTGCTAGCCGTTGTTTTTTGTTCGGCCTATTCCTTCTCTTAGCACCACTAGCCAAGGGGGCCTGAGCAGCTTGCACTGCGGGGTCCGCACATTGGCGACGTGATGCCGGAGCATTACCCTTCTTCTTACCTTTGTTCCTGCCCTTCTGCACCTGCCAGTTACGTGCGAACACGTCGTCAGGGGTGCAGAGCTCCACCGAACGACCAGTGTCGGCCGGCGGGGGAGGGGCGACTAGAGGAGCAATGGGCGGGGGAGGATTTGGCAGCAGAGCCCGACCACCGGCGTTAACCGTCGCGGGGGGCTGAGCACCCTGAAGGGGGGAAGGATCGGTACTGGTCCCATGCAGCTCCGATGTCCTACCCTTATTGTGGGACTTGTTGGTCTTGGCCGCGGTATTCGCCGTAGCCGGACCAGTGCCCGCACTGGAGCCCGCCGCGTTTGCAGCCGAACTCCCGGGGGCCGAAGAGGTGCTAGGAGCACCCTTCTTCGGAGTTTTGGCTTTCGCCTTCGCTCCGGTGTGTGTGTGTGCATTGTGAGTGTTTGTGTCCGTAGTTTTTGTATGTGTGTGAGTGGATGGTGTGTTTGTGTGTGTGTTAGTGGCGTCAGATTGTTTGTTGTCCATAGTATAGTGTGATGTAATTCGTCTCTTTGGCTTCCCACCCTCCTTGGAGCCCGCACCAGGGAACGTCTCGCTACAAGCTAGCTCGAACGTTAGGACTACCATCGAGATATAGGAGCGTGAGGCTGGTTCACAGTGCGACATCGGGTGCTTGATCGGGTTGGCATAGGGGACTGACTAATCCCTTCTGAACTGATCAACCCTCACTTACACCGTCAGCATGACCTTCACCACCGCTTTGGCCATCCTAAGACAACCTCCGCGGACCTCCCACTCCTCACCGTGACCCTCTGACGGGACACTATGGCCATTTCCCTGCCCCCGGCTATTGGGCAGGGCCACCGTTTCGCTTGAAATCCGGACCAAAGAGGGCGTGTTGCCTTGCGGACACATTACCGCCAGCGCCGCTCGGCTCAACCCCCCAGGACTCCTTCATCCCCGCTTACGGCGCTCAACTGCGCAGGTCCTAGCGCAGGTGACTGTTTGTACCTGCTCGATGCCGCTTTGAGCGGCAACCAAGCCCACCACCATTCAGTCACGGATGGTGGCGGTGAGGTAGGGTGGAACGCGCCTGGTGGTTTTTGTTACGTCTATTTCTTATGGAATTAGACCAAGAACGGGGTGGCAACCGCGTAAAGGCGAACTCACCAGACTTGCCTTGAGGATCTACACGACCGTAGCGCTCTCCCTCAAGACCCCGCCACCTTACCGCCTCTGAGGGAGGCAGTAAGGCAGACCTGCATCTATACTACCAAGCAAAGCATAAGCAAAGCGTGTCGTTGTGCAACCGCAAAAGCATAAATACAAGCCGACCCCATTTAAATCTCTTAATAAGGTTCCAAATTTTACTTAGTGGAGTAGTTCTATTGAAGGTGTTGCAAAATTTGTTCCAACCAATCTTCTTTTGTTCTGAAATTGTACGTTTTTTTAGTGCATCTAATCTCTTATAATTAATATAATTATCGATAGTTGGGTCACTTCTGTACAGTTTCAGAGCATTGTAAGATGCAATTACACTCTGCTCACAAATACAATTCCACCAAGGAGCTGGAATTCTACATTTAAAATCACCAGTTTTAACCAACTTTGGAATCACCATTTCCTTCAAGGCATCGAGGCGAGTACAAAATTCGAGGTAAGTGGACATTGGATCCTCTTCATCAATCGTCATGTCATGGAAAATATCTTTGGATTTTTCAAAAAACTTACTCCAATCAGTTTTATAATCAGTCAATCAGTCAATCAGTTTTAACTTAAGTGGCAGTGGGCAGGGCACATTGCTCGCAGAACGGATGGCCGATGGGGTCGAAAAGTTCTGGAGTGGCGACCGCGAACTGGAAGACGTTGCGTTGGAAGGCCTCCCACTAGGTGGACCGATGACCTGGTGAAGGTTGCGGGGATCCGCTGGATGCGAGACGCACGGGACCGGTCAATGTGGCGACACTTAGGGGAGGCCTATGTCCAGCAGTGGACGTCTTTCGGCTGAAATGATGATGATGATGAATCAGTTTTATTGTATAAAAATCTATCAACAGGTGGATTAACTTGATATTTGTTAGCACAAATTGCAATTTTTGTAATAGTTGGATAATGGTAACTTCCCATTGTATCATCATGAACAGACCACTCACAAAGTGGCGCCAGATTTGGACTAACGAAAGTGACATCAATTGCCGATGGATTACAATGAGGGCGATTAACTGTAGTAAAGTCACCATTATTAATTATACATAAGTCACTATCATCAATTAAATTATACAAATCTTGCCCCCTGCCTTTTGTGGACACGCATCCAAAGGCAATATGATGGGCATTAAAATCGCCACTTACAAATATAGGTTTAGGGAGGTCCCTGATAATATTCCGCAATCTAATTATTCTTATATGCCCAGATTTAGGTGGACAATATACACATAAAACTGTTACGTCGCCTATTCTTGTAGATATTGAAATTGCAATAGTCTGAATATCTTCATAGAAACGGGTGTCTAGAACCCTATATTTTAAATAGGGCTTTAATATGATAGCTACTCCATTATGACTGTTAGCTGAATTTTTATGGTGGAAATTATAGCCAGGTATTTTAAAACTCTGTTGGTATTTTAGCCAAGTTTCATTTATTAGACAAATATCTTTATTTTGATTTTGTAGAAAATTTATTAATAAAGGTTTTTTACTATGTAAACTTTGAGCATTATACTGTGCAATACATAAAGAAGTTAAAATATTAGAGCTCAGATCCATTATGTCGATAGATTTTTGATAAGCATGTCTTTGATAGACGACGTGGTAATGGGCACATCGTCCGATTTGTTGCCTAGCTGTACTAGGGTATGGACTATAGCCATTAATACATCATTATTGGCAATGATTTGGGCTTTAATGTTTGGTTTGAGTGCGGTTTTCTTCTCAGGCATGATTTCTGAATTTAAGGGTGTGTTATGTACACTATCCACATTGTACAATTTCATTTTGTTATTATTTACAACAAGTTCTTTATTTTTATTTTTTATATTTTGCTTATTTTTAACAGCAGACTCGGAGCGGTCCGGTAAAGGAGGGAAGTCAGTTTCCTTCTTTGTATTAGCAATGCTGGTATAAGTAATTCTTTCCTTTTTTTCTAACATTTTCCTCATCTTAACCGGACAGGTCCTTGAGATAGCCAAATGAGGTCCACTGCAGTTAATGCAGCAGAGCTCATTGGGCTTGTCACATTCTTTGTAGGAGTGTTCTCCAGCACAGCAGCTGCAGCGCTGTTTACAATTGCATACATTGGCCGAGTGATTGAATTTGAAGCAGCGATAGCATTGCAAAAGGGGTGGTATATAGTCAAAAACTCTATATGAGAATAGGTCGTATTGTATTGAATCTGGTAGCGAATTCGATAGGAATGTAATGCTGACTGTCTGAAGCGGTATCCTGTTCTGTCCCACTTTCTTTGTAAATCTTCTCACTGCTACAATTTCATAGACAGAAGAAAGCTTTGTGTACAACTCTTTGTTGGATATATTGGTTGGTACGAACCTGATGATGCCAACTCGTTCTATCTGGGCTGCAGGGATAAATGCCCTCATTTTATGTTTTTCAAGGAAGCTCGCATTGTTGATGAAATTGTTGGCCGTGTTGTATTGCTTAAACACGACTACGATTTTATTCGCATTGACACGGCGTATGGCCACCTTTAACGCCCGTTGCGAAAATGTGATTTAAATATATGGCCAGGTAGCAAGATGACGTCTGTGACGAAATAATGACGTCCCACTTTAGTCATTTTAGGGTCCGTCCTTTATTCGTCGAACATGTACGTAAAAATTACGTTATTTTAGGGTCGATTCATAACCAACCCGTGTTAGTCATAAATGATACGTCGTAGCAACGTCTATTTAAGGTCAATTTTGTGACGTCCGGTATTAGTCACGAATGGTACGTCCTGATGACGTCTATTTAGGGTCACCAGTGTGACGTCCGGTATTAGTCACGAATGGTACGTCCTGATGACGTCTAGTTAGGGTCACCAGGGTGACGTTCTGTGTCCCATTTATTTCAGCCCGTGTTGGTCATGAATGGTACGTCCTAGCTACGTCTATTTAAAATCATTCTGTGACGTCCGGTATTAGTCACGAATGGTACGTCCTGATGACGTCTAGTTAGGGTCACCAGGGTGACGTTCTGTGTCCCATTTATTTCAGCCCGTGTTGGTCATGAATGGTACGTCCTAGCTACGTCTATTTAAGATCATTATGTGACGTCCGGTATTAGGCACGCATGGTACGTCCTGATGACGTCTATTTAGGGTCATCAGTGAGAAGTTCTGTGTCTGATTTATTTCAGCCCGTGTTGATCATGAATGGTACGTCCTAGCTACGTCTATTTAAAATCATTCTGTGACGTCCGGTATTAGTCACGAATGCTACGTCGTGTTGACGACTATTTAGGGTGTATTGTGACATCAAAGTAATAGTCATGTTAAGGCCACTTCAACAATCTCGCACACTATCTTAAACAAACACAAACAGTTTTATACTTTTAATGACCAAGTAGCGCCAAATGACCAACAGGGGACCAACGCCCCGCGTTAACACCTTCATTGGTCTATGCTCGAAGAAGCCAGAAATAAATAAAAATACTCCGGCTGGGCGCTGCTAAGACAGTGCTTCCAACTAGTTTTAGATTTTGGCATTATTTTCACTCGCCTAGCACTGATATTTTATTTTATTTATTTAAATAATAAAAACTAGTTCAAACTGGATCTACCCTACTCAAGAAAAATGCTAACTGATGACTATGCAGCATGGTCTCAGACCTTAGCCTGTTCCGTCAGGAATTATAATATAATATTTAGTATAATTTATTTACAAAAAAAAGTGAAGCTAAGCTAGTTTTCGCCAGTGTTGCCAACCGTATGATTTAAATCGTCCTTTTTGGCACTTGTACGATCGAGTAATCGAAGTCGTACGCAAAATATACGATCTTTTCAAATTTATACCCATCATCATAACGAAGTAAAACTAGATGACATATTAAATTATTTTTTGATATTATAAAAAAAAAACAAGTAGAAGACTTGAACGAGCTAAACTGAAACTGTCAAATTGTACGTACATAATAAGCAAAAGTTACGATTTCAATCAACTGAAATCGAGAATTGGTAGCATCAGAGCTTACATAATCAAGGTAGAGGACAACTTTTATCCTGAACCTGTATCTATGTTTCCATAGATACAGGTTCAGGATACACCTAATCACGGTTTCATCTGAGTCTTAGAATTTACTTAGGTACTTTTCTCATATCTAAAAATATAAAAATTCTGTTAAATCTTAATCCCAAATGTTGATTCATGTCCCTTAAATGATAAATATCTATTAAAAATTATAAATTACATTCTGTTTTAAAATGATTTACATTGTTTTATTGAAATTTCATTAGGTACTATTTTTTTCCTTGATATGTTACGATCTTCTAAAAAATAAAGTTGGCAACACTGGTTCGCGGGTTCGCGCCACAGACGCGCTGACATTTTGTTTTGTACAACACAGCGCCAGTCAACTTATTTAGCCAATCATGCGGCAGTATGACAGGGGGCACGTAAGAAATGTTACCATTACAAAAAAAACATATATTTTATGCCCTAGCAATATTGTAAACTTGTGACATATATATGTGTTGCTTGACATAATAACAAAAACTGTTTCGAGGACATTCTTTTGATTCTCGCCATAGTGTTCTTGGGTAGCACATGTGTCTAGAATTTTAAGTTGTTTTTATTTTGTGATTGTTGACTTTTTTGTGTCTTGTTAGTTTATAAGTGTTTTGTCCTTGTGCACGTTAACAGGTTTGTTGTAATCTTCACATTTTAATCCATTTTATACAACATGGATGCAAATAAACCGCCCGATCCTGTTCCCCCCGACATTTCAGTTCATTCCCCTCCTCTTTTCCCAAATACACTCAGCCAATTCGCGAATGTTGTCTGTAGCTTAACAGAGATGGATCAATCTCAATCCCAACCTTCCCGTAAACGTCCCGTTACTAACGAAGATACTGTATCACCTACTCCCCCAAACAAACAACAGAAAAGTCAAATTGGACGTACCAAATATTCGGCAATAGATAAGGCCCCTTTTGTTGTCCACGTCTCCCGTGTAGAAACACAACCCAATTCAGGCACTACCTTACACCCTGTTAATTTTGGAAAGTTTCTGATGAGTAACAACATCGCTAACATAGTTCGTGGTGGGGTTAATAGGATTGGTAGAAACCGCGTTTCTGTAGAGTTCATTTCCCCTCAGGATGCCAACGCATTCTTGGTTAACAGTCTGTTGGCCAAGTACAGCTATACTGCCTCTATCCCTACATTCAACATCACAAGGATGGGAGTAGTAACAGGTATACCCTCTGATATATCAGAAGATGAAGCGATTACATATTTGTCAGTGCCCGCAGGATGTGGGCACATTCTTAAAGTTCGCCGAATCAATAGGAAAGTTCAGAGAGACGGAGAAAATGAGTGGAAACCTACTGAAACTTGTGTGATCACATTTGATGGACAAGTCTTACCCAAAAGGATCTTCTGCTGTTACACATCCCTTCCTGTTGAACAGTACATTTTTCCCACAATTCAATGTCGCAAATGTTGTAGATTTGGTCATGTGGCTAATGTATGTAGGTCTAAACCACGCTGCAGCAAGTGTGGCCACGATCACCCAGGTGATGGTTGCAACATTTCTGAGGGTGAGGCCTTCTGTATTCTGTGTTCGGGTAATCACTTCGCTAATAGCAGGTCATGCCCCGAGCATGGTAGACAGAAAGCCATTAAAACCGCTATGGCTGAGAAATCTATTTCTTATGCTGAGGCTAGTAAATCTATTCCAACAGCTTCACGCAATTACGCCAACATCACTAAAACTCCGATTTCTCAGTCTTACCGCAAGACTGTAACCCTAAAACCGAAATCCCATGCCCCTCTTTCCCCTTCTTATGACAAAGCTGCTCATCAACAGATAATTAATTCTCCTCAACCTTCACAGCCTAATGGCTGCGCTCTCAACTGTAATAATATCTCTTCCAACAATAGTACTTCTTCCATCATTGATATACTTATTAAACTCATACCTATAATTACTTCTTCTTCTACTGCTAATTCTCAATCACCGTCCAACGTTGCCGACCAAATTATAACTCTTCTTTTAGATATTAGAAATGGCGTCTCGCCAAGTATTCCTTCAGTGGAATGTGAGGAGCGTGTGGCATAAAAAGCACGACCTCATATTCCTTTTAAATAAATACAAGCCTTTAGCTTGTTCTATAGCTGAGACTTGGCTTACTCCAAGTCTTAGCTTCCGTATACCACACTTTAACACTGTCAGATGTGACAGATCAGACGGCTATGGAGGGTCGGCCCTCTTGGTCAATAACCGGGTCCCACTTTTACCCTTTTCTTTACCTCCCCTTACGGGAGATATGAGCATTGCCGCAGGAAGGGTAGAGGGCATCACAGTGTTTTCCATTTATATTGCACATCCTCGCCCAGATTTTTTAATAATATTAAAAGAAATTTTTACTAATGCTCATGGGCCGATACTGGTCATGGGCGACTTTAACTGTCACCATTATAGATGGGGGTCTGAACGCTGTGATGCCTTTGGTGTAGCTCTAGTCGATGTTTTGGATGACTTGGACCTCTGTGTCTTAAACGATGGCTGCTCGACACGACGATCTCTTCCAGGACAGCAAAAAAGTTGTGTAGACATTACATTTTGCTCGGTGGAGTTAGCAGCATCAACTCACTGGGAATGCACAACCTTGTCGCATGGTAGTGATCACTACCCTATTGTCATATCTTTGGTAAATAAATCTTATTTAGAAAAAACTTCCCCTCCACTTTTGAAATATAACCTGTCCAATCCAGATTGGACAAAATTTGTGTCATTATTGGAGGATAAAATTGATGCTCTTCCAAATTTAAATTCAAATTTATCAGATCCTTCTGATCACGGCCATGCCAAGAGCTGTTATGAGGGTTTTGTAACAGCTATTACCTCCAGTGCAGATTCCTGCTTTCCTCTGAAGAACAGTGCCCGCAATAAAATACCTTCACCTCCTTGGTGGGATCACGAATGTACTGCGGCAGTCAGGGTTAGGGATGAGGCCGAAGTTTGCTACAATACAGATATGAGCACACAAAATCTATTGGCATACTGTCATCATAATGCCAGAACCAAACGCTTTCTCCGTAAAAAGAAACGCACTGGTTGGGTCAAATTTTGCTCTTCTTTATCCCCCTCCACTCCAGCTTCAGTAGTCTGGAAAAATATTAATAGGTTTAGACGTGGTTGTTCCCCATCAATCTCTTCACCAATCACTAGAGAAACAGCTGAACATTTTTTTAACAAAATAGCACCATCGTATGTTCCACTCTCAACAGAATGTCAAAACACACCCCTGCTTGATGTAACAGAGGATCCTTTTGATGCGCCATTTACTTTGGAAGAATTGAATGTGGTACTCAAACATGTACGGGACTCAGCTCCTGGTATTGATGGAGTGCCATATTCTTTTATAACCCATTCTGGCGAAAAGGCGAAAATCTACTTTTTAAATATTTTAAACTTTTGTTATATTAATGGTTGGGTACCAGATCAGTGGAAATTACAGGTTATTATTCCCTTATTGAAACCAGGCAAACATGCAGATGATCCGAATGGCCTTAGACCAATTGCTTTATCTTCAGTCCTAGCCAAATTACTGGAGCACCTTATTAAAAATCGTCTTGAGTGGATAGTCGAGTCGAGAGACTTACTGCCGAACCACCAATTTGGTTTTAGGAAAGGTCTTAGCACAATGGACAGTGTTGGTATTTTAGTTACGGACATACACTTGGCTTTTTCTAGAAATGAATCCGTTGTAGCTACTTTCCTTGATATCTCCTCTGCATATGACAATGTACTTCTTCCCGTTCTCAGGCAAAAATTGCAACAGCTGAGTCTTCCGGCTAAGATGATACAATGCATATGTGAACTACTGCTGTCCCGTTCATTGGTTCTGAGAGTGCAGGGTGAGGAGTTTGATGAAAGGCAGACATGGAGGGGTCTCCCACAAGGCTATGTCCTCAGTCCCATACTCTACAATTTATACACGGCTGATATTGGTTCCTGCTTAAATAATAATTGTCAGATGTTACAATACGCCGATGACATTGTTTTATATGTGACAGATTCCTCCATAGTTGACGCGGCGTCATCTCTATGCCTCTCTCTGGATTCTTTGAACCATTGGCTTTTAAACCATGGGCTGTCATTATCTGCACCAAAAAGTTCGGCAGTTATTTTTTCTCGTAAAAGACTCATTCCTCATATTTCAGTAAACATTTTAGGCCACATTATTCCTTTAGTTACTAAAGTAAAGTTTTTAGGCGTTATTTTAGATACAAAATTAACTGGCAAACATCACTTAAATTTTCTTACCCAAAAATGTGAAAGAATTATTTCAATTTTAAAAGTTCTTGCGGGTGTTTGGTGGGGTGCTCACCCCTACACCATGAAATTAGTTTATAATGCTTTAGTTCGTAGTGTCCTAGATTACGGAACATATCTTCTGATTCCTTGCAACAAAGGTGCTTTGGCTGGGCTGGATAGAGTTCAGTCCAAGTGCCTTCGAATCATCTCAGGTTGTATGAAGTCCTCTCCCGTTAACGCATTGCAAGTCGAATGTGCTGAACCTCCTCTGACCCTTAGACGGCAATATCTGGCCTCACGTTTTGTGTCTAGACTAATATGTAGATCCTCCCACCCTCTCATAGGCAGATTGAACGAGTTAGATGCCTTATGCAGAAGCTCAAATTACTGGAAAAATAAAGAAATTCCTTTAATCCTAAAATCCTTCAGACTAATTCTAAATTTAGTAAACCCGATCGTCCAGTATCCCAGTTTACCCCTTTTTAATTTTCCTTATGAAGTTTTATGCTATATCCCAAAAATTCTCTTTGATATTGGTATATTCAAAAAATCTCCGACAGCTAATTTGACTTTTAATGCGGTGGTGGGCGAGAGATGGAATGGTTTTCAATTATTTTTTACTGATGCTTCGAAACTAACCGATCTAAGTCACACTGGTGCTGCGGTCTACTACCAAAGCTCCAAAATTATCTTACAGTTTAAATGCCCTAAAGAATCTTCTGTATTCACTGGTGAATGTGTGGCTATACTGGAAGCTTGTCTTTTTATAGAGTCACACCACAACATACAGAAAGCCGTCATTTTTACAGATTCCCTTAGCTGTTTGCAAGCCTTAGTTCAAAATCCCTATAAAAGTAAATTGCACAGTTCCCTTATTTTAAAAATTAAAAACTCTTTACTGTCCTGCGCTAATAATCAAAAGAATGTTCAGTTAGTTTGGATACCTAGCCATTGTGGCATTAAGGGTAATGAATGTGTTGATGCTCTGGCTAAAAATGCTTGTTCATCTATGACGTCAGATCTCACGCACAACTCCCATCAGGGTTACGATCTATTGTCCCTTCCAAGACTGAATTTGCAGTGTTCCTGGCAGGAGCAATGGAATGTGTCCAGCAAAAAGAAAGGTAGTTTCTTCTACGCAGTTCAACCGACCATAAAACCAAAACCGTGGTTTTTCTGTCACAAAAAAGTTTCGAAAACTATTATTTCTGTTCTGTGTAGAATCCGCTTAGGTTTCTGTTGCACTCCCGTCTTTTTACACAAAATTCATGTCCGTGACTCATCTCTCTGCGAGTGCGGGTTGGAGGAAGGTACCCTGGATCACATATTTTTTGAATGCTCTAACAACATACCACCTCTAGATTTATATAGCCGTCTCCCTAAATTTAAAATCCCTCTTCCTATTAATTTCCCCTCCCTTTTAACATATTCCTCTCCTGAACTGCTTGTGGCGTTGATGATTTTCATCCGTCACAATAATATAAAATTATAGTATTTGTATCCTTGTCTAATCTGTGTGGATGTGGTATATGTATATTTTTAATGTTATAACACCTATATCATTTATGTAATTATATTTTTTCTGTTTGTTTCAGTCCAGTACTAACCCCACAAGATTAGCGATGGGCGATTAATACTAAAAGTAATCGAATCAGTCGATTGTTCCATGCAGTCGATAAAAGTCGATAAACATCGACGTCAGTCGATAAGACTAACGGCTGCGCGTAGTGCGCGTGCGGCGGGCGACAACGACTGCGGTCACTAACTACAAATTTTTAGCGCAGCGTATGGATTAGTACTATTAATTAAGTAATAGTAGAACAAAAGATGGAGCGGACGTGCGCTGCGCTACTGCTTTCAATAAAAGGAAGGAACCTACAATAGTTCGTTGACGTCGTAGTATAAATTGATATTTTACTTATTTACATTTAAATTATAGGCCAAAATTATAAAGTAAAAATGTTATAATTATTTTAATCATATTTTTCACAAAATCTTAATATTAATCTTAGGTAGGTAAGAGATCAATCAGTAACTACGACACCGACAGTAGGAACAGTAGGTTTTGCGAACAACTTTATAATTATAAAACATAATTTAAATGCTTTTCTTAAATAATCCAATTGCTATTTTTGCGATAATCAATCACCGTAAACTATTTGTCAACCAATCAGAATAAAATACACCTATTTCCGGTCAATTCAAAAAACCGCAACCGGAACGCATTTAGTAGTTAGTAGTTCAACGATTATTATTCGAATAATGATTGTGAGGAACTACTAAATTGACAATCGAATACGCAAAGTCGCGATTGTCGATTCAGTCGATTGTGTATTTTGCAACAATCGCCCATCGCTACACAAGATCTACAATAATTCAATGTATCGTCGATTTTTTTTTTTTTTTTTTTTTTATCACTTACAAATACAAATACACACTTGCTTCTCCAATACACTCCTGACATTGGCAGAATAGTCGACATCGGCTTTGCTTGCCATATTCAAAAATAGAATAGAATAGAGGACATTCTTTTAATGGCGAAATTAAAGTTTGAAGTATTCATAACTATTAATTTGGGTAGATTATATTAAATTGCTATTACAATTTGCATAAAACCTTCAGCACTTGAATACGGTTACGGTACGGGCTTGAATACGGTTTAACAAACCTTTGGGGAAGTAAAGGTTTTGCACAATGGCAACTAAATCAACGTAAATAAAATATTCCCTGACAATTTGACAAAGTTAAAACAATTTCAAAACTGCCTGAGATAAGTTGCGTTTTTTCCTAATTCCTTGATATTCCTTACCTTGATATTTCGTTGTTTATATTTCCCTAAATCGAGTCGAGCTGCTGCTCCTCCGTTTAACAGGGATTAACTCAAGTCGAATATAGACTTGATTTCGAGATTGAGATTCTTAGAGCATTTATAAGTTCAGTGCATCTTCTCATAGATTATACTATATATTTGTATTTTTTTAGGTTTCCTGACGGCGGCTACTTCATTTTCTAAGAAATGAAGGAATATCAGAGAAAATGCTTCAAATGCGAGCGCTCGCCACGTGACGACCCGGGTGTAAAGTTATTCCGATTTCCTAAACCTGGAATACGGAATAGCCTTCGGTATGTACAATCTAAATCCGCCCCTAAGACGACCCACTGACCAATATTTTAGATAAAGTCACTTTAGCTGTACACTTAAAAGTACCTATTGCCTTTCTAATCAATCTCATCAATTCTTTTACAGTTGCGAGTTATGGGCGAAATATTGTTTGCCCAACGACGAGATTTCTACACAACTTTCAATTAAATTGAATGCTGAACACAGAATGCTGTGTGACAAACACTTTAATAGGATGTCCTTTGTCAACTTTTCAACTAAAAAGTTGCAAAAAGATGCAGTGCCAGAGGATATTAATTAAATTAAGGTAATTTATAAACATACTAGTATTTAAAGTTTTCGTAAATTGAACAATTTTGATCAGACACACTAATAATTTACAGACAAGGTACCGTGTAAAGCCATCTTGTTTCCGCTGCAAAGAGTGATTGTGATATCATTATGTATAGCTCCATGATGTCATGATGGTATTAATACTTCATTTTTCATTTAATCATAAGTGCAATCTGTAGGTAATAAAACATACCAAGTATCATGATACAAGTTATTATGACTTCATTCCACCCCATTTTTTTTTTACTTCTAATTAAAAAAAACAAAGAAATTATGATTGAAATCTGTCCACCGATTCTAGAGTTTTAGCGAAACTAACACCGCACGATACAAACATTTTAAATTAAGTTAAGCAATTAAATTATTAATTTCCGGCCGGTCAATTCTGTAATCATCACCCTGAATTCTTAAGCAGAGTGAGTGTTAAGTGAGCTGTCATTCCATTGATTTTTACAGGATGCTTGGGCAATGACAGCGCACTTCACGCTCACTCCCTTGTAGTCACAGCGAGATGTTTACAGAATAGTAATTAGATAGCACAAGGTCTTACCTTTTTATTTTTTTTCTCAACCACTCACTTTTTATCTATCTGGTTCTTCTGTGACTGCAGATAGACTTGCTGTACTCATTAAAGAGGTAATAACGAAAACAAGTAAAAATACTTACAAACTATGTTTTTTTTTCAGACACATTGATACATACATAAATTTACACCTTTCTCCCATAGGGGTAGGCAGAAACTACAGAACGCCACCTACTACGATTCTTACATACTCCTTTTGCTTAATTTACGTCCATACAATACAAAAAAAGAAATATAATTATTATTTTCTATTTTTCAGGTTGTATATAATTGTTTTGATATTGGATTAATTATATCTGCATCTGTCTGTAACATGGATAGAGCCACTTCACAGAACCTTTGAAATTTAGGATCACTTAATTCCATCAATGTGTGATCTACCGCATCTGCTAAAATGTTTTAGAAATTTGATCATGAAGTTATACACTTTGTGATCAAACTGGCAAAGGTATGAATAACAGTTTAATTAAATAAAAATTGATTGTTTCAAAAGTTCTGCATTGTATATTAATTATATTTTCATTTACTTACAGGCATTGCTAAATGTTTGCATATCAAGAATTTTTATGAGCTGGATAATGTAAACCCAACTTCGTGTTTGCTCCTACTTTGCGGCAAGAACACTTAAACCCGAATATGAATACTCAAGTTTTAAGTCACTCTGTTGCAGCTGGAATGTATTGTAAAATATCTACAGGTAATCTAATCACTAATCTACATTAATATTGTATCACAACATCAAATGTAACTAACATGAATAAATAAAACACATCTTAACTGCCTCAATTATTCATCAAAATCGCAATTATGACCAAGATAACAAATTTTAATAATAATCTTTCAGGTGAACTAACAACGGAAGCTGCTGTCACAGCTACTCTCTTGTGGCAAACATGGATAACATTTTTGATTGCCTTAACAGCAACACTCCAGACTAGAGAAAAGGGAAACAACATTCAACAAACCTTACTGGAAAAACAGCACACCTGAAATTATTTAAGGAAATGAAATTGTTTTCCAATCATTGTAGTTAGTTGGATGTCGCTCTAAACCACCAGCTATTGAGGGTTGGGTGTGGATGATATATGCAGTAGTTTTTTTTTTTAAAGTTAACTGAACTATATCCCAGGCCTAGCCACGCGAAGATTGCAGCAAGACCCACTAGTTTTTTTTATTTTTTAAACTCATAATATGTTATATCTCGAAACAATAAAACAGCACATTTTATTCAGTACATATACTCTTTTATAGAAAATTAATATTTTAAAGCATGTTTGATTTTTCAATATACAAATATAGAATGTGCTGTTTTATTGGAAAATTATCCTGACAATCAATCACCCTTGAGGTCAGTAAATGTAATATACATAAGTTTTATTGTACTTTTCGTTGCAAATTGTAGTTGTAAGCACTGTTGCAATATTAAATTGGTGATTGGTGGTGGTATTCTATTCTATAAAATACATGGTGAGCTTATTGTAAAAAGTAGAAATCAGTACCTCTAGACATTGTAATGAATACATTTTTTTTTTTGCTTTTGCAAATTGAATTATAGCATTTTCTGTTTACTATAATCCTAGTTGACACTAAAATACAATTAGTGTAAAATATACTCAGGATTATGTTTAGATGAGTCATATATTTATTATCTTTAACGTTTTGATTGTAAAATAGGTAGTGTTGTTATTGGTTTCACCATCTAGATTAATTATTTTAAATAGTATATTATTGTAATTTATACACACAAATAAGTAAAAAGTATAATTAGAACTAAAATTTGAATCTGAACTGATTTATGCAACTATATTTTTCTGTTAGACTTAATTCTGTTCTTGATGTTTGTTTATATTTATTGAATTGATGTTGGTTTGATTGTAATTGAACTTTTAAATAAACTTTGTTTAAATCATCTCCTTATTTTATTATTAAAACCTTTAAAAAACTTAAAAAACTAAAACCTGTAAGTACATATTTAGAATTGCCGCCACTAGAAGTTTATAGGGGGCGACCAATAGGTGGCATCTTAATCGCTTCTTGCCGCATTTTTTTTGTATGAAGTTGACATTCTTCTCCCGTAGGTGAGTATATGTTCTGTGATACTAGTCATGTAGGTAGGTTATGTTGTACCACAGAACATATACTCACCTACGGGAGAAGAATGTCAACTTCATACAAAAAAAATGCGGCAAGAAGCGATTAAGATGCCACCTATTGGTCGCCCCCTATAAACTTCTAGTGGCGGCAATTCTAAATATGTACTTACAGGTTTTAGTTTTTTAAGTTTTTTAAAGGTTTTAATAATAAAATAAGGAGATGATTTAAACAAAGTTTATTTAAAAGTTCAATTACAATCAAACCAACATCAATTCAATAAATATAAACAAACATCAAGAACAGAATTAAGTCTAACAGAAAAATATAGTTGCATAAATCAGTTCAGATTCAAATTTTAGTTCTAATTATACTTTTTACTTATTTGTGTGTATAAATTACAATAATATACTATTTAAAATAATTAATCTAGATGGTGAAACCAATAACAACACTACCTATTTTACAATCAAAACGTTAAAGATAATAAATATATGACTCATCTAAACATAATCCTGAGTATATTTTACACTAATTGTATTTTAGTGTCAACTAGGATTATAGTAAACAGAAAATGCTATAATTCAATTTGCAAAAGCAAAAAAAAAAATGTATTCATTACAATGTCTAGAGGTACTGATTTCTACTTTTTACAATAAGCTCACCATGTATTTTATAGAATAGAATACCACCACCAATCACCAATTTAATATTGCAACAGTGCTTACAACTACAATTTGCAACGAAAAGTACAATAAAACTTATGTATATTACATTTACTGACCTCAAGGGTGATTGATTGTCAGGATAATTTTCCAATAAAACAGCACATTCTATATTTGTATATTGAAAAATCAAACATGCTTTAAAATATTAATTTTCTATAAAAGAGTATATGTACTGAATAAAATGTGCTGTTTTATTGTTTCGAGATATAACATATTATGAGTTTAAAAAATAAAAAAAACTAGTGGGTCTTGCTGCAATCTTCGCGTGGCTAGGCCTGGGATATAGTTCAGTTAACTTTAAAAAAAAAAACTACTGCATATATCATCCACACCCAACCCTCAATAGCTGGTGGTTTAGAGCGACATCCAACTAACTACAATGATTGGAAAACAATTTCATTTCCTTAAATAATTTCAGGTGTGCTGTTTTTCCAGTAAGGTTTGTTGAATGTTGTTTCCCTTTTCTCTAGTCTGGAGTGTTGCTGTTAAGGCAATCAAAAATGTTATCCATGTTTGCCACAAGAGAGTAGCTGTGACAGCAGCTTCCGTTGTTAGTTCACCTGAAAGATTATTATTAAAATTTGTTATCTTGGTCATAATTGCGATTTTGATGAATAATTGAGGCAGTTAAGATGTGTTTTATTTATTCATGTTAGTTACATTTGATGTTGTGATACAATATTAATGTAGATTAGTGATTAGATTACCTGTAGATATTTTACAATACATTCCAGCTGCAACAGAGTGACTTAAAACTTGAGTATTCATATTCGGGTTTAAGTGTTCTTGCCGCAAAGTAGGAGCAAACACGAAGTTGGGTTTACATTATCCAGCTCATAAAAATTCTTGATATGCAAACATTTAGCAATGCCTGTAAGTAAATGAAAATATAATTAATATACAATGCAGAACTTTTGAAACAATCAATTTTTATTTAATTAAACTGTTATTCATACCTTTGCCAGTTTGATCACAAAGTGTATAACTTCATGATCAAATTTCTAAAACATTTTAGCAGATGCGGTAGATCACACATTGATGGAATTAAGTGATCCTAAATTTCAAAGGTTCTGTGAAGTGGCTCTATCCATGTTACAGACAGATGCAGATATAATTAATCCAATATCAAAACAATTATATACAACCTGAAAAATAGAAAATAATAATTATATTTCTTTTTTTGTATTGTATGGACGTAAATTAAGCAAAAGGAGTATGTAAGAATCGTAGTAGGTGGCGTTCTGTAGTTTCTGCCTACCCCTATGGGAGAAAGGTGTAAATTTATGTATGTATCAATGTGTCTGAAAAAAAAACATAGTTTGTAAGTATTTTTACTTGTTTTCGTTATTACCTCTTTAATGAGTACAGCAAGTCTATCTGCAGTCACAGAAGAACCAGATAGATAAAAAGTGAGTGGTTGAGAAAAAAAATAAAAAGGTAAGACCTTGTGCTATCTAATTACTATTCTGTAAACATCTCGCTGTGACTACAAGGGAGTGAGCGTGAAGTGCGCTGTCATTGCCCAAGCATCCTGTAAAAATCAATGGAATGACAGCTCACTTAACACTCACTCTGCTTAAGAATTCAGGGTGATGATTACAGAATTGACCGGCCGGAAATTAATAATTTAATTGCTTAACTTAATTTAAAATGTTTGTATCGTGCGGTGTTAGTTTCGCTAAAACTCTAGAATCGGTGGACAGATTTCAATCATAATTTCTTTGTTTTTTTTAATTAGAAGTAAAAAAAAAATGGGGTGGAATGAAGTCATAATAACTTGTATCATGATACTTGGTATGTTTTATTACCTACAGATTGCACTTATGATTAAATGAAAAATGAAGTATTAATACCATCATGACATCATGGAGCTATACATAATGATATCACAATCACTCTTTGCAGCGGAAACAAGATGGCTTTACACGGTACCTTGTCTGTAAATTATTAGTGTGTCTGATCAAAATTGTTCAATTTACGAAAACTTTAAATACTAGTATGTTTATAAATTACCTTAATTTAATTAATATCCTCTGGCACTGCATCTTTTTGCAACTTTTTAGTTGAAAAGTTGACAAAGGACATCCTATTAAAGTGTTTGTCACACAGCATTCTGTGTTCAGCATTCAATTTAATTGAAAGTTGTGTAGAAATCTCGTCGTTGGGCAAACAATATTTCGCCCATAACTCGCAACTGTAAAAGAATTGATGAGATTGATTAGAAAGGCAATAGGTACTTTTAAGTGTACAGCTAAAGTGACTTTATCTAAAATATTGGTCAGTGGGTCGTCTTAGGGGCGGATTTAGATTGTACATACCGAAGGCTATTCCGTATTCCAGGTTTAGGAAATCGGAATAACTTTACACCCGGGTCGTCACGTGGCGAGCGCTCGCATTTGAAGCATTTTCTCTGATATTCCTTCATTTCTTAGAAAATGAAGTAGCCGCCGTCAGGAAACCTAAAAAAATACAAATATATAGTATAATCTATGAGAAGATGCACTGAACTTATAAATGCTCTAAGAATCTCAATCTCGAAATCAAGTCTATATTCGACTTGAGTTAATCCCTGTTAAACGGAGGAGCAGCAGCTCGACTCGATTTAGGGAAATATAAACAACGAAATATCAAGGTAAGGAATATCAAGGAATTAGGAAAAAACGCAACTTATCTCAGGCAGTTTTGAAATTGTTTTAACTTTGTCAAATTGTCAGGGAATATTTTATTTACGTTGATTTAGTTGCCATTGTGCAAAACCTTTACTTCCCCAAAGGTTTGTTAAACCGTATTCAAGCCCGTACCGTAACCGTATTCAAGTGCTGAAGGTTTTATGCAAATTGTAATAGCAATTTAATATAATCTACCCAAATTAATAGTTATGAATACTTCAAACTTTAATTTCGCCATTAAAAGAATGTCCTCTATTCTATTCTATTTTTGAATATGGCAAGCAAAGCCGATGTCGACTATTCTGCCAATGTCAGGAGTGTATTGGAGAAGCAAGTGTGTATTTGTATTTGTAAGTGATAAAAAAAAAAAAAAAAAAAAAATCGACGATACATTGAATTATTGTAGATCTTGTGGGGTTAGTACTGGACTGAAACAAACAGAAAAAATATAATTACATAAATGATATAGGTGTTATAACATTAAAAATATACATATACCACATCCACACAGATTAGACAAGGATACAAATACTATAATTTTATATTATTGTGACGGATGAAAATCATCAACGCCACAAGCAGTTCAGGAGAGGAATATGTTAAAAGGGAGGGGAAATTAATAGGAAGAGGGATTTTAAATTTAGGGAGACGGCTATATAAATCTAGAGGTGGTATGTTGTTAGAGCATTCAAAAAATATGTGATCCAGGGTACCTTCCTCCAACCCGCACTCGCAGAGAGATGAGTCACGGACATGAATTTTGTGTAAAAAGACGGGAGTGCAACAGAAACCTAAGCGGATTCTACACAGAACAGAAATAATAGTTTTCGAAACTTTTTTGTGACAGAAAAACCACGGATTTGGTTTTATGGTCGGTTGAACTGCGTAGAAGAAACTACCTTTCTTTTTGCTGGACACATTCCATTGCTCCTGCCAGGAACACTGCAAATTCAGTCTTGGAAGGGACAATAGATCGTAACCCTGATGGGAGTTGTGCGTGAGATCTGACGTCATAGATGAACAAGCATTTTTAGCCAGAGCATCAACACATTCATTACCCTTAATGCCACAATGGCTAGGTATCCAAACTAACTGAACATTCTTTTGATTATTAGCGCAGGACAGTAAAGAGTTTTTAATTTTTAAAATAAGGGAACTGTGCAATTTACTTTTATAGGGATTTTGAACTAAGGCTTGCAAACAGCTAAGGGAATCTGTAAAAATGACGGCTTTCTGTATGTTGTGGTGTGAAAAAGACAAGCTTCCAGTATAGCCACACATTCACCAGTGAATACAGAAGATTCTTTAGGGCATTTAAACTGTAAGATAATTTTGGAGCTTTGGTAGTAGACCGCAGCACCAGTGTGACTTAGATCGGTTAGTTTCGAAGCATCAGTAAAAAATAATTGAAAACCATTCCATCTCTCGCCCACCACCGCATTAAAAGTCAAATTAGCTGTCGGAGATTTTTTGAATATACCAATATCAAAGAGAATTTTTGGGATATAGCATAAAACTTCATAAGGAAAATTAAAAAGGGGTAAACTGGGATACTGGACGATCGGGTTTACTAAATTTAGAATTAGTCTGAAGGATTTTAGGATTAAAGGAATTTCTTTATTTTTCCAGTAATTTGAGCTTCTGCATAAGGCATCTAACTCGTTCAATCTGCCTATGAGAGGGTGGGAGGATCTACATATTAGTCTAGACACAAAACGTGAGGCCAGATATTGCCGTCTAAGGGTCAGAGGAGGTTCAGCACATTCGACTTGCAATGCGTTAACGGGAGAGGACTTCATACAACCTGAGATGATTCGAAGGCACTTGGACTGAACTCTATCCAGCCCAGCCAAAGCACCTTTGTTGCAAGGAATCAGAAGATATGTTCCGTAATCTAGGACACTACGAACTAAAGCATTATAAACTAATTTCATGGTGTAGGGGTGAGCACCCCACCAAACACCCGCAAGAACTTTTAAAATTGAAATAATTCTTTCACATTTTTGGGTAAGAAAATTTAAGTGATGTTTGCCAGTTAATTTTGTATCTAAAATAACGCCTAAAAACTTTACTTTAGTAACTAAAGGAATAATGTGGCCTAAAATGTTTACTGAAATATGAGGAATGAGTCTTTTACGAGAAAAAATAACTGCCGAACTTTTTGGTGCAGATAATGACAGCCCATGGTTTAAAAGCCAATGGTTCAAAGAATCCAGAGAGAGGCATAGAGATGACGCCGCGTCAACTATGGAGGAATCTGTCACATATAAAACAATGTCATCGGCGTATTGTAACATCTGACAATTATTATTTAAGCAGGAACCAATATCAGCCGTGTATAAATTGTAGAGTATGGGACTGAGGACATAGCCTTGTGGGAGACCCCTCCATGTCTGCCTTTCATCAAACTCCTCACCCTGCACTCTCAGAACCAATGAACGGGACAGCAGTAGTTCACATATGCATTGTATCATCTTAGCCGGAAGACTCAGCTGTTGCAATTTTTGCCTGAGAACGGGAAGAAGTACATTGTCATATGCAGAGGAGATATCAAGGAAAGTAGCTACAACGGATTCATTTCTAGAAAAAGCCAAGTGTATGTCCGTAACTAAAATACCAACACTGTCCATTGTGCTAAGACCTTTCCTAAAACCAAATTGGTGGTTCGGCAGTAAGTCTCTCGACTCGACTATCCACTCAAGACGATTTTTAATAAGGTGCTCCAGTAATTTGGCTAGGACTGAAGATAAAGCAATTGGTCTAAGGCCATTCGGATCATCTGCATGTTTGCCTGGTTTCAATAAGGGAATAATAACCTGTAATTTCCACTGATCTGGTACCCAACCATTAATATAACAAAAGTTTAAAATATTTAAAAAGTAGATTTTCGCCTTTTCGCCAGAATGGGTTATAAAAGAATATGGCACTCCATCAATACCAGGAGCTGAGTCCCGTACATGTTTGAGTACCACATTCAATTCTTCCAAAGTAAATGGCGCATCAAAAGGATCCTCTGTTACATCAAGCAGGGGTGTGTTTTGACATTCTGTTGAGAGTGGAACATACGATGGTGCTATTTTGTTAAAAAAATGTTCAGCTGTTTCTCTAGTGATTGGTGAAGAGATTGATGGGGAACAACCACGTCTAAACCTATTAATATTTTTCCAGACTACTGAAGCTGGAGTGGAGGGGGATAAAGAAGAGCAAAATTTGACCCAACCAGTGCGTTTCTTTTTACGGAGAAAGCGTTTGGTTCTGGCATTATGATGACAGTATGCCAATAGATTTTGTGTGCTCATATCTGTATTGTAGCAAACTTCGGCCTCATCCCTAACCCTGACTGCCGCAGTACATTCGTGATCCCACCAAGGAGGTGAAGGTATTTTATTGCGGGCACTGTTCTTCAGAGGAAAGCAGGAATCTGCACTGGAGGTAATAGCTGTTACAAAACCCTCATAACAGCTCTTGGCATGGCCGTGATCAGAAGGATCTGATAAATTTGAATTTAAATTTGGAAGAGCATCAATTTTATCCTCCAATAATGACACAAATTTTGTCCAATCTGGATTGGACAGGTTATATTTCAAAAGTGGAGGGGAAGTTTTTTCTAAATAAGATTTATTTACCAAAGATATGACAATAGGGTAGTGATCACTACCATGCGACAAGGTTGTGCATTCCCAGTGAGTTGATGCTGCTAACTCCACCGAGCAAAATGTAATGTCTACACAACTTTTTTGCTGTCCTGGAAGAGATCGTCGTGTCGAGCAGCCATCGTTTAAGACACAGAGGTCCAAGTCATCCAAAACATCGACTAGAGCTACACCAAAGGCATCACAGCGTTCAGACCCCCATCTATAATGGTGACAGTTAAAGTCGCCCATGACCAGTATCGGCCCATGAGCATTAGTAAAAATTTCTTTTAATATTATTAAAAAATCTGGGCGAGGATGTGCAATATAAATGGAAAACACTGTGATGCCCTCTACCCTTCCTGCGGCAATGCTCATATCTCCCGTAAGGGGAGGTAAAGAAAAGGGTAAAAGTGGGACCCGGTTATTGACCAAGAGGGCCGACCCTCCATAGCCGTCTGATCTGTCACATCTGACAGTGTTAAAGTGTGGTATACGGAAGCTAAGACTTGGAGTAAGCCAAGTCTCAGCTATAGAACAAGCTAAAGGCTTGTATTTATTTAAAAGGAATATGAGGTCGTGCTTTTTATGCCACACGCTCCTCACATTCCACTGAAGGAATACTTGGCGAGACGCCATTTCTAATATCTAAAAGAAGAGTTATAATTTGGTCGGCAACGTTGGACGGTGATTGAGAATTAGCAGTAGAAGAAGAAGTAATTATAGGTATGAGTTTAATAAGTATATCAATGATGGAAGAAGTACTATTGTTGGAAGAGATATTATTACAGTTGAGAGCGCAGCCATTAGGCTGTGAAGGTTGAGGAGAATTAATTATCTGTTGATGAGCAGCTTTGTCATAAGAAGGGGAAAGAGGGGCATGGGATTTCGGTTTTAGGGTTACAGTCTTGCGGTAAGACTGAGAAATCGGAGTTTTAGTGATGTTGGCGTAATTGCGTGAAGCTGTTGGAATAGATTTACTAGCCTCAGCATAAGAAATAGATTTCTCAGCCATAGCGGTTTTAATGGCTTTCTGTCTACCATGCTCGGGGCATGACCTGCTATTAGCGAAGTGATTACCCGAACACAGAATACAGAAGGCCTCACCCTCAGAAATGTTGCAACCATCACCTGGGTGATCGTGGCCACACTTGCTGCAGCGTGGTTTAGACCTACATACATTAGCCACATGACCAAATCTACAACATTTGCGACATTGAATTGTGGGAAAAATGTACTGTTCAACAGGAAGGGATGTGTAACAGCAGAAGATCCTTTTGGGTAAGACTTGTCCATCAAATGTGATCACACAAGTTTCAGTAGGTTTCCACTCATTTTCTCCGTCTCTCTGAACTTTCCTATTGATTCGGCGAACTTTAAGAATGTGCCCACATCCTGCGGGCACTGACAAATATGTAATCGCTTCATCTTCTGATATATCAGAGGGTATACCTGTTACTACTCCCATCCTTGTGATGTTGAATGTAGGGATAGAGGCAGTATAGCTGTACTTGGCCAACAGACTGTTAACCAAGAATGCGTTGGCATCCTGAGGGGAAATGAACTCTACAGAAACGCGGTTTCTACCAATCCTATTAACCCCACCACGAACTATGTTAGCGATGTTGTTACTCATCAGAAACTTTCCAAAATTAACAGGGTGTAAGGTAGTGCCTGAATTGGGTTGTGTTTCTACACGGGAGACGTGGACAACAAAAGGGGCCTTATCTATTGCCGAATATTTGGTACGTCCAATTTGACTTTTCTGTTGTTTGTTTGGGGGAGTAGGTGATACAGTATCTTCGTTAGTAACGGGACGTTTACGGGAAGGTTGGGATTGAGATTGATCCATCTCTGTTAAGCTACAGACAACATTCGCGAATTGGCTTAGTGTATTTGGGAAAAGAGGAGGGGAATGAACTGAAATGTCGGGGGGAACAGGATCGGGCGGTTTATTTGTTTGCCGATAAGGTGATTTTATGTGTGTGTACGGTCAGAAGGTTTGGCAAAGTAAAAGGCGTGTTCTCAGTTGAAGGTTTACTGAACGACTAACACAAAGATTACAATACAGTGCAGTGGTTGAGGGCTTAGAGTTAACTTACGAGCTACGTCATACATGACCTAAGACTAAAGATGTATAGGTAATTTGCCTACGCGCTACAACCCTCCCCCCTTAGATTTAACGATAAAATTTTAATTTGTAACAACCCAAAAGAATACAAAATTATCTATGAACTAATTAAAACTACAGACGATAACATAACAATAAACAAATTGAGTTGTGAACAATGGTTTTACTTATGCTAGAGCGTTCACACTATGCTACTTATACTAGAGAGAGTATTATTTTCGTCACATGTTGTTTACACTACACTTTAACTTTGAGGTTTGCACTCGCGATTTGCTTGTAGGTTGGGCATCCCTGGCGGTGCGCCGATAGCACGTTGTGTGATCGCGTGGTTGATTTTGTCTCGACGGAGGCTTCGATGCGGCGCTTGCAATAGCACCACCCTACGTAGAGTATAGATAGGGTTACCGCTGTGCTGACTAGGATGTTTGCGGTTAGCGACATCTTGTGGGTGACGGTAATGGTCACATGTTGTATAAAATGGATTAAAATGTGAAGATTACAACAAACCTGTTAACGTGCACAAGGACAAAACACTTATAAACTAACAAGACACAAAAAAGTCAACAATCACAAAATAAAAACAACTTAAAATTCTAGACACATGTGCTACCCAAGAACACTATGGCGAGAATCAAAAGAATGTCCTCGAAACAGTTTTTGTTATTATGTCAAGCAACACATATATATGTCACAAGTTTACAATATTGCTAGGGCATAAAATATATGTTTTTTTTGTAATGGTAACATTTCTTACGTGCCCCCTGTCATACTGCCGCATGATTGGCTAAATAAGTTGACTGGCGCTGACTAGTATACTTTACGAACATAACGGTCTTTATGAGTATTCCTGCAGATCCTGCAGTCGATAACTTGCTCGTTTTGTACAAATTGATTGAATTATCTTTGTTCTAAATAAAATTTCTAAGTTCTGTGCATCATACTCTCTCAGTAGACAATATGTATTCAGTCATTCAGTTTTCTGATCCTTCTACTGGTGCCGAAGGAAGTGTGTCAATTGTAAATCGCCAGTGGATGACACCACATAAATGTGAAGTGTATTGGCCCCCTGTACGGGAATCCAAGGCCGTTAATCGGTTAGTTATAGAACAGGCTGAACCTGACGTGGATACATGGAAGCTATATGGTGTCCGGAGAGTTTTTTATGAGACTGGTAAGTACTACATGGTATTAACTACGTTTAATGGTCGTATCTGTCTGCATGAAATTTCGGTCAAGGAAGCTGCGGTTTTCTCATCTTTACAATACTTACTTACTTGTTCTTCCTGTGAGATAACAATTAGCAATTTTGACATGCCTTACCAACGTCACTTTTCATTCGTGATAGGTATAGGTACACAGCTTCTATTCTACCATAATCACTTGTTACTTGAACTGCTAATTAAACATATTCGTAATTACCTACGATTAATTAGAATATGCCCCACCCCCAGAGTGACGAACGCACTGTTAGAGCATTGCAGCGACAGAAAAGCTCCTGTTGGGTAATTTCTTTTGTTATGTATTAGGAAGGGGTAAATGTTAACCCGGCTTGGTTTCAAAAGTTGTTGAATGAAAACTTTTTTGTACCTATTCTTTTTTCAAACTATGATTCTTGTGCTTGTAAAACTGCAAACACAACAATTCAATGTTACAAAACCTAAAAATTAACTGATGATAACACCCGCAGTCAAATTCATAATCGGGAACTCCTGACACTAAGATCTACAAGGACAAGGGAACATGGTGTAGGGTGGTGGGGTGTACCTGTGCAACTTCAGGTGTGTTATGTATTGTAACATTTAAGGTGGAACGATTTTCATACAAATTGCTTTTACCATCTAAGGGCGAAGGGCTAGTATGTTTGTGTATACTGAAATAACTGTGTCAGTTTTTATTTTGGTCTGTATTTGTGACAAATTATATTTGGATAGAGAAAACCATATTTATTATTAGTAATCGTGAAAATAATATTGACATTTTAATTTGAATGTGTGACTAATCACTGAATTTCAGTGTTCGCTTTATATAATACGATACTATAATTTGCCACAAAATAAAGACCAATGTAAAAGCCTAACTAGATACCAGGTTACATACAAATTTATAGCTAAAAAAAGGGGCTAACATGCAATGATTAAATTTGAATTGGGTTTATGAGTATGCCCCTTTACTGTTGTTTGTCTACTACTGTTTGTGCATGTGCATGGCATGGTTATTTTGGGTGGATTTTTGTTCTTTAGACTGCTTAGAAAAAGCTAAGGAAAAACTGAAATTGGCAGAGGTAACGTCTGACGTACAGACAGAAGCAGAGGATACTGAACTAAAGCAATGAAGACCTAAGCGTAAACCCAATCGTTATATTACTTCAAGTGAGGATGAGGACAATAATGACAGCCATAGATGCCCACCACCACTAAAAAAACAATACATAGATGGTAAGATTTTCAAAATTTCAAGATTATTGTGTGAACATGGTATTACAAGATTTTTATTCAGCTTATCGTGTAGGTATTGTTCTATTGTACATTTATATGGTATTTACCAAAAATAAAATAAACAGGGGATTTTATTTAGCTTGCTTTGGATGATTGTTTGTTAAATTATTGTATGATGTAATTACCAAATTCATTATACAGGATGTAAAAAGACCACTAGGTTACTTCTAGGTCAGCGTGCTACATCTTCGACCACATCGTCACTTAACATCAGGTGAGATAGTGGTCAAACGCGAGCCTATCTACAATAAAAAAATAAAAAAAACCACTCCCAAAAACTTCGGGGAGTTTAAGTACCCATCAATATAATAAACAACTTTTCAACCTTTGAAGCTCAGTTGGTAGTAGCTTTACCTTCTGCGCTGGAGGGCGTGGGTTCGATCCCCGCCGAGAACAAATGTTTGTGTGATGAACACATGTTTTGTTCTCTGCCTGGGTGTTATATTGTATTCTAAGTATGTATTTACAAATAAAAAAAAAATTATATAAGTATTATATCAGCTTATCTGGTTCCTTTCTGGTTATTACAAGCTCTGCTTAGATTGGGGCTAGATAGTGTTGTGTGGAATGTGTAAATATTTATTTATTTAACAGTGTGGAAATTAGTGCTAAACGCGCGTCAGCAATTGGTCTGAATAAAAGAACAGAATTATTTTTTTACGGTTATGTACCATAAACAAATATAAACGGTACATATCTTTATTTACAGTACTACGAAATAAACAGTATGTGTCAGAGCCCTCAGGATTAGTAAAGGAAATTGAAGCACAAGAAAAACATAAACGTAAAGCCATACCAACTGATTATTCATCTGATGATACAGTTACTGACCATAGTTGCACAATATTAAAAAAAAAACTTGATTGTACAGTAAAACCAGCAAGTTATCGACAGGCATACTCATCAACACCGAAAAGTAAGTTAATCATAATTTAACTCTTTCCCATTGAGAAGTAAAAGTGATTTGGGCTGCATTAGAATATTATACCTTTTGTAATTTCGACACCTACATGCTCCAATTCATTTTTTTTTTAGTAATTTTTCCCTTAAGAGTCAGGTCAGGGGTCACTGACCGCCGTTAGGTGGTTAAGGGTTAATAAAAAATTAGCCTAGACACATTTTCTTTAATAATATTTATAATTTCTGACATTTAGATGCTGGGACGAACAATGACAACAGTGATTTTCCGAACACATCGTCATCCAGTATTCTGCAAAGTAAGTAGATCTAGGTAGTTTATCAGGGGTGTTCATTATTAGCTACAAATACTGATAGGGCCTAATTTATAGGTCATACAATATTCGATTGCATTTTTTTGTGTGCAGGTTTGTTCAAAACTTAAAAAAAATCGTACGAATTTTTATTTTTTTAGTACATCCCGTTATCCTTGAATGTAATTAAATCATAATGAACAACCATATATATTAAGTATAAATCACCATCATCATCATCAGCCTATAATATTCCCACTGCAGGGTCACGGCGTCCTCTCAATGAGAGGGAGTGGGCTATAATCCACCACGCGTGCCCAGTACGGATTGGTAGATGTCACATGCCTTCGATTTTTTGGTTCTAGGACATGCCGGTTTCGTCACGATGTTTTCCTTCGCCGTTTTGAGAGCAGTGGTGATGAAATAAATTACACAAAGTAATGCGCCTGTCTGGGTTCAAACCCACGACTTACTGTTCGTAAGTCGGGGCCGCCACCACTTGGCCACCGCTGCTCTCAAGCATAAATACTGAAAGATATTTGGGTAGGGACTAACTGAAAGTTATGAATATTTGCAGACTTAGAACAAGACCTTTTCACAAGTGATCAAAGACGAAACGATATCTTCCACGAGAAAGTAATTACATTGTTGTCTCATATTAAGTGTCAAAATGACCAAATTTTATCTATATTAAAATCTACTGAAGGAACTTTAAAAGTAGATTTCAAACTGCCAATAACCACAATTGAGGCCTTGGAAACTACAGAAGAATTACTAAAAAATAAAGAAAACTATGATAACTTGGTATGATTTTATTTCTAATACCTATACTAAGTATTTGATGAACTATTGAATGTTTGCTCGGAAACACAAATTTATTTTGGGTTTATTATTAATTTCATTAACTGTTACTGCACAGCACTAATCAATACTTTGATTCTCAGGTTCAATATATAAAGTCTATTGGTGGAAGGGACATCTTCAGCAAAGTTTCTCGAATTCTGAAAACGCTTTTGTGCGACTCTCTAGCAAAGCAGTTCAATTTCTATGGCAAACGATCACAGAAAAAGCCATTCTGTCAATTACGTCTTCGAAACTGTCTTGTTGGTGAGTACTTTTGAATTGATTTGTTGAATTTAACGAACATTTCGCTAAAATTCCTTCTCCTCTTTCGGAGCCACGGACACTTAAAATTTATCCGCGGTGAGAGGTACCGTCATCGAGGGAAAGTTATCAATTCAACTATCAACATCTCGTTAATTTTTGCCATGTCCAGTAAAGTCTGACATGGCCTGCCTTATTTTATTGTGGGCTTATTTAACTAACCACTTTTACATGTATTTGATTACAGAGGCTGTAAAGAAATCTACTTTAGGAACAACTGAAAAAGATATCGAAGATTGCATTAAAGTGTGGCTTAAACACGCACCTGAAAGACACCGCAAAAACGAAAATAAGCAGGTTATATAAATGTTACCTCAAACAAAATATAAGACAAAAGCTGTAGTTGGCCAGCGTCAATTGTTAAGAAGAGCTAAAATAGCAAAAACGGAATTTATATCAGATTTACAAAAAATATATAGCAGTTCATTTTCACATGTAATCGTGTGTCCTCGTTTTTCTTGGTAATATGTTCTCAAGAACAACAAAGCATCAAGCATTTTGTCGGATAGTGAGCTTCGTATTTTATTGCAAAAATATCCGGCCGACGAAAAAACACGCTCACTTTCAACACTGGTAGGCAAAATTGATGTGAGAAAAGTGTATGCCTGTGTCAAATAAACTCCTCTTTCACCTCTATTGTCGTATATTGCTTTTTCAGTCATTACAAATCCCAAAAGATCAAATTCTTCGGAGGGAAGCACTGCCTTCTTCTTTTCTTTGCATTTTTCCATTTCCTTCTCAAATTCTTGTTGCAGGGTCAGCTCATTCGTTGTAGCGAGACTAGCTGTAGCTAGTGGTTCATTATCTTCATCGGAAGATAGTAAAACAGCTGTCGTTGCTTCAGTCTCTGTTTCTGTGACGCTGAGACTGCTAGTAGGGTTTTTTTTATATTTGAGGCGTTTTAACAAGCTAACAATAATATCACATATTTCTTCACTTGTGGGTTTCGGAAATGTGTCGTCTTCTGAAGCACTGTAGAAGCTTTCCGAATCATGGAGGTAGTGTAATACTCCTGCTATTAATAGTCGTCTTTCTTTTATTCGTCTTCGTAAGTTCACAGTGAGACTTGAACTCACTGAACTCAGATATGTGTTTTGCTGGTCAAGTTTATTCAGCATAAATTTCAATGCTGTATCTGCTGTATATAGTCTGGCATCACGCCTGCAAATAGATCGTACAGTCATTTTGACCACTTCCAAACTACGATGGATATCGGTTAATGTTTGAATTTCCACATCTGTGAAGGATATATCTGATTTAATGTCAATAAGAAGTTTGAAAATGCAGTCCTTCATTTTTAGGAACGATCCTATCATGTCATTCATGCTGGACCATCTTGTTCGACAGTCTAACTGCAACTGGATGTTTTCACCAAACTCTTTACTGACGTAAGCTCTCAGAGCATCAGCTTTAAGAGGTGACTTTCTTATTGATCTCACCAGATTTCGTACTTTGCCAATCACCTCTTTGTAAAGTCTTGGATCAGCTGTGCGAACTCTTGAGCTTTCTACTTCGAAGCTATCACACTCTGTTGATAAATCATTATCATCATCGCTTTCTGAGTCTGAGCGGTTTGTGGATTCCATTTCATACTGGGGGGATGGTTCGAATTGGGCTTCGGCAGTACTCGTTGTCTTATATAAGGTATCTATGACAGCGAGCTGAACACCGTGGGCGAGGCAGAGTTGATGATGGGCGGGTATGTACGAACCCATTTTTTTCATGACACTGGCACCGTCAGTCGTATGACTAATAATATCTTCCTCAAGTACGATATTGAATTTGGCAAGGTGCTCACGCATTATTGACAGAGCTGATGTAGCTGGCATGGACCCCGTTATTTTGACGAGTCCAAGATTCTTGAATTCAAAACCTCCAAAAGCTCTGCAATGAAGGTTTATGTTCATATATCTCCTGTTTCGAAGAGAGGTCCACTCGTCGAGAGTCATTGTAAATCTTTCTCCATTTTTCTTCATGAGGGTTATGGTTTTCATTGTTTCACATTTGACTTGTTCGGCATGTTCAAGAACCATTTTCGCAATAGTATTTGGCGTTTTCGGTAAGTCGTATCCACTTTTTTTGAAGAGTTGCCGGAGATCTTGACTTTCAGAAAATAATCTAAAACTTGCACCATTTAAGGCGGTCATTCGAGAAACAATAGCTTCCAATGATTCTGAAGACCGGAAGTATTCAGTCATTAGTTTCCGTTTCTTGAGCTTGGTCGTCTGTTCTTGTGATGTTGATGTTGACGTGCTGGGAGTACTCTCCGATGAAGGGGTTCCAACTGCAGTGATGTTTGAGTGCACAGTTCGTAAATGTGTGTGCAAGCCTGTAGTAGACCCACCAGTAGTTTTTAGTTTTTTTAAACATATCTGGCACTTAGCTGTTTGGCCGTCATCCGATCGATGAAAATGATCCCATACATTTGATGAGCGTTTGTTGAGAAATTTTGAGTATGTGTCTTTCTTTTTTGATGAGGCCCTGCAAAGAAAATAATTGTTTTTTGTAATGTAAATATGTAAATTGTACGTAAACTTTGACTAGTAATTTTGATAAAAACCTATCCTAGGTACCTATACCTGGGCCTGGAACAGACAAGCAAACCTACCTATAGCAGGTACCTAATATTAAATACTACCTCACATACGTAGGTTTCATGACTCTCTCTACATAACTTAATAGTCCCTGTCAAGCTTACGTCGGTCTTAGCTAAGTTTACACTCTCTTCTCTATGGCCATTTTTAAAAGCAAAATGTAGGAATATTTTCGATATTTTCCATCTTCTGATGATAAGTAGTACGTAATTTTACAATTTAAAAGAGAAAAGAATAGCACGAGTGCGAATAAAGTTGATGAGGTTAGTCAGACTTAACAACTTTATAAGTGTCGAAATTAGTTACATTTAGCTCCCTTGCTAGTTTCGTCTTAAGTAGTCGATTTTCACTACTTGGCTTATCTTAGTTTACGTTAAGTTGAAGTCGTGTTCCAAACGTCTCTGAATACAAATTTGAGCGTAAGCTGGCGTAAGCTGTTAATTTTGACAGATGGAAGCGTAAGTTCACGTTTAGACTCGTTTCTGAATCTTAGCCATAGACCAGCCCTCTGGTCACGCGAAGAGTCGACTAAACGCAAACACTAAACTTCTGTTTACGATTTTGTTTCACGAAATGAAAATGAAGAAACCGACTTTTTACGATCTAATACAAACTAGCATGAAGCACAATTTATTATAAAACCATTTAAACACAGTAGTATAAACTGAATTGAAAAAGAACAATGATATAATAATTTGTACTTACATCTTTTAAAGCGACGTTGCGTGTAGCCACTTATAAACCAAACACGTCTTAACTTACACAGTTCTTGAGCACAACTGATTGACAGGATATTTTGTTCGTTTGTGCGACTAAGCAAGACGTACCGCGCAGATAAAGAGTGAGCGAGACAGACAACACTATTATTGTTCTTGTATCGCATGCTTAGCGAGCTGGCAACAGGAATATGGTAGCGCGCTCACAAGGATCTAAAATATAAGTTTAGTTTAAAACTATTTTTTTTTTTCAAATTGTCCGATTTCGATATTGGATCACTCAGTATCGGAATTGTAATATTGGAACTTGCGTTCCGAGATTCCGATATTACGATATTCCGAGATTCCGAGATTCATGCCCTAGTTGCTATCTTCTGTGGGCAGTCTAAACCTTCACCATTAAATCAATTTTTAAAGCTTTTTGTGATAGAATTAGCACAATTACTTGAAGATGGGTTTCATTTTGAAAATAATCATTATACCCTCAAGGTGCACAGTTTCGTACGTGATGCTCCAGCACGAGCTCTTATTAAGTGTACTAAACAGCATGGTGGCTATTCCGCTTGCGACAAATGTGTAGAGCCTGGCGAATACCGAGGGCGAGTTGTTTATGAAAATGTGTCTGCACTCAGGAGAACTGACGAATCATTTCGTTTGCAATCAGATGATGAACACCATATGGGTGAATCGCCACTGATAGCACTTCCTATAGATTTGATATCATGTTTCCCCGCTGCTTTTTGCTATACTTTTTGCTATTTAATTGTGCTATTACTATTCTATGTTCAATTAAACATATGAATAACCTGGCTCACGAGTTGTTGACGATGTTCATAAAAAATGCAAAAGTAATATATGGACTCGAGTTTCTAGTATATATATATGTTATGTCATATATGTGATGATGTACGCGTGCTTGGAGCTCTTGATGAGTTTTCGGCGTTTCCCTTTGAAAATTATTTAGGTGCATTAAAAAACTTGGTGAGGTCACCTAATAAACCTCTGCAACAAATTGACAAAAGATTAATAGAAATAGATTGTTCCCAGTTCGACGGCCTCTTCTCTGATAAAAAACCGGTTTCGTACTATTATTCTTATTATTCAGGGCCTGTTCCTAACGAAAGTGCGTATAAGTGCTATAAAAAAGTTAATTTTAATGGGTTAACTTTATGTGTTGAGGCATATCGTAAGGCTGATTGTTACTGTCTTACTAAAAATAGAAAAGTTTTTAAAATATTGAATGTGTTAAAAAACTCAGAGGGCAGGCTGTTTTTTTACGGGTGTGAGTTTTTATGTTATGAATCATTCTTTGATTACCCATTTAGCTCGGTCACTATCGACATTTTCAAAGTTAAAGAATTCTCTGATTTAAAAACCCTAGCTGTGGATGTTGTACTCACTAAATGTGTCCTAATTCCAAATGAAAATGATCATAGCTATGTAAGTATTCCACTGCTTCACGCATTATAAACTGTATATCCATTTAAAAAAAACCTTGCGATACTAAATTCATATCCATACTATGCAGTGATTGCCGCTGCTTGATTGACTACTTTCTTTAATTTATACAAAGCAAAAGCAAACTTACTAATTTTGTTGATTAACATTGAAGTATGCTGTTTACAATTTAGTTGATTGTTCATTGTTAACCCTAAAAATTTTGTATTTGTAACTTCAAATTTTTCATTATTATACAGTTATGGGCACGTAAATTGGCAAGAGTCGTTAGATGCGCAGAACTCGAATTTTAGGTCTCTTTGGTATCAAGTGGGACGCTGGGTATAGGTAGCGCCGATCCGAGCGCCCGATTGGTCGCGTCAGTCGACCCCTGCCTCCCGCAACGCGTCTACATTCCGTCAGTCGACCCCTGCCTTCCGCACCGCGTCTACATTCCGTCAGTCGACCCCTGCCTCCCGCACCGCGTCTACATTCCGTCAGTCGACCCCTGCCTCCCGCACCGCGTCCCTACATTCCGTAAGTCGTCGACCCCTGTCTCCCGCGCCGCGTCTACATTCCGATCGCGCCTGCTTTTTTGTTCCCGATGCGCGAACTTACCCCCACTACGCTAAAACCTTGCCAAGTTACGTCCCCAGCACTGTAGCTTACATTTCGTTTTGCATTGGCTACTCTTTGACGAAAATTCATAATTTTTGTTTTCTTCAAATTTATAATTATTAAGTTGTTATGTTCTAACTAGTTAACGGCTTGTTGTAAAGCATTGATTGTGTCAGCTTCAGTCTTTATTATTTTTGTCAAGTTTAACAATGATAGTACTCTCATAGGCAAACAATGTCACGGGATAGGGTATATTCTGAGGAAAGTCATTTATATATTTAAGGAATAATAAAGGCCCTAGCACACTGCCTTAGGGCAATCCATAAGGCATTTTTCGTTCTTTAGAAATGTTTTATTTCTGTACGTTGTGTTCTATTTTTTAGGTAAGAATACGCTTCTATTTCCATTTTCGATTTATTATATATGTCTCTATTTTATAATAATTCTTTGTGTCAATTAGTGTCAATTTGATAATTTTCTTAAGTCTGTTTGAATAACTTTTAAGTTTCGTCACATTTACCTGAGATGGATTTAATCTATGGTGCCACAACATGAGTCTTTTTATTATTTGGCTACACCGTCTATTACCAAGAGTTAGCCAATTTGGATTCATTAATAATTTTCTTTTTTTGAACGTAACCGGAAAACCTAGATTATAAAATAATTGGAATAGTTCGAAAAAGTTTTTGTATGCTACATTAGGGTCTTTAATGAGGTAGATATCAGAAAAAGAAATTGATTTCAAACAGTCTTTGAATTTCATCAAATTTAATAAAGTTATGCACCTTTATATTCCAACTTTTAATTAAACATGTCTTTTTTACTGGAAGTTTTAAAGTTTGTGCGGTGTGATCCGACATATTATGTATATCAAGGACCCTATGAGTACCCTTTCGTGAAATATTATGTGCAAAATTATCGATACATTATCGGTTCATTAATTTGTAAACATAGATTGTACTTCATTATGAGACTAGTAAATTCAAGAGATATCTTGTTTTAAAATATTAATGTTGAAATCACCACAAAGGATTACATTTTTGTTTAAGTCTTAACAGTGTTTTGGTAATATTGTGTTTAATTTTGAGTAGAAAACCTCCAAATTGTTTTTGGTAGGTACTTACCTACTCTATCTAGGCAACTAATGATTGTGTTATGTGGTATTAGTTCAAAATTGCACAAACTTCAACGTCGCTATTACCATGATTAAATAATAAATTGATAGTGATTTTTGTAGAAAATGAAAAGTTTTTTATTTCATGGTACCTATCCATATTCATTTTATATGCACTGTAGGCTTTTAAATGACTAATAAGTAGTTATATTTTTTTGCAGCTTCAAGGCATCATCTCATCACTAAAGTATGACGCAACTTAGACACTTCAACACGTCATCTCAGGACCAATATAAAACCTACTGGTGGCCGTCATTAATCATGACATTAAAACGTCTTATAAGGACGTACCTTGGTAGACAATTGTTTACCAAGGTATGTCCTTAATGACGTTGTCTAAGTTGCGTCATACTTTAGTGATGAGATAACGTCTTTATGCCGTTATTAATGACGTCCACAGTAGATCACTATATGACGTCATAATGCCATTATCAATGACGTCCACAGTAGGTCACTATATGACGTCTTAGTGCCGTTATTAATGACGTCCACAGTAGGCCACTATATGACGTCTTAATGCCGTTATTAGTGACGTCTTAATGCCGTTATTAATGACGTCCACACTAGGTCACTTATGACGTCTTAGTGCCGTTATTAATGACGTCCACAGTAGGCCACTATATGACTTCCTAATGCCGTTATTAATGACGTCCACAGTGGGTCACTTTAAGACGTCTTAGTGCCGTTATTAATTACGTCCACAGTACGTCACTATATGACGTCTTAATGCCGTTATTAATGACGTCTACGTTACGTCATATATTAGTCCTGAGGTGACCAGCCTATACGTCATAAAATGACGTCGTGAGGCTGTGACATATGTACGTCATATTCCAGGGACGTGTGACGTCATAAAATGACGTCAGTTACGTCGAAAATGACTGCGAATGGACGTCATAATCACGTCGAAATGCTACCTGGGGGGGCTTTTATTTCCCAATCGTTCTTTGTCCTGACTTTCTACAAAAACTTTAAACTCCGTATTAGCCGAATGCTCTGGATACAGTCTTTTATAATTAGGCTTGAAGTAGGGTGCGTAATTAATAGAGTCACTTTCCTCACCGCCGCCGACATGGTCATCAGCATCACCGCCAAAAGTCCGCTTCCGAATCTTGGGATTCGGGGCTTCAGCCTCGCTCCCCTCATTCCCGTCCATTTTCAGGACGGTAACAAACTATTTACATCAAATTTAAACAATATACAGTATTTAAATTGAATAAAAAAAAACTTTGAGAAAAATTGAAAAGTGCGTCTTTTTTGAGATTCCCGCCAAAGATCCCGATAAACTTTACTCTCCAGAACAGGTTCAGATGCACAACTCCCATAGAAAAAATATTGGACACAGCGACTCGTTTCTGATTGGTTAGGGGAAAATGATGTTTGACAGCTGTTGTTATTTTTTATTGTTTCCTGTACTTAGGCAAAGACATGCATTATACAGCATATAATAGATGTATAGCTACGTACGTATAGCTATAGAAACCACCCAGACCAGTTTCATTCAAATTTCCATCTTAAATACTTCAAGGAAAAGGCGATGGTAAATGAAAATACTAGATGTTTTGCAATAAATAATATTATTTATTGGGATTTTTTTTAAGTTTTTTCTTAAATTTCCTTAAAGCTTTTGCTTGCATAACTGGCTCGCTACTCATGCTTTCTAGTCTAACAATGTCTGTACCTTAATATTTTATTAATTATATTGCACCAATTATGAATGGCTAATTTTGTTGTTAGAGAAATGAATGCCTGAATGATGTCATTTTTATGTTTTTGGCACGTAATGAACTCAAATGCACACTTGCTTTGTATTATATTATAAATTTTGGTCGCAAGATTGTACTTGTGTGCATTTGAGTAAAAAAACATATTTTTAGTAGACTAAGTATCGGTTTAACATTGGTACAATTTCAACTGTCATGGTATTTTTTTGGTATACTCACCTGGCAATAGCTGAAAAGGAAAATACGTAGGTTTATACAATTAGAAACGGTCACACTGGTCAGTGCAACAAGTCTTCTTTCATACATCTCTACCAGCCATTGTCTCAGTATTCACACCTTTGTAGCCATATCATCTTTCACACAATCCACATGTGTGTGTTTTGCTGACATCAACCCAAATAACTTAAAAATAATAAATAACTTGAATTATGTATTTTTCCAGAAAATCAGAACCCAAGCTCTGAATAAGAACACAATTATTGCCGCACTCTACATGTAGATCACAACTACGCTGCTTCGAGGCCCACAAAAGGTTGGTGTAGGTGTAACTTATTTTGTTTTGTTTGTTTATATTTGTGATTAATTATTCAACCTTAAAAGGTTGAATAATTAATCACGCCAGTCACAAATGATGACAAGACAAATTGTGTCTAGCAAGTAACAATCTTAGTGTTTAGTCATCACAATGATACTGTTGGTGGCTTTGACGGACACAATACAAAGAAACTTGAAAAAAAGTTAAAGCCGACTTTTAAACTAATTTTAATGTATGTTGTTTTATGCAACTTTATAATTAATGCAACTATTCACATGTAAAATTGCAGCTCATTACACTAAATAATTAAAGAGATATAATAAAAATATCAGAACAACCGCCATACATGGATAAACCGACCAGGTTTAAATGTGTTGATTTGCATCCTCGTCAAATTTCAGGAGGTTGTCATAAAAGACATAAATAATCAATTGAAGTACGGTAGCGGGTAATAACTAATAAGCGCTGCTTTTTTTTTGTTGTTGAAATTTAACAGTATTTCAGAATTAAACCCTTAATTCAATACAAATAAAACAGAATCACCCGACTACGCACACAGCTACAATGCAGCTAAGCTGTGTGCGTGAGTGTCGACGTCTTACCTACGAAATGCAAGCCGCGTGCGCTCGAGCGCGACCGAGCCATGACCGGTAGCAATCATTTTACCTAATTTTATTTCGAAAACCACCTACATTATTGTCATAAATTTCGCTTAATAACTAACTCATTTTTGAGCATCATTGGAATACGGATTAATCTTACTAATGACAGTAATACTAGTGCGCCAAAGAAAAGTTCACTGACCTGATATCAGATGATTAATAAAATGTTAGTTTTGCTTTATCCTTCAACCTAAAGTTTTCGTAGTGATTTTGTTTTTATTTGTGGATTAAATTGGTTGATTTGAAATTTTCTTTCCTACTTAACGGGCTTAGGA
This sequence comes from Diarsia rubi, assembly GCA_932274075.1. Lineage (NCBI taxonomy): Eukaryota > Metazoa > Arthropoda > Insecta > Lepidoptera > Noctuidae > Diarsia > Diarsia rubi. The sequence goes on from OW026427.1 coordinate 7,648,279, forward strand.
CCGGCAATAATACCTACCTTAGTTGGTGTACCGATCCACTAAGTCTAAAAATGTTTTCTACGTTTGATGGAAATGGAAAGACGTGCTAATTAAGTGTATGTACCTACGTGGTGATACTTTCGACTCTTAGGTATTATTGGCGTAGTTAAAAATTTGAAATCAACTTATTTACACTAATAAAATTGATTAAGCTAACAACGTATTTACAAAATGTACAAATAAATAAATTACCTACTTAAGTTACCCGGAGGTATTGTTCAAAGTGGCCACCATCACACTCCTCGCACAATCGAGCACGACGTAGCTGGTTTTCCTTCACCTTACATAACACTAACACATTCGTTTTTAAAGTGTCGAAAGCACTAATGATCCCTGCACGTAATTCTGTTACACTTGTCACTTCCTCCGTGTAAACCCAACATATCCTCGACAACGTGACGCAACAGCTCCAGGTATTTGGCACTGTTGAGGTACCCATCAATGAAGTAGGGTCCAAGCACATGTTCCCCTATTACTCGTATTTCTAAGTATTTTAATTGCATTATTATTTTTGTTATATTATTTTATTATTATTTTACATTATTTATTACTATCATTTATTGTTATATTAATAATTACCATATCATACCATTTTTATTACTCCTCAATGGTTGGATGCACAAATGTGTACTTACCATACACATTTTTCACGACGTCATACACTAAACATCTGCAAAACTGAAAATAAAAAAAGCGACATTATTCGCTGCGACTACGCACACCCTTCTAGACGGAGATATTGGGGGTCAAAGTTTCAACTTTTTGACAAGATTTTTACTTTTAACACCTCCATGACCCCCATACTATTCAATACATCCATCAGCACAATGTTTTGAAAGCGTTACATTGAGTTCTACCACAAAACATGATTTTTCACCCAAAAAAAAAAATCGCAAAGTTAATTAGTTTGATGTACAGAATGCTTAGTTGACGGCTTCGTGATGAGGTTGTTTACATAACACCAGTATAACCTAGGTTTCATTTTTGGCGAAAAGAAAAAAGTAAATTATGGCAAAATAAAGGCACTTCGCGCAACAATTAATAGAAAAAGCGACTGTTGCTACTAAGCAACAAAGTACAATCTTCGTAATCTATCTTTACACATTTATGTTTACAGACCCTACATGGAGCAAATCTTTTGAAGCACCTGAAACATATTCACAAAAATGAATATAATAACATTTTAGAACTAAATAAGCAGCAAGAATGTAGCAGGAATGTATCGGATAACTCTAAAATTATTTATCGAGAATGCCTAAATTTAGTCACTATTCACGGTCGTCCGATGGCAATGCTTGATGATCAAGCCTTTCAAACGATTCTTTCAGCAATACCTGATTTAAACATAAAAATTAACTCAAAAAATATACGAGAAAATACAAATGACTCAGCGGCATCTTTACGCATGGATATCGCCAACGAATTAAGAAATAAAATGATATGCATAAAAGTGGACATAGCATCACTTTCCACGAGAAGTTTAATGGGAGTGAATGCTCAATACTCAAAAGGTGTTATTCTTATTAAAAACCTGGCTATGGTTGAATAATTGCAACGCCATACGGCTGAGCATCTAAAGGACCAAATAAAGTTAATATTACAACGTTTTCGTATTGGTTTAGAAAACATATATAGTTTCACAACTGACAACGGCGCCAATATGTTAAAGATGACTAGATTAATTTCTGAAGAAAACTCCGAAGTAACAAATACGGCAACTCGAGAGCAAGCAGAACCAAGTACTTCAAAATCAACAGAACATGACAACAATCAAACTGTAACGATGGAAGAAGTATTAGATGCACCGGAAACTGCTGAGTATCCTGATGAACATGTTGACGTTGAAAACAATTGTATAGCTTCTTTTTCTGATTCATGTTTTGAATTTTGATGCAGACGTCGAATTTGATTGTGATTATACTGAAAATGAATACACCGAAACTGTTGCCTCAGCATTATCGCTGGAATTTAATGTAGATGATCAGGGTTACGGCCACCGAAATGTAGAGATCGTAAGGTGTGCAGCTCACACACTTCAGCTGGCTATTCTCAGTGCTTTGGAAGAGGCAATGATAAAAGAAATTTTATCCAGTGCTCGTAATGTGGTAAAGCGTTTGTTAACACAGACGTATTTAAATAAAATTAATTTTAGACTGTGTCACAAGATGGAATTCCACTGCTGACATGATTGAGCGCTTAATACACTTAAAACCAATTTGTGATCAGGATTTGCAGACTTACTTACCGGAATCAGTTTGGGATACTCTTAAAGATTTTTTAAACTCTCTGGCTCCTACCAAAAATCTTTTAATCTCTTTACAGGCCGAGCAAATTACACTTTGTGATTTTTACTTACAATGGTTGTTGTGCAAAATAAATTTAAACAATATTAAAACAAATCTGAGCCACCTTGTGGCTAAATATATGACAGAAAGGGAGGAAGCATTCTTTCAAAATGACTGTTTCGTTAATGCTATCTTTCTAGATCCCAGAGTAAATTCAACGCTTACCGAAATTTAGCAAAGTACTGCAAAAAATAACCTTATTCAACTTCATAACCATCTACGAAAACTTACTAGAAAATACGATACTGATAAAGAACTACAACCAGAAAGCACTAGTTGCAACCCTAGATGCACCCAGGTCAAATAAAAAAGCTGAATTAGAAGATTCTTTAAACGAAAAATATTTAGAAAAACATGATGATTTAGCGGTTCTCTTGGTCAGAGAGATAAAGATAATAATAGCTTTTCTTCCAAAACAAATATTTTAAATGAAATAGATATCTTCCAAAAAGAACCGTTACTCCATTCCAATAACAAAGTTTTTGATTACTGGGAAACCAAAAAACAGAAGTTTCCTTATTTATATCAGTTAAGTCAAGTTGTGTTAGCTGCCCCGGCCTCACAAGTCAGTGAAGAGAGGATATTTTCATCTTTAAAATTTGTGGTATCTAGGTAAAGATACAATTTAAAATCAGATTTAATTGAAAATATTTTATTAATTCGAAACAATGCGTTATACAGTAAACATAAATAATGATCCTTCACTATTTTTTTTACTGTTTAACACACTGTTACGCATTGTGTAACCTGAAATCGAGAAAAAAAATCTGCTGTTCAGTACATTTTGACCAGTTAGGCGAACATAAATTACTGGACAAAAGGAAAGGTTATATGTTTGACCTTATGTATGTATGTCCGCTTCTTTGTTTCTTTTGCGCGAGTGTCACTGGCTTCTTAATAATAAAAAAACAAATAAAAGTCGTGGATTTGTAAGCGTCAGGACCCCTGGACCAAGAGAGATATTTGATGTTCAGAAAATACCAAAATTTACTACCTTTTTGCTACTATTTGATACCTAACTTCAAATATTTAGTACCTCGACTGACAGCGAAAAAACACGTAAAGAAAGTGGTCAGCCATTCTGACATCAGGACGTCTGGACCATTTTTTTTTTCATAGTTCGAGACAACATAACTAATTTATCACTTTGTAAATATTTACTACCTTTTTAGTACCTCAACATATATTTTTTTCAAATATTTTTCGCATTCCAGAAAAATGCTACGCAAGAAACTTTGTTAGTTATGTATATTCTCCCTCACACACACACACAACACACAACAACACAGACACACAAACAAACATTACAGAATAAGCAATAATATTATTAATTATTATTAAAAAAAAAATATGTAAAATCCTAAACCTGTCCTGTAAACCTACACTGTGAAGTGAGGCCCCCTCCTAAAATTTGTATGCTTGTTTTGTTTCTCTAAATCTTGTTACATTTTGTAATCTTCTTGTTATTTTTTAAAGTTTTTTATCACCTCCCTCCATATACCGTAAGTACAAAGAGACCTTCACAGTAGCCCGCGACATTCAAATTTTCGTACGTTTTTTGCAATTTGCAAGATGTCATGAAATCCTGACATTTGATAGCAATACTAACATAGGGATTTGTATTACTGATTGTAATGATTATAATTATGTAAGTACATATTTTTACAGTCGCGAATCATACTTTAATCAACGCACACCCGGACACTGAGCTGCACATTGCAAAAAACGTACGAAAATTTTAATTTCACGGGCTAACGTGAAGGTTCCCCCTTAATACTTATGCCATGTAAATAGATAAATTGTCACTTTATTAATAGAAATATCATCATACATCAATTATAAAAAAATCAATTATAAATAAGCTTGACTTCCGCAAATCTTGTTATCACTATAGTTAGTTGGTCTCTCATACTGCAACAAAGTTTTTGCCCGTAACATAAACATTCAGAACACTAATCTGACGACGGTATACTTTTTATTTCCAACAATATTCGTGGGTACTGTATAAATTATTTCTTAAAAACTACCTACCCTCATATTGGTTAATAAAGTTCGTCACGTCGCGTCTTGTCGTTCGCGTCACACAGTTACAACAATAATTATTTCTAATAATATTAATTCGCCAGTGGTTATACTTAAGTAGTGATTACGTATATTTTCTATAATAAACTATAAAAAGAGGTCGGAAAACTGCAGTTCCATTAGAAGAACAAAAGTGTGTTTTGAGTGAGTTCAAGAAATACTTTTCACGTAAAAATGATTCACCTTCACTCTGTGACTCAATATACCAAGACATTACCGAAAGATTGTCTTACAAAATGTCAACAAAAGCTCTATACCTATCAATAAAAAAAAATTACGATTTGTTTTTTGGTCACGACGAGTCCGATACTTGTTCTGATGAATGTGCAGAAGCAAGTATGGCAACTAACAAAACATCTGAGTGTGAAACTTATAATTTTTTTTATTGATATTTATCAGTGTAATAAAATTAAGCCCATTGATCGTGGCGTAAAACGTACAAGAACCTTATCTGATTTTCGCAGTAAAACTTTGCTACCAAGTCACCAATGGGCGAACCTTCTAAGAGAAGAAATATGGAAACGTGTACGTTCGCCGTGCAGTTGGATATTCCAAAATTATTCAATTAAAAAGGAAGCCAACATTAGGTGTTATGGTTCCTGTAAGCAGTGCAAGGCAAAGGTAGAAGTAGTGATTAATTGGCCAACAGAAAAAAATGCGCGTTGTATTTGTACCATAAGTAATTATGATGAAACATTCAAACATGACTACACAAAAAAAATCAAACTTTCCCCTGTAAAACGCTGTAAGCTTAGTGGTGATTTAAAGTTTGAACATGCTGTAACGGTTAGAAACAAACTGAGTGATTCTATAATGAATAAAAATGATGATTTTGAACCGGCTCACTTACCTACAGTCGGCTGCTTAAGACAAATAAAGTATGAACAGCGGAAAAGCACATATTACGATCCGAATCCAATAATGGCTTTGTGGATTATGACACGTCTATCTCCTTATGATACAATGATTCGATCCATCTCAGTATTTCCTATTTGCATTTATTATTGGTCTATTGCACAGGAACAATTCTACAGGGATTATAGAAAATCTGAGAGAACTGTAATAAGTCTTGACGCAACAGGAAGTATCTTCAAGCCATGTGGACCAAATAAAGATTTAGTACTGAGTAAACCGATATTTCTATATTCATGCGTGCTATTATCAGTTTATAGTGAAAGTGTACCAATAATACAAATGTTATCAGACAATCATACTTCAGAAACAATATATAAATGGCTCGACACATGGTGTAAAACTCAAAATAATGCAACTCCGAGTGAAGTAGTCGTTGATGACTGTGCAGCCTTGATCGGAGCTGTTGTAAGAGCTTTTACAAAATTTGTATCGACAAAAGAGTATGTTAATGCCTGTTACATAAAATTAGAAACAAAAGAGCAAACACCAGATGAATGCTTCATTCGAATCGACACCAGTCATTTTGTTAAAATTCTTTTTAATCTGGCATGCTTTTACCATGTAGATCAAAGAGTAAATTTTTTTTATTTTAAATGTCTGCAAGAAGTGAAGCGATGTGAAGATTATGATAAATTGAAGGAGATGGTAATTAATCTGATCATAGTGTGTCTGAACAAATATGATGGGCAAGATAAACAAGGAACCTTAACAAGATGTGAAAACGCTAAAATCAGGTTAAAACGACTGACTTCTTACCAAAACACCTCTGATTCTGAAATCGTTATAGAGGAAACCAGTAAAATTTCGCAAACGTCATCAAACAAATCTCTATTTTCAGACACTGAATCAAAAGACATTGATGATAAGCAATTTACTGGAAAAAATCCTAAATGGTTTTTTGAAGCTGTTGATTCTGAAAAATTATTGCTTACTCTCACTGATGGTGATTATTGTGCAACACACGACAATTTGTATTATTTCCCACAATTTCTAACAACTTTAACACGACTAATGGGACAACTCCCGTTATGGTCCAATGTTATGAAAAGAACTTTCCAATCAGAAATATCAGCCCCAACTTCATCTAATGTCGAAGTTTACTTTAAAATGTTGAAAAGATATTTATGCCAAATAAACACGAAATCGGAGAGATATCGTATAGATGAATTTATTGCTAAACACTCCGAGTCTATTTCGGGACAACTGAAAACGGCAAATAGTTCATTAAATCAAGGTAATAAAAAGAAAAAAAAAACGAATGAAAAGAAAAAGGATAAGAAAACTAATTTTATAAAAGGTATAAACAATGAGTCCGTTTTTTCTGATACGCCTTCAATGTTAAAAAATTGGAGAGGCTTAGGTAAGGAAAATAAAATTCATTAAAAAAAAGATAATTTTATTGAGAAATGGCTCCTTAACTTTGGCTGATAAAAATTATATTATTTTAAATACTTGCGCTTTTGACGCAGTTGCACAAGCGATTGCCATTGGAGTTGCTGATGACTATGCATTGGGTAGGATCATACAAACCAATGAAGATAATGAATATTGTAAATTCATTAAAATGATTGTAGCCAACGATACACAAAATGTTTACAAAGTCCGTACAGAGATAATGAAAAAGTATTTTCAAATCAAATCCATTGGCGATAAAATGTACGTTAATTGTGAATGCAACGTTGCATACATATTTGAAAAGATATTGTTTTAACTGTCTTGTAAACAAGGTTCATAGGAAATGTGCTTTTTTGCCACTTGACTTCAACAAAGACACATTAAGTGAATCTGTAAATTCAATGATTAACAGCGACAGCAATATGTCAAATTGTAGACATTCTAGCTGCGACGGTATAAGAAGCATAGATTATAATTTGAAGAATATTGTTGCCTTTGAGCCCAACCCTGAAGTACAAATTTGCATCAATGATTTACCAGAAAATATATCTTTAAAAGGTATAGAATACAATCTATTGTCTGTTATTGAATTTGTGCCATCTGCGACTCCCGAAGATGTAGGACATTATAAATCGCATTGCCGACGAGAGTCGAAATGGCAATGTTACGACGATATGTCTAGTAGAGTTACTATAAGTTGTAAGAACATGACTGCTCATTGTTTAATATACGCCATGAAATATTAATTATTTAACTTTCATCAATAACATCATGCACACACAACACTATAAGTTTCCAGTATACGCTGATCTAGCATTCTATAGGATTTCCTTACAATAAGAGGTCAGCATAAACTGGATATTTATAGTTTGATATGTAGCCTACAATCCTAGTTATTAAAATTATTTTCTATATTAGAGTGTATCAAAATCAAAATCAAAATCAAAACTCATTTATTCAAACTAGGCTGATAGTCAGCACTTTTCGAACGTCAAAATTTACTTTACTTTACTTATTTACAAGAGACAGTCCCCCAAAACGCCCCCCCTTCGACACTTCCTAGTGTTTTTGCTGGAAAGAAGAAATGGCGGAACAAACTCCCCAGCACACATCTGTCTGTTAGGTTGGTTAGAAGAACCAGACTCGATACAATAGTAAGGCAAGTATAAAAAAGTATATAATAATAATAAAAAAAAGACATATAATAACATATCAGTAAACTAATCTTGGAGAAAGAACATAAATAAATAAAAAACATTGTCTTGTGTTCAACTTAGCGACCAACTGTTCTTATCATATATGTAGTCGTTAATGGAATAGTACGCTTTTAAACAAAGATTAGATTTTACTTTGGCTTTAAACGCATTAAATGGCAAGTCTAGAAAAGAAGATGGCAGTTTGTTATAAAATGTTATACCAAGCCCGACGAATGAATTATGAACATTGTGAAGCCGGTGAAAAGGAGCGCGTAGTTTATGCTTATTTCTAGTGTTAAAGTTGTGAATATCACTGTTTTTAGTGTACAGGTGGATATTTTGTTTAATATATAAAATGTTGGCAAAGATGAACTGAGAAGCAACAGTGAGGATACCAATCTCCTTAAAAAAATCTCTAAGAGAAACTCGGGCACCCAGCTGATAAATTGCACGAACCGCTCGCTTCTGCAGAACAAATATATTTTGAATATCAGCAGCTTTGCCCCACAGCAGAATACCGTATGACATAACGCTGTGAAAATAACTGAAGTAGACTAACCGTGCTGTATCAACGTCAGTGAATTGTCTTACTTTTCTGACGGCGTATGCGGCTGAACTTAGCCTTCCCGCTAGGCTTGATATATGTAAACCCCATTGTAATTTTGGTTCGACTGTTATGCCCAGAAATACAGCAGAGTCGGCAGTTTCCAGCTCCTGATTGGCGAGGATAATATTGAGACCTAGATTTCTAACATTGGGTAAAGCGAACTTAACTATTTTAGTTTTCTTGGCATTAAGAACAAGGTTGTTTATTGTGAACCAATCCGTGACCATTGATAGCGTGCTGTTTACGTCGTCAAAATCGTGTCTATTCCTATCTACTTTAAAGATAAGAGAGGTATCATCTGCAAATAGTACAACGTCACAAAAACCCTTTAAATAGTATGGTAGATCATTAATATAAACCAAGAATAAAAACGGACCCAGTATTGAACCTTGAGGTACACCTAGCCGAACCGGTAGCCCGGAAGATTTCGCGCCATTTACGTCTACGCATTGGAATCTATTTTGCAAATACGAATCTATCACATTTAGGGCCTCATTTTGAACACCGTAATAACGCAGTTTCCGTAAAAGCGTGTCGTGATGTACGCAATCAAAAGCTTTAGAGAGATCGCAGAAAACACCGATTGCATTTTGCGCGTTCTCCCATGCGTCAAATATGTGTTTCAACAAAGCAACACCTGCATCCGTAGTCGAACGACCCTTTGTAAAGCCATATTGATCATTATGAAGGAGATTATTTAAATTAAAATGTAATAACAACTGTTTGTAATCACCTGTGTTTTTAGACTTAAGTGAATTAAAAACGTTAACTACATCACGAGGCGTTACATGTTCGAAACTAAATACTTTACCACATTTAGACACGCTGCTATGCAAAAGATCTTCGGCTTTAGACGGCGACGAGCTCAGGGAACGAGTCGTCGCTATAGGTATGCTGGCAAAATACTCATTAAAAGCCTCGGCTACGTCGGCTGCTTCACTAACTAATTTGTTACCCACCATGATCTCGAGGTGATTATCTTGTTTAACAGATTTACCCGTTTCATTGGTAATGATTTTCCAAGTGGCTTTAACTTTATTATTAGAATTTTTAATAGTCTCGCTTAAGAATTTTGATTTTGCAATAATACAAATCTTTTTAAATAATTTGGAATAATTTTTAACATACTCTAGTGAAATATCTGATCTTTCCATAGCTTAATAGAACTTCAAACAATGCGGAACTACTGCGGTATTCTTGTGAGCCCGAATTTGTATACTGACCTGGGATACATTGTTGAAAACAAAATTGTGTTCAACGCTCCAATAAATGACGAGCAATCGCGCGAGCGATTGTGGTTCATGTGCGGTTATCATGATACCACTTTAATGGTTATATCCCGTGGAGCTTCGGCTGAGCAGCTTTTAACTGACGCGGGAATGCTTCTTGACTTACGTCCGACGCCAACCATGCGTTATCCAACAAGTTTCTTTGATTACGCGCTGCATAGATTAAGCTCTATGTCTGAAAGAATTAAATTATGCAATTCGATCCGCGACTTGTTCTCGAGAAGAGAGAAATATAGATGGTGCGGGGCTGAATTAGAATCGATTTTCAATGAAAACATAGTAAAGAATGCGTGTGAGATTAATGGATTAGCTCATCTTGGAAGATATGTAGCATCGAATGGCGTGCTCGCCGGCTCGTATCCATCTATTATGACTGTAAACTACTCGTATTGCGTCCAGGAACACGTTTTGAACTTCGAGGACGATGGTCAGAAGAAGCTCGCTTCAATATTCCATTCCTTTGCCTTTGCGCACAGCACAATAGTTTATGTCGGGTCGGCGCCAGGAGATGGATGGTTAGGAGCCCTGGCGATGTATCCAAATGTAGAGAGGGTTATCTCGATCGACCCTCGTCCTTTAGCGCACTCATGCGATGAAAGAGTCGTTCACCATCAGGAGGCTCTTAAAGATAATGACCATCTCTATGCTCTGATCAATTCATTTAATAATTGCGTACTTATCTGGGATGTTCGAGGTGATTGTACTGATGATTCGACAAGGGATCCAATGATTGCCTCTGAAATTCATCTCCTCAATTTGATTTTAAATGACTCCCGTCTTGAGAGTCACTTCTTTGCTCTACATTTGAAAATAAATTTAAGGCATATATGTCTGTATGAGTTACCGATGAATGGGGCTTTCTATCTACAACCTTATACTTTGTTAAGAGATATTTTCGAGACGCGCTATGTGGTTCATTTACGTTCCGGCTCAGTCATAGATTTCTTCTCTCCGACCGACGAATTCAAAGAAACAATCATACAAGAGATGAATGAAGTGAAAGAAAAACTTGAATCTGGAGTTCTTAGTGAGGGACATCTGATTGCCAACTTGATGTGTGGGCGTCTGAGACGAGTTAACTACATTGAACAGCCGTCATATAACAATCCTACAGAGGAAATCTGTCTTTTTTCAATCAATCACAACTCACCCAGTGATATATTACACTACATTACCGATTTGAAGAACCGAAAAATTTCTTACTTGAAGCTTCTTCTCTGAACAAGCGTTAGGTAACGACCCACACCTTTTCCCTGAAGGAGACGTTGTTCTTCGAGGGCTAGGGACGATATTAGACTCGAGGAGCTTTATAAAAGCAAAAGTAGAAGGGCTATACTTTCTAGTTTCAGAACGTATGATTACTCTAATGAACGAGGAAACATACACTTCAGAGACTTATAAAATCAGGCGTACAGAATACACTATGGCGAACCGATCAAGAACTCCTGCGTACGACAATTCTCGAAATGTTGCGTGTGCAGAGAGAAATCTGTGTTTTCCAAAGTTTCCGAATGCTTTTTCAATCTCGCAACAGCTTGTTTCGCCATCGGGACATGCTCTCCGCATGGCTGTGGAGTATCTTAGTGGCAATGCTTCAATTGCTATGATGGCGCAAAAGATAGTTAATAACATACTCTAGAAAAGTTGTATCAAACCTGTATTGTTTAAGACCATACAACTCGTACAATCGGGCTCGACTTTTGTAAATGCCTGGTGTAGCCCATTGGTTGAAGCCCACAGAAGGTCCCTTAATGTTAATTGTTTTAGACTTAAAAATAGATTGGTATTCATTTTGCACAACATCAAAAGGGGCTCTATTGACGGCGTTACTTTAAGTGCTACATTATTTTTGAATTTATTGCAACGACTAGCTGTATGAGGCCTGCATTCTATTTTGCGCGGCTTTTGTTTTAATAACATTGGGAAGCTAGCTATTAAGCCACAGTGGTCAGATGATAAGTCACTTAACACTAATTTGTCCTCGGCAACACAATCACTAAACATATTATCAAGGCAAGTTGATGAAGAAGCCGTGAACCTTGTTGGTTCAAAAAACAGGTTAACTAAATTAAATGATCTAAACAAATTGAGAAATCTGATACTTAATGGAGTAACATCGAAAATATTAACATTAAAATCTCCTCATAAAATTATAGATTTATTACTTGATTTTAACTTATTAAGTGAATCCTCCATTACTGATTCGAAATGAGTAAAGTCCCCAGAAGGGGGTCTATAAACACAAATTACTATGTATCGCTCGAGTTCAACGCAAAACAACTCAATAGTGCGCTCAATTGACAAATTAACTAAGTCTAAACGTTGTTTACATTTTAATTTGTTTGATACAAGAATTAAAGATCCACCGCGAATAGCAGATTTTCTCACAAATGCACTCTGTACAGTATAGAAATCATCATTGATAAATACTACTTCATGTTCCTTCAACCAATGTTCAGTTAGACATAAAACCTGAACATCATAATTCTCCATAAACAAACTTAACTCTAATTCTTTGCCAGATAATCCCTGCATATTTTGATGAACAACATTCAACATATGCGGCCTGCCTGTTGTCGCACCTAACAGTTTAAACTACAAGGTGTATCAATAAAAGTGTTAGAATCTGTATAAGTGTTAGTAACAAAAGCAGTATTAGTATCACTACTAACGGTTAGATGTAGGGGAGAGTAGCCCAAAACGGGTAAGCTAAGGTTGATGATAAAAAAAAACAATTCATAGATACAAATTGAACTTTTATTTGTACATTTTAAATTGTTTAGTCATCGAGGACTACAAAATAAATGACATATTTAATAGTTTTCTACATTAAGAATAAAAAAATAACAAGAAACTTTATCATTCGAATTACCCGTTTTGCCCGTAGGGGGGGCCTAAAGCAGGTAGGGCTTATAATAACCCTAAGGTTCACAACCATAGGTAATCATAATTAGTCTTCTTATATTTTGCAGTCTTTCTTACTTATTCGTGACACATGTCACAGTAATACGAACCTCTGCCAGAATAAGACGTGCAGGCCTCATGAGCCCACATTTCGCAGTCATCACACCTAATCCAGTCTTCCACTGGTGGCTCTCTGTCTCTTTTTTTAGCTTCTTTTTCCCTTTGCTGGTCTTTTATAGGAGTGCTTGTTAATATTTCCGCTTTCTGTGTTTTACGTCTCCGAGCGGTTTTGTTAGGTTCCATTTTAGGTGATGGCCGAATATCCATTGGAGTCACATGAGATGCTACAGTTATAATTTGCTCATTCATAATTTGTTCACAGCTTGTATCAATAATTAAGGAGCCAATGGGAGTTTGAGCTACTAGTCCATCATCTGCTATCGGCGTTGGAGTTTTGCAGGTATAATGGCTTTCTATGATTCTGTCCAGAACAGATGGTGAAACAGTGCGGACAGAATCAGTAGATTCACGAATCTCGCGCGTACGCGTTTCTATTTCATTGTTAACATTGAAATTCGTTTCAGGCTCATGAGAAATCAGATCAGCCTCAGTATCCATTGGAACACTGGAATGATCAGGTCTGTCATTCGGCTCATGAGAAATCGGATCAGCCTCAGTATCCACTCGAACACCGGAAGGATCAGGTCGGTCAGTCAAATTTGACGGCATAAAATCAGAATCGTCAAATACGTGCCTATTCGTGGGCCATATCGACGAAAATCCTTTTACTGCATTCTGGGTACTCGCTGCCTTCATATATGCTTCACCAAATAGTCTTGCTACTTCGTATTGAGAAATAATGCGTCCAACATGTGTTCGTTGGAACACAGAAACTGTCTGCTCGAAGTAAGTTTTCAATGGACCATAAACACACGTATCAAGCGGCTGCATGCGATGTGTTGTGTGTGGAGCAAGAGAGACAAAAATCACATGATTTTGCGATGCATACTCTAAAGCTCCCAGGTATTTATGGGACTCATGGTTGTCCATCACCAAAATAACTTTTTTTTCTTGAGTTGGCCTAACGTTGTCAACAAAGTGCCGCAACCATTTCAAGAATACTGGTCCATTGATCCAACCATTATCACTGCAAGTAGCTGATGATCCTGGTGGAGCTCCATCTAAAAGTCTATCTACCATTCGTTTTCGGCCAAATATGAGGAATGGAGGTACAAAAGAACCTGCTGCATTACAGCAGCATACAACCGTCGTCAGTTTGCCTCGTTCGACGCTGGATATAACACCAACTTGTTTTTTTCGAGACCTACATAAGACTCTTGGAGGTTTGTTGCTTGTAGTTTGTATGCCAGTTTCGTCAACATTGTAAATTCGCGTTGCATCAATGTTATGTTTTTCGATTTCTGCTTCAAGTAAATCATAGAATCTTTCAACTTGAGGTCTATTGAAACCTCTAGCACGTGCAACTGATGTTGATTCTGGACGGCGCAGACTAACTTCGGAATGACGCATCTTAAAGCCAGCGTACCAACCTTCACCTGCGGCTCCGTTTTTAAAAAGATGAGTAATATTGTTTCTGTCAGCATATTGGTACACTAGTTTCAAGAATTCGATTATCCATATGAAAAAGATACTCAACTAGCTCTAATTCTTGAGCGGCTGTAAAAACTGTTGTGAATCTTCCTAGTTTTTTTTTTGGATATCCTTTCTTTACATGTCTCTGTAAAGTCGAAAGGTTGATGCCATATTTTTTGGCTGCACCATTGACGGAAGTTTTTAGAGCTTCTTCTATCGCAAGCTTCATAACTCCCTCATCCCACGATGCATTTGCAGTCTTTCTTTTGTATTTATTAACCATCTGCAAAAGTAAAAGAACTAATAATCACTCAATGAAATTATACAGGGCAAATCGGGTATGGGCAAAACGGGTATATATTTACCCCTACCCGTTTTGCCCACGAGCATGTATTTTTTTCAATCGACTCATAACCTTAAAACCGAAATGATAAACGCCAAGGTATTGCACAAATAAAACGTCTATTTATTGCAAAATAAAAACACAAAACTAGTAACAACATATTGTAGACCATTTTCGAGTATTCAAAAGTAATGTAACTCAATTTTTTTTAGTGGAAATAGCAAAATACTTTGTTCTTGTCTTACCGTGAACTCGTGTCCGCCAGAGACGTGCGCCGACTGCCTGTGATTGGCGCGTGGCCGGCGCCACGCCGTGCACGCACACATTCTTATTAGCAATAACGGCGCGTAATTTAAAATGCTTACCCGTTTTAGGATGAATGCTTACCTCCCCTAGTCATATTTTAAGGGCTTGTTCTACCCATCAATACGAACAACTTTTACTATGGGGGCAACTTCGAAATCGCGAAAAAAAATGAACTGTTGCATAGAAAAGTTCAATAACCTCCCGATGCAATGTATGAAACAGCAGTTTTTTTTTTGCGATTTCGAAGTTGTTCCCATAGTAAAAATTGATCGTATTTATGACTAGAACAAGCCCTTAAAATATGACAACACTTAACCGTTACACCCTAAAAATAAATTTATGTGTTAATAAAGAACTACATACTTACATACAATTGTTACCTACTTGTCAATAACCAATTTTTTTATTTTTTTATTTATAGTAAAATTGATAGGTACGCACCTATATTACCTATATACTTACTTTCGATCGGATCGTTGAGAAATTCTAGCTCCTTATAATAAACTTTGGCTGATACAAATTGGAGGAGCGAAGCGGTAAAAATATTAAAAAACCAAAAATGGCGGATGGACAGTAATGTGCGGGGCGAGGATGTTTGGTCAGCCAAAGATACACTCACCAGACGAGAGTCAAAGAGAAACACAACCCACTCACCTCCAGTATTCTTCTGACGGCCTGAAGGTTCCTTCTAGACTTCTGTTCTTCTGTTCTGGAGACAGCTTAGGTACACACGCGAATTTAGCGCGAAGTTATTGCGGATCCGCGTTGATATTATGCAATTAAAGTTTATATTATATTATATTATTGACACGGAAAACGAAAATATATTAAGGAACACGTGGTAAGTCGTAGAAAGTTCTTATAGGTGCTTGCGACACGATGAGAAGGAGTGTTCTCTCCGATAAACGGAAGTAGACTGACTAAATGAGCGGATGCGAGATCCCAATGAACCGCTCGACCGAATGAATGCGTTCTTCGGCGCGACCATCCTCCCCGCTTTGGAAATCCGTAGGATTTTCGAAACAAAAGGAAAGGATAAGGAAAGGACCTTAAATTAAAGCGAAGCGAAATCAATGAAATTTACATAAAGTTAAAAGTTATAAGGTGAATATTGAAGTTGTAGATTAAATTACAGATATCCTAAATTATACTAAAGAATAATTAATTTATAACTGTGCTAATTGATAGATTAAGTTTAAATTATTGCGAAGGAAGGGGACACAACTTAACGACAGGGCGTTTGAAAGCTCCTGCGGTAGTGCGTACTAACGCGACCCGCACGATTCCATCTTTACCCGGATATACTTGTTCAACAATGCCAGTAGGCCAGCGAAGCGGTGGAGAGTCATCCTGATGGATGAGAACAAGTAAACCTGGCTGAATAGGTATGTCCGGAGTATTCCATTTTTGCCTTAGTTGAAGTGTATGCAAATAATCTACATGCCATTTTTTCCAATAGCTTTGGACTAAACTGTCTAGCAGCCTTTTCCTATTATGAAGGCTCACGGATGCGTCAACCTCACAAGCAGGTAACGACTGCAAAGGGGTTGTATTTAAAAAATGCGCAGGAGTTAGAATTGTATGTGGGGCTGGTCTGACAGCGCACACAATGGGCGAGAATTTAAGACGCTCTCAATTTGAGTTAACACGGTCAACAACTCCTCATAGCAGAGTAATTGTTGCCCAATGCAACGATAGAGATGAGTTTTTATACATTTTATGTTGCTTTCCCAAATACCTCCCCAGTGGGGTGCGCGAGCAGGAATATTACGCCATGTTATTTTACGATTATTTAGTTCACTTTGAAATGCGGTGGATGTATTCTTAGAAGAAAGAAATGTATATAATTCGTCCAATTGACGCTTCGCACCTATGAAATTTGTTCCGTTATCGGAATAAAGAACAGATACTGGCCCACGCCTAGATAGGAAATGCTTGAAAGCATCAAGAAACGTTTCTGAACTCAAATCGGAGGCAATTTCAATGTGTATGGCCTTAGTGGTCAGGCACACGAAAAGACAAATGTACGCCTTTTGGCTTTTAACGCCCCTCTTTCGAGTCATAGTAATATTAATGGGCCCAGCGTAATCAACGCCAGTGTGAGTGAAGGCCTTAGCTTCTTGCACTCGTGAGGGAGGTAAACTTGACATTATAGGCGTCGGATGAGAGGGCGCTACTTTAAAGCAGAAGTTACATTGGCGTATGCGTTGTCGAATAATATTTCGAGCGGAAATGATCCAATATCGTTGCCTTAGGAGAGATATAAGAAGATGTGAACCGGTATGACAATTGGATCTATGACAATCATCTATTATTAGGTCGACTAAGTGATGTCGACCGGGAAGCAACAATGGATGCCGACTTTCATATGGTATATGAGCATGTGTCAGTCGACCACCCACGCGGAGCAGTCCGTTGTCATCAACAAACGGATCGAGCTTTCGTAGAGAATGCGAAGGTAATTTACCCTTTTTAATATTTTTGATTTCGTCAGCAAAGTGTTTGCTTTGCAACTCACGAAGAATCACGAGTTCAGCGGTTTCGAGGTCTGAGACCCGAATTACAGAAGCGGGAGGTAACTTATGTAGAAAACGCAAGACATATACAAGAATGCGTAATAACTTTTTCCATGATGAAACTCTGAGAGCTAGCTCAAGAAGTATAGAATTGTCCAAATCAGGAATGACTGTTAGAGTAACAGAACTCTTTGCTTCAGGTATAGAACCTTCAACACAGGACAGTTTGAATGGTGCAATTGGCCATTCAGCGGTTGGGAAGCAAATCCACGGCGGACCATGCCACCATAACGGATGGTTAATGAGCTGCGAGGGTAACAAACCTCTCGATAAGCAATCACTGGGATTTTCTATCCCATTTATATGGAAAAAACGATCAGGAGATAAATTTTCCTGTATTTGAGTCACCCGATTGGCCACGAATACTTGCCATCGGTGTGGAGATGAATGGATCCACGACAGAGCGATCGTAGAATCACTGAAAGCGAAAATCTTTTTTATAGGATAGCGATTATTAAAAACCGTATGTACTTGCTTAATAAGTTTAGCGAGCAGTAGCGAGGCACACAATTCAAGTCTTGCTAGCGAAACTGTCTTTAACGGAGCTACTTTGGACTTAGCGCAAACTAAATGAATGGATATATTACCGTTAGGGTTTGTTACGTGTAGGTATAGAACGCAGCCGTAAGCCCTCATACTAGCATCTCCAAAGCCAAGCAAGTTTACGTCACAACCGGCCGCAACACCTAAGTGGCGAGGTATTTGTAAATTAGATAATATCGGTAATTCAGATTTGAGTTTAACGAAACATTTAATGACGATCTCCGGGGGCTCTTCATCCCACCCCACCTTAGCAAGCCAAAGATCTTGAATCAGAAGTTTCGCGTAAAGAATGACAGGTGCGACGAATCCTAGCACGTCAAACAAGCGAGCAACAGTAGATAATATAGTATTGAGAGGTTGATCAGTGGATAGGACACGATACACTCCAAAACCACGGGAAGTTGATTCAGCCAGAAAGCTAATGAAAATACGCCGGGTCCATTAAAGCTGTTTTTATTTATAAAAACATACACTCAATGTTCGTCCTATTGAGAGGTTGATATTTAAAATATACTTAGATTTTAATTAGGTACTACAAAACAAAACATGTCGTTCAACGAGAGACACAGGAAGAGAGAGAGGGGGAGAGAGACAGCATCACAGTATCTGTCATAGCTACTTGACATTGACAGTGACATAACTATTTATATAGAGTGCGTTCAATATCCTAAATATTAACACTTCCCCTTAGGATTTTGACCGACTCAAACAAAACACATTTCACAAGAAATCTTAATTTGAGACTCTACCACTTCAATACAATTCATGCTCTATACATAACATGCAACTGACTCTACATTTTGTTCAGACTACAAAAAAAAAAGTTTTGCATCAATTATTACGCATGCCTTTATTGACATAGTAGTAGGTGGATAAAGAAGATCAAAAAAAAAATACATGAATATAAAAACAATACCTACGTCTACTTAGGAACCACATTCATTTTATGTGTAAATAATTTATGTTTACATCCACCTAAGGCTTTCGTTAGTACATCAGCTGTCATTTGATCAGAAGGCAGATATTTAACAATTAAGAAATTCTTTCTAACCAGATCTTTAACATAGTGATAACGAAGATCTATGTGCTTCGTTCTCTTATGACAATACTCTTTACATTCAAGAAGCTTGTGTGCACTTTGATTATCATTAAACAATGTTATTTGAATATCTGTAGTGACAATTTCTGATAAAAAGTTTCTAATAAAACAGAGATCCTTACATACATCAGAAATAGACAGATACTCAGCCTCTGTACTTGATAAAGCTACACATCGCTGTTTACGAGATTCCCAACTGATAGTATTGGAACCCAGTTTAACTACAAACCCCGTATAAGACTTACGATCCACAATGTCGTTAGCCCAATCAGCATCAGAGAAAGCTGTTATACTTAAATTATTAGACCTATTAAAACATAGACAATAATTTATTGTGCCTCCTAAATATCTCAGGATGCGCTTCAAAGCTAACCAATGAGTCCTGTTAAAATTGTTGCTAAACTGGCTTAGTTGACTACATGCAAAAGCAATATCAGGCCTAGTGCACACAGATAGATACATTAGGCTACCAAGAAGTTCTCTATAGCTATACATACAGTCATCAGGGTGTTCACTCTCATTAATTTCTAATTTACAATTAAGTACCATGGGAGTTGACACCGGCTTACATTTATCCATGCCAAATTTAATTAACAATTTACTAATATATTCTGACTGGTCAAGTTTTATAATATGCTTAACCCTATCTCTATATACATTCATACCTAAACAGTTTGTAACTGAACCTAAGTTTTTAATACTAAAATTATTTTCTAGCAAAGGCAATAACTCGTTTTTATCACAGCTATAAAATATGTAGAAATCGTCAACATACAAGGCTATAACTATGAGATCATTACCTTCTTTCTTAATATAAACACAAGGCTCACATTTACTTTGTTTATAACCATTTTCAGATAGTAGTGTATGAACTTTTGCATTCCATATTCTGCTTGCCTGTTTCAGGCCATAGATTCCTTTTGTTAAGAGGCAAACTTTACGATTGTCATTATTAGAAAAACCTGGAGGTTGTTCCATATAAATGGTTTCATCCAATTTTCCATTAAGAAATGCAGTAGTTACATCCACATGATCTATGCTTAAATCTAGCTCATTAGCCAAACTAAACAGGATTCTCATTGTGCTATGTCTAACTACAGGAGAGAAGGTTTCATTGTAATCTATGCCTCTAACTTGTGTGAAACCTCTGGCGACCAAACGAGCCTTAAACCTATCGAATTTGCCTGAGGCATCATGTTTACGTTTATAGACCCACTTACATTTGATGACATTTGTATTTGGTGGCCTGTCAACTATTTCCCACACATTATTTGCAATGAGCGAATTATATTCGCACTGCATGGCAGATTGCCAATGTTGACCGTCAGCACAGGACATGGCTTCCTCATACGTGTGAGGATCGCCTGGAAGTGCATGGTGTGCCACGAGAGAGAAATCAGTTTCATAATCCTCATACCTCGATGGCAACTTTGAACGAGTAGACCGAACAGGACGAGCAGAAGAGCGCGAAGGCGAAGGCTCTGGGGTGGTTGGTGCTTCCCCTTGAGGTGCCACTAGATGCGGCGACGTCACCCGCTCAGAGGATGCGTCAGCGATCGGTGAACACGAAGAGCTGTCTTCGTTCTCGCTGCCAGTGCAGTAGTACTCATCCGCATCTGAAATCACAGATTTATTTGTTTCAGTATCTGATACAATAATATTTGGATTCACTTCTCTGTCGTTACTAGAATTCGGCTGACTACTATTAGTGCTAGAATTCAGTTCAACATTGGTAATAGAATCCAAAATATTTGTATTAGAACTTAGTTCATTCTGATGACTAGACTTACTATTATTATTATTCAATTCATAAAACATAAAATTATTAGAATTATTAACATTGTCAGTCTCATAGAATTTATTTTCTATAAATGCTACATTCCTAGATATAATAACCTTAGTAGGGTTAGCGGGGTCTGCAAGTCTATAGCCCTTAGAGGTCTCGCTATAACCCACAAATAAATACATTTTGCTTTTAGCACCCAGCTTGTTCCTTCTTTGCTCAGGGATCAGTGAATAAGCAATGCAGCCGAATATACGGAGATGACTAAGATCTGGCCTTGATCCAGTCCATTTCTCCTGTGGAGTAAGGTCAGATAAAGATGAAGTTGGGGACCTGTTTTTCAAATAAATGGCAGTCATAACTGCTTCACCCCAAAAACGCTTTTCCAGGCCTGCCCCTCGTAGCATGCATCTCGCTTTTTCTAAAAGAGTCCTATTTAGGCGCTCAGAAACACCATTTCCCTGAGGACAATATGGAATAGTGGTCTGATGGACAATCCCTTCCTTTTTGAAGTAATCAGAAAAATTGCTATTACAATATTCTCCCCCATTATCAGAACGCAGTATTTTAATTGGAAAGCCCAATTGTTTTTCTACTTGTGATTTAAAATCAATAAAAGTAGAAAAAACCTCATTTTTCCTCTGAAGCAGGTAGCCAAAGCTTTTCCTAGTGAAGTCGTCTGTGAAGGTTACCAGATATCTAGCGCCACCCCAACTTGCAACAGGCATGGGGCCGCAGACATCAGAGTGAATGAGTTCCAAAGGTTGGCTTGCTCGGTGATCACTTTTGGTTGGAAATGGCTTAGCTGCCATTTTGCCTTCTATGCATGGTATGCAGTTTTGCAACTCTTGTTTGTGCTTGAACTGAAACAATACACCATTAGCCACACCATTCTTTAATGCTAGCATACCTTGAACTCCAAGATGGCCTAGCCTCCTGTGCCAGACATCAATCGGCACCTCAGCTATGTTAGCACTCTGTGCCTCCTGCTTAGGCAGGAGCGCCGAAGAATGCGCCACCAATCCACATGTAGACGCTGGACTTGGAACATGGGCCTTACCAGATAATTTGTAGATGCCATTCTTATTATAAGCTTTACAAATTGAATTGCCAGAGATAACACAATTTTCGTAGATATGACAACCCTTTTTGTTGAATGCTACAGTAAAACCTTTCTCACATAATCTACTGACACTCAGCAAGTTAATTGATAATTCAGGGACAAAAGATACATTATGTATACTTCTTACCAGACCATCAGTTTCCCATAATATTTCACCAAATCCTAATGATAATATTTGTTCATTATTTGCTATTTTAATTTCACTCTTACAGTCCTTAAAATTTGAAAGCCAACTTCTGTTGTTACACATATGCGTTGAGCAGCCCGAATCTATCACCCATTCTTGACTCTTGACAAAGAAAGCAGAAGCCACAAAGCTCTTCTCAGGAACCTCTTCTTTATTCTTCTTATCACGTCTTAGTTTGAAGCATTTTGCTTTCAGGTGACCTTTCTTCTTACAGTAAGTGCAGGTCTTGATTTGTTGTCTCGATACAAAGGCTGTCGTTGAAGCATCTGGCTCGGACTTACGAAATTCTTCTTGCAGTAGCCTGGTGCGTACTAATTCACTCGACAGACTTCCCGTGAGGCAGACAGTCTCGAGGCTGGAAACTAGATGATCATAATTTGCGGGTAATCCACTGAGTAATAGTTCCGCGATCTCACCATCCTCGGTTTCTTTACCAATATCCGCCAGCTGCTGAACGAGTGTCATCACTGCATCCACATACTGAGTGACAGATGAGTACTGTGTCAACTCGACTCGATGCAGTTGTCGTAGAAGTAAAACTCGACGATACAGGCCCTTGTCTTCAAAAACTTTGGCTAAGTTCGTCCATGCTTCTTGACTCGTTTTTGCGTTATGAACATACTGGTAACAGTGTGGTTTCACTGCTAGGCAGATTCTGGCGAGGGCTCGCTGATCTTTCCACTCTTCAACATCTATGCCTTGAGTACAAGACCAAACATTTTCTAGGGTTAATGCCATTTTCATACAAAACTTCCAAGTGTTATAGTTGCTCATTCCCTCGAGCTTATCGACATTGTAGTAATTTGTATTTGCTGAATTACTATTAGAGCCGCCAGTGGACACAGTGGCAGCAGCGTTGTTCTCGCTTGCGGTCGGTGGCTGTGTAGACGTGGTCGCCATGACTAGCAGCACGAGTCACGCGCTTGCAACACAAAATGCACGCGTCCACGCGGTCTTCGACCCTGCGATACTTTCGGCTATCAGAATCTCTTGAATATTCCCTTTTGAGTAAGATTTGTTGTGCCGTCTGGGCCCATAACCTATTGAGAGGTTGATCAGTGGATAGGACACGATACACTCCAAAACCACGGGAAGTTGATTCAGCCAGAAAGCTAATGAAAATACGCCGGGTCCATTAAAGCTGTTTTTATTTATAAAAACATACACTCAATGTTCGTCCTATTGAGAGGTTGATATTTAAAATATACTTAGATTTTAATTAGGTACTACAAAACAAAACATGTCGTTCAACGAGAGACACAGGAAGAGAGAGAGGGGGAGAGAGACAGCATCACAGTATCTGTCATAGCTACTTGACATTGACAGTGACATAACTATTTATATAGAGTGCGTTCAATATCCTAAATATTAACATATAGCACGTTTAGTATTACAGGTAGTCGCGGAAGATGTGGCGAACGAGAGCACATCAGAAGTAGGTAACCATTTTAAACCTAAAACCTTCAGTGTGTCATCATCATCTGTGAACTCGATCACAGCACGATGCGACTCCGGCAAGTGAGCGAGAAGATCTGATGAGTTGCTCGCTTTATTCAAGGCCTTGAATAAAGCGAGCAGTTCGTCCGCTAAGCGAGTACCATCTTCGTCAGAGGAAACAGAAGTGGTAAGATCATCCATATATAGCTCTTTCAGGGCAACATCTGCCGCGAGAGGATAGCGTTCGCGATAGTCCTCTGCCAATTGATGGATAGTACGCATTGCCAAAAATGGACTCGACGGGAGGCCGAAAGCCACAGAATTAAATTGAAAAATACGAATACTCTCGGAATCATTAAAACGATATAATATTTTTTGATATTTACGATCGTCACCTGCCAAGGAAATTCTCAGATACGTTTGACGTATATCAGCGGTAATTGCTACTTTAAAATATCTAAAGTTAAGCAAAAGCAAAAATAAGTCTGCCTGCAAATTAGGCCCTGTATACAACAAGTCGTTGAGCGAATTGCCGCTATCAGTCTTAGCGCTAGCGTCCAAGACTATGCGAACTTCGACTTATCAGGCCGGACAACAGCGTGGTGCGGGATGAAGTAGCCTTCATTTATAGCGGACAAAGAATAAGGTATTTTAGAAAGATAACCCTTATCTACAGGGTGGCCGGAACATTGACGTCCAAAAATAAAATTTCGATCCCTCGTATCGTGGGGTATTCGAATCACCCCCATGTATGTTCCGCGACTTTTCATAGTTTTCGAGTTATGAATTTTTTTCTGAATGTTTGAAAATTTTCGACCTGACAAACCTAAAAAAATTCTAAAAAAAAAATAGAGGGTTTTATCGAGTTTCTTTTTTTGCAACTGAATTTTCATAAGTAGTACTTTTATGCATAAAATAATCAGCTTCGTAACTGTGATGAAAGTTATGAAAATGTTGATCTAAAGTGAAAAATTTACGTTCGGTAAATTATGACTCAAATTTTCAACTTTAAATTAAAAATCTTAACAGGTGACTTCATAATTCCTAAGTAGGCTTCAAGAATGCGCCAGACTCTCAGCTTTCATAATCATAAAAAAAATGAAGTACTTAATAGGGCTACTTTGTTTAAAATCGGCCTTCAAAGACAGCGAGGTGGAAAAATTCTTAAAATTACCCATCTGAGTAATTATTTTTTTTTGGCTATTTTCTCGTTCCTAAGGTTAATTAATGATAAGAATACTGAAAACTAACCAACAAATAGTTTCAGAGTTGGGTAAGAAAAGTTTTACGTAAAAAGTGGTTTTGAATAAAACACAGATGATAATGTGAAAAAAGTACTTAATTTATTTTTAACATTTACAAAAGGTTTTCAAAGTGGCCACCACCAGCAGCAATACACATTCTACACCTACGTAAGAAATTGTCTGGCAATCGTCTAAAAGCGTCTCTGTTCTCTCTCACAACACGTTCAGCTTCTGCAATCAACTGCCTCAGCTCTTGTTCACTTGAACAGTCTCGGGCGTATGCTATTTCCTTGTAATAGCCCCAAATAAAGAAATCGATGGGGTTGAGATCAGGTGAGCGTGGAGGCCACCTAATTGGTCCGCTGCGTCCGATCCATCTGTTGGGGTATGTTTCATCTAAGTAATTTCGGACCTGGGTTGCATAGTGACACGGGGCGCCGTCATTTTGCAACACCATGGTTCGTCTGAGTTCGAGATTCACATCTGCCAGCAACAATGGAAGTTCATTTTCCAAAAAGTTTTTGTATGTTTCTCCATCAAGTCTGGACGGCAGTTCAAACGGACCAATTAGTTCGCCATTGAGGATACCAGACCACAAGTTAACGCTGAAGCGATGTTGAAATGTCGAAGCTCTCACTTCGAGTGGATTTTCATTCGCCCACGTGTGGTAATTATGAATATTGAATATTCCGGATCGCTCAAATCGTGACTTATCTGACCATAAAACTTTATTGAAAAATCCAGGATCCTCTTGCTCTTTTCGTAACATGGTTTGGCAAAAATCAACGCGCAATTGGTGATCTGTAGGCAGTAAAGCTTGGACTCGTCGGATGTGGAACGCGTGGTATTCTTCATCGTGAAGAATGTCTTGGATAGAAGTCCTTGGGATGTTCAGAGCACGAGCCATACTTCTCGTACTCGTAGACGGATTTCGCTGAACTTCTTCCAGCACCATTTCTCTGCGATCCGGGTTAGCTCTAGGGATTCCTTCATGACTGCCGCGTCGACCAGGAATGCGGCCTGCCATCAAAGTGTTGTGCGTGTTAATAAAAACACGATGGTCGGGATATCGCTCAGGTTGCGGCCCACCACGACGTTGAAGTTGTTCGCGATACAGTCGCGCTGCTTCATGGCCGTTTCCTTGTGCAACTCCATAAAAATAATGCATTTCTGCATATTCACTTAACGTGTAACTCATTTTTTACACTTCCACGTAAAAAAAGTCCAAATCAGAATGCAAAAACAGTCCAATAAACGAGCAAAGTAGTCAAACAAGTAGGCAGCGGAGTCCGTGGGCAAAGCGAGTGTGGTAAAGACAAAATGGCGACACGCGTATAGCAGTAAACACAATGTGAGTACGACTGAGGTACTTGTTTCGCGTTGGCTTGTTGCGCGCCTTGCGTGAGAGAGATAGCAATAATTCGGTCTCTTTTCCTCTCGGTCCATTGTTATTGCAGGTAAAAGAGTTGCACCCTCGTTTACAACCCATAGTCCACGAGAACGGATCGCGCAAAATTCATTAAACTAACATTTAAAAAAATCTCCGTGTTTAAATCTTAGCTTTCCTGCAGTCATTTTTGGTTAGCAAATTTAAATAACCTTAGGAGCGAGAAAATGGAAAAAAAAAAATTATTAATCAGATAGCTAATTTTAAGAATTTTCCACCTCGCAGTCTTTGAAGGCCGATTAAGGCCAAAGTTAGCCCCATTAAGTCCTACGTTTTTTAATGATTATGAAAGCTGAGAGTCTGGCGCATTCTTGAAGCCTACTTGAGAACCATGAAGTCACCTGTTTAGATTTTTAATTTGAAGTTGAAAATTTAAGTCATAATTTACCGAACGTAAATTTTTCACTTTAGATCAACATTTTCATAACTTTCATCACAGTTACGAAGCTGATTATTTTATGCATAAAAGTACTACTTATGAAAATTCAGTTGCAAAAAAAGAAACTCGATAAAACCCTCTACTTTTTTTTTTAGAATTTTTTTAGGTTGGTCAGGTCGAAAATTTTCAAAAATTCAGAAAAAAATTCATAACTCGAAAACTATGAAAAGTCGCGGAACATACATGGGGGTGATTCGAATACCCCACGATACGAGGGACCGAAATTTTATTTTTGGACGTCAATGTTCCGGCCACCCTGTATATAATCATTAATGACGTCGTTATAAGCTTGACGTAAAGCGGGTAGCGAATGAAATTTGCGTTCTAGCGCAGACAATCTACGCTGAGCGTGAATAAAGGAGTTACCTAAAGACTTAGGTTCACCCTTAAACGGTAACGAAACGATATATTGCCCGTATGAATCTCGCGAAACGGTCGATTTATAAAAATCTTCACATTCTTGAGATTCCGGACCTTTTCTGTTGACAGTAGGTACTTCCTCTATTTCCCAGAATTTTAAAACTACATTATTTAAATTATCTACTAAAGGGCCGAAGGACCAGGCGACACTGTCATGGTTGACATAAGGTATCTCCCCGATGACGATATAGCCAAGCGTGGTTTCTATAGCATGAGGTATTGAGCGGGCGTTGACCGCAGAATCAGCTGATCGAGAGGTAGATGTTGGTACAACCTTTTTTCCGAGCACAACAAAGGCGAACATTTGCGTACCAAGAATCGCGTCTATGCTTCCAGGTACATCCCAGCATTCATCTGCCAGCGGCAAACTCTTGAAATGCTCCATTACGGATCTTTGTACCGCGCGAACCGGCAGCGGATCAGCTATCTTATCAATTACTAACATTGTCAATTCGTATTGAGCGTCACTTACACGCGATTGTATGGTAAGCGACACGTAGCCTTTAATGGGAGTGGAAATCGTACCTACTGATTTTAAAGATGAATTAATAAGCGGGTGATCAGGTTATTTGACTCCCACTGTCTACTAGACATCTTATAATAAAGCGGTTTCCATTTATCGGAACATAAACTTGCGCTGTCGGTAAAACAACTAACGTATTCAACTGGTCACAAGATAAGTTATTATTATTACGAGCCGTCAATGACACCGAATTCTTAGAATTAGTACATTCTTTCAACTCGGCACTCGACGCCGCGACCGGTGCGAGCGAGACAGAGTTTAAATGCATACACAACGATTGAGCGCCGGACGCGTTCGGTTGCTGCTCGTGATTGTTAAAATGCAGCAATGAATGATGCCTTTTGTGACAATGTTTACAAGTGTTTGTAGAACCACAATTATAGGTAGAATGTTTACCACTAAAACAATTGATGCACATTTTATTATCTTTAATAAACTTAAAACGTTCTTTAACATCTAATTTCTTGAATTCTAAACACTCGTATAGATGAGTGTGTTGAGACGTTTTACAAAGAATACAAGCGGGTACGTTAACAATCTCTTTTTCTGTTACTGCAAAACTATGCGAAGTTTTCTCGTTAGAAGAACGCGAACGATTTTGTAAATTAGTCCCCTGACTGTTTTGAGGCGATGTATTCTGACGAACCGTAGTTGTTCGTTCAAGGATCTTTATGTGATGCCGTACGTAGTTTACTAAATCATCACTTGTAGGTATATCTTTATCGCGGACAGATAATTCGAAACTTTGTAGTACTTGCGAATCTAACTTTTTTAAAACGAAGTGAGTAAACATGAAATCGGGTAAATCGTCAATGTCTAACTGCCTTAACGCGGACCAAGATGAATGAACCTTTTCAATAAAATTATTTAATTGACCGGGTGAACCCGATGTAGGTTTAATGTCGACTATATTATTTAAGTACATAGACCCAAGTAACCTCTTGTCTTGGTATTTTGACACTAAAGAATTCCATATCGTAAGATAGTTAGACGCATTAGGAACGATTCCCGCGAATATATTTTTAGCGTTACCAGTCAATTTACCCACCAAATACTGGACACGTTGACCATCATTCAGACTTTTATTATCGTGAACGTTAGTTTTAAAGTACTGATAAAACAGTGGCCAGCTTTCCGGTTGACCAGAAAAACTTATTAATTCTAATGGCGGTAAGCGGCAGGAATTTGATACGACCGCGGGTATTTCTACATTCGCGCGGCTCGATTCTAAATTATTACGAATGTACTGTATTTCCGCAAATAATGTTTCGAAAGAACTCCAATTACTAAAACTAATTTTACAATCAGGGTCTAATTCTAATAATAATGTATTGTGTTGATCACAGAGATCGTTAAAGTTATTATATAATTTTTCGATATTCGAAGACGCGGCTAGAAAATCTTGTTTACTTCTAGTATCTATGTTGGAAGGAATTATTTTCTTTGCAATCTTGTACAAATCATTGACTTTCTCGAAAATAGCTTCCTTCTTTGCAACTATCATTTTCAATGTTGCTTGTGACGCCATTTTCGCGTGACCTAAGTTCACGGAATTCGTCCTAAACTTTATAGAAAATGCGCTAAGTATGAACCTAATGGATTATTGAACAAGTAAATTAGATTATTGCTCGTTTACGAGACTGAATAGACTTAATATCACTAAGTCAATAAGTCATTCGAAGCACGTGGCCTCTTTGTTAAGTTATAGATGCGTTATTTACTTGAACAAGCACAGTTATAAACTTAATTATTTAGGGTTTATTTTAATAGGTATATAGGGAAATCCTAAAAGGTATGTACTGGCTCAGTCCGACTCGAATGGACCAAATTTATAGAGGAGCGAAGCGGTAAAAATATAAAAAAAACAAAAATGGCGGATGGACAGTAATGTGCGGGGCGAGGATGTTTGGTCAGCCAAAGATACACTCACCAGACGAGAGTCAAAGAGAAACACAACCCACTCACCTCCAGTATTCTTCTGACGGCCTGAAGGTTCCTTCTAGACTTCTGTTCTTCTGTTCTGGAGACAGCTTAGGTACACACGCGAATTTAGCGCGAAGTTATTGCGGATCCGCGTTGATATTATGCAATTAAAGTTTATATTATATTATATTATTGACACGGAACACGAAAATATATTAAGGAACACGTGGTAAGTCGTAGAAAGTTCTTATAGGTGCTTGCGACACGATGAGAAGGAGTGTTCTCTCCGATAAACAGAAGTAGACTGACTAAATGAGCGGATGCGAGATCCCAATGAACCGCTCGACCGAATGAATGCGTTCTTCGGCGCGACCACAAATATTCAACCCGGTTCTCGTGCTTGCTTTAACCTTGTTTCGTTCTTTCCTGTGGGAAGCTCGTAGTGACTGAATTTTTTTCTTAATATCGGTTATATCCGAGTTTGGTTCATATTTTTTTGCAATATCCACGAGTTTATTATATGCTGCAAGCCTATTTGCTTTGTTGTTATACTCGCTTGATTTAGTTTGCCATAAACAGGGACAGTCTCGAAAGGCATTTATAAATTGTATTATAAAATCGTGGCTGCAAGTACGTAGATCTATTATTGTGACACGGACTGAGCACGCACGTTACGAAGTTTGTAGTAGGTAGGTACACAGCTCTTCTGGCGCACATCCGTCCTCTAGCGCTGTCGCCGAAAAGTGACGGCTCGGCTCGCCGGCCGTGATCGACACGCGGTTTTGCATGGCGAGCCAAGTAAAAAATATAGCACGACGACGAGCCGCGAGCCAGGCTCGGCGGTATTTAAAACCGTGGTTTTGCAATGATACACCGGCGAGCTTTACCGACGAGCCATAAAACCGCGGTCTTACTCGTCCGTCGATCAGGCCCTTTACGATTTGTTTTGGAAAGTGCTGTTTTATAAACACTGGCGGCAACTGTGAGTCACGTCACACAATGGTTAACTTTTCTTAGTGTTTCAAAGAAAAGGGTACTTCTCTGATTTTGTGCAAATCACATGTCCGTGCATTTTTTGGCGAATCTAAGCATCCTAAAAGCCCGCAAATATTTTTTATCTATAATTGGGTAGCCTAACTTTTAATGCCAAGAAGAATTAAAATTAATCATGACGAGTTAATGACTCAAAATAATATTTTAGTTGCTTAAATTTCATTACCCTCAGTGTCTTTGTTGCGACGAGTAAGAAAAACATTTTTATTTAATTTTACGTAGAGGTTATGCTCTGTATTGTTAATTGAGGAACCTCAAGTACATCATAAGGAAATGAATTATGATTTTGCAAGTTATAAAATTGTTATTATTTTAATACATTGTCATAAAAACAATTTGTCGTTAAAAATATTACATTACCTTCAGCCTATCTTGAAATATCAAAAATTGTGCTGTATATTGCATCGTACCTGGATCGAGCACCCCCTCCCGCCTCCGCACTTGCCGGTCGGATACTTTTAGTTTTAAGGCATTTGTTATAATGTATGTTCATGTTTATTATTATCATTATGTACCGTAATCGATTAATTGCAGAGTAAAATAAAAATCAGTTTGAAAAATTCATTACCCTCACTTTCATTACCATCGATTACCTTCAGCTTTGAAGGTGAGGGTAATGAGACTAAAATGAAGGTAATGAATTTTTCATATTATTCTATGTTATATTATATTCAACCCTAATAATATATTATTTTAAATGTTTTTTACGAAGAAGGGTTATGTTTTCGATTTTGTGCGTTTAGTATGTATGTATGTATGTGTTCATTTCTTTGGCACGCTCTACAACCTAAACGGCTGAACTTTTCTATTCTAACAAATATTATCGTTTTCAGGAAACGAGTATGGCTAAAACGAAAACTAAAAAAACTCGCGAAGAAAAGCTTGCTCAAGCAAGGCTGCATAAAAGGAAAAAGTACGAGGAAATTAAAAACGACCCCGAGAAATATGCAATTCAGAAGGAAAAAGAGAGACAGAGATACTTGAAACGAAAAGAACAAAATAAAATAAAATCTGTTGCTAAAATGACACCAAGGGGAAAAAGACTTCAAAGAAAAAAATGGAACGAAAATAGTAAGCGTTATTTAGAGAAAAAGAAAAAGGAAAGGGTAATACAACAGATGCTGATTGATAATTCACCTCCAACAAGTGATAGAGAAGAAAATGTAGCTGAACAAGACCCATTAGAAGGGCCATCACACCAATCAGTAGAGGTGTCCAACATAAACTGCAAACGGTGTCAAAAAAAGGATAAGATAATAAGAAGACTTCGTTATAGTTACAAGAAAGAGATTGGTAAACTGAAACAGGAAAAGGAAAAAGTTATTAAAGAAAAGGATGCAATGAGAAAAATGTTGATAAGGCAAATAAATAAACAACGAAAAATACAAGCAAAACCATCAACAAGCGAGAAAGTGGATAATTTGATAAAATCAATAAACGAAGACAAACGAGAAGAAGTAAAGAAAAAAATTTTATTTGGAGAAATCATATCGAACAATTTAAGAGATGGATTTAAAGTTTTAAGAAAGAAAGAAAAACGAGAGTTTAGCGATATAGTCATGAGAGACAAAGACCGTTTCAAGAAGCACAAGGTTTTAGGTAAAGCGTCGAAATTTACAGTGCGAGATAAAAATAAAATATGTCAAAGCAATGAATCAAACATGGATGCAGAGAGTAAAATCAAACAAGACGTAGAAGATTTTTTCGAAGATGACTGCAATACTAAAATGTCTCCTGGTAAAAAAGAATTTATCACACGCAACGGACAAAAAAAACAAAAACGATATTTATCGGACACATTAACCAACCTCCATAAAAAGTTCATGCACGTTCAAAACAGTAATATTGGATATTCTACGTTCTGTAAATATCGACCATTTTGGGTTCTCTACCCAAAAGAATCTGATCGTAATACATGTGCTTGTAAAATACACGTAAATTTTGACTTGTTAGTCAAAAGTCTTAACAAGACAAAAATCACTAAAGAGGCAAATGGAACAGCTATATTGGAAAGCTTGTGCTGTGATATACACAATGAAGAATGCTTAAATCGAACTTGTGAGGTATGTCGAAACAGAGTAATTAACTATGAAGAATTTAGCAATGAAGAGAAAATAAACTATTATCAGTGGTGCGCAAAAAAAGAAACCTACAATGTGAAAGGGCAAGATAAAACAAAAATTGTTACCGTAAAAACTCGATTACAAGATTACCCACGAAACGTTATCAAAAAATTGGAAGATTCTCTAAAATCTTACATTAAACATTGTACTAACATCGTTGTCCAGTACAAGAGTATTAAATCTCTGAAAGCGACAATGACTACAAAGGAAGTTATGCTACACATTGATTTTTCCGAAAATTACTCTGTCAAATTTAATGAGGAGATACAAAGCTATCATTTTGGCGGCAGTCGATTGCAAATAACGTTGCATACTGCGGTTGCGTATTTAATTGATCCAGAAACTGGAATCATGAAGTCATACAGCGTTTGCAGTATCAGCAAATGTAATAGACATGACGCAAGTGCTATATGGGCACATCTCATACCACTAATAGGTTATGTAAGAGAAATATCACCACTGATAGATACAGTACATTTCGTATCTGACAGCCCTTCAAGTCAATATAGGAATCGCTACATTTTCTTCGTTATTAGTCAACTGCAACAGGATTTTCCAGAGTTAAACTTTATAACCTGGAACTATTTAGAGGCTGGACACGGGAAAGGAGCGCCAGATGGAGTTGGTGCTGTCCTGAAGAGAACCGCAGATAAAATTGTACAATTTGGTAATGACATTGGCACAATGAAAGACTTTTGGGAGCTCATTCAAGTCAAGGTAAAGAATGTCAAACTTTTATCTGTCTCAGAGCAAGATATTGAAGACAGAAAATTTCCCTCGTCGGTTCAAGGATTTCGTGGAACGATGTCTGTGCATCAAGTGCTTTGGTCATTTAACAGGTTTCGAATAACCTTCCGAAAACTAAGTTGTTTCTTGTGTGAAAACGGTGAAATATGTTCACATAACTACCATCTTGGATTTATGAACTTACCTTGTCTTTATGAAAATGTCGATCCTGAACATCTGCAAGATTTCTTAAATGAAAACACGACGAACGAAGTCCTTCGAGAAGTGACAAATGCTCAAACCCCTACTAATCAATTCCTGAATAGATTTACCACTGAAGCACCACAAAATATAAAAAAAACATCAAATAGAGCCCAAACTAATAACAAAATCACCATACTATCTGACGTAAAATTACATTGGACCAACACTTCTTTTATTGGCAATGAAATGAAGAAAACAGATAATACCAATTTTCAACTTGATTTTCAAAAGTTTGTTTCTGGAAAAGTCGCGGTAAAAGAACAAGGAAAAGAACAAAATAATCCCGACGATATTTTAGAAAGTGACAATGTAAGAAAAATAGTCAAAAAGGATAGAAAAGTGAAGACAAATTTTTTTTACCATTCAGATGATAGTAGCAGTGGAGGAAAAATAAGTGAAAAAGTCAGAATTGTAAAGAAAAAATCACGCATTACCTCATTTTTTGATGATTCTGATGATGAAAATATTTTTTAATTTGCCAAACCCAAAGAATTGACATTTTTAGGAATGTAGAACTAAGAAGTTGTTTTTTTTTAGCATGCTTGAGACTGTTTTTTGTATATTTATTTTGTTCATAAGAGAGATTAAATTATGAAACATAACTGCCCTGTTTTAAAACGCAGTAATATTTTTGGCGGTTTGACATAGCTGCAATTAAAAAAAAATTATAACTGTTTTTTAATATGTCGACACGAAACAAGAGCTGTAGCAAGCTCTTGTTTCTCTACTTTACTTTACTCTAGTGATTTTGAATAAGTATGTTATTAAGCAGATATTATTAAGCAGGGCAGGTAGGTTTCATAATTTATATAATTACGTTACATTAAGTGATTATAATTTTATATTTAATTCAACTCGTAGCTTAAGTGAGCTCTTAAGTGAGACATGACTGATTAGATAACCAAACTTATTTGATTTGCGATAGGAGACTGAATATTTTTTTTAATTATGTTTTAAATAATAAACTCTGATTGTTTAAAATTTACGAGATTTTATTTACTTCATCTAATGATATAATCCAGCATTTTTTTATTTATTTATCTTAGACTAATTTCATTACCAGCATTTTTTTTCATTACCTTCTACAGTCCGCAATTTCATTACCAACTCCACTGTTTTCATTACCATCAGCAGTACAGAATTTCATCGGCCAATATCTACTTATGTAATGCGTATAATGTTGTATAAATTACATAAATAGTTTATGTTCTTGATACTAATTCTCGTGAAAATTTAAAACAAGGACTTGAAAATGTTCTCACATTTCTGTCAGAATTGCACTAAATCATAGAAATACCCAAAAACTGAAGTGAAATTGATTCTAGGCAAGACTGGTGCATCGTTGTCATCATTGCTTGTAAATATGACATACGAAATAGACTTGCAAGCTACGTTCTACATCATAAAAATTACCGTATGCAAAAAAATGTTTTAGCAACACGACTCCAATTTAGTAGAAAGCGCAAGAACCGATAAAATATACGAACTTTAGATACCTCTAGAGCTTTCAAGCATTGCATTGGTAACACGAGCGACGACTAAGCCATTGAATTGTTTCTAATGGCCGATTGGAGACCATGCAGTCTCGACGACATCGAAGATAGAACAAATAAAATAATTAAATAAATCAAAATAAAATAATTTCATCCTCACAATTTGGCTTTAGACAGGGGAAGTCTACTGAAGACGCAGTGCTAGCGCTGACATCTATCATCACTGAAAGAGTAGACAATCGAGATAAGTGCCTGGCCGTCTTTCTGGACATCAAAAAAGCCTTTGACACAGTGTCTGTCCCCACACTTTTACATAGGCTAGAAGACATTGGTATAAGAGGAGTACCACTTAAACTTTTCACGGAATACCTGAGTGAGCGCAGATACGTGGTTAAAATAGGATCAGTCACTAGTTCTGAAGAAATAGTGACTTACGGAGTAGGGCAGGGTAGTGTGCTCGGGCCGCCGCTATTTCTCATTTATATAAATTCCCTGTGCAACATGAGAATGGAAGGTGCTCACATATTCTCTTATGCTGACGATACAGCAATAGTGTTCGCGGGAGAAACATGGGAGAACGTTGGTCGCATCGCCGAACAAGGTCTGTCTACAATAGCTACCTGGCTCGATCAGAACCTTTTAACATTAAATATTTCAAAGACTAACTACATCTGCTTTTCGATATTCAACCGTACACAGCCATCACAAGATCTTCAGATTAAAATCCATACCTGCTCCAGCTACACTAACGCCACCTGCTCTTGTTTAAAAATCGATAAAGTATCTAGCACCAAATACCTTGGTGTTATGCTTGATCAAAGGCTATCGTGGCACTTACACCTAGAACTAATAATGAACAGAGTTAGGAAATTAATTTGGACGTTCAAAACTCTTCGACATGTGACTACTAAGGATCTTATCAAGCAAATTTATGTCTCCCTGGGTCAATCTATACTTACTTACTGTCTGCCAATTTGGGGCGGAGCATCTAAGACAAAGTTTTTGGAGCTGGAGAGGGCACAGAGAGCCTTACTAAAAGTCATGTACTTCAAACCGATTAGATTCCCCACTGAAAGTTTATACTTAACCTCAAACCTTTTGTCTGTTAGGAAACTATATGTCCTGCAGATAGCATTAAAAAAACACAAATCCCTTCCTTTCATTACTTCCAAAACACATTCTAGGAGAAAGAATAAAGTAGCTGAAGATTGTCCAGTGAATACTACATTTGCTACAAGGCAGTATATTAAACAATCTTCCCGTATATATAACGCTCTCAACGAACAATGTGCCATCTACTCTATGACATACCACGACTGCAAAAAAACACTTACTGAATGGCTCAAGAGCAAAAGTTACGAAGAAATCGAAAATATCCTACACAAGATCAAATAACTAAGAAACACATATAATATGTACACATATATCCACACACCTCCAAGCTACACATACCACATAATCATCTTACACACATGCCCACCCACTACATCCCGACAACTACACACACACACACTCTCACACACAAACACAGCCACACACACACTCACAAACATATCATACACCCAGTGCGCTCCCATACTGATATAAAAATACGGTTATAAAATGTTAATTAGTTTTAAATTAGTATTAGTATAAATTAGTATTAGTTTTAAATTAGTATTAGTTTTAAATGAATATTTCTGTTTTGCTTTTATTTCTCACACATTTGAAGAATGAGTGTAAACTGGAGGAGCGGATCCACCTAATACAAGCAAATCTTTGCTTAAAAGGTGACTCCAAACCTAACATAATTATTTACTAAAGTGATGAAATAAAAAAAAAAAAAAAAAAAAAAGAACGGACACATCGTGGCTTTTATGTATGTCAGTTTTAAATTTTCGAACCATTTAAATTGGGTGTATATACATACGTATTAACTATAAGATAAAATCACACCTATGCGGTTGTAACCATGGTCTGACTTCGCCATTGGTCTAGATCCCTGTTTAGCAGGACGTCTTTTGTTCGGTTCTTTGGTGAAGCAAAGTATAATTGGGTCTATTAGGCATTAAGTTAATGCCAATGGAGTCGCCTTCTATTACTTGAATTATGTTCATCCTCATTTCAGCCAAAATACGTTCACTGCTTGACATAGACCTCCCTCAAGTGTAGCCATTAATTGAACGTGACTTGTGAACTGGGGTGTATTCTAAGTAAGTTTTAAGATAGAACATTATCAGAGTTTCAAAAACTACCAACTAATTTCTATGTATTACCTGACCTGAGAATACTATTTACTAACAAGGATTTCGCCAACGCACACTGTATGGGATTCTATGAGGTGAGGTGGAATAAAACTAAAGAATGGCAATAAAAATCTAATATGCAAGCAGAAGTATTCTCATCAACGTGGTGAAGCAAAGACAACTGACAAATCACTTTTTTAAACAATATAACTGCTGTACGACAGCCAAACTCAACCAAACTTACTTTTGGTGTGGCCATATGAGAGAAAAATTAATACTCACTAAATAATCGAATAGAATCGATTACATTTCAATGAATAGGACGTTATTATAATATTAAAATAATACCCCAGTACCGATTTCAGTGCTTTTTCTTACTATATAAACAAACAATTACGTTTTGATTCACAATTAAACACATTTTGCTAAAATATGGCTGAATGATGGTTTATCATTGCCCCATAAAAACTAAATCTGTCAAAATAACGGGAGGCCCGCCAATGGCACGAAAGTTGAAATTCAAGAGAAAAAAAGCGCGGGAAATTCGTAACCAAAGGGCGCCTTTTTTAAAACAAATTTTCAAATAATTTATTTTATTCATTAAAAGTTTATTTGCTTGATTCTCTCATGATGGGGAAGAAAGGGAATCCTAAGAAAAGGAAAAAAGAAGATAATTTGTCTTCTGCTCCACCATTGGTGTCCTCTGAAGACGACGGTGGAGCCTCAAGCTCTTCAGAGGAAACTGTACCTGTTGAAGGAAAGGATAAGTATCGGGAATTTCGGATTCCTGACTACATAAGGTCATATCCTGAAAACGGAGGCAATTTTGAATATGTTGTGTTTTTAGAAAGCATCGATTTAGTCCCGATCGGTGATAGAGACATGATGTCCCTATCAACCAACATTAAAAAATATAATAAGGGCGTAAAACAATTGTTACGCATGAATAGATACAAAATTGGTGTAATTTTCGAACGTCCTGGATTAGCCAATGCGGCGTTAATAAATAGAAAATTCCTAGATGGCTATAAATTAAAAGCCAGTATTCCTGCAGCCGCTACGGAGAATACAGGTGTTATCATGCATGTTCCCATTGATC
Source organism: Diarsia rubi (assembly GCA_932274075.1). Lineage (NCBI taxonomy): Eukaryota > Metazoa > Arthropoda > Insecta > Lepidoptera > Noctuidae > Diarsia > Diarsia rubi. The sequence continues at coordinate 7,687,020 of OW026427.1, forward strand.
TCAGCAACGAACACATCTACAATGCAATAACCAGCACAAAGAATATTATTTCTATTAGAAGATTTATGCGTCGCACTATTTCAGAAGGAGGGGGGGTGTCCTTTCAGCCTACGAAGACGGTGTCCATCACATTCTCGTGTGCAGCGATACCCGACAGTGTAGACCTGAACAGCTGGCGGTTCGAAGTTCGTCCGTACATTCCGCCGGTAAAACAATGCTTGAAGTGTCTAAGGTATGGCCATATAGCTAAATTCTGTAAGAACTCACAAAGATGTTCCATATGTACCAAGGATCATAATTATAAAGAATGCCAAATACCTTCAACTGAGGCAACATGTTGCCACTGTCAAGGTAAACATGTAGCAATTTCGTCACAGTGCCCAATCAAACAACAAAAAGTGCAAGAAAACAAAAACAAAATTAATAAAAAATCATATGCAGATTTATTTAATGAAAAGTCATTTCCATCTCTTTCAAAGTCTAGTCCTGCTAAACAATTACAGTCACTAGTTGAAACCAATTTTAAATATTTTAATACAGACAATAGTAACATTAATTTCTCAAAATAAAAATAATGAAAAGAGTATTTGCACTCAAAGCATAAAAGATGTCCTATTATCAAAAATTCAGAATAATATAAATAAACCTTAATATTATGGATCAGCTAAATATAGTTCAGTGGAATGCCCAGAGCATTAATAGTAACAAACATACTTTTTCGTATTTTTTACATGAGTTCAACATACATGTAGCTTTACTGTGTGAGACTTGGCTCAAGCCTCACATGAGATTTAGTATTAAAGGATATAATATAGTAAGATTAGACTCAGGTAATACACACAATGGTGTAGCTATTTTAATACATAACAGTTTACAATTTAGTAAAATAGATACTTTATATGATGATTCCATACAAAATATAGCAATTCGTTTAAAATATGGCAATAATAAAGAAATTTCACTAGTCAGTTTTTATAGTCCCGGAAACGCTCCATTTACTAAGTATAAGTTTGATAATTTAATTCGTAGTATTCCTGGTCCTCTCTTGGTGGGTGGAGATTTCAATGCACATCATTCGGCCTGGGGATGTAACAGTGTTAACATTCGCGGCCGAGAGGTGCTTGAAATCATTAATGACCATAATTTGGTTTTATTAAATGATGGAGAAATGACTACCGTAGGCTCTGATACGTGGCAAAGAAATGCGCTTGATTTAACTGTAGTATCAACTTCAATATCATTGTCTTGTAACTGGTCTGTTCATGACGATCCGTTAGGTAGTTACCATTTGCCTGTAATTACAAGGGTACTTATTAATAACAATTATAATATCTCACATGATACAGAAACTTCAAATTTACCAAAACATTTTAATTTTAACTTGGTTGATTGGGTAATATATAAGAAGAGTGTTGATAGTTTGATAGTCGATTTTAAAATTAATCAAGATAACCCACTACAGTCATATAATGACTTGATAAAGTTGTTAAATTTAGCTATTATTAAATCATTACCATCAACATTAAGACCTGCTACATCTTTTAATACAACATTAGTAAACAATAATCGTAAAAAACGCATCCCATTACCTTGGTGGAATTTGAATTGCACTAAAGCAGTAGAAGACTCTAGGAATGCCTATACAGAATTTAAATACAATCCTACATTAGAAAAATATATTGAGTTTAAAAAATTACAAGCTCTTAAAAAGTTAGTTTTAAAAAGAGAAAGATATTTAAGTTGGATTTCTCTATGTGAGTCATTTAATAGAACTACTCCATTATCTAGAATTTGGCAAATTTCAAAAAGATTTAATAAAACATTTACACCTTCAAGTAATAATATTTCTTCTTGGGTATTCGATTTTCTTAAAAAATATACTCCAGATACAGTTGAGGGGCCATTTAAATCAATTCCTTATGAAGTAAAAGTTTCAGCACAATATGAATATTTAATTTATCCATTTTCTCTTCAGGAATTAAAATCTGCAATATCATTTAGACGTGATTCAGCTTTTGGCCTTGATGGAATACCATATAAAATGTTGAAGAATGTATCAATTAAGGCACTTTCTCATATACTAAGTGTTTTTAATTTACTTTGGCAGGAAATGATCATCCCTAATGAATGGAAAATAGACTGTCTCATCCCAGTACTTAAACCTAACAAAGTAAGACACAAAGCAGAATCATATAGACCAGTAGCATTAACATCATGCATGGGAAAAACCTTTGAACAATTAATTAAACAAAGACTAGAATTTTATATAGAAAGTAATAGCCTATTACCATCCAATCAATTTGGCTTTCGACGTGGTTGCTCCACTCGAGATAGCATTTCTCATTTGCAATTAGATATATATAATTCTCATAAAATGGACAATCATTTTGTTGGTGTGTTCTTTGATGTAGTGGGTGCATTCAACAACATCAATCTGCACATTTTGTGTGGTGAACTTCGTGCCCTTGGTATTCCTGAAAAAATTATAATATGGATCTTTAACTTTCTGCATGGTAGAGAGGTATATGTCAAAGTGAATAAATGTTTAATCGGGCCACGTTTTTCATACAAAGGGGTATGTCAAGGTGGCATCCTCAGTCCATTGATTTATCTTCTTTATTTACATAGATTAAACATTGTACTTGGTATTGAAGTGGCAAATTTGCAGTTTGCAGATGATTTGGTTATTTATGCTTCAGGTTCAGATATAAGTTCTGTTGAAAGTATTTTAAACACAGCTTTAATTCGCCTAAAGAACTATTTTCATTATCTAAACTTGGACATTAGTCCAGAAAAATCTAAAGTTATAGTGTTTGGAGAGTGTGAAACAGACCTACATATTTATTACAATAATAGTGTTCTTCCAATAGTGAATGAAGTGAAGTTTCTGGGTATAATTTTTTCAAGCAACCTCTCATGGACTAAGTATGTTGATTATCTGTTAGGTAGAGCAAATAAAGCTTTTAATTTTGTTAAGTCACTGTCAATTGCAGCTGATCCTAAAATTTTGCTTATGTTATATAAATCCTTAGTCCGTAGTCATTTTGAATATGGATTTTTATGCTTTGGGTCTGATCAGAGATTGGTTCACAAATTGGAGATTCTTCAAAACCACAATCTTAGATGTGTAACTGGTGCAATGAAGACAACTCCAATTAATTCACTTCAAATTGAGTGTAACACTCCTCCTATGAAAATAAGATTTCAGTTTTTAAAATCCAAATACATTCTCAAACTTTTATCTTTCGAAAATCATCCTTTGTTAAAGAAAATATTATTTTATCATAGAGTATACAGTCCCTCTAATTTCGTAAATGTCCCCTACATATTTCATGACTTTTCTAATATAATCAGTATTGATGATCAATATCAAATTGAGAAATGTAAAGGCAGATGGCCATGTTACTCTGGTAATTATATTAGCAAATTCTGGCCCATGGACATTTACATTAACCGTGACCTACGGAGTAAAGAAGATGTATATCAGTTAATTGCAGAGTTCCCTGGGTACAGGCATATATTTACTGATGGATCCAAAAATAATAGAAATGTTTCGTTAGCCATATATCTACCTCATCTTACTGTTGGACATGGAGTTCGGTTACCTGGAGCCATGACTATATTTACAGCAGAATCTCTAGCCATTTTATCAGCTCTGCAGTATATACATGAAAAAAATCTTGGGCACACAACTTGGCTTATAGCGACCGACTGCATGAGTGTTCTCATGGCCTTACAAAACCCGAAACTGGACGCCAATACTGGAAATATTTTATATGAGATTAGGACTTTATACGCTGATCTTAGTTCTAGAGGATATATGATAAGTTTGTTATGGACACCCTCCCACATAGGAGTAGCAGGAAACGAAAACGCAGATTATCTTGCAAGAGTTACTAGTGACGTTGACATCCCAGCTGAGACGAGAAATGTTGCCATACCTAGTTCCGACCTGCTTACTAAATTAAATGAACAAAAGATCTGTAATTGGCATGAGAACTGGCAAGAAACATTAAGAACTAAAGGAAAATGGTATGCGAAAATAAATCCAGTCATTGGTTCTGTGGTTCACTAAATCTGATCTTTCAAAGAACAGAAAATTTTATACTACTATAAATCGTCTTAGACTTGGTCATGGAAGATTCAACGCACATTTAGCCAGAATGAAAATTATAACATCGCCTGTTTGTGTCAATTGTGACTTAGGAAGTGATCAGACCCTAGATCATATAATTTTTGAATGCCCAGCTTATGACTTACAAAGAATTCTTCTAACTGATAAATTATTGGAAGTATATAAAACGCCAGCAATCATCCCGCGCGACATTCAAGGTTTGCTGGAAAATCACAGTACATATTTAGCACTGTATAAATTTTTTGACACCACTGGATGGGCAATTTGACCGTTCGGGGCGACTTAGTAGAAGGATATGACCTGGATATGACCTTACTTCACAACATGATTAAGACGAATACACGGATATGACATCATATTATAATGATATTGATTACAATAATGAATACTGAAGACATGGCTCTGGCCTAACATAAATTTAAAACAAGGTGTAAACTATTATGGACGAGGCTGCGGCCTTATTGACTTTTGTACAAGAAGGATAAAACTGAAGACGAGGTTTCGGCCTTACTTACTTTTGAACAAGAAGGATTAAACTGAAGACGAGGCTTTGGCCTTACATATAAACAAGAAAGATAATAAGCACTGAAGACGAGGCGGTATGGTCCAAGACCTTAGCCTGCCCATGAAGGGCGAAGGAAATAAAAAAAAAAAAAAAAAAATGAAATTCAAGACTCGGCAGTGCAAATTGTAAACAAAACTTTAAGTAAAAGATTTATACTTTGATGGTAAGTATGTATATACTTATAAATGATTATGAATAAAATGATATCTATGGATGTAGTTAAAGAAACGATGAAGTAGCAGTTTAAGCTGATTTTTCAGTAGGTATGACTTCACGCAAACGCGTTTCTGTGCGGCAAATAGAACTGCTGGTGGAATATTTGGAGTGGCCCTCCTTTTTTTTTTTTTTTATTTCCTTCGCCCTTGCCCGTGGCAGACTAAGGTCTAGAGAAGGGAGTGCCATCACATCACGCCTTTGGTCAGAGTGCGCCAACATATTAAATGCCGAGGCAGACGGGGATCAAAGAGCTCCTAAAGAGTGGAGCAAGGTCTGTTAGACTCTATCGATATTGTACCTATGTGTATCGGTACATTAAACTTGGGTAATTAACTAGATTTGTAATATTTTTAGTGGTATACCGACTATAAGTGCCGCTTACTTAACCGCATCAAGCAGATTCGGCAAAATCAAAGTGGTACAGGTGGAGGGCCAGGCGTACCCACATCTTTAACCCCTTTGGATGAAAGGATCGCTGCTCTGCTTGATGCAGGCATTCAAGCTGTGGGGAGGAGTGGCACGCCCCAAAATGAGGTGCAAATAAATCCTTTGTCGGTAAGTTATGTTAGTTACACCTTTCCTATCTTTATAGTATTTATGCTCAGTTACAGTGAGTGGTTTTTCTTTTTGCTTTGCTAGCCTGCACCCCACGCAATTTCTCCGTTGCCTGCATTTCCCGATTATGAAACACTTGCACTTCCCACATTACCTTCAGATGGTATAGAACATTCACCTACACCCAACAATAGTATTAATATGTAAGTTTCAAATTATGTCAAGTACTAGTAACATTCTAGCTGTGCACTAACTATTACTAACGGGTAATATTCATAAATGTTATTTATTTTTTCAGAATTGAAGATATTATTTATTATTATATATTATTATTATATTATTGATGTTCCACCCGCAATAACACAAAACATCACACATTTTACTGAAAGGTAATTATAGTAACTTGTCATATTTAGGAAATAAATAACGGTCTGTATCCATAACATAATATTTTTATTTTGTTTCAGTGAGCAAGAGGCTACTGCAACTAGGCAGCGTCGCAGCAACAATCCTCGTCGCCGTCGTAGACAATGTACATATTTTCATTATATTAGCATAATACATATTCCACTTTAATGTAATGGAAAATTAAAATGATTTGTAGGTAATTTTTTACCTTTTAACTGATTTTTAGGTGCCTACATTTTTAATATTTCTTAATTTTTTGCAGCACCTCCTCCATCTTCAGAATTGGACCAGGCTCAAAATAGGTTGACCAATTTAGAAAAGTCTAAAATAGAAGTGGAAAGGCTTGTGGCTGAAGGCTACAATAAGATGGCCGATGCCATGAACAGAGTGGCTGATGCAGCAAACAAATCAGCAGATGCACAGTGCCGCATAGCAGAAGCGCTGGCAAATATAAATAGTTCCTTGGTAATAATATTTATTAAGTTTTGCACACACATTGACTTGATTATACTGATTATAATGTAATTGTTATTATGTTTATAATCTTAGTAGAAACTAAATTGCAGTAATTTTATTTTTAGGCAAGACGGCGGACGCGGCTGGCGTCTTCAGATGATGAATAAAACAAGCAGATTTTATATTACCTCTTACAATATTAACATAATTTTTAATACAAAAATAAATAATTAAGGTTATTGAGTAGAATTCTGACTCCTTATTCCCTATGTAGCCACAAGCGATTAATAAGAGCCTGTTGGACAGCCCGACCTTCCAATAAATCTCTGTTTGGCCGCCTATTGCCTTGAGCAAGTATACTCAGGCTTTCCGTACGCACATCTTCTTCAGCAGCTCTACGCCGTACACGCATTCTTTCTTCTTGCTCACGCTCTAGATGTGTCAGTTGGGGTACTGGTAGTCGTGCCTTGTTTGCTATATTGTGCAATACCGCACAGGCATTCACTATTTGGCCTGCAAAAACAGGATCATAGTGAAGCATGCGTGCAGCTAATAAACACCTGAAACAAAAACAATTAGAAATTATAATAAATACCTAACAATACAATAAAAAAAGATGGGTCTCAATACATTCACTTGGTTTGACTTCTTGAGGTAAAGATAACAAAAAGAGTACAGTTATGAAAAGGAAACTTACAGAAAACTAGTTCTAAATACATACCTGAATCGAGCTTTCAAGACACCAATGCATCTCTCTACTGTATTGCGGGCTGAGACCTGCAGCTTATAATAATGTTCTTCAGGGGAACCTGGTATTGCGTTCAACACTGGGGTCATCATTATCTTCCTCAATGCATAACCGCTGTCACCTGGAAGAATAATAAGTTTTCAAATAATTATTCATAGTATTTTAATATAAACATAAGTAACTAAATAAATTAATATACTTTTTCAGTATGTATTAATAGGGAAGGACATTTACCAAGCAAAAATATTTCCTCTTCATCATATTTTTGGTTAAGATAGGCCTGTAATGGGTGATCACGCCATACTGCAGAATCATGCGTTGCCCCAGGTTTACTAGGGTCAATGCATAAAATGTTAAGATCTGCATCACATATCTAAAACAATAATTTTCAAATGTAGGTACAGTTTGTTTTATAAATAAAGTACATTAATTGATTAATTAGAGGTAAATAGATTACATACAATCATCACATTGAGAGAATGATATCCTTTTCTATTGAAGTATCGTTCTTCATGTTGGCTGGGTCTTATAATGGCAACATGGGTGTCATCAATACAGCCAATTACCCCTGGCAACTTGAACTTTCTATAAAAACTGCAAAAAAAACATATTTTGATCATAGATAAAATAATTAATATACTAACAATATCTCTAAAAGTAAGATTAAATAAATATAAACTTTACCATCTTTTAATTTCATCACGGGCTTCCCTCGTCATGGGAAACTTAACATAGTTACTAAATATGTTTCTCATGTTAAGGGCTTTAGTGACCTGCCGGATCGCTCTCGACACAGTGGGCTGTGATACTCCATGGCACCTGCTTTGGCCCACCAGAGTCCGATACGATCCGCTTGCCATGAAAGCTAATGTTATGAGAACCTGAAAGTCACACAATTATTTAGACTAGTGTCAAAGATAATGTACATAATGTGCATTACTTAAATCCAATACTATTACGGCTTCTGAGAGTCATAGCGTGATGTTAAATGGCCTATAAACATAATTTTGAATTGACTGGTAGTTCTAGGGATTAGCGTGTTCAAAGTCAAACATACAACAAACTCTTCAGCTTTATTAAATATAGATAAACAGGTCGGACTAACCTTTGCCTGTACACTCAAACCATCTTTCCTTCTCTCCTTCGGAATGCACGTTGATAATTTGGTTATCAATTGCCGAGTCAAGTCTTTGCTCAGACGATAGGTTTTCTGGAATTCCCTTTCTGAAATTCGGAATGGATCCACAGACAACCTTTGTCGTCTTATTGCTTGACGACGTTCTCGGTCATCAATTTCGGCAGCGAGGGATAAAATTCTCAAACCAAGTTGGAAACTCATATTCACTAAAATGGTAAAAAAACATTTAGAATTTCATTAAAAACGACTTGTAGTTGACTTGTCTACTTATAATAATCCATTTTAAACACTTGCATTTACAAAAAATACAATTTGATGCCAACAAAAGTAAATATCGAGGAACTTATGTTGTGCGTAAACTTCTAAGCTGTCATTTTGAGACGTCAAACGAATAGTAGAATACCGATCATGTTGCGTTCCAAAACACGCACAGAAGACGCGCAACAGTAGAATGCCGATTAATTAATAAAATAAAAAATATCTTGTATCAAGAGTAGTTGCGCTATAATATTCTTCGTGAACGTGGCGGGTGTACGTGGCGCACAAAGTGGCAACAGCTGCAAGCGAAACGTCTCCCTCGGTAAGCGCTTGGCGCCGACTAAAGCTACAGCATTATATTCAAAAATTGTTTAAAAATATTATTTTGCTTTGAAATAGAATACATAAGTTTTAAGTAATGTAATGTAGTTACCTTAACCCTTACACGTTTGTAAGTAATTCAAGGCTAAGAAATTGTGTTGATTTAGTTATATTTATTGATGATAGCCTAATTAAACATAAAAGTGATAGCAGAAAATGAAACTATAAATATTATTGTGTTTTTGGGATGGGGACAAATATGTCCCTATATGCGTAAAGGTAAACATTTTTTTATGTATGGCAAAAAATCTGATATTGATAATAAAACTCAATTCAATATATAAAAAACAAGTTATTTATTATACAATATTTATTAAAATAGAAAATATTAACTATAATGGTATGTAACAAAACAATTACGATCGGAAGTGTAACACAAATGTACATTACATGTAGGTAATGCAAGTGAGCTAATTGGTCTGTGTGTTATTCGTCCGATTTTCAATGCGAAGTTTTGCACATTGTACACATCTTTTTCAGCGTTTCGTTTTGACCATGACATGTGAAGGTACTCCCCTTTTTTGAGTGAGAGAAATTCGCTTTTTTGTCATGTAAAAAAAAGTAAAAGTTTTGTCACAGTAAAACACCGACCATTTTGCTCAGCATAACGTAAGGATTCAGGTATAACAATGTTATCAATCAATTTATCGAAATCAGAAACTGCATTGAATATATTTATAGGAGTCAGTTCCATATCAGGCGTGTTATTTAAAATATTTACTTCAGTAAAGTTGTATGCTGGGTCTTCAGAAAAATCACGTGGCGAGTATGAATTTTTTCGCAAATTGAATGTAGGGACAAAAATGCTAGAATCTGGATTTTTAACAGAATTTTCTTCTATAGGCGCGAAGCTGGGTTCTATTTCAACAGTCGACATACCCGCATCCATATCCTGCGCTATAAAAGCTTGATCCTCTTCATCAAGCCGTAGGCCATCCTCGTCGTCACTGTTGTCAGCCATCAAAACTTCAAAAATATCATCTTCCTGCAGCGAAAACTCTCTGTATCTGTTTGATGACATGATCTACAACAAAATATACAATGATTAGAATATAAAAAAATGAAAGTTACAACAAAGCAAAAAATATCATTAGTTATAGCAATATGTCTCCGTTCATGCATACAGGGACACCCGCGTCCCATATCATTTTTCGCAGACTATGCATTACTCCTACAAATAAAACATAAAATTTGTAATAAAACAATAATTGTACTTACCAACGAATATATTTCTTTGAAGAAAAACAGACGAAATTGATTTCTATAAAATAAAAAACAATTTTTAAAAGTTTGTCGCAATAGAAAATAATTTTCACATTTCGCGCCGGAATTTTTATGACAGATCACTTTTTTTTTGGTGTCGCCAGTGCACAAACATCAAAACATACTATAAATGGTAAAATAAAAAATCGAAAAGAGGTTCAACTTACCTAATTTATTTGTAAATTGCAAAAAATGTGCGGGGACAAATGTGTCCCAAATGCGTGAAAGGGTTAATTGTTAAATACTTTTTGTTTGAATTTGGATTAAATATTCATAAAGATAAAAAAAATAATTTCGTACGGAAAATTATCAGTAACTCTCTGTTTTACGGAATTATTTTCGGTGTGAAACAATAAACTGAATTTAGCACTCCCGAATAGAAGATATAGGGCATTTTTAAAAATAATTAGTAAAAAAAATTAAGTTGAGGTACATTTAGAATTCGGATATGGCAACCCTGTTTTGTCTATGCCGATTGCCGAAGAGAAAATTGCCCACCACTCCACCAGTCACCAATCACCATTTCACCACATTATTTCATATTTGTCTGAGAACTCTGAGAGTGTGGCATATTTAGTGATCTATTTCGTGAATTCCCTATTTTAGGAATTTTGGATTGCTATGTTGTTAATCGTTCTGTTTCCGTGCTATTACATCTGAATCAAGAGACGAAACATGTGTATTTACTGAGGGTAGTGTCTGTTCTGTAGCCAAAAGTTCGTCCAGTGAAGTGAAAGCCTCGTCAATACGCTTTCTCTGGTCGTTGTGTAAAACTTTCAATATTGTCTTGATAGGTTGTGATAAGGAGTTAAACGTATTTTATTGACACAGCACTTAAAGAATACAGAAATTACTAGGACTCGTTGTTTTAGTTCCAAAAAGAAAAGATGGAAGAGTTTTAACGTTCATAAAAGTTGGTCGCTTTCATTGTTCCTCTAAATCCTCGTTTATTGTAAAATTGAGTGGCTTTTTACTACATAACTTATTTTGTTGGCATGTTGATCATGTTGTTTCTATATAAGCAGAAATTTCGGACAGTGGGTCGTTTATGGGGCGGTTGGTCGCTTTCATTGTTTCTTTAGATCCTTGTATAATGTAAAATATAGTGGCTTTTCGCAGCATAACTTATTTTTTTGGCATGTTAAACTTACTGTTTTCAAATATGCCGAAATCGCTAGTATATATTTTGTGGTTTCAGTACCTACCAAAAATCTAGAGCTGAAATCTGTCTATTTATTGATTGACTAAATCTACAATATAAAATAAGGTACCTAAAAGCTGGAAAACAATAGTTGTTATCAAACTAGGTAGGTTACTTGCTGTCGCCAAATGCTGAGATTTTATCTTGTTAGTTCCCAAACTAAATGGGTTGATGTTATTCTTCTTCACAAATAGTTTTTTAGATCGTTTTCTGATTTGGTTTATCTATCATTTCGATTATCATGAGCCTAATTGATTAACCTGCAAAGGTTCTCAAATTAATATTAGAATCTGTTGTAATAATATGTCTGTGAATAATATTTCTTTGAAAAAACTCGAATCTTTCAATTTTTGCCAATCCAATTTTTTGGGGTTCACTGGTACACCTTATGCAATTTCATTTGTTTCGGCAACACACATTGTAGTCAATGATAGTGGATATTAATAAACAATTATTCAGCAATATTTTGTACCTAAGAGAAAGTCGTTATTTAAAACTAGATTCTAAATATTCTTTAACTGAGTATAAGCATTTTTGGATGAGATATAATTTAAGCCTTCTTTAGAATATTGCTACTGATTTTTCAGTTTTAAACGTGTTGGTTAACTTATTATATATTTTAATTGCCATATAATACGGGCTATCGCTTAACATTATGATTCTTGCGGATGGAGCGCATAACCTCTTTTTTTAGTATTGAAGTTGTGTGTATCTTCAACTGTAGTGAACTTGTTGATATTTTTGAAAACAAATATGCAAATGTCAAGTATGTACATATATAGACGAGAATCTGATACTTTATGAAGTGTGGTTTGCAGGTCTCCGTATTATCTATTTGAGCTAAATTTCTTATCCACTTCTTTTGCATTACAAATAGTTCCTCTACATTAACACTATTTCCCCACAACATCACGCCATATCGTAGCCATGAGTATGCGTATGCGTAGTAAGCAGCCATAGCTGTTTTTGTGTTAGTGCTTTGTTTAATTTGAAATAAAGTGTAAGTGAATCTGGAAAGTTTTGTTTTTAAAAGTTCTATGTGGGACTTCTAGTAAATGTGTGTATCAATATTTATTCCAAGTAGACTAAATGTATTTACTTCTTCAGTCAGCGTGTTTCTGAAGGTTGTTTTTAGATTGAGAGGTGGTTTTTGTATGACCTAAATCAGGAATCCCAAACTATTTTTGACAAGTGACAGCTTTTCCAAAATGAACTGTTACTTCTGACCCCCATGGACAAATTACCTACTTTTAAGTTAGCAGACCATTATGAATAAGGGTATTCATAATGGTCTGCTAACTTAAAATAGCTGCTACAGTGTGTTATTTTTCATTCTGACTTAGGTCAATAGAAGAAGAAAGAGGTAGGATTAGCAATGCTTTAAGTTAGCAGACTATTATAAATAAGGGGGCCTATCTTTTTTTCCTATTGATACTAAATACTAAGGTACCAATTGGAAAACTTTGCACTTGGTTGAGTAAAGTTGCCTTCATTTTCTCATCAAAAATTTAACAAAATAAAAAGATAAACAATTAAGTAAATATCAAGTTATAATAATTATTACAAATTAGGTCAGAAAGTAAACTTCATTTGGATCCAGTATTTCCATTCCTTCTAAATTCACTCTTTCCTGTTGCGGTACAGTTTTCAAAATCTGTCATGTCATTCATGAAAGCTTCGTTAAAGTCTTAGCTACACTTCTGACATACATTTCTGGCTGTTAATAATATCTCGAAGTCATATAAAAGTAAATGTTCTTCACAAATGCGTGCAGCAGGGGGTGTGTAATAGTTGAAATCTTTAAAATGCTTTGGTATTCGTAGTTTGGATTCCTAAGTCTTGTCTCACCGGAACATGCAAATACAAAACAAGAGTTTGAAGTATTTGCTGCTCGACTGACATGCGGCAACTGTATTACAGAGGGTTGTTGTTCGCCACCTGCTGCTCCACGTTGACCACCAACACGCGGCACCTCAACTTGATCTGGTTGTGCGCATCGGCTTGATCTGGTTGTGCGTCGGCTTAAAGATAAAGATAAAGATAATTTTATTTGTTCAAAACATGAGTATACACAACACATGGCATGCAAGATGTTACATCAATAATATAGCAGACAGTCATGTTTTGCCTGAATGGCGTACAAATATTGGATGTAGGACGCTAGACAGCATCAATTAATTTTAAAATTGTCCATTTATACACATTTATAAATAATCAATAATTCAATTTAGAGCATAATTTGAAATTAGACAGGTACAATAAAAATAATGTCATAACCTCGAATCATAATAACACAATAAAAAATAAAAAATTAAATTGTCGGTTAGGAATTCGTCAGTGCTATAGTAGACTTTCTCTAGCAAAAGGCTTTTTAATTTATGTTTTAATTTTTCCGTACTATATTCCCTCCAATGTTTTGGCAACTTATTAAATAAAATTGGAGCCATACAGAATATACTTTTCCGCATTAGTGTCGTCTTGGATCTCGGAATACATAGCTTCGTATTGTCGCGTCTATTTCGAACAACTTTATCTGACACTAAGGGGAATAAGTGTGGATTCGATTTGACGAACATAATGGTCTCCAAAATGTACATTGACGGAAGAGTTAATATTTTATATTCTTTAGGGAACGAGGCGCGCGAATGAACTTAGCGCTTTTGAGTGAGCGGATTTAACAGGTTCCCTGTCCGATGAATCAAATATGATTCACGTGACACTTTTTGTACCGACACTGACAAGTTCATGAATCATATATGAACAAAATTAGTACCAAGTTTATAGGCTTATTTCTGTTGGACGTAGCGGGATTTATGCAATTTTTAGTATAGGGACGTAGGGGAGTTAGGTAAATTATCTTTTTTTTTTATACGGATATGAATGTGCAAATAAATTTTACACAGTAAATTAGTATAAAGAAAAATAAAACGAACAATATTTATCTTAGCAAATTTATTGAAATTATACAAAAAGAATAGAAAAAAAAAATGGTAAGGTTAGTATAAATTCGAATTTTATGCGTATTAATTATTTGCACGTCTTGGATTTGAGTGTGCATCATTGAAACATTGCAAACAGTAAGCCTTGCCGCATTTCAGACACTCCATGTTGACTTGCTTAGTTTTCAAAGGAGTTCCTTCTGCTTTATTTTTTGCATAGCAGCTAACACACCGTCTACGAACAAGTTTATATATAAGTGTAAGTATAAGTATAACGGGCTGGTGTCCGCAACTCCACGCTCAATGCGCGTATTTAATAACCCGCACGCTAATGCGTGCGGGTGGGAATATCACTCGGTCCACCCCAGCTCCTCGAGAAAAGCCAGCAACCCCTTGGTGTTACTGGCAATCTCGTGGAGAGTACCTGGGTCACCGAAGTATTTGGCCCTGTATGGGGCAACCCCCGGACAGTGCAGGAGCACGTGGGCTGCTGTTTCTTCTTCCTCCATGCAGGCTCGACACAGAGGACTATCTGTGACTCCTATAACAAAGAGGTGCTTGTTAAAAGTACCGTGTCCCGTGATGGCAGCCGTCACTGTGCGTAGCTGCAGTTTAGTTAGCCGGAGCGCTGGTTTGGTAAGGCGGGCGTCGATGGCGGGAAGCGCCTTCTTGGCCTGCTTACACTCGCCGTGGTCTAGCCACAGCTTGGCGTGAAGTTCTTTGGTACGTTTCCTTACCAGCGTGCGAAGATAGCCGAAAGGTAGCGGCACGATGGGTTCTGGCCCCACCGCCGCCATGCTCGAGCCCCTTCGAGCGAGCTCGTCCGCTGCATCGTTGCCTCGGGAGTCGCAATGTCCTTTGATCCATTGAATGGTTATATTATTGAGGTTACCAACCTGGTTCAGGCGTTGTTGGCACTCGTGTATTAGCCCGGAATACATCGTGTGGATCCTTAATGTCAGCAGCACTGCCATGCTGTCTGAGAGTATGCGGATGGAGTGATCCTTTGCCTCCCGAGCCAAGATGGGGGATGCCCATGCATTCTGCCTGAAATACAGTGTTGTGGGCCCCCAAAGGTACGGCTATGTGGATATTGAGGTCCTCCGAGAAGACCCCGGCTCCAGTACCAGTACCTGTTTTGGATCCATCCGTAAAGATCCGTAATTCTGCAGGGTTAAGTCCCTCGCAGCGGTGGTCCTCATGGAGTTGGATTTTGTATTTCTTGTCGAATACGTACTGTTTGGGTACTCGATCGTTAACAGCTTTCACCAGGGGGAACTCACTTTGGATTCCCTCTAGTGCCGCAGTATGCTGCGTGCACTTCTTACCCCAGAGTTGTAGCGTATTGAGACGCAACGCCGTCATCGTTGCTTCCTGCTGAATGAACAGGTGGAGCGGTGGAAGCCCCAGTATCGCTTCGAGAGCTGCGGTCGGAGTTGTCCTCATGCAGCCTGTGATCGCCATAATAATAATAATAATAATAATAATAACCTAATATGCTTCCGGGAGGGCAACAGTCGCCCTCGAGTGATGCGTTTTGTGAGGCGGGCATTTGCGGGGACTGATATCAGTCCTCGAGACTACATGTCCCGTATCACAGAACGTATCGACTTCTGGAAGCAGAAAGTGTGTGCATGGGCAAACCGTATCCGTAGGTATAAGCGGCGGGTGGAGCGGTACACTCAGAATCGCACATTCCAGAGCGATGAAAGGTGGGTTTACAGGGCTTGGGAGCGACCAGACCAAGGTGTGGCTGACACGCTCCTGCCGGATGATGACGCTATGTGTTCGTTCTGGCGCAGCATCTGGTCGGTGCCTGTCAGCCATACTGAGGGTGAATGGACTCGAGATGTCGAGCGAGCGTGCGATCCAGTATCAGAAATGGGGGCAATCACTATCAGCCCCCAAGACGTTGCTCGTGCAGTCCGTCCGTTGCCCAACTGGAAATCTCCAGGGCCGGACGGGCTGCACAATTTCTGGATCAAGTGGATTACAAGATCGCACGCTCGCCTGGCGACTCTTTTCCAGTCAGCCTTAGAGTTAGGGTCGCTGCCCGAATTCCTGACAACAGGTATTACCCACCTGCTCTATAAATCTGGTAGTACCGCGGAACCTAAAAATTATAGACCAATTACTTGTCTTCCGACAGTCTATAAAGTTCTTACATCCATTTTGAGAACCAAAATCAACAAACACATTGACGACAATTCTATCATGTCTACTTCTCAGAATGGATGTAGGAACGGGTCCCGTGGTACAAAAGAGCTACTCCTTATTGATATGGCCATTAGCCAGCAGGTTCGCCGTTGCCGAAAGGATCTGTCGACATGTTGGATAGACTATAAGAAGGCCTATGACTCGGTGCCACATACATGGCTCATGAGGGTGCTAGAGTTGTATAAAATTGATGCAACCCTACGCACCTTCTTGATGACGTGTATGGGGCAATGGAGGACAGTCCTTCGCTATCCAGGATGTCGACAAATCCAGAGGAATAGCGAACCGATAAGGATAGAGCGGGGTATATTTCAGGGCGACAGTTTGAGTCCTCTTTGGTTCTGCTTAGCCTTGAATCCTCTTAGCACTCTGCTGGAGGATTCAAGTCTAGGCTTTCGGTTGAAGAGAGATGGTCAGGTTATATCTCACCTCCTTTACATGGATGACCTGAAACTCTTTGCCCCCAACGATTTGCAACTGATGGAACTACTGAAGGTCACTGAAGCTTTCAGTAGCGCCATCAAGATGGAATTCGGTGTGGACAAATGTGCAGTCATGCATGTAAAGCGAGGGAGGATTGTGGAATCTGTGGGAACCCAGCTCACCGATTCCATAAATCTTAGGTCCCTCTCAGCAACCGAAACCTACAAGTATTTGGGTATGTCGGAAGCACTGGGCATCAACGTTGCCGACATGAAACAATCGTTGAAGGAGCGCTTCTTTGGCCGCCTGAGAAAAGTATTTAATAGTCTTTTATCAGGCGGAAATAAGGTGCGTGCCTTCAACGGTTGGGTCATGCCGGTTTTGATGTACTCTTTTGGCATACTCAAATGGACTCAAACAGAGCTAGATGCCCTGGATAGGCGGGTCCGTACATTGTTAACCGCATATCGAATGCATCACCCACGTTCTTCGGTTATGAGACTGTATATCCCACGAAAGTGTGGAGGTCGAGGCTTTTTAAATGCTAAGACTCTCCACAACCGTGAGATATACAGTCTCAGGGAATATTTCCTGGAGGCCGACGTGGGGATGCATCGAGATGTTGTCGCGGTGGACAAGGACCTTACCCCGCTCTCCTTGGCTAAAGAGAACTGGCGCAAACCTGTAGTGCTTGACACTAATGAACGCATGGAGGTATGGAAGAGTAAGGAGCTTCACGGACGCTTTTTCCGGGCCCTACACGGGCCCGACGTAGACTTTCTAGCGTCCGTAGCCTGGCTACGATCCGGAGAACTCTTTGGAGAAACCGAAGGTTTTGTCTGTGCAATTATGGATGAAGTTATAATGACGAATAACTACCGGAGATTTATTGTGAAGGACGGCACGGTTGACATATGTCGGGCATGCCACCGTCCGGGTGAATCAATCCGTCATATTATCTCTGGGTGTTCTCGTCTAGCTAACGGAGAGTACTTGCATAGACACAACCTTGTAGCCAGGATTATCCATCAGCAACTTGCTCTAAAATACAGCCTTGTGGAATCGGAAGTGCCGTACTACAGGTATGTGCCCGACCCAGTTCTCGAAAATGGCAGTATCACATTGTACTGGGATCAATCCATCATCACTGACAGGACTATTGTAGCCAATAAGCCTGATATAGTGGTGGTGGATCGATCAGAACGGCGCGCAATGATTGTTGACATAACGGTCCCGCATGACGAGAACCTCGTGAAAGCTGAGAAAGATAAACAAATGAAATATCTTGACTTGGCTCGCGAGGTTGTCGACATGTGGGGAGTGAACTCAGCGATCATTGTGCCGATAGTCGTTTCAGCCAATGGCTTAATTGCCAAGAGCCTCGACCAACATCTGAGGAGGCTCTCGTTAGGCAGCTGGATCAGGGGCTTGATACAGAGAGCGGTACTCCTGGACACGGCTCGCATTGTTAGGAGGTTCCTTTCTCTGGAGCCCTGACTGCCGGTAGCTTGGACCCTGTTCCCGATACCGGTGGGCTACTATTTTTTATATTTCTAAATGTTTTTTATATTATTTTGTATAGGAATATTTAAAAATATAATTTATATGTATAAAGTTAAATAAAGGAATAATAATAATAATATTCCACAACTATCACACAACGCCATCTAGTCCCAAGCTAAGCAGAGCTTGTGTTATGGGTACTAGACAACTGATAAACATACTTATATATTTCTAAATACATACATATCATAGATAAATTACACCCAGACACAGAACAAATGATCGTGCTCATCACACAAACATTTGTCCTGGGTGGGAATCGAACCCACGACCTCCGGCATAGCAGTTAGGGTCACTAACCACTAGACCAACAGGTCAGTCAAAGCCATGCAGGCGAGCCTTTGCATTCTTTGCAGCTTGCTTACCGCTGTGATTAATTTGGTGCGGGGCCACCAGACCACTGCCCCGTAGGTGATCATGGGTCGGATTACCGCGCAGTAAAGCCAAAGTATAATTTTAGGGGATAGGCCCCACTTCTTACCTATCATCCCCCTGCACTGCCAAAAGGTGATGCAGGCCCTGTTAAGCTTGTTGTCAAGATGACTGCTCCAATTTAACTTACTGACCAGGATAACTCCCAGGTATTGACCTCGTTGGTTACCTGGAGCTCAGTATCGAATAGCTTAGGTAGGCGATGAGGGCCTAGCGTTCGTTTTTGGGTAAACATGACTAGTTTAGTTTTTGTGGGGTTCACTGAGAGGTCGAACTCAGCACACCATCGCTCAACTATGCGTAACGCCTGTTGAGTAAGGTTGCAGATTGTCCCTGTCACCTTCCCCGAGATGAGGATGGCGAGATCGTCTGCGTACCCAATATTGTAAAAGTGGTTAGCATTGAGCTTCGCGATGAGGTCATTAATCACCAGATTCCAGAGGAGGGGCGACAGTACTCCTCCTTGGGGACAGCCTCTGGCTATCACTGCTGACTGCTGCTCTACATCAAGGCGGACGACTCGTTTGCTAAGCATATTGGTAATCCAGTCTATCAGTACCTGCTCCACCCCGTGTCGGGAAAGAGCGGCGCTGATGCTGGAGAAGTTTGTTTTGTCGAAGGCTCCTTCGATATCTATGAAAGTACCCAGGCAGATACCCTTCTGATGTATCGCTTCCTCTATCCGGCCAACTACTAGATGAAGAGCAGATTCAGTGGACTTACCCGCGCTGTATGCGTGTTGAATTGCGTGAAGAGGTATTGCTTTTAAAACGCCATCCCTCTGCTCTCTCTCGCATATCTTCTCCATGGTTTTCAGGAGAAAGGAGGTCAGGCTGATCGGCCGGTAGGATTTGGCGTTACTATAGTCACTCTTACCTGGCTTAGGGATAAATATGACTTTCACTTCCCTCCATCCTTTTGGGATGTACCGAAAGGCCAGGCACGCCCGCAATATGGGCACCAGTCTTTCTGCTATGGAGGGCCCACCCCATTGCAGTAGTGCAGGGAACACCCCGTCCGGACCGGACGCCTTGAAAGGATGGAAGCACCCGATCGCCCACTGGATTTTCTCCAGCGTGATCATCATGTGAGCATATTTCCAGTCGTTTCCTGTTGGAGTTGCGTTTACCTCAGTCCAGTCAATTGTGGGCGTGAAGACGCAACCTGGGAAGTGAGTTTCAATAAGGACGCGCATCGCCTCTTCTGGAGTAGTGGTAAGCGTGTTGTCAGGTTTTCGGAGCACTACAGGTCCAGCAGAGTTCTGCTGTGCTAGTATTTTCCTTATCCTGTTTGTTTGTTGACAGGATTCTATTTTCCCGCAGAATTTCCTCCAGCCAGTAGAGCTTTTCTGCCGGATGCATTTTTTGTAGTTGGATTTGGCCGCCCTGTAGACGTCCTAATCCTCGTCAGCACAGCACGCCTATTCACAACCATTCGGAAGCAGTTTGTACCAAACCGAATGCCAATGTTATCGATGACGTTCACTAAACGCTATTCACACATCCGAAGCCGAATAATTTTGACAGTTCAAATTCGTTAGGAAGGCTTCAATCTTTCCGAGAGCCATTTGCTGTCGGAAGTGATATCGACTAGTTAATTTACCAACAATCAAATCATTAGAATTGCTTTAAAGTAATTTTAACATTGTCTGAAGTAAGTAACTACGTCAAATTTTAATGTTGTTTGACCGTGACGGATATATTGACATAATTTAAAAGTGATTGTGATATTTCTGGGACTTAAAGTTTATATTTTTTGGTAGATGGAGTATGTGATTGTACGAGCCAGGAACCGTCGGCGAGCCGCAGAACAACAGAGGCAGGAGACATTGTTCTATCATAGGTCGATAAAAGATGTGACAAATCCTTTTGGCGACCCGCGGTTTCAGTCGGTTTATAGGCGGCTAACACCTGACATGGCTCTTGGCTTAAGGTGAAAGCGTCAGGATAGCCGCGAAATTCAAATTTTCTTACGTTTTTTGCAATTTGCAGGCCAGTGCTAGGTTGTATGTTGATTGAAATGTTGGACGCGAGTGTAAGACGTATGTAGTTACAGAATTATAATCATCAAAATCATCAATACAACCCTCCAAGTTCATATATTTCGAGGAACGACTTTTTCGAGGTCAAAGTCATTCCTCGAATTATATGAACTTGGAGGGTTGTATTGATGATTTCATACAAGTTCATATAATTCGAGGAACGACTTTTTCGAGGTCAAAGTCATTCCTCGAATTATATGAACTTGGAGGGTTGTATTGATGATTTTGATGATTATAATTCTGTAACTACATACGTCTTACACTCGCGTCCAACATTTCAATCAACATACAACCTAGCACTGGCCTGCAAATTGCAAAAAACGTAAGAAAATTTGAATTTCGCGGCTATCCTGACGCTTTCACCTTAATTACCGAGATTAGTCCTTACTTCCCTGCTTCGCACTCATCTGCCGCAATCCCCATAGAAATTAAAGTAAGTAAAATGACTTCGTAAGTAACTATTCATTACTAGAAAGCTCCCATGAGTTAGTAAAGCCACTTTGTTTTATTGGTATGACCGCGACCGTCATCATTCTAACATGCTTGTAGAGGGTTATGAAGAAGTTTGCCATCAACCCAGGCATGAATGATTTTCACGAAGTCACACTACGCCATGAAATGAAAAAAAAAATTGATCCCATGTACAGCCATGTCAAGAACTTTGTCATACATTTTTTCTAATTGGTTGCCTGAGAGCATGGCTATCATAATTATAAGATATTTATATCTACCAAATTAACTTTTTTCGGTCAGACTGGAAGACGGCCCCAACATAGGAAAAGGCTAAGCAGATTATGTGATAGAAGGGTACCCTCATCAAGGAGCCAAATTAAAGGTAGAAATAGTTGGTAATTTTGGGGTACAGCTACCCTTGGTCACTGAAAATTCAGGCTTCTAGCTTTATCCACAATAAGTTTCAGGTAACTCAAGTGGCTTTGAGGAAAAGATAGTATGGCTGTACCTTGTCTTCAGATGCATTTCAGTTTTATTTAGTTATTCATCTAATATACTTACTTGCACTCTCATTTTAGGTGCTAGCTGCTCTACACTTTTATGGCCAAGGCAGTTACCAAAAAGCAGACGGGAGGGATGCCTGCATTAGTATGAGTCAGCCTTCAGTCTCAAGGGCCATTGCAGAGACCACTATGGCGCTTAACACACCTCAAGTACTTCGCAAGTGGATTGAATTCCCACGTGAAGTAAATAAAAGGCAACAAATTGTGCAAAAGTACGAAGACCTTTTTATTTACATACATTAATATTAAAAAGAGATCATAAAAATCACAGTTTCTTTTTCTTAATAGGCATGACGAAAGATTTTGAAATCCCCTTCCGTAATGTGGGTACATCTTTTTTATTTACGAAAAAACCTTTATTTCAATAATAAAGTAAAGTTTAACGAAGATATAAGCCATTTTTGAAAAAAAAAAAAAATAGAGCGCGAAAACAGCTCGCAGTGTCATGGCGTCGGGTCTGACGTCACGCCTAAGTAAACATGGAAATGTCAAAGCGCAGCTAGAGGAAACTAAAACAAACATTACCATAATTCGTGTGTTAAAAATGAATAACAAAGTTTATAAGTGGTGTGCGGTGCCTCAGTGTAAAAACACATCAATAGCAATAGTTTTAGCATTACATATTTGAATGTCAAAAATGTTGTCCTCTGGACCTGCATAGCTGACCCGGTGATTATGATAGTACCTAGGTTAGTATGAGAAAAGATACTAGTACATGCTTTGTAGTTACAGAAATTTACTCCTTTTGTTGGTTATTAACTCAGTAGCAAACTTTTATTACAAGTTGCGAAGGAGCTAACCTCAAAAATAAACTGACAAGTTTATTGTAAAAATAACATATGAAAGTGAAAATAAACTAAACTCCTACAAGCTCAAAACGAGTTTGTTATATTTTTATAGTGTTAGATACTTACTAAATTTACTTACAGGGAGGTTTTCACATTTCGGAACTCGGACGAGCAAAATTCTTTATTTGACCCAAGGAAATCGCCCAACATCAGTAAATCTATCCTGGGCAAATTTGAACTGTTTGCTTTTACAAAGCCTGATTCCATTGCTAAAGATGTTCACAAAGTATGGTAGTAACAAAAAAAATATCCAAATGCGTAATCGGCAACAAAACAACACAGTGAGCTAGTGACAGCTAGTGATGTTTACATTGGCGTGACGTAGTGCGCTATGATTGGTGTTTCAATCAAAATGGCCGATATCAGTATTTTAATCTTTTATTTTATTAAAAATCTTACTAATCTTAATTTTTTAAATAAAACTAATTCAGTGTCTTAAATCCTTTTCGTATGTAATTTCCCCTAATATCATTAAATCATTAATTCTTTGACTATGTCGTCACGCCTATTGAATACCCATGGGTAAATAAAGTTTAAATAAATAATAACTAAACATACTGTCTTATCTACAGCTAATCAGTAGTTCTACTTTCTATTTTAGAAGTTAAAATTATTACTTATCACAACAATCACAGATCCTTAAAACTAAACTAATATTATTGAGTAGAAGTACCCAGCATTCAAATTAATGTATACCTAACAAAACTTGTCATATCGAGCAAGTTATAACAATATCATTATAATTAACAAATTTAACAGTAAAATAGGAACTTTCTATTTTTAAACATAATATTATTCTAATTTTTAAATTACACCAATAACAGATTTTGCCTGTATAATATAAAGAAAATCTTCTTTTATTATTGTGCTGCTGTAATATTTTTGTTGTCCAAGAAGCCATACTCATTATGTATTTATCTTAAAATAATTTATATGCAAATTAGTTACCATGTAACTTCTGTTATTGTGTACTCTATGTGAACTTATAAAATAAATATTCATAAATCATAACCTCAGTTTAATTAAATGTAAATTTTTTAGAAACTACAGGAGTTTTGGGTTTCCTGGGGTTGTAGGATATGTGGATGGGACACATATTCTACTGAAAAAACCCAGCGTTCACGAAGACCTATATGTCAGTGGCGTGCAGTGGTCCCCCACGATGGGTAGGCTACGAATAAATGACAGCAAAAAAAAAAAAAGTAAGGTTGTAAAAACAAAACTTTTAAATACCATTCAAAAACTCACCACATTATTCAAGGTTTAACTCACGATTTTCTAATGACGATGCAAACAGAAGAAAGATTCGGCCACCTCAAATATCTCATCCAAGTGAGTGGGTGATAGTTACAGAACACGTAACTTGCAAGATTTTGGATAAATTTTCGTAATTCGGGTACATGTCTACCTTTACATACAACTTGAATCTTATCATTATACGATCCGCCCCTAAGACGACCCACTGACCGGTAATTGAGAACACTTATTACCTTAACATGTAATAAACACACATTATCAGCACAAACTTCACAAGTAAATACCATTGTTATTTGTTACGTGAATAAACAAGTAATAAACAACAAAATTAATATTTACACTACTGTTAATAACGTTAACTGTACGTTTTCGGTTTCAAAACAAAATCGCATTATATATTGCTTGTCACAACAATGAAACAGTAATGTCTTCCTCTTACGTAAAAAATAATTTCCAGGTTATAATTGTCGATAGAAAAATACTAGCAAATAAAATTGCATCATTTTCGTATCGAGTTTGTTCACAACAGCGGTCAACATTTTTTGCAGGATTATACGAAATCCAATGAATGAGGTGACAAGTTGACAATATTGCGAACATCGAACTAAACAGGTGCTGCGCTCTATGCACGGAAGCCCGAAGTTCGCGAAGCGCGAAATTAAAATTCCTTACGTTTTTGCAATTTACAGGCCAGTGCTAGGTTGTATGTTCATTAAAATATGATTCCCGGTTTTAAGACGTATGTAGTCATATTTTATTCAACATACAACCTAGCACTGGCCTACAAATTGCAAAAAAATGCAAATTTTGAACTTCGCGGGTTAAAGATTGGTTGAGTTGTTGCAGCCAATCACAGCCCACTCAGCTACAGTCGTAGGAGCTGCTGCGTTAAAATTGCGAAAATCTATGCATGTGTGCGGTTCATAGACACGGCCATACGTACCGATGCACTAACGGGTATTTGAGCCAAAAAACCGGTCAAAATTATTTAGGAGCCTATATTATCTCAAAATATAATAAAAAACATTATCTCATCAATATTTAGAATTTATTAATAAAAATACATGAAAAAACAAGAAAAATAAACAAAATAAAATTTTAAAAAGTAATTTAAAAAAAAAAAAAATATTCGGCATCAGTGCCCTCCGATTCGCTGTTAACATCCGAATCCTCGTCATCATCATCAATATCTTCAATAGTATTGTCGTCCGACCTATTTAAGTTCGGTGTTGCAGCAATCAAAATAGTTTTGGCCTCGGCGGAAAATGGCAAGATTTTCTTTTTTTTCTTTGGCCCACTCGAGCTGATTAGGGGATCGGATGTTAAAAGTAATCTATTTAAAATGTCTCTGTTGCACTCAGTCCTCGAAAATTTTCTTGCAAAATCTACCCGATATTTGCGAATATGCTTATTTCGCGCCTCAGCGGCTTCCTCGGACAATTGTCCAATTGGCAAAATTGCATCTGCCATCACCTGCGCTCCGTGCATCAAAATTTTGTGGACTGTAGGTGACATTGGATACCAGCCGTACAATTCCACATACAGTTTGGCAGTGTCTTGGGCATAATCATCAAATTTTTGGTGATCAACCTCATGGCCACTTGAGATTACCTCAAGAATCACTTTAAACTTATTGATTAATTCCAAGTTGATGCCGGTAATGCGAGAAGAGCATTCTGCATTCTGGAAAAATCTCCTGGACGTATTCCCATCATTGCTATTTCCAAAGCCAGCTTTAGGAACATCAACAAGTAGACCCATTTCTTCTCTGAAAGATTTCTGTAATTTCTCTTTTGTTTCTTTAACAATCTTTTTCTCTTCCGGTGTACGGGCTTGCCACTTCTTGAGGGGTAGTTTATATGCTAAATGCAGCAGTGTCTTAAAAAAAACGTATTCTGGCATGG
This sequence comes from Diarsia rubi, assembly GCA_932274075.1. NCBI lineage: Eukaryota > Metazoa > Arthropoda > Insecta > Lepidoptera > Noctuidae > Diarsia > Diarsia rubi. The sequence goes on from OW026427.1 coordinate 7,712,984, forward strand.
AGTACAGAGAGCCCAAACTTTAGGGCTTCTTTTTTAACGGCACCTTTCTTTAATTTATTAAAATCCTTTGATGTCTGGCCGCATATATAACATCGCATAGTTGATGCCGTGTCCGTTGCGGAGTTGCAGACCTTTCCGTCTACCATTGTCAGCAAAGTATTGTGACTGATTTTCACAGATATTTCACTGTCTTCAGTTTCCTTCAGATTTTTAGCTTGATTTTCGATGTATTCTATTTCTTCTTTGGTGACATCTTTTGTTTCGTGAATAAATCGAGCTCTGATTGGTCTACAAAATCTCACTGAAGATGAAACTGGGTTCTGCCAAATGGTTTTTGTTGTTTTACCATCAAGGGAAACAACCAATCTCACTGGAACAATCGAGCTCACAAAAATATTTGAATCATCATCGGTGGCGTTTTCAAATTTTTGCTTAAATGGAGTTTGGTGCGATCCATCACATCCCCACTTAGATATCATAAGTAGGTTTTGCTTTTCGGTGTCAGATAACGTATCTACGACATCTTTTAAATATTGTATGAGGCGCAAAGCCGTATGATTCAGCAGAGCTTGAAGTTCAACATTAAAACTCGTCTCTGTAACAGTTATTTTTTCATCATCTGGGTAGCATTCTTTTTTCGCCTTTTGGAGGAGAGAGTAACAAAGGTAGATGTTCTTGCGTCCACCTTGTATTAAATTCCACTGGCTTCTTGTGAAGTTACCTTCTACAAATAACGATAGCGCTTCTTGCGTTGTATATTTCAAGTCCACGAGATCTTTTTTAGACGAAACTATCCTTCTGAACTTCTTGGCTCTCGTTGGTGTTAAAGTTAATTCTTTTATTATTTTCGAAGCATCTGCATTTCCGGAAGTGCCCTGACTTACACTTGCAGCGAAAATCAACTCTTCGGCAGGTACCTGGGCCCGTAATTCTTCAGTTCTCCGCCGCTTGCTCCTCTCACTTAATTCATGGAATTCTTTAACTGGACGTCCAGGCCTGTGTGACCATAAAGGAAGCTTCAATGGTACCCTAAGCCATTCTTCGTTATTTTTCAAAAATCGTTCATGAGTGTTATGAGCTGTCGTCCATTTCTGCTTAAAACTTGTCTTAAAATACCTCAATGAACGAGACAAAACATCCCTATCTTCTGTTGGACATGAAGTCAGCTCAGTAAGTCTATCTTCCATCAAGGTAAATTTTTCGTCCATATTCTTCCCTTTGAATCCCTTTAGAATATTATATAGTTCCAGTCGGGTGATAATTTTCACGTTTTCCGGAGAACCTATAAAAAAAAAGAAAAAAAATTTTTTTTTTTAAATTATGCATTTAACTAAGAGAATTTAAAAAAAAGTTGGGGTGGGTCGGGGGGAGATTTTATTTTTGATTCAGATAGGCAAAGGTTCAAACTTTATTACCACATTTAAAATGTAAGGCGACAAAGCCCGACACATACACAAAAACACTATTGTTTTAAACTTTTGTTAAAAATATCACGTTTTTAAGAAGGAAATTTTCAACATATATGTCTAAATGCGGAACTTTGACGAGAAATTAACTGTAACATATTTTTATACAAAGTACATACCTTCAACATCCATATTCAATACGATTTTTTCTGGTAATTCACCATACGAAGACATATTATCAACAGAGAAAGATGTAAAATAATCGAAAGCGCCGAGAACAAAGACACGCGTTACACACAAAGGCTAGGTTCCGACTGATTATTTGTGGCCAGACGCAGTAATGCACGCGGGTTTGGGGACGGGGAAACGGTGAAACGGTTATTGTTCTTACTTAAACATGCATTGTTTGTGTCATTTTATGAATTTTAGAAAAACCACTTTTGACCGGTTTTTTGGCTCAAATACCCGTTAGTGCGATGTGACGCTGTGTGCATACAATTATGAATGGGTTTTAGACAAGTCGAGTGTTTGTCTATAAGATTCGTACTAATCGTAATCCTTGTCAATGAGTTTTAGTGGGACGCGAAAAATTGCTATAAGTATTTTAACAGGAGTTTGAACTTTTTTATGATTAATTTGTACATAGTGTTATTTTATTGCATCGTTAATTAGTTATAAGAAATGCTCAGTTGGTAAGGTAGGCTAAGCCTAAGAGCCTATATAGGGCGCACGCCCCTGCTATATGTGAACAGAAAGGGTCAACATTCCCTCAATGTGCAAATGGTAAATGGGTTTTATTTTATAAACACTGGTAGCAATGATTTTTAAATTATAATCTAAAATATTCTCTAATGAATAACCTATTAATGGAATATTTTTGAATGTGTGAGCACCATGTAGGTACCTGCCTATAATTTTATATGTACTATAATCTACTTTTCATTGCTTGTACAATAAACATATTGTAGTGGTATATACATACACCATGCTCACATATAATTATTTTTGTTTCTTTTTAGGTCTGTGATAGTGAACTAATCATCCTGAATATTTGTGTCAAATACCCCGGAAGCACACACGACGCCTTTATCTGGCGAAGCAGTTCTCTGAGAGATACGATGATGCAGCTGGAGGGTGCATCTTGCTGGCTTCTTGGTCGGTATCTGCAAACAATAACTTAATTGTATTATTTTACTATTAAAAAGTACAGATAAAATTAAATAAAGTATTTCTTATTTTCAGGTGATTCTGGATATCCTCTAGAACCATGGCTCCTCACCCCGGTTCTTAATGCAGAGCCAAATAGCGCTGAAGCACAGTACACAGAACTGCACATAAAATCCCGAAACTGCATCGAGAGATGCTTTGGGGTATTAAAAGCCCGTTTTAGGTGCTTGCACAAACACCGTGTGCTTGAATATACCCCAACTAAAGTGGGATGCATAACAAATGCATGTGCAGTTCTGCACAATATGTGCATACAGGCCCGGTTAGTAGAACCGGAAGAGGTGGAATTGGAAGTCTCAGCTCCAAGTGAACCATCCACAGGTCCAGAAGATGCTATTTACAATAGAGGGCTATCAATTAAGGCCAATTTAATAAATAGATTATTTTAAAAATGTTGTATTAATATATTCTAAATACCTTATATTAATCAAGCGGCAGGAGCACCTCGGGCTGCAATGCAGCAGCAATTTGTTGCAGGGCTGCTGCAATGCTATGCACCCCTAGTGCCAAACTCTCGATGGCTGCTGCCTGCCTTTCGAGAATAGCTGGCAGGCGGTCCACCTTGCTTCTCATTTGCTGGGGGGTTGGAGGTATGGGGGTCGTCTCTTGCTCATCTAATTGCACATCCACTTCGGGGATATGAAGTACTTCTTCACTCATCTAATAAATTCAATAAACATGAACATTGGCAGTCCGGGCGGCGTCCCCCCCGCCCGGACGTTGTGTCAAGCAGACGTGTTTTTGTACTCGCGAGCATTTTATTTCGAAAAATTAGTTTAAAGTGCAGTAAATTCATCTAAAGTTACACCAATAAGTGCACAACATAAGTAAGAACATACAGTGAAAAAACCAAATCAGTGCATAAACTATTGCCGGAGAAATGAGCAAAAACATTTCAAAGTTTTTAAAGTGATCGTTAAAAATTTCTTTGTCTCTGTGCCGAGGTGAATGACCTTTGATCGGGTCAATGACACACGTCTGTGTTCATAATAGTATTGGTAACACATCGCCTAATTCGCATCTCTCGTAATAGCTCGAATGGTCTAAAGGCGTAAGCCGCTCGGCTGCAATCGACATACCGTGGAGTCGAGAGTTCGAGCCCCGAGAACTGCAAAACTTTTTGGGACATCTTACTTTCTACTCACGAAACGTTCAACTTTTAGTGGACGGAAACTGATATTTATAAAATGATGTTACGTCGTACACCTCCTTCAACGCCTACACAGGCTGAACCGAATTTACTGCAGGTTGGCCACCCAACACAAGACGAAAGCCAGACGCGAACACCTACGTCAACGCCTATAATCGTGGAATCGCATGCGCAATGTACCACATTACAAACACAAAAAATGACCCAAAGTGGGTCGGCACCAAATTTAACTGATATTCAAACAAATGAATATGTTACTACAAGAAAGCGTAAACATGACGACGAAAACGAACGCTTTATGAATGATATGCAAAAATTGTTCGATTCTCACTGCAAAAACTCTGAATCACGAAGTAACAAAACAGATGCTTCTTTAAGTGTTTTGCATCATATGATGACGGAGTTGTTAAAACAAAACTCCGAAATTAAAGATTCCATCACCTTCGTATCAAGCCAATATGAGGATATGCGAAGCAGACTGGACCTGTTGGAATCTGAAAAGAAATCGGACCGCAAGTATATTCACCAAGTTGAGGAAAGGGTTGACAACTTAGAGCGGATGCTGTACACCAAAAAGTTGGAAATTAAAAATATTCCTTTAACTCTAAAAGAAAGTGAAGAAGAGCTAAGTTTGATTGTTTTAAATACAGCGAATGCTGTTGGCGCTCCTCTCCAAAGATCGGAAATTAAAGAGGTCTATAGCATGAGCAAAAAGGACAAACCTTCAAAAATTATTGTCGACTTAGCTAGCACTACTACTAAAGAAACCATAATTAAGAAAGCGAGACAATTCAACTCATATAACAAGCAGAATAAGCTCAGCTCTGTACACCTAAATATGGACGGCCCTGCCACACCCATCTATGTGTCTGACTTCCTGCCTCCTCTAACCCAACACCTCTTCTACCTAGCTAGAAAATTCGCTAAAGATTATAACTACTCATACTGTTGGACCTCAGCTGGTAAAGTTTTCCTGCGAAAAAGTGAACCAGAAAAACCAATAATAGTTAAATGTGAAGCCGATCTTGACAACCTGGTACCGAAAATTTGTCTATATAATCCGTCTTGTAATTTTATTATTTTATCCATTTGTTTTTTGCATGTCTTACTTGTTTTGTTACACAAACTTTGTATCTACTCATACGCATTTCCACACGACTATACACACTTTACACCTAAACTCATTCACTCACATTTCCTTATAACATCATTTACTCGTGAGAATCTAAATTTTATCGTTCTTCACACACACCCCAAACGAAAAACGCTCAACATACCATCGCTCCGAAATCACAAACCCATACACCAACAATTTACTAGAAACAACATTCGCTGACCTAAACAATATAAATAATTTGGATAATTTAGTTCTCACGGAATTGTACATCTGTGAACCTGAATCTTGTGAAGCTACCATAACTAAACCAAATACATTTTTAAAAATTTTGCAACAAAATATTAGAAGCATTAAAAAAAATTATCTCGGCCTACATACTTTACTAAAACGAATACGCCTAAACTGTGATATTATAATTCTGTCTGAATGTTGGCTCTCATCCGTTAGTAACTTACCACTTATATTTGGCTACTCTAGTTTTTCAACAACACGAAACTTTAACCAAAATGACGGCGTAGTAGTTTACGTGAATAACGATCTTAACTTTAATATAGAAGAACCAGATATCTTGGAAGCTAACTGCCTACTTATTAAAATAAATAAAAAGACCGCCATAATCGCAATATACAGACCGCCTAGTTTTCACACAATAGATAATTTTTTACGGACATTACAGGAATTATTATTAAAACTATCCGGTTTCAAAAATGTAATTTTAATGGGTGACATAAATATAAATATCAAGGTATCAAATGTTACTACATCGAGCTATCTCGACCTACTTTCTTTCTTTGGTTTGATACCTGCACATTATGAGCCAACTAGAGGATCTAGCTGTCTGGACCATGTGGTAATTAAAACTAAAGCTTCTTCTCTTACATTTATTCTACAGTCTGCAGTTACTGACCACGAGGCTACCCTTTTCTGTTTGCGCTTAAGTGGACATAACCACAAAGCAAAATTTGTAAAAAAAATTGACTTTGAGAATCTGAACAATGACTGCAGAAATATTGATTTTAATAGTTTATACGATAATAACACAAATCCTAATAACCTTATGACTTATTTTATTCAAAACTTACAAAAAATTATAATAAACAATACAATAAATATTAAAATTCCTAGAAATAAAATTACCATAAAACCGTGGATTACCCCCGGCCTCTTAAGGTGCATAAGAACAAGAGACAGAATGCATTACAAACTAAAACAAAATCCTTACAATAATGTCTTAAAAATATCCTACAAAAGATATAGAAATTTTTGTAATGACATAATAAAAAAATGTAAGAGAGAATACGACAGGAATATACTTGATTCGGCTGGAAGTGATAACAAAAAACTTTGGTCAGCTATTAAAACTATTACCAATTTGAAAAATCAAAACACACCACCGTTGGAACTTTTGCATACCAAATCATTCCCACAGGATTCAGTTAACTCAGTAAATTCCTATTTTGCAAGCGTGGGCATAGAGTTGAAAAATAAAATTCCATCTGGTCTTTCACCACTTCCAACGATCGCGGCAAATATCAAGTCCTCCTGTAATTCTTTTGTGCTTTTGGAGACATCAGAAGAGGAAGTAGAAGGAATCATCGGCAACCTTCGCTCAGATTGTGGTGCAGGGTGGGACAATATAATGTCAACAGTCCTTAAGAATTTAAAAACATATGTAGTTCCTCCCCTCACTTATATCCTGAATAGATGTTTAGCAGAGGGCATTTTTCCTGATTCCCTTAAAAAAACTATTGTTATTCCTATTTTTAAGAGCGGTAGCAAGGAAGAAGTGGCAAACTATCGTCCAATTTCTGTGCTCACCTCTATTTCAAAGGTATTTGAAAGGATTATTAATAACAGATTTGTGAAATTCATAGAAGACAAAAACATCTTATCACCTAACCAATATGGCTTCAGAAAAGGAAAATCTACAACTGACTGTATTCATACCTTCACTGAATTCATTGTAAGTAAACTACACACATCAAAAGTGTCTAGGGATCAAGCATTTTTATGCGGATTACTTGAGATTGAGATGTGGCTTTGTAATAAATTTATGATTTTATAAATTTATATGGATCCTTTTTGGTGCATTTCATAATTTGAATCAGGAACTGTGAATCAAATTCGAGTAAAAGATGAAAATCAGCTGTCAATATTTTCCCTATATAAACATACAACGCATTGAAGACATTATTAGTGCTACTGTTTCCCTACTACTGATTAAAACCAACGTTATTATGGAGCGGCGACGTCATTTAAGCAGGGAAGAAATGGTCAGAGCCGTGGGAATGATAGAAGCTGGTTCCCGGCAACGTACTGTGGCTTTAGCTCTGAATACAAGTCAGAGTGTTATCAGTCTACTTTGGACACGTTACCGAAGCACTGGTACCGTGGCTGAGCGCCATGGAGGACGGTATCGCTGCACCACACGGAGACAAGACCGATACATTCAAATCTTAACTCGAAGAGCTCCAACAATAACCGCCATTATGATAGCCGTGAGGCTTCATCACTCTTCAGGGAACTTAATTAGCGACCAAACAGTCAGAAACCGCTAGCATGAAGTGAACCTTCATTCCCGAAGACCGCTACGGGTACCACCTATAGCAATGCACAATCGTAGGATTCGATATCAATGGGCTCTTGAACACAGAAATTGGGCAGAAGAACAATGGCGTTTCGTGTGCTTTTCTGATGAGTCTCGTTTTGGTATGAGACCGGATACAAGACGTATACGACACTGGAGAACCCCTGGACGCCAACAGCGATTAAAATCCTGCCAGGAAGTCCATCCTTATAGTGGTGGAACCATCATGGTATGGGCGGGTATTTGGATTGGCGGAAGAACTGAGTTGATTTGGATCAGAGGCAACCTCAACGCTCAAATTTATGCTGAGACGATTGTATCAGACGTCATCGTTCCTCTACAAGTGCAAATCGGTCCCTTATTTCAGTTAATGCATGATAATGCACGACCGCACACCGCAAGAGTTGTAAGACAGACTCTCGCCGCAGCTAACATCAATGTCCTGCCCTGGCCTGCTCAGTCGCCAGACTTGAACCCGATTGAGCATGCATGGGATATGCTACAGAGAAGAGCTCTGCCGAATATGGAGGGTATCCAGTCGCAAGAAGACCTTTTTTTGTTGTTGCAACGAACATGGGCGGCCATTCCACAGCGTGATTTGGATGAACTCATTTTGAGTATGCCAAACCGATGTTCTTGTGTTGTTAGTGTTCGCGGTAGAAACACGGATTATTAATTGTTTAAGTTACCCAATAAAATTTTAAAGAAAACTGTTATTTCAGTCTTTTTTTCGAACTTTAATGTTAGTGGTTCAAATGTCAAAAATACCTTTATTAGGAAAATGGCAAATTTCTTTATTAATGCAAAGGTGACTTGGTTTATCGTTACTGTGACAAACGAAAACACTTTATTTGATGAATCCTTAAAGAAAATTTTAATTAATATCAATCAGGAGAAAAGTTATTGCAAAAATATATGTTGATCCCTAGACACTTTTGATGTGTGTAGATAATAGGAAAAAATGCTTGACTATATTTCTAGACCTTCAGAAAGCTTTTGATACTGTGTGTCCACGTATATTAATATCCAAACTGGAACATATGGGAATAAGGGACACACAATTAAAACTATTCCACAACTATTTACAAGATCGTTATCAATCAGTTCGGATAGGCAATACGCTGAGTGAAGAAAGACCGATAAATATTGGAATCCCACAAGGCAGTATCTTAGGCCCCCCCCTCTTCCTTTGCTATATCAATGATCTTTGCCAGCTTAACATTAAAAACTGTCGTGTAATGTCTTATGCCGACGACACTACATTAACGTTTTATGGTGATTCATGGGACGAAACTTTTGTTGCCGCCCAAGAAGGTTTCAGTATTGTAACTCATTGGCTTGCTCTCAACAAACTGACCTTAAATGCCTCCAAAACTAAATACATAGAGTTTACAATACATAATATTGCATCAAATGCTAATAATTTCAATGTTTATGCACACAGATGTAATCTTGTAACCACCAACTGTACCATGTGCCCAATGATATCAAAAACAGAAACAATTAAATACTTAGGCATAATAATCGATAAAAACTTATCTTTTAAACAACACATTTCACATCTGGTCCAGAAAACTAGAAAACTCGTTCATGTATTTAAAAATCTTAGGCATGTTGCGAGTTGGAAACTGGTTAAAACTGTGTACGAATCCCTTTGCCAGTCAATCCTATCGTATGGCATTTCCACCTGGGGCGGTTCGTATAAAACGAATATCATAAACGTTGAAAGAGCTCAACGACTTCTCCTAAAAGTTTCTCTCTTTAAACCACGTTTATACGCTACATCAACCCTCTATAACGAAGCAAAGGTATTAACAGTCAGGCAGCTTTATATAATACAAATAGTTCTAAAAAAACATTCCTCTTTTGACGTTTCCACGGCTTTAAAGAAGGTTAATACTAGGCGAGCCTATGAGGTTTGTGAAACAACTCCGGTAAAAACCTCTTTTGCCCATAATTTCTTCAATTTCAGAGCAAGCAGACTGTATAATAAAATTAACAAGATTCTTGCAATTGTTAATTTATCTAGAGTAGAATGTAAAAAGAAGCTAACACAGTGGCTTTTAGAGCTTGATTATGAAGAAACGGAAAAACTACTTACTATCTTATCCTAGTCTAGTGTTTTTCATAAATATATGGGCAGTATATATTTCTCACGCTCACATTCGGATAAACATCCATCCTTATACATACACACCACACTATCTTACTCTCACACACACACACACACTCACACACACAACACCACACACACACGCACTTTTATTTTAGTTTTTGATTTTATTTAATTAGTGCCTTTTCTTGTTTATTTTTTTTTTCTTACAATTGTTTCTACATGTCCTAATCGACAATTGTTATGATCTCAATCTCGGCGAGGGGGGCCAGGAGTCCATAGCACAGGGTATCCTAGTTTGGATTCCTGACTCCCACAAACTTTTGTACCTCCAATATTTGGAACTCCTGTATATTTGTAATTTGTACTTTGTGGGAGAAAATAAATCATTTATTATTATTATTATTATTATTATTGGTGTTTGTATTAAGTGTATATAAAGGCAACACTCTGAATATCAACATGTGCATTTACCTCCAGTGGATCTGCCACTCCTGGCAGCCCCTCGACCATCTCCACTCCAAAAAATTGGAGGAGATTCTCCTCCAATGGTGAAAGTGGACACGGGCTTGGTCCACCACCAGTGCCACCTCTATTTTTTTTTAATTTCATGGCCTTAGCCTTGACATCGGACTTCCAATCCTGCCAACTCTGAAATACAGTAGGTAGATAAGCCTTATGAGGTATTGTTATGATAGACAATAGTAAACAATTACCTATCATTTTCACAAACAGATTATTAGGGATTTACGATAAGATACCAACTTTTAACCACTTTTCTGGGGTTTTTGTTGCCCCAGACCCCAACGCGAACTGCGTCAGGACCTGAAATACGGCCCCGGGCAAGATCTTCATGCCCTTGCATAAAAGCCAAAAGCTTTTGTCTCTGCTCGAGTGACACTCTTTTCTGAAAATTTGCATTTTGATGTTTTATTATTTGGAAATGAGCAAATAGCAAGAATTGTTTATTCATAGATTACTAATAAAATACTTACAGTCATTTTTCTATTAGTTATTACTTATTATTACACCAAAATTACGACAACGACCCACTGACAAACACTTATAATTAAGAACTTAAAGTTTTACTTTTCTTGTAGTTCAATTTCAAACAAATAATTTTCTTTAATTTCCTAATCTGACAACCAGCTGTTTACAAAGCAGGTTTATTCAAAAGAAAGTAAATTTCAGTTATTAATAAAAATCACTATTTAAAGTCGTTTCTCTTATAGATTTACTCGTTGTTTATCCCATAGTGATACTGAGTTAAATACTTAACTATAATCATTTTATTGGCCACATATAATTTTCTACCACGATTATCTATTTACTACCATTTTGTAGCATTCCCTATAAACATACCCAAACACAACTGTCAAACGTTTAAAAAAAAAACTCATTCGGATCTGTGAATAGCGTTTTGCTGGTCCTTCGGTTAAGAATTGCCGAACACATATCCTAATCGACACGGCAGCATATCGATCGGTTGTGAATAGCACTGCAGGTCTTCATGGCTCTGTTTAGCGCTGACCTTACCGTTCTGCGCTTGCGTTCCCACTCAGGTCCCCACCATGGTTGCTTGCCTGGTGTTGTGGGCGCAGTGGTTTCAGGGCAGGACGAATGATAACTGTCTAGCAGTGATTTCGACAGGTAACTTACCTGTTCTTCGATCTGGCTCGAGTTCTCAAGGGTCGACCAGTGCTTTGTTGGCGCAGGCTTGGTTTCAAGGATACGAGTGTAGGCAGCTTGGTCCGTGTTGCGTGGGTTGCGGCGTGGCAGTACAGGTGTCACACAGACTGGGATGTCAAAGCGTATCCACCTGTAATCCGAGCAGGAGGCCTCTTTCGAGACCTGAGATGAAATTATCGTGGTTTTGGATTATTAAATAACTGTAATACGAATTTAAGCGACGGACGTAGCAAGCCTTTATTTTAAAAACATAGACATCTCGTATTGCCATAGCAAAAACCATAGAGTATAAATAACTTCTAAAAATAATTGTTGCCAATTTTACAACACCCCCTCTCAACAAATATTTTTACTTTTCAAAAAAAAAAATTAAACTTAACTTAAGACACATTTGCATGAACTAATACAATTTCTAAATAAACATTATTCATAACTTTGAATTACACACTTTTCAAAATAGCATCCATATGTTTCTCAAATGAGGCGTGTAGTTGCAAAAACCCCTAAAATGATTCTCGGAAAAAAATGAGGAACAATTTTTTACTTTATTACTCTTAATAATGCACAGTACAAATTGCACTTGTTAACATTTTTACGAAAGGAAGTACGATAACACCAAAGAAAAAAATAGAACTGTCAATATAGTCATAGAAAAAAGAAGATTAAATAAAATAGTGTAACTATTAGTTAAAGTGGATTTTGAAACTCATCATTCATTATAGTGGGATTTGATGTTGACTTGTTACGTTTTAGGGGACTTTGCAAGCAACATAAAATTAAACTTGGATGGGTTTATGCATAGTTTGTTGTTAACAACAAACAATCAATCACAATCAATTTTTAGGCCTAGTTAAACAAACAAAAATCATAGTTTTCTATACAAGGTGTTGATTTGCATCCTCGTCAAATTTCAGGAGGTTGTCATAAAAGACATAAATAATCAATTGAAGTACGGTAGCGGGTAATAACTAATAAGCGCTGCTTTTTTTTTGTTGTTGAAATTTAACAGTATTTCAGAATTAAACCCTTAATTCAATACAAATAAAACAGAATCACCCGACTGCGCACACAGCTACAATGCAGCTGAGCTGTGTGCGTGTGTGTCGACGTCTGTACCTACGAAATGCAAGCCGCGTGCGCTCGAGCGCGACCGAGCCATGACCGGTAGCAATCATTTTACCTAATTTTATTTCGAAAACCACCTACATTATTGTCATAAATTTCGCTTAATAACTAACTCATTTTTGAGCATCATTGGAATACGGATTAATCTTACTAATGACAGTAATACTAGTCGCCAAAGAAAAGTTCACTGACCTGATATCAGATGATTAATAAAATGTTAGTTTTGCTTTATCCTTCAACCTAAAGTTTTCGTAGTGATTTTGTTTTTATTTGTGGATTAACTCATTTTTGAGCATCATTGGAATACGGAAATCTTACTAATGACAGTAATACTAGTGCGCCAAAGAAAAGTTCACTGACCTGATATCAGATGATTAATAAAACGTTAGTTTTGCTTTATCCTTCAACCTAAAGTTTTCGTAGTGATTTTGTTTTTATTTGTGGATTAAATTGGTTGATTTGAAATTTTCTTTCCTACTTAACGGGTTTAGGACTGGCAATAATACCTACCTTAGTTGGTGTACCGATCCACTAAGTCTAAAAATGTTTTCTACGTTTGATGGAAATGGAAAGACGTGCTAATTAAGTGTATGTACCTACGTGGTGATACTTTCGACTCTTAGGTATTATTGGCGTAGTTAAAAATTTGAAATCAAATTATTTACACTAATAAAATTGATTAAGCTAACAACGTATTTACAAAATGTACAAATAAATAAATTACCTACTTAAGTTACCCGGAGGTATTGTTCAAAGTGGCCACGGATCACGCTCCTCGCACAATCGAGCACGACGTAGCTGGTTTTCCTTCACCTTACGTAGTAACACTAACACATTCGTTTTTATTTTAAAGTGTCGAAAGCACTAATGATCCTTGCACGTAATTCTGTTACACTTGTCACTTCCTCCGTGTAAACCCAACATATCCTCGACAACGTGACGCAACAGCTCCAGGTATTTGGCACTGTTGAGGTACCCATCAATGAAGTAGGGTCCAAGCACATGTTCCCCTATTATGCCAGCCCACACATTCAGTCTAAACCGCACTTGGAACGCATGCCGTTTGGTTACGTGCGGGTTATGGTAGCGGTGAGCCCACCAATGTTCGTTATGAACATTGTAGACGCCAACTCGAGTAAATAAACACTCGTCCGTCCACAGGATGTTGGCGTCTTGGTGTTCCAGCAACCAGCGACAAAATGTAATCCGCACGGCATTATCACCTGAGTGAATGTCTTGTGCCTTGCGGTAGTGGAACGGGTGTTGCAGTTCACGCTTCAGTAGGCGCCACACTGTGGTGTGGTGCACTCCAAAGTGTTGACCAGCCTCCCGCGTGCTTGCCCGTGGGTCTCGCTGGAAGTACTCCAGGATATCTTCTTGCAAGGCGACAGGCAGGCCTTGAGCATGCAGGGGAACGTCAAACTGCCGATGATCCCTCAGTCTTTGCGTAGCAGCCAGCATGACGCTCTGTGATGGAGGTTCCCGATCGGGAAACATTTCGGTGAACATCTGGATGGCTCGTCGTAGGCTGTCTCCACTGATGGCATACAGACGGACCATCTCCACCAACTCGACATTTGAATAGTTGTCCGTCATCTTGCACTTTGTACCTACGTCTCAACGATGTACCGAGAAGCGAAATTCGCAAAGCACCCGCACGCTTCGGCGACATCAAACACACTGTTAGTTCCAGAGCCGCGGGGGCGCGGCTAGGAGCGTGCGCGCACCGTGATTGGGGTAGGATTGATTACCTACGAATTTATTGAATGAACGTTGCGTATGCGTTGTGTATGTATTGTTTGCTTTTGTTTGTGTGTAAAAGCGCGGTTATAGGGCTAGTAACAGACAGGCCGCGTTTAAATACGGCTGGTTTACACTTACGGATTTCCGCAAATAAGAAAAATAAATAAAAAAATACCTACCCATTTTATTGTTGATTTGGGTCGAGAATCATTAGCATAATTACGTCCTTGAATTTGACTAGGATGCAAATCAACACCTTGTATAACATGTACCTAAATCGATTAGTAGATGCAATAACTTACTGATAACCCCTTTTGAGGTTGCCGTGTGCTTGGCGGATAATATTTTTCTTGGACACCGGTCGCATCAACATTAACCCATTCTATAATGGGTTAAGGTTGATGCGACAAGGTAGCCAGCGAAATTCGTATTTTCTTACGTTTTTTTGCAATTCGCCGGTCAGTGTCAAGTCGTATGTTAAATAAAATAGGATTCGCGGCAGGCGCAGTAACAAAATATTTCTATTTTCACTAATACTTATTTTTTATTCTGATACCCGGTTTTGTTATTTTCCTTATCATTTCTATATACTTTAAGTTTAGAACTACAAAGCTTAAGTGACAATATCTTCAAAGCCTATAAGAAAATCAAGCTAGCAACAAGAAGTTTCACACTTAGAAAGTTGGATAAGGATAATTTTGGGTACCAAAGAGTAATTATTTTTAAACAGAAGCATTTTATCAGACTAATAATTATTATTTGAAACATCTAAAAAGAAATACCGAGCTAATGAATAATTTAGACACAAAATACACCTTTCCGCATAAAAAAATCATCACGATTGAGCGAACAGTATTTAAAATTGGTATCTACCTATGTATTATCAATTTATCATTCCAAAACTAGGTTTACTAAAAAATGAAAAAGTATTACGACAGTAACTAGTATATATTACTTACCTTGGTTATGAAGCATTAATTTGAAATCCAATCGTAAGGCCGGGACTCCACCAAAGCGGAGATGTGTGCGGTGTGCTGTGTGCTGTGCGAGAAGAGATGTTTTTCAGCTCGCGGGACTCCACCAAAGCGGAGATGTGTGCGGTGTGCTGTGTGCTGTGCGAGAAGAGATGTTTTTCAGCTCGGGTGCGAGGCGTTGAGTGCTCAGTACGCATTCTGACACGAAAGGTAGACGATGTCGCTATTATTACAAAAAAAGTATCTTCTTTTACTTGAAGAAGAACTACAGTCTGAAGAAGCAGAATTGATAGCTTTATACTACCTAAACAAAAGAAAACATCGGTTTTGGAAAAGAAGACACTTGTATTACCATACCAGTCATGGAGAATTTTTTACTCTGTTTAATGAGTTAGATGATGAAAGTTTTACCAAGTCCTACAGACTACCGAGGAATATATTCTATGAACTACATAACTTAATTAAACCGCATATATTTAAGCAAGATACTAACTACAGGAGATCTATCTGCACCCAAGAGCGGCTAGCAGTATGTTTGAAGTAAGTACCTACCTAATTATTTTTTTGTTAATGTGTGTTTGTGTTTATGTGTGTTATCTGCGTTTGAATGTGATCAGTCTTTTTTGAGTGTTTGTTTTTTTTTGTGTAAAAGGGCTAAGTGAGAAGTACTCAAAACGAGAATCAAGAAGTACGAGAATACATGAAAAATATTATGTAAACTGAGGTATGTAAGGATTACGAGAAATCGAGATCCGTTGTCTCTTTCTACCCCTCCGGGAGACTGGAGTGATGCATATTATGTAAAAACCAAATATATTTTTATATTATCTTATTTATTCATAAAGAAAACAAAAAAATCAACTGCCGTTCTGGGAGTAGCAAAAAAAACGTAAGGTTATATTAGAAACATAACGTACAAAAAAATTATAACAGTAAATCACATGAGACATATTGCTTTCTTTTCCATATAGTTACAAATTATCATATGTGTCTTCTTCGTTTCTGAATGCTTCTTCTATCTGTTCATCGGTCATGTGCGTATCTTCCAAGCTTGGAACAGGTGCCTGTGTCGAACTTGGACCCGGTGTTTGTGTTGAGCTAGGAACCGGTGCCTGTGTTGAGTTAGGACCACCGGCCTGTGTTGATGTAAGAACCGGTGCCTGTGTTGAGCTAGGACCCGGTGTCGAACTTGGACCCGGTGCTGAAGTGTAACCGGGGGAATACCAATTATTTTCATTTGTGTTATACCATGTGTTTTGTAGCTCAAGTTCTTCCAATTCTAAAAGAACATTGAAAATTTTACGTTTAGCCTGAAGCTGCATATATTGAGAAAGTTTTTTTACACTTTTTGATATCGACAGAAAAAAAGTGTCCATTTCGTCAAGGGTATTATTTTTCTCTATCAATGATTGTATTTCTAGTTTTTCTTGGCGTATTCTTTCACGGTTTGCATGGTGCTGTATAAGTAAATTACTTATTTCATCCGATTTTCTTGTTGCATTTCTGCATGTCGAGGCTGAGACGCTTGATGTCGGTGACGGCGAATGTTGTACAGATGGACGATCTTCTGGAGTGCTTCTTGTATGATTGCTTGATGTTTCAAAAAACTCATCGGTTACATTATTTTCCAATGAATTTGTTTCCTGTTCATTTATATTTGTTTGTGAGGTATAATTTGTAGTCCTGTTTCTATTCGTCATATATGGTATCAAAAATTCCATTACCTTCTCATATTTCCATTCACGAATTTGTTTACCACCCTGTCCACTTCTAGTGGCATTCTTCCTTTTTAATGCGTCCCGGTGGCTGTCTCTCAACTTTTTCCACTTAGATTTAGCCGTTTTTACTGAAATAAAAATAATTGAAATCATTATAAATATTAAATGTTGACATTGCCATAGTCAAAATATACTTACCGCATTATCACTCATGCAGAATTTATAACCATTATAAATATTTAAAAAATACCAGAGTTTCAAGGGAAACCAATTTATAAATAAAAATATCTGAAATCAAACATACAAAACGGATTGTATCTCTCGTACGTGGTCGCGGCAGACGGCGGCGTCGAAATTTGAAATGTTAATAAATAACGAGTGATAAATCCATTTTATTTGTTTGATTTCAATGTGTTGTGCTCGTGTGAATCTTAGACTTTTAATTGTTTATTTTCTATTATTTAAAAATGGCTATAACTTTTGAACGAGTGAAAATTCTGTAAATACATAATTTCAGTAATGCCTAATCTTTTATAGTTCCGGAAACAACACGACACTGATTAAGATATTATTTTGAAATGACCCTTCTATTCTAACTGAAACCACGACACAAATATAAATCTATATTATAATTATCACAGGTATTTGGCGACTGGTTCAAAATTTTCACAAATAGCTGAAAATTTTAGGATTGGAAAATCGACTGTTCCAAGAATTATAGAAGATGTCTGCGATGCCTTGTGGACAGTATTACAACCTTTGGTTATGCCAGAACTTAATGAAAATGATTGGAAAAAAATTTCAAAGCAATTTGAAGAAATCTGGCAATTCAAAAACTGCGTCGGGGCCATTGATGGCAAGCATGTGTACATGTTTGCACCCCCAAAATCTGGGTCCTCATATTACTGTTATAAACACAGGTTTTCAACTGTAATGATGTGCGTAGCCGACGCTACCCGAAGAATAATTATGGTAGATATAGGTTCAATGGGAAGGTTCAGCGATGGTGGTATTTTTGCTGATAGTATATTCGGAATTCGTTTGAGAGAAAACAGACTAAATCTACCACAGCCACAACCCTTGTACCAAAATGGAGAACCTGTACCGTTTGTTTTTATTGGAGACGAAGCATTCCCTTTGATGCCTAACTTAATGAGACCATATCCACGCGATAATTTAAATAACGAAAAACGAACATACAATTATAGACTTTCAAGAGCTCGTCGTATTGTGGAAGCTACATTTGGTGTATTATCACGGAAATGGTACGTATACCGTAAAGAATTTGAATGTAAAATAGAAACAGTGGAAAAAGTGATAAAAGCAACGTGTGTTCTACACAACTTTTTAATTGACAAGATGCCTGGCTATCTAGATAATAATGAAACGGGTTTGGCCACGACTATGTTTAACGACACAAACGTGGAAAATCTATTATCGAATGACAATATGGATGCCTATCAAGTTCGAGAAAAATTCTGTAGTTATTTCAACAACGAGGGCGCCGTTCCATGGCAAGACACTCGTATTACAATATTACTTGAACGAAATACTTAGTATAATAAATTGCACTTACCGTCAGATAATTGAGTTTCTTTCAAAACGTTCTCCCAAGCTGCATCTTTGACGTCAGTAAGTTTATAGGTATCTATTGATGTGTTCCATAGACATGGATATTTTTTTACTGATTCAATAAATTGTTCATCCATTACGTTTTATTTAAATAAACTAATTGTTTACGTTGAAAAATACAAACTGCACGAATTATTCACGATAAAAGCGTGTGCTCGCGTGCACGGTACTAGCAAGATGGCCGGCCGGCGCGCGCGCGGGGTTCTGCGGGTTGCTAGCGGGCGAGAGGGGGGAGGGTGACATCGCTCACTGCACGCCGCTCACATCTCTCGTCTCCACTGCGCGTCGTCCGCGCACAGCTCACATCTCCGCTTCCATCGCGACATACAAATATTACACATCTCCGCACAGCGATCTCCACTGAAGCTGAGCGGAGAGGAGACGTGTCAATAACTCAATTCTATTGGTTGTTTAAAAAACATCTCCTCTCCGCTCGTCTCGTCTCCGCTTTGGTGGAGTCCCGGCCTAAGGCGTAACAAAGTCCCCCGCCGTGTTCTCGTAGCGGCGATCGGCGGCGGCGACCTCTCGCGCCCGGCCCTGGTGCAAGCCATGGTCCGGGGCGAGGAGGAATGGGACGCCGTTGGTAGAAGTCTTCGTCCAAACAATTTGATGAACTTTCATTAATCCAGGGAAAGGTTTAAGATTTTTTGGCAAAAGCTCATCTTTCTCAATGACTTCATGTTCTTGAACAATTTCAATTTTAACCCCTGTGACGACTGTTTTCAATCTTTGGACAAGGCTGTCGATATCTGTTATATCTTTACCAAAAGCAACTAGCTGATCTGCTGATCTCTTGAGCACTCCGCCGACGCCATCAGGTGCATCTTTTCCGTGCCCACATTCACAGTAGTGCCATACAACACATGTCAAGTTAGGAAGATAGATTTTTAACTGAGATATTAGGTAGAAAACTTTTTTGTTTCTGTATTGTGCTGACGGAGAATCAGAAACAAAATGAATGGTACAAACTTCGGAAAGAATTCCTTTAACCTCACGCAAAATCGGTATTAAATGTGCCCATACCGAAGATGCATCATGTCGCAAAGATGTACTGGCAGTGCAAAATGACTGAGCTTTGGTTTCATTTCCTGAACGATAGTAAATTACTGAAGTGTGCAATGTGATTTGAGATCGGCTAGCGCCAAAATGGACGGATTGAACCTCAGAGCCATATTTCGTATTATAATTTTCACTGAAATCCATATGTATCATTCGTTTTCAGCAATTCGTTGTTTTACTTTTTTAATAGATTCGTATTGATTTTTTATATTACCACAATGCGCCATAAACGGTTTAATTTCTTTTTCAAAATATTTAATTACTTCTAGAGGTTTATCAATTTTCTGAACTTTCTTAATAATATTTGCAGACTTTTCTTCATTATTTTTTATATACATTTTATTGCCTTTTCCCCAAATGTAATAGGAAATACTATTTGAGTTATCAAATTCATTATACTTAATAACTTTATGTTTACATTTGTCGCATCTACGTTGCAAACATTCAACTTTCGTCTGGTTACAAGTCAAACTACGAAGAACTTCTGAGGTGGAATTTTCATGAATAATCTTATTATTTTTTAAGGAAGAAATTAATAAATCCATATTGGCATGCGGTTTACATAAGCAAGTATCACGAGAGTTTAAGCTTGGTTGTAGAACCCAAAATGGTTTTAATCTGGTGAAAGTGACATAACTAATGGGTGGGTGTCCGGAGTCGAGGTATTTACGATGGAGATTTTTGAGAGAGTCGGTTAGATATCTTTTTTGTTTTTTTAGTTTATGTCGCGTGATACAGTCTTGTTTGCCTGGACACTGTTTACTATTTTCGTCATCTTCATAAAATGACTTCACTAGATTACGTATTTTTCGTTTTTCAGGACTGATCTTTTTTTTAATGAAACTTGGGGTCAATTTATTTTTATGTTTTGGGCTGATCTTTGTGATTTGTTGTAATCTATATAGTCTTTTGCGATACATTTCCTTTTCTCTTTTAGTTTTTATAATAGTTTCCCTTAGCATCATAATTTCTGCGGATTTTCTTCTTTGGTATTGCCTTAGTTTATAATTAAGTTCTCGTCTTAGAACAATGGAATTCGTTGACACATCGGATTTTGGACTATTGAGCGCAAAAGTAGAAACTGGCGAGTGTATGGTACTGACGCTGGGCGCGATTGGTGGCAAACATGGTGGATAAACTGGAGTGCTTGATTGTTCAATCCAAAGAGCCAGAGAGAGAGGTTCTCGCCTTGAACGAACCTCAACGGAGTTTGTTTCTGAAATACATTCAATGGGAATGTCCTCAGATGTTTCTTCTGGAAGTTGTTTTTGAGAACGTAGAATTCGCGAAGACTTTTGATGCATCTGCTGACTGAATGATTGTATCTGGGATGTAGTTGGAATAGGGCTTTCAGAGCGAGGCAGTATTAATGGTGAGATCCTTTCATCATTGATAGTTTCACATGATATCTGATTTGCTTGCTTAGTATTCCCTAAGATTGCCCTTTTTTTCCTTTCATAATAAGCTTTCAAATTAACCCGATTCCTTTTTTGTTGAACTCTGCGAGCACGCGGTGGCATTTTACATAAAGGTACACTGAAAAAAAAGTTTTGTTACCTGTAGCTGCTAGTAGCATGAAAAGGGGGACTAACAAACTGAGTGCTACTAATAGCTAAAACGAGTTTTGTAAAATAAGTTAAGGTATTGTTTACTTAACCGTTTCAGTTAACTAAAATTAAACAAGTTTTTTTACAAATAGCTAAACTTTCATATTATTGTCACACAAACAGTTGTAAGAAAACAGTTTATCTAGTAGTAAGAAAACGGTTTATCTAGTTGTAAGAAAACAGTTTATCTAGTTGTAAGAAAACAGTTTATCTAGACGTTAGAAAACAGTTTATCTAGATGTAAGAAAACAGTTTATCTAGTTGTAAGAAAACAGTTTATCTAGACGTTAGAAAACAGTTTATCTAGATGTAAGAAAACAGTTTATCTAGTTGTAAGAAAACAGTTTATCTAGTTGGAAGAAAACAGTTTATCTAGATGTAAGAAAACAGTGTATCTAGATGTAATAAAACAGTTTATCTAGTTGTAAGAAAACAGTTTGTCTAGTTGTAAGAAAACAGTTTAATTACTCGTAAGCATATGATTTAGTTAATAATTACAAAACTGTTTATCTATTTATTGCTGTTCTGTTTTGCTACCTAATCACCGCGTTCGCTGGCTGGTTTATGGCTCCCGCAGATTGTCCATCGGTATTCAGCTCAGCATATTTGATAACACAACCATGAAACTTGACGTTGAACGTGTTGCTCATTTTTTTTTAACAAAGACTTATAATGAATAGCTGAAATGGATACCGATCGACCCCTGCAGAAGCCCTGATGGGGTAAAACAAAAAATAAAAGAATCTAGTAGGTATACATTTAGGTTTATTCAGTTTAAAATAATATATAACTTTAACATAATCAACTTAGTATTTTTATTATTCACAATAAACCAATACAAACGAATATGATAACAATCTCTGAAATGAATATTATTAAGTAAGTGCACTTACTGACAGGAGCAGGACATACCTTTACAATAATTAGGACAAACTGAAAATTTTCATAGTAATAATCGAATCTTAAAAACATTCTTAGTGTAATAACAAAAACTCTATGAATTTACTATATTAGATCCATATTCATTAACAAACCATAACATTAACAAAAATAAAAGAATCTAGTAGGTGCCTATACATTTAGGTACAACTTTAACATAATCAACTTAGTATTTTTATTATTCACGATAAACCAATACAAACGACAATGATAACAATCTCTGAAATGATTAATATTTGTGTACTTGTATGCGTAACCCCAGCAAAATGTTGCGCCTTAGAGAAATGAGAGTATTACAGATAATTAGTTCAAAGTTAGTTGCAATTTGTTCAAGTAGGTATAGCAAAATTTGTTCAAGTTGTATTTTCGGAGTTATTAGAGAAAAACTGATTTTGCTGGAGTAACGTTACCCCAGCACAATGTTTTTCAAAAAAGGCTTAGCCTGGAACCAAAAACATGAAAAGATAGCTTTTGATGAGTTGTAAATGTATACCAATAGCAAAATTTGTTCATCTTATAGTTTTTGAGACATTCAAGATTTTGCTGGGGTAACGTTTTGGGATTTTCAAAATCTCGAAAACTGTTTGTCTCAGAAGTTTGAAAAAAATACCAGCTATCTTTTCATAGTTTTGGTTTCAGGCTAAATGCCTTTTCTGAAAAACATTTTGCTGGGGTAACGTTACTCCATCAAAATCAGTTTTACGGGAATAACTCCGAAAATACAACTTGAACAAATTGCAACTAACTATAAACTAATTATCTGTAATACTCTCATTTCTCTAAGACGCAACATTTTGCTGGGGTTACGCATACGTGTACTTATCAGGAGCAGGACATACCTCTACAAAAATTAGGACAATCTGAAATTTTCCATACTAATAATAAAGTCTTAAAACCATTCTTAGTCTAATAACAAAAATCTTTTGTATGTACATTGATAGGTACCTATATAATATGTGTAAGCTGGTAGGGATCATGAAGTTACTTAAAAGTAACACAATAGGAAGGATAATTAAATTAATTAATTAGGTATAATAGGCACTTACTGAGTGCGCATCTAACATAATATCCTTTAATAATTTTAACTGTGCTATTAATTTGGCTCTGTGTCCTATTACTGGTATAAGCTCCTTTATATCTTCCTCCGATAGCATTTGAAGTGTTTCACCATCAATTGCATGTTCTGGTGTAAGAAAGGTGAGAAATTATTAACAAGTCTTGTCGCAAACTTAAGACACATGGAACATGATCAAAATTTACGAATATTTTGCAACACTCTTATTAAAATTAGTAGTAGATAGTAAGTGCCTAGGTAATAAGTATATAATTAGCTTCGACCATCTTTTAGATATCTCAAGACTGACAGTTATCACCTCAAAATCAGATAAAATGTAGTAACTAACTACCTACATAAACTATCTTAATCTATGTAACGGTAGGTACCTACAGAAAATACAATACCCATGATAATTTTTTTATTCCATCATTTTAGTTTTATTGACAACTGGCATCAATATAATTTAGTACTTACATCAAAAATCTACATATAAGGACACTCAAAACTGACTGATTGACAGACAGCGTTGGTCTACAGTCTTGAAAATTGAAAGGTGCAAAATCAAAGTTGGCCAGAACAGAATATAACCGTCAGGCTTGAAGTACCTATAATATAAGTAGACACTTACGAAATCATTGGTAATTATATTTAAATTGGATAAAAAATATTGCACATACCTGCAAACTTCTGGACATACATTTCGAGACCCCATGACTTTAGGTAATCGGCCATGGGATCCACAGCCTTCTCCATGCCAGGTAGTTCTCGCCCTCGTCTTCTTAAATCACTTAATAGTTTTACGTGTGCCACGACGAATATAATTTTTATTAATTATAGAACAATTACAACTAAATCAACTACAACAGCGCGCGCGACGGCAGCATAAAACGAACAAGACCGAACACGTTTTTTTGGATTGAGTTTCGCGAATCGCTACCCGGCGGCGGAGGAGCGCGGGGCAAGGGCACTGGGGGGCAAGGGACGAGGGAAGCGAGCGTTTAGTTATTACCGAGCTTGTTTTTGTTATTTATGGACATTATTTAATAAACAATTTGTAAACAGTTTTGTAATGAGATGTCGAATTTTATTTAGAATCATCATGTATTTGATGCTGTTACCTGTAGCTTTAAATATTAATAATTAGTAGCCAAAAAAAAAATGCTACCGACAAACTTAACTTAAAGTAAAGATTTAACAAACACATTGAACTATTTTTAGACATTCGATTGGTAAAAAAATAATAAACGTACGACTTAATAATAGTTATATAGTTTGCTTAACAGTAATCAAACATTTTATCCGTGTAGCTAAACGAGTTTAGCTGACATAATTTAGTAAGCATTAGTTCACATTTTAACTAACAGCAATTGAACTCTGAATAGCATAACTAGTTTGGGATGTGCAGCAAAATGAGTTCAGCTATTTTAGCAAAACTTTGGTTTTTACTAATTAATATTTGTCAATTTTTGAAATAGCTGAACTAGTTCAGCTATTTATTTCTTTCAGTGTACGATTTTCCCTTCAGCTTTTTTTTTATGATATCTTTCTCTTTCTTTTCTTCGCAATTCCTCTAGTTTGACGGGATCATTCCTATTTTTTTCTTTTCTCTTCCTTTCTGCCATCCTTTTCCTCTCCAAGCACTCTGCGTGTGTCAACTTTGAATTTTTTTTCTTTGTCATGCTCGGCCTTAGGTTTGCCTGGCTTGGGAAAACCTATTACAGTGGCCTCTTTCCAAATTTGCGGAAAAATGTTATTAGCTAGGGCGGCATTGAAGATGCCAGCCAGTAGCACTATGAGTTGATGTTGTAATTGTAATCTGAGTTTCTAAATAAATATTGAGGAAAAGCGTAAATGAAAAACGTAGACGTGTGCAATGGTTGCTATTCAAACTTGGAAGAGAATTTTTATTGACATTAGAAAAAGACATTTAAAACCTAACACAAAATAACTTAGAAAGTAGGTTTTACAACATCCGCCCTTAATGGAAATAAAAGATAAAGCAGTAATGCTAAAAACAATAGATTATAATAAAACATTACTACCAGACTAAACAAAAGTATAAAACATAAACCGACGATAAATAAGTAAATAGAAAAATTATTCTACTTATTCATCACTAAACCCATATTAACAACGCACCTAAGATGAGCTATGCGCCCTAAGGGCTTGGTTAAAACATCGGCTGTCATTTTATCCGTAGGTATAAACTTTATATCTATAAGACCCTCAGTAACCTTTTCACGAATAAAATGATATCTCGTGTCAATGTGTTTAGTTCTATTGTGGTGGATGGGATTGAGCACAAGTTTCTGTGCACTTTGACTATCGTTGTATAGTAACACCCTATCAGAAAAACCAGTAATGTCACACACTAACCGTCTGAGGAAAATAGCCTCCTTTGCAGCACTGGTCAAGGACATATACTCAGCTTCTGTAGACGATAAGTCTACCGTCGCACATAGGAGTATTCGCATTATAAAACTGGTCAAAATTATTTTTCGCGTTTTTTTGCAATTTCATCGAATGAAAGACAAAGTTCAATGATATTAGATATTCATTTTTAAAAAACTATACAAATTTGCGATAAAAAAATATCATTAGTCAGACTCAAACTGTTCGTCTTCATGTTCTTCGTCATCTTCGTCTTCTTCTATACTTTCTTCGGCATCATTTTCATTTGGAGGTAATAGCGGTGTACTTGCGACCATAAGACTGATTGCTTCCATCGAAAATGGCTTACTTTTCTTGTGTAGCTTTGGTCTGCTACAACTTAAATACGGGTCTGAACTTAGTAACAGCCTGTTTAATATATCTCTGTTACAATCGACTCGTGAAAATTTTCGAGCAAAATTTAGCCTATAATACCGTATGTGCTTGTTGCGAGCCTCTGCTGCCTCTTCCGATAATTGACCGATAGGTAGGATTGCAGTAGATATGACTTTGGCACCATGCATTAAAATTTTGTGTATAGTTGGTGACATAGGATGCCAACCATACAAATTTGTGTACATTTCAGCAGTTTCATGTGCATAGGCTCCAAATTTACCAACATCAATGCTGTTGCCACTTGAAATCACTTCTAAGATTACTTTAAATCGTTTTATTAGACCAATATTGATGCCTGTAATTCGAGAAGAGCATTCCGGATCAGCAAAAAATCTTCTGGACGTATTGCCGTCATTAGTATTCCCAAATCCTGGCTTGGGAATGTCTACGAGTAGACCCATTTCTTCTTTGAAGGTAGTTTGAATCATTTCTTTTGTTTCTTTAACAATCTTTTTGTCTTCGGCTGTTCGCGCTTGCCACTTTTTTAATGGTAATTTATAAGATAAGTGCAATAGCGACTCGAAGAAACGAATTCTAGCATGAAGAATCGATAATCCAATTTTCAGTGCTTCCTCATTGACTTCCTCTGCTACAATTAATTTGTTGAAATCTTTGGAAGTCTGTCCGCAAATATAACATCTCATAGTGGATGAAGTATCAGTTGCAGCATTGCATACTTTTCCGTCGATCATGGTAAGTATCATGGTATGCTTTATTTTACCTAATCCATTAGGTGTGGGCAATTCTGTTTTTTTTTAAATTTGCAGCTTGACTTTTGATGTACGCTATTTCATTTTTAGTAACATCTTTTGATTCATTGATAAAGCGTATTCGTATGGGTCTGCAAAATCTGACAGAGGAAGGGACTGGGTTTTGCCATATGATTTTTTTTTGTTCTCCATCAACCATTACAACTAATCTTAAAGGCACGAATGAGCTTTGAAAAATATTTGCGTCACTGTCTGTATTGTTTTCAAACTTTTGTTTATATTGCAACTGCTGCGCTCCATCACAGCCCCATTTTGAAATTAAAACCATGTTTTGCTGCTCTTCCTGTGAACAAGTATCTACAACCTCTGCTACGTATTTATACAGACGCAATGCAGTGTGATCAAGTAAAGCTTGTAGTTCAATCTCAGAGCAAGTTTCAGTCACTCGAATCGATTGCTCATTGGGGTAACACTCTTTTTTGGCCCTTTTTATGATTGAATAACAGGGGTAGATGCTCTTGTTAGCCCCGTGTATAACTTCCCACTGTCTTCGACTGAAGTCGCCTTCTACAAAGATTGCCAGAGCCCCTTCGGGTGTATGTTTCTTAACAACTATTTGCTTTTGAGCAGAAGTAATAACTTTGCGAAATTTTGTAGCTCTGGTTGGCGTGGAAGTCATTTCTTTTATTAATTTTGACGCATCACTATTTCCTGAAGTGCGCTGACTTACGCCAGCGGCATACGTCAGTTCCTCGACAGGTACCTGCTCCCGTAGTACTTTTGTTTTTCGGCGCTTACTGCGGTCACTTAACTCTTCGAATGTTTTAGGTGGACGTCCTGGTTTTTGTGTAGGTTCTGCAGACCAGTAGGGCAATTCGATCGAAGACGTGAGCCATTCTTCATTATTTTTCAAGAAACGTTCATCCTTGTAACTACCGGCTGTCCATTTCTTCTTGAAATCACTCTTGAAACACCTTAAGGCCCGACTTAAAACAGTTTTTTGATCAGTTGGACATTTAGTAATTTCCACAAGTTTTTTTTCCATTAATGAAAACTTTTCGTCCATTTTTTTTCCCTTGAATTCTTTCAGGATGTCATATAAAGCTCTTCTGGTAAATTTCCTGACGGTTTTAGAAGAATCTACGAGAGAAAAAACAAAAATTACAATGTTGAAATAATTCAACTTTTACATGCATTAACTTCGAATGGATAAAAAACAAAATGGCGGATTAAGGCGGACAATTTTATTGTAATATATGATTGACATAAGCCTAAATTTCGTCTCTATAAAAGAAATGTAGCTGGACAAGACCAGACACTTAAACAAAAACACTGTTATAACAAAATTAAAAGTAAAAATAAATGCCCTTATAGGACCCGTTAAACATAGTTCCTAAATGTACAATACAAACAGAAAATAATAAAATTTCGTTTTAAATTACGGTACGTACCTTCCACTTCCATGTTCAATTAATATTTTTTCTCAATCACACGAAAATACAATAAAATAGCGAGAGAACTTTATACCACAAACAAAAGCGTCGCGAACAAGGACGAGCGATTCCAACATTGACCGGGTTCCGACTGACTTTACGACAAGAGGCAAGTGGGGGTAGAAGTTTTATGGCGGCCGATTGACAGACTGGTTATCAAACTTAAACAAAAAATGGTTTGAACGAATTTTTGAGTAACTTGTTACTTTTGACTTTTAACCGGTTTTAACATACGAATACTCGTATGTGCGTCGGCTGCTTCTTACACTCCCAGCTAATAGGTCCACCTGCTAGCGTGAAGTAGTAACCGGTGTACGACCGACGGTCATGTACACAGTTCGCCCAGTCAGCATCCGTGTATCCACACAGACGTCCACCGACTCTCCTGTAGGTAATACAGTAATCCATAGTACCTTTCAAATACTGTAACACCCTTTTAGCGGCCAACCAATGCCTCTTATCATAACAGTTATTAAACTGACTCAAAAAACTTGTGGCATAAGCTATATCGGGTCTCGTATTCACAGTTAGGTACATGAGACATCCTATCAAGTTTTGGTAAGGATATTCACCAAGAGATGTTGGATTACCTTTTTCCAACTAGTTATTCTCCAAAGGCGTAGACATCTCCTTGCAATCTCGCATATTAAACCGCTCCAACACTGCTTGGATATAAGTCTTCTGACTGACCACGATTTTGTCATCAACACGGTTAATATTTAAGCCTAAACAATACGACAAAGCACCCAAATCTTTTAGCGAGAAAAATTTCTCCAAGTCATTTTTGACAGCGTCAAACGAACTTTTTTCTTTGTAAAAGACAATTAGATCGTCAACATATACTGCAAGTATTATGCTTTCATTACCAAACTTTTTCAAGTAAACACATGCTTCCGCAGATGTTCGTGCAAAGCCAATTTTCGATACAATTTGATGCAACTTGATATTCCAGGCTCGAGCTGCCTGCTTCAAACCATAAATGGATTTTCTGAGCAAATAGACTTTACCTTATGCCCCGTGCTCAGCAAATCCCTCAGGCTGTTGCATGTACACTTCCTCCTCTAAGTCCCCATTGAGGAATGCGGTATCGACATCCATGTGTTGGATCTTTAAATCCATTTCTGCCGCCAACGCTATAAGGGTACGCAGAGATGAATTTCGAACCACAGGAGCAAAAGTCTCGTTATAGTCAGTCCCCCAAACTTGACTAAAACCTTTCGCAACTAGTCGCGCCTTATACTTGACTATTGCACCGTTCGGGTCCCTCTTTATCTTGAACACCCATTTACATGGAATAACCTTTTTGTAATGTAGGTATCCGTATAATTCTTTCTATGTGGCAGTCGACGATTAAACCTTGTACCGACAACACGTAGTTTTATTGTTGAGCCTAGCAAACAGTTCAGTGGCGACGAGGACAAAAATATAAATTCGCGTGCGATTATCTGTATCAAGCACAATAATGACGATCGGGAAAATAGCAGAATTTGATGTGCATAAAGACGATTGGCGGCTATACAGGGTGATTGGAAGATGGGTGCAAAGCTTTAAGGCGAAGATAGTACAGACAATTTAGAACCATTTAAGCCATGGTTGTCTTAGACGAAGTCTTACCAAATATTTTTAACCAAATTTTTAAGTTTTTTTTCGGAAATTCTCAAAATTTAATGTAAACTGCATAATTATGGCCAAATTGAATGATAAATGAATTCATTTTTTATTTATTTAATTAAAGTAATGTGTAAGCAATCAAGCAAAACATGTTTTAGGCTTCTGTGTCATTAGACATTTTTTTTACAGACATTTAAAGATCAGAAAAAATAAAAAAATTGTACAATACGTCTTTTAAACCTTATTAAAAAAAAAAACGGAGGGTGCTTTTTTTGTTCAAACCTTTTTGAAGACATGCTTGATAATCGCTCTTTCTTTTGAGGTATCATTTATGCGGATATCTTACAAATTATTGAAATTAGGGCCTACAAACCAATTTGAGGGAGATTTTTTTTTATTTTAGGCAGTCTAACAAAACACAAAATTTTTGCTTAAAAGAATACTTTATGTGCTCGAAATGATAACATTGTTCAATTCTAAGAATTTTTGGCACATGCAGGAACCAATTGAGGGGAACCCATTGAGGGGATTCTCTAAACAATGGCCACCGAGCGCGGTGCGACGGCATTTCCAGGTAGAACGCCCAATGAATAGCAAAAAGCGATAAAGAGTTGGTTTTTACAGCAAAATGGTCTTAGTTACTGAGGCAACAAAGTCGTTTTTCTTTAGTCAGGGTCAGTCGGTCTGTGATGAAGCCGTTACATCTTTTACTTATTAGTCAAACTACTGCCCTTGTGAGTGGACGTTGTCGTGTTGATTCACAATTTACCGTGTTCAGTTGTAGCCCTTTGCGTTCCTGCACGTGTTGTTTGCGTTAGTTTTGAACTTTTTTGTTTCACCGTGTCCAGTCGTAGCCTCGCGCGCGAGCGATTATCAAGCATGTCTTCAAAAAGGTTTGAACAAAAAAAGCACGCTCCGTTTTTTTTTTAAATAAGGTTTAAAAGACGTATTGTACAAATTTTTTATTTTTTCTGAGCTTTAAATATCTGTAAAAAAAATGTCTAATGACACAGAAGCCTAAAACATGTTTTGCTTGGTTGCTTACACATTACTTTAATTAAATAAATAAAAAATGAATTCATTTATCATTCAATTTGGCCATAATTATGCAGTTTACATTAAATTTTGAGAATTTCCGAAAAAAAACTTAAAAATTTGTTTAAAAAAATTTGGTAAGACTTCGTCTAAGACAACCATGGCTTAAATGGTCCTAAATTGTCTATACTATCTTCACCTTAAAGCTTTGCACCCATCTTCCAATCACCCTGTATATCGAACGTTTAGAACAGTATTTCGTAGTGAATGAGGTGAAAAGTGAGCTATTTGTACCGACGTTAATTACGATTATGGGCGCGGAAAGCTATGAACTATTAGTGAGTTTGTGCACACCAGATAAACCTAAGTCAAAGACTTTTACGCAAATAGTAGATATCATGGGAAGACATCTGCAACCCAAGCCGAGTGAGCTAGCTGAGAGGTACAAGTTTAGGAAGAGGACTCAACAAGGTGGCGAATCAATAGCTGAGTACATCGCTGTCCTCAAGAAAATGTCCAAAACGTGCGAGTTCGGGGCGTGGCTTGAAGAAAGTTTACGGGACCAGCTGGTATGTGGTATCAGCTGCGAGACCATTCGCCAACGGTTATTCGCTGAACCTAAGCTAGATTTTTCAAGAGCCTATAGCTTAGCGATTAGCTTGGAATCAGCGGAAAAAGATGCGGCGGCCGTAGTTCAAGGTCAGAAAAGGGCAAACGGGGAGACGGCAGCGACCGATTGTCTAGCAATGGAAGGCACAAGGTGGCAACGGAGGGACACAGCGAGCGGGAGTGGCGAAAAGACAGCTACACGGCACGCAAGAGGTACGACACGGGAGGCCGGGCCGCGTGGCGGGCACCGGGCGCGCGAGCCCCGTCAAGGTGGCGCGACGAATTCGTCGACGTCATCGGGGGCGCAATCGGAGCGCCGCCGCCATCAATGTCAAGCTTGTGGCGGAGCACATAAAACGGCCATTTGTCGATTTGGCCGTTACGTATGCCGTGTGTGTAACAAGACGGGTCATCTTCGGCGTGTGTGTCCGAACATAATATCGAACCAATCTTACATAGATTCAAAAACAAATAATTGCAGTGTAGAAGGTGAAAGTGATCACAGCGAGGAGGTAATTGACATTAATTTAAATCTTTTAACGTTAAGTCAGTGCAAACCTTTTATGATGTCATTAAAGGTACATAATACAGTTTTAAGTATGGAATGCGACACAGGTAGTGCGGTGTCGTGCATTAGCTATAGAATGTACCAGCAAGAGTTTAGTGATTTAACAATTAACTCATGTAACATTGTTTTAAGATATTATACGGGCGAGATGTATAACTCGAGCTCCTTAACTTTATCGCCATACATAACAGACGGTGTTATTACCCCCACAGGATAAACTAATATCCTGTGGGGGTAATAACACCGTCTGTTATGTATGGCGATAAAGTTAAGGAGCTCGAGTTATACATCATAAGAAAGGGTAAAATGGCCTTACTCGGTAGGCAATGGATGCTAGAATTAGGAATTCAACTACCGACGGTTAAGTTAACATCAGTAAATAAATTATCGGGCCAGGAGTTTAATGTAGAGGAATTCAGTTCCAGATATTGTAACGTGTTCGCGGAGGGACTGGGCGGCTTCACCGGCCCGCCAGTGAGCATTCACTTGCGGGAGGGAGCGCGGCCAGTGTTCATGCGTGCGCGGCCTTTGGCGTATGCGCTGCGCGAGCCGGTGGAGCGAGCTCTGCAGCAGCACGTGCGGGACGGCATACTTACTCCTGTCGAGCGTTCCGACTGGGCTACGCCGATCGTGCCAGTAGTGAAGAAGGACGGTAACATAAGAATTTGCGCAGACTACAAGTTGACGTTAAATAAAGTTTTAGAGGTTGACCGTTATCCACTACCACGTGTAGAAGACTTACTGGTTCGCTTGCACGGGGGCCAAAGATTCAGTAAAATTGATCTGTCACAGGCTTATGCACAATTTTTCTTGGATGAGTCTAAAAAGTATACTGTTATTAATACCCACAAGGGCTTATTTATGTACAATCGCCTTGTTTACGGACTGTCGTCAAGTCCGGGAATTTTCCAGCGACGCCTGGAGGAATTATTTGCAGATTTACCCCGAGTAGGGGTATTCTTAGATGACGTAATAATCACAGGATTAACAACAAGTGAACATTTGGAAAACTTACACAAGGTTTTCCAACGCTTGGAAAAGTATGGTTTAAGAGTTAAGAAAGAGAAGTGTGACCTTTTTGCAAAGTCTATTAACTATCTAGGGTATATAATTAGTGCAGAAGGCGTACATACGTGTCCCGACAAGGTAAAGGCAATTGTCGATACACCGGCACCCGTGAACGTAGCAGAACTCCGGTCGTTTATAGGCATGATTATGTATTACTCAAAGTTCATTCAAAATTTAAGTACAATTCTAGCACCTTTATACAAGTTGCTGAAGTCAGGGTCGAAATACGACTGGAATGATAAATGTCAAAGTGCATTCAGAAAAGTTAAAGATACGCTAACAAGTAGTGAAGTCCTTATGCACTATTCTGCTGAGTTACCGCTAATATTAACGGCGGACGCCAGCAGTGTCGGGGTGGGCGCGGTATTGTCACAGCTGACACCAGCCGGCGAACGGCCGGTCGCATACGCCTCACGCTCGCTTATACCTGCTGAACGCACAGATAGACAGAGAGGCTTTAGCAATAATATACGCAATACGCAAATACCATCAGTACCTGTATGGAAGGAAATTTACCATAAGAACAGATCACAAACCCTTGACCTATATATTCGGTAATAAGGTAGGAATTCCGGTTATGTCGGCGTCGCGGTTGCAACGTTGGGCTGTGCTTTTATCTGGATACAATTATGATATTGAATATGTTTCTTCTAAAAATAATTGCGCCGACGCTTTATCGCGATTACCGTCCAGAGTCGCTAACGAGCGACAAGTTGAAGAGATAACCTATGTAAATTTTGTAGAAAACTTTTTACCAATAACTAACACTGAGGTTAGTAAGGCTACGGCTAGGGATGTATTACTTTCTAAAATAAAAGTTTACATTGAATCGGGCTGGCCGCATTTTTGTAGCGAAGAGGAGCTAAAACCATTTTTCAATAGGCGAAATGAAATTTACATTGAAGGAGGCTGTATTATGTGGGGTTACCGAATGATTATACCAGCGTCTTTGAGGCAGACTGTATTGAAACAGTTACATTGTAGCCACATGGGCATAGTTAAAACAAAGAGCTGGGCTAGGAGTTATGTGTGGTGGCCGCGTATCGACGACGATGTGGAGGCGCTGTGCCGCGCCTGCGAGACGTGCGCGCTCGAGGCTGACGCGCCACCTCGTGCAACACCACAGCATTGGCCGTACGCACTCCAACCGTGGACACGCTTGCATATTGATTTTTTGGGACCGTTTAAGGGTAAAACATTTTTAATATTGGTAGATTCGACATCGAAGTGGATTGAGGCCTTTGAAACGAAACAAACCAATGCAACAGCAATTATTAAAATTCTGAGAGATACTTTTGCGCGATTCGGGCTCCCGAAGGAACTAGTTTCAGATCAGGGTCCACCGTTTACAAGTAGGGAATTTTCGGATTTTTTAAAATACAATGGAATAAAGCAGTCATTCTCACCAGTCTACCATCCATCTTCGAATGGGGCTGCGGAGAATGCCGTCAAGTTGTGTAAGCGTACGATTAAAAAAGCGTACAGGGATAACGTTGATGTAGATCTAGCCCTCCAGAACTTTTTATTAATTTACAGAAACACTATACATAGCACTACAGGCGAAACTCCAGCTATGTTGTTACAGAAACGTAGACTACGCTCACGTCTGGATCTATTAAGGAACGACCAAACCGTGCCGGACAAAGTACGATTGGCACAAGACAGCCAAGCACAGTATGCAGGTGGGGTTAATCGCGAATTTGTGCATGGCGATTCGGTTTGGGCGAGGGGCTATGGTCAACACGACAAATGGGTTAAAGGGCAGATACAGAGTAAATATGGCTCTCGTAGGTACATAGTGGAAAGTGATAACGGTCAAATAATGAAACGTCATGTAGATCAAATGCGTCGTAGATCGCGCTTATCAGATGTTGCCTGTCCTAAGGTAGATACGGATGACTCATCGACGATCAGGGGTGAGAATGCCGTTTCGCCGGGCAAGGAAGTGGGAAATGAGAGTAGAGAGAAAGACCCACAACATGAAGGAAAGGTTGTATCACAATCAAGGGTTAATTTACCAATTCAAGACTTGGACTCGCCCGTTGTACGAGACGATATTCCAAGTAACAACCCTACTCTCGGTTCACCACTTCCAGAACTGTCACAATCACGTTCTAAACGGGAAAGAAAACCCGTGATTAGATATGGGTCCGAGTTTGTTTAGTATTATGTAATAATTATATTACGTTGTTTGTATCCGTAGGATTAAGTTACCTATTATTAAGTTAAGTACCTAGTTATTAATGTTATTATCCGGCCAAGTGCCTACTATTTGTTAGAAATTAAGATCCTTATGTTAACCAAGTAAGATAGCTTAAATTTAGGGGTGGAGGTGTAATGTA
Organism: Diarsia rubi; assembly: GCA_932274075.1. Classification (NCBI taxonomy): domain Eukaryota; kingdom Metazoa; phylum Arthropoda; class Insecta; order Lepidoptera; family Noctuidae; genus Diarsia; species Diarsia rubi. Next base: position 7,748,389 of record OW026427.1, read on the forward strand.
GGTATCCGTATAATTCTTTCTATGTGGCAGTCGACGATTAAACCTTGTACCGACAACACGTAGTTTTATTGTTGAGCCTAGCAAACAGTTCACTTTTTATTTGGTTTATCCACTAATGTCCAAGTCTGCTTATTCAATAAGGCATTGTACTCATCCTTCATTGCAGAGATCCAGTTATCTTTATCATCGCTATTAACAGCTTCACGATAACTTTTCGGATCATCACACAGCAAATTAACACCTTGAGTGCCGTATGAATAATAATCTGGAGGTTTTCGTACTCTTTCAGGATACCTTCTCTCAGGACATACATCGTTAGGTTCAACTGAAGGAAACAGGGATAGATCACGTTGTTCACCTGAATATAGAGACTCCGTGTCACTAACCCCACCAGCTTCATCAGTCGCGTCCACAAAATCATCAACTTGCTCTACCTCCATGTCCACACCTTCTGAAGTAGGTGAAGAAGTAGAAGCAGATGAGATAGAAATCTCACGTGACGATGTGGTATCTGAAGAAGTTTGTGAAAAAAGATTAATGACATTAGGGCTCCCAACAACTTCAGGCTGAACAGATTTATCCTTCAATCCTGAAAAAATATTTTCAAAAAACGTAATATCCCGTGACTTAATCAACCTCCGAGGGTTTTCCGAGCTACGGAAATAATAACTCCTTGGATCGTCTGAATATCCAACGAAGATATGTTCAGAAGTTTTCATGTCTAGCTTAGTTCTCTGACATGAAGGCACGTGAACTAAAGCTCGACAACCAAACACTTTTAAATGAGACAGGTCGGGTTTACTACCACACCACATTTCATATGGCGTCTTACCATTAAGTGCACGATGAGGTGATCTATTCTTTAAATAAACACTAGTCTCAAGAGCATCCTGCCAAAAAGCTTTAGACAGGGAGCTCTGTGCCAGCAAGGAACGGGCCTTCTCCACAATACTACGATTGCAACGTTCACTTACCCCATTTTGTTGAGGGCTGTATGGTACAGACGTTTCATGTCGAATCCCTTGAGCCTTGAAATAGTTTGTCAGGTCCTTGTTGACATACTCAGTACCATTGTCTGACCGAAGGGTTCGAATCTTAGTGCCAGTCTGTCTCTCAACAAGTGCTTGAAAAGCACAAAAATACTTCTTAACTTCTGTCTTAGATGACATACAATAAAGGGATATAAAACGTGTATAATCATCTACAAAAATTATAAAATATTTATTACCTTTAAAAGATTCAGTGGTCAGGGGACCACAAACGTCCGTATGGACCAATTCTAATGGTGACAAAGCCTTCTTATACTTTATCCCTTTGAAAGGCTTCCGGGCCTGTTTACCCTCTACACAAGGTACGCATGGTTCTTTGTCAACATCAGTATACTCCACACCAACAGCTAGACCTTTTTTGAGTAAATCCATACCAATACGGCAGAGATGTCCAAGACGTTTATGCCAAAGCTGAAACTGGGACAAATTAGTGTGAACATTATAAGCTGAAACACCTTGCGGTTTCACTGTACAATCTAAAGTGTACAATCCACCACAAATAGAACCATGTAAAACAGGATCCCTTTTTAAAGAACAATCATTAGAATTATAAAAATTACAGCCATTCGTATCAAAAACAATCGAGAAACCTTTCTCTACTGCCTTTTTGACTGAGAGTAAATTACAATCTAGGCCAGGAACATGTACAACATTTGAAATCTTCTTAAAATCGGTTTTTGTGTCAATAGCAACATCTCCTAAACCCACAGCCGGCAAACTTTTACCATTTGCTACAGTTATCTTCCCATCACAGGGCCGGTAACTATTAAACCATTCAGCATGTGGAGTCATGTGAGTAGACGCACCAGAGTCGATAATCCACTTCTCAGACATCTGAACACTTGGTGCAGACAAAGCCAGTTCCGTGACACCATCTAAAACCAATTCCGTGACACATGCATCCATATTCCCAGATCTAAAAGCAGTCAGTCCCTTATCTTTAGAACAACTTTCTGTTGAGCAACTCGCCTTTGCCTTTTTCTCCTTCTTTTTGAGAGGACAATTTGGACTCTTGTGCCCTGGCTTCTTACATCGAAAACAAATAACCTGCTTGTTAGTATGCAACGCAGCCACATCATCTTTAGTCTCTTTCGTCATTTCGCTCAACAACTTAGTCCTTACTAAATCTGTTGTTACTTCAATGCTCCCATTCTCAAGCGCCATTATCAAGGGCTCGTAACGAGACGTTAGACCTCCCAATATAATAGCTGATAAAGAACTATCTTCTATGGTTTTTCCAATATCAGCCAGGTCTAGTGCAGTTGTAGTTATTGCCGTTAAGTAAGATTCTAAATCAGAAAAGTCAGATAAGGAGTACCTGTACAACTTTCGTTCCAACGACAGTTTACGACCCAAACTTCGATCCTCGTAGGATTTCATTAGAGCATCCCACGCTTCTTTTGCGGTCTTAGCTGGTCTAACAATCGAAATAGCAGCACCATCCACAGTAAGGCATATTTTAGAAAGAGCTTTTTCATCCTTCCGTACATCGTCGGACGTCTTATTCCCTACGACAACTACTCCGCTTACGGTTTCCCACAATCCTTCATGGATTAACAACATGCGCATTTTAAATTTCCACACAGTGTATCCTTCTCTGTTACAAAGTATCGGAATACCATTTATTAGAGACATACCAGAAACTGCAGACGACATGTTAACCAATATGTTAATAGGTATCAAAAATTTCACCACCAATCTCCTTTTAAATTCGATCGTAGATAAAATATAGATACAGAGCTTCGTGCTGATAACGTGTTGTAATTGTAATCTGAGTTTCTAAATAAATATTGAGGAAAAGCGTAAATGAAAAACGTAGACGTGTGCAATGGTTGCTATTCAAACTTGGAAGAGAATTTTTATTGACATTAGAAAAAGACATTTAAAACCTAACACAAAATAACTTAGAAAGTAGGTTTTACAACAGTTGAGGAGGTAAAAGTTTAATCACCCTGTTGGTGATGCCGTCGGAGCCCGGTGCTTTCCGAGGCAGAAGCCTGTTAACGATCTCTTGCACTTCAGTGGGAGTCACTTCAGGCAGAGGGTTATCAGGGTCTTCCACAGGTGGTAGGTTAGTTTTGTGATCGACTACTGCGTTCACCTTATCAAGATGACGCTTGTCGACCGGTTGAGAACTATCGGTGCACTGAGCTTCCAGGCTGTCTGCCAGGCATTCAGCCTTCTCGGAGTCGTCAAAGGCGACGCTCTTGTCTGGTCGATTGAGAGGGGGCATCGAAGCCTCATCGGTGGCACGCAACTTGCGTTGCAGTTGCCAGAAAGCCTGATGGGTTGGCTCGAGGTCGCTGAGCATGTTGTCCCACTGAGTGTTACGAAACTCACTAGTGCGTTTCTTTACAGCAAGCTGCAAGTTACGCATGTGGGTTTTGTTTGACTCATTTGGCCAACTACTGTAGGCACGTATGGCCGCGTTCTTCTCGGTTATCAGATCGCGTATGTCCGCGGGTAGTTTCCAGTGATGATCACTCATCTCCGGTACCTCACGCGAGCACTCCGTAATAACGGACTGAACGTGAGCTGTAAACGAGTTGATGGCGGCCGTCGTGTCTGCGACTGAGACAATATGATCGGGGATCTCGTCCAGGTGCGGCGACGTGGTCGATTTCAGCTTTTCGCCTAATTTCTTCCAGTCGGTGATCGTAATGGTCGCAGGAGGCTGGCTGGGGTCAGAAAGACCCGACCGAGGAACCAAGTGCATTAACACTGGACGATGATCAGAGTGGAGCACATGTAGCGTCTCGATGGAACGCAACCTGAGGTTGATGTTCTTGAGCAGCGCTATATCGAGCACATCTGGACGATGGTCAATGGTACCCGGGTAGTGGGTAGGCTCCATGGGAGCGATAGTGTCGAAGTGAAGCTTCTCGCCAAGGCTAAACACGACTTTCCCCCTAGGGTTCGTGGTCGCGCTGTTCCAGGCAGGATGTTTGGCATTGAGATCACCCGCTAAGATAACGGCATCACTCAAGCCGAAGAGGACTGTGAGGTCCTTGTCCAGAAGACCGTGATCTTCAGGAGTGAGAGTAGGGGGGATGCAGTGTAATTCTTTGCGGTAGTAGATGAGCGTACCGCCCTTATGGCAGCGAACCCGATCATTGCGTACCATGCGAAAGTTTGCAATTTTTGGGTCGCGGTGACTCGGCTTGAGGAAAGTCTCTTGCACGAGGAATACATCGATGAGATGGTCGCGAAGAAGGGTGGCGATCTCATCGCGCTGTGTTTTAATGCCACCGTTGGCATTAAAGAAACCTAACTTGAGGGATCTGGGTAGGCCGCAGGATAATTTTGTGGTACCCATTATTGTTTTTTGTAATTGATTCCACGGAGTGACTCTTTGAGGTTGTACTTGAGGAAAATCTTCCCAAGCTTTTCTCTATCAGAGTTCGCCTCCCTGATTTCAGCCGCGCAACGGTCGGCTTCGTCAGTGGCGAACCAGTGGAAGGCTCCCATAATCGTCTCATAGTTCGTCTGATTTTGGGGGGCTGTCGTGTTCACGGGCCTGAAGGGCTCCGAGCGACGAGGATTGGCTGGTGCTGAGAAGGCCTTCCTTGGAGGGGGCACAGTTTCGGAAACTGCAGAATTGACGGGAATAACAGGCTGATCCATTAATCCCGGAAGAGGGGTGGGTTGCTTCTTGCCGAGAGGGGGAAACTCTTTTTGGCTGTTGAGAGCATCCCAGTATAAGGGTCGCTGAGGACCAAGACGATCTGGCATCTGGGAAGATGGTACTTTGTATGAGCCCTCTCTGATTTGGCGAGCGTTGGCGCGCTTGGCCAGCTTCGCGGACGAAACTTTGGGAGCTTTAGGGCAGCCACGGTAGTTAGCCGGGTGACCCGATTGGCCGCAGAGAACACAACTAGACGGCTCTGTGCACTGTGAGATGTCCTTAGGACGAGGGCATTCTGAGGTGCCATGGTTTCCCAGGCATTTTCAATTCAATTCAATTCAATTCATTTATTTCAGGTTCATAACCCATATTTGAAACATATTATATCATACACAAAATAAATACAACATCAACACACATACAAATAAGTTATACAATAATCATTCAAATTCATTCATTAAATATACAGTAATAAAATTTAAAATTCATTCATTATTTTTTTACAGTAGTCTCTTACGTGCGACACTATATGTTATTTGTCTGTCACAACAGTGTCGCACATAAGGGCAGTCCAACCTATTTCCTATCATAGTCAGAACGGTATTGGAGCTGGCCCGCACTCTGCGTACAAGAGATGCGCAGCGCTTGCGCATGGTCGCATGGAAGCAGTCTGTGCGCGCCCATGCGAACATACCCGAAGCGCTGCAATAGCGAGGCAGACCCAAAACCGCTCTGAAAGCGTTATTAAACTGAACGCGGAGAGCGTTATAACTTTTTTGCGTGTAAGTAGCCCACAGGCTGCAGGTGTACAAGGACGTGCAATATGCTCGGAAAAGAGTTATTTTCACGCCATCCGAGCAACGCGCGAACCTGCGGGCCAGCATATTAGCTCTTTTGAATAACGCCCTCCGCTCCCGTTCCAAGTCAGCATGATCCCTGAGGTCAGCCGTGACTATATGCCCTAGGTATTTAAACTGATTTACCCTGTCTAAGGGTACACTATTTATACTAATAGGTGGTACATAGTCTGGGCATTTAGCACCACCGGCCTCAAAGACCATGTACTGACTTTTCTTAATATTATGTAGGATCAGGATTGCCAAGCGGTATATCGTCAGGGTTTGGAGTTCCCATTTTGGGAAAAACAACACTGTATCAGAATCACAGAATTTATTCAGTGGGCACACAACACACAATAATTAAATGTCACTTTAACACACAATAATAAACTGGTACACAATAGAAAATAAAATGAATAAGGCGAACAGACTTTTTAAGGTCAAAGTTCGTACAGTGGTCTAGCCACCCAAACGCACAGTGCAGGTAAGTAAACCGACAGTTTTGTCGGGAGCAGGGAGCTCTTTACTGAGTCGAATCCGAGGACCGACTGACTAGCTTACCGAGCGCTCGCCGTTTTATAGGACGACGCCGCTCGCTTTCTAATAAGTTCCCGCCACAACAACTCTGTCCACTGACGCACGGAAGTACGTCACGTGTTTACAAGTTACACAAAATGTGCTAAATCAAATAAGATTATTCGTCATTGAATAATCAAATAATACAAGAATAATTGTTGATAATAAAAAACGCTGAATTAACAAAGTAAATCATTTTAAAATAAAAGCAAGGTCAACATTTGTTTTGAACAAAACTATTAATCACACTTATCGAAATAAGTTGCCAAAAATCAAACAGTGTGTACAATAGGTACTTAATAAATTATGTTATGATTTATTAGACAAAATTGCAAAATCAACTGGCAAGAAAAAATTGAATTACCCACATTGTAATTGACAACCAACTCCGACATATATAAGTCCATGTTTAACAGCGTAATCCTCACATGTCGCTATCAACCTCCTCAGGCCACAGATCGACGCGCTCAGCAGAACCATGTCATCCGCATAGCTTAAGTTATTAACACACACGTCGTCTACATGACAGCCGACGTGCTGGCTGCTCAGCGCGACGATCAGCGCGTCCATATAAAGGTTGAATAACGTGGGTGAGGTCAGTCCGCCCTGTCTTACGCCGCACTGTAACCGATATGGCTCCGACATTGCCCCCGACCACCTGACGCTGTTGACTTGGTGCGTATACCAATACTTGAGGATGGTAACAAGTTCTGGTGGAAGGCTGATACTTTCAAGTTTTTCCCACAAGAGATCATACGCCACCAAATCAAAGGCCATGGACAAGTCGAGAAAACACGCATATACCGGGGTCTTACGGTCGTTATAATATCTGACGGTATGCTTAAGACACAGTATGGCACTTTCCGTTGATAATTGGGGCCTAAATCCAAACTGATTATCATGCAGAGATATACAGGGTGTTTGGTGCATCGTTTGCCAAATTGAATTGGCCGAAAGAAGAGGTCATTTGCTATCGCTTCAGGCTCAAGTACTCATTTTTGGCCACACCGGTTTTTTTATTACAACTTTCTAATTTTTATTTTGAAAAAATCCAAAACTCAGCATTAAAGCTTAAATTTAAAAAAAAGTTTTAAGTGTAGTCTTCAAATTTCATTTTTATTTACATATGTACTGTTGTATGGCTCTATCAAATTTAAAATTACTTGCAAGTAACATCTAGTTTTTTTTTAATAAATCACAAAGTTTTTGGAAAAATAAAAAATGAACTTAAAACTCAACTTTAAATAGCTATAAAAAAAAAAATAAAAGCGATCAGGATCTTCGAATTATTTTAAAAAGTTCTCTAGTCTGTCCCCTTTCCAACGGTATGTAATGTGTTAAAAAACTCTTTTAATATCTTTAATAATTAGCTAAATGTGTAGTCGAGACACATCAGGCTGATATTGGATATTACGTTTAAAACACTAGTTTTCGCATAAATTACATGCTATTAGTAGATAGATACTGTTATCTCACGTCTTACGTAGTCTCTTATCTCGTTCTTACATAGGGAACTTTCCTCGAAATTGAAAAAAAAATACATTATTACAAAAATAATCATTTATTAATAAGTAATTTAATTACATACTAATCTTACAAGTCTTGTTCAAACTGTCTACCACTATTGCGTATGCACGCGCGACATCTTCGTCTTATCTCAACTGTAGTGGTGCGTAAACGCATTTCTGCTTTGATCGTCATGAAAGCCGCCTCAATGCGTTGGACTAAATCATCTCTTGTCTCAACTTCCGTGGCGTAGACGAGTTCTTTGGCCCGTCCCCAGACGTAAAAATCCAACGGAGTTAAGTCTGGAGAACGTGGAGGCCAAGGAATAGGGCCATCCCTCCCAATCCATGAGTCCGGGAATGCATCATTCAAGTACTCCCTGACGGTTATTCTCCAATGAGCGGGACAACCGTCATGTTGGAAAACAAAAGACCTGTCTTCACTGAAAATTGGCAAATCAGCTAATAATAAGGGCAACTCTGTTTGCAGAAATTCTAAGTAATTATCCCCGTTCAGGTTGTCAGGTAAGTAGTGTGGTCCAATTACATGATTTGCAATGACTCCTGCCCAAACGTTCACACTAAATCGTCTCTGGAATGACCTTTGTCGTTTTACGCGTGGGTTTTGATCTTTTGCTGTCCAGTGGTGTAAGTTATGTAAATTGAGGATTCCCTCTTTAGTAAATTTGGACTCATCCGTCCACAGAATTCTTTTTAAAAAGACCGGATTATCCACGTCTGAATGCAGTAAAAAACGACAAAACTGGACACGGTTATCAAAGTCTTGATTCTCGAGACCTACAACAAATAAAATACGCGTAAGAATGCATTACTTTCTCGCAAGATTTTTTTTTATTGTTTGTAAAAAGTACGGGCAGTACAATGTAAAAGACAATGGCCTGACCGCTGAAGGTTTATGACATCTGGCAGAGTGACGTCAAAGCCGCTACCTGCTGCTGCGTCGGGTACGCGGTAAAGCTAGAAAGGGTTCGCAATCTACGTTAGCGCCTACGGTTGTGAGTCTATTAATTTAAAAATTACGTACCTTGCACCGGAGTGTAATGGAAAGCATGTTTGTTATTTTGGCGAAGTACTCGCCATACTTTCCAGATCGAAATTCCCAGTAATGCAGCTACATTTCTTATGCTTCTAGTGGGATCTTCTTCAAACAGTGCCAGAATCTGTTCATCTACGTCAACATTATGACGCACTACAATCCCTCTTGGTTCACTAGCAGTCAAATTACCAGTCTCACGTAAGCGTCGATAAGTGTTCTGGAAAGTATGGCGGGAAGGCAATCGTCTATTGGGAAAGCGTTCCTGATAAATTCTTTGTGCTTCGCGAGCAACACCATCGGCTCTTCCATAAGCCATCAAAATATCAGCGTATTCTTCATTAGAGAATGTAGCCATATTGTAACACAAAAAAAATCACGAAAGTTAACACAAACACCCACAAAACTCAATGAAAAGATAACAGTAACAGAAATTAACAGTAACAGAAAATAACAGTAACAGAAAATAACACAACAACAACAAGGGGTTAGTTTTCAGAGACAGTCAAATAACGACTAACAAACTTAACCAATTTGCGGCCAACCCAATAACAAAAAGAGACAGATAATGAATTCTACTGTGTAGGAGGGAGATAGCAGGCTTTACCTGCTTCGTATGTATTGTTTACGCGAAAACACTTATTTATCCCGAATATGCAATAGTTTGATGGTGCGTCCCGATACACAAACTTAGCGTATTAGTGAACTTACTGAAACATTTTTTAAACACATTGCATACCGTTGGAAAGGGGATAGACTAGAGAACTTTTTAAAATAATTCGAAGATCCCGATCGCTTTTAGTTTTTTTTTTATAGCTATTTAAAGTTGAGTTTTAAGTTCATTTTTTATTTTTCCAAAAACTTTGTGATTTATTAAAAAAAAACTAGATGTAACTGGCAAGTAATTTTAAATTTGATAGAGCCATACAACAGTACATATGTAAATAAAAATGAAATTTGACGACTACACTTAAAACTTTTTTTTTAATTTAAGCTTTAATGCTGAGTTTTGGATTTTTTCAAAATAAAAATTAGAAAGTTGTAATAAAAAAACCGGTGTGGCCAAAAATGAGTACTTGAGCCTGAAGCGATAGCAAATGACCTCTTCTTTCGGCCAATTCAATTTGGCAAACGATGCACCAAACACCCTGTATAATTACTTAACTGTGTATTAAGCAAACCGTCAAACAACTTCGCTGTAACCGTAGCTAGAGATATGGGCCTGTAATTACCTTTATCTGCTAAGTCACCTGTTTTATCTTTAACTATAGGCACAACCAGTCTTCATAAGATCCGGCGGAAGATAAGAGTGGCTCACGCATAGCGAGTAGAACATTGCTAATACTCTGTTTATATGTGGGCCAGCGTGAACTAGGTGTTCAATGGATAGGGAATCATGACCTGGGCTCTTGCCTTTAGTCATGTTCTTAAGGGTTACAGCCACATCTCACTAAACCTCACCCCTACTATCCCTTCAGGTAACTCACCATTATGAACCTCACACGCCGGACCCAACGGTGACTGTACAGAGAATTGATTCTTAAAGATATCAGCAATGCCTTTACAATCACTCACCCCATCGACACTCACCGGAAGTCCAGGTTTGGCGTTAACTTTGTTGGTGCTTTTCCAAAAGCCTCGAAAGTCACCTTTGGCGTGCTTTTCCGCAAGACTGTCCATTTTAATCTGGGTTTGATTATCTTGACACCATTTTAACTGTGATTTAAAAAGTTTCCTGCTGGCACACATTTCATCGAACATGGGGCCAGTGTTAGGTTTACCACACGACACCCATTCCGTAAACTTCATTCTAGCCTTCCGGTGAGCCTCGCTGACGTGCCTATTCCAACCCACTACGCGCGGCCCACTCCCGGTTCTCACAACGTCCTCCCGACCTGCCAAGGACGCAGCACGAAGGGCGGACACAATGTCAGAGTACATCACATCAAGAATACGGTGGTGATCGGGGTCATTACAGTAAAAATCAGCACAATTAATACACTCGGTAGGAAAGTTAACCAACCTTAAACGTTTATGACACTCTGAGGTATATTTCGCGATCTGTTTCTTATTTCTAGTGCCCCATGATACAGAGTTCTCGGGCAATGAAATTTTATTCTGTAATTTAGGTGTAAGTAAATCCAGGTCACACTCTATGATTAAAGGAAAATGATCAGACCACAGTGTGTCATAATTAACGTAAGCATTAGTGACAGATCGTTTTGCCGATTGCGTAACTATACAATGATCTAACCAACTGCACGTACCGTGCGCATCACTAATGAAAGTGTATGTACCCGAGTCCATACCGAGAATATCAACATCAATACATGTCCAATATTGTTCACTACAGAAACTAGAGAGCTCATTAAAAAATAATTCGTTTATATCAGCATTATAATCGCCTAACATAAAAACCGATTGAATATTGTGTTCGTCTATAATAGCACTTACCGCACTCAAACAGTCCGTAAAATCCGGTAGGTTATCCGCACAATTATTAGGCATGTATATTCTCATCACAAGCACTGGTCGGTCTTTTGTTGTCACTTTTAATGCACTAATACGGGCATTATCACACCGCAACACTGACACCTGTTGGAAAACACTGCTTCTCCATAGTAACGCGACGCCGCCAAACGGCCTCCCACGCAGTACGCCGGCGGACGTGTCCACCGCCGACGTACCTGTGTATCCGAAGCCGCTGTCGATCGTGCCGAGATACGTTATTTCCTCAGGCAGTAACCACGTTTCTTGCAGTGCAATTATGTCACAGGTGCGACATAACTCCCTAACACTATCTACTGATCGCTTGACGTTCTTACAGTTGAAGCTGGCAAATCGATATTCACGTCTATCCATTATTTTGTTGCTTAGTGCCGTCCACAGAAGAGAATCCGTTCGTATTTCTGTAGTTAAAATTCATGAAGCGTCTAAAAAACTTTCAATGCCAGATGGCGCTAGCTGTCATGTAAACATTGTGCTCCCGTAATAATATTCTTTAAAATAGTTATTTGAACAGTATCTCCCTAAATACACCAAAACAATCAAGGAAATAGGACAATACATGTGTGAAAGTGTTATCTTCACAAACTATTCACTGTGAACTGTGTAAACAAAACTTATATGTGTGGACAAAAATTTTGTGATTAAAACAGTTTTGTGTGGGGTATTTATGTCTCTTATGAAATATTTACCACCAAATACTAAGCTAACAAAGTGTGACATACAAAGATAAACAATAACAACGAAAAAAGTGATTTTCTTACAAGTGACACTTGGAGAAAAAATATTCAAATCGATCAAATTACAACTGACTACTTTAACGAACTTTTTTGCTTCGAAGAACCTACTGATCAACAATTTCAACGCCGAAGTAACAGTCACAGTGGCGAGTTTGCCAGACGGCCCACATGCTATACGAATCCCATGTGACTCGAGTTCGATTCCCGCAAACGGTTACTCTTTTTGGAATGTTTACAAATTAGAGAATAACATTGATGACCAATAAATAGTACCGTGGTAAACAATTTCTTCATACTACCTCAAATTTAAATCATCATGAACTTCTTTGGAAATATCACACAGCGTCGTAATCGAAGTGTCTCCGAAACAAAAAGTGAAGATTTGAATTTAACAAATAGTGAACTAGATGGCACTACTAGTAACAGTCTACCAAACATATCAGACGACGAAGACTGCGAAGAAATTCTTCAACTAAAAAACAAAATAAAAGAATTGACGCTACAACTAGAGACTGCACACCGCGAAGTTGAATCCCTAAATATGGACAACACTAATCTAAAACAAACTATCAAGAATTTAACAAAAAAGGAAAATATTTATAAAAAACTGACAACGGACATTGTTAACACCCCAAAAAAGAAAAAATGTTCTCAAGCAGTTCCTACAATAGATCTCAGCGTCACTCCCAAGTCGACGAAAAAAGTTCTGCTCACTCCTAAAATGGCTGATAAATCAACACCTATTTTCATCCAGGTATAACGGAAGTTTGGATTCAGACACAAAAAATTTATAGGCATTATGGCCCTTCTCCTTTCTCATTTTAATTCTTTCAAGACATACAGTTTCCTGTGTTTTTCGGTAAATGTATGTAATTATGTCGTCCTCTGTTGTTTCACCGTGAATATTCGTAATGATGTAACGTAGTAGTTACATTTTGCAGAAATCAAAACATAATAACTAATTTAATTATAAAAACACTGCAACATTCCAATGTTTACTTTCATCCAACTGTCAAGGAACCGCAGACTCCAAAATATAATAACCACAGATAATAAGTTGTAGTGCTGTGGTAAACCTTACTAAAATACGTGAACGACGTATATTGCGTGCGCGCATCACTACAATTGAGCAGAGCGACCAATAGGCGTTCGTTCCGCAGAGATGTCATTACGGCGTGCGTCGGTGACACAGCACACTGCAAATTCGGTCTCCGGCGCAGGCGTGCGTTCCTAGCGGGCGCGCGCCTGCGCCCATTACGAGCTTACCTCTCGCCATCATTCGGGCTTAAGTTTTACCATCAATCTTAATTTTACTCTGCCATCGAGCATTTAAACTCAGTGTCTCCATAACCCCCATACTGGGTAAGTTTTGAACAGCATAAACATGTGTGTATTTTGTGTTCCTAATTTTATAGGTTATCTTAGCATGTATGTCTATTTTTCTCCGACCTTATGCTACGCTATAATTATGATGTAATTAAACCTTAAGGCCTTCAGCTCAATGCATTTTGACTTTTCGTGCTTCACACCCAAAATGTGCTATCATGCCTTATTTTCACTCTTCCCATCATGTAAACTCCGTTTGATTGTGACAATCCACCAACACCTTCATTAGTGCACTATTTTTGCTACTCGCTCTGCTTAGCTTGGTGTCGCAATCAGCGGAGGTGACCTTTTGTCCACCTCATGACACGCTGGACGTTACGTTCCAGGGTCCCAGGTTCCTGCTGGAGGAACACTTAACTCCAAAGTTCCGGTTAGAGCACCCTCAAGTTCGCATTAGTTACGCGGCTGGTTTCGTCGTGCGTGCTAACATCGGGCCGGCATCGGACTTCCCACTTGTTGGCCATACTTGCCACGTGGGCCGAGCCGGGCCGACGTAAAGAAGAGCTGGCCATCACCCCTACGCATCCAGCGTGGCACCTCGCTGCGGTCATCGCCACGCCGGCTATCAGGGCAGTACAGCACATCCCACAGGGATGCCTTAGGAGTTTGTGTCCGTAGACCTTCCCACACCCATTTTTTTAATTTTAATATATTTTATGTAGACTGGTTGCGTGGTCTTATTTATAATAACCTGCGCCACGCACCCCTTTTCCGTCACAATGAGTATCGGAATTTTCCTTTCAGCGGCTTTAAAATTACAATTTAAATCCCTTGCAATTCCTGACTTGCCCGCAAAACGATATTGTGTGCGTTTCTTATACGAGACTTGTTGCCATTCCTCGTCTTTATTACGACGTTTTGGTGAGATGTCGTTAGCACCCGCACGCTGTTGATTGGCCAATAAAGTCATAGTGTTCTCAGTGTCCGTCAGCTGACTCGCTCTCGCTACCTGCACTGGCGATGCCGCGTCCGGCCCGGGCGACAGTACGCGCGATTGATGATTCGATGGCTCTGACGTAACCGCAGCGCTCGGCGCTTCGTCACATTTATGCGTCATCGCAATGTTGATACTGCCAGCCGGTTCCGACCGTTGTTGTCGGGATCCCTTCAACTTTGAATTCTGACTTTTTTGCTGTTGTTTCTCATCTACCCGCATAATTTTTCTGTATCGCGGTGGAGTTTTCTGATTGCTATCACTGCCCAGGCCACTATTATTGATGATGCTCTCTTCATTCATTGAAGAATTATGCACGTTTGACAGTCCCATGGGGCCACTGTCGAGTAACCAAGCACCTCGCTTTGTGTTTACTTTAAATGCGGACGTTGGTGGTAATGAGTCACATTTAATTTTAAGGAATTCATCTTTTAACTCGTTCACATCATCCAAGGTTGCATATGTGGTCTTGATCTCGTTAATTGTAGTTTGCATCCGTACTATGTCCTTTAAAAGCTTCGTGCAGTCTAAGTGATCAAACGTTATCGGCGGTAGTTTTTCTAGCTGCCGAGCCACAAACACTGGGATTTCGGTTGGCTCTGCAGATTTAAACACCTTAATTATGTCCGCCATATCTCGTTCTTCCTTCCCTTTGTTTTTCCGGACAACTTTGCGCAGCTCCGTGGGCATGGAGTCAAACAGAAGCGATTTAGAGGTCTTAATTTCATCACTCGTAAAAGACGAAGTACAGATCCGCACTAAAGTTACTTCGTCAATCACGGACACTTTGTTTTGGATGTACGATAACATCTCGTCTATTACAATATTACACTTGCTACACTTTACCACGTTCGTCATTTTTGCAAAATTAGCGCTATCGATTATGCGCGACCGTCCCGGCTGGTTGCGCGGGCGTGACTATTTTACGCACCTATGAGGCGCGAAACAATTGTTGGCGCTATGGCCGTACAACTGACAGCGGTGACACTGTCCAATTATAGAGAGGCTGTTAGGCTTCTGAATGATAATGCCCGATAGCGAGCAGACGGCCTTCACCTTAAAAATAGGGTGATGGCCTTCAACGCGGTCGCAGACGACCAATACCATGTCGTACAGGCCTCCGCCGCGCGCTTTGTGAAGGCGGTGCACAGCTATTACTGGCACCCCCTGAAGTATGAGATCATCTTTGATCTCAGAAGACGGTATTTCCTTAGGGATCCGCCTAATCACCACACGGTGAGGCTTCTCCTCGGGAAGGGAGTACGTATGAAAGGCAATATGCCTTTCGCGAAGGTGGCGGGTGAGTTCCCTGAAGTCCGAGGACGAGGGCACCATCACCTTGATACCAATTTGAGTAGCGCGGGCGTTTGTGTACTGAATCTTGCGATCCGCACACATCTTGGACACTTCTGTCCATTTCCCTTTCTCGTGAATGTAGATAGGGGGCGGGGGCTTTTGCTTCCGAGGAACTATCGGAGCAGAGTTAAAAGCCATAGGGCTAGACGGGCGGCTAATTGGTGTAGCCTGAGTGGCTGGGGCGGGCGAAGAAGGGCAGGAGCTCACAGGTGTAGGGACCACTGCGGTCGCTACAAGCTTTTTGGGTAAGCTCGCTTGTGAGTTTTTGCCCTTCTTACGCTTGCCCTTGCCGACAAGCTGATAATCGTCATCGGACGATGGGTTATTTGAGCTGTCTGACAATGAGCCATTGTCAGACAAAGGAACTGAGGTATCCATTTTCTCAGAAATGGACGCAGGTGCGGCGGCGGTCTCCTTTGTACCTGAAACAATAGCAGGTAATGGGGCGGCTGCTGTCACGATGGCGGGCTTCGTGGAACTCGAGGCGGCGGATTTTGTGTGTCACCTTTGTCGTCGCCTTTGTCCCTGAAACAATAGGTGTTGACAACGACGATGATGACTGGACGGCGGGTTCCGTAGAAACACCTGGTTTCTTGGAAATCGGGGCGGCTTTCCTCAAAGGAATGCCTTGATCGGCGGGCGGAGGTGACAGGGGGCTGTCAAGTGCATCGCTAAATTCGGCGATAACGGGCCGTCGGAGCGCAGCCAGCTTGCCTCCATACCTCTCTCGGACGAAATCGCTCGAGTCGAGGAGCTCCTGTAATATACGTCTGAGGGCATCCAACTCCTCGCGGAGTTGACTGACTTCCGACATATTGAAAAAATTAAACAACTAAAAATTAGTCGTCATGACGAAACTAAAACCCTAGAAAAAAAAAAAGAAAGAAAATGCATTTATTTGGCTCATGCCACAAGTACACACAATGTAAAAAAAAAAAATATATTTAGCTTAGAAAAAAACTTAAAACTAAACAAATCGTGCCACTGTGTGCCTCACGGCTGCGCCAAAAAGGCCCAACACCCTAACAAACTAACTCCCCGGGTGGACGGGCCCGGGGGTGTGTGTGGCCTCCCTGTCAGGGGGGATGGTGTGTGTGACAGGGGAGGTGTGTACCTACTGGTGTGCCCTAAGCTTGTAAACCTGTCGCCAGTCTTATTGTGCGACAGGGCCCTATTGGGGTCTAGTGCGAAGGGGTAGACACACCCAACCGACACTAGGTGTGTAGCTGTGGAGAGAACCAGAGACTAGGTTTGACTAGGAGATCCCCCAAGGCCAAGCTCCTAGCTCTCGACTCCAATGGGTAGCCTCGCCCTGAAGGGGTCTGGCGGGTAGGATTGGGGCACCACCCTCTTGGCTTCGTTGGCACCGTAAGGTTTCCACCAAGAACCACGAAACTGTGGTTTTTCCCTGAGGGGGCACAACGTTTTGACGATATTTCTCTCAAACAGAAATAGATGAACAAAAGTTGTCTTGAAAAAGACACCAATTATTCGATGGGTGTAGTCTGAGACTACGGATGACGTCACAGCGCTGGGGACGCGCGACGAACCGGTGACACTGATAGCGGCGGGCGGGGGGTAGCGCAGGTAGCGATACACGTCCGTACGCGGCGGCGGTCAGACGGCGAGTGTTTTTGTGACCTCCATTCCGACGAAGACGACGCTGCGCCCCCGCAAGGGGGCGCGGCTGGCGGGGTATGGACAGTGTCCGTGGGCCCGCGGTATCATTATAGTGCCTGTGACAACAGGCACCTCATTTGGTTGCCGGTATAGGCTCGGCTGTAGCGAGAGCGCGCACGCCCTCGACTATGTGTGGATGCGTTATGTGTCGGTAGGAGCGCTACGGCGCCATCTGGCGCCGCTTTCTTCTTGCCACCTTGGCGGTCCGAAACCGCCGGGTGAGACCTCCGGTTTCCCGGAGGAGGCCCAGCGGGTAGCAACCAGCGGCACTGGTGGCTCTGGCGCTCCCTACCGAGGTAGTTGACCCCCGTCCGTAGGCGCTCTCAGATCTAGCCGGTTGCGGTCCGGACGTGGGGACGTATGTGTGTGTGTGAGCGGCAATGTACCTGAGTAACACCGCTCATGTTGGCGAAGAGAACGGC
This sequence comes from Diarsia rubi, assembly GCA_932274075.1. Classification (NCBI taxonomy): domain Eukaryota; kingdom Metazoa; phylum Arthropoda; class Insecta; order Lepidoptera; family Noctuidae; genus Diarsia; species Diarsia rubi. The sequence goes on from OW026427.1 coordinate 7,766,060, forward strand.
ATGCCCGCGCTGCCACGTTCCCTCGCGTGAGTTAGGTTGCATGTGTAGTTGCGAGTGTCTGGTGTCGCAGCGCGTCATGCCTATATTAACCTAGCACACGACGCGTTACGAGTGTATGTTGTGTATGTGGAGTCGTGATGTTGGGTAGGCAGCGTGTAGGTGTAACTATCCTACCCGGTGTGGGCAGGGGGGGAGGGGGGCGGTTCGCCGTCGTCCGCAGGCAGTAGGTCGCATGGCAGGCGTCGCGCGTCGGGTGGTCGCGCGTGCCATGGCGCTATGTTTTTGATGTGGGGCCAGGCAGATGCGTCGGCACGCTCGAACATGTTGGACGCGAGGCGGGCGCAGAACTCGTCCAGGCTCTCTATCTTGAGGTCGCGTTGAATAGTGTTGTTCCTCACGAAGCGAGGGGCGGCGACGATTGTCCGCAGCGCAAGACTTTGTTGCGCGCGGAGCAGCTTCTTGTTGGTCTCGCTCGTGAGGGCGAGCCAAGCGGGGGCGGCGTAAGTGAGGAGCGGACGGATGTATGTTTTATACACTCCCAGCTTGACTCGCAGCGACAGGCGAGTTGAGAGCACTGGCTTGAGCAGGGCGCGGGCTGTCCTTGCCTTGGCGACCGCCTTGCGGACGTGGCTAGCCATGGTGAGCCGTCGGTCGATGGTGGCCCCGAGGTAATTGACCTGGGCCGACCACTCGACCGTCTTACCTTGTAGCGATAAGGGTGGTGGTAGGCGGGCGGCGCCGGCGAGCAGCGCCTGCGTCTTACCCACGTTCACCGACAACCTCCACTTGGAGAGCCATTCTGGAAGGAGATCAAGCGCGCGCTGCATCTTGACGGCCGCGTGCTTTGCTGTGAGCGAGGTAGCTATGTACGCGGCGTCGTCGGCGTACAGCGCGAGCGTGGTGCCGGGTGTGGTGGGGATGTCGTGTGACCTCCATTGAACCTGTATCGACCCTTTTATACCCACAACAGGTAGTGCAAGTAGTGGGTACTTTTGAGGAGCAAAATTTCATTTGTTCCCAACGAGTAACACCCTCAAATGTCACACTGTTACTCGATGGGATTTTTTTCTGAAAAAATTCCCAACCGGTCACACTACCAGTCACACTGTTACTCGATGGGAATTTCTTCAGAAAAAAATCCCAACCAGTCACACTGTTACTCGATGGGAACACACTGTTACAGAACTTAATGAAAATAAGAATTAAATCGGTTTTTTAAATTTTTATTAAAATCAACAAAATAACAACATTGGTAAATACAGTTACTTAATTACGGACGTTACACGTTAACATTCGTCATATTGCTAGTAATTCTCATTTTAATGTTTTAGTCATAGTAACAATATCTAAACACAATCGGCCTTATATAATATAACAGAGTAAATCATCACATTTTACAATAATTAACAGTCCTTATTTCTAATATTAATTTGAACCTTTAAAGAAGAATTTTCTAAATATAATCAGCATTATGTTTGTACCTATATGCATGTATCACAGTAAATCATCACATTTTACAATAATTAACAGTCCTTATTTCTAATATTAATTTGAACCTTTAAAGAAGAATTTTCTAAATATAATCAGCATTATGTTTGTACCTATATGCATGTATCACAGTAAATCATCACATTTTACAATAATTAACAGTCCTTATTTCTAATATTAATTTGAACCTTTAAAGAAGAATTTTCTAAATATAATCAGCCTTATGTTTGTACCTATATGCATGTATCACAGTAAATCATCACATTTTACAACAATTAACAGTTATTAATTCTAATGTTAATTTGAACTTTAAAGAACAATTTTCTAAATATAATCAGCCTTATGTTTGTACCTATATGCATGTATCACAGTAAATCATCACATTTTACAACAATTAACAGTTATTAATTCTAATGTTAATTTGAACTTTAAAGAAGAATTTTCTAAATATAATCAACCTTATGTTTGTACCTATATGTATGTATCACAGTAAATCACCACATTTTACAATAAGTATCAGTTCTTAATTCTAGTGTCGTAAAATCTCCAAAGCATGGCCAACTGAAATAAGACCTTGTGTTAATTCCAGCTGCACTTCCTGAATAAACTCGTCTCTTGATATAGATTTCTTACCCCGTTTTCTTTTTGACGGTTTGCCTTGTTGTTTCAGAACATTTCTGACAGTATTCTGAGAAGAATCTTCTTCAATTGTGTGCAAGAAATGCATAATATTCGGGTGTTTTGTTCCAATGGTCTTATTTAGTTTATTATGCCAAGATTCGAGTGCATTTGTTGTGCGATGGGCGTCACCAAAAACGCACCACACTTTTAAATATTCCTCACGGAGCCACTGTTTTTCCATGTAGTTAATGAATTTTTTTGTGCCTGTACCTTCACTATCTCCGTATCTAGCAATTATGTAAACCCATCCATTAATTATCTCGTTTTCGGGCAATAATGGAAGAATCGCACTAAGTTCAATTATTCGCACCTCCTTCAAATCTTGTGACGTTCGTGAGGTCATATTCAGGCTTTTTCCTTTTTTAAAAATGGCTTTGTTGTAATGATAATAACAACCTTTTATTATGACTGTTGGAAAGACTTTGATAATGGCATTCATTGCAGCCTTTTCATAATCAAGTTTAAATTTTGTTGGATTCCAATCCGGCAACTGCGACTTAATCATTTGAAACAGAATTAAGTAGCTCTGCATTGTTTTGTTGGTCATTAAAGCATATATCACAGGGGTTATATTTGTGTGGTTTATTGTACTACCAGTATCTACATGAATTGTATACAATTGCACGAATGAAGAAGGGCAGCTTCTGAATGTGCCATCGCCATAAAATTCTTTTGATTCACATGTAATTTGCCTTGCTTCCACCGAGGAAAATACTATTATTCGTGTATTATTAGTTTTATTTGAGTAGTCTGCTAACAAAAAGTTATTATATCTTGGTGGCACTTCGACTTCAAGAGCGTTTTTAAATAACATCTTTGAAACTCCAGCTTCTTTGTTCCGTTGTCTATACAGTGTACTTTTAACGCTAGTAAATTTTGGTATGTTGGATACAATATTTATACGCATCTTTAAGGTTGCCTATCATGGAATTGTATTTTTGTGGAATGTTAGGAAAGTCCGGTTTGTACAATTCAGTCTTTAATTTATGGATTGATTCATCAATTTCGTTCTTCGCAAAGTCTGGAGCATGGCTATGAGCAGTCTCGTCTAGTATTCGTTGATCCTATAAATAGAAAATAGCAACAATAATAACAGGAGTCAAAGCTGTCGTATTAGTAATATTCGTCATATTGTTTAACCCTGCGTATGATTAAAACAAGTTGTTTTAAAACACGTGTTTATAACAGTTCCAAATAAATCGATTAAGTGTTTATGCCGCGTTTGTGTAAGACGCATCTACTACTACTTAGCATACATGTTGAACGTCACTTGTCGCGCGCCTAATGTTGTCTTATAGTGTAAACTCGGCTTTATTAATAATACATTTTGAAACAAGTTTTAAGCAATTTTAAAAGCCTTAAGAAAAAATGTTTTAAGCCGCTTTTAATAATAGCGTATGCTTGGAAGAAATGAAAACGAATAAGTATTTAGGACTTTAAGTAGCTTGAAATAAAACAAATCTATAGTTTTATGAAAATAATGCAAAGCATTCATTCACAAATAAACGTATTGATTAACAAACAAACCATAGGTTTATCAGTAAACTTTATTATATAGGTACTTACTTTTATTCTCAAGATTCCTTTGCAAATGTTTCGTTTTGTGCACGCCCACACTATTAATCCGCTACTATGCTTTCGTCTAGCATAAAATTGATGTCCACTTCGTAGCAAAATTGTCCCACCATTCCTTTTAATTAAATTTAATGGCACTTGACCGGACGAACTAGATGCGGTGGGCTCTGACATTGTCGACAACGTGCACTTTGCTTCGTTGCACTGCTCTGACTAATTCATTTTGCGTCCCTCTCCCCCACTTACGACACGTGGCCGCCGCCGCCGGGGCCGCGGGAAGAGGGATGCAAAAGTATTTTTACATTAAATGTGCATGGAAAATAACCGCCATTACACACTCGCGATAACTGATGTTGCCGGCTTATCATAACTTTATTTTGCTATACATAATTTTAATTGTCACAACATACTTATGGCTAATTATATGTATTTGGAAAATTGTTTAAAGTTCAAATTAACATTAGAAATTAGAACTGATAATTGTTGTAAAATGTGATGATTTACTCTGATATATTATATAAAGCTGATTGTATTTAGGTACCTCCCCCCCCCTTATTACGTGGGACTTAAATATAGATGGCGAGATGTGGGTGTAATATTACACCTCTGCCTACCCCTTCGGGGATACAGGCGTGAGTCTATGTATGTATGTATGTATTTAGGTATTGTAATTTTATTTAATTATTTAAGAATAAAACGTTCAAAGGAGAATCACCAGCAATATGACGAATAAATGTTTTTAAAGTAAAAACCGATTTAATTCTTCTTTTCATTAACTACTGTAATATTGTGACTGGTTGGGAAATTACTAATAAGAAGTTCCCATCGAGTAACAGTGTGACTGGTTGGGAAATTAGTAATAAAAAGTTCCCATCGAGTAACAGTGTGACTGGTTGGGAATTTTTTCTTAAAAACATTCCCATCGAGTAACAGTGTGACATTTGAGGGTGTTACTCGTTGGGAACAAATGCAAAATTTCATAATTTTTTTTTAGTGACCTGTGGTATCAACCTTGTTTTTTAATTAAATGAAATGGATATTTTTTTGAAAGCTTTTTTTTAGGGCTTTTAAAAGATACCAATATTGGTGGGGGTAATTGCGTGTCTCAAGGGTTAATAATGCTTGAAAGCTAATTTTGCGGAGGTGCGATTTTTTTGACGCCGAGTGTATTTGCGGAACAATATCTGAAGTTGGATTATAATTAAGTTTTCCGATCAGTTCAGTGCAATTTGTCTGATATTTATCAAAACTGTGTTCTATGGATGTATTTTTTTAAATTTCTGCAGAACTTAATTTTTACTCTTCGGTTTCTTCAAAACTGTAACCCATTGATAAGTTATTAATTTTGTTGAGGGATGATGATCCGGTTAAAATAGGTATGTTCTCTATGGCCTTCGCCACACTAGACGGAAATTTCGTCGCCGAACTTCCGCGGCGGTCAATCCGTTCTATACGGTACCAGCCACACTGAATATTCAGTGGCAGATCATCAGTCGGCTGCCTGCGCTTATACGGTGTGGTCGTGAATTCGTGATGGATCCGATAGAAGTGATAGCTATTTATGAAGCATTAGAAGAAGAAAGAAGAAGAAAGCGTAAATATTGGGTTCATCCCTTAAATACTCTTCGACTTTTGACTTTTTTCCGCCCTTGTACCAATGTGCGGCATCATAAAGAGCTTTCAGCTGTCGGTTTGTTCCCACAAAAGACGTCCCGTTGTCCGAGAATATTTCGCTGGGTGTACCACGTCGAGCGATGAAGCGTCGCAAGCACATAATGGCAGAGTCTGCAGACAAGCTGGCTACGATCTCGAGGTGGATAGCTCTGGTCACCATGCACGTAAATAGGGCAACCCATCGCTTCTCCCGCCTGCGTCCAATAGAAATTAATACAGGGCCGAAATAGTCCACACCTGTATAGGTGAAAGCACGTCGATGATGGGCGAGTCTCGCCTCGGGCAGATCTCCCATGGGCGGTTGCAAGGTTGTGCTTTTCAGCAGCTTGCACAACTGACATCTATGGACCACTGACCGCACGGCGTTCCTCAATCCAAGGATCCAGTACGACTGCCGCAGTTCATTAATTACAGTTTCTGTATTGGCGTGAGCAAACTTGACGTGATAATGGCTGATCAGAAGACGTACAGCTGGCTCTTTGCCACCAAGAATAATGGGCTGCCTATCGGAAACAGACGAAGTTCTTCCTGCGAGATGTAAAAGTCCGTCTCTGAGTTCTGGAGACAAAATGGCTAAACGACTTTTCTTGGGAACGGGCTGCCCACGTGTCAGACAAAGAAGTTCCTCTCCGAAGGCGCTAATCTGGCTCCTCCCCAAAATGTGCCGTTCCGCGCGGATGATGTCCTCAGAGACTAATGGTGCTGGAGCAGTAGAAGACAAAGCATCAGGCCGCGAATCGCGCGTCGGCGCATTTACAGACTCACAAATTCCCCGAACCCAAAAATTTTGAAAATTACGACCTCGATGTTTGAAAATTGAGGCAATGAATTGATGAGTCCTGGCTGTTGCCCATACCAGCCTAATCCAAGAACTAAAATGAGTGATGTCAGCTACAACTGGTAAGAGTAACTGATGTGAGTTGATAAAATTAATGCACTCTGCGACTCGTGATGGATGGTTTAATGATTTTGAATGACGAAGAGGTGGCTTGAGCTCCTCCTCTGCAGGAGTTACTATCGTTGCGACTTTGGGCTCTGAAGGCCACTCAGAAGCGGAAGCTAGGAGGTGGGCCAGATACCCAGCGTGGTTCAATACTGGCTTTCCCCCGCGTTGCATCGTCAGCTACGTTAAGTTCGGTTGGAACCCAATGCCATTCAACTAAACTACTGTATTCTAAAATCTCCCCCACGCGTGAGCCACAAAAGGTTTATAGTTTCTTGCATCGCTGCGTAGCCACCCCAACACGGTCATAGAATCACTCCAGAAAACTCGTCGGTTAGGCTTAAAGCGGTGGACCTCGCAAATCTTAGCAGCAAGTCGAGTGGCTATCAAGGCGCCTTGGAGCTCCAGGCGTGGGATCGAAACTGGCTTCAAAGGAGACACACGTGCCTTGCTAGCTATTAGTGCAAGTTTCACGTCACCGCTGTGAAGCACAAATCTCCAGTAGGCAACGGCGGCGTGTGCCAGCTCGCTAGCATCACAAAATACGTGCAGCTCCAAGTTTGAGAAACCGCATAAATTGTAGCACCTTGGAACTCTCAGTTCCGAAATCGATTTAAGGCATTCGAACCATTCGAGCTAAGTTTCCTGGTCAGCTTGTGATAGCCTCTCGTCCCAGTCAAGATTCTTACGCCACAAATTTTGAAACATAATCCTACCTCTCACTACAATGGGGGCTAAGATACCTAGTGGATCGTAGATCCGCATGACCTGGGCTAAGACTACGCGTTTTGTGAAATGGCCTGAAATATCCTTGAGGCCCGGGTTGAAACCTATGATGTCTTGAGCAGGTTTCCAGATCAAACCTAGAGTCCGTGTTGAGGTGGCTGTGAATGGTAAACTACCTAACTCTACACTACTAGAACGATTGGCTAGTGAAACGTCAGACAACAGCTCGTTTGGCAATCGATTGAGTGCGCCAGGCTCATTCGATTCCCAACCACGCATCTCGAATCCTCCACGCTTATGAATCTGTACAATATCGGCTGCCAAACGAGCCGCGTCCTCCGTGGGGACATCTACACTTCCGATAAAGTCATCCATGTATGTATCGGACGTAATAGCTTCCACAGCTTGTGGGAACTCGCTTAGAAATTCCGATGCGTTTCGGTTGACGATGTAAATAGCCGTAGATGGGCTGGAGCACGCGCCAAAAATCATAGAGGACATACGATAGGTCTTTATTGGTCCCGCAGGATCATCGCGCCAAAGAAATCGCTGAGCATCTCGGTCGCACTCTTGTATTTTTACCTGCGGAAACATCTCCTTGATATCGGCGGTCAAGGCAACTTTTCCCTCCCTAAAACGCATCAAAATTCCTAGTAGCGGTTGTAAAAAATCAGGACCCGACAGAAGCATAGAATTTAATGATATGCCCTGTACTTTAGCAGCCGCGTCGTGAACAACACGAAGTTTTGCCGGTTTGTTGGGATTTACCACACCAAAATGCGGTAAGTACCAACAAACTGATGTGGGCGACTGTCCTCCACACTCCTCTGCATAACCCTTAGCGAGCATGTCCTGAATATTAGCCTTGTAACGTTTGGCGTATTTAAGATCCTTTGACATTTTCAGTTCAAGGCTTTTATACCTAGAAAGTGCCAATGGATAGCTCTCAGGAACAGCAAGGTCATCCGCCTTCCACAATAAGCCAACCTGGAAGTGCCCATTTGGTAGGCGTTGGGCTGTATCCTTTAGAATACTGAGAGCGCGCTGATCGCCTGCACTGCGAGGCTCATGTTTCGTGATACCGATCGCGTCTAACTTATATTGTTCCTTGATGAGGACTTCCAAATCATGCTGCGGACGCTGACCTAAGGAAACGTGGCAGACAGTCTCCACTAAAGTTGTCCGGCTGCTTGTAAATCCGAACAACACCCACCCTAGCGAGGTTCTGATGGCGACAGGCTGAGTCTTCGTGCCTTTCCTGACCTCGGATGCTGTTATCAGGTGCCAGTTGTCGATGCCTATCAAAAGTGTAGGCTTTGCTTCGGGGTAGCACATCTCCTCGACTATACCAGACAGGTAGGGGTAGCGACGTAAAGAGTCGCGGGTGACCGATTGGCTTTTCAGCCCTAAGTTTTTAATTGCCCTTGCCCGCTGGATCAAGAAACTCTGTGAAGCTGATCGGCCTTTTATCTGAAAGTCTACAAACTGCACGCTGCTATCCCTAGATAAACCTCCCACACAATCCAAATGTAGGATGCCCTCGGGACCCTCGGCACCAATTTTGGAGGCGATGTCGGCATCTATGAAGGTAGCCGTCGACCCGTCGTCCAGAAGGGCGAATGTGTCTACGCTCCCAGCCGGCCCGGAAACTGTGACGGGTGCTACTTTTAACAGTGGACGAAGTGTAGGATCAATTTGAGTGTTGTTGACAGCTACGAGAACCTGTTCAGTTTGTTCAGCATTAGTTTTAGTCCTATTTTCAGGTTTTACCTCCTCCTTCACTTGAGCAAAGGCTACAAAATTATCATTATGCAAAATAGTGTGATGCCTACGATTACAATCAGATATTGTACAACTAGCCTTATTTTTGTTACAAAACCTAAAGTTGTGTGGAACTTTTTGAAGACAACGATAACAGACTTTGTTGTCTTTGACGAAACGCCATCTGTCATCGACTGTCAAAGATGTGAAAGTCGGGCAATTTGACAACTGATGTTCGCCTTTGCAAAATAAACAATCATTTTCCTGATCGGATGTTTTTGCAGGCTTTGATCTGGAATTCTTAGGTGAAGCTGAAGCCCCCGCTCCCGACTCTGAAACGATATACGCTCGCTGTTTCTGTGAAACGGTTGATGTAGATGGTGTCACCTCAAATACAGCACCGAATTTCATCATCAAATCGACCTCACGGTTTAGGAAAAGCGACAACAATTCCACTCGAGCTCGGCTTAGGTTCTCGTGATTAGCTGCAAAATCTAACCACCTCGCGCGCAATAATGGAGACAGTTTGCTAAGCAGCGCTCCAAAAAGTTCAGGAGAACGTAAATAATTACTGTGCTGCAATAACTTAGCAACTTCGACACAATTATGCACCCGGGTGGTGAAAACATGGAGATCTCTTACCTCCGGCCCAAGCTTGGGCAGAGCCTTGATTGCGGTTACCTCCTGTAGCACAATTTGTTCAGGTCTGCCATAGCGACGATCCAGGGCTTCAAAAACGTCGTTGGCGTGAGGTGCCAACACTAACAGCATACCGACAGCTTCGCGCGCTGCACCTTTTAGGGCTTGGTTTAGGCGTGCAAGGTTTTCCGCATCTGTGAAAGCGCTTACCGTATCCAGAAAGGCCCGCTTAAAAATAAGCCAATCAAGTGGACATATACCATCAAAACACGGAAGTTTGATCAAATTTTTATTGTTGTTGGGGCCGTTACTCTTCGCAAGTGCCTTTAGGGCCCCCACTAACTGCGTAACTCCAATTGAGTTGTCTTCTCGATGAATATCAGTGGCAGCAGCCCTGTCACCCCCGCAAAAACTGTGCTGAAGTAATAGTGCAGGACTCTGTGCTGCGATACTCTGAGAAACGACGACATCATTACGTAGTGGAAGTTCCTGAGAACACAAGATAACTTTAGTAATATTAGCCCCTACCTCACATCCACTGTTGGTTTGAGAACCTTTCACAGATGGCTCTCTCTCATGATGCGAAGATATTTTAGTAGGCAGGGCCGTACTATCTAACCATTGTTTGACACTAGCGCGGCTCCACCCACTGCGAGAGCCGTGGTTACTACTATCTGCTTCAATAGCGGCGAGCTCAGCCTGATATTCCGCCTTATTAAGTCTGCCTTACTTCTACTTGTGCGCGCATCTCTGCCTCCATTTGGGCAATTTCTAATTGAGCCACGCGACGAATGTGTTGCGCTTCCGCAGCGGATTTTCTGGCAGCGACCATCACGGAAGTGCGACTGGTGTGAGTGCCGACGGAATGAGCGCCCGAGCTAGGCTCTAACACAGAAGAATGTACCTTTGAATTCCCTGTGGTAGTACGTGTAGGGGGTTCTTGAACGGCCTCACTACTCGACTGGGTAGGTATATTTGTGTCATTTTGAGGCAGTTTCGTCTGTGACCTCGTCACAACCATTTTTTTTGCTGGAAAAAAAAATTCTGAAAAAAAAAATTAATTCCTGTGGACTAGTCTTACTAGACACTAGTTCGATCGGTAGAAGGACCACTTATGTTGCTGAATGGTAATGGATAATACTATTTTTTCTAGTTTAACAAAGAAAAATCCATCGTTTCAGTCAAGCAATATATTCACAAGTCAAAAAAATAAAAATGAATATCAAAAATAGACAAGGTAGACACAACACGTGAAAAGGTTAAAATATAAAACATAAACAATATAAAAAAAGGCTCCAATCGGCCACAACTGGGGTGTTTGCAATCAGTTTTTAAGTTTTTTAAATCATCCAACACGCAACCCAATGTTTTCATCGTGGCAATATTACTTTTGCAGCCATCGAACGTCACAGAACGAATTTGAACACCAATTTTATCACATTTTTCTAAAGCCATCTTTATTAAATTCGCCTTCATGTCAGCCTTAATACTGTCAATAAAAAAATAAGCTAATGGTAGTTTCCAAGAGTCATTAATTGCAACTAACATAAAAACATAAGCTTGTGTGGCCATTTGGCTACTGTCGTCGCTACCTAAACCCATATCTACTAGGCCCTCATAGATTTTTCCTGTCCATATCTTTTGCCTCCTAATAGACATTTCATCAGCAACCAAAGCACATAAAATAGTTGTATCACTAGATTTTACTTTCTCCTCAAGCCTATTTAACGTTTCAGTGCAAAATCCAGGTTCCGCATTTACACTTCGATACCATTCATATAATGTATGGGGGTGGGGTAAACATGTATTAAACATTTTACGTACATATTTGTATGCGGAGGGCGAGTAAAAATGCAGCGTTAAAGCAAATTTTCTCGCACCTGGAGGATATTTTGAGAACGGCCTCGTACGATTTTTTTTATTTTTAATGTACATTCCATTGAATATTTCGGAAACTTCAAAATTTTTTGCCAAATCGAAAAATATTGAATCATCGATGGATTTTTTCTTTTGAAGCAACTTAATAATGTTTTTTAAAGAACAATTTTTCTTTGTTAGTCGCTTATTTACTTTTTGTAAATTATGTATTTTCCTAGATTTGGTATCTATAATTCTGCGACATGTCGTCAATTTCTTTTTTAAGTACTCTTTTCTTGGAGTGTCACAATCAGATGTTAAATCTGATAATGATGCATCAGGAGACGTAAAACCGATTGTATCAGCTCGAGGCACGTCATGTATTCCCTTAGAATCATTAAAACTTAAAGTCGGTGAAGATGTGGGCTGTAAAGAAACATACACAGTTTATTGAACACATTTTAAAATACCTACAGGAATATTTTTTTTCTGATAAAGACTTACAAAATTTACCTGAATTGATAAATCTTTCGTTGATTCTGAAGATATAGCTGATTGCACTTTTACTGGTTCGTTAATCTAAAAAAAGTTTACAATTTTATCAAAACGTTACTTATCTCACACTAAGTATTTTAATACTTTGTGATAATTACCTGCAATTTGGGAATAGCTGTTTTTAGTAATCTACGCCTTTGCGTGTTTCCAGTTATGTCCAATCTATCAAAATGAATCGAACATATTCTCGAAGTTTTATAAGGGTTGTATATTTCTTCTCCTCTTTCTTTCGCTACAATAGATACCCATTCTGCGCAACGAAATGGGTCACTAGGATCTACAAAAAAAAAATAACATTGCAAAATAAGAACACTACTCCATGCATTCCCTGTTCAAGTACAGTCAATGTTTGATACAATAGGGGAGACCGGGGCGCGACTTAACAAAAGGAGATGGCTCAAAATACATACACTAAAAACCCAGAATCGACAGCAATGAAATGTTTACCAACGGGTTAATTATAATAGACATTTGATGATACCAAAGGGAAATCCCGGAAATCCGTGGGGTATAGGAGCTATATCATATTATAAAAAATAATAAAACTATTTTGAATTGATGTTGTAATTGTGTGTAATTGTTAATTATTCTGTTGTTTCGTTTTCCTGCTACGGGTTTGGTGTAACCTAACCTAACCTTTTTTTTTTTTTTTTTTTTTTTTTTTTTTTTGTCGCTGGGAAAAAATTGCATTACGCATACCCTCCCATCGGGGGATGGGGGGCTATGTGGGACTCCCCGGTCTGACCCGGTATACCCACTAAAACGACCCAGCGGCACTCCCGCTTCGTCTGAGTGGCGAGGGACTGGGAGAATGGCACAGCCTTAACGTCCGGTCCTCCGCCGACGATTACCCTTCAGGGTGGACCCATCACGCCCTTCCCGTGGGGAGGGGGATGGGCCCGGGAATGACCAACCAAAGTGGTGATGGTTGCAATGCGGGCGCTGGCGCCCCCGCGCCTAGCGCCCGCCCATCGCCACCATGAGGAGGGAGAGGATGGCGCCCTCTCCGACCCCCTCTTCGTCTGCGGAGTGGCGCGCGGGACATATCTCCCCACGCGGCGGCCACGTATCCCGGTCCCCTCTCTGAGAGCGAGAGGGGAGGGGAGTCTGTGGAAGACCGCGACACCAATGCCGCCAAGCCGTCCCGGTCGCCCAGCCAACGGCCAGGGACCGAGTAAGGCTCGGCGACCACCGCCAAGTCCACCAACCACACAGCTAAGGTCTGCATCAGCAGATCCTGGGCTGCTCTGCAGTGGTTGGTGTTAGCCCGAAGGATGCGATGTTCGACCCTATCCATCAGTCGGACATCGCATCCCCCTCCGCAGCCACTGCAGGAACGACCATGCTAGCGGCAACAGCAGGCCCGGTCGGCGCCTGGGCTTTGCCCCGCTTAGGGGGAGGATTGCAGTTCCTCCCCTTCGTGATGTGCTTTGACGGGCAGCCACTGGCGGCACACACCGCGCAGTGCGGCGTGGCGACCTCGCAGGAGGCGGCTTTGTGGCCCTCCTTGCCGCAGCGGAAACATGTGTCCGACCTATCTACCGTGGACGGACACAGGGGCCGGGTGTGCCCGATGCCGAAGCACCGGAAGCACCGCAGAGGCTGGTCCTCGAGTGCCTTGACTGCACCCGAGCTGAACCCAACTGTGAGCCGTCCCTTGGCAAGTACGGCTTTGGCAGCGGCGACTGGGCACTGGAGGCGAATGGTGCCCATGCCGCCGCGGCCGGGCCTTATGTCCCGGCTTTGGATCGCCGCGACACCACAGTCCCCTATCGCTGCGACCGCCGCCACCACGTCCTCTTTGGTGACGGAGTCATCAAGCTCCGTCACCTCTATGGCCGCCGACTTGACCGGTCGGGCCACCTTGGCCGAATCTGCGATGACCTCCTGCAGCTTGGCTGCAAAGAGGTCCGCATGGGCACTCCCCTCTGCCCCCGGGAACTCGAATATTCGAGCCCCGGCTTGGGTCCGCCGGCAAGACACACTGCCGATCCCCAGTTGGGCAGGATCGGCACCGGCACGCGCCCGCATCAAAATTGACATGTAAGTCTCCCCTCGCTCCGCAGCCTCCGCGGTGAGTGTCACAACGACGGCTGCGGTTTTTGGGGGGACTAGCTGCCCCTTTCCACTCCCTTTCCCTTTCCCCTTCCCCTTTCCCTTGCCGGTTTGGCTGGGAGTGGTGTTGGCGGGGACGACAGGGTCAGCCGTTGCCGACTTCTTGCCCTTGCCCTTCCCCTTACGGACCACTTCCGTCCACTCGTTGGACGGGGTCTGTGAAGGAAGGGCATCTTTCGCATTTGAGGAGGACGGCCCCGGCTCGCTCTGCCTCTTATCCGCCTCAAGTGGTGGTCGGAGGCGTTTTTCCGGCAAGAGCCGGTCCTCAATGCCTGCTAAGCAGGCTCTTGTGAAGGCCCTCTCCTCCATTACAACCTTGCGGATGATATCCTCAAGGTTGGAGGTAGGGCCCTCTGCCGCAGGGCTCGTGTTGGCCAGTTGTGGCCGGGCCGTGGCTTCTGACAGCTTTTGATGAAGCTGGCTGACCTCCGACTGCAGGCGATCTATCCTCGCCTGCAGTTGCCGCGTCTCGTCCGTGGCCTTACGCCGGACCAGTTCTGCGACGACACCGCGCATGCTCGCGGCCCTGCATTTGAGGGCCTTCTGCAAGGTCCCCTTGATGTTGGAGGACTTAGACGCGACCTCCACAATCTCCTCCTCGTCCTCCTCCGCCATTCTCTCCAGTTCGGCCAGAGAATGGTCCGCGTACACGACACGGGACGCACCGTACCCAGACTTGGCCCGGGCAACGTGCGCCCGTTTCTCCTTCGCAGCAACCCGCTCCTCTAGCTCTTGCTGGAGCTGCGACCGCCGGGGTCAGATCCAACTGGCGTTGGGCGTCCGCGAGTCCAACGACATGGGTCTCCGCGGCCACCGTCGGCTTTTTAGCCTTCGGCAACCTCGTCGACCCCGAGGCCGAGGAGCCCTCGGACCCACCGCTCTTGCGGACCCGCTTTCGCGACCGAGGGTCGTCCGCATCCGACATAGTTATTAGGGAGTCGTTGTCAGACGACTCATCCAACCCTCCAAGGAAACTAGCCGCAGATGGCGCGCGACTAGTCTCTGACGCCGGAGCGTCAGAGTGGCCCTGAGAAGGGCCTTTTGGCTGGCCCTGAGAAGGGCCTTTGGGTTGGCCCTGAGAAGAGCCTTTGGGTTGGCCCTGAGAAGGGCCTTTGGGTTGGCCCTGAGAAGGGCCTTTTGTTTGGCCCTGAGAAGGGCCTTTGGGTTGGCCCTGAGAAGGGCCTTGTTTCAAAAACCGCCCGCAGGCGTCCCGCGTAGGTATCGACATGATTCCGCAGGTTCGTAGCTCAACAAGGCAAGGAGATAATAAGCTACAAAATCACAGTGCACTTTGGCCAACCCAGTCTGCCACTCCGTTACGGTGGTCAGAACTGGGTCGTTTCCAGGGGACGCGACGTGGACGCAAGCACTGTGGGGTGGTCCCCCAACCTAACCTAACCTAACCTTTTTTTTTTTTTTTTTTTTTGTTCTCGATGTGGAAATCCTCATGGATGTCCTCCGCCTTGGGGAGAGCGAAGGGGTCTGTCAGACTCGTACTGACTAAAACCACACCGGTGTTCCTTCGCACACTTGCGTCTGGGGGGCGGGAACGAATGTGACTTCCCCTACCCCAGACTAGTGCCGGCCCGCTTGACCTGCGGGTCTCGTCCCGGTTGGGAGTCAGGTGTATAACTCCCCCGTTACGTCTTAAGAGGCGCGCGTGGAACACTACGCGCCACCGTCTCGGGTCCACTCTGTTGGGGGGCGACGGATGTCCCCGGATCCGTCACCCCTGGACCTGTTTATGGGGGCTGGAAGAGGGCATTGTCCGCCCTCTGCCGACGCCCGGTGCGTCTGCTGCGGGATGGGCGGGAGATCGTCAGCTCCCTTTCTCTCTCCGCAGCTTCCTTCTGCGACATGACTGATTCGCAGAAGGACACCACTGCATCCCAGGACTCTGCGCTACCGACCATCGAGCGAACAACGGCCGGCAGCGACAGGTCTCCTCCTACCTCTGCAACGAGGGCACGGCGCGGCTCATCCCACGCGGCACACTCTGCCAACGTATGTCGCGCCGTGTCCTCTAAACATTGGACGCAGTGGTGGCACCGGGCGTCCGGCTCCTTGCATAAGCGGCACAGGTACTTCCCGAAGCAGCCGTGCCCCGAGAGTACCTGTGTCGCCCGAAACGTCAGAGAGCCGTGCTTCCTCCCGAGCCAGTCCTCGAGTGCTGGCCGGATCGCCTCGACTGTGGCGAGGCCGGCGGTAGGGTTCTCAAGCCTCCCCCGCCATTCCGCCACCATGACCTGTCGGAGCTGAGACCGGTACTGCGTAATCTGACGCTCCACCAGCCTTTCGCCCCGATCCTTGGCATCCTCGCGCCACTTGTAAAGTGTGGCGAGGGTCTTCGCCTCCAGGTCCCACGGTGGGGATCCGGCCAGCACACAAGCCGCCTCGTAGGAGATCGTGCGATATCCCCTTACTGCCCTGACGGCCATCACCCTCTGCGGTCTGCGCAGAACTGCGATGGTGCGGGCCGTCAGGTCCGTCGCCCATATCGGGGCCCCGTAAAGGGCCATCGATCGCACGATCCCTACGTACAACCTTCTACAGGCGGTGCTCGGGCCCCCCAGATTGGGAAGCAGCGTTGACAGCGCGCCCGCCGCGCCCATCAATTTGGGCACCAGCCGCTGAAAGTGGGGGCCGAAATCCCATCGGCTGTCGAGCACCAATCCAAGGTACTTCATGGTTGACTCGACAGCGATTCGGGTCCCCCCAACCACGATGTGTGATCCTAGCGGCGGCGCCCGTCGGGGCCCATGAAAAGCAATGGCCTCCGACTTGTTGAGGGCCACCTCCAGGCCCAGGCGCCGTATGCGGCTCACCACTTGTGAGACCGCAGCCGTGGCCAGCAACGCTGCCTCCCTGTACGAGCTCCCCCGAGCCGTGACCAGCGTGTCGTCCGCATAACACGTCAGGTTCACGCCCGGCGGGAGCTCGCACCGCCAAACCCAGTCGTACCCGATGTTCCACAGGGGAGGGCCCAGAACCGACCCCTGCGGAACACCGCTCGACATCTCACGACGGCCTATGCCGTCGCGTCCCATGTAGGTGACACACCTTCCCGCGAGATAAGCCCCCACCATGTTGCGGAGGTAGTTAGGCACCCGATGGTGGCGCAGGGCCTCCCTAATGCAACTCCAGGGCAGAGTGTTGAATGCGTTGGAGATATCCAAAGACACCGCAAGCAACACTCCACCCTGGGACACCGCTTCCTCCGCCAGGACTCTCACTCGCATTATGGCATCGATGGTCGAGCGCCCACGCCGGAAGCCAAACTGGCTGTCGGCCAGGTTCGGCCCTTCTGTGCACAAGTGGCTGTCGAGGCGATCGGCGATAACTCGCTCGAGCATCTTGCCCGCTTCGTCCAGCAGCACTATGGGCCGATAAGCAGACGACGAGTCCGCTGGGCGCCCTGCCTTCTTGAGCAGGACCAGCCGACCATCCTTCCATCTGGTAGGGAACTGACCCTGCTCAAGGCATGCCGAAAAGAGTCCCCTCAGTGGGGGCTCCAGCTCCTTAAGGGCGAGGACTAGAGCGCGACCAGGCACTCCATCGGGCCCCGGAGCAGTGTTTTTTGCCCGGAGCCGCAAAACGGCCGCGCTCATCTCCGCCTGTGTCACCTCTGGGACGGTTTCCCTTTCGTCTTCTGGGGCTGTGTGCAGAGCCATCGGCGGTGGCTCGTACTCGGCTCTCCCGGGAAAGAGGGCTGCTACAACTTGCTCCAGGAACTGGGGCTCGAGACCTTCCGTTAGCGGGGGGGCCCATGGCCGAAGTTTCCCACGGACCGTGCGGTATGGGCGCCCCCACGGATCCCCGTCTAGGGTCGCCAGCAGCTCCTCTCTGGAGCGGTTCTTCGACTCGCCGATGGCCAGCCACAGAGCCTCCTTAGCCGCGCGGTACACCTCATACAGCGCGGCTTCTTCGTCAGGATCCCGCAGACGTCTTCTCCGACATCGCGTGTACTGACGTCTGACGTCAGCGCATTCGACACGCAGCCGCTCGATCTCAACAGACCACCAGTACACGCGGCGTCGTGCGGACCGAGAGGAGACGCGTGGCATGGACGCGTCGCAGATTTGTGTCATCGCATCGCTAAACCACTGCGCCTCCCGTTCGACGTCAACGGGACCGACGGTTGTCGACTCCCGGATCCAGGCTTGGACGGTAGTGGCTTCTTCGAGAGCTTCCCTGTCGAGGCGTTTCAGCGCCCAAAGCGGGCCGGCTCTTCGGGTGGCCGATTGGCTACGCCCTCCAGCGGTCTGGGTTGAAACGTCAAAACGTATATACCGGTGGTCCGATAGCGTTTCCACCTCCGCTTCCACGTGCCAATCACTAACGCGGTGCAGGGCAGCAGGACTAGCAAACGAGACGTCCACTATCGACCCGCCCCGCTGCCGCACACACGTGTAGGCCGAACCCCGATTTAAGACGGCCAGGCCCGTCGTTATTGCCCATTCCTCTAGCGCTTCGCCTCTCGGGTCCGTGACTGGGGATCCCCACGCCGACGATTTGGCGTTCAGATCACCGAGGAGCAAAATGGGACGAGGGTGGGATCGACCGACGACGGCTCCCAACTCGACGAGGAAACTCTCGAAGTCAGCGAGACTCCTATTGGGCGAAAAGTATGCCCCGATCGTGACGATCCCGTTCACAAGGGCCGCAACCCAACCGTGACCACGGGATACATCGACAAGAGTCGCGCCGATGATGGCCACCAGGCCGTCCAGATCCCCTGCCCAGTTTTCCCGGGTGGGGACGAAATATGGTTCAGCAACCACCGCCACATTTATCAACCACTGCGCCATGCTTGAGACCAAGAGATCCTGAGCTCTGGTGCAGTGGTTGATGTTAGCCTGGAGGAAACGGATAGGGGCCATCACGATTCCATTTCTTCGGCGTTCCGTCCTGCCACTGGCCGGGAGTCAGCTGATGGCTCGCTAGGGTTCGCGGCCCCTGCATTCTTACTCCAACGCTTGCTGCGTTTTTTGGGCGCGCTGCAAGCGTTGCCGCCTATTCTATGCCCTGCGGACTTCCCTGCAGCTGCACAAAGACTGCAGTTTGGCTCCGCGGAGCACTGGGACGCCTTGTGGCCAGGCTGACCGCAGCGATAACACAGTCCACTGCGGTCTGTTTCACAGGTGCACCGTGCCCGAACATGTCCTTTCTCCAGGCACCGGTAGCACTGCATGACCCTGGGCGGCAGGAGGGTAACCCTCGCTGCGACCCACCCTACCAGAAGGCGTCCCGCATTGGCGACCTTCTTCGCCGCAGCCACCGGACACCGCACCCAGACAGTGCCTCGCCCGCCGGCGTTGACACGGATGTCACCAGCCCGCACGTGTTCTGACGGACATCCGCCGTCCCTAGCTATGGCTGCCACCACCTCCTCCGGTGCCACAGAGTCGTCCAGCCCATCCACGCGAACTTCAGCCGTCTTGATGGGCCTGGATACCCGGGCCTCCTCGGGGTTCAGGACCTCCTTAAGCTTGGCAGCCAGAGCGTCCGCCCTCTCTGCACTGCTGGTCCCCGCCACCTCAAACATCTTGGCCCCCGTGGCAGCCGTTCTGAAACGGAAGCCATCCGGGGTGCAAAGTCGGCGAATACCAGCTTACTTCTTGCCTCAGCCAGTATCTTTTGGTAGGTGACGCCCCTTTCGCTCGCTTCGGGCTGGAGCGTCACCACCACCGCCTCGGAGCGAGGGACGCGGATCTTTGGAGCCTTGGGGCCCGCCTCGGTCTTGGCCTTGCGGCGCCTCTTACGCTTCTTTTTTCGACCTTCGACCTTCTGCCAGGTGCCTTCTGATGGAGGACGGTCGTCTGGCCTATTGCCCCCCTCTACAGGTTCGGAAGGCTTCTTGGCCGGCTGCGAGGGCTTTTTGGTCTGCTGCGCGGGCTTTTTGGCCGGCTGCGAGGCCTGTTTCGGCTCAGGCGGATCTTTGGTAGCCCTAGCGTATGTTTTTGGAGTGGTCTCCGCCTCCTTTCTCCGGCTATCTGCCGCCAACGGCGGACGGAGATTGATTGGGGGGTTTAGCCTTGGCTCGAGACTGTCCAGGCGGGCGTTCATTATGTTCAACAGCCGGCTAAACTGGTCTTCCCCCAAAGACCCGTCCTGAGGCGGAGCACGACTTTCTGTATTCGTTGCGCCCCGCAGCCGGCTGAAATCCGCCCTTAGGGCGTCGACCTCACGCTGAAGCACCTCCATCCTCGTGTGGAGACGGTGATTTTCCTCTCGGTGTCTTACCGTTTCTTCCGTGGTTGTCCGATCAAGGAGCACTTCCATCGCCTCCTTGATTCCGTCCGCTGCCTCTTTCAGAGCCCGCGTGAACGTGCCCTTCAGGTTGCCCGATTTTGTGGCCACCTTCATGACAACGTCCACGCCGTCCAGCACCTGTCGGCTGAGAGCCTCCGCCGTTAGAACTGCAGGCGCAGCTCCGATCTGCAGTCGCCTCTCCCTAGCCTGACGGGCCATTTCAGCCACCTCGTCAGTCGCTGCAGCTTTCCGGCCCTCCCTTCTCGCGGCATGCAGGTCCGCCTTGGAGTTCAGTAATGCGACCTGCATTGCCGAGTCCGAGTCGCTGACTGCCGCCGGGTCGGGTGTCTTCAGATAACGGCTTGACGCCACCGGGGAACTTGTCCGGGAAAGTGTGCCGCGGCCTCTGCCTCTTTTAGTGGTCGACACCTTGGCAGCCAGCAGGTTCTCCTCGCTAGAGGAAAAACCCGCCAACCCCGCGTCCGACTCACAATCACGTGGGCGCTTCCCCCAAAACTTGGAGGGACCCTCCATCTCCAACCTCTCCAGTACTACTACTGGTGAAGCCACCGCTTCCAGTTTCGTTTCAGAAACCGGCAACTCAGCATCAAGAGAACCCCGCTGGGAGTCCACTTCAGTCCTAGCGCCGTCGCTTGACGGCGCGCCTAACGCGGCCTCGTGCGAATTGTTGTCGCACTCCACCAACATAGGCACCCTCTCCAAAACCACGCATGGTTCTGTTGGAGCTACTGCTCCGGTCCTTTGTGACTCAGTGCCAGAGTCTGTCACTGCGTCCGCCTTTTCCGCAATACTTTTTTTAAATTGGTCCATATTGTTCCCACGAGTATGGGGGATTTACAAAGTCCATCTGGGCGTACCCCCTGTAGCCCAGATAAGCCTACGAGATTTATATCCCGCCAGAGTGTCGGCTGGTACTCTGGCGGGGGTCGCACTAACGACTGATTGTTCCAAGGGAACACCCGTCAGCCATACATCCCCTCACGGTGCGCCGCCGCTTGAGATTCGGGGTAACTTTTTATGGAGGTTTTCTACCTCTTGATCCAGGCGGTTAAGCCAAGACCCTCGGTCCCAATCGAAGCCGCGAGACGTGACCACGACACTTCGATGATAGGATTACGAGATCGACGGTGACAGTGAAGGACGCAGCCCCTCTCTGTCTGCTCGGCAGCAGGGTGAGTGCACACCGAGCCCGCCCTTGCTCCTCCGCTGTGCCCTCTGATAAAGCAGAGGGTCACGCGGAACAACACTCCCTTGGTCCAGGTTGGACTAATAAATATATACAATTTGTGACGATTCTGTCCCCTTCATAGTCAAGTCTGGCGGGCAGACGAGTACCAGAAGAAGAAGAATGCCAAATATATACAATGATAATAAAAAAAAAAAAATAGATAAATAAACGTTATCACTCCCCGAAGATTTCGAGGAGTGAATAACCCCTCCCAAGTCAGAAATTAGCCACGAACAGTAACATTCCCCGAAGAATAAGAATCTCTTCCCATTCTTCAGGGAAGATTACTGCCCACGCCCAGGGTGCACCGGCCCAGCAGTTGCTGCTCCCTCCAGACGCATCGAGAGGGACCGGCAGCCATGAAGCACACGAGGAGGTTTTCTGACACCGCACCCCAACCTAACCTAACCTAACCTAACCTTTTTTCGCTCTGGGGAGAGCGAAGGGGTCTGTCAGACTCGTACTGACTAAAACCACACCGGTGTTCCTTCGCACACTTGCGTCTGGGGGGCGGGAACGAATGTGACTTCCGCTACCCCAGACTAGTGCCGGCCCGCTTGACCTGCGGGTCTCGTCCCGGGGGGGAGTCAGGTGTATAACTCCCCCGTTACGTCTTAAGAGGCGCGCGTGGAACACTACGCGCCACCGTCTCGGGTCCACTCTGTTGGGGGGTGACGGATGTCCCCGGATCCGTCACCCCTGGACCTGTTTATGGGGGCTGGAAGAGGGCATTGTCCGCCCTCTGCCGACGCCCGGTTCGTCTGCTGCGGGATGGGCGGGAGATCGTCAGCTCCCTTTCTCTCTCCGCAGCTTCCTTCTGCGACATGACTGATTCGCAGAAGGACACCACTGCATCCCAGGACTCTGCGCTACCGACCATCGAGCGAACAACGGCCGGCAACGACAGGTCTCCTCCTACCTCTGCAACGAGGGCACGAACCTAACCTAACCTAACCTAACCTAACCTCTAGCTCAAAATACATACACTAAAAACCCAGAATCGACAGCAATGAAATGTTTACCAACAGGTTAATTATAATAGACATTTGATGATACCAAAGGGAAATCCCGGAAATCCGTGGGGTATAGGAGCTATATCATATTATAAAAAATAATAAAACTATTTTGAATTGATGTTGTAATTGTGTGTAATTGTTAATTATTCTGTTGTTTCGTTTTCCTGCTACGGGTTTGGTGTAATAAGTAACAAAAAAAAATATTTCAAATATTTTATTTGTATTACACATTATATATTTTCTATGTCTAAGCACACTGCATCTAAAAATCCTGCAGGTTGACTCAAGTCGCCTTCATGTCGGGCCCAGGCAAGATAATATATTATGGAAATAATGTGGGCACAACTGCCTAATGTGCGGCGACCATGTATGCAGCTACAGCAATAATCGGTGATTGCTTGGCGATTGTATAGTACGTAGCAATAATAAGTTCTTGTTTGAACGTGTCTCGATTTAATTCGGCACCGTACTAACGTATTATTATTTCCTTCTTCGTTATTAAGGTTCAGTCTCTCGGGATGCCTATAGATTTCAATAGAATACACACCGGTTGCTCTGACGTGTTCGTAGCAGTAGGATTTTGCCAGCTTGATGTGGTACGTTCCAATAGCAAAAATAAGCAGCTCATCGTAAGTCATTCTTGGGAAATCTGCTACGTCTTGTAACGTTGCCTCCATCCTCTGAAATGAAATATTCCTTTGTGCGTTTAGACGGTGTTGATCAACGTAATCTGCTAGTACATTTATATAATACGAACCATTGTCTGTACCTTTTTGAGAGAAATAAATCATTATTATTATTATTATTATTATTATTTGGCCTATTCATATTTCTTTCTATCATTTCTAAATAGCTTTCAGTCAGGCGACTGTCGCTGTAATTCTCTTGGGTTGCGTTGATTAGCGCTGCAGCTATTCTAAAATCTACTATTGCATTGGTCAAAGTATTATTAAAATATCTATGTCGGAATATCTTAAAGTCCCTCTTCATTTTTCCGTTGGTGGTTTCTACCACCCATCTGACCAATGTTACTAATCTCGATTTATTTGCAGCTTCAGTGGACAGTTGTGTTTCGTGTCTGCCTAGCGACTGTGGCGTACAGACCGTAAATCCACATTCTTCGGCATATGGCAATGCATCCCGAAATCCTCTATCTAAAATCATCACGTCATCACTTTCAAGAAACCATCGTATTGGAGCCTCTTCCATGTCACCAGTGTGATTATCCAATATCTGTCGTAATATATTAGCATCCGACGTTCGAGCATCGTAGGGTCCTGTGATTTCTAAAATGTAGCCATCTCCACATACAATCATAAATGGCTTTATGAGATTGTCGTACTTATGTAGACTGTAGCTCATGCGCTGAAACAAGAAGTTTGAGCTTTTTTGCACGAATAAGTAAGTACCGTCTAAAACAATAATTGCTCTCGTTTGGTCTTGAGTTCCAAAAATATTATTTGGCAAAATCCTGTTTCTCGCTACAACTTCGTCTCGAGTGATATGGTCGAATCCGAGGTGTCGTGGGAGAAACTCACTTTCGAGACATACTCTCGCTTGTTTTATTTTACGTTGAATAGTTGACCTAGGCAAGCCAAAAACTGACGTAAGTCTTCGGTTAGGTTCACCGCTTCTCAATTTACATAAATAGATGCCCAACATCGTTTTCCCATTTGAATATTCGTTTAAAGAAGGTGTTTCATTAAATATGGTGTTGAATTGCTGGTGACTTATGCCAGTCCAAAAGTGAAGGGTATCAGGACTCAATTCATCTAAGTTTTCAAAATCGAGCTGACCTTTTTTTTCGAGACATTGTGTATACATCGCTATTATATCATGTATGCACTCGCTACTGAAACTATCTTGACGTTGGGTGACATGTTCCGGGAAATCCTCCCAAGTCATGTTCCTCAAATGGTGTTGACAGATGCGGGTGAGAGGTGGTATGTAGAATCGATAGTAGCTCAATAGATACGCCTTCATAGTATTGGACACAGAACGAAGTTCTAAGTTATGACAATTGTCAATCATACATCGTCTTGATGTGTTTGCCGCGCGCGTCAAACCTGATACTGGAAACGATTTTATTGGTGGCGCCTGTGGTGTAGGCAGATGCCTTAAGCCGTAGTCAATACGCTGCCAGCATGGATGACATATCATTCTGGATCCGTCAAATACAATCTGAAATGAACGAAAAACACAAATAATTGTATATATTTTCTCTCATTGAAGTCATTCCTAACCTTCCGGAACCTACTATAATTAGGTGGACTGTTCCTCCCTCGTTATCAACTACTAAGTGACACATCTGTCGCGTATGCACTCTACAACTTACTTATATGTATAAACGTTATTATTTTATTATAGCAAAGTGATCAAGATTATATTATTTTCAATTGATTTTGCAGTCTACACTTGATACTGAAACACTACATTATTGTATCAAGTATAACAGTGTTTTAACCTTAGGCCTTAAGGCCGAGCTCTAAAACGGGTCTTACAATGACAAACGTGCCAGTACCTACTTTTAATCCGCTATTATCACTTATTATTAATGTATCGTGTTAAAATCTCATCAATCAAAGCTTTAACAAAAAACTACCTACTGGATTTCTACAAAATATGTATGTATAAGTGTAGTACATAGAGATGAAAATGGAGTTTTAAAACTAAATACTTACTTCTTGTTGCTGTTGCAAAGTGCCAAACATATACTCGACGAAATCTCGGTGTGATTCCAAAAACTCGAAAGACAACACATGGTGCCTCCTTCGTAGAACGGAACGGTCACAGGTCACACAATGGTTATTTGTAGCCATTTTCAACAATGTTCAATCACAGGGAAACTTCAGTTCAGTATAACACGCCACAGTATCGAATCGGGAAGGAAAATCGGAGTCCAGTAAAGAAAAAGCGATGGTCAAGGTAAAAATATTCACGGATGATTAGGATTGCAAAACGCACAGATCACGACGATAGCAAACGAAGGACTGCGTTGAATCGTTGACTAACAGTGTTTATGTTACCATCAGAAGCAGGTAGAAACAGGTTTACTACAAAGCAAGCGCGAGCGCAAAAAAAAACCATTGTTTCGGAGCAGGCCACCACCGCGCCGGGTCTAAGCCGCCGGGCGTAGGTAGGGAACAAAGACTTTGTCTCTTTCTAGCTTGAACAAAAACAAGGCTAACAGATTCAGATAAAATAGTAGCTGCCTTTCAACGGTACGTTACTAAATATCACTGTTTATTAACAAGGATTTGTAGTGTATGGTTTATGTAAAAAAAAACTTAACCCAATACTTTTTCGAGGAAATAAAATAAATTTTTTTATGTACACATTAAGCCCATTCAGACCGCACATAAGAAGTTTTTGTCGACTCTGGGTTTTTTTTGGGCCATCACCTTTATATTTTCAGTTGTAACTTCAAAACGCCTAAACATTTTGTAATGATTTTTGTGTCAAATGATGTCCAAACTATTCAATAACCATATCGTTGGTTTTAATTTGACAAAAAATTGGTACCTTTTTAAAAAAGTCGATTTTACTCAGAAAAGTCAGAAATTAAAACTTACCCCGCGATCGGGGCTACAATTAACGGTTCCGAGGTAAGTATTAACAAAAGGGGCAACAATTAACATTGTAAATATTTTCCTCTATAAATAAAGAAAACGCAAAATTACAATGACATTTTTTATTAAGAAATACAAATAACACTAGGCTTAAACAATATAGCACTTTGTCCCTGCAACAGCGACATAACTATATAGAGAAAGAAACCCAAACTAAACCTCTCTGTATAATAACAAAAATAAACAAATATCTGAATGATTTCTTATTAACAGTTACTTTTACTGTCATATTATTAAAGAAAACGTTAGTTTTCAATAATCACAATGTTCACTTGTGGAACAATAATTAAAATTATGCTTAAAAGTTGTAACACTCCGTTAAACAACAATATTTCAGCTATATCAATGAATAGAAACAAAAACTCAAAGAAATCCTCTTCGTAGAAAAACAAAAATCAACCAATCTTTAAATAATTTCTAATTAAAACCATTTTTACTGTTATTATTAAGTTAACAGTCGTTTAAGTAGTATAATCAGACTTATGTGTGTTATCGAATAACAATATAATCACCTAATGAGTTACAGCTTATTCTTAAACGTAGCAGTCTTTATATAACCTAACTACACTCGCGAGCAACCAAATCGACTCAAGCCTTGTCGGCGCACACATACATTGATACAACTAAAATCATGAATGGAAATTATTAAAATGATATGTCATTCGAAAGCTTAAGATGTCAGCTTTAATTTGATATCATTATCATTGAAATCCATCCATCATTTTTGAAATAAATGATGTCTGAATGCAAGAGTAGGAAAAACGGGAATTTAGGAAAAAGGGTATGTGTCTCGTATTTGACAAATTAAACAAACAAAATTAAAAATAAAATTATTTTATTTAAATCAGTATTTCGTATTGCCCCCTCTAGCCCTAATTACATCCCGCAGTCTGTTTTTCATGGACCTTATCAATTTTTTGACATTTTCTTGAGGAATGCCGTCCCACTCCTCTAATAATGCTGTCTTTAGCTCGTCTACGCTTGAAGGGACTGGATTTCTGGCCCGAACTCTTCTTTTAAGCTCGTCCCATAAGTGCTCGATGGGATTCATGTCAGGACTGAGCGCAGGCCAGTCCATCGTGCGTAATTCGACCTCTTGCAAAAACTGTCGAGTGACTCGTGCCGTGTGGCAGCGGGCATTGTCGTGCATTAACACGAAGTCTTCACCGACAAACCCTGCGTAGGGCACAACATGATCCAGTAGAATGTCGGTGATGTACCGATCAGCTGTTAGCCCGCCTCCTCGGCCGCCCCCAGGCACGAAAACAAGTTCGGTTTTTCCCTCTAAAGAGATACCAGCCCACATCATGCAGGAACCGCCGCCATATGCCACTGTTTCAGCGAAACAACATTGGGCAAATCGTTCTCCCGAACGCCTGTAGACTCGGCCTCTCCTGTCACTGCCATGCAGACACATTCTGCACTCATCAGTAAACAGGACCGATCGCCATTGCGCAACGCTCCAATTGAGATGCTCTCGAGCAAATTGAAGGCGCGCTTGTCGGTGGCCTGCAGTCAACTTAGGGCCCGTCGCAGGTCTTTTTGGCGTCAAGTTGGCTTCCTTCAAGCGTCTTCTCACTGTCCACTCGCTGACAGCCACTTGTCGTACACGTCTCAGTTCTTGCTGCACATCAACGCCCGTAAGGTGTCGATTGCGCAGCGAGGTTGAGACAATGAAGCGGTCGTCTCTCTCTGAAGTGCACCGGTGGCGGCTCGTTCTTGGTCTCCGATTGAAGGCACCAGTCTCTTGGAACCGTCTGTATACTCGGGATACAGAAGACTGGCTCAAGTGGAGCTGGGCAGCGATTGCTCGCTGACTTAACCCTTGTTGCAACAAGGCAACAACTTGAGCGGCTTCTTCTGGTGTGGTATCCATGGGTTAGCGAAAACAAGGAATGCAATTTACGGAGATGTGTACCGGTCAACTTGTAACAAGCAACTGATAAGATAATTACGAGAGATGATTTGCGCTGCGTCCCCGCAAGGGGACGCGGCAGGCGGTCCCGGGGCTTCGCCCCCTGGCCGCGGAGGCTTTACCTCGGCCCGTAAATACGGGCCCGTCATTGTTTTGCCATATTGGCTGGGCCTTGTGGGCACGCAACAGCAATACGTGCCCATGTGGGTGGTTGCTGTGAGAGTTTCTGCAGGCGCGCCACAGCGCCGCTTGTACGGCACTGCTTGCTTCACAGCACCCCGGCGGTCCATCCCCACCAGGTGAGACCCCCGGTTTCCCGGAGGAGGCCCAGCGGAGGACGACCAGGGACAGAGGTGCCGACTTACGACGCACCTACAGTGGTGATAAGATAAACCGGAAGTGGGGGGGTTTTATAGCGGGAGCAGGTAGCGCAAGTCGTGGATTCCTAAAGAGGTAATTTACGCTGACGGCAAATTAAAATGTGTCAATAAATCAGCGCTTAGTTTTTTTTAAGGTATTGATGTTAATTGAAAGCCTAATTCTTCAGCTTTCGAATGACATATCACTTTTGTAATTACCATTTATCGTTTTAGGAAAATCAATGTATATGTGCGCCGTCTAGGCTTGAGTCGATTTGGTTGCTCGCGAGTGTATATAGTCTAAAGCAGTCTCAATAAAGCTTAGTTTCATTATAAAATCAACATCTTAACAATATAATCTACTAGGAATCATTTTCATAAAATCACAATATGTTTCATCTTTAATCATGATCATCGTCTGAATCACAATTTTGGCAAATATATGAAACAGTGTTGCCTCTGATACATCCGGACTGAGCCCACTGCTTGCACAAGATGCATTGCACCCAGTCTGCACC
The DNA here is from genome assembly GCA_932274075.1 of Diarsia rubi. Lineage (NCBI taxonomy): Eukaryota > Metazoa > Arthropoda > Insecta > Lepidoptera > Noctuidae > Diarsia > Diarsia rubi. Next base: position 7,795,012 of record OW026427.1, read on the forward strand.
AGATGTGTCTTCATTGTATGAGACACCACAAATTATACAGAAATATTCATCTTCTGCACTGTCGCTGCTTTCTTCCAATATCCTTTTCTTTGCCTTTTCCACCTGTGATGTTCCTTTACCCTTTCCTTTGCCCTTACCTTTACCTTTTCCTTTATTATTTTCTTTACCTTGCTTTTTTTTCTTTTCATCGTCCTTATTCTGAGGTTTTTTTCTTTTTAAATTTCTGTTATTTTCTATCTCTTCTAGTGCTTGTTTTTCCGGTGTGTCGGTGAGTATGGCAGATTTTCTGGTGCGATTACGATTCAATTGAACCCGTGGCTGAGCTTTTGGGAGAGGTCGCACAGATTCGATAATGAAACAGTTATCTATTTGAGCACGTGAAGGACCAGCAACCGCTTCCATAGGTATTATAGGTGTTTGCGATCGTGCTTCAGACAAAGGACCATGGGCAAAAATGTATGAAGCCTGGGCTCACCCACCAACAGAGATAAGATCACTTTAAATATACTTGTACAACACTAAATATAAAGATATAAACTCATTTTTGTGAAGAATCCATGGGGTTATTTTGCTATAAATATTTTTCTCCTACCATAAATAAGCTATAAATCCTTCAAAGTAATGCTGTTAAGAAGTTGTAGTTTTTGTTGTTTGACATCTTAGACTTGTTTTAATTCCAGGTGTAAAACATACATCTATACTAATATTATAAAGCTGAAGAGTGTGTGTTTGAACGCGCTAATCTCAGGAACTACTGGTTCGAATTGAAAAATTATTTTTGTGTTGGTTAGTCCGGCCTATGCCTTCCTCGATATATCTGTATATAACATCACGCTACGACCCTTACGGGCTGAGCAGCGGGTGACACCGCGGGGAACAGCTGGTAAAAAAATAAAACAGCTGTTATCAGTTAAAAATATTTTTATTAACATTTCAATCAATATCAATAATAATATCGTTTAGATGACCTGCCGGTGGATTAAATTGTATGTGCCTACCTAACCCTAGATACCATATTATTGAAATGGTATGTGCACAAGTTCCTACTGTGCGTCTACCTGTTAGGCACGAGCAGTAATAATGAGCGATGGCGTCTGGACCTATTTCATTTCTGTTGACCAGAATATATACGTAATATGTACGTGCTCGAACATGTCTGGATTGTATTTTTCCTCTTAATAGCCACACATTTTGGTGATGGATATTGCATGCTGCTAAATCGTTTAATTCATTTTCACGATATATTTCTATCGTATATAAACCATTGCGTAAATGTTCGCTGCAATATGATTTAGCAAGTTCGATTTGATATGACCCAAGGGATATCATAAAAATCTCATTTATTGTTAGCCGAGGAAAGTCTTCCAACTGATTGGCTTCCATTGTAATAAATGCGGCTCTTTGTCTGTTAAGGTTCCTTAGCTGTACATAGTCGTACAAAAGATTAGGTGTATGGAGCCTTTCATTGGCTATTCTTAAAATGTCATTTGCATGTTCATTATCAACCGCTACCTGGTAAAATGCGTTAATAAGAGCGGCCGCAATTTTAAAATCAACAAATAAATGCGGCAAGGCTCTATTGAAGTAGTCCTGTCGCAGTAGTTTTAATCTATTTTTAAACTTTCCATTTACGGCTTCTACAACCCACCGACACAATGTTATTAATCGTGATTTGTTTGCTTGAATTGTTGTCAATTGAGTTTCAAATCTGTCTTTTGTCGCGGGGATGTGTGCCTCATATCCCAATGCCTCTAAGTTTTCTAGGCTATCTCGAAAGCCCCTGTCCAAGATGAACACATCGTTCTGGTGAAACATCCAGTGGAAAACATTTTCCTCGTTGTTTAGTATATTGTTCATTATTGATGCATCAGAGTCCGTAGCTGCATATGGACCATAAACTTCGATAATGTAGCCGTCACTACATACCATCAGAAAAGGTTTCAAAAGGTTTTGAAACTTGTGCAAGCTGTAAGTTTTTCTCTGAAATAAAAAGTTAGAGCTTTTTTCTATGTACATATAGGTGCCGTCAGCTATAACAACGGCTTTTGTATTTTCTTCGTTGCCAAACAAGCCTTTTGCTAATAGCAGATTTCTTTGCAGTATATTTTCTCGCGAAATATGACCAATACCGAGGTGCCTGTTAACGAAGTCATTCATTAAACATTCTCTAGCTATTACAAGTTTTCGTTCCAGTGTTCGGCGAGATATATTGAACAATGTTGACAATCTCTCGTTTGACTCTCCTGTTCTTAGTTTGGTCATATAGATACCGAGGACAGTCCGTGGACGATTACTTCTTTGTGTTAGAGAAGGCGTCTCTACCAAAATTCTATTAAACTGTTGCAAGTTTAGTCCAGTCCAAAAATATAAGTCATTATCCGTTAATGCAGCCTCTAACTCAAAATCAAATCTCTGGCCTTGCGTAATGGTTCTTACCAGCATGTTAGTCATATCTGTGATCTGACGTACATCAAAGTTATGCGTAGTGTTGCAATGATCAATCAACAAGTTCCAACTGTCGTTACCCATCAGATGTTCTTGGCAAACTCTTGCACTTTCCGGTATGTATAAGCGGTACTCACAAAGAATATGTACCTTAATTGTAACTGGGATTCTAAGACGTTCTGCGTTAGGGCAGCCATTAAAAACACAACGGTAAGCAACATTGGGCGCTCTCACATAATCAGGAAGAACGACTAGGTGTACATCGTCTGCTTCTGGTGGCATTTCCGGTTCTTGAGGGCCTTGCAGTTCTTGTGGGTCTTGCGGTTCTTGTGGGCGTTCTGGTTGGACATCCTGTTGTAGTGACATTTCTAGTTCTTGTTGTCGAACTGCATTTTGCACTACTTGCCAACACCAAGATGGCATGTGGCTTGGATGTTATTAAACGCAACCTAAAAAAGGAAAAAGAGTATTTGAAAATAACATTCATTAAATAAAATACTTTTTGCGGCTTTGACTAGCTTTGGCCCACGGGATTTTTATAGCCTATAGCTATGCCCGCGGCTCCGCCCACGTTAATGTCGTTCTTAAAAGCAAATCGGATTTCTACTTCTACGGCCGTTTTTCCCTGACCCCTCTCATATTTAACTTCTCTGGTCACCCCTTCGATAACTTAACGTGAAGGAAAGTAGCCTATAATCGATAAAACAAACTGTATTAAGATTGTTTTAGTGGTTCTCAAGTTATGAGCGTGCAGACAGACAGCATGACAGACGTTGAATTTTATAATAGGTAGTAATATGTACCGTATACATAAAATGTGTAGTATACATACCTCGGTGAGCGCATTTTGTTGTATATATTCTGCATGCCGGGGCTGTCTTTCTGGCAGGTGTTCATCTAAAATATGCCGCCGTTGTCGCAAAACGGAACGTGGGCATAACACACAACGTCGTCCTTCAGCAGCCATTACAGAAACAGGTAGGTAAATCAGTGTCCATAAACAGTCCAGGTCAAGGGTTTAAAATAACAAACAAATCACCAAGTGCACCAATACGTAAGAATAAAACAGAGTCCAAAGTAACAAGCTAGGGTCGGTAAATCACAGAACAAGAGAGGATACACGGAAACACAATTAACAACGTGAGACGCACGAGTCGACTGACTGAGGGAGGAGAGCGGACGGGCGCCCGGGCAGGCGTCCGAGAGGTGTGAGAGGGATGGAGAGTGTTGTAAATAACACGGGCGCAGGCGCATCTATTGTTTACCATCATTTTAAAGTACGAATTTATTGCTACAATAACAGTTTTATGACTACCAGTTGTCTTTTTCTACAAAACCTATTTAGGTGCATAACTTTTTTTTGCAAGGGAATTGAAGGTGCCGCCGGTAGTAACAATTTAAGTACGAACAAAACCCTTTACAATGGCATATGCCTTATCTGTGTTGGACATTGAGCCCAATTTGACTCATGGTCCTTTACATTTGTATTGGATGAATTTAAACCATTTTCTTTTTGCATGCCCGAGGGCCCAGCCACTGGTTCATTAGACATTTGTGCTATCACGTCAGAAACGTTAATATCCAAACTTGGCATGTCATTTAAAATCTCAGGATTTTCTAAATTTAATGACACGTCATCAAGCAAGTTGTCGCCTTCAACAGAAGGTGTAGTCGCTACGTTAGGACCGCTTTGGGTGGGATCTGGACGATCGGTGACAAAAGATGGTGCGTAGTCTGATTCTTGAAAGACGTCTTCGTTGCATGGCCAGATACCAGCTTTCATGAACGCGTTTGTCACATTCATGGGATTTAATGCCAACGGGAGCGAATCTCTGACTATCTCTGGGAGATCGTGTATACTCATGGTTTTTCCTGGGTTGTTGGTCATCCAGTTGGTCTGTTTTCTGCTTATGTAATTTTTTAACGGACCATATACTCCTACATCCAGAGGCTGTAAATTGTGCGAGCAATGTGGCGGAAACGACAAAAGAACGACATGGTTTCTCTTCGCTTTGTCGACGACTTCAACGTTTACATGTGAGTTGTGGTTATCCATTAAAAGCAAAACCGGATCTTCTTCCGACGGCTTCACATGATGAATAAAATGATCGAAAAATTTCAAAAACTCTGTTTGTGTCATCCATCCTGATTTATTACCAACGCCTATACATTCTGGTGGTCCGTTTCTAAGAAACAAATCGTTGTAACGAACTCGGGGAAAGACGAACATACAGGGAATCGCATTACCAATTGCATTTATGGCTACAGCCAATGTAACCAAAACGCCCCTTTCGGCGGATGTCACAGCACCAACCTGCTTTATGCCCTTTCCAGCAACAACTTTTTTCGGCTTTTGCACTGTAGTTACGCCCGTCTCATCCATGTTCCAAATCCGGGATGGTCTAAGTTTGTATCTTTCTAGTACAGATCTATATTTTTCAAAAAATGCATGCACATTTGTTCGATTGAAGGATGTCGCCCTGCTTAAACTTGTCGCTTCAGGGCTTCTAATCGACAACATTGTATTTCTTTTCATGAAATTCGTGAACCAGTCATCTCCCGCCTTTTCCTTAGCCTTCCACGATTCTGGCAAGTTCGGGATTTTGTAAAAAACAGCACACTGGTAGGCTAATTTTTTTACTTCCGCAGGTAGCAGCCCGAAATAAATATTGGAGCACTTTAATAAATAATCTGCTATTTTTTTCTCCTGCTCAGAAGTGAATACTAACCGGGTCTTTTTGTAGCCTACTTCTACTGAAATTCCTGCTTTCTTCTTTTTCACAAAATTGAACAGTGAAACGTGACAAATTTGAAATTCTGCGGCTACTTCTCTGTAGTTCCTTTTTTTGTCCATTATTTCTACAGCAGCTAACTCGTAGGTCGCCAGCGAAGTCATGCCTCGAGTAGTTTTCCGCTTGTAAGTCCTCATGCTGTAACGTTTAAAATAAATAAATAAATAGGAACCGTGGTGAATATACAGCTCTTTAAAGTTAGGACAGATGGACAGACAGACGGATGGACAGCGTTGGCTTAGTAATAGGGTCCTATTGGGCACACTTCGGGTACGGAACCAAAAGTAGAAGTATAAGGTATATACCTACTGTTAATACTAACCCCACATACGAGGTAAGAATTAACATGTTAATACTAGCCCCGTATGTTTTGTTTATTTTAGCCCCATGGCTACCTTTTCAATAAAATAAAATATAATTACGAAATAGTGTACATTAGCGTTAGTAAAGTTATGTCACATTATTAAGAATAAAACAAGCTACTGCGAAAAAAAAAATGTTACGGTTAAATCAAATATTTGTGGGATTAGTTCGATATAGGCCAAATAAAAGCACTGATCTTTGCAATTAACTTAAATTTTATTTTTAACACGTCTTTGTAGCTAACGTCCTTCGTCTTAGTCCCCTTATAACCCCTCTCCCTCTTTTCACCTTTTTTAACATTTACTTGCTTTCTCTTTCACTCCTAGACTATTTCATACTTTCATCTCTTTCATTCAACATGCTTCACATCTGTCATTCATCTTTACGCTTCATTCCACTCATCTGTCATAACATTCCGTTCCTACAACTCGGCCATTCTGATATCTGACTGTCCCCAGTCAGATCTAAACTGAACAAACAAAACAACACCATTCACAACTTGAACTTTATACAATAACAAATTATTTATTTAATAAAATTTTACACACCTTGTCATGCCCTTCTTCATCTAACCACATCATTACTAAGTACATATCAGATTAACAAACTCTTAAACTTATTTTACTTCCAGTTAAATCTTACAATTAGCACAAACATTACAATGAGTGTACACCATACTATAGGGTACACTGCACGAGAACCAATACTTAGCATAAATTAAATTAGGCAAAACTTTTAAAACTAAATTTTACATAACAACAGCTTACTTGTTCTACAACTAGAAATAACAAGACAATCTCCACATCTTCAACTTGTACATCAAATGGTAATTTAAAGAAACTAACACAGAGTACATTTTACAACATTTACATGACATAACCCTAAACATCATAATGGAATATTAGGTCAAGAACAACCATGTATTTCCTAACCTAACACAACCGCTGATAGGATCTGACCTACTCACCTAACTCAAAACTATCGCCAAACACGGGCCATGGCTTCATATTATCGGCTGAGGAAGATGTCACTCGTGAACCATCCGCCATACGATCTATCTTCTCAAGATCATACCGATCATTCCTTTTGACTTTGGTGACCCTATATGGGCCCAAATACTTAGGCTTAAGTTTTAGGCTGCTGCCAAACTGCGTCCGTTTGATGGCTACAATATCTCCTACAACATATTTTCGACTTTCCTTTCTCTTTCTATTGTATGTCCTACAATTTTCATCTTGAATTTTTCTTATTTGATCTTTTGCCTTCATCTTAAAGTCTTCCCTGTCTTGCACAAAATTACTTCTATGCTCTTGCTGAAGCAAATCATAAATCTGTATATCTTCTTTAGTTTTCATCTTCGTACCCAGCATGAGTTCGAAAGGGGTGGTGTCAATGCTTCTCTGATACGTGCTATTCAGTGCTCTCTGCACTCGGCTGACTTGCTTGTACCATTGAGATGGTTCTTCAATACATAGCTTAGCTAACACCGCTATGAGAACTCTGTGTATGCGCTCCACCTGACCATTTCCCCTTGGTACCCCTGTAGTTATGGTTATGTGTTGAATACTTTCCTTTTCACAATACTCCTTGAACTCATTACTGGTAAATGCAGTACCTCGATCTGAAATTAATCGTGTAGGATTACCAAATATCTGCTGATGTATCATTAGTTTATCTATTGTCCCCTTACTGGTAGTTCCCTTCACTGGAAACAGCCACACAAACTTCGTAAATGCATCCACGACTGTTAAGATGTAATTATACATTTTCCTTGTCTCTGAAAGAGGTCCAATGTGATCACAATGCAGGGTGTGCAAAGGAATGCCTCCTTTGTCAATACAGTTTAACAATCCTTCCTGCTTACCCTGTTTTTTCGTTGCTAGCAAGCAAGGTACACATGACAACAAAAGTTCTTCAATTTTTTTGCTTACATTTTTTATGTAGTAATCTTGTTCTAATGATTCTAACATTTTTCTTTTTCCAAAATGACCCTTTTGATGAATCCTTCTCAAAACCTCAAATTCCAAACTTTTCGGTATCACCAACTTTCTTTCTATTCCCTTGTACAATAAACCATCACTAAAGGAATAGTCATCATATGACTGCAGTTTTAGTATGTCTATAATCGCCTTTACACCATCATCCAACATTTGTGCTTGCTTGATACGCTCATGCAAGCTTAGTTCAATAACTCCAACAAATGGGTTTCTACTTAAGGCATCGGCATGTTGCATCTTACCTCCTGGTCTATGTTCAATAACATAATCATACTCCTCCAGTAACAACACCCATCTGGCTACTCTTGTTGATAAATCCTTTTTACTCAATGTCTTTTGGAATGCTTGACAGTCTGTTACAATTTTAAAATGCTTACCAAACAAATAGTGTCTGAACTTCTTTACTCCTTCAATAATAGCTAATGCTTCCAACTCATAGCTACTATATTTCTTCTCGGCTTCACTAGTCTTCCTACTGTAGTAGTGTACAGGGTGTAACTCACCTGTGTGGTCTCTCTGTAACAAAATAGCACTGTATGCTATTGCAGAGGCATCTGTATGCAACTCCGTTACCAGCTGATGATCATAAATTCTTAGCACAGGGCTACTAGCTAGTGCACTCTTCAACATGTTAAATGCACTTCTCTGAATATCATTAAACTCAAAAGGTACATCTTTTCTTAACAAATCAGTTAACGGCTTAGCTTTTAGTGCAAAATCTTTGATGTATTTTCTAAAATATGACGTTAATCCTATGAAACTGTGTAGTTGCCTTATTGTCTTAGGTTCAGGGTACCTGGTTACTGCATCTGTCTTCTCTGTTGAAGGTTGTACCTTCCCATCTTCTATAATATGTCCTAGGTACTCTATACGCCGGCATAGTAGTTGTGCTCTCTTCCAATTTATCTGCAGACCGTACTGTGATGCAACATCCAACACATCTCTCAATCGCTGCAAAGCCTGGCAATCATCAACAGCAGGAATTAATAAATCATCGATGAATATGACTATGATTCCTTTTGCTATAAGATCCTGAAACACCATGGTTACAAATCTCATGAAGTACTTTGGACATACTGACAACCCAAAAGGTGCCCTCAAAAATTCGTACTGACCATTGTGTGTAACAAAGGCAGTATACTTGATGCTGTCTTTATTAACTTTCAAGTGAAAGAAACCATTCTTCAAATCTAATACGCTAAATACACGAGCATCTCTAAGTTTATCTATCAAATCGTCTATAATGGGCAGAGGAAATTCATCCTTAAAAATTTTTTTATTGATTGGCCTATAGTCTACACAAATCCTAGTACTACCATCTTTCTTCTTTATCAACACCAGAGGAGAGGAATATTCAGAAAAACTTACGCGAATGATACCATCCTTGAGCCACTCTGCTACTTGCTTCTCCACCATCTGTTGTTCGGCTAAAGATATACGTCTTGGTCGTTGAGCCACAGGTATGTCATCCTTGAGCACAATGCGCAACTCTATTGGTGCCTCCTTTACCTGATTAGGCTTATAATTCTTCACACAGTCAATAACATCTTGCCGAACTTGCTTATTCTTAATGTTACCTAAAACAAACTGATCCTGACTAACCACACAACAAACCTTTGACAACCAATTGTTTATGTTTGGTGCAATCAGTATTGACCCTTTCGACATTATAGTAAACACGTCCTTGAGGAAGTCTTGACCCAATATAACATTACATGGCATAGCATGCCTTGGAACAACATAAAATGTAGCATTGTAATCGTGTCCGTCTAACAATACAGAAGCAGTTAACTTTTCCGTCGACACTATTCTGCCTCCCAAGCCTACTAGATTCGTCGCGGTTTTTACACATTCCGGAGATCCTAAATGTACGTAAAGCTTGGTACACATTAAGTTCACTTCACTTCCAGAGTCAATTAACGCGGTTACTTCGCACTTATTGATAAATATCGTCTTGCAGGCATTTTCAAAACGTATTTGCGCCGGCGTCTTTATCTCGTCGTAAACATCCGTGAAGTTAGCGTCAGTTCCCACTGCATTCGCCATCTTGTCGGTAAAGTTGGTAAGACTGTCAAATGAGCTGTCATGGCTGCCGTAATCGTCAGGTTTGCCAACCTCGTAAACGTTCGGCGTGAAGTCAGCCACACACATCGCTCGTCTATCTTCGGAAGAGTTCGTTCTTGCTTTTTCACTACGCCATTCTCGTTCCTTGTTCTCTTCACTCGTTCTTGACCGAATGTTTCCGCTTTGTTTACATTGCGTCGAGATATGCCCAAATTCGTTACACTTGAAACATTTCAGACCCTTTTCTTTATTAGGACACTGTGATGATTGGTGATTTCTTTCTCCACAGCTGTAGCACCTCTTGATACTCGTACCAGCACTACCATCACGGCTGTCAGGCTTCTTATTTCGGACGTAATTTGCGCCCATCTTTTCTTTAATCGTTTCGTATATTTTGATTTTCTCCTTAAGCTCCGTGTACGTTATAGCACCATATAACACCATTTTATTCACTTCTGAATCAATTATGCCGTCTATGATGTACTTTATGGCGACATAATCAGGCATTTTGCCGCGCTTTCCCATTTCTTTCATAACTAACAGGTAGTCTAAACAACGTTCGTCTTTCTTCTTCTTTCTAGTTGCCATCATTTCATGTATAGTTTTACTATCTATCGAATCCGGAAATTCTTTCAGCAAACCCGCCTTCAGCTCGTCCCAACTTTTGAATGGTTTTTCAGATTTTAACCACAGGGCTGCAGTTCCCGTCAGAGATCTTCTAGCAACTATCAGAGTCTGTAGGGGCGTCCATTGAAATATTTCAGCGTTATCATCGATGTCGGTCGCCCATTTAGCCACCGAATACGATTTATCTTGTCCGCTGAAATTTGCCACCAAGTTCTCCGTCTGGAATATAGCCTGATCTCGGCAGAACGGTTGTCTCGTCGATGCAGCTGCCACGCGGTCGTCTTCGTCATAGTCCGCTTGACGGCTTTGTCGGCGATCTTTTCCGTGTCCACCCATATTTCGTCTTTGCCTAGTCTTTTGTAACTACTGTTACCGTCTTCTATCGTTTTTTTCCGTCGTTTCGCTAGAGCAAAATCACCGGCCGCTCCACGTCTTTGGCGTCGGGTTTTTTCAGCTCTCGTCTTTTCTCGAGCTTTGGCCCAGCAAACTGGAAATATCGAACTATCCCGGACGAGCCCCCAAAACTATGTGGGATTAGTTCGATATAGGCCAAATAAAAGCACTGATCTTTGCAATTAACTTAAATTTTATTTTTAACACGTCTTTGTAGCTAACGTCCTTCGTCTTAGTCCCCTTATAACCCCTCTCCCTCTTTTCACCTTTTTTAACATTTACTTGCTTTCTCTTTCACTCCTAGACTATTTAATACTTTCATCTCTTTCATTCAACATGCTTCACATCTGTCATTCATCTTTACGCTTCATTCCACTCATCTGTCATAACATTCCGTTCCTACATATTCAACACGTAAATCAAAAAATCGTAAACTGAAAAAAGTTCGTTACCTGGCCAAAATAGACGCACATCACACAACTCACTCCCACGGCGCACTGAGCTGGACTAACGAGTTTCAACCTGTAGACCGCTGTCGCAGGGACGAATTCAAGGAATCACTAGTGACGTGCTGTTTATAGTCTCTTAGAATTTCGCTTGTTAATACTTACCTCTGTTAATTGAAGCCCCGGCCTCCCCTAGTTGGTGTGTTGTAGCAAACATTGGTCAAACAATTATAATATTCGCTGATTGATATATTTACAGTTAAATTCTGTTTAAATATTATGAAAAAGCACTTAATGATATTAACTTACCGAAAAAAAGATATTCCTTCCAAAACCTTGGTGTTACGGTGGTTATTTACACAGTTTTTGAACGCACACTGCGGCATAATGGCGTCTTAATGTTGGCTAGGATTGGACCGTACTAATTTGAAATAAGACCACAAATACTTTTGTGGTCTTAAGTTTCGGGCCGTTTTTGAAGCGCTTATCGGGAATCTAGTACATTATTGATCGAAGATCTTTCCTTTGAAATTTCTGGCAAAAGATTTTCGATAACTGTATTGGCTTCGTCTCTAACAGAATCTGGGGTCAACATTTCAGAATCACTTGAACTCATTTTTAATAAGCTATAACTACGTACTCTGTTCTATTACCGAGATTTCGATAACGCTTAAAGAGTTAGTATCCCGCCAAATTATATAGTCTATTTAAAATTTTAAATATGGAACACACCGCGTCCCTGCCGCGGGCGGACCCGCTTAGTTTATTTTTTTTTAATTCATACTGGCTGTTTAAACACTCACAACACCGCAGCATTTTTTTGCGGCCGACCGCTGCACCAAATTTAGTTCTATTTTTAAAATTGCTTCCCTCACTAGGGAGGGAAGCAATTACTACGAGTCTTTCCCGCCCTAAGGTGGGAAGTAGCATTTGCCACCCGCTACTCGGATCAAACCAACACTACTTTCCGAGTATGAGAAATGAAAAAGTATCTTTAAGTGGTGCTTAGCTGAACGAACCGCAGCCTTAGCGAGACCGTTGAAGTGCGGCGAATACGCTGGTGCAAACCTGAACTCTATTCCCTCCTGAGCTATTTCGAATGCAACATCAGAGCCCTGCAAAAACGCATATAATTCATTACACGCTCCGACAAAGTTTGTACCATTGTCGGACAAGATAGTACGTGGCCTACCGCGACGAGCGACAAAACGGTTTAAGGCAGCCTTGTAAGCCTCTTTAGAGAGGTCTGTGACAAGCTCGAGGTGCACAGCTTTTGTAGCCATGCATACAAAAATGCACAGGTAGGACTTAATCAGTCTGGATCCCCGACCATTCCGGTCAGAGATCAAAATAGGCCCAGCATAGTCTACACTACTATTAAAAAAGGGAAATTCTAAAGTGCTTCTTGTGTTAGGTAATTGTCCCATGATTGGCTGCACATTTTGAGCTTTAAATCTTAAACATTTAAGGCATTTATTTACCGTCAACTTAGAGAGATTTCTGCCTCCCAAGGGCCAATAAGTTTGACGTATAGTCGCTAAAAGCAATTGTGGACCCGCATGCAGTAGCTTTTTATGTTGCATTTGAAAGAATATTTTTGTCAAATGATGCTTACTACAGAGTAAGATTGGGTGTTTTACGTCATATTCGTACGGGGAATTATCTAGTCTGCCCCCTACACGAATAATGTTGTCACCATCTAGAAAGGGCGTCAAAGAAATTAGCCTATTTTTACGTGACAACGGCTTCCCAGATTTGAGGACAGCGTACTCATGTTCGAACATCTCAGATTGAGCTACACGTAAAATAAGTGAGAAGGCATTTTTGAGTTCTTCAATAGAAAGAGAGCCCATTAACTTGGAATTACTATTCTTTAAATTGTAAATAAATCTTAGAGTATAAGCTCGGTCGCGCTCGAGCGCACGCGGCTTGCATTTCGTAGGTAAGACGTCGACACTCACGCACACAGCTCAGCTGCTTTGTAGCTGTGTGCGTAGTCGGTTGATTCCATTCCCGCACGGAACAAATATTTGTACGACCTACAAGTATTTGTTCCGAGTCTAAGTGTTTTTCTATCTATAATATGTATGTATTTACAAAAAAAAATGTATATAAGTAGTTTATCAGCCATCTCGTTACCATAACACAAGCATTAGGTTGCTTAGCTTGGGACTAGATGGCGTTGTGTGAAATGTCCAAGGATATTTATTTATTTATTTATTCTGTTTTATTTGTATTGAATTAAGGGTTTAATTCTGAAATACTGTTAAATTTCAACAACAAAAAAAAGCAGCGCTTATTAGTTACTACCCGCTACCGTACTTCAATTGATTATTTATGTCTTTTATGACAACCTCCTGAAATTTGACGAGGATGCAAATCAACACCTTGTATATTACGATATGATACAATGTAGATAAGGACAGCTGTGTGATCAAGTCCATCGGTATATTTTATGGCTATGTGATCTAAAATTTATTAGTAAAAAAAAGACTGCTGTGTGATCTAGTTAATGTTTATACGGATGGCTATGTGATCAAGTCCATAATAATAGAGACAATATTGCGCTGTGTGATCAAGCTATGTGTACAAGTTCATGATAAGGACCACTTTGTGATCAATAGGGACGGCTTTGTGATCAAGTCCAAAACAGGGGCAGCTTTGTGATCAAGTCCATTATAAGGACGTCTTTGTGACCAAGTCCATATTATAGCTGTGTGAGCAAGGCTTCATTTGTAAAGATAGCTGTGCAATACTTCTAAATGCGAGATCTGACCTATATTCTAAAGGAAGTAAGATATTATTTGGACAAATATAAACAAATCTTAAGGCTGTGTGATAAGAAGTGGAAAATAAAAGAACATAAACCAAGATCATTAACTATGTTACGTTGTTTTTTTTGTACCTAACATTTACCTGTGAGCGAGCATACGGTGTAAATGATGAGGTTTCTAATGTTGATCTCATTGGTTTCCAAGTAAAATGTTCATTGCAGTTTGTGCAAATAAATTTGGTCATCCCTTCACTGTATTTCGTCACTGGACTCTTTAGTAACACTTTATGACGATAAAACACTATTCAAAACCCTATTAAACAGGTTTTCACAATAAATTAGATCCCTAAATAATTCGTAATTAAGTCGAAGTTGTTGACATTCCAAATGCCATTCAGTTAAACGTCAGTTTCTGACAGGTGGAAACGCCACCTAGCGGCTGCGATTCGCAGTTGTAGTTTTAATCGATATTAGTTAGATTTTAGCATATTGATTGGAAACCATTGAACTAATATCATATGGAACAATCCTTATTAATTTTCAGCTTTTGATTAAAATACTGTCTTTTAACCGTAGACGGAAGTGGAATTATTTTTTCATTATAGACATTATTCTAGAAACTTCTTATACACACAATCTATATTTAATCTGTGGTTTGTCTTGACTTCGAGTGTGGCCAGGTTATACATTCTGAATTCGCCTAAGGATTCAAGCGAAAAGTTACCCACTCACGACGGATCTTCAATGTTAGAAATAAGAAATAAGGAGTTTGTTAGCTTGGATCCTGGAAGTTTTAATTGTTTCAGAGTGTAAACGTCATGTTGGACAGTTGTTAGTGATTTTCGAGAGTTAAATATCCTGGCGTAGTTTTTCTGTCATCAGAGCTCCTATAAGTTTTACCTAAAACAGGGGAGATTTCCTAGGTGCTCCGCCTAATTCCGGTTTGGAGGCATGACAGGTGACTGGGAGATCACAAGCGTGTATTTTACGAACGAGTGCGCTTGAGCTCACTACAAACTTAATCCTATGTTTTAAAAGGTAAGGATCTTGGTGTATTAGTGTTTGGTAGTGATCTCCGAGTCCTTCCCAGGTCGTTAAAAGGATATTGTAGTGATTTCTGGATATTTATTACAGGACCCGCATGTTGTAAAAGGATGCGCAAATAACCTAGGCGGTTCTTCAGCCAGCGGCCTTGCAGTCAAGTGCTTTCCCTTGGTAATCAACCGTGAGTATTACACGCCCTCTTGGGTAATCCTATTTCTTGTTGCCCCACCACACAGGGTTAGGTCGACAGAAGTCCTAGCTCATCATACTGTGAGTGCTAAAGGCCAGGTTAATCGGCTAATGTATCGGCCTTTAGATGTCCTAGCTAGGTCACCTCTATTCCTTCTCAAGGAAAGTACCTTAGTGTCCCCTTATATAATAGGGTCCCCGTGTTGTCAATTCCAGGTGAGGCAACTCGAGAGATTCGTCTCGCCGCCCGCCAGGATCTAGAGGCGCCTCTGGGACCTGGACGTGAGATCCGTTCCTCGAGTCCACTCAAAGCCTCCTGTGGAGACGACTGTGCGGTGGCAGAGTCCGCCTAGCGATCTAGCGCAGGCGGGACGGTTTTTTTTTATACAGGGTGACTTGTAATTAGAGCACAACCTTGTAAGGGGATATAGTACAGGTCATTTGCAACAACTTTTGTAGGAACACTCATATGCAAAAGTGCACCAACATTGAGTTATAATTTTTTTCGTGTTATTTTGAAAAACTCTTATGGGGTAACCTTAAAAAATTAATAAATAAAAAACTTGACATAATTTTGTTAAATTTCTTTTTATTATTTAGTCTATAACGTTCCAGTTACATGTCAGCATCATCAAATGTACATTATTGACATTATTCTAGACACAGTGCTCAAAAATCCAAAAACCTTCAACAAATTTTACTGGCATTATTACACAAAACAGCCTGTTTAAAAAAAACTCACTATGGCACTTGCTCTGCGTATTATTAAAAAAACATCTACATTTCATAAGCTTTCAAATGAGGTGTAAAAGTCTAACATAGCTAGTTTAACATTAAAGATATTAGCCAAAGAATAGAACAGGCTGGAATATCGAAAGTTTCGCAAATTAATGGCCATAATGTTTAAAACACAATAAATACAAATTTAAGTAGAATGTGATCCACGCACTTAGTGGTGACAATTTTACAACACATTTTAACTTGATTTTAATTTTAAAATTTTTAGGGTAGCTGGTCCTTACTTCAAACTTCTCTTATTAAAAGAGACAAAAAGATCTAAAATTAGGAAATTTTAAAAGTGTGTTGTAGAATTGACGTTCTCTAGTCATCCTCAGTCATTCACTTAAATCTCATTTTCGAAATTACTCCCACCGTTACGCACGCAAATTCGCATCCTTTTCCTCAATTCGCTTTTCACCACCGCAGTGCTGAGATTTGCTCGAATTTGGTCAGCTCCCAAAATGATTCGCCGTCTTAACTCGTCAATATCTGGGACAGGCTGATTATCGACATAAACCAACGTTTTCATATGTCCCCAGATGTAATAGTCCATTGGCGTCAGATCTGGGCTTCTTGCTGGCCAAGGTATGGGCCCTCCTCTACCGATCCAATTATTGGTATAATTTTCGTCTAGCCAGTCTCTGATTTGTCGTCTGTAGTGAGCTGGACACCCGTCGTGTTGAAACCTGATAGCACGCAAGGTGGCTAAAGGTATGTCCTCCAGTAATTCAGGTAAAACATTTCTTAAAAAGTGTTCATAATATTCACCGTTTAAGTTGTCTGGCAGAAAAAAGGGCCCAATCAAATTATTGTTAATAATTCCCATCCACACATTTAGTGAAAATCTTCGTTGCGATCCTTTCGGTCGTTTTTTTTTTGGATTTCCCACCGCCTTTTCTTCCCAGAAATGAGTGTTATGGTAATTTGTGATTCCATCTTTGTCAAATTTTGATTCGTCGGTCCACAAAATTTGTTTTAAATAATTTGGGTCCTCTATGTCGCAGTTTAGCAGATATCTGCAAAATTGGACCCTTGCAACAGGATCACGGTCTTCCAGTACTTGCACTGGAGTGTAGTGATATGGATGACGCCCAGATTCATGGACCACTTTCCACACTTTATACTGTGATATTCCAAGTAAATTGGCCACTTGTCTTGTAGAGATGTTAGGTTCCCGTTGAAAATGACGTAGGATTTCTTCTTCATCATCAGCACGGTATATTCGAGGTCTGCCCGCATCGCCTGATAAAAAAAACTAATTTAAATAATCAATTGCGGTAAACAATAGGGGTAATAAACCAAAGCCCATTCAGTTTTAAAGGAGCCATTTCGGCCAAGAAGCCATTTTGACTGAAATACAATGATAAAATTTATTTATTTAATTGTTCTAAAATAATAAATAAAAATACGTGGTTTTATAATTATTTTGTAAAAATTAATAATTATTAAAAATGAAGGAAGATAACATAGGGAAAGTATCTGTACGTACCGCACCTGCTTTGCAAGTGTTTACAAAGAATTCACCCGCCACAATTTAATACTATTGTTATTGGTAATGAAATGACGGTCTAAGTGGAAACACGCAGCTAATACTGAATGCACTTACAATTTTTTAAAAATGATAACCCAAGTCAGGCCTTTGTTTGCTTACGAAGTTAAATTGCAATAACAAAAACATTTCGGAGAAAACTATCTTTTTTTTTTCCGGTACTACGTAAGTAGGTACAGCCAGAAGCAAATCACGATTGACAGTTGAACTGTGTTTAACTCTCTAAGAAGGTACAAAATCTAAAGTGCTTAAGCAGCTGTTGGCTGTAAACTTGCAATTTAATCGCAATTATTTATTAAATTACATTTTTTATTACATACCTTGACGTCTTTGAAAGCGTCCAGTCTCTCCCGGGCTCGTCGATAAACTCGGGAAAACACGCCTACATCAGGTAAACGGCGATTGGGGTATCTCTGTTGATATTCGCGCTGGGCAGCTAAAGCATTGCCTCTAGCTACGCCGTAAGTGTACAGAATATCGGCATATTCTTCATTCGTAAAATTTGCCCGTTGTCTTTGAGCCATAGTCCTTGATACGCGCCAAAACCACAGATGAGCATAACACACGGAAACCAGTTGAAAAGCCAAGTCATCAGGAGAGCAATCAATCACAAAAACAGTCACAAGCCGGGTCGTCAGAGATAAAACAAAACTGCAGAGCACACACAAAAGCATCCGATCGCAACGAATCACAAGGACGGACTAACCTAAACAACACAAAAGAGATTAAACAATGACCGGCTGTTTTTACCTGCTTAGTAGAAACAGACCTTTTTTTGGCCGTGCGCCTTTGTTATGCGAATATCTTCCCTATTGGACTAGCTATGTTAGGGTTTTATATCTCATTTGAAAGCTTATTAAATGTAGATGTTTTTTTAATAATACGCAGAGTAAGTGTCATAGTGATTTTTTTTTAAACAGGCTGATTTGTGTAATAATGCCAGTAAAATTTGTTTAAGTTTTTTGGATTTTGGAGCACTGTGTCTAAAATAATGTCAATAATGTACATTTGATGATGCTGACATGTAACTGGAACGTTATAGACTAAATAATAAAAAGAAAATTAACAAAATTATGTCAAGTTTTTTATTTATTAATTTTTTAAGGTTACCCCATAAGAGTTTTTCAAAATAACACGAAAAAAATTATAACTCAATGTTGGTGCACTTTTGCATATGAGTGTTCCTACAAAAGTTGTTGCAAATGACCTGTACTATATCCCCTTACAAGGTTGTGCTCTAATTACAAGTCACCCTGTATATAAACTATCTTTTTTTTAATACCGGTTCATACCAGAACCAGTATATCAGCGGTCCGGTCTTCAAAAGTAGAAGCCGGTCTTAAACTCAATTAAAGGACCCCGGGTTCGACGCCTACGCTTAACTGGACCAATATTGGACATCTTGGTCGGCTCCGGGATCTGGGACTCTTCAAGTCCCTGGCGCCCATTTAGTATTAAGTTTCACGATACTGGAAGGTTGTACTTTGATAATGTCGTAGGAACAAATATACGGTCAAAAGGAAACAGTACTCGGTTATCTCTAACCCCCCACCACCCTAGTTCCACTGACTGAAGTAGTAGCTGGCTGGCACCAACCTATATTTTAATATATCAACTTATTTATAAATAAATAAACTTATGTTGTATGGGGGAAAAAAAAAAAAAAAAAAAAAAAATACTGTTACGTTGTTTTTTTTGTACCTAACATTTACCTGTGAGCGAGCATACGGTGTAAATGATGAGGTTTCTAATGTTGATCTCATTGGTTTCCAAGTAAAATGTTCATTGCAGTTTGTGCAAATAAATTTGGTCATCCCTTCACTGTATTTCGTCACTGGACTCTTTAGTAACACTTTATGACGATAAAACACTATTCAAAACCCTATTAAACAGGTTTTCACAATAAATTAGATCCCTAAATAATTCGTAATTAAGTCGAAATTGTTGACATTCCAAATGCCATTCAGTTAAACGTCAGTTTCTGACAGGTGGAGACGCCACCTAGCGGCTGCGATTCGCAGTTGTAGTTTTAATCGATATTAGTTAGATTTTAGCATATTGATTGGAAACCATTGAACTAATATCATATGGAACAATCCTTATTAATTTTCAGCTTTTGATTAAAATACTGTCTTTTAACCGTAGACGGAAGTGGAATTATTTTTTCATTATAGACATTATTCTAGAAACTTCTTATACACACAATCTATATTTAATCTGTGGTTTGTCTTGACTTCGAGTGTGGCCAGGTTATACATTCTGAATTCGCCTAAGGATTCAAGCGAAAAGTTACCCACTCACGACGGATCTTCAATGTTAGAAATAAGAAATAAGGAGTTTGTTAGCTTGGATCCTGGAAGTTTTAATTGTTTCAGAGTGTAAACGTCATGTTGGACAGTTGTTAGTGATTTTCGAGAGTTAAATATCCTGGCGTAGTTTTTCTGTCATCAGAGCTCCTATAAGTTTTACCTAAAACAGGGGAGATTTCCTAGGTGCTCCGCCTAATTCCGGTTTGGAGGCATGACAGGTGACTGGGAGATCACAAGCGTGTATTTTACGAACGAGTGCGCTTGAGCTCACTACAAACTTAATCCTATGTTTTAAAAGGTAAGGATCTTGGTGTATTAGTGTTTGGTAGTGATCTCCGAGTCCTTCCCAGGTCGTTAAAAGGATATTGTAGTGATTTCTGGATATTTATTACAGGACCCGCATGTTGTAAAAGGATGCGCAAATAACCTAGGCGGTTCTTCAGCCAGCGGCCTTGCAGTCAAGTGCTTTCCCTTGGTAATCAACCGTGAGTATTACACGCCCTCTTGGGTAATCCTATTTCTTGTTGCCCCACCACACAGGGTTAGGTCGACAGAAGTCCTAGCTCATCATACTGTGAGTGCTAAAGGCCAGGTTAATCGGCTAATGTATCGGCCTTTAGATGTCCTAGCTAGGTCACCTCTATTCCTTCTCAAGGAAAGTACCTTAGTGTCCCCTTATATAATAGGGTCCCCGTGTTGTCAATTCCAGGTGAGGCAACTCGAGAGATTCGTCTCGCCGCCAGGATCTAGAGGCGCCTCTGGGACCTGGACGTGAGATCCGTTCCTCGAGTCCACTCAAAGCCTCCTGTGGAGACGACTGTGCGGTGGCAGAGTCCGCCTAGCGATCTAGCGCAGGCGGGACGGTTTTTTTTTATATATAAACTATCTTTTTTTTAATACCGGTTCATACCAGAACCAGTATATCAGCGGTCCGGTCTTCAAAAGTAGAAGCCGGTCTTAAACTCAATTAAAGGACCCCGGGTTCGACGCCTACGCTTAACTGGACCAATATTGGACATCTTGGTCGGCTCCGGGATCTGGGACTCTTCAAGTCCCTGGCGCCCATTTAGTATTAAGTTTCACGATACTGGAAGGTTGTACTTTGATAATGTCGTAGGAACAAATATACGGTCAAAAGGAAACAGTACTCGGTTATCTCTAACCCCCCACCACCCTAGTTCCACTGACTGAAGTAGTAGCTGGCTGGCACCAACCTATATTTTAATATATCAACTTATTTATAAATAAATAAACTTATGTTGTATGGGAGTTTGTTGTTTCCTTGCCTTCCAATACCTACCCACCTTGCATCTGGGCTTTTGTTCCTTTACCACTAGGGGGACAAAATCTCAAATGTAACAACTAATATATTCAAACATAATTATTAATAATTATATTTCACAAACAACAAGTTACTGCTGTACATTATTTCTATTTCAGAACGTCGGGCAAGCCGCTGAAGGAAGCAACGAGGGCCGTGGGACACGGCCTATGCAGGATGGCCGAGTGTTAACAAGTACCAAATAGATGCTCGACGGTTATGACGTAGTAGTTGCTTAATTGTTCCTAAATTACTTTCAAATATTCTCATTAATGTCTAAATAATATTTTTATATTTCTTTTCCCATAATAAGTCATTTATTTGATTTTTAAAATAATAATTTAGTATTTCCTATCATATTGAGTAATTAACTGACAGTTGATTTGAATATGGCGGTTAAGTGTATAAAAAGGGTGGCAAATCATTTTTAGGAGGCATTATATTGTGAACTAGTGATAAGGACGTTTCTCTGCGCAAATACAGACTGAGTGTGAATTATAGTTCGTGTTTAATTGTGTAAAACCTGCTACTGAATATCATATACATAGATAGGTACATGACGCTCACTATTGTCACTAACTACGTCGCACTACGATAACTACGCTTTCTACGACTACTGTACGACTGTAAAGATGAAAAATATATAATAGGTAGGTACTTAGATAAGTAATAACGGAGATACACAACATAGATACCTACATAACGCTCACTATTGTCACTAACTAGGTACGTCGCACTACTATTATTTTTTATACTAGGTAGGTAGGTACTTGGTAAAGAATGTACTATAGGTATCATAAATAGGCTGGTAGGTATATAAACCTTATGTTCTGTTGGAACAAAGCGAGTGATAGCCTCTGATAACACAATGAAGTCTTCTTATTTCATGCACTGATATTTGTTAATATACCACTCCACAATGCTTTTTCTTAGATATGACTTGCTAGTCGCATCAAGCTTACCGCTTGATTTAAGACGGGCCAGAACCAGTTTTCCATAACTGTTCTCATTAAGAATGGTGGGTATATCTATTAATAGCGGTTAATTATAATTTAATTTAAAAAAAAAAAACAAACGAAATGACGAAACACTCGTCTTTAATTATTTTAAAACAATTACAATTTTATAAACTTAAAATAATATACTTCCTGATAAAATAACGACTTAACACAATATTACAAAACGATGTTATCACGACGGCTGCTCGAGACGGAGTGAAGGGCGAGTCGGGGGGCAGTCTCTGCTTACCCCGCCAGGGGGCGCGCAGGTCGGGTTGTAGACCTTCGTCTTTTCCCCGAGGTGTCACTTGTGTCCGTCACTGCGGACACCTCTCGTCTGGGGCGGCCTACATGGGCCTTGGACTGCGGCAGGTGCGTGGACTCACGTCACCTGCCTGTGTGTTGGTGTCATCTGTGGCTAGTGGGAGCGCCGCGGCGCCATGCGAATGGCGCAGCTTTTTTCCCGCCACCCCGGCGGACAGCCGCCGCTAGGTGAGACCCCCGGTTACCCGGAGGAGGCCCGGCGGACAGCTTACCAGCCAGGGGTGGCTCTGACGCTCCCCACCGCAAGGGGTTGACCCCCGCCCGCGGTCGCTTTCAGGTCGAGCCGAGCACGGCGCGGGACAGGGGCCGTATGTGTGTGTATGTGAGCGGCAATGTGTCTGTGTGACACCTCTCATGTTTACGATCGAACGGCGAGCTAGTGCCGCACGTTCGTCGCGTGGGTTCTTTCGTGTGTAAAGTTCGTGTGTGAATGAGTCGCGGCGCGCTGTGCCTATATTAACTTAGCACACAGCGCACTACGGGTGAGTGTAGTGAATGTGGAGTCGTATTGTTTGGGTAAGTCGCGTGTAGGTGTAACGACATTACCCGGTGTACGTCGAGACCGGTGGGGCTAGCCAACGTCTGCAGGTAGGAGGTCACGGGGATAGGGCCTCGCGTCAGGTGGCCGCGCGTGCCATGGCGCTATGTCCTTGACCTGGGGCCAGGTGGACGCGTCGGCCCGCGCGAACATGTTTGACGCGAGGCGGCGGCAGAAGTCGTCCAGGCTCTCGATTTCCAAGTCCCGCTGGATGGTGGCGTTCCTCACATAGCGAGGCGCACCGACAATGTTGCGCAACGCGTTGTTTTGTTGCGCACGGAGTTTCTTCATGTTGGACTCGCTAGTGAGGGCGAGCCAGGCTGGGGCGGCGTACGTGATGATGGGGCGCAGGTACGTTTTGTACACGGCCAGCCTGGCCCGCAGCGGGAGGCGGGATCGGAGCACCGGACGCAGTAGGTACCGCGCTGTCCGGCACCTGTCGACTACCTGCTTGACATGGCTGCCCATTGAGAGCCGACGGTCAATGGTGACCCCTAGGTACTTTACCTGGGGCGACCACGAAACGTCGGCTCCCTGAAGAGTCAAGGGTGGCGGTATTTTGTAGCCGCCGACGGCGATTGCCTGTGTCTTACCTACGTTCACCGACAACCTCCATTTGGCGAGCCATTCAGGCAGGAGATCTAGCGCGCGCTGCATCTTCGTCGCCGCGTGATCTACATTGAGCGAAGTCGCTATGTACGCGGCGTCGTCGGCGTACAGCGCGAGCGTGGTGCCAGGTGTGGTGGGGATGTCGTCGGTGTAGCAGGAGTAGGCACCCGGCGAGACACAGCTGCCCTGCGGCACGCCGGCCGCTACTGGACGGGCGCCCGAGAGCGCGCCGTCTACCGCCACCCTGAAAGTTCTGCCGGAGAGGAAGGAGGAGACCACCTGTATCAAGCGACGAGGCGCGTCTGACAGTGACATCTTGTATATCAGACCGGCGTGCCACACGCGATCAAAGGCCTTCTCCATGTCCAGGAATACTGCGACCGCGCGCTCCTTCTTGTTGACGGCGCCCGCGAGGAGGTGCAGCACCCTGGACAACTGGAGCGTCGTAGAGTGCGCCGCACGGAACCCAAACTGCTCTGGGCGCGGCGTAATGTGCGGGTTCAGGTGTCGCAGCAGGAGTTGCTCAAACACCTTGGAGATAGTGGAGAGGAGAGTGATCGGCCGATAGCTCTCAGGCCTCAATACGTCCTTCCTGGGCTTGGGCAGCATGATGACGCGCCCTTCCTTCCAGACAGCCGGAAAAACCCCTGTGCGGAGGATGCCCGTGAACAGGCGCGCCAGCGCCGCTACCGTACGGTATGGCAGGTGGCGCAGCGCTGCGTTGGGCACGCCGTCCGCGCCGGGGGCCTTCCTCAGCTTTGTCCTTAGGATGGCGCGTCTAACTGCCCCAGGGGAGAAGTGAATTGGTGCCTCGTCGGGAGCTATCGGCGTGGCAAAGTATTCTCCAAGGTGCCTCTCGACTGCTGCGATGTGCTCGGGGTCAGCAGCTGGGTTTGGCGTGAATTGACGCTCCAGGTGATCGGCGAAGATCTCTGCGCGGTCCTGTGCGGCGTACCGTGGCGCCCCGTCGCTGTGGCGAAGTGGACGCACCGGAGCTGGGGTGTTCGCAAGCTGCCTGCAGAGCCTGTGTATCGACGGCCAGTCCCCCTCCGCGGCGTCGATACGTTCCTCCCAGCTCGCGGAGTTGTGCTCCTGTAGCTTGGCCCTGACCCTCTCCGCGAGACGGTTCAAGTCCCGCTTTATGGTCGGGCAGCCGGTATCCAGCCACCGCTTGCGTAGTCGCTTACGCTGCGCTATTAGATGCTTGAGGTGGGCGGGGAGGGGCTTGTAGGCCATTCCCTTTGATGGCGGCATGGTGGTGGTGGCGCCCTCTAGGGCGCGCTGGATGCAAGCGATGAGCTCCTCGGCTAGCCCGTCGACGTCTGCGGCGGTCTGTACGGGCCAAGTAGGAGTGGTGGCCTCCATCGCTTCCACGAACTGTTGCCAGTCCGTTGATCGACGTGGCGCAGGAGGCGAGAGTCTGGTCGGCATCTCAGACAGGACGACGAGTACCGGCTGATGGTCTGACTGCATCTCGTCGTCTATCACCTGTTGCGTGAGCTGGCAGCCCAGGCCCTTGTGGACCACGATGTCTAGCACGTCGGGTGATTGGGTGGCGCAGTCTGGGTAGTGAGTCGGAGTGTCGGGGCCGGACACCGTGTATCCGTGGGCCATGGAGTCGGTGAGTAGCCGTCCTCCCCAAGCGTTGGTGACGCGGCTGTTCCAGGCCGGGTGCTTGATGTTCATGTCACCAGCGAGGAGTGTCGGATGCAGGGTTTGTGGCGATAGCACCGCCCTTAGCTCCGCCAAGTTGAGCGGGGAGCCGGGCGGGTGGTAGGCGGCGTAGATGTTCAGGTCCTCGCCGGCGACATGCAGCTGAACCCCTAGCACGCTGAAGGTCGAGGTAGGTTGCTCGGGGAGCGGCTGGTGAACCACTCTGCGGCTCACCAATACTGCCAGTCCGCGGTAGACGATGCCGAGCGGCGACTTCTCATCCCTCCTATAGACGATGTATCCCGGGAACCTGAGCCTAAGTTAAGTTGTAGAAGTCGTTAACGTTATGGTCTAAAGTTTAGTTATCAATTGTGTGTAAGAGTTACGTGACATTTATGAGAGGTTTACAGAATGTATTTATCAACAATCAAATGGCATTTATTTACTGAAGTTAGTTTGTATACAAGACTTTATTGATTAATAGTGTGTATGTATAGTTGTAACTAGTGTTTAGATTACAGCGAGTATTAGTTTTTTGATAGATTTGATATGTATTTAGGTAGCTGTTAGGGCTTGTTTATTGAGTTGCAATCCGCTCATAGTTAGAAAACACCTGGTTTAGAGCCAGAAGTGCTAGTCTTGCTACCGTGTAGGTGGTAGAAGATCCAACTAACTAACAGTTGTAGTTCTGTTAGAGTACCAATGGTGTAGGGCCATTGGTATGGGGAAAAGGGTGCTACGGTTTAGCGCCATTAGCACTTTTAGTAGTCCTCTATCAACGGGGTAGGCCCGAGATGAGGTCCAACTGTGGCTTAGGCCTACAGTTGTTAGAATATCCATGAACTAGGTCATGAATGTTTTAGACACTGGTTTAGAGCCTAGTGTTTGAATTCTATAGTTATAGTTCTACTATATTAAGTTTTAAATTCTAGTTATACCTAATTAAGTTTTAAGTTATCCTATTCTAGGGTAGGACAATGCCTGCAACAACAACTTTGCAGTTACTTTTCATGAAAGTGCAGACTTGTTAGTGTTAGTAACACAAACAACACAATTGTTTTTTAGTAGTTAACTAATGACCTACTCTGCTTATCTAAGAAAATAAATACACTCCATAATGACCACAGCATGCACTATGGCAGTGAGTGTTTTAAGCGACAGAAGATGCTTACAAGTGTAATATGCACATAGAATGTATGGTATGATTGCAGTCACCTATGTGTAGGTACTGTCTTTAAGATGTTCTTGTTGGAACATGATAATTACAACACAAAAACTGAGGGTAGTGTACCATAGGGCATATTCTGCTACAAAATAATTACTCATCCCTTGGGATCCTCAATACCCTCTATGGCAACGCCGTTTTAACAGAAAGGTGCTTACACGTTTAATAAGCACAATAAGAGTGTGACAGCAGTATGTAAGTGAGTGTGTGTGAGTGTAGCTAGTTAGGTACAGAATTTAAAGTATGTAGCTTACAACCATGCAGCCCAGAAGCAATTAGATAAACCTCTGTGGACGTGTTGTATGCCACAATAATAGCAATAACTATGTTATAGTTAGTGTAGGTAGTTGGCGGATGCAGATTTTCCTGCACGCCATAGACTAGTTTAGGACTAATCTAAGGTACAAGTTGACCTTCTACGACTAGTTGTTGATAGATGTCGTAGTATTTTACCCTTGGCATCGTTTGACCCTGTATGGATCAAACACTAGCTAGCTAGGCCTACGGGTCGGTAGGCCTCAGCCTTTCTTAGATGGATGAAGTTAATCTTATGAGCAGACATTGTGTTCTTTTGTTGACAATAAGTTTAATAATTTAAACTATGTAGTACCAGGATATCTGTGCCATAGGACCTAAGGGCAACAGACGGATAGTGGGTAGGATCTCACTGCCGACCTGCAGACTCACAGGATCGATCAACTGATGGCTAAAGGTGTCTTGGCCACAGTGAGGTGGTATAACAAAGGATAGGGTTTTCTCACTGCCGGTCAAACAGACTCATAAGACCGATCTACTGATGGCTAAAGGTGTCTTGGCCACAGTGAGAGGATGACAACACAATACACAACACACACCAATTAATATAGCAGGTACATTCAGCAACGCAATGGATTATTGTTAGTTTAGAATTGTAATTTACAATTTAATAATAGTTTAAGGTAGAAGATTAACAAATTGAAGTATTAGATTTTCCAATTTAGTAAAAGTTGAAGGTAGATGAATAATATTTTGGAATATTTTTTACAACAAAATTATTTAAAAAATACCACAACGATGCTGAGCGTAGGAGAAAGAGACCAGTGCGAGAACCTTAGAGACTACCGAGTGGGCGCCACTGTAGCGTAGTGCTTTTTGTGGTAGGAGAAATGAGACAAGGTAGACTAGTTATACATTTACTTTTGCACTACACTTACAAAATAGGTTCTAGGGTCTAAGGTTCTAGGGTCTAAGGTCACGCACTGTCACTGAAGGTAGGAAAACGGTACTGCCCTGAGCAACCAGAAGACGTCGATCGCCACGCACGATAGGTAGGCCGGGTCAGGCGGCCTCACGCGTCGGTAGGGACGCGCGGCAGGGCGGTCGACCAGGTGGGCAGCGGGCTCAGGACAACTAGCCCTAGGCAGCGTTGGTGGTAGGCAGGTAGCGGCAGCGCAGACGGCCAGTAGGTAGCGGCGGCAGGCCGCTGTCTACGCGGCCACGCCGTCGTCTTGTGCCGGACGCGTAGGCGTCACAGTTTAGAGGCGGCACGCGGTAGGGCGGCCGTGCAGATGCGTGCTTCTCACCGCGTTGGTAGATGCGCGGGAGCACAGCAGAGCAGCAGAACAGTGCAGCGTGAGCGAAGCAGCCATAGTTGGCTAGCCAGCGCTAGGAACCCTGAAACAACGCCAAGGGGGCGCTTGAGCTCCAAGATGGTTCCTGTAAGCCCCTACGATGTGCGTGTCCCAGCCGTGCGTTAGATGCGGCAAGCTCAAGGCAGTGAAGAAGATGGAAGATGGGTACTCACACATCGCAGTGGTTTACAGTGATTAGTTGATAGGTGAATAGTTTATAGACTAAAGGCAAGGCGTGGCGTCACATCGCCACGTGGTTCTCATTGACCGTTGACTCGCGTCGCCGGTTTATGATACAGCATGGATGAGCATGATTTAGTTTAGAGAATAGAATAGGATGCATGCCATGCGGAGAACCATATAACTAATTAGAGCACATGTGCATAGTGAATAGCTAGGTGCTAATTAATATTAAATTACAGAATACATTGCCGGCAGCCATGTTAAATCGACACAAAGATTACAAATAGATATGGCTTGCCGGGACATAAATTTAGCAGCAAAAGAACACAATGGCGGAGTTCACTTACCCAATAACTGGGGACTTATCTAGTAGGCTGCTGCTTGATGTAAAAAGGGCAGAACCTATGCGTGCAGCCGTTTATAAAGGAGGTCCTGAGCGACGTTCTCCCTCCATTGTGACATTACAGAACATTTAGGGTTGTACCTATAATTTAGTGAGGTGACAACTTTTTAGAATTAGTCGGTTTTTAGTGAATCGACTAATTTATGCTACAACGCACACAGCTACAATGCAGCTGAGCTGTGTGCGTGAGTGTCGACGTCTTACCTACGAAATGCAAGCCGCGTGCGCTCGAGCGCGACCGAGCCATGACCGGTAGCAATCATTTTACCTAATTTTATTTCGAAAACCACCTACATTATTGTCATAAATTTCGCTTAATAACTAACTCATTTTTGAGCATCATTGGAATACGGATTAATCTTACTAATGACAGTAATACTAGTCGCCAAAGAAAAGTTCACTGACCTGCATTGCTATTGCGTATCTTTTAAATGTCAGTGGCTATCATATTGTCTATGGATTAATTATCAAATTGGTTATGGTTTAGTACAAAATGGAACCATTTGACAGTAATTGATAGGCACTATAGGTTAGGCACTGTCATTTAAAAGATACGCAATAGCCCTGCTGATATCAGATGATTAATAAAATGTTAGTTTTGCTTTATCCTTCAACCTAAAGTTTTCGTAGTGATTTTGTTTTTATTTGTGGATTAAATTGGTTGATTTGAAATTTTCATTCCTACTTAACGGGCTTAGGACCGGCAATAATACCTACCTTAGTTGGTGTACCGATCCACTAAGTCTAAAAATGTTTTTTACGTTTGATGGAAATGGAAAGACGTGCTAATTAAGTGTATGTACCTACGTGGTGATACTTTCGACTCTTAGGTATTATTGGCGTAGTTAAAAATTTTAAATCAACTTTTTACACTAATAAAATTGATTAAGCTAACAACGTATTTACAAAATGTACAAATAAATAAATTACCTACTTAAGTTACCCGGAGGTATTGTTCAAAGTGGCCACCATCACACTCCTCGCACAATCGAGCACGACGTAGCTGGTTTTCCTTCACCTTACGTAACACTAACACATTCGTTTTTAAAGTGTCGAAAGCACTAATGATCCTTGCACGTAATTCTGTTACACTTGTCACTTCCTCCGTGTAAACCCAACATATCCTCGACAACGTGACGCAACAGCTCCAGGTATTTGGCACTGTTGAGGTACCCATCAATGAAGTAGGGTCCAAGCACATGTTCCCCTATTATGCCAGCCCACACATTCAGTCCAAACCGCACTTGGAACGCATGCCGTTTGGTTACGTGCGGGTTATGGTAACGGTGAGCCCACCAATGTTCGTTATGAACATTGTAGACGCCAACTCGAGTAAATAAACACTCGTCCACAGGATGTTGGCGTCTTGGTGTTCCAGCAACCAGCGACAAAATGTAATCCGCACGGCATTATCACCTGGGTGAATGTCTTGTGCCTTGCGGTAGTGGAACGGGTGTTGCAGTTCACGCTTCAGTAGGCGCCACACTGTGGTGTGGTGCACTCCAAAGTGTTGACCAGCCTCTCGCGTGCTTGCCCGTGGGTCTCGCTGGAAGTACTCCAGGATATCTTCTTGCAAGGCGACAGGCAGGCTTCCGCTGCCGCGAGCTTGAGCATGCCGGGGAACGTCAAACTGCCGATGATCCCGCAGTCTTTGCGTAGCAGCCAGCATGACGCTCTGTGATGGGGGTTCCCGATCGGGAAACATTTCGGTGAACATCTGGATGGCTCGTCGTAGGCTGTCTCCACTGATGGCATACAGGCGGACCATCTCCACCAACTCGACATTTGAATAGTTGTCCGTCATCTTGCACTTTGTACCTACGTCTCAACGATGTACCGAGAAGCGAAATTCGCAAAGCACCCGCACGCTTCGGCGACATCAAACACACTGTTAGTTCCAGAG
Source organism: Diarsia rubi (assembly GCA_932274075.1). Lineage (NCBI taxonomy): Eukaryota > Metazoa > Arthropoda > Insecta > Lepidoptera > Noctuidae > Diarsia > Diarsia rubi. The sequence continues at coordinate 7,825,550 of OW026427.1, forward strand.
CCGCGGGGGCGCGGCTAGGAGCGTGCGCGCACCGTGATTGGGGTAGGATTGATTACCTACGAATTTATTGAATGAACGTTGCGTATGCGTTGTGTATGTATTGTTTGCTTTTGTTTGTGTGTAAAAGCGCGGTTATAGGGCTAGTAACAGACAGGCCGCGTTTAAATACGGCTGGTTTACACTTACGGATTTCCGCAAAATTTCCGAAAAATAAATAAAAAAATACCTACCCATTTTATTGTTGATTTGGGTCGAGAATCATTAGCATAATTACGTCCTTGAATTTGACTAGGATGCAAATCAACACCTTGGTATAAAAAAATATTTAGATTTTTTTTTTAATTTTTCCGTCGATAAAATTAAGCATAGATTCCCCCATTTCGATATGTGCACATTATAAAGAATCACACTGTATATCCATAGAAAAGCCACCGAGGAGTGGCACGTTATTCTATAACTCTATAGGCTTTTTTGGTACAGTTCTGTTCGCCGTAGTAAATGCAAATTATGAGTTTATGTATATACATACTGGCATTAACGGAAGCGTCTCTGATGGCGGTGTCATAACTCATACATCACTGTATAATAAATTAATGACAGATAAGTTACATCTACCACCATCGTGTACGTTACAGGGCACAAATATTTCAGTGCCCTACACGTTTTTGGGAGACTCAGCATTCGGCATTAATAGACACATTATGAAGCCATACCCATTTAAGAACATAACTCACGAGAAAAGGATTTTCAACTACAGATTATCAGTGCCGCACGAGCTATCCTTGTGGTCGGACGTTTACTAAAATCTGTTACAGCTTAGTGTGCGCATATTTTTTTGTCTTGTTTACGCTCGGGCCAACCGGTTTTCTCCGGTCGGTCCCTGCAGCTGTTGTTTTGCCGCATGAGTGAATCAAACCTAAGTAATGTAAACATCAATTCATTATCGAGCGCTGACGAGTTGGAGGACGGTACAAATATGGAATTTGAGGACAATACACAACAACAAGATGACACGGAGTTGGCAAGAGGGAAAAGAATAAGGGAAGAATCCTCGTCTGAAGAAGGATGGAGCGTAGTGAAGAGAGGTCGAAACGAAGTAGTATGTTGTGGAGATCAAGGTGAGAAGGACAAAGAAAAGAGGACACAGGTGGCCGTGACTTGTAAAGAACCTCTGCCGAAACAGTTCGCTTTAGCTCGATTACTTAAGATGCATAACATTGCCAGTGGCAAGATTTATAGAATTAAATACGTACATCAGAATAAAATGCTCATTACGTTTGATAACGATATCGGTGCAGATGAATTTATAAATTGTTCAGTGTTTACTGAGATGGGCTGGTCTTGTCTGAAAACCTCCGAAGTAGGAGTGTCGTACGGTCTTATTAAAGCCATGGAACTGGAGACATCTGATGAAGATCTAAAAGCTAATCTGTCAAGCAGTGCTGAAATAATATCTATCAAGAGGCTAAATAAACGGTGCCCGGATGACCTTGACGGTAAGGGCTGGACTCCGAGTGAAACGATTCGGCTAGGATTTAAAGGACCTTCTCTTCCGCCTTATGTCTACATTTACAGTTTGAGGATCCCAGTGGAGCGGTTTGTATTCCCTGTCACACAATGTGCTAACTGTTGGAAATATGGCCATTTGAAGATAAGATGTCCATCAAAGAAACCCGTGTGTCCCAAGTGTTCCCAAAAACACGAAAACTGTACAATTACATCATTTTCCTGTGTGAATTGTTTAGGTGGCCATATGGCGTTTGACAAAATATGCCCCTTTTTTAAGAAAGAAAAGAAGCTGAGGGAGTTAATGTCAGAATTTAATTGCACCTACAGGAGAGCTCTGACATTATACGTCCCACCCTCCCCTGCTAATGTCCCACAAGTAGTTTCTGAACCAATGCCTGAACTCGAACCGTCTTCTACAGTGATGGCCACAACCATCAATGCGGTTCCAACGCTACCCCCAACTCAAGCAAACGTCGGCACAGCCTCTCAAATGGTCTGCCCAGGTACATCCACAATAAATCAACAAACTAAGCCCCTGCCGAAACGCATTTTAAAGAAACAAAATCGCCGACCAGTAACCCCTATACCTGCCGAGGATATGGTATGGAATGAAATCTCAGAATCTTCAGATACATCAGAGAAAATTAACTCACCTTGTTTGAATAAAAACCATCATTCTGATTCTATCAAGTCTTCCAATAATCTAAGTTTTTGGCATTTGATTAAAGAAATTAAAAATATTATAAGAAGCAAAGAATCTCTTCAGATTAAAATCCAGCAATCAATTTCCATGTTTTCATAGTGGCTGACACATAAAATTGTAAGTTGTTTATCTATTGATTCGTTTTTTAATTTATTTGCTGGAAATGGCTGATAACAATAACTGTACAAACTTAAATATTATACAATGGAATTGCCAAAGTATAAGGCCCAAATCTCGCTCACTGGAATTGCATCTAAGTCAAGAAAAAATCCATATTGCAGTGTTAAGTGAAACATGGTTGGAGCCCGATAGTTATTTTAAAATTAGTGAGTATAATACGTATAGATTGGACAGAGACGATAGTTACGGTGGCGTTGCCATTATGACTCATCGCTCTGTTAAGTCTATTGTTTGTACAACGCAAAGTCGCAACCCCGGTATTGAATTGTTACATATTAGAATTCTGAATTGTCAGCATATTGAGAATATAATTTCCATTTATTGCCCTTCGACAGTACATACCACTCATGGGGATTGGGACGCGATCTTTTCTATTGGGGACAGTAAAACTCTAATATTAGGAGATTTTAATGCGCATCACTCTAATTGGTCTGTAAGAACTGATCGGCGTGGCTCCGAAATATTTGACTCCATGTTGGATTATAATTTCATTCATTTGAACGATGGTAGTTTCACTAGAATCAAAATGATTGATGGAGTTCTCCAGCAATCTAGTCCTGATATTTCATTTATTTCATCAGATCTGTCCTTATTATTTATGTGGAAACCAACAAATGAATCACTCGGAAGTGACCATCTAATTATTCAATTAAAGTGTGTACTTAACATTAGGCGTGAATACCAATGCAAAAGGAATTTTAAAAAATCTGATTGGACTTTATATGCTTGATTTATAGACGATTATTTACAAAACTGTGTAACTCCCCGGGATCCTCAGGAGTTATATGACCTTCTTCATAATGTAATGCAAAAAGCTGCGGATAAGCATATTCCCTACATTAAAATCCCTCAAAACATCTGCAACACATTTAAGCCAAAACCATATTGGTCTTCAGAACTGTCCAGGGCGGTTGCGGAGCGGCGCTTGGCTCTAGCGAATCTAAGAGGCTGTCCCTCTCCAAGGAATTTAGATATCCTCAAAGAAAAAATAAGCTCTGCTCAAAGGCTTATACGCAGCGCTAGCTGTAAATCCTTTCAGCAGTTCTGTTCATCTGTAGATGAAACCTCTTCAGCATCTGAAATGTGGCGCAAGATGAGGTGGTTAAAGGGTCGGCAAATCCCTAACGCAAGTTGTGTAGATAAAGAAAAAGCTGAGCGATTGCTTAGCGACCTTACCCCAGATTTTGTTTGTCCCTCGCAGCCTACTTTTAATTCTAATAATGCAATGTTGGAGTCGCCAATCTTAATGCCAGAATTGGTCAACTGTATTAAAGCTTCTGACACAGCCCCTGGTTCAGATCAAATTTCCTTCTCCATGATTAAACATCTTCCACCTCCCGGTAAATCTATGTTACTTCTAATATTTAATCAATGTTTTTCTGCTGGTTTTGTTCCTTTACAATGGCGTGAAATCAAAATAGTTCCAATTCCCAAGCATAGTAGCTCATCTTTACGCCCTATCTCCCTGATATCTTGTATTTGTAAAATTTTCCATGCCATTTTGGCCAAACGTATAGAATGGTTCTTTGAAAAAAAAAATCTTTTTCCTGAGGACATGGTAGGTTTTCGTAAAGCACGATCTTGTCTGGATAATCTTACGCGGTTGGTTTCTGAAATTCAACTAGGATTCTCTAAAAATTTGGTAACAGCGGCGTGTTTCATAGACATCGAGAGTGCTTATAACAATGTTGATATTCCTTGCCTGCTACGTATTTTAGATCAGTTTGGGGTTGGATCAAAAATCTGTGTTTATTTGTGGTCCTTTTATCAAATAGACATCTGCAAGTGGTGACGTACGGTTGTGATGTCGTTAGATTTACTGGCCGTGGGCTAGCTCAAGGAGATCCACTGGCTCCACTTTTATTCAATATTTTAACACTACATATTTGTAAGGAAGTTGGACAGGTTAATATATCTCAATATGCTGATGACTTTGTGTTGTATTCTACAAATCATAATTTAGATTTAGCGTTTGAAAAACTTCGGTCTGCTTTACAATATACCAAAGTGTTGATTGATAAACTAGGTTTGACTATGTCTTCAAATAAAACTAAGATATGTGTCTTTAAAAAGGGTTGCTTTAGAAAGGCTGTCAACTTTCATTTTGATGATACTTCAATTGAAGTCGTTAATAATGTAAAATATCTGGGTTTGTGGCTGGATAGTTCATTAAGATGGGGCAAACATATCAATGAAACTTCACAGAAAGTTTCGAAGTTCATTAATTTGATTAAAGTTTTATCCGGTCCGGGATGGGGTCTCCATCAAAAACACTTAAGACGCATTTATATTTCCATAATTCGTAGTAGGCTTGATTATGCCAGTTTCTTGTTCGACAATGGTTGCAAGTCTAAACTAATAAAATTAGATAGGGTCCAAAACCAGGCATTACGTGTTGTCGGCGGATTTATAAGGAGCACCCCAATACATGTCATGGAAAGCGAACTGTGCCTTCCGCCACTGTATATTCGTCGGAGATACCTAGGTAGTAAATTTATTCTAAAATCAAAATCTTTTCGCAGCAATAAAACCTTAGAATCACTAGAAAACCTTTCACTAGTTACAGGCTCCAACTATTGGCAGAACAAGAAACTGCCATTGCTTGTTGACATCCTCTCCCAATATAATTCCGTCCCAATATACTCGAGTGTTCTACTTGGTATGTTTTCACTTGATAAATGGATTAGTAGCATTAATATTTCTCATATAATCTTCGATAACATCCCTAGTATTTCTAAAGCTAAACGTCACTACAGTATTTTTCAACTAAAACACTTATGTATTTCTTATATACAAGAACATTATTCTGGTTATCATACAATATTTACTGACGGTTCCAAAGATAAACATGTAGGAGGCGCTGCCTTTTTGGATCCCATTTTTGTGAACCACATAAAGCTTAAGATTGATTCAGATATTTCTATTATGCACATTGAGTTGATTGCTATATTGGAAGCTTTGTCCTATATTCTGTCAATTAATGGCGATAATTTTGTGATTCTGACAGACTCCAAAAGCTCGCTGCAACACTTGGCTCGGCACACTTCTCACATGCGAGGTATTCCGACAGCCTACGCGATATATGAATTGATCTTAAAACTTCAAGCGAATTCCAAAACGGTGCGCCTCCAATGGATTCCGTCACATATTCAATTTGAAGAAAATGATATGGTTGATGTACTCGCCAAACAAGCGTGTGTTGATGGAGTCCCTACGAATACTGCCCCGCTGTATTCAGACTATTTTGGAAAGGCAAAAAAAAAGTGTTTAGATCTTTGGCAAGAGTATTTTGATGAACGATCAAAAGAAAAGGGGATATGGTACCGAACTATCCAGCCAGAGATTTCTCGGGCTCCGTGGATTGATTGTGATCTGAACCGAAAATTAATTACTATAGCCTTAAGGCTTCGTTCCGGCCACATTCCTTCAAATAAGTTTTATCATTTAATGAAGAAAGTTTTGTCTCCAAATTGTGATGACTGTGGAGTAGTTGATGATGTCTTTCATATCCTGATGGAATGTGTCCGGAATGAAAATAGTAGAATAAATGTCTTTGGACAATTTAAATCGTTTAATATTGGCATTTGTAATACCACTCTTGCTTTTCCAGTGTCCGAGAAAGCAAAAGAATTGTATGAGTTAGTAATAAGTAGATCGTAAGTTAGTGTTAATTAGATCGTAAGTAATTTGCTTTCCTGTACTGGGCGATGTGGTCGCTAAACGACAAAGCCCTTTAATCAAATAAATAAAAAAAAAAAAATGAAAAAAAAAAAAAAAAAAACTACAGATTATCACGAGCAAGGAGAGTAGTTGAAAACGCGTTTGGAATTTTAGCAGCACGTTTTAGGATATTAAAAAAAAACTTATAGGTTAATTCGAATTCAAGTCGAATCCCGCCATTTCTGTTCGATATTAGTAGGTTTGTTGTTTACAAAAATGAGTGATATAAGCTTTGTGTATTTTAATAATTGTACAATCCAAAGTGTAAATAATTATATTATTACATAAACATGGTTTGTTTGTATTAAATACTCAGCAATTCAACTTTCCATGAATTTACATAGACTTCTTACAACACTACAACAACCTATGGTTTCAGAACCTTTTATGGAGGATTCATATCATGGATGTAGATAAAGTCTTGTATGCAACTGTACATAATTAGGTATTAAAACACTCATGTGATACCTACTATTATCACACTCGGCTTCGCCTCGTGTGATAAACCCACGTTCGTGTTTTTCATTATACAACAGTTGCATAAATAACTAATTTCGTGTCTGGGTGTTATTAAACAGTATGGAATTCACATCTTGGCAATAATTGAAACCTCAAGGAATATTACTCCATTGAAGTATAGAAAAATTAAATAAAAAATAAAAAACCGAAAATGAAAAAAGTTAAATTTTCAAACAAAATAAATATCAAAATAAATTCACTTAAAGTAAACACTCTGTTTAGACAACGTACCTTGACCCCAGGAGCGAAGAGTGGCAACGGTGCACGCGGGCGGCATGGCGGCTTTTTTGTCGGCACTTTGATTCGTTTGACAATGTGCGACGAAAATAAAATCCACTAAGTTCATTTGTACCGCCACGTGTTTATTTCGCGATAACTGAACTGAACTAAATACTTCAATATTACACATTAGTTCCAAAAAGAATAAACTTAAATTTTTTCATTTTCAAAGTGTCCACCACGTTTTTGAATGCACAAGTTACATCGCCGCACAATGTTATCCCGAAGCCTGCTCAGCAAATTTCGTTCAGGATCCAGAGCCATGGTTTTTAATTTGTCAAAGGCGGCGACAATACGATTGCGCAGTTCATCTTCGGTTTCGGAGACACGCGAATAAACTTCATTTTTAATAAAGCCCCATAAAAAGAAGTCGAGAGCAAAGTGTATACAAAATACTTAAAACACAATTTACACACACACAAAGTCAAATAAATACTAAACTAATAAGTGTCCATTCCACTGATAAAAAATTAAACTAACTAAGCACTAAATTTACTGGTATTTGCTAATCACGTTTTGAAGCAATGCGCGGAAGTAGACTCTGAGTAGACGAGAATACAAGTATCTTTGTGTAATTTGAATATTTATTTTTAACAATTAAAAAATATGAATTGGACATTAAAAATACGATTGAACAGTTTACGAAACTACCGTTAAGTTAGTGACTTCCTGAGTAATCCTGAGTATCAATCGGGTCTGTCGATCGACCGGGAGCCGGTCGGTAACTAACTATGTAACATGCGAAAACAATTCATAAATTGTTGTTGTTTACTTTATGCATTTTAACTCTAAATATACTTAATAATATTTAATAAGAACACACAAACAAAAAAGCTGTTTAGATTTAAATACTCAGGGCATAGTGGTTTCTAGAATCATGACAATAATTCTTAAAACACCATAGCACCACCTAAGTAAGTAAGTAGCTAAACAGTTTTTTTTATTATCTATCTTTATTCCTTTTAACAGAAGCTAATAGTCAATAACAGGTGTGCTTCCCTACGTGGCGCGAGCGCACCCCGCACCCGCGCGCCCCTCTCCCTCCCTGCCGGCCTGCCGCGCGCCGCGCCGCCCGCCGCGCCGGCGCCCGCCCGCAATATTATTTCGCTCAATCGCCTTTGAAGAAAGCCGCGTGGCTCGTGCCGCCCTGTTTAAAGAACCCGCCAAAAGACACCGCTGCCGATGTACACCCGCAGGAAATGTAGGCGCGTCCCAGTGATAGATTATGTTTGTGTAAACAAAACAAAGTTTCGACCATGGCAGGCCAAGGAAGTTGTTCAATAGGAAATTCCAAGTACTAGTATACCGAAAAAAAAACCACATTAACATTAAATTTCATAGTCAGTCTGTACTGGTCTTGTGTCTGTGAGAGGTAGTGGGCCGTACCGTCACAGTATTAATCGAATGTGGGTGTCGTCGGGCGGCGCGGTCCGCGGCTGCGTCTCCCGTACACGCTTAGTTTTGCGCACGCACTCAAACGTTGAATTGTTTTTTTTTACATTAAATTCCAGCCTGTCGTGCAGGTGTACCGATTTTACATTTCGGCAAATAAGTAGAATAGGTACGTAACAGCGTCGTGATAGTTTGCACTGAGTGGCAACGTCGCATTTTAAAGGGTTCATTGAATCATTGACCTAGTGATCCAATTCTACAGAGTGTTTAAATTTGTTCAAAATGAAAACTCTACTTTTTGACCTAATTACTGGACCGATTTCGTTCATTTTTTGTATATCGTCAGAAAAGGCGATACCAAATGTGCCCTAGAAATTATTGCACATAAGTGGTCCCCATACTGTATGTACCTACCTACCATTTACAAAAGAAAATATACTTAGGTACTACTACTTACCTACCTAGGTATAAGTAGATATTATTAAATATCAGCATTAGTAGGTAGGTAGCCTAGGTAATTATTTTACTGCTATTCATAAAAACGTTACCTAGATAGGTACCTACCCACCTACCTAATGTGTGGAGCTTAGCTTTAAGGCTACGTCCGGTCCGGACTGTTTAACAGTCCGGACCGGACGTATTACCAGATGAGAAAAATGATATTACAGTGTTTCGTGCTCAAATTTACAGTGTTTACGACAAAATTAGAGTAAAAGGAAAAAAAACTTACAGTGAATTTTACAGTAGATTTCAAGAAACTTTTATTAACTTTTATAAACTAAAATACTGTTTTAATTTCACATTTTGTCATTTAGAATAAGCATAATACCTATTATAATTATACATTAATCAATCACTGTCACTATCATGTAGCCCGATATCCGCTTCTTTTTTGTAGATCCCAGAATTAAATGACTTTATCATTTTCTCAGTTGGTTTAAAGTTAACGCAACTGGTGCTGTGACGCCGAATGGTTTGTTGCGCTAACATTTGGCCTCTTATTGTCCTGGTTACTAATCTATTTCGTTTCTTAGTTTTGGTGTCGTTAATTTGACTGAAAATTCTCTCGAATTCAGCATTGGAGTTAGGAAGAGCCAAGATGTTGAGCATGTATTTTCCAATCAAGCGGAACTCGTCCAACTGTTTCACCTGAAAAGCAACATTAGTAGTAAAAATATTGTATTTTGCAAACGAAAGAAATATATTTCTAAAAAAAAATATAGAGTCTTAGTTACTAACCTTGTGCCAGAATTCATCAGGCCGTATTGCAGCATCGAAATTTCCTTTTAACTTTGGCAATTTTCTCCACTGGTCATCCAAAGCTTGTTGTTCTATCATAGAAGTTGGTGTCAATCTTGGCATTAAGCTTAGTATATTTTGAATTGATTCATCGCGATCTGAGATATTGAGACATTTTTCAGGATCCAATTTAGATATCCCAACCAATATTGGATCATTTAGCGCGAATCTTTTGCGAATGCCTACGCACGCTTTAATCAAAAAATTTCGGCATTTCTTTTTGAAATCATTTTTTTTCTCTGCTGCTATTTCATTTGTTGAAAACTGTTTAGATACTCCTAAGCCCAGGTAGATGTCATCCAAATTTTTGAAATTGCATTCGTCAGTTGGGTCAATTTTTTCTAGTTCCGTGTTTGCAATATGTGCCGTTGTCATGTATGTCGATAAAAGTTCGTGAAAGAGATCGTTCATTCTATCGTTAAGTTTTGTGATCATTGGAGTCTCACTCTGAAATAGCGTATTAGTTTCAGTAAATTTAGGTAACATCCAGTTTAAAAAGAAAAAGTATGATTTTGTTATGGGATCATTCAACTGCATATGGATTTCGGAACATTCGTTGTCTTCAAGCCATCTTCCATCAAAAAACAGTGTTAGTGCATTCCACTGTTCTAAAATTCTTTGCACTACAGCACTTAGTGATAACCATCTCGTTTGAGCCGGTTTCAAAATTTTGTGTATATTTGTTTCTGTGAATACTTGAAACTCTTTTAATAGCGATTGTCTTTTGCTACTGGTCGCAAAATAATTGTAAATATCACGTGTTAGCTTTTCACATTCAGCTGGTAACTGTTTGCATGCGTCACTCGCACAAAGATGCAGGGAATGACAAACACATTTAAGAACGATAATTCCGGGACATTTTGCTCTAAATCGACTCGAAACAGAGTTGTGACACCCCATCATAGTATTACACCCGTCTGATCCAAATCCTATAATATTTTCAATAAGGATTTTATTACTGCTTCGAAAAGATGTTGCGCTGTGGCGGTAGCTACTGGAGCAGAGTTTTCCTCCCCATGTATTTGAATTAGGTCCCAAAATCTGCTCACAATTTGACCTTTTATTGCACAGTAATATCTGACCACAACACACATAGTTTTTACTGCTCCGATATCAGTGCTTTCATCAATCATGACAGAGAATTTTTGCTCCTTTAGATCTGCACACAAATCTTGTTTTTCCGATTCTCCTAGAATATTGTTTATTATTGCTTGACATTTTGTTCTCTTCATTTTCATATTTTTTGCAATCTGAGAGTCAGGAAACATAGTGGGCAATAAATCAACTAAGTGGTCCATCACCCTCACGGATATTTTATGCTCTGCCATAAAAGCGGCCAACTTTATCTCAGATGCTTTGCATTTATCATCATCGGACTGCTTAACCTTTTCAAATGCAGTAGCAATCGAAGATTGAGCTGGAGCTGCTGTAGTTCTCTTTACATGCTTAGCACCTTCACCATGTCTTTTTATCACTACTCTGTCAGCTATCAATTTTGCATCACACAGAACACAAACTGCACGATACGGGTCTTTTGGGTCACGTTTCAGCCAATTTTTAAAACTATTGTCTTTTAACCACTCATCTCTGAATTTTTGTTTATAATGTATCTTTTTTGCTTTTTTTGGAGTTGATGGTCCGCTTTGATCACTATCATCAGATGAATTAGGCATTTTTAATTCTCAAGTCCTCAAACAAAATAACCACTTGCACCAGTTTCACAGAAAGGCTTGAAAGAGCAAAATAAAAACGTAATGCATTGCATACGAAACCAATTTACAATCATACTAATTTAAGTTAGTCCCAATAGGCTTCAAAACTAAATTAAAACACGGTTGACACAATTTGGGTGGTTAATACTAAGAAGTGGTTTTTAGTCTATGACGGGAAATTCCCGTTTAAAGTAAGACATATTCGTTCTTATTTCAATACTTGCCAGTTGCGTTTTGTTATGTTTATGTTATTTTTTCTTTTCACAAAGGCTGCGTTCAGTTTACATTAAACTATTTTGAATTTTGCCTGTAGAAAAATTACAGTGCTCTCCATACACTGTAATTTTAGTATTACAGTAGACAGTACATCGTATGAAAATACAGTAAATCTGCTGTAATTACAGTGTATCTGGCAACGCCGGTCCGGACAGACAAGCGCCTTGCTTAGCGACTAGAGCCTAGTAGCTTGCGCTCTGGCTACTTGCTAGGATACACGCTGGCCGCACTACAGGTGGTTTGCGAGGTGGGTCGCTAAGTGCCTTGTTCATTCGCTTGTCGGCACGTTTACGAGATGTCACTTTCAAAAATAGCTCTAAAACTGCTACTTACAGAAAATTCACATTTGAAATATACCATTTCACGGCCTTATCCATCATGTTGGGTTCATGACATAAATAAGTCACGGTCAAGTCATGGGGAGTTTAATGTTCTGTATAAACAGTTGCGTAATTTTGACGACAAATTTTACGAATATTTGCGTATGGCAAGAGAAACATTTGATCTACTTCTCAGTAAAGTTAAAGGAAAATTAACTCATTTGGATACTCATCTTAGAAAAAGCATATCAGCCGAAGAACCCTCTCGAGAATCTCAAGTTTCTTCTTTTCTATTTCTAAAAGTTGATCATTGTTTTCGGTTCTGTTCATACGAATTTTCTTTCTTTGTGATGTTTGACTATAACTTTGAGATCCTAGAATATCACTTGTAATTGTTTCTGAAGTAGAATTAGTCTGCACAGAACCTGGATTCTGCAGCTCCTCTAATGTTGTATTGGTTGTAATAGAATAATTATCATCATTATCTGTACTTAAGTTTGAATCTCTCGCGGGGCTCTCGCTCTGGTTCTTCTTGCTCTTTAAAAATAGTAATTGATCATAATACTGCCACGTACTTTTACATATTTTATCAGCGCTGTCTCCGCTCTTTGGCTTATCAATTTTTCCACATTCTTTAAAAAAATACGCTCTCAGATTTTTCCATCTTGCTTTTACTGTTTTGACTGAAACAAAAACCAATTTTTTTTTTTAATCGATGCCCCACACTAGGAATTAATCCTGTATCGTGGGTGCGTTTACAAACATTTAAATTCACATACACAAACAGCCAGACCCGGAACAACTATTTTGTAGGTCATACAAATATTTGTTCCGTGCGGGAATCGAACCAGCGACACGCAGCGCAGCAGTCGATCGCTCAGCCACTGCGCCAACCATGTCGTCAAATATCAATATGTTGTTCAGGTATTAAATACTTTTTTTTTTCAGATATTTGGCTACTGGAGAATCCTATAGGTCTCTTGCATTTCATTTCCGCTTAGGTCGCACTACAGTTTCTGAGATTGTAAGCGAGACATGCAATATTTTGTGGAGCACACTGAAAGACGAATACATGCCAATTCCAACGACGGAGAAATGGTATGAAATTGCTGATAAGTACTATAACAAGTGGAATTTCCCCAATTGTATTGGTGCAATTGATGGGAAACATATAAGGGTACAGTGTCCATGTAATAGTGGGTCTTTGTACTATAATTACAAGCAATATTTTTCAATTTTACTACAAACTGTAGTTGATGCGGATTGTAAAATTATTTTAGTAGATATCGGAGCAGAAGGGCGTCAGTCTGATGGTGGAAATTTTAGAACTTCATCTTTGTTTTACATGTTAGAAACGAATGGCCTCAATATTCCATCGGAGAAAGAAATTCCTAATACAAATATTAAAATACCATTTGTCTTAGTTGGTGATGGTGGTTATCCACTAATGAATTATTTGATGAGGCCTTTTTCATTAAGAAATATTGAGAACACAAAAACTATTTACAACTACCGACTCTCAAGAGCTCGCAGAAGTGAGTAGAGTGCTGTTTTGGTATAATGGCAGCAAAATGGAGGATTTTGCAGAAAGCTATTGAAACTAAGGTCAATACTGCTATTTCAATTACGAAAGCTGTATGCATTCTACACAACTTTGTTGTGACGGAAGATCGATCTACGTTTCAACAGGACATAAATTCTACTATTACTAATGCACCAATATCCACCAGGACTCGATATAGATTTTCAAACAGTGCATTACAAACTAGAGATATTTTGTTGAATTATTTCAACGGAATCGGATCGATTACCTGGCAGAATAACTCGTTGCCAGAAAATATAATCCAACGCCATAATATGACTGTTTTGCATTCCAACAAAACAGGTATTATGTGTTGAATAAAACGCAGCGTTGGTTTTGAAGAAAGCTGTTGTAAACTCGCCATATATTGGTTATCTATGGTTAAAAACTTACCAAATTGTGCATGGTTTTATACCTGTCTCTCTCATTCACCAGCGTGCATCCTCTTCTAATCGAGTAGGATGCTTGTCACGAAGCTGTCAATGTCATAGAGTCTTCACCTCACCAGCAAGAGACTTGCTGCAACGCTGCGTTTTATTTAACACATAATACCTGTTTTGTTGGAATGCAAAACAGTCATATTATGTGCTTTCTTAAAACGCAGCGTTGGTTTTGAAGACCTGTTTGGTATCTGCTGGTGATAAGCACAAACGCTATGATGAATGAAATATAATACTGTTTTAGAATATAAATCAGTTTTATTAGAGGTAACTCAATGTAACAAAAATTATAACATTCCTTACATAATTATAAATTTCTTTAAAAATCAAAAACAAACAAACATTTAGAGTTACAAGAAAGGAATTCTAAATAAAACCTATCTAGGAATAGGTTGTTAAAATCTTTCAAAAAGTTACATTCTCAAAAGGTTTATAATTTAAATTTAATCAATATTAGAAAAATTTAAATGCAATAAGTCAACAGTGGAGTTGGCATTATCAACTTTGTTTACTGGACGACAGTAAAATTTTTGAAATGTTTTAATACTCTTCCAGTTTCCTCTATCGAGTATTTCTTGTACAGGTCTATTCTCCAACCAACTTCTAGAGGCTACAGCTGACCTGATACTGCTCGGTGGGGCGTCAATATTAGCATCTTTAAAAATACTACGTATCCAACCTGCAATCATTGTCCTTGATGCAGGTTTTAATTTCCCTGATAGAGAAGTAAATAAACTTGTGACAGTCCTGTCTGTGCTTCTTCTATTTTCAGATTTTTCTATAAGACTATTAATGTGTTTGATAGGACAGACACGATGGTCTGGGTGTTTCCGCAACAACCAACCTGACTGTCTGTGTGTCTTTGAATCTGTCTTTGAACCAAACTTTGGCCAAAGACTAATCTCATCTTCCGTAGAAATAAGATTTTCAGGGCTACTGTCTAATAAAGTGAGATCATGAATCCTACGACCTGAGGCTAGCAAGAGTATTAAAGCTGTTCGTCTAGCTATTTCAAATAAAGAGCCTGAATTTGCTGAAGTCTTTAGCCAGTTAAATAATATTGCAGTGTCCCATATTGGTAGTTTTTGTACTGCTGGCTTAGCAAGTGAAATAGCTTTTAGAACTTGATGAATGAAAAAATGTTTTGAAATATCTACTTCTGATGTTGCACAGTAAGTTGAGACAGCTGATTTATGCAGGAGAATAGTTCTATAAGCTAGTTTGTCTTTTAAAAATAATTTTGCCAAAAATCTAGCTACTTGCTGGCCTTCAGGTGCTTTTGGGTTAATATTATTGGTGTTACACCAGGATAACCATCTTTTAATTGGGGCATTATACGTTGTTAAAGTAGATGTCCGCCAACTACTTTTTAACAAGTTTTGTTCCTCTACAGTCCAGTGAGCGATTTGGTCTGCCCACCCCCAATTTTCCAGGCAAGGAGAGTTAACTTGTCCACTTGTGCAGGGCAGTTGCCTGTAGTCCGATCTATTAAGACCTTCCGCAGGTTCTTTATCGGGAGTGGCTCTGCTATGGCTCTCGCTCGCAGGTCGGGTAGCCAGAAACATCTGGTCCACTCTGGTGCTATTAGGATGTATGTTCCTTTTGCACTGTTCAAATGAGTTAGTACTCTTGGTATTAAGCTGGGTGGGGGGAATGCCCAGCCCAGCTGATAGTCCCATTGTCGGCTGAAAGCGTCGCAGAAAACTGCGTAACAGTCTCTGGAATCTAATGTTACGTACTTTGGTACGATAGCCGTTTCTCTTGACGCGAATAGATCTACGTCTGGGACGCCCCACACCTTGAATATAGCCTCCGTGGCTTGGGGCAGAAGATGCCACTCTGGTACTTTGCGACCCCTTGATAGGCGATCCGCAATTCCGTTTAAACTCCCCGGGAGGTAGGTGGCTGAGAGAGTCAAATGTAACTGCTCTGCAAGTTTTAGGAGCCTGGTTGTCAGCCTTAGTAGTGCAAGGGAATGTGTCCCCCCCTCGTTTCTGAGGTAAGCAACAAGAGTCCTGTTGTCGGACTGAATAAGTATGTGTGCACCCTGTAGAGTCATCCGCTGACTGTTTATGGCTGCAAATACGGCGTACATTTCTTTTATATTTGAATGCCAGGGTTTTTGGAATGGAGTCCACTTCCCTGATAGGTAAGTGCTGTTTAATTGAGCTCCCCACCCCGAGTCTGCTGCATCCGTGGTCAAGAAGTGAGTCACACTTTTCTTGACAATTGGTGTTGAGCTGTAATCTATAGCTTCTAACCACCATTTTAGGTCTTTCATTTTCTTCACATCATTCATGTTGAGATGGTATATTATGTGAGAACTATGTAGCAAGACGTGCAAGTTAAGAGCGTCCAGAGAAAAAACATATAATAAATAAAAATAAATAAATAAACCATGGCAACTAAGAGATGACCAGTCTCCACTGACAGCTCCCATTCACGAACATGACGCCTGGATCAGCACCATTCAACTCAACCATTTTGAAGGGAATTTAATGATCCGACACACGCGCCACCATCAGCGAGACATTTAAGTGAGCATGACATACTCTCAGACACCAGGGCAACGTCACTAAAAAATAACTAAATGTAAAAAGTGGCTTTATAGTACATAGTACTCACACATGTGCCATGCAATTATATAATATTAAGATATTGAATCTATACAATGCAAAGATATTCTTACAATCTTCTGCAGCCTCTACAATAACTTCTCATGATAGGTAATCAATGGTTGTGGAGCAGGCCCAGCATTAAGCCAAGCATTTTTATCATCAATTTAATCCCCTAACTTATAATATGCTTGCCTACACAGTGTGTGGTTTATACAAGATTTTAATTGCGTCTCATTCAGTTGAACAATGTGGGGGAGTCTACTTTAGCTAGCCTAAATGCTGCGATCTTACACATATGTGAGAACAAAGTACAAAAAAATAAAAATACGTGCAAGTTAAGAGCGTCCAGTAACCGATACAATAAACAAATTTAAAAAAAAATATATATCCATGGCAACTAAGAGATGACCAGTCTCTACTGACAGCGCCCGTTCACGAACATGACGCATGGATCAGCACCATTCAGCTCAACCATTTTGAAGGGAGCTAAATGATCCGACACACGCGCCACTAACAGCGAGACATTTGAGTGAGCATGACATTCTCTCAGCATCAAAAGTAAAGTGTCTAGGGATCAAGCATTTTTATGCGGATTTCTTGAGATTGAGATGTGGCTTTGTAATAAATTTATGATTTTATAAATTTATATGGATCTTTTTTGGTGCATTTCATAATTTGAATCAGGAACTGTGAATCAAATTCGAGTAAAATATGAAAATCAGCTGTCAATATTTTCCCTATAAAAACATACAACGCATTGAAGACATTATTAGTGCTACTGTTTCCCTACTACTGATTAAAACCAACGTTATTATGGAGCGGCGACGTCATTTAAGCAGGGAAGAAATGCTCAGAGCCGTGGGAATGATAGAAGCTGGTTCCCGGCAACGTACTGTGGCTTTAGCTCTGAATACAAGTCAGAGTGTTATCAGTCGACTTTGGACACGTTACCGAAGCACTGGTACCGTGGCTGAGCGCCATGGAGGACGGTATCGCTGCACCACACGGAGACAAGACCGATACATTCAAATCTTAACTCGGAAGAGCTCCAACAATAACCGCCATGATGTTAGCCGTGAGGCTTCATCACTCTTCAGGGAACTTAATTAGCGACCAAACAGTCAGAAACCGCTTGCATGAAGTGAACCTTCATTCCCGAAGACCGCTACGGGTACCACCTATAGCAATGCACAATCGTAGGATTCGATATCAATGGGCTCTTGAACACAGAAATTGGGCAGAAGAACAATGGCGTTTCGTGTGCTTTTCTGATGAGTCTCGTTTTGGTATGAGACCGGATACAAGGCGTATACGACACTGGAGAACCCCTGGACGCCAACAGCGATTAAAATCCTGCCAGGAAGTCCATCCTTATAGTGGTGGAACCATCATAGTATGGGCGGGTATTTGGATCGGCGGAAGAACTGAGTTGATTTGGATCAGAGGCAACCTCAACGCTCAAATTTATGCTGAGACGATTGTATCAGACGTCATCGTTCCTCTACAAGTGCAAATCGGTCCCTTATTTCAGTTAATGCATGATAATGCACGACCGCACACCGCAAGAGTTGTAAGACAGACTCTCGCCGCAGCTAACATCAATGTCCTGCCCTGGCCTGCTCAGTCGCCAGACTTGAACCCGATTGAGCATGCATGGGATATGCTACAGAGAAGAGCTCTGCCGAATATGGAGGGTATCCAGTCGCAAGAAGACCTTTTTTTGTTGTTGCAACGAACATGGGCGGCCATTCCACAGCGTGATTTGGATGAACTCATTTTGAGTATGCCAAACCGATGTTCTTGTGTTGTTAGTGTTCGCGGTAGAAACACGGATTATTAATTGTTTAAGTTACCCAATAAAATTTTAAAGAAAACTGTTATTTCAGTCTTTTTTTCGAACTTTAATGTTAGTGGTTCAAATGTCAAAAATCTCTTTATTAGGAAAATGGCAAATTTCTTTATTAATGCAAAGGTGACTTGGTTTATCGTTACTGTGACAAACGAAAACACTTTATTTGATGAATCCTTAAAGAAAATTTTAATTAATATCAATCAGGAGAAAAGTTATTGCAAAAATATATGTTGATCCCTAGACACTTTTGATGTGTGTATTTGGTAATGGTAAGTATAAATAAATGGTTCAATCTGACCTTATGTGCTCCAAGTAACCGCCTCTGCAATCTCAGGTTCTTCAAATTGCAGCGATCTTCTGATTCGCGTGGCACTGTTTCACTTGGTAGTCACTGGTAATTAAATGCTCGAAGGACCATGTAAAAAGTACTGTGGGCGCTATGGTGACCCGACACTTCTTTTTCGTATTGGTAGTATGTGGTTTATGGTAGAAGTTAAAGTCTTGTATTGTATGTGAAATAGCTATATATTAAGTCACTAAAACACTTATAAATAAGACAACACAACTGGTAAAAGTAATGGTAAATGGTTATGGTAGATAGTAATGGTAAATGGTAATGGTTGAGTACGAGGTGTCTCTAATGAGATCTAATCGCGAAATGGCTCACGTTTAGGTGAACGAGCGAACGCGCATACTTGCATTCGATGCAATTATGCGTTTTCGCTGAGTGTTCGATTAAAACTCGAACAGTAAACGCACACTATAATATGCTTATCGAGCTCAACACAAGACAGCTCAATATTATATTCAACCGATAGATCAACAATATCACTACGAGTTTTAAATTTAATACAATTTTTAATTAAGATTAATGAACCCCCACGAATCTTAGATTTACGGTTAAAGCAACTGCCCACACTGTAGTTTGCGTAATTAATTAGCATCTCATAATCTCTTAACCAATGCTCAGTAAAACAAACAATTTCAAACTTTGTTCTTTCTAAAAACAATTCAATTTCAAGTTGCTTTGAAGAGAAACCTTGAATATTTTGATGAAACAATTGTAAGTCATTCTGCTTAGCCCCTTTTTTACATTTAGGTCTTTGAGAGCCAGAAGGTACAATGTTAGGGTTTGGTATAACATTAATGGTACCAGTATCTTCTGTTGTCTTACTAACTAGTTTAAATTATCTGGAGTGTGTCCCAAGACTCCCATGCTAACAGGCAATGAAATCTTACTACTATTGGATCCCACTCGAGAATCGTCTAAAGTTACACAAGGATTGTCCAGAGAAAAATTTAAAACATTGTAAAAAGAATTATTAGTATAATTACTAATATTGGCCGTGTTAATTATAGAACTATGCATCGACATACTACTTATGTCTGAGTGAATATTATAAACTAATAGCCTAGCTATTTTGTGTCTACAACTAATAGGTAGATACACATTACCCCGTGTCAACTTAAGTCTATCAACAAAACTGTTGGTATCAAAGTATATCAGTCTGTCACTATAGTGACCAACTAAGAAATGAATATGCCTGTTTAGCATGTGAATATAATTATTTTTCCTGTTTGACAATTTTTTAAGGTATGGAAAAGCACACAATATTATTTTCCGACACTTCAACCTTAACAACTCAGTTACAAAGTTTGTGAGGTCTTCTATTATAATTTTTGAACTATTTCCTACAAATATAGTTATATCAGTATTTATTTTATTAACATTTTTAGTTACTGAGGCCACTATCTGTTGGTATGTTGACCCTGGAATACAATGATTTTGATGGGAAAAACTCAGGTTATTACTTATTAATTTACCTACACCTCTTCCTATACTATCTGAGAACATTATTGAGTAAGAATCATGACTGTCATAAATCTCCGGTTGTACCACTTCTAAATATTCTTGTGTAATTTCAGTTGTTTCTTGGTTGAGAATACAAGTGTATCCAAAGACCCACTATTCTGTAATATGAAATATGTAAATTTTAGTTTCAGGCTAGAGTGATGTCGCGGGACTGTTTGAAAGAGATACCGTGGCCCTGGAACGCAAAAGGCAAAGGAAGGAACATGGATGGTTTTTAGTCAGTAAAAGTCTGACACTCCCTCCCGCTCCGCCCAGAGGGGGAGCTAGAGTGATGATTGAATAAGCAGCTATTCGCTACTATTATCACAGCGTAGGTAGGTAAATAATACTTTCTGGAGAGTAACCTCTGGATCTTCCCCCTCGGCGGTAGTGTGGATTGAACGTGTTTTTTGTTGTGACACAGTATACTAAATTTTAATAATATTTTAACATTTATTTTTATCGGGCGGCTACTTATATAAACTCGGACCCTCCTGTTCTATCTTGTGGGAGATTCCATTTAGAGCCGCGGCCATATTGGATTGTGTCGGGCCTCTCGCTCTTGCAATCCCAGGGACCAACGAGCGAATCGCCGAAGAAATCGCCTCGTGCTTGGTTGAAAAATTCATATTTTTAATACTCAGAAAAAGTGAAGCAGCCGGTGAGGTTTGAACCCGGACCATCGTCGCACAACGAGTCCGCGTTTGTAGCCGCTGCGCCGAGCGAACGATTGCGTGAGTGCTCGAAATTACTGTGCTGCCTACGAGTGTCAAACTACGTCACTGCGAGTCGGCTACGCGCTTGCTCGGTTTAAGTGCTACGCTGCTACGGTGCTACGACCGCTAAACCAATCTGCTACGCAGTACATAACACGAACGCAACTTCTGTGATCTACGGTACTCAGTCCTGTTTTGTATTGCCGTAATAAAACAGTTACACATAAGTATAGAGCAGTGTTATGAATTCGCCAATGAATAAGTCGGCCTCGGAATCGGAGATTACCATGACGGGAAATGACGATAAAAAAACGCCACCCAATTTTGTATTCCAAAGGGTTAAGAGAAGCCGTGAAGAAATATCTATTGGAGAACAGTTGGAAGATTTTAAGAAAGAAATAAAAGATATGATGGCTCTCTTTCTTACTCAACAGGGAAAAGAGACACAACAAGTTTCTGCAACTTTGAAAGAAATACAAAAATCTAACTTAAACATAGAAAATACGATCACTCACCTAATGGCACAAAATCAAGATCTAGAAAAGAAAATGTCTCAGTTAGAAAAGCAGGCCAAGGAAGACCGGAAATACATCACGCTCTTGGAGAATAAAATAGAAGAAATAGAAACGGGAAGTCGTAAAGGCAACTTCGTGATAAAAAACGTGCCAAAACTAGCTGGGGAAACTAAAGAAGAGCTTCTTGATTTGGTTATTAAACTTTCCAAGAGCATTGAATGTGTGTGAATGCTATGACTAAAGATGACCTCAAAGACGTGTACAGGGTGCGGGGTAAAAACAATAACCAAAATACTCCAATTGTTGTAGAAACTGGATCCTCATTTCTGAAAAATGAGATACTCAAAATGGGAAGGACTTTTAACAAAAAATATAAGTCTAAGCTTTGCTGCAAACACCTTGGCTTCAAAACACAGGAAGATACTCCTATCTTCCTGTCGGAACATTTAACCCCAAAGGGATCCCGTCTATATTTTTTGGCCAGAGACCTAATAAAAACAGGAGAGTATAAGTACTGCTGGACTGCTTACGGCAAAATTTATATCAAGAAAAATGAGCAGGGACCAACCATTGCCATAAGAAATGAAGAACAAATTCACCAACTTATAGTGAAAACATGACTTCGTACTCTGCACATTTGTTCTCCAGTGTTCTTGTACATTCCCACGATCAACACTTCATTTATTACAAATTCTCCCGCAGCAAGTTATTATTATACTATATTCATAGTTAGAAGGTATCTTTTTAAATTATTTGTGCATTGTAAAACTTTATCAAGAACTTACTTACATAATCTCCATACAGACATAACTCATATTCATAACACTATACATTCACATACATCCACTCTCTATGCACCAAACACACAAATTATCATAAAATCCCTCACTTTTCGGAAACAAACTAAACATACATACAGCTTTCAAACGACATACATAACTATCAACACAAACCACCTTAACCAAACATTACACAAATCTATTACTCTTACAAGAAAGTTATATACATATAAAGAATGCTTTTATAAATCAGACATCCATTTATATAAATGTAAAAGCTCGTTTGACTCTGTCCAGCTCGCTTTCAAAAAAAATTCCCGTGGCGGTTGTGACTGGCTTATAACGACTTCAACCTTATTTTCAATGAATCTAGATGAGTAACTCATTACAAACAGTCAATGAAATTGACAATATTGAAATAGCGAGTTCAATCGAATGCGACCCCTCGGATTTTTCAAAACATATACATGTTAAAAGTAATGATTTTACCATCGTTTCACAGAACATAAGGAGCATATATTGCAATTTTGATGACTTGAATGTTTTGTTATCGACTTTTAAGTTTGAGACTGATGTGATAATATTAACAGAATGTAGATTGAATATTGACAAACCAATTCCTCAACTCACAGGCTATCAGGCTTTTATATCAACACGTCAGTTTAATCAAAATGATGGGGTGGTTGTATTCGTAAAACAAACGTTAAAACCAAAAACTCAAGAAGTACAGTTAGCTCAGGCAACATGCCTACAACTGGATATATTAAACCATATTGTTCTGTGTATATATAGATCACCGTCAAACACAAATCTTGATCCTTTTTTGGAATCACTCAGCCTACACTTAGATTCTCTTCCGTCACTAAAAAACATTATATTAGCTGGTGACATAAATATTAACATTAGACCGAAAACCATTGAACCGTCTCACGAACAGAAAAATCGGATGAACTACCTAAATATGCTTTCGACTTATGGTATTTTACCCGGTCATACGTTCCCTACCAGAGAAAAGAACTGCCTAGACCACCTCATGTTGAGGATTCATAAAAGAAAAATATCTGCATCAATTGCCATTTTAAAAACATCTATAACGGATCACTACACTGCCTTTCTATCACTATGTAAAATAAAATCCAGAAATTTTATTAATAAAACAAACGCTACCATCAACTTTGAGCAAGCGCTTAAAGATTTACAAGAAAAAAATCTTTGTGAGTTGCTGTTTTGTAACGATCCTAATTTGTTAATCAGTCGACTGATACAAAAGTTAGCAGACACTATTGAACACAATACTAATATAACAAACATTCCTAGCAGTAGTCGTATAATCAAACCATGGATCACTCCCGGGTTACTGCGCTGCATAAAAAACCGCAATAAATTACAAAAACAATCTCGGTTAGATATTCACAATGAAATTTTAAAAATAACATTTTGTCGGTATAGGAATTATTGCAACAATCTCATAAAGAAACTGAAAAGAAAACATGAAAGAGAGTTACTAGCTAAATCTGTCACAAATACGAAGTTACTTTGGAAAAATATAAAATCAATAACTTACTCAACTAAACCTAAAAACCAAAGCTCTGACCTCTTAAACATCTTGCCGTCTCCAACTGCATCGGTGAATTTTGTTAACACCTATTTTGCCAATATCGGAAAACAGTTAGCTCAGCAAATCCTACCTAGTAAAAATTCTTGTCGACCTAAAACCTTACCTACGCAAACTAATTCCTTTGTGCTCCTGGACACTGACCCCAAGGAAGTGGAAAGTATCCTGATGAGTTTGAAGTCAAACAGTGCAGCAGGATGGGATAATATCTCAACTCGGTTCTTAAAATACATTAGCACGGAAGTCGTTCCTATCATAGCGCACTTGGTAAATCTCTGTTTTAAAAATGGTATCTTTCCGACACCACTCAAACAGTCTGTTATTACTCCTGTACACAAGGGAGGGAACAGTGACGATGTCAACAACTACAGACCTATCTCTGTATTGCCAGCTCTATCTAAAATTGTAGAAAAAATATTAAACATTAGACTACTTAACTATCTTAATAAATATAAAATAATATCGCCTCATCAATTTGGATTTAGACAGGGTGTTTCCACTGAGGACGCAGTCGCTGCACTAAGCTCGCTTGTAACTGACCATCTCGACAAGGGGAAAAAATGTCTAACAGTGTTCCTAGATCTAAAAAAAGCGTTTGACACCGTATCTGTTCCAACCCTTGTGTCGAAGTTAGAAAGAGTTGGAGTAAGAGGAATAGCTCTGAACCTCTTTAAAGATTACCTGGCAAATAGAAAACAGAGAGTTAAAATAGGTGCTTATACCAGTGAGGAGGCAGATGTATCTTTTGGCGTTCCGCAGGGAAGCATTTTAGGCCCTACATTATTTCTGACATACATAAATGATCTGTGTAACCTTAAAGTCGATAACGCAAACATCTTTTCTTACGCCGATGATACAGCTGTGGTTTTCTCTGGAATTGATTGGTCTGACGTGAAACTTAAAGCCGAGTTGGGTATGGCCCAAATTGCCGACTGGCTTAATGATAATGTACTAACACTAAACACAAAGAAAACAAACTATATATGTTTTACAATTTCAAACCAGTCACAACCAGATGATAATTTTTATATTAAAATACATTCTTGTAAAGGAACCGATTTGGTTTGTACATGTCCCCTAATCAACAAAGTACCCCAAACAAAATATTTAGGCATAATTATTGACCAAAGGTTGACTTGGTACTCTCACCTCGAGCACGTAACCGATAGAGTACGAAAATTAGGCTGGATGTTTAAAACTTTGAGACATGTGGTCCCGACAACATATGTTGCTAAACCAGGAGGCCCAAACAGGAATCTGTTAAATGAAGTTTATACTGCCATTGCACAATCGGTTATAGTTTACTGTATACCTGTTTGGGGCGGGGCGGCAAAATCAAAATTTATAGATGTGGAACGCGGCCAAAGGGCTCTCATTAAAATAATGTATTTTAAAAGACTTAGATTTTCAACTAAAACTCTTTACGAGATCAGTGGCCTGCTTAGTGTTAGAAAGTTATACATCACTACCACACTCCTAAAGAAACACAGGACACTTACTTTTGATAAAGATATTATAGTAAAAAGACGAAAAGATATAATTGCACAAATCCCGCAAACAAGAACAAAATTTGCAGCCATGCAGTATAACATACGCTCAGCTCAGCTTTACAACAGAGTTAACAGAAAGATATACATATACAATAAACAACTACATGATTGTAAAAAAAATATACTAGAATGGATAAAACCACTTTCGTATGAAGACACCGAAGCACTCTTGTAACATGATAACGTACACACATCAAACGCGTGCAATCAAACACACACACATATACACACACACACATACACACACATACTCATACACACACACACACACACACACACACACAAATCCTCATCCATTATACGCCACTCAACTTTTACCTTTAATCGCTCATATATACATTCATAACTTATTAGGAGAATATTAGGATTGTATTGGTAAGAAAATAAAATTGTATTATCTTAATAATTATAAGGAAGAGCGGAGTCTCCTACTACAGGCATTTTTTGCTTAAAAGGAGACTCCAATCAACAACTAATGTAAGAACTATTGTTTTACGGAAATAAATATTTTTGTATTTTGTATTTTGTAACCTATACCTGCCTGCCAATTAATTATGATAGTGAATATGTACCTGGTATCAGTTCGGTTTCATTTGACAGCATTTTGGTTAATATTATTATTTCATTGCTACAGATGTTATCTTAATAGCTAGCCAAAATAATAACACTATCACATAATTTAAAATATTTTAGAAAAATAGCATCCACTAGGTAGTAGGACTAGTAGGTACTATACTAATAACATTGAAAATACAAGATATTTATTAGAATACCAACTCTAAAACACTTTAAAAAACAAGTTATTTAAAAGATGTTACTTCTGGCAGGTAGCCTTCCTAATTTACCTTTTTGAAAACAACAATATTACAACTGAGCCATTACATCCCTCTTTTTTATAACAATTTGCTAGACTTTCCTTCTTTATAAAATTGAAATAGTTTTAGATCTACTAGTTCTTTCAGTAAAGAACTTTAAATTTAATAGATATAACCCTAGGTAGGTAGGTACTTACCGAAGTCACAGCTTCCAGTTCTTCCTTATATTTTTTAAATCCCATTTTAAATTTTATTTTGTCCCTTAACCTGCTTTGCGGAATAAGGATGTTTAACTCTTCTTCCCCCAAACCGTCCAGGCATGAGGCATCGATGTGGTTTTCTGAAAAACAATAAACATATTTTACACTCAAAAAATTCAGCCTCCTCCTCATTGAGTTTTTGACTTGTAAATATTTATTGCAACGCAGCGACACTTACGAATCACGTTAAAATGAAAAAAAAAAAATTATATCCTAATAGCTATTATGATTCCGCTAAAGCGACCATTTTAGGTCCCCAACAGGTCCCCAAGTCAGTTTGAAAGTTCAAAATGGCGGTTGCGTAATAGTTTGTAAATTCAATAAAACACACACACTATCACTAAACACTATTACGCTATCAATATGTTGGCTGTCTTTAGGCTTCAAAATTACGGCAGTCTGCACACGGTTTGCTGTATCTACTCCGACCGCGTGCGTCTCAGTCCCAAAAAGTCGCATCCCATTCTCATCTCGCGCGGATAATAAGGAAGGCACCTACTAGGTACAATACGGCCGGCAGATCAAGGCGGGTCTGAGGTTAGCCGTTTGGCGAATCTTCCATCGTAAGATTACATAATATAGGTATGTAGTAATCGGCTTCCGTTAGTCAGTCATTGGCCATTTTCGCAAAAAACGGTTCACTTCAGACCCGCCAACCCCGCCAAGATCTGCCGGCTACTTACCTATAAGACGAATAGATTCATCTAGAAATAAAACTACTGAAGCAATAGTATTTATAACATAACTAAAATTGTAGGTACAACTACACACATCAAAAGTGTCTAGGGATCAAGCATTTTTATGCGGATTTCTTGAGATTGAGATGTGGCTTTGTAATAAATTTATGATTTTATAAATTTATATGGATCCTTTTTGGTGCATTTCATAATTTGAATCAGGAACTGTGAATCAAATTCGAGTAAAAG
Organism: Diarsia rubi; assembly: GCA_932274075.1. Classification (NCBI taxonomy): domain Eukaryota; kingdom Metazoa; phylum Arthropoda; class Insecta; order Lepidoptera; family Noctuidae; genus Diarsia; species Diarsia rubi. The sequence goes on from OW026427.1 coordinate 7,852,979, forward strand.
ATGAAAATCAGCTGTCAATATTTTCCCTATAAAAACATACAACGCATTGAAGACATTATTAGTGCTACTGTTTCCCTACTACTGATTAAAACCAACGTTATTATGGAGCGGCGACGTCATTTAAGCAGGGAAGAAATGCTCAGAGCCGTGGGAATGATAGAAGCTGGTTCCCGGCAACGTACTGTGGCTTTAGCTCTGAATACAAGTCAGAGTGTTATCAGTCGACTTTGGACACGTTACCGAAGCACTGGTACCGTGGCTGAGCGCCATGGAGGACGGTATCGCTGCACCACACGGAGACAAGACCGATACATTCAAATCTTAACTCGAAGAGCTCCAACAATAACCGCCATGATGTTAGCCGTGAGGCTTCATCACTCTTCAGGGAACTTAATTAGCGACCAAACAGTCAGAAACCGCTTGCATGAAGTGAACCTTCATTCCCGAAGACCGCTACGGGTACCACCTATAGCAATGCACAATCGTAGGATTCGATATCAATGGGCTCTTGAACACAGAAATTGGGCAGAAGAACAATGGCGTTTCGTGTGCTTTTCTGATGAGTCTCGTTTTGGTATGAGACCGGATACAAGACGTATACGATACTGGAGAACCCCTGGACGCCAACAGCGATTAAAATCCTGTCAGGAAGTCCATCCTTATAGTGGTGGAACCATCATGGTATGGGTGGGTATTTGGATCGGCCGAAGAACTGAGTTGATTTGGATCAGAGGCAACCTCAACGCTCAAATTTATGCTGAGACGATTGTATCAGACGTCATCGTTCCTCTACAAGTGCAAATCGGTCCCTTATTTCAGTTAATGCATGATAATGCACGAACGCACACCGCAAGAGTTGTAAGACAGACTCTCGCCGCAGCTAACATCAATGTCCTGCCCTGGCCTGCTCAGTCGCCAGACTTGAACCCGATTGAGCATGCATGGGATATGCTACAGAGAAGAGCTCTGCCGAATATGGAGGGTATCCAGTCGCAAGAAGACCTTTTTTTGTTGTTGCAACGAACATGGGCGGCCATTCCACAGCGTGATTTGGATGAACTCATTTTGAGTATGCCAAACCGATGTTCTGGTGTTGTTAGTGTTCGCGGTAGAAACACGGATTATTAATTGTTTAAGTTACCCAATAAAATTTTAAAGAAAACTGTTATTTCAGTCTTTTTTTCGAACTTTAATGTTAGTGGTTCAAATGTCAAAAATCCCTTTATTAGGAAAATGGCAAATTTCTTTATTAATGCAAAGGTGACTTGGTTTATCGTTACTGTGACAAACGAAAACACTTTATTTGATGAATCCTTAAAGAAAATTTTAATTAATATCAATTAGGAGAAAAGTTATTGCAAAAATATATGTTGATCCTTAGACACTTTTGATGTGTGTATATTTATCGGTAAACCACTATGTTCCTCCAGGGCCTTAAGGTACCTTACCTACCTACCCACCTACCCTACCTACATACAACAGTTAGTACCTAAAACAAGAAAGAAATGCCTTGCACCTAGATGAATAGAGATACTTACCTGCCTTACGGACTAGACACAATAATTCAGAGGTAGGAAAGTACTTACCGCGGAACACTTTTATAGTATCTTGCGACACCTCCCACGCTTCTAATAAATCGTCGATTTGCATTTCTGCAAACATCACAAACTCACAGCGCAAACTACTAGTCGTTTTTCACGAACGCAAACAGTGCAAGCACCCCGAACGCTGTCTCACAAAAGAATGAATAGAATGATGCACATTGCACATGCACAGTCCACTCTGCACTGTGCAAGACAAGACGAGCGCGGACGGAAGCGGAAGCGCGCGCGCTGCCCCCGCCAAGGGCGGGGTCGGCCGGCCGCGAGCCGGTGCTAGGGATGGCGATTCCGAAAAATATTTATTTTTAAATCGATTCGAATCGTAACCTTATGAATCGATTCACAAAAAGTCGAGGTCTAAAAGATCGATTTATCTATTAACATACATAACCTAATATATAATAATAATAACATACATAACATAACTAGATACCTACCTACCTGGTAAGTTTGTATTACGTCACGCACACACGTCACAGATGAATAAGTAGGTAGTATCGTGAAACACGCCAACTTTGCCAACGTTTTTTCGAATAATTTCAGTTTTTATATAATTTTTCAATGGGATTAAGTTCCTATTTTATTCATTTTGATGGCGAGCAAAGTTATCTGGACTTTTTACCAACATTACCTACATTGATTTTTTGCGCAATTATGGCCTCTAAACAGATAACTTGTAGTCAAATACACGAATTTTGGCAATAATGGCATTTACTACTTTAGAAATTATAACGATACCATGAAAGGTTTCCTACCCAACTAGCTGGGCAAAGTTACCTTGACCATTTTCTCTTTTTTATACACAAAAATATGCACCGTACTCCATGAGTTCCAACAAGTTACTGAGTGAGTGAAGTTACCGATCGACACACCCAATAGACAATGACCAAATAGATACTCGTAGAACCTATTTTTTACCACAATCAATAAATGTTGTCCAGATATTTTTGCACTTTAAAGATTTGCTTAGAAATTGATCTTCGGGCAAAAATACGAGTTGACAGCCCTAGCGTTGCAAGTGCGAGATAGTATTACGTGTTAAAAAGAGAGACACGTTGTAGTAGGCTACAACGCGCCGCTCTAACTCTATCTAGAACTTTCTGTAGGGACTACTATTATTTCTTGTGGGGCGGGGGCTTCTACAATTTTAGTGATTACCTATTTACTTACATTACACTTTAGATTAGTCTAGATTGAACTTCATGGCACCAAATTCTGGTGTTCTGCAGATTGAAGTAGATAGCCCACCTGATGCTGATCGTTTACCTTTGATTGCCTAGGTACCTCCTGTTTAGCGGTTAGTTTTAATGGCCCACCAGACGATTGAGCGATTAGGTAACTCTTGGATTTGAGATTTACGTCGGCCATCATATCTAGGTAACCGCTCAGAATCTGGTGGGAGTCCCACCAGATTCTGAGCGGTTCCCACCGTGGGACATAGTAGGTACCTATAAGATGATCGAAGTAGGTATCGGATGCTGAGTGGTCACTCCACTTCACCTGATGTTCGGTAGTTAGTTAGGTACCTACCACTTGTGGCTAGTTGTGACAGGCATGGCAGGTGGGTGACTGCTCACGACCACTTTCTTTCCACCTTGCCTGAGATCACCATAGATTTTATTACTTACTGACCTAATTAGTAGGTAGGTACTCTAAACTCGAATAACCAGTACTACTTAAGTACAACATGGGTATTTCCGTTTCATCGATAGAAGCTTTCATCGATGACTCCTTCGACGACCGACAAGCCTTTTCACCGACACAACGAAAAACCTATAACTCTTATAACTACAGAACTTTCCATCTACTGATAATTCGCCATCTTAACCAACAGCGATATTTAAAAAAAACACATAATTATGTATCTATATTGGTGGCGCCTTACACCAATTAAGGGCGGAAATATAAATTTGTTTGCGTTTATCCCAGACGCTGGGAGCTGGATGGATTCGAATGGACTGTATTGTTGAGAGGGTTGAAAAAGTACGTAGGTAGGTCTGACCTTGCAAAATGCGACACGAATTAGGACGACGAACTTGAATATGGACAAAGGAATTTAGCAGGAAACATGCATCACCACTGACCTGTAGATTCGCCGTCTTCAATTTCTATCTCCGCGTCGGTAGGCAGAGGGTTCGAGTCCTTGCTGGATTCAGGGCAGCGCACGAGGGGGCGCTCAGACGCCTTTCAGCACATAAACACGCACTTTTTGCAGTGTTTTAGACAATAGTTCGTAAAATGCACTCGCGGCTATTCGCAATCGTAAATTAGTAAAAAATTAATAAAGGAGCATGCTCTTAGTAACGCTACTCTCGGAGATGTGAGTGAGGGTCTTCACACAGTCGCCGTCGGCGGTGACAAGAACAGCGATAGTCCAGGTGTGCATGTGGGAAAAGGATGGGACACGATAGGATAGTGGCGTATTTTGCAAGTCATTTTTACTTCTACCCTACAATGAAAATTATTAACGAATACGAAATCCAACATCCTCCCAGCCTTGAAGAAACCCTTCAAAAGAGGTTAGAAAAGCAAGAAAATCGCTATAATAAGCAACTTCAAGTTGCGGGTATTTAGTAACTAGAGCGGATAAATATAATATAATGAAATTTCTAAACTAAACTTATCTAACGTAAGCTAATTAATACTTATGAGCGAAAATATGGATATATAAATATTATTGACTATTGAGTCGGAAGCGGGCATAACCGCACTACTGGTCGTTTATAAGTACCGGTTTTAGTTTTTACTTCCGCGACGCGAACAACACCATCCTTACCAGGGTAAACATTGGTAACAATTCCCAATGGCCACTGCAAGGGTGGAGCATTATCTACATTTAACAACACTACGGTACCGACTGTGATCGGGTTACACGGAGTATTCCATTTCTCGCGTTGTTGCAAATTATGTAAATATTCCGACTTAAATCGTTTCCAATATGATTGAACTATCGAATCCATTAAGGAGAAACGAGACAACAGATCTGTTCGTTCTTCGGATAAGTCGGCTGCGGGTAAACATTCTAGCGGAGAAGTAGATAGAAAATGAGCGGGAGTAAGTGCTAATGGCTCTGATGGGTCAGAGCTCAAAACATAAAGAGGACGGCTATTTAGCACTGCCTCAATTTGAATAAGAATGGTCGACATCTCCTCAAAGGTGAGAACTTGATTGCCGATTGTACGAAATAAAAGCGACTTAGTGCTTTTAACGTTCGCTTCCCATATCCCTCCGAAGTGGCTTGCTGTAGGAGGGTTCATTCGCCACGTGATACGGTTCTTCGCGAGTTCATGACTAAAAAGTTCATTAAAATATTTTTTAGATGCGACAAAATTTGTCCCGTTATCGCTATATAAGAAATTGCAAGGACCTCTTCGCGATATAAATCGTTTAAATGCGTCGATAAACGAAGCAGAAGTTAAGTTAGATACTAGTTCGATATGCACCGCTTTTGTTACGAGACAAATAAAAACACAAATATAAGCTTTTACACTTCGTACGCCCCGTTTGCGGTAAGGAGTAATATAAAGCGGCCCTGCGTAATCGACGCCTGTATGTAAAAACGCTTTGCATTGCTCTAATCTACATTTAGGCAAATCGGCCATAGGCGGAAATGTAGGCTTAGGATTAACTCGGAAACAATCATTGCATTTGTGTATGTACTGTCGAACCACACGCCTAGCGGAAATAATCCAATATTTGGTTCTTAATATCGAAATTAATAACTGCGGCCCGGCGTGACAATTGTCGCGGTGATAAAATTCAATTAATAATTTGACAACATGTCCTTGCCCAGGAAGTAAAATCGGATGTTTAGAAGAATATTCTAGTGTCGAATTCGATAAGCGACCTCCGACACGTAAAAGTCCGTTACATAAAAATGGAAACAATTTCCGTAACTTGGCCGAACACGGTTGACCTTTAGAAATATTCTTAATGTCTTCGGAAAAGTATTTAGACTGAATGGTGCGAATTATTTCCAATTCAGCTGTGTTTAAATCTTCAGCGGTGATTGTATCGTTTTGCGGCAATTTTTTTATAAATCGAAGCGAAAAAACAGTAGCTTCCAGCAGCTTTTCCCAAGTGGAGCACTCTGAAGCTAATTTTAAAAGCGGGATATCGTTATCTGTGACGTTAGTCACGTGCGAAACGGTTTTTTCTTCCGGTAAAGGCCGGTTGGATAAAAATCGCTGTATAGGCCAGTCTTGTCTAGGCAAGGAAAGCCAGGATGGACCTTTAAACCATAGCTCATGTTGAATGAGCTGCAAAGGCGTGAGCCCACGAGATACACAGTCTGCGGGGTTATGTAAGCCAGCGATGTGATATAAGTTTTCAGGTGAAATATTTTCCTGAATTTGAGAAATGCGGTTGGCAATATAAGTTTTAAATCTATGTGGCGAAGCAACAGACCAACAGAGTGCTACTTCAGAGTCTGAGAAAGCATAAATATCTTCAATTTTATGTCGCTTAGATAAAGTGTCATAAACGGTTTTAAGAAGTCGCGACATTAAAAGTATTCCGTTTAATTCCAAACGTGCGAGAGTGATTTTAGGTTTAGCGGATGCAACACGCGATTTGGAGCACACGAGCGAAATAATAGGCGATTGATCGCCATTTACGACGTGCAAATAAATCACACAGCCGTATGCGGATTCACTCGCATCTGAAAATGCGACTAAGGAAACCATAGAACCGGTTTCTATACCTAGATGACGTGGAAATGATAAATTAGATATGTGCGGTAATTCTGTTAAGTATTGTTGCCATATTTTAACGATGCGAGAAGGGGGTATATCGTCCCAATCGAGATTTAAAAGCCAGAGTTCTTTAATGATTAATTTAGCGAAAAGAATTATAGGGCCGACGAGTCCTAAGACGTCGTACAACCGAGCGGTAGCGGATAAAATGGCGCGTTTAGTACAAACAGGTGGGGGACTTGATATTTCGAAAATAAAGGTATCCTGAGCGGGTAACCAACGCAAACCTAATATCTTAAATGTATTTCCATCGTCGAAGGAAATGCATTCAGATTGACGGTGCGACTCGGGAATATGTTCGAGCAATTCCAGCGAGTTGGACGTCCATTTGACTAAATCAAACCCGCCAGTTTTGAAGATCTGGATCAGATCGGTAGCTGTCTTGACTGCTTCCTCGAGAGAAGAAGTAGATGAAGCTACGTCATCCATATAAATGTCCCTCTCTAATACGGCTGCCGCAGTTGGCCAGTTATGCCGTTCATCGATAGCGAGTTGACGTAGCGTGCGGAGCGCCAAAAATGGTGAAGATCGAAGCCCAAATGTGACTCGACTGAACTCAAAAACCTCGAGTGGATCGGTTTCTGAAAATCTATACAAGATTCGTTGATATTTGCGGTGCGGAGCATTAGTATAAATGCATAAATACATTTGTTTCACATCTGCACAAAAGGCAATATAATAAACACGAACATTCAAAAGTATATGAAATATATCAGCCTGTAGATTGCAACCCGTGTATAGGATATCATTTAGTGATAAGCCTGTATCGGTCTTGGCGCTGCCATCTAGCACAGGACGTACCTTGGTCGTCGCCTTGTCGTTGCGAACTACAGGATGGTGCGGTAGGTAAAAGCCTGGAGCGGCTAATGTCTCAGGTGCGGTGCGGGACAGTATACCCTTATTTAGGTAATCACGAATAACCTCGTCATATTTTAATTTTAAACTAGGATCCTTAGAAAATTTCCTTTCTAAAAGTAGAAAGCGTTTTTTAGCCGTAGTATAAGAATTGCCTAGATTATTGGGGTCTTCTTTAAAGGGAAGGTCAACTGAATAACTGCCGTCGGAGTTACGAACAGTGGTTGAAGTATAAATATTTTCACACTGCTGATCGTTGGGGCTTAAAAATGGCTGCGAAGGTAATTCCTCGACTGCCCAAAATCTTTCGACAATCTGGTGTAGCGAGTCAGAAGTAAAAGCACACAATGTGTGGGTAGCGGGTTGAGGAGAAATAATAGGAGCGTCACCTAAAATTAGGTAACCTAAAGTCGTTTCAAGGGCAGAAGGCATACCATCATGTGATCTTTTAATTTGACCAGAAAGTAAAATTTCACAATAAAGTTTAACACCCAAAAGTATATCTATAGTTCCCGGTTGCGAAAACTCGTCATCAGCGAGCGGTAAGTTACGAATAAATTCAATAGACGCGGTATCAACACAGGTGTCCGGCAACTGTGACGTAATCTGTCCTACTACCATCGGCCTTATAGAATATTCGCACTTATTATCAAAGCGAGACGCGAATTTAACTGAGGTAACGCCGAGAATTTTTTGTGAAGCTCCTCCAATGCCTTGAACTTCCGAATAGCGGGTTTGAGTATAAATAGGAAGCGATAGGCGCTTACAACAAGATGCGGAAATATAATCACTTTGAGAACCAGGATCCACTAGACATCTCAAAAAGTGAGTGCGGTTTGAAGAATCAACAAACTTTACTTTTGCGGTCCCTAACAACGTAGTCGTTTGATAACGAGCTGCTCGATCGTACGAAACTGTACAGACCGATGCATTATTTACAATAGTTGTAGGGTTATTAGAAGCGGCGAGCGAATGAGTCATAGCGGACTCTGCATGACTGCTGGCCGGGGTAGGGCGCGGCGCGTCATGAGCGGTAGCGGGAATAGGATTAGCGGTGTTGGACACCACGGAGCCAACGTTACAATTTGTTTTATCATTTTGAGTTAGATTGAAATGTAACAAGGTGTGGTGTCGCTTTGAACAATGAGAACAAGTATGTTTCGAAGTACAAGAAAAAGTCTTGTGTTTTATACTTAAACAATTGTGCGCATTTATCGCTTACACTTGGACCACACCCTATGTCTGTATTCACAAAAGACTTGGACGGTTTAGGGATGTGCTTAGTTTGACGCTGTTGTTTAGACTGGGAATGATTATTATCTATCGATTTACTAAGATTTGTAGAACGAGACAGAACTTTACTTTGTTCCTTTATGAACTCAATTAAATTATAGTAAGAAGGTATTTTATCTTTACGATAGGTAATTTCAAATAATTTAATTGTGTCTGCGTCTAACTTTTGCAGAGCCAAATGCAAGAAAATAAATTCGGTTAAATCATTAAGCTTTAATTGCTTAAGCGCTGCTACAGATGAATCAAAATTATTTATAAATGAATCTAGCCCATCGGAACTAGCAATGGATAACGGTTTAAACTGTAACAGTTGGTTTAAATAAGCGGATGCGAGTGAGCGAGGATCGTCATACTTTTGCACGAGTGCCTCCCAAATGATAATATAATTTTCTGCGGTTGGAGCCAACCCTGCGCAAACGCACGACGCCTGCCCAGTTAATTTACCTACTAAGTAAAATACTTTTTCACTATTACTGAGCGATGCGTTATCGTGTATCATGCTTTTAAATTGTTCATAAAACAATGGCCATTTCTTGACGTTACCATCAAATGACATCAAATCAATGGGCGGAAGGCGAGAATTAGCTTTTAGTAATGACGGTTGAGGTTCAGGACACTCGATTTTGTTATTGAGTAAAACCTGTTTTATAAAACAAAACATTTCTTCAAACGATAACCAGGAATCATACTCGACCTCGGAATCGGGGTTCAACTGTAAATTTATTATATTATTGGAATCTAAAGCTTGTTGATAATCATTACGCAATGTATCAATATTTGAAGCACTAGAACAAAACGACTTAAAATATTGTCGATCATTATTTGTTTTGTGTGCAAGTTCGAAAATATTTTCTACGCGTTTGTAAATAACATCACGTTTGACTTCGTATAATGATAATTGGTTTTTATTAGTACTCGCAGTGTCGAAGAACATGTCTGCATCACTACTCTTCCTCTTAGACTTAACCATTGTGAATAACTGTAAACAGTATAGCGGCGATAAGTACGTAACACGAATATGTAAACAAAGTATTTATAAGCGGGTATTATCGTAAAAACGATTAATTTTAGCGAAAATAAATTAAAATTATTGCGGGTGAGTGAAAAATATCAAAAGAACTGGTATGCGAACGAGCGCTAACGAAGCGAGCTGAAGTTTGCCGAACAATTACGAACAAGTCATCTAAAACACGGTCATATAGGAAACGATATAAAATGGCGGACCACAAAAATGGAATGAATTTGGAAAGAAATAACTTTTACGTTGTGTTGTACTATGCAATGCGGGTGCGGAAATAAAAAGAAATAGTTGTCGGTGCGGGAAAATACAAAGAATAAACGACAATCTATTTTAATTACGTAGTACCTACAGTAAACGTTTAGTTATAACTGACCATTTTTTTTTTTTTTTTTTTTTGGTGGGTGTAAAATCATCGAATAACCCCTCCCGCTCTTGGGCAGAGCGAAAGGGAGTGTCAGACTTCTACTGACTAAAAACCACCCATGTTCCTTCTTCGCCCTCTATGTCGAGGCCGCGATAACCGTTGGACTACCCGCGGCCCCGACAGGGTTATAACTGACCATGCGGTATGAATTTAGAATGCGGCCAAAATTACCAAACTTATTCGGCTCGAAGTGACCAAATTAAATGGTGGCGCCTTACACCAATTAAGGGCGGAAATATAAATTTGTTTGCGTTTATCCCAGACGCTGGGAGCTGGATGGATTCGAATGGACTGTATTGTTGAGAGGGTTGAAAAAGTACGTAGGTAGGTCTGACCTTGCAAAATGCGACACGAATTAGGACGACGAACTTGAATATGGACAAAGGAATTTAGCAGGAAACATGCATCACCACTGACCTGTAGATTCGCCGTCTTCAATTTCTATCTCCGCGTCGGTAGGCAGAGGGTTCGAGTCCTTGCTGGATTCAGGGCAGCGCACGAGGGGGCGCTCAGACGCCTTTCAGCACATAAACACGCACTTTTTGCAGTGTTTTAGACAATAGTTCGTAAAATGCACTCGCGGCTATTCGCAATCGTAAATTAGTAAAAAATTAATAAAGGAGCATGCTCTTAGTAACGCTACTCTCGGAGATGTGAGTGAGGGTCTTCACACAGTCGCCGTCGGCGGTGACAAGAACAGCGATAGTCCAGGTGTGCATGTGGGAAAAGGATGGGACACGATAGGATAGTGGCGTATTTTGCAAGTCATTTTTACTTCTACCCTACAATGAAAATTATTAACGAATACGAAATCCAACATATATCTACCTACAGCTTACTGTGTCTGTAGGTATTACAAAGTACTTGCTTACCTACTGGGTTTCCTCTCTCATTTGAAACCGTAATATAAACAAAACTCCGTTACTGATTGACTGACAATCAACGCACAGCCTAAGCTAAAAGTATTTAAGTAGGTACCTAGCTAGACCAGCAGGCACCGACCTACTTACCAAGGTACTAGCTAGCACGTACTAGGTTGAATTAACAAAATTATACTGGTTATTTTAAAACAGCTTATATATTTGAAACCCTTCCTACGAGGTACATACCTGCCTATTTTCCTCTAAAAGTTTTAAATTACTGTCCGACTAACTAACACACAACTAACGCACAACTGCACAACGCCAAAAGTAAGTAGGTACCTATTACTACCTAGGCCAGTATGCACCTACGTTCTTACCATGGTAATTTGGTCGACTTAACAAAATTATATTGGTTATTTCGAAACAGCTTCATTTGAAACCCTTCCTAGATAGGTATCTGATCTACACTACCTACCCAATACCATTCTTTAAAATATGATTAAAGCTCTTACGTTCAAGGAAATTTTATACTAACGTAGTATAGTACCTATAAAAGTAGGTAGGTATAAAAATTCCTTGCTTACGTTACTCACGGACTGATATATGATTATCATTTATCACACACAGCCAAGCCTTCAGCAGAAATCCAAGAAGTATGAGATTTTGAATGTAGCTTCCTGTTGTAGTGTGGTTGAACTAAGATTCTTCCCTTCGGTTCCCGGCTCGAATCCTCGCCAAACGCTTACAGCAAGAACAACTTACATTCACTGATTTTTATTGTGTATGGATGAAATGTACTCTAGAAATGGAAAAAATTCCAACACCTTTGGCTGCCCATTTAACAATTGCCATGAAGGTAAGGCAACAAAGTTTATTAAATGAAAAATGACTTTGACACGACGCGGCATTTTACAATAGAGAAGCGTTTGAATTTTTGGCCTTAAGTTTGGTCTATAATAAAATGATAAACATGTTATGACATACAATGCGCCTTAGAATAAATGAACATTACGGCTGTTGGTACTGCGCTTGAGCTTGATGTTCCCGAGTGCTATCCATGATAATGTGAACTATTTTATGCATACAATCATAGCGTCTTTTGTTGTCTAATTTGCACAAAGGTTTCGCCATTGACATTAAAAAAGAATAACATTCATGAATCTTGTCATCTTCCATACTTTGTACTGAGCTTGGCAGGATTCCCTTGTCCTTCATTTCTTTTGATGACATATCAATAGATAAATCTGGAGCATTAAAATCATTAAATTTAATCATTTCATTTGAATCAAATTCTGGAGTCGATGCATCTGGATCCAACGTAGTAGATGCCGGTAGCAGTGACTGTAGCACGATAGAAGTTTCGATATTCTTTATTTCATCAGCAGAATGGATTGACTCATTTTCCTCACTACTTACGTCACTCTCCGGTATGATTATACAATGTCCTAAAAATAATATAAAATAAAAAATGCAGTAAAATCACAATAATCATCATAGAAAATACAGGGTGACTTGTAATTAGAGCACAACCTTGTAAGGGGATATAGTACAGGTCATTTGCAACAACTTTTGTAGGAACACTCATATGCAAAAGTGCACCAACATTGAGTTATAATTTTTTTCGTGTTATTTTGAAAAACTCTTATGGGGTAACCTTAAAAAATTAATAAATAAAAAACTTGACATAATTTTGTTAATTTTCTTTTTATTATTTAGTCTATAACGTTCCAGTTACATGTCAGCATCATCAAATGTACATTATTGACATTATTCTAGACACAGTGCTCCAAAATCCAAAAACCTTCAACAAATTTTACTGGCATTATTACACAAAACAGCCTGTTTAAAAAAAACTCACTATGGCACTTGCTCTGCGTGTTATTAAAAAAACATCTACATTTCATAAGCTTTCAAATGAGGTGTAAAAGTCTAACATAGCTAGTTTAACATTAAAGATATTAGCCAAAGAATAGAACAGGCTGGAATATCGAAAGTTTCGCAAATTAATGGCCATAATGTTTAAAACACAATAAATACAAATTTAAGTAGAATGTGATCCACGCACTTAGTGGTGACAATTTTACAACACATTTTAACTTGATTTTAATTTTAAAATTTTTAGGGTAGCTGGTCCTTACTTCAAACTTCTCTTATTAAAAGAGACAAAAAGATCTAAAATTAGGAAATTTTAAAAGTGTGTTGTAAAATTGACGTTCTCTAGTCATCCTCAGTCATTCACTTAAATCTCATTTTCGAAATGACTCCCACCGTTACGCACGCAAATTCGCATCCTTTTCCTCAATTCGCTTTTCACCACCGCAGTGCTGAGATTTGCTCGAATTTGGTCAGCTCCCAAAATGATTCGCCGTCTTAACTCGTCAATATCTGGGACAGGCTGATTATCGACATAAACCAACGTTTTCATATGTCCCCAGATGTAATAGTCCATTGGCGTCAGATCTGGGCTTCTTGCTGGCCAAGGTATGGGCCCTCCTCTACCGATCCAATTATTGGTATAATTTTCGTCTAGCCAGTCTCTGATTTGTCGTCTGTAGTGAGCTGGACACCCGTCGTGTTGAAACCTGATAGCACGCAAGGTGGCTAAAGGTATGTCCTCCAGTAATTCAGGTAAAACATTTCTTAAAAAGTGTTCATAATATTCACCGTTTAAGTTGTCTGGCAGAAAAAAGGGCCCAATCAAATTATTGTTAATAATTCCCATCCACACATTTAGTGAAAATCTTCGTTGCGATCCTTTCGGTCGTTTTTTTTTTTGGATTTCCCACCGCCTTTTCTTCCCAGAAATGAGTGTTATGGTAATTTGTGATTCCATCTTTGTCAAATTTTGATTCGTCGGTCCACAAAATTTGTTTTAAATAATTTGGGTCCTCTATGTCGCAGTTTAGCAGATATCTGCAAAATTGGACCCTTGCAACAGGATCACGGTCTTCCAGGACTTGCACTGGAGTGTAGTGATATGGATGACGCCCAGATTCATGGACCACTTTCCACACTTTATACTGTGATATTCCAAGTAAATTGGCCACTTGTCTTGTAGAGATGTTAGGTTCCCGTTGAAAATGACGTAGGATTTCTTCTTCATCATCAGCACGGTATATTCGAGGTCTGCCCGCATCGCCTGATAAAAAAAACTAATTTAAATAATCAATTGCGGTAAACAATAGGGGTAATAAACCAAAGCTCATTCAGTTTTAAAGGAGCCATTTCGGCCAAGAAGCCATTTTGACTGAAATACAATGATAAAATTTATTTATTTAATTGTTCTAAAATAATAAATAAAAATACGTGGTTTTATAATTATTTTGTAAAAATTAATAATTATTAAAAATGAAGGAAGATAACATAGGAAAAGTATCTGTACGTACCGCACCTGCTTTGCAAGTGTTTACAAAGAATTCACCCGCCACAATTTAATACTATTGTTATTGGTAATGAAATGACGGTCTAAGTGGAAACACGCAGCTAATACTGAATGCACTTACAATTTTTTAAAAATGATAACCCAAGTCAGGCCTTTGTTTGCTTACGAAGTTAAATTGCAATAACAAAAACATTTCGGAGAAAACTATCTTTTTTTTTTCCGGTACTACGTAAGTAGGTACAGCCAGAAGCAAATCACGATTGACAGTTGAACTGTGTTTAACTCTCTAAGAAGGTACAAAATCTAAAGTGCTTAAGCAGCTGTTGGCTGTAAACTTGCAATTTAATCGCAATTATTTATTAAATTACATTTTTTATTACATACCTTGACGTCTTTGAAAGCGTCCAGTCTCCCGGGCTCGTCGATAAACTCGGGAAAACACGCCTACATCAGGTAAACGGCGATTGGGGTATCTCTGTTGATATTCGCGCTGGGCAGCTAAAGCATTGCCTCTAGCTACGCCGTAAGTGTACAGAATATCGGCATATTCTTCATTCGTAAAATTTGCCCGTTGTCTTTGAGCCATAGTCCTTGATACGCGCCAAAACCACAGATGAGCATAACACACGGAAACCAGTTGAAAAGCCAAGTCATCAGGAGAGCAATCAATCACAAAAACAGTCACAAGCCGGGTCGTCAGAGATAAAACAAAACTGCAGAGCACACACAAAAGCATCCGATCGCAACGAATCACAAGGACGGACTAACCTAAACAACACAAAAGAGATTAAACAATGACCGGCTGTTTTTACCTGCTTAGTAGAAACAGACCTTTTTTTGGCCGTGCGCCTTTGTTATGCGAATATCTTCCCTATTGGACTAGCTATGTTAGGGTTTTATATCTCATTTGAAAGCTTATGAAATGTAGATGTTTTTTTAATAATACGCAGAGTAAGTGTCATAGTGATTTTTTTTTAAACAGGCTGTTTTGTGTAATAATGCCAGTAAAATTTGTTTAAGTTTTTTGGATTTTGGAGCACTGTGTCTAAAATAATGTCAATAATGTACATTTGATGATGCTGACATGTAACTGGAACGTTATAGACTAAATAATAAAAAGAAAATTAACAAAATTATGTCAAGTTTTTTATTTATTATTTTTTTAAGGTTACCCCATAAGAGTTTTTCAAAATAACACGAAAAAAATTATAACTCAATGTTGGTGCACTTTTGCATATGAGTGTTCCTACAAAAGTTGTTGCAAATGACCTGTACTATATCCCCTTACAAGGTTGTGCTCTAATTACAAGTCACCCTGTATAATTAATGTAAGTTACATTAATTATATTTTCACATTTTGCATTACTCTATTGAAAAGTTCGTAGAACAAAAACATCAAAAATTCTGGTTGTTTACATTTTCACAATACTAATTCTTAATTATCTACTAAACGCGTGGACCGATTTACATGATTCTTTGGATAAAATGGTTTCAGACCTAGACCTTTCATTTGAAACAAAATCGTTAAGATATCTCAACAAACAAAAAATCACATTTTCAAGTTGCTCTCGTAATTATCCAACATGTACATGTAGGTATGAAACGCGTAACCATTCTTTAAACAAGTAAAGAAACAATCTATCTTACCTTTGCTCATTTCTTTATTTACTTTGAACTCAAATACTCCACGAAAAGGTGAACCAAATAAACGTAAACAGCACAGCACGACGATTTGCCTGGTAATGTTTATTATTTTCAAATGCCAACAAATTGTCGGCATTGCGATATTCTGTTTCTTTCTCGTAATCAAGGTCACTTTTAGGTAACCGGTATTAAAACGGTAACCTCAATAAAGGTTACATGGTTTTTCTTCCTGGTTACCCAGATAGTGGTAACCTAAGTCGAAGAAATAACCAAAATTCTTCGATACCTGTACCGTAATTTATAAAGGTTTTCGGTCGTAGTGATTTTGTTAGTTTGAATAATAGTGATTTGTCATTTGAAACTATGTCCATTTGTTAGATTAAACCATAAATAAGTTATCTTGTAGTTTTCACGAATCAATCGATGCCGTTATATTAATCAAACCATATCGGTTGTTTTCAATGACAAATAGCTGTTATGACAAGCAACGATTAAGTAAATTTTACCAAGATAAATTCAACTTAATCATTGGTTAATTTTATCATTAGCAATATGTATTTCCAACAAATTTATTCGGTTCAGTTTATCAAAACTATGTTGTTATTTTTGCCGAACGGATTTGTTACCCTAACCTTAGTTATTTGGTAAGTTTGAACTATATTCACTGTAAATATTAAATAATTGATTTTGTTAGTTTGAATAATAGTGATTTGTCATTTGAAACTATGTCCATTTGTTAGATTAAACCATAAATAAGTTATCTTGTAGTTTTCACGAATCAATCGATGCCGTTATATTAATCAAACCATATCGGTTGTTTTCAATGACAAATAGCTGTTATGACAAGCAACGATTATGTAAATTTTACCAAGATAAATTCAACTTAATCATTGGTTAATTTTATCATTAGCAATATGTATTTTTAACAAATATATTCAGTTCAGTTTATCAAAACTGTGTTGTTGCTTTTGCTGAACGGATTTTTTACCCTAACCTTAGTTATTTGGTAAGTTTGAACTATATTCACTGTAAATATTACATAATTGATTTTGTTAGTTTGAACAATAGTGATTTGTCATTTGAAACTATGTCCATTTCTTAGATTAAGCAATAAATAAGTTATCTTGTAGTTTTCACGAATCAATCGATGCCGTTATATTAATCAAACCATATCGGTTGTTTTCAATGACAAATAGCTGTTATGACAAGCAACGATTAAGTAAATTTTACCAAGATAAATTCAACTTAATCATTGGTTAATTTTATCATTAGCAATATGTATTTTTAACAAATATATTCAGTTCAGTTTATCAAAACTGTTTTGTTGCTTTTGCTGAACGGATTTGTTACCCTAACCTTAGTTATTTGGTAAGTTTGAACGACATTCACTGTAAATATTACAGAAATGATTTTGTTAACTTGAATAAAAAAGGTACAACATTTTTTACGACTTAAATTCGTCAAATCATGCAACAACTATGTTAATTTAACAAAGATTCATCTTACTAAAAGCTGTGTATTCCTTTACTCTTAGAATAGGTTAATTTAAATTATGTTATTTGTTAGTTTAACCTAAGTATTAGCGTTTAATGTTATTATTAAAATGAACCAATACAGTTTTATTAAACTTACTTGAATTTTGTGGTATTTGATCAATCATTAGAACATAGAATTTCTAGTAACTACTTAATAGTCATTATTACAAAAACTTTGGTTAATAATACTAAAGGCATTTGAGTTGCATTTAAATAATAGAGTAATAGTAATTCAAACAAATTATATAGTAACTGTTTCGTAAAAGGCATTTGAGTTTAATTTAAAGAATAGAATATTAGTAATTCTAACAAATGATCTAGTAACTGTTTCGTTAAGCTGATAAGTTTATAGTAAAATTAACAAAATAAAAATTACTCGTGTCTGTTTTGTAACTATAACATGTAATTTTCTTGAATCCAACTAGATGTACACTAGTTATTGTAACAAAATTGGTTTTGTTACACTGAACAATGTGCTTCTGTAGTGCTTTTGTCAAAATAACCAATTTCTAGTAAATCCAACCATTTTTTTTTAACCGAGGGCATCTTGATTAACTTAACAATATTTTTTTTTCAGTGTATAGCAAAACTTTTTGGTTTACTATTATTATTGTTTGTTCGTATCTTCTAACGTTTCCAGCAAATCAGCCTTATTATTTATAAACGTAGTGAATTGAGCATGTGTAAGTTTTTCTGACAATGTATTACGAAACTCTTCCCAATATCTGCTAGTGCTCGCATGTAACTTAACTGACATCATATATATAATAATAGTATGCCAATGCTCCGTGGGCTCATTCAGGTTTTTGAGCGCCCTTATGTTTTTACTGGTCGTGTCTATAAGACGTCGTAAGACAACACTAGATTCAGTAGTGACTGGTTCAACCTCGAACAAAGCCTGCATGTGTTTATCAATGAGAAGACGACTGTTATTGTATCTTTCACACAACAAGTCCCATGCTATTTGGTAATGATCCGCTGTGAAGTCAATATTTTTTATGACTTCGGCTGCCTTGCTTTTTAAAGAAGCGCGTAAATAATGGAATTTATTTATATTGTCTATACAAGCACTGTCATGAATTAAGGAAATAAATGTGTCCCTATACTCAAGCCAATTCTGAAAACTGCCATCAAAGTGCGGTAAATCAATCTTGGGTAACCTAATAAAATTATTTTTAGTCCCACCTGTTATCATAAGTAAATTATTAAATATTTTGTTGTTAAATCAAATCAGATTTTAGAATTAAAAATATGGTTTTGACTTCTGTAGTACCGGCTGAGTTTGTGGATGGCACGTCTAACCAATCACAGCGCATGGATTAGTAAGTTAGATAGAATGGCGGGAGAACGCCGACTTGGTTGTCGTGCCAATCCTGCGAGCTCAGTCGTTGATAAGACGTCAAGAAGTCATGTTATATTATAACGTTGTTGTGTTCTAGAATATCAGTTCGGTCTAGATTGTGAAGTGTACCTTTTGGTATTGTGTATTGGAAAAATATATAAGTAAGTACATGAATAAGTGTCTATTATTTTTATACCTTATTTTTAAAAAGCCATGAACTTAAGTAACGGTTAATTTTGATAATTCAACTATCACTAGATTCTGTGCAGGGGTACAGAGTTAACATCTCAGAAGTGGGATAAAGAGTCCTTTTTGGCCAATAACATTTATATTTATATTTTTTTTCTTTTCTTGCTACCCTTCATGTACTCTTGGGTGTACCTGATAAGTAATTATGCTATTTTATTTGTCTCTTTATTTGATAACAGTTTTTGGGTTCTCGGCTATTAAACAGCATTGAAGTTACCGTATCTAGTAAGTAAACACGTGTAGCTTTTGACTTCCGTTTAACAAATGACCCTACAAATTTATTTTCTATACAAGTTGGGTATCTTATGTACGAGTGGCTACCTCTATTTATTTCCTTTTTATTGATACGAAATGTTTTTATAATATACAGCCATGTATATTACTAACATATGACTATTTTAGTAACTGTAGTATTTTGTTTCAACGTATAATTGCGATGTAAGGACCGTGGCAGGTATTTTCTGCGGGTTTTGCCTACCCAATGGGAAAACAGCGTGAGCTTATGTACTTATGACTACGAAATACCTAACCATTACGATTATTATGTTGTTTTCGTTGAAATCATGCTAATGTAGGCAGGCGTCTAAAGACTATAAGTCGCTTATTACTTCACACTTAGTAGATTTATAAATTCCAATCAAATGTTTTACGTTGTACTTGATATTTTTTATTTTAGAATCAGTTATAAGGAACAAATTCTTTGGGATTTAATTATCTTTCCAGGGTTACCCCATGGAAAGAAACGAACGAGAGCGTGCTACACGCTGACAGATCCGACGAGGTCTCCCCATACTGACCGGCTGTCACGCAGCCCTGTAAGGCGTCAATTCTGCAGCTGGGACTTAAGCCGGTCACGCAGCCGGCCGAGCACGTTAATCAAGAGGGCGCCTGAGTCGCTGCTCACCAGATCGCCGCTCATCGGGCCGCAGCCCAGATGACCGCGCATCGGGCCGCAGCCGCGCAGCCCAGATCACTGCGCATCGGGCCGCAGCCCAGATCGCCGCGCATCGTGCCGCAGCCTAGAGCGCCGCGCATCGTGCCGAAGCCCATATCGCCGCGCATCGTACCGCAGCCCAGATCACCGCTGGCCGCAGTCATGAGCATCGAGTGTCGAGCTGTCGCTGCCGCTTATCGATCGCTGGCCGGACTGCCGTGCATCAAGTCGCAGCTCGAATCGCCGAGTATCGAGCCATCCGGACCGACGCACAAGCTGCCACTGTTTGCGTAGCCCAGGGGGGCAGCTGCAAAGCAGCGCGTTGGGGCACGTGCAAGCCGCGATTGAAGACAAGACCACAGGTGAGCAGACTTCTTCATTTAAACTATATACTTTCTCTGATCTTGTCAATGTTTTAGAATCCATAAATGCGCAATCATCTATGCGTGGTCGGAAAAGCAAGTTATTCATTTTGCATTACCAAAACTAAAGGGTATAAAGCCCAGACATGGTATGAAGGCCTTGCGTCGGTCCTGTTTACTTGGGCCGAATGGCAGGAGAAACTCTTGGCTACCTTTCCATCGAAAGAAAACTGGGCAAACGCTTAGCGACATGCTGGCCAGACGGGCTAGGTTCACGGACTCTAAGAGTATTATCATGATAAATTGCCCCTAATCAATAGATGTGGTATAACTGAGAAGAAGGCAGCAGAGTGCATTTTACATGGCATTGACTACCGATCGGTTAGATTAGGCGCTGTGGCAGCTCAGTTTGATGACCCTAACAAGCTCCTTTCATATTTACGCAATGCTCGAAATACAAAATTCAATAACGAGCGTAACAAGAACAACCTCAAAAAAAAAACAAAATAGCTCTAACCCTAGGCCAACACGTTGTTCAAATTGCTAGAAGGATGGTCATGTCACATCTCAGTGCACCCAACCCATAAAGCAGTATAGTCGATGCAATAGAGTAGGTCAGGAGGTGAAACAGTGTTATTCCCAACTGCGATCGACTGAAGAGAAGAAATGATGCGAGTAGAGGATAGGGGTGATGCAGGTGTTAATTCTTCTGAATTAACCGCTTCGGTTTTGGAATCGATAAAGGATTATTTCAAAACTGGGACAGTTAACGGCTCTTCCTTAACTGCGTTTATAGATTTTGGGAGTGAATGCTCAATGATTAGATTGTCAGTATTTCGACATAATATAGGTTCTAGTTATAGTATCAATAATCTTTCTGCGCTAAGATGTTTCGGTAATTCGGTTGTCCATTGCATAGGTAAACAAGGAGTTCAAATAATTATTTATATCATGAAGGCTGATCTCAAATTAATGGAAGTCGCCCATGATGCCATGCGTGTGCCCGTTTTAGTAGGGTAAACGTTCACAGAGCAGTTACACAAAGTTATTCATAAAACTCTCTGAACCTCAGCTCCAACATATTGTACATTTGTACCTAAGAGCGAAATGAATTTGTTCTGTAAAGACTCCGCTGAGCTTTTTGGTCTTGCTGTTGTGGATTCGTTTTTCACAGATCCCCCATATCAGGGTGACATCTTTGTCGATGGAAATATTTGATTCCTGAAGGGTGTGTATTCAATAGCCGCTGGATGTTTCCAGATGAGTGAAGGTGGGTAGGACAGATCATTGTCTAACGACACTTCGACTACTTCGTCAACCCCTTTAGGTCTCTCAAAAGACTTTCATATTACTCATGGTCGTGTAACTCAGGAAGAGTCCAGTATGCAGGTTTTGAAAGTCTCCTCAACTGGCATCAATGAGTTTCAATCAATTACTGAAGCTGATTTAATTACTCAACCTACTCAACTAGTATTGAACTTTTTTTTTGCTTTCAACTTCCCAGAATTGGGGTAAAGAGCAGGAATTTGCATTACATCGTATACAAAAGAACTTGTACGTCCCACTTTAGCTCTCTACAATCCGAAGGCAGATGCCGAACTTCATCTGGACGCTTGTAAGATTGGAGTGGCAAGTATCTTGTTGCAAAAATATAAACCCGAGGTACTAAGGCCAATCGCTAACTTTAGTAGGCCAAATCACGACGATATAGGGCACTTTGCGCTTGACAAAACTCTGGGACGTATCAAAGCGACATATCGGTTTGTAAGAATGCGTAACTTTATAAAGACTTGTATCGGTTCTTGCTTATTCAAAGGCTTCGGGAGGTTAGAAACCCGGTACTTTACACCCCATACCAAAAGTCGATAGTCCCTTTGGCACGGTCCATGCACATCATGTTGGCCCCTATATATACGTGGTGCGAGAGAAAATATGCACATTTTCGCCCTGATTGCTCTGATTATTCCTTATATTTATTTGAAACCTCCTCTTCTATCAAGGTTCTTTTCGAGAGTATAATGTTTGGTGTTCCAAAAAGGGTAATAACGGATCGTGGAACCTCGTTTACTAGCGAGGTCTTTAAAAGGATCACGACCGAAAAGAACATAAAACACGCGTTGAATACTGTTTCCACCCCAAAGGCCAATGCTCAGGTAGAACGCTATAGCAGGACACTCGTTGATGCTTTGACCACGAAGTGTTGGTTCCCCTGACAATAAATGGGATGGGCATCTACCCGGTGTGCAGTGGGACATAAATGACGCTTTCAACAAGGATATGAATCGTTCGTCAGAGGCTCTATTTGGCATAAGACCTTAGGTCCTAGTGGCCGTAGAATTTATCTATAAATGTATGTATTTAGAAATATATAAGTATGTTTATCAGTTGTCTAGTACCCATAACACAAGATCTGCCTAGCTTGGGACTAGATGGCGTTGTGTGATAGTTGTGGAATATTATTATTATATTATATAATTGTATCCGAACTGTCAGACGACATAGCAGCATCTTCTCAACAGTCAGAACCTGTCACAAATCGGAGATGATATTAATTCACATGTCAGTTCCTATTAAGAGTCGCAAAAGGTTTGTGACATAAAGCATTGTCCAGCTCAAATTAATATGAAGTAGGTGATCTAGTTAGGGTTGAGCGGCAAGTCCCAGCTACAGGGAATTGCAAGAAACTTGTTGCGAAGTCCGTGCCCGTGTGTTGTTGTCTTGGTCTTGGGTTCGATTTCCGGGTCAGGCAAATGTTATTGGGTTTTTCCATCAGATATTTCCCAATAGCAGCCACGGAGTCTGGATTTGTGCCCAGCTGAGGGTAATAGGCTCGCCCCCTATTATATGGGACTTTAACATAACTGGCGAAATGTGGGTGTACCTCTGCTTAACCCTTCGGGAATTACAGGCGTTATGTTATAAGTTTTTCCAAAGTTTCAAAGACACTATCGAATCACAAAAATGTTGATATTAGTCGTTATCAAATTGAGGATACTCCCCTCACACGAAAATCTAATCGGCTGGATTCAACAGTTGTTGCAAGTGACAAAAGTAACGCCTGGTTGAACTTTAATAATGCCAGGTGCTGGTAATGACAGCGAATAACCTAGCTATGTTTATATATTATTATATAATTTATGATTAATAAACATTTATTTCAGTTTACCTTATCCGGGCCGTGAAATAATGCCCGTAAATGTACATCGAGCCATGAAATAATGCTCGAAGTACACTGAGCCATGAAATAATGCTCACCATTAGTTATAGTGGGCCATGAAATAAAGCCCGTAAATGTACATTGAGCCATGAAATAATGCTTGAAGTACATTGAGCCATGAAATAATGCTCACCATTAGTTATAGTGGGCTATGAAATAAAGCCTGTTAATGTACATCGAGCCATGAAATAATGCTTGTAGTACATTGAGCCATGAAATAATGCTCACCATTTTAGTTATAGTGAGCTATGAAATAAAGCCTGTTTATGTACATCGAGCCATGAAATAATCCTTGAAGTACATTGAGCCATGAAATAATGCTCACCATTTTAGTTGTAGTGTGCTATGAAATAAAGCCTGTTAATGTACATCGAGCCATGAAATAATGCTTGTAGTACATTGAGCCATGAAATAATGCTCACCATTAGTTATAGTGGGCCATGAAATAAAGCCCGTAAATGTACATCGAGCCATGAAATAATGCTTGAAGTAAATGGAGCCATGAAATAATGCTCACCATTTTAGCTATAGTGGGCTATGAAATAAAGCCTGTTAATGTACATCGAGCCATGAAATAATGCTTTTAGTACATTGAGCCATGAAATAATGCTCACCATTTTAGTTATAGTGAGCTATGAAATAAAGCCTGTTTATGTACATCGAGCCATGAAATAATCCTTGAAGTACATTGAGCCATGAAATAATGCTCACCATTTTAGTTGTAGTGTGCTATGAAATAAAGCCTGTTAATGTACATCGAGCCATGAAATAATGCTTGTAGTACATTGAGCCATGAAATAATGCTCACCATTAGTTATAGTGGGCCATGAAATAAAGCCCGTAAATGTACATCGAGCCATGAAATAATGCTTGAAGTAAATGTAGCCATGAAATAATGCTCACCATTTTAGCTATAGTGGGCTATGAAATAAAGCCTGTTAATGTACATCGAGCCATGAAATAATGCTTTTAGTACATTGAGCCATGAAATAAGGCTCACCATTTTAGTTATAGTGGGCTATGAAATAAAGCCCGTAAATGTGCATCTAGCCATAAAATAATGCTCGTAGTACATTGAGCCTTGAAATAATGCTCACCATTTTAGTTGTAGTGTGCTATGAAATAAAGCCTGTTAATGTACATCGAGCCATGAAATAATGCTTGTAGTACATTGAGCCATGAAATAATGCTCACCATTAGTTATAGTGGGCCATGAAATAAAGCCCGTAAATGTACATCGAGCCATGAAATAATGCTTGAAGTACATGGAGCCATGAAATAATGCTCACCATTTTAGCTATAGTGGGCTATGAAATAAAGCCTGTTAATGTACATCGAGCCATGAAATAATGCTTTTAGTACATTGAGCCATGACATAAGGCTCACCATTTTAGTTATAGTGGGCTATGAAATAAAGCCCGTAAATGTGCATCTAGCCATAAAATAATGCTCGTAGTACATTGAGCCTTGAAATAATGCTCTCCATTTAAGTTATAGTGTTCTTGTTAATAATGTTCTTTCTCCAAGATTAGTTTATTGATATGTTATGTCTTTTTATATTTTTTATTACTATATACTTTCTAATTATTGATTTGTCTGTAGTCATAAACTTGCACATTACTATTGTATTGAGTCTGGTTCTTCTAAGCAACCTAACGAACAGATGTGTTGCTGGGGAGTTTGTTCCGCCACTTCTTCTTTCCAGCTAAAACACTAGGACAAGTCGAAGGGTGGGCGTTTTGGGTGACTGTCTCTTGTAAATAAGTAAAGTAAAGTAAATTTAACGTTCGAAAAGTGCTAATTATCAGCCTAGTTTAAATTATTTAGTTTGATTTTAGAAGGCTATGAAATATATCCCATAAAGAGCCATAAAATAATGCTTGTATTACATTGAGCCATGAAATAATGCTCACCATTAGTTGTAGAAGGCCATGAAATAAAGCCCGTAAATGTACATCGAGCCATAAAATAATGCGCGTAGTACATTAAGCCATGAACTAATGCTCACCATTTTAGTTACAGTGGGCTGTGAAATAAAGCCTGTCAATGTACATCGAGCCATCAAATAATGCCCGTAGTACATTGAGCCATGAGATAATGCTCAACATTAATAATAGTGGGCCATGAAATAATGCCCGAAATTGTGATTAATTATAATGAAATCAATTTATTGTATTTAAAGTTTTTATAACTATGAACGCTATGATAATATGAAAGGGTAAAACCATATTATGCTTATGCTTTTGCCTAGTATTTAAAGAGATTATAATTTTTTTTTAAAATTTTGTTACACGAGGACGTATACCTACTGTAACTTGGATGGCCGACTGTTATCATAAGTAAATTATTAAATATTTTGTTGTTAAATCAAATCAGATTTTAGAATTAAAAATATGGTTTTGACTTCTGTAGTACCGGCTGAGTTTGTGGATGGCACGTCTAACCAATCACAGCGCATGGATTAGTAAGTTAGATAGAATGGCGGGAGAACGCCGACTTGGTTGTCGTGCCAATCCTGCGAGCTCAGTCGTTGATAAGACGTCAAGAAGTCATGTTATATTATAACGTTGTTGTGTTCTAGAATATCAGTTCGGTCTAGATTGTGAAGTGTACCTTTTGGTATTGTGTATTGGAAAAATATATAAGTAAGTACATGAATAAGTGTCTATTATTTTTATACCTTATTTTTAAAAAGCCATGAACTTAAGTAACGGTTAATTTTGATAATTCAACTATCACTAGATTCTGTGCAGGGGTACAGAGTTAACACACCTGACACTGTTGCCTCTGACCTTGCCTCAGAATACGCGGAGTCGCGACGTTGACGCTTGCCATCCAACCCGGGTAGCAAACTTCGCGCCACGGCCACCAGCGAGTAGTACTGCTGCTCAAACTGGTCCCTCGTCGCGTAAGCCTCGTCTGGCTTGTCCGAAGAAACTTCGATCTCCGTCTGTAATTCATCAAATTCTTTGTACAAGGCGTTCAATTTGTCGAAGCGGGTTTCTAGCTCGATGATTTGCAAGTTTGAAAGATTGTCACAGCTCTGAAGCACATTCAAATAAGCACTGAAGGTTGTAAGCTTGGCCTTCATTGAGCTGCGTTTTTTCACCAACTTGTCTGCCATTTTGCCGTTAGAAAAAATATTAACTCAGCGGAAATTTAAAAATTTAAATAAATAACGGTTAAAAAAAAATGTCACTGTGCTATCACGCTAAAACAAGCTAAATAATGAAACGCGGTGCACCAAGCTACAAACGAAGGAGTAAACAACTCTTTACTTGTACGTGCACTTGTTAAGTCACGCTTTGCGTTCATGCAATGGAGAAACGTTACAAAACTCAATACAGTGTGATTCTTTATAATGTGCACATATCGAAATGAGGGAATCTATGCTTAATTTTATCGATGGAAAAAATATTTTAAAAAATCTAAATATTTTTTAATATTTTTTATGGAATTTTCAAAAATGTTGTCCGCAGTTGTGACCCCAATGTAAACAAAACGGTGTAACTTTTAAACTAAATTATCTATCGCGATGAAACAATTTTATGTAAAAAGTTATGAAAAAAAAAAGTTTTTTTGATCAAAAAACGTGTTTATTTTCAATTGAGGGTAGTTTTTTTCCACAAATTTCATTTTACGAGGACGCCTAATTGCTTCCAATCATTATGGAGTTTGTTTCATCGCGATAGATAATTTAGTTTAAAAGTTACACCGTTTTGTTTACACTGGGGTCACAGTAGCAGACAAAATTTTTAAAAATTCCATATAAAATATTAAAAAATATTTGGATTTTTTTTAATAATTTTTCCGTCGATAAAATTAAGCATAGATTCCCCCATTTCGATATGAGCACATTATAAAGAATCACACTGTATAGTTAAGCTTGAAATAATGAGAAGCAAAGACGATTAAATAATGAAATTAGCTAGTTATCCAACTCAATAGGGCAATGAATAGGAACTACTAGAATAACAGCGTTATAAACCTATAACCTGATTAAAAAAGAAGACTGGAATAACGGTGTTAAAAAGGAATAATTGGAACGATCTCACGAATATCCGAATCCTTATCCGCAAAGTCCAGTTGCGACTTCAAATCTCCAACCGTAGGCGACGATGACACTGCTATTTTTCTAACGTCGTGACGCGGGGTCAAAGTCCTCCAACGTCTCGTACTCGTTGTTGTTCTCGTAAAACACTAAATCTCCTCGCTGTGAAACAACACAGCGAGGAGATTTAGTGTTTTTGCGAAGGACCATGTTAATGCTGTTATATTCGATAGCTAAGCGGGAGCAGTCTAATAAAACTCGTGGACTGATTACAATAGTGTATTACGTTAAACAATTAAGTAAATAAAATATAAAAGAAAACGCGGTATCTCCGCCGGAGTAAAATGTGAAGTGAGGTCGCGGGCCGCGGTGCGAGCGAGGTGTCGTCCACGCCGCTCCCGCGCGGCCCTCTCCTCCGCTCGGACCCGCCGCTGGCGCACCACCCGCACGCGCCGCCTCACCTGCCGCACCACCCGCACGCGCCGCCTCACCTGCCGCACACCTCCAGTCCGCCGCAGGGATGTCTTATATAGACAGTTATTCTTCAACTGATTTTTGAATAAATCTATCTCATCTCCAAATAACAAAATATCATCTACATAAAGAAGAACATAGATTACTGTTTTACCTTGTCTCTTCATGTACAAACATGGATCATTTATTGATTTCACATATTTTTGTGATATCATGAACTTGTCAAATTTTTGATTCCAATTTTTTGGAGATTTTTTCAAGCCGATTTTTTACAGTGATCTATTTAACTTAGCAAATTGACCATTTGGAAGTTTTAGGTAAACTAGCTCATCAATGTCTCCATGAAGAAAAGCTCCTACCACATCCATTTGATACACCGGATATTTAAGTTTATTTGCTACGGCTATGACTACGCGGAATGTAGGTAATTTAGCTACAGGTGAGTACACATCGGAATCACAGTCTCTGTGCTCGAATCCGCGGGCAACTAACCTGGCTTTATACACTTTTTCACCATTTATTTCTTTTGTACACAACACCCACTTACTCGACACTACATGTACTCGACACTAAATTGGTGATTGGTGGTGGTATTCTATTCTATAAAATACATGGTGAGCTTATTGTAAAAAGTAGAAATCAGTACCTCTATACATTGTAATGAATACAATTTTTTTTTTGCTTTTGCATATTGAATTATAGCATTTTCT
This sequence comes from Diarsia rubi, assembly GCA_932274075.1. Taxonomy (NCBI): domain Eukaryota; kingdom Metazoa; phylum Arthropoda; class Insecta; order Lepidoptera; family Noctuidae; genus Diarsia; species Diarsia rubi. The sequence goes on from OW026427.1 coordinate 7,881,690, forward strand.
GTTTACTATAATCCTAGTTGACACTAAAATACAATTAGTGTAAAATATACTCAGGATTATGTTTAGATGAGTCATATATTTATTAAGTATCTTTAACGTTTTGATTGTAAAATAGGTAGTGTTGTTATTGGTTTCACCATCTAGATTAATTATTTTAAATAGTATATTATTGTAATTTATACACACAAATAAGTAAAAAGTATAATTAGAACTAAAATTTGAATCTGAACTGATTTATGCAACTATATTTTTCTGTTAGACTTAATTCTGTTCTTGATGTTTGTTTATATTTATTGAATTGATGTTGGTTTGATTGTAATTGAACTTTTAAATAAACTTTGTTTAAATCATCTCCTTATTTTATTATTAAAACCTTTAAAAAACTTAAAAAAGCTAAAACCTGTAAGTACATAATTATTTAGAATTGCCGCCACTAGAAGTTTATAGGGGGCGACCAATAGAGTCTAGAATTATCGCTATTATGGATAGAGCGATGTTATTTATTGTATTGATGGCTTTAAGGCTTTAATTGCGGGTGTAAATAGTACGTGTTTCTGAGTTGCATCCTAATCGCTTCTTGCCGCATTTTTTTTGTATGATGTTGACATTCTTCTCCCGTAGGTGAGTATATGTTCTGTGGCGCCGTCCGCCGTCTCTTCCCGCGCGCGGTGATGCAATTCAAGTGGCACCCTCAGACCAAGAAAAAAAAAAGGTTTTTTCTTGGTCTGAGGAGGCACCAAGGAACTTAAACCTTGAGAGGCACTTCAAAAGGGTCGCGGGGCGACCAAGAAAAGAAGTTGTTTTTTTCTAGATAATTAACTAGTCTATTGTTTATTATTTTCTCGAGTATTTTCGAGATTGAGGGTAGTAATGATATTGGCCTGATAGTTATTAACCAAGTCCTTGTCTCCAGATTTAAATATAGGGATAACAACTGCCTTTTTTAGGCATTTAGGGAAAATTCCTTCGCAAAGACAGATTCGAAATATATGGGTTAAGGGAGATAACAATATATGCTTAAAGAGTTTAAGGATCTTGTTGCTTATATTATCCCATCCAACTGCACAGTCGTCTTTAAGATTAGATATGATTCGGGATACTTCGTCTTCGTCAGTATCCAACATCGCAAATGATTTCAGGCTGTTGTTGAATTTTTGGAAAGTTGGTTGGGCACAATGTTTTCAAATCTGTTCGGCCAAAGTTTTCTCAACATTAACAAAAAAATTATTCACTATATTGGCGGATATCTGTGGTGAAGGATTAGTAAGCAATAATCTCGAATTTGATTCACGTTGTTTAGCCATGTAGGTGACGTTTTTAACATGTTTCCAAATTTGCTTGCTATTGTTACCTGCTTTATTTAACTCATTTTTATCGTAATTATTTTTAAGCTTCTTCAACAGATTGTTGCAAAAATTCCTGTATCTTTTATAGGTCGTTACAATGATTAAATTATCAGGGTATTTCTTAGTTTTCTGATGAAGTTTATCTCTGTGTCTTATACAGCGAATTAGTCCAGGAGTAATCCAAGGCTTAATATTACGAAGACGATTATTTACCGTCACAGCTGTCGTATTACTCAATATTGCTTGTTGGACATGTTTTATTAAGTATGATAAAGACGAGTTAGCGTCAGCAGTATTGTAAACTACGCTATAGTCAATGTTGCGTAAATCATATTCGAGTTTATTTATGTTTAATTTGGACTTTGTCTGGGGTCGATTTTGCTTAGGCAGCGTTAAATTTACGGCTAGTATGACGGAATGGTGGTCGGTTATTGTTGAGTTAGTAACAAGCGTAATACATGAATAGCTGGTTTTGATCATCATATGGTCGAGGCAAGAACCACTCTGATGAGTAGGTAATGTGTGAGCAGGCAAAAAACCATGGTATGAGCAGATGTTAAGGTAATCTTCAGTCCCTGTATCGCAGTTTTCTGAGCCAATGTTAATGTTAATATCGCCTGTTAGTATAACGTTCTTAAATGGGCTTAAGGCTGGAAGGATCTGGTTAAGGGAACTGTTGAAAGAGGTTAAGTTTCTAGCGGAAGGTGATCTATACAAAGCTATTATCGCTGTGGTTGTACCAATTTTGATGATAAGGCAATTACTAATACAGTCTTCTAGAGTAGGTTCTTCGACTTTAACCCTTAATGATTCTTTAGCAAATACAACAACACCATCATTTTGATTATGGTTAATTTTAGTGTACATTAAGTTGTATCCTGGTATCACCGGTAGATTATCGTGGCGCTTAGATAGCCAGCACTCTGTTAGCACTATAATGTCACAATTAAAGTTAAGCCTATGGAGAAAAATATTAAAGCTATCCATGTTCTTATAAACACTACGTATGTTTTGGGTTAGTATGGTTAGTGACTTTTGATACTGGGAAAGATATTGCTTGCAGTCCTCAACCTCACATGACTTTGACTCAGTTAAAAGTGAATTGTCTATGTCTGTAATTAAATTAATTTCCATTCTATTTAAAAGTAACAACAAATAAAAAAATTAAGTCTAAGATTTATAAAAAATTTGTGGCGCTCTTAGGCGCCTTCATAGTCAATTGAGTTAATATACCTGTATTCGGCAGCTTGTTTAGCCGGACATGCGGCATCTCCCGTCTTGTGGTTTGCTTGTTTTTTAAAGCGCATACAGGTGGCACACTTTGGATTATCGGCTTTTTTCCCGCAGTCTTCGCTAGTATGTCCTTCTTCTCCGCAATGGGCACAAGTAGGGACATCGACCTTACAAGTCTTAGCTGCATGACCGTACTGGTGGCACTGGTAACATCTCGTTACTAGTGTGAAGTCTCGTACCGGGCAGGACGTCCAGTTTATAAATAACCTGTCCTGAGTGATGAGGGCCTTGCGAATGACGGGTGAAACTTCTATTATATAGTTACAGTTCTCAGCATCTTTCCAGCCAGATTTATGGCTAAGCTTAATTGAACTGAGAAATGTATCTAGGTTCATGGGCAGATTTTCCGTTATGTTCTGCTCGTAGATGCATTTATAAACCTCGTTTTCGGTCATTGATGCGGGAACTCCAATAACAATAATGCGAGGTTTGCGCTTTCGAGGTTCGTCGACGGTAAGGCCTGACGAAGCGGTTTGAACTGTTTTCTTGAGTTTTTCTAGGTCATCCTTGGTCTCAGTGCTGATGATAAGTCCTCCTTTACCTATTTTACGGACGCCTCATACTTTCAGTTTCATTTCACCAGGGCATATGATCTTCTGTATCATTTTCTTGGTCTCATCACTGGTCTTTGAGTTGTCGCTTGGAAAAATCGCCACGGAGCTAAGATTATTTGGACGAATAAAACTGCTGGACCCCTTCTTCACCATTTCGGCAAAAGTTGTAGAAGTTGCCTGAGTACTTGCAGCTTGTTTCGCACAGGACTCTTGAATGGTGCGGTTCATCTCGGAGAGACAGTCCGCTAGGTCTCGGGCTTCAGTCATCGTTAACAGGGCCGTTTGTGTTCAACGGCTTCTTCTTGGTGCTGCATGGCTTGTTGAGGTGGTCTCGGTGATGGTGTCGACGGAGGGCTGCGTGGCGTCATCCCACTCCTTTGGTTGAAGGGGCTGATGTCCATTTTCCAGATTATAATATACTCTTTATAATCGAGTTAGTCCATTCTGTCGAGTTAAAACTGCTTACTACGCTGATTTGTATATATCAAGCTAATGCACTTAAACTGGGTCAGAATTTATAGCAAACGTTAATTTATTTATTTTTGTATTGCATTGATGTGCACGTCTGTATGCGATGAGCGCAATTCATGCAATACCTGCTACTGATTTGACATTAATACTTATTTTGTTATGTATTTTCCTTTTTGTTTTTTTTTTATTTTATTATTATTATGTGTCATTTAAATATTTTTGTGATTTTCATTGACATTTTTTTTTTGAAAAGTATTATTGATTTTATTTTATTATTGTGAATATGGGGACCATGTGGGTCACATTTTTTATTTGTCTTTTCCCACAACTGTCTGGCAGTTTGAGTACCTTAAGCGACCTACTCAAATGTCCTTTCTTTGGTATTGTTCGTCGTTTCGTTGAGCTCCTTGAGTTATAAGTCGAGCTACACGATAACTGATAAATGCTTGCACTGACTGGACAGGTCCACTCAAATCTGTGTGGCTCTTTCTTCAAAAGACCATCTCAGACAATCTGCATGGTCCTCATGTGAATTGAGTAAAATTATGTCTGGACTTTATAAAGAGACTATGATCTCTGAGTTTGTTTCGGATGTTTCTTCTCAGAGTAGTCAGGTACGAAACACCGGCCCCATCTAGTTTAAAAAAAAGACGTGTAAAAGTGTTTGTAAAAAAATACTTGCAAAATAAATCATTTATCATTTAGAATTAAGACTTTTTTTACAGTTTTATTATAAGTATAGATAACTTTTGATGACTCTGTTGTGTGTGTTGTATTTTGTCGCCTTAAACCATATAGAGAATGTACATAATTTAATAAAAATATACAGCATGCTATGATTAGTTTGTATTTATTAAAATAACATTTATTTTCAGATTTACATCCCTAATGTTAGTAACGATAAACTAAATTATTTTGGTAGTAACAATAAAAATATATTTTCACATTAAATTTTGGAAATAATCTGCTATTAGTGCATCTCGTGCCCTATATTCTCGGGCAGATCCTGCATCCGCAGCAAAAGCTATCTGTCCATCATTTATAATTTCATTCCAGGGGGCGGGGAGGATAATTTCTGAATCATCTGGGGGTACTTCTTCTCCTCGACGTCTCAAAATGTTGTGCAAAACAGCTGTAGCAATGATCACATTCAGAATTCTTTCCAATTTAATACGCATTCCAAATGCTAGCACAGGAAAGCGCCTCTTCCATAGTCCATAGCTGCGTTCCACAGGATTTCGTGTCCTAATTTGCGATTCATTGTAGAGCTGTTCCACTGGTCCACTGGGGTTCTCTAATGGTGGCATCATGTATTGGGCTGATGCATATCCCCCATCTACTACCAATAGTGCATTTCCATACGTACCACTTTCAAATTGTGCTTTCCTGTAACTATTGTTAAATATGTTGCTATCATGAGATGATATATCAGGCTATCTAGCCACTATGTCTATAATCTCAAGATTAGCATTGCAGATTGTTTGCACGTTTATAGAGAAATATCCTTTTCTATTACGGAATAATTCAGCTTGTTCACCACCCACTTGTAACTGTAATGGAACAGAGGCGATGCGAATATGTGTGCAATCCATTGCACCAATTACTCTTGGAAAGCGGGCTATGTGATAAAAGTCTTCTTGCACTTTTCTTATTTCAGTACTTGTTTCAGGAAATTTTATTAAGTCTTTGTGTAAGGAGGCTATTGCAGCAGTCACTTGATGTATAACTTTATTTGCGGTGGGGGTACTCATACCGCCATAGTCACCAATACTCATCTGCGTAGAATTGGTTGCATAGAACCTCAAAGTTGCTAACAGCTGATTTATTGGCGATATGGAGAAATTCCTGTAAAATAAAATTAATCTTGGTAATCTAGTTTGAAACAAGACACTCGAAAAGACAGAATGATGTCCAGTACACCAAGGCAGTCACAAACTGGCTTCAGAAAGGGTCTATTATTTTAATGTAAACAAGTAAATGGACAGGTACTGTACCAAATACACACATCAAAAGTGTCTAGGGATCAACATATATTTTTGCAATAACTTTTCTCCTGATTGATATTAATTAAAATTTTCTTTAAGGATTCATCAAATAAAGTGTTTTCGTTTGTCACAGTAACGATAAACCAAGTCACCTTTGCATTAAGGGGATCACCCTGCCCAATGACCTTGAGGATTTGGAATCTGTTCTAGTTAAAGTTAATTTACCGCCATCTACACACCGATCACTGTATTACAATGAAATATACGAAAGCACAATGATAGATAAAGCAGGAACACAGACAAGTCGTGATGTCGATTTCGTTTATACCTATTTTAATCGCTCTCTGTGAGGTTTGATTTTCTTATTTGTTTTGCAATGATCCGCCGACCAGCTAGTACTGGAAATGGCTAAGATGGTCTAGTTTTCACTAATTGTCTGTTAGCTCGACTGCTACTACATGATACATTCCAAAGGTCTGATGATAACCAGATAAATACTACAAGATCTCAGTACTGAAAATAGCTAGGATGATCTAGCTTTCACTAAATGTCTTAGTTAGCTCGGCTGCTACTACATGATACATTCTGAAGGTCTGATGATGACCAGATAAATACTACCAGATCTCAGTACTGAAAATAGCTAGGATGATCTAGCTTTCACTAAATGTCTTAGTTAGCTCGGCTGCTACTACATGATACATTCTGAAGGTCTGATGATGACCAGATAAATACTACCAGATCTCAGTACTGAAAATAGCTAGGATGATCTAGCTTTCACTAAATGTCTTAGTTAGCTCGGCTGCTACTACATGATACATTCTGAAGGTCTGATGATGACCAGCTAAATACTACCAGATCTCAGTACTGAAAATAGCTAGGATGATCTAGCTTTCACTAAATGTCTTAGTTAGCTCGGCTGCTACTATATGATACATTCCGAAGGTCTGAGGATGACCAGATAAATACTACCAGATCTCAGTACTGAAAATAGCTAGGATGATCTAGCTTTCACTAAATGTCTTAGTTAGCTCGGCTGCTACCACATGACGCATTCTGAAGGTCTGATGATGACCAGATAAATACTACCAGATCTCAGTACTGGAAATAGCTAGGATGATCTAGCTTTCACTAAATGTCTTAGTTAGCTCGGCTGCTACCACATGACGCATTCTGAAGGTCTGATGATGACCAGATAAATACTACCAGATCTCAGTACTGAAAATAGCTAGGATGATCTAGCTTTCACTAAATGTCTTAGTGAGCTCGGCTGCTACTACATGATACATTCTGAAGGTCTGATGATGACCAGCTAAATACTACCAGATCTCAGTACTGAAAATAGCTAGGATGATCTAGCTTTCACTAAATGTCTTAGTTAGCTCGGCTGCTACTATATGATACATTCTGAAGGTCTGATGATGACCAGGTAAATACTACCAGATCTCAGTGCTGAAAATAGCTAGGATGATCTAGCTTTCACTAAATGTCTTAGTTAGCTCGGCTGCTACCACATGACGCATTCTGAAGGTCTGATGATGACAGATAAATACTACCAGATCTCAGTACTGAAAATAGCTAGGATGATCTAGCTTTCGCTAAATGTCTTAGTTAACTTGGCTGCTACTACATGATACGTTCTGAAGGTCTGAGGATGACCAGGTAAATACTACCAGATCTCAGTACTGAAAATAGCTAGGATGATCTAGCTTTTACTAAATGTCTTAGTTAGCTCGGCTGCTACCACATGACGCATTCTGAAGGTCTGATGATGACCAGATAAATACTACCAGATCTCAGTACTGAAAATAGCTAGGATGATCTAGCTTTAACTAAATGTCTTAGTTAACTTGGCTGCTACTACATGATACGTTCCGAAGGTCTGAGGATGACCAGGTAAATACTACCAGATCTCAGTACTGAAAATAGCTAGGATGATCTAGCTTTCACTAAATGTCTTAGTTAGCTCGGCTGCTACCACATGACGCATTCTGAAGGTCTGATGATGACCAGATAAATACTACCAGATCTCAGTACTGAAAATAGCTAGGATGATCTAGCTTTCACTAAATGTCTTAGTTAGCTCGGCTGCTGCCACATGACGCATTCTGAAGGTCTGATGATGACCAGATAAATACTACCAGATCTCAGTACTGAAAATAGCTAGGATGATCTAGCTTTTAATAAATGTCTTAGCTCGGCTGCAATTACATGATACATTCCGAAGGTCTGATGATGACCAGATAAATACTACCAGATCTCAGTACTGAAAATAGCTGGGATGATCTAGCTTTCACTAAATGTCTTGGTTAGGTCGGCTGCAACTACATCTGTTCTCAGTCTACATCTGTGCTCATCGGTTCTCAGTAACGGGAATAGTTAGGATGACCTAGCTTTCAACATGTATCTAATTGAGCACGGGTGCTACTACACAAACAAAATATGAACCTATATTAAAGGTGTTAACAAAATATTTATACAAAATATTTTTATATTTTTACAAAATATTTATTTTTTTACAAAATATTTATTTTTTTACAAAATATTTATATTATTACAAAATATTTATTTTTTTTAGGCTTAGAATCAGCACTTTTCAAACGTCAAAATTACAAAAAAAAACAGTGCCCCAAAAACGCCCGCCCTTCACCACTTCCTAGTGATATCGCTGGGAAGAAGTGGCGCAACAAACTCCCCAGCAGCACGTTTGTCTGATCAGTTAAAAAATTACTTGACTGTATACATTTATATGGCATAATTTTCGCTTTATAAAAGATTTTAATTTATTAAGGCTTAGTTCTTTAATGTGGCTAGGAAGTTTATTATATTTTTATGTGCATACAAAAGTGCACATTTTGACTGTTCCTAAATTACTTATAATATATTCATTCTAGATTTTTTGCGGCATAATTTATAATTGTAGTTTATTGCTGCTGTGTTATACCTATATACAAGTACATCAAAATCACGACTCTCCCCCCCCCCCCCCCCAGCAGTCCGCTGCACCCCGAGAAAAACTGTAAAACGGGACACTTTTCAAGGGAGGGAGGGGTGCAGCGGACTGCGGGGGGGCGGGAGGGTCGTGTATATTAATGTACTTGTATATAATTATAACACAGCAGCAATAAATTAAAATTATAAAATTTGCCGTGTTGCCCATACATTGAAATCTAGAATGAATATATTATTAGTTAAAAGTCACTGAAATTCAAATACCGTGAACAGGCCGGTTGGTCATTTATTGGGATTGGTGTTGGTGATGGTGCATGTAGGCTTTCTTGAAGTACGCATATATTTTCGTCTTCTGGTTTTTGTAGGATAGGGACCTTTTTCCGGTCTTCCTTGTTCTTTATTGCCTGTAAAATATATGGCGGATTTCTAATTGCCATATTTCGACTATGCCGTGGATCCAAAAGTTCCGGCAAAATACAATTTAAATAAAATGTGCATAATTTTATTTTCAAAAAAATCATCGTCTCTAATAATTGTTTCTGTTTTCAGTGGCTTTGACTCATTGAACCATACTCCAAATAAACATTTTGTTTTCCGAGTCACATGCAATTGCCCTTGAACTTGGTAATACCAATTGTGGGTTTTATTAACCTGCAAAATGCCAGAGTTATCTTTAACCCAAAAATTTACTTTTTTTTTAGCTATGGCTTCGTCTAGTCCTATCTTGTGCGCTGAAATTGGACATTTCACCTCTACTATCGCTTCTTCTCCAATAATCCCATCTGGTGTAGCTCCTAAATATGGAATCTCGGGATCTATAAAAAGTCCGCATGGTCTTATTTCAACATCTTCTTGTATAGATAGCTGATCTAGCGCTTTTTTTTCGTATTCTCTTCCATGCTGTACAGGCGCAGCATCTATATTTATTTTGTAGAGCAATTGTTTAACTATGCTGGCACAACTAGTATCAGGCCTCATTTTAATAACTCTTCCAAAGTTTGAGGCCGTCAACAAGGAGCGCCGGAGTTCGAGCCATTCGCTTGACTCGCTCTGCAAAATTGTTTGCCTTTCAATTTGTTTTCTTTCTTCCTCACTTTTATCTAAGTTGGATAGAAAGTTCTCCTTCATTTGTTCTAACATTGCATCAGTCACATCGGGCTTTATGGTTTGTTCTCCATAATCCTTATTTACGGCGCCGTGTGTCTGTCGTTTTTTGTAATAAATATTATGTTTTAACAAATTTCTTTTTCTGCGATACTTGTTGTCTAAGGTGCTCATTTTACCCTTAGGGCTTTGCCCGACAATTGTTTTATACAATATGGAAACAGGTTTCCTTTTAGTATTAAAATTAACTGCAGACGCTGAACATCGAGTTTGGTATCCACGCCTGCACGAGTAATTCACTCTTTTACCACCAACAAATTTGGCCACCACGCTATGAAAACTTTCCACGATGTTACTGTCAACATCATGAACGAGACTTCTGGAATGCCCTGCAATTGTATTAACAAAAAAACATATTTTCTGCCATAAGGAACTTGTAAAAAATACTTGCGGTATGATTTCAACATTTTGTAGACTGTTACAGAAATGGCTTTTACATTTGGTATGATTACCAAAGGCATGTAAATGTACAGTCTGGATGTCCTCAAAAAGTTTCTGCGTGCTAAAATCTGAATTTTCTAAAGAGTCGTGGTATTTTTTGCTGCATTTTCGTATTGCTGATCTAATGCTCATGATGCGTTTTTTTGTGATTAATTTTCTAAAATTTATAGGATATTTCGTATCAGTGGTCAGGTTATCTAATTTGTTGCACAAGTTTCTTAGAAGATGGTTCCTAGATTCTACCTTTTCAACAGTAAATTGAGGATAAGGTCTTGCTTCCAAAATTTTCGCATACGTGCTAGAGTCTCCGTCAGAAATGAGGCGACCATAAATCAGACCATACATTTCGATAGATGCTTTAAACCCTTCAACAATTATTGTTGACTCCATAGCAGTCGATGATCCCGTAAAATTTTTAAAGCACAGGTGAGTTCTTGGGTTTTGATTTTTATTAAGGTCCTGCGTACATATGCTACAGTATTTATTTTTTATGCCCAGAAATAAAATCTTTTTAGTGTGTCTTCCAATTATGGCAGCAGCTCCTGACAGTGCTGAGTAGTTCTTTTTGTAAGACCTCTTACTCCAGCATCCGTCTACTACCACATCTATAATAGGTATCCCATCTTTGCTGACGTGACCTTTTCCTAAAGCAATTCTTTTTTCTTCTTCAGCAGCTTCATTCATAGATTTGCTAAGAGCTTTATCCCAGGCGTTGGAAGCAATGTCGTGCCGTTTCTGGTATACAGGCTCAGTCATCACTGGCAAGTCAAATGCTGATAACAGTTCCTCTAATTGCGAATACCCTATACCAACTGAAACTGCGCCCGCGACCGCTGCTGTATTTATATCTAAGTCGCCAGTGACATTACAAAGAGAAAACTTCTCTTTACACATCAAACATTCTACTGTAAACTTAGAAGCAAGTCCAACACGTTTCTCCCCTATTAGTTTCAAACTTTGAATACCACAGTTAAAAGCACCATGGCCGCCTATTTCTTGTATTTTGGAAAAAAAGTAAGCTATATCTATAACTCGTCTTCCAGATATATCTTTTATTTCTGGTTGTGATTCTTCTTCTTCAATAATCAAATCTGGTAAATCTTCTTCATCTTGTTCAACCTAAAACAAACATTTTATCAATACAGTGTCACATTAAATTAGCTAAGGAAACTATCTAATAACTAACAAATACCGCAGTGTAAGCAAACAGAATAAGTTACCGGAATAAGGACAATGGGCAAAAATGTATGGAACGTGGTACCCGCTCCAATAGTCCTCATTAATATATCATTGAATAGACATTTTGATGCAGAAAAACGTCTACCATGGCGCCTGTCCCTATTCACGTTTGGAAAGCAGTAATCTCACTATCTATACTTATTATTATAAAGCTTTAATCTCAGGAACTGCTAGTCCGATTTAAAAAATTCTTTCAGTGTTAGATAGCCCATTTATTGAGGAAGGCTATAAGCTATATATCATCGCTACGCTACGACTAAAAGCCTTTTAGTCGTAGCGTAGCGATGATATCGCTGCCCTAGTTCAACAGTAAGATATGTTGAACAAAGTATGTTTTGAGTTATTCATACTTTTATGATTTTAGTGTCATTAATTCACTCGTTGTTAATTGAAATGTGGTTGATTTTTTAAAACTATAGCTTAGTTTAATGTGTTACGGAGTTATTTATATTTCAATAAGAATAAAATATTTTGTATAATAGTTTTACGGCTTTTAATAGTAAGTTAACCTTATATTGAACTCAGACTAAATAAAACATGTTTTGTAATTTTAATGTTGTCTCTAAAATGGTTTATTAAAAATTAAGTCTATATTGTAACTCATAGAGTTATTGTTTTTTGTTTTGTTTAAGAAATACTAAAGATTTATCCAACCAAGCTTCCAAATTTATGGAAAATCAACAGAGATCGACATAATTTTAAGATATCTTAGTATTACAGCACATCGATATTTGAGAATGTAAGTTGTCCGACTAAATCCGCGGAAATGTTTGGTAACGGGATAGGAAAATTAATTAAAAACTGAGAAATTAGTTTGCTTGTAATGTGTTATTTATTAGCTAGTATCATAATTGCACAAATCAGTCTCATAATCAGTTAAAATCTTATTATTATTTTTGCACAAGTCAGTTTAAGTATTAGAATAATCAGTCAGTTGCTATAATGTTAATTATGTGAATCTTAATGGCACAAATAGGTAAGTCTTATAAAGCAGCTAAAATTTAGTATTATAATAAAATTAATAACAATAGTGAATTAATTGTTTTAATTAATTCTATAACATACTGAACCTACTCGTTACAGGCTTTCATCATCACTATTGCCGCTTTCATTTTCCTGGTTATTTGTAGTTTTAAGACTTTCGTAAAAGCTGTGATGACATTGAGGTATCAAATTGGCAGTACACAATGATATCAGATCTCTCTTTTTGTGATTTGGTATTGCTGGTGCTTCATTATAAGCATGTTCCAGAGTTATATTTTCTGAGATGCGGCCCCTTTGTTTCCTTCTGGTATCCACAATTTTAAAATCAAGATCTGAAAATGAAGATTTGTAGCCAAATTTGTATGGATCTTCTTTTTTTACTTGGATACATTTGATGTCACCCCATACAATTTTTTGACCATTTTCGTCTATGTTGAAATTTTTCACCATTTGAGACAGTTTTTTCCAGTCGTAAATCTGTTGGTAGCCTATTTCATTGACTGTATAAGGTTTACCAGTTTTTTTGGCTGATTTCAGTACCATTGCCATTTGAGCAGGTGTAAATATTGGGCCACTTCTCAGCAATCTTCTCTTTTCTCTTTCTATTAAGGAATGAATGTTATCAGCATCATTCTGCGTGTGTCCTGCTATTAAAAAGTTGTGGGTAATTATATTTATGGGTAAAGCTTGCACTGCGTACATATACATTGACAGAATAAATTTATTTTTATTCTGCCCACCACAATTGTCGCTGTAAAAGATAATTTCTGTTTTTGGACCCACATTTTCTAATAACGAAAAAACACACGACCCTATTTCGTTGGCCCCTCTTTTGGCAATACCTTCGTGCCAAGCATAACAAATACCATCTTTATTAATTATATCACATACAGTGAAATTAATGAAGTTTAACTTTGATTTGTAGTAGAAAGTAGAAACTTCTCCTTGTGGCAATGGAACGACGGCTTGCAAATCATAATCGAAAATCAATATATTGCCATTAGAATTTTTTGCTCTGTCAACATCTCTTTTTTTCATAACTCTGGAAAGTTTTTTCTCAGTAATATGCATGTCATAGCCATCTTGAAGATCAAGTTTTGCCTCGGGTGAAGCATTTTTGAACGCTTCACATTTAGAACACTGATCTTTTTTAGGTTTGAAAAAAGCAATGTTAAATTCCGTATTAAAAATGTGTGCATACATTGAATTTTTGACTGCTTCTAAACCATTTTCTTCACAATACTGTACATACAGTCTGTACATTGTAGAAATTGTAAGATCTCCTTCCAAATACTCTCGTCTAGAGTCGGCTCTGCAATAATGGGATTCTATACGAGGGAATCTGTTTATATGATCTCGGACAGACTGTTTGGCAGTATCTGGAAGAGAATGATGTTGAGAATGCGTACCTCTGCGCTCTTTTGCAGTGAACCCTTCAGTATTTGTTACATTTTGAACAGTAGTTATTGCGCTGTTAGTGATGTCAAGTGTATTTTTAAAGAAAAGTTTGCAAACACGCCTTTTAGTATTATCGAGATATAAATAGTACGCGTAATTTAATTTTCTGGAAGCCTCTTCGCGTCTGTATTTTCGCGGTGTTGTTACTTCCATACATTTGCTTATAAAATCACGCTGACGAGAACGATTACCCATATTATAAAAATGATCAAATATAGTTTGCCTCTGATCTTCATTAAATTTTAAGCTACACTTCAATCTACACTTTTGACCGCAGCTCATTCCTATTTTCTTGGCTCTCTTTTCACGTCCAGATGATGTCACATAAGCTTGACCAGTATTTACTAAAAGCTTCTTTTTGTTTTTTGTCCAATTTTTCTCATTTCGGATTCTTTTCTTGGGCTGCCGCTCACTATCAATGTCATCCAGTACAGGGATTTGACGAAGCACCGAAGTTGAAATAATATCTGAATCAGTCGAAGAATCGATGTGTACAGGGTCCGGGTGATAATCGTCATCTGTGTCTGAAGCACTAAAATCACCAATCGCGCCCTGCAACAAAGTAATAGTTGAGTAAAATGGAAATCGATTGTAAGTAGGTACATTCCACTCGTAATAATAACAATTTCTACAATGTACAGACTACAAAATACTACCTACAAAACACAGCAACAAAACTAACAACCTACAAAACACCTACAACAAACAACCAACAACTACCTACAAAATTGAACACAGCTTACGTCATTTGGTTGCTCTTCATTTACTGTATTATCAATTGATCGAAGATTTTCAACACAATATTCACTATTTTGCAATAGAGATGGTGACAATGATTTTTCTCTTCCTTCTGTTTCAAAAATTTCTACATTCTGAAAATAAACACGAATAAAATTATACGGGTAGGTACAGAAAACAAGCAAGTTGGTCTGGTATAACTTTTAAAATAAGTTGTACAATTTTTAGATAGTTTTCATAATCATCATACCATAATTATAAATATTATTTACCTGTAAGTCATCAATCGTAACCTTATCACTTGTTGGTTCTTCCATGCACACTTCGTATGCAACTTGTACCAATTCATTTTGTTTTGCCGGTAAAATTGGCGGGACCCCGACCGGTGGTGATAGCCGTTCTTGAATAATCTATTACAATAAAACAATTAAATAGGTAGGTACAAAATGAAACATAATACAATGTTATTTGCGAATACCAATATTAAAGAAAATCACATTAGTTTCGTTGAGTATCTAGGTAGGTACTTTTTTTTAAACTAAATCATATGGAACGTACTTACCTCACGAGTTTGGTTGTTTGCTAGTTGAACTAATAATCTCCCACGTTTCATTGCGACTGATATTCGTACGAAAATTGTAACAAAAATACTTAAAAAGTCAATTAATTATGTTTTCATTTATAAGATCACGCACCTCACAAATATTATACCAATAACAACAACAGCATGGCACAGACTGTTCCCGAAACTAGCATGCATTGTATTGGAAGCGCGGGGTGCGCCCGCGGGGGTGTCGCGCGACATTCGACGAACGGAACGAAAAATCAGTGCGCCTCACGCAGCCGCGTGATGCGGACATCTTATTGGAAGAGTAGGTAGGTTATTTTAAAATGTCCTAGAAAGAAAATATAATTTAACGATATTTTAGTTAAACACTGGGACAATTTAAGATGTCTCAACATAGAAATGTTTTTATAATTCCATATAAGGACATTAGAAGATGTCTCTGTATAGAAATATAAGAAAAGTAAAAATCTTCCTGACTTTTTAAATATCTTAAGATGTCAGAATCTTGAACTAAAGGTCGGTAAAAATATGCTTAAATGTCTCAGTGAGACAATGAAATTTAGGCACTTTGGTTGCGTTTTACAAATATCCGATTTTTGAACAAGACAGAAGAGCAAATTTTTCACATGAAACAAAACTTATCTCAATTTTTGTTTTTTTTAAGATATCTTACTGTTGAACTAGGGCAGCGATATATAGTATTTTAGTAAAAGGAGCCGAGCAGCAGGGGTGAAACCACGGGGAACAGCTTGTGTTTTATAAATGATGAAGAATTTATTACAAACTACTTATATAAGTAAAATAAAGCTAGAATAACATGATATAACACATTTAGGATTCTATTATTAAAAGAAGTAAGAAAACAAGCATTCTTTAAATACAAAACATATATTTTATCAATAAGTGAGTAGATTTAAAACATTACATATCGGTATCAACTATAACAGCATTGAGGAAAGATGCCGGAGCAGTAAATCCCGTATGCCTCGCATAGCCTAAGTACCATACGATGGACACTATATGTGCACAAGTGCCGATCGTACGTCGCCCGGTTAAACATGTGCAATACTGTTGGACAATATTATTTGCACTGCTGATGAATATATAACAAAAATATGTTTTTACACGGACATGTCGCGACTGGATTCGTCCACGCAAAAGCCAGGCATCTTCGTGTATGCCATAGTCTGGCAGATCATCAAGTGCTCCCTCTCTGTACGTTTCAATTATATATAGACCATTTGATAAATGCTCGGCACAGTAAGATCTTGCCAGCTTGAGTTGGTATGTACCTAGCGCTAATAGAATTATATCCTCCTCCGTCATTGAAGGGAAGTTTTCAATCTGGCTCGCTTCCATCCTCTGAAAATCTACTCTTCTGTGGTTAAGCCGTTTTCTCTCTACATACATATGCAGAAGATTCGGGGTATCTATTTTCTGCCTTATTATATGGACGAATTCGTCTGCGTGTACGCTATCCACGATGGGTTGGTGGAAGTGATTCGTGATAGCTGCGGCAATCTTAAAATCAGTGAACATATTGGGCAGTGACTTATTAAAATATTTTTGCCGCAAGAGCTTAAAATCACGTTTAAACCGGCCATTTGCCACTTCCACAACCCACCGGCATAGCGTTACCGATCGAGCTTAGTTGGATTGTAAAAGAAAATCAGTATAGTCCACAACACTAGCACAGGTCAGCGTTAATTAGACCGGGTAACAAGTCCAGTAGGAGCGCAGGGGTCAGTAGTTAATAAAACCGAGTTATGAAAGCACAAAAGAAACTCAAACAGCAGCTAAACGTCGTCACGAGCGCAAAACGAACGAGCGACTGACGCAGGACGCGAACACGTCTGGTGTCAGTCGATCCCCTCCTCTCCCTCCCCCGCTGCTCTTGCGCACACCCCGCGCTCAGGAGCAACGGGACTCGAGTTAAAATGAGGAGTGCATGGCAAAGTCTTACGTAAAAACGTTATTAATAGAAAACATGAACGGAAATGCCGAAAATATTACCTTGGTACTCATTTTCTTACATAAATAAGTGGTAACTAATATACTCGTATATGTATGTTTATCGCCGGGGCCACGAGACTGTCTAAACAGGTTACTGTGGCCCTGGAAAGCAAAGGGAAACTGAAGGAACAGGGTTTTTATTAGTTAGTAAGACTGTCGTTTATCTTCAAACGCAATCAGATTTGAGAGTGGCGGCTATAGTAAAAATTGTTCCTCTTGGGAAGACCTTTTAAACGACACTGCAATCATATCTATTGGAGCCGGGTACCATTTTGCTCATTCTCCTTTGCTCTGCTCCCTCATCAACTGCCATACTAGATTGATCGTATGTATTTGTTATCGGCTGAAGTTCCTGATTTTGCAATCCGGAGTTTTGCTGGTTTCTTAATTGCCTGAAACATAATAACTTAAGTGAGCTAAGGTAATGTTTTTGCTATTACATTCTGGTGGTAAGCCATACACTGCAAACGAGCCCAAACACGATGGTTCTACGTAGTGCCGTCACTGAGATCCCATACCCACCTTCGGAGTCCACCATCAGGTAGGTGACATCATCAGTCACCAAGGTCTCCATGAGACCTTTCAAACGAGCCCAAACACGACAGTTCTACGTAGTGCCGTCACTGAGATCCTATACCCACCTTTGGAGTCCACCATCAGGTAGGTGACATCATCAGTCACCAAGGTCTCCATGAGACCTTTCAAACGAGCCCAAACATGACAATTCTACGTAGTGCCGTCACTGAGATCCTATACCCACCTTCGGAGTCCACCATCAGGTAGGTGGCATCATCAGTCACCAAAGTCTCCATGAGAACTTTCAAACGAGCCCAAACACGACTGTTCTACGTAGTGCCGTCACTGAGATCCTAAACCCACCTTCGGATTCCACCATCAGGTAGGTGACATCATCAGTCACCAAGGTCTCCATGAGACCTTTCAAACGAGCCCAAACACGACAGTTCTACGTAGTGCCGTCACTGAGATCCTATACCCACCTTCGGAGTCCACTATCAGGTAGGTGACATCATCAGTCACCAAAGTCTCCATGAGACCTTTCAAACGAGCCCAAACACGACAGTTCTACGTAGTGCCGTCACTGAGATCCTATACCCACCTTCGGAGTCCACCATCAGGTAGGTGACATCATCAGTCACCAAGGTCTCCATGAGACCTTTCAAACGAGCCCAAACACGATAGTTCTACGTAGTGCCGTCACTGAGATCCTATAGCCACCTTCGGAGTCCACCATCAGGTAGGTGACATTATCAGTCACCAAGGTCTCCATGAGACCTTTCAAACGAGCCCAAACACGACAGTTCTACGTAGTGCCGTCACTGAGATCCTATACCCACCTTCGGAGTCCACCATCAGGTAGGTGATATCATCAGTCACCAAGGTCTCCATGAGACCTTTCAAACGAGCCCAATCACGACAGTTCTACGTAGTGCCGTCACTGAGATCCTATACCCACCTTCGGAGTTCACCATCAGGTAGGTGACATCATCAGTCACTAAGGTCCTCTATCCTCCGTCAAAAGGAATTCTCAAGATAGCTAGAAACCATAAAAAAATAAACACACTAGAAATAATGTAGGTACTCAAGTAGGTACTTACCAATAGTTTTGAAGAGCTCGGCCACGCTTCACCTTACACTTATTCTTATATTTAGGCATAGTCAGGCTTACTCTATGATCAGTTCAAAAAACAAAACGAAATTAAAAACTACTTTACATATATTTACAAACTTAATTTCTATTGTTGTTTTACGAAATAATTATATTTGTACTATTTACAATATGATTTCATTCAAAAATCATTTAAAACGTGAACTTTTTTAGGAAATTATTTGGAAAAAATAACGTGCGTATAGTCCGCCCGTCACAAGAGTCCTCGAGACACTGATGTATCGCGTCCCGAGCACGCGTCACAGGCCTTAGCGGGGGTGCTCTAGCGGGGTACCAGTGAAGTTTCGGGTTTTTATTCATTATTTAAAAATATTAAAAGAAATAAGAAAAAAAAAACAATACAAATTGTGAAATACGGCATTAAATATTTTTTGGTACAAAATTCATGCCGAACTATTAAGCCGTTACAGAGAAAATTTACAATTTAGGTTGAAAAAGGACCTATTTGATAAGATTTTTTCCTAAAATTTGGGAAAGTTTATTAAAATTTTAAACAATACAATGTATTTGTGATGACCTTAAGTATACCATATATTTTTTATATGGAAAACGCACAAAAGGATTCATCTACAATCTTCTTTAAACTTACAGTGTTTTTGCGGTTTGAACGAGGTAATCCCCTTAATAAAGAAATTTGCCATTTTCCTAATAAAGGGGTTTTTGACATTTGAACCACTAACATTAAAGTTCGAAAAAAAGACTGAAATAACAGTTTTCTTTAAAATTTTATTGGGTAACTTAAACAATTAATAATCCGTGTTTCTACCGCGAACACTAACAACACAAGAACATCGGTTTGGCATACTCAAAATGAGTTCATCCAAATCACGCTGTGGAATGGCCGCCCATGTTCGTTGCAAAAACAAAAAAAGGTCTTCTTGCGACTGGATACCCTCCATATTCGGCAGAGCTCTTCTCTGTAGCATATCCCATGCATGCTCAATCGGGTTCAAGTCTGGCGACTGAGCAGGCCAGGGCAGGACATTGATGTTAGCTGCGGCGAGAGTCTGTCTTACAACTCTTGCGGTGTGCGGTCGTGCATTATCATGCATTAACTGAAATAAGGGACCGATTTGCACTTGTAGAGGAACGATGACGTCTGATACAATCGTCTCAGCATAAATTTGAGCGTTGAGGTTGCCTCTGATCCAAATCAACTCAGTTCTTCCGCCGATCCAAATACCCGCCCATACCATGATGGTTCCACCACTATAAGGATGGACTTCCTGGCAGGATTTTAATCGCTGTTGGCGTCCAGGGGTTCTCTAGTGTCGTATACGTCTTGTATCCGGTCTCATACCAAAACGAGACTCATCAGAAAAGCACACGAAACGCCATTGTTCTTCTGCCCAATTTCTGTGTTCAAGAGCCCATTGATATCGAATCCTACGATTGTGCATTGCTATAGGTGGTACCCGTAGCGGTCTTGGGGAATGAAGGTTCACTTCATGCAAGCGGTTTCTGACTGTTTGGTCGCTAATTAAGTTCCCTGAAGAGTGATGAAGCCTCACGGCTAACATCATGGCGGTTATTGTTGGAGCTCTTCGAGTTAAGATTTGAATGTATCGGTCTTGTCTCCGTGTGGTGCAGCGATACCGTCCTCCATGGCGCTCAGCCACGGTACCAGTGCTTCGGTAGCGTGTCCAAAGTCGACTGATAACACTCTGACTTGTATTCAGAGCTAAAGCCACAGTACGTTGCCGGGAACCAGCTTCTATCATTCCCACGGCTCTGAGCATTTCTTCCTTGCTTAAATGACGTCGCCGCTCCATAATAACGTTGGTTTTAATCAGTAGTAGGGAAACAGTAGCACTAATAATGTCTTCAATGCGTTGTATGTTTTTATAGGGAAAATATTGACAGCTGATTTTCATCTTTTACTCGAATTTGATTCACAGTTCCTGATTCAAATTATGAAATGCACCAAAAAGGATCCATATAAATTTATAAAATCATAAATTTATTACAAAGCCACATCTCAATCTCAAGAAATCCGCATAAAAATGCTTGATCCCTAGACATTTTTGATGTGTGTAGATAGATTATTTATGAGTATCATACAATGTACTCACCGGTTTGACGAATATTCCAACTTGTGCTCAAGTTTAGCTAATAAACAAAGAGTGGCTTCCTTGGATAGACGAAATCTAACAGCGAAGTCTTTGTCATCATAATCTTCGAAGTAATTAGCTCTTTCTTTTATCCACCTTGGACGCCTTGGCACATAATCATCGTCGCTATCGGATTCTTCGATCATATTTCGCAAACGTTCCATTATGGCGAGGTTTTGATTGAAAACCACACAAAAACAAAGAATATCAACACGGACGGATGATTTGACAAGGTACATAACATTTTGACATTTCGTTTCGTTAATCCCAGTTTAGGTCTTTACTCCACCAAAATAGACCGTATAAAAATTTACTCTCGTATAGTGACTTTAGCCACGGGTTAATGTTTGGTAGAACGCAAATTGAGCTTACTCTCGAGTAAATAGCTATTTATTCTAAGAACAAAATTTACTCTCGTTAGGTCGAATCCGCCCTAAATAATACTAAGTTGTAATAAGATATTATTATGGTTGCGTTAAAATTGATTTGTTAGCAATTAACTGTAATACTGTTGGAAGACTGCAGTTGCGGCAGCGCCATGTTATCGTGTTTTAATAACACAAAACATGATTTGCTAACATAAAGCGGGCGTGGCCTAACATAAAATGTTCACCGTAACGAACGGATAACCTGTTAAGATGAAATGTTTTGTTAGGAATAAGGGCGCTGCGGACACGGCTTCAGTTTTGTTTTACTTAGATAGCTAAAATACATATATTCAAAAGAAGTAGTGAACTTACGCTATACCGTGTGGCAGTAACCTGCGTGTTCAAAAAAGGTTCATTATTATGCGCCGCTACAATCTCAGCATCTTGCTCAGCGGTGGTGGCGCGCTGGTAGAGCTGCCGGTGATGAGCCGACAGGTCACCCCCAGTCTCCTCATTGCGTCGCAACCAAAAGTTGATTGTTGTCCTCTAAAATAATGAGAGGTATTTCACTTAATTTTTTATCAGCTGATACCTAAATATTGTTGCACAAAACCGTAGGTCTGTATACCTACAGGAAATAAAAAAGAACCAGTGCGCAAATTTTGATGTTTAATAAGCTTTATTTTATGTTTTACAAAAAAAATAGTAAAATTAACGTTTACGAAAGATATACTTAGGTTTTTATTTTTAAACTGACATGGTCATTAACATTATCTCTGAAATCAGGATATTTATCATGTTTACTGTTTTGAGTTTCCGATATTTCGACGTTGTTGCAAGAACCATCATCACAGATTACCAAAAATTTTAAAAAGAAGTATCGGGAACTGAAAACAAAATGAAATTTACTTAAATAAAGAGGCTGAGAATCACACAAATGTCAATATTCCGGATTTGACAGGTGACATAAAAAAAAAAAACATACAAACCAACAAAATATGAAATAAACTTCAACAATCATCTAAATACTGATGATTTTGAGATAATTGTGAATCATTTGGATATGATGTATGAACAGTCAGAAATCGACAAGTTGATAAACAAATATAAATCTGTATTCGCCAGAGATAAATATGACATTGGTACTGTTAAGGACTATGAGGCTCATATTGACCTAATGGAAGAAAAATACTGTTTCAAACGACCTTACAGGTGCACATTCGAAGATAGGAAAGAGATGAAAATTCAAGTAGCTAAGTTATTGGAGAAAGGCCTTATTGAGGAGTCATACAGCCCTTTTGTTGCTCCAGTTACTCTAGCATTTAAGAAAGAATGTGTATAGACTTCAGAGATTTAAATAAAATTATAACTCCTCAAGCACAGCCATTTCCACTGATTGAAGATTTGATAGTAAAAAGTGTGAACTGCGAATATTTTACAACTTTGGATATAAATTCTGCATTTTGGTCAATTCCCCTAAGGATTCAAGACAGACCTAAAACCGCATTTGTAACACAGGAAGGACACTATCAATGGACCTGCCTTCCTTTTGGTTTGAAAACAGCACCCGAAATTTTTCAAAGGATATTAAATAATATAATAAGAAAATACAAATTTACAGATTTTGCAGTGACTTTCATCGATGATATATTAATCTTCTCACAAAATTTTACACAGCATATACAGCATCTTTCAAGACTATTGGAAGCAATTCACAAAGAGGGATTTAGATTAAAATTTTCAAAATGCTCCTTTGCGAAGAATCATGCAAAATACTTAGGTCACATTATTGAAAAGAACTCAGTAAAACCACAGGAAGATTACATAATTGCAGTGAGAAACTTCCCAGTTCCAGAAACAAGAACAAATGTAAGACAATTCCTTGGGAAAATAAATTACCACCATAAATTCATCCCACGCATGGCACAAATCTCAGACCCATTACATAATCTTCTGAGGAAAAATGTAAGATTTGTTTGGTCGAAAGAATGTCAAGATTCATTTGAGAAAATTAAAACATTGCTTTGTTCGGAACCAGTTCTAAAAATTTTTGATCCGAATTCACCAATTAAAATTTATACTGATGCAAGTATCAACGGAGTTGGAGCTGTGTTGAAGCAAGAAGATGAAAATAAAAGTTATAAACCTGTAGCCTATTTTTCAAAAAAATTGAATGAGGCACAAAAGAAAAAAAAAAGCGATATACCTAGAATGTATAGCCATAAAAGAAGCATTGAAATATTGGCAACACTGGCTGCTTGGGAAACAATTCACGGTATACACGGATCACAAACCTCTAGAAAACTTGAACATAAAATCTAGGACAGACGAAGAGTTAGGAGACTTAACATATTACTTATCTCAATATGATTTCACGATAAAATACAATCCAGGAAAATCAAATCAAGAAGCAGACTGCCTAAGCAGGAATCCAGTTTTAGAACCAAATGATAACACAGAGGACATCCTGGAAGTCGTAAATCTAATAAGTCTCGAAGACATAAAAAAGGACCAAAATGAGAACATGTCCTTTAAAGAAAAGAAGAAAGACATTGTATTAAAAAATGGCATTTATTACAAAAAGTCAAAAGGAAAAGTCAAAATACTATTGTCTGAAAACCTCAGTAAAATATTGATAAAAGAAATACACGACACCTACTGTCATTTAGGAAGATCGCAAATGATTAATAAGATAACTCCATTTTATTCAGCGACCAACATAATAATGAATATTAAAAAAAATTGCGATAATTGTTCTATATGTCAAAAAAACAAATCAAGAAAAAAATCAAAATATGGGTTCCTATCACATTTAGGCCCAGCTACCTACCCATTCGAAATTATGTCCATCGATACCATTGGTGGATTTGGGGGTTCGCGATCAACAAAAAAATATTTACACCTTTTGGTTGATCACTTTACTAGATACGCTTATATTTTAACGTCGAAAAACCAAACCGCCAATGACTTTATAAAATTAACAACGAAAGTGACAGAAAGTAACGATATAGGAACAATACTAACAGATCAATACCCTGGCATAAATTCGAAGGAGTATAAATTTTTTTTAAAGCAGAAGAACATAAAAATGATTTTTACTGCCGTAGATGCCCCATTTTCAAATGGGCTTAATGAAAGATTAAATCAAACCCTGGTAAATAAAATAAGATGCAAAATAAATGAAAACGAAAATAAAAAGACATGGTCATCAATAGCTCAAGAATGTGTTAGAAGATACAATGAAACGGAACATACAGTTACTGGATTTGCGCCGAAATACTTAATGGAAGGTGAAAGTGTCAATATTTTGCCCCACGAATTGAAGACAAATTGTACAAAGGAAGACCTAGGAAGAGATCGACAATTGGCATATGAAAACACCAAAAAGTCCCATAATCAAAATGCAGAACGATACAACAAACACAGGAAAAAAAATACATTGGATACCGGAGACTTGGTGTATGTGGAAAATGGAAACCGCCTCAATAGGAAAAAGCTGGACGAAATAAGAATCGGACCATACAAAATACTAAAGAAAATCTCAAATTCAATCTACGAGGTTGATACCGAACACAAGAAAACAGAATCAAACCTTTTTCATATAACAAAATCAATTCCGGTGGCTGACGACACGACTTGACGAAAAATCACATAATATATGTCATGTGATTGTTCTCCTTCGAGGGGGGGGGAGATATAAAGAAAATAACGATACTAATTAATATGAGACGTAATTTTCTTTAAGTTTGAATTTGCCGCGTTTTGCACAGAGTTATAGACTCGGGTTATCGATGGTAAAACATGAATACTCGATGGTCGGGATTCTAACCTAAAAATATCGAACATTGAAGATTTCAATTATTGTTTTAAAAGTAATTAATTTAAATAAGGAATAATAAGTAAATCACCTGGAGTAAAAACTTTTAATGTTGTTTTCTGTTTTTATTGCAGGTAAGACTATCTCTAACTGTCTTTTGTAATTTTATCTTGTAAACAGAAAATAAATAAGTGAATCTGTTTTTATTGCAGAAACCCAACTGAGTTTTTATTTCGAGAAGGAGTGGTATAATAACCTTATTACATGTATTTCCTTGCAAAATAGCTTGGTTCTCTTGAATAGTGTTAACATTTGTTATTAAATTATCTATCTTTGTTACCAGAGTGTTATCTATGACATGAAGTTCTTGAGGTTCTTCAGCTATGGAAGCTACTATATGTTCTTCATATACAGAAGCTACTCGAGGTTCCTGAGATACTGAAATAATTTGAGGTTCTTGGTATACGGAAATGAATTGTGGGTCTTCAGATACGGAAGCTACTTGGGACTCTAGTCGGTTTTTTGGGACAGTTAACATCTTATCTGTTATAAGTGAATCCTTATCTGTGTTCTGTAAATAACATACATATTTACACAATCATACCACTGCTGACAATTAAAATAATAATGTCCTCAAGACCGAATTTCGGTCACGGCGGCTTATCTCAACGGAGACTATAGCCATGTGCGAGATAAATGAATTAGTGCACAAGTGTACAAACACAGGTTTACTCGGTTACCTTCACAAATATAGATAGACCTAGATAACACGCAAGAGCAACTACTTCGCGTGCCTCTTTTCTTACGTACAAAAATCGTAAGTGGCCACTTTCGCGCTCAGTTTGCATCGGTGTATAGCGCTAGTCGGACGTCGGCGCTGATGCAAAAGGCAGGGGTTGGGGCGAAGGACCTTACGCGGCGGCGTTTTTAAATCGATTTGATTTTTCGATTTATAGCGCTGGTGACGTCATAATAGGTAGTAATAAAAAATGGCACGCTTGGTTTTCATACAGAACGTGATAATTGCGTTATATAACTAGGTCTATCTATATCTGTGGTTACCTTACTCTCATATTTCGAATCTACTGTCCTATGAACTACTGTTTTGGTTTTGAAAATTGTTTCACTTTAGAGGGCCACAAATTAAAACATTACTTTTTCCTATGGGAAAAATGCTCACGGCCGAAGCTGAAAGGAAAGCTAGTTTTAAATAAAGAAATTGTCTTTTACTCATGTAATGGTTTTCATTACACGGGTAAAACTTATTTTTAATATCATAGCCCTGTGCAGTTTTAAGCAAAGTAGACATCTCTAATGTTATTTTATGACACAACTCAGCCGCATACTAAAGTTTTAGTAGTCGCTTCTTGCGATAAAACTGTTATGGAACTTACGTTTATACATTCTTGCACTATGTTCTCAAAATTTAAAGATCGCTGTGTTTTCATGTTAACAGTTCTCATTTCTTTTTCATTGTCGGTTTCCGTGTCAGAATTAGAACACATCCTTTCTAATTCCAATTCCGCATTTTCGAAAGTAAGTACTTAAATGTCTTCTTTTTAAAATACAATTAACAACCTTCCAGTCTTCCTCTGGTTTAGACTGCTCTGAACGACGTAATTTTTCAACTTTGATAGGGGCGAGGCGAGGCCAATATAAATAGCCTTCTTTTTCCCAGTTACAAGGCACAGTTGTTAACACAGACCTGCCCTTTTCTATGGTACTTACAATTTTAAATGGCATTTTTTATCTGTAATAAAAAAACATGGTGATCAAACTGGTAGGTGCTTAATTAATTTTGTAAACTGAATAACTAAAACTTGATAATCATAAAACAGGGA
This sequence comes from Diarsia rubi, assembly GCA_932274075.1. Classification (NCBI taxonomy): domain Eukaryota; kingdom Metazoa; phylum Arthropoda; class Insecta; order Lepidoptera; family Noctuidae; genus Diarsia; species Diarsia rubi. The sequence continues at coordinate 7,908,717 of OW026427.1, forward strand.
CCTTAGTATTAGTACGAGTTTGTCACGTAATTTACTTTACCATCACGGTCGTTTATTTCGCCGCACACACTAAGAGTGAACACGTCTCTGTATTAGTTAAAACTTATGTAGTAGAATACGCAAACGCGATGATACAATATTACGAGATGAACTCGCACTAAAACATAAAATAATACTAACAAATTTCAGATAATAAAGTAGATTGACAACGCACTACTACAGAACACGATTACTAGCGCGCACAGCAACGGCACGACAACACACTACTAACACGGCGCTTCGTGGCCACTGAGCGGCCGCGGAGCGAGCGGGTGGCGCGGTGCGGGGCGACTTAAGTAGTTAGCCTATAAACGACGACTCTCGCGCCCGAGTGCGCCGACTTATTGATTGATATTGTTTGTTTGTTATAAAAAATACGTACTATTTGTGACAGATAAAAACGAAATAAATATTAGATGCAGCAAATTTCGCACTCATCACATAAATAATGGTCTTAAATTGCAAATCTACAATGCTGACACCAAAAAATGTATATTACCACTCAGACGTCCCGGCCGCTTTAGCGGCTTTTGCTGCCATCTACACTTCGATCGCGCTAAATATGAAAACGTTCAAAGAGCTTCAAACTGTTTTGGCTAGATGGCGCTGTATTAAATTACGCGTCCAATGGTATCAATCAAATACGATATTCCGGTCGTCAGCCATCATTAGTTAGAATTGTTTATTTTATTATTGTTCGGGCGCCTTCAACCACTCGGCGGTCTTCGGCTGCTGTCGGATGGCGGCGGGCGACGGCGGGCGGCGGAGAGAGGTGCGGCGCGCGACGTGCGGGACGCGGGCCCCCGGCGGCCCCGGCCCACTTCGCTACCGATCTCTGACGACGACGCGCGCGCATATTTCTTTAGTTTACCAATTTTATTGTACCTATTTTGGATTAGATATTATATTGTAAATTACAGTCCACTGCTTTTAAATCAAGTCCTTAGTTAGGTCCCTAACAAATGGTCCTACGAGCCTCTTTATAGTCGCGTTTTGGTGGAACCAATTTCGGCGGCAACTGGCATTACGACGTTGGTGAACTTTGGACTCGAAGAACTTAAATTCGCTGCGTCACCGGAGCAACGGTTTTTTCAACCGAAGTCGATTGAACAAAGGAAGAACAGGAACTGGACTAACTATATTTTACCAAGTCTTGATAACGACGCCGGCGCTTATTACATCGACTGGATTGGACGATTTACGCCGAGTCATCGCTTGGAAGAATTTCGAAAATCAGATTTCTTGTGGATAAGGATTCGGTATTTTGTGAGTTTGTTCCAATTTTATTCCTTCTATATCATTTTCTGCCTTTTCAAACAGTGGTTTATTCCGTTAGATTCAAATTATTTCCCGTTTTCACGTTCATATTTGAGTCAATACGTGTTAACATCAATTCTTATCTCTTTCATTGCACTGCTTACGCTTACGCGCTTGTGCACTGCTAAGTTACCGGGCTGTGTACCGTTATTCGAGTGCATGTTCGCCTGTGTGCGTAACAGCTGAGCGCTCGTCGACCGGTGACACTCATCAAGGTCACGCGGCTATTCATTTACTTGTTAAGTTTAAACTTAACTGCCAACTTCTTTAAATTGTGATACGCAATAAGAGTTAATATTACCTATTGATTAAGCGCTATGGCCTCTTTAGACGTATTGTTGAGAAAGCGAAGTGCCATTAAGGCAAAGATTACAAATTTCACCAATTACATGAATGTGCTTCTCAGCTGCAAGATTATTTCTGACATTCAACGCTTAGAGTTGGAGAGCCGTTTTAAAAAATTTGAAGCTACATACGATGAATTTAACAATTTACAGATGGAAATCGAGGTGCTTTCGGATGATCCTGACGAGGCGTACGCAGAGAGAGCAAAGTTCGAGGACCGTTACCACGCACTCGTAGCGCAGGCAAACAGCCTGCTTGGCAAGGACGAGAACGATGAGTACGGGTCTGTAACAGGTTCGGTGAACAAACATTCAGGTGAATCGTTTCAACAACGTAACTTTATACGCTTACCTAAAATAGATTTGCCTAATTTTAACGGTGGTTATCAGTACTGGCTTGAGTATAGAGATACATATTTGTCACTAATCCATAATAGTAGCTGCATAGATGCCATTAGTAAGTTCCACTACCTCCGGGCGTCGCTTGAAGGCGATGCTTTGGAAATAATAAAAAATATAGATTTCAAAGGTAATAATTATCAAATGGCGTGGAATTTACTATGCGACCGCTTTGATAACAGTAGACTTTTAATAGATACCCATCTTAAAGCTTTACATAGCGTAGAATGTATTACACAAGAATCATCCACTTCTTTGCGTCGTTTAACTGACCTCATCAATAAAAATCTCAGAGCTCTTCATTTAATGGACGAGCCCACGGACAGTTGGGATACATTAATTATTTTTAATATGGCAAGTAAACTAGATCCCATCACTAGCAGAGAATGGGAAGCTCATCGTAATACCATACCAACAAAACCAAAAGTTTCACAATTTTGTTCATTTATTAGTAAAAAAGCAGATTTATTAGAAACACTAGAACATAACAAGGCCTCTTTTAGCGTAGAAAGTAATACTAACAGTCATGGCAATCAAGCGGGTAGCAAACATAAGTCATTGGTAGTGGCAGCCAATCAACCTGACAATAATTTAAGACCAAGATATGAGGCAAAGTGCCCCTTGTGCAAACAAAATCATCTATTGTACACTTGTGAAGAGTTTCGAAAACTAAACGTAGAACAACGTATACAAAAGGTCAAGGAATTTAAAGTTTGTTTCAACTGTTTACGTAGTTGTCATTTAACAAAACGATGTAGATTAGCTCGTTGTAAATATTGTCAAGGTAGACATAACACCCTTTTACATGTGGAGCAGTCTGCTCAGATCCAAGACCCTATGCCCAATAGTGTAGCATTGCCCACTGATGTTTCTGGAGGTGCCGCTCCACACAATAGTACCACACAAAATATCTCGTTGTCAAGTGAAGCTCGGTCACAACATACTACCTGTGGAATAGAGGAGTGGACTGTACCTAATATTACGCTGGTTGTATAAAGAAATATGGGTAGTTCTGTACGAACGGAGTTCTCCGTCCTTCCCAATCCAGGAACAAATTCAACAGTGAGATGGCTGAAGTACGACTCACCTTTTCTCCTGCTGCGGCTGGCTCCCACTAGATCTGACGGTCTTTTGAGTGGACCGTTGACCACGGAGACTGGCACGAGTGACACCACACGGTAACGCACAATTTGTCCTTGTTTTATTAATTTTCACTCACGGAGTAGAAAATTAGATGGTTCACGGGTCAATGGCGGACGACAGACTCGTCGGCTCCGCTCGCACACCCAAACTTCTTGAAGATGGCGCGCTTGTCACGTTGTCGCGAATATGTGCAGCAGCTCGTAGGTACGGGACAGCCAATCGCATGCCGACTTAGCGAGCGCATACAGACATTCACCATCAAATTCGTCCAATCATGGGATAAATACAGAACATACCCCCTACCGAAACCATAGTGATGGTTTCTAGAAAACTAAGATTACCTTAATACCTATATCATTAAAAAGGAGCTCTAAAATAAACACTAAGCTAGGTACCTATATCTAACAGAAACGTTTTGTTTGAATCTAGTTGGTATAAGGTAATAGGCAGAGTTTATTGGTTGGTCTTTGTAAGACATTTTTTTCGGTGCGCAGCGTCACACACCGGACTATTCCGTCGGTACCTGGATGTAATTTTTCTATTTTGCCGAGAGGCCATTTACAGGAAGGAACATTTTCAGTTTTGATTATTACTAGATCTCCGACTTTTGGATTAGAGGAAGACGTAAACCACTTAGCTCTCTGCTGAAGAGTGTTTAAATATTCGTGACTCCAACGTTTCCAGAAAAGTTGAGAACACCTCTGAATATACTGCCAACGTGACAATCTGTTAATGTTTACGTCTTGAACGTTATACTCGGGTATAGAGGTTAAGCTTCGACCAATGAGAAAGTGTCCGGCGGTTAAGACATTGAATTCGTTGGGATTATCGCTAGCCGGTAGTAGACACAAGGGACGCGAATTTAAAATGGCTTCTGCCTTACAAAATATCGTGGAAAGTTCCTCAAACGTTAAGGACTTTTCTCCTACACTTCGCACTAAATGATACTTTGCTGACTTTATGCCCGCTTCCCAGAGGCCACCCATATGTGGAGCACTGGGTACATTAAATTTCCAATCAACCTGTCTTTTAGAGCAGCCATCCGAAATGTCATCTTGACTCTCACGCAGGAACCTCTGGATTTCAGACAGATGTTTATTGGCACCAATAAAATTAGTGCCACAGTCAGAATATAGAACAGCGCATAGACCTCTACGAGCTATGAATCTGTCTAGGCACGCAAGGAAACAGTCGGCGGAGAGAGAAGATAACACCTCCAGATGTACGGCTTTTGTTGAAAAGCAGACAAACAGTGCTAAATATGCCTTTGCCACTTTAGCATTTCGACGTAAGCTTTCTTTAATAAGGAATGGACCTCCGAGGTCAACTCCGACGTTAGAAAATACCTTGTTAGGTATCAACCGAGTTGGTGGCAACGGTGCCATTTCGGGTTGCAGTAAAGACGGTTTACATTTAAAACACGTTTTACACTTAGATAAAACGGATCTAATGACGCTACTAGACAATATCCAAAAATTTTCATTAATTATACTTTGTAAGGTTCGCGGTCCTACATGTAAATATTTTTTATGAAAATAATTGATCAGTAGTTTAGTAAGTAAACTATGTTTCGGAAGAAGACGCGGATGTTTAGAATTATACGGGAGTTCGGAATGACCGATGCGACCCCCTACCCTGAGGAAGCCGTCGGAATCAATAAATGGAGATAATTTTCGTAATGAAGAAACGTATTTCTTATCTTTAATCATTTTTAATTCCGCTTCAAAATAAGCATTTTGAACTAATTTTATCAACTTATCGCGAGCTTCGTTTAATTCGAAGGTTGATAATACTCCCGATTTGTAAGAAGTGTTCATGTCACCCCTTTTTCGTGTAAATCTTAAAATCCAAGCAAACGATCTTTGCAATTTGGAAAACGATGAAAACTTTTGAAAAATTCTTTCACAAAATTCTGTTTTGGATTCATTGAAATTATCATTATTTTTATTTTCGACCAAGAAATTAATAGACGCTTTTAATTCCGGTACTTTATTAGTATTCTCGTTAACAAACACCGTCAGGGGCCAATCGATATAATTTTGATACATCCAATCAGTGCCTTGTAACCAACGTTGATTACAACTGACAAGTTGTTCCGGAGACGCTCCGCGAGAACAAATATCGGCTAAATTATGTTCGCTACACACATGCCGCCAAAAATGAGGGGGTAAAACTTCAATAATTTTCGTAACCCGATGACTGACAAAGGTCTTTAGTTTATAAGGTTCGGTTTGAAGCCACGACAGTACGACTGTCGAGTCTGAAGCTGCTATTATTCTGGTAATTTTAACGCGAGTAAATGTGTCAACTACGAACTTTATTAATTTGCTCAACAAAACAGCACCCATTAACTCCAACCGAGGAATCATGACGGGTTTTATTGGTGCGACTTTAGATTTCGCGGTCACTAGACGAACCTTTACGTTACCCTTTTGATCGCGACTAATAACATACACGCATGCTGCATAGCCACGTAACGAAGCATCACAAAATCCAACCAAGTCGCATTCCGTCTCCCTTGGTAATAGCATGTGACGTTCGATACGCAACTCCTTTATCAGAGGAAGTTCCAAAATAAAATTTTGCCACGATTTTTTTATATTATCTGGCAACTTTTCGTCCCAACCAATGCCTAGCTTCCACAGTTCTTGCATAATCTGTTTCGCGACAAAAGTGCAAGGTGCGATAAAACCCACGGGATCGTAAATCGACGCTAGCAACTTTAGTACTGATCGTTTAGTTGACTCGTTGTCTGTTAAATTAACCGAAAAAAGAAAATTATCGGATTTCGGAATCCATTGAAGACCTAAAACTTTAATAGAACTATCGTTTTCATCTTTAACGAATGTTACTGAATTTTCTCTATTTTCTGAGGGGACGCGTTGCAGTAATTTCTCACTGTTACTCATCCACTTTTTTAAGGTAAAGTTGGCACTTTCAAAAATACCAATTAATTGGTCCTGTACTAAGCAAGCTTGCTCAAAAGTATTACATGAATATAGGACATCATCCATGTAAATTCCCTCACGGAGGACCTGACCAGCAAATGAAAAACGTTTTCCTTCATCGTTAGCTAACTGAAGTAGCGTCCGAATTGCTAAGAACGGTGAACAACTAAGTCCGTACGTCACGGTTTTTAATTCGTATAACTTTATTGGATCGTTAGGCGATTCCCGATATAAAATGTGTTGATATAATCGATCTTCTTTTCGGAGATAGCACGATACATTTTACAAACATCACCTACTAGGCAATACTCAAATAGTCGAAATTTCAAAATGATTGCCGCAATATCCGGATACAGCTTAGGGCCGACTAATAGAATATCATTTAAAGATACGTTATTGCTACTCTTCGCTGACGCGTCGAACACTACACGTAACGGAGTGGAGGTACTAGTGGGTCGCAAAATACTGTGATGTGGAATAATGTATTTACTAGGCTTGTCACCCTGATATAGTTCCATATGACCGAGGTCTTCATATTCACGCATAAATTCCTTATACTTATTATTTAAATAATTAGTACGCGCGAGCTTGCGTTCCGTGTACAATAACCGGCGCTCAGCCACAGCGCGAGTAGCACCTAGCGGCGAGCGTTCAGGTGCAAAAAGCAGCGGAACTACGTATTGCCCGTTCGACTCTCGAGTATGTTCATTAGAGAATATCTCCTCGGCTAACTGATCCATTGGATTTATTGACGGTGTGCACGGCACTTCCTCAATTTCCCAAAAACTGCGTAAGGTTTTTTCAATCGACTGTTCTTCGTCATATGAAACCGATAAATTTAAATTTTGCGATCTATTATTACTAAGTGGATATAATTTCCCGCTAATAACATAACCAAAAACTGTTTTAATAACACTCGGAATACCATTCTTAATTACTAATGGTTTATCTCTAATGATATCTGGCACTATGTCGTTCTAACAAAATATCTATTCGCGAACGCTTAAAAAACAATGGATCCGCTAACTTGTAAGTGTCATATTCATTAATGACGTTATCTGTGAAAGAGATATTAGGCATATCAGCGGACACTCTTGAAATAACTACTAAATTAACTCTAAATGTTGGATCCTTAGCATGTCTTGGTTTTAATGTACAAGTTACCATGCCTTGATTTTTAACTATGCCCCCACCTATACCGTGAATGGTAAAAGGACATTTTTTACGTTGTAATCCTAGTTTCTGAGCACATTCAGTAGTTATAAAAGAACTCTGAGCGCCAGAATCGATGACCGCACGGCAGTCTTGATATTGACCAACACAGTCAATAACGTGCGTAAGTGCAGTGCCTAACACTACTCCATACTCGCAGTTATTACTCATTAACGCTTGCTGTACGGGTGCGTGTGTTGTGTCACTTACGAAGTGAGACGACACTAGCGCTTGCTGCGTGTGCGACAGAGACGGCTGCGCTGTCAGGGAGCTCGCCACGGACGATATTCCCGCGTTTTCCGTCTTCGCGTTATCTTTATGTAATAAATAATGATGCGATGATGCGCATACGCCGCAAGTCATTGTACTTTTACAAGCATTAGACTGGTGATCAGATTTAAGACAATTATGACAAAGTTTAAGTGAATGAACACGGCTCATTCTTTCATCGACAGACAATTTACGAAATTGATCACATCGATATATCATATGATTTTGTTTACAAATCACACAAGTCAAATTTAATTTATTATTATTACGGTTGTTATTATTGTGCGGAGCTTGTGCCGTATTAAGAACTGACTTAGACGAAGATTTTAGTTGGTTTTTATTTTGTGTCTTTTGTTTCGACGTATTATTCGAAGAGCTGTCTGTAAAAGTGTGTTCTAGAACTTTAATTTGTTTGTTGACAAAAGATATTAGTTCCGCAAAAGTAGGTATCAACTTTTGATCACGGCATTCTTCGAATAACTTTCGAGTATGAGGATCGAGTCGTTGTAATGCCAAATGACACAATAAAAAATCATCTAAGTTCTTAATTTTCAATGCTTGAATCGCTTTAAGTGAATGATCAAAGGTTTCTATAAATGAAGTTAAGTTCGACGTAGTATCTTCAGTTAACGGAGAAAAGTTGAACATTTTATCGAAATACCTACATGCTAGTGTTCTGTGGTCGTGATATTTATCCACTAAACTTTGCCAAACTAATGAGTAATTAGCGGCAGTTATAGGTAGATTTTTAACGATGTTCAAAGCAGGACCTTTAACGCATGAGAGTAAATAATGGAATTTATCGATATCTGAGAAATTTCTATTATGAACTAATGATGAGAACGTATCATAAAAAGTAATCCAGTTTTCAACTTCTCCATCGAATTGAAATAATGTTATCTTTGGTAACGCGGGTACTACTAAATCCTTTTTATCTAACGCAGTATAGGAATCGGATTCTAATTTCGAATATTTACTAGCGATTAACTGACATGCATTAAACATTTCGTCAAATGCTTCAAGTTCACTTATTGACATTTTTGCAGTAGGTTTTATTTGCACTTCTATTTCGTACAAATCAAATATGGCGGATTCAAACTTCGAACGAACACTTTCCATTTCCGATAATGATACCGTAAACAATTGCAATTTATCTGGATCAGTTCCCAACTTTTTGGAATCGTCATAAAGCTTTTGTATCTTCGTAAATAAATATTCCTTTCTAACTAATAAGATTTTACGTTTAATTTCTAAAACTTCCGCCATTTTGGAAGCGTGGTTTTAGCAAAATAAAATTAAGAAATAGGGCTCGAATGGCCAGAATGTGGAATAGAGGAGTGGACTGTACCTAATATTACGCTGGTTGTATAAAGAAATATGGGTAGTTCTGTACGAACGGAGTTCTCCGTCCTTCCCAATCCAGGAACAAATTCAACAGTGAGATGGCTGAAGTACGACTCACCTTTTCTCCTGCTGCGGCTGGCTCCCACTAGATCTGACGGTCTTTTGAGTGGACCGTTGACCACGGAGACTGGCACGAGTGACACCACACGGTAACGCACAATTTGTCCTTGTTTTATTAATTTTCACTCACGGAGTAGAAAATTAGATGGTTCACGGGTCAATGGCGGACGACAGACTCGTCGGCTCCGCTCGCACACCCAAACTTCTTGAAGATGGCGCGCTTGTCACGTTGTCGCGAATATGTGCAGCAGCTCGTAGGTACGGGACAGCCAATCGCATGCCGACTTAGCGAGCGCATACAGACATTCACCATCAAATTCGTCCAATCATGGGATAAATACAGAACACTACCTCTCATATTTTACTGTCCACAGCGTTGGTGAGAGTGGTGAACCACCGAGGCATCAGGAGCGACGCCAGGATCCTGCTCGATAATGGTAGCACAGCTAATTTTATTACGCAGAAATTATGCGATCAGCTAGGACTTCCTCGACGTAGCACGAGTTCCACGGTGACAGGTATAAACAGTCACACTACATTAAGTACACAGTCTTGCAACTTAACTATTGAATCGTGCAGCGGCAGCTATAAAATAGATGTAGATTGCTTCATTTTGCCAACAATTACTAAATTACTGCCATCTACTTTTGTCGACATAAGTAGCATTCCCATACCGTTAGATTTAAACCTGGCCGATCCGTCATTCAATGTTCCATCGGCGATTGACATACTTGTTGGTGCTGAAGTATTTTGGAATATTTTAGGCAGTGCATCTATAAATTTAGGCAAAAATCAGCCAAAGTTGCATGAGACAAAACTTGGATGGATAGTATCAGGCTCTGTGGCTCTTCCAAAACGCTCATCCAAAAATATTCATTCACATTTTTGTAATATCTCCATGAACGAACTAAATAATAGCCTAAATAAGTTTTGGGAACTCGAAACCGTTTCTTCTGAGCATTCCTTGTCACAGGAAGAACGAGTTTGCGAAGAAAGTTTTCGTGTTAACACTGTGCGTGATCAAAACGGGCAATTCATAGTTACAATGCCTCTTAAAAATGACCCCAGTGAGTTAGGTGAGTCATATGAAATGGCCAAACGTCGATTTTTATCTTTGGAACGTCGTTTCCAACGTGATTCTGCCTTTAAGGATAGATATGTTGCCTTTATCGAGGAGTACGTGAGCTTAGGACATATGAGTCTGAATACCTCATCAAGGAAGCCTCATTCAGGTAACAAAATTGAATATATATTGCCACATCATGGAGTCATCCGAGAAACCAGTACCACAACTAAGCTCAGGGTAGTCTTCGATGCATCAGCAGTGACTACATCTGGAGTGTCGTTTAATGACATCCAAATGGTGGGACCCACTGTCCAAGATGATCTTTTTTCTATATTGCTGCGTTTCCGTCAGCATAAGTTTGTTATTTCTGGTGACATCGAGAAGATGTACAGGGCCATTCTGGTAACACCATCACAACGTCAATTACAACAGATTATCTTTCGTGCTGACCCCAAGCTACCACTTCAAACGTACACTCTTAATACTGTTACCTATGGTACAGCTTCCGCCCCTTATTTAGCTACTAAGAGCTTAGTCAGTCTAGCAACAGCCGCCTCTAATGACATTGTAAAAACGTCCATTGAACGGGATTTTTACGTCGACGATTATCTGAGTGGTGGCGACTCTGTATCCGAAGTGGTCCAGATGGGTAAAGAAGTTGCATCCATTTTAGCGTCAGCTAAATTTAACTTGAGAAAGTGGCAATCTAATAGTTTAGCTATTCTAACAGAAATAGCCGGTGTTTTTGAGCATTCTGATAGATTGAACTTGAGTGAAGATAGAAACGTGTCATCTAAAACATTAGGCCTATATTGGCTATGTAAAACTGATTCTCTCGAGTTTTCGATAACGGTCGATACCAGCAAACCAATCACAAAGCGCCACATTTTATCTGTGATCAGTCAAATATTTGACCCGATAGTTTTGGTAGGTCCTTGCATTATAGAGGCTAAAATTATCATGCAGAGTCTATGGACGACTAAGTGTGACTGGGACGAGCAAGTACCAGACAATGTACATATCTCCTGGTTAACGTTCGTGGATAGTCTACCATGTTTAAACACCCTTAAAATACCCCGGTGGATTTCATGTGACAATTCAACAATAAATGAGATTCATGTGTTTACAGATGCATCTGAAAAGGCCTACGGTGCATGTATTTATATAAAGTCAAGTACTAGGGATGGGTCGGTAAAGGTACAGCTGTTGGTGTCTAAAAATCGTGTTGCACCAATCAAGCCAACAACCATCCCTAGACTTGAGTTATGTGGGGCTTTATTAGGAGCAAGACTGTGTGTTAATGTAAAGAATTCCTTCACCAAACCCGTTAGTAAATGTTATTTTTGGTGCGATTCGACAATAGTGTTGAGTTGGCTTTCCATGGCACCAAATTTATTAAAACCCTTTGTTCGAAATCGCATCAATGAAATACAAGAATGCACTACAGGGCACACGTGGAGCTACGTGCCGTCGAAGGAGAATCCAGCGGATCTTGTTTCTCGCGGGCTGAAGGCTGACCTTATCAGCGAGTGTTCCTTATGGTGGTCAGGTCCTCAATTTTTGTTAAATGATGAGTCAAATTGGCCAAAAATGCCTAATGAAAACTTGAAACAGGATCTACCGGAAGTTGTGTCATCACACTTTTCTGATCAATCATCCCATCATCAATCATGCAATAATTTAACTGTAAATCATTTGTCACATAACAATCATAATCATTCACTCATGAAATCGCTCATTCACAAATACTCTAATTATAATCGCTTACAGAGAGTCGTCGCTTACATACTAAGATTTATTTACAATTTAAAACATAAAAATAATCAAATTCGTGGTTCCCTTTCCAGTGAAGAACTTACATATTCTAATAATTTTATTTTACGTCATGCTCAAATAGATATGTTTCCTAATGAATATCATCTACTGGAATCAGGAAAGTCCTTACCAAGAAAAAATAGGCTCATTTCTTTGAGTCCCTTTACAGATACAAATGGTCTAATACGCGTAGGAGGAAGACTTGACAACTCACCTTATGATTATAATGTCAAGCACCCGGTATTATTATGCGGTAAGCACCATATAACTAAAATAATATTTCATAAATATCATCTCGACTGCTTACATGCCGGCCCCCAGCTGCTCTTGGCAAATATACGCCAAATGTATTGGCCTCTTGGTGGTAGGGATCTTTCCAAGAGTATTTTAAAAAAATGCATTAAATGTTTTAAACACAAGTGTCAAACTGTGCAACCTACAATGGGTCAGTTGCCCTCTTCAAGGACACATTTAGAACACCCATTTCTTAATTGTAGTGTGGATTATGCTGGGCCAGTGCTGATAGCTGATCGCAAAGGGCGAGGGTGTAGGCTTATAAAGGCGTACTTATGTCTATTTGTTTGCCTTGCCATTAAGGCGGTTCACATTGAGCTTGTTACAGACCTCACGAAAGAAGCCTACATGGCTGCTTTGAACCGTTTCGTGGCTCGTCGTGGCAAACCCGAAAGCATCTTGTCCGATAATGGGACAAACTTTGTAGGTACTTGCAATGAGCTGCGTAAGTTTTTACAAGACTCGAATCTCGTGTCTGACGTTGCTCAACATGGCATCAAATTTTCTTTTGCGCCACCATACTCCCCCCACTTCAACGGCATTGCTGAAGCCGCGGTCAAATCCACCAAACACCATCTAAAGAGGCTTTTAGGCCTTACACACTTCACATACGAGGAGATGGTCACGTGTTTGACTCAAATAGAGGCCGTCTTAAATTCCCGTCCTCTTACCCCTCTCCACTGATCCTCTAGATTTATCCGTTCTCACCCCCGAACATTTCATAATTGGGCGACCACTAATATCCGTTCCGCATCCACAGGTTACTGATCACAACATCGGGCGACTGGAACGCTACCAAAGAGTGGAGCAAATAAAACAGCACTTTTGGAATAGATTTCAAATAGAATATGTTTCTCTGCCCCATCAAAAAACAAAATGGACAGCGTCAACCGGCCAACTCTCAGTGGGAGCGCTAGCTCTCATTAAAGAGAAAGGTCAACCGCCCTTGGTGTGGCCACTCGGACGGGTCATCAAAGTCTTCCCTGGCTGCGCCGGGGCCGCACGGGTGGTGGAGCTAAAGACGAAGAGAGGAACGGTGGTGCGGGCGTACAACAACGTCTGCCCACTTCCTCTTTCTTGAATTCTTCAACCCGGGGAGGATGTTCGGGCGCCTTCAACCACTCGGCGGTCTTCGGCTGCTGTCGGATGGCGGCGGGCGACGGCGGGCGGCGGAGAGAGGTGCGGCGCGCGACGTGCGGGACGCGGGCCCCCGGCCCACTTCGCTACCGATCTCTGACGACGACGCGCGCGCATATTTCTTTAGTTTACCAATTTTATTGTACCTATTTTGGATTAGATATTATATTGTAAATTACAGTCCACTGCTTTTAAATCAAGTCCTTAGTTAGGTCCCTAAGAATTATCCCATTCCCATTTTCTGAATGTTCATTCTTATCTACAAACTCAAGTGACTGCAAAATGCGTCATTGTGTACCGGTTTTTTGGTAACTCGTATTAGTATGATTTAGTATATATTTCAGTGCTAAAGTTGTGAAATGCTTCTAATAATAGGAAAAACAGTTAATTAATAATATAAAAGTTAAGTCTACTTTTATATTATTAATTAACCAGTTGAACAAGTTTTTCCTAACCAAACAAATATGATGAAAATAGTTATTATTTCACGTGTTTAGTTTCTGTTCCTCCATTTTTTAATCCGGCGAACCTAAGAAGGGCTAGTTTGTATTGGTTTTTTGTGCTAATACTATACGTTCCAAGCGTTCCAAGTAATGATGTACTGGTAAAAAAAATAGCTTATAATTATAATCTATTTTATTTATAAGTACCTACTTAAGAAACATTGCGATATGTTATAAAAAGTTTCGTAAAAATTTGTTAAATGGAAATATTTTACCCAAATTTAACCCATAATGTCAAGTTTAAAATTTTTTGTGTGCATTTTACATTAAGAGTCGATATTTACTATATTATTTATATCGATTCCCTATAATGTTAGCTTTATACAGGTATTTTTTGATTTATTATAACGTAGGTAGATTGTTTGCAAATACATTTTTAATCGTATCGGCATGGGCCTCCCACCGCTGTTTATTGACAATCGAAGCCGCTAAAGCGGTCGGGACGTTCGAGTGGATTAAGAATAATGGCGACTGAACCCTAAAATCTTTCAATATGGTTGAGTATATTTATATTAGCCAGCTACAATAAGTACATGACTTAAAAATGATTTAAAAGAACATTTGATTTGCTAATCCTTCTTATATGTAGTAGCAATTAACAGGAACTCACAAAAGTAAAATAGTTTTTAAAATTAAAAAAAGATAAAATTAACGAGGCGCATTAAAAATTTGCCATAAAACTTACCCACAGTTCTAAAGGCTAAGCAGATTAAGTGATAGAAGGGTACCCTCATCAATGAGCCAAATTAAAGGTAGAAATAGTTGGTAATTTGGGGGTACAGGTAGTTACAGCTACCCTTGGTCACTGAAAATTCAGGCTTCTAGCTTTATCCACAATAAGTTTCAGGTAACTCAAGTGGCTTTGAGGAAAAGATAGTATGGCTGTACCTTGTCTTCAGATGCATTTCAGTTTTATTTAGTTATTCATCTAATATACTTACTTGCACTCTCATTTTAGGTGCTAGCTGCTCTACACTTTTATGGCCAAGGCAGTTACCAGAAAGCAGACGGGTGCCTGCATTAGTATGAGTCAGCCTTCAGTCTCAAGGGCCATTGCAGAGACCACTATGGCGCTTAACACACCTCAAGTACTTCGCAAGTGGATTGAATTCCCACGTGAAGTAAATAAAAGGCAACAAATTGTGCAAAAGTACGAAGACCTTTTTATTTACATACATTATTATTTAAAAGAGACCATAAAAATCACAGTTTCTTTTTCTTAATGGAATACCCATGGGTAAATAAAGTTTAAATAATAATAACTAAACATACTGTCTTATCTACAGCTAATCAGTAGTTCTACTTTCTATTTTAGAAGTTAAAATTATTACTTATCACAACAATCACTGATCTGTAACGACAGTGGTAAAAAAATAGACAGGAACTGATTCATTATTTTATTCAGACAGAGTCTCGACTTACAGGTTTCACAATCGAGCGCGACAAGACCTCGAAACTGAGCTTACAGGGCATTATATAGACTGATATCCCCACCGGAGGCATCCGGTAGTTATGGCGGTGTCTTCGCTTGACTGTGATTGGCTCGCGAGTCGTTGCCCGTCATTGGCTGGCTAGAGTGGCATGGCTATGGTATGCTAGAGTGGCATGGCTATGGTTTGCTATAGTGGCATGGTTATGGTTAGCTGTCATTGGCTGGCTAGGGTGGCACGCTGTGAGCAGGCTGATGTAACAGATCCTTAAAACTAAACTAATATTATTGAGTAGAAGTACCCAGCATTCAAATTAATGTATACCTAACAAAACTTGTCATATCGAGCAAGTTATAACAATATCATTATAATTAACAAATTTAACAGTAAAATAGGAACTTTCTATTTTAAAACATAATTTTTAAATTACACCAATAACAGATTTTTCCTGTATAATATAAAGAAAATCTTCTTTTAATATGGATCCGGCAAATACTGTCACATGTAAATAAGATTTTTTTTTATTGAAATCAAAAATATTTTACTTACTTGTTTTTATTATTTCCTTTATTCATTTTATAACATATTAAATACATTTTTAAATATTAATTACAAAAAGGTATACAAAAACATTTAAAAATATAAAAAATAGTGGTCCACTAGTATTGGGAACAGAATCCGAACTACCGGTGGTCAGGGCTCTTGAGAGAGGAACCTCCTGACAATGCGCGCCGTGTCCAGAAGTACTGCCTTCTGAATCAAGCCCTTGATCCAGCTACCAAGCGAGAGCCTCCTTAGATGTTATTATTTAAAGTCTTAGCGTGTATACTATGTATATAATATGTAAATAAAAAAATAAAAAAAAAACACAAATGAAGCACCATTGCAATAGACGAGAATCTTTTGAAAAAAAAAACGAAAAAAGTAAATAAAAAATAAATTTAAAAAAATGAAAAAAAAAAATTACGAAAAAAAGCTGCAAAAAAGGCATTAACATCACCACCGCGTCAGAAGAAGAACCAGGCACTGAAACTTGGCCACATGTAATTTTCACGATATTTCGCACTTAAGAGTCCCTATCAATTTTGCGGTTTAAAAACAGAAAATTTTAGTTTTTTCAGTTCAAATTTCTCAACAACCTTAAGATATCGGGTTTTTTTTTTAATGTACAGTTATTCATCACTTATTTAACTAGTAAGCCTACGAATTTAAATTTTGATAAATACTCAATATAAATTATGAAAAATAAAAATCTAACACACGTTTTTACGTTATCACGAAACACCAGGTTTTTCAAATACTTTTTTTAGCTTACTGGTAGCTAATAACAATCTGAGAAAAATCATAAGTACTGGGCATATAGTGTATTAGTAAGTCTACGATTTATTTTTTTAAAGTTTAATGAATTTCTACGTAGAAAAAAATGTGATCCACTCTGAAAAAACCCAATAAAATCATGTGCAAAACCGCCGTCTACGCGTAAGAATTTATTGAAAATAACAATAAATGTTAAACATTTTAAAAATTGAGGTATTTATCTACCAAACACAATTTTTATATTTTATTTTTGACTACTTGTTTAATTGTAGTAAAATATCTAAATAATGCCTTATAAACCGATGCGCTCGCTCGAGTCATTCAGTCGCGCCCAAGGGCTACTCGACGACGGACCTGTATCGCCTTTTGACGTTCGCCGCTCCCGACGATACTCGCGAATCGCACGTGATTTATACTAGGCCTAACCAGTTTTGAGACTGTGAGTACATTTATTTTTTTATTTTTGCATAGTGTTACACATAATGAGTTGATAATGTTATTCATATATATTCATGTGTTGCATTTAGTAAAATAGTGTTTAATTTTTAGGAAATGGGTCGAAAAAGTGAACTTTACTATCACGGAAAAATCAAAATCTACCCGAAATTGTTGACTCCAGAAAAGCACGTTCTATGGATATTAGAAACACCTCGTACTAAACTCGTAAAGAAGGTTAAAATGTTTTTATAGATACGTGTTATAATAAATAAACTAAAAAGTATGTTGTATTTATTTCATGCTGTTGCTACACCTGCAATGAAAAACCTAATGATAGGAAATTGAAAATTTTAATTAGATAAACGACAAGTTGGGTCGCTATACTACAGCATGTATCAGAAAGGTGTGATCAAATTTAAGAGTGTGATACAGGCCATCAAACTGAACAACTTTCTCTATGGTACCAACATCAAACACGCGAAAAAAATATCAACCCTTACAAAACTACCTACTCGACCCAAATGTATGGGACGGCTGGTTATTTTTTCGCGATTATGATGTTGGTCCCATGCAGAAAGTTGTTCAGTTTGATAGTCAGTACCTCATCCTTAAAGACCACACCTTTCTGATACACCTTGTATACTCTCATGGTCTGCGATCTTATAGTGAGGGAAATAAGTATAAGTCTCGAAGTGCACCGTTATCTACAGACCTCCCTGACGTTACCTACCTATTAGGTAACGCCGGGGAGGTCTGTAGTAGGTAAATAATTCATTATCTGCCTACTTTTCCCCAACGTTGTTGGTTTAAAGTTTGGTTTTACCGTTTTTTTTTTTTTTGAGAATGCCGTACTTGGTAACAATATTTTTATGGGCTACCTAAGCTTAATACATCACAATCACAATAAAATCCATCCAGTATTACGTAACCTAGTAAGTAAAAACTATGGAGTGCTGATATCAGCGGTTACGGACCAAGATTATTTGCTCGCGCTGCACACACACACTACGATTGTCCGCGATAGTTCAAACGCACACAGCCACATTGCGCTCCGATAGTTACCTAATCCAGTAGCGCGCCTAAATTGATAGGGGCTCTTAAATGTATCTTTGACATTGAAATAAGGATAGATGCACTCAAGTTAGTGTTTCTTAAGCTTTTAGAACTTGAAATTGAAAACTTCACAACACGAATAAGTTTATTTATTAAATTGGGCACTTTTGCAGAAACAAAGAATTTTACACTATCAATTTTAAAACACTATAGAATAAAAAAAACCTAAATTTGGTTCATTGTCTAAACGTTTTAGTATCGGGTGTTTCCTCCTCTAGCCCTAATAACGGCCCGCATTCGATCTGGCATGCTTTGAATGATGTTTCTAACATCAACTTCATTTCATTTCATTTCATTTATTTCAGTAACAATTTTTATATCGTATCGAAATGTCACTAAATAAAATACAAAATCATAGAATTACAATACTTAAAAAATGATTATAACAGTATCAACAAAATAATAATTTAAATGTTAAACTTTGCAAATAGTGAATTAAAAAAATATAGAAACAAAATATACACTATGATTCCACACGAATGTCAAGGTACATTGTAACACAAAGATGCCAAAAAAAAAAAAAAATAATACATAATAGAAATAATTTCTGTAACAGTAGGTAACCAAAATAAATTAATGAATAAATCAATTATTTACAATTCGCCAAAATATAAAAAAGAGAGAGATTAAAAGAATTACCCATTACAAATGTCAAATGTAGATTTACTGTCAATTATAATACTAATGATATATGTCACATAAATAATGTAAAAACAGACTCATTCATTGCAAAATTATAATTAAAAAATAATAATATAATTCCAGCATATAAAAAATTCTAATGTCAAAAATAAATAAGAACTATAAAAAAATTGTGATACCCATACAAATGTCAAGAATTCAAATATAAAATCAATAAAAATAGTAAGTTTAGTTATAATTAGAATCTAGTTATGTGTCGCAAAGATACTCATCAAGGGTGTAGTAGCACTTTTCTATCAAAAATGATTTTAACTGCTGCTTATACTGATTTATGTTGTATATTGATTTTAAGTGTACAGGTAGTTTATTAAACAGTTTAACTGATTGGTAACCTGCAGCATGACTCACTACTTTTAAATGAGGTTGCAACTTATTTTGTAAGTCCCTACGCCTAGAAGCTTCCCGCTTACTTCTTTCCTCTAAAGTTTCGAAATTCCGCAAATTTTTCATGAGATCAGTGAGAAGAACTAAAATGTAGAGACAAGGGACCGTAAGTATCTGAAGTTCTACAAAATACTCCTTACACGAAACCCACTGAGGGATTTTCACCATGGTTCTTATGGCCCTCTTTTGTATGATGAAAGCTGTATTTATATTGTACACGTAACTACCTCCCCATAGAGTGATGCTGTACCTAAGTTTTGACTCGACAAGCGAGTAATATACTACTTTTAATTGTTCAATAGCGATCACGTCGCGAAGACTTCTTAGGGCATAGCAAGCTGAGCTGATTGAGCTTTCTATCGCAGTCAATTCTATTTTCCAGGTTAGGCTTTCGTCAATGTGAATACCCAGGAATTTTACGTTGTTTACCAATGATATTTTATTTTTATTCAATAATATGTCAATTTTATCTTTGTTTCTCGAAGTCGTCCTAAATAGCATGGCATTCGTTTTACTGACATTTAATTTAAGATTATTGATACTAAACCAATGATGGAAGAAAGCAAGAGCATTATTTACTTTATTACTGAGAGTATCAACGGCTATAATAGCGTTCGTATCATCGGCAAAAAGTACAAGTTCAATCATCAACCGTTAAAAGACGGCAGCGGTCGACCAAAAAAAAATGGCCGGTACTGGTACTAAGCAGCAGCGGTCGAGTGTCGACGGGTGTCGTTTTTAGACATAAATTACTATTAAAACTTCTTTCTATCTCGCTCAAACTTGCTCAGAGTGTAGGAGATAGAACAAGACAGCCATTTTAACTCAATGCAAGAACACGAACGGAATAAAACGAGCGCCCCCGACCCCGCCCGGCAGTCGAAAATTCGCTACAAACGCAAGACGTCGCGCTCCGTTTGATAATCATAAAAAATGTTGAAAACTGTGTTGTGTGTGGTGTTGTGATATTAAAAGTATGCCAGGGTAAGTAATAAACATTATTAAACCTTGTTTTTTGTGAAAACAGGAGATTTTGACCAGAAATAGTCCTTTCAACAAACTTGGAAAACCGTTGGAAGAAATGCCTACACATTTGGCGGTAAATTGGCTCTAATATTGATAGAAATGCTATTTAAAGGCTGGTACGTGTGTTTTTATGTATCGTGCGATAGTTAATAGGCGTTTAATTATAAAAATATCGTATTTTGTTGTGTTCAATTCGAAAATGAAATTACGTAAAACTATCTGAGCCGTTACGCACGCGCTAGCCAATCACAGCGCAGCAGCTGATGTTCAACGTCACCGAAACATGGATCGTTGAAAAATGGAAACGGCATCCGTGATTTCTATTTTGAATATTTTTTGTAAATATGTATTTTTTTCTCGAAGAACAGGCTGTGACTTCTGGTTTTCACCCGATATTAAACCAATCTATCATTTGTTACAGGAAGCGACCCAGATTCCGACGAGAGCGGCGACGAGGAGGAGGTGGAGCTTCCAAGGGTGGTGGCCAGGACGCTGCAAAGCGAAATGGAAACACCCTTGGACGAAGATTTTGGTGGGCCTGAAGTGCCTGCTACAAAAAAAAACCTTATTTACATATGACAGTGTGTGTGTGCCGAGTGCCGGATCCATATTTTGTATGATCCTTGTGTTTTTTATGTGATTTTTTATTGAAATTGTTCGTTTTGATTGTTGATTTGTGTAATGTTTTTGTTAGGCAGCATGCCTTTTTTATGTGCCTAACGTTTTATAAATATCTTCAACATGTAGAATGTGAAATTACATTTCAAATTTAGGCAACAGAATTTAAACAGTGATCCAAAATTTGAGTGGGTGTTTTTTGCGCCCGTTTTCAAGTGGTTGTTTTGGGTAAGCGATACAATTAAACTAAACACTTCAGACCGCTCACATTTCGTCTGTGATAAGTATGTGAACCAAACATTATTATTAAAATGTAACCCAAGCCACTAGGCGTAAAGCATTCTCAGAATAGAAGTGTAAACAAACCCATTCTTTTGTTTCGAACACGGCACTCGTAAATGACGTCATGTTATTGTTAAGCTTGTGAGATGAAAAAAATGTATGACGACGTCTGTTCTTTTGTTTGTTTTATGTGTATTATGGTGTACTTGTGTAAATAAAACAATAACTTATTGAAATAGTGGTTTATTTTTTTTATTATAATTACCTATATACAAGAAACTGGTAAACATTCCCTCACACTGAACATACATTAAATTACTAATACATTTCAAGGCAAAACTACACATATCAAAAGTGTCTAGGGATCAACATATATTTTTGCAATAACTTTTCTCCTGATTGATATTAATTAAAATTTTCTTTAAGGATTCATCAAATAAAGTGTTTTCGTTTGTCACAGTAACGATAAACCAAGTCACCTTTGCATTAATAAAGAAATTTGCCATTTTCCTAATAAAGGGATTTTTGACATTTGAACCACTAACATTAAAGTTCGAAAAAAAGACTGAAATAACAGTTTTCTTTAAAATTTTATTGTGTAACTTAAACAATTAATAATCCGTGTTTCTACCGCGAACACTAACAACACAAGAACATCGGTTTGGCATACTCAAAATGAGTTCATCCAAATCACGCTGTGGAATGGCCGCCCATGTTCGTTGCAACAACAAAAAAAGGTCTTCTTGCGACTGGATACCCTCCATATTCGGCAGAGCTCTTCTCTGTAGCATATCCCATGCATGCTCAATCGGGTTCAAGTCTGGCGACTGAGCAGGCCAGGGCAGGACATTGATGTTAGCTGCGGCGAGAGTCTGTCTTACAACTCTTGCGGTGTGCGGTCGTGCATTATCATGCATTAACTGAAATAAGGGACCGATTTGCACTTGTAGAGGAACGATGACGTCTGATACAATCGTCTCAGCATAAATTTGAGCGTTGAGGTTGCCTCTGATCCAAATCAACTCAGTTCTTCCGCCGATCCAAATACCCGCCCATACCATGATGGTTCCACCACTATAAGGATGGACTTCCTGGCAGGATTTTAATCGCTGTTGGCGTCCAGGGGTTCTCCAGTGTCGTATACGTCTTGTATCCGGTCTCATACCAAAACGAGACTCATCAGAAAAGCACACGAAACGCCATTGTTCTTCTGCCCAATTTCTGTGTTCAAGAGCCCATTGATATCGAATCCTACGATTGTGCATTGCTATAGGTGGTACCCGTAGCGGTCTTCGGGAATGAAGGTTCACTCATGCAAGCGGTTTCTGACTGTTTGGTCGCTAATTAAGTTCCCTGAAGAGTGATGAAGCCTCACGGCTAACATCATGGCGGTTATTGTTGGAGCTCTTCGAGTTAAGATTTGAATGTATCGGTCTTGTCTCCGTGTGGTGCAGCGATACCGTCCTCCATGGCGCTCAGCCACGGTACCAGTGCTTCGGTAACGTGTCCAAAGTCGACTGATAACACTCTGACTTGTATTCAGAGCTAAAGCCACAGTACGTTGCCGGGAACCAGCTTCTATCATTCCCACGGCTCTGAGCATTTCTTCCCTGCTTAAATGACGTCGCCGCTCCATAATAACGTTGGTTTTAATCAGTAGTAGGGAAACAGTAGCACTAATAATGTCTTCAATGCGTTGTATGTTTTTATAGGGAAAATATTGACAGCTGATTTTCATCTTTTACTCGAATTTGATTCACAGTTCCTGATTCAAATTATGAAATGCACCAAAAAGGATCCATATAAATTTATAAAATCATAAATTTATTACAAAGCCACATCTCAATCTCAAGAAATCCGCATAAAAATGCTTGATCCCTAGACACTTTTGATGTGTGTATATTAAACTATACATATTCTGGTAGATAATTTAATAACAATTCTAATGATATTATTGGTTTCGAGCTAACTAACGTAGTTTAAGAGATATCGTCATTTGAATCAGTCGCGGCGAAATCGTATGCGACCACCCACGATGGCTACCCAGAACGGGCCCCCCCCGCGCGCATACCGCCGCCACAGATTACCGGAGCTTATTAAATCATTAACAAATAAAATGAAAAATATTGGTCCTAATATAGAACCTTGCGGAACTCCCTGTTTTATTAATTTAAGTCCCGATTTGAACACTTTTTGAGTATCATCTTGATTCACTCTAATTTCCACATATTGCTTCCGATTTTCTAAGTAAGACTTAAATAGGCATAAGACCGGTCCTCTAACCCCATAATGTTCCATTTTTGCTAATAGCAACGTGTGGTTAACTGTGTCAAAAGCAGAACTAAGATCGAGGAATAACCCTACAACCTTCAATTTGTCATTAATTCTGTCAATTACTTGCTCCATTAGCATACTAATTGCGTCACTTGTTCCAACATTTTTCTGATAGCCGAATTGTCTGTGATTAAGAGTTTTATTACGATTGAGATGCCTCAGAAGCCTTATCTTAAGTATTTTCTCAAAATTTTTTGAAAATATTGGTAACAAAGAAATCGGTCTATAATTATTTGGATCTAATTTGCAACCTTTTTTGTAAAGTGGTATGACTCTGGCTATTTTTAGTTGTTCAGGGAATACGTTCATTTTTATACATGTGTTTATAAGATGTGCCAGAGGTTCTGCTAGTATGTCAATGTGATCTTTAATAGTTTCTATAGATATTTCATCATGACCTGAAGATTTCTTTGTAGCCATAGAATTTACTAGTTTTTTTATTTCGGAGGCAGTGACGAGATCGCAAGTCATCTCTTGATCAACTCTTTTTACGCTGTCTTGTAGAGTTTTTATAGCTTGATCAGATGAATTAACGTCGCCAACTGTCTCTGCACCCTCGAAGGTGTCCGAGAAGATGTCTACTATTTGCTGGGGATTAGATATAATTGTATTATTTAATTTAAGAAGTATGTTATTATGACCTTCGCGTTTTGACTTTGTGTTCCTATGTCTATTTACAACCTGCCATATAGCTTTAGAAGATACATTTGCGATACTTAGTTCTTTACTGACTGCAATGCGTCTAGCTTTTTTCAAGACTAGTCTGTATATTCTAATATATGATTTAGTATATGCCCTTATATTCTCTGCACAGGTGACATTGTTTATGGTTTGTACTAAAAATCGCTTCATTTTACTAGATACTCTAATTCCTTTCGTAACTAGGCTTGTTCTTACTCGGACACTGAATGCAACGCTCCGAACTAGTTCAATCGTTCAAATGAACTAGTTCGGTATTCTAGTACTATTAGTTCATTTTAGTTCACTGATCATTAGAACCAGACTACCAGAGAGTATTTATTCACTACGTTTGATTAGAACATCAGTCGGACATATTGGAATACATAATTTGATTTTCCTTCATACTTTGCAGGCTTAGGACTGTCATTTCAATATAAATTAAACATTTTACATTAATTTCAATGTCATGCAATTTTGTAAAATCGAAATGGCGTATTTAAAAATCAAATATTTACAATGATCTTTGATTTGTTATATACATATTCTTTAATTTTGTTTTTTTTTGCTTTTTGTTTTTTTTTCTTTTTTTTTGTGTCTTATGAAATAATGAAGATATATTTACATAATATTTACATGAAAGTACGTTCTAATCGAATTAAAGGTTCCTGTGTAAAAAAAGCAACTGCGACACCTTGTTTGGTTTCAGAAGTGTTCTTCTTTCTCTCAAAACCTGCCATTCGAGAATATGCGTTCACAAGGAACGGATGTCGCCTGTAAACATAATCGTTTCAAAATGTATTTATAAAGATGTGGGTACACATCTTTACGAATGGCCCACCATTGCAGTGGATCATCCTGCCTCCTGACATATTCTTCATTCAGGTACTTGTCAAACTCTCGTGTACCTGCTGCAACAGGGTTTTCCGGCCTTGAAATGGTTTGTAAATCACGGTCAAATTCATCCCAAATACTTTCTTTCGTATTAACCAAAGCATTTGAGGTGCTTGGCGTAGGTGCGGACGTACTAGCAATTGCTGGTTCTGTAGGACTTGAATGAGGTATGATTTGTTGGCATATGCGGCGTTTTAAAATCTCACAGGCTATTTTAAAAGCCTCTGGTGTCCCTCTGCCTTTAAATCTTGGATCCAATATAGTGCTCTCAGCGTAAAGAGGGTTTTTTTCAATGTCACGAAACCGATCATTTAGCTGAGTTTGTAGTTTTTTTTTTTTTTTTTTTTTTTTTCCTTGTTAGTAAGAACCAAGTTCTTACTAGTTAATTGCAATCTAGCCTAAGAAGACTAATAAACAATTTAAATCTAACTTATTATGCTACGTTATAAATTATGTTAATGCTAAGAATAGTGTCCATAATTAGGTATGCACTTTTACACACGTTCGTAACACTTCCTTAGAGTCTGGTAAAATTGATAAAACACTTTGTTCATGTGTTATATAAATAGCACAACATTGTTACTATTATTGATTCACTTACACTACACTAATTCAAATGGTTTAGTTCTCTTTAGTCTACGCACTATGTCTGTGTTGTCTAACAGCTGGATTGCCTCAACATTCACGTGTCGATGGAGTCTGTGTTCGTGGGCTTCAGCAAATTTTTGTATGATGGTGGTGACGAATTCCATGTCGAGGTCACGGTGGAGGTCATCGTTTCTTATGTACCAGGGTGCATTTACAGCAGCCCTGAGTACTTTATTTTGGAACTGTTGAATTATTTTGACGTTGGTTGGCTTAGTACAGCCCCAAAGTTGGATACCATACGTCCAAATTGGCATCAGAATATGCTTGTATATTATCAACTTATTATGTATTGATAAACAGGATTTCCTTCCCAGTAACCAATACAAACGTTTATAACGAATATCGAGTTCCTGTTTTTTCTTTTTGATATGGGCTTTCCAACGCAGCTTGGCGTCGAGAGTTATGCCAAGGTATTTGGCTGTATTAGCATAAGGTATTTGCATACCATTTATGTAGAGTTTGTAGTGTCGTTATTAGTTTGTTAACCTCTACATGATCATAAGATATTGCCAACATGCGAGTCACGTGTTTGGATAAGAGTTGAATAAACACTAAAACTTTTGACAACGTGACATTTTTCTCTGCGCTAATTTCTGTGGTAACTTCATAAAAAGGTTTCAGTATGGGTACAACCTTTTTAATAATTTCCCATTCTCGAGACTGTAGAGAGAGATCGCTTCTTAAAAGTGCCAATGTGCTTATTACGGCATCTTTTACTTTTAAAAGTCTATCCAACATGTCATAACATGAGTTCCACCGTGTTGGACATTCCGGTTTTAATTTCAGCACTGGAAGACCCATTTGCTTCTCTATTTCTTGTAGTTTCAATAAACCCGAGGTGCTTTTTTTAAAATTTCCACTTCCACTATTGCTTTTACTTTTATAATTATAACACTTATATCATTCATTGCGCGTTGGACAACTAAGTTTAGAGAATGAGCGAAGCAAGGGATGGACCTCCAGTTACTCATTCTAATAGCTGCCAATATGTTGGCAGCATTATCGCTTACAATGCTTACAATTGTATCTGTGATACCCCAGTCTTGTGCAATTTGTTTTAAAAAAGCGATTAAGTTAGCGCTCGTGTGTCGTTCATTATAATTTATGCACCCGAGCAAAGCAGAACACAGTTTAGTGGTTGAATCAATAAAATGAGCTGTAACAGCTATGTAGCTCTCATTGGTACTGGATGTCCAACCGTCTGTGGCTAAGCATACAGCATGCGCTTCTGACATTTGAAGTTGTATTCTTTCAAAAACTTCGACATAGGTCTTAGGTATCAGTGTAGTGGTCAAAGTTTTACGTGATGGAAGCTGGTAACCGGGGCAGTGTGAGACCATATCTATTAATTTTTTAAATTCTGGTTCCTCCACCATACGCAATGCATGATGACCTTTAGCCACCATCTTAACCAACTGCTTATCTACATGCTCTACTTTGCGTGCCGAAGGTGGTTTCCTCATGTAGCTCGTAATCGGTACAGTTACAGTAGTAGTAGCAGTACTTGAAGCGATCGACGATATCTGTGGAGGTTCCTGAACAGTTCGTTCTGGTAAAAGTTCCGATGATGGAAAAGCAGCAGCAGTAGGTTGCCTCTGAACGCACAAAGAAATAGTGGGATGCTTGTTCTTCATATGGCGATTTAAATTTCCCATAGAACCACTTTTTATACTCAAATAACAAGAGCAATAAATGAAACCAGATATCGCTTCTTTTTGATCTTGTTGGTGCCATTTTACGAAAATAACCAACCTATGTACTTGATTGAGCCGTCACCGTAATAAAAAGATAAATTAAAAAGTTATAGCCATTATTAGCCAGATATTGCACCAGAAAGTAAGTTAGTCCAAGCAAATGATGAATTAAATTATTAGTTTTATTTATTACCATGCGCACACACAGTCCTTAATAAAATCCACACACAACAATACCAACCACGACATAAACATAGAACCATCGAAAAACAAATTAAAACAATTAATAGCTAATATATAGATGAGACGACAGTAATTAAAGTGAAAGTTTTATTTAAGAACTAACTGTCATCTGTCAATCAAAGAGCCAAGAAGGAACGGGCAATATTAATTTGTCCCTGCATTGTAAGTGATAATAGACCTTATTGTGATTGTCATAACAAAAAACTCGCAATATTTGTGAGTCGGTAATCGTACATCGTCCATCACGCTCACACGCATGCTTCCCTAATCTCTCAACTCGCTCAGACACTCGTACTTGTTCGTTCTGATTATTCGGCTCTCGCGAGTAGTCGCGAGCCAGATGATCACTGTAGTTCACCGTACTAAATGAACTACACTTCTCATCAAAAAAATCGAAACACTTTCGTTTTTATTGTTTTCGTCCTAATTTTTTACAAAAGAGAATTAATTCCATGAAAAAAAAAACATTATTGTGTAGCTGGCAGTTTGGTCATTACAGTAAGAAGAAAAAAATCAAAATTCGAAATTAGAACTTAATTTGTTTATCCTATAAATGAAATTAATCACTGTTTTGAGACGAATGTGTATTTAGGGTTGGAGTACGTTTCTCGTTTAAAAACTAAAAATTAGCGCTTGTCTTTAAACTTTTTGTTTCTTATTTCATTTACTGTGACTTTGGGACGTCTGAAAAAACTTTTTTTCCTAAAACATATGGATACTTCGCCCGCAGAAGCCGCCCAAGTGGTGGCATTGCTGGATTCTGGACTTAGTCAGCGTGTTGTGGCTGCAAGATTGCATCTAAGCTTATCATCTGTTCATAGAGTCTACAAACGCTATCGGGAGACTGGTTCGTTCACGCGCCGTTCAGGATCTGGCAGGAATCGGGTCACTTCTGAGCGAGATGATCGATTTATTGTAACAACTTCTTTACGAAATCGACGCCTTAACGCTTTTCAACTGCAGCAGCAGCTTCGCGTTGTACGAAGAGTAGCTGTAAGTGACTCTACAATAAGAAGAAGGTTGAAGGAACGCGGATTGGCACCGCATAAGCCAGCGAATGGGCCGAAATTAACTACAGACCATCGAAGAGCGCGCCTTAACTTTGCACGCGAGCACCTAACTTGGTCATACCTTCAGTGGAGCAAAGTACTGTTTTCTGATGAGTGTAAAATTATGCTGTATGGTAACGACGGAAGGAACAAGGTCTACAGAAGAGATGGAGAACGCTTTGCACAATGCTGCATTGAAGAAAAGGTCAGCTATGGTGGCGGTTCGTGGACGGTTTGGGGAGGAATCAGCGCCGACGGTAAGACAGAACTTGCCTTTGTGTCTGGGCCACGGCTGCCTGCACTAAACTCTCATCGGTACATCGAACAGTGTCTTGAACCTCATGTGATGCCCTATGCACATTTTATTGGCAACGACTTCATATTCATGCACGACAATGCTAGAGCTCACACCGCGGGCGTCGTACGAGATTATCTTACCGAAGTCGGTATCTCCATTATGGTATGGCCAGCAAGAAGCCCGGACATGAATCCCATTGAACATCTATGGGATGAATTAAAGAGACGAATTCGAGCAAGAGATCCAGCCCCAGAAACACTTAGCCAGCTGTGTTAAGAAGCAACTGCTAGCGCCACCTATGCCCCGCAACGAGCAACTCTCGCCTCTTCATCTGTCGCGCGCTCCGCAGTGGCAGAGCGCGCCCCCCTTCGCCTCTGCATCGGGTCGTCTGCAACGTCCGTTTCCGGACCACTACTTGTCTTAGAAGGGTCTCTGGACGGTCGCGTGTGCGCGGCGCGTCCCTATACGTTTATTACCATTGTACATTTTGATATACCTACCAATAAATCGAGTCACAGCAAATTAATAAAGAACCTCATTGAAAAGACCCGCTGCGTCCCGCACACAGTCAAGACACACATAACCCCAACATTGGTCCTTCGAGCCGGATTTAGAACGACGCGAGACTGACGAGACGCAGCCATCTTAGCGTCACAAGGAGATCCGAAATGCATCGTGGGAAAGGTAGCGAATCACGGTCTGGAATGGTATCGTATCCCGTCCCAACCTCTCCTCTTTCCAGCAATAAGGATTAACCAGTGATATTTCTCGTGTTTCAGTCGTGCGTTATCCAGTTGCCAAGTTGTGCGTCGCCGTGGGCACGTGCTGTTCAGAAAAATTGTAAGTACTCTTTCCTTTCGCAACCGCCAAAATGAGTGACGACGAAGCATTTCAGGATGTTGGTCAGGATCCCGTTAAAATAGATTTAAAATCAAAACTAGGGCAATTAAAGCGAAGCCGAAGCACGCTAAAGGGCAGGCTGACGCTTTTCGAGAAGTTTCTTTCAAAACTAGAAAAAGTAGATTCCATAAATATTGCTACACGAAAGGAACTTGAGTTACGAATACAGTCAATTTCTGATTTGTTTGGACAATTTAATTCAATTCAATATGAAATTGAGCAAATAGATTTACAACAGATAGATTATCGGGAAACGTTTGAAGAGCAATATTTTCGTCTTACGGCTACCGCGAAGTGTTTGATAAGCGATAACGACAATCAAACAAAAAATGTAGGTAGTGGCACTCCAAATCTCTCGTCAATAAAATTACCAGATATTAAATTACCTGCATTTGACGGTTCATTCGATCAATGGCTTGAGTATCGAAACTCGTATATTACCATGATTCATAACCGTAATGATTTAAATAGTATACAAAAATTCCATTATCTTAAGTCATCACTAAGCAGTTCTGCTTCGCAAGTTATCAGCGCATTAGAGTTCACAAGCGAAAACTACCTTCACGCGTGGAATTTATTGGAAAACAGGTTCCATAATAATCGTTTATTGGTTCATAACCATATGAAATCGTTGTTTAAATTCAAGCCGCTTCAAAATGAATCGAGTGAACAGATAAGAAAACTTATTGATTCGACTTTACGAAATTTACGTGCACTAAAATCTCTAGACGAACCATCTGATACGTGGGATACCGTTATCATTTATTTGGTTGTAGAAAAGCTAGACCCGGCCACCGAGCGCGAGTGGGAAACACATACGGGTTCACTGGTTTCTCAATTAAATGGTGATAAAATAAAACTACATCATTTGATGGAGTTTTTGAGAAACCGTGCAGATATGTTATCAATGGTTAATTTTAAGAAAAGTAATGTCGATTCCAAAGGTTCTCACAAAAAAGACAAACCATCAAGTCAACCTCATCACTCGCATTCTTACGTCGCCAAAGGTAAACAAACCACGGATAACAATAAACAGAGGCGCGTTTGTGAATTATGCGGTAATAATCATCATTTGTATTCGTGTGCGCAGTTTCTGAATATGTCGGTGCAGGATAGGTTTACAATCGTTAATAATAAAAAGGTATGTCAAAATTGTATTCGTTCCAGTCATTCGTTAAATGATTGTTCGTATGGCCCTTGCAAATTATGTCAAGGGAAACATAATACATTACTTCATGGGATGAACGCGTCCACGTTAAGTTCGCGCCCTGGGTCAACAGCTGATCCGCAGGTTCAATCGGAGAGTAATGCGCTGACGTGCAGCGCCGCGGTACAACCGGTATTGTTATCGACGGCTCTTATCGATGTTCTTGATGCCAACAGCCAATATCACACTGTAAAGGCTCTTCTTGACAATGGCAGTCAGAATTGTTTCATTACAGAATCATTATGCAATCGTTTAAAATTGCCGATTATACAGTCCACTGTTCACATTGCAGGTGTAGGACAAAGCGTTTCTAAAAGTTCTCACGCCTGTAAAATAAAAATACAATCTAAAGTTAGTGATTTCAATACAGAAATCCAATGCTTAGTTTTACCTCGAATAACATCAAAGTTACCTTCGTTGAACGTTAGTTGCGAGTGCATTCGTATACCTAAAAATATGTCACTCGCAGATCCCAAGTTCAATGTCCCGTCTGATATAGATGTACTCTTAGGCGCGGATATATTTTGGGACTTATTAAATAATAAGAAAATTAAGCTCGCTTCGGGTCCTACGTTATATGACTCGAAAATAGGGTGGATCATTTCTGGCCCTATTCGGAGTAAAAATTCGTTTAAAATAAACCAAGTACAATGTAATCTTGTTCACATTGATTCCCAATTGCGTAAATTTTGGGAGTTGGAAGAATTAACTGATTTATCGTTTGCGTTATCAAAAGATGATCGTTATTGTGAAACATTGTTTACAGAGACCACACAGCGTGATGCACACGGTAGGTTCACCGTGCGCATTCCTTTGAAGGAATCGGTCGATACGTTAGGTGATTCATATACCACCGCAAAGAATCGGTTTTTATCTCTTGAAAGAAAATTAAATCGTTCACCACACTACAAACAATTATATTGTGATTTTATGCGAGAATATGAGGCACTGGGTCACATGTCCCTGGTATCTAATGTTACCGAATTACTAAATAAACCACATTACATATTACCGCATCACGGTGTTTATCGTGAGCATAGTCTCACTACAAAATTACGCGTTGTATTTGACGCGAGCGCAACAACGTCAACTAATAAGTCCCTAAATGATATACAATACATAGGGCCGCCACTACAAAATGACATTTTTTCAATTTTACTGAGATTTAGACAATATAAATACGTCGCTTGCGCTGACGTTGAAAAAATGTATAGGCAGATTTTAATTGATTCAGATCAGCACAACTTACAGTTAATTGTATGGAGGGAAAATCCTGATAAACCGTTAAAATTATATACCTTGTTAACTGTAACGTATGGCACTGCATCAGCGCCTTTTCTTAGTATGCGATGCTTGCAACAATTAGCACGGGAATGTGATAATGATTTGGTCGCTAGAACAATTAATGATGATTTCTACGTCGACGATTTGATCACTGGGGATGATGACCTTGACTCACTCGTCGATTTGTGTAATAAAACGGCAGCAGTGTTGTGTCAGGGTTGTTTTCCGTTACATAAGTGGACATTCAGTCATAAAGTCTGTCCTGACAGTACTAAAGATCTTAACATAGGTAATAATCATTTATCTAAAACGTTAGGATTAGGCTGGTCCACAGAAAGTGATGAATTGCATTTCACTACTGAATTCACTCAAAGTGATGCAATAGTCACAAAACGTGTAATGTTATCACTCATTTCACAGGTGTATGATCCGTTAGGTTTGCTGGCGCCAGCAGTTATCACAGCAAAGTCGTTATTACAAAATTTATGGCTTCAAAAACTAGATTGGGATGAAGAGGTTCCCATTAAAGTTGCAAATACATGGCATAATTTCGTTTTTAGTCTGCAATATTTACGTAATATTAAAATACCTCGTTATATAACAACAACCGATTCGCGTTATAAAGAACTGCATATATTTACAGACGCATCTCAACAGGCGTACGGTGCATGTGCGTACATCAGATCTTGCCGTGATAGCTGTGAGCATTCTATACCTATCTCTGTGCATTTATTATGTGCAAAAAGCAAATTAGCACCTATAAAAACTGTAAGCATACCTAGGCTCGAATTATGCGGCGCGCTGGTAGGTGCGAAGTTATATAATAAAATTAAAAATTCTCTACGTTTAATATTCGATAAGGTTTATTTCTGGACAGATTCGACCATAGTGCAAGGATGGCTACGCATGTCCCCTCACTCACTCAAAACGTTTGTACAAA
The DNA here is from genome assembly GCA_932274075.1 of Diarsia rubi. Classification (NCBI taxonomy): domain Eukaryota; kingdom Metazoa; phylum Arthropoda; class Insecta; order Lepidoptera; family Noctuidae; genus Diarsia; species Diarsia rubi. Next base: position 7,942,147 of record OW026427.1, read on the forward strand.
ATCGTGTAGTACAAATCAACGAACTTACTGACGACATCATATGGCGGCACGTTAAGGGTACCGAGAACCCTGCTGACCTCATAACAAGAGGAGCCAGCTTAGAGTCGTTAAAATATAATAACAATCACATATGGTGGACCGGTCCAACGTTTTTACGTGAACCTAACACATTTATTTTCTCGAATAATAATGAAGAAATATTAACTACCGAATTACCGGAAGTTAAATCACAAACCATAATTAATTTAAGTTGTAATCAGTTTCTTCAAGTAATTGACCTTGATCGCTTCTCATTGTTTAATCGTTTACAACGGGCTTGTGCATATATCGCTACTTCGGGGAAGAAAGGGCGTAAAAGCCAAAATAGCAACTTTACAGGGGAGCGAAAAAACGTTTTTTTTTTTAAATTTTGGAAAATAACTTTTTTTGCAATAGAGTTAAATTCGAATGAATTGGTGATATTTACTTGCATTTAAGTGCTCTTTAATATCAAGAAGCTTAATTTTAAGTAGACCTTATGGTTTAGAAGATAGGATGGATTTACGACCCAAAATTTTAATAAAAATGGCTTTTACACCGTCTATAAATACGTACTATAGGACGTAAATCCACAAATATCTATAATGCTAACATACATCGTGTCGTATAAACCATCTTTAGACACTGAAAAGGTCGTAATGACTGCACCACTTATAACAATTATCGTGAGTAAACCTACAATTATTATAATTTTGTAAGATTTAATGTGGTGAATATTGAAATTAAGGTGCATAGAAGCTCAAAATAATAGCATAATAATTATTATTATCTGATTTATCATAGTTCTATATTACAAAATTTATTATAACGAATTAGGTTACCTACCTGTTAAGTTAAATGCACACGATTCATGAATAGTGAAACAAAAGAAAAGATTTAATTGAATTGAACTTTGATTATTTTCATTAATTTAAATTTTAAGTTAACTGTGATAAATAATTACTATCATCTAATATTAATTAATTAAGAAATAAATTAACTAAAATTGATAAAATAGTATAAAATAATGGTATGTTTGTAATTTATTCTACTAGGTAGGTATTGGTGTATTAAATAAATAAATTTAGTTAAGATGCAAATCAGTTTTATTCATTCATAAATCAAATCAAATTGACAATAATTAGTAATCTTCTTTTTTTTCTATTTCCTTTTCTGTTTTTTGTTTCGTTTTCTTACTTTTTTAATTTTATTGCTTGTAATCGTATTCTTCTTTACTTTTTTTATCTTTTACTTTCTTTTTATTAAAAGTCATTACGTAATAAATATTGTATTTACGACCAAATATTCTTTCATACTATGGTGATACGCCCTTATTAATTTGAAATAATTAAATAATGTCATATACGTCAATTTTTTTTAATAAAAATGGTTTTGGTGAGAAAAAAATCATGGGGGTAAAAGCCATTTTTTTGGGAATATTGAAATTTTAAATATACAGATCGATAGAGCGTCGAAAACTAAACAAAGTTGCATTATTAACTCATTTTGGCCAAAAGTGGCTTTTACGCCCTTTCTTCCCCGAAGTAGCGATATGTTACGATTCATAAATAATGTGCGTGCGCTCACTCCCGATGACGGTCGAAGCCGTAAAACCGGTTCGTTATCAGTAAGCGAATTACAACAGTCACTTACTGTGTTGACTCAATTAGTTCAACAACAGTCGTTTAGTGATGAATACTACAATCTTAAAAATAAGATACCGTTAAACCATAAAAATAAATTATATAATAAGATAGCGGGTTTAAATATATTTTTAGATGAATTAAATATTATTCGTGTAGGTGGTAGGTTAAACAACGCGGTTGACTTTAGTTATGATAAGAAACACCCGATATTGTTAAGTGGTAAACATCGTTTTACCAGGTTGTTGTGTGAATACGAGCATAAAAAATTACTTCACGCAGGACCTCAGCTTCTAGTATATTCCATGCGTGAACAGTGGTGGGTGCTGGGAGCTCGAAATTTAGCTAGGCAGGTAGTACATAACTGCGTTACATGCACACGTATGAAAGGTAGGACATTGACCCCGATTATGGGTAACTTACCATCCGAAAGATTGGAACCAAACTTTCCTTTTATGCAATGTGGTGTCGACTACGCAGGGCCATTGCTCATATCGGACCGCAAAGGCAGAGGTGCCAAGTTAATAAAAGCATATATTTGTTTGTTTATTTGCTTTACCACTCGAGCCATACATTTGGAGTTGGTTAGTAGCCTATCCACGCAAGATTATATCTTAGCTTTGAAACGCTTCATATCACGTCGCGGTAAGCCGTATCAAATCTTTTCAGACAATGGAAAGAATTTTGTAGGCGCTGAAAAAGAATTATCAGTAATTTTTGAAAATTCGAATGATATCGTTGATTTTACTAATCAAAATCAAATTCGTCTTACGTTCATACCCCCTTATAGTCCTCATTTTGGCGGGTTGTGGGAGGCGGGAGTCAAGTCCTGCAAGTACCATCTGCGGCGTGTACTGGGTGACGCACGACTGACACGCGAGGAATTTGAAACTGTGTTAACTCAAATTGAATCCGTCCTCAATTCTCGTCCTTTGTCCCCTCTCTCCTCCGACCCTACCGATTACCTTCCTCTGACTCCAGCTCACTTCTTGATCGGCCGACCGCTGACCGCGCCTGCCTGCGAAGACCTGACGATCAACACGCCTACACAACTTGGGCGCTATGCTCGAGTGGAGCTGCTGAGGCAACATTTCTGGCAACGCTGGTCCAAGGAGTATGTGTCCGAACTCCAGCAACGTACGAAATGGAAGACTGACAATGAGGACATCGCTCAAGACAGCCTCGTCCTTATCAAAGAGGACAGGCTTCCGCCTTTCAAGTGGAAAATGGGGCGAGTCACGCAAGTGTTCCCTGGGAAGGACGGAATTTCCCGCGTCGCTGACATCCGTACAGCCACGGGCACCATACGGCGGGCCTTCTCGAAAATTTGCCCGCTACCTACATCATGATCGTGTTCTTCGTGTTGGAATGATTCTTCCAAGGCTGCCGGCATGTTAAGAAGCAACTGCTAGCGCCACCTATGCCCCGCAACGAGCAACTCTCGCCTCTTCATCTGTCGCGCGCTCCGCAGTGGCAGAGCGCGCCCCCCTTCGCCTCTGCATCGGGTCGTCTGCAACGTCCGTTTCCGGACCACTACTTGTCTTAGAAGGGTCTCTGGACGGTCGCGTGTGCGCGGCGCGTCCCTATACGTTTATTACCATTGTACATTTTGATATACCTACCAATAAATCGAGTCACAGCAAATTAATAAAGAACCTCATTGAAAAGACCCGCTGCGTCCCGCACACAGTCAAGACACACATAACCCCAACATTGATCCAAGAAAATGCAATCCAAGAGGAATGGGATAATATACCACAACATGTGATCGTGACTCTCATCCGATCGATGAAGAACCGTATGGAAGCAGTAATAAGAGCTTGTAGCGTAGTGCTTTTAGAGGGTAGAGAAATGAGACAAGGAAGACTTAGTTATACATTTACTTAGCACTACACATACAAATTAGGGGTTCTAGAGTCTAAGGTCACGCACTGTCACTGAAGGTAGGAAAACGGTACTGCCCTGAGCAACCAGAAGACGTCGATCGCCACGCACGGTAGGTAGGCCGGGTCAGGCGGCCTCACGTGTCGGTAGGGACGCGCGGCTGGGCGGTCGACCAGGTGGGCAGCGGGCTCAGGGCAACTAGCCCTAGGCAGCGTTGGTGGTAGGCAGGTAGCGGCAGCGCAGGCGGCCAGTAGGTAGCGGCGGCAGGCCGCTGTCTACACGGCCACGCCGTCGTCTGGTGCCGGACGCGTAGGCGTCACAGTTTAAAGGCGGCTCGCGGCAGGGCGGCCGTGCAGATGCGTGCTTCTCACCGCGTTGGTAGATGCGCGGGAGCACAGCAGAGCAGCAGAACAGTGCAGCGTGAGCGAAGCAGCCCTAGTTGGCTAGCCAGCGCTAGGGACCCTGAAACAGCACCAAGGGGGCGCTTGAGCTCCAAGATGGTTCCTGTAAGCCCCTACGATGTGCGTGTCCCAGCCATGCGTTAGATGCGGCAAGCTCAAGGCAGTGAAGAAGATGGAAGATGGGTACTCACACATCGCAGTGGTTTACAGTGATTAGTTGATAGGTGAATAGTTTATAGACTAAAGGCAAGGCGTGGCGTCACATCGCCACGTGGTTCTCATTGACCGTTGACTCGCGTCGCCGGTTTATGATACAGCATGGATGAGCATGATTTAGTTTATAGAGAATAGAATAGGATGCATGCCATGCGGAGAACCATATAAACTATTAGAGCACATGTGCATAGTGAATAGCTAGGATACAGAATACATTGCCGGCAGCCATGTTAAATAGACACAAATATTACAAATAGATATGGCTTGCCGGGACATAAATTTAGCAGCAAAAGAACACAATGGCGGAGTTCACTTACCCAATAACTGGGGACTTATCTAGTAGGCTGCTCGCTTGATGTAAAAAGGGCAGAACCTATGCGTGCAGCCGTTTTTAAAGGAGGTCCTGAGTGACGTTCTCCCTCCATTGTGACATTACAGAACATTTAGGGTTGTACCTATAATTTAGTGAGGTGACAACTTTTTAGAATTAGTCGGGTTTTAGTGAATCGACTAATTTATGCTACAGTACCCCGCCTGCAAAGAAAGGATTTTCCCTAGGGGAAATCCGCTAGAAGGCCTAAACCACTTAGACTGACTACCTGTACGTACATACATCTCATTCGTGTGCTTTCATCCCATCTATCAAATATTCATCGTCAAACATCCATCAATCAAAGTCCGTCACTGACTTGAATGTAGTCCTAAGTCAGTGACTTACTAAACACACAAGAGGTAAACTAATTTAGAGTAGCTTAACTCAAGACAGTCAGTCGGAAAAACACAAGATAGAGCAAGTGTATCTCCTTGGGGGTCAGGTCACTGAGGTGTTAAATTGCAGGGTAATGTGTATAGTGTAGGTTCTGTTATATTTAGAAACAAAATTAAAGATCACCATTGATTGCTGAATACTATTATGAAGTGTAGAAGTTAGAGTACAACACTGTCAAGTGAGTGATGTACCTTGTATAAGTGTGTAATCCGAACATGAAGATGTAAAGTCTTCATATTCATGATTTAATATCAAGAAAAAGAAAACATGCAATTTAAATAGTAATAGAAAATCTTTAATTGATTTATGTTTTGTCTATGTTCTATGTCTATGATACATTTTATTGTTGTATAATTTTTAGTCAGAGTCCATAGTGAAGAATTTATAATTTCTGAACGATAAAATATTGACAAGCAAAAAGGCTAATATCCAAGGTAAGTGTCAAACGTCAAAGTTGAATAAAATTTTATAAGTCGATGACACTTGTTAAGTTAGGTTAGATATGACATATATCAGCATTATAGGTTAAATTTATTTGTTTAACATGCTTGGTTAAGAATTAAGTGATTAAGTTAAGTTGTAGAAGTCGTTAACGTTATGGTCTAAAGTTTAGTTATCGATTGTGTGTAAGGATTACGTGACATTTATGAGAGGTTTACAGAATGTGTTTATCAACAATCAAATGGCATTTATTTACTAAAGTTAGTTTGTATACAATACTTTATAGATTAATAGTGTGTATGTAGTTGTAACTAGTGTTTAGATTACAGCGAGTATTAGTTTTTTGATAGATTTGATATGTATTTAGGTAGCTGTTAGGGCTTGTTTATTGAGTTGCAATCCGCTCATAGTTAGAAAACACCTGGTTTAGAGCCAGAAGTGCTAGTCTTGCTACCGTGTAGGCGGTAGAAGATCCAACTGACTAACAGTTGTAGTTTATCAATGGTTAGCCATGATAAAGTTAGGTACTAAGGCGTCGGCCATTAGCACAATTAATAGTCCTCTATCAACGGGGTAGGCCGAGATGAGGTCCAACTGTGACTTTGGTCAACAGCTGTTAGAGTACCAATGGTGTAGGGCCATTGGTATGGGGAAAAGGGTGCTACGGTTTAGCGCCATTAGCACTTTTAGTAGTCCTCTATCAACGGGGTAGGCCGAGATGAGGTCCAACTGCGGCTTAGGCCAACAGTTGTTAGAATATCCATGAACTAGGTCATGAATGTTTTTTAATAGTGTGTATGTAGTTGTAACTAGTGTTTAGATTACAGCGAGTATTAGTTTTTTGATAGATTTGATATGTATTTAGGTAGCTGTTAGGGCTTGTTTATTGAGTTGCAATCCGCTCATAGTTAGAAAACACCTGGTTTAGAGCCAGAAGTGCTAGTCTTGCTACCGTGTAGGCGGTAGAAGATCCAACTGACTAACAGTTGTAGTTTATCAATGGTTAGCCATGATAAAGTTAGGTACTAAGGCGTCGGCCATTAGCACAATTAATAGTCCTCTATCAACGGGGTAGGCCGAGATGAGGTCCAACTGTGACTTTGGTCAACAGCTGTTAGAGTACCAATGGTGTAGGGCCATTGGTATGGGGAAAAGGGTGCTACGGTTTAGCGCCATTAGCACTTTTAGTAGTCCTCTATCAACGGGGTAGGCCGAGATGAGGTCCAACTGCGGCTTAGGCCAACAGTTGTTAGAATATCCATGAACTAGGTCATGAATGTTTTAGACACTGGTTTAGAGCCTAGTGTTTGAATTCTATAGTTATAGTTCTACTATATTAAGTTTTAAATTCTAGTTATACCTAATTAAGTTTTAAGTTATCCTATTCTAGGGTAGGACAATGCCTGCAATTTCAACTTTGCAGTTACTTTTCATGAAAGTGCAGACTTGTTAGTGTTTATAGTAACACAAACAACACAATTGTTTTTTAGTACACTCGCGAGCAACCAAATCGACTCAAGCCTTGTCGGCGCACACATACATTGATACAACTAAAATCATGAATGGAAATTATTAAAATGATATGTCGATCGAAAGCTTAAGATGTCAGCTTTAATTTGATATCATTATCATTGAAATCCATCCATCATTTTTGAAATAAATGATGTCTGAATGCAAGAGTAGGAAAAACGGGAATTTAGGAAAAAGGGTATGTGTCTCGTATTTGACAAATTAAACAAACAAAATTAAAAATAAAATTATTTTATTTAAATCAGTATTTCGTATTGCCCCCTCTAGCCCTAATTACATCCCGCAGTCTGTTTTTCATGGACCTTATCAATTTTTTGACATTTTCTTGAGGAATGCCGTCCCACTCCTCTAATAATGCTGTCTTTAGCTCGTCTACGCTTGAAGGGACTGGATTTCTGGCCCGAACTCTTCTTTTAAGCTCGTCCCATAAGTGCTCGATGGGATTCATGTCAGGACTGAGCGCAGGCCAGTCCATCGTGCGTAATTCGACCTCTTGCAGAAACTGTCGAGTGACTCGTGCCGTGTGGCAGCGGGCATTGTCGTGCATTAACACGAAGTCTTCACCGACAAACCCTGCGTAGGGCACAACATGATCCAGTAGAATGTCGGTGATGTACCGATCAGCTGTTAGCCCGCCTCCTCGGCCGCCCCCAGGCACGAAAACAAGTTCGGTTTTTCCCTCTAAAGAGATACCAGCCCACATCATGCAGGAACCGCCGCCATATGCCACTGTTTCAGCGAAACAACATTGGGCAAATCGTTCTCCCGGACGCCTGTAGACTCGGCCTCTCCTGTCACTGCCATGCAGACACATTCTGCACTCATCAGTAAACAGGACCGATTGCCATTGCGCAACGCTCCAATTGAGATGCTCTCGAGCAAATTGAAGGCGCGCTTGTCGGTGGCCTGCAGTCAACTTAGGGCCCGTCGCAGGTCTTTTTGGCGTCAAGTTGGCTTCCTTCAAGCGTCTTCTCACTGTCCACTCGCTGACAGCCACTTGTCGTACACGTCTCAGTTCTTGCTGCACATCAACGCCCGTAAGGTGTCGATTGCGCAGCGAGGTTGAGACAATGAAGCGGTCGTCTCTCTCTGAAGTGCACCGGTGGCGGCTCGTTCTTGGTCTCCGATTGAAAGCACCAGTCTCTTGGAACCGTCTGTATACTCGGGATACAGAAGACTGGCTCAAGTGGAGCTGGGCAGCGATTGCTCGCTGACTTAACCCTTGTTGCAACAAGGCAACAACTTGAGCGGCTTCTTCTGGTGTGGTATCCATGGGTTAGCGAAAACAAGGAATGCAATTTACGGAGATGTGTACCGGTCAACTTGTAACAAGCAACTGATAAGATAAACCGGAAGTGGGGGGGTTTTATAGCGGGAGCAGGTAGCGCAAGTCGTGGATTCCTAAAAAGGTTATTTACGCTGACGGCCAATTAAAATGTGTCAATAAATCAGCGCTTAGTTTTTTTTTAAGGTATTGATGTTAATTGAAAGCCTAATTCTTCAGCTTTCGAATGACATATCACTTTTGTAATTACCATTTATCGTTTTAGGAAAATCAATGTATATGTGCGCCGTCTAGGCTTGAGTCGATTTGGTTGCTCGCGAGTGTACATATGTAAAGTATCTATCTCAGGGTGTTGATATTTTATTGAATTTAGAACTGGCAAAAGATGAGCCCAAATGGTTAGCAGGCTATGCTCGGTATTCGGAGATATTGAACAAAATCCTGCTGGATTTTCATTTTTAAGGTATACTGCACCAGTATGCACAGTTATTTGATTACGTGAAGATGAAAAATGCATACTCTGTATCTCTACATTATGCTTACATTGGTAAGTTTCTGAAAAATCAACTATTATAACAGCTTCATTTTCTTTAATATTGTCAACACATTCTCGAAATGATTTTTGTTGATGTATCTTATTGTAATAATGTCTTTTAAACAATTTAGCCTCTTCTTGAAATTTTTGCACTAAAATTCTCAAGTCATCAGTCACCACTTCTCTTGTACTTTTTTTAGTTAGTGACTCAATCTCTACGCCTTCTTCATTTTTCTTTCTGTAAGGAACCGTTTTAACGCACCACTGTAGCCAACAAACGATTTTTTCGTTAGAGACGAATGACGAATGACGTTGGACGAACGTTAAACTTCAATATTCTTAGTGACACATAATTGGCAATCTCCGTACATGCACTCTTTAGAATTTAAATTATAAGCAATATCTCGCAGAAGTTCTTCAATTTTATTTGTTTTTAAAAGTCCAAGTTTGTAAAGCTTTGTTAATTTATAAGATATATTTGCATGGCGTATGAAGGCACACGTTTCTCTGTTATGTAGTTTTGGAGGCAACACGTAAAACGGACGGTGTCTAACTAACGTGGAATAAGATGCTTTGCCTCCTTCTTTTTTATAGATAGTGTTACGACAGTGGTAAAGAATAGACAGGAACTGATTCATTATTTTATTCGGACAGAGTCTCGACTTACAGGTTTCACAATCGAGCGCGACAAGACCTCGAAACTGAGCTTACAGGGCATTATATAGACTGATATCCCCACCGGAGGCATCCGGTAGTTATGGCGGTGTCTTAGCTTGACTGTGATTGGCTCGCTAGTCGTTGCTAGAGTCGCTTGGTTATGGTTGCCTGTCATAGGCTGGCTAGAGTGGCATGGCTATGGTTTGCTAGAGTGGCAAGGCTATGGTTAGCTGTCATTGGCTGGCTAGGGTGGCATGGCTATGGTTTGCTAGAGTGGCAAGGCTATGGTTAGCTGTCATTGGCTGGCTAGGGTGGCATGGCTATGGTTTGCTAGAGTGGCAAGGCTATGGTTAGCTGTCATTGGCTGGCTAGGGTGGCAGGCTGTGAGCAGGCTGTTGTAACATTCGGCCGTCCTGAAACAATTGCTCCCGCAATGGAAACAAGAAAACAGTGATTACAAGTCAGCTCAGAAAAACCAAGTTAAAATGGGGCAATAGACCTCTCAGATTTATGAAATCTTCGGTTTTCAATTATTCGTTCACACTACTGGTGCTATCAGACAAAAGCACTGCTACGATATGTTACAGCGGATACTGAGGGTAGGCGCTTCGTGTTCCATCCAGATTGTGGCCTGCTTTTTCAATTTGTGCCCTGTGATACTGGGATGGGAGACAATATTTTCCGTGCAGGCGGTGTGCATCAACGTTCTTCGTTTGAATTTTCAGACCTCGTCCTCCACAGTAGGTGACCGTTGACTTTTAAATGTAGCAGAGCGTCGTTTTATCGTAGGTTTTTTTTTTATTCTATCCCACTTCTGACTGTTACGACAGTGGTAAAGAATAGACAGGAACTGATTCATTATTTTATTCGGACAGAGTCTCGACTTACAGGTTTCACAATCGAGCGCGACAAGACCTCGAAACTGAGCTTACAGGGCATTATATAGACTGATATCCCCACCGGAGGCATCCGGTAGTTATGGCGGTGTCTTAGCTTGACTGTGATTGGCTCGCTAGTCGTTGCTAGAGTCGCTTGGTTATGGTTGCCTGTCATAGGCTGGCTAGAGTGGCATGGCTATGGTTTGCTAGAGTGGCAAGGCTATGGTTAGCTGTCATTGGCTGGCTAGGGTGGCATGGCTATGGTTTGCTAGAGTGGCAAGGCTATGGTTAGCTGTCATTGGCTGGCTAGGGTGGCATGGCTATGGTTTGCTAGAGTGGCAAGGCTATGGTTAGCTGTCATTGGCTGGCTAGGGTGGCAGGCTGTGAGCAGGCTGTTGTAACAATAGTATATAAATTTAGTATAGAGTCGGTTAAAAAACGTATTTGCATTTTAGTTTTTTCCTTAGTTTTGCATTCTTTCTTGCCCGCTGTAGCACGACTTATATCATCTCGCATATAAAAATTGTGAATCTGTTGAATAAGTAACTTTCTTTTTGTTGAAAAAGACATTTTAGTGCGAATTCTCCCTTTTATTCCGATAGCTAGTCCCATTTTCGTGGCCATACGATACTTCTTAGTTAAAGAATTATTAACAATTTTTTTAATAACCGATTTTTCTTTATGTGTAGACTCTTTGTATACTGAGCTGAGAGACTCGGATAGAATTTCAAATTCAGTAGGTGTCGATGGCTGCTCTTCTTCAATTGTTTGTCGTCTTGACTGGTTTTTGTTAATAACTCTTTCTTGCTTTAGCCGGTAGATTTGCTTTCTCATGGTTTCCTGTTTTTTTACCGACATATTTAATGCATCTTGGCAACGTTTTAATTCTTTTCGAAGTTTGATTGTCTTAAGTTTCCATCTCTTTATAATATGCTCGTTTGGAATTGTTGCTGCAGTCGGGTCGGTAATAGATTTATTTTTCTTCTTTTTATAGTAGCGATCAGAGTATTCTCTCCACTTCTGTCTTGTTTTTCTTTTTGGCTTTGGTTCTGGTCCTTAATTTTTAATTTATTTAATTTAACTCTCTCTAAATGTTTTTTTCGCATTTCCTCATACTTAACTGGATTTTGTTTAAGACGCTCTCTGTATCTTTTTTGTCTTTCGGCATTTGACACAGGAACCATGGTGTTTTACTGAAACGATTAAAAATGGTTTATGACTCGTCTTCCAAATTATACTTTTGTTTTACTTAATTATGAATTAAAGTTTTTCTTGACATCGATATTTTATTTATAAAGTAAACGTCGACATACCTATTTATACATATGTACAGACGCCAGCACATCAAGCTACTACAATCAGTCAAATTTCTTTAATAGATTTTCATAGACTTTATTACTAAAGCATAAGGTTCAAAGTTGATTGGGAAATTTTGACAGTTTCGGATAGCTTGACGTGCTGGCGTCTCACAGTGGTTCGAAATCGACGCTCCGTGGACATTGAAATCAAAATTTCTTTAGGCGAAAAATAAAAATCGGAACGTCTTTATTTCAGTTTTATTTATAATATTTGGTAATATGACAGATATAGACAGCACCAACTCCGAAAAAAAAAAAAAAAATTTTTATGAAGAAAAACACAAAAGTCGTTTTTTCTCACAACTTAATTTTAAGTTTTATTAAGTTGTGCTTATATGGGGTGTTGTCCCACATGAGGCGATTCCGAAATGCTATAACACGCACACCCATGCGCGCCGCTTCACTCACAGCAGAGTGTTGAATTTCGAGAAATTTAGTTAGAGATTTTTACGTTGATTTAGGTGTGATCTTGAAAAAAATTATAATAATAATATAAAACGTTTATTTTCTCTACACAAGTTATGTACTTAATGCTAAAATTTTACAATAGTGAATGGAAAAGGAGCTAACTTTGTGAGAAACTGGTGCCTGAAGTAGGTTTATATAAAAACCTGTATTACAGGTCACCAGGGCCCTATATATATGAGGTTTAAGATCATTTATTCTCATAAGAATTACATTATTCACTTACATGAGAATATGTATTCAAAACTTAACATAAAAATGACAAAAAGTGGGGTGTTTTACAAAAATTAGACATCGATTAAATTTGTGTTTTGAAGGTAAATTACAAATCATTATGGACAAAATGTTAGTTCGATACATGTAAACAAGTATTCTTACACCGGTAAGTGGTAACTGGATGTGGCTCGACACTAATGTAGGGAATGTGATTTTTTTATTATAAAGTTCTTAAGTAGCCTTTTAAAAGTGGTTTTGGATTTTAATTCTTTGAGGTCTCTCGGTAATTTATTAAATATTTTAGATCCTTCGTATACAATCGTTTTTCTGCCGTAGTTTGTGCGGGTTGGGTGTAGTTTTAAAAGGTCTTGTTCACGTCTCAGTTTCATTTTGTGTTTTTTAATATTTTTTGTGAAAGTTATGTTTGTGTGTATATTTTTATTTAATATTTTTCGAATTAGTATGCATGTATTATAAATGTATGTTTGTGTTATATTCATTACTTTAATTTTTTGTAAAGTGTTTCTGTTGGGGTAAGATAGTCATAGTTAAATAACGTTTTAAGTAATTTGTTTTGAGCTGTTTGTAGTAAGTTTGTATGTGTTTTTGCTGCGGTACCCCATATTTCTACTAGATAGTCAATATGGGGCTTAACAAGAGAAAAGTAGATTAGATAACGAACTTGGCGCGGTAAGCAGCGAACGATACCTCGTAGTGTACCCGTAAGTGATTGTATTTTCGTTTTAATTTTTTGAATATGTGGAAGCATTGCTATCCAGAATTATTAGCCCTAAATATTTTTCTTGATCTACTTTGTTTATGATTTGGTTGTTAATTTTTAATGGTGTGTGATTGCCGATTTTTTTATTTTTTGCTGTGAATATCATGTAATTTGTTTAAGCTGTATTGATCGTGAGAAGATTTTGTTGAAACCATAGATTGAGCAAGTCCAAATCGTTCTGTGCTTGTCTATCCAGAATTATTAGCCCTAAATATTTTTCTTGATCTACTTTGTTTATGATTTGGTTGTTAATTTTTAATGGTGTGTGATTGCCGATTTTTTTATTTTTTGCTGTGAATATCATGTAATTTGTTTAAGCTGTATTGATCGTGAGAAGATTTTGTTGAAACCATAGATTGAGCTAGTCCAAATCGTTCTGTGCTTGTTCAACAATAGCATCGATCGAGTGGCCAAAGTAGAATAAACATGTGTCATCTGCGTATAATGTTAGGTCAGCTTTTAGGCCAGTTTTATGGACACTATTTATGTACAGTAGGAATAACAGTGGAGCTAAAATTCAGCCTTGAGGCACACCGTATGTAATAATTTTGGGATCACTCTGAGTGTCACCAATTTTAACTACTTGGTATCGGTTTGACAGGTAAGATCTAATAATTTCAAGGGCATTTCCTTGGATCCCGATTTCCATCAGTTTCCTTAGCAACAAGTCATGACTGACTGTGTCGAATGCCTTTTTTAAATCAATAAAGATACCCATAGCCATTTTCTTTTTATCAATATTAAGCTTTATAGTTGTCACCAGGTCTATTGTAGCTGAGAGTGTATTTGATTTTGGCCTAAAGCCATATTGTTTTTCATATATAAAATTTAGAGATATTAGGTACTTCTCGAGGCGATTGTATAAGACTCTCTCAAAAATTTTGGATAGTACGGGGAGAACTGAAATAGGACGATAGTTGCCCGGCTCCGATTTAACTCCGGATTTAAATTGGGGTAACTTTCGCAACCTTAAGACTATTTGGAAATGTTCCTGATTTCATACATTGGTTTATGCAACTAGTGAGTTCATTAAGAATTAGGCTTGCTACATATTTTAGAGCTTTTGTAGTGATACCTTCTAAACCTGCGCTAGTGATGTTATTTAAATTATTAATTATTTTTAGGATTAAATCATTTGTGGTAGGTTCTAGATCAGTAAGCGAAGACGAGACAGAACCCGATAAACTTGTTAAAGCGCTTCCTGATGGGTGATATTTTACGGGAATTTGACTAGACAGTATCGAACCAACATTTACAAAAAAATCATTGAAGCATTCACAGATGTCCTTAAGTCAGTAACGATGCCATTTTGTGTCTGAAGTTTTTGCGGTGTGGATTTTTCTGTGAATTTATTACAGGACAAGCTGTTTATTAGTCCCCACATTTTCAATGGCTGTTTCTTGCAGCTTTCGAAGGCTTTCATGTAGTAGCTTGATTTGGTTCGTTGTATAGATTCTGTTGTTTCGTTTCTTTTCTTTCTAAAAGTGTCTTCCTTTTTCTTGTCATTTGGACTTTTTTTGTGTTGATTCCATAAAGTGTTTCTTTTGTTTATTTCATTAATGATTGATCTATTTATCCAGTCTTGTCGTGGCGGGTTTAACGTTTTGTATTTTGTCTTTTTACTTGTTTCTATGCTTTTTAATAGTTTTTCTTCCAGAGTTTCCAGGGCATAATCACAGTTTTCGGCATGGGACACTAGAATGGTCTTATAAAGCATTTCATAGTCAACTTTGGTGTAGCGAATCTTCTTCAGAGGTTCTGGTTTATAACGTTTTAATTCGAAGTAGATTTGTTTGTGGTCTGACATGGGTGTATCGATAATGGCTAAGTGGAAATTATTCAGTTTGAGATTCGAGCAGATGTGGTCAATTATACTTTTAGATGTTGTTGATTCCCTTGTGCAGTAGTCTTCGTCTATTTTGTTTAAAAATTCATATCCGTTTTCTTTGATAACTTCTTTATACATTTTTGTTGCACGTTCTGTATTTAATAGATTGAAATTAAAGTCGCCAAAGACCAGACCTCGCTTATTTTTGTTTAGCTGTTGGGAATAGGTATCTAAAAAGGTTTTGACGTTTGTTTGTTCCGGTTTTCTGTATACTACACCTATATCCAGAGTATAGTTTTCGATGTGAATCCAAAGATAATGATTGTGGTTTTGGCAAATTTCCTCAGTTTGACTATGTTTTAAGTTATTTTTTACAAATATTGAGACGCCACCGCCTCTTATATCAGTTCTAAAGTTATAATAATGTGTATATCCTGAAATCTGATATTTTTTTCCTTCTTCATCTGATTTTATCCATGTTTCTGTTAGGACCACTGCGTGTAAGCAAGATGGAAAAGCTTTTATCACACATTTTAATTCGTCAAATTTATTTAGGTTTTACAATGCTCCGCATATTTGCGTACAGAAATTTAAAAGACTTGTTTGTGGTTACAATGCTGCTGTAGTTATCGACCACTTGGTAGGATATTTTCTCGTTATTAGGATTAGTATGCTTATTTGTAGTAGGTGCGGTGGTTATTCGTTTTTTGGTGGTAACATCACAATTTTCGGTATGCCGTTAATGTATCTTATTGTTAGTGTTTTGTTTTCATTAATCTGTCGGCGATTAAGTTCATCTTTGAGATTTTGCAGGTATTTACGCTGTTTAGGTGTCTGATCAGAATATATTTTAATACTGTCTTGCTTTGAAGTACTTTGGTTACGCAGTATTGATTTTGCAATTTCTTGAGAATGCAGAAATACTTTGATTGGGCGAGTTTTGTTTGGATCATACTTTCCCAATCGCATGATCCTATTTGGTTCGGGATAATCCTTATCAATCGACTTTAGTAGCATTACGACCTCATTTTTATCATTGGTTATGCGTTCTTCCTTATTTGATGATGAGGATGGTTCTGCTATACCACTGACAATAATATTCTTGCTTCGAAATTCACGTTCGTTAAGTTCTGCAATAATGCTTTCTTGTGTTTCAATGGGGAGGGAAACTGGAGGAGATTGTCTATCTGAATTTAGCACTTGAACAGCCTGGTTAATCTCTTTAACTTTTTTCTTGGTATTGCAGTTGTCTTTCCGTAGCGATATTATATCTGACTTGATATTGCCTTGCTCAGCGGCAAGATTATCAGTAGTGGATTTAATACCGTCAATTCGTTCCTTGATTGTTGTAACATCTTCAGTGATTTTTCTTGTGAACTCACTTTGTGTAGTAGTGATGGTTTTTAGCATTGTCATCATTTCAGACATCTGTTTACGCATTTCACTTAATTCAGTTCGAATATATTCATTATCATCCAACTGCTTGCGTTTACAACTGCGCTGGGTGACTTTTGAAGTACCCGAAAATTCAGGTTGAGAAACGCTTGATAACAAATTCGGTTGCGAGTCTCTGCGTTCGAAGCTGGGGCCACTTCCAGTAGGCGAGCGTACTTTACTCATGATATCTTTGTAAATATTACTCACTCAGTGCTGGGTGCGACTGTTGCGCTGTGACGTCTTGCGAATGCTGGTGTGAGGTCAGAAAAATTTGAGCCCGTCTCTCTCTTGCGCCGGTTAACCGTCGATGATGATTGTGTTTTCACAATAATACTAACCGTAAATACTTATGTACAGTTTAGATTCACTTTGAACTACCTTCAGTTATATTATAAATCAGTGACAACTTTTGCGATACGTCTGCTTTGTAAGACTTCCCAACGTTGGATGAATATATACATAGTAATGACCATAGTGTGCTAATTTTATTAAAAATAATGATAAAAATGGAATGAAATAATGGAATAAACAATACAAAAAAATTAAAAAAAAACCCTCAAGTAGAGACCCATTTACAATATAAATAATTTTTTAAATATTTCTTAAGATAATTTAATTCGTTGTTGATCATGTCAGTAGATAAAAAGTTGACTTCTTAATTAAAATTTAAAAAAAATCAAACATTTGTACAAAAACTTATAACTAATATAGAAAAATACTAAGAATAGGCAATTGTATAATTGAGAAATATATAAAATTTACAGCAAAACATTAAAATCTAGTCTACTGAGTTTCATCATCGCTATCAAAGACTTCAAAATCAGAATCCATCATACTGGGCACCTCAACAAATTCAATGTTTTCCTTATCCATGGTATCCGGGTCAATTAAAAGAAGAGACTTCATTTCTTCAGTTAAATCATCTCTACTCTTATTTGTCAGTTTAGGGCGAATGCTTGACAAATATGGGTCTGAGGATACGATGAAACCATTAAAGATGCCTTGGTTTGTCGCTCTGCGACAAAATTTCCGCGTATGATGTTCCCTGAGTTTTCTAAAATCTTTGTCTCGCGCCTCAGATGCCTCTTCTGATAGCTTTTCTATAGGCAAAATATTGAAATGTTTTATTAATTGCCTATTCTTAGTATTTTTCTGTATTAGTTATAAATTTTTGTACTAATTAAAATATTATTTTTTACTTTATTAATTTAAGTCTATAATGGTGGCGATGGAATAAAACCAACGATGGATGACTTATAGGAATTTATTCTCTTTACTTCAACACTTTACAGACTTTAGCAAACAAGGTTAGACTTAGGTTAGACCTATTAGTGGACCTAGGGATGGACTGCGGGGCTATCCTATCCCTTCACCTCCTAGCTAGGCTATTCCTGAGGGCGACGGGGCCTCCGCTCAGGGCAAGCTTATGACAACAGTGGTGACTGCGGGGCTATCGACCACTGTGTCGTCTAAGTAGCGAGTGACTAGTTCCTCGGTGGTGCGGTTTTATATAGGCAGTTTGACAGATGCCAGTGTGTGTCTTCACCATCTCGTGCTTGTATGTAGTTGTAACCTTCGTTGACGTCACGGACACTTCTCACGTTGAATGTTAGATGTCGCTAGTAGTCTGTTGGTACTGTTGATGTTATCGTCTTATTGATGATTGTTGTTGTGTAAGTTGCGATCTACTCGGGTGGCGTAATGTTGTGCACAGAATCCGGTAGATTGCGTAAGGCGTCGTGTTATATTCTCCCCCTCTGGTACTCTATGGTCGTCCCGACTGAGTACCAGCACCAGTTTGTTTCCGCGGCCTTCCTCTTCGGCGTATCGGATAAGTTGGTTTGGATATCACGTTGTCTCTCTTTTCAAACTTAGTTATTGCTGACGTATGATACTTTCCAATAGGTTTGTCTGGAGTTTCTGAGTGAGCAATTTCATAAGTAGAGGTTCCATATTTCTTTAATATAACATACGGTCCATCTCGTCGAGGAGCAAATTTTGAAGTAAACTGTTTATCGATGTTGCTAATGGGATGAGATTCTATCAAGACTAAGTCTCCAACTTGGTAGTCTGGATCAGGTCTTCTCTTGCTATTTGCTCTTTGGCGGGTCGTTTCTTTGTTACACTCTATATTTTCTTTTGCTAATTCTAAGTCTTGGGCTAGTTGTTTTAACTTTGGGGTGATTTCTGCGACAAAGTTTTCTGATTCTACGACCGAGCTTAGATCATGTGTCAATTCATATGGTGTACGCAATTCTCTCCCAAATGTTAGGTATGATGGTGAGTAGCCTGTAGTTTGACACTTAGCTGTATTCATTGCGAATCTTATTGTTGGTAAAGTCGATGGCCAGTTTTTATGTTTATCTTTTACCATGATTGCAATTTGTGACTTCATGTCCCTATTTTTCCTTTCAACCACATTTGGTTCAGGATGATATACGGGTGTGAATATTTGTTGAATTTCTAAGCAATATGCTAGTTTTTGCATTATCGCTGATATAAATTGTACTCCATTATCGCTGATAATTTTCCTTGGCAACCCATACCGAAGAAATATTTCATTGAGTAAAATGATGGCACAATTTTCACCAGTTGCTTCATTTAGTGGGAATAATTCTACCCATCTTGAAGTAGTATCTTCTATGATCAAAACCCACTTTTCTCCTGTTGGTCCCTTTGGTAATGGTCCAAAAAGATCGATGGACAATACCTCAAATCGTTTAGAGTTTGGAGTGGACTGATATAAGCCTGCTGGTTTTTTATTAGTGGGCTTATATTTTTGGCATTCGACACATGTTTTTACGTATTTTATAACGTCTTTTCGTAGTCCCGTCCAATAAAAATTATTTGTTATTCGTTGTATTGTTCTTTCCACTCCCATATGACCAGCAGTAGGTGAGTCATGGAAGGCGTTCAGAACGTTTTGTATTTCATGACGTGGAACTACTAACTTTGCATTGTCGTTTTCTTGTTCTGGCATGTAAAGATATAGGACACCTTTATGGACTAGGTACCCTTTCTTAATGTATTCTACATAACTTGGTATTTCTTTTCCTTCTTCTAATATTTTTATGATACTTTGAAGGGTGTCATCTTTCATTTGTTCATCTCTTAACTGTTTTTCATTGTATTTAGGTAAATCTAACTCTGTGGTGCATATTATGCATATTCCATCATGCTGCTCACACGGTGGTCGAGACAATGTATCAGCTACTACATTAGTTCGTCCTGGAGTATATTGGATTTTAAACTCGTATGGTTGCAGCTGTAGAGCCCATCGTGCTAAGCGACCAGTAGGTGTTTTAAGAGTCATTAACCTTTTCAACGGTTGATGATCTGTAATAGTGATGAACTTTGTTCCTTCTATAT
The DNA here is from genome assembly GCA_932274075.1 of Diarsia rubi. Classification (NCBI taxonomy): domain Eukaryota; kingdom Metazoa; phylum Arthropoda; class Insecta; order Lepidoptera; family Noctuidae; genus Diarsia; species Diarsia rubi. The sequence goes on from OW026427.1 coordinate 7,961,858, forward strand.
AGCCACGAAATTTTGCAATTGCCCATACTATGGCTAGTGCTTCCTTTTCTGTGATACTGTAATTGCGTTCAGCTTGTGTTAAGAGTCTACTTGCGTATTCCACAGGGTGCTCATTGTCCCCCTCCCCCTGCACTAAAGCTGCGCCAATGGCATACTGACTGGCATCAGTCTTGATAGCAAAGGGTAAATCGTCACTTGCCTGTTTTAACACTGGTGACGTAGTCAAGGCATTTTTTAATTTCATAAATGCTTCTTGTTGCTCTTGTTCCCACTTCCAGCTTATTTTCTTCTTCGTTAGTTTAGTTAGTCTAGCAATATCCGCAAAATTATGAATAAATCTCCGATACCATGACGCGGTTTGTAAAAACGATATTAATTGTTTTAAGTTTTTAGGCGCCTGACGGTTTGCAATAGCAGAGATTTTCTCTGGGTCGGTTTTGATACCGTCAGAAACTATAAGGTGGCCCAGGTATTTAATTTCTGAACACATAAATTTACATTTCTTTCTGTTGGCTCGAAGCTTGTATTCTCTAAGTTTAATAAATACTTCTCTTAGGTCTTTTACATGTTGACTGAAAGTACTAGATCTTATAATTAAATCATCTAAATAACTTAATACACACTTCGCGTGCAATCCTTCTATGAATTTGTCCATTAATCTTTGGAACGTAGCAGACGCGTTTCGAAGACCGAACGGCATTCGCTTGAAACGGAACGTTCCAAATGGTGATACAAAGCTTGTTTTATCGTAATCATCTGGATGTACCATTATTTGCCAGTAACTGGACTGTAAATCAATTGTTGACATGTATGGCATCGCTTTTGCCTGATGTAATAAGTCGTCAATACGAGGCAACGGATATCTGTCTGGTTTAGTTATCTCGTTGAGCCTTCGATAATCTACGCAAACTCGAACATCGTTTTCTCCTTTTGGAACTAGAATTACAGGTGCTGACCATGGGGAATCGCATTCCTCGATAACGTCATCATTTATCATATCATCCAGGTTTTCTCTTAATTGCTTTTGCCTTGTTGGTGACAACCTGTAGGGCTTAACACTAATAGGAGGATGATTGCCTGTGTCGATTCTATGTTGTGTAAATGGAGTTGGTTCCGTGTTTTTCTCAAAGATGTCGCTGTGCTCAATTAACAATTCATTGAACATCTTTTGCTCATTATAATAATATAATAATAATAATATTCCACAACTATCACACAACGCCATCTAGTCCCAAGCTAAGCAGAGCTTGTGTTATGGGTACTAGACAACTGATAAACATACTTATATATTTCTAAATACATACATATTATAGATAAATTACACCCAGACACAGAACAAATGATCGTGCTCATCACACAAACATTTGTACTGGGTGGGAATCGAACCCACGACCTCCGGCATAGCAGTTGGGTCACTAACCACTAGACCAACAGGCCAGTCAAAATTGTTTGTAAGTAAGGTTCCTTCATCGGGGTTTAAATGAAGATCAACAGAATACAAAGAAGTTGGGTTCATTGGTAAATAAACAATACGTGGATCAATACAAGATTTGCTGTCAGCGGGTTCCCGTGGACGTGTAGGACCTGGTGGCGTGTCAAATTTATGCAATGTCCATTTTGGTCGTTTCACTGGTGGACTGTTTTGTACGTCGGATGCTGTCGGTGTAATGGGTAACGGTGACAACATGCCAAGCTCATTAGCCCAATGGATGAACTCTGACACCGCCTTAATTTCCACTGGCTCCTGTCTCACTTCAAATGTCATCCGCTTTACTGGCGTCATTGTTCAGTTGGATGAAGTCGTAATTTGTTTCTGGTTCATCAATAAAGTTCCAACAGCGTTGCGGTGCATAAAGCATCATTCCTGCCTGTTCTAGGAATTCGATACCTAGCAACGTACGGTTGTCAACAGCTTCTGGTATGACTGACAATGTTATTGGTAATGTGCGTTTTCCAATACGTATGTCAGTTGTCGTTGTCAACAAGTTTGACTTTTTCACCGTTCCATCTGCCAATTTGATGTCGGTTATTTGCTGGTCAAACTGTGTTCCTTTACGTAACAACGTCTTGTATAGTTGCATACTTGCAATACTGCGACGGGCAGCAGTATCTATGTATACATAGCCTTCTTCCCCTTTTATATTTACCCTTATTGTCGGTATTTTGGCTTGTATTTTTAAAGTACACACATCAAAAGTGTCTAGGGATCAACATATATTTTTGCAATAACTTTTCTCCTGATTGATATTAATTAAAATTTTCTTTAAGGATTTATCAAATAAAGTGTTTTCGTTTGTCACAGTAACGATAAACCAAGTCACCTTTGCATTAATAAAGAAATTTGCCATTTTCCTAATAAAGGGATTTTTGACATTTGAACCACTAACATTAAAGTTCGAAAAAAAGACTGAAATAACAGTTTTCTTTAAAATTTTATTGGGTAACTTAAACAATTAATAATCCGTGTTTCTACCGCGAACACTAACAACACAAGAACATCGGTTTGGCATACTCAAAATGAGTTCATCCAAATCACGCTGTGGAATGGCCGCCCATGTTCGTTGCAACAACAAAAAAAGGTCTTCTTGCGACTGGATACCCTCCATATTCGGCAGAGCTCTTCTCTGTAGCATATCCCATTCATGCTCAATCGGGTTCAAGTCTGGCGACTAAGCAGGCCAGGGCAGGACATTGATGTTAGCTGCGGCAAGAGTCTGTCTTACAACTCTTGCGGTGTGCGGTCGTGCATTATCATGCATTAACTGAAATAAGGGACCGATTTGCACTTGTAGAGGAACGATGACGTCTGATACAATCGTCTCAGCATAAATTTGAGCGTTGAGGTTGCCTCTGATCCAAATCAACTCAGTTCTTCCGCCGATCGTAGGTTATGTTGAGTAGTCCGTAAACATAGTCTAAATGTTCCTCTTCCTTATTTCTTTTAGCTGGTAATTGTGCGAGTAAGGCACGTTTTTCACACACAAACGCGTCAATTGTTTCTGTGGTTTGTTTTTTTGAATAAATTTCCAAATAAATTTCGTGTGGCTGCATTTTCGGCGCAAAAGCAGACTTAATGGCGTCGAGAGCTTGTGTCCACTTTTTAATGTCGCCTTTTACACCGTTCCACCACGTAGCAGCAGTACCAGACAATAACAAAGTTAAACCTTCCAAGGCGTCTTCGTCACTGATTTTCTCTATCTTTTTGTAGACTGAGATACTGGTCACAAATTCTTCTACTTTATTAAAATTTCGTTCACCGTCGTAACGTTTTGTGCACGCAGCAAAACTTTTAAAATGTTTATTTGCACTTTCGTTCGCTTCTGTCACTTTTGTTAAGAGTGCAGTGAATTGCTCCTGAGTCAACGTCACCATTTCTTGTTTTTCCTCAGACATGTCAATACTGTCAAAATAATATAAATGCTCTTGAAAAAACAGAAGCCTACCCTGGCTTCTGTTTATCCGCCAATATGTAGGTACACCGTCAGAAATGTGGGTACTCCGATAAAATTGTTGCGGGTAGAAGAAGATTTTTACGTTGGGCGCCAATATAATGGTGGCGATGGAATAAAACCAACGATGGATGACTTATAGGAGTTTATTCTCTTTACTTCAACACTTTACAGACTTTAGCAAACAAGGTTAGACTTAGGTTAGACCTATTAGTGGACCTAGGGATGGACTGCGGGGCTATCCTATCCCTTCACCTCCTAGCTAGGCTATTCCTGAGGGCGACAGGGCCTCCGCTCAGGGCAAGCTTATGACAACAGTGGTGACTGCGGGGCTATCGACCACTGTGTCGTCTAAGTAGCGAGTGACTAGTTCCTCGGTGGTGCGGTTTTATATAGGCAGTTTGACAGATGCCAGTGTGTGTCTTCACCATCTCGTGCTTGTATGTGGTTGTAACCTTCGTTGACGTCACGGACACTTCTCACGTTGAATGTTAGATGTCGCTAGTAGTCTGTTGGTACTGTTGATGTTATCGTCTTATTGATGATTGTTGTTAAGTTGCGATCTACTCGGGTGGCGTAATGTTGTGCACAGAATCCGGTAGATGGCGTAAGGCGTCGTGTTATAAGTCAACTTTTTATCTACTGACATAATTTACTAACAACGAATTAAATTATCTTAAGAAATATATAAAAATTTATTTATATTGCAAATGGGTCTCTACGTGAGTGTTTTTTAGTTTTTTTATATTGTATATTCCATTATTTCTCATTATTTTTAATAAAATTAGCACACGATGGTCAATTACTTTGTATATTTTTCAAGATCACACCTAAATCAACGTAAAAATCTTTATCTGAATTTCTCGAAAATTCAACACTCTGCTATGAGTGAAGCGGCGCTCATGGGTGTGCGTGTTATAGCATTTTGGAATCGCCTCATGTGGGACAACACCCCATGTAAGCCGCAGGCTTTAAGTTTTATTAAGTTGTGCGAAAAGACGACTTTTGTTTTTCTTCATACAAAAAAATATTAAATATTTTTTTTTTCGGAGATGGTGCTGTCTATAGCTGTCATATTATTAAATATTATAAATAATACTGAAATAAAGCCGTTCCGATTTTTATTTCTCGCCTAAAGAAATTTTAACTTCAATGTCCACGGAGCGTCGATTTCGAACCACTGTGCGTCTGTATAAAGAGTGACTGGTAATTAGTGACCGATACCTAAACACATGAATGTGCTCATGATAACAAACAACTTCAACAATCGTGAAAAAAAATCAGCTGCCCCATACATTCATGGTTCGCATAACTCGTCAAAATGTAGGGGTAGCTGATTTTTTTTCGCGATTTCAGGTTTGGTCCCATAGTAAAAGTTCTTTGTTATCATGAGCACCATCATGTGTTTAGGTATCGGTCACTAATTACTAGTCACCCTATATAGGTATAGTTACCGACACGTAAGTTGGCTAAGGATTACGTAATGGAGGAAGTGCGCGCATGTAAAAAATGTAGTTTAAAAAAACACGCGTCAATTTAATAATTTTAGTGCGTTTGATTAATTCAAAAAACGTAGAGCACTTTTTAGTTATGCGTACTTTTAATTAATTTAAACAAAGCGCTTCACGCTTTTTGAACTAATCTTTGGATATAAAAGAAGTGACAAGCTGCATATCTTACTAATACAAGTCAATTTAATTATTTTATAATTTTTAGTGCGTAAGCGTAAAACATTTTATTTTCTACTTTTTAGCCTAGTATATTCTTCATTTAGTTATTAAGTCTAAAGTCAACGAACTTATGACTTGACCGGTTTAATAGTAGCCACTAGAGTTCAACTATCCACATCCTGGCTCTATCATCAGACGCTCAACACCAAGTGCAGTCTATTGGACTCGTCAAAACTAATCACATGAGCTCAAACGCGAGGGGTTTACTAGTAGGCATTAAGAGTTCCACTTCCACTTCCTGGCTCCATCATCAGACCCTCAACATCAAGTGCAATATATTGGATTTATCAAAACGAATCTTATGAGCCCAAACTCGAGGGGCTAACTAGTAGATACTTAAGAATTCCAGTGGCACCATCTTCAGACCCTCGTTATCAAGCCCAATCTATTGGACTCATCACAGCGAATCATATGAGCCCAAACTCGAAGGTTTCACTAGTAGCCGCTGAAGAGTTTCACCATACAACTCCTGACTCCATCATCAGATCAGCTCCAAGATACCAAATTATTGTATTGTCACCAGGCCCGGATAAATGTGCAAAATTTCGAATTAATCTGAAGATTTAAAGTGGGTAAAAATCGAGCTCAAAGATTCCATTACATACAAGCATACATACATACAGGGCCCCAAGTCTGCTATTTTTTAAAAATTCGTCATTCCAACACGATCTCATTGTTTCATACAATGGAGTGTCAGTGGTTGACCATGGGAAAGTCTTGACGCCATTATGACGCCATTATATTAGTAGATTACCAAACTTGTCAAAATCAAAAATTATGAAATCAATGATAGACCATTCCGACACTATTGTAATAGCAGACTTGAGGCCCAGGTGAAGCTGCGCCACGGCGCCCTCACCTTCCGTCTGACGCAGGTCCTCACCGGACACGGTTGTTTCGGGAGGTACCTGCACCGAATCAGGCGGGAGGAAACGCCCGGATGCCACCATTGTGAGGATCGGCCGGAGGACACGGTGGAGCACACAGTGGAGGTGTGCCCCGCTTGGGCGGAGCCCCGCCGTGTTCTCGTAGCGGCTATCGGCGGCGGCGACCTCTCGCGCCCGGCCCTGGTGCAAGCCATGGTCCGGGGCGAGGAGGAATGGGACGCCGTCGCCTCCTTCTGCGAAGCAGTGATGCTGGCGAAGGAGGTGGCGGAACGCGAGAGGGAGAGAACCTCTCGTCCCAGCCGCCGCGGGAGGCGCTCCGGGCGTTGGGGGTCCCGCGATGACCTCCGGCCACCGTAGACGCGGGCCTGTGGACGGTGAGTGATGGGCTAACTCGCCGTCCGTCACGACGAAAACAGGCCGTGTCGACGGCGCGTTCGTGTTCCACGCGCGCCTCAAAGAGATGTCAGCAACTTGGGAGGGGCCCGAAAGGGCCGACGCCTGTCGGGGCCGCGGGTAGTCCACGGTTATCGCGGCCTCGACATAGAGGGCGAAGAAGGAACATGGGTGGTTTTTAGTCAGTAGAAGTCTGACACTCCCTTTCGCTCTGCCCAAGAGCGGGAGGGGTTATTCGATGATTTTACACCCACCAAAAAAAAAAAAAAAAGGCCCAGGTGAAGCTAATATAAGCGTGTTAAAAATGTATGAAATTGTGCGTGCGCGAACTTCCACCACTACAACATCTTTGTCCAACTTACGTGCCCGTAACTGTAGTTACGTACTTTTTGTTTATGTGAACTAAGCTTAACAATTTCTCAGTTTGTAACGTAACGCATTATAACGAAAATGAGAACAAAATCTGAGAAATTATAACCTCTAAAAATATTTTTACGTAAACCACGTGTTTACCACGCAAGCACTGGGCGTATTCGTTAAGATAATACAAAAAACAAGAAACCAACATAGTAAGTAAACAAAAAATATAATAACTTACCACAATAACAGTCGTTTAACACCCTGAGATATTTTTTGTACATATGCTTTTGATACAAGTCTTGAATTTTCGACTACGGCGAAAACATAATGGCTGCCGTGACTGTGGTTTTGACGTGAGTAATAGTGTTGCCAGAATAGGAAAAAATATTTATACCAATTTGAACAATTGCGTTTACAATTTTAGTGCGTGTTACTAACCCTGAATAACGAAACTTCATAATTTTGGGACAAAGTTAGTTTAATTAAAATAAATTCTTCTATAAACGATTTACGAATAAAATTGGTCCTATTTAGTTACTTGATTTATCAAGAATAATATAGCTACAGTCAATGTTAAATAAAGCCATGAATATTCGTAACAATTCATCTCTGAAAATCTGTAATAGTCAATGGGACACTAAAAAAATGTATGATGATATTTGTAACAATGTTTTGACACTCAAAAAATATAGTATTTTAATGAATATTAAAGTCAAAATACCAGAAAAATCTTCATATTAGTAGACTAACATAACAACAAGGGGAAAAAAAGAAAACATGTCATAATATTACATATTTACTTTAATGTGAAGTAGCGGGACAAGAAAAGATAACAAATGTACACTTTTTCTGAGTATGACCCTGATAGTGGATACATGAATGGGCCCTATATCATGATGCTACTGGAAAATCCAAGAACCCCATTTTTTTTTTTTTGGTGGGTGTAAAACCCTCTCTTGGGCAGAACGAAAGGGAGTGTCAGACTTCTACTGACTAAAAACCACCCATGTTCCTTATTCGCCCTCTATGTCGAGGCCGCAATAACCGGTGGACTACCCGCGGCCCCGACAGGCGCTGGTCGGCCCTTTCGGGCCCTCCCATTTTGCTGACATCTCTTTGAGGCGCGCGTGGAACACGAACGCGCCGTCGACACGGCCTGTTTTCGTCGTAACAAAGAAGTGATAATGAAATCACAAGAGACATTAATCCTGTGCGAAGACAGTACATTTCAAAACACATTAATATGGTATAATTTAATAAGTCAATATATTCCTAAAAAAAACCAATGCTTTATATTGTTTTCTTAGTCACAAGAAATGTTTCACATAATGTTAAAAATATACAAAACAATCAAAAATTCTAATTCTGCTTGTAATATTGCATTTGTTAATTTTCTTCTGTTGTAACTGCTCTTCTTTTATTTTGCCCTCGCGTTTCTTTTTTTCATAATCTCCAACAAGTCAAACTTACTTTGCTGAACTCGATCCTGCAAAGATATTGTTCGAGTTTTAATCGAACACTCAGCTAAAATGCTTAATTGCATCGAATGCAAGTATGCACAATATGCACATACATTTTTCACAGAAGCTGAAGAGGATACAGTTTCTGAATCTAATGCAGAGAATGGTAGGTAGAACAGACATTACAAGTTAAATAAAACATTTAATTCATACCTACTGTGATATCAATTTTGTACAGTCATTGATATCATCAAAGACGCGTTACAGAAAAAATGTGATTGATTCAAGTGCAGTAACAGTTGACTATACTGGCCTTAGTACTAAAGTTTTAGGAGCCAACTCTGAGACTTTTTTTACTGAACGAGACATAACATTGTTCGAGAAACTCTTGTATGTCTTGGCTTGCGTCTTTTACTGCTAGTTGCAAACAATGCGCAGCACACCGTATGCTTACAACTTTACGTACTACAGTGTTATCTGCTTCGATTTCCAGCTCCAAGTTTAGCGTATTGTCCTCACTGTCTGTTTCAAATAATACACCACCTCTATCCTCGTTCATAGATTCATCGGATTGGTTGATGGATTCATCTAACAATTCGCTGACAGATTCGTCAATTCTGTTTACCATGCGCAACATGTTTGCTCCGTTGTCTGTTGTTACAGTCAATATTTGTTTGAGCTCTATTCCAAAACGGCTTAGGGACATAGCAATACGTTCTTTTAGGTAGTCTCCGGTATTTCTGTCGTGCAACTCAAGAACGCTCAAGTTACGGAGAACGATCTTTCCATCTATAACAAAAAGGGCCATTAATTAAAGTTGCAGAAAATACTTACTTCACACTAAGTGTTGGTGATTACTTACTTGAAATATATTGAATATTTAATCCCAAAAATCTTCGTAGCTTAACTGATGCTACGTCCACTTTGAGCGCCAATAAGCAATGTTTTAATGCTTTGAAAATTTCTTGCCGAACTCCGTAGGCCATTTGTCGTATGTTTTCTTTAACGTTCTTTACGTTAATAGCCTGCTGCTCTTTTTGGCTCATGGCAGGAATCAACTAACAACGAAATATATCCATTGTTTCAGCACGTCATTATACAGGAACAACACGGCTTTGTCAAACACAGATCTACTACCACAAACCTCTTATCTTTTTCTAGTTTCTTGTTTGACAGTTTTGATGGTAATGAGCAGGTGGGCACTGTGTATACAGATTTTTGCAAGGCCTTTGACAAGGTGGATCACGAATTATTACTCAATAAAATTGCCTTCAACGGAATTAGAGGTAACTTGTTGCGCTGGTTCACGTCGTATATCACCAACCGTTGCCAGAGTGTTGCAATCAACGGTTACAGGTCGGACATAACCAAGTTAGCATCTGGCGTTCCACAGGGTTCTATCCTTGGGCCTTTATTATTTGTCATATTTATTAACGACATAGGAAAATGTTTTCAGCATACTCAGTTCTTATTATATGCAGACGATCTAAAGGTGTACAAATCAGTGAAAACTGTTGATGATTGTACTCTTTTCCAGCAGGACCTAGACCGATTGTCAGACTACTGTACCAGTAATAAGCTCAAGTTAAGTTTACCTAAGTGCAATCACATTACTTTTACCAAAAAAAGAACGTAATTAACTTTACATACACCCTATGTCGCACGCCACTCGCAAAATTAAACTCTATTCGGGATCTGGGTGTTATATTTGACTCTAAACTGTGCTTAGACCAACACATCGATAAAATTGTTAACAAAGCTTATCAAATGTATGGATTCATTATGCGGTCCACCCTTAACTTTAAAAGATCCTCATCTTATTTATGCCTGTATAAAGCCCTAGTTCGATCTCAATTGGAGTATGCGGTTTCGATATGGAACCCCTTTTATAAGAAATACGCTGAAATTATTGAAAACGTACAACACAAATTTCTACGCGCTATTCATTACAGGTGCCATCGATCTTATCTACCTTATACCCAGTTACTCAGCAAGTACAAACTTTTATCTCTTAACTATCGCAGAAAATACCTCGAAGCTGTCACGCTATACAAAATTGTTAGAAACAAATTTAACTGCATACACCTAAATAATATGATCTGCTACGCAATACCTAGAACCTTCCACAGGCGTCAGGTGCGCGCAGGTACGCTGTTCGCAATTCCTTCCTGCCGAACTAACTCCGGCCTGCGCTCACCTATCCGCCGCATGGTTGACTTGTACAATAAATCTTTTGTAAACATTGACATATTCAACCACTCAATAGGAAAATTCAAAGGTCTTATCTTCAACGCTCTTAAAAATTAAAATACATAATTACTTTTAATCCATGCACTCTATACATTATTGTCATATATCTGGTCTGATTGTATACTTTTTATTTTTACCTTTTTTTTCTCTCGCCCCTGGCGATTATTGTTTATCTAATATTATTATGATAACCCGTGGACAGCGTTGTGGGTTGCATTATTAGCAAAATAAAAAAATTGTTAAACTAGTTTTAAGTTCTCATAATGTAACTGTTTGTTGTCCCTCATAATAAAAATAAAAATAAAAATAAAAACTTCAATAATTCTTTAAAGGCTTCGTCTTCAACGATACTAAACGGCCGACCATGTACAGTAACAAGCTTCGTGCAGTACCCCATAACGGAATTGGTATTGGGATGGTTGCTGTGGCATATTTTCTTTATGCTCCGAGTTCAATTTTATTATTTCTTCATAATTCGCTCTGTGTTGTGAAAAAAATGCCGCAGTAAATTAGCACCATGGTTACCCTGAAAAAAAAAAATCTAAGCATGTAACAAACTATTAATCGGAATTACACCTTTATAGACGTACTGACAAAAATACAGTGTGTAAATTCGCAAGGCTATGTAAGTAGTTTCTATTTGCAAAAAACATTTTCGAGCAGCGTTGACATTTGATTCAAATAGTAAGCAGTGCAATTTGTGTTGTGTTTTACGTCGCGGAAGAATCATGCAGTCTGCCAGAAAAAAGTAAGTAACTGTTTTATTGAGAAAAGCTTTGGAATTATCAAAAGTTTGTAGTAAATTTGGGTAAATTATAAACTTATTCGTGTATTTAGAATGGTTAAATATTAATTTATATATAATAATAATATTCCACAACTATCACACAACGCTATCTAGTCCCAAGCTAAGCAGAGCTTGTGTTATGGGTACTAGACAACTGATAAACATTTTAGCGGACTGAGTCTGTATCACCAACTGCTGGTTCTAAAACTTGAGACTAAGCTACAAATCCAAACGCGCTGATGATCGTTGGTAGACTGACATTTTAATACAGCATAACAAAAGAGTATAAAAATAAACCTATTCTAAATTTAAAGAAACACTATTTCAAAATATATTAAAAAGTAAATATCTATAAAAAAGGTGCGTTGCGCACATTCCTTCCCCCCAAAGTTAAGCCCTCAGCTTGAGCAGCTTCTTCAAGGGCCTTCTCAGAGTGCCCGCTGCAGTCCTGACGTCCGCCACTCGGATTACCCCATCGCGGCCCGGGTAAGTCGCTGAGATGCGTCCTCTCGGCCAGGAGCCCCTCGGTAGGTTGCCGTCAGCCACCAGGACCAGATCGCCCACAGCCAACTCTGGAACATCGCCTTGCCCGGGTCTGGGAATAAGATTCGGCAAGTATTCTTTAACCCAGCGCTGCCAGAAATGGTCCACCAGTCTGACCGCTTTGCGCCAGCCACTTCTTGACACCAGATCTCGGTCCGTCAATGTTGCTGGTATAGGACGCCCCGACGAAGCTGCAAGGAGAAAATGATTTGGAGTCAGCGCCTCTTCGCTGCCAGGCTCTACCGAGACGTGCGTCAGGGGTCGGGAGTTGATGAGCCCTTCTGCTTCTGCCAGCACGGTTCGGAGAACTTCTTCCGTTGGAGCACGCTCGGTGAGGGTCACTCGGAGTGCTGTCTTCACACTTCTCACCAGTCGCTCCCATACTCCACCCATAAACGGAGCCGACGGAGGAATGAAACGCCAGCTGATTTTCTCCGACGCGGCATACTCCAAAGCTGCGTCCCCATAGAGTGCGCGGAGTTCTCTTCTTGCCCCGATGAAAGCAGTGCCATTGTCAGACCAGATCTCAGACGGCGCTCCTCTACGAGCCACGAAGCGCCGAAGACTCATAACGGCAGAATCCGTCGACAAGCTTCCAACAACGTCCAAATGGATGGCGCGGACGACTAGGCACGTGTACAAAGCGACCCATCTCTTCTCCCGTCTTCGGCCAATAGTCACCTGAACTGGCCCGAAGTAGTCTAGCCCAGTGAATGTAAAGGGGCGCTTGTGGTGAGCTAAACGTGCCTCCGGTAGATTTCCAGTAGGCGGCTGGAACTTCTCTGCTCGGTGAATGCGGCATAGCTGGCAACGGAAGGCAATGGAACGGACGACGTTCCTTAAGCCGAGCAAGTAGAATTTCTGGCGAAGCTCGTTGACCACGGTCTCCGTGTTGGCATGGGCGGCTCGGCGGTGGTGGTGGTCCACCAGTAGCTGGACGGCAGGATGCTTCCCATCAAGGACGATGGGGTTCTTTGTGGCTTCAGGCACTCCCGAGGCTGCGGCAATACGGCTGGATAGGCGTAGGAGGCCCTCTTCATCCACAATCAGTGACAGCCGGAACAGCCGACTGGTGCGAGGTATGAGCAGGGGTGGGAGGCTGCTCAGACGCATCATCTCATCGGGAAATGAGTCCAGCTGTGCCTGGCGCAAAATGTGCGTCTCGGCCAGGTGCATATCGGCAGCTGTCTCATGCGTCGAGTGTGGAGAGCCAAAAGAGCTTGACGGCTGGAAAGAAAATGTTAATATCCCCCCTTGCTCGCGCACTAAATTCTCTACGTGAAACCCCCTTCGTGATAAGGAATGGATTCTAATCTGAGTTAGATATTTATGAGCTCTATAAGTTGCTCGTACCAATCTCAGCCAAGAGCTAAACCGCTTGGGATCAGCTGAGACAGGCACATGCCTCTCAACATTATTGATGAGGTGAACTGCTGTTATGGTATGTATCGGGTTCCTACTTTCTTCTGTTATGATTGGGTTTTCTGAGGGACTACTAGGCTCAGTAGGCCAGTCAGAAGAAAGCAAGAATTCTGGACCAGTGATCCAGCGAGACTCTTGGGTCAACGTAGTGCGTTTTAACCGGGTTGCATCGTCAGCGACGTTCAACTCGCTAGGCACCCATCGCCAATCACTGGCACTCGTTAGCTCCAGGATCTCGCCGACTCTGTGCGAAACAAATGGCTTGAATGAGCGGGCCTCGCTTCGTAACCAACTCAACACCGTCCTTGAATCGCACCACAAAACTTGCCTGACGGGTCTGAAACGATGAGAGTCGCAGATTGTTGAAGCGAGGCGCGCGGCGATCAAAGCTCCCTGCAGCTCCAACCTCGGAATCGACACTGGCTTTAGGGGAGCTACACGGACCTTGCTGCAAACCAGTGCGAGCTTGACGTCTCCATCCTTAAGCACAAACCGCCAGTAAGCTACTGCAGCAAAGGCAGACTCGCTGGCGTCGGAAAAAATATGAAGCTCGCAGTGATTCACTTCACAGTCTGCTAGGCAGTAGCAGCGTGGAATCCGTAATTCGGCAACCCCGAATAAATCCTGAAACCATAGTCTCCACGCTGCACTGTCCCGCTGTGAAAGTTCTTCATCCCACTCGAGACCCTTGCGCCACGCATTTTGGAACATGATGCGACCGGTCACTACTAGAGGCGCAAGAATTCCGAGAGGGTCAAAAACCCGCATCACGTGGGCCAAAACTACCCGCTTGGTAAGCTTTTTTGGTAGCCCACCCTTATTTAATCCGATATTGAAACCGACACAGTCTGTAGTGGGCTGCCAAATAAGGCCAAGCGTCCTCACAGGAGTGGCCAGCTGGCCCAGGTCTACGGGTGACGTCACCGGCGCCTCCAGCAATGTCTCCTTCGGCAACAACTTCAGGGCCGAAGCACAGTTGGAGGCCCAGCCACGCATTTCAAAACCCCCATTTTTGTAGACAGCGTGAATATCAGCGGCCAGTTTTGCTGCTTTATCCACGCTGTCAAGGCTGCAGATGCAATCGTCCATATAATGGTCACAAATGATTGCACGCGCTGCGTCCGGGTATCGTGTCTGATGCTCGGCAGCATTTTTATTTTTAATATAAATTGCCGTAAAGGGACTAGAAGCGGCACCGAACATCATCGACGACATCCGGTAAACGCGCAGCGGTTCGCGCGGACTATCGCGCCACAAAAACCTTTGCGCATCGCGGTCTTCAGCGCGGATTCTAATTTGCGGAAACATTTCCCGAATGTCCGCGGTCAACCCAATTTTGCCTTCCCTAAAGCGAAAAAGAATGCCCAGTAGTGGCTGAAGTAGGTCGGGGCCCGGTAACAATAACGAGTTTAGCGAAACGCCCTCGGATTTGGCAGCGGCATCGTGCACAACCCGCAGCTTATTAGGCTTGTTTGGGTTGACTACGCCGAAGTGAGGCAGGTACCAAATACGTGGCCCTGTGGGTGCCTCTGGACACAACTCGGCATAGCCCTTCCCAACCATATCGAGAACATTGGCACGATACCTCTCCGCGTAGCCTCCATCTCTACACAATTTCTTCTCTAAACCTAAAAACCTAGAAAAGGCAAGGTTGTAACTATCAGGTACCGATAAAACGTCAGACTTCCAAATCAGACCTACTTCAAAACGACCACTGGGCAGGCGGCGTGCTGTGCGTTCAATAATCTGACCAGCACGTTCGTCATTAGCATTGCGCGCCTCACGTTTCGAAATTCCTATAGACTCGAGTTTGTACTGCTCCTTAATAAGCTGCTCTAATTCGGAACGGTCGCTCTTGCCTATAGTCGCGGACTCAATAAGTGTGGCGTGACTAACAACATCAACCTGAGTAGTTGAACTACAACCGAAACCGAACAATACCCAACCAAGCGCAGTACGAATCGCGACAGGTTGTGACTTAGATCCCTTACGTGTGGCCCTAGATACGGTTAGATGCCAGTTATCGATGCCAATGATGAGCATCGGCTGAATTTCACCGTAACACAACTCGTCTGCAAGATCCGCAAGATATGGGTATTTCGTGACGGCGTCCCTGTTAACAAACTGAGACGACACCCCTAAACCGCCAATAGATCTAGCCCTATGAATAAGGTGATTATCTTTCGTGTGACGACCCTTGATGTAAAAGTCGACATAACGGACCAGTGCGTTCTTGTTAAGGCCCCCTATGCAATCAACATGAACGTGTCCTTCTGGCCCTTTGACACCTATCTTAGCAGCGACCTCCGCATCAATAAAAGTAGCGGTCGACCCGTCGTCCAATAAGGCATGAGTATCGACACTACCAGTCGGACCAGACACAGTCACGGCAACAACTTTCAACAACGGACGAAGACTCCGCAATCGTACCGGACTTTCAGCTGAAAAAGAAGTTGACGCGTGGGACAGGATCTCTTTCCCTTCAACAAGAGAAACTATAGGTACGGAGCTCGACGCGCACGGGGCGACGCTCGTCGTGGACGGCGCAGAGTCATCGTCCTCTTCTAAGCCTATGTGAGCCGCGGCTGCGCGCTCACTAGTACTGTGTAACATTCTATGATGGCGAAATTTACAATCGCCAATGTCGCACAAACTTTTTGCTGAACACAAACTTAGTTTATGCCAACCTTCTTTGAGGCACCTATGACAAATTCTTTTCTTTTTTATGAAATGCCACTTGTCATCTACTGACAAGGAAAGAAATTTGTCACATTGCGTCAATGAATGATGTTGTTGACATAAAACACAATGAATTTTGCCTGCAGCAGCCGTGGATGAACTATTTTTTGATTTTGACCTAGATTTCTCTCCATCAACGACTGCGTGCACCTTATCCCTGACTCGGCTAATGGCAGCGGGAGTCGAACTCGTCACGCCAGCCGATTCAGGGAGAAGACCGAATCTAGACTGAAGCTCGACTATGTCGGCCAGGAAATCGGCGAACATGTCGAGAATGGGTAGACCACTGGCCACATGACTGCCGGCGTAGGCCACCCATTGTGCTCGTAACAGTGGGGGAACTTTAGAAATAACCGATTGAATCAGCTCTGGCGATGTTAGGTAGTGAGGCTGGTCAAGTAACCGAATCGCTTCCACACAATTACGAACACGACTAGCAAAAATAGCAAGGTCTTTACCTTCACCGGAGACGCGCGGTAAAGCGCGCATTGCGGCCGCCTCCTGAGCCACTATAAGCTCGGGGCGGCCGAAGCGCGTATCGAGCGCGCGCAGCACGACACCAGGCTCACGCGCCGTTGCCAGCAGCATCATGACCGCTTCACGCGCGCATCCCTTCAACGCTTTATTTAACCTAGCTAGATTTTCCACTGCAGAATGCGAGTCCATCGTGTCTAGGAACGCTCTTTTAAAAGTAAGCCATTCTAAATGTGATTTACCGTCGAAAAACGGCAATGGAAAATCCCTATCACCCCTACGGTGGCAAGCGCCTTTATTTACATTTTCTATGAGAATGCCTAACGACTTCACAAGGCGGTCTGAATCGCTGC
Source organism: Diarsia rubi (assembly GCA_932274075.1). Taxonomy (NCBI): domain Eukaryota; kingdom Metazoa; phylum Arthropoda; class Insecta; order Lepidoptera; family Noctuidae; genus Diarsia; species Diarsia rubi. The sequence continues at coordinate 7,978,705 of OW026427.1, forward strand.
AACAAAAATGCGTTTTAATATTTGTAGCTGTGGTGGCTAGGTCAGCCGGTTTTATAGGCGTTACCGGGACTGGGGAAACTAGAGCCTGGCGAGAGGGGCCGACCGAGATAATTGGATTAAATTCAGCGCGGTCAGTTAGCCCAACTGGATCATCTTCCAACGCTTTTTGCGATTTCTGCAGCCAGTCATTGACTGAACGACAGCTTAATGAACTACGATGACTGGCATCGGCATCTATAGCCGCCAATTCCGCTCGTAGTTCCAACTCCGCTGCCTCGCGTACTCGCGCGGCGACCGCGGCGGCCGTCTCTGCGGTCTCCTGCTCTAATTCAGCCATACGGCGAGCATGTAACGCCTCTGCGGCTAACTTTCTAGCCACCATTGTAGCAGAAGAACGAGATGAAGTTCTACTTACTGTTCTCGACTGAGTCTGGATGGTAGTGTCTGGCCTCAGCGGGGGCTGATTGCCGGAGACGGGCCTCGAAGGGGTCTGGACTGCGGCCGCCGTTGCGTCGGCGGTTGAGTGGCTGGGGCCTGGATGTTCCAGCTCCCTCTCCGCAGCGTTCCCTTCAGCTCCCATCTTGGCACCCGCACGAGTAAGCACCATTACCACTACCTACTACAATGGCTGTCGAAGGACCACGATTTAGCGGACTGAGTCTGTATCACCAACTGCTGGTTCTAAAACTTGAGACTAAGCTACAAATCCAAACGCGCTGATGATCGTTGGTAGACTGACATTTTAATACAGCATAACAAAAGAGTATAAAAATAAACCTATTCTAAATTTAAAGAAACACTATTTCAAAATATATTAAAAAGTAAATATCTATAAAAAAGGTGCGTTGCGCACAAACATACTTATATATTTCTAAATACATTCATATTATAGATAAATTACACCCAGACACAGAACAAATGATCGTGCTCATCACACAAACATTTGTCCTGGGTGGGAATCGAACCCACGACCTCCGGCATAGCAGTTAGGGTCACTAACCACTAGACCAACAGGCCAGCCATATATACCTATACTGTCTTTATAACTTTCGTACGGGTGAGATTTGTACTAAATCAGTTTTTTTTCTTTCAGGCGGAACACACAGTTAACTACAAATCAAATCGTTGATTTAATCAATGATTTAGCTTCGGATGATGAAGTGACAGCAGCTTACATATACATCGACCCTCCAGGTAATGGAATTGTGTCAGATTCTGACTCGGGGGACGACACAAATGTAAGCTTTGAAAATTTATCGCGTCGTCAACTTATGGCACCTGCTGAGCTTAGACTAATTGGAACAAATATCAGTGATGGTAGCGAGTCTGAAGAAGAAGTTTTACACCCAAACCAGTCACAGTCTTTATCAACCCGTAAGCGGGGCCGGCCATCGCGATCTATAGATAACCCAGCGCTTTTACCTCCACCGCCGCCGCCATTGCCAATTCCACCGCCTAAGACAGCCCGAAAATGGGTGAAGCGAGACTTACCCCAACATCAAGATGAGTGGATCGCACCATTCCCAAGATCAGTAATTACATTGTCTTATGCTTCAGAACTAATCAGAACCAGTCGATTTCTTTAAATTGTTTTTTAGCCACGAAGTTATCATGCACATTGTCCGACACTCTGTTATTTATGCAGTACAAAAAGGAAACCCAGGGTTTACCCTTTCTGATAGTGACATTTATTGTTTCATTGGCATTTTGATATTGACTGGATATTCTCCTCTGCCACGACGTCGGATGTATTGGGAAAGTAACGAAGATACACACAATATCTTGGTAGCGAAATTTAGCTTCAAGACGTGGATTGCGGCGTTGCGCTTAGGATATTGCTTATACGCCGACCCGTATCAAGGCCGCTATGAAACATATAGTACTGGGTTAGGGCAATATGTTGTCCAAAAACTGATGACTAAGATTCAGAATATCTACGAAGAAACAAGATTTTCAGTTTTTATCGACAACTTCTTCACTGGATTACCGTTGATAAAAAAATACAGTTCGTGGTAAGCGTACTTAAAAGTAACCCTTGAAAGACGACAAGTTATGCAAGAAGGAACAGCGAGGTTACCATGATAATCGGCTCGATGTAACGATAACAGCGCAGTACGCTGGAACGATAACAGCGTAGTGACTCTGTTATCCAGTGAATACGGCGTGGAGCCTATACGAACTGCAAGGAGATACTCAGCTGTGCAAAATCAGAGAGTAAATGTGTCATAACCCAACGTTGTATACCAATACAATCGTTTTATGAGAGGGGTGGACCGGTTGGATGCAAATATCGGTACCTATCGAATAGCAATGAGGGGCAAAAAGTGGTACATTCCCTTACTTTTCTGGTTGGTAGACGTAGCGGTCAACAATGCTACCCTGATAGCTCGCAATTACTCCAACGACATAGACACGTTTGAGTTTCGACGTAGCATTGCCCGAACCTTACTTCAAAAGTATGGCAATGATAAGCAGCGTCCGGGACCAAGCAAACGGGTATCTACGAATGTACCTACCTCAGTGCGAAAGCTTAACGCCGAGCACATGATCGGCAGGGCACCTTGTCGGCTGCGATGTACCTATTGCAAAAGCCTAACTGTCACATTTTGTCAAAAATGTGAAGTAAATTTACATTCTAAATGTTTCTCAGCATTTCATTCCTAATTTTCTTTAATATAACTTCGTGTGAATATTAAAAAATAATAAATAAACTCATTATAATAGCATTGTTTAAATTGCCTTTAACGAAAGTGGTATTTGCCCGTTGTTTCGTTTTCGAACTCTAAAATACCTACTAAACATAAATATTTTTCTAAGACTAAATAATACTGATATAAGGGCTTATCAACATAAAGATTTCTGAAAATAACCATAATCACAACCCTAAAATAATTCTGGGCATATATGGGTTAATACTTATTCAAATGAACCGCGCCTGCTTACAACTTTTGTTTTATTTTAAAATGTGCTTGTTTTTTACTTTTCAGTTTTTTCAGTCGGGATTTTTATTTTACGTAAAGATTAAGTTTGGAAGACGATAGTATCAATATTTAAAAAAAACCTAATATTTTATTCGGGAATCCATTTTTCTATGGTGGCTATGTATGCCACTATCAACTTGTAACTATCACATGGTGGCAATATAATGTACACTGCGAGTTAGAGGAAAAGTATTTTTGTTTTTCGTATTCTTTTAATAATCTACAATGAGCCGGAATAAACCCATATCAGATGATCTTATTGCAGGAGTTGAAAGAAATGTTCGGGAAATCCGCACCTAAGACGACCCACTGACCGGAATTCCAGATGGTATGATTTCTGAAGATGATTTGGAAGAATCGGATTCAGAACAAGAAAATTTGGTAAGGGTACTAACAGGTGACGATGTTCTACTTAGTTTTTTTTACTACTTGTTACTACTCGTATATAAAAATGTTTTATTTCTTTCTTTTTCTTTAATATGGAAAGAGCAGCTGATTTACTGAATATAAAAAATCATCATGCTTTGCACAACCTAATCACCGTAGTTGGTATACAGAACACTGATGTGGTTCATTGCCTTATTAATAATGAATTGTTGAGGACTTTCCTTCAAAAAAGGCCAGAAAGCAAGGGACAGTGATTCCACATCAAATTAATTTGTTTCTTTCTTTATTTGTCTCTTTTCACAACTTTTTACACCGTTTACTACACCGATTCTGCTTCATTGCGAACGGTTATACAGAAATGTCATGTTTTGGATATTTCCAGAAAGTCTACAGTATATATAATACATCATCTCCCGAAAAGTGCAAGGAAGATCGTTACTACGCGGGGGTATCGAAGGAGTAAGATATAGATAACAAGTGCTATAGCTACAGTAAGTGGGAAGTGGAGAGTTCATCTGAAGACAGAGAGCCTAGAGCAGAGCACCCTTATACGGTAAGTACTACAAAAATGGTACCGAACCTGGCGTATAGAACTTCGTGTCCCTGTCTTTACTGTACTGGCAGGCCATACACTTACGGGACTAGTCTTGCTAGAGTCGTCTTAAATCATTTGCCCGGGCTACTCAATTTGCTTTGTACATCCTAATTCCAAGAGTTGATGAGACATCTGCGTAAATAGTACCTCAAAAGAAAGGGCAATAACCAAGTATGTTTTTAAAAAGGTTTGAACAACTGAGGCTATTTTTTTAATTTTTTTATTATGGCGTAAGCAAAACATTTGCTTGATTTTTAAAAGTTTCTTAAACTTGAATATGGCGTAGAATATTTCTCTGATGACTCAGATGCTTTGGAATTATTTTGTTTGAGTAATCACACATTACATAAATAATAAATAAATAAAAAATAATAACATAACAGCTTTTACTGGACACTATTAACAATTAAATGAAAAAAAATGGGTATTATTGTTAAAAACCTTAGAGTTTCGAAAAAAAATACTAGGAACAGACTTCGTCTAAGACAAGTTTATCTTGATAAGTTCTAAATGGTCTAAAATATCACCCCCTTCAGGCTTTGCACCCATCTACCAAACACCCTGTATATTGTATTTCAGGAGATGGACATAATTGGATTGATATTTCAGGTAGACATATTTCAGAACACTGTGTATTTTCTTCATCAACCTCTGTTGTTCGGTAACTCGTAAGCTCAGCATTGAGTAATATCGGGTTTGGTGTGTCATTATAAACTTTTTTATTTATTTCTTCAAACTCCAAGTTTTCGACATGTAGGGTGGGTTTTGAAAAATCGTCGTTCCGTCTGAATGTCGTGTTGAAATCTTCATCAACAAATTGGATAATCTCATCCAAATTGTCAAATTGACTGTGATGAATGACAGCTTTAGATGAATTCGTTTCAGTCGAACGAGAGTCAGCTCTGGGTGGTGATATTGTACCAGTTGGATGAATGTCAGCTATGAATGAGATTATTTTTGAATTACTATTTATTGCACCAGAGTCTGTGAAAGTATGAGATGAATGTGTGTTTGTCAAATGAGTGTTAGCTCTGGGTGGTGATATTGTACCAGATGGATGAATGTCAGCTTTGAATGAGATTATTTTTGAATGACTATTTAATGCACCAGAATCTGTGAAGCTATGAAATGAATTTGTGTCTGTCGAACGAGTGTTAGCTATGGGTGGTGATATTGCACCAGTTGGATGAATGTCAGTTTTGAAGGATATTATATTTGAATGGCTATTTATTGCACCAGACCCTGTGAAACTATGACTTAGTGGAGCAAAACAATCACATAATCCTTTGTTATTTCCACAAAAACAGGAATGGGTTCTGTGTTTAATAACACCTTGGCGAGTCTATATGATTTGGTGAATTTTCATTCTTCCAACTATGGTTTTTAAGTCTTGAGGAGTTATTTTACAAATATTTTCAATATCGGTGTTCTTAATATAAAAACATCGTATAGACTTCATAAGCTTTTGCAATGCCTCATGAGCTTTTGTACCATTCGTGACATCGTTTCCATAGGTAACATGGCGGTCAAGTGCTCTTTTAATGGAACCACCAATGCCATCAGCAACTCCTTTTCCATGACCACTTTCCGTAAAAGACCATGTAGAATAGTTGAAATTCAATTTTGAAGTGAACAAAGTATGAAGATAAAAAAATTTCTTTTGGCGATACTGAGAGCTCGGGCCATCCGAATAAAAATGAATAATGTTTGTCTCAGGTTTCAGCGTTTTCATCATTTTTATAACAGGCATAAGGTGAGCCCATATTGCTGCTGGCTCGTGGCAATTATTATCCGCAATTGAACAAAAAGATTGACTTTGGTCTTTCCAGAATATCATGCCTGTAATCATGAAAACAAATAAATCTTAATCAAGTTACAAGTTAACTAATAATCCTAAAATAATGTTGATCACATTTGGAAAGTATGTAGAAAGTAGAATTACAAAAGAAGTATATTGACTGATTATGAATGGAGATCTCTCATTTATGCGCATTGACCAAGAAGAAAATGTGCTAAAAAAAGAAGTCTTAAAAAAAGTACATGCATGTAGAGTGATTTGCTGTTTGGATGCACCAAAGTGCATCGACTGAATTTCTGTGTGTAGCTTACATTGATAGTTTTCGGAAAAATCACATAATATTAGGGCCTCATTTTCGTTTAAAGTGTTAATAAGACTTTGGTATTGTCGCTGCTGGTGTTTCCAGGTGTAATAGTGTTTTTTAAACTGTGGAATACTGGTTTCAAAACTTTTAATTAAAGTACGAATTGTTCCTTCCTTCAATACTTTAGAGCTTTTTTTTGTAACTACAGTCTTGGAAATTCCATTTTCAGTCTTCTTGTATTCGTAGTCTTCACGCTCCCATTGCACCCATTTCGCGCTCAAATTTGCCTGACCTTCTGCCAGGTGGTAATCTAACTTTGATAGTTTGCATGCCTCACATTCGCCGTTCATACATTTAAATGACTCCAAGTTGCAACTTACTAGTAATAATAAATCTTTCACAGATTTGCAATTTAGCAACAGTTTATGTACGTGCAGAGCATACAACATAAAGTCGAAATTACCATGCTTGATGCATAAACAAGTTTCTCGGTTTTGTACGCCCGGAGTTATGACGAAAAAAGGCTTATATTTGTAGAATGTTGCTAGGCTGTATCTGCCACCTTCAGATTTATATATTTGGTGTAAATTGACTAATGTATCCGTAAGATATCGTATCTGTTCTTTTCTCTTTGATCGTTTTTCAGTACGACATTCTTTTTTGCCAGCAGTACATCTGCTGATATTGTCTCGTAAGTAGAAACTTTCTATTTCTCTTTTTATTGTATTATTTTTTAAAGCTTCCTGACGCATTCTTATTCTTCCTTTCAAGCCTATTAAGTTTGTTATATATTTTTTCTTCCTAGCACGTATTACATTTTCGTTAAGAACTATTCTTTTAGTGATCCTTTTTTCTTGTTGAGTTTTACATTGTTTTAGTGTCTGTTTTAGTGTAAATTCTAAAATTTCTTGCCTTGTTTTCATCTTATCAACCAGTTCTTTAGTTTATTCATTTTTTTTTTTAAGTCTGTATAACTTCTTTCGAGTTGTCTCTAAACGAGTTGTTAGTATTCCTATTCTTTTAAGAGCTATATTATACTTTTTCGCTAATTTGGTATTCCTTCGTTTTATCTTTATGGAAACAATAGGCTCAGGAGTCTGCAGTGGCGGTTCGCAGCTTGCAGAACGATTTTCCTTCTTATTTTTTTGTTTACGTTTTTGGTTTCTCCATTTCTCTCTTTGTTTTTCTTTCTCAGCCTTTGAGAGATCACACACTTTTTTGGTTTTTGATTTTACGAGAGCTGCATGTTTTTTCTTGTATTCTTCAAATTTTATTGGGTCTTGCTTTAATTTGTCCCTGTGTCTTCTAACTCTCTCAGCTGATGTGAGAGGCATTATTATCACCTAATAATCAAATTACTATTTTTTTTTTGTACTTTGTTCTCACATATGTGTAAGATCGCAGCATTTAGGCTAGCTAAAGTAGACTCCCCCACATTGTTCAACTGAATGAGACGCAATTAAAATCTTGTATAAACCACACATTGTGTAGGCAAGCATATTATAAGTAAGGGGATTAAATTGATGATAAAAATGCTTGGCTTAATGCTGGGCCTGCTCCACAACCATTGATTACCTATCATGAGAAGTTATTGTAGAGGCTGCAGAAGATTGTAAGAATATCTTTGCATTGTATAGATTCAATAATAATATTATATAATTGCATGGCACATGTGTGAGTACTATGTACTATAAAGCCACTTTTTACATTTAGTTATTTTTTAGTGACGTTGCCCTGGTGTCTGAGAGTATGTCATGCTCACTTAAATGTCTCGCTGATGGTGGCGCATGTGTCGGATCATTAAATTCCCTTCAAAATGGTTGAGTTGAATGGTGCTGATCCAGGCGTCATGTTCGTGAACGGGCGCTGTCAGTGGAGACTGGTCATCTCTTAGTTGCCATGGTTAATTTATTTATTATATGTTTTTACTCTGGACGCTCTTAACTTGCACGTCTTGCTACATAGTTCTCACATAATATACCATCTCAACATGAATGATGTAATGTACCAAGATTTTGTAATAATATTCTGATTGAAAAGAGTGTCCATGGAGTTTCTTGCCCTTTCTTCTCCATAGAGATCTACGTTAGGGAATGGGCAACTACAGTACTTTCACAAGTTATTATGCCTTGTGTCTGTGACTGTAGCTTTAGAGTGCAATGCGTCGTTCCGGGGGTTACTGCGTCGAGTTGCGCGGCGCCGGATGTTTGCGGCGGCGAGTGCTGCGGGTGCGGGGGCGTGCGGCGGCGTGTGCCGTGGCGGCGGGTGCGCGGGGCTCCGGGTTGCGGGGCGACGGTTGCGCATTGCATTCGTTGTTCCGTGATTCGGGGTCTCGTGCATTCGTTGTAGCGGTGTGCGTCGTTGCGTGCTTTCGTGCTCGCGGTGCTCGTTGTTGCTGGCATTCGGCGGCGTGTGATTCGGCGTGGTGGCTTTCGGAATGACGTATTGCACTCGTAGATTTGTTTTTATGAATTGTTCTTCTGACATTCAAAAGTGCCTATAAAGGTTTAATTGAAATAAATGCTTTGAGTTTGAGTTTGATTTAAATACTTTTCTCTAACACTCTTTAAAACAATAAAGTTGAGAAGGATTCTAAAGATACCGCATCTAAATCGGTTCAGTTGTTAAGAGCGTGTACGCCCGCCGTACGGCATTTCATACAAATTTTCAAGTCCTTATTTTTCGAAACGACTGAACCGATTTTAATGAAACTTCACACAAAAGCAGGATACATAGGTCTAGAAAGTTAGTTGAAATAATGATTTTAGTTTTGATGTTTTTTTTATTTTAAAATGGGGGGGAAGATCTTGTTTTTGCTTTGACGGTGCAAATGTAGATTTTATATTTTGCCATAATAATTTTGGATTATTTATTTTGTTGTTGATGTTGTGCCTAAAGTATGCAATTTTTTCATAATACAAGGAACTTTCTACTAAATATTTCAATTGTTTATAATAAGCTTTTCTTGGTTCAGACCTTACAGTTCTATATTTGGCCAAGGCATTGTCTCGTAACGACATCATGAGTTTGATAGTTTCTGTAATCCAGGGATACGATAATTCTTTTATAGTACAAGTTTTTAGTGGTGCGTGGACATCAAACAAAGATATTATGCAGTGGTTAATAGCATCAACCATGTCGTTAATATCCGTAAATTCCAAAACACGCATTATATTAGATTGTGACAGATCCATATAAAAGCTATCCTTACATATGTCTTTCAACGGCCTAAATTTGGTTTTATACGGTTTAAATTTGTCCCGCTTTATTTGAAACTCGCTGACTATTATAGAGTGGCCACTAATAGATCCAAAGGATTCTACGGTCGTGTATCGTGCTCTAAGGTCTGTGCACAGTAGGTCGATCAGAGTCTCGCTCGTATCTGTGAAGTGTGTTGGCATAGTGACTAGCTGAACGAGACTCATGTAATTTAGAAACTCAAGGACCTTTTTAGTTTTAGTCTCGCCTGTGTTGAGCATGTATACATTAAAATCACCGAGCAATATATAATGATCACAGCTTCCCAGTGTAGTAAGAGTATTCGTGATAGCATCAAGAAACAGATCAATGTCAAACCAAGGTGGCCGGTACGCTGTACCAATGGCAATTTTTTTCCCGCTTACAGACATTTTCAGCCACATCTGTTCGACGGAATCGAACCTGGGATCAACCGGCCCATTACAGACACGCGCGCTCATGTCCCGGCGCAGGTAAAACCCAACGCCCCCACCACGCCCCGCGCGAACAGCAGCGGGCCGCGGCACATGCCGGAGCCGGTAGCCAGGAATGACCGGAGCTCGCCCTTCCTCGCCAGTCCGAAGCCAAGTTTCGTTTATTGCCATACTATCAAATTTATGTTCGTCCATTGCGCAAATTAACTCGTCATGGCCTGTGCCCAGAGACCCTACGTTAAGGAAACCAACTCTAAGATATTTATCACTTTTAGGCATCATGACTATATTTTAAAATAAAAACTACAGTTACCAATTTACTTGTTGAACAAGCCTTCATTTCATATTCACTCTGAATCATATCAGTTAGGTTTCTAAATAATAATACTGGCGTAAGAATAAATATTTTGTAGGTATTTGTAGGAATTGAGTAGTTATAAATGTAGAGACGTGTAAAATTAAATAATAATGTAAATAGATTTGTAAAGATCACCTGATATAATATAATGTAGATGCAAGTAAGAATTTTAAGTAAATAGTTATTCATGTAAAAACGTGCTAAAATAAATAAAAACGTAGATAGATTTGAAAACTTAACTTGATATAGAATGTAGAAACAAATAAATAGTGTACTATGTGTTATTAGAAACCGGTTTATGAGCCCACCTAGCCGCGTCGCACAGTGGTGCAGGTAGTACGGGCATGCGGAAAATATTATTTTTAAATGAAAAGACGTTGCGTTTCTTCATAATACTTTATTAAAATGATATAATGGATGTACCAGTTTACAAAGAGAAAGATATAACACGTATTTTTTTTTTATTAACATGAAAATATTCATCAAATTTTTTCACATGAATTTCATATAATTAAATCAGCATTTTTAAATAAATAAATATTAATAAACTAAATATTAAATAGAGAAGACATTGATTGAGAGATGGGTGCTATCCACTAATAAAGCTTTGGCATCATCGTGAAGAGGATAGTATTTTTTATTCGGTACTGCACGTAAACTGTTGATAAGGGGATCTGAGGTAGCTAAGAGCAAATTCATAACATCTTCATTACATGATAGACGAGAACATTTTCTTGAATGACCTAACCTATAATTGCGGTAATCTTTATTTCGCGCTTCTTGAGCTTCCTCAGATAACATCCCAATAGGTAAGGCAGCAACACTTATTATTTCTTTGCCATGCAGCAAGATTTTATGCACAGTATTTGGCATATTATACCAGCTGTACAGGCTTACGTATAGTTCAGCAGTCTCGTAACAATAACTACCAAACTTATCCGAATCAACTAATGCACTAGAATTAATTGTTTGCAATATTATACCAAACCGATGATTAAGTTCTTTATCGACTCTTGTGACTTCAGCTACAATGTCTGCATTATTGAAAAATCTTCTAGACGTATTTCCATCGTTAGATGTTCCCATTCCTTGCTTTACAAAATCCACTTTTAGACCTAAACGTTGAAACAGCTCACTTTGGATTCTTTTCTTCTCTTCATCTTTTTGTTGTTTGGTAGTTGCGTTCGTTCTCCAACTGGTAAATGACATATTGTACGCAATATGTAATATGCATTCCATAAATTTAATCCGTGCGTGAAGCGGGGATAAACCGACCTTGAGAGCCTCCGTATCCACAGTTTTATTTCGCACTTGGTCAAGGTTATTCATTTCTGATGGCTTTGACTTGCATATAAAACACACTGCACATGATGATGTGTCCGTAACTGTCTGCGCTATTTTGCCATCTATCATTGTGAACACAAGTTTATGGTAGACTTTGTAAGTCTTTTCCTTTAAACTAATAACAGTTTCATTTAAGTTTGCTATTTCAGACTCCATTCTAGCAATTTCATTTTTCGTAGATTCTGTAGTTTCTTTTTGAAATTGGAATTGTACCGGGCGACAACACCTTGTAGAAGAAGGAGTTGCATTTGTCCAATACACAACAGATTTATTTTCCTTTTCATACAGACGCAGTGGAACTAATGATGTCAAAAACATATATGAATCTGACACATTTTCGTCGATAAATGACTGTTTGTACTCAGCATGACCTGATGATCCGTCACATCCCCACTTGTGTAAAAACGTTGAATTTACACTAATCTGTGTAAGGTCGTCTTCAGACATTACTTCAAATAATCTTCTGGTTGTGTGATCCAGTAATGACTGCAAACTTACACAAGCGTAGCTTTCCGTTACATCAATATCCGTGGGGTAGCATTGCCTTTTTACTTCAAGTACTTTATGATAATCGGGAAAAATATCACAACCAATACTTTTTGCTGCATTTCTCAGTACTTGATATTGATGTTTCGAAAGTGATGCATCAAGTAATAATGCCAACGCTTTTTCTGGAGTAAACTTGATAGTATCCGATGATCCTTCTTGTACGAGTACCTTAGAGGCAGCTTTCTTAATCATTTCTTCAGGAACGCTTTCACACAATCTTTTAACCTTATATCGCTTTGTTCGATCGCAACATTCATCAAATGATTTTTCTGGTCGTCCTCTATGAGAGCGTTTTGATGGCCCTGGAACATTACTGTCACAATTCACCACATCAGTCTGCACCGAAGATGTCTCAACGGTAAAAATATTTTTCAGCCACTGTTCATTTTTTGCCATAAAAGCATTTTTATTTCTCGCTGCAGTTTGCCACTTTTTTGTAAATACGGGTAGAAAATTACGGCTTAACTTTTCATAAACTTGATTCCAAACACTTTCTGTAAGCTGTGGATACATAAGTTTTAAATTTTCGAGGCATTTATGTATCTCACGATTACTTGATATTATGATTTCCACTAAATCGGCATAGACAATAGTAAAGCTATCCATCACTATAATAACACTGTTATCGTAAGAGAAAATAATTGTAAGTGAAGTTAAAACTACCATTCAATGCTATTTATACTTACACGATATGATAAAATGTTAATTACCCTCATTAGAAACACTTATTAATATAATGCACTTTTTCTTAATTACAGAGCGTCATTAGTTAAGGACCTGGTATTTCCAAGATCGCAGGTTATCGCAGCCAAAACTAATGTATTCTTAATCTATAGGGTCTAATTAATCTCCGAAAGTATATTATTACGTATCGGTCGATAACGGAGATTAGTTATGATCTCATGATTGAAAACAAAAGGTTCCAAATGACCTTCTTCACTAAAAATGTAATAGTAAGTAATTATTCATTATATTATAACATTATGTTTACTATTTTATTAGTACACACAATAAACTTATGACTAAACTAAAAATGAAAGTTGATAATTATAGTATTTTGGTTCTATTCATACTTGAAATAACAATATTTTTTGCACGAAATTTGTAAATTCTCGATCACCCTACTTTGGCATCATATAATTAAATACTGTATAATTATTTATCCGTATTAATTTTAGGACTTGTTTCTACTAACATTCTAGTATGTGTGTACCAAATTGTAGACATTTTAAACAAGGTTGAAACAAAGGACTTTTTTCCGCCCTTGTACCAATGTGCGTCGCCGCGAGACACAAAGCTGCAACGAATAACAAAAACAAACGATAACGATAGTGGAACCATAACAACTTTGCGACATACCATACGGATGTCATGATGGGTATGGGTAGTTGTGTGATAAGTAAGTTTAGTATTTGTGTAGTGTTATAAAACTGGTTTGTACGTAATTTGGTGAGGTGCGCCGTGAGACACACACCTGCTAAAATAAAACATAACAACAAGTAGATTTTAGACAACGTGATAAATATTACCTTTTTACAATTGACACTTGCTTTTACTAACCTTACTTTTAACGTCAGCGTGACTACATAATATGATCCATAACTAATAATTACTTTTAATAGAAAACAACTACAAATATATGGAGAAAAATAAACAAACAAACTAGCTACTCTAATCATCAACGCGGCGCGGCGCGTAAATACTTACGCGGCATTGCGCGTGACCTCTTTTGACCCCGCCCGACTCGTCATAAGGTAAGGTAAGTTGCTTACGATTTGATCCATACCTTTTCCTTCATACTTTGCCGGCTTAGGACGGTCAAAACTACGTTAACTAATACAAAATAAATCAAAAAATGTTTATGTAGGTAAAATTATTGCTACGTAGTTTTGGCGTAGGTATTTAAAAAGTTGGAATCACAGTATTTACAATAATTGTTCACGAATCTGTATTTACAACAATTGTTCACGAATCACGATGTATTTACAATAATTGTTCACGAATCACGATGTATTTACAATAATTTTAACTTACTAACTAGCACTTACGTGTATTTTAAAAGATGCTCAAAGTGTCCGCCACCATTTTCAATACACAACCTAGCCCTACGCCTGTGATTGTCTTTCAAACTGTTCAACACAGATTGCTGTGATGTCGAATGCATGAATAATTTTGTTTTTTAGTTCGTCTCTCGACTCACTTAAACGTAAATAGTGACCATTTGGAAGTACTGTTGATTTGTGTACCTAGCCTGCACATTACGCGATCGAGGCATCGTTATCAGAACCACAGAATCGTCACAACAGTAATTGACTGACACACACTACACACTTTACAGTAAAGTCCACTAACACAATCCAAGTTTCTTAACCGAGTACGATACGAGAGGCGCGAGAGGCGATTACGTCACAGGAGTAATGGATCATACACGTCAATACACCTGCGCAGTCGTAATGACATTAGTACTAGTAGATCACATCACAAGTTAGTTCCGGTTCGTAAAAAGTTCGGGACTCGGGAGGACACCCCTGCGCGCGCGCGGGGGCTGTATTCGTATTTTTGCGTGAAGAAACGGGACGGAGAGAGTTCGTTCGAGGCGGGCGGCATGCGTTTGAACTATTGTTAAGGATATGCCGCGCTCGCGCCGGCCGGCAGCAAGCTAGTTATTATTATTTGATGTTTGTTTACTTTTCGTTACGCGTTATACTGCGCTTTAAATTTTTGATACTTCGAGACTTATTGGGGTTTATGAATTATTTTTTTTATTACTTTTAGTGTTTATTTGCAACATTATGCCTTTGAAATGTGACTTACTACATTTTTAAGGTTTTCCATACTTGCATTAATAATATTTAGATTTGCGAATTATTAGCCCTAATGCAATCAGTATCGTGAGTAGAGCCTTAGATTAAAATATTGCTCATGACTAAAATTGCACCCTGTATACCTTTCCATAGAGTTGAAAGTAGAATAGTGCATTCTAGCAAGCTTTCTTTTAAGATATAAGCGCCGACTAATTCCAGTATTTTCATAAGCCTTTTGTAGAGCAAGCCATGCTTCTTTTGCAGTTTTAGCATTGCGCACATGCGGGTAACATGCTTGACTAATATTGAGGCAAATCTTTGCGTAAGCTCGTTGATTGTGATCATCATCATTGTGATCAAAAGTCACATGAATCCAAAGTCCTGCATCAATGAGCAAAAGCTTCATTTGAAAATTGCATGCGGGATAATTTCGAGCACCTTCTAGTTTTTCAATAGATACTGTTTGATTCTTCGATGTTGTGTGGACTGTTTTTGGTCGGTTTAAATAAGGAATCCAAGCTTGGCACAGTCAAAACTATTTTATTAATATTTTTACACACGGACACACATCTTAGTTATCGCAGCGTATTAGAAAGAAGAAAAAAATGAACGATTCAGAGACAAAACAGAGCTCTCCAACACAGACTATACATATAATATTATCATAGACAAATTACTTGTGTTGTTAGCAACATACTGCCGCCCAGAAAAATTACAATAAACTAAGTTAAACTGAGTGGGAAAAAGTTCACTTTAAAATTATTAAGAATATTACAATTATTTTCCATTATTCATGGCATGTTCTACGCTCTGTGACAAAATATAATTATATAGCAAAATGTGTTCTTATTTACTAAGTATATAATTATAAGTATTAGAAATTAGCTACAACATAAAGTACCTATTATTGGTAAGTAGTTACATACAGTAGCCTACATAGAAATAATAAACCGCATTTTGAATATGCTATACTTTTCATGAAGTTAACAACTTAGTTACATTAAGTAAAAGAATCTGTGTGCCTTTATATACTTAAACTAAATATTTTTAATCAATATCTTAGATATATAACTTTTGACATGCTTTATCTTAAACTAGATTAACTTATGTGACTGTATCACCAAGAAACGTTGCTTGACAGCAATAACAATATGCAGCACATATTAACAACATATTATTATTAACATTTAGCATTTAGCACATATTAACCAAAAAAGACGTTTTAGTGACAAAAAAAGAGTTTTAGTAAATTATAATTATTCATAAGAACTTATTATCTAGTTATCTATAGATAACACAGTTTATGCACTGCAATGACCTTGTGTACAACTTTCCATCAGCTGTCCTAAGCTGAAAAGCTCTAACTTTCCCCTCCTTTCCAGGAAAAACTTTCACGACCCGTGCCATGGGCCACACCAAAGGTGGAGCATTCGTATCCCTCATGAGTACTAAAGCACCTACAGTTAAATTAGGCATAGCATGACACCACTTATTTCTATTTTGTAAAGTATTTATAGTATTTGTACCAAGCATTCCAAAACCTTTGCTTTAATTGAATACTTTGCTGCCAAAATGAAGCCCTATTGACTTTTGTATCTGAAATATTTGTTTCTGGATACATTGTTAAGGCTGATCCTATTAAAAAATGCCCCGGAGTAAGATATCAGTACGTCGCCCGAGTGCTAGATTGTCCAATCGACCATTGACCAAATTTTTCACTAGACAGTTTTTTATGTTTATTTTTGTGATGCATGCGTCAGGCGACCAATTACTTATTTAGTGACTATGTTTTTAATGTTATGTGGAATCAAAAACTACTTCTTCAAAATCAAAATATGATGACGTTTCGTTTATTTTTAAGTTTAAAAATGGAGGTTGAACGAAATACCACCAACAAAATTATGAATGTGGACTTAGAACATAACTGCATTGCACTTAGCACAAATTGCAAATTAATCCGTCAGTGCTTCTTTGTTCAAGCTACCACTTCAAGGTACAGGATGTTTAAAAATAATTATCTCAACACAAATTAAAAAATAAATATAAAAAAGTATGCGTATTCATATCCCTAATTATTGTAAATCGAAAGGTTATCCTATCTAAAAATAGTATTAGTAGTTAGTAGTTCATTTTCTGCATGAAATGTGTAAGCAGTGAGTTTAGAATGAATGGTGTGTGCAGTGTAAGATGTGTGTCTGAGTGCAGTGAGAGAAAGTACGTATGGTAAATGATTGCATTTTGAACAACTATGGTGTGTTTCGTGTGGGTGTTTGTGAATGCGAGTACGAGTGTAGGTACCTAAGTGTGTGGTGATTGTGGTGTATGTATAGTGTTCTAATTATTGTGAGTATTACTGTTACGAAATGAATGAGTAGTATATTAAAAACAAATAAAAAAAAAAACTTCCTCTTTGCTCTGCTCTTTTCATTCTTGTTTACAGATTTATTTGCCTTTTTGGATGTTTTTTTCTTTTCTTGATATGTTTTTTTCTTTGTACATTTTCCTTTTTATTTTCTGTCTTTTCTTCAGCTTCATATCTTTTAGTAGATGTGCCTGCTGTGCTTGGATTGTCATTTTCTATTATTTTTTGCTTTCCATTACATTTTGACCTCACAGCGTCTTTTTTGTGTCATTTAATTTTGTCTTTTTTCCTGCTTTTTTTATAATCGCCTCCATACATAAAATGTCTTCAGGTGGCATGTATTTATACGCGCTTCTGATATCTTCAATTTTTGTTTTGGTTAACGTTGCTTTTGGCTCCTTGATGGTTATTTCACTAGTTATTATAATGGAAGTTTTTTGTATATTTACTATTTTCGGTGGATCGCTGAACAAGGTTTGATAAGAGATTTCCAATAAATTTGATTTTGAATAACTCAACGATTTGACTTGTTTATACGGAATTTGGTGGAACCCGTACTTAATTGCTTCGGTATGGTATGAGAGAAAGTCTTCATCTTGCATTTGAATAAATGAAAATTGAATTGACTTTGATTTGATCTTGAGGAACGCACGGAGTAAGGATAGCGGGCTGTAGATATCTTGGTGCCTCAGATGTCTTTCTATTAAACTATGTATCCCATCAACTTCTTGTACATTTCCGTGTCCTGGTTCTGAATACTTTTGTGTAATAATCGATATATTTCTTGAATCATCTGATAACAACAAAATTATCAAAGCCATGCTCATGTGCGAGTTTCGATTTTGTGGGACACATGAATCAGACCAAAGGATAAGTTTTGTTATGTTATCTGGCAACTTTGCAATAATAGACTTTAAATTTTTTGTCAAAGCACTGGCTATGTCATCGCCACTTCGGCCGTTACGTGTTTCATCCCATATAGCATTGGTTGCGGATTGGTTTGGATCGTTTTGGGCTTTAAACTCTGAGCATAAATCATAGACATCTTTTTTGGGGCGATGAAAGCCTAAGTTGAAGTTTTCCGAAAACACTTTTCGATAAATGTTTTCTTTTACAGGTTCTTTATATTTTTCAGTGTAAAACGCATACATTTTAGTTACACTTAATCCAGCTGGCAAGTATTGACGTGAGGTAGTAGCCCTACAATAATGCGACTCCACCGTCGGAAATGACTTTAGGTGTTGTTTTACTTCCTCAATTTCCTCTTCTGGTGTCTGTTTTTTAATATGTTTGCCTTTACCGGTGTCACAGCTAGGTTTAGATGACTGTTAATTTTTTTCATGTGGAAATAGTACACGCGGCGTACTGAAATGTCCAATGTATTACAAAAAAAAGTTTTGCAGACACTTTGTTTTTGTTTATCTTTAGAAAGTAATATTGAAATGAAAATATTCTTCGACTCTCTTCTTTTTATTTTGTCCTTGTTCGACCTTTATTTATTCTCGACGTATATTCATCGTAATATTTTGATTTTTGATCATCCGACAACCGATAAAAGTTTTGTTTTATCTCTTCTCTTTGAATACTAGTGAAATTAGATGAACATTTATACGGTGATGATTATTCGCAAGTGATTTTTATTGTTTTGGCAGGTTTCATGTTTCCTTTGCTGCTTTCATATGCTTGTCTTTTTCTTTTTTTTATGTTTCGTTGCCATTGGTCAGGTTATTAGATATTCTTCTGTTAAACTTACATAAATTACTCTCTACAATGGACGTTACACCCAGAGTTCCCAACTATACTGTTAAAAACAGTATTATACTGTTTTTCACTACATTATACTTTTTACAACAAAACATTATAAAAATACTGTTTTTTATCATCACTGGTACATCTTTGTTTTTTCTGTCATGAATTCAGAGTGGCTTCCATAAATTTAATAAAAAACGAGCTTCTCATTTACCTACTTTAATTTTGATTTCAAATGTAGTGAAGCTTATGTAGCCTTAAAAATTACACTAAATTGCTAAGTTGTGCAAGAAACACCAAGAAATAGGTTTTTAAAACATAACAACAACGCAAAATAAGTAAAACTTTTGTAAACAACCGACCAAAATCGGGCGGTAAACAAATTGTAAACGACTCGTAACTTTGACGACTCGTTGACGTTACTATTTTGTTATAGAAACACCATCGCCCCACATCTGTATACATTTAGCTTACGGTTAGTTATTCGTAATCCTCTCATCCGTAGGTACTGATCTATCGGTAACTTAACTTTTTATAGGAACGGTTTTGGCATACGTCTCGTTGAAAATACTACTATCCGTAAGCAAAACGACTCGTTTCTTGTTTATAGGAACCGGGCATTAGCCAATCTGTAAAAGTAATTGAACTCAATAATACGCTAGGCAGTGGGTATGTAAGTATATATTGTATGTGCCAGATAGGTATGGTACTAGTGGTTGATAACCAGACCATATTTCTTGCTATTTGTGCAGTTTCAGTCTACCCATTACATCTTAACCAGACTGGGCAAATATTAAAAAAATGATTGTGAAACTAAAAACCACGACTTCTGATTTAGTCTAGAACACAAGTCTGGAAGTAGTAAGACCATGCAACACAGCGGTCGGCAACGTGCGGCCCACGGGCCGCATGCGGCCCGAGACCTATCTCCTTGCGGCCCGCGACTGTTTTGTGAATGAAAGTCTTCTAATTAAATTTAAAACAAGAAAAATTAATTTATTTCAGGCAAAACAATTGACCATATATTTCACAAATAACACATATTTATACACATAAATAAATTTATTTATTCACTACCTACCTACGTTATGCGAACGCAGTTTTTCAAAAGTATTGGTAGTTGTAGTGTTACAGGTGCGGCCCGCCTTTATCAATTTATTTTTACTATGTGGCCCATGTCGGCTAAAAGGTTGCCGACCCCTGATGTAACAGATAATATACCTATCTACATCACACAACACATTAATATAAAACTGTACTCTAGTTTTTGCTTACTTTTAAATGCTGGTAGTCTTTCCCATTCATCTCGATAATGCTTGATATCGACGCAAGAAAGCAATCTTGTAGTATCTCGAAAAGTTGAACTTTAGACCAGAGCCAAAAAACTATTTCAAAAATTCAAACTCGTAAATAAGCGGAATCAGAGTGTTAAATTTTGGAACACTTATCAGATTTCAATAATGATAGCATTCTAAAGTTAGTCTAACATGCGTTTTATATTAGTTACAGCAATTGGTATTTCAATTTGAAGCAGCAATATTGCTGTATCTTGGTAGTTGTAACATAAGGCACAACGAAATAGCTTTATAATTTTAGGCAATGGTTATGATGTATCTAATATGAAGTAAATTTGTAAGTCCTTGCATTTCGTTGTATCTAATATTCTTTTTAGGAATACATTTTTAAATTTTGTGTTAAATACAAATAAAACCAATATTATGTCTATTAAACATGCTGTACGTTTATTTAGCAATGTTATTTTGGAAATAATGTTTGACCTAGTAAGAACAATCATTACGTATTCAAATAAAAATTCAATCAGTCTTTGAATTAGAAAGAAATAATGTCTACTGAGGGCGACATTGTCAACTTTAAGAAATATCTTGAGCGATATTTTGAATGCATTTAATACAAATTATTTAAAAAAAAAAGTTTTCGTTTTTAATTACTTGTACACGTTTCAAATACCCATAATTATTTAAAATCAATAAAAAACAATCAATTGAAAAATATTAACAAAACAAAATGTAACTATTAAAGTTAATAAAGCATTAATAAAGGTATTATTAAATTTATTATTGTCATTATAAAACACCAATAAAATTTTGAACTGTAATTTCAGTTTGCTGCAGTCTTTACTGATCATTATCCTCTTCATCAGTGTCATTTAAAGCATCTTGTACTTTTTTGTCGCGTTTGAGACATAAGTATTCTTTGGCGTATGTTCTGGGTATTATGTTCTTATCGACAAGTTTTTTTAAATCGTTGTATTTTTGCAACGATACTGGTAGTTTTGCAGAATATAGGCAACATTTTGGTTCGAAACCATTCAGACTGCATAATTTAACTTCTGTAGTTTCAGCGTCTGGTAGCATAGAATATTTAATAAACATTTTGTCAGAATTTGACTTTTTGAATGTTGCAATACATAGTTTAGAAATCTGTAGTTTTTGATTCTTCTTAAAAGTGCTGTTCAAAACATCTTCAAATCCCATAAAGTCTTGACTTTCCAAAACAGAGACTCTATAGGGAGCAGGATTTCTTCGCGCCATCTCGATGACTATCGGCCATTGAGACGGTGCCCATATAGTAGTCTTTTTTACAGCACGTTCAATAGTGGCATGCATGCTGTCCACAGGCATAAAAGTGTGCCCGGGTATTAAGTAATTCATTTGAATTACATCTATGTTTTTACAGTTTTTACTTTCTGACGTTGATCTACCTCTTGAAGGTATTTAAACACGCAAGTGGAAATTTCATTGGCTCCGCGATGAGCGTCAACCTCTGTCCATAAATTGCAGTAGCCTCCTGAGTATTGTTTTCATAAACTGTCATATTATATACGGCAATTTTCCTTGAGTAATACAGGGCCATATTTTCACCGTGCGGTGTATTTAATACCTTTTGCATATCAAAACTTGCACATATCACACTTGGATCTACAGCATTAAGTTTCTGGTGGCACTGAAATCTTTTATAGGACTCATTTTTTTCGCTCAAGTGGTCTTCAAACTTAGACAGATCTTCTTCATTTTTGACATCATAAGTCTGTATCATACATGTCACTTGTCTTTTTTAGGGACGTGAAATCCTATATTGTAATTAGTCTTTAACCAATTTGAAAAAACTTTGAAAGACATTTTGTTTTCATCATTATCAGCACAATCTTTTGTATAAATGCGATACAAATTGGAAATGTTTTTTAAATCATCAGGTAAGTAAAGGCGGGTCGAATCTTTTCTGCAGTAATGCGAGGGTGGGTACAAGAGGCAAAGATGCTAAAAATTGCTTCGCATGATTTATTACTTCTTCTTTAGTTTTATTGCCACCGCCGTTTTTTTTCCTGTCATCTAATTTTGCAAATCCCTCAACTGCGTTGTTTAGTGTGTATAAGAGAAGCCTTTGCGTTATATCAAGCGTGTTTATTAAGAATTTTTGACACACTTGTCTCCTTCCATCGTCTTCATTTATATAACATTTTACATCCTTTTTTATTGCACATTGTGAGATCCAGTCTTTCTGGCGTTGTGAGCAGCTCACAACGCCAGAAAGACTGGATCCTTGACTGGATCCAAGACTGGATCCTAGACTGGATACTGGAACCTTGGCAGCTCACAGTGAGCTGCCAAGGTTCCAGTAATAAGTAAAAAGCCGTTGGCGTCAGTTATTTCTCCACAATTCCGTTTACAAATAACATCTTTACAAGGGTTAGGTTTCATAGTTTTAGATGGAACATCTTCTCCTTTTTCATTGGTATAGGATTGCCCTAAAATTCGTTTCATTTTGTTATCATTTTTAATATAATTTTTATTTTTTGGTCTGGTTTTTAAAACTTCTAGTTCTGTAATTTCTTCCTTCGTTTCAGATTTTTTACTGTTATTTTTTTTAGTCTTTTTAGCATTCCTTCGTTTTGAGTTCTTTGTTTCCTTTTTTGTTTTTTTTATTCCTTTTTTGCTCGATATCGAATCATCAGATGTATCACCTTCGCTAAATGATATACTAGAATCTTCTGATGGAAATGCTTCGTTCAATAATAACGTGTCAGCATCCTCTTCTTCAATAAAATCTAGGTAGATTTTGTCAAAGTGTAGTTTTTTTTTTCATTTTCGATTATATTTACTGTTTTGGTATGGTTCGTTACTGTGGTTGGATTTTATATCTTCAAAAGGCGGGTTAGCATAAGATGTTTCAGGAACTTCTTCGATGAGATTTGGCGATAATTGAGCATCAAGCAGAGGTTTAGTATTTATTTCAGGAAAACTTTGAATTAGATAGTTCTGATCATTTTGAGGCTGGTTCACATTTACTTCAGAAACAAGGCTGTCATTTGTTTCAAGTTCGAGTTGTACTGAATTTACACCTGTATGATCTTTAATGGGTTGGTTGTTACAAGTGTGAAGAATTCCACATTTATTATTTTCTGCGTCATTATGAGCACAAGAATCAGTAATATTGAATTCTGTTAAATTCTGAGACATATCTGGACTTTCCAAACTATGATCAGATTCACAAGTTACTAAAACTTCATAACGGTTCTGTAAGTTTTCAGTCGTTTCAGCTATTGTACTTGTGGTCAAGATAGGCTGAATGATCTGGGCAATATTTTCCAAGTCACTTTCGTTAATTTCATCATTTATAATGGTTCGTTCAGCATCTTGTATGAAATTATCATTATTATGAGGTACGAAATGCGTCGAAGGAATGTTTTCAATTATCCGCTTCGTATCAGACATGTAATATTTTGGTTCATCTTTAACATCTCCTACTACTGCTGATTTTAAATGACGAGGAGTCGTCGGAAATGAAGACTGTTCTGGGAAAGAATATTTGGAACTCGTACCTGCGTCTTCGCCAATGTACTTCTCTGATCGAACTGGTTTTCCGTGTTTATAGGTAATATCACTGATGATTTCAATCTTACGTTTCTTCTTTTCATCGTCTTCGCAAGTGTCTCGCTGTGGTTTTAACTCATCCTTCCATTGTCGTCGTTTCGCCATCTTTACAGATTCAGTTTCACGATGCTAGGTAAGCGATTATTCGATCTTAGATGAAATTAATAACTGAAAAATAAAATAAAAAATAAAATGAGTAAATTAAAAAAAAATTAAGTCCTTCAAAACGTATTTCAGCCACGGCGGCCAATCCCAACGAAGACTAGCCTCCGGCGCGGGAGATAATTTATTATAGTGCGCAAATGTGCGCGCAGACACAGGTTCATCCCCTCTTCCCTGACTCTCATACTCCGTTGGGACGGCAATCCGACACTACCGGAGAGAAATCAGGCGCAGGACCAAAGGCTTAACGTGCTTTCCGAGCCACGGTGGTATCACACCGCTGACTTCAAAACTCCGGGCTGTTACTAAGAAATTCCTAATGGAAAAACTCTTCGATACCCGGGAATCGAACCCAGTACCCCACACTCAGCAGACGTGCTTGCGACCACGAGACCAACGGGGCA
The DNA here is from genome assembly GCA_932274075.1 of Diarsia rubi. Classification (NCBI taxonomy): domain Eukaryota; kingdom Metazoa; phylum Arthropoda; class Insecta; order Lepidoptera; family Noctuidae; genus Diarsia; species Diarsia rubi. The sequence continues at coordinate 8,003,065 of OW026427.1, forward strand.
GTTACATTAAAAAAGTAGGTATGCTAACAAAGTCACGAAACACGAAAACAAACGTAAACAGATAGTTCTGATTTTACGTCTCAATCGATTGTTGATACTTAGACTTACCTACTAGGATAATTTATTATTCTAAAAATTAAATAATTGTTTTATATTAGGTTAGGTTTAGAGATAACCGCCAATTTGCGAATGTAATAAAATAAGAAGTGCTTTGGTTTTTTTTTTATATCCGTGCTTCGGAAGGCGCGATAAGCCAGTTGGTCCCGGATAGCAAGAACTAAGTGTGAAGGAAGCTTATTAGCTTAGCTCCCTATTAACTCATTACTGTAGGTACTACAAAACGAAACATCGCGAAATCTCTGTTAGGAGCAAACGACTAGTTATATGTATTGTACTATGTTTAAAAATGAAATGACTAGAATCAATTTATCATTAACATAAAGTAATTAAAATAGTTTAATACCATAACTTACCTAGGATTCACTTGAGTTAAACACGTAAAACATGTAGTAACGGAACGTTACTAGCGTTTGACAGACGTCATCTTGTCTAACACATCTATGATATTACTCTATGGGAACTTCCCTTAGCATTGGAGATCGTGAACGGAGCACGCTTCTCTTTATTAATATTAATTATTAACTAATTACTGTAAATATACTATTATATCATTAAGAAGACTTCAAGCATCTTTTATTTACAAAGTCCACAATAATACATGGCGCAGCCGAAGTACGAGATTGAAAAAGTAACCCACGTTAGAAAAAACTAACGCATCAACGCATGTGCCACGTGTGAGTAAAACTAAAATGTCGAGAGAAGAAAAAGCGGAAATTGATAACATGACGTGTGCCGTGGAATACAAAATGCCCTTTGGGCATTTTGTATTCGATTTGATTGAATCTGGATAAAATAGATGATTGTTATCCGCAATGGCAGAGGTTTCTACAAAGTTTCAAGACTTTTTTGATGGCGGCCGGCTTCGAAAAATTAGCCGAAACCAGAAAAGCAGCAATATTACTTAATTGCATTGGACAGCAAGCGCAAGAAATATATTATAATGTATTAAAAACTGATGAAAAAGTGAAATTAGAGGAAATAATAGCTATTTTTGAAGATTATTTTAAACCCAAGCAAAAATGAGGTTATTAATAGCTATAATTTTAATAAGCGGGATCAAGACGATGGCGAATCGTTTGATGCATATTATACAGCAATCAGAAGGATGGCAGAAAATTGTAATTTTGGAGACCAAAAAGAACGCATGCTACGGGACAGGATCGTCATGGGAGTTAAAGAGCAGCGGATACGGCAGAAACTGCTAGAAGTCAAGGACTCGACGGTGACCAAGGCGGTGGACATCTGTCGGTCGGCAGAGCTTTCCAGAGAACACATGAAGGTGCTGACCAACTCGGAGGTTCATGCCGTGCAAGAGAAGTCATCACAGCAAAATAACACCATTGACAAAGCTAAGTATTCTAATTATAAAAATAGGCCATTTAATAATAATAATAAGACAAATAACAATAAGAAAGGCAATTTTAATAAAAATTACTATAAGTGTAAGAAATGTAACACTGATCATGGTCCAAGACAGTGCCCAGCTTATGGCAAGCAATGTAATAAATGCAAGAAGTTTAATCACTTCAGTGTTGGGTGTAAAGTTGGAGAAACTGACAACAAGAAAGTGCATAATATTGATGAAAAGTCACATCAGATTGATGTACACGATTTATGACTAGTTTACACCATTGATTTAAATAATAATGAGTGGACTGAGATGCTAAGAGTAGAAAATAAAAAAGTCAGTTTTAAATGTGACACGGGGGCACAGGTCAATGTCATAAGTTTAAGAGATTTGAAGAAAATAGTCTATGATGAAAAAATATAAATTTCTCTGAGACTAGAACATTAATAGAGGTTTTCGGTGGTGGCAAGTTAGTGCCATTAGGTGAAATAACCCCCTAAAACCAAACCCCCAACCTAACCCCAACCCCCAACCTCAACCCCAACCCCTAACCTTAAAAGTTTTTAATAATAAGAAATATGAAGAAAAGCCTAAAGTTGATTTTTTTAATAATAAAAGAGAATGTTAGACCAATACTAGGTTTAAATTTATTAATAAAACTTAACTTGTTAAATAATACTAATACACACATCAAAAGTGTCTAGGGATCAAGCATTTTTATGCGGATTTCTTGAGATTGAGATGTGGCTTTGTAATAAATTTATGATTTTATAAATTTATATGGATCCTTTTTGGTGCATTTCATAATTTGAATCAGGAACTGTGAATCAAATTCGAGTAAAAGATGAAAATCAGCTGTCAATATTTTCCCTATAAAAACATACAACGCATTGAAGACATTATTAGTGCTACTGTTTCCCTACTACTGATTAAAACCAACGTTATTATGGAGCGGCGACGTCATTTAAGCAGGGAAGAAATGCTCAGAGCCATGGGAATGATAGAAGCTGGTTCCCGGCAACGTACTGTGGCTTTAGCTCTGAATACAAGTCAGAGTGTTATCAGTCGACTTTGGACACGTTACCGAAGCACTGGTACCGTGGCTGAGCGCCATGGAGGACGGTATCGCTGCACCACACGGAGACAAGACCGATACATTCAAATCTTAACTCGAAGAGCTCCAACAATAACCGCCATGATGTTAGCCGTGAGGCTTCATCACTCTTCAGGGAACTTAATTAGCGACCAAACAGTCAGAAACCGCTTGCATGAAGTGAACCTTCATTCCCGAAGACCGCTACGGGTACCACCTATAGCAATGCACAATCGTAGGATTCGATATCAATGGGCTCTTGAACACAGAAATTGGGCAGAAGAACAATGGCGTTTCGTGTGCTTTTCTGATGAGTCTCGTTTTGGTATGAGACCGGATACAAGACGTATACGACACTGGAGAACCCCTGGACGCCAACAGCGATTAAAATCCTGCCAGGAAGTCCATCCTTATAGTGGTGGAACCATCATGGTATGGGCGGGTATTTGGATCGGCGGAAGAACTGAGTTGATTTGGATCAGAGGCAACCTCAACGCTCAAATTTATGCTGAGACGATTGTATCAGACGTCATCGTTCCTCTACAAGTGCAAATCGGTCCCTTATTTCAGTTAATGCATGATAATGCACGACCGCACACCGCAAGAGTTGTAAGACAGACTCTCGCCGCAGCTAACATCAATGTCCTGCCCTGGCCTGCTCAGTCGCCAGACTTGAACCCGATTGAGCATGCATGGGATATGCTACAGAGAAGAGCTCTGCCGAATATGGAGGGTATCCAGTCGCAAGAAGACCTTTTTTTGTTGTTGCAACGAACATGGGCGGCCATTCCACAGCGTGATTTGGATGAACTCATTTTGAGTATGCCAAACCGATGTTCTTGTGTTGTTAGTGTTCGCGGTAGAAACACGGATTATTAATTGTTTAAGTTACCCAATAAAATTTTAAAGAAAACTGTTATTTCAGTCTTTTTTTCGAACTTTAATGTTAGTGGTTCAAATGTCAAAAATCCCTTTATTAGGAAAATGGCAAATTTCTTTATTAATGCAAAGGTGACTTGGTTTATCGTTACTGTGACAAACGAAAACACTTTATTTGATGAATCCTTAAAGAAAATTTTAATTAATATCAATCAGGAGAAAAGTTATTGCAAAAATATATGTTGATCCCTAGACACTTTTGATGTGTGTATTAATATGATTCAAACTGAGAATGAGTACAATAATATTAAGGAAAATGTTATTAATAAGAAATCCTAAACCTAAACCCTAAACTAGAATCCTAAACTGTTTCAGGGTGTTGGTGAATTTAAGAGTCCACTGCAGCTACGCATTCAACCTGGTGTGGAACCTGTTGTGAGACCTCCACGGAGAGTGCCTAATGCACTTATGAAGCGCCTCGCGGACAAGTTGGATGTTCTGGTGAAACACAAAGTCATTGCGAGAGTCGAGCACCCGAAAAGTTTTGTAAGCAATTTAGTTGTTATTGAAAAGAAAGATGGTTCAATAAGAATTTGTTTAGATCCAAAAGATCTTAATCAAGTAAGGTAGTAGTAATAAATATAATAAGGTAGTAGTAGTAGTAATGGATGGAACCAGTCTTGGACAGTGCACCAATAATAGACATATTCAAACCCAGATGCTAAAAATAACCAAACCCTTACTTTTATTTTACCATGGCAACATTTTTTATGAACTCTATGGATATACGAACAAGATTTTTTCATTTTGACATTTGACGGCCATATTGTTCCGATATTATCCACGGTCGAGCGAGTGCAACTGAAAACAATTTTAAATAATCCGTTTCTACTATAAGAATCTTAATGCAGGTGGGTTACTGTATTGACATTTTCAAAACTTTACATTATATTGTGAATGTTTGTTAATTTATTTAATGATTCTTCATTAATCTGAGGAGCATGTGTGCACATAAACTATAGTATATGCTATATTCCTACTTATCATTATATATATCACATACCATTTATCATCCTTTTTATAGTTTATCCTTATTTATACTCGGCGAAACGTTCTAAACGATTCGTTTCCATTTAAATTGCTGAAATTAAATATTAGTTTTCATATTTTCATTGTGACATGTATGTCAAATGTGCCAAACTGTCAGTAGGTACTTTTCTTTTTGTCATAGTTTCTTTCTAGTTTAGTCTAAGAAGGTCACTTTTTGGTTTATATAACTTCATTATTTTTTATCATTGCTAAGCTGAATAATTGTATTTTATTAATTTATAAAAATAACTTTATTATAATTTATAATTTTAAAATTCTAAAAGCACACTCGGAGGTTCTATTACGTCTTGGTGGAATACTCCTGGCTGGTTTTATGACTGGCAGGTGACATGTCATATTTCAATTCGAAATTGTCAAAGAATTTTAGAAGAGAAGAAAATGTGATTTTTGGTATAAAAATGGGCAGCTGATGCTGACCCAAAAAACTTTTACACTGGATACCACGCCGAGATTATGTCCGGTTGATTTTACGTTTTATTTTACGATCGACTCTACGCTGAGAATCAACGCTACTCGTTTCTGTCGAGATTCAGTCCTGTTACTACGTATGGATTCTGCATACATAATCTACGAAGTTCTACTGTCCAGACCAACTCAAAGTGGATCACCATAATTCATTACCAAAAGTGGATCACCATCTAAGAAGCGGATCTCTCTTCTTTCAATTAAAAGTGACTAACTAAATTTTCGAAAACCTCTGCCGTCTGAGTGTGTGTTAGGTAGGAAGGTGTTTTATATATTCTTTTGTATTTTTTATCTTAAAAATTAATATTTATTGTACAATCTACCTTAACTCTTTTATTTTTCATTAGGGATCGGTAGATTCGTTACAGTTTGGCGCCCAACAATCGTACCCACTCTTTTTCAAAATTCTAAAAACTATCACTAGTACCGTTTTCTTTTGGTAACTTATTTGGCTTAGTAACTAACTTATCTTTATTTTTTTTCTACAGCCCTGCTCCTCCTCCTCATCTCAACACTTCTTACTCTACATACATTTACTCGACACCCCTACACACATTCCTTTTACCCACTGGTAATTGGCATCCATTCTTCACTTGTAAGAGTTCTTAAAACCATTCGTGGTCTCTTTCAAGTTGAGGTTTGGCTTACTCTACGACGTACTATTGGAGAATATCCCGTAGTCGTTTTTCCACTTACTATTTACACTTTTAACAACAACTCTCACTTACTCAACACCCCCACAGACTTGCACATCACAGCGGTTACCCACTGGTAATCGTACTCAGTCTTCGCTTGGGTGTGTTTTTAAAACCACTTCGTGGTCACTACCAAGTTAGGGGACTGAGACACTTAACGACAGCTGCAGGACAATATCCTGTGGTTGTTTGTACAAACCTAATTCTACATAACTCTCATTACATATACTATACTATCCTCTTAAAACATTCTTCATCATCATCATCCTCTTATTTATATTTTCTGATATGTGGGCTCTAATAAAATTATCTCCATCTTGTTAATTAACACCGTTGCTAAGTAACAGGGTAAAAGTGTTACATGGATATTTTTGTGGTGGCAAAAACTGGTACTAAATTTTTAACACCCAAAAGGTTTTATTAGTTTACGAAGTATATTTACACTCCCTCTAAAGGAGACCACTAACACTCCCTCTAAAGGAGACCACTAACACTCCCTCTAAAGGAGACCACTAACACTCCCTCTAAAGGAGACCTCTAACACTCTCCCTCTAAAGGAGACCTCTAACTCTCCCTCTAAAGGAGACCACTAACACTCCCTCTAAAGGAGACCTCTAACACTCTCCCTCTAAAGGAGACCTCTAACACTCCCTCTAAAGGAGAACTCTAAACACTCTCGGAGTACTCTATATTTTTCCGATTATGGATAGAATTATTTTCTTTGAACTTTTAAATAAAGCTGAGCTTGAATATGAAATCAAAATAAGATTAGAAGAACCAAAAGATACAGTAATACTTCTAAAAAAACAAATTCTTAAACTTGCACCTAGTACTCCCTCTGAAGATATTTTAGACTCTGTATTAGACGTTAAAACTGATTTGGACGAACTTTCCATTACTTTAAATTATATCGAAACAAAAATATTATCTTTAGAACAGGGCAATCAAAGATTTAACAAGAAAGTTAAAACCTTTATTAATCATCTTTATTTTCGACTTGAGAGGATTGATATTGATTCAGATCCTTCGGAGATAAATCGTTTATCTGAAAATAAAGAAAAATTTCTTACCTTAGAATCAAAATTTAATTCTTTAATAACTGTTACCAACCCTCAACCTATACAAATTAATCATCCCTCCTCGACTCCTAATAGCCCCAATGAGACTATGTTTCACACTATGCTTCCCGACACGCAGTTTCCTCAACCTTTAAACTCTATTCCCAATAATTCTCTTAACGAATTAAAACGTATAAAGTACGACGGAAACTCTTGCCCTCGTTCTTTTATTCAGAAAATTGTAGAGTTTAGTGTTTCTAGAAATATACCTTCAAGCAAATTATTGGATCATGCATTCGAATTACTTACCGATAACGCTTTACATTGGTACCGTTTCAAACGTGATTCTTTGTTATCATGGGACGAACTTTGCGAAGCTTTGATTTTAGACTTTGGCGGTTTTGACTATGACCATAAATTACTAGAGGCCATTAATAGTCGAACTCAAGGCAAGGATGAACCTATAGTTATTTTTATTTCCATACTGTCTGGCATGTTTTCCAGACTATCAGAAAAATTATCGGAAACTAAAAAACTACAAATTATTATTCGTAACATCAGACCATGCTATTCACCTTATATCGCGAATAATAATATCAATTCAATACTTGCGCTTATTTCATGTTGTCAAAAATATGAAGAATTTTTGGACAAAGAAAAACGTTTCTACGAACCTCAAACTACAAATAATCCATTAACTGTAGAATTTAACTATAAATCATCTAATTTAACATCAAAACCCTCCACCTCTAACGCGTTCCCTCCTAGAACAAACTTCAATCGTTTTAACAATAAACCTCAAGTTAATACAATTAATAAACATAATAATAATGCTTTTTGTGTACGCTGTCGCACTAATGGTCATACATTAACTAATTGCTCGCAACCTCGTACAGTAATAATTTGTTATAGATGTGGTTTTAAAGATGTTAAATTTCCTGATTGCCCTAACTGTAATAAGGCTAACAACTCAAAAAACTAAACAACGACTTGGGTAATAAAAACTTTAATCAATCAGACTGGCATGATTGGTTACAAACTTTAAAAAATTTCTTTCATTGTTACAAAATAACTTCACTATATGATAATGAAAAAGATTTTAATCGGCCATTTATTGATATTTCTATCAATAACAAAATATTTTCCGGTTTACTAGATAGCGGTAGTTCTATTACAATACTTGGTAATAACTCTCATCTAGAAATTTTAAAATTAGGCTTCACGTTATCCAAGTCTTCTTCAATGACGATTACTACTGCCAGTAACCATAAAAGTAAATCTCTTGGCTCCATTAACATTCCGATTAGATACAATAATCAAACTCATTTAATACAAGCCTTTGTATTTCCAAATATATCTCCTTCAATTATTTTGGGAGTCGACTTTTGGAAAAAGTTTAACCTTGTTCCACATATACTTTCTTCGGCTTTTAGGCCAAATACTAAATGTTCAGTAGTTACTGAAACTACTAAACAAATACTTCCTTATAATCACCTCTCTTTAGAGCAAAAAACTATTGCTGATGACATGATTAAACGATTTAAAGCTATATCCTTCGAAAGTAGAGGAAAACTAGGTCGCACTCATCTTATTAGTCATCACATCGATACTGGTGATATTCCTCCAATTAAACAACGATGTTATCGTCTTTCTCCCGAAAAACAAAAAGCTCTGATTATAGAAGTCGATAAAATGTTAGAATGGGGCGTTATTGAAAAATGCGAAAGTCCTTGGCTTTCTCCGGTTATCATTACACCTAAAAAGAATGGCGAATGGCGATTCTGTGTTGATAGTCGTAAACTAAATTCAGTTACTCGTAAAGACGCGTACAGCCTTCCATTTGTTAACGAAATTTTAGATAATCTTAAAAACGCTAAATTTCTTTCAAGCATTGATATTGCTAAAGCATTTTGGGAGATTCCTTTGAAAGATGAAACGGATAAAGATAAAACAGCTTTTTATGTCCCTGGTCGAGGCATGTATCGCTTTCTTATCATGCCCTTTGGTTTAACTAATGCTCCAGCAACCCAGCAAAGACTTATGGACATGCTTTTTACTCCTGAATTTGACAATAAGGTCTTTTGTTACCTTGATGATATAATAATAATCTCTGAATCATTTGAAGAGCATATCTCTTACCTAGTTAAAGTTCTTGAGAAATTAACGTTTGCTAAATTGACTATTAACTTCGATAAAAGTCTATTCTTTAAAAATGAACTTAAATACTTAGGATATATTGTAGATGAAAACGGTTTACGCTCAGATCCGGCTAAAATTAAAGCAATACTCGAATTTCCTACTCCTACTACTCGTAAAGAAGTGAGAAAATTTATTGGAACTTGTAGTTGGTTTCGCCGTTTTATTCCTAACTTCAGCACAATTGCAACTCCACTTAATAAATTAACTTCTTCCGGTAAAAATGCTCCTAAATTCATTTGGGATAAAGATGCTACTCTGGCTTTTAATAAATTAAAAGAAGCTCTTATAACTACTCCTATACTAGCTTGTCCCGACTACGATCTTCCTTTCTCTGTACATTGCGATGCTTCTAACTTCGGCATCGGAGGTATGTTAACACAACTAAAAGATGACAAGGAAGTAGTTATAGCATATATGAGCAAATCTCTTAATAAAAACGAACGTAATTACTCAACTACAGAAAGAGAAACCCTTGCGGTAATTTCAGCTTTAGAACATTGGCGTTGTTATATCGATAATGGTAAACAATTCACTGTTTATACAGATCACGCAGCACTTAAATGGTTTTTAAAATTGTCTAATCCATCTGGTAGACTCGCGCGGTGGGCTCTGAGGTTGTCATCTTTTAATTTTATTCTAAAACACAAAAGAGGTAAAGACAACTTAGTTCCTGATTTACTCTCCCGTACATCATTTCCACTTGGTGTTAATCCTGTCTCACTTGATTCCCATCCCATATCTCCAGCATTGGAACACTATAATAAACTACTTTCGGAATGTCATAACAATCCTGATCAATATCCGAATTACACTATTCGCGAAAATAAATTATTCCGCTATACTCAATCTCCCTACGCGTTAACTGAAGATTTTGCGTGGAAAGAAGTTCCTCATCCTAATCTCCGGGAAACCCTTGTCAAAGATAACCATGGGTCCCCAGATCAGCCTCATCTAGGAATTTTTAAAACTTATAAAAAATTATCACTTTTATATTACTGGCCAGCTATGTTTAAAGATATCGCTAAAATAATTTCTACCTGTGATAATTGCTTAACTTACAAACACGCAAATCACTCTCCCTTTGGCCTTATGGGTAAACCAAAAATTTGTTCCAGGCCCTTTCAAACAATTTCTTTAGATCTAATGGGTCCTCTACCTATGACTAGACGTAGAAATCAATTTATCTTAGTGGTTAACTGTTGTTTTACTAAATATACCTTGATCTTTCCACTAAAACGGGCCACTAGTGCGAACATTATCTCTAACTTAGAAAATTTTGTTTTTCTAGTTCATGGAGTACCTCAGACTATTATTATGGACAATGGATCGCAATTCCAATCCAATGAATTTCGCAACTTTTTGGGCAGATATAACATACCATATATATTTTTCTCTCCACACTATTGCCCTCAAGTTAATCCCACTGAAAGATACAATCGTACCATAATCACAGCTTTGTCATCTTTAGTTGGTGATGACCATAGATCTTGGGACATTCACCTTCCTAAAGTCCAATACGCTATGAATAGCACAACTAATGTTACCACTGGTTTCTCTCCCAACTTTTTACTCTTTGGACGTGAAACGGTTATTACTGGCTCACTTTATACGCCAACTAATAATCTAGATGAAATCGTTTTTCTACCTAGGGACATCTATGCTAATAACATAGGTTTATTGTCTGCAACTTTTGATAAAGTTCAGACAGCTCTTCATATTGCTCATGCTCGTAACTCTTCTCGTTATAACGAAAGTCATTCTTTTAAAGAATATAACGTAGGAGATACAGTCTGGCGCAGAAATTATGTAATTAGTCAGGCTGGAACTTATAACAGCGCAAAATTAGCTCCAAAATATGTGAAGTCCACTGTGTTGCAGAAACTATCCCCACTAGTTTACATACTAGAGGATCCTAATGGCAACCAAGCCAAATGGCATATTAAAGATATTAAAATATAATGTACCTACATATTTTTGTAAATAAATTCATTCTTCGTATTATATTCATGATTCATCTCTATCTTTCTTTCGTTTAACTATGGAGTTTTGTTTTGGTCCATTAAAACTTTATTTAATTTTTTTTAATTTTACATGACTCATCTCTTTCTTCTTTTCCTCTTCTAAAATAGAGTTCCTTTTCGGCTTATTAAAACTCTATTTATTTTCTAATTCATTCATCGGTTCTTAAACCATTATAAGATTATCTTAATTTCCTTTATGTGTGTTCTTAACACAATCCTATGAAGTGCTTTTAGGTTCAAGTTACCTAACCTTCGTGTCAACTAACTCTACAAGTTAGTATGACTCTTGTTTCTAACTATCGACTCTAAAAGTCGATTGTTGCAGGTGACAAGTAGGTATTTTAAGTAAGCTATTGCCCTTGACGTTTTACTCGGAGCTTACCGACTACTATTGCGGGAGCTGCCCTGACGTTAACTCGGAGTTTACTGACTGCGGTGTCGTTATATATCAACTAAAGTTGACTAGGAGCGGATTACAACTCCTTTTAAAATAAGCCTTTGTTAAAAATCTTTATATTTCATCTTATTCATGGGTTTTAGACGAGAGCGGATTACAACTCCGAAAATAAGCCTTAAAGTTATTGATTTATCAGGTCGAGTAGTGATCATTGAATGTGAATCCTACCTGACCTAACTTCGTAAGATGTCGGTGTGTTTGAATGAAGTATGTACGTTTTGTGAATGCTGTTATACTTTAACCTTACAAAATTTTTGTTCTAGGCCAAAAATTTTCTCGGGGTCGTTGGGGAAATATAGTATATGCTATATTCCTACTTATCATTATATATATCACATACCATTTATCATCCTTTTTATAGTTTATCCTTATTTATACTCGGCGAAACGTTCTAAACGATTCGTTTCCATTTAAATTGCTGAAATTAAATATTAGTTTTCATATTTTCATTGTGACATGTATGTCAAATGTGCCAAACTGTCAGTAGGTACTTTTCTTTTTGTCATAGTTTCTTTCTAGTTTAGTCTAAGAAGGTCACTTTTTGGTTTATATAACTTCATTATTTTTTATCATTGCTAAGCTGAATAATTGTATTTTATTAATTTATAAAAATAACTTTATTATAATTTATAATTTTAAAATTCTAAAAGCACACTCGGAGGTTCTATTACGTCTTGGTGGAATACTCCTGGCTGGTTTTATGACTGGCAGGTGACATGTCATATTTCAATTCGAAATTGTCAAAGAATTTTAGAAGAGAAGAAAATGTGATTTTTGGTATAAAAATGGGCAGCTGATGCTGACCCAAAAAACTTTTACACTGGATACCACGCCGAGATTATGTCCGGTTGATTTTACGTTTTATTTTACGATCGACTCTACGCTGAGAATCAACGCTACTCGTTTCTGTCGAGATTCAGTCCTGTTACTACGTATGGATTCTGCATACATAATCTACGAAGTTCTACTGTCCAGACCAACTCAAAGTGGATCACCATAATTCATTACCAAAAGTGGATCACCATCTAAGAAGCGGATCTCTCTTCTTTCAATTAAAAGTGACTAACTAAATTTTCGAAAACCTCTGCCGTCTGAGTGTGTGTTAGGTAGGAAGGTGTTTTATATATTCTTTTGTATTTTTTATCTTAAAAATTAATATTTATTGTACAATCTACCTTAACTCTTTTATTTTTCATTAGGGATCGGTAGATTCGTTACAAAACTCATCGTCAGTTCTCAAAAAAGTATTTTTTTCTTAAAGTGTTTAGGACTGGAAACGTAAATGTGTCTTTACCCAATCATGGACAGTACTGTCCAACATTGGATAAATTGTGTTTCTGATATTTTTAGTTTTATTCTGGTTGTGTAAAGAGAGACTTGACTTTTTATCTTAATAATTTCTTATTATTACATTCATACCCAATGATGGACAGCCCTGTCCAAGATTGGGTGTTCATGACTGGTGATTTATAAAGTAACTTGCACTCTTTACCGCTAATTTCTTATTACCACAGATAATATGGCACCGAAACGAGATTATTCCAAAGAACAAATGACTAGAGCAATTAATGAAGTACAAAGAGGAGAAAAGGTATCTGTAGCAGCTATCAAATATGGTGTCCCCAGAATAACTTTAAGAAACAAAGTTAACGGGATAAGCCCGCTGGACTGTAACTTAGGGCCTTCCACAGTGCTGTCCCAAGAAGAAGAAAAAGTATTAATGAAGTACAAAGAGGAGAAAAGGTATCTGTAGCAGCTATCAAATATGGTGTCCCCAGAATAACTTTAAGAAACAAAGTTAAGGGGATAAGCCCGCTGGACTGTAACTTAGGGCCTTCCACAGTGCTGTCCCAAGAAGAAGAAAAAGTATTGGTCAAATGGGTTTTATTCATGGCCGAAAACCATTTTCCTGTCACAAAGGACCATTTGTTAGATAGTGTCCAAAAAATTATTTTGGAAAAAAATGGATAACTGCCCGTTCACAAATAATCGCCCAGGAAAAAAATGGTTCAGTTCGTTTTTGAATCGTCATCCAGAATTGGCGCAAAGAACGGCACAAAGGCTAGAGAAGACGTAACTGAAGAAGAGTTGAACCAATTGTTTCAAACAATAAAGACATACATAGAAAGTAAAGGGTTGTCAGATGCACTAAAAGACCCTACAAGGATATACAACACCGATGAAAGTGCTTTCTACTTGCAGCCTAAAGCAGGCAGAGTACTAGTTCGTAAAGGAGAAAAAAACGTTTATAGTTCTTCTGGCGATGAGAAAGAAAACTTAACCGTATTAATTACTGCCAATGCTGCAGGAGTTATGGCTCCGCCTATGATTGTATATCCATATGAAAGAATACCGACACTCATTGTCAAGAGTGTGCCTCGTGGATGGGGCATAGGGCGGTCGGAAACAGGGTGGATGTGTGCAAAGACATTCTACGAATTTATCACCAATGTTTTTAACCCATGGCTTATACAAAAAGAGATACCAAAACCAGTGATTTTTTTTCTGGACGGGCATAAATCCCACATGTCGTTTCACGTTGCAAACTTTTGCAGAGATAATGGCATAGAGTTAATTGCACTTTTCCCTAATTCCACTCACTTAATCCAACCGATGGACGTGGCAGTCTTTCGGCCTCTCAAAATTTCCTGGAGAGTTCAGGTCATGAAATGGAAGTCTGAAAATCCAGGTGCACGTTTGAAAAGGGAAGATTTCGCGCAAAATTTGCAAGAGGCTTTAAAAAGTATATGTCCTGAAACCATAAAAAACGGTTTTCGTAAAAGTGGCCTTTACCCATTTAGCTCGGAATATGTGGATATGAACAAAATTGGATCCCGCAATCGCACTATCAGATCTCAACCACTCCAGACAGAAGACACGATAAAAAAAAAACAATTTATGCAAACTTTAGAAGCAGAGATACAGGAAGTGTTTACATTAGAAAAAATGACTCTTTTCAACAAACTGTACTTCATGCCAAGAAGTGAAGTAGATAAGCTGCTTCCTGACGAATATCAATCTCTTTATATTATATGGGCTAAAACTAAAAACATTTTGACTGGAACACTTCCAATTTCCACAGATAATGATAGTATAACGTACCAACAGCCTTCCCAGACAATTGTAACGGAATATGATCGAGTTGTATCAAACGATATACCAGAAGTTATAGCGGAATATGACCTGACAGCATCTGTTGTATCTAAAGATTTACCACAAGTTACAGAGGAATATGACCTGACAGCATCTGTTGTATCAAAAGATTTGCCACAATTTACAGCGGAATATGACCTCATAGCATCTGTTGTATCAAAAGATTTACCACAAGTTACAGCGGAATATGACCTGACAACATCCATTGTATCAAAAGATGTACCACAAATAACAACGGAATATGACCTAACAACATTCGTTGTATCAAAAGATTTACCACAAGTTACTGCGGAATATGAATTGACAAGATTCGCACTACCAAAAGATTTATCACAAATTACAGAGGAATATGATCTGACATCATCCGTTCTAACAAAAGATTTCACACAAATTACAGATGATTCTAACGCGGTTATGGTATCATCTCCAAGAACACCAGATTTATCAACACCACTGCTTAGAACTCATCAAACCCCCAGTATGCCGCCTACTACTGATGATTCCAACGCGGTTGCAGTCACTACAGCGTCCAGTACACCGCTTAAAACAAATCTAACTTCCAAATTATCCACATCTACAACTACGCCAATTGGTAATGTTCCGTCACCTTTTAAACGAGCCTTGTACTGGCCCGAACCAGAGATTAAAAAACGCCGTATCAAGGAACGACTGCCGTCGGCTATCACCAGTGACCCCTACATACATAGATTACGTAGAAAAAAAAGAAAACGAAAAGAAACGAAAGATAGAAGAAAAAGAAAAACGTGCAAAAGAAAGAAAAGAAAAACAGCTATTACGAGAAAAACTAAATCAAGAAAAGAAAACAAATAAGAAAAGTAAGAAAGGCAAAGCAAAGACCAAAACAACAAAGAGAAAACAAATATCAAGTTCATCATCGGAGGAAAATAACACTGATATTGAATATCAAGATAGTGAATATGATTTAGAAAAATACCTGTCTGGATCTGAAGAAGATCAGATATCTTTAAAAGCATTAGCACTGTCACAGAAGAGGGAAAGTAAAAGCAAATACGTAATAATAAGGTATGAAGGAGAATATTTTCCTGGCATGATTAAGAAATCTGAGGGTAAACAATATGAAATAGGCACAATGGTGCTATCTAAAGGTAATACATTTCGTTGGCCAGAAACCCCAGACGAAATATGGTACGATGAGAAAGCAATAATAGAATTTATTAAAGAGCCAGTACCAATAAACAAACGTGGGTTTTTTAAAGTTGAAAAAAAAAACTAAAATTACCATGTTTAAGTTTTTTTTTATGTAAGAACATATTTTTGATGTTATTATTTGAGCAGGGATGCGTAATAATAGTTAAGAAAATGTTCAACACTAGGTGTCCAAGGCTAGATAGTGTTCAACATTAGGTGTCCAAGACTAGATACTGTTTATGAATGGGTGTCCATTATAAGGATTTGACTGTTCATAATAGGTCCTCAATAAGGGGTTTTGAATTTTTTTAATATTTTATAAGTAAACATTGGTGGACCATACTGTGCTAAATATATCGATTATTAAAAGCATGTTTTATTTCCGGATATAACCTTTACTTCCAATACCAAAAATATATAAGCAATAAATGCAAATAAACACCGTTTTCATTCTTAAACCGTCCATGATTGGTTCCTCTACTTAATTAGAGAACATCATTTAATACCTACTATAGATGAGATTGTGTCTAAATTGTGTAATAAGAAGTGTTTCTCAGTACTTGACTTAACAGATGGTTTTTATAATATAAAACTTAGTGAGGATTCTAATGACCTTTGTACTTTTAACAGCCCTTATGGGTGTTACAAATTTTTAAGGATGCCATTTGGTTTGTCAGTTGCACCAGAGATATTTCAAAGGTATAGCGAAATAGCGTTTGGAGACATACCAGGTGTCATTGTCTATTGTGATGATTTATTAATATGTGGTAATACAGAGGAGGAACATGATGCAACATTAAATAAAGTTTTTGTACGAGCCTTAGAACAAAATGTCAGATTCAATAAGAATAAATTTCAATATAAATTAAAACAAGTAAAATATTTTGGTCATATATTCTCGGAAAAAGGCATGCAAATAGACCCGGATAGGTGTGGCGTAGTGCTTTTTGTGGTAGGAGAAATGAGACAAGTAAGACTTAGTTATACATTTACTTTTGCACTACACTTACAAAATAGGTTCTAGGGTCTAAGGTTCTAGGGTCTAAGGTCACGCACTGTCACTGAAGGTAGGAAAACGGTACTGCCCTGAGCAACCAGAAGACGTCGATCGCCACGCACGGTAGGTAGGCCGGGTCAGGCGGCCTCACGCGTCGGCAGGGACGCGTGGCAGGGCGGTCGACCAGGTGGGCAGCGGGCTCAGGGCAACTAGCCCTAGGCAGCGTTGGTGGTAGGCAGGTAGCGGCAGCGCAGACGGCCAGTAGGTAGCGGCGGCAGGCCGCTGTCTACACGGCCACGCCGTCGTCTTGTGCCGGACGCGTAGGCGTCACAGTTTAGAGGCGGCACGCGGTAGGGCGGCCGTGCAGATGCGTGCTTCTCACCGCGTTGGTAGATGCGCGGGAGCACAGCAGAGCAGCAGAACAGTGCAGCGTGAGCGAAGCAGCCATAGTTGGCTAGCCAGCGCTAGGAACCCTGAAACAGCACCAAGGGGGCGCTTGAGCTCCAAGATGGTTCCTGTAAGCCCCTACGATGTGCGTGTCCCAGCCATGCGTTAGATGCGGCAAGCTCAGGGCAGTGAAGAAGATGGAAGATGGGTACTCACGCATCGCAGTGGTTTACAGTGATTAGTTGATAGGCGACTAGTTGATAGACTGAAGGCAAGGCGTGGCGTCACATCGCCACGTGGTTCTCTTTGACCGTTGACTCGCGTCGCCGGTTTATGATACAGCATGGATGAGCATGATTTAGTTTATAGAGAATAGAATAGGATGCATGCCATGCGGAGAACCATATAACTAATTAGAGCACATGTGCATAGTGAATAGCTAGGTGCTAATTAATATTAAATACAGAATACATTGCCGGCAGCCATGTTAAATAGACACAAAGATTACAAATAGATATGGCTTGCCGGGACATAAATTTAGCAGCAAAAGAACACAATGGCGGAGTTCACTTACCCAATAACTGGGGACTTATCTAGTAGGCTGCTGCTTGATGTAAAAAGGGCAGAACCTATGCGTGCAGCCGTTTTTAAAGGAGGTCCTGAGCGACGTTCTCCCTCCATTGTGACATTACAGAACATTTAGGGTTGTACCTATAATTTAGTGAGGTGACAACTTTTTAGAATTAGTCGGTTTTTAGTGAATCGACTAATTTATGCTACAGTACCCCGCCTGCAAAGAAAGGATTTTCCCTAGGGGAAATCCGCTAGAAGGCCTAAACCACTTAGACTGACTACCTGTACGTACATACATCTCATTCGTGTGCTTCCATCCATCTATCAAATATTCATCGTCAAACATCCATCAATCAAAGTCCGTCACTGACTTGAATGTAGTCCTAAGTCAGTGACTTACTAAACACACAAGAGGTAAACTAATTTAGAGTAGCTTAACTCAAGACAGTCAGTCGGAAAAACACAAGATAGAGCAAGTGTATCTCCTTGGGGGTCAGGTCACTGAGGTGTTAAATTGCAGGGTAATGTGTATAGTGTAGGTTCTGTTATATTTAGAAACAAAATTAGAGATCACCATTGATTGCTGAATACTAGTGTAGAAGTTAGAGTACAACACTGTCAAGTGAGTGATGTACCTTGTATAAGTGTGTAATCCGAACATGAAGATGTAAAGTCTTCATATTCATGAGTTAATCTCAAGAAAAAGAAAACATGCAATTTAAATAGTAATAGTTTATATTAAAAAACATGCATTTAAAAAGAATTGTTAAAGTTTTAAAATCTTTAATTGATTTATGTTTTGTCTATGTTCTATGTCTATGACACATTTTATTGTTGTATAATTTTTAGTCAGAGTCCATAGTGAAGAATTTATAATTTCTGAACGATAAAATATTGACAAGCAAAAAGGCTAATATCCAAGGTAAGTGTCAAACGTCAAAGTTGAATAAAATTTTATAAGTCGATGACACTTGTTAAGTTAGGTTAGATATGACATTTATCAGCATTATAGGTTAAATTTATTTGTTTAACATGCTTGGTTAAGAATTAAGCGTTAAGTTAAGTTGTAGAAGTCGTTAACGTTATGGTCTAAAGTTTAGTTATCAATTGTGTGTAAGGATTACGTTACATTTATGAGAGGTTTACAGAATGTGTTTATCAACAATCAAATGGCATTTATTTACTGAAGTTAGTTTGTATACAAGACTGTGTGTATGTAGTTGTAACTAGTGTTTAGATTACAGCGAGTATTAGATTTTAGATAGATTAGATATGTATTTAGGTAGCTGTTAGGGCTTGTTTATTGAGTTGCAATCCGCTCATAGTTAGAAAACACCTGGTTTAGAGCCAGAAGTGCTAGTCTTGCTACCGTGTAGGCGGTAGAAGATCCAACTGACTAACAGTTGTAGTTTATCAATGGTTAGCCATGATAAAGTTAGGTACTAAGGCGTCGGTCATTAGCACAATTAATAGTCCTCTATCATCGGGGTAGGCCGAGATGAGGTCCAACTGTGACTTTGATCAACAGCTGTTAGAGTACCAATGGTGTAGGGCCATTGGTATGGGGAAAAGGGTGCTACGGTTTAGCGCCATTAGCACTTTTAGTAGTCCTCTATCAACGAGGTAGGCCGAGATGAGGTCCAACTGTGGTTTAGGCCAACAGTTGTTAGAATATCCATGAACTAGGTCGTGAATGTTTTAGACACTGGTTTAGAGCCTAGTGTTTGAATTCTATAGTCATAGTTCTACTATATTAAGTTTTAAATTCTAGTTATAGCTAATTAAGTTTTAAGTTATCCTATTCTAGGGTAGGACAATGCCTGCAATTTCAACTTTGCAGTTACTTTTCATGAAAGTGCAGACTTGTTAGTGTTTATAGTAACACAAACAACACAATTGTTTTTTAGTAGTTAACTAATGACCTACTCTGCTTATCTAAGAAAATAAATACACTCCATAATGACCACAGCATGCACTATGGCAGTGAGTGTTTTAAGCGACAGAAGGTGCTTACATGTGTAATATGCACCTAGAATGTACGGTATGATTGCAGTCACCTATGTGTAGGTACTGTCTTTAAGATGTTCTTGTTGGAACATGATAATTACAACACAAAAACTAAGGGTAGTGTACCATAGGGCATATTCTGCTACAAAATAATTACTCATCCCTTGGGATCCTCAATACCCTCTATGGCAACGCCGTTTTAACAGAAAGGTGCTTACACGTTTAATAAGCACAATAAGAGTGTGACAGCAGTATGTAAGTGAGTGTGTGTGTGTGTGTAGCTAGTTAGGTACAGAATTTAAGGTATGTAGCTTACAACCATGCAGCCCAGAAGCAATTAGATAAACCTCTGTGGACGTGTTGTATGCCACAATAATAGCAATAACTATGTTATAGTTAGTGTAGGTAGTTGGCGGATGCAGATTTTCCTGCACGCCATAGACTAGTTTAGGACTAATCTAAGGTACAAGTTGACCTTCTACGACTAGTTGTTGATAGATGTCGTAGTATTTTACCCTTGGCATCGTTTGACCCTGTATGGATCAAACACTAGCTAGCTAGGCCTACGGGTCAACTCAGCCTTTCTTAGATGGATGAAGTTAATCTTATGTGAAGACATTGTGTTCTTTTGTTGACAATAAGTTTAATTTAGACTATGTAGTACCAGGATATCTGTGCCGTAGGACCTAAGGGCAACAGACGGATAGTGGGTAGGATCTCACTGCCGACCTGCAGACTCACAGGATCGATCAACTGATGGCTAAAGGTGTCTTGGCCACAGTGAGGTGGTATAACAAAGGATAGGGTTTTCTCACTGCCGGTCAAACAGACTCATAAGACCGATCTACTGATGGCTAAAGGTGTCTTGGCCACAGTGAGAGGATGACAACACAATACACAACACACACCAATTAATATAGCAGGTACATTCAGCAACGCGATGGATTATTGTTAGTTTAGAATTGTAATTTACAATTTAATAATAGTTTAAGGTAGAAGATTAACAAATTGAAGCATTAGATTTTCCAATTTAGTAAAAGTTGAAGGTAGATGAATAATATATATATTTTTTACAACAAAATTATTTAAAAAATACCACAACGATGCTGAGCGTAGGAGAAAGAGACCAGTGCGAGAACCTTAGAGACTACCGAGTGGGCGCCACTGTGGCGTAGTGCTTTTTGTGGTAGGAGAAATGAGACAAGTAAGACTTAGTTATACATTTACTTTTGCACTACACTTACAAAATAGGTTCTAGGGTCTAAGGTTCTAGGGTCTAAGGTCACGCACTGTCACTGAAGGTAGGAAAACGGTACTGCCCTGAGCAACCAGAAGACGTCGATCGCCACGCACGGTAGGTAGGCCGGGTCAGGCGGCCTCACGCGTCGGCAGGGACGCGTGGCAGGGCGGTCGACCAGGTGGGCAGCGGGCTCAGGGCAACTAGCCCTAGGCAGCGTTGGTGGTAGGCAGGTAGCGGCAGCGCAGACGGCCAGTAGGTAGCGGCGGCAGGCCGCTGTCTACACGGCCACGCCGTCGTCTTGTGCCGGACGCGTAGGCGTCACAGTTTAGAGGCGGCACGCGGTAGGGCGGCCGTGCAGATGCGTGCTTCTCACCGCGTTGGTAGATGCGCGGGAGCACAGCAGAGCAGCAGAACAGTGCAGCGTGAGCGAAGCAGCCATAGTTGGCTAGCCAGCGCTAGGAACCCTGAAACAGCACCAAGGGGGCGCTTGAGCTCCAAGATGGTTCCTGTAAGCCCCTACGATGTGCGTGTCCCAGCCATGCGTTAGATGCGGCAAGCTCAGGGCAGTGAAGAAGATGGAAGATGGGTACTCACGCATCGCAGTGGTTTACAGTGATTAGTTGATAGGCGACTAGTTGATAGACTGAAGGCAAGGCGTGGCGTCACATCGCCACGTGGTTCTCTTTGACCGTTGACTCGCGTCGCCGGTTTATGATACAGCATGGATGAGCATGATTTAGTTTATAGAGAATAGAATAGGATGCATGCCATGCGGAGAACCATATAACTAATTAGAGCACATGTGCATAGTGAATAGCTAGGTGCTAATTAATATTAAATACAGAATACATTGCCGGCAGCCATGTTAAATAGACACAAAGATTACAAATAGATATGGCTTGCCGGGACATAAATTTAGCAGCAAAAGAACACAATGGCGGAGTTCACTTACCCAATAACTGGGGACTTATCTAGTAGGCTGCTGCTTGATGTAAAAAGGGCAGAACCTATGCGTGCAGCCGTTTTTAAAGGAGGTCCTGAGCGACGTTCTCCCTCCATTGTGACATTACAGAACATTTAGGGTTGTACCTATAATTTAGTGAGGTGACAACTTTTTAGAATTAGTCGGTTTTTAGTGAATCGACTAATTTATGCTACATAGGGTACAGGCCATATTAAATATGAAAAGTCCCAGTAATAAAAAACAATTGCAAATTTTTCTCGGGATGGTTAGTTACCTAAGAAAATTTATACCAAATATGGCCAATATTGCATCATCATTACATTCATTGTTAAAAGAGGATGTAGAATGGATATGGACTGAAGTTCATGAAAATGTTTATAATAATCTTAAGAAAAAAATAACTGAAGCTCCAATATTACAGAATTATAATAGTACATTGCCAATTGTAGTACAATGTGATGCATCCAAGGATGGCATTGGTTGTTGCTTCTTACAAAATAATAAGCCAGTTTGTTTTGCACAGTAGTTTTCGTAGTTTAACACAGTCAGAGAAAATTTTTTCACAAATAGAAAAAGAATTACTAAGTGTAGTGTGGGTCACTAAAAAATTTCATTATTTCATTTATGGACATAAAATAACAATTATTAATGATCATAAACCATTAGAATGTTTATTGAAGAAGCCTTTACATGAAATCCCATCACCAAGATTGCAAAGACTAAAATTAAAATTACTAAAATACAACATTGAATTTAAATATTTACAGGGTAAGTTCATGTATATAGCAGACCTATTATCACGCTCGTATCAAATGTGAAGAAGTAGATGATTCTAATATGTATGAGGTCATACATTGTGTGGGCCTGACTCAGAATTTAGAATGTACCGAAGAATAAAAATCACATGTAATTACAGAAAGTTCCAAAGATAATGAGTTAATAGAATTAATAGGTTACATTAAGAATAGTTGGCCCAAAAGTAATAATATACCGGATAACTTACACAGTTATCATAAATTAAAAGATGATTTGTCATTTGATTTTTAAAAATAATTGATATTTAATTTGATATTTACAAATTAGTATTTTTAAAGATAGATTAATTGTACCGAAGAATGTAAGAATGACAATTATAAAGGCGTTAAGTACATGAAGGACACATAGGCATGTCAAAAATGAAGCAATTAGCGCGAAAATTATATTATTGGCCACACATAGACAATCACATTAAAGAATTTGTTAAAAAATGTTTACCATGTCAAACTTATCAAAACAGTAATGTAAAGGAACCGTTACTACCACATTCAGTTCCTAGTTTACCATTTTTAAAGATAGGTATTTATATAATGGAGTTCAAGAGAAAAAGTTATTTAATAATGTATGATTACTACTCCAAGTGGTTAGATATTAAGTTTCTGAAAAGTAAAAGTGCAAGTGCAATTAATAACAGTCTAATAGATATATTTAGTAACTTTGTGGTGTACCAAGCGAAATAGTTTCAGATCATGTACCTTTTGATTCACGTGTATGTAAGCAATTTGCGCAGGAATGGGGTTTTAAGTATACCTATACTAGTCCTAGATATCCACAGTCGAATGGGATGGCGGAGAGAGGAGTTCAGATAGCTAAGAAAATGATGTATAAATGTAATGAAGACAACACAGATTTCAGGGTAGCTTTATTAAAGTATAGAGTGTCACCAGTGGCTGGAACAAGTTTATCTCCTTGTGAATTATTAATGAATAGAAATTTAAGAACAAAATTAATAACCACACATAAATTTTTACAACCCAAGTTAAATTATAATGTGGAATATCAATTAAGTAAACAAAGAGACAGAAATATTAAAAATTATAATAGTACCAGTAGAATTAAAAAAGATTATATAATTGGACAAAAGGTATGGTTCAAGAAAGAAGTACATAAGAAAGTGTGGTTAGAAGGTACAATAGTTGGTTTTAATGGAAACAGATCTTACAACGTAAAAGATAAGGATAAAGTGATTTATACAAGAACCTCTTTCTACATTCGACCAGCATAGGCTTTGTGTTACATCAGAAGGGTGTGCTTAATGGTTGAATGTGTAACTGTAGTATGTAATGTGTAACTATAGTATGTAATATGTAATTGTAGTAGGAAATGTGTAACAGTAGTGTATAAGGTGTAACATAACTGTTAAGAGCTTAGAAATAGTTAAGAATTTTGTTCAAAAAGGGCAAGGCGATGTAAGAGGATAACATTTTTGTTTTTGTTTTAAAGAGGAAGACGATGTAAGAAGATAACATTTTGTTTTGTTTTAAAGGGGATGATGTAGTAACGGAACGTTACTAGCGTTTGACAGACGTCATCTTGTCTAACACATCTATGATATTACTCTATGGGAACTTCCCTTAGCATTGGAGATCGTGAACGAAGCACGCTTCTCTTTATTAATATTAATTATTAACTAATTACTGTAAAGATACTATTATATCATTAAGAAGACTTCAAGCATCTTTTATTTACAAAGTCCACAATAATACAAAACACACCCGAATTTCGCAGACTACGTACTCGTTTCTCGCTTGCGCGCTCGCGCATCGACTGCGATACGATCGGGAAACGGTGTATCCAAGGGAAGACACGGGGGTGGGGGTATTCTTCTTTAGCGTAATTATAGTTTTGTGCAAATTTTAACTCTATTATAAATGATTTATGTATAATATTTATTATAAAATGGGTAGAATAAAAAGTAGTAAGTCTCAAGCACATTCAAAATACAAGCGATAGAATTGTAGTATCTCTAGCTAGCAAAAAATACTCAGGCGGCGAAATTGCTGTATCTCAGTAGAACATTATTTTGTGACAAATACATACTGTTGTAAGTGTTTCGTAGCATACAAACGAGGACCGTGTATCTTGACTGCGAAAAAACAATACTTGTAGCGTTTGTTTTGTTTTGTTGTATCTATGTATCATTTAAAAAATGTTGTTTTTATGGTATTTACAGCATTTTGAAGTATCTTTTGTGAAAAAAGTTTAGAAAAAGTCAACGTCGTATCATAAAAAAAAATCATCTTAGGAAAACGTTGATAAGACCGTTCGACTCAGTATTTTTTTCTTATTTCAATGATGCAGTAAAAATAAAAAGCCATTTTTCGAGATACGACAAAATCGCTTTGCAGCGTCGATATATTTACCGAGTTTACCCATTTTACAAAACAATTGCACAGGAGAAGTTGTATAAAGCGAAAGTGACAAAGGAATAACCGGAAATCGGAATTTGTCTGAACTTTTTAGTCAGTACAACACAGATAATTGCGGTAGTCATTATTCATAATAGAATACATGTAACTCTATTGCATTCTTAATTTGGTTACATAATAGCTAAGACAAATTCAGGGTATTCCCCGAAAATAAACAATCACAAACAAATAGGGTGACCATCTCAATATCAAATTGTATTAACTATTACACACATGCAAGGCCGTATGCCTGTTTACCTACTAGGTAGTATAAAAAAAACTTGTCCCTAGAGTAGCCTAATTGGCGACCAGCCTTTTAGATTTTTTTGTCGCCGATTCTCATTCTGAGTAGCCTAAATGGCGAAAAATCGCCTACGTTGGCAACACTGGACTCATCTGAAGTTGTCTGTCAGTTTGACAGACGTCATTGTCACGTCGTTTTTTTTATAACCACAGCAAAATGGGCAACGAGATTTAAACGAAAAACTGATATTTTCATTTCGAAATATTTTAATTATGCGGGGTTTTAAAATTATGATAAGTAGATCAATCTACTCCTCGTAATGTATTCTCAAAATTGGAAAATATTTTGAACCCTCTAAATGAATTCTTTTTTTTGTACAAATTAATGTACGGACCTTGCCATGATTCTTTATGGTGGCAACTTTGTTGCCACCACCGTAAAAAGGGTTACCACTAATGATTATTTTAAAATAAACGAACAAAAATGGATTTATTAGATTAAATTGATCATCAGTTGGATGAATTAGAATATTCTACGATGCAACGAGTGAAACAGATGAAACAGATTTTTTCGCTCGATTTCGTCTATCGAAATATGCAATGAACCAAGTGCAAAACCTTATTAAACATAAAATAATGCCTAAATCGCAAAGGCGAGTGGTATTTTTTAAATTATTTAAGTGATTTATACATAAAGCTAACTTATCAAATCATATTAATCCCTTCTATAATTTGAAGTACCTAGGTGTTCTATTACCTGTGTTGTTTGAAGTAGGTGTAGTAACGCCGCACTTCAGAAATCAAGCAGTTCCAACAAAGAGTAGCCTACTATTAACGTTGAGGTATCTCGCTACTGGATCCTACTTAAGAAGTGCGGCTGATTTTTGTAGAGTCAGTCATCCAACAGCAAGCCGTTTTGTTAAGAAGGTGACAGTGGCTATTGCTCAACTACGCCCAGTTATAAAAAAGCTCCCTGACAACTTAAGCACACTTAAAGATGATTTTTATGAAATTGCAAGATTCCCCAGGGTAATAGGGGCTCTAGATTGTACCCATGTTACAATAGAGTCACCTGGTACGTTTTGTTTTTTAATGTTGTCATGCCAATGTAAGATAACAATAGCTACACTACTGCTATATCTACCTAGTAAAATATTAAAATGTAATCCTTATCCATTTTACATTTCAGGAGGCAATTCAGCTGAAAATTATAGGAACAGAAAGTTAAATTTCTCAATTAATGTTCAGGTTGTCTGTGACAGCCAATTAAAATGCTTGGATATTGTAGCAACGTGGCAAGGATCTGTTCATGATCAGACAATTTTCAATAATTCATTTTTGAAACACAGATATGAAAGTGGACAATTTGCGGCCGTTCCCAATTACCTATCTATCCCCAGTTTTGGCATACTTAAGATAGATAAATGTATCTATCATCGGTTTTGATGTCCCAATAACGTACTGATGGTTATGACAACCAACCGCCCTTCGCCATCTATCAACAGTGTTGCCAGTACCTGCGTCGACTTTCGGACGATTCACTATCTGAAATGGGACGATTTTTGGGAAAAAGGACGGCTAGAGAAATATTAATTTGTTACAATTGAATGAGAAAAAAGTATGTTAGTTATATTTTTGGGCAAACAAAAAATTAAAGGTGTTCAATATTTTAATTTTGTTTCTTGCATGTCTTTGGTCAAAATTAACGACATCCTTGATTCCTGAACTCGTTGCCATCAAGGATCCTAAGGTATTGGTGTTGAGGCGGGTTCTGCTTTCTGTCTTGATCCTTTTTAGTTTACTGAAAACTCTTTCCACGCTTGCATTTGCAAATGGTAAAACCAACAGCATTCCGATAAACTTTCTCATGTTTGGGTATTTTACATTCCCGGCAATATTCTTTATTTCGAAAACTTTTTTCCAGTATTGTTCCGCCGGTAGATCCTTACTGATTTGCGCATCGGTATCAATTAGGCAATACTCCCGCCATTCTTTAACTGTTTTGTAATCTAATACATCTTTTAAGAATGGAAATCCTGCGATTGCTGGTGTCAATTCTGGGAAATTGAAACTTGTACTAGTGGCGGGGTGAACAATTGGTAGAATATTGTACAACAAACTGTCAGAGAAATCAAACCTAGTTATTATTTGATTGATTGCTTCAATGTAAAACTGCATGCAGTCAAGGCGTAATCGGTCTATGTCTGATTGTGCGGGAGGATTTAGTTGGCGTTGCATCTCATTCAATGTTTCCTGTGCTGATATTCCAATGTATATTTTATCTATTGGCACGTAGAGCCTTGGATTATTATATTGGATTTTAAATGCATTGGTTCCCTTAACGTGGGAGAGTTCCATATAATTGGCAGCTAGAGTTTTTATTAATTTCTCTGTTTCTGACTTTAGTTTATGTAAAAGTGGAGTCTATGATTGAAACATAATATTAAAATCGTTCAGTAGCTCTAGAACGTACGACATAAATTCGAGATAAACTTTAGTGAAATTATTTTTTAATGATGCGTAGATAGTGTCGTTAGTTTTGGATGGGTCTTCAAAGCATTCGAGTCTAAAGTAAGATTGCAAAGCTGGGTATTGTTCCAGGACCCTATCTACACAAGCTTTTAATGACAACCATCTTGTTGTAGCGGGTGATAACATTTTATGAATTTCAGTTTGGAAGAAAGTTTGCATTCCCGCTATTTTTTTTTGCCTCGAATGACTCCGACTGAAATGGGAACCTACGTTCCGCAATAAATCCTCAATTGAGCTAGGCAATTTCAGACAAGCTTTTGATGCTGCAAGGTGGATCATGTGGCAGCTACATTTTATGCAGACAATGTGAGGGAGAACTTCTCTTAATTTTGAAAAAACCGAATTATGTTCCCCTACCATGACGTTTGTTGTATCTGCTGAAAACCCAACCACATTTGAAATAGGTATGTCCTTTTGCTTTAAGTTATCTAAAAGCCCCTGAAATAGATCATCCGCTGTCCCAGATGGCATCTCGACCATATCGAAGAAGACACTTTTAATTGTGTGTTCATTATCCAAATATATTGCTGTTATGGCACATTGCTTAATAGAACCTTGGTCTGTTGTTTCATCCATTATAACGGAAAAGAAATTTCTGGGTGCTTTTAGGTATTCCGCTGTATTTTTCATGAAATGGGATCCTAGGATTTGATTGACAACAGCAGTGGCCTTTGTTCTACCCATCGAAATTTTTTGAGCCTGGACATATATTTGCTATGAGAGGGACAAGCGTGTCACACAATAGAAATGGTAAGTTATTTGTTGCCAAAAGAGATGCTAATTTTATTTCAGCCCTTTTTGCCATTTTATCTTCTTCAGAAAACTGCAATGCTTCTCTAATCGGCACTGTCTGTCGAATAGCAGCCATGATGTTTTTATGTTTTTCAGTCTCAGCATGCCTGTACAGGTGAGGTTTGTGATTATGTAAAATTACCTGGCAGTATTTGCATTTGGCCACCTCAATGCCCTTTTTGTGGTCGGTTGTCAGCCAGTGTTTAAATTCCGTAATGTTTAACCATTTGTCGCTAAATGAATATATTTTAGTTTTAGATGGTTCTCCTTTGCTACTAAAACAAAACGCAGCACGTTCGTCGTTGCTAGCAAGGTTAGTTTCAGAATTATTATCTGACGATTCATTTTCGTTCGTTTTTTTTGAAGAAGTTGAAGCTTTGTTAGATTTTTGTATATTCCCGGAAGACACATTATTTTTTGTTTTCTTTGAAGCTACTTTAGTTTCAGATGAATCGCAAGATGTATAAAAGGCTTTGTTATCTTCTTTTCCTTCAAGGTGAACTCTACCTGGTAAAATTGTGACGGAAAAAGGGGTGCGTGGCGCAGGTTATTATAAATAAGACCACGCTGGTTGCGTGGTCTTATTTATAATAACCTCTACATACAATATATTTAAAATTAAAAAATGGGTGTGGGAAGGTCTACGGACACAAACTCCTAAGGCCCCCCTGTATGTGCCCCCGGATGTGCCCTGATAGCCGGCGTGGCAATAACCGCAGCGAGGTGCCACGCTGGATGCGTAGGGGTGATGGCCAGCTCTTCTTTACGTCGGCCCGGCTCGGCCCACGTGGCAAGTATGGCCAACAGGTGGGAAGTCCGATGCCGGCCCGCTATTCGCACGCACGACGGAACCAGCCGAGTAGTGTAGCGAAAGTGCTGCCGTAAGCTGAAGGTGTTCTAACCGGAACTTTGGACCCTGGAACATGACGTCCAGCGTGTCACGAGATGACCAAAGGCCAACTCCGCTGATTGCGACACCAAGCCAAGCAGAGCGAACAGCAATAATAGTGCACTAATGAAGGTGTTGGTGGATTGTCACAATCAGACGGAGTTTACATGTGGGAAGAGTGAAAATAAGGCATGATAGCACATTTTGAGTGTGAAGCACGAAAAATCAAAATAATAATAATAATAATAATAATAAAACTTTATTGCAGACCTCGGTCCATAATGTTAGTAATACATGAAACATACTTACTTAACTAATATTAGTAACACACTTAATCAACAAGTACAATACAAATAACAACAGACAATAATATACAACTCTCAACTCGACTCAAAGTAGCTACTTTGAGTCGACCTGTGTGTGCAGTCTCATCCATCGGCCAAGCATCGGGCAGTCCCACCGGTCACTCAATGCCCTCAACATGCTGTGGGAGCTGGCATCTGTTCTGCGTCGGAGGGAAGCGCATCGTTTACGAATGATGGCATAAAAATCATCTACCCGCGCATCGGCAAACATACCCGAAGCGCTACAAAAACGCGGCAGCCCCACAAGCATTCTGAAGGCATTATTATATTGGACACGCAGAGCGCAGTATGCTTTCTGCGTATACTTGACCCACAGGCTGCAGGTGTAAAAAGTCTGACAATAAGCTCTAAAAAGCGTCATTTTTACCTCACCAGTACACCGTGCAAACTTGCGAGCCAGCATATTGCTTCGAACAGACAGCGCCCTGCGCTCCCTCTCAATGTCCAAATCATCACACAAATTCTCGGTGACCCAGTGACCCAGGTATTTAAATTTTGAGACTCGCTTCAAGGGCATGTTTGCTAAAGAGACACACGGCACATATAAGTCTCTACTGGTGCCCACATTAAACACGACTAACTCACTCTTAGCGACGTTATACCTAAGCCCCTGAGCCACCGCATAGTCCTCGCAGACCCTTAACAACCGCCTTAACGCACTGATTGATGGACTCAGCAATACCATATCGTCTGCATAGCTAATGTTGTTCATAGCAACCCCATCAACATGACAGCCGACACCGGTATTGCTGAGCTCAACAATCAGCTGGTTTATGTATAGGTTGAAAAGGCGTGGGGAGGTTATTCCTCCCTGCCTCACCCCACATTCCAACCCATATTCATCGGAAAGACTCCCTGCCCACCTTACATTGTTTACCTGGTTTTGATACCAGTACTCTAGTAGAGAGATAACCTCAGTTTCTACCTTCTTCTCACATCTTAGCTTATCCCACAGCAGGTCATAAGACACAAGATCAAATGCCCTGGACAAATCTAAGAAGCACGCATAAACCGGCGTTTTCCTATCCGTATAGTACCGGACAGTCCGCTTTAGACACATAATGGCACTTTCTGTCGATAGACCGGGCCTAAAACCAAACTGCGCATCGTGCAGACTAATCCTAGGGGCCATGTATGTATCCAGCAGACTGTCCAGCACCTTAGCTATGATCGTAGCAAGGGATATTGGTCTGTAATTGGTGGGATCTGCAGCGTCACCAGTTTTATTCTTTATGACAGGTACGACAATAGTTCTCATCAGCCCACTAGGTAGATACGAGTGATTTATACATAGCCTAAAGAACATTGACAAAACTCTGGGTAAGTGCACACCTGCATACCTAAGGTGCTCGACACTGAGGTGATCATGTCCAGGGGACTTACCTCTAACCATATTCTTAATCACTTTCACAACATGTTTAGTAGAGAAATTCACGCCCAGCTTCAAGCTCACTTCAGCGTCAAACAACGTCTGCGTCCCATGACCCACTGTAGGACCAGCCAAGGGCTTGACTTTAAATTTGGCTACAAACATATTGGCAATCTGAGTGGGGTTATGTTCACCAGCAACACTTACGGGGAGGCTCGACCTAGGGTTAAGCTTGTTCGTGTTTTTCCAAAAACTTCCAAAATCCTTAGATTTATGATTCTCTGTAATTAAATCGAGTTTTATTTGTATTTCATTTTTACGACACCACAATAACTTAGACTTGAAAACTCTCCGTGTATTACGCATGTTATCATATTCAATACCTATATACGGCTTACCACACTGTTGCCAACACAGAAAAGCCAGTCGAGCCTCCTCATAAGCTATTTTAACATGTTTATTCCACCCAGGTACAGGTTTATACGTTCGAGGTTTATTCGCCTCCGCACTACACTCAGCTGACTTTTGGAGAATACATATTATGTTATTATACAAGTCATCCAGAATAATATGGTGGTTAGCAATCTTACAATGAGAGTCTGCACAGCGACTAAACTCATGTGGGAAATCTATTTCTCGCAAACCCGCATTACACATTTCTTCGACTAAACTCATGTGGGAAATCTATTTCTCGCAAACCCGCATTACACATTTCTTCATGTTTATGAAGAAATGTGTAATGCGGGTTTGCGAGAAATAGATTTCCCACATGAGTTTAGTCGCTGTGCAGTAAGTGTTACTGATAAGTTGTTAGTGGTAAGTGTTTACTTACCTGACTAGAATCGCGTTTCCCCCAAACAATGTTATTACAATGAGGTTTAGGTAATACTATACTAGGTGTAATTAATTTCAGATTACATTCCACCTCTATAGGCATGTGATCCGACCAATATATATCATACAGTACCTTAACATTAACGAGTGTCTGACGCGCGGCCCCAGTCATAACACAGTGGTCGAGCCAGCGCCTACAACCGTGCGCGTCGCTTACGAATGTGAATGAGTCACGCGGCAAGCACTCAATATCAGCACATGACCACTGTTGTTCCTCACAGATTTTAAGTAACTCACTATGGAACAATTCACCAGTATGCGCATTAAAGTCTCCTAACATAAAAACTGTTTCTATATTATTAGTGTCGATTATAGCCGCAATTTCACTTAAACAGTCAGTGAACTCCGTAAGATTTTCACTGGAGTTGGTAGGCATATACACCGAAAACACTAACATATCTCTGTCGCACAATCTCACTTTTACTGCCGCGATACGAACACTACTGCACTGAATGACACTGACATTTGAGAATAAACTCTTTCGCCACAGAAGTGCCACACCGCCATAGGGTCGACCACGAAGTACACCTGCTGCCGTATCCACTGCAGAGTTTCCGGTGAACGCAAAGTCATTGTGTATATTTCCCAAAAATGCCAGATCATGCGGCAACAGCCACGTCTCCCGCAGAGCAATAACGTCTGCAGTGGCGCATAGTCGTCTGAAACAATCAGCTGACGTCGTGACACATTTACAGTTAAAACTTATTAACTTAACTGTGTTGTCCATTAACGGTTTTTTTAAATACAATAAATTGCCGGAAAGACACGCCTTCCGGCCATAGATTTTCATCCATAAATACTGATAGTTTTGTTTTAGGTATTAAGAACTTGTAGGCCTCATATCCTTTGCGTTTCTTCATATTAATTTTCTCAGGTAAAATCATTACTTGCGTCTTAGCTAGCACATAATCCGCTATATCCTGGGTGGTGGCTGCCATATCCACATTGTAAATATAAAAAGGGATTTTTATGTCAGCCGCCTTAAACTTATTGTCGGGAATAATTGCACCCTTCCCTTGATTACCAATAAAACGATACGCTGATTTGTTATTTTTCCGGTATTCTACCTTTTTCCATTCTCCATCCTCCACAATATTTGCCCAGGACTTATCCACCTCACGCTTATCCAAATATAAATCAGTATTATTTTCCAAATCAGCATCTGTATCATGTTTCGCCCTGCCCTGTACCTGTACGCGGGCGCAGGCCTCATTCACTTCATTACGGATTGTCGGAACCGCTGCCGTCATGGCCTCCACGCGCTGCGCACTCGCCAATGCGTACGGGCGAGAGAGGGGTACACCTGAGCGCGCGCGCGGTGACCGCTGGATGACGCACCTTGCTTGCCGATGCCAACAGCTGATTGAGTTCGCTGCGTTGTTATACCCACATTTGTTATTAGGTAATAATAATAATAATAATATTTTATTGACAACTTATTGCTCACAAACATCAGTGTAGCCCTGGCTCTTGTACTAGGAGTTCCTGTATCACAAGAGCCAGACCTCTCAATATACAGAGAATATTTAAATAAGCGATAAACAAAAAGGATAAACTTATAGGTAATGCATTAAAAATTGTTAACAAAAAAAATATATATAAGAATCACGAAAAAAAAAACATAAGCGTTAAAAAAATATAAAAGGGTAATAATAACATAAGAGTTTACATTTTTACAACTTAAGTAAGGTTGGGTACCACTGCGTTCTGAAGATGTGTGGACCAATATGTTGTGTGTTGTAGGTCAGGGCTTCTTCAATGAACGATTTTATTATCCGTGAAGGTTTGATGCGTTTATTATGCTAGTAATTATAACAAGTTACATAGTATTATTGGTTTCGAAGATTAAAAGTAAGTTTTGATGGTGGACCGACTACCATCCTTTTTCTTCTGTTGAAACGAATGGAATACCCGAGGAACCGACGAATGGCTCCTGAGCACCTCCACGACGACCAATCAGCGTGCGCCGCTCCCGTTCATTCCTCTAGTGCCGAGCCTCCGTTACTCGACGCTAGAGGGTGTCATGTGACGCGGCGCTTCACCAATAGATGGCGTTAACATATGCCCCCGGCCTTGGAAGCCCCTGCTTCCAACGAAGTACCGCTGGCTTTGACGGATGTTTTATTGTGGATCCGTCTTCTCCTTCTCTTCATGTGATAGCAAAGGGCATATTTTGGAAAATGCCCTTCGCACCGTCCCGGTCGCTGTTTTTATGTCAGCGACTCGTGCCAGGCCATCTTTCCCAGGAAACGTGGAAATGATTCTTCCCAAGCGCCACTTGAGAGGTGGAAGATTATCCTCCTTGATAAGGACAAGTGTGTTAGGTACCAGTTCTTCATTGTTCGCCTTCCATTTTGTTCTGGTTTGGAGTTCAGATATATATTCCTTCGACCATCGCTGCCAGAACTGTTGGCGCATCTGTTCCACTCGTTGATAACGGGACAGGCGATGTGAAGCTGCAGTCGTCAGATCTGGGCTGGCTTGTGCGGTGAGCGGTCGGCCAATCAGAAATAGAGAAGGGCTGAGGGGAAGAAGGTCAGTTGGGTCTGTGGAAAGTGGGTACATGGGTCGAGAGTTTAGGACGGCCTCAATTTGAGCTAATATCGTGCTGAACTCTTCAAAAGTTAAGTTCGCGTTGCCAACAACACGACGGATGTGATACTTGCAAGACTTTACTCCTGCCTCCCACAATCCCCCAAAATGCGGTGTATATGGTGGAATGAAATTAAACTTTATATTATCATTAGCTAGAATTTCCATAATATTGTCACAATTGTTCTTTAGAAATTGTTTAAGTTCATTCATTGCCCCAACAAAATTCTTACCATTGTCTGAAAATATTTCTGCAGGTTTACCCCGTCTAGACATAAACCGGTTTAGAGCTAATATGTAAGCTTCGGTTGTTAAATTAGTAACTAATTCTAAGTGAACTGCATGCGTTGAAAAACAGACAAATAAACAAATATAGCATTTCTCCAATTTAGCGCCCCTCCCTCTACGGTTCAAAATAAACATGGGTCCTGCATAGTCTACACCGCACCTTATAAACGGATAACTTGGTTCTAGCCTTTCTACATATTATGTTCGAAGTCTGCAATTCATTGTGAGATTTATTACATTTGCCGTCACATAAATCTAAGTAGGTGCTCTCATCTAACATAAAAGCACCTCGTCGTCTGTTAACATTTGTCTCCGAATTTTCAAAAGACAAGTGTTCTACGTGTTGCGATTCACTTTTTCTATTACACAGTTCTTCCACAAGACTCACAGTTGCGTAGCTATCTTTAATGCTCTTAACCTCCGATTGTAGTATTAGGATGTTTTTTAATAAATTTGTTACATCTACGTGATCGAAGGTAAGTGGAGGTAGCTTCTGCAAATCACGAGCAACAAATACCGGTACGAGTTCTGGGTCTGTTTGTTTGAAAAGGTCTATAATATCAGCCAACTCCTTTTCAGATTTGCCTTTGCATTTCCTGTTGACTAAACGCTTGCTGCTTGGAATGGCTTGATGTAATAGTTTTTTTGCACAAGTTACGTCCTCCTCCGAAAATCCACTTTTACATATTTGTATGAGACTCTGATTGTCCATAACATCAATTTTGTTTTGTATGAAAGACAAAACTTCACTTATTACAATGTTACATTGACTACACTTCACAATATCACGTTCACATTTTCGTTCCGGCGCGAGCGCAGGGGTTAATGCCCCCGCTACTGAGACCTCGTTAGCGTCCATTCGTAATGAGTGCGCGTAGACAACTGACTGAAAATGCATTGAGCTGAAGGCATTAGATTGAAATGAAATACATGAAATAGCGTACAATAAAATAGATAAAATTAAGCATACATGGCAAGTTAACGTATAAGGACAAAGAAAAAAAACAAATAATTTAATAATTCACCAATGCTTCAATTTTATTTAATTAATTAATTTATATCTATTTATATTGATCTTTATTTAGAATTTTGATAAACCTATTCACCAATTCATATATCAATTTTTAATTGAATTGTATTAAAGTTTAATTAAATTGTTTTTTAATTGAATATTGGCGCTTGGTTGTTACTAAGTTAGCTTAGTTATCTAATTTATTGTTTTGTGCATGTGGTGTTTGCCTTTAAGTAATTGATACGCTGTAGCATAATTTAAAAAATGAATAATGTCGATGTATCAAGTGTAAACAATTGTTGGTAGACCTAAATAAATAAATAAAATAAAATAACACCAGATGAGCGACTCAATAACCTAAGCTGATCGGGTTCATTAACCTAAGCTTGAAGGTAGGTAGTTAGGTACGCACTGACGACGACGCGGCGTACGCGTAGGTAACTAACTCGTGTGCTACTACTGGTTTCATGCATTTTGCGAATATTACGTTATCACTTCCATTTTTTTTTATTTTAAGAGATAGAATGCTGTGGAAGCTGTTGATGAATAGTATTTTGTAAGTTAAACCACCCGTTCAAGGGATTAAAACGATCAAAATGTAACGGTGTATAGGTACCTAAGTTTAGTAATTTTTCTTTAGTCTTATCGAAATCGCTCTTTCTGACATGACATATGTCTGAGACACAGTGTATGTACGAAAGAGCGAGCACAATAGTTTTAAATTCTTATTGCTGATTGGTCATGAGTCTTCAATTAATAATATAGTTATTAGTATAGTTATATATTATAACTACCAAACAGTTAAACAAGAAGTCTTATACAAACCTTTGACGATTCCTTTTATTTCTTTTTTGAAGAAGTTGAAGCTAGAGAAGATTTTTCTACGATACCGGAAGATATATTCTTTTTTATTTCCTTTGAAGCTACTTTAGTTTCAGACAAATCACAAGAAGACCTTCGTCATCTTCTTTGTTTTCAAGGTCAATCCTACGGTTTTTATAAATGAATTTGTCCATTTTCTGTCCACAAAAGCAAACATGCAACGTAAAAAAAAACATTTCGGTTAATAACACTATGACACCACAAATGAAAGACTAGACCTCACCAAATCATTATTTTGATATACCTAAATTTGGGAATTTTCTTCACCCTGGCAACTTGATTGGTCTATGGTCTAGCTGTCATTTACGCGTGTCATACAAGCAAGTGGCTAGGTAGGTATTGTACATAATGTACATACATAACTACCTACAAAAACTGTATTGAAGATGCAGAGCTACGTTAAAAAAAAATCATAGATGGTTCTCTTATTACATATGTATTATGTAGTTTAATTTCATCAAACAAATAATTCAAAATGAGACCGTAAATAGAACAAGCGTTTTTACATAATTTAATTTTTTTTTGAAGTTTAAGCTTCTTGTGATACTATACCATAAATAATTTGCAAGTGAAATAGTTTTAATCGTAATACCCAAAAGAGAACGATTTTTTAAAGTTGCACCTCTCACAGCCATCTATGATTTTTTTGGAACGTAGCTCAGAAAGTTCCTCTTTGTT
Organism: Diarsia rubi; assembly: GCA_932274075.1. Lineage (NCBI taxonomy): Eukaryota > Metazoa > Arthropoda > Insecta > Lepidoptera > Noctuidae > Diarsia > Diarsia rubi. Next base: position 8,040,761 of record OW026427.1, read on the forward strand.
ATGAAGCTAGCAAACCCGCCTCCCGCTTTTTTTAAATCCATGCACTTAGCCAATGAAGTTATTTTAAGGCTTAGATTAGGGTGTGAGATTTAAGTACATGAAGTACTAGTAGTACCGCGTCACAGTCGCCAAACCGCGCCAAACATTAGGTACCTAATCAAATTAAGCTATGAAATCAAGTATGTCAAACAATTTACAATATCTAAACACCTATTGATACATTTTATTTAAAACACAGTTTGTAGAAAAGCTGGTTTCTTCAGCCTGCATCGGTTTAATTGGTTACCTACTTAAGTTATTAGGTATATGACTCGACTAGGCACTTTTGTTGTTATCTTGTTATGAAATACAGGCCAAAACTTGACCCACCAACCCATCCAACTGTATTCCGTGCATCCATTATGTTTAATTTAATTTAGCACAAAACACACGCACTTCAGTTATAGACATAAATCAAAATAATCAAACATCAAAACAAAAAGTGTAAACAAACTTTTGATCAAGAAGAAAAACGGATCGATACGTACATACAGCAAGCAAGTTTGTCGCTTCGTGTCTTCCTCAGTGTCTGTCCACTAGAACCACTGCTCAAACTGTATTATTTTAAAATGTTTTTAGTATAACAAACTTGCAAAACGAAAACTCAGTTTCAAATTAAACGCCGCCGAGCATCTACTCGTACATATTGTACGTAATTAATTCAGCTGAATAACCAAATATTGTGTTCGTTTGTGTGCGTGGAATATACAGGCAAGCCATATGGAATCACTGCGCGTGGAAAAAGATGGCTAGCGATATTCGCCTGCAGTGATCTGAAGTTGCATTCACACTCAGCGCGTTTCGTTTTTACTTAAAGTTTTACGCATTTTTGTAATTTTTTCAACTGTGTTTTGTTATTTGTATTTAAATGCATTTTTGCATTAAAAAAGTAAATTGTTAATAGATGGCTGTTTGAAAAGGGATGGAAAAGGGACGGAACATATGAACGGACATCGAAGGGACGTAAAGATGTCTAAACGGACAAAAATCGTCTCTTTTGGGACGTTCTGGCATCTCTGTCTATCAATGGGAGGGGCTATCTCTTACTACTGGTAGATATTTCTATGAAATTGAAACATTATGCATCCCAATATCCTTTTGACAGCTATCTGTCAGTAATGACAATACTAAAGTTAACCAAATTTGTCAATCCGTCGAATTGCAGTGATAAGCATTGTTTATTTTTTATAAAAACGCTCATGAAATTTGTGTTTAGTGTAAGTAAGTGCAGTGTTTCCATCATTCCCAATAATGTCTGAGTCTAGTGAAAGTGATTTTGAAGACGAATCCCAGAAAAACTACAAGCCCCGCGTAAACCATATGAACGAATTAAATAGTAGCGAATTCACATATAGATTTCGTTTAAACAAAACTGCTGTTAGTAATTTACTAACAGAAATATACCCTTTGTTAAAAGTAACCTCAGAAAGGTAAGTACCAACGTTAATGAGAAATACATTCATTTATTTTTCAATATTATTTATTTAACAATACAATGTACTAGGAGCGACCCCAGCATAGTTGGAGAAACCAATACCCTTTCCTTTTTCATTTTTCAGAAATCATGGGATATCTCCATTGCATCAGCTACTTTTAACCCTAAGATTTTATGCATTAGGCACAATGTTAGTATCTGTTGCAGACTTTGTAGGAGTCTCAAAATCATCAGCTGGGCGTATTAGCCAATGTCTCATCTGCAATAGCAAGATTGTATAGAAATTATATACATATACATAGTAATACCCAGGAAGATTTTTACAATATCAGCCAATTTCCAAGAGTTCTGGGTGCAATTGATGGCACACATATTCTAATACAATCACCAAGTAAGTACATTGTATTTTTAAGAAAAAAGCTAAATTAGCTTTTAATATTCATTCTCTAAAAGTGTTTTTTTTTTATTTATAGGTTTTAGATATTGGAGAAGAATTTAGAAATAGGAAAGGTTATTTCTCTATGAATGTGCAAGCTATGTGCGATGCACATTTAAGATTTATGAATGTGGTTGCCCGTTGGCCTAGATCAACTCATGACGCAACAATCTTTAACAATTCAACACTGAGAGGTAAAGTGTTTAGTTGTTTCATACTAACTATTTTGAGCAATAAAACAATATTTTTTTAAAAACCTCTACACTTGGAAGTGCTTTTACAAACATATTTTTATTGATTTTTCAGCGGAATGTGAAAGTTGTTTATATGGAAATCGCTGGTTGATTGGAGATAGTGCATATCCATGCAAACCTTATTTATTAACTCCTTTATTAAACCCAACTTCAAGCAGTCAGCAAATGTACAATGCAGCCCATATAAGAACACGAAATACTATTGAAAGGTACCTTTTAAAATATTATTTTAGTGGACATTCGTTTAGTCCCTTTATTCCATTCTTCTCAACTTATCTTTAATCTACCATTCTTGCAGGTGTTTCGGAGTATGGAAACGGAGATTTCCAGTTATTTCATTAAAAATACGGCTGTCATTATCAACTACACAGTCAATAATAATAGCAACAGCTATACTACATAACATTTGTAGACAGATGAGAATTGAAGATGTAATGCCAGAAGTAGAAATACCTAATTATGATGCAGTCCCAATGATGTTACATGAACCTAGTGACAGTAACATTGATGAGCGACAAGACTTGATAAACAATTACTTTAGAAGGTAAGTTATTTTTTATCCCATGACTTTCATGCAGTTCTACAATATTTTATAGAATCCTAATACATAAATGATCAATGTCATATTTTATTTGTTTCAGTGAATAACTTTGAATAAGACAAAAATTCAATAAAGACAAATAACACTTTATATTTTAATGCTTATTTATTTTGCTCCAAGTTTAATTTTAACCTCCTATTTTCTTCCATATTTTCTATTTCTAATTCTAATTTCTTCTTTTTAATGATATAATAATCAGCAATAGCTTGATTCCGTGCAGCTCGAGCCCTTATGTCTTCATCCAGTAGCCTACGTTTTTGTTTATCTGAAAAGAAATACAAGTACTATTAAAAAAAACTGGTTTTATTGTAATTAAGTTAGTTAGTTTTCCATACCACCCCAGATTTACTAAACTTTTTAGATTATACATACATAAAAATGTAAATTACCCAACACCCAATTGTGAAATCGCAAAATTGACAAATGCTTGTTACTTTGTATTCAAAATTTCAAATATCATTTTATGTTTTGTTCATAGATAATAAGTACTTATTAATTTAAAGTTAACGCAACTCCGGCCCGATTTAATAAAGATTTATTATTATTATTTGTTAATATTTGACAGGTAAACTGTATAATTGTAGACAGACATGACGTTGATAAAATGTTAAATTGTAAATTTTGCTGACAGCAGATACATACTATTATTGTTGCCACTGGGAGTGTTAAAAAAGAATTTCCTTGGTTTAGGTGTTGTCACAACCAGCAGTTCGTTATTTCCTGATGATGCACCCTCATTCTCTACGCTCATTAGTTCCGAGTCACCACCACCCACACCACTATCAATCACCATTATGCCACCACCATCACTCAAAACCTCTGGATCCACCGTCACCTCAGCATCTCCTCCCAAGGATACACTGTAACCCTCACATGTTGCACCTAAAATGGATGCCACCCGGTCCAGTGCATCATTGGGTGGGATGTATTCTGGCTTGCCACCACCTGTCTGCAAGTATAGTTACATTAATACACCATAATACATATCGACGATGAAGTGACAAGAACCTTTATCTACCAGAACATGATTTTACAGGAAACGAAAAAAACGTTTTATTTATTTTAAACGCAAGGTATGAAAAATACTGTTATTGGATATATAGTATATTAAATAAGAAGCGGGTATAGGGGGCTATGTGCGACTAGTGTATATACAATCAGTTTTTTGATTTAGACGTAGATAGGTGATATTGCAAACTAGGCTTTGAAAATATACATTATAATAGCAAAGAAAGAAGATATTTCTAGTAAGGAAATTCTATAATATTTTAAAGAAAAGGCGTGATTTTCATAGAATAATTTTTAATTAACTTCAAAAATGTAACATATTGTTAGAAAATAATATTGTCATATTAATTATTACAATCAAATATCTGATAGAACATAAAAATGGCTACATTGCTCTTGAGACTTAATTAAAAGACACGAAAATAATCAGTTTATAATTAATAATTTTTTTAATTTTTTTTGTTTAAAAAATATTTAATTTCTTGTTAGATGTCAATTAATTTGACATTAATATTAATATTATTGGAACAAATACAATGGAAGAAAAAAACATGTTATGCCGACCGCAAGTAAAATCAGACAAGGGCAGCAAGATGATGTTGGGACAACTATGTTGTTTCAAAAATTATGTTTTATTAAATTTACCAAATGGTTCAAACAAATGGCAAAGTGTCATAAAAATTATGGCAATCTTTAGGTAATACTGCTTTTAGTTGTTGCAGGTGGTTGTACTTCGTTACTGTAATTGGAATTTTTTTAGGATGTAGTGGAGGATAGATTGCTTCCGAAGCTAGTAACCTAGGTCTGTTCGGTAAAGGAATCCACTGATCGTCAAAACCCAGTTTAACTTCGATTGTCATAGTATTGTACTTTATTACTCTGATATCTACAACCTGTGGATCGCCAGCTTTGCGGCCTGGTCGAATACTTTTATATAGCATATTTTTAGGTCGGGCATAATCTTTAACAAATTCATGATCTACATTAATTGTTTCATAAGGGTTAGTGCTTCGTGCCTCTTTAGTAATCGTGACATAATCACTGGGCAAATGTATTTCCCGATTTTTGAGTTTTCGCTCAATAGCACTGTGAACTGAGTCACACTCCATCTGAGTGTGACCTGGTTCTAAAAATTTTTGCGTAATGATTACGTTATGTTTCTTGCTCAAAAGGAGCAGTGCATTTGCCAGCACACAATTACGATTCTGGTATGTGCACCCGTCAGAGTAAATAACAATTGGTAACTGATGTGGAATACAATGTCTTTCTAAATAATCAATTAAAAACGTTGAAAAAGTGCTAGACGTTAAATCAGCAGAAGTTTCGTCGAACCAATAACAACTGCAGTGCTTGGTTACTAAATTAAAAACAGTGAAATTATGGCACGTTAACTTTGTCTTGAAATACAAAGCACTAGCAGTAAGGTAAGGACAAACCTTCACAGCCTCTAAATCCATAGTCAAAAGTATAAATTCTCCAGCAGCTGCTTTTTTGTTGTCCTCTTCTTTTTCTTGTCTAGCCCTGTTTTTTTTAATTATATGTATTTGGTAATCTGATTCATTTAAATTACCCGAATTGTAACTTGAACAGGTGTCACACATGTCCTTTTTAAGCGTAAATATTGACAAATTTTTGTCATGAAAATTCTTTTCAAATGTAAATCTACTAACATAAGGTTGACTAGTTTCAGTGCAATATTTCTGATAAGCTTTGTATAAGTCGGAAAGAGAACGATAGATTGGTTCTATGAAGAGTTTAGCTGTATCTTTTCTTGCGTAATGCGACGGTAATTTTGGCAAACTTAAATTGTTTAAAAAAAATTGTTTAAAATCGAAAGTTTCGGTTCTACTTCTGCTCTTGGAGTCTTTGTTTTAGAATCGTATATTGCATCATGGTTTGAAGTCATGCCAAACTCACTCTTTTTTACCCATGCTTGAACAGTGAACGATCCCAGTGATAAGGTGTTTAAAAACATTTGTTTACATACCTGTACCTTATAACCTTTCGACAATCCTCAGTGAACCTATCACAGCCTCTTACCTTACTCTTCTTACAAAAATTAGAGACGCAAGTTGGTCTTAGCCGTCTTGCTTGTCTTACAGTATCTTGTTGGAACTTCCTATCTTTTGGTTTAGAATATCCTAGATACTCTTCACCTCGCATTCGCTTCAAAAAAGCATTATTCCTTTTACACTCGAACAATAACTTCTATCTTCTTGGAACACACCAATAAAACTTACGAACATAATAAACTTATGATATTTTTGTAGTATAAAACTTAATTTAAGTAGATGATCAACAAAAGCTGTATAATTATTTTATTAAAGCTCGGAAAAAACGAGAAGACTTCATCAATTTTAGAATACACCTACTTAGGTATTTGAAAAACTTAATATTCATTTTAACCTTAACAATTACAAAAAAAAACAAGAAGAAAACACTTCTGTATAAGTTTTTACTGTATGAGCATTGTACTAAGTAAAAAATAATTACCTGGAATAACAAAAATCCCACTATTTACTTTAAAAACAACAAAAACACTCTTCCCGCAAACTTTCACGTTGCAACTTGCTCCGAATTCAAACGAAATGACAGAAGAAAAAAGGTAGGTAAGCGAATATCGCATGATCCCTTCTATCTGTCTCACTCACGCATTTCTATGAATTATCCTTCCTAGACGCAAGCAGGCCCATTGAGTCGGCCGGTAGCTGCGTTAAAGTAAGGACGTATCTAGCAGGAGTGAAGATAGGAGGTCTTGACATAAATAATTACGTTAGGGTTATTTAGTAGTTATTGTTATTAGTTTCTTAGATGATATTGTCAGCAAATTTGATACACATTTGCTTAATAGTTATTGTCAGTTATTAATAACTCGTTAAAAAATAAGTTATGAAGTTAGCTGCTATTGCCTGCTCACGCAAACAATTATTTAAAGTCTATGGTAAAAAAAGTAAAATCGCAAAAATGTCAGTTAGGAGTTCTTGTCACTTCATCGTCGATATTTCAATAAAGATAATATCTATCACATCCTGCGGTTCGTTAACACTACACACAAGAGTAAGGACGAAATGATTACCTTAATTTGGTTCATCCTAATTTTGGTGGATCTCTTTCGAGCGGTTTTTTTTAAATTCGCCCATTTCAACTGTAATTGATCGGTTCTTCGTAGGCAACTTGAAACCGATGCATTGAATGCATCTGTGATTTTAGCCCACGCATCTTCTTTAAGTCGATTATTTGTGGCATTTGTAGCCTTGCTTGTTAACACCTTGTTACCTACAACAAGATCAATAAGCAAGGCCACTTCATCCTTGGATAAAGGTACACTTTTTGTCTGAAAACAAAACAAATATTAAATGTAGAGAAAGACGAAAAAATATCAATTGTTCCGAGGTTTAGTTTGCAAAGTAATTTAACTATAGCCTCTGTCAACTTGAATAGGAACGTATATAATAATGTCTGGGTAGTACTTACAGCGCTCATTATATGTAAAAATAAGTAGAATTCACTCAACAAACTTATAATAACACAAAAATATCGGATATCAGTAGCGTCTCTTCTCCACTCTACCTCTCTGTACTCTACGAGCGAGTTGAACTGACGCTTGACTACGTTTCGTTATTCCTTTTTTCGCGCCCAATATTTGTTTACTAAAATTATGTCAATGAAACAGATAACTTTAATAACAAATATTATTTTAACATAAACATTTCTCCAATGCTTTAATTCGATTAATTTGTATTGTTTTACGAAAAAGTTATATACAAAATTGTCTGTTTAAATGTTGTTGTTTTTTTGTAGTAACAAAACGTATGAGAGGGCAGCAGGGCTAGCATGGGCTGGGGATAAAACTTTTGTCCACCGGTTATTTCCACTGACAAGGGACAAAATTATTTTATCCACCTGCCAAAGCACGGCAACAGGGGAAAAGAGAATTATATCACTTTTTGACATTAGACGTGGAGACTCACCCCCTATAGCATGGCGACTAGTGGAAGAGAAAAATTACAGATATTTTGACATAACTGTGAGGTTTTAAATAAACACGCAAACGTTTTACAAACCATAATATATTTTTTATTTATATGACACAACTGTTATTTCGTAACTAAGGCAGAAGGCCTTAACGACGTGCGGTGTCACTACAAGTACTGAGTGGCCAGTACTCACACTCCTCTTCACGGCAACGTCGTGGACTTCAAGAGTTCAGGAAACTCCTAAGCCACTTCGCAGTTTCAACAGCCGCGGGCCGGCTAGGGCTTTGGTTAGGATGTCTGCTTCCATATCTTCAGTTCGCAGATACCTGACCTTTATCGCTCCATCCATTATGCAATTTCGTATGAAATGCATTTTTAAATCAATATGTTTAAACTTGGACGTGACCATTGTGTTTTCGCTTAACTTGAGGGCGGCTTGGTTATCATTTAATATGACTATGCTGTCATAGTTGGCTCCGAGGTCTTTGAACAGATTTTTCAAGTGAATAGCCTCTTTTGCAGCTTCAGTTAAAGCGACATATTCCGCTTCGGCAGTCGATAGAGCTACAGACTTTTGTTTCTTCGACATCCAGCTTATGGCCGTTCCAGCATATTTAAAACAACAGCCCGAAAAAGATTTCCGATCAAGTTTACATGAGCCCCAATCTGCGTCAGCCATGCCATGTATTTCTTGACTGGTTTTTCTGAATGTAAGGCCAACACTTTTTGTCCCCTTTAAGTATCGCAGCACTCTTTTTGGACACTTGAAAGGCTCTTCTCCATAACAATCATTAAATTGGGAGAGATAGCTTATGGCAAACATTATATCGGGTCTAGTTGCTACTGCCAGATACATGAGTGTGCCAATCAAATTTTTGTAGGGCAAATCGTTCCTTTCACCTTTTACTCCTTTTTCAAGTTTAAGACCTGGTTCTAAAGGTGTAGACGTGGTCTTGCAATCTTCCATTTTGAATTTTTTAAGGGTGTCTTGTATGAGCTTCTCCTGGTTTAGGTTGATATCATCACCTTTATATGCAACGTCTATCCCTATTAACCGTTTAGGTGTTCCTAAGTCTTTTATTTCAAATTTCGTATTTAGCAGGTCTTTTATTTCTTTGAGCTTTTTAGGACACGAATAGGCAATTAGTAAATCGTCGACATATAGTATATAACTATTATTACTTTAACTCCTCTTTTCTGTAGTAAGTATAGACATGGGTCAGCTTCTGATGCTCTAAAACCTATGTTCTTTAGTTCTGTGTCGAGTTTCTTGTACAATTGCCTCCCTGCCTGTTTGAGTCCGTAAAGAGCTTTTATGAGATGACAAACTTTTCCTTTTGGATTGTTTTTAATGTAATTTAACATTTTCTTTGTTTTGCTGTACAAAGTTCCATTTTCTTGTTTGCTTTCAACCATGATTTCAGTGAGATATTCTTTTAAATAGTCAGGATACTTCATTACTATCTTTTCGTCTAGTTCGCCATTTAGGTACGCCGCACAGTGTTCGGATTGACTATATTACGAGCCACTTTGATTTTTTATATGAATTTATTTATTTAAATGTAGGTAGATACATGTTTGTGGACTTATACGATAAAAACACAGATTTTATTAAGTATATTGTATTTATATAGTGTGTACATATACATAAATATAGTCTTTAATTTAAAAAAATATTTTTTTGCTTTTAAGACACTTTTAAATAGGCGGCCCTGAAAAAGGTTTTTGGCCTTTGTCTACTCGCTGTTAGCCTCTTCATCGGATGAGTGCGTCCTTTCAGGGGCTTCAGGAGCTTTCAATAATTGTAATACTTCTGGCGCCAAAGTACCCGATTTTCTCTTAGGCAATGGTCTGATGCTAGATATTAATGGATCGGAGGAGATGAGCAGAGCATGTAGCAGGTCTTCAATGGTCTGCTTCCTTCCAATTTTCCTAGTGCTATGCTCTCTATAATAGCGGCAGTCTTTGTGTCTTGACTCTAGAGCTTCTTCTTCTTTCTTCGGGATTCGATGACATCAGCTCCGTGAATTAATATTTTATATACACTAGAAGGCATTTTGTACCATTGGTATTTGGTGACGTAGAGTCTAGCCGTGTCAAGTGTATACTCCTTGTAGGCTTCTGGCTTTACATCGTACGAGCACGAAAGGGCTTTGAGTATAACAGAGAATCTAGTAATGAGATCTTTGTCAACCCCAGTGATCTCAGCTGCGAGAGCAGGATCTTCAAAGAACTTTCGCGCAGTATTGCCATCATTGGTTGAGCCGCTACCTTGCTTTACTGTATCGACGAGGAGCCCAGTTCGACGACGATATTCTTCTATAATGGCGCGCTTTTTTTCTTCCACTGCTTCTTTTATGTTCTTAGTAACGCGCCATGTTTTGTGTTCCTTCCTATACGATATGTGGAGCACACACTCAAACAGTCGAATATGGGCGTGTAATGTTGACAATCCATATGCATACAAATCTTTGTTACATGGCTTTTGAATGACCGCATCAATATCATTCATATGATTAGGTGTTGCCTTGCATATGTTGCAAGTCTGGGAAGATTTATTGTCAGAGAGTGCATTGGCGGCTTTTCCATCTAGCATTGTCTCGATTAAGATGTGCTCAATGTTGATCGTTTGATCCCCGATGTCTATTTGCGTAGGGTTCAGAGCAGCTATTTGTCTGTTGATGTAGTCATCTTCATCATTAGAACCGTGTGACTTTCCTTCAACATCTGGTAACGTATCGGGCGGCAGAAGCGAGTGGAGGAAGATCTCGGGTTTTGCCAAAGAATTGTCTCAATTTCTTCTCTCTTCATCACTAGTTGTAGTGGAACTAGCGATGTGAGTAAGATATCTGCATCTGACGCGGCCGCATCTTCTGTAAACCGCTGCTTATATTCTGACTGGCTGCTGCTTCCGTCAAATCCCCACTTTGATTTAGGGTAGAATTTACTGTTTCCATCTTCGATCACTACACCTGCTATTACATCTAGCTGAACTTTAACTAGTCTTTCTGTTGTATGATCAAGCAAACTTTGCAGCTTAACTTCGCCTTTCGTCTCAGTTATTATTATGTCGCTCGGGTAACACTCTTTTCGTGCTTTCAGAACTCTATCATATGATGGGTATATATCACACCCTCTCTCTTTAGCTCCTCTGCGAATCTGTTTATACTGGTCCACGCTCAGTTTCGAATTTATTATCAGAGCTAATGCTTCATCGGGAGTATATGGACGTATAAATGTCTGCGATATTTTCCTTCTTTTAATCATCCGAAGTGATTTAGGTGACGACACAGTTACTGCCTTTATAACAGTGGCCATATTCCGCTTACCAATTTTTGTGAAACTCGTTTGAGTGGCATAGGCAAGCTCCTCCGGAGAATGGCCTGCCACCAACATCTTTGTCCGGTTTTTCTTTGCTGATGCACTTAAACCAACAAAATTCATCCTTTGAGCTACAGCAGATCGATCAGGTGTACATTAGGGTGGGTCATTTTATTTTTTTTTATTTTTTTAAATTGTAATAGTGACAAAAGGGTGCTAAATGTAGTATAAATTAAATATGCAAAGTATTGTAAGTTTCTATTTTGATTAACTGCCTCCGGATTAGCTTTGAAGTTTTAAAATTTTGGTTTTTAGGGGTACTTTCAAGAACCAATAAGAATAACTGAAATTGAGACTTATAATACGTTTTTCATGTTATTTACATTCAAATACAATCAGCTTTTTAAAACCAATCAATAACCGTCATTGTTTTGATTATTTACGGAATGAAGTGAGGGGGCCGGGAGCGTCGATTGCACTTTGCGCGACATTTATTGCGCGCCAGTGACGCTGCGGCTACTTAATCGTGAAGTTGTGTTACGCTCGTTGTTACTATGGAACGCACTCGAAACTCGTTAAAGTGTCCTTTACTTGGTGAAATAAGTGACATTAAAGACAATATGCTACCAACTTACGAAGAAATTATGAAGTATTATGAGTGGGCGCGGTGGCAGTTCAAATTTGACAAAGGTACTAAAAAGGAACCAACATTTTTGGAAATTGCGAATATTATCTCGACTAGAATCGAAGAAATATGGACAAAAGCATCTCTTCCTATTGTCTCCCACACAAGAGTGATTCAAATGTTAAAATCTTATCATTTGAAGTACAAAAATCTACTGAAGTCCTACCCCAAAATATCAGAAAAAACATTAGAAGAGTTCCGGCGTAGCAGCAAGGTATTGTTTGATATTTCTGCTTGCAAGTGTAAGAACTTGAATGAGTGTATCTGTTCTAGAGATCGGAAAGTACCTATCAAGGAGCACTGTTTCTTAATTGATCAACGTACCACAAGAAATATGATAATAGGAAACATCGATATCGCTACTACGAATCAACTTAAAAAAAACTTAAAACGGAAACATCAAAAGCAAATAGCCTCGCGTAAATATCGGGAAGAATGCACCTCAAATAAGCTAACGACAAGCCAGCCCCTTCAAACCGATATGTCTTCTTCCGATTCGAATGAGTCTGGTGGTGACAGTTCACTCAAGTTAGTTGCAACTGCAGCTCCGCAAAAGAAGGCCGCCGTTAGCATGGATTATTCTACGCTCGCGAAAACGTGTGACAGGTACGGAGTATCAGACAGGGCAGGGGCAGCTATCGCTTCAGTAGTTTTGCAAGCTACCAGATCATCTGTACCGGTTATTGACAAAAATAAGCTACGCAGGGAACGATCAAAAACAAGACGGAACATAATGGCGAAAGACAGAGTTTTACAAGTACCCGCTTTATATTTCGTAGCCGGAAAGACAAAACCTTAGTTATGTCGAAAAAAGAAGGCAGAAACTACAGACAGAGTATCCTAGAAGAGCACATTTCGTTGATAAAAGAACCAGAGTCAAAGTATTTGGGCTATGTTTCTCCAACCTCTGGAACTTCTAAGGGAATAGAAAAAGCCATTATTGATTATTTTTTAAAAGAAAACATTTCATTGGAATCTATACTGGCGATTGGATGCGATGGAACGAATGTCAACGTTGGAAAATATGGAGGTATTATACGTTTACTAGAGAAGAGATTAAATAAGCCATTACAATGGATTATTTGCTTGCTTCACATGAATGAGTTACCATTTCGACATTTGTTCACACATATTGATGGCGCTACATCGGGACCTCAAACATTTACAGGAACGATTGGAAAACAACTAGAAAACTGTGAAAACAAACGTGTTGTTGAGTTTCAACCGATTCCTTCGGAGTTACCAGAGTTATCAAGTCAAGATCTTAGTACCGACCAATTATATTTATATAGAATCGTCTCTGCTGTCATAAGCGGTGTGTTTCCTGAAGACTTAGCCAATAAATCACCAGGCAAGATGTCTCATGCCAGATGGCTCACCCGTGCTAATCGAATAGTCCGTCTTTATGTTGCGACAGAAGCCCCTTCTGAAAAGCTAGTCATTTTAGCAACCTATGTTGTGAAAGTTTACACTCCGACTTGGTTCGCCATTAAGACTCATCCTACGTGTAAAGACGGAACACGACATTTGTGGAAACTAATCTCTGCCTCTAGGTATCTACCAGCTAATCTCAAAACTATAATAGATCCTGTCATCACAAGAAATAGCTATTTTGCTCACCCTGAGAATGCATTATTGGCAATGTTGACTGACCCACAAAAACACGTTCGTGAGTTAGCTGCGCGTCGTATTCTGAAAGCCCGTGCCATTACACAGACACACACAAAACTCAGACTGTTTCAAGTTCCCGACTTAAACCTAGACGCCTCTTCTTACCACGATCTTATAGATTGGCAGCTTAATGTCACCGAACCTCCTATTCCCAAGAATATAAGTGTCGAAGATTTGCAAATATTTGTTGCACAAGGGGGTGAGGGTGAATTGCCTCTACTACGCCTGCCATGTCATACTCAAGCAGTTGAACGGGCCGTCAAGACTGTGACTGAAGCATCGAACATTTTATGCAGCAAATCTGCAAGAGAAGGCTTCATTAAGGCTCAGATAGAATCTCGCAAAGATATGCCGAAATTTGACAGCAAGAAGGATTTTGTAGTTAATTAAAAATAATAATTAACATCCTTTTATTGCGTATTTTTTTTTTAATAAATGAATATATCCTATTACTTTGAGTTTTATTAGAAAAAAGTACATTACGTCTTGTATTTTTTTGCTCTAAAAAGATTTTAAAATAGCTTTTTTTGTTCAATTTTTCAAAACTTCGAGATCAATTCGGAGGCAGAATATGATATCCAATCTTAAATAATATTTTGTGTATGAATTAAACACGTACTATAACACCCTTTTATCACTATTACTTATTTAAATTAACCACTTTTTTTTTCTCCATACATTCGTGGCCCACCCTAGTGTACATTCAGGTTGTCCAGCATCTTGATTTTGTTCTGACCAAAGCTCTTCTTGCAGCCAGTCGTTGCATTTTAAAACAAACTTCTTTTTATTCCTGATAGCACTCCATTTCTTGGTTAGCACAGCAGAAAACACCTTTATTTTATTTTTAATAACTTCTACTGGAAGTCCTGGAATCTCTGAAGAGACATAGTCTACCATCCAAGCAATAGAAGATTCCTTATTCGCTTGATTAACCAGTTTATGACGACATAAAAGGTCGAAAAGGTGAAGGCGAGTTATTCCTCGGGAAACACCTGGTAAAAGAAAAAATTACATTACTCAAAAGTCGAGGCGAGTCGAATATTGAGACTAGATTCATTCGAAAGCTAGATAAATACTCGAGTATCAAAAAAAAACATGGACGGCTGGAATTGGCTGGGAAAAAGTTGGAATCTATTAAACGTTAAAACTTTTTGCAAATTTAGTTATTTTTTTTCAATTCATATTTTATTTATTTTCTCATAATACGAATTTATATATGATAAAAAAATTGGTGTATATCTTACCTGTGGATGTGGAAGCCATGATGAAACAAAATATTTATTAAAAAACTCAAACACAAAATTGTAAGAACAGAGCGTAAACACATGCGATGGTTAGCGGCTAACAAGAGCGACTGACCGGTATTGTTATCGCGTGGGATTAGTGCAGTGCTGAGCGGTGAACATTTCTCGGAACCGGCAAATTAGGCGTGGGAACGAGTTGTACGACTAATAATGTACCCTAATCACTTGCAAATTTTAATTTATATTGCCATGATGTTTGTACCTAAAGTAGCTCGTAATAAAATCATTCCGAATACTGTGCGCCGTTGTAACGTCCATCTGGTTCAATTTTAAACCTTCTTCAATGGCTATTCCGACAACAGATCTTATTGTACTCAGTTTAGCTACTGGTGCATATGTTTCGTTGTAGTCGATGCCTGGTAGCTGAGTGAAGCCTCGTGCTACAAGTTTGGCTTTCTTTGTAATACTGTTGTCGGGTCCAATTTTGTTCCTTAAAACCATTTTGTAATCCACTTCTTTCATGTCTTTGTTTTTATTTTCTATTTTCCAGGTTCCGTTCTTAACATGTGCTTTAATCTCAGCTTTTATAGCATCATGCCAGTATTCATCATCTTCATTCTTATCGGATATATATGATATCTCCGAGACTACGTGATTTTCTTCACTTTGGTCCAGTACAAAATCTCTGGTCCACGCAGGTGGATGCCTCTCTCTTTGTGGCCTCCCATTTTCGGATATGTCTGGAACCTCTGATACATCATCGTAAGATTCTGTTTCATCTGCTGAAGAAATTTCATCTTGCTCATTTAAATTTTGTAACGATTTTTCCTTTTTATTTTCCGTTATTTCAATTTCTATTTGTTTTCTCTTTTTACTATTTTCATCAATTTTGTGTTGTTTTCCAATGATCTGAGAGTCTTCCGTTTCTATAATAAGTTGATCATAGTTTTGACTTTCTTCGAAGTACATCTTGTCTATGGCTTTTATGTCCCTGCTTATAACTACGTCATCTTCTGCAGGTATGTACACTCTGTAAGCCTTTGAGATCATTGAGTACCCCATGAATACGCCTTCTTTGGCATTCTGGGTTAAATTGCCTCGTTTGTTCTATTTTAAAACAAAGGTCTTCCTGCCATACACGTACAGATAATTTCCGCTTGGTATTCGGCCTTACCATTTCTTGAACGGTGTTTCACCATTGAGTGCTTTGGATGGACTCCTATTGATGAGGTAGTTTGCGGTTGCTACCGCTTCCGCCCAGAGCTTTTTAGGTGCGTTGGCCTCGATTAGCAGACATTTGGCTTTTTCTATTAAGGATCTGTTTTTCCTCTCGCTAATCCCATTTTGTTGAGGGGTGTAAACAGTGGTCAATCTTCTCTGGATGCCATGCGATTTGAGAAAAATTTCGAAATCCTTGTTGCGGTATTCTGTGCCATTGTCGGTCTGCAGGTTCTTAATCTTCTTATTATGAAACGTCTCAACTTCATTTTTATATTCTTTGAAAACATTGAATACGTCACTTTTTCTTTTAATGAAATATATGTGACAATAGCGACTATAGTCGTCTGTAAAAGTAACATAGTACTTTGATCCTGCCAGTGTTTCACACTCGAAAGGTCCGCAAACGTCGCTATGAATTATTTCTAGGTTATCAGTTGTGTATAGACCATCCCCAACTAGCAATTTTCTCTTGCGGATTTGCTGATTTAAGAACTAAGGTGTTACAGCAGACTTACATGTGTCTAGTCTATGGCAGTACATCTTATAAAGGCATGATTTAAGGCGTTTTGTACTAAAAGAATACTAACACTTAGTACGTGCTCTTATATAAGTGTATAAAGAATCGTTGTAACACATTTATCAGCACAGTTGTCTTACAAGTGCATTTTTAAAGAGCAATTGCTCTTGAATATTATTTGCACTTAAAAAATCATCTTAAAAGTACATTCTTTCTTAGTAGAGTCTGCATTGAGTGTTTTATAACACTTAAGACCTTAATAAACTTTTGCATAAAAGTACTATAAAGCCAAGTTGTAAGTGTGAATTAAGTCTTCTCTGAGTCAAATTAAAGAGATGACGACTATTAGTAGAGCTCTATCAGAATATTTTGTCTTTTAAAAGACTTGTGAACACTTTATTAAGAATGTCGGCCATTATATTCGTGTAAACAACGTTAAGTGTTTGTAACAGTTAAGCATGGAGTTTGAAAAATGGAAAATATTTAAAAGAAGTGGAGCATATAGGAATAAAATTAAACAAAAATACACAGACTCACAGAAAAGGCTACTTGGTACTAGTAGAACTACGATAGAAAACGATGGAGCCAGTAAATCGTTCGATGGTTCCGTACAAAAACAAGAAGATAGCAGCTCTGAAGACTTTAAACTGGCAGATTCTAGTCTTAATTGTGGTTCTGACGATAGCGATGAAAGTGAATGTGAAACAAATACAACGGATTACGAAAAAAATATACAATTTCGTAAAGAAATCAAAATATGGGCTGTTCAGAATAATATAGCACACTCGGCGTTTAATGAACTTTCTGTGATTATTAATAAAAGAATCGAGGGTAGTATGTGACTACCCAAAGATGCCCGAACTTTGTTCCAAACAAGCGAACAAAAAATACAGATAGACACAATAGGGACAGGGCTTTATTGGCATAACAGCTTAAGAAAACAGTTGGAAAAACTTTTTGAACACGAACTTGTTTCTGTTCCCAATAACCTTTCACTAAATATTAATATTGACGGCTTACCTCTGTATAACAGCTCTAGACAACAATTTTGGCCAATCCTGTGCAGTATTTTTGAACTTTCATGCTCTCCATTAGTGGTAGGTAAGTATTACTATTCTTAGTCTTATTGTCACAAAAATATGAACTCGACTCAAAGTGTTCGCATATTTGTTGGCGACATTATATTGCTAAAAATTGAATTTACTTCCAGGCATATATGCGGGAGATAGGGGGGGGGATAGGGGTTTCAAACTATCTGATTTGCAAGCTTTCTTGAATCCTCTGGTAACAGAATTGAACGAAATTCTCAACAGTGGTATAACCCTTAAATCAAAAGGATCATCTACTTTAGTTCCCGTAAAAATTAGAGCTTTCATTTACGACTCCCCAGCAAGAGCATTTATTAAAGGAGTAGTAAATTTCAACGCCAAGCATGGCTGTTTAAAATGTACTGTGGTAGGTGAATATTCACCGGTGTCTCGAACTATCACATTCCGAGGATTTGACTGTCCTAAAAGAAACGACAGTGATTTTCGGTCAAAAAAAGACGAAGAACACCATAAATTGGATTCTCCGCTTCTAAAACTCAATATCGAGGTTGAAGACATTCCTGTGTGTGATTCACTCCACTTGATTGATCTTGGTGTTATGAAGCGTTTGTTGATCGGATGGAGAGATGGCAATATTGGTAGATACCTTACTAAATGGTGTTCCAGAGATATCGAAAAAGTCAACAATTTTTTGTCCAATTGCCGAATGCCAAATGAAATTCACAGATCCGTTAGAAAAATCGACGTTTTAGCGCACTGGAAAGGATCCGAGTACCGCACCTTTTTTATATTTATGTATTATAGTACTCAAAGATACCTTAGCATCACAAGCGTATTATCATTTTTTGCATTTGTTTTGTGCAATTACAATTTGCTCAAATGAGAGGCATTTTCAATTCCTCTCCATAGCAGAAAATGCTGAAGCACTTTATTGAAACTTTTAAAATTATACATATAATTATGGAAAGGACTATGTATCAAGCAACATTCACAATTTGACACATGTTGTTGACGAAGTTAGGAGATTTGGAAGATTGCAAAGTTTCAACGCTTATCCGTTTGAGAATAAACTACAGATAATAAAAAATCTGATCAGGCAAGGAAATAAGCCACTTCAACAAGCCGCACGAAGATTGATGGAAAGATCTAATTTAGAAATTTTACAGATTGATCAGGATCAAAGAAGCTATCCATTTATCAAAAAGAGTCTAAGAAAAGATACATATAAACGACTTTGTTTCGACTCCTATCTACTCTCGGCAGAAGAACAAAATAAATGGTTTCCAAGTGAGGAAGGCTACGTTATTGAATTGCGCTCGATACATTCTAAAAATGAAGATGATTTCAAAAACATTTTAATACACGGATATCGTATTGAAAATATATGTGACGTTTTTGAAGAGCCTCTGAAGTCTTCGTTCCTGTCTATATACAAAACTGATAGTAACAAACAAAAGAAAATTAAGGTAATTTATAAAGCCTCAAGCGTGAAATGCAAATTAGTTAAAATTGAGCACAACTCTGTATTATTTTTTATACCTTTATTACATACATTTTAAAATAAAACCAAAATAAAATATTATTTATTTTTATTATCACAACCAAATCAAATATTACAACCTTTGTACTTAATAATCATAATTATAATCATATACATCTCTTAATGTCACAACACATAACTCATCATGTGATGTAACAAAAACCCCATCTGATGGAAAACCATTTCGAGATTGACTGATCACTGAAATGTTAAAAGCGGTGCTATTCTGTAAAAATCTCACCGTGAAAACTTCGGTGAAGTGAGCGTGGAGTGAGCTGTCAATAGTGTCAATTCCAAGCAAAAACAAACTCACTTCACCTAAGTTTTCACGTTGAGATTTTTACAGAATCGATCGGCAGTATAGGAAAACTTCTACTCACTTCAAATACAAACTATAGTTTTCATATAAACAAAACAAAAAAAAAACATAAACATAAAATCTGACTACTGTCAAAATAACTCTTCATTAATCATTTTGTATTCATCGTTTTGAAACACGAGTAACATCTTTAAAGTAACTAAAAATATAAAAACGTATCGTACCTAATGTCTAGGATGTGGGCCGAGGCCTCAACACAAGCTAAGAGCAACAAAATGTTTATATATGTACGTTTTTCGCTATTGTTTAGTATTAATTAATAAACAATAGCGAAAAATGATTTTCTTTGAAAAATGTTTACCAAAGTGTCCACGTCGTTTGGACTGGTGCTTCTGATGCCATCGAGGATACGACCTTATTTATAGGTAAAAAACTTAAGTAAAGTACGTCTTATATGTAGTTGTGACCTATTCGAATAGACACATGTTTAAAATCTGTAACACAAACTAAAAACAAATGCTTATTCGAACAAGTCACAACTACTCGTATATAATGAGAAGGGTTTTGCTTGAGTTTTTACCTACACATAATTACTATGTACCTACCTACATTGAGATCTATTAATTATTAACGCGTGTGTGTGTGTGTGTGTGTGTTTGTGTGGGGGTGTGCTTGTGTGTGTGTGTTTGTGTGGGGGTGTGTTTGTGTGTGTGTGAGTATGAGAGAGAGAGATAAATTAACACAGGGAACCTTCTTCCTCTTCACCCGTAGTGTTTTCATTAAATGACGCTATTGATGGTCCTGGCGTGCATGGTTCTTCAAAGATGTTGTTATCTCTTTCTTCAACTTTGCCAGATCGTTCGGAAGTGGCGGCCTTACTGTTGTGGTTTACTTTTTGGCGATGCCTCACAGTGGATGTTCTTAACTGTTTGCTGTTAAGGCGTTGACGTGAGTTTTTGAGTACGGTCTTTATAAACCTCTCACAGTCTGGCTTTTTGAAGTCAGGATCAGAGTCATGACATATAGCAAATAATAAATTGAAAATGTTTGTGTAACCTTTAAGGGCAATTTTGGTCTGATCAGTTCTCGACCCACCTGCCCAGGAACAGCGAGTTAAAAAGTTTCTTTGGAAAAGTATATCAATTAAAGCACAGGCGTTATTGACGCCCCTGTTTTTGCCTTTGCTACAAACAACTTCTATTTTGCTAATTTTATTTATTTATTTTTATTTATTAAACTTTATGCACAAGCAAAAAACTGTACAAAGGCGGACCTAATGCCTTGGGCATTTTCTACCGGTCTACCTTAGGGTGATGCAGAGACAATATTCAGTAGGTGCAACAACAGAAAAAAAGACAAGAAATATTTATAAATAAAACATATAAGAATAAATACATATATACATACATATAACAAAATATATAAACTTAAGAGAGATCAACAAGAAAAACTACAACAACTTAGTCTTGAGACGAATCTGCCAACTTCTTGTGAATATGCTCACGAGCTTTCACTTTGAAAGTGAACCGACTGGTCACCGTCCTGATACTCTGAGGGAGCGCATTCCAAAGGAAGACCGCCTGGACAAAGAAAGAGGATTTTATAAAACCAGAGCGGTGAGAAGGACATCGTAGAAGACAGTTATTGGCGGAACGAAGATTCTTGCTGTGCGCAGAGCATAAGTATTGACAATTAGAAGTGAGATAAGAAGGAGAAGTGGGTTTGTGAAGAAGAGAAAACAGGGTTGTCAAGGCTCTCAATGCTCTGCGCTGCCGGATGGGTAACCATCTTAAAAGCGATCGATGTGCAGATACATGATCATACTTGCGGAGATTGAAGACGAATCGAATGCAGTTGTTAAGAAGTCGGTCAAGTTTATTGAGGAGATCTGCATTCAGGTCATAGTAGCACACATCACCATAGTCAATTATGGGGAAGATTAGGGACTGTACAAGCATTGCCTTAATGTGTGATGGGAGAATATTTTTCAGCCGATAGAGCGATCGCAACGTTCCGGTGACCTTCCTGCTCACAATCGCGACCTGCTTACGCCAGTCGAGGCAAGTGTCAACATGCAAACCCAGGTCCTTGACGTCAGAGCTAAACGGAATCACTGTGCCGTCAAAGGTAACCGGTGGCAGCGTCAACCCATTCAGCCTTCTCAAACTATGAGGGCTCCCAACAATAATAGCCTGGCACTTGGTTGGGTTAACCGCCACACCGAAACGATCAGACCAGTTTTTAACTGCACGTAAATCCCGGTTTAGCTCCTCAATCGCACCGGATAAGCTGTCAACACCCGCCTGACAGTAGAGCTGTAAGTCATCAGCGTAAAGATGATACGCACACTGAAGCTCGGTAGTTATGAGATCTATAAAAACAGAGAACAAAAGTGGAGATAAAATACCGCCTTGTGGGACGCCAGTTTCAAGATTACGCCAGCTGGAGTTAGAGTCACTAGCAAGAACTGACTGCTGACGCCCCCGAAGATAGGAAGAAAACCATTCCAGGACCTCGGGAGAGACCATGAGATTGGAGAGGATGGATAACAGGACTTCGTGACTGACGGTATTGAAAGCATTCGAGAAATCGATCAACACTAAAACCGTAACTTTAGTGTCTTCCATTCCCCGCCTCATATCGTCAGTCACTTTAAGAAGAGCAGAAACGGTACTGTGCCCGGGCCTGAACCCGGATTGGAATGGACTGATGAGGGAGTTATTGTGAATAAAGTGGGAGAATTGCTTGTGTACACAGGCTTCGAGTACTTTGGATAAAAAGGGAAGGATGGAAATTGGACGAAAGTGACTGGGGAGTGTGGGATTAGGAATTTTAGGTAGTGGTCGAACATGGGCTTTCCGCCACAGGGAAGGGAAAACACCGGAGAAAAGGGAGAAGTTAACTATATGGGAAATTGCAGGAAGGAGCTGATCAACAACTGTCACGATCATGTGTCGACTGATGTTATCACAGCCAACGGCTTTGGATTTAATGGATAGGATAATCTTTTTGATCTCTCCCGGATCAACTGGGGTGAAGGCAAAGGAAGTAATATTGAGTCGCGTCAGACCAGCAAGGTAGTCAAGGGTTTGACATTTGGTTAGACTATCAAGGGTGGGAACAGTAGAGAAATGACGATTTAGATCGTCTAAGCCAAATGTTTTAGGAAGGTCTGAATGCCGCGATCTGCCAATACCGAGAGTTCCAAGGAATTTCCAGATATCGGCAGGAGAAGCAGAAGTGATATTATCAAGAATGTGGCGGCGTTTAGCGTTGCGTATCATCTGATTACAACGATTGCGAGCAGTTTTGAAGAGGGTCCAATTATCATCAGACCGATCCTTCTTAAACCTCCGAAACGCGCGGTCCCTCCGTCGCATCGCCATCCGAACTCCTCTGTTCATCCATGGCGCAGGTGGGCGCTTCAGCTTGACTCTCCTGATAGGAGCGTGGGTGTCGTACAGCTTAACTACAAAAGTATTGAACAAGCTTACTTTCTCGTCAACTGTAGCGGCTTCCTCCAGGGGTGTCCAGTCAATACTTGATGCATCTTGTGTAAGCTTTTCACGATTCATCCGCGCAAAGGCACGCCTGTACTGGAATGTAGGTTTGGGTTTAGGAGGTTTAAGGACGTAGGACAGGAAAATAAGATCGTGATGGGAAAAACCAGGAGCGTCAAGTTGACCATGTGAGGAGACAAGGGAGGGATTGGAGGTGAGGATCAAGTCGAGCCAAGTATCA
This sequence comes from Diarsia rubi, assembly GCA_932274075.1. Lineage (NCBI taxonomy): Eukaryota > Metazoa > Arthropoda > Insecta > Lepidoptera > Noctuidae > Diarsia > Diarsia rubi. The sequence goes on from OW026427.1 coordinate 8,063,819, forward strand.
TCACCGGAAGTGTTGTGGTGAGTTGGTTGGAGAGGCAACACATGCAGACTAGCTGACTCGACCAGATGGAGAAGTTTACGGGTTCGATGGGAGTTGTGGGCAAGGAGATTGGTGTTGAAATCCCCCATGACGATGTGATGTGCATACTCCGAACCTAAAGATTCTAGGACCGATTCGAATTCGATGAAGTAATCAAGAGAGGGGGGACAATACACAACACCAAGAACGGTTTTTGCTCCTTTGACACAAACCTCTAGAAAAAGAAACTCAGCCGAATCATTACAGGAAGAAGAAGAGAGAATTTTAAAAGGAAAGTCAGAACGGAGATATATAGCTACACCACCCCCTCTCTTACCGACTCGGTCATTCCGTAACAGGACGAATCCTGGGAGAGGGTAGGTGGTGGATAGAAGTTCAGGTTTTAGCCAAGTTTCAGATATCAGGACGGCGTGGACGTCGTGGTTCGAGAAAGTTTCATACAGCTCATTATAGTGGCTTGGAATGCTTTGAGCATTTATATGACAAACGTTAAACAGCCGGCCAGTATTTTGGTTGAATCTAAGACGCAAAAGTTCCCCAAGGGTTTCCGTAACAGAACAAAAGCTATCATCACCAGAAGAGGCAGTAGACTCGTTAGCAGAGAAAAAAGATTCGTTATCATAAGATGTTGTCATAGATACAAATAGATTATAAATACAATAAAAACAGATCTAAATACAAAATAAAATATATTATAAATAAATAATAAAAAGAGAACTACACGAAATACTAGTAGGACGTTTGCATCTCTGCACCACCCGCCAGCTAACATCATCATTACAGACAGTGAATACAAGAAATAAAATAAAGAAACGTTGCATCAATAAAAACTAGTAAAGATAAAGGTATTCGGAACGCACCCTTCAAGCATTCAACAGCATTATATTAACAGATTATATTTTCGTGAACGTATCCGAACTTCGAAAACGTCACATATGACGTTTACTCTGACTGACAACATGACATATTATCTCTACAATAAAATTGTCATTTCAATCATTTGTCAATAAAACATGCAAGGCAAAAAGAGAAAAATAGAACATAGTAAAGTGAAAATATAAAACATAATGAGGGTAAAATTGCGAAAGTATGCGTTACTTGTAAATTGTCAACTCAGAGACGTAGGAGGAGAAAGAGAACTAAAACTAATACCGTATTATAATGCAAAACTACTAGAGAAAAGTAAATAAGGTTATCGTAAACAATGGAAGAAAGCAAACTATAAGGTAAGAAAATCATAATTTCTACAAGGTTGTCTAATGTGTGAATGCCGTATTTTATAATAAATGAGAATTGATACCATAACTAACGCGTCTTGTTTTTCAGGCTTTCTCCAGACGTTTGGACCCCGGGATACTTCACCAGCAGCGGGCTCAGTTCTTCATATGATGTCACCTTATGTTTGCTTCCATCGGGAGCTTTAATAACGATGACACCGTCCTGGGTCCAACACGACCGCATAGTGAAGTGGTGCCGCGCCTTCCCAAAGATGGATTGTCTGGTCTTCGTCAAAAACTCTTTGACGGATATGGATGAACCTTTCAACCCTGTCTTCGCTCTCCAGACCGCAGACCTATCGTCATAGCTCGAAAACTTGACTAGGATGGGCCTATGGTGATCCTTTTTGGCTACGCCAAGTCTGTGGCAGACCTTTATGGAGGATGCAGTGACAGTTTCAAGGGACAGCTTCTTGCTTATCACCTCCAGGATCACTGTGCTGCACACTTCTCCTTCAACCTCTGCTATGCCCTGGAAAATGAGTGCCTTCCGCCGATGCCTGGTCTCCAACCCGTCGACCTGTCTAGCACACTCGCTGATCTGTTTTCTGAGGAGACTCAGCATGCTGAATATCAGCTCCCTGAAGGTGCGAAACTCCTCGGCTACCCTCGCCACGGTGTCCTTGGCAGGTCCTGCACACTGGATCTGCGCTTCCAACTCACTCATCTTCCGGATAAAGCTGTCTTCTAAGGTCTTCTGCGCAGATATTATCTCTTCAAATTGAGACATTGCAACTGGAGTTAGTGTTCACTTGTGTTCAGTGACAGTGAAAATAGTGTTGTGAAATGATGTGCTGGCAGGCGGTGTAAAATTGTTGTTTGGGTCACATAAATGTGCTGCAAACGTGAGTACCCGTTGTGTATAGGCTATACACTGATAATATATAATAAACTAGTGAAAATACTGTGAATTACTATTTTAAATATAAAATCAATACTAGAGTTACGTCTGTCTTTTTTCTACACCTACCCGCGAAAAACCATTGCTAATCAGTCTTGACTTGAAATCCGGATCTTAAAAGTAATTCCAAATTTTGCAACTCATTTTCGTTACCAATAGGTTCGAAGTCAGAAATCTTTGAGGCAGATCCCTTTGGATTACAAGATAACTTTACAAATTCTTCAAACTGAGTTTGGTGTTCTGTAAATTTTAACAGTAGACTATTCTGATTTTCATATAGTGTTTGCTGATTTTCAGTAATAGTTTTCATATCGCCAATTAGTGTTCTAACGTCTTCTTGAACTTGTTCGATTTTTTGCATAATTATAACCAGAGCTTCATTTGTGCCGATCGTATTATTACCAGTAGTCGTATTCTGTGAAAATGGATCCGGCAATGGTATACTGTTTTCAGACATTATCACATTTGACATCGAATTTTATGTTTCAGTCCAGTCTGATTTTGAGTAATTAATTCATAATTTGGAGTTGGTGTTAAAATTTCACTATTTGTTATAACTGACTGAGGAGCTTCGGAAGTTATTACAATCATGTCTTGCAAATTGTGTGAATCTGAAACTTGTGTGATCACATTTTCGTTTACTGACTGAGACACCTGAAAAATTAAATAAGGCAATTTAGTTATAAACATAAGCACATAATGTGTGTGTGTTGTTATTCTGATACAGGGGTCGAAACAGGTTCAGTGTTCAAAAATACTGATTTTACTGACCAGAAATCTAAAAGACCATCTGAACTAACTTAAAATAAAAGTTTCATGTGGAATTGAAAAAAAAAATATTATTGGCCTCCACCATCCCCCAGCCAACCATCACCACCTTTTTATTATTAAAAAGTTTACAAATAGTTATCAGTTTTAATATTTGTTAATAAGCAAATGACACACATCCAATCATGCAAATAATATTAAAAGTTAGAAACATTAGACATTATGATTTCTTGAAGAAGTTAGTAATCAAAGCATTTTTCTTTTTATCTATAATTTTTTGTACGTTTTCTTCTTCTTTAATTTTCTCCTCGTAGTCTTTTCTTTCTTTATCAGCGGCATCTAGTAATGTCTTGGCCATATTAACGGCGACTAAGTCTTTGTCCTTAATTCCTTCTTTTAACATGCCAGTAGCGTTATCGAGCAACCTGAAATATGAAGGATATAAAAAAATCGTTAAGACGGTTCGTTTGGGTTCAATCTACAAGGTTCAATACCTATTAAAGATGGTTTAAGAACCATGACTAAGGTTTATCGGGTCGTTGAGACCCGATGAGCATCGATGTTCTCGATGAATCTTAAGTTAGTGTCATATCATAGTTCTCCCACCACACACTAGAAGAACACTGACACATAATAAAACCATAAAACCGTTAAAAATATCATATACCTGTCAACGGTCATCCTCTTGATTTTGTCTTCATTTTTAATTTTTTTAAAGTTGTTTCTCCTTCAATGCTTTTTTTTGTATCTTCATACTTTCTTTTCAATTCCTTTTGTTTAATGTCTTCTTCTTGACGTGTTCTCTCGTTCAACTTTTTGTTTAGTTCCAACTGTTTTTGCTCCTCACAATACAGTCTATATCTTATATACGCTGTTCGAGCTAAATTCATTAATTCTTTAGTCAGAGGCACAAGATCTACTCTATTATTATACATATTTGTAAGAGCTGACTTTACTGTCAAATGTGCGTCTAGAGTTCTTTGAGACATTGCAGATCTTTCTGGTGTAAGGATATGTCCGGAACGTGAAAATCCTCTTTCTACGTCTGCGTTGCCATGAGAAAGAGATAACGCGGCTCTGACTAATATCTCCAAATTTGGGTACATTGGTTGTCCAGTCTCAAATGTTGATTTAAAAATCTTAACCCAATACGTTTCAATACGTATTTTATCAGGGTTGTCTTCGTAGGGCAATTGAACCAGGAGACGACATTCATTTATTAATTCAGACTCTTGTATTTCAATGGGAAGGGCTTTTGCAATTTTTATAAATTCCTTATAACAATCAGCGGCTCTGTGAGCATTGGGTCTCAAAATGCGCAGGTACTTCGCCAATGAGTTATCTACAGATGTCTTCTTTAATATGTGCTTGCATGCAGCAACATAGTGATTCCTCACTTTCATCAGGAACGTCAATCTGTCGCGTTCTTGGATTTGCGCTAAAGATTCTCTAATGGATTCTTCCAGAACAATGTCCGATAATTCTAAATAATACTTTTCCTGAAACGCGTCAAGAACCATTGACGCGTTTTGGACATTGTTCGTGGTGCATTACTTTTGCAAACTCTGTTTATTATTTTATTGACGAGATGTTTTAATTCATCGTAGATCAAGTGAACAATGGGTTCTTCCCGCTGAAAGAATCCTGTAAATTTTACAAAAAATTGTGCACTTGAAGCAACGAACATGACCTCAATTTTCGCCGTCTTTTGAGTTAAGAAATTGTGTATATTTTTGAAGTTAACAGATGTAGTCTTCTCTTTGTTTTTCTTTGGTAAGTGCTTCGTAAAATGTTCAATTATTGCAGGCCACTGTTCTAAAATCCTTTCGGCGGCAGTGACTAAAGTCAGCCATCGGGAAAAGACATGTTTTAAAAATTTGTGACCAGGTAATTTTAACTTTGCTTGGATATCTTCATACTCCTCCCAGCGAGATGGCCAGCCATCAAAAAAGTTGTGAATTTGATAAATGAAATCTGATACATTTTCGCCTAGCTCGCTCAAACCCTTTAAAAAAGCGTTATGCACAGTGTGTATATTGCATGTTCCTATATCTGCTAGTTTTGGTCTGTCCAATAATACCAAAGCCTCGTTCATTAATCTTGTGACGCATTTATTCACATTGGGACCATCAGATCCTAGCATAAGAAGTCTTTTTCTGGAAAGCTCAGCATTGTCTAAAGCATCGTTCAGTTTGTTGAAAATGTCTTGGGAGGTTGCTTTACCGATGAAAAAGGTTTCCAGGTGACTCGTAACTATCATCTCCTTTATTGGAGACCAGTATTTGATAGCGAATTGAAGTTCTTTTCTCGATGCAGCATTACACGTTTCGTCGTAACAAAGAGTGAAATAAGAATTTTTACAGTCGTTTAGCATCTCTTTTTTTAAATATGGCGCTATCGCATCGCAAATTAGATATCGTGCCTTGGTTGTAGACATAGAAAATCTTCTGGTACCGAATTCGGGAACATTGCCATGAAAAGCTCTTTTATTGAACTGCAGGATGGCTCTATAGAATAATCAGATGCTACCATCTTCATAGCCCATAAAATCTCAGCTCTGGTAGCCCCATCTTTAACACTATATAGTTGAACGGGTGCTCTACCGGGTGAACCAATCGTCGGGTCTTTAACGGGCCGAACACTTGCTAGATGTAATTGAGATGCAGCCAGCTTCACCTTTGACTGTTCAATATGTTTTTTTGATGATGCATGTTGCTACAAAGCCTCAAATCCCCAAGCCACAGAAAACGTTTTCATGCACACACAACAAAAAACCTCATTTTCACCATCCCTTTTTCCCCATTCAGATATAAAGTGTCCATTTTTATCTTTTTTATTAAGCCAGTCCTCATTAAATTTACATTTCCCCATATTAGTTAGTTGGTTAGTAGCCACAAACAAATCACACAGCAGTCAAATTAAATCACATACAATGCAGGTTAAAAAGCTGAAGCTGTAACAAATATGCAAAGTTAAACATACAATAATAAAATATGTATTTATTTCGAGAAAAAAAGTAGGATTGGACTTTTTTCCTCGAAATAATGATGCTACAATATTAAGTTGCCACAAGACATCATAATAGAGCATCAGCTGTTAGTTGCCCTTAAACCATCACTGGGCCCGGCTAAGAAAATTAGAAATGACTAGAAATTTGTTTTTTGTTGACTCAATCTAAATGTATATTTAAAATGCTAATGTTAGGACGGGAAGACAGGGTTTTCTCTATGACCACCAACTCCAATCATCTCCCCTTTGGTCTCCTGGTGAAAGTAAGGAAGTTTGGTCGCGGTTGTGGGTGGCGAAAATGTGAAAAAGTATTGCAACTGATGAAATGAATGGACTTTGAAACCCGAGCAACGCCGGGTTTGGCTGCTAGTAGGTATACTATAAGATATATATTTCTTAAGCAAAATCTAGAATGAAGAAGGTAGGCGTAAAAAGGAACGACACAGACAGGCAAAATTGTGTCAGTAAATAATTAATAAGGTTCCAAAAAAATATATGGAGCAATATATGTGTTCATCTCAAAAAACTGCTAAAACTGACCATTTTCTCAAAAAACTGACTTTTACTGACCATGCTAAAAAAAACTGACTTTTACTGATTTTACTGACTAGTTTCGACCCCTGCTGATAGCTAAGCCAGACATCGTTACAATTTTAAAGCCAGATTTAGACAATGCAAGAACTTGCATGCTTGTTTCACTTCATTGCGGTATTTGTTTGATCAACTGAATTCATTGTCCGTCAATAGTCCGTAACGTAACGCAACTCGCAAGCAGGTTCTTACATCGCGTGTTTTAACGAGGCTTAAAACTTGCTGATGAGGCCTTAACCCTAAATAAATAAAGTGACGATAAAGTAGTTAAAAAGTGCTGTTATTTTTAAATATTGGATAAAACAAGAACATGGTTTTTAGTAATCAAACAGGAAAATGATAATGAAATGAAATTTAGGAAACTATACTGTTTGCCGTTTTTATCTAAGTTAAAGTACATATACCGAGCGTGTTACTAATAATTAATTAGATATGTCGTACTTACTACACAGCACTCTCTAGCCATGTCGTTGTAGCTTTGTTGTAGAATATTTTTATTTTGTTTGTTTGTTATGTATTCTCTAAAAAGGCAGTTTTCGGTCTCATTTACAGTATCTGATAAGTTGTCCATTTTATCAAGTTCGTATTCAGCTTCTGTTAAAGTCAATCTTCAAGATGCATTTAATTTGCCGCCAATTTGTATCTGGTACTGAATTCTCTATTTTTCTCAGTTTTTCATGCTTCTTTGGCCAGTACAAAATTCCATTTACTTCCCATTCTTGGGGCACTGCAGTCAACATAGGACGGCCATCTTCAAAAGTTTGAACAATTTTAAACGGCATACCTACTTATTTATAACGTAGGTACTTATCTGAAAAAAAATTTACTTAATTCAAATAACACTTTTAAATTAAACGACATTGGCTCTGCAGTTACAAATAAACACCAACCGGCGACGTTTGACGCAACGTGGCAACTGAGTGAATAGTTTCTAGAAAGAACATAGCATCAATGTGGTAGGGGCACGCCGCCCGCCTCGTTTAAGGCTTGTACACAAACATGCGATGCGTCGTCGCATCGCAGCAATTCGTGTTGCAGTTTTCTGCGTTGCGAATTAGCATCACACCGATTCGCAGTTTTATGTACAAGCCCTTAGGCCCCTAAAAACTTCCAATCGCGCACCAACTATAGGTACCTACAATATTATTGTTTGGTTCTTAGCTATGACAGCTAATTCAAACAATACTTATTTGTATCGCGAGTTATATAAGCGTAACAAGGTTATTACACAATAACCTTCATTGTAATTAGGTAATAAGATTATATTACGAGTAACTTCCTGGTACTGCGATAACAGGAAGCATTTAGATTATAATATCCCTTTGTTTATTATACTTAGCTTATAATATTTGATCTTAAAGACAGTCTACTACTGCTCTTCAAGCGGAACACACCTCTCGTTCCTTTTTAAAAAGCCTTTTGTCTCAGCCCACAACCTAACTGGCGCAGCCGATACGTCGCGTTTCATCGGTTCCAGTGGAATACTTCCGTAAACCTCGATTCCGTGGCGTGCACAAAGAACCTACCGTGGGCAACTAGCAGAGTGTCAGGCAGCAGAAAAAGCAGCAGAGCAGCGCAACATCAGCGAAGACTCATCTATCATCGAATAGCCTCTCATCGGCTATGCTCGTGGGGTAAGCATCGAATCTGATTATTCCCGAGAACCCTTATTCTATTCCTGTCACATTAACTATAAGCAACTTTTTGTGTGTTTCGTGTGTCTAGGTATCCGTATTTTAATTAATACAATCACATCGCTTGTATTTTCATTCTTGGTTACTATCTGACTCACTTAGATTAAAATGGCTAGTGATAAGAAAGAACTAGATGAGAAACAGATCCCAGAAGTAAGAACGTTTACAACGGATTACTCAGCGTTTCCGAAATTGTTATCCAGTTACGATGGAAACAAGAAAACGCTAGCATTCTACATCGAAGGTGTAGAAAATGCTTTAGAATTAATAACTAACAAAGACGACGATTGCATAACATGTCTTATTAGAAACCAATTGACAGGTAAAGCTGTCGAAGCACTATCAAAAAATCCAGGGACTAAAACCTGGAGTGATATTAAAGGTGTTCTTCAAAAAAAATTTGGAGAGTTCAGGACAGAAATTCAACTAGTCCAAGAACTAATGCTAATTAAGAGAGAAAACAATTCAATAGACGCATTCGGCGATAAAATCAGAGCCTTAATGTGTACACTTATTTCGGCTAACCCGGAAAAACGTGAGTTTTACGAACAAATGGCCCTCGAAACATTTCTTGATAAACTAAATCCGATTACAGCTATATTAATTAAGCTTAAATACGTACAAAATTTAGATCAGGCCATTACGGTAGCTAAACAGGAGGAAGTGAAATTAAGAGCTAGACGTTACGAACAACCTAAACCCAACACGTATAAACCATCGGTCTCTAATAATAGACCAAACAAACCGGGAACTTTTAAAAAAAAATTCCCAAGTAGGACCCCTAACAATACAGAACAGTCGAAAAAAATTCATTTCCAAAATGAGGTCGAAGATAGAGTAGAAAATAACGACACCCCAGAACAGGAAACAGAGGAGGTATCTGAGGAAGTAGAAGATGAAAATTTTCTGACGGACCTGAAAAATCAACTAGCAATATAGTTTTCATGAACAACACACAAAACTATAGCCGCCTCCCATATATCTACATTAGTGAACTAGGCGGTAGATTTCTATTAGACACAGGTGCCTCACAATCTCTTATTAACCCGAAAATTTAAAAAAAAAAAGCCTCAAAAAACTTTGACATAAGGATAAAAAATAAAACACATTTCATTAAAACAGCTCACGCATCATCTAACTATAAGCAAGTAGCATACATTAAACTTCCGGAAAAACTATTTAAGGAAGATATAACTCACAAGTTTTTAATTTTTAACTTTGACTCAGATTTTGTGGGACTACTAGGATTAGATTTACTAGTCCCACTCAAATGCAAAATAGATATTAAAAACATGATGCTTCGCACAGACAAAGCTACAATACCCACACATAAAACACATGGACGACATAAAATCACACAGTAACATAGGACCCAAAAGCGAGCAAATAGTAAACATACTGTGTAACTATAAAGAAGGAGAATACTTTTCAGAAAAGAAAACAACGAAAAGTGGACTAATTTTCCCATCGGCATTAGTTACAGTAAAAAACGGAAATGCATTAATGTCGGTAATAAACACATCAGATAATTCAATAAGCCTGAAAAACAGTTGTTTCTTAAACTTTCAACGTCTTAACATAAAAAATAAAAGCCCTCAACAAGAGACAGTAAACAACACTAAGGAGTTACATAAATCCTTAGATAAATTACAGAAACAGAACCTAGAAAGATTACGAACCAGTCACATGAACTCGGAGGAAAATCGCGAAATTAGAAAACTATGTTACAATTACAGAGATATTTTCCATTGCGAAGATATTCCATTAAGGCCAGGTATTCCTGCAAAAGTAGGCATTTAGCGCTGTAAGCTACGCGCGAAATACTTCGCGTGGACACAGCGCGTCGGAGAACTCGCATGACCCCGCCCAGCGACACAGTATAGAAATATGCACTAATATTACGTGACTTTTAAGAAATATTTTTTTTTATGATCAGAACTTGTTACTCGTAGTAGCTTCGTTAATAAATGAAATAATTGTCTATAAAATATTAAATAGTCATAATTGGGCAGTTGGATTAATTAATTGAAAATAAACAGCCAGCTCGCTATAAGTAGGTTTGAGAACTGTAAAGATAAAATTTTTATTTGTTTATGTGTTTTTGTATAAATTGTAATAAATGTATTATTGTATACTTTTTTTTAAATAATTGTATTTGAGGAAAGTATTTCAGTTTCATAAGCTGCAAAGATAGATTGGCATAAAAATAACCTAGGGGTCAAATAAAACAAAGTTTTATAAGAAATCTATATATATATAAAAATGAATTGCTGTTCGTTAGTCTCGCTAAAACTCGAGAACGGCTGGACCGAATTGGATATTTTTTTTATTGTGTTAGTTATTGTCAGGGAAAGGTTTGTATGAAAGAAAAAAAAATAGAAGGTAGGCAGTAGGTAAGTAGTAGGGAGGTGGTAGGTAGGTAGGTAGGTAGGCAGTAGGTAGTAGGAAAAGGTGCAATGCAACGCATGCCGGGGCACAGCTAGTTTTAAATCTCATCTTAAAATTCTTCAAAATTTATTTCTCTTGAGCTGGTAGCCGGTTGCAATTCTGATAGTGGCTCAGAAGATGATAGAGCTATGGACTGTACAGAATTTCCCATTTGTTGCGCAGGTGATGGCATGGTAGGAGAGTCCACATAATTCAAATTTTCCTTGTCATCTTGTAAGGTTAAAATCCTTATTGGCATTCCACGTGCGTGTCTACTGTCCACAATTTCTGGTATTAAACATTTCATGTAAAATTTGACCAGCTTCGACTCCATTTGCGTCTTCCAGAAATTATCGTCTCTTTCGATGCGTTCTGTAAGCAAGGGTTCATTTTCTCCAGCCCAGATGCCGAGCAGACAGAATCGTCTTTCAGTGACGTGAAGCTGCCCTTGTATTTGATAAAACCAGTTCGATTTTTTATTTATTGTGCTGGTGAAAGTATTTTTGTCGTATTTTAAAATTTGTATCTTGTTTTGCTGTATTGCATTTGTCAGACCGTTTTTTACTGCAGTTAAAGGGCACTTGATTTCTATTAGCATATCATCGCCTACTAATCCGTCAGGAGTGGCTCCAATAAATGGATAAGCCCTATCAATGAACAAACCGCAAGGCATAATATTTATATTTTCTTGCTTTTCAAGCTGTTGAAGTGCTTGCCTTTCGTGCTCTATCCCGTGTGCAACAGCAGTTACACATGTCAAATTTTTTTGGTATAATATGTTTTTCACCAAAGAAGCAGTATTTATACTAACTTTTCTTTTACAAATTTGCCCAAAATTTGATGCGGTGATTAGGTTTTTCCGTATTTCTAACCATTCACTGCTATCTCGTTGCAAAACTGTAGCTCTCTCGATAGCATGCCTATCAGAAGTAAGCATTTTTAAATTATTTAAGAACTCTTCTTCAGCTTTCTTTAATTCATGTGGAGACATATCTGGTGCTGTGCTTGCTGGACCATAGTCATGTTGCTTCTGATTGGCTTCTTTTAATTTTCGTACTTTTTTTACGGGATGCTCTAAGTTTAGCTTTCGTTTTTGTGCTCTCCTTCTTTCAATTATTTTAACCCTGCCTTTAGGACTTTTATTTAAAAAAGTCTTTTGGACGGCTGTAAGTCCAGATTGGCAGTTAAACGAAAGAACAGCTGCTGAGCACCTCCCTTGATAACCTCCTTTTAATGAAAAATTGATTCGTTTCCCACCAATTAATTTCGCGATGACACTATTAAAACACTCAACAGTATTCGTGTCAACGTCTTCAATTAAGCTGCGTGATTTTGCAGCAACGTTTGAAACAATCGCGTTTATTCGGAAAATGAATGTGGAATTCTGGATCTTTTTGAGCTCTTCGTTGTCATTTTTATCTTTAGTGCAATAATATTCATGGCACATTCTATGGTCGCCGAAAGCATGTGCTACACAATTAATAATATCTTTATGAAGATTTGATATTGCTACATTGCGAGGACTTTCAGAGGCTTTGTGATGTCTTATACATTGTACAATCGATTTCCGCATAGTCAAAATTTTGACATTAGTGAGCATTTTACGGTGCACTAGAATATATTTTGTGTCTGTAATCAGATTACGTAGTTTTTTACAAAAGTTTCTTAGTATGTGGTTCCGACATTCAATTTTTTCGACGGTCACATTTTCGGTCTCATATGGTCTGGCTTTGAGGACTGCAGCATAAGTAGAAGCATCTCCATCTCCTATCATTCGCTCATATATGATGCCGTACATTGTGATCGATGATTTGAAACCTTCTACAATTATTGCCGTCTCCATGGAGCTTGAAGAACCTTCATAATTTTTAAAACATTTGTGTTGCTTTGGTGACATATTTTTGTGCTCAGCTCGAGCACATACCAAGCAATATTTGTTTTTTATGCCAATATAAAGAACTTGTCCTGTTCTTCTGCCGATTATGGCTGCTGTGCCTGATGACGCTTTATAATTGGTGCCGTGAGATCTAGCACACCATGAGCCGTCAACGCAAACATCAACCACAGGGTAGCCGTTCTTAATTCGACCTTCTGCGATAGCGATCTCTTTCTCCATTTGAGCTGCAGCTTCCATGGTAGCACTTGCCGTCTTATTCCATTTTTCAAATACTTCGTCCTCTAATTTCGAATAGTATTTTGAACAGAATACTGGAATATTCATAGCTGAGCAAAGTTCCTCAAATTGGGAAAAACCGATACCGGAAGCCACAATTCCAGTAGTGGCGGCTATATTTATATTCACTTGTTCCTTGTCGTTTTGGTCTTCCGAGTTAATCAAGCAAACTTGTTTGCACATATTGCATTTAAAACGAAATATCGATAAAAGTCCTCGTCGTTTTTCACTAATTAGACGGAAGTTACCTAATGTGCAGTTAAATAAACCGTTATGACGAGCTTTTTCTTGTAACTCCTGTAAAACATAATTTATATCAATAATTCGCCGTCCCGAAATAGGTAGGAATTCATCTTCATTGAGTACTTTCTCTACGATGAGGGAGTCTTCTGTGTCTTCGGTATCTCTGAAAAAGAGAACACATATGGTAAGTCTTACAAGTTTGTCTTACACATCCGAGTAATAAAGCATTGTATGTAACATGCGGTAAAAACATAAAATGTGGTACTTACGTTACAGTTTGTTGTGTATCAACAGGATCCAATCTAATAAACGAGGTTTTGGACACGTCAGCCGTATTGCTACATGATGCATTATCCATGTGCCTGAAAACCAACCACATTATGTTAGTTAATGTACATTATAAGTATCTAGGACTTTAATGATACTAAATTAATATAGTGGCCCGGCGCATTTGAAATATTTCTTTTGGTGGGATTAGAAACACAATGAAAGGTTAATTAGCGTTTTACAAAAAACCGGACAAGACTCGCGTGAAGAGGGCTCCGGACATTTATAGATTTATTATAGGTTTTCCTGTTATCTATAGACAAAGAACAATTTTTTGTATTTTTTTCAAAATTTTCGACCCTGTAGTTTCGGAGTTAAGGGGGGGGGGGGGGTCAATTTTCGCCCATTTTCTTAAATAACTTCAAAACTATTTATCATAATATTATAAAAAAATATGTTACACAGTATAGTTAGCAAAACATTTTTCATTTTCTAATTTACCCCCCAATAGTGTCCGCCATGTTTAAAATTCATTAGTATACGTTGCACCGTCCATCTTTGGGTCACCGATACATATATGTGTACCAAATTTCAACTCAATCGGTAGTTTCGGAGTAAATTGGCTGTGACAGACGGACAGACATACAGACAAACACGCGAGTCATCCTATAAGGGGTTCCTTTTTCCTTTTGAAGTACGGAACCCTAAAAAAAGCTAATTCTACAATCCATTTATGACTTACCAGTATGTCCTAAATAAAACTGTTTAAAAATCACTAAGTAAATACCTATCTTGATCTATGGTAATTACATACCTATTTTTGTATGAATGCTCAGATATCAGATTTGTTGCTGCGGCAGTGTCCATGTTAGTTTCTTGAGGCTGCCCCACCGACCTATAAGAAAAAGTAAATGGAGTACCTATTTCACAGATGAAATTGATAGGTAGATATAGTATTAGTATTTACTTTTCGTTTGCAAACGCCAGGCTCAGATATCGATATAGACAAAATATGATTTAATTTTATCAAAAATCTTAGAGTTCTCTAGTAGTACTGATATTTCTATACTGTGGCTTGCCAATCGCCAGGCAGAGGCATAGATACCGACCGAAAAGACAAAATATGAATTATCAAAAATAATGGTGATCTTCGGTACTAATATTCTTATACTATGGTACGATGATCGTAAGTTTTAGACATTTACCAATCAAAGACTGAAGTAAAATAAATTATAATTTTGAGACCGAATTACAACACAAATAAAACATTTAGGTAGGTACTTACTTCTTCACATATCTTTGGAGTGCATTCTTTTTATTTGTGTCTTTTATTGCTTTACACGACTTTTTTCGCCTGCGTTGTTTATTGCCCATTATAATTAACAAACTCAAAAACAGATGGTATGGTGCGCGAAGTTGTCGCGGAAAAAACTGACACAGGTCCGTCGTCCGTAAGCGCCAGCGCGCGACTGAACGGGCCTGTCCGAGCCGCCGCGGGCGCTTTTTATTCATATTTAAACATAGTAATTAAGGAAATCATTTTATCAAGTCAAACTCTGCGAATTTGTCTATAACTAATTCGTTTCTTTAATTTAGTACAAAAATTAAATCTAAAAATCATTAATGTAGTCATAATATTGAAAAAACATTCTAAAAAGGGGTAACTTTGCGATTTTTTTCTATCGAGTGAAGTTCATCAGGTCTTTCAACTGAATGCGATTTTGACTAGACAAGATTCTTAACTAATACATATATTTTTTTTTTTAATTTTAAAACACTGTATTCTTTGTCTCAGATTGATTTAAAAAACTTAAATGCGGGGCCACCTAGCCTTAACATTCACACACGAAATTAAACACCAGCTTAAGTTAACCGACAGTAAACCTATTTTCGTGCGTAATTATAGACAGGCACCGAAACAAAAAGAGGAAATTAAAAAACAAATTAATCAACTCCTTGAAAACAATATAATACAGGAGAGTAATTCCCCGTGGTCGTGCCCAGTACATATAGTTCCGAAGAAAGCTGATGCTTTCTTCGGAACTATATGTACTGGGCACGACCACGGGGAATTACTCTCCTGTGTTAATTTGTTTTTGATTTGTTTGTTTTGTTTTAAACCTATATTTTTGTTCTCCTGAAGCATCAGCTTCAGGAGAACAAAAATATAGGTTAGTTATAGACTATAGGAAACTAAATGATAAAACCATAGAAGACAAATATCCCCTACTTAACATAGATGATATCTTAGATAAACTAGGACGTGCCCAATATTTCACTACAATAGATTTAGCCTCAGGCTATCATCAGGTGGAAATGCACCCAGATGATGTCGAGAAAACTGCATTTTCTATAGATCGAGGACATTACGAATTTCTCAGAATGCCCTTTGGTTTAAAGAACGCACCAAGCACATTCCAGAGACTAATAGACTCAGTCTTACGAGGATTAGACAACGTACTAACATATCTGGATGACGTGATTATTTATTCCACATCCTTACAGGAACACTTAGAAAGATGTAAACAAGTATTCGATAGATTCAGAACACACAATCTTAAAATCCAACTGAACAAATCTGAGTTTCTACAGAAACAAGTCAAATTCCTAGGGCATACGTTAACAGATAAAGGCCTTCAGCCAAATGAAGATAAGATTGCAGCCGTAAAAAAGTTTCCTTTACCAAAAACACAAAAAGAGATTAAGTCCTTCTTAGGATTAGTAGGCTACTATAGAAAGTTTATTCAGGACTTTGCAAAGTTGACAAAACCACTAACAAAATGTTTAAAAAAGGGTAGCAAAATATCTTTAACATCGGAGTACACTCAAGCATTTGAAAAATGCAAAGAAGTACTAACTAATGCACCAATACTACAATACCCGGATTTTGAGAAACCTTTCATTCTCACTACAGACGCATCAGACGTAGCAGTTGGCGCAGTATTATCTCAAGGAGAAATAGGTTCAGACAAACCAATAGCGTACGCTTCACGCACATTATCAGAAACAGAACAAAGATACTCGAGATCCACTATAGAAAAAGAATTGTTAAGCATCGTATGGGCTATTAAATATTTTCGCCCTTACTTATATGGTAAAAGATTTACCATCTATACAGACCATCGCCCGCTCACATGGATAATGTCTATAAAAGACCCAAACTCTAAACTCACTCGTTGGCGTCTAAGACTAGCAGAATACAATTATGAGGTACAATATAAAAAAGGGAAAGCCAATACAAATGCAGACGCACTCTCAAGAGTCCAAATTTTACACCATAATGTAGTTAGCAAAGACCCTCAGCCTAGTACTTCAAATGACAACATAGACCTAACAGACATAGACATTCGAACACTACTAGACATGCCTATTACCCCTGACACCATAAACCAATCACAAGATAGTCAGGATCAAACAACAACCAGTCAAATCATAGACAGTACTCAAACGGAGAAAATCCCAGATATAGATGACGCAATTGATAAACAATATGAAAACAATTTAAAAAACATTAAAGATAACCAAATAGAAATATATAGAGCGATAGACACATATTCAGCTCAGGAAACAGGATTTGAAACCAACTACTTAACATTGAACATCTTTAATAACATTAATAACGCACTTCAACAGCTTTACGATAAATTGGACACTCTGGAAAACACATTAACTTTCGCACATCTGGAAAAGATGCATCCTAGCATAATTGACCCTTCTTATCTTATGGAAGAGTTAAATATGTAGTATCCAAAATGAAATTAACGGAAACTTAGCTTTTGCCCCAAATATAAACAACATTCAACTATGGGAAAAAGCTATTACAGTACAAGCATATAGCACCAACGAAACAATTAACTTCATACTGAACATACCAATAGTTGCAGAACAACCTTATAACCTCTTGCACCTATACTCCATCCCTAACGATAATAACACAATCCTTATCACAAAAAACCCTTTCCTTATCTTGGGAAATAATGAGTTCGCATATCCCCACGAGCCATGCACCAAAATAGGAGAAGACGAAGTCATCTGCAAGCATCTAGAATGGAACAACCTGCTGCACTCAAGTGACTGCATAGCTCAACTCATACAACATCAAGAACCACACAATTGCACATACATATGTAACTGCAACATTTCAAAACAACATCATCCAGCAAATCAAGGATAACAGCTGGATAGTCATCATGAAGCAAGAAGAAGTCATTAAAACCATCGTGGGAATGACGTACAATATCAACGTAATAAGGGCGTTTTCCTGATAACAACAAACAATAACTGCAAGATACAAGCTAGGGATAGAACTCTGACAACGCATCAGCGGTACATCAACATCAAAGAAACCATACCACTACCACGTGCACACCAGACACCAAAGGCCCTACCTATCAAAATAAAGCTAGAAAATATAGAACTAGATAACTTGAAGAAAGTATCACAGCAATCAGAAGAAATTAAAGACTCAATAATAGATCCAGTAATCGTCTCAATATCACTGTACATCTTAATACTTGCAACAGGAATAGGAATAGCAGCATATAAACTCTGGTGGATACCGAGGTCGGCGCGCACTTCAGTCCTGCAACAACCTGAAGTTGAAACACTGCAACTTCAGTCGCAGCCTTCGGCGCGCCTCCATCTTAAGGGGGGAGGAGTTATACAGTGTGAGTCTTTATAATGTGCACATATCAAAATGAGGGAATCTATGCTTAATTTTATCGATGGAAAAAATATTTAAAAAAATCTAAATGTTTTTTAATATTTTTTATGGAATTTTCAAAAATGTTGTCCGCTGTTGTGACCCCAATGTAAACAAAACGGTGTAACTTTTGAACTAAATTATCTATCGCGATGAAACAAACTCCATAATGATTGGAAGCAATTAGGCGTCCTCGTAAAATGAAAATTGTGGAAATTAACTACCCTCAATTGGAAATAAACACGTTTTTTGATCAAAAAAACTTTTTTTTTTCATAACTTTTTACAATAATCGTAAAATTTCTCAATAAGACGCCCCCATTACCTACCTTTTTTATTACTTTAATGTATTTTTCATCGTATTAGCTACCCAATACTAAAAATGGCATGTTTATAACTCAAACATAACATTTTCTATCAAATGTTAAAAGATGGCACTCTGAAAGCGCCATTTATTATTCTCTTAAGGATGGTTTATTTGGAATGTTAATTAATACAAAAGAGTTCAATTAAAACCATTTATTATTTTGCCTAATTGCTTCCAATCATTATGGAGTTTGTTTCATCGCGATAGATAATTTAGTTTAAAAGTTACACCGTTTTGTTTACACTGGGGTCACAGTAGCAGACAAAATTTTTAAAAATTCCATATAAAATATTAAAAAATATTTAGATTTTTTTTAATAATTTTTCCGTCGATAAAATTAAGCACAGATTCCCCCATTTCGATATGTGCACATTATAAAGAATCACACTGTATAAGCGTAACAAGGTTATTACACAATAACCTTCATTGTAATTAGGTAATAAGATTATATTACGAGTTACTTCCTGGTACTGCGATAACAGGAAGCATTTAGATTATAATATCCCTTTGTTTATTATACTTAGCTTAAAATATTTGATCTTAAATAAAGACAGTCTACTACTGCTCTTCAAGCGGAACACACCTCTCGTTCCTTTTTAAAAAGCCTTTCGTCTCAGCCCACAACCTAACTCGCGTAGTGATACTTTTATTTACGTAGGTACTAACAAACAAATAGGTTTCTAACGTAATGGGCAACGGCACGATTTATACTATATATTGATTATAATATTTCACTACTATTGATTGCAGTATTTTTGCACTCGGCACACCTACATCAACCGACAACAAGATGTATCAGTTTACTATTTATTTTTTTTTGTTAGTACCAATCGACGACAAGATGTGTCAGTTTACTAATTTTTCGTTAGTACCAACCGACAACAAGATGTGTCAGTTTACTAATTTTTTTGTTAGTACCAACCGACAACAAATTATTATCACTTATATTTTAACGTACTATTCTAGGTCGCTGTAGAACTCTGCGGGTAAAAAAAGCACTGCAAATGTATACGTACTCCTGAACTTGAAACTGTAGGTAGGTACAATATTCTGGTTTTAATTACATACATAATTCACATTCATCAGACGGATAGTGGTCGTAAGTTGCGAATTCGTGGCAGTTTCGGCACCAGAAGAATTCGGCATGCAATAATTTATTTACATCGCTTTGAACTAATATGAAATGAAATGGCTTTTGAGGCCATGGACAAGCGAAACATTTTTGTGAAAGAATAAAGTGAGTTACGGTTCAGGGCCACTTCCTCTTCTTGAGCAATCTCATTTTTTTTTACTCAAAAAGCAGTCAACATCCATTATGGCAACCATTATACTATCGTGACACGGCCGGGGGTCAATATCCACTGAAAAAGAGTTAGAAAAAATATTTTAAAACACACTTACTTAATAGTAGGTACCCACTTCTTACCCACCCATTAGGTACATAATTATACATTTATGCATGTTTGGCTCACCTAACATTATACCTACCACAAAATGATTATTTGTATGCCATGGTTTTAAAAGGAACCCTAAATTTAACCTTATGTAAGTGCTTAATAAGACCAAAAGGTTTAAAATTAACTTAGGTAGTGTGAAATAAGACATTTTAGTATTAAGCTTATCTTCGAGAAGAGTAATTGGTCTTATCAATCTCTAATGGCGTCAATTTTTATTTTTACAATTAATGAATATTTTTTAATATTCTAAATACATAACGATGTGGGCCTGTGAAAATATTCCACTTTATTCCACAAAACATTCGAAGAAATGTACACCGCAAGTTATTTAAGTTCATAACTTGCGGTGCACACATAACTATCAAGCAAATGAAATAAATGATTATAGGAAATAAAAATACTACTAATAAAAATGATACTTGCATGAGTTGACAACTTTTTTTTTATTCCAGCAGCGCTCGCGCAAACTTTTTCGGCCGTTGTGATAAATACTCCTTTATTGAGCTTCCAGAGAGCAATATAAGGGGAATTACACTTACAAGGGCAGTCGTAAGAGCGGTCTAAGTCCTATTTTCCCTCAAACCATGCCATTATAAAACCATTGTAAGTAATTATTGTATTACAAGAGCAGTAACAAGATTGTTGTAAGTGTAAAGTAATCTTCAATAAGAGCGTTATAAGTTGACTCTAAGTAAGAATTCTCTTATAAAGTGCGCCTAAATCGACACTTACAGTTGTTTGTAACTTTGCTAAAAGAGTAAAAAAATATAGGTCTTGGGACACTTGTAAGTTAAAATTTTGCTAGTTGGGTCATGTCTTACGAACGGTAATCTAGATAATTTACCTTTAATGCAGGTCTCACATATTTCCATGTCTTCAGCATTTAAATTTAAGCCATACATTAGGTTATCTTTAGCCATCTTCTTTAGATCTTTTTCGTTAATGTGGCCGAGTTTGCGATGCCATTCCATAATGTCACTGTTATCTTTTGGTGTATAGTTTGCAGTTTCTTTTAGTTCAGGTTCAAAGTAATAAAGTCCATTTTTCTTTCGAGCAGTCAGTGTCCTTTTGCCGGTTTTTTCTACGACGTAGGCTTTCTCTTTATCAAAACGACCTTATGTCCTCTGTCCGTTATCTTGGCGACGGATAAAAGGTTTACTATCGGGAACATATAGGGTGTCATTGAAATCATAGCCTTGTTTATCGGTACTGATTGTAACTCTTCCTTTACCTTGAATTTGACTAGTATATTTTTCTGATGCTAACTTTAGGGTGCCATTTTGAGGGATCATGGTTGAAAATAACGATTCATCACCGCACATGTGTGATGAGCAGCCGCTATCTAGACACCAAACATTTTTATCAGTATCTGAATTTACGGTGCTTAGACAAACGTTATAATTGCATTAGTTTCCGTTATCTTTCTTCTTACCCCAACATGTCTCGATAGTGTGGCCTTTCTTTTTACAGCTCTTGCAGTACAAACTCTTTCTGTTTTTCTTAACATGATATGCTTCTGAGCTTTCAGGCTGTTCATTTTCGCTCCTTGCTTGGTATTCTTCCAGAATCTTTACTTTTAGATCTTCAGGATTAGGCAGGCCGTCTCGAGATTCGATGGCTATTCTAAAGTTCTCAAAATTTGTCGGCAAACTATAGAGAAGCATTATACTAAGCAGTTCTGGAGGTATTTTAATATCTATGTCTGCGAGTTTATCTACGATGTCCATGAAGTTATTTAAGTGATCATGTATATCTTCCCCTGAGGTCACTCGCTTTAGAACCAACTGTTTCAATAGGGTAGCTTTCCTCGCAGGTCCAGTGCTTTTATAAGTAGCTTACAACTTGTCCCATACAGCTTTCGATGTCGTGCAGGCTTTAATTTGTTTTAATTCGGACGGTGACAATAAAAGTAGGATTTCAGCTCTTGCCTTCAAGTCCTCTTTGTTGAACGCCGCTCTCGCCGCCGCATCCGTAGCTGGTGGTGATATTTCTGCGCCGCTTATTATGTCCCAGAAATCATTTTTGACTAGGATTGCTTGGGCATGCAAATACCATGTGTCGTAATTGGTTTTGTTTAAAAGTTCTACGTGCCGATAATTCGTAGTTGATGCCATATTCTTTTTATGCAATCAACCACGCTCTGCTACCAATTTGTGAGGTTTTAAATAAACACGCAAACGTTTTACAAACCATAATATATTTTTTATTTATATGACACAACTGTTATTTCGTAACTAAGGCAGAAGGCCTTAACGACGTGCGGTGTCACTACAAGTAGCCAGTACTCACAATAACAAAGGGAGAAATTTGTACTCATCTTTAGACGGTGGGTTTAAGTATATCTCTTGGAGAAAATATAATTAATAGTAATATAAAAATGTCTCGTGCTTACTGGAGCTTAGTGTTGTCGTCGGAAAGGGAGAAAATCGAGCGAAAAATACACCGGCGTTCAATTCGCGATTCGAACAACCCGTTCGAATTACCCTGATGTGTATGTACGCCTTGTATAACAATTGTCCAAATAAAATACTTGAATGAATAAAATATGTTTAATTGCACTTTGGACATACTATGAAGCGGAGACGGAAAAAACAATACTATATTGTACGACTTACGAATATATTAGCCTTATTCATGGTTTTGTCCTCTACACTTCTAAAAAGATTCCAATCAATCACCTTCATCTTTCTAAATCTCATACATCCTCCCTTCAACTCAGGCCTACATCAAACATCAATAGAACATCTCTATCTTGCAATTTTAGTCCTTAGCGCTGGTTATTACTCTTATAATGTCTGGGATCTCTGATAGCTCCATCGATCCTTCCTGCTCAAGGAAAGGAAATGAGCTTATGGAGACTATGCCCGACATATCTGACATCCAACCGATGCTGACAGGACAAACACTTCAACCCGAGTTTGAAGGTATGAATGCTGGGCAGGTATTGGCCTTGATCCGGAAGACCAAGCTGTCACCTCCACTAGAACAGGCAACAACAGAGGATAGTACTTATTCTCAGGGGTACGATCCGGAAGAATACACTAATGTTAATAACTGCAATCCTCTGTCCTGTCACCCTATGGACAGTTGTTTCCGTCTGGCTTCCTTGCTTAAAGAAAGCCTAGATCCTATGGATGAAGAGTTGTTAGGACTAGTTGATTCTATAGGACAAATTAATTTAATTAATCATCGAGAACTCGGTTCCCAGTTCCGTCTCCTATCACGCTCAGCCTCCTTAGATTGGGTTATCATCAGGGATAATTTATCCGAAGATATGCCTCCCTTCTATCAACCATTAAAGGCATGAACAAAATTTATCAGTTGGCCCATGCTAAGGCCTTTAACAATAATATAGTGATGCTGGGTCAACTTGTTGATAAATTTAAGGTGCAGTCTCAAAGGGCCCGACAGCAGACAGAGATGGACAAGGAGTTCAATGAGGGATTGACTGTCCAGCTCAATTCATTTACCAGGGCGGTGGCAGGACTATCCGAAAAGATTGAGTCAAAGACTCTAGAAATGTCACGTCCCTGTCCTCGGAGAGCATCTCACACAAGCACCCCTCCAACTGCTGATTCCATAAGTTCCTCGCAAGGTCTAATCCCGAGCAATATAGAATTAATCCCATCCTCGTCGCCATTTGATGTGTATACGCCTTGTATAACAGTTGTCCATATAAAATACTTGAATGAATAAAATATGTTTAATTGCACTTTGGACATACTATGAAGCGGAGACGGAAAAATGGAGTGTGTGGGTTGCTAGCCCTACATTTAG
This sequence comes from Diarsia rubi, assembly GCA_932274075.1. Lineage (NCBI taxonomy): Eukaryota > Metazoa > Arthropoda > Insecta > Lepidoptera > Noctuidae > Diarsia > Diarsia rubi. The sequence goes on from OW026427.1 coordinate 8,087,510, forward strand.
AACTTCCTATTCATAATGGTGTTACCAGTAATTTAATATTTTCTTAATATACTACATACCCGACACAGAATTCCGCCGGATTTTTCGAATGGATTGCGTCCATTATTAGTGCCAAGAACTTGATCAGGCTTTGAAACCATCGAATACAGCAGATGGCCTACCAGTGCACATCAAAGTAAGCACCTATACTTAATCGTATCGTGTATTGACCATATCGTCGTTGCAAATTTCAAAACTCCTATGTGTAAAAAGTAACTTTTCGAGAAAAACGAAATAACCTTCCTGCTACAAAAATATCTTAGAAAATATTTTTATTCCCTTGGTTACAAAGAAAAACTAAGTGATTCCAATGTATTGAAATAGAAATAATTTAATATCATTAGTAAAAATGGACTAATTATATGATTTTAATTATTTTTCTACACATGGCCCATGTGTTGCCATTCGTCCCGATATATCGGGACTGTCACCGTCATTAGGCTGTCTGTCCCGACGTCCCGACAAAACACTATTACGTCCCGTTTTATCGCGCGGTCAAAGCAATTCCAATACGCGCGCCAAATTACTCGGAGAACGGTTGCGACGTCGCGCGTCGCTCGCGTGTACCGCGCTGGGGAAGGGAGAAGGGTGCCCCCCGCACACCGCCACGTGCTATCGCAGCAACAGCGAGCGAGTCAGTGGGTAAACAAACACCAATACAGTGAGTGAGAAGCTTGTACTTTCGCATTGTTGATTGTTTTAGTGTTTAGCTAAGTGGCACAATTTGTCGCTTTTAACTTGTTGTCATCACGAAAATGTCTACAACAAGAAAGAGAAAATGCCATTTTTCGGATGAATATACAAAAGAATGGAGTTTTATAAAGAAAGGACGTACAAATGAAGAAGCGTTGTGTGATATTTGTCACTGTTTCATATCAGTAAGTCACGGAGGTAAGGCTGACGTTAAGCATCATATTTCTACGGCTAGCCACAAAAAGAAACTTGCCATCGTATCGACATCAAAGTCTATATCTGGTTTTATGATTAAAGAAGATACCAAAGAAGATTTACTCATAAGTGCAGCGGAACTAACGACAGCTTATAAAGTGGTAAAACATCATCAATCCTTTAGCTCTCTTGACTGTATTGTAAAATTGAATGCAACAATGTATCCCGACTCGAAAATCGCCGCAAAGCAGTCTACTGCTAGGACAAAGGCTACAGCTATTGTTAAAAATATTCTTGCTCCGCACTCTGTCACCGAAACAGTGAAAAAATTGCAAGAAGTGCCATTTTACCAGGCATTTTATAGGCACCGACGCGTCAAATCACAAAGCTGAAAAAATGTTTCCTTTACTCGTTCAGTACTTTACTGAAGCTGATGGGATCCAACAGAAGCTGTTATTTGAGTCTCTTAAAAATGAAACATCAGAAACTATTTCAAATTATTGTATCTATACGTTAAGACAACTACAGGTTCCATTAGATAAGCTAATCGCTTTTTGCGGAGACAATACTAATACAAACTTTGGAGGGCTTGAACGACGAGGCCAATGCAATGTTTTTCATAAAATAAATGAAGAACTCGAAAAAAAATTAGAAAGAATTGGTTGCCCAGCCCATATTCTGCACAATACTGTATCAAGTGCAGCTGGAATCTTGTCTGTGGATGTCGACGTCATCGTCCTGAAAATATTTAATTATTTTTCCATATATACTGTCAGGACTGAGAAGCTAAAGGAATTTTGCGCTTATGTTGATATAAATCATCAAAATTTACTGTCGCACTCAAGAACAAGATGGCTTTCGCTGATGCCCGCGGTTGAACGTATCCTCAAACTTTGGATTCCACAAAAAAACTATTTTAACGCCGAAGAGAGACCACCTAAAATTATTTCTGATTTTTTTAAAAGTCCGATCATTGAAAGTTATTTCCTATTTATACAGTCCAATCTCAATTTATTTCAAAAAAATATAAAAAGCGTTGAGAAGAAAAAAGTGTCAAAAATTGAAATAAAGCAGATATTACAGGAAACACAAAATACACTAACAGAGAGGAAGTCTGCCAATTTTATAGGCATGCAAACTAAAATACAATTAAACAAATTAAAAAATGAGAATCCTTCACTTGAAATAATAACATTGATCACGAAGTTTGAGGAGGAGACAGTGGCTTTTTATAATACAGCTTTTGAGTATCTGCAAAAGTGGTCCTTATCATTTGATAAATATAAAGTGTTTGATTGGATGATGCTATCTGAAATCCCAGAATGGACAGCAGTTGAAAACACTATTTTCTACCTAAATGAAAATGGTGTGTAGATTTTGGGCGACAGTTGCTTTCAACAATATAATTATCTGAAAAACTTTTTGGAGGCTACAGTTGACACGGAAGAATGGAAGGCCAAAAATTCTGTAGAAGAGATGTGGATTTACTTTTTCAATCTTACAGAAAATCCTGAAAGAAAATGCCAAATGCTCAAATTATGCCAATATTTGTTTGCGATACCTGGCCACAACGCTTCAGTAGAACGAGTATTTTCATTAATGTCGAGCCAGTGGACCGATGAAAGAAATCGCCTGCTGCCGGAGACTGTGGAGTCGATATTACAGTGTCAGGTTAACTTTAATATGACTTGCACGGAGTTTTATAAATATGTAAAAGGACAGAAAGAATTACTTAAAAAAGTAAAGTCTTCAGCAAAATATGACCAAGCTACATGTAGCACTGCTTCCATACAGTAGAATTTGTATTTATTTATTTTTAAATAAAAAATATTCATGTATTTTTTTTTTTCTCTTTGCGTCCCGACACGAGTCTTGCCAAATATGGCAACCACATAAGTGACAAAAAGTTGCAATTTTAAATCACCCATGTGACATGGGTGATTTAAAATTGCAACTTTTTGTCACTTATGTGGTTTTTAGAGAATAATATGTTATAATTAATAGCGTGACAAAATCTTGTACATTATAGGTACTAAACCAAATTATAATTAAATATTTTGTTGTTATGTTCCTGGGATAAACGAGATCGAGTCATAAAACGGATGATAATCTATATCAATCACACTTTTTAACTCTTGCAAATGTTTGTATTTGCTTTCTGTGATTTTGAGGGGCTGTTGATATAGGTAGTTGCTTTGGTAGTAAAGTTCCACGACTAGCTCTCCGTTGTGGTAAGATGGTCCATTCGTCAGGATGTCGCAATTTACATAAAACAGACCCATCTGGCAAGTATTTCAGTCCTCGTATATCGACCACAACTGGATCACCTTTTTTCTTACCTGGTCTAATAGACTTGAAGTTGGATTCTAGTTCTTCATAATTAAGAAAGAAATCGTAGTGGATTACCGTAAGGATTTCTTCGTCGAGCTTGCTGTATTCGAGCTACATAGTCACTCGGTGAAAATAGGGGGTTTAATGTACTGTTTGTTCAATTGTTGAATGGACACTATCAACTTCCATCATGGTATGGCCTTTTTCCAAGTACAACTGCTCAACAGTAAGATTCATTCTTTGCGAGAGATCACTTGAAGCACTGGACAAAATCCGGTTTCGATTTTGATGGCCACACCCATCAGAAATTACAGTGACTTGTTCAGTTTCTGGCGCTAGGTTTGCTATATAATCGATTAAGCAAGAAGTAAACTCATTTGCGGATACGCCCCCATCAGCTTCATGCCAAAAGTAAATAGTTACTTTTCTCGTCTTGCAGTCATAGACAGTAAAGTTATGGCATTGTAACTTAAGTTTATAATATAAAGAGCTGGCCAAAAGCTTAGGTGCAAGTAGGACACTCTGCACATCCACTGTGATTACTACCACCTTTTCGTTCGCCGATTCTATGGCATCTTTTTAGCTTGGCGCGCTTCATTCTTTTTAATTATGTGGTCGTCATACTCCTTTTGTGAAATATTAGGTACCCGCTTTAAAACTACAACAAGTATCACACTGGTATTTGCGTAGATGGTGAATTGCTATATTCTCCTGTTTCAGAACTCTTAGGAAAGTCGGTCTGCTTGCTGCTTGGTAACTGTGTTCTCTACACCATTCCACGAAAACGTCATGCATGTGTTTTTCAGACCTAAATGTCGACTCAACATACAGCTTGCTGGAACTTGCTCGGCAATAATGACTCTGTACTTTAGGAATCAAGTCTATCCAATTTTTTACTTTTTGGGTTACGTGTGTATACTTTGGTACCAGTGCTGCACTCGGTGTATTCTCGATGTCAAGTGTGGGTGAATCATCAAAACGAAGATTTTCGATAACCGTGTCAGATTCTTTTGTCCAGCGCTTAAAACTGTCTTCTCCTAAAGATAACGTATTTTAAAAAAACAGTCTACATACCCGAACCTTAGTGCATTTTTCATCGCAAGTGTTCAAAAAAATATCATGGCCACTTCCTTTTTTCACTGAAGGCTGATCTTTGCGGCGACGACGTCTAATTAATCTACGAACAGCAGCACGAACGTTTTCTTTTCGGCCCATGTTCTAAGGTTCCAGAAATATGAATGAATAGCTTTACGATCTTCTTCCGTAATGGATGCACACAAGAATGAGTTTTTATGTTTTGAATCGGTGTTCAATTTTGTGTGAGAACATCGAGGTTTTATTTCTCTTTTTGGTTTTCCAACACAGGCTTTATATTTCCCATCATCACTCTTCTGAAATCCCAGGTAGGACTTACCTAAAACTCTAGCTTTTCTATTTAATTGCACAACGTTTTCTTTAGGCCTGAAACGGTGTTCAATTTCCTCGTCTGTCGGTAGTATATTTTCTGAAGAGCTTGGCTCGATCGTTCTTAATGGCAACCATGGGACTTCATCTTCACTGTCAGATAAAGACAACTGCCGTTTTCTTTTTTTTGAGGGTGGAACCCAGTGTGGGTCTTGCACACTATCATCGCTCCCAAACGAGAGAATGGTATCCAAATCTGGAGATGGTAGCTTGGCAGGACGTACTGGCTGTGATGATACGGAAATATTATTCAGATTTTCATTTGCTGCACTACTGACTACCTCATTATTACCTTCTAAATTGGAATGTACGATAGCCCGAGTAGATATCATCAACAGCTCCTCTTCCTCATCACTACTGAACAAGATTGGCATAATATCCGCAGTAGTTGTTGGTGGCAGCAACAGTGACAGCGTCTCCGACATCGGAGATATCGATTCAACATTAAATCCTAAATCATCTGGCGTAATTAATGAATCCTCAAGATGTGGAGGAGATTTCACCGATGCGGCGGCAGCGCCAGAGGCGGCACGGTCGGCATTATCGTCAGCACACTCAGATTGAAGCACTAAATTTATCATTCGATGACCCCGGCCAGTAGTTTTATATTTTTCTGACATAATTACTAAAGTAATAACGCTAAGAAAGTGTTTACGCGCGACAAGTTGAAGCTACAGTTATACAGCATACGCAGTTAGAAAATCTGCATGGTCTTCATATGTGTATTATACCTTATTGTTAACCCAAACGATTTTAAAAGATTAAAAGCCTTACCTTTGGAGTTTCTTGCCGGTTCTTCTCCTTAGGAATCGACAAATGCACCGAACCGAGCCCCTTTTTACCGAGGTTTTATAAGTGCCCATGTAGGCCTATGTGAAATAAAAATATTTTGATTTGATTTGATTACACTTGACGCGTGGCCCTGACCTAGGGACGAATGTTTAGATTTGACGCATCTATCTCACCTTATCTCGTGCGCGAAGTAATAATGCATTCTCTTTCTAGCACAAAATCGGCGCGAAACTGTAGTGTTATAGTGAGAGAATGATCACTGATATTTTAATTTGCAATGTTATGAAATAAAACTGTTACTAAAAACTCTCATGTGTACATCAGACACATAGGTCATTTTGATTTACAATTAAATGTAGGCTGACACTTGAGAGGTTTTAAAAATGGGTTATGGGACATCCCGCCCACGCAAAAACTGGCCTGCGGGCCAGTTGTCAACTTTTAAAAATGTGAATGGGTAGATTCGCCCGAACCAGTTAAGTAGAACGGGCCAGATGTCTCGTACTAAAAAGTAAAGGTATAATTCGGCAAAATCGAATATATTTTTTTATTAAATATCTGAAAAATCTGTAAATCATAGCATCAATTGGCAATTATTTTAACAACAACAATACAGAGTGAAGTAACTAACATATCAAACTTATAAGTACACGGTTATTAAAAAAAAAACAGCTGTTTCATACATTTTGAGCGATATATATACCTACAGTATTGCACTTTTGTAGGAAACAGCAGAATTTTTTTTCAGAATATTTTTTTCTCAGAATGATGTACTGAATACGTGGTAACCGTTTTCGTGTCGGTGACCCTTCCACCTTGTATAATACATTAGTTTACAAATTACTTAGTTTTTCAATGCAGTGTCCTACGCTTATTTCTTGGTCCATTAATTCTTTTAAAATGGTCGTTACCCGAGTGTTCGTTAATTTTGTGATTTCTTTTGTTTTGCTGATAAATCCATTTTTTCTATAGAGTCCAAAATAATAGTTTGAGTCCTTTTGCAATGTATGTAATAATAATAATGTATAATTTACACCTCCTCTTTGCGATGAAATAATCTTAAAATCCGCGGTTATGTTAACTTGGCTACTTGATGGTTCACACGCCATCTATCAAAAGAATAAACAAAAAAAAGTAGGATAAAATCAACGAATCTCTTAACAACCTTATTTATCTACAACGTTACTAAATAGACTTACCGTGTGGTGCGGTGAACGGTGTTCTAGCCAATAAAAACAACAGTAGGAATTAACCACGAAATCAAATGGTAAATACTATAATATTACTGACGGACGTTATAGCATTTATTGATAACCAATAACTTATGTCAGAATGGTGACAATTTAAATTATTTCAATCTACCATCAAGGAGGTTGGTACCATAAAATTATTTTTTTGATTTTTCATTCGAGGGTACATTGAGCCACCTTCCTGCAGAAATGGTAATGGGTGGCTGGTTATACAGAATTCAAATTAAACATAAGTAATAGGTCCTACATCATTAATATTTGTACTAAGAAATTGTATGAAACTAGCTGATTATGTACTTATAAGTTTGATATGTTAGTTACTTCACTCTACTCACTCTACTCACTCAACAGACTAATGACAATAAAAAAAAAAAATTGAATTTAAACATTTTTTAAATAGGTATAAACTTTTTAAACCTTTTTTATTTTCTCTCAGTAACATGTTACGCAAATGTTAAGATATAAAAGAGCGGCGCCTCCTGGCACAGGCATTTATATGCTTAAAAGGAGACGCCACCAACTGTATTATGTACAACGTGATAATATGAAATAAACATTTTTGATTTTTTTTTTATTTGACTCTGTATTGTTGTTGTTAAAATAATTGCCAATTGATGCTATGATTTACAGATTTATCAGATATTTAATAAAAAAATATATTCGATTTTGCCGAATTATACCTTTACTTTTTAGTACGAGACATCTGGCCCGTTCTACTTAACTGGTTCGGGCGAATCTACCCATTCACATTTTTAAAAGTTGACAACTGGCCCGCAGGCCAGTTTTTGCGTGGGCGGGATGTCCCATAACCCTTAAAAATGATACGTGCTGTTTCGATATAATAAGATATTCACATGGGAGTTTTTGCTAAGTATGCGTATTCAAAATTGCTTTTCAAATATCTGTAAAACTTATTTTTGAGGAAAATGTCACAGGAGATTTTAAATTTGCAACGAAGATATGTAGCAGCTAATACACCTTCTTATTATCTACATTTATACTTACTTGTATTTTATGTACTCACATCCATCAGAATACTGTCTGATGGTGGCTACCAAAGAGGTACGGGTCAAGACCATGGGCTAGCAATTGCTCAAACAACTGTCAGCAAGTACCTGACCCAAGTTTCTGAGGCCATCATCAGAATGTGAGCAGCAGCAGCAATGTTTGATTCGCCTCAAGTGAAAATGAAGATATTCTTAATGCATTTTTTAATTTTAGACTCATGCCTAAGTGGATAGCTTTCCCAGCAACAGAGCAAGCCAGGCAAAGGGTGTCCACGGGATTCTGTGAGAAGCATGGTTTGCCTGATGTTCTAGGAGCTGTTGACTGCACCCATGTCGATATATTTCCTCCACCATTCCCGACTGGAGTTCAATATAAAAACAGGAAAGGGCGAACTACAATAAACGTGCAATTGGTAAGCACAAACAGAACTTAGTTAATTACCCAATATAAAACTGCCGAATCATCAACATTAATGCGAGATACCCAGGGCGAGTCCATGACCAGTTCATATTCAACAACTCAAAATTTAAAGCTGAAATGAAGCGCCTATATGACAATGGAATCGGGCAATACTACCTATTAGGTATGTTTGTTTTATTTTCTTGTTACTTAAAACTTTTGTATTAGTATGTATACTTTTGTGTATAGAGAACTATTATCTACTTAATAAATAACAATAATGCCCGGTTCCTATAAACAACGATTCGTTTTTGTGTAAAAGATACCATTCGTTTTTGAGTAACAAGTAACGGACGTTAAAATGCGTTCCTAAAAGATTTTGCCACTTCTACCTGCGACGAACCGGATGTTGGTTACCCACTTACCAAAGCCCTCGGTTAACACATGTTCGACCCTCCTTGCGTTTCGTTATTACAAATTAAGAATATTTAGAACTAGAGTAAATCCATGTGCATATTACACAATATACAACATATTTATACTTTTATATAGTAAACTTAACTTTTATGTTTATTTTATTATTTCGGTGTTGAAGAAATCTCATTATTGAATAAAAAAAAATTGTTTTGTTATTCTGTTCGGGCTACTGAAGTGAACAAAACGCGATTGAGAGCGCCAGACCTCTGACTTGACACGCATTCTACTTTAAGTTTTTGTATTTGTTTAATATTGCATTATTGTGAATTAAAATTTATGCCACAGAGCATTATTTTGATAGGTAATGGTATTCTAAGGTTTTGTCGTAAAACATAATATATCCGTTGGTATAGGAAATTCTTCTGTTAAACTTACATAAATTACTCTCTACAATGGACGTTACACCTAGCGTTCCCAACTATACTGTTAAAAACGGTATTATGCTGTTTTTCGCAACATTATACTTCTTACTGTCAGACAACAAAACAGTATAAAAATACTGTTTTTAACATCACTGGTACATCGTTGTTTTTTATGTCATTAATGCAAAATGGCAGGCCAACAGAAATAGATCTTCCATAAATTTAATTAAAAATTAAAGTAAATGAGAACATTTATTAAAATTTTGATTTCACTTGTAGCGAATCTTATGAAGCCTTAAAAAATACACTAAATTGTTAAGTTGTGCGAGAAACACCAAGAAATATGTTTTTAAAACATAGCAACAACGCAAAATAAGTAAAACTTTTGCAAATAACCGACCAAAATCGGGCGGTAAACAAATTGTAAACGACTCGTAACTTTGACAGCTCGTTGACGTTACTATTTTGTTATAGGAACACCATCGCCCCACATCTGCATACATTTAGCTTACGGTTCGTTATTCGTAACCCTCCCATTCGTAGGTACTGATCTATCGGTAACTTAACTAACGAAACGTTTTTTATAGGAACGGTTTTGGCATACGTCTCGTTCAAAATACTACTATCCGTAAGCAAAACGACTCGTTTCTTGTTTATAGGAACCGGGCATTAGTGGTTTAAAAATAATATTTATTAAGAACTAAATTATCTACAAAATTTTCGTTCTGTTTATCTTCGAGTAAATCTGAAAAGTGAAAATAAAAGTTATTATATGTTGAACACATAACTAGAACCTTTATATTTTACAGGGGATTCAGGCTATGCATTAGAGCCTTGGCTCATGACTCCAGACTTAGAAGCCACTCCAAACAGTCCTGCAGAAATATACTCAAACTGGCATTGTCAAGTGCGGAACTGTGTGGAGAGAACAAATGGCTACCTTAAGGGCACATTCCGATGTCTGGGCATTGATAGGGTGCTGCATTACAGCCCGGAGAAAGCTTCTCAGCTTATATATGCTTGTGCAACATTATATAATATCATGCTTCACTACCGGTGAGTTATATATTTAGTTACATAAGTTTATTTAACAACCAGACATAGAATCTGTTTTTAAGAGGTAATTTAATTTGTGTATTTCAGAATTCCTATGGAACCCATGGAGAATTCTGAGGTGACCAATGAAGAAAGGCATGAATCACCTGTGCCTCCTCACACCAGACTTTTAACTGTTGCAAGACAAAAAAGAGAAAATTTAATAAACACTTATTTGAATTGAAATATATTTCTATAATTATTACCTTTTCAGTCTCTTTAATTTATTTGCGCGAGCAAGGTGCTCACGGAGCAATACATTTTGCTCGCACAGAATGTTATTTCGCTCTTTAAGGCTATTATCAATGCTCTGAAAGATATTGACAACAATAAAAATCACCACAACAAGTTAGTATTGAAATATGAGAAAGCATTTTTACTTGTAGGATAGAATTGTTTTCAGCTTGTAATCGCTGAAAACACTCATCAGCCCGTTCTTTAACTTTCTCCTTCCTCTTGCTGGTAGAAGGAGTTGGTGGAATATTTTCCACCTCATCAGCAAAGAAGGTGGGGGGAGGGAGGCTTAAGCCACTTAAATTTAAATTTTGCGTCACCTCTTCAATTATTTCCTGTTATATAAAAACAAACATTAGCTTGACATGCTTGCATGCATGCAAAATACACTAGATAATAATAATAATAATAATTTATTTAATCAAAAAACAATGTTAACATCAAGTAAAATAGTAATTTCTATAAATGCACTTAACTTATTGCTAGTTAACAAAACAGGTAGGTGTTGCAACCAGCACCCTTACTAAGTTATGAAATAACTTGTATTATGGCAGTGGTACAAGCCCATACATAAACAGTTTCACATATGTATTGCAGACAAAACAAGTGTTTAGAACTAAAGTTAACATAAAATTTACTTAAAGATAAGCATAAACATAAAAAAACATATTTTTAGAATTTAGAAAATTTAATTGATTCATTCGTTGATTGATTATTATTTGTTATTATTTGATTTTCATGACATTTGGATAATTGATGCACACACATAATACAATTATCTTAATTAGTACACACATCAGAAACACCTATCGCCGACTCCTCAGGCCCAATGCCGGTGGAGCAGTCATGCCCAATAATATTTAAGACTTGTGCTGGTTTCTGACACACTCGGCACAGGCTGAACATTGCCAGTGGCAGTGAGCCCCCGTGATGCAGCTGCATTTTCAGCACGGGCACCCTTTTTAATGTCCTTCCAAGTCTGCAAGCATAATTATATATATGTTAGTATCTACCTACTTCTTTTATACCAGTGTTGTAACTGGGTATTCAGATAAGTACTTACTTGCTTCCACTGGTCGACAGACCTATCTGGACCATGTTCTTTTAAAATTTCTTTTAGAACTAGCCACTGGGATTCCGCCCTTTTGGCTCCCAAGGGTCCTGTAAATTCCCCAGTGGCTAGGTCGACCAACACACTTATTGGTTTTTTATTGCTTCTGGATCTGAAATAACAGAAAATAAATAAATAATAGTCGATAGAATATTCAATTATTCAATAGTAAAAACACAAAAATAAATAAGTACTTACTTTTTAGCACTCATTATAATATTATGTATGTGTAAGAAGATTTTGGTAATAAATTATTATCTGTTTTGAGGTTATTTATTCACTGTCGGGGCCGCGGGTAGTCCAACGGTTATCGCGGCCTCGACATAGAGGGCGAAGAAGGAACATGGGTGGTTTTTAGTCAGTAGAAGTCTGACACTCCCTTTCGCTCTGCCCAAGAGCGGGAGGGGTTATTCGATGATTTTACACCCACCAAAAAAAAAAAAAAAAAAAAAAAAAAAGGTTATTTATTCAGATACATTGACAACAAAACAAAAATATCCAGCACAGATGTAATAAAACGAAAAAAGTTTATCAAATAACCCCTCCCGCTCTTGGGCAGAATTCTACTGACTAAAAACCACCCATATTCCTTCATAGCCCATTTGAGTCGAGGCCGCGGTATCTCTTTCGACCCGCAGCCTCGACGAGACTTCTATACCCATTCTTATTCAAAACCTTTTTCAAGACTTTTATTTTGGTTTACGACGATATTCTCGACTATTTTGTAATTGAATAAAAGTTTTCTTATAATGGCAATAATTTCGGGCACAAGCGTTTCCCCTGTTTTGTCCACCGTGAATAGTTTATCCACCCATGTCGCCATGCTCGGAGGGTGGACAAAATTGACAGAGAGGAATAGTATTTTGTCCTCTCTCCGTGGATAAAATCTCTCCGGCCATGCTAGCCGTACTGGATAGCCGAGCTTAACTACCGATGTCGATGGATAGATAGACGTTACAGTCACATGTGGGACGTAAAATAAGGATAGATAGAAGTCTACTATTTATCGTCGATAACGAGATATCGCTTACTGAGATATTGGGAACGGCCGTTAGAGATCGCTTACTTATCGGTGATAGTGGATACGAGTTAAAGCAATATCTTTTGATACCCTTTCTGAACCCATCATCCCCGGCAGAAAATTTATATAATGAGTCACACATTCGAACAAGGAATACTATTGAAATATGTTTTGGTGTGTGCAAGAATAGGTTTCCTGGCCTTAGGCGAAAGATAGCATTATAATTAGCTTGTGTACAAGCTATAATAGTTGCCTGCTTTGTATTGCATAATATCGCAATTGATATAAATGAAAGAAACTTTGGGCACAACTACAACTAGATACACAGACTCTGGAAGAAAGAACAATGTCAGATGTCCATAGTAAGTTTGGCTCAATATTAATTTGTCATGGACAGACAAAATTCTTACGTTTTTTTGTGTAGTTTAATGTCAAAAGCTTTTCTGTAATTTCCACTTTTAGATTAAACTTCTCAAAAAGAAGTTATTCAGACATTTTAAAATTGGAGGTTATGTATTTTTACGGAGAGTAAATTAAACAAAAAATGTACAGTTATTCGATAGTTTTATTATCTTTCACTATTATCATATTAATTATTCATTATCATCATCATCAATTTCGTTATTAAATTCAATTAATAAATCATCAAGAAATTGTGCAGGGGGTTCAATATTGTTTTAGTGCCGAGCCCAACCTAAATACCATAAAATGTTCATAGTGTGGGAACAGCCTCCTACAGTTCGTTTACCTACCTTACAATTACAACAATATTGACTTATAGCCTTTCTCCCATTTAAACTGTTATCAATTAGCACATACACAAAATGTGCTTCTGGCAATGTCAATGATGGCCCTGGTGTTGCTGACTGTAGAGACGGCTGAAATTCTACAATTATTGACTGACTTGATTCACTCTCCACGTAAAATGGTGTTGATACATCAGAGGCTGTTGATGGTTCATGAATACTAGATGTTGATGGTTCATGAATACTTGATGTTGATGGTTCATTAAAACTTGATAAAGATGGTGTGGATAAATTCCGTTGAACAGAACGGTTACTTCTTTGCCAACATGGGTGACAGATCTCGTCTGTTGATTTCAGCTGTAACAGAACCAAAAAAAAATCTTATTGCTATCAGAAAAAATACAATAGCTCAATCATCAACCAGCAATACATATAATCATTGAAGGATCTTGCTTACCTGTAGTGGTGCAATCTGTTGCTCTATCACACGTCTGATAGCTTTTTCTCTTTCTGAGCTGGAATTTAAGGTGTGAGACCTTACACGATGTAGTGAATGACCGTAGCCAATTCAAATATGTCGATGCCCAATTAATTCATTTGTTGCAATGTTTGTTCAATTAATACCCAACAGTTGTGACAAACAACACTGTCATTTGGAATCTAAAACAAACAAAATACAGTTGTATTACAAATAAACATTAAGCTTAGTTAAAACAGTTTACATTCTATTAATGAAACGTACTTTACCTCAGAACATGAAGTCCATTCCCGTAACATTGAACGGACATCGTCAGATTAAACTAAATGCCGTTTTATCCGGAACACATTTATACTACAATTAATACTACGTAGTTGATGGGACATTGTCACAAAATGTGTGTTAGGAATATAACACAAAACGCAGAGGAATTCGAGAAGAAAACAAACGTACACAGAAAAACAAGACAAGATCGGCGCGCGCGCTTGTGATTTTGACAGATGTGACAGAACTGCATTAAGCTAACAGTGTTGCCATTAAAAAGCGATTAAGTTATCGAACACGGATCAGAAAAATCGATTTCTTGAATTTAATTTTTAATATATTTGTTGGCATTGGCTCAATGTGCTAGTAGCCATTGCCTAGAAAATGTAAAAAGTTAAGCCGGACGTGAGTCCCGCCCTCTTTGTGCCAACGCGGAGCATGCGAGACGCCAAGCATTTTTTGTATCAAGTTATTTTAATAAATACATTCACAAATATTAAGTAGTTTTAAAACATGGTGGCAGCGGATGGTTGAAAAATCAAGATGACTGAATCACTTGCAACAATCGTCGAACTACAAACAAAGCTCCTACAATCAATGCAGGAGCAAATTAACTGCTTACAAAATGTGAACGCGAATAACATCAACGTGCCATGGCCGGCCCCCATCAATATAAGCATCGACCCAGAAGACGCATACAAGGTTTTCGAAGCGTCATGGAACAATTATTGTAGAGCTACTCAGATGGATAGCTGGACCGCAGACAAAGAACAAAGAAAAATCGGTGTACTTTTTGGCGCCCTTGGAGAAGAAGCCCTCAGAAAATATGGCTACTTTGGCATCAACATCAACCAAGCAAACGATAAAACTTGTAAAGAAGTGTTACAAATAATGTGCTCGAAAATGGTCCCGAAGAAAAATATAATCTATAGCAGGTACAAATTCTGGAGTAGCAATCAATCAGAAGAATCATTTGATATTTTTTACAGCACATTGTCCCAACTCATAGACGACTGTGACTACAAAACGTACGCAGACGAAATGCTGAGAGACAAAATAGTCCTTGGCTTAAAAGACATGACCCTGAAAAAAGAACTGTTAAAAAAAGAAAATTTAACCCTTCAAGATGCAATAAATATGTGCCGAGCTTCAGAGGCCACAAATACACAGATAAAAAATCTTTCAGTTACAAGCTCAAATGCTGAAATCAAGAAAATTAAAACAAAAGAAGAAACAAAAAGAGGAAAGTGCCGCTTCTGTGCAAATACTGTCGTGACGTTTGCCTTATCTGCAGTGCAAGTACGGACTTTGCATCGATAAGACATCGAGATCGCTAAGGTTCGCATTTTTATCGATCTTGTTATCGAATTTGGAAGTACGTAACACGCGACGATAAGATTTATCGTAGGCCGATTCGAGTCGATAAGGATCGTTTGTCAAATGGCAATACTGAGGACGTCCACAGACAAACCATTTAAGGTGGGGTTTCTGTGGCACGACTAATGTCCGAAATATTTAAAAAATCTTTTTTGTTCACACATTTTTGGCATTGTAAACAATATTTATGGGTATAATTCAGAGAAGCTACCAGTATTTACCAAAATTTCCGTTTGTTTTCGTAAAAATACAGAAAATATGCTGTCTTCTTAAATTAAAGTCGTGTTTAGTTGTTTACCTTTGCCAAAAAAAAGTTTGTTGTTGACGTTTCTTGAAGTTTGAGAAAAAAACTTATCTGTCTGTCACCGTCTGAGCTATCCGTAAACACGGTAAACTCTAAACAAATTGTAAGTACTTTTTCGTTTATCTTGAGTTTAATTAAATGAACAATACTTAATCATTTATCAGGCTATTTCCACGCAGGAATATTTCCACGTTCACGGAGATGGCTGAATCAGCAAGGTACGTATTTTTTATAATAAACAGTTTTAGGTTACTTAGTTTTTTATATTAATCCAATATTACAGTTTATAAATTAGTCCAAGATTACAGTATTAGCTTTTTCTCAATAAAAAGTCTGCTGGATGTCAATGACATCCAGTCAATGGTTTGCGGCATTAATCTTATGTTTACTTTTAGGCGGCGCTGTAACATACAGCAAAAGGATCATTTGGTAAACTATATGTCTATACTACAGTCCCACAAAATGCCCGCCCTTCACCACTTCCTACTGCTTTAGATGGGAAGAAGATACATAAATTTAATTATTATTAATGGTATTTATAATTTCTTGTTGTCTACGTAAAGCAGCTGCTCTTGGACCAATTGCCTGTGCAGCATCATCCTCGTTTACAGCTTCTGCAGCAATGTCATCGTCATCATGTTCTATTTCAGGAAGTGGTAACCTGTAAGAAAAACTAAAAATAATATAAATGTAATAATAAAGATAATTGGGTTTGGCAATAGAAAACAGAAAGGCCCATTTGTAGTTCTCACTCCATAACTGTACTATGTATTAAGGATGTCATCCACAATTACCTATGTTCATGCATCATATTATAGATGGTGCAGCATGCAATTATTATATAGGCAGCTGCAGTCGGTTGGTAGTGAAGGGTCCTGTCCTTCCGCAGACATCTAAACACAGCCTTTATTATGCCATTTGTTCTCTCAATGCAGTTCCTTGTTTGTGATAGGACCACATTGTAATTGTGTTCTGGAGAGCCAGCTTCTGGTGTGGGCAAAATAGGCGTGATCAAATAGGGTTCCTTTACATAACCAGAATCACCTGTAACAAAAAAAAGGTAATTAAGTACTTAATAAATAATATTATTTTTCAGATACCAGCAGACTGGATTCTCAGTGGCTGATGAGGTGGAGGTAGAAGTTGCAGATTAAATATTATTATTATACAAATATTTTTTAATATGTTGTTGTCATTTATTTATAATTTACCATTTCAAAATACTATGTTTTTGGCTTTTAACATGTAACTATAATGTTTTACTTACATCATGAAAGGAACCTACTATCCAAAATGATCCTAGGTCCTAGCTGTTTGGGTTGGGTGAAGAGTAAGTCAGTTAGGTTACGATTGATGTTAATCATCCATGTCTCATCTCATCTCTATACATACTTGCAGTGGGTAACTATGATGTGCAATGATTATTAGTGAATAAAGTTGAGAAAAGGTAGAAAAAAGAAAATGTCTTACCTATTAAATAATATTTCCCAATCCTGGCATCTGTTAACCGATTCATTTCCCTTCTTACTGAGCTTGAATTAAATATAAATTGGTCATGTGTGGACCCTGGGAATCGTGCATTCACATTTAAAAGTCTGCAGTTAACATCGCATACCTAAAACAGTTATTGAAAATTTATTAGTATACTTGTATGCTTAGCTATAGATAAATGAGCTTGATTGTGAACATTGTTGGGTACCTAGATACTGGAATGGAATAAATATATCGTCTTAATGAGTTACCTATTAGAATGTTATGAATGCATTTAACTTGAAAGAAATGATAAGATTTAATTACGGCTTTTCTGTGACTAAAGATTGCTAAGTAAGTAAATTAATAAAAGTACACCTAAGTACCAACATCGGGAAATAAATACTCACAAACTGTGTGTTAATGCTGTAGTACCCTTTTCGATTTTTATACCCATAAGAGGGGTCATCAGCATTATTGTTGTAGGGTGTGACAATTGCAACATGTGTGCAATCAACACAACCAAGGCAATCTGGCAGTCCAAATTTATGCTGGAATCCTTCGACAATGGCTCTTCTTTTAGCTGCAGTTCCGGGGAACTTAACGTAGGTGTGGAAGAGGCGGCGAACTATTGCCCTTGACACTTCTCGCACAACCTTGCTGACAGTTTTTTGGCCAAGTGCAAGATTGTGCTCCTGCCCAATGCACCTTTGGTAGCTTCCAACTGCATAAAACCGTACGGCTGTCAAAACCTAAAAAATGCAAAGTTATCTAAGTACCTATTTGGACTACAAAATCTAGGTATTTGTAAGTACTAGAAAAGGCGAGTTATTCTTTAATAGGTAGGTACTATAATAAGTAAAAATTAATCTAAATTGATTTAGAAACTGGTGGATAGTAAAAAAATAAATCATGTTTTGTCTAGATCTCGAATGAAGTAGGTAGGTAGGTAACTATAGTAAAAAAAAGCAGTAGGTACTTATGTACTTACCACGATATGGACAGGGAGTCCAGTGGATCGTATCCTCCGCACATCTACCTCTATCCCTTCTATTAAAATTACCGCCACTTCCCGAGTCACCCGAAAGAGACGAACAAAATCTTCTTCTGGAAGTTCCAGAGGATTGTTCGTGTCTCTGAGACGCCGCCTCCGAATACGCATCACATTATGATGCTGCTGCCGTTCTTCCTCATCACCCAGCAATAAAGCCATGAGTCCTAAATCCATGTTATGTAGGTAATGATCGATAAGCTTATCGGACTTCTACAAGGTGTCGATAAATTACCGAGCTTGACAGCTTAAATTGGCGATCTCAACTGTCAAAATGTCGTTTCGTACTTGCATTTTCGATAAATTCGTTAAAATTTTAGAGTTTATCTACCGACCGGTAAAGTAGAAGTTACGTACTTGCAACATCGATTCGATTCGATAAAAACTCATTTTATCGAGTTTATCTGTCAAATTTATCGAATCGAGTCCTACGTACTTGCACTGCTGTTTCGAGGATTACGTATTTTATTATTCTCGTAAACAATTTCTATGTTCTTAATTATCTTTTTTATTAATTGTCAGACTGGTAGAACAAGTTGGCGATAGTAATGACCAATTGCGTTGATAGTGGATCAATTGACGAGTTTGTTAACGCTTCAGCAGTGCAAGTACGGACTTTGCATCGATAAGACATCGAGATCGCTAAGGTTCGCATTTTTATCGATCTTGTTATCGAATTTGGAAGTACGTAACACGCGACGATAAGATTTATCGTAGGCCGATTCGAGTCGATAAGGATCGTTTGTCAAATGGCAATACTGAGGACGTCCACAGACAAACCATTTAAGGTGGGGTTTCTGTGGCACGACTAATGTCCGAAATATTTAGAAAATCCTTTTTGTTCACACATTTTTGGCATTGTAAACAATATTTATGGGTATAATTCAGAGAAGCTGCCAGTATTTACCAAAATTTCCGTTTGTTTTCGTAAAAATACAGAAAATATGCTCTTCTTAAATTAAAGTCGTGTTTAGTTGTTTACCTTTGCCAAAAAAAAAGTTTGTTGTTGACGTTTCTTGAAGTTTGAGAAAAAAACTTATCTGTCTGTCACCGTCTGAGCTATCCGTAAACACGGTAAACTCTAAACAAATTGTAAGTACTTTTTCGTTTATCTTGAGTTTAATTAAATGAACAATACTTAATCATTTATCAGGCTATTTCCACGCAGGAATATTTCCACGTTCACGGAGATGGCTGAATCAGCAAGGTACGTATTTTTTTATAATAAACAGTTTTAGGTTACTTAGTTTTATAAATTAATCCAATATTACAGTTTATAAATTATTTATTATTAGTATTAATTAGATGGGAAGAAGATACATAAATTTAATTATTATTAATGGTATTCATAATTTCTTGTTGTCTACGTAAAGCAGCTGCTCTTGGACCAATTGCCTGTGCAGCATCATCCTCGTTTACAGCTTCTGCAGCAATGTCATCGTCATCATGTTCTATTTCAGGAAGTGGTAACCTGTAAGAAAAACTAAATATAAAATAAATGTAATAATAAAGATAATTGGGTTTGGCAATAGAAACCAGAAAGGCCCATTTGTAGTTCTCACTCCATAACTGTACTATGTATTAAGGATGTCATCCACAATTACCTATGTTCATGCATCATATTATAGATGGTGCAGCATGCAATTATTATATAGGCAGCTGCAGTCGGTTGGTAGTAAAGGGTCCTGTCCTTCCGCAGACATCTAAACACAGCCTTTATTATGCCATTTGTTCTCTCAATGCAGTTCCTTGTTTGTGATAGGACCACATTGTAATTGTATTCTGGAGAGCCAGCTTCTGGTGTGGGCAAAATAGGCGTGATCAAATAGGGTTCCTTTACATAACCAGAATCACCTGTAACAAAAAAAAGGTAATTAAGTACTTAATAAATAATATTATTTTTCAGATACCAGCAGACTGGATTCTCAGTGGCTGATGAGGTGGAGGTAGAAGTTGCAGATTAAATGTTTTTTTATAGTAAACAACGCTGAACAAACTCTTAATATGCGTTAAATCAGTTAAACATTGTATAAATATTATTATTAAACAAATATTTTTTAATATGTTGTTGTCATTTATTTATAATTTACCATTTCAAAATACTATGTATTTGGCTTATAACATGTAACTATAATGTTTTACTTACATCATGAAAGGAACCTACTATCCAAAATTATCCTAGGTCCTAGCTGTTTGGGTTGGGTGAAGAGTAAGTCAGTTAGGTTACGATTGAAGTTAATCATCCATGTCTCATCTCATCTCTATACATACTTGCAGTGGGTAACTATGATGTGCAATGATTATTAGTGAATAAAGTTGAGAAAAGGTAGAAAAAAGAAAATGTCTTACCTATTAAATAATATTTCCCAATCCTGGCATCTGTTAACCGATTCATTTCCCTTCTTACTGAGCTTGAATTAAATATAAATTGGTCATGTGTGGACCCTGGGAATCGTGCATTCACATTTAAAAGTCTGCAGTTAACATCGCATACCTAAAACAGTTATTGAAAATTTATTAGTATACTTGTATGCTTAGCTATAGATAAATGAGCTTGATTGTGAACATTGTTGGGTACCTAGATACTGGAATGGAATAAATATATCGTCTTAATGAGTTACCTATTAGAATGTTATGAATGCATTTAACTTGAAAGAAATACTAAGATTTAATTACGGCTTTTCTGTGACTAAAGATTGTTAAGTAAGTAAATTAATAAAAGTACAGTTAATGCTGTAGTACCCTTTTCGATTTTTATACCCATAGGAGGGGTCATCAGCATTATTGTTGTAGGGTGTGACAATTGCAACATGTGTGCAATCAACACAACCAAGGCAATCTGGCAGTCCAAATTTATGCTGGAATCCTTCGACAATGGCTCTTCTTTTAGCTGCAGTTCCGGGGAACTTAACGTAGGTGTGGAAGAGGCGGCGAACTATTGCCCTTGACACTTCTCGCACAACCTTGCTGACAGTTTTTTAGCCAAGTGCAAGATTGTGCTCCTGCCCAATGCACCTTTGATAGCTTCCAACTGCATAAAACCGTACGGATGTCAAAACCTAAAACATGCAAAGTTATCTAAGTACCTATTTGGACTACAAAATCTAGGTATTTGTAAG
Organism: Diarsia rubi; assembly: GCA_932274075.1. Taxonomy (NCBI): domain Eukaryota; kingdom Metazoa; phylum Arthropoda; class Insecta; order Lepidoptera; family Noctuidae; genus Diarsia; species Diarsia rubi. The sequence goes on from OW026427.1 coordinate 8,108,790, forward strand.
TACTAGAAAAGGCGAGTTATTCTTTAATAGGTAGGTACTATAATAAGTAAAAATTAATCTAAATTGATTTAGAAACTGGTGGATAGTAAAAAAATAAATCATGTTTTGTCTAGATCTCGAATGAAGTAGGTAGGTAGGTAACTATAGTAAAAAAAAGCAGTAGGTACTTATGTACTTACCACGATATGGACAGGGAGTCCAGTGGATCGTATCCTCCGCACATCTACCTCTATCCCTTCTATTAAAATTACCGCCACTTCCCGAGTCACCCGAAAGAGACGAACAAAATCTTCTTCTGGAAGTTCCAGAGGATTGTTCGTGTCTCTGAGACGCCGCCTCCGAATACGCATCACATTATGATGCTGCTGCCGTTCTTCCTCATCACCCAGCACTAAAGCCATGAGTCCTAAATCCATTTTATGTAGGTAGTGATCGATAAGCTTATCGGACTTCTACAAGGTGTCGATAAATTACCGAGCTTGACAGCTTAAATTGGCGATCTCAACTGTCAAAATGTCGTTTCGTACTTGCATTTTCGATAAATTCGTTAAAATTTTAGAGTTTATCTACCGATCGCTAAAGTAGAAGTTACGTACTTGCAACATCGATTCGATTCGATAAAAACTCATTTTATCGAGTTTATCTGTCAAATTTATCGAATCGAGTCTTACGTACTTGCACTGCAGGTTCTAGAACCTCAGGTGCTGATACTTACACGACAAATTGACTCAGGGGGGTATATCGAGAAGTTCACATTTTTTCTTTATGATATGATTCTGGTGCCACTAACCTGCCCGAGAGCCACGCAAGTGGTATGTTCGTCTCATCGCGGAAAGGCTAGTCACCATCATCGTTCATATATACACACATTCGAGACTAAGGGTCTTTTAAGGGGGACCCCCCCCCTGGGGGGCCCCACAGGCCTCCATACCTCCCCTCACAGCCTGCCTCTACCTCCGAATACCTATCACTCTTACGTAATTTCTCGATATACACCCCCAGTTAACTCTTATCAACTTTGTGCAACTCACCAGAGGGGCCAGCTCAATCTTTTGGTTACCTCTTCTTGTAATTTCCTCCGCTCGCCCTCCGCGTGCCGTTCACTCACACACTCACCCACGATCCTCTTGTGTCCTACATAACCTCTTTGTTTTTATTCTCTCTCTAAAATCTACCCTACCCTCTCAACTGACATTTTTTTCATATTCATCGACAAGCAGATGATACCAGCAATAATAATCATTCGATTTACTCACATTTCGTTTGGATAATCGCATCTTTCGCGACACTCCCTAGGAAGACGAAGAATGTTATAGCAAAGCGAAAAGCTGACGAGTCCACTCTGCAATCTTTTCTCTCGCTTTGACTGCAGCGACTCGCCTTACTTTGACTTGTGTCTCGCTCAAATCACTCCCATTATAAATCTCCATCTCTTCACTGTCGTCTCTACCTTCTGAGCTTGGTAGAGTCCGTTGTTCTACCACCTCTGAGTCTTTATTATCTTTCTCGGGGTTACTGATCTCTCTCTCTCCTACCTCACTCTCCTGTATGACAACCTCCTTCTCGTTAGGTTTGTCAGAACTCTCTTTTATTAAGTCTAGATCCATTGGTTGTTCTTGGATATTTCTCGGGCTCGAAATAACTGGTGTTGTTTCTTCTATCACAGGCTCTCTGCTATCATGACTCTCGGTCAGAATTGGTTCTGAAGGCATATCTGACTCTGTGACACCATGCATGTCAGCTTCTAGTGGTTATAGGTGGCCAACCGATCTGGTGAACTCGGTATTTCCTACTCTAACTCGGGCCACTCTACACTCTCCATCTTCGCTCCTTACAAGCGATGTTATTTTGCCTACTTTCCAGTTCTGTCTGTTTCTTGCTTCACTCTTGATCTGGACTATATCCCCAACACGTGGTGTCTTGCCCGTTGTCACTCTTGGTTGTTTTACATTATTTTTGTATCGTTCTCTTAAACTTGGTAAATATTGACCTATGAACATCTCCTTGAACTCGTCTACGATATTCTGACCTCGCTTCCATCCTTCTATAAGGTCTCGCTTAGTCACTGTGTCTGAGTTTATGGTAATATCCGTTGACAAGTTCATGGTCAAGCATTTACCCAGTGATAGGAAGTCTGCTGGCTTCAGTACGTACTCTACGTCTGCGCCTACACATGTCAGCGGTCTTGTATTGACTACCGCTTCTACTTCTTTTATTACTGTCTGTAGTCCGCTGTCACCCAGTAGATGTTTGCTCAGTGTTCGTTTCAGACAATGTTTCACAACGCCGACTAATCTTTCGTACACTCCACCATGCCATGGCGCTAATTGCGGTATGAACCTCCACTTAATCTTTTTCTCTACGCAAAACGTGCTGGTCAAAAGTTCAGATGTAAGTTTGAATTGCAGGGCATTGTCAGAGAGGATTAGCGTTGGTACTCCTCTTGAGGCCACAAATCTTCTAAGAGCAAGTAAACATTCTTCGGCGTTCAAGTTCTCTACTACCTCGAGATGGACCGCTCGTACCACTAAGCATGTGAAAAGACAAATCCATCTCTTTTCATTTCCACTCTCGCATTTCACCATCATTGGACCGAAATAATCCATTCCCAAGAATGCGTATGGTGCGCTGTACTTTACGCGTTCTGGCGGCAATGCTGGTGTCGTCGGTAGCTTGTAGTCCCCACCTCTGCTTGATGCACTCCGGGCATCGTCTTAAGACCTTTTGTACTTGTGCTCTACCCTTAGGGATCCAGTATTTTTGGCGTATTATACTCAATGTATGTGGGACTCCTACGTGGTAATTCTTTTTGTGGGTCTCTCTGATAACCTTCGTAGTATACTCGCATTCTCTTGGTAGCAAGATTGGATGTTTCGTGTCGTATGCCATATCAGCATGCATCATGCGACCTCCGCATCTCAGAAGACCGTCTACATCTATGAATAATCCTAGATTTCTAGTAAGATGAGAATCTTTTCCTTTGACTTCTTCTGGAAAGTATCTAGATTGCATCTCCTTTATCTCTCGTACTTCAGAGTCGATATTATTAGTTTGCTCTGCCATAGTGGCAATCAATGGCATCTCCGGTCTGTCCTTATTCAGGTTGTCTTTGACTGCTTCTGCCATGTCTCTCTCTTTTTCTTTACGGTCGCTTTCTTCAGTAAGATCTGGAGGCTGCTCTTCCAGACCCTCCACAACAGCAGAGAGAGTCGACAGGTGATCTTCTAGGTGCCTGTCATTAGGCCATATGTTCTTATTTGCCAGGAGAAAATCAGGACCTTGCAACCATGTGTGTTTCTTCTGATGCCAAAGTTCAGGCCGGGTCGTAAGATCAGCCGGGTTAAGTCTTGAGTTGACATAACAGTTTTCGACGTTCCCATTCTGTTTTATCTCGTCTACTCTGTTTGCGACGAAAGGAGGCAACAGTTTGTTCGATTTGACCCAACTGAGGACGACGAGACTATCTGTCCAGAGATATTGTTTGGAGATGTGTAATACCAGTGTCTTTTTTAAGTAGGCTATCAATCGGCTTCCTATAACATAACCAAGCAGTTCCATTTGTGGTATTGTAAGTGGTTTTTTATTTTTCGGAGGACTGGTATGAGCCTTTGAGGTTGATTCATTCTTGTCTCCTTTCCTTTTCTCTAGCGGAGCTATCCTGGTTTTGGACATAAGCAGTGTAGTTTTCACGTTGCGTCCATCGTCAGCACGCAGGTACGCCACTGTAGCATACCCGTAGTTGGAGGCGTCGGTGAAGCAATGTAGCTCGTACTCAATGTTCCTTTCGTTCACACAACTATGGAATCCTATGTAGCGGGGAAATGTACAATCCTTCACATCATACAATGTGGAAGAAATCTTTCCCCATTCGTCATGAAGGTCTGGAGACAGTGGTGTATCCCATTTGTAGCCTCTTCTCCATAGTTCTTGTAGAAAGAGTTTCACCGGTAATAAAAGTGGAGCTACAAATCCACATGGATCGTAGATTGAGGCTAACACTCTTAGTACTTGCCTCTTGTTAGTGACTTCACTTGGGTCAAGGATGTTATCTTTAAGATTTAGCCGCAGTGTGTCTTCTTCCTTGTTCCACACTAGGCCTAAAACCTTAGTTTCTTCTGTTAGTTTTGCTCTACTCTTCATCGGTATCTTCTCCATGAGCGCATAATCGTTTGACGTCCAATCTCTGATGTTCATGGATAGTTGTTTAAACAAATTTTTAGTTTCCTCGAAGAGTTTGACAGCATCTTCAGTGGTGTTGGCACCTGTCACTAGATTGTCTACATAGCATTTGTCAGCTATGCTCCCTAGAAGATCTGGATTTGTGGTTGAAATGTGGTAGCATATTACTGCATTACTGCATTTAGTAGAAATGGGCTAGAGATTATGCCGAATGGCACCCGGCAGAACCTCAGGTGTAGAATATTGTCATAGGTCAAGGGTTCTTCAATATTCTTCACCCATAGAAATCTGGTCACATCTCTATCTTCTGTCTGTAGGCCTACTTGCAGGAAGGCCTTCTCCACGTCTGCTAGAATTCCTATCTTATAAATTCTAAAGTTAACAAGTAAAGCTGTTAGATCTTGCAATAAGCAGGGTCCTCGATACAAACATTCATTTAAACTAAGATGATCTTTCGACTTTGCTGAAGCATCATACACAATACGTCCGCGTTTACCAGCTTGCTTGACTATATGGTGTGGTAAATAATGTATCGGAGGAGTTTTTTGACAAGTCGTATCAGATTCAGGTTCTACAATTTCGATTATGTTTGCTTGGATCTGTTCTTGTAAGATGTTGTTATATTCATCCAATGTAGCTTTGTCTGCTCGCAATAGTAAACCCTTCAGTCTGCCATATGCAGGGCCATAGTTCGTAGGTAAGTTTGGGTGTGATTGCGTCCAAGGCCACTTCACATAATATCTGCCATCTTGATATTTAATGGTGTTATTAAAATGTTGAACAACTTCTTCTTCTCTGGTTGCCTTAACGGAGTCGGTTATGCCAATGTTTTCTAAGGTCCACAAAAATTTAATATCCAAGTTTCGTAATGGCAGGTCTGGTTCGGAGTAGTGAGAAAACTCGCAACCACTCTGATGGTATGTTACTGCGGTGTAGCATAAATTAGTCGATTCACTAAAAACCGACTAATTCTAAAAAGTTGTCACCTCACTAAATTATAGGTACAACCCTAAATGTTCTGTAATGTCACAATGGAGGGAGAACGTCGCTCAGGACCTCCTTTATAAACGGCTGCACGCATAGGTTCTGCCCTTTTTACATCAAGCGAGCAGCCTACTAGATAAGTCCCCAGTTATTGGGTAAGTGAACTCCGCCATTGTGTTCTTTTGCTGCTAAATTTATGTCCCGGCAAGCCATATCTATTTGTAATCTTTGTGTCTATTTAACATGGCTGCCGGCAATGTATTCTGTATTTAATATTAATTAGCACCTAGCTATTCACTATGCACATGTGCTCTAATAGGTTATATGGTTCTCCGCATGGCATGCATCCTATTCTATTCTCTATAAACTAAATCATGCTCATCCATGCTGTATCATAAACCGGCGACGCGAGTCAACGGTCAATGAGAACCACGTGGCGATGTGACGCCACGCCTTGCCTTTAGTCTATAAACTATTCACCTATCAACTAATCACTGTAAACCACTGCGATGTGTGAGTACCCATCTTCCATCTTCTTCACTGCCTTGAGCTTGCCGCATCTAACGCATGGCTGGGACACGCACATCGTAGGGGCTTGCAGGAACCATCTTGGAGCTCAAGCGTCCCCTTGGCGCTGTTTCAGGGTTCCTAGCGCTGGCTAGCCAACTATGGCTGCTTCGCTCACGCTGCACTGTTCTGCTGCTCTGCTGTGCTCCCGCGCATCTACCAACGCGGTGAGAAGCACGCATCTGCACGGCCGCCCTGTCACGAGCCGCCTTTAAACTGTGACGCCTACGCGTCCGGCACCAAACGACGGCGTGGCCGTGTAGACAGCGGCCTGCCGCCGCTACCTACTGGCCGTCTGCGCTGCCGCTACCTGCCTACCACCAACGCAGCCTAGGGCTAGTTGCCCTGAGCCCGCTGCCCACCTGGTCGACCGCCCTGCCGCGCGTCCCTACCGACGCGTGAGGCCGCCTGACCCGGCCTACCTACCGTGCGTGGCGATCGCCCTGCCGCGCGTCCCTACCGACGCGTGAGGCCGCCTGACCCGGCCTACCTACCGTGCGTGGCGATCGCCCTGCCGCGCGTCCCTACCGACGCGTGAGGCCGCCAGACCCGGCCTACCTACCGTGCGTGGCGATCGACGTCTTCTGGTTGCTCAGGGCAGTACCGTTTTCCTACCTTCAGTGACAGTGCGTGACCTTAGACCCAAGAACCCCTATTTTGTTTGTGTAGTACCTAAAAACATTCATAAACGCACCACGCCACAGTGGCGCCCACTCGGTAGTCTCTAAGGTTCTCGCACTGGTCTCTTTCTCCTACGCTCAGCATCGTTGTGGTATTTTTAAATAATTTTGTTGTGAAAAATATCCAAAAATGTTATTCTTCTACCTTCAACTTTTACTAAATTGGAAAATCTAATACTTAAATTTGTTAATCTTCTACCTTAAACAATTATTAAATTGTAAATTACAACTCTAAACTAACAATAATCCATCGCGTTGCTGAATGTACCTGCTATATTAATTGGTGTGTGTTGTGTATTGTGTTGTCATCCTCTCACTGTGGCCAAGACACCTTTAGCCATCAGTAGATCGGTCTTATGAGCCTGTTTGACCGGCAGTGAGAAAACCCTATCCTCTGTTATACCACCTCACTGTGGCCAAGACACCTTTAGCCATCAGTTGATCGATCCTGTGAGTCTGCAGGTCGGCAGTGAGATCCTACCCACTATCCGTCTGTTGCCCTTAGGTCCTACGGCACAGATATCCTGGTACTACATAGTTTAAATTAAACTTATTGTCAACAAAAGAACACAATGTATAATACTAGATAATGGCACTCAGTTTACTTCTAATGAAACTAAAGCTTTGTTCAGTAAATATAAAATCCCTAGCGTACACTATACACCTAGGTATGCACCACAGATTAATACTGTAGAAAGATATAATAAAACTATCATAACAGCTGTTTCCACCTACATAAATAATGACCAACGTTCTTGGGACTTGCATATACCTGCAGTACAATTTGCTCTGAACAGTTCAACTAGTGAAGTTACCGGTTTCACTCCTGCATTCCTTGTATTCGGTAGAGAGTTAGTAGCTGATGGCTCTCACTACCAAAGTGCTGATATCAAGGAAATAGTATTTCAACCTAGAGATCAATATGCTGAAAATCTTGGTTTTCTCTCTAACATATTTGATCAAGTACAGTCTGCCTTGCTGAAGGCTCACTCTAGAAATGCTACTGACTACAACTTGCGTCGCAAGAATGTAGAATATAATGTAGGCGATGTAGTCTGGAAACGTACCTATTACCAAAGCGATAAGGAAAAGTATTTCAGTAAAAAACTTGCTCCTAAATTCACTAAGTGTAAAGTATCTGCTAAACAATCGCCTATTGTTTATGATTTGGTAGATATGCAGGGTAAACCTCTGGGTACCTGGCATGTCAAGGACTTAAGGCGAAATAGTCCACCATAATCACCCGTAGGCCTAGCTAGCTAGTGTTTGATCCATACAGGGTCAAACGATGCCAAGGGTAAAATACTACGACATCTATCAACAACTAGTCGTAGAAGGTCAACTTGTACCTTAGATTAGTCCTAAACTAGTCTATGGCGTGCAGGAAAATCTGCATCCGCCAACTACCTACACTACCTATAACATAGTTATTGCTATTATTGTGGCATACAACACGTCCACAGAGGTTTATCTAATTGCTTCTGGGCTGCATGATTGTAAGCTACATACCTTAAATTCTGTACCTAACTAGCTACACACACACACTCACTTACATACTGCTGTCACACTCTTATTGTGCTTATTAAACGTGTAAGCACCTTCACCTTTCTGTTAAAACGGCGTTGCCATAGAGGGTATTGGGGATCCCAAGGGATGAGTAATTATTTTGTAGCAGAATATGCCCTATGGTACACTACCCTCAGTTTTTGTGTTGTAATTATTATGTTCCAACAAGAACATCTTAAAGACAGTACCTACACATAGGTGACTGCAATCATACCGTACATTCTATGTGCATATTACACATGTAAGCACCTTTTGTCGCTTAAAACACTCACTGCCATAGTGCATGCTGTGGTCATTATGGAGTATATTTATTTTCTTAGATAGCAGAGTAGGTCATTAGTTAACTACTAAAAAACAATTGTGTTGTTTGTGTTACTATATATGGCATAAATGCCTAACACTAACAAGTCTGCACTTTCATGAAAAGTAACTGCAAAGTTGAAATTGCAGGCATTGTCCTACCCTAGAATAGGATAACTTAAAACTTAATTAGGTATAACTAGAATTTAAAACTTAATATAGTAGAACTATAACTATAGAATTCAAACACTAGGCTCTAAACCAGTGTCTAAAACATTCATGACCTAGTTCATGGATACTCTAACAGCTGTTGACCAAAGTCACAGTTGGACCTCATCTCGGCCTACCCCGTTGATAGAGGACTATTAATTGTGCTAATGGCCGACGCCTTAGTACCTAACTTTATCATGGCTAACCATTGATAAACTACAACTGTTAGTCAGTTGGATCTTCTACCGCCTACACGGTAGCAAGACTAGCACTTCTGGCTCTAAACCAGGTGTTTTCTAACTATGAGCGGATTGCAACTCAATAAACAAGCCCTAACAGCTACCTAAATACATATCCAATCAATCAAAAATCTAATACTCGCTGTAATCTAAACACTAGTTACAACTACATACACACTATTAATCTATAAAGTCTTGTATACAAACTAACTTCAGTAAATAAATGCCATTTGATTGTTGATAAACACATTCTGTAACCTCTCATAAATGTCACGTAATCCTTACACACAATTGATAACTAAACTTTAGACCATAACGTTAACGACTTCTACAACTTAACTTAACGCTTAATTCTTAACCAAGCATGTTAAACAAGTAAATTTAACCTATAATGCTGATAAATGTCATATCTAACCTAACTTAACAAGTGTCATCGACTTATAAAATTTTATTCAACTTTGACGTTTGACACTTACCTTGGATATTAGCCTTTTTGCTTGTCAATATTTTATCGCTCAGAAATTATAAATTCTTCACTATGGACTCTGACTAAAAATTATACAACAATAAAATGTGGCATAGACATAGAACATTGACAAAACATAAATCAATTAAAGATTTTTAAACTTTAACAATTCTTTTTAAATGCATGTTTTTTAATATAAACTATTATTAATTAAATTGCATGTTTTCTTTTTCTTGATATTAAATCATGAATATGAAGACTTTACATCTTCATGTTCGGATTACACACTTATACAAGGTACATCACTCACTTGACAGTGTTGTACTCTAACTTCTACACTTCATGATAGTATTCAGCAATCAATGGTGATCTTTAATTTTGTTTCTAAATATAACAGAACCTACACTATACACATTACCCTGCAATTTAACACCTCAGTGACCTGACCCCAAGGAAATACACTTGCTCTATCTTGTGTTTTTCCGACTGACTGTCTTGAGTTAAGCTACTCTTAATTAGTTTACCTCTAGTGTGTTTAGTAAGTCACTGACTTAGGACTACATTCAAGTCAGTGACGGACTTTGATTGATGGATGTTTGACGATGAATATTTGATGGGATGGAAGCACACGAATGAGATGTATGTACGTACAGGTAGTCAGTCTAAGTGGTTTAGGCCTTCTAGCGGATTTCCCCTAGGGAAAATCCTTTCTTTGCAGGCGGGGTACTGTAGCATAAATTAGTCGATTCACTAAAAACCGACTAATTCTAAAAAGTTGTCACCTCACTAAATTATAGGTACAACCCTAAATGTTCTGTAATGTCACAATGGAGGGAGAACGTCGCTCAGGACCTCCTTTATAAACGGCTGCACGCATAGGTTCTGCCCTTTTTACATCAAGCGCGCAGCCTACTAGATAAGTCCCCAGTTATTGGGTAAGTGAACTCCGCCATTGTGTTCTTTTGCTGCTAAATTTATGTCCCGGCAAGCCATATCTATTTGTAATCTTTGTGTCTATTTAACATGGCTGCCGGCAATGTATTCTGTATTTAATATTAATTAGCACCTAGCTATTCACTATGCACATGTGCTCTAATAGGTTATATGGTTCTCCGCATGGCATGCATCCTATTCTATTCTCTATAAACTAAATCATGCTCATCCATGCTGTATCATAAACCGGCGACGCGAGTCAACGGTCAATGAGAACCACGTGGCGATGTGACGCCACGCCTTGCCTTTAGTCTATAAACTATTCACCTATCAACTAATCACTGTAAACCACTGCGATGTGTGAGTACCCATCTTCCATCTTCTTCACTGCCTTGAGCTTGCCGCATCTAACGCATGGCTGGGACACGCACATCGTAGGGGCTTGCAGGAACCATCTTGGAGCTCAAGCGTCCCCTTGGCGCTGTTTCAGGGTTCCTAGCGCTGGCTAGCCAACTATGGCTGCTTCGCTCACGCTGCACTGTTCTGCTGCTCTGCTGTGCTCCCGCGCATCTACCAACGCGGTGAGAAGCACGCATCTGCACGGCCGCCCTGTCACGAGCCGCCTTTAAACTGTGACGCCTACGCGTCCGGCACCAAACGACGGCGTGGCCGTGTAGACAGCGGCCTGCCGCCGCTACCTACTGGCCGTCTGCGCTGCCGCTACCTGCCTACCACCAACGCAGCCTAGGGCTAGTTGCCCTGAGCCCGCTGCCCACCTGGTCGACCGCCCTGCCGCGCGTCCCTACCGACGCGTGAGGCCGCCTGACCCGGCCTACCTACCGTGCGTGGCGATCGCCCTGCCGCGCGTCCCTACCGACGCGTGAGGCCGCCTGACCCGGCCTACCTACCGTGCTTGGCGATCGCCCTGCCGCGCGTCCCTACCGACGCGTGAGGCCGCCAGACCCGGCCTACCTACCGTGCGTGGCGATCGACGACGTCTTCTGGTTGCTCAGGGCAGTACCGTTTTCCTACCTTCAGTGACAGTGCGTGACCTTAGACCCAAGAACCCCTATTTTGTATGTGTAGTGCTAAAGTAAATGGATAACTAAGTCTTACTTGTCTCATTTCTCTCCTACCACTAAAAGCACTACGCCACACACGAGGTTGATTCATTCTTGTCTCCTTTCCTTTTCTCTAGCGGAGCTATCCTGGTTTTGGACATAAGCAGTGTAGTTTTCACGTTGCGTCCATCGTCAGCACGCAGGTACGCCACTGTAGCATACCCGTAGTTGGAGGCGTCGGTGAAGCAATGTAGCTCGTACTCAATGTTCCTTTCGTTCACACAACTATGGAATCCTATGTAGCGGGGAAATGTACAATCCTTCACATCATACAATGTGGAAGAAATCTTTCCCCATTCGTCATGAAGGTCTGGAGACAGTGGTGTATCCCATTTGTAGCCTCTTCTCCATAGTTCTTGTAGAAAGAGTTTCACCGGTAATAAAAGTGGAGCTACAAATCCACATGGATCGTAGATTGAGGCTAACACTCTTAGTACTTGCCTCTTGTTAGTGACTTCACTTGGGTCAAGGATGTTATCTTTAAGATTTAGCCGCAGTGTGTCTTCTTCCTTGTTCCACACTAGGCCTAAAACCTTAGTTTCTTCTGTTAGTTTTGCTCTACTCTTCATCGGTATCTTCTCCATGAGCGCATAATCGTTTGACGTCCAATCTCTGATGTTCATGGATAGTTGTTTAAACAAATTTTTAGTTTCCTCAAAGATTTTGACAGCATCTTCAGTGGTGTTGGCACCTGTCACTAGATTGTCTACATAGCATTTGTCAGCTATGCTCCCTAGAAGATCTGGATTTGTGGTTGAAATGTGGTAGCGTATTACTGCATTACTGCATTTAGTAGAAATGGGCTAGAGATTATGCCGAATGGCACCCGGCAGAACCTCAGGTGTAGAATATTGTCATAGGTCAAGGGTTCCTCAATATTCTTCACCCATAGAAATCTGGTCACATCTCTATCTTCTGTCTGTAGGCCTACTTGCAGGAAGGCCTTCTCCACGTCTGCTAGAATTCCTATCTTATAAATTCTAAAGTTAACAAGTAAAGCTGTTAGATCTTGCAATAAGCAGGGTCCTCGATACAAACATTCATTTAAACTAAGATGATCTTTCGACTTTGCTGAAGCATCATACACAATACGTCCGCGTTTACCAGCTTGCTTGACTATATGGTGTGGTAAATAATGTATCGGAGGAGTTTTTTGACAAGTCGTATCAGATTCAGGTTCTACAATTTCGATTATGTTTGCTTGGATCTGTTCTTGTAAGATGTTGTTATATTCATCCAATGTAGCTTTGTCTGCTCGCAATAGTAAACCCTTCAGTCTGCCATATGCAGGGCCATAGTTCGTAGGTAAGTTTGGGTGTGATTGCGTCCAAGGCCACTTCATATAATATCTGCCATCTTGATATTTAATGGTGTTATTAAAATGTTGAACAACTTCTTCTTCTCTGGTTGCCTTAACGGAGTCGGTTATGCCAATGTTTTCTAAGGTCCACAAAAATTTAATATCCAAGTTTCGTAATGGTAGGTCTGGTTCGGAGTAGTGAGAAAACTCGCAACCACTCTGATGGTATGTTACTGCGGAGAGAGTAAATTCCCTTCCTTCTTGTTGTTCCAGGCGGCCTGATACTATCCATCCGAAATCCGTGTTGACTAGGTGAAGATGGTCATCAATCATAATTTTTTCATTCCTGATAAATGAGAAGTAATAGTCGTTGCCAATGAGAATATCTACGGCTTGGCCAGCTGATCCATCATCTGCCAATACATCTACCAGGTCCGAGTGGCTTACATTTGGTACTGCTATTCTATCAGTAATGTGAGGAACTATATTAACTCGGATTAACTTCTGGACTCCTCTTTTTGTTTCAATGGTGATATTAGCAGATGGGCTCAGGGTCTGAGCTGGTTTCTCTGATCCGAAGGTAAATATCATCAGCAGATGTTCTTCGTCCGGGGTAAGGTTTAAATGTTTTGCTAAGTTAGTTGTGATGTAACTCCTCTGACTACCTGAATCAAGCAGTACTCTGCACAGCGGTAGCTTGTTTTCGCTCAAAACTTGTACTGTTGCTGTCTGTAAAAAGGATGTTGAGTTAATGACATGCTTAGACATTGCAGTAGTTACTTGATCACTTGGCTTATCGTTACCCGCTCTGCTGTTCTTCGTTGGACACAAGGAGCGATTGTGAGAGCCTGCACAATGATAGCAACGTATCAATTTCCTACATTCTCTGGCCTGATGGCCCTTTCCAAAGCATTTAAAGCATCGTTCCTTTAGCTGGATCCTACTAGCTTGTATATCCTGGAATTTACCACACTCATCATTGTAGTGATCTTCATCACAGAATATGCAAGCGCGTTTTATCAGTTTGTTCGGGACTTTAGTATCTCTGTCTAACTTTCGTTTCCTATTCTTCTCATTGAAGCTGGCTGCGTCAGAGCTAAAGCTTCTTTGCTGACGTCGTTCATTAAACCTTTGTTTGGTTGGCTTGTCAGATGTCTTGACATACAAAGCTTCAGTTGATGTTGTGATAGGTGTGAATGGAGAGGTGGCGGCTGACAACTTGCTCTGTGATGACTCCATCGCTGTCAGCACCGTTCTGAGCACCTCTCGGGTGCCTGACACTGACTTCGCTCCAGTTAATCTCACATTGACTTCATATAAAATTCTCTCTGGAAACTTCTCCATTATTATAGATCTCAGGTGGTTACTTTCTACGTTTTCGCCCAGAGATTGTAATACGCGCAAGTGCCTTTCAATGTTGTCTAGGCTTCGAAGAGCCTCCTCTGCTTTGTCAGAGCACTTGAGCATATTAGTGATTTCCTTGTAGTGGGCATCAACCACCCTGTCTTTAGAACCGTACCTGGTCTTCAGAGTATCTACGGCTATGAAGTAGTTCTCGTTAGTAACTGGAAGACCTTCTACTGTTTCGCGAGCTCTGCCTTCCAAGGAACTTACTAGGTAGGCCATCTTATCTACGTTGCGGAGAGTTTTACTGCCTATATTAGATTCGAATTTGTCCCAAAACTCTGTGAAACGCAGTATGTCGCCGCTAAACTTCGTAGGTTCCAGCTTTGGTAATCTTGTCGTTGAACCAGGTGCGGGCATTTCTTGGTTTGGAGTCGCCTTTTCCTGTAGGCAACGTTCGTATATTGTCATATTGGTAAGTGTGGCTTCAGCTTCCATCTGTACTTGGAAACCCTCACTTAGCAGGTTGACGGACGCTTCGCTCGTAGCCACAGGTGTCAGGCGGTTTGCTTCTTTATCATACAACTCAATGAGCTGCCTGAGACGAAGCGTGGCCCTGACGAAATCAATTTCATGCACTCCCTCTGTCACGTCCGAGATTTGGGCAAGCAGTTCGCGCGCCTCTATGTGGCCTTTTGACAGGGCGTCAAGGCGCTTCTGTACTTGTAGTAAAAGTATTGCTTCCATGGTGGCGCCGACTGCAAGTCAACATACGAAAAGATTATAACTAGGATGATCCTGGGTCAACACTTCCTTACTTACTTACTTATTTCACATCACATTGTTAGATTCAAGTTAGATTCGACCTGCGTCACACTTACTTTCAAGTTTTCGGCGGCTGACTAGGAAACAACGAATTTCACGTACAAGCACCAATGAAACTTATTATTAAATCACGATAACGTAAATAAACTTAAGCAATACACTTTTTAATACCCTTGCGATCTTTATCACTGTGTTTTTACCTTTATTCAGAGCACTAATTCTAGAAATAACTTTAAATAACCGGCATTAAATTTGATTTTACACAACAAACAAACAAGTGGGTACAAGAGAAGAAAAATAAATTTATTGGTAAAAGTAAAAAGTTAGTTTCCTATGTGTTGACGAAAGGAAATGGACTGTATGGGATTCTATGAGGTGAGGTGGAATAAAACTAAAGAATGGCAATAAAAATCTAATATGCAAGCAGAAGTATTCTCAACAACGTGGTGAAGCAAAGACAACTGACAAAACACCTTTTTAAACAAAATAACATCAAAAATAGACAAACATAAAATACCAAGGAGATTGTCAACATTCCACCCCCTTGTGCATGATAGTGCACAAAATAATGTAATGGGTCTCCTATGTGGAAATCTTGACAACCCTCTTGGTAGGCCGACGAAGTATGCCACCTGAGGTGGCTACGTCCACCACTCTAATTACTCCATCTTTGCCGGGAAAAGTTCCAAAAACACGGCCTCGTGGCCAAGTTCCTCTCGGCATATTCTCATCCACGATGAATACAATGTCACCAATTTTCAAAGCTGGTTCTCTGCTGTCCCCGACCTGCCGTGGTTGCATAGTGGGCAGAATCTCTCTAACCCAGCGATGCCAAAAATGATCAGCCATTCTTAAAGCTTTTCGCCAGTCCGCTCTTCTTAATAAATCCCTGTCGTCTAGAGTCGAAGGTAGAACTTGATTAGATGACGTGCCGAGCAAAAAATGAAATGGAGTTAATGTCTCTTGGTCCTCATGACAAACCGAAACGTGACTCAGAGGTCTAGAGTTGATAATCGCTTCGGCTTCTAACAAGAGAGTTATAAGGACCTCTTCCTTGGGGGCTTTTTCTTCCAAAATGGCATTTAGAGCCACCTTCACGCTGCGCACCAACCTCTCCCAACATCCACCAAAGAATGGTGCGGCGGGAGGAATAAACTTCCATTTTATTCCTCTATTGGCAGCAAAATTTTCGACTTCAGGTTGGTAAAATTCACGAAGAATTCGGTTCGCACCAACAAAACACGTGCCATTGTCCGAATATATTGTGTCAGGAGTTCCTCTTCTTGCAACAAAGCGACGCAAAGTCATAATTGCAGAATCAGCAGAGAGGGAATGCACCAGCTCCAAATGGATGGCTCTGGAAGTCATACAGGTGAAAAGGGCAACGTAACGTTTTTCTCTTCTTCGGCCAATTGCAGTAGAGATGGGGCCAAAATAATCCAAGCCCGTAAATGTAAAAGGACGGCGATGGTGAGCAAGCCTTTGTGCCGGGAGATCTCCTGTCTTTGGATTCATTGGTTTTGTTTTCCTTATCTTGCAGAACAAACATTGGCTAGCTACACTCCGGACGATGCTGCGAATTCGAAGAATCCAATACTTTTGTCTCAACTCATTAATGACCATCTCATTATTGGCATGACCAGCTCTGCGGTGAAAACATTGCACCAACAAACGGACGACATGGTGACGACCATCTAACAGTATCGGGCGCTTCACATCGGAGCTGACATTTTCGACGGCTCTAATTCTTCCGACCAATCTTAACAAACCGTCTTCTCCCATCATTGGTGAAAGCTTTAACAAGCGGCTAGACTTAGGTATCGTTTCGTCTCGATCGATGCACTGAATTTCTTCGGCAAACGCTTCTGCCTGTAAGCGTTGCAGGATATGCCTTTCTGCGGATTCCATTAACTCAGCTGACAAAGGCAATAATAGAGTGGTGGACGCAGGTAAACTTGCACAATGGCGGTCTCTAACATCGGTGTTAGGGACAGTAAGTCTAGTACGGTCCAAAAACGAACGGAATTTGGCCGCAGCCTGCAAAACGCGAGCAGTAGCACGGAGCAAACGAAGCCAGTCACTGAAACGACTGAAATTTACTGTCGCAACCAGATGAGCAACCAAAAGCGCAGGAGAACGTTTACACTCTTCCTGAACCATCGGCTGGCCAGCTGGTTCTATAGGCCAATCTTCCGGGGCCTCTAAAAGAAATGAAGGACCCGAAAACCATCGATGGTTGGGATTCAGGTGCAGAGGCTTTATACGAGTGGCATCGTCAGCGACATTCAAGTCGGTTGGGACCCATCGCCAATCTTGAACGCATGAATTTTCGGTTATTTCCCCGACTCTATGAGCCACAAACGGCTTGAATGTTCGTGCATCACTCCTCAGCCAACCAAGAACGGTTCTCGAATCCGTCCACAGATATGTGCGCATGGGCTTCTTTTTGTGACAATCTTTGATTGTGACAGCAAGGCGAGAAGCAATCAAAGCAGCTTGCAACTCTAAGCGTGGAATTGATGTTGGTTTTAATGGCGAAACTCTCGCCTTACTGGCAATAAGGGCGAGTTTGACGATGCCGTTAGCATACGTAAAACGCCAAAAAGCAACACAGGCATAGGCAAGCTCGCTCGCATCAGCAAACACATGCAGTTCCCTGTATAAAGGTTCACCATTTTCATTAGCGTACCAGCGTGGAATACTAAAAAATGATACTTCAACGAGCTCTTCTAACCATTCACTCCACCTCATAACCTCTGAGGGTGGAAATGGTGTGTCCCAGTCAATATTCTTTCTCCAGGCCTCCTGGAGCAGAATTCGGCCCTTAACAACGATTGGCCCAAGTAATCCCAACGGATCATAGATTTTCATAAGATGAGACAACGCTTTTCGCTTATTTAAAGAGCCTTGAAACCTACAGCTTTCTAAACCGGTCCTAAAACCTATAGTATCTGATAAAGGATCCCATGAAACGCCTAAGACATTATTTATAATAGTGGAATTATTACCAAGTTTCACTTTAGTCGGTGGTGCGGCATGAAATTCTTTTGGAATAAGACGTAACGCTTCCTGATTATTAGAGATCCAGCCACGCATTTCGAAACACGCTGTAATATTAAAAAAATATTATATTGTATGTATGTAAGAGTGTGAGTGATATTATTTATAAATGTGTGTGTACTCCAAATAAAAATAAAAGTTGATGTAAGAAATTCGGGCGCCTGGAGTGCACACAAAACTATGCCAAAGATAGACTTACCTGCGGGAGCTTGAGACTTTTAATCTTCAAGCGGGAAGGTATCAATAAAAATCGAGCATGAAAATTATAGAGCGATTTTATTACCCGAAGGCTGCTGGTAGAAATATACAAGAGAATTCCTTCCTTTTATATATAACTAAAACTAAAATGGAACAATCTTTTAAGACCTGTCATTATTGCACTTTATAAAATAGGTGATCTACGTTATATGTATCACAAACCATACCAAATTCCGTCGATTATGTTATCTACCTAAAGATTAACGCTCATCTTGGTGATATGCATTTCCGCTGGGATGCCAAAGGCGGTCCATGATATATATTGGTAGGGGCGAGCGTCTAAAATTTTAAGTAGTAGAAAAAAAACGCCTTGTGGCTGAAAACAAACATGAATAATCGTTAGCTGATATTCAGCGTTGGTAAAAACAATGGGGGACCGAGGTGGTTGCGACCAAAAACAATTAAACTCACCGTTTCTTCCAAAATATCATAATGTGGTCATCAGTAGATGAATGAATCCAGACAAATAAGAACTTAATCAAGTTAAAAGATCCTGAAACAATTAAATATCGAAACTATTAGCGTCTGCTATCAATATGGCCATGACAACGCGGAACGGATCGAAATCACGAAAAAATTTCACTTACTATAAAAAATATGAGCTATCCAATTAGGATGCTGACAAGGGCAATCGGCTACCACATAATTGGAATTAGATGCCGCCCATCTGAAGTAAAACTTCAAGATTTATATCGGCGCTGAAATTACGCCATTCTGTCCAAAAGCTATAGGTCGAAAAGTGACAAATGTCAAAGTCAACTTGCCAGCCTCAAAAAGAAAAAGCCAGTGTGACCACTTCACGATTCTAAATCAACCAAAAAATGAATTCTTATATGGCAACACCACCGTGGTGCCTACAAATTAAATCAAACAATACGTATCATGTAACAGGCTTAAAAGACTCGTTACATTACATCCCTTCCCGAAAATAAAAGAAAGGAACTTTCTTTTATTAGAAAGAAATCTTCAACCAAATAAACCAGTCTTAACAACTTTCTAATTCCAAAAAAGAAAAGAATCATAAAAGATTCAAAGTGTAAATTAATTCTGAAATGTCAAACGACAAAGTCTCAATAATTTAAAAGAAAAAATGACAAAAAGTCAAAAACGAAATCTGTGAAAAACAAAAAAAATATAAGTTATAAAAACTCGTTAAATGAAACGAAGAGAGAAATCTCTTAGCGCTCCCAAACTCCAAAACAGTACAGTTAGGCACTATAGCCACTGACTAAAAATTTCAAACAAATTCGAACAATTTACCAATACAAATCTCAATTTTTAGTGCAGTTAGGCACCTTCGCCACTGACTAAAAATTTCAAACCACTTGGAACAGTACAACCTTGAGTACAGTTAGGCACTATCGCCACTGACTACCACGTCAACCGCTTCCAACTCTACCATCTCTATGAGTGCAGTTAGGCTCTATCGCCACTGACTAACTCCGTATCCAACAATCAAAAAAAATTTTAAACTCCAAACAAAAGTTTTTAAATAAAGCTGAAAGACCTTATTTAAAATATTGTTACAGGCACAACCTGCAACAAGACAAAGGAAAGCGTATTGTGATCGGCTCATCACCACCGAATTCCCGAGCACAATAGCTGTAAAAGAATGTGAATGCTGTGACTGGCTCAACACTACCAATCTCCCAAACACAGACAGACACAAAAAACATTGAGATCTCAAATGAGAAATCTCAATACCAAAAAAGGCGAAAGCCAAAGTTTCACAATGCGATCGGCACAACACCACCGAACTTCCGAACGCAAAGAAAAAAGAATGACGAAAGTCAAAAAAAAATATCCGCATTGTGATTGGAACAACAATGTCCAACACAATGGGAAAAAATATGGCCGGGGCCAAAATCCCACATTGTGATCGGCACTACACCACCGACTTTCCGAGCACAATGGAAAAAGAGTCGAAATCAAGGTCAAAAGCTACACCAAGATCCAAAAAATAATAAGGCATTTTGTAACAAAGGTTACAGAATGACCCTAAAAACAAAAGTCCAGAATGAACTCGTTACTAACAAAGTCAAATCCGATCAATAAACAGAATGAAACTCTAGTAAAAATGAGAAACAATTCTGTCAAAGAACAGCACAAAATAGATTAAAAAATCGATTACTATTTATGACGAAGAGAAAATAGAATGATTTTGTACGTCCGGGCGACTAGAGCGGCCCATTTTTAAAGAAAAAAAATTACAAAAACTTGAAATTTAATTTAAGTTTTTAATTCTCAAGATAGAAATTACCTGAACTGTAGGGTTATACAAGATCCTAATAAAATATAAACAGGTAAAAGGTTACCCTTAAAAAGAAAAATAAGATCTTTAAACAATCCAACAAAACCAAACAAAACATAAAATAAGATCCTTCGATGTGAAAAACATTTGGTGTGAAAAAATTGTATTAAATTAACCAGAATGACCTAAGTTTTATTTTAGAGTGTTTTCAAATTCAATAAATTAATAAGAAGTTACCTGACATACATCTTTCAAACCGCCGATATCCTACCATCCATCCCCTCATACATCACACTGTCAAAAGCGGCCTTCAAACAAAATTATCAAAATCAAGACTAACACTTGGAAACCAAATTAAAATTTAATAATATCTTTAACATGATAACGCCCTACTGTACCCTTATTTAATTCTTTCAAAACATAAACGTTATCAGAAACTTTTTCAGTTATTCTACACTTTAAAAACTTAGGTGCAAGTTTAGCCGAAAAATAAGCAGGAGCATGAGATTGAACGAAACTTCTTCTCCACACCATATCACCCACATCAAAAGAAATGACTTTCCGACCCTTATTATAATAAGCGGCATTTCGCTTATACCCCTTTAACAAGTAAGCTTGAACTTTAACAAAAATATCACTAAGTGAATTAAGAGAAACTGCATAAGCGTTTCTAATTGAAATTTCTAGTTGAGATAAGTTATCAACAGAACTACTAAAGTGATGTTATGACGCATCAAGAATAAGCTCCCTACCAAACATAAGAAAGTTAGGTGTAAACTCTGTAGCGAGGTTTACACTACTATTTAAAGCTAATTGAACATTGGGTAAATAACTAGACCAAGTTCTATGATCATCTCTAACAAAACACGATATGCAGGTTTCGACCGTTTTATTATATCTCTCAACAGGATTATTTTGAGGTGTATACAAAGTATTATAAAATATTTTGGTTATATTAAAACCTTTCAAAAAATCTACAAAATGTTTTGAAGTAAATTGAGTTCCATTGTCACAAACTAATATTTTTGGACAACCAAATTTTAGAAATATTTCCTTTTCAAAATGTTTACAGATTACTCTAGTGGTGGCATTAATCAAACCAGCAATATTTAGTGAAAACATCTACAACCGAAAGTATGAATCTATAATGTTTACAGATTACTCTAGTGGTGGCATTAATCAAACCAGCAATATTTAGTGAAAACATCTACAACCGAAAGTATGAATCTATGACCAGAATAAGTTTTGGGTAATATCCCTATAATATCAACAGAGAGCATAAGCATCAACAGCAGCCTCCTTACCTGGATCCTCCAATTGTGGGCACTGAACTCCCTTGTCCATGCTTAACACGTACAAAGAACAACAAGACTGAAAAGCAACAATGCCAATAGGGCAAAGTTAAAAAAACAAATTGTAAAAGTAAAAGGTTTGAAGTTAAGTATGAAAGTCAATGTGGTATTTTTGTGAAGAATTACTAAGTTGATTTTAACGTTTTAAAAGTGCAATAATCACTTACAAGCAGCTTAAATCTAGATAAATTAAATGTACATTATTGTACTTAACAATCAGATTAAATTACTTAGGTACTTATTGTATGTTAAACATAGTTTTCAAAATAACTTTACTGTTGAGAACAACAAAACGCAGTCAAAGCTATACATTTCTGTTGGTTTTGCTAAGGAAAAAAACATGTTATTAAAACAAACAGGTCAAAAAACAAAATTATCAATTGTAAAAACTAGACATTGTTTACAAAAGATCAACCAAAGTAAATAACTCATGAGTCAAACAATTAAGTTACAAAAAGTCATGAAATTAACAATGCACAAACAAATCATTGTAAACAATAGACTCATCAGTTAAAAGGCTAATTAATTAATAGTGCAATAATGACAGTATATAGGTACCAGACAAACCTACTTCAAGTCCCTGTTCGCTGAGCGACAATTGTAATATTAAAAAAATAATATTTAATGTATGTAAGAGTGTGAGTGATATTATTTATAAATGTGTGTGTACTCCAAATAAAAATATAAGTTGATGTAAGAAATTCGGGCGCCTGGAGTGCACACAAAACTATGCCAAAGATAGACTTACCTGCGGGAGCTTGAGACTTTTAATCTTCAAGCGGGAAGGTATCAATAAAAATCGAGCATGAAAATTATAGAGCGATTTTATTACCCGAAGGCTGCTGGTAGAAATATACAAGAGAATTCCTTCCTTTTATATATAACTAAAACTAAAATGGAACAATCTTTTAAGACCTGTCATTATTGCACTTTATAAAATAGGTGATCTACGTTATATGTATCACAAACCATACCAAATTCCGTCGATTATGTTATCTACCTAAAGATTAACGCTCATCTTGGTGATATGCATTTCCGCTGGGATGCCAAAGGCGGTCCATGATATATATTGGTAGGGGCGAGCGTCTAAAATTTTAAGTAGTAGAAAAAAAACGCCTTGTGGCTGAAAACAAACATGAATAATCGTTAGCTGATATTCAGCGTTGGTAAAAACAATGGGGGACCGAGGTGGTTGCGACCAAAAACAATTAAACTCACCGTTTCTTCCAAAATATCAAAATGTGGTCATCAGTAGATGAATGAATCCAGACAAATAAGAACTTAATCAAGTTAAAAGATCCTGAAACAATTAAATATCGAAACTATTAGCGTCTGCTATCAATATAGCCATGACAACGCGGAACGGATCGAAATCACGAAAAAAATTCACTTACCATAAAAAATATGAGCTATCCAATTAGGATGCTGACAAGGGCAATCGGCTACCACATAATTGGGATTAGATGCCGCCCATCTGAAGTAAAACTTCAAGATTTATATCGGCGCTGAAATTACGCCATTCTGTCCAAAAGCTATAGGTCGAAAAGTGACAAATGTCAAAGTCAACTTGCCAGCCTCAAAAAGAAAAAGCCAGTGTGACCACTTCACGATTCTAAATCAACCAAAAAATGAATTCTTATATGGCAACACCACCGTGGTGCCTACAAATTAAATCAAACAATACGTATCATGTAACAGGCTTAAAAGACTCGTTACAACGCGTTACGATGGATAGTGACTATATCAGATGACAGCCGTGCAGCCTTGGTGACGTCGTCCACACTATCAAGATAGTCGTCCATATAACAACTATAAACACTAGCGTTGGCTGCTTCTGGATACAAATCTTGATGAGACCTGGCATTTTTGTTTTTAATGTACAGAGCAGTAAATGGACTGGACGATGCTCCAAAGATAACAGCAGTCATTCGATACTCTTTTATAGGCTTTGTATTTTTGTATTGAACATCACGCCAAAGAAACCGTAATGCGTCCCTTTCCTGCTCTCGAATTCGTATTTGAGGAAACATTTCCTTAATGTCAGCAGACATTGCGACACGGCCCTCTCTGAATCTAAAAAGAATACCATAATAAGCAAGGAATTCAAAGACACTCCTTGATTCTTAGCGGCCGCATCGTGAACAACCCGAAGCTTACGCTTTTGTGGATGATACACGCCAAAATGTGGCAAGTACCACCTAATCCTCGTACTTGAATTAGAACTAGAAACTGCTCCAGGACGATTTGTTGTCGAAAAAGGCGCAGTTTGTTTAGAACACCCTGAATTGAGACTGATTATATTATTATGATTTTCTTGACCACTAAAATTACGATAGTAAGTGGTGGGATCACACTCCTCTGCATATCCCTTAGCAAGCATATTATCAATAAACTGTTTATAATGACCAGCAAACTCTGGTTCTCGGAGCATGCGTCTCTCTAGACTCAAGAAACGTGAGAGAGCTTGAGGATAGCTGTCGGGAATAGAATGAATGTCATCTCGCCATGGGAGTCCTACTACGTACCTACCAGTTGTCAAACGTGAAGTGGTCGCGTCTAAAATCTCAATAGCACGCAAATCCTGCTTACTATGAAGAGTCTCACGCTTGGAAATACCAAGTGAATCAAGTTTGTACTGCTCTTTTATGAGAAGTTCTAAACGTTCGTATTCCGATAATTCAGCTTGGTCTAACTGACAGTGGTTAATAAATTCGACTGGTTTTGTTTTACTAGAAGCTACTCCATACAATGTCCAACCCAACAAAGTGCGACAGGTGACAGGCTCATTGCGGCGCCCAGTGCGGACCTCGTGAGTTATCGATAGATGCCAGTGCTCAGCGCCGATAAGCACGGTCGGTGTAGCGTCACTATAAACTAGAAAATGAGCTAAGTCTTTTAAATGGTTGTAAGATTCAACTATTTGGTTGGACAGTGTCTGTTTGCCTAAATTTAGTGCTTGCATAGCCCCAGCACGACTAACTAAGTATTTGTTATTTTCATGTTTACCCTGTATGTAAAAATTAACATATGAAATGTTTGTACTTTTCTGTAAACCACCGACACCGTTGATAGTTATAAGTTCTTGCGGTCCTGATAACCCTATACGAGCAGCCACGTTTGAGTCAATCAATGTCGCTGTACTTCCATCGTCAAGAAGAGCGTATGTTTCATAATCGCCAGCTGGACCAGACACAACAACTGGTACCATTTTTAAAAACGCATTGGTTTGTGATGACATCTTGAAATGTTCATGGATGCCTGTATTAGAAACCGTTACCTTTTCTTCCATTGGCTGGAGCGCGAGCGGGACGGCTGATGAAGGTGACGTGCACGGAACGTCACTAAGAGACGCAGCTGCACACACAGTGTTGTTAAACGACTGTTTGTCGGTTGCAGGCGATGACGTTAACGTATCCTGCCTACCATGTAAAAGAGGATGGTGGCGAAAAGAACAACCGTCGACCCCACAAGGATTTACTTTGCAAGATTTCCATTGATGAGAAACACGCCTAAGACATCTGTAACAAATCTTGTTCTCGCGTAGCCAACGCCATCTTTCGTCAACTGACAAAGACTTTATTTCGTCGCAGTTTTTAACGTTGTGGTTTTTTTTACAATAAACACATTCGGTTTTATCGTTACTTTTAGTTTTATTGTGTGACACAGAATGAATGTTCTCGCGTTTTAATGGTTTATTGACAGACTGAATCACGTGCGATTGATGTGTAGCTTGCGAAAGACTTAAGTCAGGAGACAAAGCAAACTTAATATAACGCTCATGTTCACGAGTTAAATATTCTGACAAAACCTCTAATTTTGATAACAGAGGGTTTGGTACCTCTGACGCATAGTCAGACCATCTCATTTTCATCATAGGGTTTAATTTACCTAGTATAATGTGAAAAAGTTCTGGTGAGTGTAAATAGTCACGATGATTGAGTAATTTTATCGTAGAAAGACTATTTCTGACTCTATTCGCAATAGTACCTATTTCTTTGAGGTCATTACCGAGCCGTGGCAGTTGTTTCAACACTTGTACCTCACCGAAGACAATCATCTCAGGGCACGCAAAGCTTCGCTCGAGGGCGCGCATGATCTCCTCCGGGTCCTCTGCAGAGATAAGCAGCGACGCGACGGACTCGCGCGCGGCCCCACGGAGCGCGCTTTGTAAGCGCGCAACATTCTCTGCGGGGGTGTATGAGGGTTTAGTAGTGTCAAAAAGTTTTCTAAATTGTAGCCACTGAGACGCATTACCAGTAAATGCGAAAAGCTCTATTTTTGATTTTTGTGTTTTATTCTGTGCGATAGCCAAAGACTTCGCTGCAGCGGCAGTGTCTGCGACTGCTTGTAAAAGCAAGGTAGAAAACTTATTATTACATACAGGTATATCGTGGCGCTGTTCCTCCAAGCCCATTAAGAGGGTGGCAACACCGTGGCGGCCAGCCCGGGCACTTGGGGAACGAAACCTGCCTGATTATCGAGGTTTACTTGAGTTGTAGAAATACTTCTTACCCATTCTTGCGTTCGTTTTTGACTCGTAGTACTTCGCCTACTTTTACCTTCGACCTCCGCTTCAATTTGTTCAATCTCCGCGCGGTACTCGGCCTCCTCCACTTCCGCGAGCTGCTGCTGTAGCACGGCCTGCTGCTGCGCTTCAGCGAGTGCCTTCATGTTTTCGAACTGGCGGCGCTTGTACGCGGCTTCCGCGGCGGCCTTGCGTGCTTTCAGCATGGTGGATGAAGCGCTAGAATTAGTCTGCACAGAGCGCATGCTGCTTGCATCGTCACCGGCACTAACTCTAGACGCTACGGGCTCGTGAATGGAAGTTGAAGGTTCTACAGGTGAATGACGGGCGATACTATGAGATGACATTGCCAAGGCTTTGGTTTTACTACGCGTGTTCATGTGGTAATGGTATGGTAAAAATGGTACTTACCGATGTGAAAATGACAAAATGTAAGTATATGAAATAAATCCGTCGAAGGACCAAAATGTTGACGAAAGGAAATGGACTGTATGGGATTCTATGAGGTGAGGTGGAATAAAACTAAAGAATGGCAATAAAAATCTAATATGCAAGCAGAAGTATTCTCAACAACGTGGTGAAGCAAAGACAACTGACAAAACACCTTTTTTAACAAAATAACATCAAAAATAGACAAACATAAAATACCAAGGAGATTGTCAACACTATGTCTGCTACAGGTTCTTTCACATCGGTTTCCTTTGAGCCAATCACGTACGAATACCTTTCTTGACACCGCAAAATGTCAAACACTAACCAATAGAAACGCTTTGTTCTCATTTACGCTTTGTTCCCATACGAACGATAAACGGTGAACGGAAAAACAACAAGACAGTTCCACATTAGTGTTGCCACTAAAAAACACAACATTGAATCGAGTCGATTAAGTCGATCGATTATTTATTTATTTATGTACACAAAATACATAACAGGACATTACATAAATAAAACTAATACAATACCAACTAATAAATTAATAACAACAAACACTAACGATAACTACACTACTGCTTGGATTAATACTAGGTACCGATTTAAGGATTCGATTTATTGTATCGAACTGTTTATACAATCGTAAAAGCTCGTAAATTATCAAGGGAGAGAGAGAGAGAGACAGTAGGTACAATGTTTCCCCCCCTTTTTTTTTTAATTTCTCTGTGCTGTAGGTAACATCTGCCGTCGTTCATTAAACAATAATTTCATACAATCATACATTCATCACGTATCTCACACAGTACATACGATAACAAATCTTATGTCAGCTCTAAGTATCTATCTACCTCATCTTTTAGGCGACATCAAAGAGCAATCATGATAGCACGTCGTTTTCTTTCTAGTGCCCACCAATCTCTTTAGCTCTAGTGATGCCACGTCGTTCTCTTTCTAGTGACCATCGGCCCTAAATACCTAACTCATGTGATGTCACGTCGTTTTCTTTCTAGTGCCCACCACCTCAATAGCTCAAGCGATGTCACGTCGTTTTCTTTCTAGTGACCATCGGCCCTAAATACCTAACTCATGTGATGTCACGTCGTTTTCTTTCTAGTGACCGGTGCCTCTAGATCAGAGGTTCCCAAGCCCTTTTTTTTTTTTTTTTTTTTTTTTCTTCACGACCTCGTGGACCTCTCGGGGGTCCATCTGGACCACTTTGGGAATCACTGCTCCTGATGGAGATAAGGAGAGGGAACTCGTTCCTCAGCACCACATTCTCACAGTTGTACATAAAGTCATAGTTGGGTTAGGTACCTACCTTATCTTACTGATTAGTAACTTAGGGAGATTTCATGCTCATGGGTTTCTAGTCATACTATGCTTCGCCTGTAGGAGTTCCTGGGTTCATATCCCAGCATCTCCACCATTTTGTCGTGACGTTTGCCTTATCAGGTTCTAGAACCTCAGGTGCTGATACTTACACGACAAATTGACTCAGGGGGGTATATCGAGAAGTTCACATTTTTTCTTTATGATATGATTCTGGTGCCACTAACCTGCCCGAGAGCCACGCAAGTGGTATGTTCGTCTCATCGTGGAAAGGCTAGTCACCATCATCGTTCATATATACACACATTCGAGACTAAGGGTCCTTTAAGGGGGACCCCCCCCCTGGGGGGCCCCACAGGCCTCCATACCTCCCCTCACAGCCTGCCTCTACCTCCGAATAGCTATCACATACACCATATACACCCCCAGTTAACTCTTATCAACTTTGTGCAACTCACCAGAGGGGCCAGCTCAATCTTTTGGTTACCTCTTCTTGTAATTTCCTCCGCTCGCCCTCCGCGTGCCGTTCACTCACACACTCACCCACGATCCTCTTGTGTCCTACATAACCTCTTTGTTTTTATTATCTCTCTAAAATCTACCCTACCCTCTCAACTGACATTTTTTTCATATTCATCGACAAGCAGATGATACCAGCAATAATAATCATTCGATTTACTCACATTTCGTTTGGATAATCGCATCTTTCGCGACAAATACACACATATTCAAAAAAGAACTATGTCCAGCATGGGGAAAAACCTGCCAATTCTGCAAGGGCCGCAACCATACTGAAAAAGTCTGTAGGAAGAAGAAGATCAAAGAAATTAAAGAACAACCAAATGAAAGTATGCGAGAAACTACAGATTCCGATACTGATATGGACTCTGAAGCAACATTTATAAAAAGAATAGTGGAAGATCCCAGTAAACATCTTGCACATTGCAAAGTTTTGTTCAAAAATGGACAAAATTGGAAGGAAACCACATGTTTACTAGATACTGCGGCAGACGAATCACTTATTGGACTCCGGAATGTTGAAAGGATGCTGGGAGAAGAAACAGTAAAGAATAAAATGAGGCCATCAAAGAAAAGCTTATTCAGTTTCAGTGGACACAACATTATCATTGACGGAGAAATAGACATTGTTCTCAAAGTGAAAGTAGCAGGACATACTTCTAAATACAAAGTTACCTTTCAAATTGTACATACTCCACACATCCCTCTACTCTCCTGTAAGACTTGCCTTGAGATGGGTCTTGTGAAATTTTGTAAAGAGGTCTCTTGCATCTATGCAAAGGAAACACACAACCTATTAGACAAATATAAGTCGGTATTTGAAGGCAGGGGAAGTTTTTCAGGTCAAGTCAATTTGGAAGTGAATCCTACAGTCACTCCAGTCATCCAGAAGGCTCGACGGGTTCCGGTAGCACTCCGGACGAAGCTGCAAGAAGAACTGAAAAGGTTAGAAGAGGAAGGCATAGTGACTAAAGAAGAAAATCATACAAACTGGGTAAGCAATATATTAGTTGTTGAAAAGAAAAATAAATTTAGAATTTGTTTGGATCCAATTCCACTAAATAGAGCTATTTTGAGACCTCGTTATCAATTCACAACAGTAGAAAAGAAAAAAGAAAGAAAGAAAAAGAGAAATTTTACCAGAACTAGGCAAAGCTAAGGTATTTTCCACTTTTGATGTTAAAAAAGGATTTTGGCACTTAAATCTTTCTGAGGAAAGTAGCAAATGGACCACATTCTGGACTCCTTTTGGGAAATATCAATGGAAAGTACTTCCATTTGGTATTTCTTCTTTTTTTTTTTTTTTTTTTTTATTTAGCCCGTATTGTCCCACTCCTGAGCAAAGGCCTCCCCCCATTCCTTCCACTTCTTACGATGGTGTGCTTCATCTTGCCAGTTGGTGAGAAAGCCATCCAAGGCGTCCCGCCATCTTCTCCTCGGTCTACCGCGACCCCGTCTAGCTGTGTTAGGGCTCCATTCTTGCGATATTCGGGCCCACAGCTGCGGCGGCATCCCGCAGACATGGCCCGCCCAGTCCCATTTCAGTCTTGCAGCTTTATAAGCTACGTCTGCAATTTGCGTTCTGGAGCGCAGTGTGGTGTTTTTAATGCGGTCAGTTAATTTTACATTCAAAATGCTGCGCTCCATCGCTCGTTGGCAAACCTTGAGTTTGGACTTCTGGATGTTAGTCAAAGAAAATTTCTTCTTCACCTGACTATTTCCAAATGAAAATGAGTGAAGTTATCCAAGGTCTTAAAGGTGTAGAAGCATTGGTAGATGATCTGCTAGTCTATGGTATAGGTGATAGTATGGACCTAGCAATAGAGAACCACAACAAAAATTTAGAACACCTTCTACAAAGGTTATTAAAATATAATTGTAAACTAAACAATAGTAATACCAATTTGTTATGTACTTTAGGGTTCGATTTGTTATGGCGAGTAGTTAGCACAAGGAAACAAGCGTCTGTCTTCGAAGGTGTTTATTGGCAACTAACTTAAAAATATTATAACATCATATTGAATGCGGTCGGGCGGCCAGCTCCTACTACTATATAGAAACGTGGACTGTATGTTTGTTTGTTCTTCTAACTAGACCTATTGAAATGAGCTTCAACATAAGCCGCCCACCAAAGGACTATATGAGTCCTTTCAAATAAACTATACATATGTAATTAACGTTATACATGCAAAATTATCAAATTGTAAATGATCGAACTATTCCGGGTTACTATCGATTGGCAGGGGACAGAGTTTGGTCACAGTTCTCTTTACAATACTGTCACCGCTTTTGACACTATAAACTCTTGTGCACCCATCTGGTCCTGGATGTTTGCTTACTATACGTCCCAGTAACCACTTCCCTGGTGGAAGGTTCTCCTGCTTGATCAATACAATATTGCCGACTTCAAACTCTTTTCCTCGTTTAAGCCATTTTGGTCGTTGTTGTAATCTAGATAAATATTCCTCTTGCCATCTAGACCAAAAATCATGCAATAACTTTTGGACAAATTGCCATCGTGATAACGTGTTCACCTTTAAGTTTTGTAAATTAGGGCTAGGTATGACAATGGGTGCCTCTCCAATTAAAAAGTGCCCAGGTGTTAATGGCTCGATATTTACATTATCCAAATGATCTTGGGGACACAACGGTCTCGAGTTCAAGCAAGCCTCTATTTCACACAGTACTGTCGACATCTCCTCGAAAGTTAAATTGCTGGTCAGTATCCGTTTTAAGTGATATTTCGTAGATTTTACTCCTGCCTCCCAGAGGCCACCGAAGTTTGGGCTGTATGCAGGAATAAAATGCCATTGCGTGCCATCAGATGCAAGCGTGTCTGCGATTGGTCCAGAGAACTCTAAGCTTGCCTCCTTCCACATGGCTACCAGCTCTTTATTTGCTCCGATGAAGTTCCTCCCCTGGTCACTCCATAAATGTGCGCACTTGCCTCTTCTCGCACAGAATCTTTTATAAGCACCGATGAACGCCTCTGACGTCATATCTCCAACTAACTCCAAATGGATGGCCTTGGTAGCCATACATATGAAGATAGATATGTACGCCTTGTGTGCCTTGACTCCTCGTCCCTTGCTCCAAAGAACTTGTAATGGTCCAGCAAAGTCTACACCAGAATGCAGAAACGGTCGAGCTGGTGTCACACGTACCTTCGGCAAATCACCCATTACTTGCGTTCTTGCAGTCGCATTCTGTTTAGCACACACTAAGCATCGGTGAACGTATTGTTTGACTTGTCCTTTGGCTCGCGTTATCCAATACTTAGACCGCAAAAAAATCAACATTAGTTGGATTCCTCCGTGTAGGGTTCTTAAATGTGCATCGGCAATAATCAAAGGAGTAAGTTGGTTTCTATGACCCAATATGATTGGGTGCTTACTTTGATCCGCTATGTTAGCGTGTCTAAGGCGTCCGCCAACCCGAAGCATCTGTTTCTCATCCAAGTACGGATCTAAAGTTTTTAGTGTGCTCGTGGTTTTAACCTGTTTACCCTTTCTTAGAGACTCAATTTCTTCTGCATATTCTTCACCTTGTACATTTCTTATGCATATATTTAATGCATCTTCCAATTCTTCCGTTGTCAAAGCAGTATCTATGCCTTCTTTTAACATTTTATGTTTTAAAAATCTCCTACAGAATGCAATACTTCTAACTAATTCCTTCAACGAATTGTATTGTTCAAATTGTTCCGTTAATCGTCTCTCATCTTCTTCATTTTTGGTAATCGTTAAAGTTTGTATACTTGTCTTCTTTTCTAGTTCTGTAGATAAAATTTCTGGTTTGGTAAAATAAATATCTCTCTTTGAAAGCCATTCGGGCCCTTTCCACCATAAGTCACATGTTCTCAACTCTAATACTAAAGCACCTCTAGACGCTACATCAGCTGGATTCTCTTGCGATTGTACGTGGTACCATTGTTCTTTCGGGACGTTACCAGTTATTTCGACCGTTCTATTGGCAACAAAGGTCTTCCATTTGCTAGGTTCCTTTTGTAGCCAAGCAATTACTATTGAGGAATCAGTCCAAGCAAAAACATTAGCTAGTGGGATCTTCATTGCTGTTGCAATTTGTTTTAATAGTCGTGACACCAGAACAGCTCCACACAACTCAAGTCGTGGTAACGACACTGTCTTCAACGGAGCGACACGAGTTCTTGCTGCAATCAATGAAGTTTTGACTGTACCATCCGAGTAATGTACGCGACAGTACACAACAGCTGCATATGCTCTCATCGATGCATCACTAAAACCATGAAGTTGTATGCTGTTCTTCGTTAAACTGTACGTGCCCATCCATCGATCTATTTTAATTGAATTGACGTTGGCAATATCGTCTCGTATAGTTTTCCATTCTTCTCTCACAGCTAGACTTATTTCTTGATCCCAATCAACTTTAGTTTGCCAGAGCTTCTGAATCAAAATTTTGGCTTGCACAATGCATGGCGCTATCCAACCGAGCGGGTCAAAAAGCTTTTGAACATCTGACAGTATACTTCGCTTCGTAACAATCGCAGGAAGAGGAACTAGATTTAGGTGGTATTCAAATTGATCGTTTCCTAAGTTCCATTGTACTCCTAAAGCCTTTATGGTACCATCTACATTTAGATCCATATGTGCATTGATAGATCTGTCCTCTGGATCAATAGATTTTAAAAATTCTACGTTATTTGATGACCACTTTTTTAGCTGAAAGCCGCCTCGTTGTAACAAATTCTTCAAGTCTTTGCTTATTTGAATAGCTTGCTCTAAATTGTCACATCCTGACATAACGTCATCAACGTATAAATCTTCTTGTAACACTCTAGCAGCTTCAGGGTAGTCGGCACCTTCATCTTTAGCAAGTTGCATTAGCGTTTTTATTGCTAAATATGGTGCTGATGCTGTGCCGAATGTAACAGTCAGGAGTCTAAAATCTTGAATGATTTCAGACAAGTCATTTCGCCACAGTATTCTCTGGTAATCGGTGTCTTCCTGGGCTACCAATATCATTCGGTACATTTTCTGTATGTCCGAAACAAAACATACTGCGTGTGTTCGCCATCTTATTATTAGGCTTCGCAAGTCATCTTGTAGAACAGGACCTGCCAGTAATTCTTCATTTAGGGAAACTCCATTGTAACCCTTACAGGAAGCGTCAAAAACAACGCGAGTCTGCGTGCTTTCTTTATCGTTCCTGACTACTGCGTGGTGGGGTAAGTAGACAGACCTTTTTGTATTTATTTCTTCTTTAGGTACTTTTTCAATATGTTTTAAGTTTATGTATTCTTCAATAACCCTTTTATATTTTTCTTTCAGGTCGGGATTTTTGTTCAGTCTTTTCTCCAGTTGCAGAAATCGGTTCAATGCTATGTCTCTTGTCTTTCCGTCAGGTGATTTTATGTTGTCGTCTTTAAACGGTAATTTAACTATGTAGCGTCCATCATTGTTTCTAGTATGTGTTTTTTCGTAAATTTCTTCGCATAATATTTCGTCTTTAGTGTAATTTCTCTTTGTATCGGTTTCTAACTCCCACATAGTCTTCAATAGTTCTTTCACATCGACTTGTTCATTTATCGCTATTAAACATTTTTCTTTTGTGTTTGTTTTTATGTTTATTTCTCCAAATATTATCCAGCCGAGGTTGGTTCTCTGAGCTATAGGTGACCCCGGTGGACCTTTGATTAGACCATCTTGTAATATCTTTGCATACCCCTTGACGTCTAGAAGCAGATCAATGTTTCCTGATACTCCATACTTTGGTCTGCTAAGTCTAGATCAGCCAAGTGTGGCCATTTGCTTGTTGACCATGTATTTGCAGGTAATTGTACTGTCAAGTGCTTGGTCATCACGTAGGCTTGTATACGTAGTGCAAAATTTGATTCCCATCGTGATAAAACTTCTACATTCACTGCATGCTTGACAGCGACCTTCATGGATTCCATTCCAGTAATAGTGCAATTGGTTACCTCCCTTTTGAGTTTTAAGAGTTGTGCCGCTTTCTCACTAATAAAGCAGGCTTGAGATCCTGGATCTATGAGTGCCTTGAGCACGATGGAGTGCCCTTGCTCACTCTTTACTACCACCATTGCGGTTGCCAACATTCCTATTTCTTTTCTGGCATTGTAGTACGACGCAATCATTGTATTGACTTGTACCTTTTCTTCTACATCTGCTTGAGTTGATACTGTTGTCGTCGGCTGTACAGCTTCAGATGATGCCGATGTATCCGTCTTCTTTGTTAGATGTATGAGAGTATGATGGCGTCTTTTACACGTACGACAGGACATTGGAACACGGCATTTGAAGACCGAATGTCCTGATGCCAGGCAGTTAAAACAGAGCTTGTTATTCTTCACACATTCAAATCGTTCAGAAGGTTGCATCTTCGCAAACAATTTGCAGTGAGACAGGGTATGATTTTCCTTACACATGATACAAGTGTTTTCCTTTTCATTCGTTGAAACATGAAAGGTACTGCGTTCCTTTGAAGGTTTTTCACGCGTAGCTGACGTTGAAGAGGGTGTAACTAGTTCTAGTGCACGAAATTTGCCAGTTAGGAATGTCTTTAACTCATTCCACGTAGGTAAATCCTCTGACTCACCCTTGTAGGCGTACTCTTCCCAGTCCTTGTGAGATTCCGGGTCCAGCTTCTGTACGACCAGAAATATGATTATAGGATCCCAGGAGTCGGTGTTCACGTTGGAGTTTTTGAGATTGTCTAAAATTTCAGATGTTGTATCCAAAATTGACTTAAGTTGACTGGACGATTGAGTATTCGCCTTTTTTTGGTAAACTAATCTCTTCAACATTAGGTTAACTATCAATCTTCTATTGCCGTAGCGATTTTTTAATGTTTCCCATGCTTGTAAATAATTATTTTCCGTTACTTGTATATGTTTAAGTAGGGTTGCTGCTTCACCGCTGATGCTAGTCTTCAAATAATGTAATTTTTGAACGTTGCTAAGTGACTTGTTATCATGTACTAACGAAACATATAAATCCTTAAATGCAGGCCAGTCTTCATAGGTTCCAGAGAACGTAGGTATCGTAATACTTGGTAGTCTCACCTGTGTTTGTTGGTTATCTTCGTCCGCGTTATCGATATTCATCATTTGCGATGATTTCGTTATCACCTTTTCTAACATATCGCGTAATTCACCCAACAAACACAAATACAGATCTTCATAAATAAAAAACTCTTCATTAACGAAATACGATAACAAATTACGTTTATCTCTCGGTGTCAACTTCGCTAAGTCCTGATGCGCACCGTTAAATGTTTTCCAGTATTCTTCGAGGCACTGAATTCTAGATTGAATGTATCCTTTCGTCAAACGTTGTTTAGGACATTTTCGTAAGTTTACTTGTGTTTTCTTCAGTAACTCTGCCGTATCCTCTAAAATACCAAGCGCTTCTTCAGCCGTCTTAGACATATTGCACTGGTAATTAAGTAACTTTTCACTATTATCCACAAATACGGTCCAAAACTTGAAGAAACAACGTTTATATTATTAAAATCACTGCTAATGACTTGTTTACGTAAACGATTCACTCGCCGGGTTCTTATCTCTGATGGAATGTTGTTTTTTCTATATTAACTTTTCTAATGATCCGGCTCGATTATGACCATTATGTTATGTACTTTAGGGTTCGATTTGTTATGGCGAGTAGTTAGCACAAGGAAACAAGCGTCTGTCTTCGAAGGTGTTTATTGGCAACTAACTTAAAAATATTATAACATCATATTGAATGCGGTCGGGCGGCCAGCTCCTACTACTATATAGAAACGTGGACTGTATGTTTGTTTGTTCTTCTAACTAGACCTATTGAAATGAGCTTCAACACAATTTATTACAAACCTCGGTAAAATACTATGGTCATCTGTTTACTAACAAAGGGCTTCAGCCTGACCCTTCAAAAATAGAAGCTGTAAGAAATATACCTATTCCAAATAATAAAAAAGAGCTCCAAAGATTCCTGGGAGTTATTACTTACTTGAGTAGGTTTATACCAAAGTTAAGCTCGGAATCATCAGAGCTGAGACTCCTCACAAATGACAAAACAGATTGGCTCTGGAGCAGTAAAGCCCAAAAAGAGTTTGAGAGGCTCAAAACTTTAATTAGTGATATAAAAACACTTAAATACTATGATAAAAATAAACCAATAATTATGGAATGTGATTCTAGCGAAGGAGCCCTGGGCGTTGCAGTGTTTCAGGAAGATCAACCTGTTGCATATGCTTCACGGTGCCTCACACCCACGGAGAAGAAATACGCCCAGATTGAGAAGGAGCTCCTCGCCGTGGTATTTGCATGTACCAGGTTTGACCAACTTATCATTAAAACGGATCACAAGCCACTATTGAGTATATTCAAAAAACCTTTACTTAATGCTCCAAAGAGACTTCAGTCTATGCTACTAACATTACAAAGATATAGCTTAGAATTACAATTTGTATCAGGAAAAGATAATATTATGGCTGATGCTTTGTCAAGATTCTATTTGGATTGTAATGACATAGACAAATCTAAAGATATGAAAATTTTTAAAATAATAGAAAACATAAACCCCATTATAGATCTACCAATATCTGATACTTGCATAAAAGAAATTGAAGAAGTAACAAATAATGATCAAAATTATCAAAAACTAAAACATTTTATTTCACATGGATGGCCAAGTCACTCAAAAAATATTCCAGAAGCTTTGCACCAATATTTTAGTATTAAAAATGACCTAACTACATATCAAGGTCTTATATTAAAAGGTCAATCAATTCTAATTCCTGAAACATTAAGAACAAAATTACTTACTAAGTTACACAGAGCTCATTCTGGGACTGAGAATACTTTAAAGCTAGCTAGACAAACAGTATATTGACCCTCTATGTCTAGAGATATTAAAGATATGATTAAAAGTTGTTCTACTTGTAATAAGTTTCTTCCTAGTCAACAAAAATTTACCATGCAAACTAGTAAAATACCAGAATATCCTTTTCAAATAGTATAGATCTCTATGGATGTATTCTTCTTCTCTCATAATGGTAAACAAATCAAATATTTAATCACAGTTGATCACTATTCAGATTTTTTTGAAATTGATACACTAAAGGACCTATCAGCAAAGTCTGTAATACACTGTTGCAAAAGCAACTTCTCAAGACACGGCATTCCCGAAACTGTTGTCACAGATGGAGGTACTAATTTTGTGAACCAGGAATTTTCTGAGTTTTCCAAAAAATGGAATTTTAGTCAAGTTACTTCATCACCCAATCATCCACAGGGTAATGGAAAGGCAGAAGCCACAGTAAAGATAGCAAAAAAACTTTGGTTAAAATCTACAGATAGCGGTGAGGATTTTTGGTTCAATTTACTCTGTCTTAGAAACACTCCCAATAAATTAGAGTCGAGTCCGGTACAACGTCTATACTCTCGAAGAACACGGGGTTTTCTACCAGTACTTCCAAATCTTCTTAAACCACAAATTATCAAAGATGTTCCTGAGAGCATAGAAAGGAGGCGTAAAGGCATCAAACAATCTTATGACAAAAGAACAAAGAAAGCGGTAACATTGGAAATAGGTCAACCTGTTTCTGTGCAACTACAACCATCTGTAAGTAAATTCTGGTCTCCAGGTGTTGTCACAGACGTTTTGTCCGACAGGTCCTACTTAATAAATGTTAATAACGCTTCTTACAGAAGAGACTTATCTCATGTCCCTTGTCATTACCCTCCCCATCTCAGGCAAATCTTGCACTTATTAACGATAATTTAGCTAACCAATCTAATAATGATGAATTGAATTCTTTACTGAGAGAACAAATAAATACACATGTTGATGACTCTGTAGATTCTAATACTAATAATGGAGTCTGTATAACAGATGAGTTTTCCAATTTAAATGAGACAAATGAATCTATTTGCTCTCCAGAACTAACAAACATCGAAAACAATACCATTACTAGACATACGCCTACTAGACCTAAGAGAGAAACTCGTAGACCTTCTTATTTAAGAGATTATACTTGTTAATTAATGATTACATTTATGTTTGCTAAATGACTGTTAACCCAATTTCATTTATTAAAACAGCTCTTTTGTTTTGTAAATATTTAATAAGTAATTAAAGCTAAGATGTATACACTTAAATAAATTATTCACAAAAAAGGGAAACATGTTGGCATTGGCTCAATGTGCTAGTAGCCATTGCCTAGAAAATGTAAAAAGTTAAGCCGGACGTGAGTCCCGCCCTCTTTGTGCCAACGCGGAGCATGCGAGACGCGAAGCATTTTTTGTATCAAGTTATTTTTTTTTTTTTAATAAATACATTCACAAATATTAAGTAGTTTTAAAACAATATTCTTTAAAAAATGCCAACTGTATCTAAAATAAACACGTCAAACATATTATTAAGGTAAAAAAATGAACTAAAAGGCAATTACGTAGTGGACAATACAAATTAAAGAGTAAATCGTTTAATTATTTAGAATAACCGATTACGAGTGGCAGAACAGGTAATTACCTGAAACTCTTTCTTTTTTAATAAAAAAACATGATTCAAGAACTTAGATAATGACTTATTAAAATGATTTTCTTTTCGAGAAGTTCTCGAATAGAACTGTTGTATGGTAGTTCTTAAGTTAATGTCTGATTAATTCTATTATGTGTTAAGTCCTATATTATTTATCTGTGGTCTACTTTTGATATAGAGCATGAGGATTATCTGTGGCACTTGAGAGTGGTCTGAACAAGTTGAATATAAAATTACTACTTTGCACATGGACGTTTTATTTAATTAATCCTAATCTGGTTCAAGATACAACATGGTGACAGCGGAAAAGTGATTTAGAAATTTGAAAGACGAAGTTTGAATAAGAAATTTGCATAATGGCGGGGCTTCATACAAATGCTGGAGTGGAGAGGTTAGAGAGTGGAAGCGACATGGCGGAAAATTGGAGAAAATTCAGAGATAGTATAACCAGTTACATTGATGCATATTATGAAGAAGCGTCAGAAAAAATAAAAGTGTCAATTTTGATGTTCCATGGAGGGGAGACTCTAAGAGAAGTAATACTATCATTGCCAAAAGTTGAGGAGGAAAAACTTTCCGAGTTGGTGAAAAGATTAGATGCACACTTCAGCCAAAAGTGAACATTACATACCAAAGATATTTATTCTTAACAAGAAAACAAAATGATTAAGCCTGCGAGCAATTCATGACAGTGCTAAAGAATCTAGCAAAGAAATGTGAGTTTGGGAAATTAACTGACAGTCTTGTAAAAGATGTATTTATTTGTGGTCTGAGGGATGTGTCTTTACAACAAGCTTTACTGAGAATGCCGGACAAAACAGGGGAAGAGGTGCTAGAATTTTGCCAAACACAGATATCAATAATAAAGCAAGTGGAAAATATCAATAAAGAAACTAAAGGAGATATGGAGGAAATTAATATTGATTTAGTGAAAAAAGAGAAATTTGAGAAAAAGTTAAACAAAAAGGAAACAGAATGCAAATTTTGTGGGTACAAACATGATTATGGAAAATGTCCAGCTTATGGGAAAAACTGCAAAAAATGTGGAAAAATTAACCATTTTGCATCAGTGTGTTTTTCAAAGGCTAAAAAAGTCGATTTGTTGGATGATGGAGTGGAAGATGAGGATTGGTTTGTAGGAGCATTAGGAGAAGGAAGAACAGGGTGGTACACAGTGATCTTGAAGTGTCAAGGAGTGGACATGGAAATTAAAGTTGATACTGGAGCGCAGTGCAATGTCTTAAGCGTAAAACAATACCGTCAAATGAATCTGAAATTGAAGAATTTAAGACCAGTAAAGACTAGTATAACATCGTTTACTGGAGATAAATTGAATATTATTGGACAATGTACTTTGGCTTGTTTGAATAAAGGAAAGTGTTACAATATTGACTTTATGGTAGTAGATTTGGATTGTTACAACATTTTAGGTCTAAAATCGGCTGAGGAATTAGAGCTAATTATTAGTCAATGGGATTTTTCAGCCTGAACAGGTTAGTAGTGTTATACCACATAAATATTTAGACTTGTTTGATGGTAAGGTAGGATTAATACAACAAGAAATTAATATTGAAATTAAATTCTGAGGTTAAACCAGTAGTATCACCTTTGAGGCGTGTTCCATACTCTCTAGAAAATAAAATAAAAGCTGAGCTAGAGAGAATGCAAGAGATAGTTATTATAGAGCCAGTTAAAGAGCCGACGGATTGGGTTAGTCAAATGGTAGTAATCCAAAAAAGTGATGGATCTTTAAGAATTTGCCTAGATCCAAGAGCTCTGAATCAAGCCACAAAAAGAGCACACTACCCGCTACCTACCCTTGAAGATATTTCTTCAAAGTTAAGTGGCGCGAAGCATTTTTGTAAATTAGATGCACAATCTGGTTTTTGGATGCTTCCATTGGCAAAAGAGAGTTCGAGGCTTTGTACATTTCAAACCAAGTGGGGTAGATATGCATTTTTAAGATTACCATTTGGATTGAATGTAGCTCCGGAAATTTTTCATAAAATTATAAATGAAACATTTAGAGATATTAGTAATGTGGAGACATTTCAAGATGATATTTTACTGTGGGCTAACTCAAGGGAGGAATTAAAACAAACATTTTATAAAGTATTAGAAACAGCGTTAAAAAGAGGAATTAAATTTAATCCAAGTAAATTTGTATTTGATACTAATGAAATTACATTTTTAGGACATAGATTCAGTAAAGCGGGAATTACAGTAGATGCAGAGAAGGTAAAGGCCATCCAGGAGATAAAAACACCAACAGATAAAAAATCTTTACAGAGAGTGTTAGGTATGTTCAATTTTTTGTCTAGATTTATTGAAAAATTTTCTGAAAAGTCAGCTCCATTAAGAGATTTGTTGAGAAAGGATTCTCACTTTAGATGGGAACCACATCATGAAAAATCACTGCAATTGTTAAAAGATTCTATTAGTAGCTCACAGGTGTTAAGTTTCTATGATCCAAATCAGAAATTGGTGTTGAGTGTTGATGCTACTTCGGTAGGGCTAGGGGCTACTCTGTTACAGAATGGTAGGCCATTGGGTTATGCGTCAAAGTCATTAACAGAAACACAGAGGCGGTATTCACAAATTGAAAAAGAGCTGTTGGCAGTTTGTTTTGGAGCAGAAAAATACAGGCAATATTTGTTGGGAAAGGATATAATTAAAGTTCAAACTGATCATAAACCCTTGGTAGGGATATTTAATAAACCATTACATAAAATTCCGTCTAGGTTGCAAAGGATGATGTTAAGGCTACAGCCCTACAGATTAAGTATAAGTCATACTCCTGGAAAATACATGTACCTAGCAGATGCTTTGTCAAGAGATGTAAAGATAACAGGTGGTGATGTAGAAACTAATTTTGATGATGTGGAATACCTAATTTCAACGTTAATAGAAAATTTACCAGTTACAAATGATATTGGAAGTTATTGACAGATAGTACTATAAAAGATAAAACTTTAACATTACTGAAAACCTATTTGTTACAAGGATGGCTTTCATATAAACATTTGCCAGAAGAAATTAAGCCATATTATAATTATAAGGTTGAGTTGACAGTAATTAATGAGTTAGTTTTTGTGGGTGATAGGATACTGATACCTAAGGCATTGCAGTATGAAATGTTAAAAAAAATTGCACACAGGTCATCCAGGCATAAATAGAATGGTAAACAGAAGTGAGTTGACTATGTTTTGGCTAGGAATTAATCAGGATATTAAAAAAATTGTCAAAAGTTGTAATACTTGTCAGAAATTCTCTAACAAGAACACGAAGCTGGAATTGACACCAAAACCAGTTCCTAGTATTCCATGGACTAAAGTAGGATGTGATGTGTTTGAATTGTACAATGAATATTACTTAGTGGTAGTTGATGCTCTATCTAATTATATTGAAGTTGTAACGTTAACAAATTTAAAATCTGCTTGTATAATAGAGAGGTTTAAGTCCATTTTTGCTAGACATGGAATACCAGTGAAATTGTATTCAGATGGTGCCTTGTATTTTGATTCAGACTTGTTTAACCAGTTTGCTAAAGAATGGGGTTTCCAGCATATTTTGTCAAGTCCACATTATCCTAAGTCAAATGGGTTGGCAGAAAGTGCTGTGAAAACAATTAAATTGTTATTTAAAAAAGCTAGGGATTCAAATCAAGATCCACATCTAGCCTTACTAAATTTGAGGGCAACTCCTAGAGGCTCATTACCCTCTCCTGCTGCTATGCTGATGGGTAGAAATTTAAGGATGAACATTCCGTGTGCGTTTAGTAATATTGTACCAAAATATAAGGTTAAAGAAGATAGAGAGTTGATTATAGAGAAAAAATTAAAAACTAAGATGTGGCATGATAGAACTGCCACAAAACGAGATAGCTATGAGAGAGGACAAGAATTTTTTATAAAAAAATGCCAGATAGTTTATGGGAACAAGCTACAATTGTAGACTGCTCTGAATATCCAAATTCGTACAGGGAATGGATAGTAATAGCGGGAGGGGTATATATGTCGCAGGTTTTTCATAAAATTAGGTTTTTCATCAAAAACCTAGGTTTTTGATCAAAAACCTAGGTTTTTCATCAAAAACCGGAAGATGACACATTTTAAACTCAATTTCATCAAAAACCTGTAACAATCCAGACTAGTTCAGATTTTTGATCAAAAACCTGAACTAGTTTGGGTTTATGATAAAGTTCTTGTCAAAATCACGGGTTTGCTTTGTTTTATGACAAATTTAAATGAAATAAATAAAACAATCCATCATCATTTGCAACTTAGTAGAAAGAAAACAATCATTTATATATCAAAATTTTACATCCATGATCCAATCAATATTCTCCTCCTTCAATCCAATTATGAAATGAAATGTTTCAATTTCACGTACCTATAT
Organism: Diarsia rubi; assembly: GCA_932274075.1. Lineage (NCBI taxonomy): Eukaryota > Metazoa > Arthropoda > Insecta > Lepidoptera > Noctuidae > Diarsia > Diarsia rubi. Next base: position 8,152,151 of record OW026427.1, read on the forward strand.
TAATTTGATTTTGATAATACGACTAAACTGAGTCAAAAATAAAAAATAATAAAAATGTACTATAGAAACGTTTACCACGTGCTTGCTTTTTTATAAATCTGCTACTAAGCTTTATTTATTTATTATGACAGTTTGTTGACTTGTGACATCTGAAGTTGCATAAAATATTATTTTTTTTGCATGCATATCGATTTGTCTTGCAGCGCACTTTAGATTTTTCGCACGAGCATTTCTTAAAACCTTGGCCTCCAAATAAAGACATCTTTGAAGCAATTTCACGCAAACTCAGTTCATTTGTCGATACAGGTTCGTTAAAGGCAGTAGTTGATATTTGGATAGAGTTTCGAGGCAGCCAGTCTTTTAGAACCCCAGCTGAAGTACCAATTTTGAATAAAATAATGTTACTTGCATCCAGTGGCCCTCTATCTATTTTCGGCACATCAACTAAAATTGTAGCACCAATATCGATTTCTCCAAATTTTTCCGAAGAAGCTGCTTTCATTTTTTTGCTGACATTTTTAAATTTTCAACGGCATGTTCCCTTTCGATAAGTATGTTTTGTTCTTTTTGACATAAATCACACAGAATCTTTGATCCATACCCTTCATTTTCTTCTGATAATATCTTCCCGCAAATTTGATGAACTGGGTTGTTACAAACACCACAACGATGTGCTCCAGTGGATTCCTTTCCACAGACAAAGCAAAATATTCGTGTTTCATCAATAAGCATTTCTTCTGTTTCAATTATTCTATTTCCTGATTGATCACTGATCACCTCAGCCTCAGTAACAGTAGCACAAGTAGCAACAGTTTCTAATGTTAATATATTTTCTTGTATGGATGCTGGAGTATCTATAAGAACTGCTGCAAGAAATAGAAACAGCTTCTATTTCTTGCTGACAGGTTGAAGCGCCTACTTTGTCTGATTCAATTCTGATTAGGGGATTGAAATCCTTATTTGAGCCCATTTCCGGAGAGGATTCGATTATTTCATCATCATTTTTTGAGTTCAAATAATTCTCCAAGTCCTCTTCCGTAATAAGTTTGTCTAATAAGTCTGCTGGAATGTGTGTTTTCAGTCCTATTTTAGGCTCTGTGCCAAACAAGCCTTATATGGTGTCCTTTGAATGGTTCTATGAAAGGAAGAATTTTTTTGGAATTGTACAAAGTAACATCCCATGGACCATCTTCTTCTTCTTCTTCTTCTTTATGGGGTTCAGGTTTCCGCACTTAGTCCTTGAAGTGGACCATTGTGCGTGAGCCATGGTGGCCGATTACTCCAACCAGCCCACCTCCCTCCAGAAGCAGATCAGACTTCCCGGTCTTCTCAGGGCATCCGCAAGGGATCTTGGTGTTCCAAGGGTCTCCTCACGAATCGTGGTAACGCCTGTACACTCAAGGAGCACATGCGCCACCGTTTCCTCTGCCTCCATGCATGCTCTGCACAGGGGGCTGTCAGTGATACCTAGGTTGTGGAAGTGTTTATTTAGTGAACAGTGTCCCGTGATGGTCCCCGCCACCAGACGTAGGCTGTCTCTGTCCAGGCGCAGAAGGCGCCTGGTCAGTCCCATGGACCATTTCTTGCAGTTATTATCAATTAACCAAGCACGGAGCATAGCTTCTACGTCTTGATTTGAGCGCTCAACAGAGCCTTGACTTGCTGGATGTCTGGGTCTGCCATTTACAATTTTGCAAGTTGGCCACATCGACGTCAACTCTTTTATAATTGTAGCTGTGAATTCACGGCCATTGTCACTTTGAAGTATGGCTGGACAACCTACTTCTAAAAAAAAAAAAAAAACTTTAACAACTCTATAGCCACTTCAGCGGCTCTTTTTGATGTCAAAGGGCGAAGGAAACTAAATTTTGTTGTATGGTCCTGATAATGCAACAGCCATTTCCATTGTCCGTCTGGAGTTGACTGCAAATCTATAAGGTCCACTTGACCGCGGTTGTTGAAATCACTTGATACAATTGGGCGGACAACAATTCCCTTTTGGGGAAATTTCTTCTTGTTCTGGCACACCGTACATAACTTTACAAATTCTTTGACCACAGAAACCGGAATAACATACCTGGATTTTAAAGCATACATCAATTTGTCTCTTCCTCCGTGGCCAACAGATTGATGAATTTCACATAATATCCCATGAAATTCTTCTGGAGGTACTACTTTGACTATAGGCTCCGATTCAGATTTCCGTCTCAAGATCAAAAATTTTCGAGTACCTACCTCCAAAACATCATATTTTTTTCCATAGTAGTAGTCTTTGTTTTGTAGACCTCGTCCGCCTGATGATGAAGATCTAGATTTATATTTTTCAATATTTTTAATAGCTTCTTCTATTCTCTTCTGTGTCCACAATGGTTTCTCTTTATTTTTTCGGCCTTCAAACAAAGTAGTAAACGCTCTTTCAAAATCTTCTTTACATACAAATTGCTTATCCACTTGGTTTCCTGTAGATGCCATTTGCAGTAAGCACTAGCACAATATTAATGAGATTTATTCACTTAATAATAATTATTTGTCGCAAAGATGAACGCGGGTTGCCCGTCTGAGTTGTGTTTTGTGACTGAAGAAGCGGGGAAAGGGCGGGGCGCGCGCGAGCGCAGGCGAAACAAAAGCGGGGGAAGTCCCTAAGTCCCTGTCAACGGAAATGTATATCAGATTGATCATAAACCCAAACTAGTTCAGGTTTTTGATCAAAAATCTGGATTGTTACAGGTTTATGATGAAATTGAGTATAAAATGTGTCATCTTCCGGTTTTTGATGAAAAACCTAGGTTTTTGATCAAAAACCTAATTTTATGAAAAACCTGCGACATATACAAGAAACGAAATGCATATAAAACCAAAGGAAAGTAGGGTACAACAACAAGAGATTCAAAACAAAGCTGTTGCAGTAGAGGTCGGGGATAAAGAAGTAATAGAGGGAGAGGAGAAGGAGGATAGTGTACGGACCGGGTCAGGCAGAGAAGTAAAGCCACCGGTTAGATTTAAGGATTATGTGTTAGAAAAATAGTTATGTCAAGTTTAGTTCAGGAAGGTTAATGTAGTTTTAGTTGATTATTTTATATACCTAGTTGTAGGTTATTAAGTTAATTTTAAATATGTATTTTCCAGTTTGTGAGAATCTTTAGAGGGGAGATGTTGTATGGTAGTTCTTAAGTTAATGTCTGATTAATTCTATTATGTGTTAAGTCCTATATTATTTATCTGTGGTCTACTTTTGATATAGAGCATGAGGATTATCTGTGGCACTTGAGAGTGGTCTGAACAAGTTGAATATAAAATTACTACTTTGCACATGGACGTTTTATTTAATTAATCCTAATCTGGTTCAAGATACAACAAGAACTAAATACTTAATAGTACGTTAGAATTATATACTTAAATTCTTGTAAGTAAAAACTTCGTGTCCGTGCGAATTTAGTTATAAAAGTTGTGTGGGCCGAAACCTGCCTGACATTGTTCTTTGCAGCACAGAGCCCTGAGCTGAATTATGTATGATCCTAAAAATAGTCTTGTGCATAAATATTTTTTACCATTACTAAATAATATTAGACCCTAAATAAAACAAACAATTTATTTATACTCTTATTCCTTCCATTTGCGGTCCTTTTCTTTAAACTCTGCCTCCTTCTTGCGTTAATTTTCTTCAAATTCTTTTTATTTCTGCTTCCAAAAAATCTTTTTGGAGCTGAACTAGTTCCAGCTTAGCTTGAGTTAGCTCATCAAAAAGTGTTTTTTTCGCGGTGTATTAGCTGTAAATAAAACAATAGTGACATTAAATTGTGTAAGAAATGTTACTTATTTATAAGTACATTACAATGCTATTATTATGTCATACCAATCAGTGCAGGATGTTTTCTTGATTTCAATTTCTTCGGCTAGTGACATCCTATTTTTTATTGGCAGAAGTAGTTGGAGTTATGGCACATTTCCCATTTGGTGTTTCATGCAAAGCTTTGTCTTTTAGAGATAATAAAAATTAAGCATAAATATTAATTTTAAATATAATATACAGTATGGAATTCACATCTTGGCAATAATTGAAACCTCAAGGAATATTACTTCATTGAAGTATAGAAAAATTAAATAATAAATAAAAAACCGAAAATTAAAAAAGTTAAAATTTCAAACAAAATAAATAGGTATCAAAATAAATTCACTTAAAGTAAACACTCTGTTTCGACAACGTACCTTGACCCCAGGAGCGAAGAGTGGCAACGGTGCACGCGGGCGGCATGGCGGCTTTTTTGTCGGCGCCGGCACTTTGATTCGTTTGACAATGTGCGACGAAAATAAAATCCACTAAGTTCATTTGTACCGCCACGTGTTTATTTCGCGATAACTGAACTGAACTAAATACTTCAATATTACACATTAGTTCCAAAAAGAATAAACTTAAATTTTCTCATTTTCAAAGTGTCCACCACGTTTTTGAATGCACAAGTTACATCGCCGCACAATGTTATCCCGAAGCCTGCTCAGCAAATTTCGTTCAGGATCCAGAGCCATGGTTTTTAATTTGTCAAAGGCGGCGACAATACGGTTGCGCAGTTCATCTTCGGTTTCGGAGACACGCGAATAAACTTCATTTTTAATAAAGCCCCATAAAAAGAAGTCGAGAGGCGTAAGGTCGGGTGACCGAGCTGGCCACCTGCGGGGGCCATAGCGACCAATCCATTGCTCGCCGAACATGGTGTTAAGCCGCTCTCTCGCGAGGAGTACGGAATGTGGAGGAGCTCCGTCTAACTGGAACCAAACCCGCTTGTGAGCTACCACAGACAATTCCTCTAGATAATCGGTTATTGGGCCGCTAAGAAGATCCAGAAACTTCTGTGCATTGAGGTTTCCGTTGATAAAAACGGGGCCGATTATTTGGTCTCCGTGAATACCTGCCCACACATTAATGGAAAAGTGGTATTGATGAGCTGATTCTCTAAATAAATGGGGATTGGTACGGCTCCAGTGGCGCATGGTTTGTCGGTTCCACATGCCGTTTCGAGTAAACGTGCTTTCATCTGTCCAAAACACATTTGATAAAAAACGTTGGTCTTGAATGTTTTTTTCCAGTACCCAGTGGCAGTAAAACTCTCTAATCGGCTTATCACGGGGCAGCAGCGCCGGCACCTTTGCAAATTTATAAGGTCGTAGTTTATTCCTTTTCAGCACTCGATGTATTGTTTTATGGGTCACTCTAAACGCACGCCCAGCTTGTCTAAGGCTGCAGGTTGGGTTCTGCTCGAAATGTTCTAGGACTCGGTGTTCAAAAGAGGATGGAACGTGACGCGGAGCAACTCCTTCATGAGTGTTGGGCACTATGTGCTGATTTTCCCTGATCCTTTGGACAGCTCCTAGGATTGTCCGGACACTAGTAGGGCAGACGCGAGTTGCGCCGTATCTTTCACGATAAGTACGTAGAGTTAAGGCTGAATTTTGGCCGCATTCGCCATACAATAACACCATGTCTGTATACTCTGCAGCACTGTAAAAATGCTGTTGTCTTGGCATTTTGTTAAAAAGACACACACACACACAAAGTCAAATAAATACTAAACTAATAAGTGTCCATTCCACTGATACAAAATTAAACTAACTAAGCACTAAATTTACTGGTATTTGCTAATCACGTTTTGAAGCAATGCGCGCAAGTAGACTCTGAGTAGACGAAATCTCTACGAAAGGCACACACACTATCCCGGAAGACTAGCGGTGAACTGACAAAGCGGAACGCAACTTCCGAGATGGCGAAAAATATTATAATGTAGGGCACATGGTGCAATTATCGTAATTAACGCTAATCGATAACTTTTTACACATAATTACTTACTACCGAAACAAGGCATTAGAATACAAGTATCTTTGTGTAATTTGAATATTTATTTTTAACAATTAAAAAATATTAATTGGACATTAAAAATACGATTGAACAGTTTACGAAACTACCGTTAAGTTAGTGACTTCCTGAGTAATCCTGAGTATCAATCGGGTCTGTCGATCGACCGGGAGCCGGTCGGCAACTAACTATGTAACATGCGAAAACAATTCATAAATTGTTGTTGTTTACTTTATGCATTTTATCTCTAAATCTACTTAATAATATTTAATAAGAACACACATAAACAAAAAAGCTGTTTAGATTTAAATACTCAGGGCATAGTGGTTTCTAGAATCATGACAATAATTCTTAAAACACCATAGCACCACCTAAGTATTTAAAGCTAAACAGCTTTTTTTATTATCTATCTTTATTCCTTTTAACAGAAGCTAATAGTCAATAACAGGTGTGCTTCCCTACGTGGCGCGAGCGCACCCCGCACCCGCGCGCCCCTCTCCCTCCCTGCCGGCCTGCCGCGCGCCGCGCCGCCCGCCGCGCCGCCCGCAATATTATTTCGCTCAATCGCCTTTGAAGAAAGCCGCGAGGCTCGTGCCGCCCTGTTTAAAGAAGCCGCCAAAGGACACCGTTGCCGATGTACACCCGCAGGAAATGTAGGCGCGCCCCAGTGATAGATTATGTTTGTGTAAACAAAACAAAGTTTCGACCATGGCAGGCCAAGGAAGTTGTTCAATAGGAAATTCCAAGTACTAGTATACCGAAAAAAAACCACATTAACATTAAATTTCATAGTCAGTCTGTACTGGTCTTGTGTCTGTGAGAGGTAGTGGGCCGTACCGTCACAGTATTAATCGAATGTGGGTGTCGTCGGGCGGCGCGGTCCGCGGCTGCGTCTCCCGTACACGCTTAGTTTTGCGCACGCACTCAAACGTTGAATTGTTTTTTTTTACATTAAATTCCAGCCTGTCGTGCAGGTGTACCGATTTTACATTTCGGCAAATAAGTAGAATAGGTACGTAACAGCGTCGTGATAGTTTGCACTGAGTGGCAACGTCGCATTTTAAAGGGTTCATTGAATCATTGACCTAGTGATCCAATTCTACAAAGTGTTTAAATTTGTTCAAAATGAAAACTCTACTTTTTGACCTAATTACTGGACCGATTTCGTTAATTTTTTGTATATCGTCAGAAAAGGCGATTCCAAGTTTGCCCTAGAAATTATTGCCCGGTAAATATCAGACTGGACAGTTACAGATATTAACCAGTGTGAGGTAGACCCTAAGTTTACATGACTGCTGTTGCTGAATTTTATCATAAACGCTATTACTTGAAGAATATCAAAGGTTACAAAGGTTTTTAAAGTGAACAAGCTTACTTTCTTGAGTTTGTGGCATTATATCAGAGTCGAAAATACTGTCCAAGCCATCAGTGCTTAATGTTATCATGGATTTAATTTCGTGTTTGAAATTCGAGAAGTACACGAAATAAAAGAGATAAGTAGTTGTTGCAAATAAAATGACAATGCGAGTAATGTGTACAGGTGATACACGGATTACGACGTGTGTGAAAGATTCTCAGTTTGACATACTGGTGCCAAACATTTTGTGCATTCCTAACCTTACAACAAATCTATTATCAGTTAGCCAGTTGATTGCAAACGGAAACAAAGTATCATTTAATAAAAATGCTTGTTATATTCGTAACCAACAGAATGTGCTAATAGGAATAGCAAATCGACATAATGGAGTGTACAAAATAAGCACAGTGAAGTCAGAGAAGTTGCTTGCAGCAACAGCAGTTCACAACACAGATGCAAGGCAATGGCATCGAAGACTGGCTCATATCAACAGCTGTGATCTGGAAAAAATTAAAAAATGGAACTGTACAGGGAGTCACCTACAAAGAAAAGGCTGATATAACAAAAGCCAACTGTGAGGTGTGTTGTGAAGCAAAACAAGTTTGTTTTGAAACATTGTTAAAAGTTGTGCACTCAGATATATGTGTTTTTTTTTTTTTTTTTTATTTGGATTGAACTCACTCTTGACCTCGATCTCGCCTGATGGTAAGCGACAGATCAGGTCTACGATGGAGCGAGCGAGCCCAGAAGATGCCTATTAACTCTTGTTTTGAAGGCAGACGGGTCGTATGTGGTAGGGAATACAGAAGCCGGCAGAGAGTTCCACACCTTGGCCGTGCGCACAATAAATGTTGAGGAAAAGCGCTTAGTACGACAAAACGGTATATCGACCAAGTGCGGGTGGTACCCTGCCGTTCGTCTGGTAGCCCGGTAGTAAAACGGGGATGGTGGGATCAGGTCATGGAGCTCCAGCGCACACTCTCCGAAGTACAATTTGTAGAAAACCGACAAGCTAGCAACGTTACGCCTATGCGCCAGGCTGTGAAGCTTGGACACAAGCATCTCATCGCCTATGAGACTTCTTCTTCTTCTTCTTTATGGGGTTCAGGTTTCCGCACTTAGTCCTTGAAGTGGACCATTGTGCGTGAGCCATGGTGGCCAATTACTCCAACCAGCCCACCTCCCTCCAGAAGCAGATCAGACTTCCCGGTCTTCTCAGGGCATCCGCAAGGGATCTTGGTGTTCCAAGGGTCTCCTCACGAATCTTGGTAACGCCTGTACACTCAAGGAGCACATGCGCCACCGTTTCCTCTGCCTCCATGCATGCTCTGCACAGGGGGCTGTCAGTGATACCTAGGTTGTGGAAGTGTTTATTTAGTGAACAGTGTCCCGTGATGGTCCCCGCCACCAGACGTAGGCTGTCTCTGTCCAGGCGCAGAAGGCGCCTGGTCAGCTTTGTATCCAGGGATGGCATAGCATCCTTGGATTGCCTACATCCTGGTGTCAAGGCCCACCATTCCTCCGCTTGTATACGAGTGTGGTCATTCAACCAGTTTCTTAGCTGCTTGAAAGGGATGGGCACAATGGGTTCGGGTCCGTAGGGTTTTGTGCTGGATCCTCTTCTGGCAAGTTCGTCAGCCGCATCGTTTCTAAGCGATCCACTATGGCCTCTAATCCATTGTAGTGTTACCTTGTTGTGATTTAGTACCGTGATTCGTTCTAGGGCCTTGTGGCATTCTAGTATCAGTCTCGACGTGATCTGATTGCTCTTTAGGGATTGAAGGACTGAAGGACTGAGGCACTGTCTGAGAGTATTCGAATATTAGTATCCGTAACCTCCCTGGCCTCTATAGCGTGTGCCGCTTGGATAATACCTACACACTCTGCTTGATAAACTGAGTTGAGCGTTCCAAGTGGTTTGGATATCTTAATGTTTAGGTCGTCGGAGAACACCCCGACGCCTGTCCCATCTTCGGTTTTTGATCCATCAGTGTAGATTCTTAGCTCTCTTGTACCTGAGTAGTCACACCACTCCTCTATGAGCTCTATGTCGTAGTGTTTTTGGAAGCAGTATGTCTTTAGGGTTCTGTCGATGGGTGATGCCATCATCGGTTGTTCTTTGATTGCACCTTCTTTAATGCGTGTGTGTTTGATTCTAGAATCATTTTTTAGGGTGCCGGATACTTGGAGTCTGAAGGTCGCTATGGCCGCCTCCTCTCTTACGACGAGGTGTAGGGGAGGTAGGCCCAGCATCACCTGTAAGGCGGCAGTGGGGGTAGTTCTCATGCTGCCGGTGATTGCTACGCAGGCAAATCTTTGTAGTTTCTCGAGGTGCTTTTGGGTTGTACTTAGGTTGGTCCTGGGCCACCAAACCAAAGAGCCGTATGTAATGATTGGTCGGATAACTCTGGTGTATAGCCAGTAGGTGATTTTGGGACTTATGCCCCAATTTCTCCCGAGAAGTCTGTTACATTGCCATAGGGCTATACTGGCTTTCGTGATGATGTAATCAGTGTGTTTTGCCCAGTTCAGCTGTTTGTCCAAAAATATACCCAGGTATTTGGTTTCAGTCGATAGGCTTAGGGTTGTCCCAAAGAAGCTTGGCAAATGTAACGTTGCTAGCTTCCTTTTCTTTGTGAAGAGAACGAGTTCCGTTTTGGTAGGGTTCACTGCTAGTTTGTACTCCTTGCACCAGTCTTCTACTATTCTTAGGGCTTGGTGCATAAGGTTGCATAGCGTGTTTTCGTGTGTGCCGTTTATTATTATGGTCAGATCATCAGCATAGCCTACCGTGTAGTAGCCTCTGCTATTGAGGCGTTTGATGAGGCTGTCTACTACGAGGTTCCATAGTAGTGGCGAGAGAACACCGCCTTGGGGGCAGCCCTTCGCCACTATTGCTCTGGTGGTGTCGTTTACCGTAACTTGGACGGCTCTCAGTCTGAGCATATTTGTGATCCATCGTCGCAGGGTCGAGTCCACACCGTGTTTCTCGAGGGCTGCGTTGATGCTGTGGAAGATGGTTTTGTCAAAAGCGCCTTCTATGTCAATGAAGACAGCTAGTGAGGAGCATTTGTGGTCCACTGCACATTCGATCTTGGAGATCACACTATGCAGCGCAGATTCTGTTGATTTGCCTGTCGAATACGCGTGTTGTTGTTTGTGAAGTGGCCGCTCCCGGAGAGGTCCGTCCCGAATGTGTCGATCACAGAGTCTCTCGAGGGTTTTCAGTAGGAAGGATGTTAGGCTTATTGGCCTATACGCCTTGGGTTGTGTGTAGTCTGGTTTGCCTGGTTTGGGGATGAAAATGACTTTCACCTCTCGCCATGCAAGCGGTATATATTTCTGTGCTATACAGGCTTGGTAGATGGCGGTCAGCCATGGCGTTAGAACGTCTACCCCCCATTGTAGCAGGGCGGGGAAAATTTTGTCTAAGCCTGCGGATTTATATGGTTTAAAAGTCTTTATTGCCCATTCTATTCTCTCTACGGTTACTATAGTGCGGGCTCTGGCCCAGTCTTGGTCATTTGGTGTGTGCGTTGGTTCACTTGCCCAGGTGCTGTCCTCGGAGAGCTTGCAGTCTGGGAAGTGCGTTTCCAAAAGGACTTTGCTAGTTTCGTGGTCCGACTTGGTGTATGTGTTGTCTGAGGTTTTCAGCGACCCGAGGGTGCGATCTTGATCGGTAGATAGGATCTTTCTCACACGCGCGGCTTCGCTGTTCGATTCAATTTCTTCACAGAATTTCCGCCAGGCTGCCCTGCTGGCATTCCTGACTTGTTTTTTGAAGGAGTATTGTGTCATCTTGTATGCGTCCCAGTCTTCTGGTAGTCTGGAGTTTTTGGCTCTGTTAAATTGTTTACGCATGGTTTGCCTAAGCTTACTGAGTTCCGCATTCCACCAGGAGTTACCTTTGCTCCTGGTGTTTGGGTCCTTTAGTTTGCAGCAGGCGTGGTAGGCTTCAATGATAGATTCTGAGAGTTTTATTACGGTGTCTTCGAGTTGTTTGGGGTCTATTAGAATTTGGGGCGTTTGGTGCTGTGTTAATAGGGAGACCAACAGCCGTTTGTAACCGGGTACATTGGTACGGCGTGGGTTGCGTCTAGGTTCGGGTTTTTTTATGTTAGCTATTAGTGAAAAGCGAATCCTTCTATGATCGGAGCAGGAAGGCTCGTTGGATACATGCCAGTCAGAGATAAGTTTCGCCGCCCTTTCCGAAGCCAGCGTTATATCGATGATCGTTTGTCCGCGCGATGTGACCCAAGTGGGTTCTGAGCCGCGGTTCGCGATGTTAAGGTTAGTTGAGAACAAATATGTGCATAGTACCTCACCTCTAGTGTTGGCTTTGTCGCAACCCCAAAGCGGGTGATGGGCGTTTGAATCCGTGCAGATGACCAGGCCCAGGTTGGTGTCTTCACAGTACCTTACCAGGTCGGCCATCCCCTTTGGTGGGCAGTCTTCATCCTCGCCAGGCATGTATACCGAGGCCAGGACGATATCAGGTGCGTCGCCGTCGGTTTTAAGCCTGACGGCTGTTACGTCTCTGCAACATAATTGCGTGAGTGTGGTGGTGGGTACATCTTTGGGTATGTAGGCACAGGTTCGTGGTTTATCTGTGCCTTGTGTGTCGACGATCAGCTTACCTCCAGAGTTGCTAAGGCCACATATTCTATTATTACGGATCCACGGCTCTTGGATGAGTGCTATGGTTCGGGGTTCCATCTCCAGTGCCCTGCGCAGGCAGGCGGTAGCCGTCTGGCTATGCTGGAGGTTGGTCTGGATGATATATAGGGGACGGGATGGGGGCGGCAGTGGGGTGGAATTAGGAGGAGATTGATCCATCGGACAATACACCCCCCTCTTCCTGCCCATCCTGGTCTTCGCTGGGTGCTGATGGCGAGGATGAGAGCAGCTGCTCCGTCCATCCTGGTGGTGAGGCTGGCATCTTCACAGCGTCAGCATCAGCCATCGCCGTTCTGGCCATCTCCTCCTCCAGTTGCGTCATCGTCTGATCGGCTTCAGTCGGGGTCGGTTTCTTCTGTTCAGTCTGTGACTTCGCTGCCTGCGGTCGGAGCGAACGGACGTGTTTAGCCTGCGCTCGTATATTTCAGTATCTTTTTTGTCATTGGTCAATTCCAAAAGTCGGTACCTCCTTGTCTCGCACTTGGAGGTTTCCACTAGCGGCCGCGGCCATATTGCTTTTAGAGCGAGAAACAATTAGTGAGGGCGTTGCCCAAAAGTGTGCGAGAGAGACGCGTAGTGACGACAGTGACGTTTGACAAGTGGCAGTGACAAGTGCGATAGTGACGTTGTCCTGCTGACAGGTGACAGGTCGTTTGACGGCTGACAGCTGTCAAAGTCAGTGGTTCTGTGCGATAGTGACGTTTTTGAGTGTTGGCGGCCATTTGACAGGTGTACTGTCAAATCGGATTAACCCCCCCAACCCTCACCCCCGCGAAAGTGACGCTTACCCGCGACAGTGACGCTTACCCGCGATAGAGACGTTAAAACTTGATAAGTGTGTGCAAAGTTCCCGGTTATCCAGGAAATCCCGGAGGTCCCGGTTGTTCCTTTTCTGGAGGGATTCACTCATCACCCCGTGCGGGGTAAGTACTATTTTGTGGTCGTGTAAAAATAACTGTTTGTGTATCTCTGAGGCCTCGACCTCGGACATCGTCGGCGGCTGCACCGACGCGTGTGGCAACATATATGTAAAGTGCGAAGTTGATCCTATCGGAAAAGAAGGCGAGTTCGTGTATTAAATCTGAGTTCGTGTATTAAATCTGAGTTCGTGTATTAAATCTGAGTTCGTGTATTAAATCTGTGTAAGGTGGTTCGTATATTAAACGGTAGCGGACAAATACTACAGCCACCACGACAGCGACATGGTGAACGAGGAGGCGGAGCGCCTTCAGAAGGAGCTCATTGAGAAGGAGATGGAGCGGAAGGCGGAGGAGTTACGGGTGCTCTCGGAAATGAGAAGGGACTTCACCCCCCGCGCGGCACTTAACCGCACCCCGCCGCAAGGCTTCAGCACGCCATCAGCTGAAATGATTGTGCTCGACGCGTCATCACCCCCCGCAACCGCGCCCCCTTGCGCTAAGAGGCTGCTCAGCTCGCCGGAAGAGGTACAGGAGGCGGTCCGGCGAAGGATAGGCGGCAGGAAGCCACCGCGGCTAGACGTCCCACCAATTGGGCTGCCGCTCTCTCGGCCAAGTGTCACGCCGCCCCCCGCCCCTAAGGAACATAAAGAACTGGAGACTATTGTACTGGAGCCGGAACCGGAACCGCAATTGCAGACGCCGGGAGGGGCTACCGAAATGGAGCAGGAGCCGAAGACAAAAGAAGCTGAATTCTTGCGGGACGTCGACCCAATGGCGTCGGCCCCCGTGGAGTCCCTGGCTGGACTGGCGACGGCGTCGACACGCGGCATAATGGAGGCCGTCCGCGCCAAGACGTCCAGGCTTAATAAGGATGAGGTCGCTGCGATTGGGCTACATACCGAACGGATTGCCGCCGTCATAGTTCACCTCACCCTGCGCCTGGCAGCAGCTGAGAGGAAAATCAGGGCTCCCGAAGCAAGCAGCGGGGATCCAGGCATGCAGCGGGCGCTACCGGCGCCCTCGTATGCGCTGGCACTAAAGCTGCCGAAAAATCAAGAGCCAATCGAGATCCGGTCCGCGCCTGGGCCGATGCTAGCGGTGTACCCGGCGGAAGGTGATGGTCCGCTGAAAACGGCAGAAGACACGAAGGCGGCCCTCAAAACGGCAGTGGACCCGGCCAAGCTCTGGGTTCAGGTGGCCAAGGTGCGCAAAGTCGGCAATGCTGGGGTGCTGGTGCAGACCACGACGGATGCGGCGGCGACCAGACTCCGGGCGGCGTTACCGGCGACGCTCAGGGTGACGGAGCCAAGGAAAAAACTACCACTGGTCTGCCTTAACAGACTGGACGGCGACCCGTCCTACGAGGAGGTCCTACAGGCGCTGCACGAGCAGAATTTCAAGGAGGACCCCACGTGGCCGCTCGCGCGCATCACCAAGGAAGCGACCGGCGCCTTCAAGAAAAACCGGTCGCGCGGAGCGGCCCAAGCAACCGCCGTTGTCTTCGCCTGCTCGGCGGAGTTCCGTGAGGCCCTGCTGAGGAAGGGACGGGTCTATATAGGCTGGCAGGCCGTCGAGGCCATGGACTACGTTGATGTCACTTGCTGTAACAGATGCCAGCAATATGGCCACCCTGAGCGCTCCTGTCGGTCGGCGGAGGCCACGTGCCATCGATGTGGCGCAACAGGCCACCGCGGTGAGGAGTGTAAATCAAATACGACATGCTGCGCTACTTGCAAGCGCTTTGGAAGGAAGGAGGCGGCGAGTCACAGGACCGCCTCCCGAGACTGCCCGGCTCGCGCTCATGCGGTGTCACGGAACGTGTCCATGACCAATTATGGATAGGCCACCGCTTAGAGTCGGGCAGCTCAATCTAGCCGGATCGGCGCAGGCAACTAAGGAGCTCCCCGCGGTGTGCCGAGATTTAAAGCTGGATTTGGTGCTCCTGCAAGAGCAGTACGCGCAGGCTGCAGAAGAAGACTTAATACAGAACGGGCCTGCGGCGAAGGCGGGGGTATACCTGCATCAGCGCAGTGCGGCCTGCGCGGTGCTGCCCCATCTCAGCACCGACCACTGCCTCGTGCTGCACTTAGAAGACTGGGACCTGCATGTGGTCTCCGCCTATTTTCAGTTTTCGGAGCCGATTGACCAACACCTGCACCACCTGGAGGGAGTGATGGAGGCTCTCCGCGGGAGGAGAGTCCTCATTACGCGGACGCGAACAGCCACTCGCCTATGTGGCACAGCGCGCCCCGCCACTACACAGGCCGGGGCCACGCAGCGGAGTACAGGCGGGTGGCTATGGAGGCATTCATCGCCGCGCACGGACTCACCGTTATTAACGTGGAGGGCCAACCCTTCACTTTCAGTGGCCCAAACGGTGAGTCCAACATCGACTTGACGCTGAGCACCAGGAGCGTCCCCGTGGAGAGCTGGACAGTACATGATGGAGCCAGCACCAGCGACCACCGCCTCATCACCTTCCAGGTGTGTGCAGCCAGAGGCCGCCACAGCGCAGGGCCGGGCGGGGAGCCGGTGCGCTTCCGGGATCGGGGAGTGGACTGGCCGCGCTTCCGTCAGTCTATCCACGCGCGAATGGGAGGGCTTGATTTCTCCAAGCCAGCGGCCTTTGTTTGCAAGGATTTTACGAATGCCATAGTGAACACGGCGCGCCAGTGTCTGGGGGTGAAAGGGCCACCAAAGGACGCAGGGTATGAGTGGTGGAGCCCGGAGCTGGAGAAGCTCCGGAAATCCAACTGTAAGGCGAGGTGTAAATGGCAGGGATCACGAAAGGATGGGGGGCCGAGAGAAGAAAAACTGAAAGCGGACTTCCACGAGGTGCGAGCGAGATACAGAAAGGCAATGGAGGAGGCGGAGCTTGGGTACTTCCGGCAGATCGCTGAGTCTGGCAACGAGGATCCGTGGGGGCTGGCCTACCGCGCTGCCAGTGGCAGACTCAGGCCGCCTTCCCGGGTCATCAATGGCCTCGAACTGGCGGAGGGCTTTACCACCACTGTGGGCGACGCGGCGACGGGCCTCCTGCGGGCGCTATGCCCGGACGATGATCCGTCTCGGGACACGCCGTACCACAGGCAGGTCCGTGTCGCCGCCTCGCTCATCCCGTCAGGCCAGGCTGCGCCTCCTCTGTCTCGTGACAGTCTGGGGGGCATCATCAGGAGTCTTGCGAACACGGCTCCGGGACTGGACGGAATTAGTGCGCGAATCGTGAAGAATGTGTGGGAAGCCGTGCCCGCGGAAGTTACCGCGGTGTACGGCAAGTGTGTATCGGAGGGTGTGTTTCCTGATGTGTGGAAGGAGGGCCGGCTGCTTGTCCTGCCTAAGGGCAACGGCAAGCCGCTAACCGACCCCAAGGCCTACAGACCTATCACGCTGCTGCCTGTGCTCGGGAAAATTTTAGAGCGCGTAATGCTGAGATGCGCTCCCACGATCGGCAATCAGATCTCTGCCGCCCAGCACGGATTCTCTCGGGGTAGGTCAACCGTCTCGGCGCTCAATGATATATTGCGTGCCGCGGCGGAGGGCTCGGGCAAGTACGTGCAGGCCATATTCCTCGACATCTCGGGCGCTTTCGACAACGCCTGGTGGCCGATGATCCTGACGAAAGCAAAGCGGGGGGGGTGTCCGTCCAACATCTTTGAGATGCTGGCGGACTACTTCGCCCGCCGGCGAGTCGGGCTTTTCGTCGGAAACCGGGTGGAGTGGAAGGTGTCCACGATGGGTTGCCCACAGGGGTCTGTCCTGGGGCCAGCGTTGTGGAACCTGCTGATGGACGACTTGCTTCGGCTGCCGCTGCCTGCCGGCGTCCGCATGGTTGCGTATGCGGACGACGTGACCATCCTGATCGAGTCCCAATCCCGAGCGGGGATCGAGGCAGCGGCCAAGGCCACTCTGGACTTGGTCGCGTCTTGGGGTGCCAGGAATAGGCTGGGGTTCTCCCCTGCGAAGTCATCCACGATGACGATCAGGGGAAAACTACAGCGGGCCCCCACTGTCAAGTTGGCCGGGGATTCGGTCAGGAGTGTCACTTCCGCTATGGTTTTGGGCGTGGTACTCGATGCAAGTCTGTCCTTCGCGCAGCATGCGACATCGATTGGGGAACGCGCGGCCAAGTGCTTCGGCAAGGTGTCAAGAGTGTCGGCATCTTCCTGGGGCATTCGATATCCCGGATTGCGCTTCCTCTACAGGGGCACTTTCGTAGCCACGGTGACGTATGCTGCTGCTTGTTGGCACAAGAGAGCGGCACTCCACGTTGTTCGCAGCGCGTTGCTCAGGTGCCAGAGACCAAGCCTGATACTGCTGACGAAGGCGTACAGGTCTACCAGTACGGCTGCGCTGGCAGTGTTGGGTGGTGTTCTGCCGGCGGACTTGGAGGTGATCCGTGCGGGGCGGTACGATGAGGAGCGCCAGGCCGCGGCCGGGGCACAGGTAGAGCTGGGCCTGCGGCGGCGCGTGCTGGCCCAACGCAAGCGAGCGATATGGAACGAGGTGATGGATGTATGGCAGAAGAGATGGACGAATGAGGAGAAAGGAAGGGAGCTATTCCGTTTCTTCCCGGACGTGACCGATCGACTCAGGTCGCACTGGGTTGTGCCGGACCACCAGCTGTCCCAGATTCTCACGGGACACGGGTGCTTCCGGAAAAGGCTGCATGCGATGGCGCTATGTGAGGACAGTATGTGTGTATGTGGTATGGAAGAGGAGGACCTGCATCACGCACTGTGGGTCTGCCCCTTGTATGCGGAGGCGAGATGCAAGATGATGGATGGGATCGGTCGCGCGGAGTGCGGTCCGATCTACTACGGCGATCTCGTTAGCTCACCGGCGAACTTCGCAAGGCTGCGGGATTTCGCGCACACGTGGCACGCCGTCCGGAGGGAGCAGGAGTGTGAGCGGGCAGCGACGGCGGAAGAATGATTGAGGCAGAGGCGTCAGGGCGCCACAGCGTAGCTGCTAGTAAATGGTGTCGACGGGCAGCGAAGTTCAACCATCGTTGTTACGTGGTGTGCATACCCTATTAAGGGAGAATTGCCAAGGGGCACACATGGCAAATTTGTAAGGGTCAAGAAGCGCCTGCGGACTAAAAAGAATGCCAAGAGTGCTATGTCCGCAGCCGCCCCACGTTTCGGCCCGCATAACGCATGCGTTGGAAGGGCCATGGGAAGGTTGGAGGGAGTGTTCAGTCTGTGTGTCGGAGGGAGGGGTGTTGGGGAAGAAACGCACGTATATCGACCCAAGTAGATACGATATCCGTCGCTCCCTCCCCAAGACCTTTACGACCTCGTCCTGTGGGATACCCAGGGTCAGGTAAGTCCCGTGGTTATCGCCACCGACCGATGTCGCCCTGTACAGGGACCACCTACCGATGTCATACCAGGGGTTCTGGCAGGTCAGAACCTTCTGGAGCAGCGCTATGTCCCCATTGTACCGAGGTACGAAGAGCGCCGCTCTAGCCCGGGTCGGTACGTCGGTCTGTCTCATGACTTTCAGTGTCGCGTCAGTGTCCGTCAGTCTTATTCTGGGTACGTTCTGGGTCAGCCAAGTCAGGGCGTTGTCGTCCTCGCACCAAATATGTACCGTGCCATCCGCTACCCTTGGGTAACCGCGGAAGGCCGGAACTTTGGTGGGGTCGGTTTGACACGTCTCCACGATGAGGTCCTCAAGACTGGTCTTGATGTACTCACCTTCATCAGTCGTCATGTCTCGGGTTGGAGGCGAGAGGCAGATCGCTACGGCGAGTCGCGCAGGAATATCCTTTGTGGCCCGCGCGTAGGTTCTCTGCTCCCCTTGAGCGGCCTGGGTTCTACTACGCTTGGCGTCCCCCTGGAGCGCACTAGGTGAGGCCGAGTCGTCCGGGCGCTCTCTCTTCGCCGCTCCCTGTCCACTTGGGCCGGGTTGCGGTTCTGAGGAGCCTGGCACAATGCTTTGTGCCAGGGACACCCGGCGTAGGAACCCAGACCGTTTGCCCCGCTTCTTTTTTGTGCGCTGTCGGTCTACAGTCTCGTCGCGGTTCCGGTCGTTTCCTCCGGATGGTCCTGGTGCGGGCAGTGACCTCTCGCGCAGGGTTTCCCCTTCGCGTGCTGTTCCCTGCCCGCACGTTTCCGCGTCCGACTGCTTCTCGCGCTGGGTTTCCCCTTCGCAAGTCTGTAGCCGGTCGCGTACTCCCTTACAACTAACCGTTTGTGCTACGCGCTGGCTATTGCCTTCGCGAATCTTGCTCAAACGGTTGTTGAGTTCTCTTTCTCTGTTCCGGATCTTTCCGTGCTTCGTTCTGAGCATGCGTACTTCGTCCACAGAGATGAAACCAGAACCATCAGATTCCGCTTCCTTTCCCGTCCCGAGAGAGTTCATGTCTCTCAGCCTTGCCTCGATCTTCTCGCGCTGGAGTGCCAGCGCGCGGAGTTCGCTGCTAAGACTGGAGAGTCGAGCTTTATTATCGTCGTTGTCAGGGTTATTTGTCACACTGTTCCTAACGATGCACTGCTGCCAGGCACTCGTGGAAGGTGTGACAGTCAGGGTAATTGGCGCAGGATTTGCAGCCGTCTTAGTGTCAGTAGGCGCAGAAATTGCAGCCGTAGTCGTGTCGGAAGGCGCGTGAGCCGCAGCCGATGCTGTTGGCGCCGAAGCAGCCAGCCGCGCAGAAGGCGCGGCGCTAAAAGGCAGATTGGTGCCCCCCCCCCAGATTACGGTGGAGGCAGACCGACGAGTCGGTGTGGGATTCCCCGGCATTGCCGGGACCCACCTGGGGAATTTTATTTTTACCCTTCTGCGACATGGTTTTGTGTTTGTGGGCTTTTTTGGAGTTGAGGTTACCCGTCCTCATGGACCGAAAGGAAAAAGGGGAATAAGGAGGGAGGGACTGGGCGTGGGATCATGTGAGTGGGGTGCGGGGTTACCCTAGGCCTGGTACTTTGGCTTTCGGGAAAAATGCTAAAAAGCGCCTGGGGGTTTTTGTTGCGTCTATTTCTTATGGAATTAGACCGAGAACAGGGTGGCAACCACGTGAAGGTGAATCCCCCAGACTTGCCTTGAGGGTCTACACGACCGTAGCGCTCCCCCTCAAGACCTCGCCACCCTACCGCCTCTGAGGGAGACAGTAAGGTAGGCCTGCATCTATACTACCAAGCAAAGCATTTAAGCAAGGCATGTCGTTGTGCAACCGCAAAAGCATAAATACAGCCCCTCCCCGCCTATGAGCCTTTTGGCTCTGCGTTCCACCGAGCTGGTATTTTGCCGAGCCATCCCATAGGTGGCTGCAATACTCCATACAGGAACCGACTTGTGCTTTATACAAGTTACAAAGCTGTCCAGGTGTGAAGTATCGCCTCACCTTATTTAGGATGCCCAGCTTTTTAGCTGCAGTCTGTGCTTTTGACTCGATGGTCGAACCGAAGTTGAGATCTGACGTCAACGGTCCAGACTCAACGCTCCAGACGGTCGGTAATGGGTACAGATGTACTTCGGAAAGTAGGGGATAAATTAAATGGGCTCCTTTTGGCTGAAATAAGACAAGCCTGTGTTTTCTGAGCGTTGAACTTGACTAGATTGACATCACCCCATTGGGAGACAAGGTTTAAGGTCAAATTCATCCGTTCGACCATGGCCTCTCTAAGAGTAGCTATCTCATCCCTACCGGCTTTTGCACCGGAAATGTATCTCTCTGAGACTGTGCTGTCATCAGCGTACCCAACAGCTCCTAGCTGAAGCAGGTCGTTGATGTGCAGCAAAAATAGAGTAGCAGAGAGAACAGACCCTTGCAGAACACCGGCATTGATTGCCATGAGATCCGATGCGCAGCCGTCAATGACCACTCGGATCGATCGTTCACTCAAAAAGTCCGATAACCAGTTGCAAAAGTCAGCAGGGATACCAAATGCGGGAAGCTTGCTAAGCAGACTAGCATGCCAGACCCTGTCAAAGGCCTTTGATATATCGAGAGACACAGCAAGAGCTTCACCGTGTTTCTCGATGGCCTCACCCCAACGATGCGTAACATACGCGAGAAGATCTCCGGTCGACCGACCACGGCGGAAGCCATACTGGTGGTCGCTGAGGAGCTCATTGTCTTCAAGGTATGATAGCAGCTTATTGTTAAGAACCCTTTCCATCACTTTGCAGAGAATGGAGGTGATGGCGATTGGTCTATAGTTGACAGGATCAGCACGGCTACCCTTTTTGGGTACCGGTTGCACATTAGCAAGCTTCCAGGACTTGGGCACCACTCCAGTTTTAAGAGAGAGGCGGTACAGGCGAGTCAGTATAGGAGACAACTCTGGAGCACAGCTCCTAAGGACTCGAGCAGGTATTCCGTCCGGGCCACTGGCTTTGTTCACGTCTAGACTGCATAGGGCTTTACGGACCTCTTTTACGTGAATTGCAATCTCCGGCATCACGGAGTCACAGTGAGGTACGGTAGGTGGTGTCTTAGATGCAGAGTCAAGACTTGAGTTTTCAGCAAAGAGAGAAGCAAATAAATCTGCCTTCTCTTTGAGGTGTCGGGAGTAATAAATAAAAGGACGTCAACTTGTAGCGAGCGTATATTGCGAACTGGTAGGTTACAATGGTGTAGGCTTATTTATAGGTGATCTTACTTACTAAGTTTCTTATGTGGGTAAACCCAAATATATTACAATCCTCCACCTTAAATAATGCATATCCTAAATTATATAAAACTAAAATAAACAAAATATAAACCTTAACATTAACTATTTTATATCTTACAACTGTTTACAACGTTCTACAAACATAAATGAAATAAGAACTTATACTTCAATAGCTACCAGTATAACTTCATTCAAAAATAAGTAAGAACTAAATGTTTAGCTATCACAATATTGGCGCGGTCTTTTTAATCGACAGCGTACAGGACGGGGGCGGACTTCTTCTGGAACAGCATCCTCGGGTTGGGAAACTATCGCCCGCTCCTCAAGACTGGGTACATTACCGATAGGTACTGATCCAGAAGCAGATGTAGACGGCAACTCAACGGTAGTCGCGGTTCGAACCGGACTAAACTCCTTTACGCTCCGAGGGCTCCGAGTCTCTCCGGGGACTGAAACTTGCTTCGTCACCTCGGAATTGTCGGAACGTTCCGCATCAAGAGAACTCCGTTCTGATGTGCTAGTCGGACAAATCAATGAGCTTCGCGATCGCTGTCTTAACTGGTCAATGTGTCTATGGCTTTCTTTGCCTGAACAGTCCATAACTTTATAATCTGTAGTACCCATTTTATCCACTACCTGCCCCGGACTCCATTTTTCATTTCCCCTATATTGTCTCATCCACACTTCCTCTCCTATCTCTAAAGAACGTTTGACGTCCGTTCCTACTTTCCGTTGTCGTTCCTGAGCCTTCCTGACTTTATTTTCTATGTTTGGTTTTAATGCATCTAATTTGGTATGTAAATTCCTACCTAGCATCAAAGTGGCTGGACTTTCCCCTGTTGAGCAGTGCTCCGTATTACGGTAATGCAAAAGGAAGGTATTTATAAATAAATTAATGTTTTCTTTTTGTTTGAAAGCTTTTTTTATAATTCTTCTGAATCTACTTTAATCCCATCCTCGTCGCCACTGAGGTGTCGGGAGTAATAAATAAAAGGACGTCAACATGTAGCGAGCGTATATTGCGAACTGGTCGGTTACAATGGTGTAGGCTTATTTATAGGTGATCTTATTTACTAAGTTTCTTATGTGGGTAAACCCAAATATATTACACTCTTGTGCTGTGTGAGCCAGCGTTCCGTCCGGTTTTAGCATCGGAGGCAGCGAAGGTCGACAGAAGTTCGATTCGACGGATTTGGCAAGGGACCAAAACTGCTTGCTACCCGAAGGGTAGGTTGCCAACTTTGTCCCAATTCTCCCAACATGGTCAAATCGAGCCTTCTGTATCACCCGTTTGCATTCCTTGGCGGCAGAGTTAAAAGCATTCTTTATTTTGCGAACACCACGACTGGCGCTCCCGTCGCTACGGGCCGAGGCCCAGGCTTGGTATGCTTGCTCTTTGCGCATCTCTGCTTGTGCACAAGCTGCATTATAAAAGAAAGACGACGAGGGGTGAGTGGTCTAAGGAAGCCATAAAAAAAGCAGTAGAAGATGTGTTGGCAAAAAAGTCAGGATATCGAAAAGCAGCCGCAACATACGGTGTTCCGCAAACCACTTTAGACCGTTATGTCAATAAAGTAAAACAAGGCAAGGAAGTAACGTTCGGCGAGCCATTAGGGCCTATAAAAAAGTATTTAGCGTTGTAAAACATATGGAAGAACGGCTATTCGGTTCAACTACTCTTGATCTCAGACGGATGGCATATGAGTTGGCCGTTAGAAATAATAAAAAACATAACTTTAATAATGAAAAAAAAATAGCTGGTAACACCTGGCTCAGAGGTTTCTTAGATCGCCATCCAAATTTATCTATTCGTAAGCCAGAAGCTACGTCCGCAGCTCGTGCAATGGGCTTCAACAGAATTGCTGTTGGAAAGTTTTAGCAGTTACTCGGCGACATCTACGACCAACATAAATTAACACCGGACAAGATATACAACTGCGATGAGACTGGTATATCTGTTGTTTCGAAAACCAAGAGCAAAATAATAGCTGTGAAGGGACGAAAACAGGTCGGGTCATTGTCGTCAGCAGAGCGAGGTCAGACTGTCACAGTGGAAATTTGCTTTAATGCAGCTGGAAACTATATGCCACCACTCATGATATTTCCACGACAGCGCATGAAGGCTGAACTATTAGATTATGCTCCACCGGGAACAACAGCTGCCTGCAATCCACGAGGATGGATAACGACGGAAATATATACGATCTGGTTCAAGCAATTTATTCAATTTTCAGGAGCTACTCTTGACAATAAAGTGCTGCTACTTCTTGACGGTCACGTAAGTCACACTCAAAATTTAGAGGTTATAGACATAGCTCGTCATAACGGAGTAATTATACTTTGCTTTCCTTCACACTGTACCCACAGACTGCAACCTGCAGATGTTACATTTATGAGGCCTTTGAGCACTTATTACGACCATGCTGCTACTAACTGGTTACGAGCGCACCCAGGCCGAGTGCTGACTATGTTTCAAATAAATGAAATATTTGGACAAGCATATCTTCAGGCAGCTACTATGAACACGGCATTGAATGGCTTCAGGAAGTGTGGTATTTGGCCATACAATCAGGATAATTTTACAGATGTAGATTTTTTGCCTGCTGAAACAACCAACCGTGCAACCTATAGCCTATATTTGACAACTAGGCGTAACTTTATGAGTGGGTATATCTGAAATAAAGAAAATGCATATACCCGCTTTTTTTACTTTCGTGGTTTGTTATTCAACAATAATCAGTTGAGTAAAAATTTGACAGTCTCGCCCCTCGTTTTGTGTGAAGGATAAATTTATTTTACAACGTTGTCTTACCATTGTTTCGAATAGAACAGAGGTATTGAAGTGTTGTGACCTTATTTACACCAAAAAGACGCCACTATATGTGTATAGTGGCATCATTTTGGTGCCAGCAAGTGCCACAGCCCTAGCTGCTCCAACTGTGGTTGGAGCAGCTAGAGCTGTGGCACTTGCAGATGCTGGGTTCAGCCAGCTGGGCTCGTAACCGCTTATTTGAGGTACGAAATGTAAGTGTGAGCCTAAAAACAATAAGAAGAAGGTTACCAGAGAGGGATCTGGGATCATACAGCTAACGACAACTCACAGAAGAGCGAAATTTGCTTTTGCTCTAGATTCTAGAGCAAAAGCAAATTAAATGTTCTAGAGTCTAGAACATTTAAATTGGGCGTCAGAGCAATGGAAAGCAGTTCTCTTCTCTGATGAATCAAGAATCGCTTTACAAAGTCCTGATGTCGTCAGCGGTTGTATAGACGCCGTGGTGAAAGGTTTGCTGAATGTGCTGTGGTTGAAACAGTGGGCTACGAGGGAGGCTCGATTATGGTGTGGGGTGGCATTTGTTACGAGGCCCGTACAGAGTTGGTGGCCGTCGATAGTTAATGCTCACAGATACGTGACAGAAGTCTTAGAGCCACATGTGATGCCATTTGCTCCATTCATTGGTGATAATTTTGTTTTAATGCAAGACAACGCTTGTGCACACACCACGAGAATTGTCACAGAGTACTTGGACGCCATCAATATTCAGAGATTGGTAATCTCTGAATATTGATGGCGTCCAAGTACTCAGGTCAGCTCAGAGTCCTGACCTGAACCCGATAAAGCATGCATGGGACAATCTAAAAAGACGAATTCGGAGTCGAACACCAGCTCCTACGACCATCAGTGAACTGAACACTGCAGCTGTTGAGGAGTGGAGGAACATTCCACAAAGCGACATCCAAGACATAATGGACGGGCTTACAAATCGATTACAAGAGGTGATTAGGGCCAGAGGAGGAAATACACGTCATTAGTGCGATAATTTAGAGCATTCTTGTGTTTAAATTAAAGGACATTGACCGGTTCTGGGCCATATGCTGCCCAGACATGGGAGTACTTGCATTAACTTATAATTTTAAAATATATACAAAAAAATCGGTCCCAGGGTTTTTTTTTAGTTTTGTTTTTAAGATTTTCGGGACGATTTTAGTTAACTATAATTTAATAAAATGTTTTCGCATAAAAATAATATGTTACTCCATGACAATCAGATTCCATCAAAAGTAATCTCGCTCGGCTCGAAAACTAGTTCTAATGAATGCTAACCGGCTGAGAGTTGCAACACAATCAGAGTTGTGAGAAAAATGCTGTCTCGCATGCGCACATTTAGATTATGTATATGTTTATCTCTCTCATGCATATACCTGCGTCTGTACCTGCTTGCGCGCGCGCCACTGATTTCGCACTACAGTCTAACTACACCCGTGATCCGTTGTGTACTGTAATAATAATAATAATAATATTATACTGTAGCATAAATTAGTCGATTCACTAAAAACCGACTAATTCTAAAAAGTTGTCACCTTACTAAATTATAGGTACAACCCTAAATGTTCTGTAATGTCACAATGGAGGGAGAACGTCGCTCAGGACCTCCTTTAAAAACGGCTGCACGCATAGGTTCTGCCCTTTTTACATCAAGCAGCAGCCTACTAGATAAGTCCCCAGTTATTGGGTAAGTGAACTCCGCCATTGTGTTCTTTTGCTGCTAAATTTATGTCCCGGCAAGCCATATCTATTTGTAATCTTTGTGTCTATTTAACATGACTGCCGGCAATGTATTCTGTATTTAATATTAATTAGCACCTAGCTATTCACTATGCACATGTGCTCTAATAGGTTACCTATATGGTTCTCCGCATGGCATGCATCCTATTCTATTCTCTATAAACTAAATCATGCTCATCCATGCTGTATCATAAACCGGCGACGCGAGTCAACGGTCAATGAGAACCACGTGGCGATGTGACGCCACGCCTTGCCCCTAGTCTATCAACTATTCACCTATCAACTAATCACTGTAAACCACTGCGATGTGTGAGTACCCATCTTCCATCTTCTTCACTGCCTTGAGCTTGCCGCATCTAACGCATGGCTGGGACACGCACATCGTAGGGGGCTTACAGGAACCATCTTGGAGCTCAAGCGCCCCCTTGGTGCTGTTTCAGGGTTCCTAGCGCTGGCTAACCAACTAGGGCTGCTTCGCTCACGCTGCACTGTTCTGCTGCTCTGCTGTGCTCCCGCGCATCTACCAACGCGGTGAGAAGCACGCATCTGCACGGCCGCCCTACCGCGTGCCGCCTCTAAACTGTGACGCCTACGCGTCCGGCACAAGACGACGGCGTGGCCGTGTAGACAGCGGCCTGCCGCCGCTACCTACTGGCCGTCTGCGCTGCCGCTACCTGCCTACCACCAACGCTGCCTAGGGCTAGTTGCCCTGAGCCCGCTGCCCACCTGGTCGACCGCCCTGCCGCGCGTCCCTACCGACGCGTGAGGCCGCCTGACCCGGCCTACCTACCGTGCGTGGCGATCGACGTCTTCTGGTTGCTCAGGGCAGTACCGTTTTCCTACCTTCAGTGACAGTGCGTGACCTTAGACTCTAGAACCCCTATTTTGTATGTGTAGTGCTAAGTAAATGTATAACTAAGTCTTCCTTGTCTCATTTCTCCTACCACAAAAAGCACTACGCCACAGTGGCGCCCAACTCGGTAGTCTCTAAGGTTCTCGCACTGGTCTCTTTCTCCTACGCTCAGCATCGTTGTGGTATTTTTTAAATAATTTTGTTGTAAAAAATATTCCAAAATATTATTCATCTACCTTCAACTTTTACTAAATTGGAAAATCTAATACTTCAATTTGTTAATCTTCTACCTTAAACTATTATTAAATTGTAAATTACAATTCTAAACTAACAATAATCCATCGCGTTGCTGAATGTACCTACTATATTAATTGGTGTGTGTTGTGTATTGTGTTGTCATCCTCTCACTGTGGCCAAGACACCTTTAGCCATCAGTAGATCGGTCTTATGAGTCTGTTTGACCGGCAGTGAGAAAACCCTATCCTTTGTTATACCACCTCACTGTGGCCAAGACACCTTTAGCCATCAGTTGATCGATCCTGTGAGTCTGCAGGTCGGCAGTGAGATCCTACCCACTATCCGTCTGTTGCCCTTAGGTCCTACGGCACAGATATCCTGGTACTACATAGTTTAAATTAAACTTATTGTCAACAAAAGAACACAATGTCATCTCATAAGATTAACTTCATCCATCTAAGAAAGGCTGAGTTGGAGTATGAGGTGACAATCAGAGGTGGCGATAAGGGGACAGTCATAGAACTTAGGAAGCAAATAAGCAAGCTAGCTAGTCATTATGAAAGTGAAGACATTTTGCTCTCCGGGATAGATGAGAAGGATGACCTGAATTGTGTGAGTCAGACATTAACCGATTACAGTAACTATCTAACAACGGTGAACTCTGATCGCTCTCTTAGCGTAGCACAGTCTAACAGGAATCACATTTACTACCGTCTAGCTAGGATTACACCAACCACACAAGACACTACTAAGCTAAAAAACCAACTTGAGTCACTCTTCACTACCTTAGACACACAGTACAAGGCCCTTCAGACAAGATTCAATACCCCTTCGATAGATAACTCTGATTGTAAACAGCAAGCAGAGACAAGTACACCCAATCCAACTAACATCACAGTCACTTGTCAAAGCCACCAAGGCAATAAACCTAAGTTTGACGGGAACTCGTGTGTCAGATCATTCATACAAAAAATAGAAGAATATAGACTCGCTAAAAGAATTACTAAAGAGGACATGCTCAGTTTCTCTTATGATATATTCACGGGTAACGCTCTACACTGGTACAGACACATAAAATCAAACATTTTGTCTTGGGACCAGTTAATTGACCTACTAAAGTCTGCCTTTGACGGTGAGGACTATGACTACAGGCTACTTTCTGAAATCAGACAGCGTACACAGGGGGACACAGAAAACATAACTATCTACATTTCTATCATGAGTGGCCTCTTTAACCGTCTAAGTAAGAAACTAACAGACGAGGAAAAGTTTGACATTATCTCTCACAATGTTAAACCAGTCTATGCTGATGTGCTAGCCATAAGTAGTGTGCAGACACTGGATCAGTTACAAACAGTTTGCAAAAATTATGAGACATATAAAGCTAGGACTACACACTATCACGAACCAAGCAGAAGTAATCTCAGCACACTTGCACCAGAGTTTGCATACCATAGGCCGAACAAGACAACTAATAGCTACTCAAACAAACACTACAATAAAACACCACACTCAGGTCAGTCAAACTCAGTATCAGCTATTAAAACTGAAAAACAGTCGTCTTCTAAAAAAGAGACTCCTTCTAAACAAGAGCCTTCCACTAAAGGAGGCCCATTCTGTCCTAGGTGTAGGGTAAATAGTCATTCTTTGAGAAAGTGTAAGGCAGAACGATACCCTATCTGCTTCAAGTGTGGACTCAAGGGTGTCATTTATCCTAAATGTACCAAGTGTCAGCCAAAAAACTAAAGACTGTGGGTTGTTGTAACAAAATAAATAAACTAAATAACAATGATGGGTGGGCAGAATGGTTATCAAAAGTTAAACAATTCTCCACTCATTATGCTGTTACAACAATCCACAACAAACCATTAAATGATACTAGGCCTTATGCCACTATCTCAATCAAAGACTTGACCACTTGTGGACTGCTGGACTCTGGATCCGCAGTAACTATTATTAGTAACAATTTTCATAGAGGTCTGATTAATGAACTAGGCCTAACCCTAGATTCATGTGATAACTCTCTAAAATTTGTAGCCGCTGGGGGACAAATGTTATCACCAATAGGTACCCTAAATCTACCTATTTCTTTTGAAAATAAAAACCATATACTAAAAGCCTATGTAATACCAACAGTTGACATACCCATCCTACTAGGTATTGACTTCTGGAATACCTTTGACCTATTTCCTAAGAACACTAAGGCAATCTTCCTTATGAACCATAACAAGCAGATCATGGAATCTAATCCACCTAACTCTGATTTACACCTTCATTCATTTGCACAACTATCTAAGGCACAACAAACAACAGCAGACAATATAATCAAACAGTTCAAAACCGTATCTTCAGACACTAAGGGTATAGGTCGCACTAATCTCATCACACACTGCATTGACACAGGTGACTCGCCTCCTATTAGGCAACGATACTACCGGATGTCTCCTGAAAAACAGCGCATTCTTTGTGAAGAGTTAGATGAAATGTTAAAGCTAGATGTTGTTGAGCCATGTGAAAGTCCCTGGTCTTCACCAGTACTGCTAACACCTAAGAAGGATGGTAAATTAAGGTTCTGCCTAGACAGTCGAAAATTAAATTCAATAACTAAAAAAGATGCTTATAACTTACCTTACATCTCTGAAATTCTAGATAACTTAAAGGATGCTAAATATTTAACAAGTCTTGACCTCTATAAAAGTTTCTGGCAATTACCTCTAAATGAAGCTGACAAAAATAAAACTGCTTTCTACATTCCTAGTCGTGGTACTTTTAGATTCAAAACTACACCATTTGGGTTGACCAACGCTCCAGCTACCCAGCAGAGGTTGGTCGATAAATTATTTTACGGCCCAGAATTCGAAAACAGGGTTTTTGCGTTCTTGGATGATGTAGTACTAGTGTCCTCTGATTTTGATCATCACATATCCCTACTTTTAAAGATCCTAAATAAACTAACAGAGGCAAATCTAACTATAAACTTGAATAAATGTCAATTCTTTAGAGATGAACTGAAATACTTGGGTTATATAGTCAATTCTAAAGGTTTACACCCAGACCCAGAGAAGGTTGAAGCGATTACCAACTTTCCAATTCCAACTAACCCAAAGGAAGTAAAACGGTTCTTGGGTACAGCATCCTGGTACAGACGGTTTGTACCTAATTTCAGTTCACTGGCAGCTCCACTAAATAAACTTACCAGTTCCAGCAAAAAGGCACCACCTTTTGCCTGGACCAATGAGTGCCAAGAATCTTTTGATAAACTAAGAAAGATACTCATAACAGCTCCAGTCTTGTCATGCCCTGACTATAGTTTACCTTTTGAAGTACACACTGATGCCAGTAACTATGGTATTGGTGCTTTGCTCACACAAACAAAGAACGGTGTGGAGCATCCTATTGCATATATGAGTAAGTCCTTAACTAAACCGGAACAAAACTACAGCATTACAGAAAGGGAGGCGTTAGCAGTACTGCTGGCTCTTGAACACTGGCGTTGTTACTTAGAGAACGGTCTAAAATTCACTGTCTACACTGATCACTCTGCGTTAAAGTGGTTCCTAAAACTACAAAATCCTACAGGTAGATTAGCCCGCTGGGGAATTAGACTCTCGGCATTTAACTTTGATGTCAAACACCGCCGTGGTTCAGACAATACCCTTCCAGATGCTTTGTCCCGAGCTCTTCCAGTGGCTGAATTGTCCACCCAGTCCACACTTGAAACAAACGATACTTGGTACCTAAACATTTACAAAGGCTGTCTGCACAACCCAACATCTTTTCCTAACTACTTAATTAAAAATGAAAAATTATATCGTCATATGAAAAGTAAATTCGCAATCTTTGATGAGTTTGACTGGAAGGAGGTTGTTCCATCTGAGTCTAGGTCAAAGGTAATAGCTGACAACCATGCAGAACCCACAGCAGGTCACTTAGGCATCTATAAAACTTACAAAAGACTAACACTTCGTTACTACTGGCCAGGTATGCACAGTGACGTAGTGAAAACTGTAACTTCATGTGAAACTTGTATTGCTCACAAACAAGTAAACCATGCCCCTCTGGGTATCATGGGTAAGCCTAAGGAGTGCTCTCGGCCATTCCAAATGGTCAGCATTGACATTGTTGGTCCCCTACCTGTTTCCAGACGCCAGAACGCTTATCTTTTCGTGATTACCTGCTGCTTCTCTAAATACTGCCTTCTTTTCCCAATGAGGAATGCAACTTCAAAAATAATCTGTAAACTACTAGAGGATAACTTGTTCTTGGTACATGGAATACCACAATGTATAATACTAGATAATGGCACTCAGTTTACTTCTAATGAAACTAAAGCTTTGTTCAGTAAATATAAAATCCCTAGCGTACACTATACACCTAGGTATGCACCACAGATTAATACTGTAGAAAGATATAATAAAACTATCATAACAGCTGTTTCCACCTACATAAATAATGACCAACGTTCTTGGGACTTGCATATACCTGCAGTACAATTTGCTCTGAACAGTTCAACTAGTGAAGTTACCGGTTTCACTCCTGCATTCCTTGTATTCGGTAGAGAGTTAGTAGCTGATGGCTCTCACTACCAAAGTGCTGATATCAAGGAAATAGTATTTCAACCTAGAGATCAATATGCTGAAAATCTTGGTTTTCTCTCTAACATATTTGATCAAGTACAGTCTGCCTTGCTGAAGGCTCACTCTAGAAATGCTACTGACTACAACTTGCGTCGCAAGAATGTAGAATATAATGTAGGCGATGTAGTCTGGAAACGTACCTATTACCAAAGCGATAAGGAAAAGTATTTCAGTAAAAAACTTGCTCCTAAATTCACTAAGTGTAAAGTATCTGCTAAACAATCGCCTATTGTTTATGATTTGGTAGATATGCAGGGTAAACCTCTGGGTACCTGGCATGTCAAGGACTTAAGGCGAAATAGTCCACCATAATCACCCGTAGGCCTAGCTAGCTAGTGTTTGATCCATACAGGGTCAAACGATGCCAAGGGTAAAATACTACGACATCTATCAACAACTAGTCGTAGAAGGTCAACTCGTACCTTAGATTAGTCCTAAACTAGTCTATGGCGTGCAGGAAAATCTGCATCCGCCAACTACCTACACTAACTATAACGTAGTTATTGCTATTATTGTGGCATACAACACGTCCACAGAGGTTTATCTAATTGCTTCTGGGCTGCATGGTTGTAAGCTACATACCTTAAATTCTGTACCTAACTAGCTACACACACACACTCACTTACATACTGCTGTCACACTCTTATTGTGCTTATTAAACGTGTAAGCACCTTTCTGTTAAAACGGGTTTCTGTTAAATATGCCCTATGGTACACTACCCTTAGTTTTTGTGTTGTAATTATCATGTTCCAACAAGTACATCTTAAAGACAGTACCTACACATAGGTGAATGCAATCATACCGTACATTCTATGTGCATATTACACATGTAAGCACCTTCTGTCGCTTAAAACACTCACTGCCATAGTGCATGCTGTGGTCATTATGGAGTGTATTTATTTTCTTAGATAGCAGAGTACGTCATTAGTTAACTACTAAAAAACAATTGTGTTGTTAGTGTTACTAACACTAACAAGTCTGCACTTTCATGAAAAGTAACTGCAAAATTGAAATTGCAGGCATTGTCCTACCCTAGAATAGGATAACTTAAAACTTAATTAGGTATAACTAGAATTTAAAACTTAATATAGTAAAACTATATCTATAGAATTCAAACACTAGGCTCTAAACCAGTGTCTAAAACATCCATGACCTAGTTCATGGATATTCTAACTGTTGGCCTAAGCCGCAGTTGGACCTCATCTCGGCCTACCCCGTTGATAGAGGACTACTAAGAGTGCTAATGGCGCTAAACCGTAGCACCCTTTTCCCCATACCAATGGCCCTACACCATTGGTACTCTAACAGCTGTTGACTAACGTCACAGTTGGACCTCATCTCGGCCTACCCCGTTGATAGAGGACTATTAATTGTGCTAATGGCCGACGCCTTAGTACCTAACTTTATCATGGCTAACCATCGATAAACTACAACTGTTAGTCAGTTGGATCTTCTACCGCCTACACGGTAGCAAGACTAGCACTTCTGGCTCTAAACCAGGTGTTTTCTAACTATGAGCGGATTGCAACTCAATAAACAAGCCCTAACAGCTACCTAAATACATATCTAATCTATCAAAAATCTAATACTCGCTGTAATCTAAACACTAGTTACAACTACATACACACTATTAATCTATAAAGTCTTGTATACAAACTAACTTCAGTAAATAAATGCCATTTGATTGTTGATAAACACATTCTGTAAACCACTCATAAATGTCACGTAATCCTTACACACAATTGATAACTAAACTTTAGACCATAACGTTAACGACTTCTACAACTTAACTTAACGCTTAATTCTTAACCAAGCATGATAAACAAATAAATTTAACCTATAATGCTGATAAATGTCATATCTAACCTAACTTGAAATGCTGATAAATGTCATATCTAACCTAACTTGACAAGTGTCATCGACTTTATTCAACTTTGACGTTTGACACTTACCTTGGATATTAGCCTTTTTGCTTGTCAATATTTTATCGTTCAGAAATTATAAATTCTTCACTATGGACTCTGACTAAAAATTATACAACAATAAAATGTGTCATAGACATAGAACATAGACAAAACATAAATCAATTAAAGATTTTAAAACTTTAACAATTCTTTTTAAATGCATGTTTTTTAATATAAACTATTACTATTTAAATTGCATGTTTTGTTAGCTTTTATTAAAATACTTGCGTAAATATTACCTATACCTAATTAAATTATGTCTGTTTTTATTAAATATTTATCTGAATATTAATTATCCATACCTAACCTTATTGTAATTAAATGTATGTGTTCGCATGTCATACGGATGGTATATTGACTTGTTTGTCATTCGGTCCAACACTTCACTTCGCCATTCATTCCGAGATTCACCTACAGGCGTTGACGGTGCGAACACAGGCATTCAAGTTGGATGTCTCGTGCAAACAAGACGTGCAGTGTAAAAGTGTGGTAGAATAAAGTGATTATTTGAAGGAGGTCTACAGTCTTATTTCTGACCTTTTAAAAGGTCAGAAGTGGGATCACACCAAAAAGTAACGGTTTTGGTGCAATTCTCAACGCCCATATTAAAAACTAAGCAAGTGAAATGCCAAAGCATCGGTCTCAAAAGCGGGTGCGACATTCTGAGGACTCCAGCAGTGAGTCAGAATTATCCTCGGAGTGCAAACGCAGATCACGGCACAAGCATTCACGACGAAAGCGGTCACGGCGTGTAGAGAAGTCGAGGCAGCGCTGTTCCCGGACGCCAGATACACCGGCGCCGCAAGTGGAACCAGCAGTACGACCGAATGCTGGGACCAGAAACAGCGCATCATCACCATTACCAAGTAATCAATCCACTGTTTTTGACTCTCAAAATTTTGTTAATGTGTTCCAAGAACTCGTTAAGTCTTTACGTACAGACAGCAATATAGAACGTTACCCTGTTTTGAACGTTGTGCCTGAATTCGACCCAACAAAGCGAAATCAGAGTATAGACGTTTGGATTACAAAAGTAAATGAATGTGCAAAGATTTATAATTGGACAGAACGACAGATAGTTCACTACGCTTTGCCTAAATTAGTTGGGTTAGCCCAGAAATGGTACCAGGGTCTACCCACTTTGTTATTTACATGGACGGAGTGGCAACAAAAATTGAAGTCTGCATTCCCCAGTGACGATAACTATGGACGGTTGCTGGCGGAGATGCTCGC
Organism: Diarsia rubi; assembly: GCA_932274075.1. Taxonomy (NCBI): domain Eukaryota; kingdom Metazoa; phylum Arthropoda; class Insecta; order Lepidoptera; family Noctuidae; genus Diarsia; species Diarsia rubi. The sequence goes on from OW026427.1 coordinate 8,187,056, forward strand.
CTGTAGGGCACGATTTGGTGATAGTTTAGAAGATTATTATTACGAAAAGATAGTTCTGCTAAATAGATGTAACATTTCAGGTAAAAACGCTATCGATTGTATATTATATGGGATTGAAGATAGATCGGTCAGAACTAGTGCTGAGGCTGTGCAATTTAGCGAGCCTGACAAGTTATTAGTTTTCCTTCGCAATGTTAAAATAACTAAAAAGAATGACAAGCAAAATGTGACTGCACAGCCGAGCGGTTCCGACAGCAAGCGTTTTAAAACCTCTAAAGATAATTCATCCGCATCTGCGGATACTAGGTCATCAAAATGTTATAACTGTGGAGAGGAAGGGCACCCTTTCTACAAATGTAAACATCCAATTAAAAGATGCAATCATTGTCATAAAGTAGGCCATTTGATTGGCGATTGTCCTAATAAACGTGAGCATGAAAGTAATAAGACTGTTTTAAACATTTCAAAGGAGCAAGATAATGATGCGAAATATTTTAAGATCGCGATAGTTAACGGTCAGACTATGAATTGTTTTATCGACTTCGGTAGTCAAATTACTATGCTCCGAGCATCTGATGCAAAAGTATTAAATCAAACTCCATCTTACGGTGACTTGCCAATATTAAGAGGGTTTGGAAATTCGATTGTTCAGTGTTTAGGGAAATGTGATGTCGAGATTGAAATAGACTTAGTTAAAGCCCGCGTCGAAGTACTCATAGTCCCTGATCATTACTTAAAGGTATCATTACTTGTAGGCCAAACGTTTACGGAACAAAGTCATGTCGTAGTTCTCAAAACAGAAGACAAACTGATTATTAAGAGTAAAACTATTAACGTGCCTGAAAGTGTTAAACTGTATGTTAGTAACTCTATTAAAGTAATGGGCCGCACCGAAGTGGCCGTAGAGTCTATTCCATCGTATGATGGTGAGGTGGTCGTGGAACCTGGTTTATGCTCTCAACCTCAAATGATGTATAGTATGATGCCTTGTATTTTAGAGCTGGTTTGTGGCAAAGCAACACTTCAATTGGACGGTTTGGTTAAGTCGGGATTCGATTTAAACAAAGGTACCCTTCTGTCTCGGGCTTTGCCGTTAGCACGAATTAACTGTCAAAGCGTGAAAAGAATTGATAAAAGCGCGGATAACTCTTCTAATGTTGTTATTGATCCTAAAATGTTGTCTGTGAGTGACCAAATCAGTGAAAACAATCTTTTGCAGTTGACTCGTTTATTAAATGAATACAGAGATTGTTTTGCTTTCTCCACTAAAGAGTTAGGCTGTATTTCAAACACTGAAATGGATATAAGACTCAGTGATAATACACCAGTAGTTTACCGGCCGTATCGCATGCCTTTTACAGAGCGACAAGTAGTTCGTAATATGGTAGAAGAACTTGAGGACTCTGGTATAGTTAAACCATCGACCTCAAGTTACGCGTCACCTGTTCTCCTCGTCAAAAAGAAATCAGGAGATTACAGATTGTGCATTGACTACAGGGCTCTCAATAAAAAAACGATTAAGGAGCATTATCCCCTCCCTAGGATTGACGATCAATTAGATAACTTGTCAGGCTATAAATATTACACATCGTTAGACCTAATGTCAGGTTATTATCAATTGAAAATGTCAGAAACGTCTAAACATTTAACTGCTTTCATAACACCTGATGGGCATTATGAGTTCAATCGGATGCCCTTTGGACTTGTTAATGCGCCATCTAATTTCCAACGTGCAATTAATAATATATTGGGTAATGCACGATTTAAAGAGGCGTTTGCTTATATGGACGATGTCATTATACCATCTAGAACTATTGGAGAAGGGTTCAGTAAGCTCAAATCAATATTGGATTTATTTCGCACCGCCGGTTTAACTTTAAAATTATCAAAGTGTAACTTTTTAATGGAATCCATTAACTATCTTGGATTTGAAGTGTGCGCCGAGGGAATAAGACCAGGGAAAACTAAAATTAAAGCTGTTGACGCATTCCCTCGCCCTACCGATCAGCATAGGGTTAGGCAGTTTTTAGGACTTGCTAGTTTCTTTCGTAGATTTATAAGGGGGTTCTCTTCAATAGCTCGACCACTTACCCAACTTTTAAAGAAAGATTCAAAATGGCAGTGGTCTGACGGTGAAGAGACTGCTTTTGTAACCTTAAAGACAGAGTTAACCAAACGTCCGATTCTTGCATTTTATAATCCTGCGTTTGAAACTCAACTTCATACAGACGCTTCTAAAATTGGTATTGCCGGTATCCTTTTACAAAGAACAAGTAAAGAAGCGCCTTTAAATGTTGTAGCTTATTATAGTAGACAAACGTCCCCAGAGGAGTCTCGTTTCACTTCCTACGATTTAGAAACTCTAGCGGTGGCAAGCTCAATACAACGATTTAGGACGTACCTATTAGGCATACCGTTTACCATTGTGACAGACTGTAACTCTTTGAGGGCCACATTTGAGAAAAGAGATGTTTTGCCTAGAGTAGCCAGATGGTGGAATATCATGCAAGAATATGATTTTAAAATTGTCTATAAGGCGGGCTCTACCATGTCCCACGTTGATGCATTAAGTCGAAACCCGGTAGAAGTAAATTCCGTAGAAATAAGATGTATCGAAACTAATTGAATAGCAACGGTACAACAGAGCGATCCCGAGCTTCAACGGATTATTTCTATTTTAAAGGATCAGGATACAGATGGTATTATAGAAATTAAAAATAGTTTTATAATTAAAAGAGGTCTATTATATCGAAAAACCGGCAGGGGATCGCTGGGTTGTACCAAAAGGTGTTAGGTGGCAGGTATTGAAAGCTCATCATGATGATATTGGTCACTATAGTTTTGACAAAACTTTTGACAAAATTAGAAGTAGTTTCTGGTTTGCGAAAATAAGACGATTCGTGAAAAAGTGTGTCGATTCGTGCTTAGAATGCGCTCATTCGAAAGTCCCAGCTGGTAAGAAAGCAGGTGAACTTCATCCGATTCCCAAGGTTGATCGCCCCTTTCATACGTTGCATATAGATCATCTGGGTCCTTTTGTGAGAAGCAAAAAGAAAAACGCGTACCTACTCTTAATAATAGATGCCTTCACAAAATATGTTATATTGGTTCCTGTCAAAAGTACGAAATCGTTACATTCTATATCCGCTTTAAAAAGCTACTTTCACACTTTTGGTGTTCCTAAACGAGTCATTTCTGATCGAGGTACATCTTTCACGTCCAAGCACTTTCAAGAATATTTAGGTACGTTAGGCATTAAACATGTTATGAACGCGGTAGCGACACCACGTGCCAATGGGCAAGTGGAACGCTACAACCGCACTGTCTTAGCTGCCCTAACTGCAACAAACCTAAATAAACCTGAACATAAATGGGATGAATGTGTTTCTGAAATACAATGGGGTTTAAATAATACCCTTAATAAGGGAATCGGAAAGACGCCAGCTCAAGCATTATTTGGCATTGACTTGGTTGGTACGACTAACTCCCTAATAAACCTTAATATTATAGACGATGATACAGAGGACGTAGGGAACAATGTACAAAACATTAGAGAGGAAATATCACAACATATAGAAAAGAATCAAGTAGAACAGAAGAAACGTTTTGATAAATCGAGGAAAAGAGTTACTTAATTATTCAAAATTGGGGATTTAGTCAGGGTAGAGCGAGAAATTCCTTCGACAGGGAAAAGTAGGAAATTAATTCCGAAGCTTCGTGGTCCTTACCGTGTTGTAGAGGTCTTTGACAATGACCGATATAAAATAGAAGATACCCCATTGTCACGCAAGGGTAATAGAAACTTCACTGGAGTTTTTCCCGTAGATAAAATTCATCCGTGGTTGGTTTTTAAACGAAATAGTGTTAGTGACAGTGATACGCAGTCTGAAAATGTTACTGATGAATGATTGGCACTACTTTTGATTGAGTGGTTAATGTGGTTATCGATGTACGCGTTAATTAATTGTAAATAGGTAATTAACATAAAGCATGTTAGAGTATTAACAGCAGAATGTTGTCCATCACATACAATCATGTACAATTTCATTTGAATAATTGAGTAGGTATATTCACATTGTTTTATTATTAATATTATACAGTATTTTACTTAAGTGTTTTATATTAAACAGTTATTATTATGATGAATTGATTTTTAACAATAATTTGTACAAGAAGTTTATTGCACACTGTAGACAGGCAGAGGCTACAGTAGGTCAGATAATATGTGGTTATTATGGATATGAAGAGGCCATAATAACTTGTCTAGTCGGTGTGTTGTGGACATGCAGGGGCCACAGCATGCCGGAATTGCCGTAGATATGTAGAGGCTACGGTAGTTTCACCAATGTTATCGCTGTGCTCGTCGTTGTGGCATTGTCGCTAGTGTGTTGTGGACATGAAGGGGCCACAGCATGCTTGAGTTGTTGTGGATATGTAGAGGCCACCGCAGCTCCTTCAATGCTACCGCGAATAGAATAATTTTGAGCGGTGCTGATATGTGATGGCTACTGTAGTTCCACCAATGTTATGATTGTACTCGTAGTTGTGGTATTGTCGCTAGTGTGTTGTGGACATGAAGGGGCCACAGCATGCTTGAGTTGTTGTGGATATGTAGAGGCCACCGCAACTCCTTCAATGCTGCCGAGTGTGATTATATCTGAGTTTACTTGTTTTTGTGGCGAAATTATCATAAAGTTATATTTAACTATTGATGTAATAGAAAGAGATCAAGTTGATATCATTTGTATCGTAAGTTGTTGTTTTGTTGTTTTGTTATTTTGATTAATTGGCCGATTTATTTTGTTTACCTTGCATAATCTTTCCACGGGACGTGTAAACGTCAGGAAAGGCCGACTGTTAGCTTTTATTAAAATACTTGCGTAAATATTACCTATACCTAATTAAATTATGTCTGTTTTTATTAAATATTTATCTGAATATTAATTATCCATACCTAACCTTATTGTAATTAAATGTATGTGTTCGCATGTCATACGGATGGTATATTGACTTGTTTGTCATTCGGTCCAACACTTCACTTCGCCATTCATTCCGAGATTCACCTACAGGCGTTGACGGTGCGAACACAGGCATTCAAGTTGGATGTCTCGTGCAAACAAGACGTGCAGTGTAAAAGTGTGGTAGAATAAAGTGATTATTTGAAGGAGGTCTACAGTCTTATTTCTGACCTTTTAAAAGTTTTCTTTTTCTTGATATTAAATCATGAATATGAAGACTTTACATCTTCATGTTCGGATTACACACTTATACAAGGTACATCACTCACTTGACAGTGTTGTACTCTAACTTCTACACTTCATAATAGTATTCAGCAATCAATGGTGATCTTTAATTTTGATTCTAAATATAACAGAACCTACACTATACACATTACCCTGCAATTTAACACCTCAGTGACCTGACCCCAAGGAGATACACTTGCTCTATCTTGTGTTTTTCCGACTGACTGTCTTGAGTTAAGCTACTCTAAATTAGTTTACCTCTTGTGTGTTTAGTAAGTCACTGACTTAGGACTACATTCAAGTCAGTGACGGACTTTGATTGATGGATGTTTGACGATGAATATTTGATAGATGGGATGGAAGCACACGAATGAGATGTATGTACGTACAGGTAGTCAGTCTAAGTGGTTTAGGCCTTCTAGCGGATTTCCCCTAGGGAAAATCCTTTCTTTGCAGGCGGGGTACTGTAGCATAAATTAGTCGATTCACTAAAAACCGACTAATTCTAAAAAGTTGTCACCTCACTAAATTATAGGTACAACCCTAAATGTTCTGTAATGTCACAATGGAGGGAGAACGTCGCTCAGGACCTCCTTTAAAAACGGCTGCACGCATAGGTTCTGCCCTTTTTACATCAAGCAGCAGCCTACTAGATAAGTCCCCAGTTATTGGGTAAGTGAACTCCGCCATTGTGTTCTTTTGCTGCTAAATTTATGTCCCGGCAAGCCATATCTATTTGTAATCTTTGTGTCTATTTAACATGGCTGCCGGCAATGTATTCTGTATTTAATATTAATTAGCACCTAGGTATTCACTATGCACATGTGCTCTAATAGGTTACCTATATGGTTCTCCGCATGGCATGCATCCTATTCTATTCTCTATAAACTAAATCATGCTCATCCATGCTGTATCATAAACCGGCGACGCGAGTCAACGGTCAATGAGAACCACGTGGCGATGTGACGCCACGCCTTGCCCCTAGTCTATCAACTATTCACCTATCAACTAATCACTGTAAACCACTGCGATGTGTGAGTACCCATCTTCCATCTTCTTCACTGCCTTGAGCTTGCCGCATCTAACGCATGGCTGGGACACGCACATCGTAGGGGGCTTACAGGAACCATCTTGGAGCTCAAGCGCCCTCTTGGTGCTGTTTCAGGGTTCCTAGCGCTGGCTAACCAACTAGGGCTGCTTCGCTCACGCTGCACTGTTCTGCTGCTCTGCTGTGCTCCCGCGCATCTACCAACGCGGTGAGAAGCACGCATCTGCACGGCCGCCCTACCGCGTGCCGCCTCTAAACTGTGACGCCTACGCGTCCGGCACAAGACGACGGCGTGGCCGTGTAGACAGCGGCCTGCCGCCGCTACCTACTGGCCGTCTGCGCTGCCGCTACCTGCCTACCACCAACGCTGCCTAGGGCTAGTTGCCCTGAGCCCGCTGCCCACCTGGTCGACCGCCCTGCCGCGCGTCCCTACCGACGCGTGAGGCCGCCTGACCCGGCCTACCTACCGTGCGTGGCGATCGACGTCTTCTGGTTGCTCAGGGCAGTACCGTTTTCCTACCTTCAGTGACAGTGCGTGACCTTAGACTCTAGAACCCCTATTTTGTATGTGTAGTGCTAAGTAAATGTATAACTAAGTCTTCCTTGTCTCATTTCTCTACCCTCAAAAAGCACTACGCTACAATGGGGCTACTGAGGGGGGAAGTAACTTGACTGCGTACCGTGGTCGGATGCTCTCTCTGTTCCAGGTGCTTGAGCCAGCTATCAGCGTGTCGGCGCAACGATTGTCGGATCAGGTGCGGGTCATCCAGCATAACCATATGTTGGATGATACTGTACTTGATCGACTACGCTCTGAATCACGCAGTAACCCAGTCACACCGCCTTCACCGATGTTCGCAGTGCAGCTGGAAAATGTTTCCAGTGCTCCGCCGCGATCCGAACGTGGTGGTGAAGACATTGATGGCGAAGTTATATCCGTGAGTACCCAATGCAACGTTCAATTGAGGAGCGCTTTGGAGGATGCATTCCGGGAGTACCGTTCCACACCGCCTGAACTTAGACCACGTTTACCTCGTTTACCCATGCACAAAAAAAACAGGGCGCTCTGGTGTGTGCTCTAGATTCGCAACTGTCGAATTGCTTTGACAGCAGCAAAGACCTCGCCGATACTCACTCAATTTTGTATTGTGCAGCTGTAGCGGCTTGTCGTATGGCTCACGTTAAGTTCCCTTACAAGACAGAGCTGCACGACCAAAGTAAGCTGTTCCAGCCTGGCATTGCAGAATTGAGCGGCGTATCGGTGAGGCTAGAGCACTCATTGGCAAGTTGATCTGCTTCAGGGAGGGCAATACTCGCCCTAGAGTGATGCGCTTTGTGAGGCGAGCGTTCTCGGGAACAGATATTAGTTTTCCTGATTATTTGTCCCGCGTCACAGAGCGCATTGACGTCCTGAAGCAGAAAATCTGTGCATGGGCGAGCCGTATTCGTCGTTACAAGCGGCGAGTGGAGCGGTACACACAGAACCGCAATTTCCAAAGTGATGAAAGGTGGGTATATAGGACTTGGGAACGACCAGACCAAGGTGTGATTGACACGCGTCTGCCGGATGATGACGCCATGACGTCGTTCTGGCGCAACATCTGGTCGGTGCCTGTCAGTCACACTGAGGGCGATTGGACCCGGGAGGTTGAACGAGCGTGTGATCCTATAACAGAAATGGGGGCAATTATCATCAGCCCCCAAGACGTAGCTCGTGCAGTCCGTCCGTTGCCTAACTGGAAATCGCCAGGGCCGGACGGGCTGCACAATTTCTGGATCAAATGGTTCATGGGATCGCACGCTAGCTTGGCGTCCCAGTTTCAATCAGCCTTAGAGTCAGGATCGCTGCCCCAGTTCTTGACAACAGGAATTACCCACCTGCTCCATAAATCAGGTAGTACTGCGGAACCCAAAAATTATAGACCAATCACTTGTTTACCAACGGTCTATAAAGTTCTTACATCCATTTTGAGAATTAAAATCAACCAACATGTCGAAAGTAACTCTATCATGTCTACCTCTCAAAATGGATGTAGGAACGGGTCCCGTGGTACTAAGGAGCTGCTCCTCATTGATATGACCATTAGCCAACAGGTTCGCCGCTCCCGAAAGGATCTGTCTGCATGTTGGATAGATTATAAGAAGGCCTATGACTCGGTGCCTCATACATGGCTCACGAGGGTGCTGGAATTGTACAAAGTAGATGCAACTCTGCGTACCTTCCTGATGTCATGTATGGGGAACTGGAGAACGGTCCTTCGCTATCCAGGATGTCGACATATCGGAGGGAACAGTGAACCGATAAGGATCGAGCGTGGTATATTCCAGGGTGACAGTCTGAGTCCATTGTGGTTTTGTCTAGCCTTGAACCCTTTTAGCACACTGCTGGAGGGTTTCTAGGGTTTCAGGTCTAGGCTATCGGTTGAGGAGAGGTGGTCATGTTATATCTCACCTTCTTTACATGGATGATCTGAAACTCTTTGCCCCCAACAATTTGCAACTAATGAAGCTACTGCAGATAACAGAAATGTTCAGTAGTGGCATCAGAATGGAATTTGGTGTGGACAAATGTGCAGTCATGCATGTGAAGCGAGGGGAGATTATGGAATCCGTGGGAATGCAACTCTCGGATTCCATACAACTTAGATCACTCTCGTCAACAGAAACCTACAAGTATTTGGGTATGTCGGAAGCATTAGGAATCAATATTACCGACATGAAACAATCGTTGAAGGAGCGCTTCTTTGGCCGCCTGAACAAGGTGCTGAGCAGTCTTTTGTCAGGTGGAAACAAGGTGCGCGCCTTCAACAGTTGGGTCATGCCGGTTTTGATGTATTCTTTCGGCATACTCAAATGGACTCAGACAGAACTTGATGCCCTTGATAGGAGGGTCCGCTCACTATTGACTGCAAATCGGATGCATCACCCACGGTCGTCGGTGATGAGACTGTATATCCCACGGAAGTGTGGGGGTCGTGGTTTTTTAAATGCTAAGACCCTACACAACCGTGAGGTATGCAGTCTCAGGGAATACTTCCTAGAAGCCGACGTGGGGATGCACCGAGATGTGGTCTCAGTGGACAAGAGCCTTACCCCGCTCTCCTTGGCTAACGAGAACTGGCGCATACCTAAAGTATTAGACACTAATGACCGCAGGGAGGTATGGCAAAGCAAGGAGCTACACGGACGCTTTTACCGGGCCTTACATGGAACCGATGTAGATTTCTTAGCGTCAGTATCCTGGCTACGTTTCGGTGACCTTTTCGGGGAAACCGAAGGTTTTGTCTGTGCAATAATGGACGAAGTTATGATGACGAACAACTACTGGAAATACATTGTGAAGGATGGCACGGTTGGCATATGTCGGGCATGCCACCGTCCTGGAGAATCGATCCGTCACATTATTTCTGGGTGTTCTCGTCTGGCTAATGGAGAATATTTGCATAGACACAACCTCGTTGCCAGGATTATCCACCAGCAACTTGCTTTGAAATACAACCTTGTGGAAACAGAAGTGCCATACTATAGGTATGCGCCCGACCCAGTTCTCGATAATGGTAATATTTCGTTGTATTGGGATCGACCTATCGTCACTGACAGGACTATTGTTGCCAATAAGCCTGACATTGTGGTGATAGATCGATCGGAGCGTCGCGCAATGATTGTTGATATTACAGTCCCACAAGACGAGAACCTCGTGAAAGCAGAGAAAGATAAGCAATTCAAGTATCTGGATCTGGCTCGCGAGGTTGTCGACATGTGGCACGTGAATACAGCAGTCATTGTGCCGATAGTCGTGTCTGCCAATGGCTTAATAGCCAAGAGCCTCGACGAACATCTAAGGAGGCTCTCGCTTGGTAGCTGGATCAAGGGCTTGATTCAGAAGGCAGTACTTCTGGACACGGCGCGCATTGTCAGGAGGTTCCTCTCTCAAGAGCCCTGACCACCGGTAGTTCGGACTCTGTTCCCAATACTAGTGGACCACTATTTTTTATATTTTTAAATGTTTTTTATATACCTTTTTGTAATTAATATTTAAAAATGTATTTAATATGTTTTAAAATGAATAAAGGAAATAATAATAATAAAGCTTTATTAATTCCACACAAACAATCAAAATCACATTTAAATAATAATGATAACAATTAGCATTAATAATAATCAAGTAAAAATAATAGATAGTAATTAAATAATCGCCAAATACATATTACATTAGGTTAATTTATGTGATTCAATAATATAATTAGAATTATACAATAAAATTAGTGTGTGGGGGGTCCACACACTAATTTTATTGTATAATTCTAATTAGGGTAAAAGCCTCCTCCAAAGAATTCCACTTTTCTCTTTTTGAAGCGATGGCTAGCCAGTCTCGTCCCGCATTCGCAACTATCTCGTTCTGCCAGCGGGCATAGGGCCGGCCTCTTTTTCTGGTACCCTGTGGACCTTTCCATTTAGTTGCTCTGATGGTCCAACGATCATCGGGATATCTTGCAACGTGCCCGGCCCATCTCCATTTCTGACTTTCTGAGAATTTGAGAGCGTCTGTTACTTTAGTTCTATTGCGAATGTCTGTGTTTCTTATTTTATCGCTTAATTTAATATTCAAGCAACTTCTCTCCATAGCTCTCTGTGTGGTCTGGATTTTAGTCCTAGCCATTTTATCATATGTCCAAGTCTGGCAGCCATAAGTAAGACAAGGTAAAATTGTTGCGTCTAATATGATCTTTTTCATTTTAATAGGAAGGGTTGATTTAAATATCTCTTTGTGAGCCCAATACTTTCTCCAGGTAAAAGCTGCCCTTCGATCTATTTCTTCAATGTTTCTATTTTTCCTAAAGGAGATTTGCTTGCCCAAGTATATGTAGTCTTGAACGTATTCGAGCGGCATGTCGTTGACCAAGATAGGAGTCATTTCGTTGTTAGTCATGATTTTAGTTTTGCTGAGGTTCATCTCCAAACCCACACATTCACTCGCTGCTTGTAATTGGTTGACCATAATATTTAGTTCCAAAGGATTTTCCGATAGGAGAACAATATCATCAGCGAAACGTAAATGGCTCAGATGTTTTCCATTTACATTGATGCCCCTCTTCGACCATGGAAGGTTTGCCATTATGTTCTGTAAGACAGCTATGAACAATTTCGGTGAGATTGGGTCGCCTTGCTTGGCTCCTCTTTCGATATTGATTGCCGGCCCGACTCTATCCAGCTTGACTCGACTTGTACTTTGGGAGTAAATATTTTTTATAATGTTTATATACTTAGAATTTACTGATTGGTTATTTAGTGCTTCCCATATACTGTGATGCGAGATAGAGTCAAAAGCTTTTTTGTAATCAATAAAAGCTATGTAGAGCGGCTTTCGATATTCCAGGTATTTCTCGATGACTTGGTCCAATACGTGTATATGATCTGTTGTGCTAAATCCCTTTCTGAAACCTGCCTGTTCAATAGGTTGGAATGTGTCTAATTCCGAAGATATTCTGTTCAGTAAACATGCTGAAAATAATTTATAGAGACTGGACATTAGACTTATCGGACGGTAATTACCTATGTCTGCTGGGTCACCTTTTTTATAAAGTAGAATTATTTCTGATTCAGTCCACTGCTCAGGCACCACTTCCTTATCTAAGATCTTGTTGAACAATATAGTAAGAGGTGTGTACTGTGCGCATTTTTATTTCATCCATTATTTTTAACGACTTGGCTTTACTTGGACTTTTGTATTGTTTCACCCATTGACCCGGCTTTTCATTTGGACTATCGTAGTGCTACATATTACGTTTAGATTGAGTTTATTTTCGAAGTGCTAAGTGTTCTGAGCAATGTATCAACCACACAACAGGGTATGTTTACTTTGTAACCGTTCTGTGGAAAGAACCAGAAGACACACGTTAACTCGTAATCTACAGAACAACCATCATCATACGGTTCAAAACATAATTCAAGACTTAACTCCACATGAGGTAAGTACTTTTTAAGTATAACATCACTAAGCGGTAGTCAAATTGAATCCACTGAACACTGTCAGGACCGTTCATGTAAATGTCACGTGTTAATTATTATGATCTTAGGGGCTACCAAAACGACTTTCGACTGTCGTGATCGTTTCGTAACGCATGGTAATCGCCATAGGTGATTAATTAAACTAAGTGATTGATTGCGATTTTTGTAGGCCCAATTATTTGCTTTTGACGTGTACGACACGATATCTAACTTGAGTACTATTTTCAGGGCCTTGAGTTTGGCTGTTACGGTATTCAAGTTTTTATTTTTATTTTCAGATAAAATTCGATAACAGCGAACATATCTGCCATGGTTGTTGGACAAAAGCTCGACGAGGAAGGCTAACGCTCCCTGCAGTGGAAGGTGTGCCTGTAGTGGAAGATGTGTCTGCTGTGGAAGGTGTGCCTGCTGTGGAAGGTGTGCCTGCTGTGGAGAACATACCTGCTGTGGAAGATATACCTGCTGTGGAAGATGCGCCTGCTCTAGAAGATCCGCCGGCAGTGGAAAACGTAACGTTTAGGCTTCCTGAGAATTACTGCCGAGCCCCGAACACATCAACTACTTGTATGGTATACAATTGTACAAACAATACTCGTCTTCGAGTTCCGAAAAGTCTAAAAGTGCAATTGCTCATCAACCACAATTACTTTATTCCAGCACATGCACGCGTGTGCCAGGAACATTTAGAAGACAACTCCCTGGATGATCTTTTCACTGCACGAAATCGTTGTTTTCATTTTAATCCCCAACAAGTCTTCGAAATGTTGGAATTATTAAAACTACCCAGAAGCCACATTATAGATTTTGAAAATCTTAATCAGCAACATGATGCCGAATTATTTTATTGGATTGGTCGCACTCGTGACGAATGCGAAAGGCTGTTCAATGAAACTACACAATTAGCACAAAGATGCCGATGTCCACGGACAGCACTAGGTATACTTCTGTCTAAACTTAGAACTGGGGAATCGAATGAAAGACTCGCCACGTTTTTTAACATGTCGCGAACGACTCTCGAACGGAAGATGAAAACAGCTAGGGAATGCCTAGAAAGTGATTTTGTTCCTCGCCACTTGGGTTTCGATCACATGACGAGAGAACAGATAATAGAAAGAAATCTAGCGGTTCCTAATGCTTTGTTCGCTATTAATGAGAAAGCTATTATAATCTCCGATGGAACTTATATGTACATCCAAAAGAGCAGTAACTTCACATTTCAAAAAGTCACGTACAGTCTCCACAAGTACAGAAACCTACTTAAACCATTTTTATTTGTTACATGTACCTAAAAATACAAAATTTTTCTGGTCACATATAAATAACAAAAAAACCATGGCAGGTATACCATCAAGCATGACATACAAAAACCGAACGTCGCAAGATCCCGAAACTATCTGTAACTTGTTCTCGTCATATTTCCAGTCTGTTTATCAGCCGTCTTCCTTAACACCCCAATGGTCTCCACCAAATAATTATTCGGATCAGTGTGATTTATTACACCATATCTACTTTGATGTATTTGGTATTCAAAGGGAATTGAAAAAACTAGACCCCTCCAAGGGTCCAGGGCCAGATGGACTACCAGCTGTGTTACTTAAACGCACTGCTGAATCAATATGTGACCCATTACACATTATTTTTAACAAATGCATCGCTGAGGGTTTATATCCAGACATTTGGAAATGCGCCTACATTGTCCCAATCCATAAAAGTGGTTCAAAGCCTGACGTCACAAATTACCGTCCAATATCACCCGTTGACTGGCCTGTTGGTCTAGTGGTTAGTGACCCTAACTGCTATGCCGGAGGTCGTGGGTTCGATTCCCACCCAGGACAAATGTTTGTGTGATGAGCACGATCATTTGTTCTGTGTCTGGGTGTAATTTATCTATAATATGTATGTATTTAGAAATATATAAGTATGTTTATCAGTTGACTAGTACCCATAACACAAGCTCTGCTTAGCTTGGGACTAGATGGCGTTGTGTGATAGTTGTGGAATATTATATTATATTATTATTATTATATCAATAATCAGTGCAACATCAAAACTCTTTGAGAAGCTCGTTCATAATGCCATCTATCCCTTCATCCATAACTATATCATACCCGAACAACACGGCTTTATTAAACACAAATCCACTATGACGAACTTAGCAACTTACTCCAATTTCCTGTTCCATAGTATTGACAAGAGAATTCAGGTGGATGCTGTCTATACAGATTTTCAGAAGGCATTTGATAGAGTAGACCATGAAATCCTTCTTAGTAAAATAGCGTTCAATGGAATTAGGGGCAATCTTTTGCGTTGGTTTTGCTCTTATATTACTAACCGCAGCCTGGTAGTCGTGATAAATGGGTACAAGTCGGGCAGTGCTGGGATGTCATCCGGTATTCCTCAGGGCTCCATATTGGGACCTTTGCTTTTTGTTATATTTATAAACGACATAAATTCATGCTTTAAATACACAAATTTTCTTTTATATGCTGACGATTTGAAATTATATAAAATCATAAAAAATGTTAATGATTGCTCAGAACTACAGAGCGATCTTAACCGACTTTCTGAATCTTGTACAGTTAATAAGTTAAATTTAAGTACACCCAAATGCCAGATCATCAGCTTCACTAAAAATAAAACTATAATAAAATATGGTTATACCCTATGTGGTAATGTACTTAACAGAGTAACAACGCTTAGAGATCTGGGAATACTATTTGACAGTAAATTACATTTGGATCTTCATATAGAGAACGTCATAACCAGAGCATTTAAAATGTACGGCTTTGTTTTCAGAACAGCTACCGACTTTAGGCGCCCTTGCACATTTTTACACCTGTATCGTTCACTTATTCGTTCTCAGCTTGAATACGCCTGTCTGATTTGGGATCCGTTATATAATAAATACAAAGTAGCCATTGAAAAAGTACAATGCAAATTCTTACGAACTATGCAATACAAATGCCAACTTCCACGCTTACCTTACATAGACCTATTAGCAAAGTATAATTTACTCTCACTCGAGAAGAGACGAATGCTTCTGCAAGTAATGACACTGCATGACCTTTATCATAATAAGCTGAATTGTGTAGACATTAGTAATGATATTAGACTTGTAGTACCTAGATCGATTAACCGCCGTGGTGTGCGCGAGTACCGATTGTTTGATCACGCATCATGTCGGACAAACGCGGGTAAGCGTGCACCCCTTTGGCGTCTCACGCAAATTTATAATGAACACTTCATAGATATAGACATATTTATGCTCAATAAAAATGCTTTTAGAAGTAAAAATATTAATGTACTGAACAACTTAGATGTATCCTTTGATAACTAACTAGCTTTTTTATTATTATTGTTCTCTCTTTTTTGTTTTGTTTAACGGAGATCTTAACGATCTGTCAGCATTTACTATGCCTTCCAGTAATGTCCAACTCATAAGAGCACACATAAAGAGTAGACATGTATCGTCGAAAATGTATCACTGCTACATATTGATACATCAGGACAATCCTGGAATAGAGTGCATAAGAAACTATTGCTGCTCATGTTTCACAGGTCGCAGAACAATTGGCAGTTGTGCCCACATTATGTGCCTAGTTTGGTTTTTAGGCTGGGCTTAGGCACCAAGACGTTATTAGGAGTCCTGCTCTATTTCTCGATACAATTATCATCGATGACGATGATGACGGTTAAGTGAATAATTATAGATCATACGATGTATACGAATAATGTAATAATATCAATGTTAGTAATTCATTGTTTAATGTCAAGTAGATAACTGTGAGTATTATTAATGTAAATCAATTCTGAATGTCAGAAATCATGAAATACTTGATTGAAATAATAAAGTGAGTAATTGTTTTTAAACAATTACTGCGATACGTACCATTGGATGTCAATCTTCACCAATAAAAAATCTTAACAAAAAATATTTTTTTCTCATATCTCCTCGAATAGATTTTGATGAGCTTTCGTTTACAGAGTAGTGTTAGCCTAAGGTACATAATGCACTATGTGTTCATTCTGGGCAACACTTGGCCCAACTCCCATACATGGATGGTCAATGTCCTTTTCTAAATGTCGGTCAGAAACTGCATATAATAATGCATTTTGAATTTTTTTATCTTGATGAAACCATTTCACAACATACACATGTTTTATTTGTGTTCTGAAAGATTCACCCAAAGTAATTTTATAATTAAATTAGTTCAAATCCGATACAATTTTGAAATAATCGACAAAATGTAGGTTAAATGTAGAAATGTACCCCTTTTTTGGGTGGTGTGAAATGTGCCCCTTTTTTTTTTAAAAAAAAAAAAAAAAATGTGCCCCTGAGTGTATATTGCAGCATCATCATAGCAATTAGGCAATAGTTGAATTTGAGGAGCAGCCATGACTAAAATCTGAGCATCTTGTTCAGAAAGAATACTTTTATGGGTTCCACCACCAGTGCGATTGATTTCTTTCTTAAAAATTACAATCACAAGATATTCTGTAAGGTCTAGGTGACATAGACCCAGAAATATTAAATTTCGTCGGCTTACCGCAAGAACTCACTAACTACAAAAAATCATTAAGTACAGATAATAAAACAGCTAAACTCGTCTCGATTAGATCTTTATAAAGCAAAAACGCATTTAATTCTAGCTTTTCAAATTTAGACGTTATGACCTAGGTATAAAGTCGGTAATTACCATTTTGAATTACTTGATTCTTCGGAACTCGGTAAAGTACAGTTTTTTTTCCTCCTGTGGCAACACTACAGCTAACAGCTGATTTGAATTTGTCCATATAATTTTAATTTTTAAATATTGTATTTCCTTATTAATAATGCCTATTTGTATCAAATAACTTGTATAAAACAAGTTTAATGTGAGTTATAGTGTTTAAATGTTGAACTAATGCAAACAAAGTGTAATAAAATCAATTTGTGAAACCGACAGTTACCGGTTCGAAGGAATCTTGCATTGTCATCATAAAATCAGGTACAATACAACTTATTTTACTTGTTATTCTATTGTTTACGTGCCAATCATTTACTTTCAATTAACTGGATCACTTTTATTACGGCTACTTGATGCCGATGACTATTGAAAAGTAAACATAACCTGTTTGGCTGAGTGACAGAACTTCTTATTTTGTTTTACTAAATTTCATTTTCTTTTCAATTTACCGTTTCTCTTACAATTCTACTGCACCTATTATTTTCCTATCTTGTTTCTATTCTCCTTAAACATGATTATGACACGCAGTATGCGCGCTCGCCTTGAAGAGTCCAAACTCGCTCAGGCTTTGAGCGAACTAAAGGCGTGTAAGGAGTCCTGTTCTCAACTAAACAGGGAAATAGATGACAATGAAAGGGTGCTTTCTGAAGCTCATGAGAGGAACAATAAGTTAAAAAATGAAATGGCTCAGCTTTATGTTCAGCTAACTGATGCCCTAGAAGACCGGGATAGGCTCCAACTCATCGTGGACGGGTTTAGCCAGTGTAGCGTAGAGTACGAACAAGCTCTGAGTCACAAACATATTCTACAACAACAGCTACATGAGGCTAGAAGTCAAATTTCAGAACTTGAGACAACAAACCTTAACATCACGGCCTCACTAAACCAAAGTCTGTTCAGTGAGTTGGTGCCTATTGTTCCATCAATGTTTTATAATAAATGCCAACCTGACACTATAGATTTGACAATTGATGATGGCTTAAAGGCTAATAAATCAGTGCGGGTATTCTCAAGTAAGAATAAACTAAAAAAATATATCAAAATAAACAAATACATTGTAAAGACTAAGAAAATGGTAAAGAAGCAAAAATTTTTCATTAAAAATGTAAAATTAAATAGGGAAAGATTAAACCTTTTAAGTCAATTAGATAATATGTATTCTTTAAATTTAAATAAAACTAAAAGGAAATACCAAATAGACACACAGAACTTGCAATGTGAAATTGACCGTCTTCAGGATAAACTTAATTCACTTAATATTAAATATACAGCCTCAGAGAACCAATTAAAGGAATATGTATTGGCTATGAATGAGCTAGTAAGTACACAAAGTAGCAACTGTGATCATTGCACAAGTCCATCTGTTACACCCACACTGGCCCATTCATTGTCGGTATGCAATACAACTATACTGCAGTCCTGTGATAGTCTACTACTTGAAAATATTAATTGTATAACAGAACCGATTGTCAATAAAGAAATTATAATTTTTTCTGATGAAATTGGAAAGGATTTAGGCCGCTTGTTGACAAGTAAGAATCCGGGATCTTCAATTATTAACTTTTGTATGCCTGGTTGTTCCTTAAATTTCATTATGAGAAAGATTATGAATTACAACTTCAGCCCAGATTCCATATTATTGATATTTGTTGGTAATAGGTGTAATGTGAACAAAGGGGAGTTGTTCCAATATTTTAGTTCATTGAGTAAACTTAGTTTAGGAAAAATTCTAATGTTCACATTCCCCTATAGTCAAATTTTGCCACAGGAAGAAAACCTCTTAAGATTTGAAATTAACATGACATTACATAATTTGACATTCAATAATAATATGTTTCATTTAATTGATATTAATAATTATGTTGGTAATAGCTTATATTTGACAAAAGATAGATTCCTTAGGTATTGTAAACGACAGATAGCTGTGTCACTGTCTTATTATTTTAGTATAACAGCTAAGAATTTAGCAAAAGAGATTGCTTCTATTGAGTACCATGACATGTTGAATAATCCAGTGAGAAATTTAGTGCATAATATTGACATTATAAATCATTTAAATTAGAGAATAGGACAATAGAGGCAAACTCTAGCAGTAATGAACAATCTCACAAAACTATATCTAATAAAAATAGCTTAATAACAAATAGTATCAACCTGGTGCATCAGAATATTCAAGGACTGAGGAGCAAAGACTTAGAATTAGAACTATTTTTGAAATTGAATAATATTGATATTCTTTGTATTACAGAACATTGGCTTCAAAGCCACCAGTTCATGATTAGTTTTAGTAATCACCAGGTTGATAGCACATTCAACAGAGTTAATGCCATTCATGGTGGATCACTAATTTTAGTAAATAACCAGATTAAATTCAAAGACCGAAAGGACATTGTGAGCCTATCTGTTGAACGCAATATTGAAATAGCCTGTATAGAATTGGAGCAGTTCATTATATTAAGTGTGTACAGGCCCCCCTCGGGATTGTATGACTGCTTTGAAAAGGTAATGGATGAAGTTTTACACAAGATTTGTAACACAAACAAGTCCATTATCACATGCGGTGACTTTAATGTAAAGGACTATGCAAAAAATCGTCCCATATCATCAACAGATGCCAAACATATCTCATTAAATACATCTCGACATTATGATTATTTTTTACTATGGCGACATCACTGTAGGATATGGGGTTATCGTGCAATAAAAAAAATATGTTATACTTATACAGTTTTATTAAGTATTAAGAATCGAATTAAAAATGTACTATTTAACTAAAAAAAACTCGAGAGAGAACAGCCGTAAGACGTACTTTACCCTCCCTCCTTGCTCCGTTACCCCGACCGCACCCTTTCGACGCCTGCGCCCGCGCACCTCCCTCAGTCGTGGCTAGTACGTTCTGCTGTGTTCGCGTTGTTTATTTGTGCGTTATCGGCTTGTTTGCGACTATTACTAACCTCTGCTTGTTTATTGGACCTTTTGATTGCTACTCGATGACCCCGGCACGTTTAATGGACTGTGATTTATAAATATGGAGACTGGACGCCAATGTGTAATGTGTCCTAGATCTGTTTTAAGACAGAGACGACATATATTACAAGAAACATTGCTTCATAGTAGTCCTGAGTTAGCGGCCTACATTTTGCAAAATGGATTGACACAAGTAAGTCACAGTCATTGTATTTATTTACTGATTTATTATACATATATCGATAACTTTTAGATATTATGTAGAATACGTATAATGAATAAGAATAAGTGTCATGTAGTTAGAATATATAAGCATATAGAACATTGCTACGATACTATATGATACATTTTAGAATTGCTTGAATAGAAATATAGCACTTAAAGTATAGCTTACGTTAGGAACGACTCAATCGTCCGGCCATAATTCCTATGAGGAATGAGATATTTTTACCTGCATAATTATTTAATCTCACCTTAATATTTTTATAGTCTAGTCCAAAAGTGAGTGTAGATTGTGTTCCGAGTTCTAGACAACTGACAAGCACACATATAACACCGATATAATCAATATAACACAGAAAAAATACTTCTGCTTATTACAAAAACACACATATGCTGATATCTTCATTTTTTCCCTTTTCAGGTAGTATTCAATAACGTAATGGCAGTATGCCATAGATGCTGGCAGAGAGCCAATAATAATGACGGTGGACAACTACGTCTTGAGAACGCTCCCATTGTAGAAGGTAATTACATCTGTGCTATTAATCCTTATCAAAATAAATTATTTCATCACTAAGTACAGTCTAGCTTCGCCGGGACAGCTAGTAATAAATAAATAAATAATTTTAGATGCTGACAATCAAGAACCCCCCAATGTTGCTGAAGCCCGCAATGTTGCTGAAGCCCCCAATGTTGCTGAAGCTCCCAATGTTGCTGAAGCCCCCAATGTTGCTGAAGCCCCCAATGTTGCTGAAGCCCCCAATGATCCTCAGGACAATCCAGAGGATGATGCTCGTTTCTATGTTCGCGATTACGTACGTGCACCGAACACTTCACGGCTCTGTATGTATAGGCAATGTAGACATGAAAATCTACGACGAGTTCCTGTGTCTATCAAGCTACATTTGGTATGTCATTATCGATTATATATTCCACCGAGTTCGCGAATATGTGAAGAACATTTAAATAACTATGATTTTGAAGAGTTACTGGATAATGTAAATGTTACACATTATTTTAATGCTTCATTTTTTAGTAACATGACAAACATGTTAATTGAAGCAATCAACAATAGGACAAGATTCGATTTTGAAACATTATCTTCACTGAATAATAGTGAACTTATGTTTTGGACTGGATTGACTTTAGAGCAGTTCAACGTCATTTTGGAAGAAACGCCATCGCTCGCAGAAAAATGCAGACATCCCCGATCAGTTCTCGGAGCTTATTTAACGAAAATACGAACTGGAGAACCTAACGAGCGACTAGCTACGCTTTTCGGCGTAACACGTCAAGTGTTTGAATATCGCCTAAAAATAGCGCGACAATGCTTGACAGGTCAATATGTACCAAGACATCTTGGTATAGGTCATATTTCTAGAGATGAGCTTCTAGAGAGAAATCTATTTTTGCCCAAACATATTTTTGGAAATGAAAACAACACCAAGTTAATTATTATCGCAGATGGCACATATGTATATATTGAAAAAAGCACTAATTATTTATTTCAAAGAAAAACTTATAGCCTCCACAAGTTTCGCAATTTATTGAAACCATTTATTTTAGTAAGCAGCGATGGATATATCATAGATGTCATAGGCCCTTTTCCTGCAACAACATCAGATGCAACTATTATGCAGAACATAATGAATGACGAGGAGCACTTACTACATTGGTTACTACACAGAGAGGACGTCTTTATTTTGGACAGGGTCTTCAGGGACAGTATTAATGATATTGAGTCCCTTGGCTATGAACCTCACATGCCACCTACCAAGGACAGGAACGCGACCCAGCTATCAACAGAAAAGGCAAATGATTCTCGGTTGGTGACTGTGTGTAGATGGATTGTGGAGGCGGTTAACGGCAAATTCAAAAACCGTTTTAAGTTATTAAAACAAACTTATTTTAACCGAGCTTTGCCAAACATGTTTGTCGATTTCCGCATAGCAGCATCATTAATAAATGCTAATTACCGTGTTGCTACAGACCACAGGCTTGCGCCGGAATTCTTTGAAATAATTCAAACTAAGGTTCATCAACCTAACCTTTTGAAAAATTATGTCGAAGGCAAAAATCTTAACAGACAAAGAGTTAACTTTGTGACGATGGAGGCCACCATGCCACATCTTGAGGACTTTCCAGAACTGACTGATGATGATATCATTTTATTCGCCTTGGGGACCTACCATATAAAACTTGCAAAATCCTACTGTGCGGAACATATTCGGAATGGAATTTATTATATTGAATTATTTCGAGAAAACCAGCTAACTGATTTGCCAAGGTATAATATTCGAGAAGATAATGTCTGGTTAATTAGAGGAAGAATACAATCTCGACACGTTAGATCGCGCGTTTATTATTGTTACATATTAATAAACCGAAGTGAAACTGGCAGACGTGCTATTGAACAGTGGTATTGCACATGCCTAACAGGGGCGCGTACGGTTGGAAGTTGTGCCCATATAATATCAATTATCGTCTAAAATGTAATTTTTTATTTTAAAATAAAAGTACTTTATTTTTGTCAAAAGTCTTTTTAAAAAAAAAACCCCGTCGAATTCCGAACTAAAAATTGGTACTGACTTTTCATGGGACGTAATAATGATATTGAAACTTGTCCCATGTCTGTTGATGGGATGGGACACTGCCCATACATTTTTTTGCATGGTCCTTTATTAGAAAACTCAAGTTCTTGTAGTAAAATTATGAGTCTGTTTCGGTCCTACAATCTCGTAAACCTATTTTTGGAGCCTACAAGAATAACGCCTACTTGTGCCACATGTCTAGACAATAAATAACCTATAATCTATATTTAATCTGTGGTTTGTCTTGACTTCGAGTGTGGCCAGGTTATACATTCTGAATTCGCCTAAGGATTCAAGCGAAAAGTTACCCACACACGACAACTAAGAGATATGTGAATCCCGCTCTGGACCGTGGCAACGGACCTACCAAGTCCATGCTTATGGTTTCAAACGGTTTGGAACACTCTTTCCCATCACCCAAGAGTCCAGGAGGGGGTAATTGTGAGTGTTTATATGCGGCGCACGTATCACATTTACCAACGTAGCTAATCACGTCCTTATACATTACAGCACATGGGGTCGGTACATTAGCCGATTAACCTGGCCTTTAGCACTCACAGTATGATGAGCTAGGACTTCTGTCGACCTAACCCTGTGTGGTGGGGCAACAAGAAATAGGATTACCCAAGAGGGCGTGTAATACTCACGGTTGATTACCAAGGGAAAGCACTTGACTGCAAGGCCGCTGGCTGAAGAACCGCCTAGGTTATTTGCGCATCCTTTTACAACATGCGGGTCCTGTAATAAATATCCAGAAATCACTACAATATCCTTTTAACGACCTGGGAAGGACTCGGAGATCACCACCAAACACTAATACACCAAGATCCTTACCTTTTAAAACATAGGATTAAGTTTGTAGTGAGCTCAAGCGCACTCGTTCGTAAAATACACGCTTGTGATCTCCCAGTCACCTGTCATGCCTCCAAACCGGAATTAGGCGGAGCACCTAGGAAATCTCCCCTGTTTTAGGTAAAACTTATAGGACCTCTGATGACAGAAAAACTACGCCAGGATATTTAACTCTCGAAAATCACTAACAACTGTCCAACATGACGTTTACACTCTGAAACAATTAAAACTTCCAGGATCCAAGCTAACAAACTCCTTATTTCTTATTTCTAACATTGAAGATCCGTCGTGAGTGGGTAACTTTTCGCTTGAATCCTTAGGCGAATTCAGAATGTATAACCTGGCCATACTCGAAGTCAAGACAAACCACAGATTAAATATAGATTGTGTGTATAAGAAGTTTCTAGAATAATGTCTATAATGAAAAAATAATTCCACTTCCGTCTACGGTTAAAAGACAGTATTTTAATCAAAAGCTGAAAATTAATAAGGATTGTTCCCTATGATATTAGTTCGATGGTTTCCAATCAATATGCTAAAATCTAACTAATATCGATTAAAACTACAACTGCGAATCGCAGCCGCTAGGTGGCGTCTCCACCTGTCAGAAACTGACGTTTAACTGAATGGCATTTGGAATGTCAACAATTTCGACTTAATTACGAATTATTTAGGGATCTAATTTATTGTGAAAACCTGTTTAATAGGGTTTTGAATAGTGTTTTATCGTCATAAAGTGTTACTAAAGAGTCCAGTGACGAAATACAGTGAAGGGATTGTCGTCACGTACCTTTAATGACGAATATCTGAACCTCAAATACCCATGTCTCAAGAATAACCCTGGGTAAAATATGAACGACCGCTGTTGTTATGTGAACTGATTTCCACTAAATAACCATAACTGAATTATCATCGCAATGATATTAGGGGGTGTCCCCCCCAAAGTGGCCTCCAACCTCCCCTTATAGCCACCCCGAGCCTCGCATCTGAATGCTGGTCTGATTTGGTATCATTTCTGAATCTGATCGCTGTTAGAATAATACACATACACACATTGATAACATTGAAAGACAATAGTAATATGAATACCTGGTAAATCTGAAGACACATGCACTGAGAAATAACAACGTCACTCACCAATATACTGCCTGCTAGCTCCGACCGTCCGGCGCAAGTGAAGCGGGCGCGCGCGCCGTCATCCGCGCGCGCTACCCCGTCTTTCCCCCACCTCAGGTCATGTCTTAACTAGTTATTATCTATACCTATAGGGTATATTGCTTCGCATTCGCGACACTCCCGCCCAAGGGAAGATTTATTATTAAAAAATCTGTTTTATTGAAATAACTGTATAATTAAGATCATAATAGGATTTACAACTGATACAATTTCAGAGTGATAACGGGTTTTAACTGCGTTCTGATTATGAAGATTATTGAATACAACTGATTACAACTGACTGACCCTTAATTTTGAATCAACACTGATGATTACTGATTATTGAAACAATTTGCTCATCAACTGGGCTGTCCATTGTTTAACTCTCTCTTTTGCCTTGGCTGCTGATGCCCTGATTGGTCGTCTACTGGTGTCTGGTGCTGACTGAATTCTGGGTGCATTATTGATAACTGGTTCATCGTCTTGAGTACTTCGAAACTCTTGGTTAAAACTGACTGAATGGTCGCCTTGTACTGATTGTTCCTTCTGAATATCTTCTGAGTGTGGACTGATTCCGACTTGCGAAACATTCTGATCTCGGGACGATTCTGTACTTTGCTCGTCAATCTCCAACGGGAACAGATGGCCTACTGAACGGGTAAGTGTTTCTCCTGATGATAATTTAACTTTGGCTACTCTAATCTGCCCATCCGATCCTTTAATCAACTCTGTTATTTTGACAATTTTCCAATGTGCCCTATTACTATCTGACTTAATTTGAACTGTCTCTGCTAACTTTGGTGGCCTATTAACAACGACTCTAGGTTGTTTGTGCTTGTCACTTCGTTCGCGGAGGCTAGTCAAGTATTGATTAGTGAACATTTTGGAGAATTCTGAGATGATGATTTGACCACGTTTCCATCCGTCAATAAGATTCGTCTTCGTTACAGTAGCTGATTCTAAAAAGTCTTGATCTGCAACGTCAGTGGTCAAAGTTCCGCCCACACGTAGGAAATCTGAAGGAGTTAATATATGCTCTAAATCCGCGCCTACAGTAGTCAGTGGCCTTGTATTCGTTACAGCCTCAAGTTCCTTCATTATTGTGCATAACTGGTTATGGTTTATGAGATGTTTGTCTAAAGTTCTCTTCATACTGTGTTTAACTAAACCTACAAGTTCATAAAATCCTCCAAACCATGGAGCCAACTCTGGGATGAATTTCCACCGCAAGTGATTCTGAATGCAATAATCTGAAGTTAATACTTCTGCTGTAAGCTTAAATAAAACCCAGCGTTTTTCCTTACTACCCTCATCAACAAGTAGTGGACCGAAATAATCCAGACCCGTAAAGGTGAACGGAAGACTAAGGTTGACTCTTTCTGCTGGTAGGTCAGGCATGGGTGGTAATTTAAGTGGACCACCACCGTATTTTATACACTGTGGACACTTTCTGATGACTCTTTGAACTGTTGACCGTCCATGTGGGACCCAAAACTTTTGTCTTAGTAGAGCTAAGGTATGAGAGACACCTACATGATAGTTTTTCTGATGCAGCTCGATTATAATTTAATGCGTGAAATCTGAATCTTTTGGAAGTAGTATAGGCTCTTTTTGATTATGTGACAAATTCGTGTATTTGAATCTACCTTTACATCTAATAAGTCCTTCTTCGTCTTCGTTATATAATTTCAGTGATCTGGATAAGTTGGTTGTGATACCCTCAACTTCTTTAGGAAAATGTTTAGCCTGAATTTCTGATATTTTACTCTTTCTTTTGTCTGAATCATCTACTATCCTCGATTCTGGAATATCTAGAGTTGGTCTATTATTATCTAAAGGCATTGGATTCGAAAGACCCTCCCCGGCAATTGAAATTTGTGTATCTATATTATTATGAACTGTAGGCCACTGATTTGAGTTATTCTTTAAAAAGTCAGGTCCTATGAGCCATCTATTGTAATAATCTACCCGTTCCGCTCTAGTGCCTACATCAGATGGATTTAATTCAGTTGGTACATATCTGATTTGTAAAGTCTTGTTCTGTTTTATTTCATTGATTCTACGTGCCACAAATGGCGGAAGTAATTTATCTGATTTGAGCCAGCTTATTACTATTTGACTATCAGTTCACAAAAATTGTGCTTTGATTTTTATTCGTAAAAATTTTGTTACGTAACCTATAAGTCTACATCCGATTAGTACTCCAAGCAATTCTAGTCTTG
Source organism: Diarsia rubi (assembly GCA_932274075.1). NCBI lineage: Eukaryota > Metazoa > Arthropoda > Insecta > Lepidoptera > Noctuidae > Diarsia > Diarsia rubi. The sequence continues at coordinate 8,214,092 of OW026427.1, forward strand.
GAATCTGTAAATCATTTTGGTCCTTTAACGGCACTAATCTAGACTTGCCAATAACAAAACTGACAATATTATTAGTGCGCAAACTACCGCGTAGATAAATTACTGCTGCATAAGCATGCATAGACGAATCCGTAAAACAATGTAGTTCGTATTCAATTTGCTCCGCGTCTAGGCTTTTATTTAAGCTTTGCCCAAAATAACGATCAACATGAATATTCTTTAGACACACAAAATTTGATGCTATTTTCTGCCATTCTATAAGTAGATTGTCACTCAATTTGGGATCCCATTTAACCTTTTCTTTCCATAATTTTTGAAAGAATAGTTTTGCTGGAAGAACTATCGGAACTGCGAGACCACACGGATCATAAATTGAAGCAATGACCCTTAACACGTCTCTTTTTGACAGAACTGTGCCTAATTCTAAATTGAAGTTGGATTTCAAATATAACTGATCCTTTTGTATATTCCATAGTAAACCGAGAACTTTTATGTGTTCACGGTCTTCTGCTCTAAACTTATCTGGTATAGAAGATACTAGTTCCATTGAATTTGAATTCCATCCCCGCAAATTCATAGACAAGCTATCAAATGAATCTTTAGCAGCACAGTACAGTTTATTTGCGTCTGAAATTGTCTGTGCACCAGTTACGATATTGTCTACATAAATGTCGTCCGCAATTTGTTTCAGAAATATGTTGCTTGATTTGTTTAAGTGATATCTGATCGTAGCATTCAGTAGAAATGGACTTGATATGACACCGAACGGGACACGGCAAAATCGTAAGAGCACCACATTATCTGGGTGGACTGTACTATTTACGTCTTTGAACCAAAGAAATCGTGTTACATCTCTATCTAAATCTTGAAGACCTAACTGTAAAAAAGCTTTCTCGACATCTGCAACTATTCCTATAGGATGTTCTCTAAACTTAATTAGCAACCCTGTAAGATCCTCCAACATAAGTGGACCCCTATATAGGCATTCGTTTAAACTTCGATTGTCTGCAGTTTTAGCTGAGGCGTCATAAACAATACGGAGCGTTTTGGGCTTATCACGATTGCGAACACAATGGTGAGGAAGATAGTGAACTGGATGTTTCTGTGCAATCGTTGGATCTGGTACAATCTCGATTATTTTAGTCTGTAGCTGTTCTTGAATGACCTGGTTGTATGCCTTTAAATCTGAATTATCCAATCGTTTCCTTAAACTATTGAGCCGCCCCCAAGCTAAGCCAAGATTATTAGGAAGATTTGGGGTTAATTCAGTCCATGGCCATTGAACGTGGTATCTGTTGTTTTGGTACTGAACTGTTTCATTAAACTGTTTAATTGCTTCTTCATCGCGAGTGGTTTTTGGGGAATCTGTGATGCCTATTGATTCAAGGTCCCATAACTGTTTAACATCATCAAGTTTTAGAGGGAGATCGGGTTCGTTTAATTTGGTATCAAATGACCCATCTGACTGAAAGTAAGTCAATACAGTTAACTGATCGGAACTATCAATGTCCTCACTAACTCTTCCAGACCATACCCAACCAAAATCTGAATTAACTAAGAACAGATCTTGTGTGACCGATATCTTTTCTTGAGACATGAATGAGTGATAATAATCGTTTCCGATTAAAATATCTACTTTTTCGCCACAAGACCCATCATCAGCCATTATTCGATCTTTAATTCCGATTTTGTCTAAATCATAAAAAATTGGTGCTTTTATATTCTGAGTAATATGAGGTACTACATTTGCATGAATAAAACGAGTAAATCCTGTTCGCGTTGTAATACTAAACTGTACTATAGGACTTTCAATAAGATGTGGTGATTTGTTTCCAAATGTAAATATTGATAAATTAATTTGCTCAGTAATAGGTAGTTTAAGTAAATTAGTGTTATGTTGCGTAATATATGAGCGCTGGCTACCACAATCGAGCAACACCCTACATTTAAGTTTTGTTTTAGTTTCTAAATTGTCTACAATTACTATGGCTGTCTGCAACAGAGTAGTGCTATATGCATTATTAGTATGTAAGGTATCAGTTGGTACGGACTTCACTGGCTGGGTAAGTTTAGTTGGACATAATGCTCGATTATGATTGCCGAACTTATTACAGTGTCGACATTTCCGTTTGGAACGGCAATTGTCAGCCCTATGGCCTTCACCGAAACAATTATAACAACGGTTTACTAATTGAGCCTTTCTTTCCTGTAGGGTTTTGTGCACACACTCATCATTAAAATGATCCTGCTTGCAAAATATACATTTAATTGATTTCTTTTTAGGTGGCTCATCGGACCTGTCACCGTCATGTGGTCTTTTCCGTGGGTGTAGTTTAGGTTTAATATGCTGTCTATTTTCATACCTAGATTTTTCCTTTCTAAAGTTTGATGTAATTCTACGCCTTTTATTATCACTAGTCTCTTCCGATCTAACGTGTAATGATCCTATTGTAATATTATCAGAAGCCTGTTTGTCTTCGCTAGTTGTTTTATTTGTATTAACTTCTGTTTTCTTTAATCTATTTGATGTTTCCCTAGCCGATATGATATACTCTAAGAACTTTCTAATATTATCAATAGACTCATCTTCGTCAGTTATCTTCATTCTTAATTCGTAAATGAGGTCCTCGGGGAACTTTTCTAAAATCATTACTCTAAGATGATTGTGATTTACATCTTCACCTAAAGATCTTAATACTCTAAGATGTCTCTCAATCTCATTTAGAACGTGCCTACAATCTTTAACCTGACTAGATACCGCTGCTTTAATTCTATAAAGTGCTACATAATGAGCATCTATAATTACACTGGGTTTGCCATACCGTTCCTTTAATGTGTCCACAGCAATCGATTATCCTGTTTTATATTTACATCTATTTCTGCTATTAACTCTTCAGCTTGAATCTGTGTGGACGTATACTGACTAATTTCCTCAACGTTGATTTCTTTTATCAATTTACAATAATTTTGAATTTCCGAAGCAAACATCTCATTTATACCTTTTAGTTTAGCACCACTTAGTTCTAATCCTTTATAGTTGGGATCTTCTTCTGATAATTCCGTTAGGGCACACCGAGCAGATCTCATGTTTGATTGGAGGGATTCATAAATACATTTTAAACGAGATCGTATAGCGTCTTCCATTTTAAATATAGAGTATCAACAAAATAAAATCAAAGTCATGGACCGTTCTCTTAGTAAATGAATATCCCGTGTATCTAAAACAACATAACTTGGTATGAGATTCTTATGAAACTGAATATACTAACAAACTGCATACATCAACCAAAGAAGTGAATCAAATCTATTAAACACTATTATTAGTTTAGGTGCAAGGCTACTAAACTAAATCATAAAACATTATAATTGGTTCACGTAATAAAGTCTGTTTACTTAGTACGAATACTCCTTTGATTACTAAGATTTCATATCAAACGTAGGTACTTATATTATAATTAATTAATAAACTTTTAATATTATCGTTGGTCACTGCACAACGTAAAAAGAATAATAATTTTGTTAGACTTTATTCGTACATTATCGTGCACTCGGATTTACTAAATAAATGTTTATTAAAGTCGTGACTGAATACTGTCCAGCGCGTATAATATTATTTCTTGGAATCGACTTTACGTAGGGTAGATTGGTACTGGTGGTATCGCAGTGCAGGCTGTTTAACCTGACAACTGCTTGAATTGACTACTATGAATTCAAACTTCGCTCGAATAAAGTTATTTAAATCTCACTCTAAAACACAAAGTTCCAATCCGACATAGGTTTTTCCGACGTAGGTTGTGCCAATAACGTATCTATGAAAACTGTATTAAGCTTCATAATGATAACATGGAACTAAATTACTCAATACTCACGATAGCTAAGAACTTTATGGGTTTGTTTTTTGTTAATAATGTTTCGTGGAAATTATCTGGCAGACAACTTCACACGAATTAGTTCCATTTTTGAATTTAATTGGTTTGAGGTATAGCGGCTATTCGGCTATTCGAGTACCATGTGAAATTGGCCCGATTCTTATAAATGCAGAACAAAAAATCTACCCACATTATTTTATTTTCAGAACTGAACAAAAAATATTTTTAAACTATAATAACGAGATCCCAGCATCTCACGTACCTTTAATGACGAATATCTGAACCTCAAATACCCATGTCTCAAGAATAACCCTGGGTAAAATATGAACGACCGCTGTTGTTATGTGAACTGATTTCCACTAAATAACCATAACTGAATTATCATCGCAATGATATTAGGGGGTGTCCCCCCCAAAGTGGCCTCCAACCTCCCCTTATAGCCACCCCGAGCCTCGCATCTGAATGCTGGTCTGATTTGGTATCATTTCTGAATCTGATCGCTGTTAGAATAATACACATACACACATTGATAACATTGAAAGACAATAGTAATATGAATACCTGGTAAATCTGAAGACACATGCACTGAGAAATAACAACGTCACTCACCAATATACTGCCTGCTAGCTCCGACCGTCCGGCCCAAGTGAAGCGGGCGCGCGCGCCGTCATCCGCGCGCGCTACCCCGTCTTTCCCCCACCTCAGGTCATGTCTTAACTAGTTATTATCTATACCTATAGGGTATATTGCTTCGCATTCGCGACAGGGATGACCAAATTTATTTGCACAAACTGCAATGAACATTTCACTTGGAAACCAATGAGATCAACATTAGAAACCTCATCATTTACACCGTATGCTCACAGGTAAATGTTAGGTACAAAAAAACAACGTAACAATTTATACTGATGTTACTCCAATTCATAAAGAAATTATAAATGCTCTAGACTCTGATCATTGCGGTCAAATGATTACCATTGAAAACCAAAAATTTAAAGTGGCTAAAATGGATATCACTGTTAACCCAAAAACGGTAAGATGCTTAGAAACATTTAAAAATAAACTAAAAATTAACTTACCATTATTGTCTACTGACAATCCTCATCATCAATATGATGAGTTTTTTGATATGTATTGTAAGCAATTTAATTCCACTTTCATTCCCAAGACTATCTCAATAAATTGTAACGCATCTTTTAGTGACTGGGCTACCATGTATTCACAAGAGTAGAACAAGGCTTAATGAGCTGTATAATGAAAGAGTTTTTGTAAATACTGCCGAATTTAATTTATATGTTAAAAAATATTCAAAACTGTTTAAAAAAGTGTGTCATATTGCTAAGTCACATTATTTGAGCTCGAAAATTAGAAACAGCAATAATATTGTTAAAACTACTTGGAATATTATTAATAATGAAACGGGAAAGTCTAGTAAACGTAGTTATGACTACAGCTTAACAATTAATGACAAAGTAATTAAATCAGATGCGGATGTCGCTGCGGCTTTCGAAAGTTTCTTTTCTGACATTTCCGTTTCAACGACAAGATCCCTAAACTCGTCACCTACTGTTGCCGAATCTTTGCTAAAGGAAAATGTTAAAGCTTGCGACTCAGAATTTCATTTTGAACATGTCACATGTAGAGATATAATAAAAACATTTCAAACCTTAAATGTTAAGAAGACTGCGGATCTGTGGGGTAATTCTGTAGAAGTTGCCAAGTCTATTATTGATATTGTGGCACCTACCTTAGCTTCTATTTTTAATAATTGTATTGATTGTGGAGAGTTTCCTGACCTTATGAAAATTAGTAAAATTATTCCTTTATTCAAGGCATACAGCAGACCCCACAAATTATAGACCTATTTCAGTACTGCCTACTTTTAGTAAAGTTTTTGAGAAATTAATTTTAGACCAATTGCAAAGATTTTTTAATAAACATAAATTATTACATAGCAAACAGTTCGGTTTTACGAAAGGTCGCTCAACTACCGATGCCGGTGTCGAACTTTTAGGACATATTTATAGTGCATGGGAAGATAAATGCGATGCTTTGGGCATTTTTTGCGATTTGTCCAAGGCATTTGATTGCGTTCTTCATGAGACCTTAATCAGGAAACTCCGCCACTACGGAATACGAAACAGCGCTCTGGATCTTCTTATCTCATACCTGAGTGATAGGATCCAAAGAGTTGACATCAACGGAGAAAGATCTCCCGGATCTAGTGTAATAATGGGAGTCCAACAGGGCTCGATTCTTGGCCCTTTCTTGTTTCTTATTTATATTAATGATTTGCCTCACCTCATAAAGGATAACCACGATATAGTGTTATTTGCGGATGACACTTCGCTTTTGTTTAAACTTAAACGACAACAACCCGTTGTAGACGACGTAAATAGCGCGATTTCGAACGTAGTGCATTGGTTTAACGCTAATAATTTGCTGCTTAATGAAAAAAAAACCAAATGCATTAAGTTTACACTACCTCACGTTAGGCAGGTGAAAACTTGTGTGTTGGTAAAGGGCGAAGAGTTGAATCCTGAAGATAGCACGGTGTTCTTGGGCTTAACTTTAGACGCTAAGCTTCAGTGGGGGCCTCATATAGATAAACTGTCGAAAAAGCTGAGCTCTGCAGCAAACGCAGTTAGAAAAATTCGTAATTTAACCGATGTAGAGACAGCCCGATTAGTGTACTTCAGTTATTTTCATAGCGTAATGTCGTACGGCATTCTATTGTGGGGGAATGCCGCTGATATTCAGACCATTTTTGTTTTGCAAAAACGGGCGGTTAGATCTACACTCGCGAGCAACCAAATCGACTCAAGCCTTGTCGGCGCACACATACATTGATACAACTAAAATCATGAATGGAAATTATTAAAATGATATGTCATTCGAAAGCTTAAGATGTCAGCTTTAATTTGATATCATTATCATTGAAATCCATCCATCATTTTTGAAATAAATGATGTCTGAATGCAAGAGTAGGAAAAACGGGAATTTAGGAAAAAGGGTATGTGTCTCGTATTTGACAAATTAAACAAACAAAATTAAAAATAAAATTATTTTATTTAAATCAGTATTTCGTATTGCCCCCTCTAGCCCTAATTACATCCCGCAGTCTGTTTTTCATGGACCTTATCAATTTATGGACATTTTCTTGAGGAATGCCGTCCCACTCCTCTAATAATGCTGTCTTTAGCTCGTCTACGCTTGAAGGGACTGGATTTCTGGCCCGAACTCTTCTTTTAAGCTCGTCCCATAAGTGCTCGATGGGATTCATGTCAGGACTGAGCGCAGGCCAGTCCATCGTGCGTAATTCGACCTCTTGCAGAAACTGTCGAGTGACTCGTGCCGTGTGGCAGCGGGCATTGTCGTGCATTAACACGAAGTCTTCACCGACAAACCCTGCGTAGGGCACAACATGATCCAGAAGAATGTCGGTGATGTACCGATCAGCTGTTAGCCCGCCTCCTCGGCCGCCCCCAGGCACGAAAACAAGTTCGGTTTTTCCCTCTAAAGAGATACCAGCCCACATCATGCAGGAACCGCCGCCATATGCCACTGTTTCAGCGAAACAACATTGGGCAAATCGTTCTCCCGGACGCCTGTAGACTCGGCCTCTCCTGTCACTGCCATGCAGACACATTCTGCACTCATCAGTAAACAGGACCGATTGCCATTGCGCAACGCTCCAATTGAGATGCTCTCGAGCAAATTGAAGGCGCGCTTGTCGGTGGCCTGCAGTCAACTTAGGGCCCGTCGCAGGTCTTTTTGGCGTCAAGTTGGCTTCCTTCAAGCGTCTTCTCACTGTCCACTCGCTGACAGCCACTTGTCGTACACGTCTCAGTTCTTGCTGCACATCAACGCCCGTAAGGTGTCGATTGCGCAGCGAGGTTGAGACAATGAAGCGGTCGTCTCTCTCTGAAGTGCACCGGTGGCGGCTCGTTCTTGGTCTCCGATTGAAGGCACCAGTCTCTTGGAACCGTCTGTATACTCGGGATACAGAAGACTGGCTCAAGTGGAGCTGGGCAGCGATTGCTCGCTGACTTAACCCTTGTTGCAACAAGGCAACAACTTGAGCGGCTTCTTCTGGTGTGGTATCCATGGGTTAGCGAAAACAAGGAATGCAATTTACGGAGATGTGTACCGGTCAACTTGTAACAAGCAACTGATAAGATAAACCGGAAGTGGGGGGGTTTTATAGCGGGAGCAGGTAGCGCAAGTCGTGGATTCCTAAAGAGGTAATTTACGCTGACGGCCAATTAAAATGTGTCAATAAATCAGCGCTTAGTTTTTTTTAAGGTATTGATGTTAATTGAAAGCCTAATTCTTCAGCTTTCGAATGACATATCACTTTTGTAATTACCATTTATCGTTTTAGGAAAATCAATGTATATGTGCGCCGTCTAGGCTTGAGTCGATTTGGTTGCTCGCGAGTGTATTTATAAATTAAGTCCGAGACACTCTCTGAGAGAAAAATTTAAGGAAATTAATGTAATGACTGTTCCCTCTCAGTATATTTATGAAAATCTTTTGTATGCTCACAAAAATATAAAGCTGTTTAAGAAATATAGTGATATTCACAATACATAAATACAAGAAATAGACATAAATATATTGTACCCACAAAAAGGCTCAAGAAAATAGGTGGATCATTTAGATGCCAATGTATTCGCTTTTATAATAAACTACCAAGCCACATTCAAAATTTAAGCCTTAATAAATTTAAATCTTTTATTAAACGTAAACTTTGCCAGAAAGCTTTTTATGCTGTTAAAGATTATATAGAGGACAAAAAAGCTTGGGATTGAACTGCTCCAATTTGAATTGTTTTTTTTTATATATATTTTATTTTTCTTTTACAATTTGACATTTTATTAATTTTCTTTATACACAATGACATTGTTTACTTTTTCAAGTATGATATTATTTTTTGACCAATATTTACTTGTTAAATATTTTAATTTTTTTTTTGTTTTTGATTTAGTTTTGTGTTTTTTTTTTTTACATTTAATAACTTGACTTATTTAATATGATAAATATTTTATTATTTTTATATTGTGAATATGAGGACTATGTGGGTCTTTCTTTAATTTTAACGATTGTCTGGCAGTTTGAGTACTATAAGCGACCTACCCAAATGTCCTTTCCTTGGTATTGTTCGTCGTGACGTCGAGCTCCTTGAGTTAAAAGTCGAGCTCGACAATAACTGACAAATGCTTGCACTGACTGGACGGGTCCACTCAAATCTGTGTGGTGCTTTCTTCAAAAGACCATCTCAGACACTAATCTGCATAGCCCTCATGTGTGTCCCAAGATTATGTCTGGACCTTAAACTTATTGTTAACCATTTAAAACAATTTTAAAAGATTAAAAGAGTAACCTTTGGAGTTTCTTGCCGGTTCTTCTCCTTAGGAATCGACCAATGGCCTATGTGAAATAAAATATTTTGACTTTTGACTTTGAATAGTTTGTAACAAATACAAAAAACACGGAATTGCACATTTTAATATAAAATTAAAGTAATTTATGTGACTTAATACTTTTTTAAGATACGCATCATGCACATCACTTTAGAACAGCATTTGGTTAAAGTTCATTAAGTGCAATTAGTGACTTCTTTAAATCTATGATTTATGACAAAAAATCATTAAATAATTTTAAAGACTTTTGTTACAACAAGGGACGGTTATTATTTACAGTTTTAGTTTGGTTAAAATACTTATTGTTTTTTAGCGATTCTTTGTATTTTGAGGTAAATGCAATCTATTCATTTGTATACAAATTAACTGCAGTTAGTTACTTTTGATAAACTCCGGTGAACACTCTTTTTTACTTTTAATGAATTTATGTTTGCGTAAGAGTGCGCGCAATTGACACACTCGTAATACTACCACGCGTCGGAACACTGCTGCGGGTAGAAGGGGGCAGGGTGTCCCTGCGAACCGAGCGGCAAGCGGTTGAAAAGCGCGGGGGGCACGAGGGCGCGCGTGTCGCGTGGCCATTTCGCTGCGGGATTGCATCGATGAATAATGTGCGTTTAGTTACAGAAGAAGAAGTCGCTAACGCTCTGTCGTACGTAACGGTCCGGTGTCAACATATACGCTATCTGTGCGCTAACTACCGCCTGCTCTTACGAAAATTACCAAGTGTGATAATTGCAATAAAGGAATAACCAGCAGATCGCCTGGACTGGAATGCAGGTCATGTGCTAAGACCGTTCATGCTAATAAAGCCTGCTCTGGTCTTACTGCGTAACAACTATCTGCACTTCGTAATGCGGACAGCCTGGACTGGATTTGTGATGAATGCAATCATAACTCGCCTAACAGGAAATCATCTTTCTTTATTCCGGACGAGGAAGACGAAGAAGGAGAAGAAGTCGCGACCTCCAGTAGAAACCTAGGTAACTGCAACATAGACAAATTTCTGAAGGATATTACAGCCGAATTAAAAAAAGTCTTAAAGAAGGAACTACAATCAATCGAAGTATCAGTTAGCCTCTGCAGCAAAAAGGTAGACGAACTGACAAAAACTGTGGAAACCCAAAATAAACACATACAGGAGTTGGAGAAGAAGTATACCCACCTTAACAACGAAAAAACTCATCTTGAATTAGAAGTCGGTTCACTAAAACAATATGTGCGTAACGTGCAACAGCAGCGCCTAGACAATGTGCTAGAAGTGATAGGAATCCCTAAAGCTCAAAATGAGGAACTTCAATCAAAATCTGTCAAGCTGGCTGAAACACTCAATCTGGATAAATCACAGATAATAAATATTAAACGTGTAGAAGGTCGAAATGAACGTGATGGAAACATCCAGGTTGGGAGTTGAAACAAGTGGAACAGGCACAGGCATGGGTGCGTGCATCCAAAAAGGAAGAACTTCTTCTGGAACAAGTTGTGTCGGGAGCCCCTATAGAAAAGTCCAAGTCAAAAGTAATCCTGCGTCGAGCCCTTACGAAATCCAATAAATCGCTACTGTGGCTGGCCCAACAAAAACTGCGTCCAGCATATAAGTATGTATGGTTCCAGGATGGAAAGGTGCTGCTACGTAGAGAAGAAAAAGATAAGCCTACAGTCGTACGAAGTGAAATGGACGTCGATCGGCTCTCGACCACAACGCAGGCTGCACGTCAACATACGTATCGGTAATAGTTTTAAAATAAGTTATCCCTAATCTTTCTCCCGATCACCAAGAACTATTCGACTGTGCAAATATTAATGTTTTAAGTAAGCGTATACCCTCTATTAGTAAAAGTAATTTGAATATTGTTCACATCAATATTAGATCCATAATTAAAAATTTTGGTTGTGTAACACAATTAATTAGCTCATCCAGCGAAACTATTCATGTTTTAATCTTAACGGAAGTTAATATAAATGAAAACACTGTCCATATGTACAACATCGATGGCTATGAAATGCACAGAAAATTGCGTAAAAACAGAAAAGGCGGTGGAATAATAATTTATGCCAGAGATGGCTACGAATTCACACCAATGAATCGTTCGTTAATACACTGTGAATGTATAATTGGTCAAATTACTATACCTCACAACTATGACGTATATATCTGTGCAATTTATAGACCACCAAACAAAAGTAAACTAGATGTTTACTTTTGTTTGGTGGTCTATAAATTGCGCATTTCGTATAAGTATTTGTGCATTTCGTAAAAGAAATAAGCACTCTCTTGTCAAGTTCTACTATTAAATTAGCTGACACTTATTTGCTAGGAGACGTTAACATAAACCTAAAGACATACTACAACATACGAGAATACTACGTTAATAGCATGTCCGAGTGTGGCCTTACTAGCGCGATATCCGACTACACGAGAATTGAAACCCGCGGAAATAACACTACACGTAGCTGTATAGACCACATCTTTATGAGAACGCGTTCGTTAGATCTGTACTCGGCCGCACTCGGAACTGTTTTGGCTGATCATCGCATGTTAATACTGTCGTGCGTAGGACTTGACCCAACACGAATACAGGTTGATACGAAAACAACACAACAATTTAATAACGTTAAAATTAAATCTTTACTAAACAACTTAAAATGGGGCGAAATAGATGATACAGAATGTCCAAATAAGATCTACGATTACATAAAACATCAATTTCATTAATGTTACGAGGATTCAAAATATATTCGATAAATTAATAAAAATAGTAAAAGAAATAAGCAACCTTGGATAAATAATAAAATAAATAACATGTGTAGAAAAAAGGACCTTATTTTTAAAATGGAAAAATGATTCTACTAATAAAATACTGCGATTGGAATATAATAGAATAAGAAACAAAACCCATAAAATCATCGAGAAGTCTAGAAATAAACATTATTTCGAAGAAATAAATAATAATAAAACGAACCTTAGAAAGCTATGGCAAATACTAAATATTTTGTCAGGGCGCAATAAAAAATCAGTTGATGAAACCATCCTAAGAGCCTTTAAAAACAAAAACCTAGAAATAAAATCAATAGCTGACAATTTTGCCTCAGAATTTAGAAATAGTCTTAAAAAATTCTTACCCAAATGTAACCGACGTCTTCTAAACGAATCAGAATATACGTTTCCCCATAACACATCTATGTACTTCAAGAAAGCTACATATAATGGTGTAAATAAAATCATTAAAAACCTTAGTACAAATAAAGCTCCTGGAGTAGATAACATTAGATGTGTTGACATAAAATCCATCTGTGACCAGATGACAGGTGTTATTGTGAAACTGATCAATACTAGTGTCAGCAGGGAAAAAACCCGGAAGTACTTAAAACTGGTATTGTTCGCCCAATACATAAAAAAGGTAGTTTAGCCGACTATGGAAATTATAGACCGATCACTATTCTACCCGTTATCGACAAAATAGTTGAAAAGTATGTATGCAACCAAATACAAGACTTCTATGTCAAAAACGATGTGTTATCCAGCACACAATACGGTTTTCAACCCAATAAGTCCACCTCACAGTTGTTATCAAAATTCACGGATGAAGTCAACGAATCTCTTAATGGTAAAAATAATGTAATACTACTATTTATCGACTTCAGCAGGGCATTCGATACACTTAGACACGACACGTTGCTAAAAAAATTAGACAATTCTGGAGTTCGAGGACCAATACTCAAATAGTGTGAGTACTACCTTAAAAACCGTAAATACAATGTTAAGATCTATAATGAAACCAGTGACGCCATTTAAGTTACTGAAGGAACAGCCCAAGGTTCAGTACTAGGACCCTTACATTATCTGACATATGTTAACGACAGTGATTGACCACATGTTCCATACATGTGGTCAATCACTGTTCCGTATATCAATATGCAGATGACACATGCCTTGTAGCTACCCACATAGATGTAAAGGTAGCAGCCGAATGGTTACAGGAAGATTTTACTCGAGTTTCTAAGTGGGCACATGATGCTGGACTGGTTCTCAACGCAAGTAAGACTAATATCATGCTTGTGCGCTCAAGCCATCTAAAGCACATGACGCCTTTTAATATAATCGCACACAATCACAGTTGTCTTCACTTCACTCCGTTGGGTACGGCATGTCGATGTGAGGCAATTGACCAAGTTACGCACCACACCTACCTCGGATTAATCGTGGACAATCGTTTTAGTTGGACTTTTCACGTGGACTCAGTCTGTGATAAGTTGCGGGCTGTACTGGCAAAGTTCTACATCATAAAATCTAAAGTTCCCTTCAAAATACTACTCAATATGTACAATGCCTTAGCGGAATCAATTATAACCTACGGAATCACTAGCTATGGGCGTTTAAAACATACACTGAAAGAATTTCCAAACTTCAAGTTAGACTATTGAAACTCATCGTACCCAGAAAAGTTAAGCTCCAATGTAAAGTTAATGTCATCGAATTATTTCAATACTGTAAATTTTTGCCAGTACAGACCAGAATCGATATGGCCCTCTTAATTGAGCAATTTAATAACCAAGGCATTCAAATACCTATATCACATAAAATAATAACAAGAAGTATCATTAATAATAAACTTATAGTACCTCAGACCAGAAATTATTATGGCAGGCGAACAGTAAAATATCTAATTCCCACAATAATGGACGAAATACCAAAAACCATAAAAGACGAAATAAATCAGAAAAACTTTAAGCAAAAATACAAAAAATACTACCACAACTGCATAAACAACTTAGTACCTATAAAAAAGAAGCAGCCTGTATAATATACGTTGACCAAAACCGGCTTTCTAATGAGCGGCCGAACCGCCCAAATAGCAAGCACTCACTTACGGATAGATGTTTACGGGTAGTTCCGTGCAAAATATTAATAATGTACCTACATCTTAACTTATATTTATTTTTAGTGATTGTCTTTTTTGTGTTGTTAAAGCGAATGTGAGTACCAATACAAACCATCTATGGTTTAATGGTACGAAATTAATATAAACTTGTGATAAGAATGTATGTATAAAAAAAAAAAAAAAAAAAGAACAGTTAATGACTTCTTGAAAACACCATTGCATGCACCGGTGCTTGAATGTATGTGACTGTAAGCCGATTGAAAACGTAAAAGAACATGTATATCTAGGTCTTAAGATTGATCATACATTTAACTGGGGCCCACATGTGGAGTCTGTATGCACTAAGCTTAGAGCTATCATGTCAAAATTGTGCATATTGAAGCACAAATTACCTTATAAGACCCTAAGATTGTTGTATATGGCATTGGCCGACGCAGTTATCAATTATGTCATAACCAGTTATGGAAGAACTTACAAAACTTAACTTAAAAAAAATTATAATCTACAAATACGATTGTTAAAGATAGTGGTACCATTGAAAATTAAACTCAAATATAAACCTGATTACGACAAGCTATTCCAACATTGTAAAGTGATAAATGTATACAGTGTGATTCTTTATAATGTGCACATATCGAAATGAGGGAATCTATGCTTAATTTTATCGATGGAAAAAATATTTAAAAAAATCTAAATATTTTTTAATATTTTTTATGGAATTTTCAAAAATGTTGTCCTCTGTTGTGACCCCAATGTAAACAAAACGGTGTAACTTTTAAACTAAATTATCTATCGCGATGAAACAATTTTATGTAAAAAGTTATGAAATAAAAAAGTTTTTTTTGATCAAAAAACGTGTTTATTTTCAATTGAGGGTTTTTTTCCACAATTTTCATTTTACGAGGACGCCTAATTGCTTCCAATCATTATGGAGTTTGTTTCATCGCGATAGATAATTTAGTTTAAAAGTTACTCCGTTTTGTTTACACTGGGGTTACAGTAGCAGACAAAATTTTTAAAAATTCCATATAAAATATTAAAAAATATTTAGTTTTTTTTTAATAATTTTTCCGTCTATAAAATTAAGCATAGATTCCCCCATTTCGATATGTGCACATTATAAAGAATCACACTGTATGATAAAGTTAAATACGCTGTGGCCTCTGATTACTGTGAACACAATATGTGTAAGTTACAGAAAATAAGTAGACATAATTTTGTTCGTAACCTGTCGTACTTGCCTTTGTATAAACTGCAGAGAGTAAACAATGAATACGGGAGGAGGGTCTGGACGTATGCTCTTCCAAGTATACTGAATAATTTACCGAAGGAAACAGCTATTATGTTACAAAACAAAAAGGAACGACAAATAAAAAAAAAATATTTTACAGGGGAGGGATCCTTGTGGACTCACTTCCTGACAAAAGACTGTTAGTGAGTAATCCATTTAATATATAATCGATAGCGCACATAATCTTTTAAATGATAGATTGAGCGATATTGTTACTGTATTTTGTTAAATCTAGGCATGCATGATGTAATAGTTTCAATTTTTTTTTTTTTTTTTTTTTAAGTGCAACGAAATTATAACTTTAAGCCGGGACGAGGTAGTAAGATGTTGGAGAAACTTGAAAATAAGGAAAATATTATGATGAAGGACATAATGGATAATGTAAGTGCCTACTTATTTTATTATTAGTAGGTAGTTTGCTGCGTATTGTTTACCGCGGACGCCAAACGTCGCGGTCCGACGACGCACTATGGGAAAGCCCCATACAAGGCCGTCTCAAAACCGTTTCACGTGAAAGTCGTTGTTATGGAGTAAAACTAATTAATTAATTTAGTCTTATAAATAAGCTTTCTTTTCTATATTTCTTTAATTATTTTTTGCTAACCATAATGTATATAAAAAGGCATCAAAGCTAACTCATGTTCAATGATGTGATCTTGGCACAATACATTACTACAATTCAACGCCACATTACTCGAAAGTTTTTGATATAAATGTATAAGTATTATACATTTTTGAAATGCTTATAATCTCCTCATAACGTTTCTTAAATAATATTATGTATAATAAATAAATAAATTAAAATTAACCAATGTAGTTTAAGATGGTATAATTTTCGGATTACTTTTTTTTTAACGAGACTTACCCGTTTGCCGCTGTTTGCCGATGTCGAGATATTTGTTGTATTACGATCTTTATACATTAGTTTACACAAGGAGAAAAAAAAAAGTTGCGCATACTTGCGCCTTTTCTGACACGGTGCCAAAACATATCGCGAGATAAAAAATTTATTTTGTTCCAATATCTTTTTACTTCTCACATAATCATCTGTTATCTTTTAAGGTCAAATTGATAAAATGGTCATTACAGTAATGAGTATTATTAATAGTTATTTGTGGTTTTGATATAGTTTTGACCACCATATTTGATAAAATATGGTCACTTTATCTATTAGGGTCAAATTAAAAACAGGTTGGTTATGGGAAGAGTGCAAATATTAGTTTCTTATCTTTTTGCACATAGCACTAATTCATTGGCCTATAAAAGAAAGGCGAACCCTGAAACATCCACAGTTGTTCGTCAGAAATTCAGTTGCCTTAAAAAAGCAGTTAATACCTATTTTCAAATATTCACAGAAGTTATCTGATTTGAAAATAATGGGTGAATTTGTTTGTAGTAAACGAGAGTTGTGCAATTTGTTGATAAATGGGAATAATATAGAAGACTACTTGCAAGAAAATTTCAATTTGACACCAGAGGATATGGCTACTGTGGTCTCCTACATTCAAAGAAACTTGGTATCTAAATGTAACGAACGCTGGAGAAATGCATCCCGAAAAAGAGAACGCTTTGAAAGTAAGAACGTCGACTGGTTAAATGGTGAATTTCGTGTTCCACTGGAGTGTCGAGTCACAGTTAATGACCCTAATACGTCTGGAAGCAGTGCAGGTGGCAGACCATCGAAACCATACGAAGCATCTTCAGAAAAAACAAAGAAACGAAAAAACATGCAATTAATACAAGAGTACGGATTGGACTGTGTGCTCAATGCATATACTCAGGAGTTGCGGTCTATGGGTGAGACGGAGGAGGCCACAATTGTTAATATTATACGAACTGCGTCAAAAAATGATAAGAAAAAGTTTCTTAAATTCATAACTGAGAACCCTGAAGACGTTACACCTTTTACAAAGGAAGAAGCACTAAGGACATTTATTGACTTAGACCTTAACAAAGAACAGTATGGAAAACTTCGAATTTGTTTGGCGGACAAAAACTGCTCAGTGTTTCCTTCTTATCCAACTTTAGCCGAAGCGAAGAAGATGTGTTACCCACCAGATTCGAGCATAACCATTACTAACATAAGTGCAAAAGTCAATCTGCAGGACTTATTGGATCATACTGTGGCACGTATATTACTAATTGGTTCATTTTACAAAAACGGTTTAAGACAGTTGAAACTATTCTGCAAATGGGGTTGTGATGGGTCATCAGGGCAAAGTGAATACAAGCAAGTTTTGACCGAAGAAAGCGATTTCACATCAGATGCGAACCTTTTTATTGCTTCACTTGTACCCATTAAACTTGTGATGGCAAGCCTGGTCCTAAGGCCAAATCCTGTAACGGTAAAGATGACGTCCTGTGTTGTCATCTTACCAAGGTTCTGTGTTGGCTCGCGTTGATCGTCTAGTCTGTTTGTTTTTGTGAGTGAATATACTAAAGTGAGAGTTTAGCTTCTTAATTAGCCTTTGGGAACAATACTGTGTTTGATCTAGGAAGGATTGAACTTCCTTACACCAGTGTTTAAAGAAACAATACTGTATCGTGAGAGTCATTTCGGGGTTTTAATCAACAATTAGATTTAGATTTACCACAAGTCAATCTTGAGTACACTCCACTGTGCGAACAATGTAGACTTATCAATCATTCTACTCGATAATGCAGAGCTTGTCTCTACGCGTCTATATTATTACTTAGTACAATATAATCAGTCTTCCTCTGATTAAACAAAAGACTTACAAGTTAAACTCAATTTGACATGTTAGAATGATTGTGTAAGTTGATACATGTGTGTTTGTGCTTGTTTAGCCACCGCGTCTGACTGATATCGTTCTAGCATTGGGGAACCCTGCACCGCGACACGGTCTTTAATCATTGTTATGGGGGAGCAATCTGACTCCCTATTTATTCGCTGAGAAGCGTTAGTGATTCCCACATCCTGTGAAGGCAGGTACTTGCATTTTTTTATTGCCAGATTCCCAGTTAGGGCAGGCATTCCCCCGGAACCATGGTTTTGATATGTGTTTATATTTGAGTTATATTTAGATTTGGCCAAATCTAGGTCGGGGTCAGATTGCAAGACATGGCGTGTAATGATATGCTAAGTTATCACCACCAGAGGCGTCGTTCAGTCGTGTCTCTCAAATCATCAGCCTATCGGCGTTAGGAAATATTAATGTATATTATATCACAACACAGCCGAAATGGTTTTCTCTCTCAAGAACAGTATTTCTCCTCTAAATAATTAAGTGATTATTGGCTTGCACCCACATAATTACATTATAGCTGCTTAGGTTCTCATTCTATGACTGAGTCGCTGATATTAATGACTTGAATCAAAGTGATGATTAAGTTACCGTAGCTTAGCGTCTCTATTCACTCAGTTGGGATTTTACTGATTTATACTAGGTTTACTTTAGTTCAGAAGGAACTTATAGTCTCAAACCCTGATTAAAATATCTGACTTAGATCTGGATTTCTATCTCAGATCTGGTCTATAGAAGTACAAATTATTGTATTTGGATAAATCCAATAACGTATAATCGTGTTATTCGAGCTTTAATATGCATGTGGAGAGCTCATTAATGGAGAACCAAACTGATTTAATACACTGATTTAAAACAATGTTTTTGTTATGACTTGACCTTACTTTTATCAATCTCATGTTATAACATTCTCTACACATGTAATCTTGGGATATAAAAGAAAGAGGTGATTTTGATTTAAATTATTCATTTATTCTCTTTTTTTTTACGAAAGAAACTGTTTGTTTATTTAGACCTAGGTTCGCTAAGATGATGGCGAGCCTAGGTCGAGTGTCCCATTCCTAAACCTAGTCAGATAAGGGAAAACGGAACATCTCAAGCGAAAAACCCTTCTGACATACACAATTTAGATTTACACACATATGTACACAATATTTGACAATTATGTTTCAGTTTATTTAAATCGTAAGACAACTGAGAGAGGAGGTAAGCACACATAATAGTTACACAGGTTTATTCAAGGTAAGTACATAAGTCACAATATCCCATGATAATTTACAGTAGTGTATTCAACTTTCTAGTTTTAGCCATTTCGTGTAGTTCAAGGTCTGTGTGATGTATATCTCTTATACAATTCAACACGATTTGCCCACAGTTTCCACCTTTCCATCGCCTCCAAAACTCTACACAGGCTATCACTAGGAGATAAATTACCATTATCAAGAATAGTATCATAGCTACCTTGTCCAGGTTGGACCAAAGGTGCTCTCGTGTATTTTGTCTTAGTGAATATAAGATATCCAAGTTTGTAGCAGCCTCCATATTTTACTGGGCCGTTAAACAGATTTGGTGACTGAAGTTATAGTAAATTAGCTTGGGATCTTGCTTTAACACAAAATTTGAACTTGGAATACGTTACCAAACTTCAGCTCTCTCTCTCCGTCTCTATTTCACTAATACTACTTAGTTACACTGCTTCTAAACTTTATTTTTAAGATACCAACAATATTCAATCAAATTAACTCTAATTTTCACTCTGCAAACATCTCGCTCGCTGTCTCAACTTCCTCTGTCCTCGACGCCGTGTCCTCCGACTTTGACCACGCATCCCCCTCCCAACATCCAGATAGCTCCACCCTAGAATGCCATCAAACGCGAGTAAATCTGTCTTATTGGCTGTTTTTGTGCAGGACGCCTGCTCATTGGCCAAAAGCATGGCGTCGGGTCGATTCCCGCCAAATAACATTGCGTATGCGCCTCCCTGTATCGTCCATCCACACATCTGCTTAACAGATGTCCAGACTCCGGATAAGAGGTTACTTTAACGTACGATTTATTGCTTTTCGAGAATTATTTTAAACCAAATTCAATAGGTACTTAGTTTCTAAGTGGCTTGGGTGCGTTTGCTTATCTTTTGTTTTTAAGTAATTTCTTTCCACGAATATTTCAATAGGCAGTTTTTGACAAGGGTTGAAATTTATGGATGGCTATTAAGTAAGTTATTTATTTCTTCTATATGAAAAAAAAATATAGTGGTTCTGCTAACGTCCATCTCACACTCCCCCAAATAGATTTATTTAATCACCTAGTACTCATATATCTCTCTATCGTTACACTAGGTCGTTGAAAAATCTATTTCCTTCTTTACATTCTCACGCTAGCCTTAAATTTCCCACGTCTATTTGTTTGTTTTTTCAAGTACGATAATAAACTTATTCAACCCAGTCTCCCTTTGTTTGTTTAGTTTGAGTTTACTGTTTTATGATGGTGGCTACGCATTTATTTGTCTCCATTGTCCGTCCTATCCCATAGCAAGTTCTACTTTATTTATTGTTTCCGTAAAAGTGAAACAGGTGTATTGCATTGTAATTCCCTTTTTATTATGTGTCCCAACAACTTCACTTCTACACATAGGAATCGACACTTTCCTAGTCTACCAGTTAATCCCGCGGCTCCTAATTTGTCTAGTACTCGATCCAGATGTTCTAGATGTAACCCTATGTCCCCTGTCGTATATATGACAATGTCATCTAGATAATTTACGCAAAATTCACGTACTCCTTCTAATATAGAATCCATTGCTCTCGAGAATCCTGCCACAGATGTCTTTAATCCTTGAGGCAACACGCGATAAGTATAGGTTCGTCCCATGAATGAGAACCCTGTATACTTTCTTGAATTTGGATGTAAAGGTATTTGAAAATAAGCATTATTTAGATCTATTAAACTGATATAGTTTACTCCGTGAAAAGATTGTAAAATCTCTGACGTGAGTGGTGGCGCCCCTGCGTCCCCAATCATTTTCTTATTTAGCTCGCGCGCGTCTAACAAGATTCTTATTGACCCATCTCGTTTCTTAGTGAAAGTGAGTGGACTACAGTACGGAGTTGCCTCCTGTCTGATTACGCCTAATCTTTCTAATTCACTTAATTCCGTTTTAACTTGTTTCCTATAGGCCAGAGGTACTGGATAACTATGCTTCACAAAAGGGATTTCATCTACTAACTCAATAACGTGCTCATACCTATTAATCAATCCTAGTCTGTCTGTAAATATTTTACAATGTTTGTCTAGTACAGATAATAATAGTTCCTTCTGTTCACTACTTAAGGTTGAATCGTCCAGGTGATTTTCTTTATTCTTTTCACCATACGTCTCTTTACTCGACTTGCTATGCTCTACCGGTTTAGTGCCCTTTTTCAGTATCGAATTAATCGTTGCTGCATTGGTCTCTTCCCCTAACCTTTCGAATTTGCAATCTGAATTCAGTTTTTTGATTGTCTCTCCCCCACATTTTCCGACGCGTTAGATCCTTCGCCCTCTTTTACAAAAGCGATAGCCGGCCTAATGTTAGTTCCCTCTTGTTCAGTTCCAGATTTTTCAGGTCTGTTAACGTTCGTTCTATAAATTGATCGTCCCTGACGATACCCGCGTCCTCTCGACGAGTTTCCTCTATTTCTCCACTTATTAGTTGATATTGTCGCAACAATCGGATGCCCCGACGATGGCAAGTTGTTCCGTCTTTCTCTAAAATTCCTACCAACGTTACTTCTCGCAATTTCCTTCGGTTTCTCAACAATATTTTGTTCTATGCTCCTCAGAAAATTAATCCCGCTCATGATGTCTACTTCCTCAACTCTAGTAAACCATAGTCGTTGTATATCTATATTATAATGCCGCATAATAGAATTTACTATATCCCGCTCACTAAATGAAATAGTCAGTGACTGCATTGATTCTGCGTACTCAGCGAAATGCTCCGACATCGTCATTCCCGAATCACCCTTATATACTGAATTAATCAACCTATACCTTACAGATTCCTGGATTCGTTCAGTCCAGTAGATACGTCTGCAGTCAGCCTCGAAATCGGCGAATACAGTCCACCCTTTCGAATATAGATCCATAACCCTTCGAGCATGCCCCGTAATGCACCCTAACGCTATGTCAATCTCGCGGTCTGATCCATTTACTGCCCTTATATACTTCTTTAATCGCTTCAAAAATGCAATAGGATTAGTGAATGGCTTTCCATCAAAATTTGGTTTGCTAATTGATGGTTGAATTACATATAAATTCCGTGTTTCGGAAGATATTATATTAGAACTCGCGGATGTAGGACTAATCAATTCTTGTCTATCAGCCGTATTACTTCCGTTATTAGTTACCCCATTCGTCTCGGATGAAGAACCACTCGTATTTCCATTATGTATTAAGCTAACATCCGAACTTAGTTGTTGTAATTTCTTATCGAACTCATTGATTTTATTTAGAATCAAATCTAATGTCGGATTTCCTACGCCTTCGACTTCGTTTTGTTCATTTGCCTCTGTTACGTCATTATTAACCCGATCTGATTCTACTTGTCTTTTATTACGTCTTCCTCTACCTGTTGACATTTTTTTTTTTTTTTTTTTTTTTTTTTTTTTTTTAACCCGATTCACTCTACTGTATTTCCCTTTCTACTAACCGTTTACACCCGTATTATGTTAATTTATTCGTACGTTTAAGCAACCTCCCCGTCAGACATCTGGTAAATTGTTAGGGATAAACACAAGATAAACAACACAATGTAAAGCAAATTAATATCTCTAGCCACGCAGTCTCCTTCCGAAGAATTTAATCTAAGAAATAAGCTAATCTAGGGAATAATTTTAGTAATTATATAATTTAAATTTTTCTAGGAAAATATTTCTGGCGTTGCAGTCTCTTCCTGAAGAACTTAATCTAGAAAATAAACTTAAAGAAAATATTTCTGGCGTTGCAATCTCCTCCTGAAGAACTTAATCTAGGAAATAAACTTAAAGAAAATATTTCTGGCGTTGCAATCTCCTCCTGAAGAACTTAATCTAGGAAATAAACTTAAGGAAAATATTTCCGGCGTTGTAGTCTCTTCCTTGGAATCCTGTAAATTGTACATTTATTTGTAAGACATACAGCTTATTTCTGCTCCCCCTATACATAAGGTAAATTTAAATGTACAACACATTACACATAATTACATGCACAGTATGTATTTTATCTCTCCTCTCAGTATTTTCACAATTTCTAAATTTCTACGTTGTGTTCTTTTATTTTATGAATAGATCTAGTCATATCGTTATTTCGAATATGTACTTAGATCCTGGTCACGGCACCAAATTCTGTGATGGCAAGCCTGGTCCTAAGGCCAAATCCTGTAACGGTAAAGATGACGTCCTGTGTTGTCATCTTACCAAGGTTCTGTGTTGGCTCGCGTTGATCGTCTAGTCTGTTTGTTTTTGTGAGTGAATATACTAAAGTGAGAGTTTAGCTTCTTAATTAGCCTTTGGGAACAATACTGTGTTTGATCTAGGAAGGATTGAACTTCCTTACACCAGTGTTTAAAGAAACAATACTGTATCGTGAGAGTCATTTCGGGGTTTTAATCAACAATTAGATTTAGATTTACCACAAGTCAATCTTGAGTACACTCCACTGTGCGAACAATGTAGACTTATCAATCATTCTACTCGATAATGCAGAGCTTGTCTCTACGCGTCTATATTATTACTTAGTACAATATAATCAGTCTTCCTCTGATTAAACAAAAGACTTACAAGTTAAACTCAATTTGACATGTTAGAATGATTGTGTAAGTTGATACATGTGTGTTTGTGCTTGTTTAGCCACCGCGTCTGACTGATATCGTTCTAGCATTGGGGAACCCTGCACCGCGACACGGTCTTTAATCATTGTTATGGGGGAGCAATCTGACTCCCTATTTATTCGCTGAGAAGCGTTAGTGATTCCCACATCCTGTGAAGGCAGGTACTTGCATTTTTTTATTGCCAGATTCCCAGTTAGGGCAGGCATTCCCCCGGAACCATGGTTTTGATATGTGTTTATATTTGAGTTATATTTAGATTTGGCCAAATCTAGGTCGGGGTCAGATTGCAAGACATGGCGTGTAATGATATGCTAAGTTATCACCACCAGAGGCGTCGTTCAGTCGTGTCTCTCAAATCATCAGCCTATCGGCGTTAGGAAATATTAATGTATATTATATCACAACACAGCCGAAATGGTTTTCTCTCTCAAGAACAGTATTTCTCCTCTAAATAATTAAGTGATTATTGGCTTGCACCCACATAATTACATTATAGCTGCTTAGGTTCTCATTCTATGACTGAGTCGCTGATATTAATGACTTGAATCAAAGTGATGATTAAGTTACCGTAGCTTAGCGTCTCTATTCACTCAGTTGGGATTTTACTGATTTATACTAGGTTTACTTTAGTTCAGAAGGAACTTATAGTCTCAAACCCTGATTAAAATATCTGACTTAGATCTGGATTTCTATCTCAGATCTGGTCTATAGAAGTACAAATTATTGTATTTGGATAAATCCAATAACGTATAATCGTGTTATTCGAGCTTTAATATGCATGTGGAGAGCTCATTAATGGAGAACCAAACTGATTTAATACACTGATTTAAAACAATGTTTTTGTTATGACTTGACCTTACTTTTATCAATCTCATGTTATAACATTCTCTACACATGTAATCTTGGGATATAAAAGAAAGAGGTGATTTTGATTTAAATTATTCATTTATTCTCTTTTTTTTTACGAAAGAAACTGTTTGTTTATTTAGACCTAGGTTCGCTAAGATGATGGCGAGCCTAGGTCGAGTGTCCCATTCCTAAACCTAGTCAGATAAGGGAAAACGGAACATCTCAAGCGAAAAACCCTTCTGACATACACAATTTAGATTTACACACATATGTACACAATATTTGACAATTATGTTTCAGTTTATTTAAATCGTAAGACAACTGAGAGAGGAGGTAAGCACACATAATAGTTACACAGGTTTATTCAAGGTAAGTACATAAGTCACAATATCCCATGATAATTTACAGTAGTGTATTCAACTTTCTAGTTTTAGCCATTTCGTGTAGTTCAAGGTCTGTGTGATGTATATCTCTTATACAATTCAACACGATTTGCCCACAGTTTCCACCTTTCCATCGCCTCCAAAACTCTACACAGGCTATCACTAGGAGATAAATTACCATTATCAAGAATAGTATCATAGCTACCTTGTCCAGGTTGGACCAAAGGTGCTCTCGTGTATTTTGTCTTAGTGAATATAAGATATCCAAGTTTGTAGCAGCCTCCATATTTTACTGGGCCGTTAAACAGATTTGGTGACTGAAGTTATAGTAAATTAGCTTGGGATCTTGCTTTAACACAAAATTTGAACTTGGAATACGTTACCAAACTTCAGCTCTCTCTCTCCGTCTCTATTTCACTAATACTACTTAGTTACACTGCTTCTAAACTTTATTTTTAAGATACCAACAATATTCAATCAAATTAACTCTAATTTTCACTCTGCAAACATCTCGCTCGCTGTCTCAACTTCCTCTGTCCTCGACGCCGTGTCCTCCGACTTTGACCACGCATCCCCCTCCCAACATCCAGATAGCTCCACCCTAGAATGCCATCAAACGCGAGTAAATCTGTCTTATTGGCTGTTTTTGTGCAGGACGCCTGCTCATTGGCCAAAAGCATGGCGTCGGGTCGATTCCCGCCAAATAACATTGCGTATGCGCCTCCCTGTATCGTCCATCCACACATCTGCTTAACAGATGTCCAGACTCCGGATAAGAGGTTACTTTAACGTACGATTTATTGCTTTTCGAGAATTATTTTAAACCAAATTCAATAGGTACTTAGTTTCTAAGTGGCTTGGGTGCGTTTGCTTATCTTTTGTTTTTAAGTAATTTCTTTCCACGAATATTTCAATAGGCAGTTTTTGACAAGGGTTGAAATTTATGGATGGCTATTAAGTAAGTTATTTATTTCTTCTATATGAAAAAAAAATATAGTGGTTCTGCTAACGTCCATCTCAAACTTATAGATGAGACAACTAATATTGTTATTTGGAAAAATGAAACTTGCTCATCCGTAAGATATTGCAGACCTATATTGATAGAATTTGCCAAAGAAACTCCTGAAAAAACCGCTTCTGTTGTGGCTGATATCAAAAATCAAATTAAAAACCTGTCTCCTTCCGTGATAAATAAGAATGGTGAAGTAATTGAAATTACTCATAACCTATTTTTAACCATGATTGATGGTAAAGTAGCACAAGTTTTAACTGAAACTCCTTCGAGCGCTTCTTGTACAATTTGTGGTGCTACTCCTCGGCAAATGAATAACTTAGAGGCAGTTAGGACACGAGATGTGAATGAAAGTTCATTTCAATATGGACTGTCAACACTACACGCTTGGATTAGAAGTATGGAGATGATTTTACACATTTCCTATAACTTGTCTTTCCAAAAGTGGTCAGCCACTACACCAGAAAATAAAAAAAACAAAGACGAAAAGAAAAAACTGGTACAAAAGCGGTTTAGGGAGGAAATGGGACTGCATATCGATAAACCTCGACAAGGCACTGGAAATAGTAATGACGGAAACACAGCTCGGAGATTTTTTCAGAATTACTCTTGCTCTGCAGACATTACAGGTGTAGACGTAGAACTTATAAAACGAATGTACATTATACTACAAACTATGTCATCTGGAATGGCTATTGATTCAAAAAAGTTCGGTGAATACGCATATAGTACCGCCCAACTGTACGTAAATATTTATAATTGGTATTATATGCCTTCCTCCGTACATAAAATACTTATTCACGGAGAAAAAATCATTGAGTACTATGCTATTTTACCTATCGGACAATTGTCCGAAGACGCTCAAGAATCCCGCAACAAGGATTACAAAAAGTTTAGACTTCATCATTCTAGAAAGTGTTCAAGAGCGGCTACCAATACAGACGTGTTCCATACCTTATTGTACACTTCTGATCCATATATATCAAGTTTGAGAAATACCTCAGAAACAATATCGAAAGAACTTTTCGATGAAGCCAAGTCCCTTCTTGCTGTCAACGAAAATCTGTAGGAGCTTGTTGAATTTTGTACATTATTTTTTTCTCGTTAGACACTGTTTATACAATGATATTTAATTCTATTTTATGTAAGTAAATTAAAAAAAAAAGTATTTTTTCTTATAAATGCATGTATTTTTTTAAGTTTTATTTTTTAATTAAATTAATAAACATAATTTTCAAAATTATTATTTTTTCTTTTAAGCCATAAACTTTCACGTATATGTGTGCAAAATTACAGATCATTTAGTTTTGAAATAACTGAGATACGGAGTTTTGAGACGAAACATACGCAATTTTCCCATAGTGCGACGGTTCCTTCGTTCGGCCTGGCCTGGCTTTTATTGCCACCCACAATAGATTAATATAATGAGGAAGACCACAAACATTGTTTGTTGACGGAGATCCGTTCAATGTAATTATTTTAGTTTATGATTATATTAAATGCTTATCGAATACCTATTCATTTAGGTTTAAAAAATAAACTTCATAATTCTTCTATTTTAGACTGCACCGGATATTATTGAAGGATTACCATCTCCGCCGACACTCACCAGAAAGGAACTCGAGCAACATGCGGACAGTGGGTCATTCAATGTTAGTGGTTTCGCTATTAATTATAATTTAATTATTTTGTTCTTCAGAACTTTAAACATATAATTAACGTCAACTTTGTAATTGCAGATATTGTTTAACAATTCAGAGTTAATTCTTCCGGAAGACTTAATACCAACAATTGAACAATCTTTAAGACCTATTAATGATTCTCGAATTATTTCGAACTCGTACGTCTAAAAGAGGATTTGTGCATATCAGTACGTATCAAAGATATTATAAAAGATGTTTTTGTACGTATTTGTATGTAAAGAAAAACTCAAAGATGGGTATTGCTTAGGCCAATCTTGATTTTTTTAAATATTTTTGTTGCTGACCCAGATTGGAAAGATCCTGAAGATAATAGAACTACTGAAAACGCGAAAGTTGACAGTGACGATGTCGAACCGGAAATTAAAATACCAAAAAAAATTAAGACAGCTAGATGGCACAAGACAAAAGAAGATACCTATGATAGAAATATACAAAAAAAAATATCGGTCACAGTGCCTACCGTACAAAAACTATAAAAAACTATTACAGGCACAGGCCAGTGGGAACGGAAAACTTCTCCCTGACTGTACAAGAGGCACAAGTAGCGCAGCCTCAGATTGATAGTTTTCTATTTCCTAATAGTTATGATTGTAATCATTCAGTTATGTTTTCTGATGGTTTAGGTAGAGAGCTAGGAAAATTAATTAATAATAACTTGAGTTATTGTACTCAAAATTATTGTATGCCGAGGTCAACCTTTAAACAGATTATGACATCAACATCAAATTCAAATTCAAATATTTATTGCTCAACAGAGTACATGATATTGCATTTCTAGACTTCAGATGAATGCGCAGTTCACTGTGATGTACCAAATTTAGGCATGCAAGGTTTATTAATAAAATTATACACATTCTCAATCAAATAAAGTAACATTATATCAATTAGTAATATTATCAAAAAATTAAAATCAAATTCATTACACAGTGTCATCAATTCCTACGTTAAAAATTGTCGTAAATTCAAAATAATAAGTAATGTCAAAATTCAAATCAACAAGTGCGTTATGTCAAAGTAATAATTAATGTAATGTCAAATATAGTCAACAAAGCAAACAATACAAATAAATTATTTCGTATGAAACAAATCGGACTCAGGCTTTCATCATAATTTATTATTTGAATTAATATCATACACCCAAATTCCTGTCAGACAAGTATTCATTTATTGTGTAGTATGTATGATTTACTTATCAGCAAACATTAAGTTAGATAAACATTAGTTAGTTAAACATTAAGTTTAAGTTAACTTATTGAGTTGCTTTTTAAATACATTTATGTCATTGATGCTTAACAAAGCTGTGCGCAACGCACCTTTTTTATAGATATTTACTTTTTAATATATTTTGAACTAGTGTTTCTTTAAATTTAGAATAGGTTTATTTTTATACTCTTTTGTTATTCTGTATTAAAATGCCAGTCTACCAACGATCATCAGCGCGTTTGGATATGTAGCTTAGTCTCAAGTCGTAGAACCAGCAGTTGGTGATTGTTGTGTGATTGGTTGGGGACTCAGTCCGCTAAATCGTGGTCCTTCGACAGTCATTGTAGTAGGTAGTGGTAATGGTGCTTACTCGTGCGGGTGCCAAGATGGGAGCTGAAGGGAACGCTGCGGAGAGGGAGCTGGAACATCCAGACCCCAGACTCTCAACCGCCGACGCAGCGGCCGCAGTCCAGACCCCTTCGAGGCCCGTCTCCGGCAATCAGCCCCCGCTGAGGCCAGACACTACCATCCAGACTCAGTCGAAAACAGTAAGTAGAACTTCATCTCGTTCTTCTGCTACAATGGTGGCTAGAAAGTTAGCCGCAGAGGCGTTACATGCTCGCCGTAAGGCTGAATTAGAGCAGGAGACCGCAGAGAGGGCCGCCGCGGTCGCCGCGCGGGTACGCGAGGCAGCGGAGTTGGAACTCCGAGCGGAATTGGCGGCTATAGATGCCGATGCCAGTCATCGTAGTTCATTAAGCAGCCGTTTGGTCAATGACTGGCTGCAGAAATCGCAAAAAGCGTTGAAAGATGATCCAGTTGGGTTAACTGACCGCGCTGAATTTAATACAATTATCTCGGTCGGCCCCTTTCGCCAGGCTCTAGTTTCCCCAGTCCCGGTAACGCCTATAACACCGCCTGACCTAGCCACCACAGCTACAAATATTAACACGCATTTTTGTTGCAGCGATTCAGACCGCCTTGTGAAGTCATTAGGCATTCTCATAGACAATGTAAATAAAGGCGCTTGCCACCGTAGGGGTGATAGGGATTTTCCATTGCCGTTTTTCGACGGTAAATCACATTTAGAATGGCTTACCTTAGACTACTGGCGTGTCCATCGTGTCTAGGAACGCTCTTTTAGAGCGTTCCTAGACACGATGGACACGCATTCTGCAGTGGAAAATCTAGCTAGGTTAAATAAAGCGTTAAAGGGATGCGCGCGTGAAGCGGTCATGATGCTGCTGGCAACGGCGCGCGAGCCTGGTGTCGTGCTGCGCGCGCTCGATACGCGCGTCGGCCGCCCCGAGCTTATAGTGGCTCAGGAGGCGGCCGCAATGCGCGCTTTACCGCGCGTCTCCGGTGAAGGTAAAGACCTTGCTATTTTTGCTAGTCGTGTTCGTAATTGTGTGGAAGCGATTCGGTTACTTGACCAGCCTCACTACCTAACATCACCAGAGCTGATTCAATCGGTTATTTCTAAAGTTCCCCCACTGTTTATTTTTTATTTATTTATTTAGTACATGGAGAACTTACAGCTAATAAATACAAAGAAAAAGAAGAAATCGTAGTCACCAGAAAGCCAATTATAAGTCCTCACGTATAGACTTATAATAATAAAATTATTTATGGTGTGAGCACAAAAAAAAACGCCTTATATAAAATAAATACAATATAAAAAAAAATAGTTCGCAAAAAAAAAATATCTAAGTTTTTTTTTTTTTTTTTTTCTCTTATCCTAGTGTTCATCAAAATGACGGACCCTAATCTTATTACAATCTAGCCTTGTATATAGACTAATAAGTAATTTAATTATAACTTAAACTGTTAAAAATATTGTCTTTACGTACTAAGAATGTGTACATTGGCACTTTTCTTATTGTCTCTATTAAGGAGAATACACATTTTCTTGTGTTTTTTGGTAACACTTGTGCTACATTACACTATTCACTAACACTAGCAACTCGAACGGTTTCGTTCTTTTTAGTCTTCTCACTATGTCTGTGTGATCGAGAAGCTGGATCGCCTCAACGTTCACATGCTTATGAAGTCTCTTGTCGTGAGCTTCTGCAGATTTTTGAATCACTTTATCGATGAACTCCACGTTTTGGTCCCGATGGAGGTCATCGTTTCGTACGTACCACGGTGCATTTACAATTTCCCGCAGTACTTTGTTCTGGAATCGCTGGATTATTGATGCATTTGTCTGTTTAGTGTAGCCCCACAGCTGAATACCATAAGTCCAAACTGGCATCAGGACTTGTCTGTATAGTAACAGTTTGTTCTGAACGGACAGCACGGAGTTTCTTCCAAGCAGCCAATTCGTTCTTTTGGACAGTAGGTCAAGTTCATTTTTTTTCTTCTTCACGTGAGTTTTCCAGCGTAGCTTTGCATCAAGGGTCATACCGAGATACTTTGCTGTATTTTCAAAAGGTATTTGGTTGTTATTAATATAAACTGGAAAATACCGTTGCTTTTTGTTGGTAAAGTCTATATGTACGGATTTGGATTCATTTAATTTCCTCCATTTTTTGGTCCAGTCATAAACTTGATTAACAGCCATTTGAACCTTTTCTACTGCTTCTTCGTGGCTGTCTCCAACGGCCATTATGGCTGTATCATCAGCAAAGGTCCCAATGGTATTGTTTTCGGATTCGGGTATGTCGCAGGTGTATAGTAGGTACAGGACCGGACCTAACACACTTCCTTGCGGTACGCCAGCTTTTATTGGTTTAAGTTCTGAGTAACTATCTTCTTGTCTTATTCTAAAGACCCTGTTTAAAATGTAATTTTCCAATATGTCTGCAAACGGTTTCGGTAGCAGGCTCTTCAATTTATGAATAAGGCCTTCATGCCAAACTTTGTCAAATGCTTGGGCTACGTCTAGAAAAACAGTAGAACAAACTTGCTGGTTTTCCAACGCGTTTTCTATTACATTTGTGATTCTGTGCACTTGATCGATCGTTGAGTGTTTTTCTCGAAAACCAAACTGGTGCTCAGGTATAATGTTCATGTTATCGATTATTGGGTTAAGACGTTTGAGTAGTAGCTTTTCAAACAGCTTTGACATTATTGGTAGCAGGGAAATTGGTCTGTATGATGTTGTTTCGTGAGCCGGCTTCCCAGGCTTTGCTATCATTATTACTTCTGCAACTTTCCATAAGTCTGGTACATATTTAAGCCTCAATGCGGCATTAATAAGAGTTGT
This sequence comes from Diarsia rubi, assembly GCA_932274075.1. Lineage (NCBI taxonomy): Eukaryota > Metazoa > Arthropoda > Insecta > Lepidoptera > Noctuidae > Diarsia > Diarsia rubi. The sequence goes on from OW026427.1 coordinate 8,246,532, forward strand.
TAACTTAACCAAACCCTTTCTTGGTAAGTTATGAAGGATTTCCCTATTAAGTCGTAACCCGGTGCTTTCCTCGGGCTTATTTTGCGCTTTATTTCTCGTGCAACTTCTCTCGGTGTTACCAGTTTGATGGAATCTATATGATCTGGCATCACTATATTAGCCAGAGTTTGGTCTTCAATAGTTTCACCCTCATTTGGTTGAAAGATGATTTCTAGGTGCTCTGCAAACCTCACAGCTTTTTGCTCATTAGTCCGTGCCCATTGCCCGTTTTCACATTTGATGGGAGGAATTTGGGCTATCGGTCTCTTTAGATGCTTAGTAGCCTTCCAAAGGGAGTAGTTGGTCCTTTGGTCGTTACTTAGTTTCTGAAGGTAGGTTTTAGTTGAGTCGTCTCTGTAGTCCTGGATTAGTTTTCTTACTTTTTTTGTTAGTTTGTTTAGTTTTCTTTTGTCATCAGGACACCTAGATTGATGCCACATTTTTCTCTGCTTTCTTTTTTCCATAATGAGCTGCTTGATTCTGAAAGGGAACATGTTCCCCTTCGTTTTTTTGCTGAATTCAGGTGTATTTTCCCACGCTGCTTGTTGGATGTGAATAATAAATTTCTCAACTTCAATGTTTAGATGTTCTGGAGTTTTTAGTGGAACTTTAAGGTCTATTTGATCATTCAATCTAGCCTTAAAGCTCTCCCAGTTCGTAAACTTATTAACAAGAGTGAGACTGTTTTCTTTATACAGTGTGATTCTTTATAATGTGCACATATCGAAATGAGGGAATCTATGCTTAATTTTATCGATGGAAAAAATATTTAAAAAAATCTAAATATTTTTTAATATTTTTTATGGAATTTTCAAAAATGTTGTCCGCTGTTGTGACCCCAATGTAAACAAAACGGTGTAACTTTTAAACTAAATTATCTATCGCGATGAAACAATTTTATATAAAAAGTTATGAAAAAAAAAAGTTTTTTTGATCAAAAAACGTGTTTATTTTCAATTGAGGGTAGTTTTTTTCCACAATTTTCATTTTACGAGGACGCCTAATTGCTTCCAATCATTATGGAGTTTGTTTCATCGCGAAAGATAATTTAGTTTAAAAGTTACACCGTTTTGTTTACACTGGGGTCACAGTAGCAGACAAAATTTTTAAAAATTCCATATAAAATATTAAAAAATATTTAGTTTTTTTTTAATAATTTTTCCGTCGATAAAATTAAGCATAGATTCCCCCATTTCGATATGTGCACATTATAAAGAATCACACTGTATAAACAACTCTCACTAATTTCTAGATAAATTGCAGAGTGATCTGAGTTTAAGTCATAGCTTTGCTCCGTTTTTATATAACTATTTGATAGGTCTTTGGTTACGAAAAAATCTATTAAGTCTGGTATCTTATTTGGATCTGTTGGCCAATAAGTGGGCTTTCCAGTAGATATAACGTCACATTTTAGCTCTTTTATGGCACTCAGTAGTTCTTTCCCTTTAGTAGTTGTTAGTCTGGAACCCCAATGCGTATTTTTGGCATTGAAGTCACCTCCTAAGATAAATCTATTACCAAGGCGGGCTAGAAAAGACGTATAGTGATCTTTTTTTATCATGTATCGTGGTGGACAGTAGATGGAACACACGGTTAATGGGTATTTTTTAGTTTGTAGACAAATTGCCACTGCTTGAATGTCTTTCTCTTCGTATTTAAACATTTCATAGTGTTGAAAGTTATCTTTAACAATAACAGCACTTCCACCTCTTGCAGTATTGTCTGGGTGTAGCGCATGGAATACTTTGTAACCTTTAAATTTAATATGACATTGCCTTGTGAAGTGTGTTTCTGATACAAGGCAAATATCATTTTTTTCAATTTCTAATATTACTTGCAACTCGTTATGATGTTTTTGTAACCCATTTGAGTTCCACGCCATAATTTTAAGTATAGTATTCATTTTTGGTTTTAGAGGTACAGTAAGGCAAGACAAGTGCATGGGCACGCTAAGGATTGTATTTCTGTGAGCGCACGGGCGAGCGTTCATGCGTTTGTATGTGTAAGTGGTCTCGCTCTATACAGTAAGCACAGCACAGCCACAGAGATCGCCCGCTATCGTATCGTATCATGTCGTCGGCGTAGTCGCGTCGGGCGTCGCACTCCACGAAATAGCACAACAAAATATATTTCCGTCTCTTTCGTTATAATCGCAGCAAACGCATTATTTAATGAATTGCTAAAATTCGCGTTTAACTTACAAGTGTCGATAGCTGTTTGGGCTAAGCAGTGGATCTACGATTAACGAGGTCCGAGTTCAAATCTCACACACCACAAGATATTGCTTTTTGTTTCTTTGTAATCATTTTTTTCTTTTTGTCATTGTAAACCCATTAGAATACTTATTTTATATAAGAAGTTAAATATATAGGATATAAACCCAACGTATTATTATTTACTATTTATGTGGTTGTGATTATGTTATTACTTCGGGTGTTTGTTGGGTGGTAAGGTAGAAAAAAAGTCGTGTTTAATGACAAGACAATGTTTTATTCGTCATAATTATTTATAAAATTAACTAATTAACAATCATGAGAATTGTGACGTCAAATCCTACCTAAATAAAAACAGTTCTCTTGTAATCGTTCATAAATCATAACATTTTGATTGTATACCCACTAAGTCAATTCTTAACAAGGAAAAGATAATTTTATCACAGAAATATAATTGATTATACCCACTTATTATAGATAGAGTTTTTTGACAAATAATATGATTTAGACTTTATGAACCTGTTTTTTTTGTAACGTCACAATGAATGTCGTATTGAGGTTTTAGCTTAATTGATCATTTTCTTGAAGAAAAGAAGATTGAAACTAAACCTCAACTTAAGATTGGTAAATAATTACGGATAAGTTATTATCATCAAATATGTTATTACACGTCTAATTATTAAAAACAAAACATTACCGCATTTTTATATTTTGTAGAACCCCCATTATTTTCAACGCAGTCATGTAAACGTTTGCGCATAGACCTCATAATATTATAATATTATTTGACTTGATTTAAGTCTTGTCATCTGAAAATATGGTAGTATTCCAGTAAAAATCTAAATAATCACGTGCGAAACGTAATCATTCTTGATTAAATCTAGTTGTCAGGAAGGGCTTTTTAGCTGGTCTTCTATGATGCAAGCCTTTAGCTTGGAGGGCACGGAGAACAGTTTGAGATGAGGTGTCGAATAATTCAGCGAGGCGTCCCGTAGGTGTGAAACCATATTTTATTTGACCATAATTAGGTATATTATTATGTCGTCACCGCCGTCGCTGCGTTTCACTAATAAGCGACGGCCTTCCACTTCGCTGTCGATTAGCAAGGCGACCCTCTTCCTCGTATCTTTGATTCAGAGACTAACAGTATTCTTCTAAAACAAAACAAAAGTGATATGAGGCGGTTATAATAAAATACTAAAGACTTCATTCGCTCTGCATTTATGAATCCAATAATAAACACTAATTATTTATCTTTTAAGCCTCATGATGAATTTAAAAAACAATTAATGAATTCATTATGTCACCAAACGATATTATCTTTATTTCTACTAACAGTTTAAGTTACAATTCTTAAATACACACATCAAAAGTGTCTAGGGATCAAGCATTTTTATGCGGATTTCTTGAGATTGAGATGTGGCTTTGTAATAAATTTATGATTTTATAAATTTATATGGATCCTTTTTGGTGCATTTCATAATTTGAATCAGGAACTGTGAATCAAATTCGAGTATAAGATGAAAATCAGCTGTCAATATTTTCCCTATAAAAACATACAACGCATTGAAGACATTATTAGTGCTACTGTTTCCCTACTACTGATTAAAACCAACGTTATTATGGAGCGGCGACGTCATTTAAGCAGGGAAGAAATGCTCAGAGCCGTGGGAATGATAGAAGCTGGTTCCCGGCAACGTACTGTGGCTTTAGCTCTGAATACAAGTCAGAGTGTTATCAGTCGACTTTGGACACGTTACCGAAGCACTGGTACCGTGGCTGAGCGCCATGGAGGACGGTATCGCTGCACCACACGGAGACAAGACCGATACATTCAAATCTTAACTCGAAGAGCTCCAACAATAACCGCCATGATGTTAGCCGTGAGGCTTCATCACTCTTCAGGGAACTTAATTAGCGACCAAACAGTCAGAAACCGCTTGCATGAAGTAAACCTTCATTCCCGAAGACCGCTACGGGTACCACCTATAGCAATGCACAATCGTAGGATTCGATATCAATGGGCTCTTGAACACAGAAATTGGGCAGAAGAACAATGGCGTTTCGTGTGCTTTTCTGATGAGTCTCGTTTTGGTATGAGACCGGATACAAGACGTATACGACACTGGAGAACCCCTGGACGCCAACAGCGATTAAAATCCTGCCAGGAAGTCCATCCTTATAGTGGTGGAACCATCATGGTATGGGCGGGTATTTGGATCGGCGGAAGAACTGAGTTGATTTGGATCAGAGGCAACCTCAACGCTCAAATTTATGCTGAGACGATTGTATCAGACGTCATCGTTCCTCTACAAGTGCAAATCGGTCCCTTATTTCAGTTAATGCATGATAATGCACGACCGCACACCGCAAGAGTTGTAAGACAGACTCTCGCCGCAGCTAACATCAATGTCCTGCCCTGGCCTGCTCAGTCGCCAGACTTGAACCCGATTGAGCATGCATGGGATATGCTACAGAGAAGAGCTCTGCCGAATATGGAGGGTATCCAGTCGCAAGAAGACCTTTTTTTGTTGTTGCAACGAACATGGGCGGCCATTCCACAGCGTGATTTGGATGAACTCATTTTGAGTATGCCAAACCGATGTTCTTGTGTTGTTAGTGTTCGCGGTAGAAACACGGATTATTAATTGTTTAAGTTACCCAATAAAATTTTAAAGAAAACTGTTATTTCAGTCTTTTTTTCGAACTTTAATGTTAGTGGTTCAAATGTCAAAAATCCCTTTATTAGGAAAATGGCAAATTTCTTTATTAATGCAAAGGTGACTTGGTTTATCGTTACTGTGACAAACGAAAACACTTTATTTGATGAATCCTTAAAGAAAATTTTAATTAATATCAATCAGGAGAAAAGTTATTGCAAAAATATATGTTGATCCCTAGACACTTTTGATGTGTGTATAATACTCACATTTATTCCGTTTTTTTTCTGATAATTGTAATTTATTAACATCACTTTTATGCGGAGCAATAATAGTCGCCCTCGCCTCAATATTAATATGTGCCTGCATTTTGAGAAATATCAACAACAATACTGCTATCTATTAAACCACACGTCACTAATCAACAACTATAACCCAATCTACAACGTTCATCCAGTAACATATTCATAAAACTCATGTCTACCTCACAGAAATTATAATTCTTGACTTATTTTTCTATGATCTACCTTTCAAACTTTACGAAATGGGTGAACAAAGCGAACAAGTAAGAAGTTCGTAAAGAAATATTTTTATAAATAAAAATAAAATAAATATTATGTTCTTTATCTTGATAAAGAGTATAATATTTCTGTCTCATTACCTCCAATCAAGTAAATACTTACAAAAAGTGTAAAACTTTCTGCGTGAGATTAGAACGCACTACTTACTGATTAACTATAGATCTATCCGAACGCGCTAAACCGCTAGGCCATCGTGACTTTTATTAAAATGTTGAAATTATGAACCACAATCAGTTGGTGACGACAATATCTGTCGTGAAAGTAAAAGGTCGTAAGTCTAAACTAAACGTCAAGCTATTGCTTTGTGCGGTCGCTTATCCACTTTAGTAACCGACCGTACCTAGCATTAATGTTGCTATTTTCAATTTTTGTTAATCTCTCGTTGAATGATGACATTAACTTTAAGATTTCATCCAACTTTTTGTTGCTGTTCATATCAGACAAGGGCGCTTTCGCTATATTGTTGTTTGCATCGCGCTTTGGCTTGGTTTGGACTTGCTACCGTCATCTCTTCGGACAGGTGCACTTTGTTGAGGATTAATATTTCCTCCTTTCGTTTTTTTAAGTCTTAACTGCTGTATTTCTTTGGCTACAATACATCCTCTGTAGTTAGCCGGATGTGGGGCTCCACAGTGGACGCATTTTGGCTTCTCTTCTTTCGGTTTTCTGCAATCTTTGGTGAGATGTTTACCTGTACATTTTACGCACCTCGGTTCTTTAGAGCAGTACTTTTGAGTATGGCCGTACGCCTGACATCTTTTGCATTGTGGTACCAGTTTTGTTGATTTTACCGGTTGTATCTCCACATTACATCCTAAAATATTTTTAATATTGAAAATTTTGTCGGTTTCTTCTTCATTTGAGAATGACAACATGAACATATTGAGTGGCTCTTTAGTTTTCCAGCTTAATTTGTTGACTGCTTCTATAATTTTGTAGCCTTTGCTGCGCAAGTCTTCGACTACTCTTTCCGGGATACATGTGAAATGTAATTTTTTTGCCATAACTCTTATTGGCCTTTCTTGCTTGTTCTCGTATGAGTGCCAAAGACAGTTGTTATCGGAAAGGGCTTTTGAGATTACTCTATATGATTCTTCGTTCTTGGCATTCACCTTTACGGTATCTCCAATCGTGTCAGCTGATTGTGTTTCACATAGAAAATCAAAGAATTTTTGGTAAGACTTTGCCAGTTGCAATAATTATCGTTTCTGCTGGGTCACTAATGGCAAGATTTTCTTGCGGGAAAAAGAGGGAGCCCCTCATATCTTAATTAAATCGGAATCCGATAACCTAAAGCGACCAGCTCAAAGTGACTATGCAGCTGCGCAACTTCTTGTCCATACTCTAATTTTCAATTAGCCATTTATTTTCCTAATTTTTTGTTACCTCGTAGTGACCTAAATCTATGTACCGTTAATTTTAATTTGTACCAAACACATACACAGACACTAACACAAATAAATACACAAAGATACCCTAATGAAAGCACAATAAATTTACGAGCTCTACCATTATGCAATGTTTACAAACAAAGTGTAATCTTGCACTTTAAATGTCACTTATACATGAACATACTGTTAACTTCTAATCCTAACCATGGATAGTGATCAATTTTATATTACAGAAGATATCGAGCGCTTATCAGTTTCACAATCTTATTTTTGTTCCCCTGAAGAATGTAGCGGTTACATTAGTGATGCCTCTAGTGGTCTGAAAATCTGTCATCTTAATATAAGAAGTTTAGGAAATTCAGTTAATTTTAACAATTTGCTTATACTGTTGCACAGAACAAAACTGCAGTACGACATAATTGCTTTATCAGAGTGTTGGTTAAGTAAATGTCCATCACTTCCTGTTATAGCTGGCTTTGAATCCTTCAGATCAGAATATACCAATCAAAATGACGGTACAGTAGTATACGTTAAGAAAAACATGCAATTTACAGTTGAAACGCAAGTCCTGGTGAATGCAAATTGTTTAATTATAAAATTTCAACAAGAGGTTGCACTATTGGCAATCTACCGTTCTCCCTCACATCGTAATGCCCAAAACTTTCTTGACAGTTTAGATACCTGCCTAAATTCACTCAAAACTTTCAAAACAATAATTATAGTTGGAGATATAAATATAAATATATTGCCTAATAATAATCCCGACTCAATTTCGGATACATATCTGAATACTGTTGCATCGCACGGATTGATGCCTGGGCATCTTTTTCCCATCCGTGGTAACAGCTGTATTGATCACGCGATCATTAAGTCGGACAAACCAGCTATCACTTTGGTTATTGATTCCTTTATCACTGACCACGCTCCCGTTGTGGTGTTCTGCACACTTAAAAATCGTATTCCAAAATCTCCTGTAACATCTCGCCGCGTTGATTTAGTTGCCTGTGTAGCTGAACTTCAGCTTACTGACTTTACGTCAATAACTACTTGCTCTGATGCAAATGATGCAGCCACTGAATTAGTTAACACGATCTCCAATGTGGTTAGCAATAACACTTCCACAACAATCATGCATAGCAGAAAAAGAATATTAAAACCCTGGATAACCCCTGGTCTTCTCAGATGCATCCGTAACCGCGACAAAATGTTTCGTAAAACTAAGAGAAATCCTGATAATAATATCCTAATAGTGTCTTACACGCGTTATAAACTTTTTTGTAATAATTTACTCAAAAAACTTAAAAGACTTTATGAACGTGATGAATTTAAAAAATGTTGTAAAAATCCTAAAGCTACATGGAACCTTATTAAGAAAATTTCCAACCTTCAGACAAGCAAACCATGTGCTAATGAACTGCTGACGATTGCTTCTGATCCACACGCCTCGCTAAATCTTGTTAACAATCACTTTGCTAGCGTGGGAAAGACACTTGCTTCCAAAATTATTCAATGCAACGATCAGGCTTGCGGTTCTGATAACCCAGATATAACTAGTTCTGACCCTAGCTCAATGGCAATTTTTAGCACGGACGTTGCCGAAATAGAGAGAATAATACTCGGTCTTAAAGTTAACAGTGCCGTAGGCTGGGACGGTATTTCTGCCGCCCTGATTAAGGCTGCCAGACACGTCCTTGTTCCAATTATCTGCCATGTATTTAATCTCTCTTTGTTGACAGGAGTTTTCCCCACGGTCTTTAAAAAAGCTGTTGTGCACCCTATTCACAAGAGTGGGGATAGAAACAGTGTCAACAATTATAGACCAATCTCTGTGTTAACAACCTTATCTAAAATCTTGGAAAAAATCATAAATCTTAGGCTCATTAACTACCTTCACTCAAAAAATATTCTAGCAGACAATGAATTCGGATTTCGATCGGGCAAAAACACAGAAGATGCTGTTCTCAAATTGACTACTACTATAGTTAAAAACTTAAACAACAAATCAAAAACAATTGCAATCTTCCTAGACCTTTCAAAAGCGTTTGACACTGTTTCTGTTCCTCTCTTGCTGAATAAACTAAAACAAATCGGTATAAGAGGACTCTCCCAAGAAATCTTTAGAAGTTACCTTAGTGATCGCTCGCAGATTGTAAAAATAGGCAACTATATAAGCAGCGTAGAAAGCATGAGCTATGGCGTCCCGCAAGGTAGTGTTCTTGGACCTACCTTATTCCTAATTTACATTAACGAACTCTGCAGACTAAGTATACCAAATTCGAATCTTATTGTGTACGCAGACGATACGGCTATAATTGTTCAAGGTAGAGACTGGCTTGAAACCCGCTCCAATGCAGAATATGCGCTACGGATAGTTTCTGACTGGCTATCAAATAATTTACTTACTCTGAACATGGAAAAGACTAAATTTATCACATTCGCCGCACGTATAGCTTCTCAACCACCTGTACCCTTCGCTTTGAGTATCCACAATTGCCTATACGCTATGAATAATAATTGCTGTTGTAAATCCATCTCGCGAACAAATAGTTTCAATACTTGGGTGTGACAATTGATAGCACCATGTCCTGGAACGATCACATTGGGTCATTGGTTGCACGAGTAAGGAAATTAATATTTGTTTTCAAAAAATTAAGATCATCGACGACTCTCCCTACACTTAAAACAGTGTACTATGCACTGGCAAACTCCATTCTAAGCTATTGTATAACCGTATGGGGTAGTTCTGGAAAGTGCTTAATGCTTCGTTTAGAAAGAGCGCAGCGCGCGGTTCTGAAAGTCATGTCACACAAACCAGTCCGTTTTCCGACCGATAAATTGTATGCTCTGTTACTAATACCTAGGGTAAAGCACAGCTTTGCTCTGAACTCCATATTACGCAAACATTCAGAACTAAGTTTTGACCAGTGTTTTAGCAGCCAGAGCAGGCAGAAACGTAGACCTGTTAAAGTCTGCCCTATAATACCGGCTAGCACCATGATAGTTAGAAGACAATACTACTATAAGCCCAATTCTTTATAACAAAATAAACGGGATTTTGAACATCTACCCCCTTACTTCACGCGAGTGTAAATCAGTGATTCATAAGTGGCTCAGTTCCCTGTCTTACGAAGAGCTTGAAAATTTTGTAAAAACCTAAATATAAGTAAAAATGTCCCTTTCATTCCCATTGCCTTCCAATTCCCATAGACAGTCAAACACATATACCTTCACATATTCACATTCACTCACACGCATACACACATATACACGACACTTACATAATTATACTCACATGCATAAATAATAATAAATTAAAATTAGTACTTAAGATTTTTAACCTTTTTATATTTAACTCTACTTTTAAAACATACATGTTATTGTTCTCTTTTCTTGTATAAATGTCTGGAACAATGTCGTCTCCACTCCTGGAGGTGGGCGCTGGTGGCTGCGACACAGTATTACATATTATACTAATGCGGTTGTTAACGAACACAAACTTTTGTAAATGTTTTTTGTTCCAATAAATATTTTTTTTTTTTTTTAATCCTGAATACCATCTACAACAATAGGTGGTGGCAGAGGATTTTTAATAACTTTTTCCTTACCTCTATTCACGTCACTAACGTGTTCATTTTGAGTGAGTTGGGCAGGAGAGGTGTTCAATTTTCTTTTCTTCCTGCTCTTTTGCCGTATCCACCCTGTTTCTCGAGCGAGTTCTTCTTCATCCGTTGCATATTCAACAGGCGGCGATGAGGTCTCGGTGGCGGTTGTTGCTGATTTGGCTGCGTTTTCTGCTTGAAGTTTCAGCTGTTGCTGTAGGTTTTCTATTTGACTTTTCAAGTCATTTAGGTTCTTTTGGAGCTTTAGACGCTCATTTTTTTCTTCACAATAGTGTTTGTACAACCGTCTCTGTTTTTAATTCAATTTTGGTTTTACCCGGTGTATCATTTTTCGATACCATTGTAAAATTTAAGCCAGGATTAACTTGGCCTTAACAATGATATTTGCCGTCAGCCGTCAGCATTATGCAATAACTAGGTCATTACGATGCAGCCGACTCGACGGCGTTGTTTTGATGCGTAAGCACTAAACACTGTGGTACGCGCGCGATCGCATGCAACACAACTGCTCTTAGCGAAAATCGAACGCGAAAAACGCCCCGAGCTTATAGTGGCTCAGGAGGCTTTACCGCGCGTCTCCGGTGAAGGTAAAGACCTTGCTATTTTTGATAGTCGTGTTCGTAATTGTGTGGAAGCGATTCGGTTACTTGACCAGCCTCACTACCTAACATCGCCAGAGCTGATTCAATCGGTTATTTCTAAAGTTCCCCCACTGTTTATTTTTTATTTATTTATTTAGTACATGGAGAACTTACAGCTAATAAATACAAAGAAAAAGAAGAAGTCGTAGTCACCAGAAAGCCAATTACAAGTCCTCACGTATAGACTTATAATAATAAAATTATTTATGGTGTGAGCACAAAAAAAAACGCCTTATATAAAATAAATACAATAAAAAAAATTTAGTTCGCAAAAAAAAACTATTTAAGTGAAATATTATATAAATTACTAACATCAAATAAATTAGCTAACCGCTACTTGAAAAAAAAATTGAGGCTTAAGCACCTTCTGGCCGCATTCACACTAGTTGTGAATGGATCTAAATTATATTCCTTGCATATATCATTGAAGTGTCTGCTTGCACGCACAATATAGCTGTTCTGCCTATAATTCGAAGATGTATGAGGTACACGTATGGGTGGATTAAATCGAAACGTTTTACAAGGCACATTAAAATGAAATTTTGACAATAACTCAGGGTTTTCAATATCGTTATTGAGGATTTTTAACAAGTATAAGCAGTCAGCAATTTTACGTCGTTCCACCAGTGGTAGTAGGTGGTACTTCTTGCAGAGTCGAAGGTAATCGGTTGACCGATATGCAATCCTTTGATGAAAGCAAAGATACTTTATGAAACGTCTTTGGATGTTTTCAATGCGGTCAATGTATTTCTGATAACGAGGATTCCATATCTGAGAGGCATACTCAAGCTGACTTCTTAAAAAAGTGCAATACAATATTTTTAATGTTTTAGCGTTTGTAAAACACTTAGAGAGACGTATTATAAAACCAAGTAGTTTAGAAGCTTTTTTGACAATTGCATCAATGTGTGTGTCAAAAACTAACTTAGTGTCTTGATGGACGCCCAAGTCACGAATAGTATTGCACCTTGGCAAGAGCTTGCCCGCCAAAATATAATTAGTAGCTAAGACTGAACGCTTTCTAGTGAAAGTGATCACCGAACACTTGGATGGGTTGAGATCTAGTCTATGAGCCCGACAATACTCTTCAAGCCGATACAAATCAGCCTGAAGCGCTAGTCTGTCTTCAAGCGTTGAAACAGTGGCAAAAATTTTCATGTCATCGGCAAAACACAATAGTTTGGATGAATGGAGGCACTGATCGATGTCATTCACATAGACTACAAATAAAAAGGGACCCAACAACGATCCCTGACTGACTACACCCCACTGGGCACGTTTACCCAACTAGACATATAATTGTTGAGGACTACGGCTTGTGACCTGTTGTCAATGTAAGAAGAGAACCACCTCAAGAGGTCTCCACGGATGCCCATGTAGCTCAGCTTCTTTATCAGAGTATAGTGGTCGATCCGATCAAATGCCTTACTATAATCTGTAAAAATCACATCGACCTGCTTACCATTATCCATAGCATTCGTAATAAAATCATTAAATAAAATCAAATAAGAAGTGGTAGACCGTCCTTTTAAAAATCCATGCTGAAAGGAGCTGAATGAGCGAGCAAAAGCAGGATATAACTGGTTATACATAACCCTCTCAAATATTTTTGCTATAATACACAGCTTTGATATAGGTCTATAATTAGTAATCTCGGTTTTAGACCCCTTCTTATGTACGGGTGTTACAAAAGCAGATTTCCACACTTTAGGAACAACACCTTGAGTTAAAGACTTGGAAAACAATATTGAAATAGGTAGGGCAATGGAAGCCGCGCATTTGATTAGAAATTTAGATGATATATTATCAGGGCCAGGACCTTTAGTTGGATCCAGTTTACGAAGTAAACCGGTCACAACATCCACATTCACTTCAATGTGACATATGTCAGATGTAGTTCTGTTAGTATTAGAAGGGAAAATAGGGGGTGGACTGGGATTATTAGATGAAGCGGGGTTGAGTCGACATGAAATAAGACGAAAAAGCTTCACAAATAGAGTCTCCAGTGAGTAATGAGTCAGTTGCTTGCTTCCTTTTATTTGTAGATTCCTTATACCTTGTCCAACATTTTTTATCCACGTAGATTGAGTATACCTAGGTTAGTTAGTAGTAGGAATAGAAATATAGATTTTATACGCGATATTAGTCCTGAAATAGAACCCGAGATGGCAGATTTAGACGCAGTATTTAAAGCCCTCCGCTTAGTTCCCGATTTTGATGGGAATCCTAATGTACTTACCAGGTTCATTAAATTGTGTGACCAGCTAGCAAATGAGTTCATCAGAGAGGGACAACCGTTAATTAAATTAGCACTTTTAAATGGCATTTTGAATAAAGTTACGGGGCCTGCCGCCCGTCTAATTAACGCTAACGGTATACCTGATGATTGGGCAGGCATACGTAGTGCTTTTATTAATAATTTTGCCGACCAGCGAGATGAGACCGCCCTCTACAACGATTTGGCTTTACTTTCACAGGAATTCTATGAGCGTTGCCAAAGTCTCTTCAGCACCGTCATGACATACGTTTCATTGCACGACACCTTAGACTCAACCGTAGCAGCCAAACGCGATTTATATCGTAAACTAACTTTGCAGGCCTACCTCCGTGGTTTAAAAGATCCTCTAGGCGCGCGTATTAGATGTATGAGACCAGATACGATTGAGAAGGCTCTAGAGTTCGTGCATGAGGAGACCAATACTATATATTTGCAGAGTAGAACTGATAATTTGCCAGATAGGAAATCTTCAGCTCGACCGTCAAATAATTCACAGAACGAAACTAATTTTAAAATGCCAGACCGTCCAAATAACACGCTTATTCCATTTAGACCTAATCCTTTTAACATGCCCGCCCAGTTCGTTTAGACCACAAGGACCGCAATTTATGCCACGTCCTTGGCCATCTCAGCAACAATTTGGAATGCCGTTTAATCAAAATAACATGCAACCACGTGGCCCGACACGTACGCAACAAGTATTCAGCGCACCACCGCCTAACAACAACCAGGGTGCTTCTGGATTCAGAATGCCCCAAAGAAACCCGTACCCGTCTAATAACGGTCCCAGGCCGATGAGCGGCGTAAGCCACTTTGTACCCAGGCCCCTGCCTGCTACCAACAGCTGGAATTGGGCACAACGCGGCAATCCACCACCTTCTAACTATCTTAAAACCCGCGATATTAACGTGAACGAGTGTTCGAATTATGGGGAGGAATATTATTACCCCGACCTCTCCGACTTCTTTTACATTGACCCCTACAACCAAGATTACTTTTATTTCAACGACTGTATATATGACTACGTCATACCAGAACAGACTGACCAGACTAATGACAAAGACAAGACAAGCACTGCTGACCAACCGCAACCCTCAACCAGTCAGGATTTTCAGAAAGTTCCGAAGTCAAACAGCTCAGGATAGAATTAAATTTGCAAACCCAAAGGCAATTACAAGCTTGCATCTACAACAAGCTTGAAGGAAAATAATTTACTCTTAAAGTTACCATGACCTGTGAGAAATTGGGCAACACAGTGATCCACCTCCAGCCATGTCCTGGCCAGCCGCACACGAACGGATGGAAAGAACTGGTGGAGGTGTCGGCCTTTGATGGAATTATCCCACCTACATTGCCATTCAGACAAAAGTTCCTCCCAGACGTCAGTCTGTGGTTTAAGTAATCTAGCTACTTTAGCACGGTCACGATGCAATAAAAAGTCTGCGTCCGCGGTCTCTCGTGCGCAGTAGTACATTGAAGCACGGCGCTGCACTTCAAGATCGACTGGAAGTACCCCTGCCAGTACCGGTAAGGCTTCAGTACTAACCGTCCTATACGCTTTACACAAGAAAATCAAGGCCAACCGCTGGCTTTGAAGTAATTTACGTCGTGCCGCTCCTATGGTGGCCCTATCGGCCCAAACTGGTGCCCATAGCACATACACCCCAAGTAAGTAGCCCCATAGATCGTCTTTAGAGTTAAAAATGATAAACCCCACGTAGATTTAGATATTCTCGTTAAGGCATAAAAGTTCTTTTTAGCTTTTTCACCGACGGTTTTTATGTGTTCCAATGAATGAAAAATTCCTCTCTAAGACAAACCCAAGGTAACACACGGACTGCTTCCTTTTCACGGGAACGTTATTAAATTTAATACTAGGACATGATTTAAGATTACCTTTTAAAAGAAGTTGAAACGTTTTGTGTGGTGCAAAGGTCAAACGGTTACGAGCGCCCCACTGAGATATTAATTTTAGGCAAGTGTCAGCCAAATTTTCGAGTCCAGCCCGAGTACTTGACTGAACGAGCAGCAGGCCGTCATCCGCGTAACCGGTTAATGAACAGCCACATGGAAGCGGAATCGCGAGGAAGTCATCGAAGCCTACGTTCCATACATACGGACCCATAACCGAACCCTGAGGGCATCCCATGGTGAGGGACTTTGACATAGAATGATGTCCGAGCTTGAGTTTCGCGGAACCATTCAAGAAGTACGAATAAACAAGATTGTATATGTTTTTAGGGCAACCACGAGTTTTCAGTTTTAGGAGTAGCATCGGCCACCATGCGTTATCAAAAGCCCCAGAAATATCAAGAAAGATCCCAACTACGTACTTGTGTTGAGATGTATTGACAATTTTTCTGACAGACAGAGCCACGTCTACGGTAGATTTTCCAACGGTAAAACCGAATTGGTTGTTGTGAAATTTTGGACCGTCTGGTAGTAAACGTGGAACGATAAGGCGCTCCAGGAGTTTCCCCAAGGATGGTAGTAGTGTTATAGGGCGATAAGACTTAGGGTCGTCCGGTGGCTTGTCGCTGCTTTTCGGAATTATTCGTATGAAGCCGCGATGCCATACACGAGGAAAAACGCCTTCTGCAATACAACTGTTGTAAACCCTTAAAATTGCGTCGGCCGCTGTTTTACATGCTTCTATTATCATCCGATTCGATATTTTATCTTCACCTGACGATTTGTTAAGTGGAAGCTTCCTAACAACGTTAATAAATTCGTCAATGTAGGAAGGTCTGACGCTGGTGATTCAGGTGGCACAGCCGCCCACGCCCTGATCTGCTGGTGGTAGTCATTGTCATTATGAGGTGAATCATCAGGTATCAAAGTATTTAATAGAACTTCGGTTGTCTCCTCAATACCGGTAGTGTGTTTGTTGTTTACTTTAATGTTTTCTACGAACGCAAGATCCACTGATCGATTTGCTTTGAACTCGTGATACAAAGGAGACCACGGACCTTCTTTATCCAATTTTTCTACTATTTTCCGCAGTAAATTACCTTTAGATTTTACTACCGATGCTCTGTAGCGGGACTTGGCAACTCTAAACGCATTTAAAGCAGAGGTAAGTGGGTCTCCGGTGACCGTCCGTTTTTTAAGCTTATTCAAATGTCTACGCGCTCGGCGATAACTTTTACGTTGTTCAATTAAGTAGTCACACCACCAATCACATCTACGTATGTTGGTCATAGATCCGCGACCAATGGCAATGTCAGCACAGTAAGTGAAGGTGTCTGACATAATTTCAGCACTTTCTTCAGCTGACAGCCCGTCTCGAGTGAAGTCTTTGGTGTGAGATGCAAAAAGCAAACTAAAGAACTCCCAATTCGCGCCCTTACATTTATACCTAAAGTTACCAATGACATGTGACGGACCTTGAGTAAACATCGGAACAAATTATTATTTATTTATTTATTTATTTATTTATTTATCTATTATTAGTACACTTACATTACAACAAGTTGGTGCAAACATAAACTCATTAGAGTTTTACCGTGCACCAAAATCATCGACGACATAATTCAGACAACAATAAAATACGATAAGATAAGGAACACAATAAAATTAACAGCGAGGGTATGCAGCGAAATATCATTAGTTGCTACCTTACAAACCAGCGAACATCGATGTAGTACTCGTTCAAGAACAATATCAAAGCGCACACTTACGTCACAAAGTAGTTCAACTGGATTCAAAGTCACGAGCCGGAATTTACGTGGCTCGTTCTCCTAACTTTACAGTAACGTCTTTGCGTAACCTCATGACGCCGCACTGTGCCGTTGCGGAAGTCTCATCGGATTCCTATAAAGTTTACATTGTGAGCTGTTACTTTCAATATTCAGACCCAGTTGGTCCTCACATACACAACCTCCGTCATGTCTTGCGGTCACTCGCGGGCTGCAAAGTTATCGTTGGCGCGGATGTTAACGCGTCATCGTCTCTGTGGTATGGCAAGGTTCGGTCTACGGATTCCGACCGACGTTCCGCTGTCGAAGATTTCATTGCTGAAATGAACTTATCGATTCACAATACCCCTGATGCACCACCTACTTTTTGCAGCCAAATGGGCGAATCTTGTATTGACGTCACACTTTCTAGTGCAGACGTTCGTTTGGATTGGTGGCGTGTCCTACCAGACGCGTCATGTAGCGATCATCGGCTTATCGTGTACGAATTTGCTACTATCTACGTTCACGGATAGTATCCAGGAACACTTAGATAAAAAAAAACACATTCTAGTTGTATTTATAGACTACAGTAAGGCATTTGATACTCTCAGACATGACCGGTTACTAGAGTGTCTTCATGATAGCGGAATTAGAGGGAAATTACGTGATTGGTGTAAAAACTACCTTGATGACAGAAAGTACGTAGTCAAAGTCAGTGACGGGATCAGCGAACCAGTCATCGTAACGGAAGGAACGGCACAGGGCTCGGTCCTTGGGCCACTGCACTACCTCACGTATGTTAATAGCCTTGTTAATGTTATAAAAATGTGTGAGATTTATCAATTCGCCGACGACACCTGCCTTATAGCCGCTGGACAGAGTGTTAGTGAAGCTTAAAAGAAACTACAAGAGGATTTTGATCTGCTTACTAAATGGTCCCATGACGCTGGTTTAGTATTTAACACTAGTAAGACCAAGTTAATGTACATCAGTTCTAGTCAAAATAGAAGCTCTCTCTTGCCTAAACTAACAACTCATTGCCATGAGTGTTTGCATGACAACTGCAACAATCAAGTAGCCATGCCTTGTAGCTGTGACTCGATAGATCTCGTGAAAAGCCAAACATACCTAGGACTTACCATTGATAGCCGACTTAACTGGAAGGAACACATTAACGGGGTGTGTGATAAACTGAGATGTATATTAGCAAAATTTTCTATTATAAAATCCAAAATTCCATATCAAACACTGTTAATGCTGTACAAAAGCCTGGCTGAATCAACGATATCCTATGGCCTCTCCAGCTATGGTAGGACATACAAGACTCACCTCGATTTAATTTACGCACTTCAACTACGGATATTAAAAGCAATTGTCCCGCATAATATTAAGAAGAGGTACAAAGACGATTATCGTAAACTTTTTGAATTCTGTAAAATATTACCTATATATGAAAAAATTAAATACACACTATTACAAGAGGATTTTTTTAATGAAAATCTTAAGGTAACCAAAATTATAAATAAGACTGGAATTAATACTCGTAGTGTTATTAATTCTAAATTGTTACTTCCAAAGTATAGCAATTTACACGGCAAGAGATCGCTAAAGTACATAATACCTTGCCTTATAAATCAACTACCTTTATCACTAAGGGACAAAATAACTGGTATGAACATTAAACACAAATTAAAGCAACATTTTCTTCAAAATATCCATTTACATAACTGAATATTACTAGTAACACATATTTTTTAATTTTTGAAATTTTTTGGAACAACATGTACCTATCAAGCGAAATAACATTCCTCCACTACTTATTGTTTCGATGGACGGGCAGTTGGTCACGCTGTAATCGATTATTAATTTATCTAATTCAGAAGTCGCTACCCTGTCGTTGTGGAGATTTAATTGTCCTATGTTTAAACTATCCATTATTTTAGTAGTTTGTATTGAGGATTAACTGTTCGAGCTTCAGTTTGTAGGTTTGACACTCGGGTGACCCGCAACGATGGTCAAATGGTTTTTTAAAACGCTTACACGCCACGCAAGTTGGTATAAAATTTAATTTGTCTTTATGCGGGCAGTAATTTGTTCCATGTGCTTCGGAACAATTAGCACAGGTAGGTGACTTGTTATCGCAGTACTTCTTAACGTGATCGAACTGTTGACAATGTAAACAACGAACTATATCGATATCATCAATAAACCGACAAGTCGCCCAATCAAAAAATAACTTTTCCTTAGTGGACACTAAATGTTTACGTACGGTGGGCTCGATTTCAACGCCTATCCACTTGCGACCGTTGTCCAAAGAACGCTTACGATAAATTTTGGTTGTTTTAATAAAATCATCCTCATTTACTGGCAGCTCGTCTTTGATGTTTTGACAGTATAACGCGTGCAAAAAAGCACTGTCTTCCATTGAGGGTGGCACGTCTTTAACTAATATACGTGGCCGTCGGTCTTTCGGTTTTTCAAGTCGCAAGCCCGCGGACTTAATGGCATCGACCTATTGTAATTTTTTAATTTGGTTATCATTAGCGACACGTAGTACAACACCAGATTTCGCGGTTTTTTTTACGCCTACAATTTGAAACCTGTCGTCACTAGGTTTAATAACCTTCATAAGCGCATTTTTAGTAGCGGATGACGATGAGTACTCCGCCTCCCGCTCCGGGATAGGATACGCGACAACACACGGTAACGGAGCACGTGATTCTACAGCAGGCATTTACATTTATTTGCATTTACATTTGCATTTACACATTCGCGTTCCGTTTTGGCTAGTTTTGTTTCGTTGGAGGATGACTTTATGGCCAACAGCGAAATTATGGTCGTTACGCGCTGAGTCATGTCCATGATTGCGGATTTATTTGCTACATTAATGCGGGAACCTAGATCACTGACAAGTTCGTTAATGTTGCTTAAGTATGCAGACACCTGTGAGACTAAATCACAATAATTAACATGCCGTCTATTAACCAAGTCTCCGTTAAAACAATAATATCGTAGGAATTATGTAAAACCTGACGGTAGAACGAGTCCGTCTTTGTTCGCAATCCCCGTACGTTCTGATAAAATACGCTCAGACACTGATCACTGTTGTTAGCCATCGAACATATATCTAACAATAACTAAATAAGCATCAAAAATAATATTAGATACTAAAATTAGCCAATTCATTTCGAGACAATAAAACTTAGTTACGTTTAAAAGAGGTATAAATGTGTTATGAGGGTACAGTGTAGCATAAATTAGTCGATTCACTAAAAACCGACAAATTCTAAAAAGTTGTCACCTCACTAAATTATAGGTACAACCCTAAATGTTCTGTAATGTCACAATGGAGGGAGAACGTCACTCAGGACCTCCCTTAAAAACGGCTGCACGCATAGGTTCTGCCCTTTTTACATCAAGCGAGCAGCCTACTAGATAAGTCCCCAGTTATTGGGTAAGTGAACTCCGCCATTGTGTTCTTTTGCTGCTAAATTTATGTCCCGGCAAGCCATATCTATTTGTAATCTTTGTGTCTATTTAACATGGCTGCCGGCAATGTATTCTGTATTTAATATTAATTAGCACCTAGCTATTCACTATGCACATGTGCTCTAATAGGTTATATGGTTCTCCGCATGGCATGCATCCTATTCTATTCTCTATAAACTAAATCATGCTCATCCATGCTGTATCATAAACCGGCGACGCGAGTCAACGGTCAATGAGAACCACGTGGCGATGTGACGCCACGCCTTGCCTTTAGTCTATCAACTATTCACCTATCAACTAATCACTGTAAACCACTGCGATGTGTGAGTACCCATCTTCCATCTTCTTCACTGCCTTGAGCTTGCCGCATCTAACGCATGGCTGGGACACGCACATCGTAGGGGCTTACAGGAACCATCTTGGAGCTCAAGCGCCCCCTTGGTGCTGTTTCAGGGTTCCTAGCGCTGGCTAACCAACTAGGGCTGCTTCGCTCACGCTGCACTGTTCTGCTGCTCTGCTGTGCTCCCGCGCATCTACCAACGCGGTGAGAAGCACGCATCTGCACGGCCGCCCTGTCACGAGCCGCCTTTAAACTGTGACGCCTACGCGTCCGGCACCAGACGACGGCGTGGCCGTGTAGACAGTGGCCTGCCGCCACTACCTACTGGCCGTCTGCGCTGCCGCTACCTGCCTACCACCAACGCTAACTAGGGCTAGTTGCCCTGAGCCCGCTGCCCACCTGGTCGACCGCCCTGCCGCGCGTCCCTACCGACGCGTGAGGCCGCCTGACCCGGCCTACCTACCGTGCGTGGCGATCGCCCTGCCGCGCGTCCCTACCGACGCGTGAGGCCGCCTGACCCGGCCTACCTACCGTGCGTGGCGATCACCCTGCCGCGCGTCCCTACGACGCGTGAGGCCGCCTGACCCGGCCTACCTACCGTGCGTGGCGATCGACGTCTTCTGGTTGCTCAGGGCAGTACCGTTTTCCTACCTTCAGTGACAGTGCGTGACCTTAGACCGAGAACCCCTATTTTGTATGAGTAGTACCTAAAAACATTCATAAAAGCACCACGCTACAGTGGCGCCCACTCGGTAGTCTCTAAGGTTCTCGCACTGGTCTCTTTCTCCTACGCTCAGCATCGTTGTGGTATTTTTAAATAATTTTATTGTGAAAAATAGTCAAAAATGTTATTCTTCTACCTTCAACTTTTACTAAATTGGAAAATCTAATACTTCAATTTGTTAATCTTCTACCTTAAACTATTATTAAATTGTAAATTACAATTCTAAACTAACAATAATCCATCGCGTTGCTGAATGTACCTACTATATTAATTGGTGTGTGTTGTGTATTGTGTTGTCATCCTCTCACTGTGGCCAAGACACCTTTAGCCATCAGTAGATCGGTCTTATGAGTCTGTTTGACCGGCAGTGAGAAAACCCTATCCTTTGTTATACCACCTCACTGTGGCCAAGACACCTTTAGCCATCAGTTGATCGATCCTGTGAGTCTGCAGGTCGGCAGTGAGATCCTACCCACTATCCGTCTGTTGCCCTTAGGACCTATGGCACAGATATCCTGGTACTACATAGTTTAAATTAAACTTATTGTCAACAAAAGAACACAATGTCTTCTCATAAGATTAACTTCATCCATCTAAGAAAGGCTGAGGCCTACCGACCCGTAGGCCTAGCTAGCTAGTGTTTGATCCATACAGGGTCAAACGATGCCAAGGGTAAAATACTACGACATCTATCAACAACTAGTCGTAGAAGGTCAACTTGTACCTTAGATTAGTCCTAAACTAGTCTATGGCGTGCAGGAAAATCTGCATCCGCCAACTACCTACACTAACTATAACATAGTTATTGCTATTATTGTGGCATACAACACGTCCACAGAGGTTTATCTAATTGCTTCTGGGCTGCATGGTTGTAAGCTACATACCTTAAATTCTGTACCTAACTAGCTACACACACACACACACTCACTTACATACTGCTGTCACACTCTTATTGTGCTTATTAAACGTGTAAGCACCTTTCTGTTAAAACGGCGTTGCCATAGAGGGTATTGGGGATCCCAAGGGATGAGTAATTATTTGTAGCAGAATATGCCCTATGGTACACTACCCTTAGTTTTTGTGTTGTAATTATCATGTTCCAACAAGCATACCGTACATTCTATGTGCATATTACACATGTAAGCACCTTCTGTCGCTTAAAACACTCACTGCCATAGTGCATGCTGTGGTCATTATGGAGTGTATTTATTTTCTTAGATAGCAGAGTAGGTCATTAGTTAACTACTAAAAAATAATTGTGTTGTTTGTGTTACTATAAACACTAACAAGTCTGCACTTTCATGAAAAGTAACTGCAAAGTTAAAATTGCAGGCATTTTTGCAGGAATTTAAAACTTAATATAGTAGAACTATAACTATAGAATTCAAACACTAGGCTCTAAACCAGTGTCTAAAACATTCATGACCTAATTCATGGATATTCTAACAACTGTTGGCCTAAGCTACAGTTGGACCTCATCTCGGCCTACCCCGTTGATAGAGGACTACTAAAAGTGCTAATGGCGCTAAACCGTAGCACCCTTTTCTCCATACCAATGGCCCTACACCATTGGTACTCTAACAGCTGTTGACCAAAGTCACAGTTGGACCTCACCTCGGCCTACCCCGTTGATAGAGGACTATTAATTGTGCTAATGGCCGACGCCTTAGTACCTAACTTTATCATGGCTAACCATTGATAAACTACAACTATTAGTCAGTTGGATCTTCTACCGCCTACACGGTAGCAAGACTAGCACTTCTGGCTCTAAACCAGGTGTTTTCTAACTATGAGCGGATTGCAACTCAATAAACAAGCCCTAACAGCTACCTAAATACATATCTAAGCTATCAAAAATCGAATACTCTCTGTAATCTAAACACTAGTTACCTACAACTACATACACACTATCAATCTATAATGTCTTGTATACAAACTAACTTCAGTAAATAAATGCCATTTGATTGTTGATAAACACATTCTGTAAACCTATCATAAATGTCACGTAATCCTTACACACAATTGATAACTAAACTTTAGACCATAACGTTAACGACTACTACAACTTAACTTAACGCTTAATTCTTAACCAAGCATGTTAAACAAATAAATTTAACCTATAATGCTGATAAATGTCATATCTAACCTAACTTAACAAGTGTCATCGACTTGTAAAATTTTATTCAACTTTGACGTTTGACACTTACCTTGGATATTAGCCTTTTTGCTTGTCAATATTTTATCGTTCAGAAATTATAAATTCTTCACTATGGACTCTGACTAAAAATTATACAACAATAAAATGTGTCATAGACATAGAACATAGACAAAACATAAATCAATTAAAGATTTTAAAACTTTAACAATTCTTTTTAAATGCATGTTTTTAATATAAACTATTACTATTTAAATTGCATGTTTTCTTTTTCTTGATATTAAATCATGAATATGAAGACTTTACATCTTCATGTTCGGATTACACACTTATACAAGGTACATCACTCACTTGACTGTGTTGTACTCTAACTTCTACACTTCATAATAGTATTCAGCAATCAATGGTGATCTTTAATTTTGTTTCTAAATATAACAGAACCTACACTATACACATTACCCTGCAATTTAACACCTCAGTGACTTGACCCCCAAGGAGATACACTTGCTCTATCTTGTGTTTTTCCGACTGACTGTCTTGAGTTAAGCTACTCTAAATTAGTTTACCTCTTGTGTGTTTAGTAAGTCACTGACTTAGGACTACATTCAAGTCAGTGACGGACTTTGATTGATGGATGTTTGACGATGAATATTTGATAGATGGGATGGAAGCACACGAATGAGATGTATGTACGTACAGGTAGTCAGTCTAAGTGGTTTAGGCCTTCTAGCGGATTTCCCCTAGGGAAAATCCTTTCTTTGCAGGCGGGGTACTGTAGCATAAATTAGTCGATTCACTAAAAACCGACAAATTCTAAAAAGTTGTCACCTCACTAAATTATAGGTACAACCCTAAATGTTCTGTAATGTCACAATGGAGGGAGAACGTCACTCAGGACCTCCTTTAAAAACGGCTGCACGCATAGGTTCTGCCCTTTTTACATCAAGCGAGCAGCCTACTAGATAAGTCCCCAGTTATTGGGTAAGTGAACTCCGCCATTGTGTTCTTTTGCTGCTAAATTTATGTCCCGGCAAGCCATATCTATTTGTAATCTTTGTGTCTATTTAACATGGCTGCCGGCAATGTATTCTGTATTTAATATTAATTAGCACCTAGCTATTCACTATGCACATGTGCTCTAATAGGTTATATGGTTCTCCGCATGGCATGCATCCTATTCTATTCTCTATAAACTAAATCATGCTCATCCATGCTGTATCATAAACCGGCGACGCGAGTCAACGGTCAATGAGAACCACGTGGCGATGTGACGCCACGCCTTGCCTTTAGTCTATCAACTATTCACCTATCAACTAATCACTGTAAACCACTGCGATGTGTGAGTACCCATCTTCCATCTTCTTCACTGCCTTGAGCTTGCCGCATCTAACGCATGGCTGGGACACGCACATCGTAGGGGCTTACAGGAACCATCTTGGAGCTCAAGCGCCCCCTTGGTGCTGTTTCAGGGTTCCTAGCGCTGGCTAACCAACTAGGGCTGCTTCGCTCACGCTGCACTGTTCTGCTGCTCTGCTGTGCTCCCGCGCATCTACCAACGCGGTGAGAAGCACGCATCTGCACGGCCGCCCTGTCACGAGCCGCCTTTAAACTGTGACGCCTACGCGTCCGGCACCAGACGACGGCGTGGCCGTGTAGACAGTGGCCTGCCGCCACTACCTACTGGCCGTCTGCGCTGCCGCTACCTGCCTACCACCAACGCTGCCTAGGGCTAGTTGCCCTGAGCCCGCTGCCCACCTGGTCGACCGCTCTGCCACGCGTCCCTACCGACGCGTGAGGCCGCCTGACCCGGCCTACCTACCGTGCGTGGTGATCGCCCTGCCGCGCGTCCCTACCGACGCGTGAGGCCGCCTGACCCGGCCTACCTACCGTGCGTGGCGATCGCCCTGCCGCGCGTCGCTACCGACGCGTGAGGCCGCCAGACCCGGCCTACCTACCGTGCGTGGCGATCGACGTCTTCTGGTTGCTCAGGGCAGTACCGTTTTCCTACCTTCAGTGACAGGGCGTGACCTTAGACCCTAGAACCTTAGACCCTAGAACCCCTATTTTGTTTGTGTAAGTGCTAAAGTAAATGTATAACTAAGTCTTCCTTGTCTCATTTCTACTACCACAAAAAGCACTACGCCACAACAGGTACAAACATTTAGCAAGAAAGTGTAAATCATCCGATGATAGGCAGGACAGTGTGCGAGCAAGCAAGCAGCAATATGTCACATGTATATGCTTAAGCGAGACAAACATGTATTTAAGTATTGGTACTGGAAGGCGAACAGCGCGATAAGGAATACAATAGAAGCTCATCAGCTGTGCAGAGGTGCTAAATCTTTTGCTAAAACAAAGCAAATAAACAGTTGTGTTGTTGTTAATATGCGAACTTTGATACATTTTAAAAATAGAAAAGCAACAAATCAATCTAAGATGCAAATAGAAGTGGTTTAAACTATTGTTTAAATCCAATTTGTTTCTTATTATAAACGTTTTGCAGTTAACATTCTTTCGCACATGAATCTTACCATGTTTCACCCAAACGAATTCATGGTGTTTCTCTTTAGCGGCAATTTTCGTTATATTTAAAAGCTTTTTAGATTCTATACTTAAATGGTCGTTGACATAAATACGTTGTGGTGCTCCTTGAAAACCAATGTCCGAAGTGGTGAGACTCTTATCAGAACGTGCAGCTGCAATAAAATCTTCTTTTATATACCTATTGAGAAAGCCACTATCACTAATTTTTCCTTGGAATTATGAATAGGCACTCGCGAAATATAGTTAATCTGGGTCTTCGAACACTTGTAGTTGATTTTGCTGCTGATGGCGTCAATGATGACGAATAAGTTCTCATCCTTCTGTAGGGGGACACCTTTAATCTCAACATTGTTTAGCCTGGATCGCTGATCAAACTAAGAAAGCTCAACCTTTGTTGAAGCCAACGCTGTCTGCAATGACGAGACAGTGTCCTGAAGCTTCTCAAAGTCGGAGGCTTTATTTTCCAGTTCAGCAAGTCTAGAGTCGAACTCGTCGAGTCTACCACTAGAGAAATCACAACTTTTCTTCAGCTCGGTCAACTCGTCTTTGATCAATCGTATGTCGCTGACTAAAGTTGGCAAACTCAGTAGATGCTGCTTCATTTCACGAATCTCACCCAGTCCAATGAAGCAGAAGGTTTCGGTGAGAGCGGAGCAGGCGACGATTTACAAGCAGGACATTTCCATTGTGCTCTTCGGTCGGGTCCCAGTTTTCTCCAACCCGCTTCAGACACATGTGCACAAGAGAAGTCCAGGTATTTCTTGCAGCTTCCACATTGCACCCCGTCGTTAAACTGATCATTGCAAATTTCACAAGTATTCATCGCGGATGAAATAGTTATTGGGAGGTATTTACAACTTGATGAAATTGTAAAAAGGTTGACGATCTATTTTTTTTAACGTAGGCGTACTGTGGTGGTGTGTGCTCACACGAGAATGGGCACAATGGGTGGCCTACGCCGGCAGTCACGCGGCCAGTGGTCTACCCATTCTCGACATGTTCGCCGATTTCCTGGCCGACATAGTAGTAATAATAATAATAATAATATTTTTTTATTTCACAAAAACATAGCACTTTGCACTGTATACATTGTTTTTAAAATAATATTTACATTATGATGCAATCGTAGACCCTATCTTTTAAACTAGGGCTAGCCTGTATCTTAAAAGATAGGGTTCAGCCAAAAGGATTAATTTAACTACACAATCAAAACAAGTGAAAACAGTATCATGGATTTTGTACTATCAGTTATAACACCAAATAAAATAAGAAAAAAAAAAGAAAACTAATCCTAAGTAATGAAAAAATAAAAAATAAATAATAGTTATTGTGAATGATAGCAGTGATGTATGTGTATGTATATGTGTTAGGATGTGTGTGGAGGTGTGTGTGGAGGTGTGTGTGGAGGTGTGCGTGGAGGTGTGCGTAGAGCTGTGTGTAAGGGGTGTGTGTAGGCTGTGTGTGCAGAGGGTGTATGGGGGGGGCAAGAGATTCAGAACGTAAATAGGTGTGTACCTGTTGGTATGACTGTGTTGTGTTGGATATAAAGTGTGTGATGTGATCTTTGAGTATGTATGTAATATACACACATCAAAAGTGTCTAGGGATCAAGCATTTTTATGCGGATTTCTTGAGATTGAGATGTGGCTTTGTAATAAATTTATGATTTTATAAATTTATATGGATCCTTTTTGGTGCATTTCATAATTTGAATCAGGAACTGTGAATCAAATTCGAGTAAAAGATGAAAATCAGCTGTCAATATTTTCCCTATAAAAACATACAACGCATTGAAGACATTATTAGTGCTACTGTTTCCCTACTACTGATTAAAACCAACGTTATTATGGAGCGGCGACGTCATTTAAGCAGGGAAGAAATGCTCAGAGCTGTGGGAATGATAGAAGCTGGTTCCCGGCAACGTACTGTGGCTTTAGCTCTGAATACAAGTCAGAGTGTTATCAGTCGACTTTGGACACGTTACCGAAGCACTGGTACCGTGGCTGAGCGCCATGGAGGACGGTATCGCTGCACCACACGGAGACAAGACCGATACATTCAAATCTTAACTCGAAGAGCTCCAACAATAACCGCCATGATGTTAGCCGTGAGGCTTCATCACTCTTCAGGGAACTTAATTAGCGACCAAACAGTCAGAAACCGCTTGCATGAAGTGAACCTTCATTCCCGAAGACCGCTACGGGTACCACCTATAGCAATGCACAATCGTAGGATTCGATATCAATGGGCTCTTGAACACAGAAATTGGGCAGAAGAACAATGGCGTTTCGTGTGCTTTTCTGATGAGTCTCGTTTTGGTATGAGACCGGATACAAGACGTATACGACACTGGAGAACCCCTGGACGCCAACAGCGATTAAAATCCTGCCAGGAAGTCCATCCTTATAGTGGTGGAACCATCATGGTATGGGCGGGTATTTGGATCGGCGGAAGAACTGAGTTGATTTGGATCAGAGGCAACCTCAACGCTCAAATTTATGCTGAGACGATTGTATCAGACGTCATCGTTCCTCTACAAGTGCAAATCGGTCCCTTATTTCAGTTAATGCATGATAATGCACGAAAGCACACCGCAAGAGTTGTAAGACAGACTCGCCGCAGCTAACATCAATGTCCTGCCCTGGCCTGCTCAGTCGCCAGACTTGAACCCGATTGAGCATGCATGGGATATGCTACAGAGAAGAGCTCTGCCGAATATGGAGGGTATCCAGTCGCAAGAAGACCTTTTTTTGTTGTTGCAACGAACATGGGCGGCCATTCCACAGCGTGATTTGGATGAACTCATTTTGAGTATGCCAAACCGATGTTCTTGTGTTGTTAGTGTTCGCGGTAGAAACACGGATTATTAATTGTTTAAGTTACCCAATAAAATTTTAAAGAAAACTGTTATTTCAGTCTTTTTTTCGAACTTTAATGTTAGTGGTTCAAATGTCAAAAATCCCTTTATTAGGTAAATGGCAAATTTCTTTATTAATGCAAAGGTGACTTGGTTAATCGTTACTGTGACAAACGAAAACACTTTATTTGATGAATCCTTAAAGAAAATTTTAATTAATATCAATCAGGAGAAAAGTTATTGCAAAAATATATGTTGATCCCTAGACACTTTTGATGTGTGTATTAAGAGATGTAAGCTAGCAGTTGTTCTGTAGCCACGTAGTCCTGTCGTAGTAGCCACTGAGTTATCGTTTTCTTTAACATATATCTGTTTAGATCGAGTATGTTCAGTTTTTTATGCAGATTTTTATAAACGAGTTTACTTAATACGTAAAATTGGTGTTGGGCAAAAGAGGTTTTATGTTGAACACCTGTCGGAATATTTGTACGTTTTTTAAGGTTTGACTTAGGCATGGATCCATGAGTCCTGAGAACTGACTGCAGAACGAACAGTTGTCTAACAGTTAAGACCTCACAATCCTCGAAGAGTTGTTTTGTTGGATAACTGTAAGGTTTTTTGCACATTACCTTTAGTACAGCTCTTTGAGCTCTCTCATAGTCGAGCTTCAGTCCAGATTCGGTCTTCTCCCTGAATCGGCTGGCGTGCCGAGTTCGACTCCAGCTGCCATTAGCCGAGTCAGGGATAAGGTGCACGCAGTCGTTGATGGAGAGAAATCTAGGTCAAAATAAAAAAAAACAATTCACCCACAGCTGCTGCAGGCAAAATTCATTGTGTTTTATGTCAACAACAGCATTCATTGACGCAATGTGACAAAGGTGATGGCCCAAAAAAAACCCAGAGTCGACAAAAACTTCTTATGTGCGGTCTGAATGGGCTTAATGTGTACATAAAAAAAATTATTTTATTTCCTCGAAAAAGTATGGGGTTAAGTTTTTTTTTACATAAACCATACACTACAAATCCTTGTTAATAAACAGTGATATTTAGTAACGTACCGTTGAAAGGCAGCTACTATTTTATCTGAATCTGTTAGCCTTGTTTTTGTTCAAGCTAGAAAGAGACAAAGTCTTTGTTCCCTACCTACGCCCGGCGGCTTAGACCCGGCGCGGTGGTGGCCTGCTCCGAAACAATGGTTTTTTTTTGCGCTCGCGCTTGCTTTGTAGTAAACCTGTTTCTACCTGCTTCTGATGGTAACATAAACACTGTTAGTCAACGATTCAACGCAGTCCTTCGTTTGCTATCGTCGTGATCTGTGCGTTTTGCAATCCTAATCATCCGTGAATATTTTTACCTTGACCATCGCTTTTTCTTTACTGGACTCCGATTTTCCTTCCCGATTCGATACTGTGGCGTGTTATACTGAACTGAAGTTTCCCTGTGATTGAACATTGTTGAAAATGGCTACAAATAACCATTGTGTGACCTGTGACCGTTCCGTTCTACGAAGGAGGCACCATGTGTTGTCTTTCGAGTTTTTTGAATCACACCGAGATTTCGTCGAGTATATGTTTGGCACTTTGCAACAGCAACAAGAAGTAAGTATTTAGTTTTAAAACTCCATTTTCATCTCTATGTACTACACTTATACATACATATTTTGTAGAAATCCAGTAGGTAGTTTTTTGTTAAAGCTTTGATTGATGAGATTTTAACACGATACATTAATAATAAGTGATAATAGCGGATTAAAAGTAGGTACTGGCACGTTTGTCATTGTAAGACCCGTTTTAGAGCTCGGCCTTAAGGCCTAAGGTTAAAACACTGTTATACTTGATACAATAATGTAGTGTTTCAGTATCAAGTGTAGACTGCAAAATCAATTGAAAATAATATAATCTTGATCACTTTGCTATAATAAAATAATAACGTTTATACATATAAGTAAGTTGTAGAGTGCATACGCGACAGATGTGTCACTTAGTAATTGATAACGAGGGAGGAACAGTCCACCTAATTATAGTAGGTTCCGGAAGGTTAGGAATGACTTCAATGAGAGAAAATATATACAATTATTTGTGTTTTTCGTTCATTTCAGATTGTATTTGACGGATCCAGAATGATATGTCATCCATGCTGGCAGCGTATTGACTACGGCTTAAGGCATCTGCCTACACCACAGGCGCCACCAATAGAATCGTTTCCAGTATCAGGTTTGACGCGCGCGGCAAACACATCAAGACGATGTATGATTGACAATTGTCATAACTTAGAACTTCGTTCTGTGTCCAATACTATGAAGGCGTATCTATTGAGCTACTATCGATTCTACATACCACCTCTCACCCGCATCTGTCAACACCATTTGAGGAACATGACTTGGGAGGATTTCCCGGAACATGTCACCCAACGTCAAGATAGTTTCAGTAGCGAGTGCATACATGATATAATAGCGATGTATACACAATGTCTCGAAAAAAAAGGTCAGCTCGATTTTGAAAACTTAGATGAATTGAGTCCTGATACCCTTCACTTTTGGACTGGCATAAGTCACCAGCAATTCAACACCATATTTAATGAAACACCTTCTTTAAACGAATATTCAAATGGGAAAACGATGTTGGGCATCTATTTATGTAAATTGAGAAGCGGTGAACCTAACCGAAGACTTACGTCAGTTTTTGGCTTGCCTAGGTCAACTATTCAACGTAAAATAAAACAAGCGAGAGTATGTCTCGAAAGTGAGTTTCTCCCACGACACCTCGGATTCGACCATATCACTCGAGACGAAGTTGTAGCGAGAAACAGGATTTTGCCAAATAATATTTTTGGAACTCAAGACCAAACGAGAGCAATTATTGTTTTAGACGGTACTTACTTATTCGTGCAAAAAAGCTCAAACTTCTTGTTTCAGCGCATGAGCTACAGTCTACATAAGTACGACAATCTCATAAAGCCATTTATGATTGTATGTGGAGATGGCTACATTTTAGAAATCACAGGACCCTACGATGCTCGAACGTCGGATGCTAATATATTACGACAGATATTGGATAATCACACTGGTGACATGGAAGAGGCTCCAATACGATGGTTTCTTGAAAGTGATGACGTGATGATTTTAGATAGAGGATTTCGGGATGCATTGCCATATGCCGAAGAATGTGGATTTACGGTCTGTACGCCACAGTCGCTAGGCAGACACGAAACACAACTGTCCACTGAAGCTGCAAATAAATCGAGATTAGTAACATTGGTCAGATGGGTGGTAGAAACCACCAACGGAAAAATGAAGAGGGACTTTAAGATATTCCGACATAGATATTTTAATAATACTTTGACCAATGCAATAGTAGATTTTAGAATAGCTGCAGCGCTAATCAACGCAACCCAAGAGAATTACAGCGACAGTCGCCTGACTGAAAGCTATTTAGAAATGATAGAAAGAAATATGAATAGGCCAAATGTACTAGCAGATTACGTTGATCAACACCGTCTAAACGCACAAAGGAATATTTCATTTCAGAGGATGGAGGCAACGTTACAAGACGTAGCAGATTTCCCAAGAATGACTTACGATGAGCTGCTTATTTTTGCTATTGGAACGTACCACATCAAGCTGGCAAAATCCTACTGCTACGAACACGTCAGAGCAACCGGTGTGTATTCTATTGAAATCTATAGGCATCCCGAGAGACTGAACCTTAATAACGAAGAAGGAAATAATAATACGTTAGTACGGTGCCGAATTAAATCGAGACACGTTCAAACAAGAACTTATTATTGCTACGTACTATACAATCGCCAAGCAATCACCGATTATTGCTGTAGCTGCATACATGGTCGCCGCACATTAGGCAGTTGTGCCCACATTATTTCCATAATATATTATCTTGCCTGGGCCCGACATGAAGGCGACTTGAGTCAACCTGCAGGATTTTTAGATGCAGTGTGCTTAGACATAGAAAATATATAATGTGTAATACAAATAAAATATTTGAAATATTTTTTTTTGTTACTTATTACACCAAACCCGTAGCAGGAAGAAACGAAACAACAGAATAATTAACAATTACACACAATTACAACATCAATTCAAAATAGTTTTATTATTTTTTATAATATGATATAGCTCCTATACCCCACGGATTTCCGGGATTTCCCTTTGGTATCATCAAATGTCTATTATAATTAACCCGTTGGTAAACATTTCATTGCTGTCGATTCTGGGTTTTTAGTGTATGTATTTTGAGCTAGAGGTTAGGTTTTTTTTTTTTTTTTTTTTTTTGTTTTGGCAGGAGTGGGAAATCCCCACGGACACCTCGACTAGCTCACAGGCTGTGAGATAGTCGAGGTAGTGCCGGACTCGAACCGGCTAAAACCACACTCCTGCCCCACCTGTGTCCCTCTGACGTTGTCAGAGACCTTTACAGACTATTATAGTTTTACTGCTTATATTTTATTATTGTTTATTTAATTTTGAAAATATTACTCTAAATTCCTTTTTTTAATTTGGTTTATCTAATGACTTTGTTTTTTGTTTTTCACTAATTTGTCTACACTTTCATCTAAATATCTTTTTCCACTTTTGAAAATCTTTATAATTAGAAAAGCATAGTTTTAAAGTACTTTGTTGCGTTTAATGACTTTCGTTGCAATATTTTGGCAGTATTCTATGAAAGGTTTTCTCTTTTTGGTTTCTGACATTATGATTTTAATATTACCTACATTTATTGCTATCCCTATTTTCCGCTCAGCAACGTAGCGTTCCGCTTCATGGACTGGGCATTCCGTCAAAATGTGTGCGATCGACTCCACTTGATCCGGCTCGCAGATGCACCATGGGTTCTCCTTAAGCTTGAAGCGGTGTAAGTATTCGGAGAACCCACCGTGACCCGTCAAAATCTGTGTAAGTGTTCCAGCCGGTTTCAATTTTAACACAATCTTGTGGGCGTCGATCGCATCGGGAAGGAAAATTTTTGTAGCGGACGCTGTTTCGCCGTTCTGGTACCTCCGGTTCCATTCGTCGAGCGACCCCATACGGATCTGCCGCTTGACGAATGAAACCGGGCAGCGATCATAGTCCGGCTTCTTTTTGGACCGGAGTGCAGCTTCCTTCGCGAGGTGGTCCGCGCGTTCGTTGCCCTCTAATCCGGCATGTGCCTTTATCCAGAACAAAAATACATCTTTGCTCTGGGATAAGGCCGCGGCCACATTCGCTCTTGCCTCCACGGCCAGGGCGTGGAGGGAACCCTGGTTTGTGACTGACTGGAGTGCGGCCTTTGAGTCACTATAGATACCGAAGGTTCCCTCTTTGCGTTTGAGGATTTCGCGCGTGGCTACGCATATGGCCAGAAGTTCCGCCTGGTACACCGTGCAGTAGGACGGCAAGCTAAGTTTGACGGACTTGGTCTCGGCCTCACCGTCCCAAAGTGACAGTGCAGCTACGACCTTGCCCGCAATCTTGCTGCCGTCCGTGAACACCCTCACTGCCTGGGTGTTGTTCGTGTCTACTTGCCCCTGGTCCTCCAGGCACACGAACTCCATAGCCATATGTTTCGCCGGATGCGGAGTCTCTGCAAATGCCACCACCCGCTCCACCTCTCTGCCCGCCAGTGCCGGCTGTGGCACCCCTCTCTTTGCCTCGTACAGGGCGGCTGCCTCCTGTATTCGGAGGTCAAGTGGGAGTATCCCAGCCAGCACCAGAGATGCGTTCAGCGAAACGGTGCGGTAAGATTTGCAGAGCTTCTGCGCGAATCCTCGTTGGACCGTGTTGAGGCTTTTCTGCACTCCGATCTTTTTGGACGCCGGAGCCCAAGCGCTTGCCGCATACAAAATTACTGGCTCCACTGCTGCCGTGTAGATGGTGTGTATGATCTCCGGGTTTAGGCCCCAACTCACTTTTGCCGCACGTGCCAGCTGTTTGTAAATGTTGACAGCTTTTCTGCATACGTTTGCGACATGGGTGTTGAAAGTGAGCTGGTGGTCGACGGTGAGCCCCAGTATTTTGATTTCCTTAGACATGCCAATGGCTACCCCACCCATGCTCAGGAGCGGGACATCAAACTTCAGCTTCTTGGTTATCACCATTGCACAAGTTTTTTGTGGTGCAAACTTCAGCTTGTTTCTGATGCCCCACTCCCGAACATACTCGAGGGCGGCATTGGCATGCCTCTGGACTTCCAACGCTGTGTCACCATCGAAGATCATTACAACATCATCGGCGAACGCCTGGCAGTGGACGCCACGCTCCTCTAGCCCCTTCAGTAGTGGGTCTAGGATTAGGTTCCACAGGATCGGACCGACAATAGATCCCTGCACACACCCCTTTTTTGTGTCCCTTCGACATTCGGCTCCCGCGTATCTTACGCGGACACTCCTACCAGTCAGGTAGCTGTCTAGCAACCGTCTGATATTCACCGGGCACTTTTCCTCAGCCAGTCTGGTTCTGATGACCGGCCACCATGCGCTATCGAAGGCTCCCTCTATATCCAGTGACACAACAGTGATCAGCTTTTTATCACTCAGCTTTTCTTTGATGTGTTGCATCATTGTGTAGAGGGAGTCTTCGGTGCTCCGCTGAGGCATAAAACCAAACTGGCGAGTACTGAGCCGCGGGATCAGGTGCCACTTGAGTCTTGCTACAAGCATCTTCTCAAGGACTTTGCCTAAGACTGGCAGGAGGCCGATTGGCCTGAACGACTTGGGGGTGGTGTAGGAATCCTTGCCGGGCTTTCGGAGGACTACCACTGTGGCCACCTTCCAGGCCCCAGGGAAGTGTCCTTGCTCCAGGCACGTGTTGGCCAGTGCAAGGAACGTCCCTGGGTCCCGAGACATGGCCTGGGCACAGATATCGGCTGTGAGACCGTCCGCCCCGGGTGCCTTCTTTGGGTTGAAACTTTCCACCGCCGTTTTCAGCTCCAGAAGTGTAAACGGTGGGTCATGCTGTTCATCATGCGACCACTCGTTTACACGACTGGCCGCTTCTCGTGTTCGGCGGTGGTCATCGGTTTCTCCCTCCTCTAGGTCTTCGGGGTAGAAGGTCTCGGCTAGCAGCGAAGCCGACTCCTGCGCACTCAGCGGCAATCCATCCTTCATCAACGGCAAGTCCTCTTGTCTTTTGGCGGTCCGTCCTATGACCCTGTAAATCCCTTCCCACATCCCTTCCCTGTCCTGTTTTTGACAGAAGGCCTTCCATCCTTCCGTCTGCGCCTTCTAGAGGTTAGGTTAGGTTAGGTTAGGTTAGGTTAGGTTAGGTTTCCCGCGGTGGGCGTTGAAGCGACTTGACGGGGACCTCCTGCAGGAAGCAGCCATTGTCCAGGCTTGGATAGCTTCGCCGCCTGCAACAGAAGGAGTCGATGTCGAGGCTTGCTGCTTTCGCGACGCCATGACGGCTGTGTGCGATGCAGCCATGCCTCGCTCCCGTAGACAACCTCCAAAACGGGCGGTCTACTGGTGGTCACGGGAGATAGCGGACCTCCGCGCTGCCTGTATAACTGCCCGGAGGTCCTACTCGCGGGTCCGCAGGTTGCGCCGCCGCGACGAACAGCTGGAGATCCTTCAGTCCCAACTGTATGAGTCATATCGCAATGCCCGGGGAGCTCTGCAGTTGGCCATCCGTCAGGGAAAGGAGCGGTCGAGAGCTGAGGCACTGGAGGATTTGAACCGCGATCCATGGGGGCGTCCGTACCGTGCGGCGCGGAAGAAACTCCGCACCCAAGGCCCCCCACTGACGGAAACCCTCCAGCCTCAATTTCTCGTCAGGGTCGTGGATGCACTCTTCCCGGATCGGGCGGATCACCCTTCCCCAACCATGGCCGAGGCAGAGGCTGACCAAGATGCGGAGGTGGAGACTCCCCCGATATCCGATGCAGAAATGGGTGCGGTAACCCTGCGGGCGCGGTCCAAGAGGACGGCCCCTGGACCTGACGGGGTGCCTGCAAGGGTGCTGGCCCTGTCATTGGAAGCGGCACTGGAAGACAGGCTTAGGGAGCTGTTCAACGCCTGTCTGACGGCGAGACGGTTCCCTAAGGCCTGGAAGGAAGGTCGACTGGTGCTGCTGCAGAAAGTGGGGCGGCCCCTGGAGTCTCCATCGGCGTACAGACCGATTGTCTTGCTGGATGAGGCGGGTAAGATGCTAGAGAAGATTCTCGCTGCCCGCATCGTCCAGCACTTGGAAGCGGTTGGCCCTAACTTGTCGGACGCCCAGTTCGGCTTTCGAGCAGGGCGTTCGACAATAGACGCCATCTTGCGCCTCAAGGCCGAGGCAAAGGATGCGGTCGCTCAAGGTGGGGTGTTGTTGGCGGTTTCTTTAGACATCGCCAACGCGTTCAACACCCTGCCATTCGACTGCATTGGGGAGGCGCTCCGCTACCATCAGGTGCCCGTCTACCTGAGGCAGCTGATAGCTGACTACCTGCAGGAACGGTTCGTCTGCTACGAGGGAAGCGACGGCCAAGTTGTGCGCAGGGCCATCACGTGCGGTGTTCCACAGGGGTCGGTTTTGGGGCCACCCTTGTGGAACATAGGCTACGACTGGGCCTTGCGGAGCGTACTCTCCCCCGGGCAGGGCGTCATTTGCTACGCTGATGACACCCTCGTCACAGCCCGGGGAGGTAGCTACGAGGAAGCGGCGCGCTCTGCCGTCGAGGCTGTGTCCCTCGTGGTGGGACGAATCGAGGCACTAGGTCTAAAGGTAGCCTTCGAGAAGACGGAGGCCATGGTATTTCATGCACCCCGACGCCGACCCCCGGCTGGTGCACACCTCGATATCGGTGGTGCCACGATACCGGTGCGGGCATGCATGAAATACCTGGGCCTGGTTTTGGACCGGAGATGGAACTTCGGCGAGCACTTTGTTCAGCTTGCGCCGAAACTTATCGGCACGGCGTCTGCCCTCAGTTGGCTACTGCCAAACTTGGGTGGACCGAACGTGGTCTGCCGGCGGCTGTACACGGGGGTGGTTCGCTCGATGGCGCTCTATGGGGCCCCGGTGTGGGCGGAGTCCCTGTCTGCCCAGAACAAGGCACTACTGCGGAGACCGCAGAGAGTCATGGCAGTCAGGGTCATACGCGGATACCGCACCGTGTCCACGGAAGCGGCGTGCGCCCTCGCAGGCACACCCCCGTGGGATTTGGAGGCGCAAGTGCTCGCCGAAGTTTACCAGCGTGGTGCAGACCTGCAGGTAGCGAGAGGCAGTCGCCCGCCACCTGAAGTGGTCACAAGGTGGCGCAGGGACGCCCAAGCAAACACCCTGCGGGAATGGCGGGTGAGGCTGGAGACGCCTAGTGCGGGTCACTTGACTGTGGGGGCTATCCAGCCGATCCTGGAGAAGTGGATAAGGAGGCCACACGGGACGTTGACCTTTCGTCTAGTGCAGGTATTGTCAGGGCATGGCTGCTTCGGCAAATATCTGCACAAAGTGGCCAGACGAGAGGCGACTCCCGTGTGTCACCAGTGCGGCTGCAGTGAGGACACGGCGCTCCACACCCTCGAGCATTGCTCTGCTTGGGTGGTTCAGCGCCGTGCTCTCGTAGCAGCAATTGGAGCAGACCTCTCTTTGCCGGCCGTGGTCAAGGCCATGGTCAACAGTAGGGAGGCATGGGAGGCAGTGGCGTCCTTCTGCGAGGAGGTCATCTCGCAAAAAGAGGCGGCGGAGCGCGTCAGGGAGAATGACTCCCTCGCTGACGCAATTCGTCGCATGAGGACAGGGCGGCGGAGGAGGCGCCATGGTGACTTGATGCCGCCCTAGGAGGTGCCAGCGGGCGATAGATCGGGGAGTCTATCGTCGTCGCATAGCACGGTCCTCATGAGTGGTGACGATGTCAATCCGGACATCACCAAAGGAGTTTGGAGCCCGGAGGCGGGCTGCGCTGGATGGGTCGCGAATGTCATACGACATAGTTCTCATGGCCCATCCAACAAGGCGACAGTTGGATCACGGCGGTGTTTTTAGTGGGTGCAAGCCCCACATAACCACGCCGTCTCCCCGGACGGTGCGGTATGCGTTAGGCATTTTCCACCGCCCAAAAAAAAAAAAAAAAAAAAAAGGTTAGGTTAGGTTAGGTTAGGTTACACCAAACCCGTAGCAGGAAAACGAAACAACAGAATAATTAACAATTACACACAATTACAACATCAATTCAAAATAGTTTTATTATTTTTTATAATATGATATAGCTCCTATACCCCACGGATTTCCGGGATTTCCCTTTGGTATCATCAAATGTCTATTATAATTAACCCGTTGGTAAACATTTCATTGCTGTCGATTCTGGGTTTTTAATGTATGTATTTTGAGCCATCTCCTTTCTTTCCTTGAGATGACAAGTGGCATTTCATAAAAAAGAAAAGAATTTAACAGAAGAAAGTAGGAACACGATACATACCATAACAGCAGTTCACCTCATCAATAATGTTGAGAGGCATGTGCCTGTGTCAGCTGATCCCAAGCGGTTTAGCTCTTGGCTGAGATTGGTACGAGCAACTTATAGAGGTCATAAATATCTAACTCAGATTAGAATCCATTCCTTATCACGAAGGGGGTTTCACGTAGAGAATTTAGTGCGCATGCAAGGGGGGATATTAACATTTTCTTTCCAGCCGTCAAGCTTTTTTGGCTCTCCACACTCGACGCATGAGACAGCTGCCGATATGCACCTGGCCGAGACGCACATCTTGCGCCAGGCACAGCTGGACTCATTTCCCGATGAGATGATGCGTCTGAGCAGCCTCCCACCCAGTCGGCTGTTCCGGCTGTCACTGATTGTGGATGAAGAGGGCCTCCTACGCCTATCCAGCCGTATTGCCGCAGCCTCGGGAGTGCCTGA
The DNA here is from genome assembly GCA_932274075.1 of Diarsia rubi. Lineage (NCBI taxonomy): Eukaryota > Metazoa > Arthropoda > Insecta > Lepidoptera > Noctuidae > Diarsia > Diarsia rubi. Next base: position 8,286,573 of record OW026427.1, read on the forward strand.
AGCTACAAAGAACCCCATCGTCCTTGATGGGAAGCATCCTGCCGTCCAGCTACTGGTGGACCACCACCACCGCCGAGCCGCCCATGCCAACACGGAGACCGTGGTCAACGAGCTTCGCCAGAGCTTCTACTTGCTCGGCTTAAGAAACGTCGTCCGATCCATTGCCTTCCGTTGCCAGCTATGCCGCATTCGCCGAGCAGAGAAGTTCCAGCCGCCTACTGGAAATCTACCGGAGGCACGTTTAGCTCAAAACAAGCGCCCATTTACATTCACTGGGCTAGAGTACTTCGGGCCAGTTCAGGTGACTATTGGCCGAAGACGGGAGAAGAGATGGGTCGCTTTGTACACGTGCCTAGTCGTCCGCGCCATCCACTTGGACGTTGTTGGAAGCTTGTCGACGGATTCTGCCGTTATGAGTCTTCGGCGCTTTGTGGCTCGCAGAGGAGCGCCGTCTGAGATCTGGTCTGACAATGGCACTGCTTTCATCGGGGCAAGAAGAGAACTCCGCGCACTCTATGGGGACGCAGCTTTGGAGTATGCCGCGTCGGAGAAAATCAGCTGGCGTTTCATTCCTCCGTCGGCTCCGTTTATGGGTGGAGTATGGGAGCGACTGGTGAGAAGTGTGAAGACAGCACTCCGAGTGACCCTCACCGAGCGTGCTCCAACGGAAGAAGTTCTCCGAACCGTGCTGGCAGAAGCAGAAGGGCTCATCAACTCCCGACCCCTGACGCACGTCTCGGTAGAGCGTGGCAGCGAAGAGGCGCTCACTCCAAATCATTTTCTCCTTGCAGCTTCGTCGGGGCATCCTATACCAGCAACCTTGACGGACCGAGATCAGCAGGGCTATTGCGTATCTTTTAAATGTCAGTGGCTATCAAATAGTGTCCTTCAATTAACTGTCAAATGGTTCCATTTTGTACTAAACCATAACCAATTCGACAGTTAATCCATGGACAATATGAAAGCCACTGACATTTAAAAGATACGCAATAGCCCTGCTGGTGTCAAGAAGCGGCTGGCGCAAAGCGGTCAGGCTGGTGGACCACTTCTGGCAGCGCTGGGTTAAAGAATACTTGCCGAATCTTATTCCCAGACCCGGGCAGGGCGATGTTCCAGAGTTGGCTGTGGGCGATCTGGTCCTGGTGGTTGACGGCAACCTACCGAGGGGCTTCTGGCCGAGAGGACGCATCTCAGCGACTTACCCGGGCCGCGATGGGGTGATCCGAGTGGCGGACGTCAGGATTGCAGCGGGCACTCTGAGAAGGCCCTTGAAGAAGCTGCTCAAGCTGAGGGCTTAACTTTGGAGGGAAGGAATGTGCGCAACGCACCTTTTTTATAGATATTTACTTTTTAATATATTTTGAACTAGTGTTTCTTTAAAGGACCATGAGTCAAATTGGGCTCAATGTCCAACACAGATAAGGCATATGCCATTGTAAAGGGTTTTGTTCGTACTTAAATTGTTACTACCGGCGGCACCTTCAATTCCTTTGCAAAAAAAAGTTATGCACCTAAATAGGTTTTGTAGAAAAAGACAACTGGTAGTCATAAAACTGTTATTGTAGCAATAAATTCGTACTTTAAAATGATGGTAAACAATAGATGCGCCTGCGCCCGTGTTATTTACAACACTCTCCATCCCTCTCACACCTCTCGGACGCCTGCCCGGGCGCCCGTCCGCTCTCCTCCCTCAGTCAGTCGACTCGTGCGTCTCACGTTGTTAACTGTGTTTCCGTGTATCCTCTCTTGTTCTGTGATTTACCGACCCTAGCTTGTTACTTTGGACTCTGTTTTATTCTTACGTATTGGTGCACTTGGTGATTTGTTTGTTATTTTAAACCCTTGACCTGGAATGTTTATGGACACTGATTTACCTACCTGTTTCTGTAATGGCTGCTGAAGGACGACGTTGTGTGTTATGCCCACGTTCCGTTTTGCGACAACGGCGGCATATTTTAGATGAACACCTGCCAGAAAGACAGCCCCGGCATGCAGAATATATACAACAAAATGCGCTCACCGAGGTATGTATACTACACATTTTATGTATACGGTACATATTACTACCTATTATAAAATTCAACGTCTGTCATGCTGTCTGTCTGCACGCTCATAACTTGAGAACCACTAAAACAATCTTAATACAGTTTGTTTTATCGATTATAGGCTACTTTCCTTCACGTTAAGTTATCGAAGGGGTGACCAGAGAAGTTAAATATGAGAGGGGTCAGGGAAAAACGGCCGTAGAAGTAGAAATCCGATTTGCTTTTAAGAACGACATTAACGTGGGCGGAGCCGCGGGCATAGCTATAGGCTATAAAAATCCCGTGGGCCAAAGCTAGTCAAAGCCGCAAAAAGTATTTTATTTAATGAATGTTATTTTCAAATACTCTTTTTCCTTTTTTAGGTTGCGTTTAATAACATCCAAGCCACATGCCATCGGTGTTGGCAAGTAGTGCAAAATGCAGTTCGACAACAAGAACTAGAAATGTCACTACAACAGGATGTCCAACCAGAACGCCCACAAGAACCGCAAGACCCACAAGAACTGCAAGGCCCTCAAGAACCGGAAATGCCACCAGAAGCAGACGATGTACACCTAGTCGTTCTTCCTGATTATGTGAGAGCGCCCAATGTTGCTTACCGTTGTGTTTTTAATGGCTGCCCTAACGCAGAACGTCTTAGAATCCCAGTTACAATTAAGGTACATATTCTTTGTGAGTACCGCTTATACATACCGGAAAGTGCAAGAGTTTGCCAAGAACATCTGATGGGTAACGACAGTTGGAACTTGTTGATTGATCATTGCAACACTACGCATAACTTTGATGTACGTCAGATCACAGATATGACTAACATGCTGGTAAGAACCATTACGCAAGGCCAGAGATTTGATTTTGAGTTAGAGGCTGCATTAACGGATAATGACTTATATTTTTGGACTGGACTAAACTTGCAACAGTTTAATAGAATTTTGGTAGAGACGCCTTCTCTAACACAAAGAAGTAATCGTCCACGGACTGTCCTCGGTATCTATATGACCAAACTAAGAACAGGAGAGTCAAACGAGAGATTGTCAACATTGTTCAATATATCTCGCCGAACACTGGAACGAAAACTTGTAATAGCTAGAGAATGTTTAATGAATGACTTCGTTAACAGGCACCTCGGTATTGGTCATATTTCGCGAGAAAATATACTGCAAAGAAATCTGCTATTAGCAAAAGGCTTGTTTGGCAACGAAGAAAATACAAAAGCCGTTGTTATAGCTGACGGCACCTATATGTACATAGAAAAAAGCTCTAACTTTTTATTTCAGAGAAAAACTTACAGCTTGCACAAGTTTCAAAACCTTTTGAAACCTTTTCTGATGGTATGTAGTGACGGCTACATTATCGAAGTTTATGGTCCATATGCAGCTACGGACTCTGATGCATCAATAATGAACAATATACTAAACAACGAGGAAAATGTTTTCCACTGGATGTTTCACCAGAACGATGTGTTCATCTTGGACAGGGGCTTTCGAGATAGCCTAGAAAACTTAGAGGCATTGGGATATGAGGCACACATCCCCGCGACAAAAGACAGATTTGAAACTCAATTGACAACAATTCAAGCAAACAAATCACGATTAATAACATTGTGTCGGTGGGTTGTAGAAGCCGTAAATGGAAAGTTTAAAAATAGATTTAAACTACTGCGACAGGACTACTTCAATAGAGCCTTGCCGCATTTATTTGTTGATTTTAAAATTGCGGCCGCTCTTATTAACGCATTTTACCAGGTAGCGGTTGATAATGAACATGCAAATGACATTTTAAGAATAGCCAATGAAAGGCTCCATACACCTAATCTTTTGTACGACTATGTACAGCTAAGGAACCTTAACAGACAAAGAGCCGCATTTATTACAATGGAAGCCAATCAGTTGGAAGACTTTCCTCGGCTAACAATAAATGAGATTTTTATGATATCCCTTGGGTCATATCAAATCGAACTTGCTAAATCATATTGCAGCGAACATTTACGCAATGGTTTATATACGATAGAAATATATCGTGAAAATGAATTAAACGATTTAGCAGCATGCAATATCCATCACCAAAATGTGTGGCTATTAAGAGGAAGAATACAATCCAGACATGTTCGAGCACGTACATATTACGTATATATTCTGGTCAACAGAAATGAAATAGGTCCAGACGCCATCGCTCATTATTACTGCTCGTGCCTAACAGGTAGACGCACAGTAGGAACTTGTGCACATACCATTTCAATAATATGGTATCTAGGGTTAGGTAGGCACATACAATTTAATCCACCGGCAGGTCATCTAAACGATATTATTATTGATATTGATTGAAATGTTAATAAAAATATTTTTAACTGATAACAGCTGTTTTATTTTTTTACCAGCTGTTCCCCGCGGTGTCACCCGCTGCTCAGCCCGTAAGGGTCGTAGCGTGATGTTATATACAGATATATCGAGGAAGGCATAGGCCGGACTAACCAACACAAAAATAATTTTTCAATTCGAACCAGTAGTTCCTGAGATTAGCGCGTTCAAACACACACTCTTCAGCTTTATAATATTAGTATAGATGTATGTTTTACACCTGGAATTAAAACAAGTCTAAGATGTCAAACAACAAAAACTACAACTTCTTAACAGCATTACTTTGAAGGATTTATAGCTTATTTATGGTAGGAGAAAAATATTTATAGCAAAATAACCCCATGGATTCTTCACAAAAATGAGTTTTATTTTTATACTCTTTTGTTATTCTGTATTAAAATGCCAGTCTACCAACGATCATCAGCGCGTTTGGATATGTAGCTTAGTCTCAAGTCTTAGAACCAGCAGTTGATGATACAGACTCAGTCCGCTAAAAAAGCAGTTGGTATTTTATTGTAAATATGTGGTGCCATTCCTAAAAGAGTTTCAATCTAAAAGATTCAAAAGATTTTCCTAAAAGATTCATCAAAAACTGTTTGTGATCCTGATCCAATCATTACTATATGTGTTGGTAACAGCTCTAAAATTAAAAAGGAAGACATCACTGACTGTGTCTAAGAGTTGTTAAAGCTAGATTGTAGTAAAATTATATTGAAAAATAATTATATACACATGTTAAACAAACATGCGCATTTCTTAGTAGGTCACTATTGTGACAAGCTTGTATATCTGGATACCAACACTTTTGTTGATAAGCTTAAGTCGAAACCAGGTAATGTATATCTACCTCTTAGATTTAGACACAAACTAGCTAGGCTATTAGCTTTTAATATTCACACAGACATATGTGTCATTCACGTACTCGGTGCCATACCGGTTAGACGCGTAGCGCCTAATTACCTCCGTGTGTGATTATTCGAACACTATATATTGCACCTACGCACCAATCTATTCATCAACATGGTGAAATGTGCTAAGTGCGGAAAACTGGTGACGAAAAAAAGTCCAGGAATACAGTGCTCAAAGTGTAGCAAATGGATTCACGCATCATGTGCTTCAATTACTACAGATCAGCTAAATGTTTTGTACTTAACGGACGCCGTTGATTGGAAATGTCGTGCATGTGTGGGAAGCGCTAAACCCAAACGCCTATCCTGTATCCTGCCCGACATCGATGATGAAGACATCACTGATACGGAGACCCTCATGGATACCAACATAACCCAACGCATCTTAGGCGATATACGGCGAGAGGTACGCGACATAATAAAAGAAGAGTTGCAAAGTACCCTGCAGTTCTACTCAGACAAAATTGATGAGTATGAGCATAAGATAAAGGCATATGAGAATAACCTGAAACTAGTGGAAAACCAGAATATTGAGCTGAGAAACAAATATAAAAACATTGAACTTAAAATGGAGGTAGTGGAACAAAAACTTAACGCAAGTGAACAAAGCCAATTAGTCAATAATATCGAAATTTGTGGTGTTGACGAAACAGTAGACGTAAATTGTGTGATTGAAAACCTGTGTACAAAATTAAAACTAAAACCAGATGAAGTAGTCAAGGTATACCGTAAAAAAGGGAATCGACCTGAAGCCAAAGCAGGAAAACTACCCCCGGTAATCGTCGTTACTCTGAAGGAGGGCTGTCGGGATCCATGGCTGCAAGTGGCTAAAACTTATGATATTATTGGTATTGATCTAGGTTGCGGTGAGGATAACAAAATATATCTCAGAGAAAGTTTATCCCCCACGACAGCCTACCTTCTTTGGGCAACGAAATCGGCTCTGAAAGGAACAAACCTATGTAAATACGTCTGGTGCAAGAATGGACAAATACTAGTAAAAAGGTACGAAAAGGGGAAAACCTATAATATCAGGTCTGAGAAAGATATACAGAATCTGGTCTCTGAATTTAAAAACAATCAGAACTAATGAGGCCCCTACCCCCCTCATCATAGAAGTTATAGGAAGTATCCTCCATAACAATCTAAAAACCACCACAAATGCATGACACATACGATAAAATAATTGAAAACACTTACAGACATTGGAATGAATATACAGATGACCTACTACAGATAAACAACTCAATAACAATGCTTCACGTAAATATTAGATCAATGCTGAAGAACTTCTCTCAACTCGAATACATCATCATGAACTGCCCTCAAACCATTCACTTGGTCATCATCACCGAGGCAAATATCTCCGACGGGAATAAATCATTGTTCGAACTCGTGGACTACGACATGAATACTCAGTTGCGTATTTCTAAGAAGGGAGGCGGAGTCATCGTTTATGTGCATAAGAGTGTTTACTTCACTAGACTATCTACGTGTACGCGATACTTCGAGTGCGTAACCGGTGAGCTTAAAACGGACTATGGTTCATCAATTGATTTGTGTGCTGTGTATAGACCACCTGATACTAACAAGGCCCGGTTTGTCGAGGAGTTGTGTAATGTTATCAATAAATTTCCACAAAAACATAATTTCGTTCTGGTAGGTGACATGAATATCGATTTAAAACAAAGTACTTCGCTAACTAAGCATTACCTAAACTCACTTTGTGAAATGGGGCTTGAATGCGGAATAAACCAGTTTACTCGGATAGATAAGCGAGGTGAGTTCATAACAAAATCATGCATTGATCATATATTTATACGTAGTGTCGACTGCCGCACCGCTCAAACAGCTGTTATTAAAAATGCCTTAGCCGACCACTTCATAACCGGTTGCGCGTTAGTTGACAATACGTATGTAAACAAAGCCAACCAATTTAAAATCATTAGTAAATTAAATAATAGTAAGTTGCAAAGTGAATTGAATACAATAAATTGGAGCTTGGCTTTGGTATACGACAATCCCAATGATATATTAAGTTTTTTGTTAGATAGGTTTTCTTATGTATATCAGAAATGTAAGTATGATGTTAAAATTAAATTAGGTAAAAGACAAACCTGTAAATGGAAAAGTACTAGAATAGAAAAAATGTGTAAAAAAAGAGATCAATTACTGGATATTTGGCTTAAAGATCAAAGCAATCTGGCAAATAGGCTATTGTATAATAAATATAGAAATAAAACAAACAAATATATTAATAATGTAAAAAATAACTATTTTCTGAAGGAAGTAAAAGCCAACTTTCATAATTCTAAAAAAGTTTGGGAAACAATTAATAACTTATGTGGAAAAATAAATAAATCTATAGATGACATAATTACAAAATACTTTAAACTTTTACCTAATATTGTAGCGAATAAGTTTGCCACCGAATTTAGAGACAATGTGAAGAATACTTGCAAATTTCAGTGTAACACACCAATCTTAGATGTTAATTCATATATAAATAATTGTAACTCATCCATGAGGTTACAAAAAGCCACAGATGATGTTGTATCCTCTATTATAAAACACCTAAACGAGAAAAAGTGTCCAGGTTTCGATGGCATCCGAGTCAAAGATTTAAAATACATATATAAAGAAATTACCCCCGTCATAACGCATCTAATAAACACATGCATTGCCACGTCGTCGTACCCCGATCAACTAAAGGTTGGAATAGTAAGACCTATCCATAAGAACGGTTCATATACAGATGTCAATAACTATAGGCCAATCACTATTTTGTCATGTATAGATAAGTTAATTGAGAGGTATCTCGGATTACAAATGAACAAATACTTGGCCAAAACTGAGGTTATCAATGATAAACAATACGGTTTTCAAAAAAACAAAAATACCTCGCAATTATTATGTAAGTTTAGTAATGAGGTCAACAAGTGCCTGAACAATCGTGAACACGTACTTGTTGTCCTCATTGATTTCAGCAAAGCCTTTGATTGTTTAGATTATAGGACGCTTTTTAATAAATTGCAGCAAAATGGTATACGGGGTCCAGTTTTAGAATGGTTTAAAAACTATCACAAAAACCGGTTCACGTCGGTGAGTGTCGCAGGCTCGTTGAGTGCAATGATTCATACCGATAAGGGCACAGCACAAGGTTCGATTCTCGGGCCGACCGAATACTTACTGTACGTGAACGACATGTGTAACATCTTCACGGAAGGCTCCGTGTATCAATTTGCTGACGATACATGTTTAGTTGCTGCACATAAAGACATACGTGAGGCTCAGAGAGTGATGCAGAATAACTTCGACTTATTATGTAAGTGGGCTCACGACGTTGGTCTGGTTATTAATGCAAAAAAAACCAAACTTCTGCATATACACTCACCTTACCTGTCGGTGTCTTGTGTGCCTTCTGTCGTTGCCCATGAGCATCTGTGTTTACATCGTCCGGCCCAAACGTGCCGTTGTCAAACATTGGAGTTAGTGACTCATCACATGTATCTTGGTTTGATAATTGATAGTAACTTCCACTGGAGGCCGCACATTGATTATATATGTAATAGGCTGAGATCTGTATTGTCAAAGTTATCAATTCTTAAGTATAGGCTTCCTTATAAAACACTAAGAACATTGTACTTGGCACTTGTTGATTCCGTGATTGACTACGGCCTAAGTAGCTACGGGCTTACATACAAAACCTACATCGAGGACATATACAGGTTACAGTTGCGTATTTTAAAAACTATTGTACCCACAAAAGTAAAACAGAAATTCCACGACCATGATACGGGTCTATTTCAGTACTGCCAAGTTGTAAATGTTTTTGACAAGGTACGTATACTCACTTTAAAAGAGAATTATCACAACGTGGATAACATTAAGAAATACGAAAGGCCTGAGTCGTTGCGTAGTTTGGCATATCAGCCTACATTTAGAATACCTAGGTCTATTAATGTTTATGGAGCCAGGACGTGGGAATGTATGCTCCCCGCTATTATGAACGAGTTACCGTTAGATATAAGGAACAAAATAAATGTTAACAATTGTTCAAAGGTACTGAAGAGGCACTTCCTGGATTGTGCTGCAGTCTAGGAAGTGTCTGTTTAGTACCTACATAAACTTGTTCTATAATAATATTACAGAATATAATTATATTAATATCAGATTATAAAATATGTACTAATCACGGCACCGAGTTGTCGTGTCTGGCATACTACAGATAAACCCTCGATGGTTTGTGTGGTATGTTTATGTATCTAATTAAGAATGATTGTAATATGTTTTTGAATAAAAAAAAAAAAAAAAAAAAAAAAAATGTAGTATGTCGAAGTTTTCTTATATTGTTAACACTGCGACTATTAGTCATGGTACTTATGTACAGGAGGTGACTTAAAATAAATATAGCACAAGAGCTATAAATGTTTACAAACATTGTACGGAGGAGGTTCCATATGTCACCGTGGAATTTTTTTAACTATATCGTAATTATTTCGCACGAGCCCTTGCGAGGGACCTTCGCTCGTCATTGTGAGATGACACACTAAACTTTCTTATCAGTTGCATACAATATTGCAATATTCAATAACTTGACTCAGGTGTGAAAGAGATAGACATAATATCTATTCATACTTCCTTATTGTTTTCAATTTTGTAGACAAAAAGACGGACTTTTTTTTGTTACCAATAACTGGTTTGGCTCAGTTATTTGACGAGTTAGTTGAAGTTGAAAGATAAAATTTCCATAAGGTAATTTATTCTAAACTAGCTGACCCACGCAACTTCGTCTGCGTCATAATAATACATATATAACTTACAACCTTCCTCGATAGATCGGCTATTCATAGTAATAATATTTTTTCAATTAGTTTTCTAATGCTGAAAGAATTTTCAAAGTCGTCTGAGTAATTTTTGAGTTAAATCGTCACAAACAAAAATCAAATATTTCCTTTCTATAATATAAGATAGAACCTTAGATTTTACACTATTTAAGTGAGGTAATTCTCACTTTAATAGTGTAAAATCTAAGGTTCTATCTTATATTATAGAAAGGAAATATTATACCTATCTCTTACTGTTAAATATACAATCATCATCATCATCATCATCAGCCTATATTGTTCCCACTGCAGGGACTCAGGCCTTCTCTCTAGGAGTGGGATGGGCTGTAATCCAAAACGCAGGCCCAGTGCGGATTGGTAGATGTCACATATCTTCGAATTTTTTGTTCTAAGATATGGTTGTATGGTTTCCTTATGATGTTTTCCTTCGCCGCTTTGAGAACAGTGGTAATGAAATAAATTACAAAATGTTCTGCGCCTGCCTGGATTCGAACCCACCACCAACTGTTCGTAAGTCGGGACCGCCACCACTGGGCCACCACTACTTACAAAACAATATACAAAAACACCTTGTAAATATTATGATGCAGTAAATAACTTGAATTTGAATTTTCCGGAGGCCGGACCGCGTAATTATTTTGTCGCGTGTACATTTTAACATTGCGATATCTTCTAAGATATTTGTTTAAACTATATAGAGTAAAAGGAACAAATATTCAATATTAAATTTCCTTTCTAACAAACATATTTATTTAGATATAGAATAATACCATATGGGTTAAATAAGCTTCGCAAAAAATTATTCTATTTAACCTAACATTTTGATAGTTAAAAATGGTTACAGTGAGTCAATCTTAGTAGATAGATATATGCTGTCGCGGACTTTTTCGTAGAACTTTTAAAGAAGAACATTTCTTTAATACACAATATTTGCATAACTTAAACCATTTTCGCAGCGCACGCAACGGAAGCTCTCAATAAGGAATATCGTTTCCCGTTTTTGCAACATTTTTCATTTATGCTCCGCTCCTATTGGTCGTAACGTGATGTTATATAACCTAAAGCCTTCCTTGATAAATGGACTATCCAACACAAAAAGATTTTTTCATGTCCAACCAGTAGATCCTGAGATCTTAGCGTTCAAACAAACAAACTCTTCAGCTTTATAATATTAGTATAGATGCATATTATAAACATTCACTAACATTTTATATGAATTCTTTTTGATTTTTTTTGATGTTTGTACATAATAGTACGCTTTGTTTAAAAGCGTACTATTCCATTAACGACTACTTAAATGATAAGAACAGTTGGTCGCTGAGTTGAACACAAGACAATGTTTGTTATTTATTTATGTTCTTTCTCCAAGATTAGTTTACTGATATGTTATGTCTTTTTTTATTATTATAATGGACTTGCCTTACTATTGTATCGAGTTTGGTTCTTCTAACCAACCTAACAGACAGATGTGTGCTGGGGAGTTTGTTCCGCCACTTCTTCTTTCCAGCAAATTTTGACGTTCGAAAAGTGCTGATTATCAGCCTAGTTTGAAAAAAAAAAAAAAAAAAATATGCTTCTAATGGGGAAAAAGGAAAAAGGTGTGTAAGGATAAGGTTAAGTGGCGCTCTTTTCTCTCTGCTATTTGATAGATAATTTTTGTTTAGCAAGGAAAAATACTCTATTAATAAGGTGAAACACTTTTCTCATTTACTGTACTAAGGGAAAAAGCACAAAAAAAGAAGATATTAAATTAATCGTATCGGGGGCGTCGGCCACAGGTGCGTCGACCACTGGGGGCCTAAGCCACGGACCCATTTAATTTGTGTGTAGACCAAGGAGTTTTCCCTGATTTAATGAAACACAGTAAGGTCATACCTCTTTTCAAATCTGGTGACAGTAAAGATACTAATAATTATAGACCTGTATCTGTGTTGCCAGTTATTAGCAAGGTTTTTGAAAAAGTAATGGTTAACCAAATGCTCAATCATTTTAACACCAACAGAATCTTGCACGATCAACAGTACGGTTTCACTAAAGGACGTTGCACAACTGACGCCGTGTTACTTTATTAAACCACATATTTAATGCGTGGGAAAAGTCCCAAGATGCTGTAGGAATATTTTGTGACCTCTCAAAAGCATTTGATTTCGTGAATCACGACACATTGCTTTTGAAACTTGAGCATTATGGACTAGGTAAACTTGCACTTAGTTTAGTAAAATCTTATTTGAGTGAAAGGCAACAACATGTTCAAATAAATGATGGTATTTACAGGGTTTAAAAGTAAAAAAAAGTAGTTAAAAAACTAAAAAACCCGACTGAAAAAACTGAAAAGTAAAAAACAAGCACATTTTAAATTAAACAAAACTTGGAAGCAGGCGGGGTCCATTCTATTTTCATTTCATAATTTAATATTCAAATGAACCCGATCCAACTTTTTAGTTCTTTTGTGTCTGTTCTTTCGTTGGTCGCGTAAAAATCTTCGCAGATGATTTAACTTTTGTGTTTGTTTATATGATTTGTGACTTTGAATTTATTTTAAACATATAAGTGTAAGGTTAATTGGCCAACGTGTGGGTATTTCTATAAAATCCTATCCAGTATGCAACCACATTATATTGGTTATTATAACTGTAGTTATTGTTATTATTTAAGTTGAATATTAAGTCGATTATTTAATCGTATCGAATCATAGTTAATTATGACAACACTGTCTATGATATTTTTTGACGTTTTGAAAGAGGGAGGCAGAATGAAGGTATTCGATTTTTGGACGGTTGAACCGAACACTGATCAGAATAAAATCTATTTTTAATAATTGTAATCATCGTTTAATTTGAGATATAAAGAATTTATCCTTTATCTCAGAAGTGACATAAGTCAATCACGCCTACAATTTCGAAGAAATATCACCTAAATAGTTACGTATTTTTGTTGCCTACGAAAGTCGCTGGTTATAATCCGAGTAAGAATGGATAAAACTAGCGGGAAGTGCAAGAGTAATGAGCGTAAACGTCGTCGTGACCGGAGCAGAGAATCGCGAACAAGCACTACGCATAAACGGATGCAGCGAAGGCAGCGATCGAGCAATAGTGTTGGGTCGTTGGAATCTCTTCGTAGCGGAGTTACCTCCAGTTCCCATGAGCAGCGTTTGAGACGCCCGCGTCGCCGCCACCAACCGAACCGGAGTCGCAGCCGAGACGGGAGTCGCAGCCGAGATGGGAATCGTAGCCGAGACGGGAATCGCAGCCGAGGCGGGAATCGCAGCCGAGACGGGAATCGTAGCCGGGACGGGAATCGCAGCCGAGTCGGGAATCGCAGCCGGGACGGGAATCGCAGTCGCAGCAGCAGCTACGAGCAGCGTCGGCGACGTCGTCCCAACCGGGACTCGGATGAGAGTCGCAACAGGCGAGGCCGCAGCAGGCGCTCAGAAACCAGCATCGAGCGTTACACACCTCCACCTCCTGGTTACGTGAGTACTCCCAATGTTCTTAATAGTGACACGCAAGCGTTTTTTGCTACTTTAGTGGAAGCTTTAACCAATAGTCGACAACAGGGTAATAAATTCCCCATGCTAGGCAATGTAGTTCCGGATTTTGACCCTATGGTTAAGAGTCAGACTATAGTTATGTGGATCAATAAAGTTGACGAATGTGCGAGGCTCTACGGTTGGGGCGACGATCAGATAATACATTACGCTCTGCCTAAACTGTCAGGGATTGCCAAATCGTGGTACCAGGCACTTCCATCTATGTCGTATTCATGGTCTGAGTGGAAGGGCAAACTGGAGCAGTCATTTCCGAGTAGTGAAGACTATGCTGAATTATTAACCGAGATGTTGTCAAAACGTGTGAAATTTTACGATTCGTTAGAACATTATTATTATGAAAAAATTAATCTGCTAAATCGATGCGAAATACATGGTAAGCGTGCGGTAGATTGCTTACTATATGGGATCGATGATCGATCATTGAGATTAGGCGCGAAAGCAGCAAAATGTCAGAACCCGGAGCAGGTTCTCGCATATTTTCAATCAATCAAGCAACATCTTCGTGAACCAGATAGGTCAAGGGTGAACTATGATAAACGTAACAACAATGTCTCTACAATATCCAGTAATAGTTCTAAGCAGACGGCTAATGGCAGCGACACTAAGACTTCGAAGTCACACAATAATACGTCAATTGTATGCTTTAACTGCAATGAACCTGGGCATTACAGTTCTAAATGCACAAAAAGGATATTGAAGTGTAATATTTGTGCCAAATTAGGTCATTTGTCAATTAATTGTCCCAGATTACCCTCTGATTCGGCTAATAAAACTGACAAATCTAAAGAAAAAGACGTGATGCGTATAGAAACAAATAATTCTAATGACAATAAATATTTAATATTTCTGAAACTCAACGGTGAAGTTATTCAAGGCTACATAGATTTGGGTAGTCAATGTACGCTGATTCGTCACAGTGAGGCTGTTAGGAGAGGAATCACGTGGACTGATAGCAACTTACCGACTATGAGGGGTATAGGTGAGAGCATAGTAATACCATTGGGCGTATCAAACGTCATTGTTGAAATTCAAGGTATTGTGGAGGAGGTAAACGCGTACGTTGTTGATGATAGTGCTATCAAATATTCAGTTTTAATTGGACACAGTTTCACAGAGAAACCAGGTATAGTCATAACAAAAAATACACATTCATTAATATTTACTCGTGACCATTCAATTAAATTACAATTAAGTTTGAAAACCGATATTGTAATACACCCTGAGCAATGAATAAAATACTTTCAAAAGTCAGTTAAAATAAAATAAAATAAAAAAAATAAAAAAAGCCTTTATTCTACTACCTTATTTCTAACTTACATAATAGTACTTATGAACAATATAAATTCTAAAAAAACAACAGGTTTAAATTAACTACATATTTGCTTACACATAAATTTAGGTTTTAAGTAGTAGTCGCCTCCTCGGCGTAGGCCTCCCCCATTATCCTCCACACATTTCTGTCCCGGGCTTGGGTCATCCAGTTTGGTCCGACTTTCTCTTTGAAAATGTCTTCCCACCTTTTCTTTGGCCGACCTTTATTTCTAGTTTCGTCTCTGGGTATCCATTCAGTAACTTTCTTGGTCCAACGGTTGTTTTCCATTCTGCAGATATGGCCAGCCCAGTTCCATTTAAGTATTCTTATTCTTTTAACAATATCCATAACTTTTGTTTCTTGTCTGATAGTTTTATTGTTGATTCTATCTTTTTGTTTTACTCCTAGCATACTTCTTTCCATTTTCCTTTGGCATATTTCTAGTCTATTCTCATCTTCTTTTTTCAAGGACCAGGTCTGGCACCCGTACGTCAAGCATGGAAGAATTGTTATTTCGTAAAGCTTCTTCTTTGTATGTATTTTTACTTGTTTATTTTTCATTATCTCCTTATAACTCCAGTATCTCTTCCATGCCATAGAAATTCGTCTGCAGATTTCATTGCTTGAGCAGTTGTTAAATGAAACCATTTGCCCCAGATATACGTACTCTTTTACATATTCTATATTTACGCCGTCAACACTGATATTTCTGGTTTCTCCGTTCGTTAATATTTTTGTTTTTGCCGTGTTAAGGGTCAGGCCCACTCTTTTACTTTCACGGGTTAGTTCTATTATCATGTCTCCCAGATCAATAGAGTTCTCAGCAAAAATTACAATATCGTCTGCAAAGCGTAAATGACTCAGGTATTCTCCATCAATTCTTATGCCTTTCTTCTCCCAATCGAGGTTTCTAAAGACTGCTTCTAGAACAGAAGAGAAAATTTTCGGTGAGAGCGGGTCGCCCTGCCTTACTCCCTTTTCGATGTTAAATTCTGTCCCTTCTCTTTCTAGCCTGACTTCCGCGCTACTGTTTGCGTATATGTTGCAGAGTACGTCGATGTATTTTTTCTCTACTCCTTGTTGTACAAGAGATGTCCAGATATCGCTGTGTTTTAAAGAATCAAAGGCTTTTTTGTAGTCTATGAAACATAAATATAGAGTTTTCCTGTACTCATTGTTCTTCTCTATTACCTGTGTAATAACCTGAATGTGGTCCAGAGTAGAGAAACCTTTCCTGAAACCCGCCTGCTCGCATGGTTGCTGTTCGTCCAGCGTTTTTGTTATTCTATTAAGTTTTTGAAAATATTTTGTACATATTCGACATTAGGCTAATGGGTCGGTAGTTGCTTAAATCATTTCTATCGCCTTTTTTATGTAACAGTACGATTGTTGACTTAGACCATTGGTGGGGTGTTGAACCTGTGTTAATTATATTATTGAATAGCAACTGGAGTGGAGCTTGTAGAGATTCCGAAATAGATTTTAGCACTTCATTCGTGATGTTGTCTTCGCCAGGCGTTTTATCTGGTTTTTGCGTGCTAATTGCGTATTCAATTTCACTCTTCAATATATCGGGTGGTGAGATAGAGTCGAAATGTTCAAAGGGGTTAATTTGACAGTCCTGGATTTCAGGTTCTCTATTTGCATAAAGGTCTCTATAATATTTAGTAGCCTCATTTATGATTAATGGTCTCTTATTAATAATATTTCCTGATTTGGTTTTGAGGCTTTCAGTCCACTCTGTTTTATTTCGTAATTCTTTATATGCTTTCTTTACTCCACCTGTTTTCTCTATATACTTTTCAAGCAAAACCTGTCTCTGGTTTTTACTGTCCTTTGAAATACTTCTATTTATTTTCTTACTAATTTCTGTGATCCTTTTTTTTACATGTTTAGTCCGTTTTTCTTTATACAAGCTTTTCCTTTCTTCTAACAGAGATTTTGTGTACGACGTTAAATGTTCTTCCCTCTTTTTCAGTTCCGGTAATTTTGTTAATACCTCTTTCATGTTTAGCTCGAAAGCATTGTATTGGTGCTGGACTTCAGTTGATGTAGTTAAGGACTCCATAAAATGACTTTCCCAATGTGATCCATCGACCCTAGACAGAGTTGGTAGTTGCTTTGCATGTTTGTAATTGGTTTTTATAAATTTCCTATTTTTCTTTCCGTCTAATAATATGTTGCATCTAATCATCCGATGGTCCGTCTTGAAATTTAAATTATTTATCACATTGAAACTATGGATGAGACTAGACTGATTGGTTAAAATATAATCAATTTCATTAAAATAAAGTCCGTTCGGTGATCTTCAGGTCCATTTCTTTTGAGTTTTCCTTTTAAACATACTGTTGGCAAATCTTAGATTTTTTTCTAGAGCGAATTCTATCAACTTTTGACCATTCCTACTTCGTTTTCCTTCGGAGTATTTACCAAACACCCTTTCTTCTCCATCTCCACTTTTCCCTATTTGTGCATTGAAATCTCCCATTATTACAAGGTTTTTTGTGTCTACAGAGTCCAGAGCATTTTCTATAATGTGGTAGAAAGATTCTATGTCTTCTGATTTGTAGCTCTCCGTGGGTGCGTATATTTGGATTATAGACCACTTATAATTTTCAGATGTTTGGATTTCCATGACTGCGACTCTATCAGCGAACGATTTGAAACTAATGATATTGTTTTTCCATTTTCGTTTAATTAAAAATCCTACTCCATTTCTTCCATTAGTAGCACTCGTGTGGTAGAGAATGAAATCTCCGTGTTCCTCTATTCTTTCTTTTGGTCTCCTGATTTCACTCAAGCCAATAATATCCCACTTTAAACCCTTCACCGCGTGACTCAGCTCTGAAAGTCTACTGTCTTGTAATAATGTTCTTACATTCAGGCATGCTAAATAGAGATAATTGATTTGTTTACTTTCCTTTCTAATGTTTCTTTCTACTGGGTTGCTCGTAGGTTGTATAGTATCTTGAATATTATAACCTGCTGGGGGGTGGTGGTCGGACTCCCCCACGGTGACCAGCCGGCTTGGGGGAGGTTGAGGGGCTCTACTTAGGCGTTTTTTTGTTCTTCATGAATATTAGATGTATTTATTACATTTGTATCATTGCTGTATATTTGCGTAACACGCAAATAAGAAGTAATATTCCCCGTCTTATTTTTCTTTACACTATGCTTATTTGTGTTTGTAACACTGCAACCTTCCCTTGTACTTGTGTTTTCGGCAGTTTCAGGTGATTGTGACTGATTTCTCTTCTGTGAACGTATATATTTTTTCCCTACTGTTATATTGTCTAGGGTTATTATCTTGTCGTAGCGGAGAGCAACCTTCTTTCCGGATTCACGTTCACGCTTAAGTTCTTCCTGCAGCTGTTTTCGTTTTTCTAGTACATGGATAGGATAGTCTTGTTTTATGTAGATAGGATTTCCTTCAAGTGACTTTTTGTTCTTCAGTATATCAATTTTTCGGCCCATGTTACTTAATACGACGACAACAGGTCTAATTTTATCATTTTTCTTACCTAGCCTTCTGACTTCCTCTATTTCCTCTTTCCGGCAAGTAATTCCCATAGTTTTTGTTATAATATTTAATATCAAATTATGTAACTCATTGTAGTTATTCTCGGACTCTTCGACTCCAAAAAATATTAAATTTTTCTTTCTTAACTGTTTTTCAAGTTGATCAATAACTTCCTGCTGATTATCAATTCTTTTTAATTAAAAAAAAATGAAAAATTCGGGCACATGGAACTGAAAATGAAAGAGTCCAACTCTTTCATTTTCAGTTCCATGTGCCCGAATTTTTCATTTATATTATTATTTATTGATTGCTTTATGTTCGTCTCCATATTTTTCATATCCTGTTTTTGATTGCTAAGATCGCTTTGAATCCTTTTTAATATTTCCATCATATCGTCCATCTTACTGAAATTGTGTCAACTGCCCTCTTGCGTCCAATAGCGGTATTACAGTATCAGTTGGTCGATTGCCGTTTTGATTCCGCTACTCGTCGGTAGATGGCGCTGTCACAAGATAAGAATATGAATGAGTAGCAATTTTTCTTTGTTAATTTGTAGGTTATGATTTGGGATATCTTCTAAAAATTCCAATCTTCGAATTTAATCCACTCGCTAATATGTGTACAGTGAACTGACCTTCCCGGGATGTTCGTACCTCAATATTCTTGATAGATTAACCGCTCACAACGGTCTCAAAGAACGATGACCGTTGACCAGTAATTATCTTGTTTTCTTCTTTTTCTGGGATATTTGGTCCTTGAAAACAATTGTGTTGCTGTTTTGGTAGCTATCACACGGGTATGTATAGTTTATCACACGATATTCGCACTTGTTATATTTTTTTATCGCTGAGTAACACAAAGTAGATGTAAACACGAGCACAGTAGCGCCGCCACCTGCCAAAAGTCTGTGCTGTCTGTTGCTGTCAAAAGTCAGTTATACGATCGTATATATGGATGATGTATTGATCCCTTCACGATCCTTTGATCAGGGAATGAGACGGCTAGAAGAGGTACTTCAACTTGTAAAAGACGCAGGTCTGACACTTAAGGTAAAAAAATGTAGTTTTTTCTGTACTGAGCTAGAATTCCTAGGATTTCATGTAAGTGGTGAGGGCATACGCCCAGGAAAACGTAAAACATTGGCAATAGAAAACTTCCCAATTCCGCGAAACGTTCATGATATAAGACGATTCCTCGGCCTATTGCTCGCTCTTATTGCTCGTCCACTGACAGACCTCTTAAAGTCTAAATTCAACTGGAAATGGGCGGCAGACGAGGCGGAGTCATTTAGAATTTTAAAGGAAAAATTAGTTGAACGCCCTATATTAGCTTTATACGATCCTCATTTAGAAACCGAAATGCATACGGATGCTTCGAAGCTAGGTATTGCAGGGATTCTCCTACAGCGAGGTACAGACGGTTTACTAAGACCAGTGGCGTATTACAGTCGTAAAACGACAGTAGACGAGCAAAAATTTCACTCATTTGAGTTGGAGACTTTAGCGGTTGTCGCATCTTTAAATCGTTTCAGAGTCTATTTACTAGGGCTAAGGTTTAAAATAGTCACCGACTGTAACGCACTTCGTACCACCTTAACTAAGAGGGATCTTGTACCGCGTATATCTCGCTGGTGGATCCAGTTTCAGGAGTACGACTGCGAAATTGAGTACAGACCGGGTTCTCGTATGGCTCATGTAGATGCTCTCAGTCGTGCCCCTGTCTGTGAGCCAACCGATGTAGATACAGAGCACGTTCTTGATGTTTTACACGTAGACGTTCGTGATTGGATCGCTACGGTACAGGGTGATGATAGCGAAATAAAACGTATAAAAGACATCTTAGAAGACGACAACACGAAGTTTGTTGCTGAAGTGCGTAAGAATTATCTGTTGAAAGGTGCGATGGGTCGTTCCGAGGGGTTGTAGGTGGCAAGTGCTGCGTATGAACCATGATGAGGTGGGACATTTTGGTTTCGATAAAACTTTGAGTCGCATCAGAAGCATATTTTGGTTTTCAAAAATGCGGCGATTTACAAAAAAATATGTCTCAGCTTGTCTGGAGTGTGCGCATCATAAGGCACCTGGTGGTCCCAAAGAAGGAATGCTTCATCCCATACCTAAGTTGGAAAAACCATTTCATACACTCCATGCCGATCATCTAGGCCCATTCATTCGCTCCAAGAGAGGCAATATGTATTTGCTTGTCATTATAGATGCCTTTACAAAATTTATTAATATACGAGCTGTAAAAGATACTAAGACGACTACGGCAATCAAGGCTTTTAAGGAACATTTTAGTTACTTCGGCGTTCCTTCTCGTCTTATAACAGATCGTGGCTCTTGTTTCACAAGTGCAAAATTTAAGAATTTTATGGAGCAATTAAAATTAAAGCATATTTTAAATGCAGTTGCTACTCCAAGAGCGAATGGACAGGTCGAAAGGTTTAACCGAACCATAATTGATGCTCTGAGTACTAAATGTCATGGCGGAAATGACAACTTATGGGACGATTACATCGGTGACATACAATTAGGTATTAATACGACTATTAATAAGACAACGGGAAAGAGTCCCTCTGAGCTGTTGTTCGGTTGTAGATTGACCAATGCTTCGGAAAACGTATTCACTGACGTAATTGCCGAAACAACTGAACGAATCGATGGTGATGCGTTAGTACAACTGAGGTCGAATGCTAGGGAAAGAATAGAAAAACAACAGGAGTATGCTAAAAAGCAGTTTGATAAGCATAGAAAGAGTCAAACGAAATATAACATAGGTGATTTAGTCAGCGTAGAAAGGACCGTAATAGACAAAGATCATGTAGGAAAATCACATAAACTCATCACCAAATTCCAAGGTCCCTATCGAATCCTCAAAATATTACCTAATGACAGATTTCTCGTCGAAGATACCCCATTAACTAAAAAGGGTAACAAGAGGTATGAAAATATTGTTGCGCTAGATAAAATTCATCCCTGGATGAACTTTAAAGGTTACAACAGTGAAAGCACTGACAGTGATCAGAGTGAGGATACAGAACTAGAGGTAGAGAAAGACTGATCTATTATTCAGTTCGGTCAATGATATAATAATTAGCTAATTGACATGGGTTGGTCAACTTCTCTGATGAAAATGAGTAGAAATTGCGTGTCATTGTTATAAAAAACATACATGAGCAATCAGTGCAGATAATGAATGGCATTGAGAAATCGATGTCGCACATATGATTGCAAGGTAGTGAGTAAGATTATACGATGGAGCACAATTTGTCATAAGACGTCAGTGCAGATAATGAACGGTACCAAGATAACGGTGTCGCACAGTTGACCGAAGATCGTGACAGATTGTGCATGAAACAAAGAATGAGAATGCAGTTTCTGCTTCATGACTTTGAATTGTGATAATGATTTTTGACCTAGATAAAAACGGTAAGCTAAATTGAGATAAACTTGGATGTAAAATGAGTATAAAGACGAGATTTTTAATTGTGATGAGAATTTGTGAAATTCATAGATTGTGATAAGAATATGGTAGTTTAACAAAAATGATATTGAATCATAAGTATAATTTGAACTTATTGTGTGATAGTGAATTATTATAAATTAAAATAGATGTAGAATTTGTGACATTTACAGATGATAACATAAGAATATTGAACTTTAATTAAACTGTTTAGAATTATTATTATATTGAACTATAAACTGTATAAATTGAGTTTATTATGTGATTATAAATTATTATTGAAGAATGCAATTAGATGTAAAAGTATGTGTTTATTCATAATCCAGATAATATATTTTGCTTTTTATTATGTGTTATCAGGTTAGTATAACAATTTATTTATACCCAACAAGTGAGAGGACTCACTTACACAGGATGGTCGAGTTGTAAGGTTAATTGGCCAACGTGTGGGTATTTCTATAAAATCCTATCCAGTATGCAACCACATTATATTGGTTATAACTGTAGTTATTGTTATTATTTAAGTTAAATATTAAGTCGATTATTTAATTGTATCGAATCATAGTTAATTATGACAACACTGTCTATGATATTTTTTGACGTTTTGAAAGAGGGAGGCAGAATGAAAGTATTCGATTTTTGGACGGTTGAACCGAACACTGATCAGAATAAAATCTATTTTTAATAATTGTAATCATCGTTTAATTTGAGATATAAAGAATTGATCCTTTATAAGTGTCATATTTTTGTAATCTCCTTTTAAAACCCTTCATTTTGATATCCTACTCGATGGTCTCTCTAATATGGCCCCCAAAATCCACTAATTTCTTTTCTTTTTTAATTTTAATGTAGCCAGTGACACTCGCGCCATCAAGACGAATCTAACGACGTATATTTTATTCAAATCCCTTCATCCGTTTAGGAGTTATGAGGGAACAAAGAAACGGACATACATACATACATACAGGCCAAACTCATAACCCTCCTTTTGGGCTCCGCCGCCTGTAGCATAAATTAGTCGATTCACTAAAAACCGACTAATTCTAAAAAGTTGTCACCTCACTATATTATAGGTACAACCCTAAATGTTCTGTAATGTCACAATGGAGGGAGAACGTCGCTCAGGACCTCCTTTAAAAACGGCTGCACGCATAGGTTCTGCCCTTTTTACATCAAGCGAGCAGCCTACTAGACAAGTCCCCAGTTATTGGGTAAGTGAACTCCGCCATTGTGTTCTTTTGCTGCTAAATTTATGGCCCGGCAAGCCATATCTATTTGTAATCTTTGTGTCTACTTAACATGGCTGCCGGCAATGTATTCTGTATTTAATATTAATTAGCACCTAGCTATTCACTATGCACATGTGCTCTAATAGGTTATATGGTTCTCCGCATGGCATGCATCCTATTCTATTCTCTATAAACTAAATCATGCTCATCCATGCTGTATCATAAACCGGCGACGCGAGTCAACGGTCAATGAGAACCACGTGGCGATGTGACGCCACGCCTTGCCTTTAGTCTATCAACTAATCACTGTAAACCACTGCGATGTGTGAGTACCCATCTTCCATCTTCTTCACTGCCTTGAGCTTGCCGCATCTAACGCATGGCTGGGACACGCACATCGTAGGGGGCTTACAGGAACCATCTTGGAGCTCAAGCGCCCCCTTGGTGTTTCAGGGTTCCTAGCGCTGGCTAGCCAACTATGGCTGCTTCGCTCACGCTGCACTGTTCTGCTGCTCTGCTGTGCTCACGCGCATCTACCAACGCGGTGAGAAGCGCGCATCTGCACGGCCGCCCTACCGCGAGCCGCCTGTAAACTGCGATGCCTAAGCGTCCAGCACCAGACGACGGCGTGGCCGTGTAGACAGTGGCCTGCCGCCGCTACCTACTGGCCGTCTGCGCTGCCGCTACCTGCCTACCACCAACGCTGCCTAGGGCTAGTTGCCCTGAGCCCGCTGCCCACCTGGTCGACCGCCCTGCCGCGCGTCCCTACCGGCGCGTGAGGCCGCCTGACCCGGCCTACCTACCGTGCGTCGCGATCGCCCTGCCGCGCGTCCCTGCCGACGCGTGAGGCCGCCTGACCCGGCCTACCTACCGTGCGTGGCGATCGCCATGCCGCGCGTCCCTACCGACGCGTGAGGCCGCCTGACCCGGCCTACCTACCGTGCGTGGCGATCGACGTCTTCTGGTTGCTCAGGGCAGTACCGTTTTCCTACCTGCAGTGACAGTGCGTGACCTTAGACCCTAGAGCCCCTACTTTGTATGAGTAGTACCTAAAAACATTCGTAAGGCCCACGCCACAGTGGCGCCCACTCGGTAGTCTCTAAGGTTCTCGCACTGGTCTCTTTCTCCTACACTCAGCATCGTTGTGGTATTTTTAAATAATTTTGTTGTAAAAATAGTCAAAAATGTTATTCTTCTACCTTCAACTTTTACTAAATTGGAAAATCTAATACTTAAATTTGTTAATCTTCTACCTTAAACTATTATTAAATTGTAAATTACAATTCTAAACTAACAATAATCCATCGCGTTGCTGAATGTACCTGCTATATTAATTGGTGTGTGTTGTGTATTGTGTTGTCATCCTCTCACTGTGGCCAAGACACCTTTAGCCATCAGTAGATCGGTCTTATGAGCCTGTTTGACCGGCAGTGAGAAAACCCTATCCTTTGTTATACCACCTCACTGTGGCCAAGACACCTTTAGCCATCAGTTGATCGATCCTGTGAGTCTGCAGGTCGGCAGTGAGATCCTACCCACTATCCGTCTGTTGCCCTTAGGTCCTACGGCACAGATATCCTGGTACTACATAGTTTAAATTAAACTTATTGTCAACAAAAGAACACAATGTATAATACTAGATAATGGCACTCAGTTTACTTCTAATGAAACTAAAGCTTTGTTCAGTAAATAAAAAATCCCTAGCGTACACTATACACCTAGGTATGCACCACAGATTAATACTGTAGAAAGATATAATTAAACTATCATAACAGCTGTTTCCACCTACATAAATAATGACCAACGTTCTTGGGACTTGCATATACCTGCAGTACAATTTGCTCTGAACAGTTCAACTAGTGAAGTTACCGGTTTCACTCCTGCATTCCTTGTATTCGGTAGAGAGTTAGTAGCTGATGGCTCTCACTACCAAAGTGCTGATATCAAGGAAATAGTATTTCAACCTAGAGATCAATATGCTGAAAATCTTGGTTTTCTCTCTAACATATTTGATCAAGTACAGTCTGCCTTGCTGAAGGCTCACTCTAGAAATGCTACTGACTACAACTTGCGTCGCAAGAATGTAGAATATAATGTAGGCGATGTAGTCTGGAAATGTACCTATTACCAAAGCGATAAGGAAAAGTATTTCAGTAAAAAACTTGCTCCTAAATTCACTAAGTGTAAAGTATCTGCTAAACAATCGCCTATTGTTTATGATTTGGTAGATATGCAGGGTAAACCTCTGGGTACCTGGCATGTCAAGGACTTAAGGCGAAATAGTCCACCATAATCACCCGTAGGCCTAGCTAGCTAGTGTTTGATCCATACAGGGTCAAACGATGCCAAGGGTAAAATACTACGACATCTATCAACAACTAGTCGTAGAAGGTCAACTCGTACCTTAGATTAGTCTTAAACTAGTCTATGGCGTGCAGGAAAATCTGCATCCGCCAACTACCTACACTAACTATAACATAGTTATTGCTATTATTGTGGCATACAACACGTCCACAGAGGTTTATCTAATTGCTTCTGGGCTGCATGGTTGTAAGCTACATACCTTAAATTCTGTACCTAACTAGCTACACACACACACTCACTTACATACTGCTGTCACACTCTTATTGTGCTTATTAAACGTGTAAGCACCTTTCTGTTAAAACGGCGTTGCCATAGAGGTATTGGGGATCCCAAGGGATGAGTAATTATTTTGTAGCAGAATATGCCCAATGGTACACTACCCTTAGTTTTTGTGTTGTAACTATCATGTTCCAACAAGAACATCTTAAAGACAGTACCTACACATAGGTGACTGCAATCATACCGTACATTCTATGTGCATATTACACATGTAAGCATCTTCTGTCGCATAAAACACTCACTGCCATAGTGCATGCTGTGGTCATTATGGAGTGTATTTATTTTCTTAGATAGCAGAGTAGGTCATTAGTTAACTACTAAAAAACAATTGTGTTGTTTGTGTTACTATAAACACTAACAAGTCTGCACTTTCATGAAAAGTAACTGCAAAGTTGAAATTGCAGGCATTGTCCTACCCTAGAATAGGATAACTTAAAACTTAATTAGGTATAACTAGAATTTAAAACTTAATATAGTAGAACTATAACTATAGAATTCAAACACTAGGCTCTAAACCAGTGTCTAAAACATTCATGACCTAGTTCATGGATATTCTAACAACTGTAGGCCTAAGCCACAGTTGGACCTCATCTCGGCCTACCCCGTTGATAGAGGACTACTAAAAGTGCTAATGGCGCTAAACCGTAGCACCCTTTTCCCCATAACAATGGCCCTACACCATTGGTACTCTAACAGCTGTTGACCAAAGTCACAGTTGGACCTCATCTCGGCCTACCCCGTTGATAGAGGACTATTAATTGTGCTAATGGCCGACGCCTTAGTACCTAACTTTATCATGGCTAACCATTGATAAACTACAACTGTTAGTCAGTTGGATCTTCTACCGCCTACACGGTAGCAAGACTAGCACTTCTGGCTCTAAACCAGGTGTTTTCTAACTATGAGCGGATTGCAACTCAATAAACAAGCCCTAACAGCTACCTAAATACATATCTAATCTATCAAAAATCTAATACTCGCTGTAATCTAAACACTAGTTACAACTACATACACACTATTAATCTATAAAGTCTTGTATATGACGGCGTCGCCGTGTAAACAGCACGTGCAGCGGGCCAGGTGCGCAGCGCAAGGCGTCACCAAGGCCGCGCCACTTTCCCTACTGCTCGAGCCGGTCTTTATAAACGAGCGCTCGGCATGGAGGGGATCATTCTTGTCGCAGGCTTGGCCCAGTGCACATGCTGTAGCGCTTAGAGTTTTTAAATTATATCTGAATTATACAGTGGTTTATTTTAAATAACGTGCTATTGGAGTAAAAGTTTAGTACCGCTATATTTCGTAGTTTCATTTAAGATGTTGGACCCTCTGCCTTCATCAGAAGTGGGATCGGATCCACCTTCCATTAATTATAGTAATGCAAAGCTATGCTCCTGGCTTTTGATTCTGATCTACCGGAATGCGATATTGTGAATTGGTGTACACTCAGTGAAACGATAATTGTGAAAAATAAATTAGAGGGTGTAGCCCGTGTGTGGTGTAGTACTTTGCGAAGCTTCACATTGAATAATTAATAATGGGTCATCGTGGCCATGAGTGCCGGAACAAACAGAAAGCCTCTTAAAAAAAAAACAACTGAAATACCAAAGACAGCCGTTACGTGCTTTGTATGCAGTGAGCAGGGACACAGCCAATTCCTGCCCAAAGCGCTGGAAGAAGGAAGACTTCACACCAAGCACCAGCACTAAGCAAGTGTACCTGTGTTCCAGAGCAGCCCGTAGAGTATTACAGATAAGTGGTGCAGATTTTCGTTTTACATTTAACTTTGGTTCGAAGGCTTAAGGCTACAGCCTTATGAGGCAAAGCAACGGTCGATCCCAGTGGTCATAGATGGCCGCTCCTCTGACCTTATTGCTATTGATACCGCAGTTCCTCGGAGGTCTGTTCTCTACGCGACACTTCTCCTACTGCACATTTATGACCTCCTTGTTCCTGGCATTGATAGGCACGCAGATGACAGCACTGTCATGGTGAGTTATACATCCAGCGCAAAACATAGAGTATAGTAATATAGATTGGGAAAAAGCAAAAACAAAAAGGATGATGATGCAAAAGCTGGGATGGAGTACATTCATAGAGAGGCCATGGTAGAGCGAACGAGTTCAGGTTTAAGTCTTTTCTCCAAGTAGGGTGACAAGAATCTGATTGATTTCAGCGCCACCAAAACACAAGTGTCAGTTCTCCGCCAAAAGGAGTCCATTCAATCTGGCTCCTTCTTTCCGGAGTTCATCTGTACAAGTTACTGACAGTCTCGAGCTTCTTGGCACGAAACGCGAATAAGAACTTCGGCGCCTACATTCAGTCAAAAGGTCAGGTTTTCAATATTACCTACATAAAACTCAAATCCCTTCCGGCATGGAGTATTGCTGTCACCTTTGGGATGGCTCAGCCAAATACCAACTTGCCACACTGGATTCTGTAGAGCGCAGAGCCAGAAGGTTAATTGGTGACGATAAGCTGGTTGCCAAGCTGCGTATCCTGGCCTGCCACCGCAAAAATGCATGTCTGTCAGTTT
This sequence comes from Diarsia rubi, assembly GCA_932274075.1. Lineage (NCBI taxonomy): Eukaryota > Metazoa > Arthropoda > Insecta > Lepidoptera > Noctuidae > Diarsia > Diarsia rubi. The sequence continues at coordinate 8,314,976 of OW026427.1, forward strand.
TCTACGGTTTTGGCCGTCTACGAAACCGTAGTTTCGTAACTGGTTACGATGAAGGAATGCAGACTGTGCTTCGGAGAGTGTGCGCAGAAGCTTATTTCACCGTCTCCCTTCTTCCATCGGGAGACTAGACGTACTGCAAGTTATCACCCATACCTTGTCGATGTTCTAAACATTCGTACGAAGCGCTTTGCTAATTCTGTTATTATGCGCACAGCCAAGGAGTGAATCTCCCTGCCTGCGTCGGTTTTCCCGAGTTCATATAACACCAATCTATTTCGGTCGCGAGTAAATAGGTTTCTTCTAGGTTAGCTCGTTCCATCGGCGACCTCATCTCTGCCCTTAGGGCATGAATGTGGTCAAGAGTATGCCCATTTCAAATTAAAAAAAATAGTTATCTCGTTAACGGTGAATGAACATGAACAAGTGATCATTAACAGCATATAGGTATGAGCAAAGTAACGTGCCTCATAATCAGCCATAAGATGTCCCCTGCTGGACAAAGGCCTCCCCCATAGAACGCCATAACGAACGGCAACCTGCCTTTTGCATCCACCGGTTGCCCGCGACTCTAACGATGTCGTCGGTCCACCTGGGAAGAGGCCTACCAACGATACGTCTTCCGGTTCGTGGTCCGACTCGAGAACCTTTCTTCCCCATCAGTTGTCGGTTCTTCGAGCGATGTGGCCTGCCCATTGCCACTTCAACTTGCATATTCTAAGAGCTATGTTGGTGACCCTGGTTCGTAACGTGCCTGTTAACGACGTAAGGTTGGTTGTGAGGTTTTGGGGTATTTATGTTATTTTTGAATAAAATGGCACGACTGTTTCGTAGCTCTGTATTGAGGCAACTAAAAAAGGTAATACGATCAAACATACCGCCCACCAAAAGGACCTTATGTCCCTTTTACAAATACAATTAATTGGGCTTAATAACTAACTTATTGTTTTTAAACTTAACAATTTTTCAAAGTAAATCTAACAATTTCTTAGTGGACTGTAGGTAATGTAAAAAAAAAGGTTTTCAAATAGTAAATAAGTGTCTACATGTCTGCTTACTACGCATTTTAATAGTAGGTACAGCACCAAGTAGTATATAATATGACTCATTAAGCTAAGTAGGAACCTATCTGTTTCACAATAGAATTAGTTATTAGTTGTAAGTAGGTATACACAGTTTTAAGTAATAGCATGCAGGTGAGTACATCATTGTTATTGTGATCCAGTTTAGCAACTTCAATCATCGAATGGTAAGTACATATGTGTACCTAGGTACATAATTATCTCAATAGTACATAAGTAGTTTAAGTAGATACATAGTTAGTTTTATTTAGACCTAAGTACACAATAATGTAATGGACAATGATATGTAATATGATGCAGACTTAAATTCATAAGGTAAGTAGGTATCGTATACATAAAGATAAGCAAGTATATAAACAAAACTTGTTTCAGTGAACTAACAATTATTAAGCGTCTTTAGGTAGGAAAATTAACTTAGATAACGGTCTTTTTAATTCACTTTGTCCTTTACACTGCACTGTAACCACTCTCACTAAATTGTCTTTATTTATTTATTTATTTAAACTTTATGCACAATAGTGATACATAGGCGGACTTAATGCCACAAGGCATTCTCTACCAGTCAACCTTAGGGTCAAACAAGACAATATTGTGGTAGGCTACAAACTAACTAGAAAAAAAAAAAAAAAACAATATCAATTTAAATATATTACTTATATTAATACTAATACACATATAAAAATAACATAAACTAATAAATATTGCAACAAATACCAAAATAAAACATAACTGGTAATTACCATGACTAACTTGTAAAATAGCTATTTGGTCTGATTTAAATAGTGGGAACGTACTTTCCTTTTAAAAGTGAATTTGCTTTCAGCTTTTTTAATTCCCAGGGGTAGCGTGTTCCAGAGTTTAAAGAGTGTGAGTGTGGTCTTTGCCAGGATGCAGCATTATAATTTTTCCCAGGAGCCATTTCGTAGGAGGCAGACCCTCCTCCTTGATGACCACAATGTCTCCTACGGTAGGTGACTGGATAGCCGATTGCCACTTGGTCCGTTGTTGCAGAGTGTTTAAGTATTCTGAATGCCACCTTCGCCAGAAGTCTTGTGTCATTCGCTGTACTAACTGCCATCTAGTTAATAGACTGATTTTTGAGTTTTCATATTCATAATCAGGAACACTGAGTAAGGGCTCACCTATTAAAAAATGACCAGGTGTGAGTGGTGACATCGTCTCTACAGTATTGTCCAGCTGGCACAATGGGCGGGAGTTGAGACAAGCTTCTATTTGTGTTAGCAATGTTGCCATCTCTTCATATGTAAGTTTTGTGTCTTTGCTAACTCTTGCTAGATGTCTTTTTGCAGCTTGTACTCCAGCTTCCCAGAGGCCTCCACAATTTGGCATTCGCGGTGGGATAAAATGCCACGTAGTGCCATCGGTTGCTAAGTGTTCGGAAATTTCCTTGGAAATTCTGTTTTCACCTGCTTTGAAAAGGTCTTTGAGCTCCCTTGCAGCACCAACGAAATTAGTGCCGTTGTCGCTGAATAGATGAAGACATCGACCTCGACGTGCGACGAATCTCCGAAATGCAGCCAGGAACGCTTGAGAAGTTAAGTCTGTTACGGCTTCCAAGTGTATGGCACGTGTAGCCATACACACAAATAAACAGATGTACCCCTTAGTAGCATGATGGCCTCGCCCTTTCGATGTTCTCAGTAATACTGGACCTGCATAGTCAACTCCACTGTTTAGAAATGCCCGCTGTGGACTCACCCTTACAGCTGGCAATTCACCCATTATCTGATTGTTTATCTTGCCTTTATTCACAAGGCAAACCTTGCAACTTCTTATGCATTTTCTTACAGCTGATTTTAAGTGAATTATCCAATAATTACTTCTTATGTATGTCATCATAACTTGAATACCACCATGTAAAGTTTGTTTGTGTGCTTCGTTAATCAACAATGTAGTGATATGTTGATTACTCGGTATTATTATTGGATGTTTGGTTGTGACTGGCAAATTAGCGTTTTGTAAACGTCCTCCAACTCTCAGCAAGTTGTTTTTATCTAAAAATGGTGTCAAGCTAATTAGTGAACTTGATTTTCTCACCCTACCATTTTTCTTGATGGATTCTATGTCTCTTTCGTAAATTACTTGCTGATAGTACGTTATGCACCTTTGCAAAATTATGCTCATTTCATTGGTAGTTAAATACTTTTCTTTGTTTTTATTGTTTAATCTCCTGCAATAAGCAAGTACTCTCTTCATTCTCGTCAGGTTTGAAAATCTTTCCCAAATTGATTTTTCTTCATTTTCTAGGGTTTTACTTGTAATAGTACAACAGGTAATTTTTAACTCTAAATCTGTCTCTGTATTTTCTGACCTTCTCAAATGAACTTCCTTTTCTGATAGCCATTCTGGCCCCTTCCACCACCTCTTCTCTTTTTTCAGATCTGTTAGGAACATTCCTCTGGATGCTATGTCAGCAGGATTTTCTTGTGACACGACATGATGCCACTGTATGTTGTTTGTATTGTCTTTGATTTCCACCACACGATTTGCAACAAAGGTCTTCCATTTTTGAGGTTCACCATGAAGCCACGCCAGCACTATAGTTGAGTCTGTCCAGCAGTAGGTTTGGTTAAATGGAATTTTCATGGCTAATGTGACTTGTTTTAGAAGCCTTGACAACAAAAGAGCTCCACACAGCTCAAGCCGAGGTAGTGATACTGTTTTCAAAGGAGCAACTTTGGTTCTTGATGCAATTAAACTTGTGTAAACAGTACCATCCTGTTGTTTTACTCTGCAGTATACAACTGCTGCATAGGCTCGAGTTGAAGCATCACTGAAACCATGCAATTGTATTGCTTTTGTATTGCTGCTATACGAGTGTAACCATCGGTTTAGAGAAATTTTGTTGACATTCTCGAAATCATTTCTTATCTTCAACCAATCTGCGGTTAATTCATCTGATAACGGTTGATCCCATTGTGTGCCAACTAACCATAGTTTTTGAATGAGCATTTTCGCGAGCACAATGCTTGGCGATATCCATCCTAATGGATCGTAGAGTTTCTGTACATCGGACAAAACATTTCTCTTTGTTATAGTAGATGGGGGTGAAGAGAGACTGATTTTGTAGAGAAATTGATCAGTACCAAGATTCCAGGTGATACCTAACGCCTTCACAGTACCATCTAGGTTTATATCAAGTTGGATGCTTGAAGAAATGTTGCTTGGATCCATCGCCTTCATCAATTCGATGTTGTTTGATGACCACTTCTTCAACTCAAAACCTCCCTTGCTTAACATAGCTGTGAGTTGATTGCTAGCTTCTATGGCTTCTTTTACAGTGTCACAACCTGACATGACGTCATCGACATAGAAATCTGACAATGTAATGTCAGCAGCGATTGGATAGCTAACTCGTTCTTCGTGTGCAAGTTGGATCAAGGTCTTCACGGCTAGATAAGGAGCGGAAGTAGTCCCAAGGGTCACGGTAAGTAGTCTAAAATCTTTTATTTCTTCATTGCTATTGTTTCTCCACAGTATTCTCTGAAAATCAGCATCTTCCTTGTATAACATAACCATTCTATACATTTTTTGTATGTCCGCAGCGAAACAAATGGCGTGCATTCTCCAGCGCATGATTATGCTTCGTAGGTCTTCTTGGAGCACTGGACCAGGTAAGAGTTCGTCATTTAATGATATACCATTTGTTCCCTTACAGGATGCGTCGAAAACAATGCGGGTTTTCGTGGTTTCTTTATCTTCACGCAGGACTGGATGATGGGGTAAGTATACTGATTTTCTTGTATATATTTCCTTTTCAGGTACTTCTTCTATGTGACCCAAGTTTTTGTAGTCTTCTATAACCTTTTCGTATTCCTCTTTTAACTTAGGCTGATTTTTAAACCTTCTCTCTAAATGTATCAATCTTGTTTTAGCTATATCTCTTGAATTTCCTTCGGTTGATTGAATACAATTTGTTTTAAACGGTAGTTTCACTATAAATCTTCCTTGTTCATTTCTTGTGTATGTTTTGTGATAAATGTCTTCACATAATTGTTCCTCCTTTGTATTTTTTCGCCTTGTAGTTGTGTCTATCTCCCAAAGAGCCTTTAACATGTTCTCAACGTCTACTTGGTGATGCATGACAAGAAATGAATGTTCCTGTTGTGTTGTGTTTATTTCTCCAAACAATATCCATCCTAGGGTTGTTTTCTGTGCACATGGAGACCCTGGCGGACCCTTAACTAACTTGTGTTCGACTATTCGTGCATATTCCTTCACACCAAGCAGCATATCTATCGGGCCTGGTATGTTGTACTCTGGATCAGCAAGATCAAGACCCTCCAGGTGCTGCCAGTTGTGAACAGTCATTGCATGATGTGGTATTCTCGTGGTCAGTTGCTTGGTCATGACGTAAGCTTCGACGTGCATGTTGAATTCTGGTTTCCCTCTCGATAATATGTTTAGCTGAACCACGTGTTTAATAGGTGCCTGCATAGAACCCACACCTGTCACAGTGCCTTCAATTGATTTTCTTTGAAGCTTCAATAATTGAGTTGCCTTTTCACTTATGAAGCTCGCTTGTGACCCTTGATCTACAAGAACCCTTAACAGTGTCGCATGTCCATTTTCTCCTTTTACTTTGACTAGTGCAGTTGCTAATAATGCTCTTCCAGATACTCCAACACCAACATGAAAACTTTTTATGGCCTCCTTGTTGTCTTCTTGTTGAGACGTCGATGGTTGTATAGGTTGGTTAGGTGTGGACTCTGTGGGACCATTCGAAGCCTCTGATTTGTGGAGCAAGGAATGGTGACGTCTTCTACATACGCGGCAAGTAACTGGTACCTTGCATTTGTAAACTGAGTGACCCGGAAGCAAGCAGTTGAAACAAAGCTGTTTTTCCTTTACATAGTTGTTACGTTGAGTAAGATCCATTTTAATAAATTGTTTGCAATGACATAAGGTATGCTTTTCACTACAAAGTACACAGCTTTTTTCTTTAACAGCACTTACGGCATGATAGGATCGCTCCTTGACTGTACGGTCTTTATTTGTTACGGGTTGTATCATTTCCAGAGTTCTAAATTTTGATTCTAAAAATCTTTTTAACTCTGCCCAAGGTGGTACCTCCTCTGACCCATCCTTATAGGCGTAAGTTTCCCACTCTTTATGTGATTCCTGGTCCAACTTCTGAATCACCAGAAATATAATTAATGGATCCCAGGAATCGGTGTTAATTTTCAAGTTTTTTAGGATATTTATGCACTCTGTTGTAGTATCTAATAAAATCTTCACACTGTTAGCTGTTTGCGTTGTGATTTTCTTTTGATAAAAAAGTCGTTGCAAAACAGAAAACACAATAACACGTTTATTTCCGTATCGGTCTTTTAACAATTGCCATGCTTGATTGTAATTACTGTCCGTAACTTGGATGTGCCGTAATATTATTTCTGCCTCACCGGTAACACTAGACTTTAGGTAATGTAGTTTTTGAACATCACTGATTGAAGTGTTATTGTGCACAAGTGATATGAACATGTCCTGGTATGTAGGCCACTCCTCGTATTTACCCGAAAAGGTTGGTAATTGAATCCGAGGCAGTTTTACGATCGAACATTGCCCTTGACCACTAAGTAACGATGAGTTTGATGTTTCCATTGATGTTTGCTGCATTTTGCTCAACATGTCTGTCATGTCTGCTTGTAAGCAAAGGTACAGGTCCTCAACGACGAAAAAGTCTTCATTGAGGAAGTACGGGATTTCTCCACGCTTGTCTCTCGGAGTACATTGTGTCAACATCTCATGAGCTTGTTTAAAGGAACACCAATACTCTTCAATGCACTTCAATCTAGCCCTTATGTAACCGTCTGTAAGTCTGACTTTAGAGCACTTCTTTAAGTTCACTTGTGTTTTTTGTATTAAATTTGCCACGTCTTCTAGTGTATTCAAATATTTTTGTTGTTCCGAAGTTAACGTAGCCATTATAACGTTCTATTATGCACGTATTGTAATGTCACTAAACTTGTTCTATGAATAGTCAACCACACTTGTATATAATAATCTAAGTTCATATAAAAACTTCACAATTTTGCGTAAACAAGTCGTCTTCTTATCTCTGGAATGCGGCCTTTTTTTCTCAGCTCGCTCGGCTACCGATTCACTAATGAACCACAGGTGTGGCGGGTACTGATTATGCGGCTCGATTTGCGACCATATGTTAACGACGTAAGGTTGGTTGTGAGGTTTTGGGGTATTTATGTTATTTTTGAATAAAATGGCACGACTGTTTCGTAGCTCTGTATTGAGGCAACTAAAAAAGGTAATACGATCAAACAGTGCCTATTACAGATTAAATGTCCAACTACTACACAAAATCGCTTAATTAAAATAACATGTCATGTACTACCGGTTGAATGCCTTAGTGAGGAAATACTACTAAGTCGTGATATTTTAGAACATGGGATTTCGTGTAACATTAGCGTTAATGATTTGACCCTTACTAAAACCAAATTCTTTATCAGTTCTTGTTCAGTAGTCTAAACAATTTTTCCGTTTAGAGTTGTTAGAGGATTAAAAAGGTTACGTTAATTTATAAAAATTGGAAATAAATTTTCGAAAGTATGTTGCTAAACCGATGAACTGCCTAACTTGAGGAACAGTTCCATGTGCAGGAACGGAAATATAAGGGACCTTTTAAAAAAAGGGCCGTATTGGAAAATTACCGGTACGAGTTAAGATATATTAACGGAACCCATAGGGTCTACAAATATTCTCACAAATATTTACGTGAAGTGCCTCGTGGTCAAAATTGTCTGGTAGATATCGCGAAAAATTATGATGACGTGACGGCGGACAGGATAACGATATCCTTGTTCATGAAAGTAACCACGAGAACAACATCATGCCTAACAGCAATATAACTTTGGCTAATAGTGATACCGTGTCTGTGAATAGCGATACTATATCGATTAACAGTAGCACAGTGTCTGTCGTGGAGAAGTTCGTGGCTAAATAATAGTTACAGTAGTTACAGGTGGTCAGTGTCCTGAAGTTCTGACAACCGGTCTTGCCAAAGGGTATTGTATCGCCCAGTATTGGCTTGGTTGTGGGGGTCGGATGGGCGGTCGCTCCGTGGGGAGTACTGATATTCGGCTGGATCCATCATGGACTGGAGGCCGACCCCGAAATAGTTGGGAGGGGCTGGGCAGATGATGATGACAATATCTGCCGACTCCCGTTCTTTAACAGCAACCAGCGGTAGTCTGAAATCGTGGTTCACTTTTGAATCAACAGTCTTCTAGCCCAGATTCAATTACTTTGATTACTAAAGCAGTCGTACATTGCTTATCGAGACCATTAATATGACGATAAAAAAAAAATATATTAAAATTATTAATTTGCAGAAACAAGTGGACCTGAAGTGTCAGCAATGACTGTTCCAGGAATTTTCGCAGGGTCGTTATGTGAATAATGACTAGGCCAAAAGTTTGAAGGCTCATTAATGAGCGGTCCAAAATTAGTAGCAAACTGAAGGGACAATCTGGACCAGTTTGCTAGTATAAGCCCTGAAGGCTCAATATAGAGCGGTCCAGGCTGCTGGTATATGCCCTGAAGGCTCAATATGGAGCGGTCCAGGTTGCTAGTACATGTCCTGAAGGCTCAATATCGAGCGGTCCAGGTTGTTGGTATATGTCCTGGAGGCTCAAACTCGAGCGGTCCAGTACCTCTACCATGAGTTTACACAGCCAAATCTCGCAAGCGTCTACGTAAATTATTTGTATGAAATATCGTACAGCGCCTCTAGCGGTCACGGAAAGAATTACAATCCGTAACATGAGCATTAAAGATGACGATAGGTTAAAAACCTAACGTAATCTATTCTATAGTTACTAACGTTTTTCAGCTGTCACCATACAAAACGGTACCATGAGTCACTAATTTCACTGAACCTATCGAATAATTCGCTTACTATATTGGTTACGTAGCTCACTAGCATTTTGGCGTGTGAAACATATGTTTACAACAAAATTATGTACGTTTTTGAGTCTAATGCAGTCAAAATAATGTCTGCAAAGCTTATTTGGTATGAAATATGTTAGTGGCCGCTGAATTTGAAGACCAACGACGTGAATAACGTGAATTTCGAGAAATGATTTTCCGAAATGAGAATTCATGTTAGACACCAATTGCAAAATATAAATAAATGAAAGTTTATTAAACATTATAGACTCTTTATAGAATACTTTAAAGGTTTGTGCATATTGAGGCACAGGGTCCTAATTGTTTTAAATAATCTGTTTGAATCTACTAATGTAAACTGTTAAACAACACAACACAGCTCTGTGACACAAAGGTCAACAAACAAAATTACAAATTGAATACACGACAGTGACATATTATAAGGAATAAAAATTCAAAAACCACTAAATACTATAAGTAGTGTAATAACCGTCAACTTTTCTATTTTGTCGGTTTATTTGTGTATATATCGATCTCTCCTCTTATTAGTGGGAAAGAAAGAAACAAAACATGAGTAGAGTGAAGTTAGCTAGACGACACAATCTATCGAGCTTACATTAGCGCCTGCGTAAGACTCCGTAAATCTCATGGTGCAAGCATTATCGAAATCTATTTGATACACGTTAGCACGCTAGCGAGTTCCACGTTAGCGAGTAAGTTTTCTATGACAACTCATGGTAGAGCTACTGATGTATCTGAAGGGATGCACCGGACCAGATTGTAGTCAGGATGAACGAACATCACTCATAATTATGTTTCTGTCTTTTAGATACTGTTTGATGAGACTCCGCGCACGAGGACGTCCGCACGTCAGTATGGCCGGGACGGCGTCGCCGTGTAAACAGCACGTGCAGCGGGCCAGGTGCGCAGCGCAAGGCGTCACCAAGGCCGCGCCACTTTCCCTACTGCTCGAGCCGGTCTTTATAAACGAGCGCTCGGCATGGAGGGGATCATTCTTGTCGCAGGCTTGGCCCAGTGCACATGCTGTAGCGCTTAGAGTTTTTAAATTATATCTGAATTATACAGTGGTTTATTTTAAATAACGTGCTATTGGAGTAAAAGTTTAGTACCGCTATATTTCGTAGTTTCATTTAAGATGTTGGACCCTCTGCCTTCATATACAAACTAACTTCAGTAAATAAATGCCATTTGATTGTTGATAAACACATTCTGTAAACCTCTCAAAAATGTCACGTAATTCTTACACACAATTGATAACTAAACTTAAGACCATAACGTTAACGACTTCTACAACTTAACTTAACGCTTAATTCTTAACCAAGCATGTTAAACAAATAAATTTAACCTATAATGCTGATAAATGTCATATCTAACCTAACTTAACAAGTGTCATCGACTTATAAAATTTTATTCAACTTTGACGTTTTCGCACTATGGACTCTGACTAAAAATTATACAACAATAAAATGTGTCATAGACATAGAACATTGACAAAACATAAATCAATTAAAGATTTTTAAACTTTAACAATTCTTTTTAAATGCATGTTTTTTAATATAGACTATTACTATTTAAATTGCATGTTTTCTTTTTCTTGATATTAACTCATGAATATGACACTCACTTGACAGTGTTGTACTCTAACTTCTACACTAGTATTCAGCAATCAATGGTGATCTCTAATTTTGTTTCTAAATATAACAGAACCTACACTATACACATTACCCTGCAATTTAACACCTCAGTGACCTGACCCCCAAGGAGATACACTTGCTCTATCTTGTGTTTTTCCGACTGACTGTCTTGAGTTAAGCTACTCTAAATTAGTTTACCTCTTGTGTGTTTAGTAAGTCACTGACTTAGGACTACATTCAAGTCAGTGACGGACTTTGATTGATGGATGTTTGACGATGAATATTTGATAGATGGGATGAAAGCACACGAATGAGATGTATGTACGTACAGGTAGTCAGTCTAAGTGGTTTAGGCCTTCTAGCGGATTTCCCCTAGGGAAAATCCTTTCTTTGCAGGCGGGGTACTGTAGCATAAATTAGTCGATTTACTAAAAACCGACTAATTCTAAAAAGTTGTCACCTCACTAAATTATAGGTACAACCCTAAATGTTCTGTAATGTCACAATGGAGGGAGAACGTCGCTCAGGACCTCCTTTAAAAACGGCTGCACGCATAGGTTCTGCCCTTTTTACATCAAGCGAGCAGCCTACTAGATAAGTCCCCAGTTATTGGGTAAGTGAACTCCGCCATTGTGTTCTTTTGCTGCTAAATTTATGTCCCGGCAAGCCATATCTATTTGTAATCTTTGTGTCTATTTAACATGGCTGCCGGCAATGTATTCTGTATTTAATATTAATTAGCACCTAGCTATTCACTATGCACATGTGCTCTAATAGGTTATATGGTTCTCCGCATGGCATGCATCCTATTCTATTCTCTATAAACTAAATCATGCTCATCCATGCTGTATCATAAACCGGCGACGCGAGTCAACGGTCAATGAGAACCACGTGGCGATGTGACGCCACGCCTTGCCTTTAGTCTATCAACTATTCACCTATCAACTAATCACTGTAAACCACTGCGATGTGTGAGTACCCATCTTCCATCTTCTTCACTGCCTTGAGCTTGCCGCATCTAACGCATGGCTGGGACACGCACATCGTAGGGGGCTTACAGGAACCATCTTGGAGCTCAAGCGCCCCCTTGGTGCTGTTTCAGGGTTCCTAGCGCTGGCTAGCCAACTATGGCTGCTTCGCTCACGCTGCACTGTTCTGCTGCTCTGCTGTGCTCACGCGCATCTACCAACGCGGTGAGAAGCGCGCATCTGCACGGCCGCCCTACCGCGAGCCGCCTGTAAACTGCGACGCCTAAGCGTCCAGCACCAGACGACGGCGTGGCCGTGTAGACAGTGGCCTGCCGCCGCTACCTACTGGCCGTCTGCGCTGCCGCTACCTGCCTACCACCAACGCTGCCTAGGGCTAGTTGCCCTGAGCCCGCTGCCCACCTGGTCGACCGCCCTGCCGCGCGTTCCCTACCGGCGCGTGAAGCCGCTTGACCCGGCCTACCTACCGTGCGTCGCGATCGCCCTGCCGCGCGTCCCTGCCGACGCGTGAGGCCGCCTGACCCGGCCTACCTACCGTGCGTGGCGATCGCCCTGCCGCGCGTCCCTACCGACGCGTGAGGCCGCCTGACCCGGCCTACCTACCGTGCGTGGCGATCGACGTCTTCTGGTTGCTCAGGGCAGTACCGTTTTCCTACCTGCAGTGACAGTGCGTGACCTTAGACCCTAGAACCCCTATTTTGTATGTGTAGTGCTAAAGTAAATGTATAACTAAGTCTTCCTTGTCTCATTTCCCTACCTCGAAAAGCACTACGCCACAAAGTCGTCGGGTAAAAATGGGGGTTCTGCAAGGCTCAATATTGAGCCCTTTCCTTTTTCTGGTATATATTAATGATCTACCCTATTTGTTGAAAAACCAACCTCAGAATATGGTGTTATTTGCTGATGACACTTTCTTAATTTTTAAGATAAATAGACGGGCTCAAAATCTAGATGACGTGAATAAAGCCCTACTTCAGATTCATAATTGGTTGACAGTAAACAATTCAGTATTAAATGAAAAAAAGACATAAGGCCAGTTTCACCGGTTACGGATAAAGTTTCAGATAGCTATCTAATATTTAATGCTATCTACCAGAATAAGGCTGCTGATAACTTTTTTCTGTTTCACCATCAAACTCCCTGTTAATTTATCTGGTAGATAGAGATATCCGCCACTTAATAATTAGCGGAACGGCAACGTCGCTTTTTTGCGTCTCGATACTACTACGTAAATTGTCGTCATTTGAAAACAATTTTGAAAACTTTTTGAAATTAGTACAATATTTTTTGTTTAAAATAATCCAAGGCAGCTTTCTTTATATTTTCAAGTATAAATGTATCATTATAGAACGAAAATAGTGGGATTCGTATGATTAGCAACATGTTTTAAATCCAAAAGTGTTTATAGAAACGAAACGCAAGTGTCAATTGTTTCTGTGTTTGTTGATATTTTGTGTTAGACGCTTTAAAGCTCTAAAAGTTTCTTTTTGTGTTTCGTTTTCATATTTCCTACCATTATTCATTTAAAATGGAAAAACAAAAGCGTGAAAAAAGTGTTAATTTCACTCAAGAAGAAACAAACCTGGTTACAAGAGGCAAAAAAGCACATAATTGAAAATAAAAAAAGTGACGCCACGACTTGGCAAGAAAAAGAAAAAGTATGGAAAGATATTGAAAAGGCGTTCAATAGTGCTTTTGGTTCGGTATTTCGCGACCATAAACACCTTAAAATAAAGTATGAGGCGATAAAGAGGGAAACTAGGAAGAAGAGTGCTATCGTTCGAGCTGAGCGCTACAAAACTGGTGGAGGTACAAGTACGGCTCCACCGCTTACGCCTGCAGAAGAAAATGTAAAAGGAATGATTCTTCTTTTGGTTGAAGGAAACGAAAGTGAATTTGATTCAGATTTGGTTAATGTTTAGCTTGGAATATTATTATTATTTGAAGACAAACAACCAATTAATTTAATAAAATAATTCAGATACTTCAACATCAAGCTCCATTATAGCCTGGGTGCCTGCTAAAGAACTTGGCGATCAAGCAGCTGCAGACCAAATTACTTTAACAGATGGTATGAGAAATTTGTAGTATACCACACTGTAACTTATGTAAGTTATTGTTTTATACTTATTTTGTTTTTCATTTTCAGACTCAAGTAAAAATATAATTATTGAAGTTCAAAAACAGGATAGCGAACCTCCCAGCAATAAAGGATGTGCAGAGACACAAATGGAAACGCTACTGCAAAGTAAGATATAAAACATTATCAAATAAAATATTATGATTACAGTCAAGTTCAGCAGGGCTATTGCGTATCTCTGTTGACAGATTTATTGATTATCACTTTGGCTCTGTGTGCCTTGAATAACTGTCAAAAGGTTAGTTTGGTATTGACTATGACCAGTGGTAATCGCGTATGACGTCATCGGAGCCCATTGTCGTTGATAGCCACTGTAACTCATTTTGACAGCAGTTTTTGTATCGATATTTCTAAAATTGCGATTGTCTAAGCGTAATTGACATTAAATTTTTGATCACAAAGGTTAAAGTGGCTTTCGTGAAAGACGCTGCTCAATAGTAGTGTTTTTGTGATGATTTATGACGGATGACCAAAGAAGGATTGTAGTTGTCTATTATATTATTGTCGTAAAATTGTTTTGGGGAATAATAACTTACTATAAGAATGGCACGTTTATTAATGTTGGGTTTTGCTGAGGAGGAGCGAAATCGAAGGCGTCTGCGAATGCAGAGACGCAGCCTACGCGACTCAAGTAACCCGTTGCAGTTGCCAGAGAGCGAGTTTATTTCACATTTTCGTTTGGATAAAGCTGGATTCCAGCAGGTTTTGGAAGAACTTCGGCCATTTCTACCACAAGCACGTCGAAGAACAGCTGTTCTTAATGAACTTAAAGAAAGCATTTAGTTCTAAAATGGTGTGTGTGATTTTGTGAAAAATATATAATTTATCATTTCTTTCTGATTATCTGTTGCAGATCTTGGCTGCATTAAACTTCTACGCAAATGGGTCATATCAGCGTAATGAGGGTGCCTCATTTCTTTTCAATATGTCACAGCCCACATTTAGTAAGTGTCTTCATGAAGTTACTGATGCACTCAATGTCCGGGAAGTACTACTCCACAATATCAAGTTCCCTTCAACACAGCTAGAGCGGGAAAAAATTATGACAGAGTATGTTCTCTGTTATCAGACATCTCCTTTCTTGCCATACCATCCTTAACATAGTCCATCCATCTATGATTTTGCTGATTTCAGGTTTATGGAAAAATTTAGCTGTCCGGGCATAATTGGCTGCATTGATGGCACTCATGTGGCAATAATCAGGCCTACAGAGCATGAAGAGTCATATTTTAATAGGAAAAATTACCATTCTTTAAATGTTTTACTCGTAAGTAATAAATACTTCAATAATAATGCCAAATTGTATTATATGTTTATCAATCAAGTTTCTTATAAACAAATCTTATTTCAGATTTGTGATGCACATCTTAACATACTTCATGTTGATGCATCATTTGGTGGTGCTTCACATGATTCCTATGTGTGGAATCAATGCCCATTTAAAAATATTTTAGAGGGATTGCAAAGGAATGGAGAGTGCTGTTGGCTATTAGGTAAAACATCATAATAATAATTATATATTACTTTGTCAGTTTATGTGGACTCTGAAATACGAAATAATAAAAACATTATTATATTTTGCGCCCTTGGATGATGACACCTATCTTAGGAGCTGCTCCGGGATCACCAGAAGAGCATTACACGGAACTTCACTGCAAAGTCCGAAACACTGTCGAGCGTTGCATTGGAGTTCTGAAAGCGCGTTGGCGGTGTTTGTTAGCCCACAGGGTGCTTCACTATGACCCAATCACAGCAGCAAAAATAGTGAATGCATGTGTGGTTATGCACAACATCGCCAATGCGCGTAATCTTCCAATGCCTGACCCTACCATCGATATAAACAATGACCAACAGAGCCATGTCCATAGGCAGGTTGCAACATTCGAGGCAATTGACAATAACTCGAGGGACATATTGGTCCAAAGGTTATGGACAGCCCGATAATGCACTTTTCCATTAAGGTGAAGGCAACAAGGTAGCAAACAAACATTACGCACAACAGAATAAATAATAATTAAGTTGAAGGCGACAAGGTATCCCGCAAAATTCGAATTTTTCAAAAGTTTTTTTTTGCAATTTCCCGGTCAGTGTTGTCGTATGTTAAATAAAATAGGATTCGCGGCAGTAACAAATGTCTATTTACTGAATAATAATGATTAAAATCACCAATACAACTGTCTCAGTTCATAAAGGTCGCAAGAATGCCGTTTTCATCAAATAGTCACTTAAGAGACCGTTATGAACTGAGACGGCCGTATTGGAGGTTCAAATCATTATTATTCAGTAAGTAAATATTTGTTATTGCTGCGAATCCCATTTTATTTAACACATGACTTGACACTGTCCGCGAAATTGCAAAAAAAAACTTTAGAAAAATTCGAATTTTGCGGGATGTCGCCTTCAACTTAATTATTATTTATTCTGTTGTGCGTAATGTTTAACATTGCTCGCGTCTCGTTTGAGATGCTTTAATACAATTCCACAAAGTATTCTTGGACTGACTGAGACAAAATATTGTTAGGCTGGCCCGTCACTAGAACATTTTACTAAGCTCATTATTGCAGTTTGTTTCTTTCTAATAGCCAACAGCCATCTCCAATCCTTTGCAATCCCACTGATTCTTAAATGGACATTGGTTCTATACATAAGAAACTGTGAAGCACCGTGAAATGATGCATCAATGGAATATAGGCATAATGTATCGTTATGCTGTGTAGTATTCTTATTTTTACTATTTTACTTTGTTTTTTTACTGATTTATTTAAAGCAAGCAAAATAAAGTTATGTTTTTTTTGGTAACGGTCATCAATCGATTTTATTTGTAATGAAAATCAATAAAAAAAATGTCATGACTGACTCATCAACACCCAGCTACCCTTGAACCAGCAAAGCTGAAATATTGCATAGAGGTTCCCTATTTAGTGTAGATTTTTTCTCTTTTAATTCAATCCCTAATCTGTACTAATATTATAAAGCTGAAGAGTTTGTTTGTTTGAACGCTAAGATCTGATGATGATGATATGTACCTACCTATAGTAATTCTCACTTTAATAATATATTCTAAGGTAATCTTAACTAATATTATGGAGACGAAAGATAAGATTTTTTGTTTGTTACGACGATTCAACTCAAAAATTACTCGGACGACTTTGAAAATTCTTTCTTTCTTCACATTAGAAAACTAATTGAAAAAATATTACTATGTTGGATAGTCGATCTATCGAGGAAGGTTGTAAGCTATATATTATTGTGACGTAGACGAAGTGGCGTGGGTCAGCTAGTAGAGTTATAAAAAGGAATAAATGATAGCGTAACGGCCTGGCCACGGGGATCGGCAGTGCGAACGGCGATGCGGCGGGCGAGGCAACCGTTCGCGCGGCATCATTTGCTGGCCACGGGCAGTCGAGTAAAGTTGCCACACTATGTCTCTGCCTACTTTCCTAGCTACTTTCCATGCCACTTGTCCAATGTGTGGCGGCCGCATTAGATGCCTCGCCGATCGCACCGCGCGAATTTTCACTATGGCAAATGTCCCGTGGCCAGACCGTAATTAATTAACAATAACATTTTCCAAAAAAAAAATTATAGAATAAAATACATTTATTTTCAGGTAAAAAACACAAATACACAAATACCGTAACCTAAAATACATAATAATAACAACAAACTAATAAGCACCACCATGTCGGTCATCCCGGAAAGTTTTGAGTATGTCACGCATATCCCGCATTACTTCCAGGGGGCCAATTCTCGATTTTCGCCATTTATCTCAAGTTCGAGATCGTAAGTCTATCTCTATGTCTATTAAAAATATCTCTATCTCTACCAAAAAATTTCGAATTGAGCAGAATTCCGTATTCTCAGTCAAAATAGAAATAAATGTCACGAAAATGTCGAGTCGAGTGAAGATAATGTTACCATTATGAAGAATCGCACGTTCTGTTTAAGGTAGCAATGAGTTAATGAATGATTTTGTTTTAAAACGCTGACTAAACCTAATTATTTAAGTATAAAACGAAACGTTTAGTGTGTTTCAAGATTTTCGTATGCTCTTCGTGAAATAAAGAAAACAAATTGACAGTTGACCGTCTGTCAGTGTCAGAATTTGCGCCTTTTTGCGGTTCCTTCAAAACTTTTGTTATGTTTACACGTACTGTTTTTACATCATTATTGGGTGCTGTTTTACATTTTAAAAGTTTTATTTTAACATGGAGGGGAAAAAATACCCCAGTTCACTACAAAAACATTTACTGATTCAACACGTTGAAGCAGACCCGGAATTGAGGGGAGGTAAATTCTCCTCCAGTTTTTCTAGAAAGGAAGCAGAGAGAAGATGGCAAGCCATCGTTCAACAATTGAATGCTGTGGCCGGAGCCAACAATCTTAGGATGGTTGGCGCAAAGTAAGTACAATGGTTCCCGATGCACTTATCTACCTTTCTGTGACTCAACCGTTTTTATACTTCATCGTTAGTTGTTTTTATTACTTACAATCACCGCAATGTTTTCCAATTCTCTACTTCTCAGTCATTTAGGTATTTATCTTTGTATATGATTTCATTCTCAAAGGATGTATGTTCGTACTAACATAATAATTTGGCCAGTTGCTCGCCACTTTCCAACAACTCCGAGATAAAAATGCTAATAAACTCGTCTATCTTTCAGTGGTTTCAAGTCCAATCGTGGGTACACAAATAACAGAGTCTGTTATTTGCGCCAAGGTCGTCGTTTCAAGAAAACACAATGCACAAATCAAAGAGAATCAAAATCGAATCGAATCGAATCGAATTTCCAGTAAGTATGAGATGCCAAGCCGTATTTTATTTAAAAATTAAAGAAAAGGAAACACAGTGTACAGAATTCACTCAGAAATGACGTATCTCTACAATCGACATGACATCTCTACTGCTCAGAAGCACTCGACATGAACTCTAACGTTAGCTTTCGACAAATGTCGAATTCGACATCCCCAGAATAGCAACTTTTAAAATTTGTCGAAAAAATGACGTCATTAGAAATTTTTGTCGAGTTCGACACCATCTCTAAAATCGAGAATTGGCCCCCTGAACTCCCTCCAATGCGGTTGCGTGTCGCTCCTCTGCAGCAACACGTCGGCTTTCTATATCAAACGCCCAGCGAGGCGCTCTTTGTCCTGCAGGAACTGTAATCGATATAATGTTACATTTACTTCAGTTTTAGACAAAACCTGCTGCAAGCTATTTTATTTATAACACTGCATACTAACAATGCCTTTGTGACCTCGACCTTCGGGGTGGGGTAGTCGAGGGCAGAGCTTGTCCTAAAAATAATAAATGTTTTTAATTATTAAGTACGAGTATATCACAAATCTCAATTTAGCTTTCACTTCCTATCCTACTTTTCCCATAAGACAAATGGCCGTTTGCAGTTACGTGTTTATCAAAAGCCAGCGCAAAGTTTAGACCAACGATTAAATAGAGCAATAGCTATTGCCAGCGGCTTCACCCGCTACAACTCGAAAATTATCCCACGGAAAGATAAAATCGGGATAAAAACGTGTTATGTGTAAACGTGTGTGATGTGTTAGGTTATAAACTATCTGTGTACCAAATTTTATCCAAATCCGTTAAGTAGTTTTTGCGTGAAGAAGTAACAAATATACCTACACACTCTCAAACTTTCGTCATTATAATATTAGTGTGAAGTGTGATTAGTGTCCTGTGTGCTATTTGCGGGAAACCTGTGACTGACCCGCGATATCAGCAGCAGGCAGAGCAGGCTGTGTTTCAGCGGAAGGAGGCGGCGGAGGTGCTGTAACATCCTGCGATTCGGGTTGCAGTTCATTTTTCGGGCTATCAAGCACTTCGTCAAGCCATTCCACTTCCATTTTCGAGTCTGAAATGGCTGTCGAGGTGCTTGCACTGGGAGCTGCAATCCTTGAATCTGCTGTTGGTATCTGTAAAACATTTTTTTAAATCAATCGCATCACCAAATTTTTTTTAGGAGCTCGTGGCTTAATTATCATTGCCACTTGGGTCGATCTTTAGGTAAAGCTGCGCTTACCTAGGTTGGTCTGTGGATAGGTGTCCGGCCATTGCATACCGAGTTTCATCCGTGCCTCGGAAAGCACGTGAAGCCGTTGGTCCCGGCTGCTATATATAGATCTTTGGCAGTCGTAGTCAGTGACTTGAAAGTCTGACAATCAGTTTTACTAAAAGGTAACGTATTACCTAACTAGTATTAACTGGATTGTGGAGGTCAGACAGTCGCTAAATGTAAAATACTGGTACTCAGCTGCGTCCGGTTAGACTGAAGCCGACCCCAACCTAGTTGTGAAAAGGCTAGTTAGATGATGATGCATCATCAAGATTTTATATAAAATACATTTAAAACGAATTACAAGTCAATTATGTAAAAATAAAGGTAATTAAAAATTTATAATGTTGAAACTAACATCGATTGGCAGGCGCACTCCATGCAGTCCTTCCACCGCCACTGGACCTATCAGCGCTAGCACCCTCTTCTCAATCTCATTCAGAGGAATTAGTTTATTAGGCCCTCCACCAGTTGCCGACGCATTCCTCCTACTGTCTGCAGCTTTGCCTCATCCGATCGATATGACAGCTTTTACGCTGGTTGTAACATTAGGTCTTGCGGTGCCCTTCTCTTAAGCCTTGTGAAGGTGGTTGGGTTCAACATCAGATTCATTGCCAAATGATTTGGATGGACTTTCAGTCTGGTGGCATAAATATGTGGTAATATTTGTATTAATTTCCTCCTTCACAGTTTTTATCATTAAGTCTTTGTGGATGATGTCGTTTGTGACATACCAGGGAGCATTTACTATCTGTCGTAGCGTTTTAGATTGGAACCTTTGTAGAATTTCAATGTTTGATTTTGCTGCAGTTCCCCAAAGCTGGATACCATAGGTCCAGATGGGCTTAATAACGCATTTATAGAGTAAGAGTTTGCTTTCAAGAGACATTTGGGACTTCTTGTTAAGCATCCAGTGGAAGCTACGGAGTATTTGCCCTAGGGCTTTGCGTTTGGTGAATATGTGGTGTCTCCACGTAAGGCGCCTGTCAAGGTGAATTCCAAGGTATCGAGTAACTTCTGCTTGGGGTACTTCTATATCGTTCAAGGTTACAGGTGGGCATGTTTCCTTGCGTGTGGTGAAAGTCACTTGAACGGACTTGGTTTCGTTTGCTTTTATTTTCCAATCTTTAAGCCATTCAGAGATCAGTTTTAGACTGTTTTGCAGTTTTGCAGAGGCCTCCGTCGGGCAGATATCCGTAGCCAGTACGGCCGTATCATCGGCAAAAGTGCCTGTTAGGACATTTCTGTCCAGCGACAGGTCGGCGGTAAATATCAGGTACAAGATGGGACCCAGAACACTGCCCTGAGGTACACCAGCTAGAATTGCACGTAGACTTGTGACCTCATTTCCCTGCTTTACTAGGAAGAATCTTTTGCTGAGGTAGGCACGCAAAAACAAGTAAAAATTGGTTGGTAGAGACGTTTTCATTTTGGTCAGCAGACCCTGGTGCCACACACGATCAAAAGCCTGCGAAATGTCCAAGAAGACAGCAGAACAGTACTCCTTTTTTTCAAATGAGGTGTTGATTTTTTCCACCAGTCTGTGCACCTGTTCTATAGTACCGTGGCCCTTCCTGAATCCAAATTGGTGTTCAGGAATAAGGTTTCTTTCCACCAGGATGAGGATGAGTCGCTTAAGAAATAGTGTTTCCAATAATTTCGAAGTGATGGGTAACAGGCTGATAGGACGATATGATTTGACGTCATTTTCAGACTTGCCAGGCTTCAAAATCATGATGATCTGTGCAACCTTCCACTGTTTTGGGACATAAATTCGTTGCAGTATAGCATTAAAAAGGTAAGTGAGAAATGTTATAGCGACTTTCGGTAGCTGCTTAAGAACGGTCGAAGTTATTAGGTCGTAACCAGGAGCTTTGTGGTTTTTCAATTTATTGATGGCATGTTTGACTTCAGTGTATGAACATTTTTTCAGCGGTGGGTCTAGTTGGTGGACTGATGACAGTGTAGCATTGACGGAGTCTAGTTTACTTGAACCTTCATCGGGATGGGGAATAAAGACACTTTCAAGGTGGTTAGCAAAAACTTTAGCCTTTTCGGCATCACTGCTGGCCCATGTACCATCAAGTCTTCTGATTGGAGGTTGGTGCAATTGAGGTCTTTTAAGCTTTTGTGTGGCTTTCCATAGAGAGTAGTTCGAACTTGCAGTTGCATCTAGTTTTTCCAAGTGTCTCTGCACTCCTGCATTTCTCATTTCTTCCAGTCTGCTTTAGCTTTTTAATGTGTGCATTCAGTTTTTTCTTAATGCTGGGATACCTATTAACTTGCCAGCTTCTTCTTAGTTCTCGTTTTTCAGCGAGGAGTTCTCTGACCGAAGTCGGGCAATCAGTACCGCTTTTACCATTTCTGTTTATTGGGGTAGCTTCCCATGCACTTTGCTGAACAATATTATTAAAGTGTTCCACACCTTCTTCAATGTCCTGGTCACTTGAAAACGGTAAATTTAAATTGATTTTTTCAGCCACCAGGCGTTTGAACTTATCCCAGTCTGTTTTATGGTTGCATAGATGGCATGGTGGAGAGGTCTGCGTAATATTTGAGTTCAGGTGCAAGAACACTGGGGAGTGGTCAAACGATAGTTCCAGGCTAGTTTTACATTCAAGGTTGTGAATGTTTACACTTTTTGTGATGAAGAGATCTATCAAGTCAGGTGTCTTATTTCTGTCTGTAGGCCAGTAGGTTGGCTCACCAGAAGAAACTGGTTTGAGGTTAAGAGAGTCTACTGCCAGGTACATTTGGCGTCCTTTAGTAGATGTAGTTCGGGAACCCCAGAAGGTATGTTTGGCATTATAGTCTCCGCCTGCGATAAACTTAGCTCCAAGAGTGGAAAATAGTTTGACATAGTCTTCCTTGTTGGGTTTGTGTTTGGGGGGGCTGTAGATGGCAGAAACTCCAAGAGGGCTTTGGTGGTCTTCAATCACGAGAATTGTCGCTTGAAACATAGCTGTGCAGATTGGCTGCATTTCATAGTGCTTGATGTTTGCCCTGATCAACACAGCGCTACCACCATGTGCGGTTCCATCTGGGTGCATTGTTTGGTAAAACTTGTAGTTAGTAATGTTAAAGTGATTCTTCGTTGTAAAGTGAGTTTCAGAAATGAGCAATATATCAACGTTATGTAAGTCAAGAAAAGCTTTCACCTCTAGGGTGTGTTGTGACAGCCCATTGGCATTCCATAGTACAATTGTTAATTGTTTGAATGTTGTTGATTGGACATCATCTGAAGTAATAGGTTTGTCATAGCACTTAGTTGGTTCTAAGATATGCCGGTTTCCTCACGATGTTTTCCTTCACCGTTTTGAGAGCAGTGGTGATGAAATAAATTACACAAAGTAATGCGCCTGCCCGGGTTCGAACCCACGACCATCTGTTCGTAAGTCGGGGCCGCAACCACTGGGCCACCACTGCTCTCGATGTTATTATTATTTACTAAAATAATATTTTTTGTGTTTTAGGTAAGCCAAGGGAGTAAAGGCCGTTTGATCAGTTAACTGAAGAAAAACTGGAAATAGCAAAAATTCAAAGAAAACTTATAACCGAAGAGCACAGAAACTTATACCAAGAAAAATTATAGAAAAAGAGTTGGAGCACAAAGACATAATACAAGAATTAGAAAAACAACAACTTCTTCTCAAAATTAAATTATTAAAAAAAACAGTTAGAGGAAAAATGAAGACATTGTTTCTTTTTGCTCTGCAGGCGTAAGCACTGGCGCCATCCTCGTTACTCTAATAGTTTGAGTGCTCAGTTCGAACCATACCACTCTACTTCCTGATATCTCTCTTTATTGCCTCATACTTATGTTGCGAAATATTAAACCAGATACAGATCCTTCCATACTTTTTCTTGCCAAGTGTTTTAAATGTTTTTTTGCCTCTACAAGAGACAGTAGAGTTATAAGTATTTTATTTAGTTATAGTTTTATTTTGTAAATAAAAATTAAAGACATGTGTTCTATATAAAATCTTATTTATATTTTAAATGACCTATGCTTATTGATTAAAATAGGTACCTAATAGTCTATAAATATATAACAGAGACGTAAAATACAAAAAAATTATAGCAGAGACGTTAAATAACTTATTACTGATTTCCTTACAGTATTTTGACTACTATCTCTGACTAAACTACCACTAACTAAAGTTTCATCATTATCATCTGGAATGTCATAAGCATAAGTGTCATCTCTCATGTCTATCGCTATATAATGGAGCACTGCACATGCAACAATAATTGCTTGTACTTTTGAATGTTGTAAAGTGTTTTTTTTGACAATACAGGAAATCTACTCTTCCAGACGCCATAAGATCTTTCTACCACATTTCTAGTTCTAATTTGAGACTCATTGTATAAATGCTCACCAGGTGTCTGTGGATTGTAAAGGGGTGTTAATACATAATTAGTATTTTCGTACCTTTTATCACCAAGAATTAAATTATTTCCAAATTCTCTGTCAACCAATCATTGCTTTATTCGTGAATTATTTAAAATAGTTTGGTCATGGCATGATCCTGGCCATCTAGCAACTATGTCCATGATTTTTAATTTAGAGTCTGCTACTGTTTGGACATTTATTGAAAAGTTTCCTTTCCGGTCTCTGTACCATTCAGCAGTATCACCCCCTGAAAAAAATAATCATCATAATATATTATTATAAAATAAACAATTAATGTTAATTTGCATAAAAAATAGTGATTTCTTCACTCTTTTAGGGTATTACGAGGTAAGTATACATGTAGTTTTACACATTGGAGTTCAGAAATAAATATTTTTCGTGAAGGTAAGTACCTACTTACCAGGTGATTTAATGTTAACATGAGTACAATCTATGACTCCGACAACCCTGGGAAATCTTGCAATGTCATAAAATCCTTGCGTTATATTTTCTATATTTGAAGGGAATTTCACAAAATTTGGTCTTAATTTAGCTATTGCTTCAGAAACTTTGTGAATGATTCTGCAGGCTGAGGCCTTTCTTACTCCACTGAAGGCACCGCATACAGTTAAAAAGGTCCCAGTTGCATAGTATCTCAGAGTTATAAGAAGTCGCTGCATTGGTGGAACTGCAAAGTTACTAAAAACAAATAGCCTACGTTAATTAAGTACCTAGTTATTAAATTTAAGATAAAGAAACCGCCACGGTAATGATAAATAAAAGGTACTTAATTATTAATGTTATATCTACAGGTATTTGATTTTTACTTACTAGTCCGTTGTAGTTTTTATATCACTTTCTATTAACGATTGAATGTAAATAACAGCCCGTTTGGTAAGTCGAAATCGATTCCTAAAATCTTGATCGTCAAGTGATTCAAAATAATTAGGTCTAGGATTAATTACTCGATTCCTACGAGGTCGCGTAATACGTTCGAAATATTCATTGAATTCGTCTTCTAAAAATTCAAATAACTCCATGTTAGAATATTTGTGACACTCGTAAGTGCAATCGACGCAAAGCACGCAATAATGTTTTAGAACCGTTCCCGCCTCTTGAAATTTTTTTTATCTTGCAGATAACGTCCCTAACAGCCACTTGATTCGGCTGATAACTTAACTAATACTTTATCTGCTAGATATTCTATCCGAGACCTGTGAAACCAAAAGTTGTAGTTTATCCGGCAGATAAGTTCCTAATAGGCTATCAGGGACTTTATCAGTAAGTGGTGAAACTGGCCCTAAATTCATAAGATTTGCTTTACCGAATGTTAAAAGTAGTGATTGTGATATACTATTAAATAACGAGAAACTAGAATTCGTAGATGAAACGGTTTTCTTGGGGATTACGCTTGATTCACGGCTATAATGGGGTGCTCATTTAACATTTCTTGCAGGGCGGCTAAGTTCAGCAGCATATGCCATTAGAAAAATCCGTCGGTTTACTGATGTAGATACCGCAAGGCTGGTCTATTTCAGTTACTTTCATAGCATTACGTCTTATGGCATTTTGTTATGGGGACGAGATGCAGACATTGAATCTATTTTTATTTTATTCTGCAAAAACGAGCCATCAGAGCAATGTATGGTCTTCGTAGGCGCGATTCTGAGTGAACTATTTAAGAACATTAACATTATAACGGTGCATTGTCAGTACATCTACGAAAACATAATGATGTACGTGAGAAAAAATCTTTTTACCCGACTGCGGCGAAGCCCAAAAGGAGGGTTATGTGTTTGGCGTGTATGTATGTATGTATGTCCGTTTCTTTGTTCCCTCATAACTCCTAAACGGATGAAGGGATTTGAATAAAATATACGTCGTTAGATTCGTCTTGATGGCGCGAGTGTCACTGGCTACATTAAAATTAAAAAAGAAAAGAAATTAGTGGATTTTGGGGGCCATATCGTCGCTCGCATGACTAACTGTCATATCTCCGTACTGTCAATTGTTCAGGAAAAGCGTTTTGCGGTTACGAAATTTACGATGAAAACACACACACACACACACAACACCCACACACACGACGACACAGACACGACGGCGGCATTTACGACGTTTTTTCGTTTCTTTACGAATAAATGTAATTAAATATTCAGAATTGCCGATAGATTATAATTTTATCTTAGCTAGAAAAGTCGTAACCGCAAAATTGGCGTATTTTGGGGGCCATATAGCGTATCTCAAAAAATAAAAAAAAACCATTACCATCGAGTAGGGTATTAAATTGAAGGGTTTTAAAAGGAGATTACAAAAAATATAAGACACTTATATGTTTAAAAATACACACATCAAAAGTGTCTAGGGATCAAGCATTTTTATGCGGATTTCTTGAGATTGAGATGTGGCTTTGTAATAAATTTATGATTTTATAAATTTATATGGATCCTTTTTGGTGCATTTCATAATTTGAATCAGGAACTGTGAATCAAATTCGAGTAAAAGATGAAAATCAGCTGTCAATATTTTCCCTATAAAAACATACAACGCATTGAAGACATTATTAGTGCTACTGTTTCCCTACTACTGATTAAAACCAACGTTATTATGGAGCGGCGACGTCATTTAAGCAGGGAAGAAATGCTCAGAGCCGTGGGAATGATAGAAGCTGGTTCCCGGCAACGTACTGTGGCTTTAGCTCTGAATACAAGTCAGAGTGTTATCAGTCGACTTTGGACACGTTACCGAAGCACTGGTACCGTGGCTGAGCGCCATGGAGGACGGTATCGCTGCACCACACGGAGACAAGACCGATACATTCAAATCTTAACTCGAAGAGCTCCAACAATAACCGCCATGATGTTAGCCGTGAGGCTTCATCACTCTTCAGGGAACTTAATTAGCGACCAAACAGTCAGAAACCGCTTGCATGAAGTGAACCTTCATTCCCGAAGACCGCTACGGGTACCACCTAAAGCAATGCACAATCGTAGGATTCGATATCAATGGGCTCTTGAACACAGAAATTGGGCAGAAGAACAATGGCGTTTCGTGTGCTTTTCTGATGAGTCTCGTTTTGGTATGAGACCGGATACAAGACGTATACGACACTGGAGAACCCCTGGACGCCAACAGCGATTAAAATCCTGCCAGGAAGTCCATCCTTATAGTGGTGGAACCATCATGGTATGGGCGGGTATTTGGATCGGCGGAAGAACTGAGTTGATTTGGATCAGAGGCAACCTCAACGCTCAAATTTATGCTGAGACGATTGTATCAGACGTCATCGTTCCTCTACAAGTGCAAATCGGTCCCTTATTTCAGTTAATGCATGATAATGCACGACCGCACACCGCAAGAGTTGTAAGACAGACTCTCGCCGCAGCTAACATCAATGTCCTGCCCTGGCCTGCTCAGTCGCCAGACTTGAACCCGATTGAGCATGCATGGGATATGCTACAGAGAAGAGCTCTGCCGAATATGGAGGGTATCCAGTCGCAAGAAGACCTTTTTTTGTTGTTGCAACGAACATGGGCGGCCATTCCACAGCGTGATTTGGATGAACTCATTTTGAGTATGCCAAACCGATGTTCTTGTGTTGTTAGTGTTCGCGGTAGAAACACGGATTATTAATTGTTTAAGTTACCCAATAAAATTTTAAAGAAAACTGTTATTTAAGTCTTTTTTTCGAACTTTAATGTTAGTGGTTCAAATGTCAAAAATCCCTTTATTAGGAAAATGGCAAATTTCTTTATTAATGCAAAGGTGACTTGGTTTATCGTTACTGTGACAAACGAAAACACTTTATTTGATGAATCCTTAAAGAAAATTTTAATTAATATCAATCAGGAGAAAAGTTATTGCAAAAATATATGTTGATCCCTAGACACTTTTGATGTGTGTAAATTCAAAGTCACAAATCATATAAACAAATACAAAAGTTAAATCATCAGCGAAGATTTTTACGCGACCACGAAAGAACCGACACAAAAGAACTAATAACCCTCCTTTTGGGCTTCGCCGCAGTCGGGTAAACAGTTGGAAATAAAAAAAAGTAGTTAAAAACTAAAAAACCCGACTGAAAAAACTCAAAAGTACAAAACAAGCACATTTTAAATTAAACAAAACTTGGAAGCAGGCGGGGTTCATTTGAATATTAAATTATGAAATGAAAATAGTATGGACCCCTAGTTTTTAACTACTTTTTTTTATTAGTAAAAGAGGTGACAGACACAATTATATTATTTATTTATGTACACACAAAATACAAAAAAGAAAAATATATAAAAAATAGAAGAGCACAAAGGTACCTACTGCTTATTTCTAAAGAAATTTCTTCCAGCAGACCAGAGAGGAGAGTTGGATTAGAAATATAAACACAGTGTGAAGAAAAGACAAACAGAAACTAGAATTAAGAGAGAAAAAAAAATGTATCGATATAAAATAAACATACATACAAATATATACACATATAAAAGAGAACACTTATAATATGAATATAAAATCTCGGAAGCTTCAGACAAGCTTTAGAAGCAACTAAATGAATCATATGACAGCTACATTTTATGCACGCAATATGTGGGATTTTTTCTTTTAAGTGGCTGAAAACAGAATTATATTGCCCAACCATACTGTTCGTAGAATCTGAAGCAAAGCCAACGAAGTTTTTTAAGGGAACCTGTTTGTTTCCAAGCCAATTCAATAATGCATTTGTTAGGTCTTCAGCTTTACCAGAAGTCACTTCATATATCGCGAGGAATTTAGTACAAACTAAAAATTCATCCTCGTCAAAAAATATCACTGCTAGCGCACATTGCTTTTTGACGCTTATGTCTGTAGCAGGGTCGTCAAACTTCAAACTAAAAACTTATCAGAACTTCGATCATTATACTAAAAAATTGTAGAGTACCAAATGTTACTTCGAAATCTTCAAAGAGAAGTATTTTTTCATTTAGTAGTATTATATTGCGAGAGTTTCGATCTTATAGTTAAAGAGGTCGCTACTATAGCATTATACAGACATATTTAAAATGATTATTGTTGTAGCAGACGTTTAGCAATTGACGGACACTATAATTTAGACGGATTATTTTCGTACGATCATTACTCGGTTATTTTTTACTACCATAATAGTAGTTTAGTAGGCGAGTGTGAGTACTTACTTTACTTTAAAGATTAAAATCAATAAAATCCTTTTATTTGTCATTAGTGGTACCTATTATGTTATAGTTTGATGGTGTTTTTTTTTTTAATCAGTTTTATTCCGTATTTCAGTATTATTACAACATAATTCTAAACGAAACTAGTAGAATTCTCGAATTACGCCAACTGGCAACATTAACTTTCACATGTCATGTGACATGTCATGCAGTGCAGTTATGTCAAATGCATATTGCAGAAAAATTTCGGTTCTCGTTTGGTGCGGTTCGTTATTTTTCTGTATTTTGTACTGGTCCTATTCCAAGACATATCCTTGTGTTGTTTTCGTGCTGTTTGTTGAGTCGAGCCCCTGTTCCTCCAAACTAGTATCGAATCTTCACCGTGATTGCTTGTTTAGTGACCGAATTTGAGATATTGACTCCTGTGAATTGTGTTGACTTGTTGAGATAGTGACTCCAGTGCATTGTGTATTTGTTGACGGCAGTACAAGTGCATAATCATGTCTTCCGAGAAGAAGTGCTGTGTCCCTGGGTGTTCTGGGAATTCTGGTATGTACTAAGATCAGCCAATTAATGACTTTATATTCTTTTTTAAAGTTGGAAGTGAGATTATAATGCGCAAAGGTCAAGACCGTTCATTGTGGAACTATAGGGGAAGCCTACATGTATCAAAAATGTAAAGGAAACATCATTTTCATGAAGTTTTAAATTATATGCCTTGAATTTTTCAGATTCCCACACTGCTCTGCATCTTTTTCCGAACCCTGCAAAGGATATGGATCGCTACATGTCATGGGTCTTTAATATTGGTGGGGACATCTTGAAATACAGTAATGAGTACATTTACAAAAATCGGCGAGTTTGTCATGCTCATTTTGAACTCAAATATTGTTGCCGCTATAATCGAATCAGCAATATTGCTGTGCCAACATTAAATCATCATCATTAAACAAAGTTCACAGTTACTGGACTGATGTTGATAAATAAAATTTGCATAGGAAGTTCAGTGATGTAGATCTGAAGGCCAATTCCCATAATTAAAAACATTGGAAATTTTGTTGCAATTAGTTGTATTTTTGACAGACTGATTATAAATTTAACTGAATATTTATTTACAGGCCTATCAACACTCAAGTTCACAACTACCTCAATAGAAAGAAGGCCTTTGAAATCAATTGAAAATGCGTCTAACATTTTGCCGTCTACTTATAAAGGTAATATTATTAAATATCGAATAATTATGTAATAATTATTAGGGGCCGTTTCCAAAAACCTTAACATTGCCTCAGTTAGAGGGGCCTATGATATTGCTGAGATAATGTTAAAGTGGGTAGCCTAGCCTACATATATTTGATGCAATATGTGAAAACTCAACATAAAAGTGTTGCCATTGTGGCAGATTTTCGAGGAACACAATACATGAAGAAGGTCAAAGACCTTGTACTAATGTGCACTGTATCCAACAAGCATACATTAAAAAAAAAATATTTATGACAACACTGGCTTTTGGTAAAGGCATAGAATAGGACAATAGTTTCTTAACAAAATAACAAATGAGCTTGAAATTAATATGCGTAAGATAAGCCATGTATCCCATGGGATTTCCCTTCGCAAACATCTCAGGAACCCTGCATGTCTAAATATTCTTGACCCATTTAAATAAACCCTGTAAGGATGAATTCTTGAAATCTGTAATCCGAATTACACCTGTAAAATGTGGTTTTCCAGCTTATACTCAATGTAAATTCTTCAACTTTCAGTATGTACTGATCTCCAAAATACAGATCAAGAAATAATTATTTCAGCACCACCCGTTCCGATGGAGAAAGAAAACATTGGTAAGATTTTTTTCGTAAGCCTATTCTTATTAAGATTTTAATATGAATAGAGGCTAGTAAAAGTATTGCTGTTGCTGCAATGCACATCAGTGTCAGTGACAGCCTAGAGATTTATGCAACCCTTAAATTGAGTGACATTTCAGAATTCAGTTCGGTTATTACCATTAGAACCTTAATCAACAGTTACAGTCAAAATTAGTAAAAGTTATTTTTTTTATAATTATCGTGTCATTGTCATATACACTTGTATAGCTTGCACTTATTGGAAGCCGACCCCAGCATAGTTGGGAAAAGGCTATGCAGATAATATCATAATTATACATTTGTTAAAATATTGCTATTTTGAAATGTCTGTGATGTCACTTAACTAAATTATTTGTGCAGATAATATAAAAATCCTTTTAATTTCAGCATGTCAACTACTTGGCCCTGAACAAAATATTATTTCTATTCCTGCTCCAACAATAGAAAGAAAAAAGGGGAGAGAATCTAGTTCCACAGAGGAGAAAAGAAGTTCTGAAGTGTGTCAGGATACTGCTCAAATCATGCAGAAAAGTAAGTTATAGATTATTATGTTTTACTTACTTTTATGGACTATGGTGATTACATTGTGTGCAACTTCAAAGTGTAAAGTACACTACAAAGTAGGCAAGAGCGGGTCCAGGAGGCAAAAATAATCAACATTAAAAAGAAACAAACACAACACAACACAACATTAAAAAAACAAACTAACTTGAATAAAATTTAATCAAAATTGGTGGGTCAGTTTTTTTTTGCTTGTTACCTCGTAATTCCGTTATTTGTAAAACAATTTGAAAAAGTATTTTTTGTACCGAATGCAAACCGCGCCCGCGCTCTCCAACCGCGTTTCACACACGTTATTTTGTTCATATACTTTATAACTGATATTTGATTTGCCTATATGTGTATACTGTGATGGAAATTCTATAACCGTCTGGGGGGTGGCACGTGCCCCCGGACCCGCTCTTGAATCTAGGGATTGTCGCCACTGCTATGACAGGGATGTGCAAAATTGAATTTTGCAATTTACACACATACAATCAACGGAATACAGTAAAATGTTTGGCGCCGGTACTTTTAATGCACACCTGAAACCATTGTGAAAACTGTACAACTGAGGTTCTACGATGGGCGCAATAAATGATACTAATTACATTTGTGCATTAGCAGCACCAACATTGTCCACTATGTTGTGTCCAATGGCTTTAAATAGATTGATGACATCAGAGATAAAACTATTTAAATAATTTTCAGCAGGCCAAGCCTTGAGAAAGACGACTGTTTTAAGAGCAAAGATGAAGAGAACAGAACATGAACTGTATAAGAAATTAATTGATGTAATGATGAAACTATCAAAATGCAAAACCAAATCTAAAAAGCAAGCAGTAGAATTGAAGAGCGCCAAGAAGCTTTTTACCAATATTAAATTTATACAAGCATTAGAAAATATGCCAAGTACAGGAAGGTTACTAACATTAATGCAGTTCAGGGAGAATAAGAAGAAAGAGAAAGGGCGAAGATTTTCAGAAAAAGAAAAAATTGTCTCTTTATCCATATTTAAACAAAGCCCAAAGGCATACAGATTTCTGAGGAAAATATTTATACTACCTTCTCCACAAACTTTGGGGACCCTTTTGAACCAAGCAAATATTGGTCCAGGTATAAACAAAAACGTGTTTGCCCAATTAAAAGCAAGAACAGATAAAATAACAACCAAAGACCGATTATGTGTATTGCTATTTGGGTACTTCTACGAGTTCGTGCAAATTCGCTATTTGTAGTCATAAAAAAAATAAAAATCATTTTGAGTGTGTGCTTTCTATCAGAACGAAATAGTATAATATTAAACTATAGCCATACGGTAACGTGATTTGCTATTTCCAATGGGTTTAATAAATATTTTACAAAAATATGCTAAAAATCATCTACCTTCAGTGTCCCATCGTGAGTATTGCCGAATAGGTGTTTCAATTCTAATGCTGCGTTGCTACAATCAATCACTAAGTGAATAAATATTATTACATACATTACAAAGAATCTGTAGAATGTTTTTTACAAACTTAAAACTATATAATTAATTTGAAAAGAAAGAAACAAACTTTTGTCACGCAAAATTGATCATTACCAGCGGCAAAATTTGTAAGTACAAAATATCAGTATATTTTACTCTGTGGTTTTACTCCCCTCGCCCCGCATTTCGCTCGCCAGCCAGTTGAGCCACAGGCACGGGAGAGGAAGGCTGCGCGTCTGGGTTGGAGAATTATCGAACATTGAATACTCGAAATTTTACTTTGTCACGAAATATTTGTGTTTACCATCGCCTAAATTGTGGGGTAAGTAATAAGATTTTATTTATGTTTGATCTTTAAAAAGGAAGCTCACTAGGATTATTAATGTTCTTGTTGGTTTGATAATTGTCATATTTACGGATATAGGGTTACAGTCTAAAATGTCCTAAAATGTCATTACCTTCAGCATCATCACCTTCTTTTACCTTCAGCTTTGAAACTGAAGGTAATGATCCTAAACAGAAGGTAGTGATGAAATTATTAAAGAAAAAAAACTTTAAATCTTATTTTTATATTTTAAAGCTCTGAGTAGGTACTTAAATCGTTTCAATTACTCGGTACGTTAATGTAGTATATAGGTATAGTATAGTGTTATTTTTAACACGTTCTATACTGTCTTGGGTTGGATTTTTCTTAAGAACACCTGGTGTTATCAAATTTAAGGATATTATCGTGTACTTTTTTTTGTTATACACATACTTTATAACTTCTATAGAAAATATATATACAGTGTGATTCTTTATAATGTGCACATATCGAAATGGGGGAATCTATGCTTAATTTTATCGACGGAAAAATTATTAAAAAAAATCTAAATATTTTTTAATATTTTATATGGAATTTTTAAAAATTCTGTCTGCTACTGTGACCCCAGTGTAAACAAAACGGTGTAACTTTTAAACTAAATTATCTATCGCGATGAAACAAACTCCATAATGATTGGAAGCAATTAGGCGTCCTCGTAAAATGAAAATTGTGGAAAAAAACTACCCTCAATTAAAAATAAACACGTTTTTTGATCAAAAAAACTTTTTTTTTTCATAACTTTTTACATAAAATTGTTTCATCGCGATAGATAATTTAGTTTAAAAGTTACACCGTTTTGTTTACATTGGGGTCACAACAGCGGACAACATTTTTGAAAATTACATAAAAAATATTTAGATTTTTTTAAATATTTTTTCCATCGATAAAATTAAGCATAGATTCCCTCATTTCGATATGTGCACATTATAAAGAATCACACTGTATTTATAAAGGTTCACTGTCACGGCAGAGTGAACATAAAATAAGCTAAGTAGTCTTTAGTTAAATAGATCATTAATTACAGTGTTTTATTTACAGAAACAAGAATCATGGCGAAACCGAAGGCGAAAAAAAAGAAAACTACTTGGTTACGCTTCGTAACTTATAGTTTTTATATTTTTTCTACATCACCTATGGCGATTGAAAGGCATTGGTTTTCGTCTAATTTATTGAATATGTGCCCCATATCGTGATTGGGTGATTTGCTCGCGCCGAGCAGCGCGCGCGCCATGCCGCGCCGCACCGACGCGTTAGTCTCGCTCTAACCATGGGATCGTGTGGATGCGCATGCTATGTGTGACACTAACTAGTCCCATCGCGCCCTAAAACCCCCTGAACTGAACCTATACGAACTGTTATCAACCTACTCCAGACCTATGTTAGTGTGTTGTGTACTGCTGGCCAGCCTAGTGTATCCAGAAAGACCTGTAAGCTGCTCCTCCCGAAAGCGGACACGTGGCCGTCGCCTGCGCGCACGCGTGGAATCGCTGGTCAAGGTATGTGGTACAATTAATGAATTGAACGATCTCCTGTGCCTTTCTTCCCGATTGCGTATTTTTTGCCTTCAACTTCTGGCGACAGAATCAGCAATTATAGCCTAGGTTGCTCTAATAACCTAGGCTCCATCCGCGTGTGATTTTAGCAGAAATTTACAACTTCTGCAGGTTATACGCGCCATTTTGGTCCTTCGAGCCGGATAATTAATTTTGGGCCTTTTTACGGTCTATATTTAAGTCCTAAAAGTCTGATTTTGAGCAAAAAACTTAGGAATTTTCAATATTAATTGCATATCATCACACAACTCTCAACTCTATTGCTTTATGAATAAGGTTCAAACTGCCTTTTTTTTTTTTTTTGGTGGGTGTAAAATCATCGAATAACCCCTCCCGCTCTTGGGCAGAGCGAAAGGGAGTGTCAGACTTCTACTGACTAAAAACCACCCATGTTCCTTCTTCGCCCTCTATGTCGAGGCCGCGATAACCGTTGGACTACCCGCGGCCCCGACAGACAGGTTTAAACTGCCTTGCGTTTGCAATAGGTCAACCGTCAGATCAATTCTTAATTTAAATCTTTAAGTTCACTATTTAAAGCTCCGAAGAATACAGTTAATTGAATATCAACGTTGATTCATATCGCTAAATACGTTTATTTAATAAATCTGTTAGTTTTCGGCGTAATTACATATTTTTTGTTCGGTTGTAAAAATTGTGGGTAGTGGGTATAAATCGTCGTACGTTGACTGTGGAATGTTCCAGGTCTGAACTTTGTTCGCGTACCCACGGTTAAATTTAGTTACGCATTAGAAACTTTTACATACTTATTATGTTGGTACTAATCGAAATTGCTAAATGAATAACATTGATTGTTATTGTATGATACACTTGTATAGGTTCGTTAGGTTTACGCCTGTTATATTCGTATTGCACGAGCAGGTATGCTTTATATAGCGAGACTCAACCGCATATGATTAATTATTGCAATTACCCATATTATCATCGCATCGCTTGTTATTTTGTTTTGTAGGAAGGTGACTTGCTTTCTTGACAGAAACCTTCAGGTAAAATAACAGATGTGTATAAACTTTACGCGTTAATTCTCCTCAATGGAAACAGCCGTATATTTATACATATCACACCCGCACTTCACGTTTGCAAACGTAGTATGTACTTACTAGATAACTTATTTCAAACAGTCATCTACGCGTCTACTCGTGAAGAAATTTACTGTTTCTTACGAAGTTATTTCGTTAAGAATACACTCGCACGAAAATAAGTTTATACTTTTTTCTAAGTTCAACATTTAACTTATTGTTAGTTATGAATCTGTACCTTCATATTACTTGTATTGAGTAAGTTAATCTCATTCAAGTGGAAGTTAGTGCAGACAAGTTTATCGCGTCGCATCCGACATAAATGTTTTTATCGGGTTGTAGGTATATCTGAGCTAATCATAAATATAGTATATAGATGGGTACGTTCATAAGATATTTGGCGTGCTTACTATTTTAATTTATATTAGATTTTGTTACGTGCACTTGGTTAAAGCGTCGGTAGTTTATATTTGTTTTACTTTTCAATTTAATATTGTTAGGGTTTCGCGTGTACGGAAACTTCGTTCCGTACTATATACTTAAGTTATAAAATCTTTCATTGGCTTATCGGTTTGATTAGCCCCTAACCTCACTCACTGGGGTTCCGTAGAAGATAAAGGTTGATTTAATATAATTATTTTTGCGGCATATTTGACTTCTGTTAACAATGAGTGACAAGGTTAAACTTCGATTATTGGAAGGTAAACGTGACGCATATTTTGCGCGGGTTCAAAGGATTTTGGATTCAACTAAATCTTTAACTACCGAAAGATTACGCAAGGCTTTCATCGCTCAGGCAAAACAAATTGATGGATTGCGTAGTGAATTTAATGGACTAATGGACGAGATAAATATGCTCAATTTGACATTGGATCCAACCTGTGAAGTAAGCTATGGCGCATTGCATTCATTTGATGAGTTGGTCGGCGAAATAAGGTTTAGTTTATCTTCATTAACTGAGGCAGGTGATTTCCAGAAACCTAGCCCGTCAGCAAGCCCAAATGCTCACCATATACAGGTTCCTAAAATCGAACTGCCTACCTTTGACGGTGATATTCAGAGCTTTCCGTTCTTTTACGAGACTTTCAAACGTATTATACATACTAACGTAGATTTAACAGATTCTGATCGCATTCATTATCTGTTGAGTTGTTTAAAAGGAAAGGCTAGGAATGTGGCTGAAGGTATTGTACCTTCTGGCGATAATTACTTTATTGTCTGGGAGGCGCTCATCGTCAAGTACTTAGATACTCGCGCGCTCGCTACTAATTATCTAAATCAGCTGTTCTCCTTGAAATCGTTCGGATCGACTCCCGCTAATATTGAAAAGGGTTTCGATAAATTAACTTCTACGGTTGCGGGACTCAAACAATTGAAAATAAATAAGTTAGATGATTTTATATTTATTCATTGGGGTCTTAAGTTAATAGACTCTGATATTGCAAAACATTTTGAAATGTCGCTTCGTAATCAACAAGAGTTAGATTATGATTATTTCGTAAAGTTTGTTCGTGAACAAGTAAAAATCTTGTATCGCACCTCTCCTGCGGCTAGTAAGTCCGCCCCCGCAGGTAGCCCCCGCGCCTCATCTAAAGAATCGCAGGTGTTTGTGGCTACTGAATCTAAATGTTCACTTTGTCATTCCACGCATAAAACCTTGTTTATGTGCAAAGCGTTTCAAAGGTTGAGCGTAGATAATAGATTTAAGTTTATAAAAGACAATAACAGATGTGGTAATTGCCTAAGTAGCAAACATACTGTCTCTAAGTGCCTATCGAAGTCAACATGTAGGAAATGTAACGGTAAGCATCATTCCTTATTGCATTTTGAGCAATCGACGCAAGCCCCTGCGCCGACGCCCGCTAGCGCCCCCGCCTCCGATTCTGCGGCCGACCCAGCTACTTCCGATCGTGTGGCGTTGTGTACGCATTCTTCTGCTCAAGTCCAGGCCACACGTAGTACGAAAGTGCTGGCTACTGCCAAGGTGCTGGTGGCGGGTAGGAAGGGTAAGGCCGTGATGGTTAGATGTCTCTTGGACCCTGGGTCGCAAAAAAATTATATGACATCGCGTTGCTGCCGTATGCTCGGTCTTACTATACATACTGACTCAATAACTACCGTTCGTGGTATTGGTGGCACGTCGCAGCCCGTTCGCGGCTCGGTGAATCTTACGTTCAGCTCACGGTTTTGCTCGCAGCCTAGGTATGAAATAGACGCTTTAGTTTTGGATCAAATAACTTGACAGCTTCCACTGGGTGCTATAGATACGTCCGTATTAAATCATATTGATCCTAAACTACTCGCGGATGACAGCTGGGGTGTGCCAGGTAATATTGACATGTTACTTGGGGTCAAGTTGTTCGCTAAGTTATTGCGACCTGGTCACGTGACCAGCGTACCCGGTTGTCCCGACGCATTGGAGACTGTGCTCGGCTACATACTTCTAGGAGAAGCACCTATTATCGAACCTCCAACTGACACTCTGTCTTTCTTTGCGAGTTCGTTCGATAACTTCGATCTTCGTAAGTTTTGGGAGATTGAAGATGTTACTGCTTCATCCATTGGGAGTGTGGATGATAAACAATGTGAAGAGTTTTATTGTGACACAATTACCCGCGCTCCAAATGGCAAGTATGTTGCAGCTTTACCACTGAAAACAGACGCGTCAGCATTAGGAAATTCTTATAATATGGCTCGCAAGAGGTTCTATAGTCTTGAACGTAAACTTAAATCACTTCCTAACGTCAAACTTCTGTATGATGACGTCATACGGGATTATCTAAAAAACAATTATATTTCTTGGGTGCAGAATATCGTACCTGAATGTATGTTGCCCAAACGAAATTGTAAGGAGCGAGAAATGGAATACTATATTCCTCACCATGCTGTCATTCGAGAGGATAAGGTGACCACCAAGTTGCGTGTGGTCCTAGACGCCAGTGCATGTACAGATAACGGCACCTCGCTCAATGATATCCTGTACGCAGGTCCAGCCCTTCAGGCTGACCTTTTCAACATTTTGTTAAATTTTAGGCTTTTTAGTGTCGCTGTTTCCGCAGATGTCAAATCTATGTACCTACGTATAGGTATACGTGCACAAGATCGTTCACTACAACGTATCTTATATCGGTTTAATGAGGAAGAGGAACTTCAAATTTATCAGTTTTCAGTGCTTCCCTTTGGTTTAAAGTGTAGTCCTTTTATAGCTATTCGCACTATCCAACAGTTATGTCAGGATGAAGGAACACAGTTGCCTCTCGCCAGGGACATTTTGCAGCGAGATGTTTATATGGATGACATAGTTAGTTCTATACCTAGCAGTGCGCTAGCTATAGACTCGGCTCGTGAACTTATAAAAATATTCTCTCTCGGCGATTTTCAATTGACGAAGTGGTCTAGCAACAGTGTCGATGTTCTTCGGACTATTCCAGAGTCATTACGACTTTCACAGAGCGTGGACCTAAGTAAAGATCCGACTCAGAAAATACTGGGACTTCGTTGGTTCCCTGACGAGGATTGTTTCGTGTTCCAGGTTAACCCTGATGTTCGCACTTGCACTAAACGGAATATTCTTTCTTCCATCGCACGTCTTTTCGACGTTTTAGGCCTCGTTGCACCGATAATTTTATACGCCAAGCTTCTTATCAAAGAGCTTTGGCTTGTCAAACTTGGATGGGATGACGTCCCACCACCTCGCATTGTTCGTCTGTGGGAACAGTTTCAATCTGAACTGCCAATTATCTCTGAATTGAGATTATTGAGACATGTTGGCGTCGTAGAACGCTGTAGACTCTCACTCGTCGGTTTTGCCGACGCTAGTGAGAAGGCTTACGGTGGTTCGGTTTATGCCCACGTTGTCAGACCTGACGGTAGTGTCGTGGTCTCGCTGGTGTGTGCGAAATCTAAAGTCGCGCCACGGAAAGTAGTTTCGCTAGCTCGTCTCGAGTTATGCGCCGCACTCCTCTTATCAACTGTGATAAAGCGAGTATATAATCTTTTCGCAGCTCGACACGCCATTGAGGTAGTCGTAGCTTTTTCGGATTCAACTGTAACCTTGAGTTGGATTCACTCTGCACCGCATCGATGGCACACCTTCGTAGCCAATCGTATCGCTAAGATTCATGAGAATCTCTCGGCAGATCACTTCTTCCATGTGAAAGGGTCTGAAAATCCCAGTGATTGCCTCTCTCGCGGTTTAACGCCTGCCCAATTAGTTCATCATCCGTTGTGGCTAAATGGGCCGTCGTGGCTTAAACTTCCCCGCGCTGAATGGCCGGTAAAACCCTTCGTTTCAGGCGAGTCGCAAGAGCTTCCTGAAATGAAACCCGTGGCTTAACCTGTGCTCTCGCACGAATGCTCTGACAGAAGTCCTCCTTCTGACAACATTTTGTACGTTCGCTCTACCAGGTCCTCGTCCTGGTTTAAATATTTAAAAACTATTTGCTTAGTTTATAAGTTCATCAAACGGCTCCCTAGAGGGCCCGTTACCGCGTCTGATTTAGAGTTCGCTGAATCTTTTGTGTGGCGATCAGTGCAGAGGATTCACTTTGAATCTGATCTCGATCGTTTAGCCCGCAATGAGTTGTGCTCTAAGCCAGTACAACGGTTAAGCCCCTTCCTTCACGAAGGACTTATCCACGTTGGAGGTCGCCTAGCAAACTCTGAGCTAGATTTTGACTCTCGTCATCAGATCCTCCTTCCGCGTCAAGATCATATAGTGGAGCTTTTAGTTTCCCACTATCATGTGACTAATTTCCACACAGGACCAACCTTACTCGTATCTCTATTACGACAAAGGTATTGGATCCTGTCCGCGCGACGTATTGCACGTCACATTACCTTTAAATGTAACATTTGCTTTCGAGCAAAGCCACGACCTACCTTTCCTATAATGGCGGATTTACCACGTTGCCGCGTTGAGTCGGCTCCTAAGGCTTTCTCTCATACAGGTTGCGACTACGCGGGACCCTTCTTGGTCACGTCGGTGCGTGCTAGAGGCCAAAGGGCCAGGAAAGCGTACATCTGCCTTTTTACATGCTTGACCACTCGCGCTCTACATCTTGAGATTGCCTCTGATCTTAGCACTGCGAGCTTTCTGTCAGCGTTGAAACGCTTCCTGGCGCGTAGAGGTCCGGTTCAGTGTCTGTACACGGATAATGCTACCAATTTTATTGGAGCCAAATCCTATCTCCGAGATCTCTACCAATTCTTGGCTAAAGAGTATCACCCCTTGTGGGAAAGAGAACTTGCAGAGCATCGAATCACACTCAAAAACATCCCCTGTAGAGCTCCACATTTTGGTGGTTGTTGGGAAAGTGAAGTGAAGAGTGTCAAAACGCATCTCTGCAAAGTCATCGGTCAGCAAATTCTTAGCTTTGACGAGTTTAACACTATGCTAACTCAAGTAGAAGCTTTACTAAACTCGAGGCCTCTGTATGCGATCAGCTCGGATCCGTCAGAGCCCACTTCATTATCACCGGCGCACTTCTTGCATACGAAACCTCTTTTATTTCTTCCCGCTCACGAAGTCAATGAAACGCGCTTACATCTTATTTCGCGATATGAATTGACTGATCAGATGGTTCAATCTTTTTGGAAGTGGTGGCGCCAAGAGTACTTACACACCCTACAATCCAAACAGAAATGGAACACTACTGCCAATCCAATACGGGTCGGGATGGTTGTCGTCTCCATGCAGGACAAAGTGATGCCTCTGCATTGGCCATTAGGAGTAATTCACGAAACATTTCCAGATAAAAACGGAGTTTGTAGAGTCGCCTCTGTCAAGACTCAAAGCGGGATCCTTCAGAGTCGCCCGGTAGTAAAGTTGTGCCCTTTGCCAACGCAATAAGTTTAGTTACCTTAATATTAATTCTTACCTTGCACCAATGTGCAGTATTAGATTTAGTTACCGCGTAGAATAGTTAGTTAAGTATCCTCATTTGTAATATAGAGTCGCAACTCTAGAGTTCTTATAGCTTTTGTGGAGTTGTGATGATATGCAATTTTGTATTTACTTCTCCTTAGTGTTTCGAAAGTGGGAACTTTCAAGCCGGGGAAAATGGTTACGCTTCGTAACTTATAGTTTTTATATTTTTTCTACATCACCTATGGCGATTGAAAGGCATTGGTTTTCGTCTAATTTATTGAATATGTGCCCCATATCGTGATTGGGTGATTTGCTCGCGCCGAGCAGCGCGCGCGCCATGCCGCGCCGCACCGACGCGTTAGTCTCGCTCTAACCTTGGGATCGTGTGGATGCGCATGCTATGTGTGACACTAACTAGTCCCATCGCGCCCTAAAACCCCCTGAACTGAACCTATACGAACTGTTATCAACCTACTCCAGACCTATGTTAGTGTGTTGTGTACTGCTGGCCAGCCTAGTGTATCCAGAAAGACCTGTAAGCTGCTCCTCCCGAAAGCGGACACGTGGCCGTCGCCTGCGCGCACGCGTGGAATCGCTGGTCAAGGTATGTGGTACAATTAATGAATTGAACGATCTCCTGTGCCTTTCTTCCCGATTGCGTATTTTTTGCCTTCAACTTCTGGCGACAGAATCAGCAATTATAGCCTAGTTTGCTCAAATAACCTAGGCTCCACCCGCGTGTGATTTTAGCAGAAATTTACAACTTCTGCAGGTTATACGCTCCACTACTGAGGAAAAGTTAGCTCAACAAAGACTTCATAAAAGACAAAAGTATGAAGAAATAAAAAAAGATCCAGAAAAATATGCTGCTCAAAAAGAAAAAGAAAGGTTACGATATTTGAAACGCAAAGAACAGAATAAAATAAAGTCAGTTAAAGACTTAACGCCACGACAACAAAGACAGAAAAGAAAACAATGGAGAGAAAATCGTCAACGATACATAGAAAAGAAGAAAAAAGAAAAAGCAATAGAGCAAATGCTTGTTGATAATTCTCCACCTACCAGCGATAATGAAACAATAGATCGTCAAGTGCCTCAAGTTAGTGAAGTTGACCCACTGGAGGGACCGTCAACTTCTCAGATCGAAGTCAAAAAGAATAAAGGAGATCAATTTAATAAAAAATGTGAAAACTGCGTTAAAAGATTAAAGACAATACGGCGCATTCGTTATATTTATACTAAAAGAATTGGAATATTGAAAAAAGAAATTCAGAAGGAACAAAATGAGAAGAGAGAGCTGAAAAAAATTGTAGACAGGCTTAGGAGAGAGAACATAAAGACTAAAAAAGAAAATCCATCGACAGAACAGAAAATTGAAAGTTTAATAGATAAAATAGATAAAGGCAAAAAAGAAGAAGTGAAAAAGAAGTTGATATTTGGTGAAATTATTTCTAAACAGCTGAAAGAAGGGTTCAAAACCCTAAGAAAAACAGATAAACGTAAATGCAGTGATATGTCGGCCTGGCCAGCCATATAAGAGCACACGCTAGGAAATAGCTTGTAAGGGTCGCCGTTACCGAAATCGGTAAGGAGGACTATATATATGTAAAAGACAAAGAAAGTTTCAAAAAACACAGGATAACGACAGCAATAATGCCATTTACATTAAGAAATAAAAAACAAATACATGAAGATCAGGAGAAAGAAATAAAACGAGAAATAGAAGAGTTCTTTGATGAAGATAGTAATATAATGTATCAAAAAAAGTGGCTTGACAAAACAAAAACGTTATCTCACGGATACTTTGATTAATCTTCACAAAAAATTTAATGAAACCCATAAAGAAGTTAGTTATTCAACATTTTGTAAGTATCGTCCATTTTGGGTGGTTTATCCAAAAGAGTCCGACATAAACACCTGCTCGTGTGTTAAACACGTTAATATGGACTTATTAGTAAAGTCGCTTCAAAGAAATAAAATAATAAAGGAAGCTAACGGATCCATGTTGCTGGAAAGCCTTTGCTGCGATGTTCGAAGAGAAAAGTGCCTAAATAGAACCTGTGGAAAATGTAAAACTAAAGTTATTGAATATGGAGAGTTCTATAATGACAAACCTTTGAAATATTACCAGTGGGAAACGAAAACTGTCACCTATGTTAGTAAGGACGAAGAGAAGGAAACAAAAAAGACAAAAAAAACTGAAATGGAAGATTTGCCACTTACTATAATTAAAAAAGTTGAAGATTCTCTACCACACTATTTCGAACACTGTTTAAATATTGTCCAACAATATAAAAACATAGAAAACTTAAAAAAGACTTTAACGCCCAATGAAGCCCTCATACACATGGACTTTTCTGAAAATTATATCGCAAAATTTCATGAAGAAGTGCAAAGCCACCATTTCGGTAGTAGTCCAGAACAAATCAGCGTTCATACTTCTGTTGTTTATTTGCTGGATACGGAAACAGGAGTACATAAAACTCACAGTATGTGCACTATGAGTGAATGCACCAGACATGATGCTGAATCTGTATGGGCACACATAATACCTATAATATATAGATATGGGGAGATATACGGCAAGAACTTAACAGTGAACGAAACAATACAAAAGCGTAATAACAAACAACGAAAGCAAGATTAACAACAACTCTGGTGCAGTAACGCTATATAACGTGGTTTGACGATCCCAAAACTGTAAGTTAATCATTAACAACAACATAACTTCTTAAAACAGCGACTCAAAACGATTTGTTTACATTACATTCGTAGATGACAAGTAAAATTCGAATTGTATTACCGATCACACAGTGTTGCCAAA
The DNA here is from genome assembly GCA_932274075.1 of Diarsia rubi. Taxonomy (NCBI): domain Eukaryota; kingdom Metazoa; phylum Arthropoda; class Insecta; order Lepidoptera; family Noctuidae; genus Diarsia; species Diarsia rubi. The sequence goes on from OW026427.1 coordinate 8,359,902, forward strand.
TCCGAAACAGCGTTGCCATACTTTAACAGCCACAACTTCTACAGCTACAACCTGAACACAACGCCATCTACTGGCTACTCAAGGAACCATACTCTGTAGACGCGACCGATCAACGATTTCACGGTCATATTCTACAGTGTCCGTTTTCGAGTGGTCTGTGATCTGGATTGACAAGTTGAACGGCGCAAGTTCGATCCCGACAGAAACACTCAAAACCAACTCACATATCTTACGTTTAGAATCCTCACTCAGTCAAGAAACTCAAGTTTATAGACTAAATCAACAAACATCACGCCTTGTGTTCCCTGAAGGGTTCGACAGAGGTGTACACTTGTATTATTTTAGTAGTCTAATAAAATAAAAGGTTACGAGAACAACAATGGATAGTGCAAATAGAAATGTCACACTCCGGAGACACAAGTCCATGAATATGTTAAACGATAACTCAATAGACTCAACATTGTCTGAAGACATGTTAGGCAGAAGCTTAGATCTGTCATCCAACGTACAAAACCATAGCACAGAAGAAATGAGAACAGAGCTAAAACAACTGAAATTCAGTCTAGAAAGCACACAAAATGAGCTGGATAATATCATCCTCGAAAATTCTGACTTAAAAAAACAAATAAATAACCTGACTCAAGAAATGACCATATTAAAACAGTTATGTTCTAGTCCACTTTCATCATTTAGAAAAAATATGTCATCCAGTTCTACAAAAAGTGCAAGACGGCGACTCACGGATAGTTTTTCTAATAGCCCTACAACCTCGACACTAACAAAAAACGACGACTCCCTGACGGAGGTATTAAATAAAAATAAAAAACAACCAAAGCCAAAGAAGGAAAAAGGACATATCACTCATCCTGTCATAGAAGCAGAAAAAGCTTCCGGACCGATACCGAACCCATTATCTAAGCCCATACATGAGGTATCGCTGCAAGCGCAATTAGGAGCGCCCATTGAATCACAGCCTAATCCAATATATGTCACGAGAAAGCAGATGCCTAACAAAAGGGTATTTATATTTGGTAGTAGTCAATGCAAGGGATTGGCACAAAATATTATAGAATCCAGACAATTTAGCCGCTACAACAGATACCAATTAATATCAATAGTAAAACCAAATGCTAATACAGAGGAAATACTTAAGAGCGCAAAAATGTTTGAGATATTACCTGAAGACCGTGTTATACTATGTGTTGGCGAACATGATACTGACCCGTTTAAAATTATGACTGAATTATGTGTATTTTTGAAATGTATAAAATGTCCTAGTTTAGTGCTTAAAGTTCTTAAAACTGATCACTTAAACGAAAACAAAGTAAACGATACTTTAAGGCTACTTAGTAAACAATCGAATTACTGCACATTTGTGGATTGCACTGATCTGAACGTTTTCAGCGCTAATGGGTTATGCGGCAGAATTAATTCAATTCTAGACCAGATAGACTACGAGTCAAAATTTTTAAATTTTTATAAAAACACTGAACATACAAAGCGATTATCATATCTCGAAAAACATCCCCCAGCGCCAATTCATAATCTATTTACACAAAAGCGCCTTGTGGAGTCGAAACCTATCCTAAAAGACTCTAGTACTCAAACGAATGAGGTGGTATCTGTTGAGGAAGTCGTACCTAGTACCTCGAACGACAACCATATTAGTTTGTCTCAAAGGGATGACGTCTGTGTCGCGGATACACAAACGTTTTTTCGAGCCTAATTTCTTAAGAATAGTTCACCAAAACATCGCCGGTTTACTAAGCAAAATCCATTTGATAGAAGTACACTTATCAGAGCTTTCGGATCGTAACATGTGCCCGGATATTATTTGTCTGTCCGAAACCTTTATAGAACGAGGTAATGAAAGTCTTGTAAAAATCTCTGGTTATAGTTTGGCAACCTCCTACTGCAGGACAAAGAAACAAAAGCGTGGTGGAGTCTCTATTCTGGTAAAAAAGGGTACCATATTTAAAGAAATTTCATTCTTAAATCAACATTGTATTGACAATATCTTTGAGTGTTGTGGCATTGAGATCGTAAACCAAAATCTATTTATCCTATGCTTATACAGAACCCCAATTTCTAATATTAACAAGTTTTTCAAAATATTTGAAACAGTTCTTCAATTTATATCACGTAAATTTAGGAAAAAGATAGTTATAGCAGGTGACCTGAATATCAACACGATACAATCAAACAATAAGTCCAAGATGTTGATTGACATTGCTCAAAATTATAATCTGGTGCTCCATATTCAAGAACCAACAAGGCAAAATTCTTGTATTGATCACCTAATCAGCAACATCAAATCTGCTAAAGGAGAACTTTTGCACCTGGGTCTTTCTGATCATAATACGGCGCAGTTATTAAGTATACCTGTGAAAAACAAAGAAATGGCTTTGATCGAATATTCAACATTTAAGAGAGACTATAATGCACACCACATTATTAAATTTAAAGAATGTATGTCTGCACTATCGTTTTCAGAAGTATTTACAGAATCTAATGTCAACGTAGCTTACGAAAAGTTCTACGAGTTAATTTATCTGTTTTACAAATTATGTTTCCCTATCAGAAGAATAACGATGTCAAACAGAAATCGGCCCCTAAAATGGATAACCAAGGGTATTAAAGCAAGCTGCAGAACCAAAAGATCATTAAGAAATAAATACTACGCTAATAAAACTGTGGAAAATAAATCAAAATTCAATAAATACTCTAAACTTCTACGGTGTTGCATACATGGGTCTATTAAAAGATCTAATCATCAGTTTATTAGTAACTCGAAAAACAAATGCAAGGCAGCATGGCAGCTAATAAAAAAAGAGTCCACCGGTACGTGGAGTAAACAATCCATAGAGAACGTAAGAAACAACGGTAATATAGTTAATAGCCCGGACAAAATTGCTGAAACATTCAATGACTATTGGATTAATCTAACAAACGATACCCATAAAAATAATAGTGTCAGCCTGAAGCAATCTGTTAGTGATAGTATATTCTTAAGACCGTATGGATATATGGAGACACATAGAATTATATTATCATTAAACAACACAAACTCAGTTGGGTATGATGAGCTAGCGACTAAAATCTTAAAAAGCTGCTCAATAGAATTAACACCAGTCATAACATTCTTAATAAACTTATCATTTGAATCTGGATGTTTTCCCAGCCTACTGAAACAATCGGTTGTGAAACCCTTACACAAAAAAGGTAACAAGGAAGATTTCGATAGTTACAGACCAATTACTCTCATACCCATCATATCAAAAATCTTTGAAACAGCCATGCATAAACGCCTTACTCAATTCATCAATAAGCATGCTATCATAAGAGAAGAACAATACGGGTTCCAAAAGGGAAAATCCACAACACTAGCATGTTTTAACCTAATTGACAAAATAGTGACTAATTTAGATAAGCGAATTAGCACAACAGGCATATTTTTCGACATGTCTAAGGCGTTCGATTTCGTATCACACAAATTGCTAATGGACAAGTTAGAAAAGTATGGGATACGGGGACCAGCACTCCAATGGATAGACAGCTATTTAAGTAACAGAATGCAGTGTGTAGAAATTGAAAAAGTTGATAGTCAACGAACACTAAAGTCATACAGATCGAACTATAAACATAATGGGTCTGGTGTGCCCCAAGGCGGTGTGCTGAGTTCCCTATTATTTATACTATACAGTGTGATTCTTTATAATGTGCACATATCGAAATGAGGGAATCTATGCTTAATTTTATCGATGGAAAAAATATTTAAAAAAATCTAAATATTTTTTAATATTTTTTATGGAATTTTCAAAAATGTTGTCCGCTGTTGTGACCCCAATGTAAACAAAACGGTGTAACTTTTAAACTAAATTATCTATCGCGATGAAACAATTTTATGTAAAAAGTTATGAAAAAAAAAAGTTTTTTTGATCAAAAAACGTGTTTATTTTCAATTGAGGGTAGTTTTTTTCCACAATTTTCATTTTACGAGGACGCCTAATTGCCAATCATTATGGAGTTTGTTTCATCGCGATAGATAATTTAGTTTAAAAGTTACACCGTTTTGTTTACACTGGGGTCACAGTAGCAGACAAAATTTTTAAAAATTCCATATAAAATATTAAAAAATATTTAGATTTTTTTTAATAATTTTTCCGTCGATAAAATTAAGCATAGATTCCCCCATTTCGATATGTGCACATTATAAAGAATCACACTTTATATAAATGACCTTCCTGATGTTACTAATCACCCCTGTTTTTTGTTCGCTGATGACATATCGTTAATTATGACATCGAACAATAATGACATTGATAAATATACTACTGACATAAATAAGACAATTGAATCTATAATTTCATGGCTTGACGATAATAATCTATGCGTAAACCTGACAAAAACCAATTTTATTCAATTTAGTACATATGGAAAAGAAAATAAGACATTAGACATTAACTACAGAGGACTTAAACTAAATGAAGTAAACGAAACAACATTTCTCGGTATCACGATTGACAAAAACTGCAACTGGAAGGCCCACGTCAATAAAGTATGCATTAAAATAAATAAATTCGTATACGTTTTATACGAACTTGCAAAAACATCGGCGTTAAAAACCGTATTATCTGCATACTATGGGTACGTTGATTCTGTGTTGAGATATGGCCTCATCACCTGGGGTTACTCAACAGAGAGTCAGCGAGTGTTCATCGCGCAGAAAAAATGTATCCGCGCCATAGCGGGAATACGCCCATGGGAATCTTGCAAACCCTTTTTCAAAAAGTTCAAGATACTAACCCTTCCATGTCTTTACATCTTTGAATGCGCTAAATTTGTTAGAATGCACCCAGAGTTATTTAAGAAACACCATGAAATATTTTCAAAAAGCACTAGGCACAGGAATAGAATAGTTTTGCCCATAATTCCAAGGACAGCGCTATACAGTAAAAACAGTTATGCAATGTGTGTGCGTATATTTAATGCCTGACAGTATAAAAATCTTGCCCACGTATAAATTTGCCAAGTGTCTTAAAGTATGGTTAAGGGAAAAGAATTTCTACTCAGTGACTGACTTATTTAATAAGAAGTTGGAAAATTAATATTACCTTTATCATTTACCCTCTGACATTATTAATATTTTGAAAATTTATCTAATGACATTACGTACTATTAAATTTGAATTTTAATGAATTAGGACTTTAATAATAATTATAAACCCAAATGTTTGCATGTCACATTATTATGACAAAGTGTTATGGATCTAGATTGTAATTTATGATAAGACCGAAATTGTACCAATGCTTTATTGCGAATAAATTGATTTGATTTGATTTGATTTGAATAGAATTTGTAAAAAGCAGCAGTGTCATTGATACTTTACATTTTTTGACTGACAGTCCTTCAAGCCAGTATCGGAATCGCAAGATATTTTATATCATCAGTCAACTTCAACACATGCTCCCAGATTTGAAAGCAATATCATGGAACTACTTGGAAACCGGTCACGGGAAGGGAGCTCCAGACGGGATTGGGGCTGTCGTTAAACGTACAGCAGACAAAACTGTCAGATTTGGTAGAGATGTGGGAACTCTGAAAGATTTTTGGCTTGTAATGAAGGAAAAAATCAAGAATATCGAGATGCGTATTATCACAAGAAAAGATATTGAAGAGAGGACAACGCCGAGCAATATTAAAACTTTTAAGGGTACAATGTCTGTGCACCAAGTTTTGTGGTCAGGAAGTAGTTTACGGATGACATTTAGAAAGCTCAGTTGCTTCTTTTGTCCAAATGGAATCACGTGTATCCACGGCTATCATTTGGGATATATGCACTGAAAAAATATTACTTTAGCAAAGTACCTTTTTGGCTCGGTTACAATCATATGGGTAAATTTTAACTAAGACCTAACTAAAAAATTCTAAGTGAACTTGGCATAGAGTAGACCTGTGTATATTGTTAAATATTCTTGGCTAATAACAAATAAAACATGAATAATTTTCAAATAACACCGTAGGTAAATTTAAACACTTTCAAAGGTCATTGGGCACCTTAGTATGGAAACCATACCCATGGCGGACACAAACGAAATATAGCAGAATATATTGTTATATGGCTTTGATTTACTATGGAATTAGTCGCATTAATGTGAGCCACGGGAATCTCGAAAAATTCAAGTGTTAGAAACTGGTAAAGGGAAGATAAATAAAACGCTAATATTCATGTATTTTTTATTCAATTTGATCCAAATCAAGCATCAAATCATTTAAAAAAGCAGCAGGTGCGTCTGTTGCTTCCTGATGTCTGGCCCAAGACAGATAATAAACTATGCTAGCGATATGGGCGCAGCTCCCGACAGTGCGGCGGCCGTGTATACATGAGCAGTAGTATTCTTCTATTCTTTGTCTTCCGTGTTGTGTTGGGTTTAACAAAATATATGTATAGTACTGTTTCATTCGAATATGACGTGACTGGATTCGCCCTCTGATCAATATTTTATTATCAATTAAATGTTGGTGTCGATACATTTCTATGATATAATCCCCGTTTGGTCGTATGTGCTCGTGACAATAAGACCTTGCGATTCTCAAATGGTATGAGCCCAACGTGAATAAGATTAAATCTTCAAAGCTCAGCTGTGGAAAATCCTCAAAGTCTGGACTGTTTCCATCTAGAGGCACAAATGCTACTCTTTGTCTGTTCAAGTTATTTGTTGATACGTATTCTGCCAACTCATTTTCTCTGTTTATATTTTGATTTATAATATCCACAAACTGCTCGGCGTATATATTGTCTTCGTATGGCCGCCGAGTAGCGTTGATAATTGCCGCGGTTATTTTAAAATCAGTCATCATATTTCGCATCGCAACATTAAAATATGTATGTCGAAATATTTTAAAATCTTTCTTAAATCGTCCATTAATTGTTTCAATCACCCAACGGCACATTGTAATTAACCGAGATTTATTAGCGTCAGGTGTAGATAACTGTTCTCCTCTTCCTCTAGTTGGCGGCATGTAGGGATTATATCCACGTTCTTCAATAGCAGGGATAGAATCCCGAAAGCCACGGTCCAGTAGAAACACGTCGTTAGGTCTAAGATACCAGTGCCAAGCTGAGCTTTCTTGCATCAGGCTGCGCATAATAGTTGCATCCGAAGTAGTTGCTGAATACGGTCCTACGACTTCTATTATATAGCCGTCTGTACATACGATTAGAAAAGGTTTTACCAGGTTGCGGAATTTGTGAAGGCTGTAGGTTTTTCTTTGGAATAGGAAATTCGCACTCTTCTGAAGGTAAATATATGTTCCGTCGAATACCAGAATGGCTGCCGGTTCATTTTGGCTACCACCAAAAATATGGGTTGGGATACGAAGATTTCTTGCCACCACTTCTTCTCTGGTTATATGATTTAAACCCAGGTAACGTGGAACAAAATCTTCAGTTAAGCATTCTCTCGCTATTTTTAACTTCCTCTCTAATGTTCTTCTAGATATTTGGAATTTCGTAGCTAAGCGCTCATCAGATTGACCAGTTCTTACTTTAGTCAAATAAATTCCTAAAGTGGTAGCAGGACGATCAGACCTGTTACGAAGAGACGGTGTTTGTTCTAAAATAGTCATAAACTGATTTTTAGTTAAAGCTGTCCAAAAATGGAAGTGGTTGTCATCAATTGCTTCAATATTTTCAAAATCCATTTCAGACCTGCTTTCTAATCCCCATTTATACAAGTTGATTATGTCAAGTACATGAGCATTATTAAAGCTTTCATGTGTCGTCGGGGCATTCACAAGTTCTTCCCAATCATTTTGAACTAAATGAGGGTGGCAAACTCTAGCAAGTTCCGGTATATACAAATTGTGATTGTGCAACAGGTAGAACTTGGCGTAGGTTGGCACACGATGAGTAGTCATACCTCTGCAGTTTAGAAATAAACAGCGTCTCGCTGTATTTGATACACGTCTATATCCAGTAACAGAAATAAAACCAGGACTTTGTTGATCCCCGACTTCTATTTGTTGGACCGCCACCGCCTCTCCAACTTCTTCTTGATTTGCACCTTCTTGTACTGGCTGGGGTGGCATATCATCTGATAGCTGGTTATGCAATGCTCGATCATATCTTTGCCAGCAAGGGTGGCATATAGATCTTGTGCCGTCAAAAGAAATCTGAAACAAGATATAACATTCTGTACATTTGTATAAAAACATAAAATATCTAATAAATATTTTATAGTAGTTTCGAAAAATAATCTTTTATTTCACTGAAATCCTTTATGGCTGTTCTTTATGCATAAACAATAAGTTCTCAAAACATCTCTAAGGTTAACTGATACAGGTAAAATGCTTAGCATTACGGTTGCTTTTGTACAATAATAGTTAAGATTGTGTAAAATAAAACATAAATAAAAACAATAGATTGGTCGACAAAGACTCGCTTCTTGCGCTTTGTTTTCTTAGTAAATAGATAGATAGATGGTGTACAGACAGAGTACTTACCTCGCGTGGTATGATTTCTTGTAATAACAACACTACGAGATCCCGGTACCTTTCGAGAAAGATTGCATTAAGACTGTGTTTTCTTCGACGTAACACAGATCGATTGCACGACACACAACTGTTTTGTCTTTCCATATCGACGAAAATCCAATCCAAAAGCAAATAACCAGAGTCCATGAAACACGCTAATAGTAGTCGTTAAAACAATAGATAAAACAAACCAGGTAAACGTACAGATCGCAACGGTAGCTAACGAAGGACTGCGCGGGGGGCGGTGAGTCAGTGCGCGAGCGCAACGAAACCTTTTCTACTATACTTGTTTAATGTGCGAAAGAGACAGCGTATACATGCTTCTGAACATTGGCTCAACCGTGCAAAATGCTGTATGGTTATAAGATGAAAAAAAATCGTCTGAAACTGTTTTTTTTTTTTTTTTTTTAAACGGTCCTGTACATTTTTCTCCATCGATTTTTAATAAAATAATTAAATGCAGTGAAAGGTCATATTATTACCCTTAGTTTAAAACTATTTTGGTTAATGTCCGCCACTCTTCGCAAAGCGGGTCAGATATGCCCAATGACCTTTGATTCGAAACTATTATGTGATTTTGTCAACACTTAATAACAATCCTGTTGTTTTTAAACAAGTATTTTAATCAGCTAATTTCTACCAACCTTTTTATTTAGTAATAGCGAAGTTGAACTTATTTGATTACTAAACTGAGTATTTATTGATTTTAATCAAGTAATTATTCGGTTGTTTTTTTACAAACCATATGATTTATCAATACATGAGATGAACTTGTTTAACACGAGTTTAGTTACTTATTTATTTTTAAATAAGTAAAAATCGGTTGGTTCTTGTAAACTACCTCATTTAATGGCAACCGGCTAGTGCCATAATATTCTAACCGAGTAGTTACTTGGTAGAAATAACCAAGATACTTATTTTAAAATAGCCGCTCCGCTCGGCTCCGATGCAAATACAACAAACAGTGATGATTCGTTCGTTTCGTCTCCAGTGTTGCCAATATGCAAATCCAAAATAACCACGAATCCCACAAAATTATCGCATTCGTGTAATAATTATAAGAAAAAGTAGGGTTTATTTAAAGGATTACCAAATAATCTGAGTAATTCAAAAGAAACACTGTTCGTTCGTCTCATTAGTTCTCATTCATTTGTTCGTCGATTTCCGCCCCGCCAGAGTTTATAAATTTTTGTCAAAGTTTTGTTTTGTGTGAATGGATATTTTAATTAATAGGATAATACGTCCGAGCGAACGAAACACTTTCATAGTAGGCCTCCAGGTTCCCTTTTTCTTTTTACATAGGTACTTAAAATAATAATTATGTAATCTTTTAAATAAACCCTATTTTTTCATAATATTACATGAATAAATATGTGCTAGAAAAATACGATAACTTTGTGTGTGATTTGGGCTAATTTTGGATTTGCATATTGGCAACATCAATGGTTCGCCGACGCAACCGCAATCGGCGCAATTGCTTGGTTGGTGCGTACTGCGTGCATGTATGCATTTGTGCCTGGTGCCATGTTGTTGAGGCACGACACTAGGGAGGCCTATTCATACTGCGCTACGCTCGCGCCCGGGTTCTTTTCAGTGTTTGAGTTCTTATAGAAAGTTTATTGAGTAGGTTTAGTGCAAGTGCAAAAACTTTTCACGTAACTTTCGGTAAGTACCTGCATGTTACGCTAAATTAAATAGCTATTAAGAATATTTAGGGGCTCATGCAGCGCGCCGGCGATTTCGCGCGACTTCGGTCCCACCGACTCGCAGCGACTTGATTGAACGTGTCTAACTAACCGGCTTAGTGCACCGTGCTCGCGACTGTGACTGACGAGTCTGACGAACAGTGGTAGTCTAGCCGCGCGCCATCGGCACGCTGCATGAGCCCTTGCTTGATAGCAAAATGTGTAATAAACTGTTAAGCTGGGGATTCACCTGCGTGACGCCTAACGTTCAAATAACGGCATGATTAGCGTTCATAAAATTAAAGGTAGGTAGGTTCCTTATTAATTGTCTGTTCTGTTAGATTTATTTTATAATTTTCGTTCCAGAAAATGAGATAACATCTTTGTCTCTGCCCCTATTAGGGGAGGCAGAAATAAAAGATTTGATTCCTAAATTGGCTCCACGATCCATATTTCGAAGGAATTTGGAAATTTATAAAAAAACAATGCACCCTGCCTGCCTTAGTTCAACTGTAAGTTTGTACCTATCTTACCTAGGAAAAAGCATGATTTTTCATGTCTTATTTTGTATTCAAGCTTTGCTTTGTTTTATTTCCCTACATTTAGAATACCTACTCATTTGCAGGCTTGTGAAGGTTTCGATATCTCGATATCAGATCTGCTGCATTATCCACTTGAAAACGAAGCTGACACAAGCACGCTTATATCAAAATCTCCGCTTACAATAGTTGATATTGATACAATTAAAGCTTCATCTTCGAGCTTGACAATGACTGTTCCTGCTGAAAGCCAAATAGATGTATATGTATGTATCAGCATTCTGTTCCTTTGCATATTTCTGTACGTATAAATGTGAACTTTCGAGTGACTAAATATCTTAATGACTATTAAAGAGGCACATACACAAATAATCTCCAAAATTGAAATTAATTTAATTTCATTAACATTGTTTCGATATTGTTGTTTGTGAGTTTTATAGAGGTTGCCTGGATTTTTTCCGTGCGAATTTGCTCCAAGGGATAATGATGGATGTTGTTTTTTATAACAATAGCTGTTCCTCCATGACTGCATTAGCCCTAATGCAATCAGTATCGTGAGTAGAGCCTTAGATTAAAATATTGCCCATGACTAAAATTGCACCCTGTATATTTGTCAACCCAGTGTCTGTGTTTCGAAGTATTTGATTTGTATATGTGTAACAAAAGGACGATCAATATAATTATATCTCTCACGGTCTTACGAGTGGTTCCATTTAATTTAAAAGCCTTACAGTGGCGCACAACGTGGAGCTCGATAGCAAATTATTAAGGCCCCGACCCACTCGTAAGCCTGATAGATATAGAAGCAGTGTTCCTGAAAAGATGTCGATCAATATGACGGACAGCCAATTTAAAGAACTTATCTCTGCGATAACTAGCACCACAAGGGAAAGAAGTACCTATGCTCAGTGTCCAGCTAAGTTTGGAGGTTTGAAGACAGAGGTGGAACCATTCCTAGCAGCAGTGACGGTGTTCAAGGATATTGAAATGATATCAGATACCAATGCGCTTGAGGGCCTGCCGTTGGTGATGGTTGGTGATGCAGCTATTTGGTGGCAAGGCGTTAAGGGTCACGTGAAGACATGGGAGAATTTCAGGGAACGGCTGTGCGATACCTTTTCTCCAAAGAAGTTTAAGATACCTTTGAGGGCCTGCCGTTGGTGATGCAGCTATTTGGTGGCAAGGCGTTAAGGGTCACGTGAAGGCATGGGAGAATTTCAGGGAACGGCTGCGCGATACCTTTTCTCCAAAGAAGTTTAAGATACCTTTGCGATACCTTTTCTCTAAAGAAGTTTAAGATTACGAACTGTTCCAGGAAATAGTCTGCGTGAAATAAGATGATCAGACCCCTACAGAAATTTTCATTGCTAAAAAGCGGGCACTGCTTGCCGAGATGTCGCAACCACATACAGACCAGCAAGAAATAAGCCTGGTTTTTGGCCAACTTAAGCTTGCGGGAGAAACTGTACAGAGATTCTATAAAAACTTTTGACGATCTGTTAACGAAGGCAAGAAATATAGAAAGAACACTACGAGAAAAAGGAGAACAAAGTAATAATGAAAAAATACAAAACAGTGACAATACAACAAAATGTAAAAATAGTAAAAAACAGGGTAAAGTACGTTGTGGTTACTGTCGACTTCCCGGACACGCGGCTGAGGTCTGCAGAAGGAAGGCAAAGGACGACGTTGAAAAACAGAATGTTGTGATGAGTGAGCTCACAACAAGTTCGGAAAATGATGGCAAACCAAAGTTTTCTTGTTATGGATTTGGTGAGCCAGGAGTGATACGCAGTCGCTGTCCGAAGTGTAAAGACAAACAGTCTACAACATCAGTTGATTTTTGTTTCTGTTCCGCTAACATGACAGCTGATGTGCGACCACGCCCCACAGTGCCCATTACAGTACAAGGTATGAAGGGAATAGCGAACATGATTGATACATGCGCTAAATCAAGTGTTGCCTCCTACCAGCTTTATAAACGTTTGGAACAGAACGGTTTAAATTTTGAGAGGGAGGTCATGTATATTACTCTCGCTGATGGAGTAGCAAGGAAGCAGGACGTTCTGACGGTAAAAACGACTGTTAATATCTACGGACGTGACATCATCACCCCGTTTGTAATATGGGACACACGCAAGGGATAACAGAACGCTCCTCGGAGTAGGATTCATAGAAGACGTCATGTTGTTCTTAAACCTACCCCAGCGAATCTGTAACTTCATCGACGAGCCACAGAAGAATTACGAATTGAATCCAGAAAGCGTGGATAACTCGATGGACATTGCGGGTGTTTTATCCAGTGTGTGCTTGCCAACAATGGAATCGCCGATGATGAACACACCCAGTCCCGTGATTACGCCAGTTAAAATGGCAGAACAAATCACTCAGCTGATGACTCCTCCACATTCCCCTTGCAGAAGTGACACTGTTATGCTTGGCGCAACAGAGGAAGTGCAGGAACGACCTTATGGGCCACTAGTACCCATAGCATTCTCGACTCCACCAAAGAGGTCACGGACAGTCTTATTTGATGGATACTCCCCGATCATTGATGCCCTTTACGAGGATGCACGTAGGCAAATCGATGCGGCCGACGTAGAGTTGTCACCTGACTCTGCCAGTTTATTCCAAAGCACCGAGTTCTCTTCAGTTGCCATGTGCAGTCACGAGTGCTTACTGACAGCAGAAGAAACGGTACGGTTACAGCAGTTCCTCAAAGATAATGAAGCCGTATTCGTATCCAATGGCAAGCCAGCGACGGAGACAGAACACGCTATCGACACGGTATCTCAGAGGCCTATCTCCGTACCACCATATCGACTGTCACCTATTAAGCTGCAAGCCCTGAAGTTAGAGGTAGAGAAGATGCTAGAGCAAAAAGTCATTGTGCCATGTTCCTCACCGTGGTCAGCGCCAGTAGTACTAGTTCCCAAGAAGGACGGCAGTACACGAGTCTGTATTGACTACCGACAGTTGAATGCCATCACAACTGCTGACATGTACCCGCTACCTCGCATTGACGATCTCCTCCACAGTGCTTAACCTACTCGTTACATGAGCACCATAGATCTCCGCGCCGGTTATTGGCAGATTAAGGTTAAGGATGAAGATCAGTTGAAGACAGCCTTCATCACACCTTTCGGTATGTTTAAAATTTTGAGAATGCCTTTTGGTTTGCGTAATGCACCAGCAACCTTTCAACGTCTCATGGACAGATTCAGCGTCTCCTTGAGCCATATCAAGCTGCTTGTTTATTTGGATGACCTAATAGTGATGTCAGAAAGTCTAGATGGACATAGCGACCTGAACGACGTTTTCGGTCGCTTAAAGGAGTACAACCTTACGGCAAACAAGGACAAGTGCTTTTTTTTCTGTTCTAAGGTCAAATATCTAGGACATTACATAACGCCTGATGGACTTCAACTTGACCCCAATAAAGTAGCCTCAATAGTGGATATGGCCACACCAGTAAACATAAAACACTTGACGTCATTTCTACAGATGTGTTCGTGGTATCGACGCTTCATTCCTAATTATGCAAAAATTACCGAACCACTTACTCGTTTGATGAAAAAGAATGCTGAATGGACTTGGAAAGATGGACAGCAGAAAGCGTTTGAAGAGCTTCGAAAACTGTTAATCACAGCACCGGTGTTAATGCAGGCAGACCACACCAAAAACCGTTCATAATCAAATCAGACGCAAGCAATTATGCCATATGTGCAGTTTTGGTGGCGAAAATGAGCATCCAGTTGAGTATGCTAGTCGCCTCCTCACTCCAGCCGAAAGAAATTATTCAACCACAGAACGGCTCTAGCTGTAATCTGGGCGGTGAACAAATTTCGTGGTTTCATGGGGTTTTAGTACAGTAACATCCCCCATGTTACTGTACTAACAGACCATCAAGCTCTGAAGTGGCTTATGACACTAAAGTCCCTAACAGGTCGACTAGCACGATGGGCCCTGCAACCTTATAATCTCATGATTAAATACATCAAGGGAAGAACAAATGTTGTCGCCGACACACTATCGCGTCCCAACTGCGATTCAACAATGAAACAAGACTGTGGAGTATGCAGTATAGTAATTGATATGCCGCGAAAAAAGTCAAAAGAGTTAAGAAAGGAACAAATGAAAGATCAAGACAAAGTAATAATAATTTACGACTTAGAAGGGAATCAACATGAAAACGGGAGTACAAAAGGATACCTTATGAATCAAGGACTACTCTACAGATATAAATCAGAAAATGACAACGAAAACGCTCAACTAGTCGTTCCTAAGCATGAACAGGAGAAAGTCATTGCCGTGTACCATAATGAAGCGTCCGCTGGTCATTATGGAGTTGAGAAAACTATTGAACGAATTACTAAGCGATACTTTTGGAAGGGAATGAGAACCCAAATAGAAAACCATATCCGGAACTGTATCGAATGTCAGAAGTACAAACCAAGCAACCTCAGACCAGCCGGTCTGCTACAGACTACGGCTCTCAATCAAAGGTTTGAAGTCGTATCCTTCGACTTGTTCGGACCCCTACCTAAAACAGCTAAAGATAAGACATGGATTTTCATTATAGAAGACTTGGCAAGTAGATGGGTCGAATTGTTTGCATTAAAACAAGCAACCGCCGAAGAATGCACAAGAGTGTTTTTGGTTGAAATCATACTACGGTATGGTGCACCACGACGCACGGTGGATCGAAAATCGGCTGTAGAAGACATATGATCTCGATTTCTTAAATGCTATTTTTTTTTGCTGGAAATGACTTCTGCTGATCATTACTGTTCTATAAAATATCATATGAAGTAATTGCGTGCACAAATGGAAGAGTTATAATTTTTATAAGAAAAAAATGTATGGAGCTGACATGAAAAATGAGGATATCTCTGGAATCGCAAGGTTGGCCGTTATATCCTTGCACACTGTTATAGTACTATTTATTTGTGAGTTTTTGGCAATCTTCAAATTTTTTTGAAAAAAAAAGTATATGATACATTTTAATGCTTAAATATGGCTATACCAACTGTAATTTACAATATTTTTTATGCTTAGACCAAAACATTCTAAGAAATCACAAAGTCGTATTACCTACTTTGTGATTTTAATTTGAAATGACATGGTAATTATGAATTACGTAATACGTAATCTTGCCTAATGCCTCAAGTCCACATTAGCTTATGATTAATAAAACTTAATACCTATATACCTAGTTAAAAGGATACGTACCAAAATAATTTGGGGTACTCGCTAATTTAGCAATTAGTGCAGGATTAACTTAATGAAAGTAATTAGATAAATGTGATACCATCATTAGTCAATAACAATAAATAGTCAAACATTGGATTCACAACTTCAGTTCATTTAGAGCATTTCTAATACTAACATCTATCCTACCGTGTCTTTTTACTCAGTGATCGTAAATAATGGAAAGCATTATTACAAATTTGGATTTGTTTGTTATTCTGAGCAATCAGAATGCTTCGTCTTTCGATCATGAAATATTGTTCAACACACTTGTTATTCGACTGGGCTCTAGCCTTTCAGATGAAGACAGTGTAACCGTGAAAGAATTTTGTCGAAGATTTACACGGGCAGTTCAAAAGAGATGGTTACGATCCCACAGAAAAAGTGAAGTTTTTAGACGTGATTACAGTAATTGGCTTGAGGCAAATATTGAATGACCAAACTGCGTGCAAACCAATTTGCTCATTCAACAAGTGAAAATATTCCTACTGAACCTGTACCTGAACCTGGTACAGGTTCAGGTACAGGTTCAGTCAACTTCAACAATGAAATCAACTTCAACAATGACAAAAAGATCTCGAAAGCCGTTTGAAGATCTAAGTAACAAGCAGAAGAAGAGACGATTTGATGAACATATAGGCGATGACCCTAATGAAGTAGCTTATTCAGCTGCAGCACTTTTGAAAGGAGATGGTCGTGAGGATATTGCATTTGTTATTGAACATATGCTCCAAAATCCAGAAGCAGCAGCAAAAATCAAGGAAATGTTGAACAAACCAGCTCCTTCAACAATATTTTTACCAGAAAAAGCACTGGGTTTGCTACTTTCATTAAAACTATCGAAATGGCAATATATCACATTAAGGGAAACGACTATTCGAGAAGGTTCAAAGGAGATATATCCGTCTTACTATAAAGTCCAAAAAGCTAAGCTACAGTGCTACCCTCTGTTACATTTGAGATTTTGTCCCCCTAGTGATAAAGAAACAAAAGCCCAGATGCAAGGTGGGTAGGTATTGGAAGGCAAGGAAACAACAAACTCCCATACAACATAAGTTTATTTATTTAAAAAAAGTTGAAATATTAGAAAATAGGTTGATGCCAGCCAGCTTACACTTCAGTCAGTGGAACTAGGGTGGTGGGGGGTTGGAGATAATCCGAGTACTGTTTCTTTTTGACCGTTTTAAATATTTGTTCCTACGACAATATCAAAGTACAACCTTCCAGTATCGTGAAACTTAATACTAAATGGGCGCCAGGGACTTGAAGAGTCCTGGATCCCGGAGCCGACCAAGATGTCCAATATTGGTCCAGTTAAGCGTAGGCGTCGAACCCGGGGTCCTTTAATTGAGTTTAAGACCGGCTTCTACTTTTGAAGACCGGACCGCTGATATACTGGTTCTTGTACGAACCGGTAGTGAAAAAAAAGTGAAAGTTTATATATAAAAAAAACCGTCCCGCCTGCGCTAGATCGCTAGGCGGACTCTGCCACCGCACTGTCGTCTTCACAGGAGGCTTTGAGTGGACTCGAGGAACGGATCTCACGTCCAGGTCCCAGAGGCGCCTCTAGATCCTGGCGGCGAGACGAATGTCTCGAGTTGCCTCACCTGGAATTGACAACACGGGGACCCTATTATATAAGGGGACACTAAGGTATTTTCCTTGAGAAGGAATAGAGGTGACCTAGCTAGGAAATCTAAAGGCTAAAACATTAGCCGATTAACCTGGCCTTTAGCACTCACAGTATGATGAGCTAGGACTTCTGTCGACCTAACCCTGTGTGGTGGGACAACAAGAAATAGGATTACCCAAGAGGGCGTGTAATACTCACGGTTGATTACCAAGTGAAAGCACTTGACTGCAAGGCCGCTGGCTGAAGAACCGCCTAGGTTATTTGCGCATCCTTTTACAACATGCGGGTCCTGTAATAAATATCCAGAAATCACTACAATATCCTTTTAACGACCTGGGAAGGACTCGGAGATCACTACCAAACACTAATACACCAAGATCCTTACCTTTTAAAACATAGGATTAAGTTTGTAGTGAGCTCAAGCGCACTCGTTCGTAAAATACACGCTTGTGATATCCCAGTCACCTGTCATGCCTCCAAACCGGAATTAGGCGGAGCACCTAGGAAATCTCCCCTGTTTTAGGTAAAACTTATAGGAGCTCTGATGACAGAAAAACTACGCCAGGATATTTAACTCTCGAGAATCACTAACAACTGTCCAACATGACGTTTACACTCTGAAACAATAAAAACTTCCAGGATCCAAGCTAACAAACTCCTTATTTCTTATTTCTAACAGTGAAGATCCGACGTGAGTGGGTAACTTTTCGCTTGAATCCTTAGGCGAATTCAGAATGTATAACCTGGCCACACTCGAAGTCAAGACAAACTACAGATTAAATATAGATTGGGTGTATAAGAAGTTTCTAGAATAATGTCTATAATGAAAAAATAATTCCACTTCCGTCTACGGTTAAAAGACAGTATTTTAATCAAAAGCTGAAAATTAATAAGGATTGTTCTATATGATATTAGTTCGATGGTTTCCAATCAATATGCTAAAATCTAACTAATATCGATTAAAACTACAACTGCGAATCGCAGCCGCTAGGTGGCGTCTCCACCTGTCAGAAACTGACGTTTAACTGAATGGCATTTGGAATGTCAACAATTTCGACTGAATTACGAATTATTAAGGGATCTAATTTATTGTGAAAACCTGTTTAATAGGGTTTTAATAGTGTTTTATCGTCATAAAGTGTTACTAAAGAGTCCAGTGACGAAATACAGTGAAGGGATGACCAAATTTATTTGCACAAACTGCAATGAACATTTCACTTGGAAACCATTGAGATCAACATTAGAAACCTCATCATTTACACCGTATGCTCACAGGTAAATGTTAGGTACAAAAAAAACAACGTAACACCTCCGAAGACATTTGTGACTGTAACGGATTCATCTGCTAAGATTGCACTACAAGCGTTACTAGATTTAACAGTGAACAGAATTTTTGAAACTATTCGTAGTCCTTATGCGATACAAGATAAACAATTGATATTAATATCAAAGTGGGGATTTGACGGTGCATCTAACCAAAGTAGAAATAAGCAAAACATAGAGAGTGGTCAAGATGATTCCAGCATACTTATGACCTCTTTGGTTCCATTAAAGTTGACAGCTGACGGTGATACCGTATGGGTGAATCCAAAACCCTGCTCGCCTAGGTATTGCCGTCCAGTCCAGTTTAGTTTTGTGAAAGAAACCAAAGACGTTGTCATAAATGAAAAAACTGCAATCGATAACGAAATTGAAGCTCTCGTTCCCTCAAAATGTCAAGGACATAAAATTAGTCACAAATTAATGATGACGATGATTGACGGCAAAATTTGTACATATCTGTCTGAAGCTAAGTCAAATGCGGCCTGCTACCTGTGTTTGGCTAAGCCTACAGAAATGAATAAGTTAGATGTCATTGCGTCAAAAACCATTTCTTCTGGTGTGTATAAGTTCGGATTATCATCACTTCATGCCCACATTAATGTGATGGAATGTCTTCTACACATAGCGTATCGTCTCGACTTCAAAAAGTGGTCTGCAAGAGGAGAAGAGGAGAAGGTCATCAAGAGTTATTGCATTCACGAAAAAAACTCATTCAAGATCGATTCAAAGATGATCTCAACCTTTTGATTGACATCGTTAAGCAAGGATCAGGCACAACTAACGACGGGAACACAGCAAGGCGGTTTTTTGAATTTCCTGATAAAACTGCAGCGATCACTGGTTTAGATGAAGACCTAATACGCAGATTTGCTGTGATTCTGCAAGCCATCACATCTGGAGAGATTGTAGACGTGCCGAAATTTAAAGAATACGCTAGAACAACCGCTGAAAAATACGTGGAACTGTACGATTGGTACTACATGTCATCAACCGTCCACAAATTGTTGATTCACGGAGGGGACATAATTGCAGAAAATGCTATTGTACCAATTGGAAGTCTTTCGGAAGAAGCTTCAGAGGCCCGAAACAAAGACTTTAGCAGGTTCAGAGAACACCATTCGAGGAAAAAGAGTAGACAAGCATCAAACGAGGATATCCTCAATATGCTTATCGTCTCTTCTGATCCTCTAATTTCTTCCACAAGACCAAAATTAAATGCCCACAAGAGGCAGACATACTTTAAGGAAACAGTAGAACTACTGAAACTTCAGGATCAGGAAGTTCCGACAGAGTTCTTAGAAGTTATATCTATTATAGAGCCTGATTCTGAAGTGGATTCTGATGGTGACGAAGTATAAAATAAGTTAACTTTTATTGTTTATGTTAGGTTACGTTAAGTTAATAATTTTTTTTTAATAATTTGCTTTTATTTTTAATCATACAATAGTTTACCATTTATTGTTATTGATTAATGATCACGTTTATCTAATTACCCTCATTATGGTACGTATCCTTTTAACAGGTATATAGGTATTAGGTTTTATTAATCATTAGCTAATGTGGACTTGAGGCATTAGACAAGATTACATATTATGTAATTCATAATTACCATGTCATTTCAAATAAGTAGGTAATACGACTTTGTTATTTCTTACAATGTTTTGGTCTAAGCATAAAAAATATTGTAAGTTACACTTGGTATAGCCATATTTAAGCATTAAAATGTACATGTCATAAACATTTTTCATTTTTTAATTTTGACGATTTTATAAAAAAAAGTCGCAAGTTATGCCGCAATATTAAGTATGTCAAAAATTCACAAATAAATAGTACTACACTCGCGAGCAACCAAATCGACTCAAGCCTAGACGGCGCACATATACATTGATTTTCCTAAAACGATAAATGGTAATTACAAAAGTGATATGTCATTCGAAAGCTGAAGAATTAGGCTTTCAATTAACATCAATACCTTAAAAAAAACTAAGCGCTGATTTATTGACACATTTTAATTGGCCGTCAGCGTAAATTACCTCTTTAGGAATCCACGACTTGCGCTACCTGCTCCCGCTATAAAACCCCCCCACTTCCGGTTTATCTTATCAGTTGCTTGTTACAAGTTGACCGGTACACATCTCCGTAAATTGCATTCCTTGTTTTCGCTAACCCATGGATACCACACCAGAAGAAGCCGCTCAAGTTGTTGCCTTGTTGCAACAAGGGTTAAGTCAGCGAGCAATCGCTGCCCAGCTCCACTTGAGCCAGTCTTCTGTATCCCGAGTATACAGACGGTTCCAAGAGACTGGTGCCTTCAATCGGAGACCAAGAACGAGCCGCCACCGGTGCACTTCAGAGAGAGACGACCGCTTCATTGTCTCAACCTCGCTGCGCAATCGACACCTTACGGGCGTTGATGTGCAGCAAGAACTGAGACGTGTACGACAAGTGGCTGTCAGCGAGTGGACAGTGAGAAGACGCTTGAAGGAAGCCAACTTGACGCCAAAAAGACCTGCGACGGGCCCTAAGTTGACTGCAGGCCACCGACAAGCGCGCCTTCAATTTGCTCGAGAGCATCTCAATTGGAGCGTTGCGCAATGGCGATCGGTCCTGTTCACTGATGAGTGCAGAATGTGTCTGCATGGCAGTGACAGGAGAGGCCGAGTCTACAGGCGTCCGGGAGAACGATTTGCCCAATGTTGTTTCGCTGAAACAGTGGCATATGGCTTCGTTTCCTGCATGATGTGGGCTGGTATCTCTTTAGAGGGAAAAACCGAACTTGTTTTCGTGCCTGGGGGCGGCCGAGGAGGCGGGCTAACAGCTGATCGGTACATCACCGACATTCTACTGGATCATGTTGTGCCCTACGCAGGGTTTGTCGGTGAAGACTTCGTGTTAATGCACGACAATGCCCGCTGCCACACGGCACGAGTCACTCGACAGTTTCTGCAAGAGGTCGAATTACGCACGATGGACTGGCCTGCGCTCAGTCCTGACATGAATCCCATCGAGCACTTATGGGACGAGCTTAAAAGAAGATTTCGGGCCAGAAATCCAGTCCCTTCAAGCGTAGACGAGCTAAAGACAGCATTATTAGAGGAGTGGGACGGCATTCCTCAAGAAAATGTCAAAAAATTGATAAGGTCCATGAAAAACAGACTGCGGGATGTAATTAGGGCTAGAGGGGGCAATACGAAATACTGATTTAAATAAAATAATTTTATTTTTAATTTTGTTTGTTTAATTTGTCAAATACGAGACACATACCCTTTTTCCTAAATTCCCGTTTTTCCTACTCTTGCATTCAGACATCATTTATTTCAAAAATGATGGATGGATTTCAATGATAATGATATCAAATTAAAGCTGACATCTTAAGCTTTCGAATGACATATCATTTTAATAATTTCCATTCATGATTTTAGTTGTATCAATGTATGTGTGCGCCGACAAGGCTTGAGTCGATTTGGTTGCTCGCGAGTGTATAACAGTGTGCAAGGATATAACGGCCATTTTAGCGATTCCAGAGATATCCTCATTTTTCATGTCAGCTCCATACATTTTTTTCTTATAAAAATTATAACTCTTTCATTTGTGCACACAATTACTTCATATGACATTTTATAGAACATTTATGATCGGCAGAAGTCATTTCCAGCAAAAAATTAACATTTAAGACATCGAAATCCTATGTCTTCTACAGCCGATTTTCGATCCACCGTGCGACGGTTCATTAGCGATAATGGCTCCCAATTTGTCTGTAACGTGATGCAACAACTGACATTCTGTTTGGGCATTGAACATGGCTTTACCCCTGTATATCATCCGGAAACAAACCCGGTCGAAAAACGCAACAGAGATTTGAAAACGCAGTTGGCCATACTAGTGGGGAACGACCATAACAAATGGTCGGAACATCTGCCAAGCATACGTTTTGCAATGAACACAGCTGTCTGTTCATCTACTGGGCACACGCCAGCTTACCTAACTTTTTGTCGAGATCTACGCACTATCGACGACCCAAGTCATGAGCTGCGACAAACAGTACAAAACGAGAATTTCATACCCGAGATAACTCCAAAGTTGTTAATGATGGCCTCCACACTAAGGAGAGCACATGAAAGACAGAAGAAAGAATACGCTGATAAGAGACGTCAGCCATGTCCAAATTATCAGCCTGGCGATCAAGTCATGGTTGATATACATGCCTTAAGCAAAGCGACGAGATGGCCCATACGTTATCAAAGACATTCACGGACCATCCTCTTTTCAGATTGCTGATCCTGCCACCCCACAACAGTCTGCAGGGTTGTACCATTCCTCAGCCCTGCGACCATATCAAGGGACGACATCAGACGCCCCTCCCGAGCTGGTCTTGCCTTTACGCCGGCGAGGTCGCCCGCGAAAGATCAAGCCAACACCGCCGACCACAGTCAAGCCCCGTCCCCGCGGGAGGCCGCCAACCGCTACGAAGGACTTCGCTGCGTCCCCGCAAGGGGACGCGGCAAGGCGGTCTCGGGGCTTTGCCCCCTTACCGCGGAAGGGAGGCCGCCAAAGAAGCAGCAGCCTACCTAAGTACTGCCTTCCTCATCGGGACGTCTTCGGAGACAGAGGGGGAGACTGTAACACAACATCATAGCACGAGCGCGCGCCACGCTCCTCCCATCGAGCCCCACTCTAGCGCACGGCGCCGCCACTACTCCGCGGCCGAGCGATATATAAACCCTCACGCGCCGCCAGGGGGGCGGCAACGCAGCGCTGCGCCACCTGCCATACCGTACGGTAGCGGCGCTGGCGCGCCTGTTCACGGGCATCCTTCGCACAGGGGTTTTTCCGGCTGTCTGGAAGGAAGGGCGCGTCATCATGCTGCCCAAGCCCAGGAAGGACGTATTGAGGCCTGAGAGCTATCGGCCGATCACTCTCCTCTCCACTATCTCCAAGGTGTTTGAGCAACTCCTGCTGCGACACCTGAACCCACATATTACGCCGCGCCCAGAGCAGTTTGGGTTCCGTGCGGCGCACTCTACGACGCTCCAGTTGTCCAGGGTGCTGCACCTCCTCGCGGGCGCCGTCAACAAAAAGGAGCGCGCGGTCGCAGTATTCCTGGACATGGAGAAGGCCTTTGATCGCGTGTGGCACGCCGGTCTGATATACAAGATGTCACTGTCAGACGCGCCTCGTCGCTTGATACAGGTGGTCTCCTCCTTCCTCTCCGGCAGAACTTTCAGGGTGGCGGTAGACGGCGCGCTCTCGGGCGCCCGTCCAGTAGCGGCCGGCGTGCCGCAGGGCAGCTGTGTCTCGCCGGGTGCCTACTCCTGCTACACCGACGACATCCCCACCACACCTGGCACCACGCTCGCGCTGTACGCCGACGACGCCGCGTACATAGCGACTTCGCTCAATGTAGATCACGCGGCGACGAAGATGCAGCGCGCGCTAGATCTCCTGCCTGAATGGCTCGCCAAATGGAGGTTGTCGGTGAACGTAGGTAAGACACAGGCAATCGCCGTCGGCGGCTACAAAATACCGCCACCCTTGACTCTTCAGGGAGCCGACGTTTCGTGGTCGCCCCAGGTAAAGTACCTAGGGGTCACCATTGACCGTCGGCTCTCAATGGGCAGCCACGTCAAGCAGGTAGTCGACAGGTGCCGGACAGCGCGGTACCTACTGCGCCCGGTGCTCCGATCCCGCCTCCCGCTGCGGGCCAGGCTGGCCGTGTACAAAACGTACCTGCGCCCCATCATCACGTACGCCGCCCCAGCCTGGCTCGCCCTCACTAGCGAGTCCAACATGAGGAAACTCCGTGCGCAACAAAACATCGCGTTGCGCAACATTGTCGGTGCGCCTCGCTATGTGAGGAACGCCACCATCCAGCGGGACTTGGAAATCGAGAGCCTGGACGACTTCTGCCGCCGCCTCGCGTCAAACATGTTCGCGCGGGCCGACGCGTCCACCTGGCCCCAGGTCAAGGACATAGCGCCATGGCACGCGCGGCCACCTGACGCGAGGCCCTATCCCCGTGACCTCCTACCTGCAGACGTTGGCTAGCCCCACCGGTCTCGACGTACACCGGGTAATGTCGTTACACCTACACGCGACTTACCCAAACAATACGACTCCACATTCACTACACTCACCCGTAGTGCGCTGTGTGCTAAGTTAATATAGGCACAGCGCGCCGCGACTCATTCACACACGAACTTTACACACGAAAGAACCCACGCGACGAACGTGCGGCACTAGCTCGCCGTTCGATCGTAAACATGAGAGGTGTCACACAGACACATTGCCGCTCACATACACACACATACGGCCCCTGTCCCGCGCCGTGCTCGGCTCGACCTGAAAGCGACCGCGGGCGGGGGTCAACCCCTTGCGGTGGGGAGCGTCAGAGCCACCCCTGGCTGGTAAGCTGTCCGCCGGGCCTCCTCCGGGTAACCGGGGGTCTCACCTAGCGGCGGCTGTCCGCCGGGGTGGCGGGAAAAAAGCTGCGCCATTCGCATGGCGCCGCGGCGCTCCCACCAGCCACAGATGACACCAACACACAGGCAGGTGACGTGAGTCCACGCACCTGCCGCAGTCCAAGGCCCTTGTAGGCCGCCCCAGACGAGAGGTGTCCGCAGTGACGGACACAAGCGACACCTCGGGGTAAAGACGAAAGTCTACAACCCGACCTGCGCGCCCCCTGGCGGGGTAAGCAGAGACTGCCCACGACCAGGGGGGCGGATTAGCCAGTCGTCCACAGAGAGCGCACGTCCGATCGTTCCGTACCGCTGCCACTCGCCCGCTCACAGTCGTCGCGCGCGCACGTAGGCCTCCGTTGCCGTACCGTGCCCCCCGACTCACCGCGAGCCGCCGCGTATCGCGAACAAAGTACATCGAACGTGAAATTTTCTGCCACCGTCCGAACCGTATTATAAAATCGTGCTCGAACAAAGAAACTATTTAAATAAAAATAACGACTTTTTCTAGTGCGCGAGTTAGTGTTAGAAATTGTGTTGGCTGTGTTCTCATGGGTACCCGGTGCCTGTGAGCACACAGCAGGCATCCCAGTGCTTCCCGGTGCAAAAACATCAGCTCACCGTAGCGGTTGCGGGGGACGACCACCAATAAACTTTCCGTTGACTTTAAAAAACATTCCGTCGAAATGGAAAATTCCATTCGTGATTTAAAATATTAAAACTTTTAACGATGAAGACACCGCCCGCGGACCGGGCGGCGCCGCTCCCGGTCATAGGGGGCCCGCCGCCTGGTGCCGCGCCACCTGCAAACGCAGCAGAGCCACCACCACCTCCATCATCACCACCACCAGCTCGGTCATCACCTTCACCGCCGCCGGCAAACAGCGTCGCAGGTACCGTGACAAACCCAGCAGTGTCGGTGCGCCCGTCCACCTTCCGGCCTGTGCCAACCCAGGCCCCGGGGCCCGCCGGCTCGTGCAACCGCACGCCCGCCTCGCGCGCCACCGCTCCCGTCCCGCGCACCTCGGCGCAGCCGGTCCGCGCTACCGCGCCACCCGCGCCCCGCACGGCGCCCGCAAACACCCGCGCCGCCGCGTCCACCGCCGGCTCGTCGCGAGTGCTCAACCGGCCGCCCGCGCAACCGTGCGCCTCTGCCGCCTCCGCCCGCACGGCGGACAGCGCGTCGCCCGCGCCACCCGTAGCTTGCTGGCAGGCGCATCCCGTGCCGCGCAAAACGACGTGCCTCAATCGCCGCCACCTCCTAGGACCTCCGCCCGGGACTCCCCAGCCGCGATGTCGCCCTACTCATCCAGAGAGGGGAGCGATGTCTCGAGCCTGGAGGACTCCGCGACCGGCCGCCGCGACGTGTCACTCGACACGCCCGCACGCTCCGGCCCGCCGAGCGAAGACGAGGAGGAAGAAGACATGGAGGTGAGTCCCCCAAAAAATATTGACACCAATGAAGGTCATGGCTTCGAGGCCAGGGCCCAGCGCCGCCCGAGGAGTTCGGACGATGAGGCCGCCGAAGAGGCCAAAAGGGTGTGCACAGCCGCCCCGCTCCCGCAGCGCGACACACGCGCCCGGGCCGGCGCTGGCTCGCCCACCTTTGCCCAGATGGCCCAACGAGCGGCCTCGAACCAGCTCAACAAAGACCTGCAACAGGACGCGCCCTCCGCGGCAACCCCTGCTGAAGGCGCGAAAGCAGCCACGGACGCTGCCGCACAACAAAAAAAGAAGAAGCCAAGATATCCTCCGCTAGTAGTGGAAAAATTACCCAACTGGGCCACCCACTTTAGGGCAGTGAGTGTATCTCTGGGCCACCCACCGAAAGCTCGGCCTTACCAGGGGGGAATCAAATTCCTCCCGGAGAGCGACGACGAATACAGGACGGTCCAGCGGTACCTCACAGACCTGGAAAGGTCGGAGGGCATCAGTTGGTTCTCCTACTCGCTGCCGGCGGAGCGCAGCCTAAAGGTGGCCATACGGGGGTTGCCCGCGGACACAAACCCCGAAGACATAGAAGAGGAGCTCAGGCTGCTGGGATACCAGCCGGAGTACGTGCGCAATATTAAGGCGCGTGGAGAACGACCCGGCTGCATATTTCACGCAGTCATGAGGAGGCAGGCCGACTTCCGAACTATTTACGACGTCACGACACTCATGTGCATGCGTGGCGTCCGTATAGAGGCCTGGCGGAGCAAGGGAGGGCCGGCACAGTGCCACAGGTGCCAAAAGTTCCGGCACAGCTCGCAGCAGTGCCACCGTCCGCTCGCTTGCGTGCGCTGCGGTGAGGAGCACGCCGCCCGAGACTGCCCACGCCCTAGAACCGAACCCGCTACCTGCGTAAACTGTGCAGGTAGCCACCCAGCATGCAGCCGCGACTGCCCAGTGTTCCGGAAGGAGACCCGGAACAAGCGAGCGGGCACTGTCGCCATCACCACGGACAGACAGAGCCGGCCGGCGAACAATGCCGCGCCGGCAAACAATGCCGCGCCCACACAGACGGGCGCGAGCGACTTGGAAGCACAGAATGCACCTCACCTGATGGCGGCAGGGAACGAGCCCTCCGACAGGAACGCTCCCACCTCGAGGCGGAGGAAGAAGAGGGGGCGCGGGGGAAGGAACAGGGGGAAGAAACCCCAGCCACCCGCGCCTCAAGAGAGGCACGAGACCACCCCTGCCACGGCGCAGGAGGAACAATCGCCGGTGCCAAGCACTGAAAGGATGCCGGCAACAACAACAACAAGAAGAAGGGGAAGCGGGAGGAAAATGCCCCCCCCCCCAACCTCACACCGCCCCCGCTGACGCCCTGTCGGCGCAAGCGGGCGATAAGAGAGATTCTCAAGCCGGCACTCGCGGCACACATAAAAACGCGCCTAAAATCTCGAACAAAGAGTTTACCTCCTGCGCCATCAAGCTCCTGATGGACCTCATCAAGGCCATCAGGCAGGGACAGGACGCGGGCGCGGTAATTCTCGACGGGCTGGCAGAATTACTCGTCCTTTACAATGGCTAGCTCGTTGAGATTACTGCATTGGAATGCCCGCGGCCTTAGAAAAAAGGTCGCCCCACTCCGCCTCCTCCTCAGGGAACAACGGATCGACGTGGCGCTCATCTCAGAGACACTCCTGGGACCTGCGGACCGGCTCAGGTTCCCGGGATACATCGTCTATAGGAGGGATGAGAAGTCGCCGCTCGGCATCGTCTACCGCGGACTGGCAGTATTGGTGAGCCGCAGAGTGGTTCACCAGCCGCTCCCCGAGCAACCTACCTCGACCTTCAGCGTGCTAGGGGTCCAGCTGCATGTCGCCGGCGAGGACCTGAACATCTACGCCGCCTACCACCCGCCCGGCTCCCCGCTCAACTTGGCGGAGCTAAGGGCGGTGCTATCGCCACCAACCCTGCATCCGACACTCCTCGCTGGTGACATGAACATCAAGCATCCGGCCTGGAACAGCCGCGTCGCCAACGCTTGGGGAGGACGGCTACTCACCGACTCCATGGCCCACGGATACACGGTGTCCGGCCCCGACACTCTGACTCACTACCCAGACTGCGCCACCCAATCGCCCGACGTGCTAGACATCGTGGTCCACAAGGGCCTGGGCTGCCAGCTCACGCAACAGGTGATAGACGACGAGATGCAGTCAGACCATCAGCCGGTACTCGTCGTCCTGTCTGAGATGCCGACCAGACTCTCGCCTCCTGCGCCACGTCGATCAACGGACTGGCAACAGTTCGTGGAAGCGATGGAGGCCACCACTCCTACTTGGCCCGTACAGACCGCCGCAGACGTCGACGGGCTAGCCGAGGAGCTCACCGCTTGCATCCACCGCGCCCTAGAGGGCGCCACCACCACCATGCCGCCAACGGAGGGAATGGCCTACAAGCCCCTCCCCGCCCACCTCAAGCATCTGATAGCGCAGCGAAAGCGGCTACGCAAGCGGTGGCAGGATACCGGCTGCCCGACCATGAAGCGGGACTTGAATCGTCTCGCGGAGAGGGTCAGGGCCAAGCTACAGGAGCACAACTCCGCGAGCTGGGAGGAACGTATCGACGCCGCGGAGGGGGACTGGCCGTCGATACACAAGCTCTGCAGGCAGCTTGCGAACACCCCGGCTCCGGTGCGTCCACTTCGCCACAGCGACGGGGCGCCACGGTACGCCGCACAGGACCGCGCGGAGATCTTCGCCGACCACCTGGAGCGTCAATTCACGCCGAACCCAGCTGTCGACCATGAGCACATCGCAGCAGTCGAGAGGCACCTTGGGGAATACTTTGCCACGCCGATAGCTCCCGACGAGGCACCAATACACTTCTCTCCTGGGGCAGTCAGACGCGCCATCCTAAGGACAAAGCTGAGGAAGGCCCCCGGCGCGGACGGCGTGCCCAACGCAGCGCTGCGCCACCTGCCATACCGTACGGTAGCGGCGCTGGCGCGCCTGTTCACGGGCATCCTCCGCACAGGGGTTTTTCCGGCTGTCTGGAAGGAAGGGCGCGTCATCATGCTGCCCAAGCCCCGCAAGGACGTACTGAGGCCTGAGAGCTATCGGCCGATCACTCTCCTCTCCACTATCTCCAAGGTGTTGCCGCGCCCAGAACAGTTTGGGTTCCGTGCGGCGCACTCTACGACGCTCCAGTTGTCCAGGGTGCTGCACCTCCTCGCGGGCGCCGTCAACAAGAAGGAGCGCGCGGTCGCAGTATTCCTGGACATGGAGAAGGCCTTCGATCGCGTGTGGCACGCCGGTCTGATATACAAGATGTCACTGTCAGACGCGCCTCGTCGCTTGATACAGGTGGTCTCCTCGTTTCTCTCCAATCGTACTTTCAGGGTGGCGGTAGACGGCGCGCTCTCGGACGCCCGCCCAGTAGCGGCCGGCGTGCCGCAGGGCAGCTGTGTCTCTCCGGGTGCCTACTCCTGCTACACCGACGACATCCCCACCACACCTGGCACCACGCTCGCGCTGTACGCCGACGACGCCGCGTACATAGCGACTTCGCTCAATATAGATCACGCGGCGACGAAGATGCAGCGCGCGCTAGATCTCCTGCCTGAATGGCTCGCCAAATGGAGGTTGTCGGTGAACGTAGGTAAGACACAGGCAATCGCCGTCGGCGGCTACAAAATACCGCCACCCTTGACTCTTCAGGGAGCCGACGTTTCGTGGTCGCCCCAGGTAAAGTACCTAGGGGTCACCATTGACCGTCGGCTCTCAATGGGCAGCCACGTCAAGCAGGTAGTCGACAGCGTGGTACCTACTGCGTCCGGTGCTCCGATCCCGCCTCCCGCTGCGGGCCAGGCTGGCCGTGTACAAAACGTACCTGCGCCCCATCATCACGTACGCCGCCCCAGCCTGGCTCGCCCTCACTAGCGAGTCCAACATGAAGAAACTCCGTGCGCAACAAAACATCGCGTTGCGCAACATTGTCGGTGCGCCTCGCTATGTGAGGAACGCCACCATCCAGCGGGACTTGGAAATCGAGAGCCTGGACGACTTCTGCCGCCGCCTCGCGTCAAACATGTTCGCGCGGGCCGACGCGTCCACCTGGCCCCAGGTCAAGGACATAGCGCCATGGCACGCGCGGCCACCTGACGCGAGGCCCTATCCCCGTGACCGTGACCTGCAGACGTTGGCTAGCCCCACCGGTCTCGACGTACACCGGGTAATGTCGTTACACCTACACGCGACTTACCCAAACAATACGACTCCACATTCACTACACTCACCCGTAGTGCGCTGTGTGCTAAGTTAATATAGGCACAGCGCGCCGCGACTCATTCACACACGAACTTTACACACGAAAGAACCCACGCGACGAACGTGCGGCACTAGCTCGCCGTTCGATCGTAAACATGAGAGGTGTCACACAGACACATTGCCGCTCACATACACACACATACGGCCCCTGTCCCGCGCCGTGCTCGGCTCGACCTGAAAGCGACCGCGGGCGGGGGTCAACCCCTTGCGGTGGGGAGCGTCAGAGCCACCCCTGGCTGGTAAGCTGTCCGCCGGGCCTCCTCCGGGTAACCGGGGGTCTCACCTAGCGGCGGCTGTCCGCCGGGGTGGCGGGAAAAAAGCTGCGCCATTCGCATGGCGCCGCGGCGCTCCCACCAGCCACAGATGACACCAACACACAGGCAGGTGACGTGAGTCCACGCACCTGCCGCAGTCCAAGGCCCATGTAGGCCGCCCCAGACGAGGACTTAATCGTCAACTGGCGAGCGCGAATCTCGCGAGCGCGCGCGAGTTGGCACTTTTCGATTTTACCTACTTTTTTTGTCGTCAACTCGCGCGTCTATGTAAAGTACAGTCAAATAAAAAGAGATTGAAAACAAAAACTATTAATAATTATTTATTGACCGCGTTAGCTGATTCTGTGAAGTACTGACTTAGATTACGATTTAGAGGGCCGAAATGAGAAGGCCTGGGGAACGCATCCAATGACACATACTATCTCGTCTAACGCGCAAGCGCACAACAGTATAGCTGTCATAGCGCTATCTCTTTCTAATTCATTTTGCAAACTGAGTGCCTACTCCTTATGCACTTAGTTACAAACGATGTACCTGTCACGTCTAACATGGCGGAAGTGATGTGTGTGTGTGACAGGGACGGGTACATCGTTTAGCCGTTCGAAGTTCATCAGGAGTAAGCACCCTAGTTATTATTTTAGTGACGTTAGTGTTACGTAAGCTAAGCTGACGTTTACAGTGCACTTACGGAGTAAACATACTTACAGAGTATAAATGTTTTTATTAAGTCTATAAGAATGCCATTTGGTGTGAAAATGTGGAAGTTTTTAGTGATTTTGATGTACTGTGGGGGTAAGTTTATAACAATTAAACTTTTCGGGTAATACTCTCAAAGTGTTCTGTTACTTTTATCAGGCATCTTGATTAGTTAAACCTTAGATTAACTCGTTGTTCTTACTATTTTACTTTTTTGAATTAACATATGGCTTTACCCGCTCGGTTGCTTCGCAAAAAAATGCAAAGAGGGTCGCTTGCCAGTGATTTTTGACCGCATCTGAGCGTACGACGCGCCGTAATAAAAATTTGACTGTGACTCGCTCCAGAAGCGCACTTCAAATGTTTTAACTGCTCTGAATAGCCATTAAAATAAGCCTAAACATTGTGTCTGTTTTTTAATAGATCTTGTTTCCGTATTTTCCTATGTACCTTGAAACTTTAACTACCCAAATATTAGCTACTTGTATGGAAAAATGCGTTTTACTAAAAACTAAGATCGACAAGAGTATTGTTTCTTATTTTATTTATAAACTAGATTAATTACTAGATACATTTAATAACACATGGATATATTTCATGTGGAATAAAATATTTAAAACATTAAGGGAACTACAACTTGAAAAAAAAAAAATGGCGACGTCAACTTTATTTCGTATCGTGTACTAAGAATTAGATTTATAATGTTGTCAACTTGTATTTGAAGGTCGGATGATATATCAGTCTATGGTTTAGAAACGTTTCACGAGGACTTTATGAACTACAACATAAAGTTTAAAGTCGATTAGTAAAAATTGGTTGTTGGAAACGATTGTTGCCAGAAGCAGTCAAGGGTGTTCAATTTTGGAAAAAATTGTTTCCTTAAGCAGTTTATCGGTTAATTAATTGTTTTGTTCACTTTAACTTGATTGTCGTTTACTTTCTTATAGTGCGATTGCACTTTAAAATAAATACCACGTGGCAATTTTACACAGTATATTTATTCCATAGTAAAAAATATACGTTGATTTTCCATTTTTTATATAGATAATTTATATTTTTTTGTGATTTAGCTTTTTAGAAAATGTTTGTCATTAAAAACAATATTTTTAGGAAGTGGACCACAGGCAGGTTCGTCCAGAAATGTAACTGGACACGACATCATTACATCTCAGCGAGGAAGTTCGATACTACTTCGTGCAGGACACAAATATAATAAAGACCGAGAAAATAAAGATGGTTCCTGTATCTGGAGGTGTTCGAAGAGGACTGTTTGCAAGGCAAGATTAATTATTGATAGCAATAACTGCATCAAACGAGATGACAAGCACGACTGTGAGCCTGATTTTGTATCAAATGAACTGGAGCTTAACTTCGACAAGTGCATGGAAAAAGTAAAAAGTGACTGTACTATACCCATACCAAATGCATTTCGACATACGGTCTCAACCCTTAAAGATAAAGGAATTGACCTCATAAAAAAAATACCTACATATAAAAATATTAAAAACAAATTTTACCGAAAACGGAATAAGTCATTGGGGGTAAGAAAGGTATGTTTTAAGTCGATTAAGAATGTTACTGTGCCCGAAATATTTGCAAACTTTTTACTAGCCGACTACCAAACAATCAATAGAATTTTAATATTCGCTAGTGAAAATTGTAAAACAATTTTAGCAAAACCAAATTTGACCATTTTATGCGATGGTACTTTTAAATTTTGTTTAAAACCTTTCCAGCAGTTGTACACTTTACATGTTGATTTAGGAAGTAGTAAAACTCATAATAATATTATACCCGTTATTTATGCGTTGTTGGGTAACAAAACAAGAGCAACTTACAAAATTTTGTTTCGCCTTATCAAGAGCCAAATTCCTCAGTTTAATCCCAAAACCATTCTACTAGACTTCGAGAAGGCTGCAATGTTAGCAGTCAAAGACATATTCCCTGAAACAAGCGTTAGAGGGTGTTTCTTTCATTTTTCGCGAAGTTTGTGGCGGAAAGCTGACGAAATAGGCATAACAAAATCTGTACTATTTAGAAAACATATAAAGAGGTGCGTTGTTTTGGCACATTTGCCCAAAGAAGCTGTTGAGAATGGTTGGTTGTATATTATGTCTCAATGTCCGAATGATAAAAATATTGTAAAATTTAATGATTATTTTGTAAGAACTTGGTTGAATGAGACTTCCATTTTCGCAGACAAATGGTCTTGTAATTTTAGCCAACACCGCACTACGAACATGGTTGAGAGCTGGCATTCTACGGTAAATAAAAAAAATAATAGCAAACCCAAAAGTATTGCACATTTTTTGACCATCTTAAAAGAAGAAGATAATTATTATCAGACTTTATACTTAAAGAAGTCTAATATAACTGCAAAATGTAAAGAAACTTGTGCTATTGACGAGCACATTACCAACACTGTTAACGAATTTATCCATGGGGTTATAATAAATATTGACTTATGTATCGAACTTTTGATCTTGTGATTTTTGATTTAATTTAGCATAGTCTGTTTATTTTAACGTTTGCTATAAAAATCATTTATAACAAACCATGATCTGTGATTGTATAGTCTGTGATTAGTTTTATTAGTAGGTCGTCAGTAATAACTTAGCCAATTGATGAATCTACTTATTGATAGTGTTTAGCGTTTTTTGTAAAAATCATTTACAACCATATGTGATCTGTGATTTTATAGTTTCTAAGACTCTTTCTATGGTTCCTAAGATTGATTTTATTAGGGAGCAATAATAAGTCAGTTTGTTGTCAATTACTATGTTTAGCTTTACTATTTTATACTTACCAATATTCAGTATACGAGTATGTGAGGGGAGTGTTTTCGTTGTTTCTATTTTATTTACTTAGTTTTTTACAATTTACATACTAGATAATAAGATAATAAGCCAAATTCTCAAATCAATGTGATATTGTTGATAATTAGTAAGGGAAATACTACTAATAATTTATATTTTGTCCTGTTGATTTATAATAAACTGATTTCAAAACGATGTATATTTTGTTTTATTTTAAAAATCAAATTTCATAAAGTTTCTTATACATTTATAGTAGGTAAGTACCTAACTAAATTAAATTTGTTATAACGTTTTTGTAGCTGACTATACATTAAAACATCAAATTATATAGACGCGCGAGTTGACGACAAAAAAAGTAGGCAAAATCGAAAAGTGCCAACTCGCGCGCGCTCGCGAGATTCGCGCTCGCCAGTTGACGATTAAGTCCAGACGAGAGGTGTCCGCAGTGACGGACACAAGTGACACCTCGGGGAAAAGACGAAGGTCTACAACCCGACCTGCGCGCCCCCTGGCGGGGTAAGCAGAGACTGCCCACGACCCAGGGGGGCAGACAGTTAGAACAGGCACAACTTCAGTAAAGAAACAGGCGCCATCTACATTTCTTAACAGAGAAACTATTAGTTTCATAATTACCGATAGATGACTCTGCAATCCCAACTTTAATACAAAAAAAAAACAATTCTCTAATTTATTAATAGTATTTTTCTAGAAAATAATAAGTTAAATTTTCCCGAAAAATTATCACCTTTAATTAGTTCATAGCTTTCCAGTATTTTTAATTATGGCAACCTTGTCACGGAAGGTATTAAGCTATTCTGGCAACAGTGGCAACATCACTTAATGGTTGCCGCAACTTGCGTCCGCGCTTGTTTGTGTTTCGTGTTTCCATTTTGCGCTTAATTATTGGTATTTGGGTGTTTTATCTTTATCAGACGTCGAGTTGAATTTATCCTCCGTCCTGTGTTTGTAATTACTACCCGGATATTAATATTTTTAGTCCCTACGTTGTGTTTTTGCGAAAACGCTATTTTGTGCTGTGTGTTTATCAAAATAGATACAATGCCTCACCGTTGCGCTTTTGGATGTAAGGACACTGGTAAGTCACCTTAAGTACTTAGTTAAAATGTAATGGCCAATGACCTGATGGCCAAGGCAACAAGAACCTCGGCGACCATCTCGAAGCTCTCCATAGTTAGGCGACCGCCGGTGGCTTGGACCCTGCTCCCGACACCGGTGGACCACTATTTTTACATTTATAATGGTTTTTTTAAACATTTAAAGTATCCCATATATCGATACCTTTTTTTTTTTTTTTTTTGGTGGGTTTAAAATCATCGAATAACCCCTCCCGCTCTTGGGCAGAGCGAGGGAGTGTCAGACTTCTACTGACTAAAAACCACCCATGTTCCTTCTTCGCCCTCTATGTCGAGGCCGCGATAACCGTTGGACTACCCGCGGCCCCGACAGACTACCCGCGGCCCCGACAGACTACCCGCGGCCCCGACAGATATATCGATACCTTAATTGGCAAACCAGCCAACTCCAAATTTCGTCAAAAATATTTTTTGATTTAGATTATTGGCAACAATAATCCGGCGTTATTTGCAAAAACGACAACTCCGATATAATCACAATTCTTTCCATATTTCGCTATTCGAAAATCAGCCAACTCCGCGTGTCACGAAACGTTAAGATTTTGACCGCCAACTCCACGAATTCGGCCATTTTGTATGGCGTCGAAGTCGTGTACGGTTACCGCACTACATTTTGTGGAAGAAAAATTGTTAAAACGCGATAAAGGAAAGGCAGTATTGAAAAACAGTTGAACATTAATACAAGGTATGGATACTTATTTACTTTTTTACAAAACAATGCTATTTAATTAAGTAATTTTAATATTTAATATCGGTTAGGAGTTGGCCGGTTTGCTTCTTACTTTATTGCACTAGTGTTGGGAGTTATCCATTTTTATGTTCATTAAAAATCAATTTAAATTTAAAGTTAAATTATTTTTTCACTTCTTAATTTATTGTTTTTGTTTTATTAATGTAAGGAATTCTTTTTTATATAATTTTACTTTAATTTTTGGCAAATTTTTGTGCTTATTGTGATGTTTTTATTTTGGTTTGCATGCAGATGTCCAACTCACGCGCTAAAAAAATACTGCAAATAAGCATGCAAAATGAACAGCATGAGCTTGATGAAACCAATAACCCTGACTCAGTTTTGTTTCTTAATAACCAATTGACGGCACGGTTGGCGCAGTTGCTCAAGCAATGGACTGCTGCGCTGCGTGTCGCGGGTTCGATTCCCGCACGGAACAAACATTTGTATGACCTACAGATACATAGTTGTTAATTCCAAAACCGTACGACGCACAGTGGGCCCATACTGAAAATTAGTGGACTTAGGCAACATAGTTCCTATATCGATGCGATTTTTTTTTTATATGACGTATTATATTATTCCTGACAACTTTTATTCTTATAAAATTTCTTCTAAAGTTGATAGTTTGTCTTGAAAAAAATTAATTAGATTTTTTTGTATGGAGTGAATCACGTTTAATTTTTTTTCTTCAATTGTACTAATATGTTGAGTGTGTGGCGTGAGTATATGATAGCTAGGGTCATTCTCTATCCATGAAAAAAAAATCAGCGCCGGCCATCTGCGGCAGCGCGAGTAATCATTCGGTAAAAAAAAATGATTTGGAAGAATTTTTATGTCATTTAAAATAAATTCAAAGCATATTTTTTGTCTCATTTGGCTGTTTTCACCTTCTTTTTAGTTAAATAAATAGTTTTAATAGCGCATACGTACTTATAACTAGTAATTCTGGTAGAGATTTAGTTATTATTGCATGTTATCGGTACAAATGAGTCATCATCACAATGCAGGTGCTCTGCATTGTGATTGATGACTCATTTGTTTGTGCGCGCATAACTAATGAGTCATCGAAAAATGCTCGTCTCTGATTGGCTGTGTTATTTTTTAACTGCACGTTATCTATTGTTGAATAAATATATCGTAATGTTTCAGGTTATACTCATTTTGTTAATGATAGGTGAAATAATTTAAATTTGTACGGGCAAGTCGTTGATAATTAATTATCTACATAATCAACTGTATGTATATTATTATAGTATAAGTTATCGTACGTATGATCAATATGAAACTGTGAAGTAATTGTAGCCCTGAAAAGGGCTGTTTGTCATATTCCTAACCCTGATGGGCTTTTGTGGGAATAATTTAGAGCCGGATCACATTATTTCTTGTTCCAGAAGTGCTAGTGGGTCCGGCAAATTTTCGGACTCTGCTATGAGGCATTCTTCTTCCTCCATAATTTCACTGTCACATGGCTCAGTAGTCTGTAACAACTGAGTTGCTTCAGGCAACAACTCATTATGAACCTGTTTCATTATTTTAGGCCTTATGTAGGATATGTGGGGATCAGAGCTTATTAGAAGTCCATGGAGGATGTCTTCGTTTGTTGCTATTCTCACCGTTTTCCGAGTGTGCCTCTCCCTGACGTTTCTGAAGTCCTTATTACGGGCTTCCGAAGCTTCTTCAGATAAGGTACCTAAAACGAATAAGTACATACATTTTAATTTCAAAACGCAATCGAGTCAAATAATACATCAAACTATATTTATTTTTTACTTACCTTACTTAACACCAAAGTGGTTACAGATGTCTGCACCGTGCATTAGAAGTTTATGTACACTAACTGGCATGTAGTACCACGAATAGTGTTGCACGTACACATCAGCTGTTTCTCTACAGTATCTTCTAAATTTTTCACAGTCAATGTTTTTGCCTGATGATATGGCTTGTAGAATAACGGAAAATCTGAAAATCAGATTTTCGTCAATTCCCGTTATTCTGGAAGATCTTTTGTAATCTTGGAAAAAGCGCTTCGCTGTATTCCCGTCGTTTGTAGTTCCAAAACCCTAAAATGGGAAAACAATACTGTAATATACAATACATAGAGATATAATTCACAAACAACATAAAGAGAGCAAAAATTAAATACATACCTGTTTGACTATATCAATCAGCATTCCAGTTTGCTCACGAAACTCTTGCTGTGTGGTATTTTTTTTAGCTTTTTTCAAAGCCTTATGTTCGCCGCGAGCAGTCCATCGTTGAAAATCCAGATTATAAGATACACCGAATCTTCATATGCAGTGAAGAAATTCCTTGTTTGTAAATTTCTTCACGAAGTGGTTTAGAAGTCAAAGCGTCTAAATTATTCATCTCACTCGGTTTTGCCAAGCAAATGGGACACGTTGCATATGATGGTACTCCAGCAATAATATTGGCCACTTTTCCATCAATCATGGTCATATGCAATTCATGTGATACAATAATATTTCCACACTGTGTAGATATTCGTTCATCAATTTGTTTTTTCATCTCAGACTCTTCAGACTTTATAAAGTCAGCTGTCTCCGAAGTGAAAGTGAACTTCACTGGTCGACAGTACAGAGTTGAGCAAGGTGTGGGGTTCTCCCAAACTAGATTTTCATTCCCATATGATGGCCTAGTAGACACTAGCCGAAGAGGGACGATGCTTATCATGACTACTGATGAATCGTCGAACTCTGTAGCTGTGTTTGACGTTTTCTGTTTATAGTTACTCTGCGACGAAGAACCATCAAGTCCCCATTTCCAGGTCAACTTGAGTTCTTCATTTTGAGACCTATCAACAGTATTTATATCAAGTAATATCCTCTCCACAGTGTGGTCCAATAGCGCTTGCAATTTAATGTGAGCTCCGTTTTCGGTAATCTCCATACTCTCTTGTGGTGGGTAACATCTTTTCTTGGCATTTACAAGCTTTGGATAAGATGGAAAGGCAGCACAGTTTTCTTCTTTTAGAAATTGTCGAAGAGCTAAGTACTTCCATTTCGAGAGCGCAACTGATGTATAAAGAGCTAAACACTTATCTTCAGAGACAGTTCTTAAGCTCTGCTTTTTGAATAGTCTCTCTTCTATTTCGGATAGCGCATCTGGATTACTGGAAAGGTATTCGACCACTTTTGCCAGATTCGTTTTGCCGTTGTCTTTCAATTTTGTTATGTACCAGTGCTGCAACTCTTCCTCGGAATTTTCTTCTACTGTGGAAGTAGAACGTCTTTTCTTTTGCTTATTACTTAACTCTTCGAACGGTTTTCTGTGCTCCTTTTCTGTAGATGTTCCCGCTTCCGCAGTACATACTGCAAGAGTAGGAACATGGCAATCTATATCCACAAGCTCAAG
Organism: Diarsia rubi; assembly: GCA_932274075.1. Classification (NCBI taxonomy): domain Eukaryota; kingdom Metazoa; phylum Arthropoda; class Insecta; order Lepidoptera; family Noctuidae; genus Diarsia; species Diarsia rubi. The sequence goes on from OW026427.1 coordinate 8,400,130, forward strand.
ATAAGGCTGCGTCCGAAAAGCCCATCACACTTCTCAGATCAACACTGTCACAAACAGGCCAGTTGATGTTTTTTTCTAACCACTTGCGATTAATTACACGATTCATAAAAGTTTTTTTATTTCTACTTGACTCTATCCACTTTTTATTTAAATTTACACAAAAAAGTCGACAGAACTCCTTGATTCGGTTCTTGTCTTCTTCAGAAACTTCGGTAGTCAAGACAGAAATGATACTTTCATACAGAAACATATGATTTTTCAGATCACCGCCACTTCTTAATTTCACAAAAAGATCTAGGTTGGTACAAAATCCAGCCATAGTTCTAATGTAAATATAAAAATACAAGTATTTCACTGTGTTCACAAACAAGCGACAAGAGCGAAACTAGATGGACTTTTACTACGAGGATTTCGCTGCGTCCCCGCAAGGGGACGCGGCAAAGCGGTCTCGGGGCTTCGCCCCCTTCCCGCGGAGGCAAACCGCAGCCCGTAAACACGGACCGGTCCTTGTGCTGCCTGTAATAGGCTAGGCCTATAGGACACGCGACAACAATGCGTGCCCTTGTGAGTGGATGTTGTGCGAGTGACTGTAGGCGCGCCACAGCGCCGGTTGCACGGCGCTGCTATCTTCACAGCATCCCGGCGGTCCATCCCCACCAGGTGAGACCCCCGGTTTCCCGGAGGAGGCCCAGCGGAGGACGACCAGCGACGGAGATGCCGACTTACGACGCACCTACAGTGAATGTGTGGCTCCCTTCCGTCCCGTTTCCAGAGCTAGCCGGTTGCGGACCGGACTAAGGGGCCGTGGTGTGTGTGTGGGCGGTATTGTACTGTGTCACACCGCCCAGTGTGGCGTGCCGCCGCGACCAGTCGCGACCCACGCGTGAGTCTACGTGTGTGTAGAGGAGTGTCTGTCTGTGTTAGTTGTGTGTCGTGCCTATATTAACTTAGAACACGGCACACAACTGGGTGCGAGTATTATGTGGAGTCTTTTTGTTCAGGTAAGCTGTGTGTAGCCTGGTACAGCTTGACTGTGATCTTAGATCACAGTTAAATTGGAATCCAAAAATATTACATTGTGACTTTGAAATGTCTATTCTGAACAGCATTAAAGAATTTTGTCCGACAGTTAAAATTGTAGGCTGTTATTATCATTGGTCACAATGTATTTGGAGAAAAGCAAAAAAATTAGGTATCTCAAAAAGTAAATCAAAAAGAGTCAAAAGAACTATTTCATTATGCTCAGTTTTTCCACTATTGCATAGTGATAAATTTGTAGAAGGCTGGGATTACATAAAAAAAGAAAGTGGTACTGAAGCGAACAAACTGATTCAATATATATAGAGCGTTATTGGATTAAAGGAAATTTTGATGAATTCTCTCAGGTTATAAGCGTATTTAGCGAGAGACATAGGACTAATAACATTTTAGAAAGCTCACATGCAAAACTAAGTCGGCGCATTAATGCAAAAAATGTTACAATGTTACGTCTCTTAAATGTTTTAGAAAATTTTACAACTTTATCAAGCGAAATCGCACACAAAAGACGTAAGGTCCAAATTGAGAATGATGATTATATAAGAGAAATTCAGCTACAACTGATTTCAGGCGATATTACTGTAGGTCATGCTTTAGATAAATTTCGTTGAATGTTGTAATACATTGTAAAAAAATAAAGTTTAAAAATTAGTCACCCGCCTTTAATTTTGCTATTTTACTGCAAAGAGGTTCAATATAACCGTAAACCAGTAGGTACCATACACACATAAAGATGCAGTTGAGGTTTTTAGAGTTGGCAAGTTATTTTTTAAATGAATTGAATCACGGAACTCTCAAAAGGTGCTGTGGTCCAACTATTTTTAAAGTTGGACAACTGCCCCTAGTAAAGACCCATGGTCCAACTAGTTGTACAGAGCAGTTGGACCACTGCCCCGCACTGGTAACTTTAAGAGTAAATTATTTTTCTTCAAGCTTGTTGCCTCGCCTTTCATGTTCTACATCCGACTGCGAATATGAACAATCTGCACATCACATCTTATTGGAGTGTAGTCTTTGGGAGAATGAACGTAATATTATGTTAAATAGTGTACAGGTTACTTCCGGAGTTATTTATTACACGGACCTTGTACAAACTAGAACAAATTTCCGTGCGTTCAAGCATTTTTGTCATACCTATTATTGGAATCAAATATAACAGCTCACAACTTAGGACCCAGTAATATTAATGACAATAATATCCGTGGTGCTAGGCAACTGGGCTTATCCCAGTTGTATACGTCCCTGTGTGCCTATTGGCCTTGTTCAGTTCTGTCTCCTGCTGATATGGAGGGAAGTGAAAATTATGTTTTTCCTACTCCTCCGCTATTCTTTTCTGATTAATTTTGTTGCGGGATCCAAGACAGTTAAATCGTTTCTCTGGGACTTCGTCGAGCTTCATTGTCTCGGCGCTTTTCTTGTGGTCGCCACTGTTGATTCTGGCTTACAGGAGTTACAGTGGTTTGGGAATAGTGTGGCGGGCTATAGCTGAGGTACCTGAGCCTGTGGTGGTGGCGGGTGCGCACAGGATGGAGAGTGCGGTGCCGGAGCTCGACTACGACTATGTAGAGGACGTAGAGGATCCATCACGAAGCAGCTCGTTAGAGCGACCAAGCGTCAATCTGTCCGGTGAGACGAACCACCGGCAGCGTATTGCTCCGCTTATCCCGACGTTGACAGTGTTGTCTTTTCAAAAATTACACAATAGCTAATGCCTCCCGCTCGATTTGCGAATTATGCTTCTCAGCCGCGTTAAGCGCGCGCGATACATACACAGAGCTCAATATACTGAGTGTAGATTCTTCATTTGAAGGAGCCTCACATGATACATTTGTTTGGAACCAACATCCTGTGAAGAATCACTTACACAATTTAATAAATACAGGAGAAAGAGTTTTTTTACTTGGTAAGCGTTACATACAGTTTTTCAAATTGGAAATAAATTTACATTCGGTCTACAATATATGTTTTACTTATGTATAACTGGATGTTGCCAGTGGCTTCACCCGCTACAACTCGAAAATCATCCCGCGGGAAGATAAAATCGGGATACAAAGTATCCTATATGTTAATCCAGGTTATAAACTGTCTGTGTACCAAATTTTATCCTAATCCGTTCAGTAGTTTTTGTGTGAAAGAGTAAAAAACATACACACTCACAAACTTTCTCCTTTATAATATTAGTCTGATAACTACTAAGTCATTTTAATATAATTATAGGTGATTCCGGTTATCCACAAAGGGAATACATGATGACCCCAATAGTGGATGCACCACCAGGCTCAGCTGAAGAGTACTACACAAATCTGCATTGCGTGGCTCGCAATACTGTTGAGCGCACAATTGGGGTTTTAAAAAATAGATGGAGATGTCTTCTGGGCCATAGAGTTCTTCATTATCATCCAGACACAGCTGCTAAAATTATAAATGCATGCTGCGTTTTACATAACATTTGTAACCGAGCGCGATTGGGTTTGGATGATATTGAGGATGCTGTGCCAACCATGGGAGAAATGCAATTGGCACATAGCGGGATAGAGGTGGATCGAGGTTCTGCCTCTGTGGAGCTGCACAGGGGTCGCGAGGCTCGTGCACAGCTTGTAGAAAAACTGTATACAGCTCGGCATCTTCATTAATATTAATATTTGTACAATAGGTTAAATAGACAACTAAGTATGTATAAATTAAAATATTTTAGCTGTAAAAAATCCGTAATTACCTTTATCTTGTGCACACACAGAGGATCTACTTGTTGTCAGAAAATAAACTTCTAATACACTGTTTTTACCCGACTGCGGCAAAGCCCAAAAGGAGGGTTATGTGTTTGGCGTGTATGTATGTATGTATGTATGTTCGTTTTTTTTGTTCCCTCATAACTCCTAAGCGGATGAAGGGATTTGAATGAAATATACGTCGTTAGATTCGTCTAGATGGCGCGAGTGTCTATGGCTACATTAAAAAAAAAAAAAAAAACAAAGATAATTGCTGGTTTTGGGGGCCAAATCGTAGATTTGAAAAAATAAAAAATCCATAACCATCGAGAAGTGTATCAAAATAAAGGGTTTTAAAAGGAGATTACAAAAATATATGACACCTATATGTTTAAAATAAATTCAAAGTCACAAATTCTATTAAAGCCGATTTAGTCGTGGTACCCAGTTCATGCATGAACACCTCAATTATAATTGGAACTGACATCCTCAACCGCGAGGGCGTCATGTACGTGCGAACAAAAGACAAACAGTACATAACTCGAACCAGTGGCTCTCACGCCGGCGGCGCCAACGCGGTTCAGACTCTCGATCAGACACTGGTTAATACCCCATTAAAAGGAGACTTGCGCGATTCCCTGATGACCATTGTTCACACATTTTTTGGATTTTCTTATTTCTGGTACCGCTACAAGTACAGTCACCACTGGTGAAATGGTAATCAAACTCACCAGTACCACTCCCGTGGTATATCGCCCGTACAAGCTTTCTTTTGACGAGAAGCTTACAGTTCGTGAGATAATTAGGGACCTATTAGACAAAGGCATCATCAGAGAGTCACGCTCTGAGTACGCCAGTCCCATAATTCTCGTTAAAAAGAAAGATGGGTCTGACCGAATGTGCGTCGACTACCGAGCTCTGAATCGCGTCACCGAAAAAGAGATATATCCGCTCCCACTGATTGACGACCACATAGACCGACTAGGACATTTCACCTATTTCACCAGTTTGGATATGGCTACTGGCTTCCACCAAATAAAAATAAGTGAGGGCTCAGTGCACGTGACGGGATTCGTTACACCGGAAGGCCACTATGAATATCTCAAGATGCCATATGGCTTGACGAATTCCCCGATTGTGTACCAACGCATAATAAACCAGACTCTTCGTAAATTCATTGAGGCAGGGAACGTCCTAGTATACATAGATGACGTACTTCTATTAAGTAATACCATTGAAGATGGTCTCTCTTTACTCCGGAGTGTATTACAAACACTCACAGAGGCAGGTTTTTCAATAAATTTGAAGAAATGCTCATTTTTAAGTACCGAGGTTGAATATTTGGGTAGGGTGGTGAGTTTTGGTCAGGTAAGACCGAGCCCACGTAAGGTCGAAGCACTCAAAAATTCGCCAGTGCCAGGGAACGTCAAACAGGTCCGACAGTTATTAGGACTAGCCGGATACTTCCGGAGGTACATTAAAGACTACGCGACACGAACTGCATGCATTGCCCATTTGACTAGAAAAGGTATTGAGTTTCGGTGGGGCCCGGAGCAGGAACGAGTTCGTCTAGACTTGATACAATGCTTAACTAGTGAACCCGTTCTCGCAATATTTAAGCCAGAACTTCCCACTGAGATTCACACCGATAGTAGTAGTACTCTTGCAAACTCATGCTGATGGTGCGAGGCATGTGGTGGCATACTTCAGCAAGGTTACGCAGGGAGCAGAGAGTAAATACCACAGTTATGAGTTGGAGACGTTGGCGGTTGTAAGAGCTTTGCAGCACTTCCGCCACTTTTTGATAGGACGACAGTTTAAGGTCGTTACTGACTGCAATGCTCTTAAATCTACCGAACGAAAAAAAGATCTGCTCCCTCGCGTCGCCCGTTGGTGGATCTACCTACAAGATTTCCACTTTTCCATCGAGTACAGAAAAGGTGTAATGCTACCGCATGCTGACTACCTCAGTCGTAACCCCGTCGTCTCGGTTAATCAAGTTTCAAGACCCCGAAACTGGGCACAAATAGCACAAGCTGCAGATAATGAAACAAAAGACCTGGTTCAGAAACTCTCCGAGGGGCAACTTGATTCTAACCGTTACGTTGTGAAGAATGATCTACTGTGTTATAAGTACACACCTGTTGGTGAAGAATCACGACTACTCTGTTTCATACCTAAGGGTCATCGTCTGAGTTTGCTCAGAATTTTCCACGATGAACACGAGCATGTTGGCTCCGATAAAACGGTAGATCTCATTTTAAAACATTTTTGGTTTCCTGGTCTCCGCCAGTTTGTTTCCAAATACATTTCCCATTGCCTAGTGTGCATATCTAAAAAACGCGTTCCTCGAGCGCCATTGCAGAACATCTCATCTTGGCCCAAACCCAACATTCCATTTGACACTGTACACGTAGATGCCCTTGTGGCGTAGTGCTTTTAGAGGGTAGAGAAATGAGACAAGTAAGACTTAGTTATACATTTACTTTTGCACTACACTTACAAAATAGGTTCTAGGGTCTAAGGTTCTAGGGTCTAAGGTCACGCACTGTCACTGAAGGTAGGAAAACGGTACTGCCCTGAGCAACCAGAAGACGTCGAACGCCACGCACGGTAGGTAGGCCGGGTCTGGCGGCCTCACGCGTCGGTAGGGACGCGCGGCAGGGCGATCGCCACGCACGGTAGGTAGGCCGGGTCAGGCGGCCTCACGCGTCGGCAGGGACGCGCGGCAGGGCGATCACCATGCACGGTAGGTAGGCCGGGTCAGGCGGCCTCACGCGTCGGTAGGGACGCGCGGCAGGGCGGTCGACCAGGTGGGCAGCGGGCTCAGGGCAACTAGCCCTAGGCAGCGTTGGTGGTAGGTAGGTAGCGGCGGCAGGCCACTGTCTACACGGCCACGCCGTCGTCTGGTGCCGGACGCGTAGGCGTCACAGTTTAGAGGCGGCACGCGGTAGGGCGGCCGTGCAGATGCGTGCTTCTCACCGCGTTGGTAGATGCGCGGGAGCACAGCAGAGCAGCAGAACAGTGCAGCGTGAGCGAAGCAGCCATAGTTGGCTAGCCAGCGCTAGGAACCCTGAAACAGCACCAAGGGGGCGCTTGAGCTCCAAGATGGTTCCTGTAAGCCCCCTACGATGTGCGTGTCCCAGCCATGCGTTAGATGCGGCAAGCTCAAGGCAGTGAAGAAGATGGAAGATGGGTACTCACACATCGCAGTGGTTTACAGTGATTAGTTGATAGGTGAATAGTTGATAGACAAGGCGTGGCGTCACATCGCCACGTGGTTCTCATTGACCGTCGACTCGCGTCGCCGGTTTATGATACAGCATGGATGAGCATGATTTAGTTTATAGAGAATAGAATAGGATGCATGCCATGCGGAGAACCATATAAACTATTAGAGCACATGTGCATAGTGAATAGCTAGGTGCTAATTAATATTAAATACAGAATACATTGCCGGCAGCCATGTTAAATAGACACAAAGATTACAAATAGATATGGCTTGCCGGGACATAAATTTAGCAGCAAAAGAACACAATGGCGGAGTTCACTTACCCAATAACTGGGGACTTATCTAGTAGGCTGCTCGCTTGATGTAAAAAGGGAAGAACCTATGCGTGCAGCCGTTTTTAAAGGAGGTCCTGAGCGACGTTCTTCCTCCATTGTGACATTACAGAACATTTAGGGTTGTACCTATAATTTAGTGAGGTGACAACTTTTTAGAATTAGTCGGTTTTTAGTGAATCGACTAATTTATGCTACAGTACCCCGCCTGCAAAGAAAGGATTTTACCTAGGGGAAATCCGCTAGAAGGCCTAAACCACTTAGACTGACTACCTGTACGTACATACATCTCATTCGTGTGCTTCCATCCATCTATCAAATATTCATCGTCAAACATCCATCAATCAAAGTCCGTCACTGACTTGAATGTAGTCCTAAGTCAGTGACTTACTAAACACACAAGAGGTAAACTAATTTAGAGTAGCTTAACTCAAGACAGTCAGTCGGAAAAACACAAGATAGAGCAAGTGTATCTCCTTGGGGGTCAGGTCACTGAGGTGTTAAATTGCAGGGTAATGTGTATAGTGTAGGTTCTGTTATATTTAGAAACAAAATTAGAGATCACCATTGATTGCTGAATAATAGTGTAGAAGTTAGAGTACAACACTGTCAAGTGAGTGATGTACCTTGTATAAGTGTGTAATCCGAACATGAAGATGTAAAGTCTTCATATTCATGAGTTAATATCAAGAAAAAGAAAACATGCAATTTAAATAGTAATAGTTTATATTAAAAAACATGCATTTAAAAAGAATTGTTAAAGTTTAAAAATCTTTAATTGATTTATGTTTTGTCAATGTTCTATGTCTATGCCACATTTTATCGTTGTATAATTTTTAGTCAGAGTCCATAGTGAAGAATTTATAATTTCTGAACGATAAAATATTGACAAACAAAAAGGCTAATATCCAAGGTAAGTGTCAAACGTCAAAGTTGAATAAAATTTTATAAGTCGATGACACTTGTTAAGTTAGGTTAGATATGACATTTATCAGCATTCTAAGTTAAATTTATTTGTTTAACATGCTTGGTTAAGAATTAAGCGTTAAGTTAAGTTGTAGAAGTCGTTAACGTTATGGTCTAAAGTTTAGTTATCAATAGTGTGTAAGGATTACGTGACATTTATGAGAGGTTTACAGAATGTGCTTATCAACAATCAAATGGCATTTATTTACTGAAGTTAGTTTGTTTAAAAGACTTTATAGATTAATAGTGTGTATGTAGTTGGTACTAGTGTTTAGAATACTGCGAGTATTAGATTTTTGATACATTAGATATGTATTTAGGTAGCTGTTAGGGCTTGTTTATTGAGTTGCAATCCGCTCATAGTTAGAAAACACCTGGTTTAGAGCCAGAAGTGCTAGTCTTGCTACCGTGTAGGCGGTAGAAGATCCAACTGACTAACAGTTGTAGTTTATCAATGGTTAGCCATGATAAAGTTAGGTACTAAGGCGTCGGCCATTAGCACAATTAATAGTCCTCTATCAACGGGGTAGGCCGAGATGAGGTCAAACTGTGACTTTGGTCAACAGCTGTTAGGGTACCAATGGTGTAGGGCCATTGGTATGGGGAAAAGGGTGCTACGGTTTAGCGCCATTAGCACTTTTAGTAGTCCTCTATCAACGGGGTAGGCCGAGATGAGGTCCAACTGTGGCTTAGGCCTACAGTTGTTAGAATATCCATGAACTAGGTCATGAATGTTTTAGACACTGGTTTAGAGCCTAGTGTTTGAATTCTATAGTTATAGTTCTACTATATTAAGTTTTAAATTCTAGTTATACCTAATTAAGTTTTAAGTTATCCTATTCTAGGGTAGGACAATGCCTGCAATTTCAACTTTGCAGTTACTTTTCATGAAAGTGCAGACTTGTTAGTGTTTATAGTAACACAAACTACACAATTGTTTTTTAGTAGTTAACTAATGACCTACTCTGCTATCTAAGAAAATAAATATACTCCATAATGACCACAGCATGCACTATGGCAGTGAGTGTTTTAAGCGACTGAAGGTGCTTACATGTGTAATATGCACATAGAATGCACGGTATGATTGCAGTCACCTATGTGTAGTAGGGTGTCCCGAAATACTTTTTTTTCGATTTTCGCTACTCAAGACCCCTCAAAAGTTGCGTTATTAGTTGTAGATTACCGTAAAAATAATAAAAAAAAATAAAAAAAATATCTTGAGGGCTCTACCGGCAGTTTTTGTTTTTTAAAAATCACTTAATTAACCCTCCAGTCAATGTCACCTATTTTATTTCATGTACATTATTCCCATTTTATTTTTATACTTTATTGATAGTGGAACCCTAAGTTATGATTTGCAGGCAACGACAGGATGATTTTAGTGAGGAATTGGTTTGGATCGAACTCGCAAAATTCATGTTTTGACTAGTTTTTCTTAAATTCTTTACTTCTACTGTGAGGCAGTTCGTCTCATTTCTATTGTGGTTTTATTGCTGTAAGGTGTCGCTCTGCACTACTTTGTGATAAAATACGTATTTTTGTTACAAACAATAATGGGTTCAAGACGAAGTGAGACTACTTGTGCTATTTTGGGATCATATAAAGAACTTGACGATCGCCAGTTACCAGTGATAAGTGACGTTATAAAATTCATTTTGTTTACTAAAAATGAACTAAAACTACAGAAGAATGGGAAAGATCCTTCTAACACAGAAGTTTTTTCAATCGTTTCTGGAAAACTTGATACGATTTGGACTAAAGCTTTGATTCCCATCGTTTCCAACGTACGAGTTACCCAATTGCTGAAATCATATTTCGACAAATACCTGTCATTGATAAGATATCCCAAAAATAAAAGAAATGATAGCTACGAAAGCAAAGTGAAGTGCTTTTTGGAATCGTCGAACAAGCTCTTTGATATTGCTGCTTGTAAGTGCACTTCATTTGACATTTGTTCCTGCATAAAACCTAAGAAAGTTCCTATTGCTGAAAGAGACTTTTTACTGGACCAAAGAAGTGACAGAAAAATGGCAATAAGCGGTATAGACTCAAAAGAAACGGCAAGACTTTTAAAGAAACATCAGAGACAAGAAAATTTGAAGCGGATAGAGTTAGAGCACGCATGTTTTCCAAGTACATCACAAGAAACCAATCCTGTTCCGGTGCGCGAGTTGCCGCCTCGACCACAGTCGCCTGCAACAGAGCTTTCTCCGAATAGTGACGTGCTTGTAAATGAGACTCCATCTACTTCATTGAATCGGAACACTCTGGCGCTGCCAACAGTAGCTAAGGTATGTGATCGGTATGGACTATCAACGCGATCTGCGGCTGCGGTCGCTTCGGCGGTCTTAGCTGACGTAGGAATGGTATCTTCCGAAGATCTAAGTCTTGTTATTGATAAGAATAAAATTCATAGAGCTGTTTTAAAAGCACGGACCAAAGCCAGCAAAGATATCGATGCAATTATAGTTAAAAGTATCTACTTTGATGGGCGAAAGGACAAAACACTCATAAACGAGAAAATAGGCGATCGGTACCACCGCAGAGAAGTCTTGCAAGAGCACATTTCAGTTCTCACAGAGCCGGGATCTATTTATTTAGGACATACGACGCCAAGTCGTGGCACTGCCAAAGGGATCGTCACTTCTATCATATCTTTATTAGAAAATCAAGGGTTGAACTTGGAAGAGGTGATCTGTGTGGGGTGCGATGGTACTGCTACGAATACAGGTTGGAAGGGAGGTGTCATTCAATACCTGGAAAACTTTTTGAAGAGACCGTTGCAATGGTGTATTTGTATGCTTCACGCGAATGAATTACCGCTTCGCCATTTGTTCATGTCTCTGGATGGTAGCACATCTGGGCCAAAAGAATATTCAGGACCTATTGGAAAACAGCTTGCTGTTTGTGAAAGTAAACCTCTAGCGTCTTTTTGTGCAGTGGCTGGCAATTTGCTCGAATTACCTTATAGTATTGTGAAGGAACTAAGCACGGATCAAAAGTATCTATACGAAATGTGTCATGCTGTGATGGCTGGTTCCTGTTCCCCTGAGCTAGTGAGCCGCCAACCTGGAAAAATGGCGCATTCGAGGTGGCTCACTACTGCCAATCGCATACTTAGACTTTACGTAAGTACTGTTTCGCCGTCAGATAATTTGCAGCTGCTTGTGAACTACGTGGTCAAAGTTTACGCTCCTGTTTGGTTCCTCATCAAGCAAAACACATCATTTAAAGATGGAGCCAAGCATATTTTTCAAATGGTTATGTACTCTCGATATTTGCCTGAAAGTCAGAGATCTATTGTAAATTCAGTGATCGAAAGAAACGCTTTTTTTGCGCACCCAGAAAATTTGCTTATTGCCATGTTATTCGACGATAGAGAACATATTCGAGAGCTTGCATCTCGCAAAATATTAAAGGCCAGAGAAGCAGAAAAGAGTAACTCTCGCAGGGTATTTAAAGCACCAAAGCTTAACTTCTGTGCGCGAGATTACATTGATATAATATTTTGGCAAGAGTGTGAGATATCAGCTCCACCAATTTTGCGACACGTCTCCAACGATGAACTTAGAATTAAGGCTAAAGAACACAGCCTCGACATTGTTGATTTTCCTTGTCACACGCAGTCAGTGGAAAGATGTGTGAAACTAGTGACGGAGGCTTCTCAAAGCGTCACGGACGCTACAGCTCGGGATGGTTTCATTAGGAACAGATTAAAATCTCGCGCAGAAATGCCAAATTTTGGGCACAAAAACCAGTTCCGTTTTTAAAGTAGCCATTGATTATTTGTTTTTCAACTGTTTTAAACCTTGCTTTGACTCATGTTGTACCCTTAAATTTAATAAAAACCATTTAAATGTTATTTTTGTATGATTTATAGTTTATGTTAGGAACCCCTAAAAATGGCAAATTTGAAAAACTTCAAGGATCGGTAGAGGCCTCAAGATGGCAGATATTTAATTAAATTTTATCATAATCGTAATCTATGTGTCAAAACGCAACTTTTGATACCTCTTGCGTAGCCGTAGCTTAATTTTTTTTTTTCTCCATACATGGACGGGACACCCTAATGTGTAGGTACTGTCTTTAAGATGTTCTTGTTGGAACATAACAATTACAACACAAAAACTGAGGGTAGAGTACCATAGGGCATATTCTGCTACAAAATAATTACTCATCTCTTGGGATCCCCAATAACCTCTATGGCAACGCCGTTTTAACAGAAAGGTGCTTACACGTTTAATAATCACAATAAGAGTGTGACAGCAGTATGTAAGTGAGTGTGTGTGTGTAGCTAGTTAGGTACAGAATTTAAGGTATGTAGCTTACAATCATGCAGCCCAGAAGCAATTAGATAAACCTCTGTGGACGTGTTGTATGCCACAATAATAGCAATAACTATGTTATAGGTAGTGTAGGTAGTTGGCGGATGCAGATTATCCTGCACGCCATAGACTAGTTTAGGACTAATCTAAGGTACGAGTTGACCTTCTACGACTAGTTGTTGATAGATGTCGTAGTATTTTACCCTTGGCATCGTTTGACCCTGTATGGATCAAACACTAGCTAGCTAGGCCTACGGGTCGGTAGGCCTCAGCCTTTCTTAGATGGATGAAGTTAATCTTATGAGAAGACATTGTGTTCTTTTGTTGACAATAAGTTTAATTTAAACTATGTAGTACCAGGATATCTGTGCCGTAGGACCTAAGGGCAACAGACGGATAGTGGGTAGGATCTCACTGCCGACCTGCAGACTCACAGGATCGATCTACTGATGGCTAAAGGTGTCTTGGCCACAGTGAGGTGGTATAACAAAGGATAGGGTTTTCTCACTGCCGGTCAAACAGGCTCATAAGACCGATCTACTGATGGCTAAAGGTGTCTTGGCCACAGTGAGAGGATGACAACACAATACACAACACACACCAATTAATATAGCAGGTACATTCAGCAACGCGATGGATTATTGTTAGTTTAGAATTGTAATTTACAATTTAATAATAGTTTAAGGTAGATGATTAACAAATTTAAGTATTAGATTTTCCAATTTAGTAAAAGTTGTAGGTAGAAGAATAACATTTTTGGATATTTTTCACAACAAAATTATTTAAAAATACCACAACGATGCTGAGCGTAGGAGAAAGAGACCAGTGCGAGAACCTTAGAGACTACCGAGTGGGCGCCACTGTAGCGTGGGCCTTATGAGTGTTTTTAGGTACTACTCATACAAAATAGGTTCTTGGGTCTAAGGTTCTAGGGTCTAAGGTCACGCACTGTCACTGAAGGTAGGAAAACGGTACTGCCCTGAGCAACCAGAAGACGTCGAACGCCACGCACGGTAGGTAGGCCGGGTCTGGCGGCCTCACGCGTCGGTAGGGACGCGCGGCAGGGCGATCGCCACGCACGGTAGGTAGGCCGGGTCAGGCGGCCTCACGCGTCGGTAGGGACGCGCGGCAGGGCGATCACCATGCACGGTAGGTAGGCCGGGTCAGGCGGCCTCACGCGTCGGTAGGGACGCGCGGCAGGGCGGTCGACCAGGTGGGCAGCGGGCTCAGGGCAACTAGCCCTAGGCAGCGTTGGTGGTAGGTAGGTAGCGGCGGCAGGCCACTGTCTACACGGCCACGCCGTCGTCTGGTGCCGGACGCGTAGGCGTCACAGTTTAGAGGCGGCACGCGGTAGGGCGGCCGTGCAGATGCGTGCTTCTCACCGCGTTGGTAGATGCGCGGGAGCACAGCAGAGCAGCAGAACAGTGCAGCGTGAGCGAAGCAGCCATAGTTGGCTAGCCAGCGCTAGGAACCCTGAAACAGCACCAAGGGGGCGCTTGAGCTCCAAGATGGTTCCTGTAAGCCCCCTACGATGTGCGTGTCCCAGCCATGCGTTAGATGCGGCAAGCTCAAGGCAGTGAAGAAGATGGAAGATGGGTACTCACACATCGCAGTGGTTTACAGTGATTAGTTGATAGGTGAATAGTTGATAGACAAGGCGTGGCGTCACATCGCCACGTGGTTCTCATTGACCGTCGACTCGCGTCGCCGGTTTATGATACAGCATGGATGAGCATGATTTAGTTTATAGAGAATAGAATAGGATGCATGCCATGCGGAGAACCATATAAACTATTAGAGCACATGTGCATAGTGAATAGCTAGGTGCTAATTAATATTAAATACAGAATACATTGCCGGCAGCCATGTTAAATAGACACAAAGATTACAAATAGATATGGCTTGCCGGGACATAAATTTAGCAGCAAAAGAACACAATGGCGGAGTTCACTTACCCAATAACTGGGGACTTATCTAGTAGGCTGCTCGCTTGATGTAAAAAGGGAAGAACCTATGCGTGCAGCCGTTTTTAAAGGAGGTCCTGAGCGACGTTCTCCCTCCATTGTGACATTACAGAACATTTAGGGTTGTACCTATAATTTAGTGAGGTGACAACTTTTTAGAATTAGTCGGTTTTTAGTGAATCGACTAATTTATGCTACACCCTGGACCCGTTGCCCGAATCAGAGGGTTACAAATTCGTTCTCATATTGGTTGACGCCTTTACCAAGTTTTGCCTTCTCTATCCAATCTATCGCCAGGATACTGGTGAATTAAAGCGGGTAATGACCACCGCAATCTCTCTATTTGGTGTCCCTAAAATGCTAGTTACAGATAGAGGTAGAATGTTTGAGTCCGCTGACTTTGTTCAGTGGATAACCGAACTTGGTTCCGAACTACATTATATCACCCCTGAAATGCACGGCTCAAATGGTCAAGTGGAGCGCTACATAAGGACCGTACTCAATATGCTTCGTATTGAAGTAGGACATAAAAATGCCTTATGGTCGAACATGCTCTGGAAACAACAGTTGGTGCTAAACATCACCAAGCAGAAAACCACACAAACGTCTGCCATTAACTTGATGATTGGCACAGACGCCACTACTCCAATCATCCGCTCATTGGTTCGAGATCTTGCCGTGAGTGCACCAGAAAGTAACAGAGAAGCCCTACGAGAGATCAGTAGGAGTCGCGCTAGTAAACTACTAAAAAAGAACCAGACTCGACAGGACGAATTAGTCAACCGGTCCAGGCGTCCACCACGTTCATATAAAGCCGACGACCTAGCCTTCGTCATAAAATACTCGCAATCAACGGGCAAATTAGACCCAGGAATGCGAGGACCTTACAGGGTTACCAAGGTTCTGCCTAACGGCAGATATGAACTGAAACTGCTTAGTGGAAGTTGCGGCAAGACTACCCAAGCAGCCTCCCAGCACATGGTGCCATGGAAGGGAGAATGGTGCCCTGAAACTTGTGCAGTTTTTATTAAGTTATTCTGTTTCAGATATGCGCCGAAACACCGGTGTGTATCCTGTCATAGAGGTGTGTCCTCTGACGTGTATAGCACTATGGCGAGGTGTGTCCTCCACCTATGGCGTTAGTCGCCCAACAATGAGGTGTGTCCTCCACCTATGGCATTAGTTGCCCAACAATGAGGTGTGTCCTCCACCAATGGCATTAGTTGTCCAACAATGAGGTGTGTCCTCCACCACAGACGTTAGTCGTCCAATATTGGCGTACGTTGCCTCCTACAGTGCCCGTCTCTATCGTCCGTGTATGTGGCAAAAGTATACGACTGTTGGGACGCCAGCGATCTCATATTTTTGCTTTAAGTTATCTATCTCACCGGATTAGCCCTTTACATGTGTAAGTTGTGACATAATCGTAACTTTTCAGATGACGAAACCGATAACATTGACAGTGATTCAGGCCAACTCGGCAGTGACGAACATGCAGCAGTTGGACTATCCATGCCTGATCTTGACGCAGCAGCGGTCGTGGAACACCAGGACCATCCAAGCGAAGGCGAAGCACAAAATGAACCGGTCGAGGACGACTCGGCATCAGGAGAGGCCGTATAAGGGAAGACTAACATAAAGTTATGAGAACACTATAAAACGCGCGCGCGCACCACTACTCGGCTCATTTGTCGGCTGTCACTCGGAGCGTCAACATCGTTCAAGGGCTGTGAGATATATTTCTTTTATTATTTATTGTTCAATTTGAATTAGAAGTGTCCTATTTATTTGAGTTGTGTTATTTTGTTTCTCGAATTAACTAAGTTGAGTTATTGTGATTACCAATTAAATATAAGCGTGATTTCTGAATAGCATTGTTTTTTTTTAATATTACCCACTTCTGGTTCCTAAAAGTATTATATTCGGGTGTTGGGTATTTTAAGTAACTTTTAAATTTCGCAAAAAATATTATAGCACGTCTGCACTGTACGCGGTCCGCAGACGAACCGAACCTAATTTTTACTTCATTAAATTTTCGAGTGAATTGAATTTACTATTTATTAACTTGGACATGAACTAAATTGATTATGAATAATAATAAAATTGAATTGCCATGAAACTAATTATATTGTAAGACATTTATATTTTAATTTAATAGTATGTATAATCGTCCTTTTTTGTAATTTGAATGTCAATTGGCAAAACATAGCGCACCACCCTATTTTTAAGAGCTTTTATGTAATTATTACCTATGTTTACGAATAAATGATAAATTTAAATTTAAAATATAAATTGTTTTTCAGAAAAATCTCTCCAGAACGGCAGCCATGTGTAATGGCTGCCCCTCGAGATCTAAACGTGGCGTCGACGCGACGTCAGGAGTGGTGCCGCTCTCTTTCGGTAAGATTGTTATTTATTGAGAGTTTCGTCTTTTATGTTGTTAATGTAGAACGGTTTAGGTACTTTTCTGTTTAATATATGCGAAATCATAACTTGTTTGTTACAGAACTTAACGCGGGCCAACATGCGTCGACGTCAGCAGAGCCGCTCTCCTCCGGTGAGATCGTTATTTGTTGAGAGTATCATCTTTTATTTTGTTTATATTGTATGGTTTAGATACTTTTCTGTTTAATCTATGCTATATCATAACTTGTTTGTTACAGAACTTAACGCGCACCGACCGGCTTCTGGCACCACTACCTCTGTAGAAGCTGTAATTGAGTTTGGTGATTTATGGTTTTGCCGGTGTCATAAGTCTAAAAATATTGTTTGCAATATGTTTGTTTTTTTTTTTTCAGTTGGAGATTGGCCCGGCAGTACAGTTGCTAACGCTGATATAGGTACGTCAGATACAGTTCTCAATTCGCCGTCCACTCCCCTAGTCGATGATCGACACTAAATAATTTTCTTCTTCTTTTTCTTTAGTAGTTGCTGCAGAGGTAGTGGTTGGCACATCTTCCTCGTCAAACGTGGGGCCATCACAAGATGGTAATTGTTAATGACTGGTATACATAAAACTTCATACAGTACTGTATTATCATATAAAATATGTGTGTCGCATTTTACGCAGGTGTTACCAACAACCGATACGACGGCGTCATGGGGGAGTGGTTGAAATTGACTGAGAATTGTGACAGTGACGACGACGACGTGAGCGATGGTCTCGAACAGGACAGGACAGTGCAGGAACCCGCATGCTAGGCTGACTTGACGACATTCCAATCGGAAGTGTTACATAGGGAGGATGTCGCTAATGACCTAGCGATACGCGCCATTTTGCCCGACGACTGTTATACTTTCAATAGGAATAAGGACAGATTGACTTTTTGTGGACGACGTGAGACTTTTACGGTTACATCGGGACCGACTTTTGAACTGACACACCAAACGCGACCCATCGAGGTCTACGACAAGATTTTTGACAATGACTTCTTCTTCTTTATGGGGTTCAGGTTTCCGCAGTCCTTGAAGTGGACCATTGTGCGTGAGCCATGGTGGCCGATTACTCCAACCAGCCCACCTCCCTCAGACTTCCCGGTCTCCTCAGGGCATCCGCAAGGGATCTTGGTGTTCCAAGGGTCTCCTCACGAAT
This sequence comes from Diarsia rubi, assembly GCA_932274075.1. Lineage (NCBI taxonomy): Eukaryota > Metazoa > Arthropoda > Insecta > Lepidoptera > Noctuidae > Diarsia > Diarsia rubi. The sequence goes on from OW026427.1 coordinate 8,418,287, forward strand.
CTTGGTAACGCCTGTACACTCAAGGAGCACATGCGCCACCGTTTCCTCTGCCTCCATGCATGCTCTGCACAGGGGGCTGTCAGTGATACCTAGGTTGTGGAAGTGTTTATTTAGTGAATAGTGTCCCGTGATGGTCCCCGCCACCAGACGTAGGCTGTCTCTGTCCAGGCGCAGAAGGCGCCTGGTCAGCTTTGTATCCAGGGATGGCATAGCCATCCTTGGATTGCCCACATCCTGGTGTCAAGGCCCACCATTCCTCCGCTTGTATACGAGTGTGGTCCTTCAACCAGTTTCTTAGCTGCTTGAAAGGGATGGGCACAATGGGTTCGGGTCCGTAGGGTTTTGTGCTGGATCCTCTTCTGGCAAGTTCGTCAGCCGCATCGTTTCTAAGCGATCCACTATGGCCTCTAATCCATTGTAGTGTTACCTTGTTGTGATTTAGTACCGTGATTCGTTCTAGGGCCTTGTGGCATTGTGCTGTTTAGGGATTGAAGGACTGAGGCAGTTTGAGAGTATTCGAATATTAGTATCCGTTAACTCCCTGGCCTCTATAGCGTGTGCCGCTTGGATAATACCTACACACTCTGCTTGATAAACTGAGTTGAGCGTTCTAAGTGGTTTGGATATCTTAATGTTTAGGTCGTCGGAGAACACCCCGACGCCTGTCCCATCTTCGGTTTTTGATCAATCAGTGTAAATCCTTAGCTCTCTTGTACCTGAGTAGTCACACCACTCCTCTATGAGCTCTATGTTGTAGTGTTTTTGGGAGCAGTATGTCTTTAGGGTTCTGTCGATGGGTGATGCCATCATCGGTTGTTCTTTGATTGCACCTTCTTTGATGCGTGTGTGTTTGATTCTAGAATCATTTCTTAGGGTGCCGGATACTTGGAGTCTGAAGGTCGCTATGGCCGCCTCCTCTCTTACGACGAGGTGTAGGGGAGGTAGGCCCAGCATCACCTGTAAGGCGGCAGTGGGGGAAGTTCTCACGCTGCCGGTGATTGCTACGCAAGCAAATCTTTGTAGTTTCTCGAGGTGCTTTTGGGTTGTACTTAGGTTGGTCCTGGGCCACCAAACCAAAGAGCCGTATGTAATGATTGGTCGGATAACTGTGGTGTATAGCCAGTAGGTGATTTTGGGACTTATGCCCCAATTTCTCCCGAGGAGTCTGTTACATTGCCATAGGGCTATACTGGCTTTCGTGATGATGTAATCAGTGTGTTTTGCCCAGTTCAGCTGTTAAAATATACCCAGGTATTTGGTTTCAGTCGATAGGCTTAGGGTTGTCCCAAAGAAGCTTGGCAAATGTAACGTTGCTAGCTTCCTTTTCTTTGTGAAGAGAACGAGTTCCGTTTTGGTAGGGTTTACTGCTAGTTTGTACTCCTTGCTTCTACTATTCTTAGGGCTTGGTGCATAAGGTTGCATAGCGTGTTTTCGTGTGTGCCGTTTATTATTATGGTCAGATCATGAGCATAGCCTACCGTGTAGTAGCCTCTGCTATTGAGGCGTTTGATGAGGCTGTCTACTACGAGGTTCCATAGTAGTGGCGAGAGAACACCGCCTTGGGGGCAGCCCTTCGCCACTATTGCTCTGGTGGTGTCGTTTACCGTAACTTGGACGGCTCTCAGTCTGAGCATATTTGTGATCCATCCTCGCAGGGTCGAGTCCACACCGTGTTTCTCGAGGGCTGCGTTGATGCTGTGGAAGATGGTTTTGTCAAAAGCGCCTTCTATGTCAATGAAGACAGCTAGTGAGGAGCATTTGTGGTCCACTGCACATTCGATCTTGGAGATCACACTATGCAGCGCAGATTCTGTTGATTTGCCTGTCGAATACGCGTGTTGTTGTTTGTGAAGTGGCCGCTCCCGGAGAGGTCCGTCCCGAATGTGTCGATCACAGAGTCTCTCGAGGGTTTTCAGTAGGAAGGATGTTAGGCTTATTGGCCTATACGCCTTGGGTTGTGTGTAGTCTGGTTTGCCTGGTTTGGGGATGAAAATGACTTTCACCTCTCGCCATGCAAGCGGTATATATTTCTGTGCTATACAGGCTTGGTAGATGGCGGTCAGCCATGGCGTTAGAACGTCTACTCCCCATTGTAGCAGGGCGGAGAAAATTTTGTCTAAGCCTGCGGATTTATATGGTTTAAAAGTCTTTATTGCCCATTCTATTCTCTCTACGGTTACTATGGTGCGGGCTCTGGCCCAGTCTTGGTCATTTGGTGTGTGCGTTGGTTCACTTGCCCAGGTTCTGCCCTCGGAGAGCTTGCAGTCTGGGAAGTGCGTTTCCAAAAGGACTTTGCTTGTTTCGTGGTCCGACTTGGTGTATGTGTTGTCTCGAGGTTTTCAGCGACCCGAGGGTGCGATCTTGATCGGTAGATAGGATCTTTCTCACACGCGCGGCTTCGCTGTTCGATTCAATTTCTTCACAGAATTTCCGCCAGGCTGCCCTGCTGGCATTCCTGACTTGTTTTTTGAAGGAGTATTGTGTCATCTTGTATGCGTCCCAGTCTTCTGGTAGTCTGGAGTTTTTGGCTCTGTTAAATTGTTTACGCATGGTTTGCCTAAGCTTACAGAGTTCCGCATTCCACCAGGAGTTACCTTTGCTCCTGGTGTTTGGGTCCTTTAGTTTGCAGCAGGCGTGGTAGGCTTCAATGATAGATTCCGAGAGTTTTATTACGGTGTCTTCGAGTTGTTTGGGGTCTATTAGAATTTGGGGCGTTTGGTGCTGTGTTAATAGGGAGACCAACAGCCGTTTGTAACCGGGTACATTGGTACGGCGTGGGTTGCGTCTAGGTTCGGATTTTTTTATGTTAGCTATTAGTGAAAAGCGAATCCTTCTATGATCGGAGCAGGAAGGCTCGTTGGATACATGCCAGTCAGAGATAAGTTTCGCCGCCCTTTCCGAAGCCAGCGTTATATCGATGATCGTTTGTCCGCGCGATATGACCCAAGTGGGTTCTGAGCCGCGGTTCGCGATGTTAAGGTTAGTTGAGAACAAATATGTGCATAGTACCTCACCTCTAGTGTTGGCTTTGTCGCAACCCCAAAGCGGGTGATGGGCGTTTGAATCCGTGCAGATGACCAGGCCCAGGTTGGTGTCTTCGCAGTACCTTACCAGGTCGACCATCCCTTTTGGTGGGCAGTCTTCATCCTCGCCAGGCATGTATACCGAGGCCAGGACGATATCAGGTGCGTCGCCGTCGGTTTTAAGCCTGACGGCTGTTACGTCTCTGCAACATAATTGCGTGAGTGTGGTGGTGGGTGCATCTTTGGGTATGTAGACACAGGTTCGTGGTTTATCTGTGCCTTGTGTGTCGAGGATCAGCTTACCTCCAGAGTTGCCAAGGCCACATATTCTGTTATTACGGATCCACGGCTCTTGGATGAGTGCTATGGTTCGGGGTTCCATCTCCAGTGCCCTGCGCAGGCAGGCGGTAGCCGTCTGGCTATGCTGGAGGTTGGTCTGGATGATATATAGGGGACGGGATGGGGGCGGCACACAGTATTCGGAATGATTATATTACAAGCTACTTTAGGTACAAACATCATGGCAATATAAATTAAAATTTGCAAGTGATTAGGGTACATTATTAGTCGTACAACTCGTTCCCACGCCTAATTTGCCGGTTCCGAGAAATGTTCACCGCTCAGCACTGCACTAATCCCACGCGATAACAATACCGGTCAGTCGCTCTTGTTAGCCGCTAACCATCGCATGTGTTTACGCTCTGTTCTTACAATTTTGTGTTTGAGTTTTTTAATAAATATTTTGTTTCATCATGACTTCCACATCCACAGGTAAGATATACACCAATTTTTTTATCATATATAAATTCGTATTATGAGAAAATAAATAAAATATGAATTGAAAAAAAATAACTAAATTTACAAAAAGTTTTAACGTTTAATAGATTCCAACTTTTTCCCAGCCAATTCCAGCCGTCCATGTTTTTTTTTGAAACTCGAGTATTTATCTAGCTTTCGAATGAATCTAGTCTCAATATTCGACTCGCCTCGACTTTTGAGTAATGTAATTTTTTCTTTTACCAGGTGTTTCCCGAGGAATAACTCGCCTTCACCTTTTCGACCTTTTATGTCGTCATAAACTGGTTAATCAAGCGAATAAGGGATCTTCTATTGCTCGGATGGTAGACTATGTCTCTTCAGAGATTCCAGGACTTCCAGTAGAAGTTATTAAAAATAAAATAAAGGTGTTTTCTGCTGTGCTAACCAAGAAATGGAGTGCTATCAGGAATAAAAAGAAGTTTGTTTTAAAATGCAACGACTGGCTGCAAGAAGAGCTTTGGTCAGAACAAAATCAAGATGCTGGACAACCTGAATGTACACCTGATCGATCTGCTGTAGCTCAAAGGATGAATTTTGTTGGTTTAAGTGCATCAGCAAAGAAAAACCGGACAAAGATGTTGGTGGCAGGCCATTCTCCGGAGGAGCTTGCCTATGCCACTCAAACGAGTTTCACAAAAATTGGTAAGCGGAATATGGCCACTGTTATAAAGGCAGTAACTGTGTCGTCACCTAAATCACTTCGGATCATTAAAAGAAGGAAAATATCGCAGACATTTATACGTCCATATACTCCCGATGAAGCATTAGCTCTGATAATAAATTCGAAACTGAGCGTGGACCAGTATAAACAGATTCGCAGAGGAGCTAAAGAGAGAGGGTGTGATATATACCCATCATATGATAGAGTTCTGAAAGCACGAAAAGAGTGTTACCCGAGCGACATAATAATAACTGAGACGAAAGGCGAAGTTAAGCTGCAAAGTTTGCTTGATCATACAACAGAAAGACTAGTTAAAGTTCAGCTAGATGTAATAGCAGGTGTAGTGATCGAAGATGGAAACAGTAAATTCTACCCTAAATCAAAGTGGGGATTTGACGGAAGCAGCAGCCAGTCAGAATATAAGCAGCGGTTTACAGAAGATGCGGCCGCGTCAGATGCAGATATCTTACTCACATCGCTAGTTCCACTACAACTAGTGATGAAGAGAGAAGAAATTGAGACAATTCTTTGGCAAAACCCGAGATCTTCCTCCACTCGCTTCTGCCGCCCGATACGTTACCAGATGTTGAAGGAAAGTCACACGGTTCTAAAAGATGAAGATGACTACATCAACAGACAAATAGCTGCTCTGAACCCTACGCAAATAGACATCGGGGATCAAACGATCAACATTGAGCACATCTTAATGGAGACAATGCTAGATGGAAAAGCCGCCAATGCACTCTCTGACAATAAATCTTCCCAGACTTGCAACATATGCAAGGCAACACCTAATCATATGAATGATATTGATGCGGTCATTAAAAGGCCATGTAACAAAGATTTGTATGCATATGGATTGTCAACATTACACGCCCATATTCGACTGTTTGAGTGTGTGCTCCACATATCGTATAGGAAGGAACACAAAACATGGCGCGTTACTAAGAACATAAAAGAAGCAGTGGAAGAAAAAAAGCGCGCCATTATAGAAGAATATCGTCGTCGAACTGGGCTCCTCGTCGATACAGTAAAGCAAGGTAGCGGCTCAACCAATGATGGCAATACTGCGCGAAAGTTCTTTGAAGATCCTGCTCTCGCAGCTGAGATCACTGGGGTTGACAAAGATCTCATTACTAGATTCTCTGTTATACTCAAAGCCCTTTCGTGCTCGTACGATGTAAAGCCAGAAGCCTACAAGGAGTATACACTTGACACGGCTAGACTCTACGTCACCAAATACCAATGGTACAAAATGCCTTCTAGTGTACATAAAATATTAATTCACGGAGCTGATGTCATCGAATCCCTTGTGCTCCCTATAGGTCAGCTTAGCGAAGAAGCTCTAGAGTCAAGACACAAAGACTGCCGCTATTATAGAGAGCATAGCACTAGGAAAATTGGAAGGAAGCAGACCATTGAAGACCTGCTACATGCTCTGCTCATCTCCTCCGATCCATTAATATCTAGCATCAGACCATTGCCTAAGAGAAAATCGGGTACTTTGGCGCCAGAAGTATTACAATTATTGAAAGCTCCTGAAGCCCCTGAAAGGACGCACTCATCCGATGAAGAGGCTAACAGCGAGTAGACAAAGGCCAAAAACCTTTTTCAGGGCCGCCTATTTAAAAGTGTCTTAAAAGCAAAAAAATATTTTTTTTAATTAAAGACTATATTTATGTACACACTATATAAATACAATATACTTAATAAAATCTGTGTTTTTATCGTATAAGTCCACAAACATGTATCTACCTACATTTAAATAAATAAATTCATATAAAAAATCAAAGTGGCTCGTAATATAGTCAATCCGAACACTGTGCGGCAGTGGGGTGGAATTAGGAGGAGATTGATCCATCGGACAATACACCCCCCTCTTCCTGCCCATCCTGGTCTTCGCTGGGTGCTGATGGCAAGGATGAGAGCAGCTGCTCCGTCCACCCTGGTGGTGAGGCTGGCATCTTCACAGCGTCAGCATCAGCCATCGCCGTTCTGGCCATCTCCTCCTCCAGTTGCGTCATCGTCTGGTCGGCTTCAGTCGGGGTCGGTTTCGTTTGTTCAGTCTGTGTGGGACTTCGCTGCCTGCGGTCGGAGCGAACGGACGTGTTTAGCCTGCGCTCGTATATTTTATTATCTTTTTTGTCATTGGTCAATTCCAAAAGTCGGTACCTCCTTGTCTCGCACTTAGAGGTTTCCACTAGCGGCCGCGGCCATATTGATTTTAGAGCGAGAAACAATTAGTGTGGGCGTTGCCCAAAAGTGTGCGAGAGAGACGCGTAGTGTAGAGCGACAGTTTATGCGATAGTGACGTTTGACGTTTGACATTTGACAGCTGTCAAAGTCAAAGTCGGCTGTCATAGTGTGTGGCGGCCACCTTTCAGGTGACCTGTCAGATCGGGTTCCCTCCCCCCGACCCTTACCCGCGACAGTAACGCTTACCCGCGATAGAGACGCCCCCGCGATAGTGACGTTAAAAACTTGATAAGTGTTGTGCAAAGTTCCTGGTTATTCAGGAAATCCCGGAGGTCGCGGTTTTTCTTTTTCTGGAGGGATTCATTCATCACCCCGTGCGGGGTAAGTACTATTCTGTGGTCGTGCAAGTATAACTGTTTGTGTGTCTCTGAGGCCTCGACCTCGGACATCGTCGGCGGCTGCACCGACGCCGCGTGCGGCATCATATATGTAAAGTGCCAAGTTAATCCTATCGGAAACAGCAAAAATTTAAATCTGTTCGTGTACTATTCAATTCGGGCAATTTCGTGTTTATAAACGCTAGCGCACAACTGCTACAGCCACCACGACAGCGACATGGCGGACGAGGAGGCGGAGCGCCTTCAGAAGGAGCTCATTGAGAAGGAGATGGAGCGGAAGGCGGAGGAGTTACGGGTGCTCTCGGAAATGAGAAGAGATTTCACCCCCCGCGCGACACTTAACCGCACCCCGCCGCAAGGCTTCGGCACGCCATCAACAGAGATGATGCTGCTCTACGTGTCATCACCCCCCGCACCCGCGCCCCCTTGCGCTAAGAGGCTGCTCAGCTCGCCGGAAGAGGTACAGGAGGCGGTCCGGCGAAGGGTAGGCGGCAGGAAGCCGCCGCGCCTGGACGTCCCACCAATTGGGTTGCCGCTCTCTCGGCCAAGTATCACGCCGCCCCCCGCCCCTAAGGAACCTAAAGAACCGGAGACGAATGTACTGGAGCCGGAACCGCAATTGCAGACGCCGGAAGGGGCTACTGAAATGGAGCAGGAGCCGAAGACGAAAGAACCTGGGGAAGCTGAATTCTTGCGGGGCGTCGACCCGCTGGCGTCGGCCCCCGTGGAGTCCCTGGCCGACTGGCGACGGCGCACGTACGGGCAATTCTACGAATTAGGCGGCCAAAAATACAATTCCTAAAATTTGTCTCAGGTAAAAAAAAAGACTCCCCGCGAATGGTAAATAACCGTAGAACAATGGGTAACCCCACCCGATTCCCCACTAGGAGCGCGCGCCAGAATGTGCCAGTCTAAACTTGATCGTCGCTCTGAGTGTTCGTATTGCTTTTCGACATTTCGTGCAAAACTGTTATTTTAAAAGTGAATATTTTTATTTTGGAGTGTGTTGTGAAGAAAATTATGATGGATTCAAGTATAACAGGTAAGCGTACATACATATTAATACGTTTTAGGCAAATGGTAAAGTAAAATTTGGCGTACTGGTAGATTTAAAAACATGCTCGTGATTGTTGTTTATAATTCTCATTTTTTAAATTTAAAATGGTTTTTGTTGTACTTCAGGGTTCGTCCCATTGGTTTTGGCTGTTGTAGTATAAATAAGAGTATTTAAGCTAATTGAAAACGATGAAATTGGCCGTGATCTTCCGTGAAATCGAAGTTTTTAACATCAATGAATTACATAGTAGGTACAAATTCATCGGATTTGCAATTTTTATTTTTTTATTTTTAAATGTGTTCTCATTTTGTTCCAGATACTGAGGGTACTTCAGGGATGCGGGTAGTAACGCGTAGATACCTTTTTGATAAAATGCAGGAACAAGACTTGCATAATTTTGACGAAAAGTTGAATTATCTCGAGCGATATGTTTTATCACAAGATGAGTATTGTGAAGAACAAAAGAAGGAAGTGAAGCATAAATTATCCTATTTGAAGTCTCAATTCAAGAAAAAGTGGATAGAAGCTCATAAAAAATCAACACTTTTCCTTCAAAAGAATGATAAGTGGTTACAAGGAACATTGGAAATACCGAGAGCTAAAAGGCGTTCTTCTGGTCGACCAACAAAGTCATTTGTAGAATCAAATGCAAGGAGTAAACGCAGAAAAACGCAGGAAGTACGCAGTGTTGTTGACAAAGAATTGTTAATACATGCTGCTAAGACATCCCTTCAACATTCTGGAAAGAGAATTGCATCCAATATTCTAAAAGACATTACCAACTCTCCGCAGACAGCTCAAGCATATCAAAAAGCATACAAAATAACTAAGCAGAGTGAAAAACAATCACAACTAGATCCAACGGCCGCTCTTTCAATGTTTGTGGAAGCTGATCTTTCAAGGCGACAATATGAAATAATAAGAAACAGCAACAAGAAGTTTTATCCGAGCTACAAATTGTTACAGCAAGCAAAAAATACTTGCTATCCAGCAAAAGATGCGTATCGGATAACTGAAACATGTGCTGAAATTAACCTGCAGTATTTATTGAACCATACAGCTAATCGCTTGGTAACATATTTAGAGGATGTGCTAAAACAATTAAGTCCAGAAGAGCGTCAATCGTTGACTCTTATTTCAAAATGGGGTTGTGATGGATCGCAACAATCACGATTCAAACAAAAAATGCAAGATAGAGACGCGAGTGACAGCAACATTTTCCAAAGTTGCTTTGTTCCGCTACAGTTGGTATGTGGGTCAAACAAAAAAGTGGTTTGGCAAAATCCAACTCCTTCTTCGCCACGATTTTGTCGCCCAATAAGGATCCAATTTACCAAAGAAACAGTTGATATCACTCAGTCTGAAATCGCAAATGTTGAAGAGGCTATAAATTCTTTGCAACCCAGCGAATTTGTACTAAGCGAAATGTTATTAAGTACAAAGCACGTCATGACTCTGACTAAGGTCGATGCAAAAGTGTGTAACGCTGCAACTTCGACGACTTCAACCATGAGATGCTACATCTGTGGTGGTACATCAAAAGAATTTAATAATCTCAAAATAAAGAAAACAGTTGATATCAACGCAATACAGTTTGGCCTATCTGTGTTGCCTTGATATCTAGCATAAGACCAAAACCTAAAAAGAGGTCAACACCACATAGTGAAGAAGCAATACAAATGCTTATATCTGCTGAGGCCCACAGGGCTGAAGATGAGGAAACTGCCGCAGAAGAGTCTGACAGCGAAATGCAAGGATTCAACAGTGATGAAGAGACGTGGGACTCCTAATCGTTTTTTTTTTTTTTTTTATACAGGTAGTTTACGAGAATAATCCGACCAATTTAGAGCAGCTGAAGAGGAATATTATTCAGGAAAGTAACAAAATACCGAGAACAACTTTTCAACGAGTTTTCCAAAATTTGCGACTTCCGTTCCAAGAGTGCCAAGCAGCCGAGGGAAGCCATTTGGACAACATTATTTTTAAGTCTTAAAAATTCCTATGCTTCTACTTTTTAACAATACTTTGTGTTATGTTTCGTAGTTTTTTTTAAATCGAATATTTAAACCGCCAACACCCTTATGGCCCACCCTGTATAATTGAAATATAATAATAATAAACCATTTAGAATACATAAAAAGAAGAAAATAATTTTGACCGCCTAATTCGTAGATTTGCCCGTACGTGCGGCGTCGACACGCGGCATAATGGAGGCCGTCCGCGCCAAGACGTCCAGGCTAAATAAGGACGAGGTCGCTGCGATTGGGCTACACACCGAACGGATTGCCGCGGTCATCGTTCACCTCACCCTGCGCCTGGCAGCAGCTGAGAGCAAAAGCAGGGCTCCCAAATCAAGCACCGGGGATCCAGGCATGCAGCGGGCGCTGCCGGCGCCCTCGTATGCGCTGGCACTAAAGCTGCCGAAAAATCAGGAGCCTATTGAGATCCGGTCCACGCCTGGGCCGATGCTAGCGGTGTACCCGGCGGAAGGTGATGGTCCCCTGAAAACGCGGCAGAAGATACAAAGACGGCCCTCAAAACGGCAGTGGACCCGGCCAAGCTCTGGGTTCAGGTGGCCAAGGTGCGCAAAGTTGGCAATGCTGGCGTGCTGGTGCAGACCACTACGGATGCGGCGGCGACCAGACTCCGGGCGGCGTTACCGGCGACGCTCAGGGTGACGGAGCCAAAGAAGAAACTCCCACTGGTCTGCCTTAACAGACTGGACGGTGACCCGTCCTACGAGGAGGTCATACAGGCGCTGCACGAGCAGAATTTCAAGGAGGACCCCACGAGGCCGCTCGCGCGCATCACCAAGGAAACGACCGGCGCCTTCAAGAAAAACCGGTCGCGCGGAGCGGCCCAAGCAACCTCCGTTGTCTTCGCCTGCTCGGCGGAGTTCCGTGAGGCCCTGCTGAGGAAGGGACGGGTATATATAGGCTGGCAGGCCGTCGAGGCCATGGACTATGTGGATGTGACCTGCTGTAACAGGTGCCAGCAATATGGCCACCCTGAGCGCTCCTGTCGGTCGGCGGAGGCCACGTGCCATCGATGCGGCGCAACAGGCCACCGCGGTGAGGAGTGTAAGTCGAACACGACATGCTGCGCAACCTGCAAGCGCTTTGGAAGGAAGGAGGCGGCGAGTCACAGGACCGCCTCCCGAGACTGCCCGGCTCGCGCTCATGCGGTGTCCAGGAACGTGTCCATGACCAACTATGGATAGGCCACCGCTTAGAGTCGGGCAGCTCAATCTAGCTGGATCGGCGCAGGCAACAAAGGAGCTCCCCGCGGTGTGCTGAGATTTAAATCTAGATTTGGTGCTCCTGCAGGAGCAGTACGCGCAGGCTGCAGAAGATTTACTACAGAACGGGCCTGCGGCGAAGGCAAGGGTATACCTGCATCGGCGCAGTGCGGCCTGCGCGGTGCTGCCCCATCTCAGCCGCGGCGGAGGGCTCGGGCAAGTACGTGCAGGCCATATTCCTCGACATCTCGGGCGCTTTCGACAACGCCTGGTGGCCGATGATCCTGACGAAAGCAAAGCGGGGGGGGTGTCCGTCCAACATCTTTGAGATGCTGGCGGACTACTTCGCCCGCCGGCGAGTCGGGCTTTTCGTCGGAAACCGGGTGGAGTGGAAGGTGTCCACGATGGGTTGCCCACAGGGGTCTGTCCTGGGGCCAGCGTTGTGGAACCTGCTCGTGGACGACTTGCTTCGGCTGCCGCTGCCTGCCGGCGTCCGCATGGTTGCGTATGCGGATGACGTGACCATCCTGATCGAGTCCCAATCCCGAGCGGGGATCGAGGCAGCGGCCAAGGCCACTCTGGACTTGGTCGCGTCTTGGGGTGCCAGGAATAGGCTGGGGTTCTCCCCTGCGAAGTCATACACGATGACGATCAGGGGAAAACTACAGCGGGCCCCCACTGTCAAGTTGGCCGGGGATTCGGTCAGGAGTGTCACTTCCGCTATGGTTTTGGGCGTGGTACTCGATGCAAGTCTGTCCTTCGCGCAGCATGCGACATCGATTGGGGAACGCGCGGCCAAGTGCTTCGGCAAGGTGTCAAGAGTGTCGGCATATTCCTGGGGCATTCGATATCCCGGATTGCGCTTCCTCTACAGGGGCACTTTCGTAGCCACGGTGACGTATGCTGCTGCTTGTTGGCACAAGAGAGCGGCACTCCACGTTGTTCGCAGCGCGTTGCTCAGGTGCCAGAGACCAAGCCTGATACTGCTGACGAAGGCGTACAGGTCTACCAGTACGGCTGCGCTGGCAGTGTTGGGTGGTGTTCTGCCGGCGGACTTGGAGGTGATCGGTACGATGAGGAGCGCCAGGCCGCGGCCGGGGCACAGGTAGAGCTGGGCCTGCGGCGGCGCGTGCTGGCCCAACGCAAGCGAGCGATATGGAACGAGGTGATGGATGTATGGCAGAAGAGATGGACGAATGAGGAGAAAGGACGGGAGCTATTCCGTTTCTTCCCGCGTCGCGCGGAGTGCGGTCCGATCTACTACGGCGATCTCGTTAGTTCACCGGCGAACTTCGCAAGGCTGCGGGAATTCGCACACACGTGGCACGCCGTCCGGAGGGAGCAGGAATATGAGCAAGCGACGACACAAAGACAGGCGAGTGATTAAGGCAGAAGCATCAAGGCGCCACAGCGTAACAGCTGCTAGCAATTGGAGTCGACGGGCAGCGAAGTCAAGCATCGTGGTTTCGTTGTGTGCATACCCTATTAAGGGAGAATTGCTAAGGGGCACACATGGCTAATTTGTAAGGGATCAAGAAGCGCCTGCGGACGGTAAAATAAGATAGCCAAGGGCGCTATGTCCGCAGCCGCCACACGTTTCGGCCCGTATAACAAGTGTTGGAAGGGCCATGGGAAGGTTGGAGGGAGTGTTCAGTCTGTGTATCGGAGGGAGGGGTGTTGGGGAAGAAACGCACGTATATCGACCCAAGTAGATACGATATCCGTCGCTGTTCGAGCGTAACGCCTGCTCGTTTACTATGAGCAAACCAACGTGCGTCTCATTAGGTTAAAATTATAAGGTCATTTAGATTTACAAATTTTGTATGTCTTTTTTTTATTATACCTCTGACCGTCACTAAGGCAATACAGTTTTTATTAAGGAACAGAATTTTTGAGTTTCCTTGAAGAGTCCCAGAATATCCCCAACATTTTGGTCCTTCGAGCCGGATAATTAATTGAGGAAGTTAATTATATGAAGATTCGCAAAAATTAGCGAAATATATCGTTTTCGTGGATATTTGCCGTGGAAGTTACCAGAATACCAGCTGGCATAGCGGACAAAGGATTGAAGCTGTTTTACGGTGTAAAGCATTATTATAATAAAATATTATCACCCAACACTCGATCAGGTAGTATTTCATCTTAATTAAGGATTTAAAAGGTTAGTGTATTTTATTCCCTGATTATTTTGTTAACTTGAACGTAGATACCTATTTTCGTTTTGAATAGTTTCTTTGTGTAATCATTTGGTATATGATTATCATTTGCACTTCAATTATACGTACTTAATTTGTTTAATTAGTACAGTAGATATTTTACTACATTAAGGGTCTGTTTCACAATGTACGGATAAAGTGCCAAATACCTATGTTACACATAAATTATTCGGATGATAAAAGTTCTGAATAAGAAACTTTGCGTTTCACAAACTTATTTTATCTGACACATAACTATCTGCGACCTTTATGGAAGCGCGGTGGCAACACCATTTACATACGTTCCGTTTTTTGATGTCATTTCATTAGATGCAAAGAAAGTTAACACAAACTCTTATAAATTTATTTTATTTTACACTAGAAGTATTGTTTTACTTTAATTTGTTTATATAATTAGATATAATTCACATAACGGTTAATATTCTATAAAAAAACTTAGACAAACGATTTAATGGTAACTGAATATTGCTTGTAACGAAACGGTGTGTTTTTCTGTTTGTTTTATTATTCTTGCGATATAAGTGTACTTGCTAAATACATTTTGTGCACAGTGATTTCTTTAAATAAATACTCATATAAGTGAAAAATGACGACACCAAAACGTGAACGGAGTGTTAACTTCAGCCGGGAAGAAGTTGAGCTTTTAACCTCTCTTGTTGCTCAACATAAAAATATTTTTGAAAATAAGAAGACTGACGCAGTCACTTGGCATGAAAAAGAACAGTGCTGGAAGACACTGGAGGCATTATTTAATAGCAGAAGCGGTACGAACTTTCGGAGTGCTAAAACTTTAAAAGCGAAATACGAAGGGATAAAACGAACAACTAGAAAAAAGTCTGCTTTAATACGTGCTGAAACATATCGCACAGGAGGGGGGCCTAGTGCTGCTCCTCCTCTGACGCCTATAGAGGAAAAAGTAAAAGATATGATATTGTTATCTGTTGATGGAATTCAAAGTGAATTTGATTCCGATCATGTTGGTAAGATCTTAAGTTTTAAATTGTTATTAGTTGTGTACTAGTGTATCAATTTACCTAACCAATCTGTAATTTGTGTATAAGTGAATTAACTTATTCAGCCTTATGGTGAACAGAATACATTTGCCCCACCCCTTCTCTTCCTTATATAATTTTCTTTGTTGCAGATTCTATACAAATACAACCTAGCCAAGAAATATTTTTTGCTGTAGGCTCAGAAAATGGTGAAATGACAGAGATTGTCGCAGACAATAAATGTGTCAAATCAGTGGATGCAGATGAGCATCACATAAGTTAGTTACTTTTTCTACATGTAAAGGCCAGTTCTACTACTACCAACTAAATTTTAATCAATTTTAAACTCACCTACTTTTTGGTTTTCAGTTGAATATCAACCTATACAAAATGACGACTCTGATGACGAACGGACATCAAGAAAAAAGATAAGTAAGTAGTGTTCCTGTTGTGACTCAGTATTGTTGATAAGCATACCTTCACCATGATCTCACCTTTTCTTTTTAATTTCAGGTCAACATACTACACCCAAAAGAGTTGAGAATGACGAGAAGTGGACTAATTGGAAGCCAAAATCTCTGCGTTCCAAAAAACATCCTGCTTTATGTAAGTTCTTTTAATGTTAGCATTTGGATAAACAAAGTGCTTAGATTATGTTTTTATTTAGCTATTTTTTATTGATGCACAACATAACTTGATTTAACAGAGTTGGTGATGTAATGGTAGAACCACTGACAGCTATTTAAACCCAGGGTTTGATTTGTCTTAGCATGTAGCAATGTGGATGTGGCCATAAACTCGTAGAGGAGACCTACATAATTATGTCTTGCAGTGTACTAAGTATGGGTCAAAATAATGATATTGATACTAGCTTGTATAATTTTTACCAATATTCAAAATAAATAAAAAATCTTGTTTCAGCTGCTGAGAAGATGAAAAGGCCTTTTGAAAGAGTAGCAGATTCAAAATTAGATATTGCAGAAGTGCAAAAGCAGATTCTAGAGGAAGAATTATTAAATAAAAGAAAGCAATGGGCCTTTGAAGAGGAAGAAAGGGAGCACAAAAGGGAAATGTGGGCATTGGAAAAAAAAATCATTTTAAATAAATTAGAAAATTAATCCATTTATTATTTTTATAACAACACAGAATACATATATAATATCACAACCTACCATATTTTTAAATCTTTTGCTGCCATAATGAATGCAAAATTCTGAAATAAATGACTAATCTTATTATAATAATGAAGCAAAATAATCATTAATTAAATTACTTCGCACTGTTGCATCCCCCATATCTTCTAGTCTACTTTGATTCACAACATCATGTTCATCTGGCTCATTTACTGGGTGGATGACTTCAAAATGATCATCTCGCATATCTATTGCAATGTTGTGCAATACTGCACATGCCACTATTACGGCCTGTACTCGAGATACAGACAACAAATTTGTTTTTGATAAAATTGGGAATCTATTTTTCCAAACACCATAGGTTCTTTCCACTACATTTCTGCTTCTTATTTGGGACTCATTATACAGATGTTCTGCTGGAGTTATGGGAATTTGTAGTGGTGTAAGTAGGTATGAAGTATTTTCATATCCTTTATCACCGACAATCATACAGTTTCCAAATTCTCCATTTTGAACTCGTTGCTTTATAAAAGAATTATTAAATATTGTTTGATCATGTGCTGCTCCTGGCCATCTAGCCACTATATCCAAGATCTTTAACTTTGCACTCACTACAGTTTGTACATTAAAAGAAAATTGTGACTTCCTGTTTCTCCAGTCTTCTGCACTGTTTCCACCTGAATATAATGAAAACAGAATTTATTAAACACAGGAGCTTTATTTAATCATAATATATAATATAGATACCTAATTTGATAGATAGCTACTGGATACATAAGTATTATATATTTAGGTTTATTCATATTATATAAGTAATTATTTTTTTACCTGGAGATTTTATAGGAACATGGGTACAATCGATAGCACCAATAAGTCTTGGGAATTTAGCTATATTATAAAACTCTTGCTGGATTTCTTGAGTGTTGGTTGGAAATTTGATAAACTCCGGACGCAATCGTGCAATAGCTTGTGAAACCAGGTAGACAATGCGACTGGCAGAAGCTTTGCTGACACCAGAGAAATCACCTACTACTGTGAGAAAGCTTCCCGTCGCGTAAAACCTCAATGTTAACAGTAGACGAGTAATCGGCCTTATAGCACGATTCCTGAAAAAGACATAGTTTGAGTATATTAGGTATACCTAGGTACTTATACTAGGTACCATTATAAAAAAATGCAGGTTGTAGGCCGTGTTGTAGGTTAGGTACCTACCTATGTGCTTGCTACTTACCTTTCTGTAGTGACAGGTAAAGCTGTCTCAATAATTGAATACACAAACATCACAGCTTTCTTAGTAAGTCTGAAGCGCGCCCTAAAGTCCGTTTCGTCTAATGTCTCCATATAGTTTATTCTTTCCCGATACACAGGATTCCTGCGTGGTATTGTGAGGCTATCAAAATACTCATCAAACTCATCTTCAAGAGTCTCAAAAATCTCCATTGTCGTTATAATTATAGGTTATTAATTAAAACAAAACACCACGCTGATTTCTTTCTGATACATTTACGTGAATAGATACCTAGTTTAGACAACACGACACGAACGAAAAAAAGACAAGACAATGTTATTTAATTTTAACTGTCAAATACACTACTTATGTTTAAGATAAATGCGCTATTTGCCACTTCGTCTGACCCATAATTTATGGTGGACTTTATGTCACACATACCGCTATTTGAAAGTCGTGAAACGCAACTATTGTGTTTATCCTACGAATAAGTAACAAATAGCCTATTCGAAACTTGTGCAGAACTTATCAGTACATTGTGAAACAGACCCTTATAGTTGTATAGCTGCTTTAGGATAACTATTCATGTTTAACGGAATTATTTGTGCGTAGGTAAATATTGTTAATTTATGTTGGTGTTAGATAATTTTATTTATTGAATTTTATTTGTTAGGTATAATAATTATAATTGATTTAGCTAAACCGTATACCTTAATGTATTGTCCTTGAATTTCGTTGTCAAGTAATTTAGTGTAGGTAGAGTTGTTGAGGAATTTAATATTTAAATAAAAGTCATAATTACTCATATAATCATTTTGTAATTACAGATTTACAAGAATTTGTGATAATTAGAGTATTTGCATCTTTATTAAAATTTTATTGTATCATTTTTAGCTGTACGTAGGTACCGTCACTTAAGTTATATGTAATATTAAGTTGTAACTAATTTGCTTTTATACAAATTCCAGGTTGTTAACACTCAGTTCCCAGTATGTCCGAAGAAAGGGAACTTATCAAAAAGCGAGGAAGCTTTAAGGGTCGCCTTACTATCTTTGCAAATTACCTCGACGCATCAACTGATAAGCAGTTGACTGGTTGTGATGTCAAGGAGTTGCAATTACGAATGGGAAAACTCGAAGGATTGTATGAGCAATACGATGAGGTGCAGGTACGGTTAGAATGTTTAGTAGATGATGTCAAATCTCAATTGTCTGAGCGTACGGAGTTTGAGTCACTATATTGCAAGGTACTGGCTAGGGCGCAGGAGTTGTTAAGTAAATATAACAGCGATAATGAGTCGACATGCAGTGATAAAGTTACCCGTATTAGTCAGCGAAAGCCTGTTAAATTGCCAACTATACAGCTACCTAAATTTAACGGGAATTATAGCAATTGGTTGGAGTTCCGTGACACTTTTACTAGCCTCATTCATAGTAATGACGAAATTGATAAGATAAACAAGTTTCATTATTTACGAGCGTCGCTGGAAGGATCTGCTGCTGTTGTTATCAATGCGTTTGAATTCTCCACAAACAACTACGATATAGCTTGGAATCTTGTATGTGAGCGTTACAATAATAAAAGGTATTTAGTGCAGAACCATGTTGCATCTCTTTTCAACTTGAACGCCATTGCAAAAGAGTCCTCTGTTGCGTTAAAAGCTTTAATTGACCAGCTTAATAAAAATTTACGCGCTTTAGAATCGTTAGGTGAGTCAGTCAAGTATTGGGATACACTTATTATATACCTAGTCACTCGGAAACTAGATCAACATACTTTTCGTCAGTGGGAGGAGTACAAAAGTCGCATAGATAAAGAGAGTAAAATAACATATGACGACTTCATTCACTTTATTCGCACTCGCGCTGATTTTGTGGAAACTTTAGAGTTGGCACGAGATGATAATAGACCCAGTTCCTCAAAATCTAGTTCCCATTCTAATAAGGGGAAATGTATGGTTGTATCACAGGATTCTGATAATTCCAGCACTGTATTAAATAAGTTATGCCCGCACTGTAAAGGTGATCACGTTTTAAGTCGTTGTTCACAATTTCTTGCACTTAGTGTAGACGCCCGTGTTAAATTATTGCCGAACTACAAAGTGTGTTATAACTGTTTTTGTGTAGGTCACTTTGCCAACCGATGCAGAAAGCCGGGATGCAAGATATGTAAGCGCCGACATAACACGTTGATACATTCATCGGACAACAAAGAGACTTCGAATACTTGCAATAATGACAACAAAAACTTATCACACGGTAGCTCGAACCATTCCGTATCTACGTCATCGCCCACTGACGCCGTAGCTAGCACTAACTGTGCGAGTGCTAATAATTCAAGTTTAGCTGCGGATCTCATTTCGTTCCGAGGCGAACGTAAACAACGCGGTGTGTTATCTACAGCTCTCATCAAGTTGAATGATCAGAATGATCGCGAACACATCCCTTCGGGCCCTTCTTGATAGTGCGAGTACATCGAGTTTTATGACTGAGAAATTATGTAACAGACTTAAATTAAATTCCAGTGAGGTGAATGGTTCGGTTTATGGCATAAATAATGTTAGTTCTCGCATAGGCAAATTATGTCAGGTAAAAATGAATTCGTTAGATAACAGTTTCGCTGCTCGGCTTCATTGTTTTGTTTTGCCTTCATTAACCACTGTCGTGCCCTGTCGAGAACTTGATATTTCCGAATTAAATATTCCAGATAATATCTGTCTAGCTGATCCCAATTTTTACAAACCTTCAGAGGTAGATGTTTTCATCGGTGCAGACATCTTTTGGGAGCTGATAGGTTCACAAAGAATTAAACTAGGTTTAAATAAGCCAATGTTATGTGAAACTTTATTAGGCTGGATTATTTCTGGTCCTATTACCTATAGTAACGGTAAATTAAAGTCGAATAATAATTTATGCAATTTTAATGACACCGATTTATCAAATAATGATTATTTAGGCAAGATTCACACAGATATTGTGAAATTTTGGAATCTGGAAGAGATTAATTCACATTCCTCACATTATTTACCTGAGGAAAAGCTGTGTGAGGCACATTTTGTGAAGAATACGACACGTTTAGAGGATGGTCATTTTTGTGTCTGTATTCCTTTAAAGCAAAGTCCTTCTGTTTTAGGAGAATCATTCCAAAGAGCTTCTAAGTGTTTAGATTCTTTAGAACGTATACTAAAGTCTAAGCCTGATTTCGGTAAGTTATATCGTGACTTCATGTTTGAGTACGAAACGTTAGGACATATGACCGAGATAAAAGATAGTGACAGTCCCAATGGATATATTATACCACACCATGGGGTACTGCGTGAATGTAGCACTACTACCAAGCTCCGTGTAGTTTTTAATGCGAGTTGTGTTACTTCTTCAGGAGTGTCATTTAATGATGTACAAATGGTGGGTCCTACGGTGCAGGAAGATCTTATATCAATACTTCTTCGGTTTCGGCAACACAAGTTCGTTTTATCGGCTGACATTGCAAAGATGTATAGATGTATATACGTGCATCCGTCTGATAGGTACCTACAGCAAGTTTTATGGCGTCATAATGTATGTGATCCTGTTAAGATTTATAATTTGAATACCGTCACATATGGCACGGCTAGTGCACCGTTTCTCGCGACGCGTTGCCTAAAGCAAGTAGGATTGGATTATAAAAATAATGTCAATAAGCCTGACTCGGGTATCAGAGATAAAGTTGCTGACGTCATCATGCATGATTTTTATGTTGATGATTTGCTGACTGGAGGGGATGACTTAAATGAAGTCATGTCTATCCGTACAGAGGTCACCAGCGCATTGGCGTCTGCTTGCATGCCACTCAGAAAGTGGAGGTCTAACACACCTGAGTTAGTCTCTGAAACTGCTGAATCGTCATTAGATTTAGATATAGGACCTAGTAAATCCAATAAATTATTAGGGCTTGACTGGTTTGCCAATTCGGACGAATTAGGTTTTTCAACTTCAATATTACTTCCTAAGGATCCAGTTAATAAACGTGACATACTTGCTGCTATTGCACGTATCTTTGACCCCCTAGGACTTTTATCTCCTTGCGTAATCACCATGAAGATGTTATTACAAAGGATGTGGTTAAACAAATTGTCATGGGATGAACCATTAACTCCGGCACTCCATGCTAGTTGGGATGTCATTGTGAAGGCATTGCCACTTATCAACAACTTTCGTGTTCCACGACTAGTTGTGTGTGACGCATATACTACGCTAGAACTGCATGTATTCACAGATGCATCTGAGCGTGCATATGGTGCATGCGCCTATGTACGTAGTGTTAATGATCAGGGTGAATACATGGTCCGTTTGTTAGTCGCTAAGAGTCGAGTGGCACCGATTAAGCCGACCACCATTCCAAGACTGGAATTGTGTGGCGCCGTAATAAGAGCTCGTCCGTGCGAGAAGGTTGTGAATTCACTACGACTGAAGTTCACTCACATTTATTGCTGGACCGACTCCACCGTCGTGTTGGGATGGTTGCAGATGTTGCCTTCTAAACTTCAGCCATTCGTACGCAATCGCGTTGCTGAGGTTCTAGATAAGGCGGGCCACTGCACTTGGAGACACATTCCAACCGACAAGAACCCTGCAGACCTAATATCTCGTGGCGTGGATATTAGTGTTCTGCAATCGTTGGACTTGTGGTGGAGTGGTCCCAGTTTCTTAAAGCAATCCCAGTCTCACTGGCCTTCTCGACACAAATCATTAGAGTCTGACCAGCTGCCTGAAACTCGACTTCATGTTTCATTTAGCGCTAGCGTTAGTAACGATGGTCAATGTCATACCTTCATAGATTTTAATAGGTTTTCTAGTTATTTAAGGCTTATCCGTACTGTAGCAACTGTAATTAGGTTTATTAGATTGTGTAGAAAGATTCCTCCTGTTAGTAAATTTCTATCACAAGCAGAGTTGCAGGATGCATTAAATGTAATTATAATTAGAAGCCAAATCGAATCTTTTCCTGAGTACAAATTACTCATTAATAATCAAAAGTTGCACAATAAAAGCGCCCTTATTAAATTAAATGTGTTTTTAGACGAACATAAATTAATGCGTGTTGGAGGACGCTTAGCAAATTCTACGTTTTCTTTTGATAAAAAGTACCCAATTGTTTTACAGTCCACTCATAAACTTACGAAGTTATTATTCGAATATGAACATGTAAAGTTGTTTCATGCAGGCCCTCAGCTTTTGCTAGCTTCAATTAGAGATACATATTGGCCTATAGGCGGACGAAGCTTAGCTAAGAAATGTTATCGTAGTTGCGTGCGTTGTTGTCGCATGTCAGGTAGAACAATCAATCCTTTGATGGGTAATTTACCACAGCAGCGTCTCCTTCCAGGCGGTCATCCTTTTGAGAATACTGGTGTGGACTATGCTGGTCCCATCATGGCTGCTAGTAGACAAGGTCGCGGATGCAGGCTAGTAAAAGTGTACATAGCAATCTTTGTGTGTTTCACCACCAAGGCTATACACTTGGAGCTGGTGAGTGACCTCACCAGTAACATGTATTTATTGGCTCTGTCGAGATTCATTTCGCGACGTGGGAAACCCCGTGACATCTACTCAGATAACGGTACTTCTTTCGTTGGTGCCTGCAATGAACTATCGAAATTCCTAAAATCTAATTGCAATTCCTTGAGCGAACAACTAGCGATTGACGGCATTAATTTTAAATTTATTCCCGCGTATTCTCCTCATTTCGGCGGACTCTGGGAAGCGGGTGTTAAATCAACCAAACATCATTTAAGACGAGTGTTGGGAAATTGTCATTTAACGTTCGAGGAGCTTTACACCACGCTAGTCCAAATTGAGTCTATTTTGAATTCACGTCCACTGACGCCGCTGTCATCGGATCCGGCAGATTACACCCCACTGACTCCGGGACATTTTCTTGTTGGCCGACCGCTTACGTCACTTCCGCAGCGAGATCTGCAAGATTACTCCCCTGCTTCGTTGTCTCGTTTCCAAAGACTGGAGCAGCTACGCCAGCATTTTTGGGCTCGTTGGAGCAAGGAGTACGTGTCTGAGCTGCAACAAAGGACCAAGTGGCACTCATGCAAAGACAGCCTGAAGCTGGGATCATTGGTCGTGATAAAGGAGGAACATTTACCTCCCCTCAAATGGAGATTGGGAAGAATTGTGGCCGTTCATCCAGGGTCGGATGGAATTATCCGTGTTGCAGACATACAGACATCTGCTGGCGTCATCAGGAGAGCCTTCAACAGGATCTGTCCGCTGCCCGTTGATTCTTCGTCTGGTTGAAAGCGTACCTGATGCTTTCAACGTCCGGGGGCATGTTCGAGCGTAACGCCTGCTCGTTTACTATGAGCAAACCAACGTGCGTCTCATTAGGTTAAGTTAATTATAAGGTCATTTAGATTTACAAATTTTGTATGTCTTTTTTTTATTATACCTCTGACCGTCACTAAGGCAATACAGTTTTTATTAAGGAACAGAATTTTTGAGTTTCCTTGAAGAGTCCCAGAATATCCCCAACAGTCGCTCCCTCCCCAAGACCTTTACGACCTCGTCCTGTGGGATACCCAGGGTCAGGTACGTCCCGTGGTTATCGCCACCGACCGATGTCGCCCTGTACAGGGACCACCTACCGATGTCATACCAGGGGTTCTGGCAGGTCAGAACCTTCTGGAGCAGCGCTATGTCCCCATTGTACCGAGGTACGAAGAGCGCCGCTCTAGCCCGGGTCGGTACGTCGGTCTGTCTCATGACTTTCAGTGTCGCGTCAGTGTCAGTGTCGTTTGACAATGACTTTCTTGACTTGATTTGCACGGAAACAAACAGGTATGCGGATCACAACACAATTGCTTTGCTCCGAGAGCAACAACGTCTTCCGACGCTCGGGGAATACGACCGTTGCCGAACAGTGACGAAGATTTCTATGCCCTTATCACATTGTACATGTCTCTTATCGGCTATTTACACAACCGTTAACTTTGTGTGTAAAACTGAATTTTCTGTGTTTACCTGTAGCAATGGATTCGGAAACTACAGGTATGAGACGATTCAAATGTAATTGATTTATTAAGTGCAAAAAGCAAAAAAAAAAGAGTTATCCTCCTCCAGAAACGTGCACGGTAACAAGTACCTGCGCCGAAATCCAACTGCAACCATTAATTGATATTACCATTAGGCGCTTATCGGTATTCTTAGAAGAGGTCTTATCTACAACGGAAAACTTTGAAGTTGTAAATGGGGCTGCGATGGATCCCAGCAAGCACAATATAAACAAAAGCTTGAAAACGAGGCTGACTCTGAAGCAAATAGTTTTCAAAGCTGCTTTGTACCTGTGCGACTGGTTTACGGCAATTACAACGAAAAGGTGTTATGGGAAAATCCAACCCCTTCATCTCCCCGATTTTGTCGTCCAGTACGATTTCGCTTTGTCAAAGAGACAACTGATATAACTAATGAAGTGATCAGTTATGTCAAAAATTCTGTTGATAATTTGGTTGCGACTGAGGTGGATATAGACAGAAAAAAGTTTTTGATTGATTCCCATTTTGTAATGACAATGGTTGACGGAAAAGTTTGCAATACAGCTACTGGAACAACATCCACGAGTCTCTGCTATATTTGTGGAAAAACTAGTTATTATTTATAGTTTGTTAGAGTTTAATAATATGGAGAACAAAAGGAATCTCTCAAAAGATGCTACTGAATTCAGACTGTCTGTTTTACATGCGAAAATAAGATTTTTCGAAAGTATTCTGCATTTAGCGTACAGATTTCCCGTGCAATAGTATCGGGAGAGAAAAACAGACAAGGAAAAAGAAATGGAAACGAATAGGAAAATTGAGATACAAACCAGGTTTCGAAATGAAACTGGCTTATTACTTGTATGCCGAAAACAAACTTTGGAAATACGAATGATGGGAACACCTGCAGGAGATTCTTTGAAGATCCGAAACTAGCTTCAGATATTACAGGGATAGATTATGAGTTAATATATAGATTAAAAGTTATTTTAGAAACGATTTCGAGCGGATATACTGTAGATGTAGGAATATATGAAAAATATGCGGAAGAAACTGCTTGTTTATACATAAAACTCTACCCATGGCACCCAATGACACCCACACTGCACAAAGTACTTGTATACGGATCGGATATAATAAAAAATCCAATGTTACCTATAAGGGTCAACTCACACCGAAAGAGCGGCGAAGGGCAGCGAAGCGGAGCGCAGTTTCAGTTTCATATGAATTTTAACTTTATTATCATTACCATAATACTTATTATCGCATGAGAAACTCGAACGAGTCGCGCGGATGCCCGCGGCGCCGCAGGAATTCCGGGGAATTCCATAAACGGAGCCGTGCGACTGCGTGAGAAGTTGCGGGAAGTCCCGAGAATGTTCGAGCAGTCGCGAGCGGCCGCTGGCAATATCCCGCCCCTCGCGCCCGCTCCCCGCGCGCGTCTCTTGCGCGCGAGCATTCGCATTTATTCCTTTCAGTGCAACAAATACAGAAGTGATGGAGGATGAAGAAAAGCTTATTTGTTTGGTGCAAATGTACGACTGCCTATACAATACCAAATCAAGACATTACAGCAATAAACACATGAAAAATAACGCTTGGCAAAAAGTGGGCGCTGAAATGAATATGTCTGGTAAGTATGTATTTTATTTTATTCCTTATAATATGTCACTGTCGTGTATTCAATTTGTAATTTTGTTTGTTGACCTTGTGTCACAGAGCTGTGTTGTATGGTTTAAAAGTTTACATTAGTAGATTCAAACAGATTATTTAAAACAATGAGGACCCTGTGCCTCAGTTTCAATTGTCGGTAGAGTTCATAGAAAGGTATGTTTCAAACTTTCTTCAAAATTATTGTGTTTTGTTTGGAGAGAACTGCATGGTACCTTAAGTTCTAATGAGACTCGTTGTGTTGACATCAAATACGTAACATTATTCATACTGCACAAACCTTTAAAGGATTATTTAGAGAGTCTATAAAGTTTAATAAACTTTCTTTCATTTATATTTTGCAATTGGTGTATAACATGAATTCTCATTTCGGAAAATCATTTCTCGAAATTCACGTTATTCACGCGTCGTTGGTCTTCAAAGGTCATTGGGCATATCTGACCCGCTTTGCGAAGAGTGGCGGACATTAACCAAAATAGTTTTAAACTAAGGGTAATAATATGACCTTTCACTGCATTTAATTATTTTATTAAAAATCGATGGAGAAAAATGTACAGGACCGTTTAAAAAAAAAAAAAAAAACAGTTTCAGACGATTTTTTTTCATCTTATAACCATACAGCATTTTGCACGGTTGAGCCAATGTTCAGAAGCATGTATACGCTGTCTCTTTCGCACATTAAACAAGTTTAGTAGAAAAGGTTTCGTTGCGCTCGCGCACTGACTCACCGCCCCCCGCGCAGTCCTTCGTTAGCTACCGTTGCGATCTGTACGTTTACCTGGTTTGTTTTATCTATTGTTTTAACGACTACTATTAGCGTGTTTCATGGACTCTGGTTATTTGCTTTTGGATTGGATTTTCGTCGATATGGAAAGACAAAACAGTTGTGTGTCGTGCAATCGATCTGTGTTACGTCGAAGAAAACACAGTCTTAATGCAATCTTTCTCGAAAGGTACCGGGATCTCGTAGTGTTGTTATTACAAGAAATCATACCACGCGAGGTAAGTACTCTGTCTGTACACCATCTATCTATCTATTTACTAAGAAAACAAAGCGCAAGAAGCGAGTCTTTGTCGACCAATCTATTGTTTTTATTTATGTTTTATTTTACACAATCTTAACTATTATTGTACAAAAGCAACCGTAATGCTAAGCATTTTACCTGTATCAGTTAACCTTAGAGATGTTTTGAGAACTTATTGTTTATGCATAAAGAACAGCCATAAAGGATTTCAGTGAAATAAAAGATTATTTTTCGAAACTACTATAAAATATTTATTAGATATTTTATGTTTTTATACAAATGTACAGAATGTTATATCTTGTTTCAGATTTCTTTTGACGGCACAAGATCTATATGCCACCCTTGCTGGCAAAGATATGATCGAGCATTGCATAACCAGCTATCAGATGATATGCCACCCCAGCCAGTACAAGAAGGTGCAAATCAAGAAGAAGTTGGAGAGGCGGTGGCGGTCCAACAAATAGAAGTCGGGGATCAACAAAGTCCTGGTTTTATTTCTGTTACTGGATATAGACGTGTATCAAATACAGCGAGACGCTGTTTATTTCTAAACTGCAGAGGTATGACTACTCATCGTGTGCCAACCTACGCCAAGTTCTACCTGTTGCACAATCACAATTTGTATATACCGGAACTTGCTAGAGTTTGCCACCCTCATTTAGTTCAAAATGATTGGGAAGAACTTGTGAATGCCCCGACGACACATGAAAGCTTTAATAATGCTCATGTACTTGACATAATCAACTTGTATAAATGGGGATTAGAAAGCAGGTCTGAAATGGATTTTGAAAATATTGAAGCAATTGATGACAACCACTTCCATTTTTGGACAGCTTTAACTAAAAATCAGTTTATGACTATTTTAGAACAAACACCGTCTCTTCGTAACAGGTCTGATCGTCCTGCTACCACTTTAGGAATTTATTTGACTAAAGTAAGAACTGGTCAATCTGATGAGCGCTTAGCTACGAAATTCCAAATATCTAGAAGAACATTAGAGAGGAAGTTAAAAATAGCGAGAGAATGCTTAACTGAAGATTTTGTTCCACGTTACCTGGGTTTAAATCATATAACCAGAGAAGAAGTGGTGGCAAGAATTCTTCGTATCCCAACCCATATTTTTGGTGGTAGCCAAAATGAACCGGCAGCCATTCTGGTATTCGACGGAACATATATTTACCTTCAGAAGAGTGCGAATTTCCTATTCCAAAGAAAAACCTACAGCCTTCACAAATTCCGCAACCTGGTAAAACCTTTTCTAATCGTATGTACAGACGGCTATATAATAGAAGTCGTAGGACCGTATTCAGCAACTACTTCGGATGCAACTATTATGCGCAGCCTGATGCAAGAAAGCTCAGCTTGGCATTGGTATCTTAGACCTAACGACGTGTTTCTACTGGACCGTGGCTTTCGGGATTCTATCCCTGCTATTGAAGAACGTGGATATAATCCCTACATGCCGCCAACTAGAGGAAGAGGAGAACAGTTATCTACACCTGACGCTAATAAATCTCGGTTAATTACAATGTGCCGTTGGGTGATTGAAACAATTAATGGACGATTTAAGAAAGATTTTAAAATATTTCGACATACATATTTTAATGTTGCGATGCGAAATATGATGACTGATTTTAAAATAACCGCGGCAATTATCAACGCTACTCGGCGGCCATACGAAGACAATATATACGCCGAGCAGTTTGTGGATATTATAAATCAAAATATAAACAGAGAAAATGAGTTGGCAGAATACGTATCAACAAATAACTTGAACAGACAAAGAGTAGCATTTGTGCCTCTAGATGGAAACAGTCCAGACTTTGAGGATTTTCCACAGCTGAGCTTTGAAGATTTAATCTTATTCACGTTGGGCTCATACCATTTGAGAATCGCAAGGTCTTATTGTCACGAGCACATACGACCAAACGGGGATTATATCATAGAAATGTATCGACACCAACATTTAATTGATAATAAAATATTGATCAGAGGGCGAATCCAGTCACGTCATATTCGAATGAAACAGTACTATACATATATTTTGTTAAACCCAACACAACACGCAAGACAAAGAATAGAAGAATACTACTGCTCATGTATACACGGCCGCCGCACTGTCGGGAGCTGCGCCCATATCGCTAGCATAGTTTATTATCTGTCTTGGGCCAGACATCAGGAAGCAACAGACGCACCTGCTGCTTTTTTAAATGATTTGATGCTTGATTTGGATCAAATTGAATAAAAAATACATGAATATTAGCGTTTTATTCATCTTCCCTTTACCAGTTTCTAACACTTGAATTTTTCGAGATTCCCGTGGCTCACATTAATGCGACTAATTCCATAGTAAATCAAAGCCATATAACAATATATTCTGCTATATTTCGTTTGTGTCCGCCATGGGTATGGTAAGGTGCCCAATGACCTTTAGCGGCCACTAACATATTTCATACCAAATAAGCTCTTGCAGACATTATTTCGACTGTATTAGACTCAAAAACGTACATAATTTTGTTGTAAACATATGTTTCACACGCCTAAATGCTAGTGAGCTACGTAACCACTATAGTAAGCGAATTATTCGATAGGTTTAGTGAAATTAGTGACTCATGGTACCGTTTTGTATGGTGACAGCTGAAAAACGTTAGTAACTCTAAAATAGATTACGTTAGGTTTTTAACCTATCGTCATCTATAGTGCTCATGTTACGGATTGTAATTCTTTCCGTGACTGCTAGAGGCGCTGTACGATATTTCATACAAACAATTTACGGAGACGCTTGCGAGATTTGGCTGTGTAAACTCATGGTAGAGGTACTGATAGCAGTAGTTAAAAATCTGAAACAAAATATGTATAATTATTATCACCAGTTATAGTTACACATATTCACAAGTCAAGAGTAACAGCCCCGGTAGTTTGTCTACTTCTGTCCATGTGTATACAGGATCTTTGGCGCATGGACTGACACAATTTTTCCAGGGATTTGGGGGGTCATTAGCTAGGTTTTACCCATACACCCTTTGTTCCAAATGCGACGGTTGACTACATATGATTTTTTTTTTTAAAAAGAAAAAAATGCCCAAAATGTTTCCTTTAATTCGAAATAACTTTTTAGTTTGTGGGTGTAGTGGCACAAAATAAATTTTGTTGAAGTCTTTTAAATCTAAAACATCTTTGTTTTATACAACTGGTTTCAAGAAAATTCCTCTTACAAGCTTCCAAAGTTATTTTTTTTATTTAATGAATGAAATTTTACAACTTCTAAATGAATTATAAAAAAAAACTAAAAGCCATTTTGAACTTAGCTTTATTTTAAAAAGTTCTTTAGTTGATACCCTTTCTAACGGTATGCTACATGTCATAGAAATTATTCATTATGTTGTAAAAATAAGGGATACTACTATGCCACGGCCGAACCGCACACAACAGTGGAACCAGTTTAAACGATACAACGGTAAAAAGTTCGTCTCTTTCTTGCACGTGTAAAATGATTTTTGTCTTTGTCTAACATTGGGTTGGACGTTCGGGATGTGACAGGTACGCAGGGGGGGTAAAGTTACCTTCATGCTCACAGCTACTTTTTAAGGTGCGCCATCTATGAATGGTGTTCCAATTTAAAGCAAACAATTCACATTGGACGTACTAGATGTCGCTACGGAAGACTTAAGACTAGTTGTTGAAAATTACTATTTTAATTTCTAATTTATTTCCTTATTTTAGTTTAATTTTAAAGACTTAAATTACGGGCAAACATATATGTTTCGTTTATCGATTTATTTTATCGACTGATAAAAAAAATCACAAATGGCAAACTTCAAAACTGTCAAAAGAAAATGACTGATACGTTTTGCAATTTGCGTGTGCGCTGAATTGTTTTCGTGTTATTTATGCTGTTTTCTTTGCTGCTAATACGTTCAGTTGAAGCTCTGCTCCTCCGTAAAGGCTTGAAGAGTCCGTCATCGGATTCGTCAGTCCGTCCTTGCGTTGAGTGAATCCGCGGGGCGAAGGCCGACTGAATTCTGTGTCTGTTTGCGATATTTGGACGCTATTAGTTAAGTGTTGCGATATTGGACGCTATTAGTTAAGTGTTGCGGTATTGAACGTTTTTAAAATGCCTTCTACGAGACGATGTGTATTTGGATGCGACACTACAGGTAAGATTTCTCGCCTTTCCCCAAAACCCCTCTTCTGTCTATTGTCTCAAAATTATTAGCTGAGCATGTGTTGTTCTATGTACCTAACATATTGAAATACAAATATACACTCGAGAGCAATGAATCCGGGTCACTTTAAGAATCCTAAAAATCTTGGAAACTAAAAATGCTAGGTTAATGCAATAAATTGTATTTAATACACTCACTTGCAAGAAAGATTTTTATCTTTTTAATGCCACTTTAAATCCTAATGTTTCATTAAAGCATTGCAGGAAAGAAAATAAGATGCATTTTAAAGCTCCTTTAAATGTTAATTATGGAAATGTCAAACTTATCTAATGAAGTGTCAAACCACCCATTAACGGTATTTTGTATTGCACGAAGCGACTTTAGCGCATCAGAGCTCATTAAATTACATTTTAGAGGTTATAATTTTTAATAGGTCGACGACGGGCCATTAAACCGATTTTACGTAGTGTTTCTTATTTTCGCTGCTGAATATGTCGTTGACCAGCCTATCGTCGCTGTCTGATCCAGAAGATGTTCCTCGCCGCCGCCAGATCCCAGACAGAATAACTTTATTCGAAAATCATGATGGAGAAGAGTTCCGTTTGCGCTACCGAATTTCAAAGGAGGCAGTGCTGCAGCTTCGAGACCGCCTCAATCTGGAGCCACAGACCCTGAGGAGTAAGGCCATTTGTGGTCTTACCCAGCTTCTAATCTGTTTGTGGTTCTTCGCGACGGGGTCCTTCCAGATGGTACTAGCTGATCTGACGAACATAAACAGCTCTACAGTTTGCCGGATTGTACAAAAGGTGTCTCGCAAGATGGCTGCATTAAGCTCCACCTAAATCAATATGCCTGAAAGGAACGAGCTCCGAAAAGTAGCTTAAGATTTTTATACCATTGATGGGTTCCCACGTGTGGCAGGAGCTCTTGACTGCACTCATGTAAAGATCAACAGCATTGAGGGCTCATCAGCTGAAATTTTCCACCGCAGAAAAGGATATTTTTCGATAAATGTTCAAGTTGTGTGTGATGCATCACTAAAAATAAGGGATATTATAGCTCGCTGGCCCGGCTCGGTGCAGTATCATTTTCAACAACTCACATTTATGTGCAGATTTCGAGAGGGGCAAATATGGAAACTACCATCTATTGGGGGACAATTATTACACAAATTGTGAATACTTTTCAAAACAAAACGCAACCACTCGTTCATTCCATTCAAATTTTAAATTTATAGTTGGCAACAATGTTTAATGCTCTCATTAGTTAAAGGATCAAGTTTTTAGCTTAAAGTAGTTTGATGCAACAAACTAATGAAATCATTATTTTAATGATTTCATTAGCGATAAAGTGGCATTAACTAAAGAAGATTTAATGGGAAGCTTCTTGCAAGTGAGTGTTAGACAATATAATACTCCTTAAATGAAGGTATTAAAACTTCTTAGTTATTGTAAAGTTATATCATAAAAAAATCAAATTTGAAAAAGGGCCACTTTCGAAGATGGAACTACGAAATTACAGCATTTGGTTTTGCTTTTGTTTGTAATCTGTCATTTATGTGGGTACATAAACCATGTTGATAGTGCTCTATATTCATTATTCAAGCTGAAATTATGTCGCTTACGCCTGAAGAATGCACCAGAATACTTACAATGCTGGAAACCGGCCGGAGTCAGCGCGATACAGCCAGGGGGTCTACTCTGAAATTACACTACCGATTGTTCGGGACCGACCGACCGAAGTACGCATTGTTGTCGTACTACGAAAATAGTTCGGTTTAGCTAGTCTCGGTCGGGCACCATAGCCAATGTTCGGGAGAGTATCAGACCGAACGAAATGAAGTGCTAGAGTTGAACATTGCATCGATAAGTTTCTTTTAGCCATTAATCTTGATTTTGGTATACTATAATTATTGTTGAAATACTTATTAAAATTATTTTTTATAACAAGGAAATTAAACATCGCTTTTAATTCGGTATTTATAACTACGAACATCGTAATATTTTTCTAAAAACAATATATTCGTAGCCGAAATAAAGTTTACCTTTGCCGATTGGCAAAAAATGTGATGGATGACAACTAATTTCTAAACAACTTTCGTTGCTTGAGTTTTTATAATGCAAATTCACAAAAAAATACTCAAACCAAAAAAAACCTCGTCTGCCGCGACCGTCCTAACGATAACCGTATTAACTATCAAGTGTTGACTGAAGCAACTGAAGTGCAAAGTGTTTAAGTTAAGTTGTGAACTGTAAACAAAAAAGTAAACTATAAATTATTCACTTGCCGTGATCAAGAAGTGCCCTTCGAACATTTTGGAAACAGTTGAAGCATTATACGACGAAGTTGCCAAGTGGGCTCAAAAGAAAAAAAGGACCATGGGGGTGGGAATATCGTTCCTCATGTACGTGTTTTCAAAGTTTGAAAACGAAAGTTATCAGAAGAAGTCACCATGTCCGGACCGACAGCTGCACAAATCGATGCTCTCCTTGATTTCCTCGACGAGCATCGAAATTTGGCTCGAGGCAACTTTAGGAGCATCGACGGTCGTGTGCTCAGCCATAGGTTGTGGGACGAAATACATAGCACACTGAACGCTATGGGTGGGTGTACAAAAACTGTGAAACAGTGGCAAAAGGTTTGAGTCTTATATTGCTTGATTGAGATCTTATAATACAAAAAAAAAACATATTTTTGTGAGTGAGTGTGTAATTTGAATGTTTATTTATGTTTGTTTATGTTATTATTTTAGGTGTGGACTGATAAAAAACACCTGACGAAAAAGGCAGCATCAGCTGCACGTCAGTCTGCATCTGCCACAGGAGGTGGACCATCCACTGCCCCTTCACTCTCTCGATGGGAGCTTAAAATAAATTTGTTTCATAATGGGAGATGGATTTGCTGACCCGCAGACTTCAGCGGCAACACAACCTTTTGTTCAGCAAGTATGTATTGTTCTGTATCTATTAAAAGTACATTAAATAATCTAGTTATTATTTGTATGTAAAGATGTTCAGTGACAATTTGTATTGAAAAATAAAATAATGTGCTTTAATCTCAATTTTAATAAACTCAATTTTGCTTTCCAGCCATCTCAAGAGGAAACAGCTGCCTCTGCCCATGAGCCATCCAACCAAGAAGGGGATCTTTATTTACTGAATGGTATGTAGTGCAAATAAATAATATTTTTATATTACACAGTACCTATTATTGTACACACATTGTATACACAGTATTATTGACTTGCTGTGTTATTGTAAATAATTACTAAAACCATCATCACATTATCTTAATATCCTACCACATATATTTTTTTAATTTGTGAAGGCTTATTTTGTTTTCATGAACTTAAATACATATAAAAACTCAGTGATTAGTTTTTCTAACATTATTTTGTTTTTATACATA
This sequence comes from Diarsia rubi, assembly GCA_932274075.1. Lineage (NCBI taxonomy): Eukaryota > Metazoa > Arthropoda > Insecta > Lepidoptera > Noctuidae > Diarsia > Diarsia rubi. The sequence continues at coordinate 8,452,539 of OW026427.1, forward strand.
TTTTCTCATACTTATATTAATTTTTGTACATCTTTTTCCATCAGAAACACAGTCCCAACAACAGCCAAGCCAGCAGGCTTCAGCCACACCACCCAGAAATGCCTCAACAGCACAAAACCAGCGGACTCGTAAGTCATTGTTTAATTTTGTTAAAGCATTTAATCAGCATCCTTTTGTTATAGATTTTTCATAATATATACACATCAAAAATAGATTGTGATCACTAGCATAATTACATTTTTTCTACATTTTTAAATGAAGAATCTAAAAAGGAGAAAACATCATAATTTATATAATCTACCAAAAAGATTTCGATTTTTCAGTGATCGCAAACTTTTTTTGATGTGTAGGTATTTAATTTTGTTTAAATTAGATTCAGGTTTTAAATAACATTAGTGTACAATGTACCATACTAGTAAATTGTATGCTGTATGTGTACATAAAAAGAGTATATACCAAGTATGTGAGGCAATCTACGAGCATTTAGTTGCCTGAAATAAATAAATAAATAAAAATGGTGTTCTGTCACTTTACAGCAACACGACTGCGTAGAAGACCTCGGCGAGCGATCCTCCCTCGTGAGTCTCTTCGAGCTGATAGCTCTGTGCGGGACAGGCTGTTTAGGAACGATGAGCGTCGATTGAACCTCGAGGAACAGAGGAATGTGTCACTAGCTGGTATAAAGGCGGTTCTTGAAGAGTTGTGCAGGCATGTGCAGCAACAAAGCCGGCCTAACATTTAAAAAATATTATAATTTATTATGCTAATGTAGTTTTTCTTTTATTATTTTTTTAAGAATTGTCAATGCTATGTATGCTACGTGCATTAAACCACTTTTATTATAAATCGTAAATTTTAAATGGATGTGATGTGGCTGTACTCTTTCTAATAATAAATAAACCCACTTTAATTTTGTTCTACTGTTGTAATTTTGTGTTGAAGTAATTGAATACTTGTTTTAGATGATAGTTTTGTTATTTAAGGTTGATTTCAGTAAAGAAAAACTATGGAGACTTGTAAAAAATTGTATATTAATTATTATTTTCTAATAAAGCAATTAAACTTTCCCTGTCTTTGTCCACTCCTCAAAGCATCCGTGGCAGATGTAGGAGCCTGGCTGATGACCTGCCGAGAGTTCTCAGAATCAAAATCATCTTGACTTAGCTTTGGAGCACTCACTCCTGCCTTAACACACATGTTGTGCAATACACAGCAAGCCAAGATGATTTTGCCTGCTCGATCAGGATCATAGTGCAGCTCCCTCGCTGCCAAGAGACACCTCCAGCGACCCTTGAGGATCCCAAATGTGCGTTCTATGGTGGAGCGGGCACGTTTCTGCAGAGCATTAAATCTGCCTTCTGGACTGTCTTCTACAGCATTACTGACAGTTGTAATAAGGTATTCCCTCAAAGGATATCCTGAATCACCTGCCAAAGTAATATTATATAAGTTAATAAAATCATAATCACTTAACTAGTATTTTAAAAATGAATAATTAATATATACTTGCCTAACAGATATGCTGTCTCGGTGAGACTCTCCAGATGGCTCTTTACATCACATTGTGACCAAATGTATGCATCGTGTGTGGCTCCACCATAGGTTGCATTCACATCTAGGATCACACAATCAGAATCGCATATCTGGAAAAAATACATGACTCTTTGAATGTATCATAATGTTTATTATCTAGTATTTTTTATTACAAAATGTCTTACCACTTGGGTGTTAATGGAGTGGAAATGATTTCTATTAAAAAACCGCTCCTCGTGCTCACTAGGCCTCACAATAGCAATGTGAGTGCAATCAATACACCCTATCACACCCGGTAAATTATATTTTTCATAAAATCTGAAAAGAAATAAAATAATTAGAAACAAACTTAAGGAAATAAACAAATTCTATGAATGAAACTTATGTATCACTTACTTCCTCTTGATGACATTTCTGTCAGTTGCATTTTGTGGAAATTTTATATATTTCCTTAGGCGCTGGACACACAGAAAAGACGTAAGACGCAGACGGGGCGCGGACATTTGTCTCTTCCACGTCCCTTTCATATAAAATGTATAGAAGCGTCGTGACGCAAAACATACAGAATAGACGGGGCGCGGGCGCAACGCTTTTACGTCTGCGCCTTTTGTTCAAAACACACAGGAGAGACGGGGCACGGACGCGGCGGGGGCGAAGACGGGGCGCGGGGTGGCATGCCCGCCGGGAGGGGCTCGCTCGCGTCGCACAGTCACGTGTACCGTCTTGACGTTGAATGGTTGCGTCATGTTTTGAGTTGTTATAATTTTTTTCATAAAAATGCGTGACGACCTAGCTTTTAATATTCAGTTTTGTGAATTAATTGAGAATCATTCTGTTATTTATGATTACAATAGGTCTGACTATTGTAACAGAAATGTTCAAGACCAAGCTTGGGAATCGATTGCCAGGACAATAAACGAAAACGGTAAGTAGTACCTATTCTTTATTTAAAAAACATCAACTTATCCTCGTGCGTACCTACATCTGTTCTTTACGTAGTACATTAGAAATAAAAAAATGTGTACTCTTTGTTTTAATGGTAAAACAGAAATATTTTAATGTAATATTAATGTAATATTTTCTTAATTCCTCTGCGTGTTGTGTGTATGCGTTGTGTGAGTTTGTGTGTGTGCGAGGGTGCGGCGTGCGTGCGTGCGCGCGCGCGTGTGTGTGTGTGTGTGTGTGATGGTGTGTGTGTGTGTTTATACATTGTGCCTATTTTGGTACGGAATAGGTGCCCGATTTACAAAATAGTTGGTGAGGTATTCCCTGACACCATCTGCAGTTTCTCTGTATAGTGAATCAATTCTTGTTCCAACCAACGTATTTTGGATGTATGGCGCTGTAAATTTTCCATCGCATCTTCGAATAACATTGTGCAATATACACATTGCTTGTATAATTACATCAGCTTTAGCAGGTTCCACAGCACATGGGCATGCTCAGTCCTTGAAATTTAGTCCTTGCCATTCCAAAGGCACATTCTACTGATTTCCGTCCTCTGCTTAGTCTGTTATTGAATATTCTTCTATCATTTGTCAATTGATTCCGCGAATAAGGTTTCATTACGTTTTTTTTTCAGAGAGAAAGCTTCATCTGCCACAAAATAATATGGCATAGGTTGTACTTCTCCGGGCAATGGACTATGGTCCGGTAAATTAAGGTCTTCACGCTGCATTGCTTGTCCGAGAGCACTGGCTTGAAATGCACGCCCGTCACTATTTCTCCCGTATTCCCCAACATCTATCGTTACGAATAACCCGTCAGCGTCTACCAATGCTAATAACACAATCGAAAAGTATCCTTTGTAATTTATGTACGCTGATCCCGTGTTAGATGGAGCTTTTATTCTAATATGTTTGCCATCCAGACTTCCCACACAATTCGGTAAATTCCAAAGAGTATGGAAACGCGCAGCTATCTCTAGCCATTTTTCTACATTGGGTGTAGGCATATATTCGGGTTGTAATGTTTGCCATAGAACTTGACAGGTATTATGTACTATTTCTCGAATTGTAGATTTTCCTCGTAGAAAGTAAACTGACAGTGATTTAAATGAACACCCATCTGCGAAATACCTGTAAATAAATATACAAATATAAATTAGGTATACATATTACTATACTGTGCACCGTGATTTTTTATTCGCGGAGGCTATTGAGCCAGAAAGTAACATTCTTAATTCTTTACATAAGTAGGTACTCGTATTACTGATATAGGCTCTATAGTCTCTGCGAATAAAAACTCACAATAAGTAATTCACTTCATTATATTTATTCGATGATTTGATTGTTTCAGTACAAGCTTGCAAAGATCGTTGGAAAAACATAAGGAACAGATATATTCCATCTGGCTCTGCAGCCAAGAAGGTAAAAGAATATTACCTTGCCCAGCACTTGCATTTTTTGGATAAATATTTGAAATCAAGACCTTCCAAATCTAATCTAGAACCACAATGCAGGTCAGATACTCATACGGACGAAAGTGAACTTGATGAGGAGGAGTCAATGTCGCCGTTTCGGCCTCCGTCCCATTCACCCTCTCCACAGGCTCAAAATCATCCTTCGCCGTTATCATCGGACTCGAGTAAAAAAAGTAAAATGCCTACTTTGAAAGACGTCAATCAATCTGCTTTTGATTACTTTAACAGAAAACGACAAAATAGCGAGAAACAAATGCAACCTCTTGATACAGATCTTGCCTTCCTTCAAAGCATGTTGTCTGATATGAAGGCCATGAATCTTGTTCAAAAACGAAGGTTCAAGATGGGAGTAATGCAGTTGGCGGCGCAAATCTTAGATGGAAACGAGGCAGCATCGACATCAGAACCAGCATATTCTACCCGCATTTCTCAAAACAACATAGCCACGGTGTCTTCTATACAACAGCCGTTTCATAATGTTGCACCTCCATCGACAATAGAGCAAAATCAAAATGTTGCACCTCCATCAACAATAGAGCAAAATCAAAATGTTGCACCTCCATCAACAATAGAGCAAAATCAGAATGTTGCATCTCCATCAATATCTGTGCAGGATGAGAATACCCCAACGTTTTTCACTCTATCACCCTATTCAACAATTAGTTCAGTTTCGGCTGCACACGTCACCAATACATCTTTTTTGAATGAAGAATTACCTCTGAACTACACGTACAATTTTTCTACACCAAAGTAATCCATCGGATTACTTTAGTGTAGAAAAATTATACACATCAACATCGGTTTGAGCGTGCACATATTTCAAAAGTTAATTAAACCTTATTATGTAACACAATTTTCTGTTAGTATTAAAGTAATTAAAAAAGATAACGTATTTCACTTACCTTAACGTTATAAGTAATCTTTCTTCAGCACTAATAGATACTCTCCAATTTGTGTGCTTTCTCTGTAAAGCATTTCTCACTTTGGACATGATAATATTAAAACACTGTGGAGTCATTTTATACACTGTGACAAAACGATCTGGGTAATTGTGTAGGTCCTCCATTATTTTAAAAAATCGATTGTCTTCATTGCTTAGCCATACCGGATGTACCCAGTAACGTCTAACCCTCTGTATATTAGCGAGATTTACCAGTGCTAGTACATCTTCATCTTCAGAAGAAGACATGTCGACGTGACAAAATCAGACTGTTGAATGCCGAAAATAGTCCTGACTGCGCGACTGCGTCGCGTCCGCGCCCCGTCTCTTCTATATAACTTCAAAAGTCGCGTCCGTGTCTCGTCTCCGCCCTGTCCGCGACGCGTCCTCGTCTTACGTCTCTTCTGTCTGGCCTGCGCCTTAGGATTGCAGGTGTGTTGATTGCTAATGAGACCTCGCGTTTACATCGGGAGACGGTTTGCTGGGCCATTGGAGCATCATCGTTCTGCCCTACAGAGCCTTGATAGCTGCCCCGAGCATAAAAATTCAAGGCAACAAGTATCTAAAATGTAACAATAATTGTTAGGCAATAATTGTTGTTTAATGGCTAATTATTATAGTACGAATTACTAAGTCTTATGTATCAAAAATACCTTTGTAGTAGGCTCGACTGCACGGCGATTACGCTTTCGAGGTAACAGGGGCACTATATCCTGGCAGAGTTCTTCGAAAAGTGCTCGACTGAGTCTATAATTAGATACAAACTCAAGGTCGGGCACTATATTAATGTTGAAGGAGTCACGAAGTCGTCTGCGATTCCTTCTGCGGTCCAAACGCTCTTCTTCGAGAGCCTCCTCAACCAAAAACATTCGTACCGCCATTTGTCTACAATTGTAAATAATTCACATTCACTTTAACACTTTCAACAGACATAAAACACAAGGTAATCGTAAAATAAATCAATACATCCGATACTTAAAATAAATAAAATAAAATAAGCCTTTATTGCTGTTAACATATTTGAGAAAACATTACATAAAATAAAATTATAACAATAGAGGTGAGAAAACTAGTAGTTAACTTAAACTAAAACATATCCTCGACAATCGGCTTATCTCCCCTCTTAACAGCTTGTCTTTCGACAAAGGCCTCCTCTAAGGATTTCCACTTGTTCCTGTCCTTTGCTGTACGTGTCCATTCTGGCCCAGCTACTTGTTTCAGATCATCTTCCCATCTCTTTGGCTGCCTTCCTCTACTTCTTCTGCTTTCTCTAGGGTACCATTCCGTTATTAATCTGGTCCATTTCTCTTTCTTTTCTCTCAACATATGTCCCGTCCAACGCCATTTCAATTTTCTGCATACTGATTGCACTTTTCTAAATTTAGTCTTCCCTTTGATCTTTTTTAATTGTATTTTATCCCTTCTTCTTACCCCCAATGCGCTTCTCTCTATCCCATTCTGACATATATTTAACTTATTTTGTTGTTGTTCAGTTAAGGCCCAAGTTTGGCATCCGTATGTAAGACATGGCAGTATGCAAGCATTGAAGACTTTTCGTTTCTCCGTCATAGGCATTTCTTTATTTTTCATTACTTCGCTCAACGACCAGAATCTCTTCCAAGTGTTCGCTACTCTTCTTTCTATTTCTTTTTGCATGCTCTGTATCGGTGATACTAATTGTCCTAAATAAATGTATTCGCTTACATATTCTAGCTGCTGGTTATTAACTGTTATAGCATTTTTTTGTGAGGAATTGCTCATCACTTTTGTCTTAGATAAATTCATTGTGAGCCCTGCATTTGCACTTTCAGCTGATAATTGCTGTAGCATTTTTTCCAAGGTTATTGGGCATTCGGAGAAAAGTATTAAATCATCAGCGAATCTCAAATGACTCAATTTGTCTCCGTTCACGTTAAGTCCGACATTATCCCAACCCAGTCTCCTGAAGATTAACTCCAACACAGCTGAGAATATCTTCGGCGAAATAGGGTCACCTTGACGGACGCCTCTTTCTATCGGGAACTCTTCACCTGACCTTTCCAGTTTTATTTGCGCCGTGCTTTTCCCATAAATGATTTTTAGTATGCGTATATACTTTTTATGGACCCCTTGTTGTTCTAATGCTTCCCATATGTAGTGGTGTTCCAGGGAATCAAACGCTTTGTTGAAGTCTACGAAACCCAAATAATATATTTTGTTGTATTCTCTGTATTTTTGAAGTATCTGTCGTAGGACGTGTATGTGGTCAATGGTTGAGAAGTTGCTTCTAAATCCAGCTTGCTCTTTCGGCTGGTTTTCATCAAGGGTGTTAGTTAGTCTAGACAATAGTATTTTAGAAAAGACCTTATATATATTAGACATTAAGCTTATTGGCCTATAATTGTTTATATCTCCTTTGTCTCCTTTTTTATGCAACAGAACTATCATTGATTTCGTCCAATCTTCTGGGATAGCTTCTTCTGTTATTATTTCGTTAAACAAATTGGTTAGTTCAGGGACAATTACCGGCATTGATGTTTTTAGAAGTTCATTGGTGATTTGATCAGGACCGGGTGCTTTTCCTAACTTCTGCGTAGTAATAGCCCTTTCTGTTTCTTCTTTTAGAATAAGTGGTATAGGTTCAGTATCTTGCGTGTCGTCTTTCCTAGACGTAGCAGGTTTATTATTTTTGCTTTTATACAGCTCCTTATAATATTCCGTAGCAATATTTAATATGTCTGATCTGTTTGTAGTACATGTTCCTTGTTTATCCTTCAAATTTGGCATCCAATTCTTCTTCGATTCTAATTCTTTGAACGCTTTCTTCACTCCGCCTGTTTTCTTAATATGATATTGGAAAGTGTTTGCCCTTTTTTGCTTTCTGTCTTTCCTTATATTTTCGTTAATACTCTTACTTATTTCAGCAATCTCTTTTCGTGTTTCTTTGTTTTTCTTGCCTTGCAATAGCAATTTCCTTTCTTTAAGTAATTGAATTGTTTCGGTGGATAGTGCAGCTTTATTATTTGTGGACACTTTTCGGGCTTCCGTCTTCAGAGTATTTACTAAATTGCAGTATTTCGTCTCAATTGGTTTGTTGTATTCTTCTTCTTTCCTTCTCTCTAAAATTTCTTTTAAGCTATTCCTTATCATTGCGTTTTCTTTATCGTTCGTATAGGGTACCGATTTAGTGTGCCGCCTTCGGCTTTTCTTTGTATGTGTCCCTCGCAATGTAGCACGAATCATTTTATGGTCCGAGTTAAAATTTAAACTATGTACAATTGCCAGATCTTTAAAAACTTTTGGTTTATTGGTCATAATGTAGTCGATTTCATTTTTGAAGAGTCCATTTGGGGAAGTCCACGTCCATTTCTTATTCTTCTTCTTTTTGAAAAAAGTATTCAGGATACTTAGTTTGTTTTCTAAACCGAAGTTAACCAATCTTTCTCCGTTTTTGCTCCTGTTGCCATTACCGTGTCTTCCTACAGTGTACTCTTCGCCACTTCGACATTCCCCAATCTGTCCATTAAAATCTCCCATTATTATTATATTTTTGTGAGCAGTATCAACAGTACTTTGTAATTTTTGGTAGAATTCTTCTATTTTGTTTATATCCTGTTTTTTATCTGCTTCAGTTGGCGAGTAAACCTGAATAATTGACCATGATTCATCTTTGCTATTTTGTACGGGAAGTTTGATGTTGAGTATTGCTATTCTTTCGGATATGCCTTTCAATTCCTCAATTCTGTCGGTATATTTCCTTTTTATCAAAAAACCAACACCATATTGCCCTGGTGTTTCTCCTTTGTAGTGGAGTATATACTTCCCATGGTCTTCTATTCCTTCTCCTAGTCTTCTCACTTCGCTTATTCCTATAATGTCCCAATTGATTTCGTCGATTGCTGTTTCTAGTTCAATGAGTTTCTCTGGGGTTCTTAGTGATCGTGTATTAAGCGTCGCTATATGTATGTCGCAGTCCTTATTCCTTTTTTGTTTGTCTATCCTTAGAGGGTGTTGGTCGTTTTCCCCCACGATGACCAGTCGGCTTGGGGGAGGGGGTGATTTTCCTATTGGATGTATTTTTGTTTCTTTTTTTTGTTGTATTTTCCGATTGCCGATATTTAGTTGCTACTGTTGCTTGTTTGTAGGAACGTTAGTAACACATCCGATACTTACGATACTCAAAAAGCGGCGAATTTGTTGTCGTGAGTTTTGACGTATAATGGACGATAACAGGCTTGTCAAACTCAAATTTTCGGTCGGTAAAATAACTTTCGTGGTAGGGTTTACGATACAACAAATGTCAAAATGATGTTCGGTCGGAACCAGTCGGAACGAACCGACCGAACGATATAGAATTAATTTCGTAGTAAGAAACATGCGAACGTTCGGCCGATAGTTCGTATTTAACACGTTCGGAGTAGACCCCCAGGACTGTCGGTGTGTCGCTGTCAACAGTACAAAGAGTTCTCCGACGTTACGAAGAAACTGGTTCTAACCTACGCAGACCAGGAACGGGCAGAACCAGGTGTACCACAGCACGAGAAGACCGATACTTGGTGAACACCATGCTTCGAAATCGCTTTCTCACAGGAACTGAACTCACAAATCAGTTTCGACGCCTCGGAGGAAGTAACCCAAGTGCATGGACAGTAAGACGTCGGCTTGCTGAATCTAACTTAAAACCCCTTAGACCTGCAAACGGCCCTAAACTGGAGCGTGGGCATCGTATTTCAAGACTAAGATATGCCCAGAGCCACGTAAATTGGAGTATTGAAGATTGGTCAAAAGTTATGTTCTCCGACGAATCAAAATTTATGCTCTACAAGCACGATGGAAGACACAGAGTGTATCAAAGACCAGGGGAAAGATTCAAGCAAGCATGCATCGAAGAAAAAGTAGCCTACGGTGGTGGGTCTGTACTTGTGTGGGCCGGAATTTCTTCTGAAAGTCGCACAGAGCTGGTGATCATAGAAAACGGCTCTTTAACTAGCGTAAGATATGTGGAAGAAATCCTCAATGATCACGTTGGTCCATTTATGGTCAATTTAGGTGAGGATGCTAAATTTATGCATGACAATGCCCGATCTCATACAGGTAGGATTGTGAATGACTACCTTCAAGAGATGAACATTACTCGTATGAAGTGGCCAGCGCGCAGCCCGGATATCAACCCGATCGAGCATGCTTGGGACGAGCTAGGCAGATGCGTAAAACAACGAAACCCTCCCCCAATCACGCTTCGTGAGCTCTCGCAAAATTGCTCTCACAGAGGAATGGGAGAATATTCCCCAAAATCGTATAAGGAACTTGGTGTACAGCATGCCAAACCGCGTAAACGCAGTAATGGAAGCACGAGGAGGCAATACGAAGTATTAAAATTCAAGAAAATCGTAATAAAGTTCAAAAATTTCATGTTACCTATTTTTGTTTTAAGGAGAGATCAGCAGTTTTTTTCTTTATGTAATTTTGTGTTAATAAAATGTATGGTGACTCATATTTTTTTTACTTTCATTTAAGGAGTATTACATTGTCTATTAAATACAATTTATTGCATTAACCTATCATTTTTAGTTTCCGAGATTTTTAACATTCTTTAAGTGACCCGGATTCATTGCTCTCGAGTGTAGCTCATGTAATACAATACGATTCTATCTCTGGGTATGCTAACCATACAGATGCTGCCTGTGATACATAAGGGCTCTTCAAAAATTACAGTTAGGCTCAGAATATGATCGTTTAGACTAAATAATCAAAGGCTCAAAATTTTAGAGAAGCCGCAGCCAGCCTACTTAATGAGAAAGAGTTTATGTTTTAAAAATACAAATTAATTTACACTGTGATTCAACTAAAGAAAAGTTTTTGTTATATCTCAGTGACTTAGCTCCAAAATGAGTAAACGAGGTGCTGTTTTGCTGAAAAGTCCCAATATAGTGCAAGGTCATTTGTATTTTTACTAATTTTTATTTGCAGGTGTCACAATCCACAAGTTTCCGAATCCTAGAGTCTTCCAAGAGCGCTTCCGGATATGGGTTGGCTTAGCTGGTGCCTCAGTCAGTGGGCTGACTGATATGCAAATATTTAATAACAGGAAAGTCTGTGACAAGCATTTTGCAGAAAACGACAAAAATCGCAATAGTCGCTTGAATGCTCTAGCTATTCCTCACCTGCATATATCAAGTAAGTACCTTGTGTGAAAAATTCATGCATAATGCATTATAAGGAACTGCCTAAGCTAAATCACATTCTTCTATTATTCTACAGTAGCAACAAGCCCAATTTTAATTAGTAATATACATGGTGGCCGGAGAGATGACGTCCAAAGATAAAATTTAGATGCCTTTTATTACAGAGCACCCAAATCACCCCTATGTATATTCTGCGATTATTAGTAATTTAGGAGATGTAATTTTTTTCATAATTTTCAACTAAAATCAGTTTTGTTGAAATTGACTTCTTTGAATATGATTCTCACAAGGAACAAATCCAAAGTATACATCCCCCTACTTAGCTGGTGCTGCCTCACTTAATTATTTTTATGAATTATATTATATTATTATTTCCAGTGCCACTTCAGCCTGTTGCATCTAAAGATAATCTCAACCTGCAAACAGATTTCCCAAGTACATCAGTTCAAATTTCAGGTATATAAGTATTTTGTTATATCTTACTGCAGCCTAGATGAAATATTTTTTAATGCAATATATTGTTAAGTTAGTAAACAATAATATACAATTATGTTTGCTAAAATGTCATTTTAAATCTTTTCAGGAACAACAACTCCTTCGACCCAGAAGGAATTTTATGTTTGCGATGATCCTGTGCCTACAACTTCTAAAGCGTCACTTGCCTCACGTAAGTAGTTTTTGGTATTACAAGATTTAAAAAAAAATTGAGCAGCACGAGACACCTGGCAGATGAGAAACATCGAAACTATTTTGTAAAGATAAAAGCATGTAAAGATAAAAGCGTGTCGGTTTTTATTAAAGAAAATAAATATGATAAAATCAAAAATCATAAAATTCCGATTTTTAAAGAAAAAATAAGTATTCTTTATTTAAAAGCCAATGCCTCAGATTGGTACCTTTTTAAAAGACAGTGTTAGATGGATAGAGTACATTCATACAAACAATAGTTAGTATGGCAGTTCAGCTCCAAACTGTGACCTGTTCCGAGATTAACGTTACTAAATGTTACCAGTATTTTATTAGGTACCAAAACTGAAAATATGAGTGCTGTTTACAGTCTTATCTTGTTTATTCTGATTTGAAACCCTGTTTGGACCCAAGTTAGTCAAGTCCAATTAGTGACGTCAAGTCATTGATGGAAAAATAGTGAAATATCACGAAAAAATGTGTTTTTTTGTGGTTTTAATGGTGTATTTTTAAATTTTCCAGGTTCAAGAACCACCTTATCATCAGTGCAAGTGAAATTTAATCAAAATACTCGAAAACAACTACGAAACCTCAGAAGCGAAATATGTCGGCTACGGAAAGGGGGGAAAAATTTAAGGAAAGACTGCAAAAAGCTGAAAAATTGTCCAGTAAAGTTATGCTGCAAACTTTAACAAGAAAAATGTCTTTACCAGCCAAAATTTTCACGTTTTGCAGTTTAGGGAATGCGGTAAAAAACCGAAAGGATGTAGATTTCTTAAGGAAGAAAAAGTATTGGCACTTTCCTTATACAATGTGGATCTGGAACTACGACATTAAATTAAAACTAGCACTGTACTAGTCCATCGAAACATTTTAAAACACGAAGATTAGTAGTTAGTGGAAAATTTAAAAATTGCAATTTTCAAACAAAATAAATAGCAGAATCAACTGCATAAAAAGTAAACACGCTTTAACTACGAAAAGTCACTGACCTAGTGCGCGGGGTGCAGCGAGCGGCGGCGATGTTGGGCGTAGGTACTTTTTATCGGAGAACAACAAATCAGCGGCATAAACTCACTAAGTTGCGAGTTGTTAATTAATAAAAGATCACTGATTGAATAATTAATCACTTAAAATCACATTACAATCAGAATTTTAAATCATCAACAGTCAAATTTTTAAATTTTCAAAGTGTCCCCCGTTTTTCATTATGCACAAGCGACATCGTCTTATTAAATTTTCACGGACTCGTCTTAACAAGTCCCCATCTGCCATTCTTGCATAATTAAACTAAAAAACTTACTAACTTAACCTAAATCACAAAACTAGCTACCTAATAAATGCCTAAATAACTAATATTACACTAACACCAATAAGTCACAGTAACCTATGCACTAATCCAAATATCATAAATCGTCTTTAATCACAATAACAACAAACTTTTCATAAAATCACGACAATGCGCGCGCGGCTCGTCTTGTGATAAAAAAAGTAGGCGTGTGCTCTCCTCAAAGGGCGCCGCTATGCACTGACTGACATAGTTACCGAGTCAAGGACTTTTTGCCGAAAAAAATTCCGCTCACACACACACTCGCAATTTTCTATGCACCACTAATGCATTATTTGCGTAAGTAATATTACTTTTTCTTTATAATTGTAGTATTTTGTGGGAGTGTGCGGGGCGCGTCAGAGTGGGATCGTATGACACCTTTCTCTGTCTTTCAAGCGTATTGAGACGTTGAGAATAGAATCGTAGGTTTTTGCACAGGTTCCTGACCTTACAATGTTTACCTATTATTACGGACTCCGATCTACATCATGTTGAAAAATAAGAAAATGAAAAATAATTTCCTGTGGCTAAAGTAGTCATTGGATTTGATTGATTTTTTGTATACGGGTCAAGAGCATGCCTTTCTTTACGTGGTTTAGAGGAATGTCAATCGTCCTGCTCCACATTGTATAAAAGAAGCCCGAAATGCTTTACATTGCCGTCAGCAAAATCTTTAAAAAATCTTCTTGCTAAAGTAATGATTAAAGAAGGGGTTAATCCTATCATATTTAATAAATTAGCTTCAAATGTTAACGATCTTCCAAATGACGAAAAGTTGTGCATTTTAATGTTTGACGAAATTTACATTAACCCACAAATTCATTATAATGAAAGGGAGATTACAATAAAAGGAATTGATTCATTCAATAAGCATAAAATTGCTGATCATGCACTTACCTTTATGGTGAAAACCATAAAAAATAATAACAAGCAACCAGTAGCCTATTATTTTACAAATTGCCTAAATTCAATACAGCTAAAATCGGCTATAAAAGAAGTTGTGCATGAAATTAATTGTGCAGGTTTAAAAATTTTAGCAACGGTGTGTGATCAAAGCCGGGTAAATGTGTCTGCAATTGACAGTTTAGTGGGGGATGCCAAAAGGTCATATTTACGGAAAGGTAAGGAATGGCGACATGATATTTTCGTTGTTGATAGAGTAGCTATTATACCAATTTTTGATGTCCCACATCTTATTAAGGGAATAAGAAATAATTTATTGAACAAAGACGTGACCTACGTAGATTTTAATGACTGTGAAAAAGAAAAACTAGTGAAATGGGTATATTTCCAAAATATTTACGAAGCTGATAAAATTGAAGGAGAGTTAAAAGTTTTACACAAATTTACTGAGGAACATGTTTATGTAGAAAAAATGAATAAAATGAAGGTGAAAATAGCTACACAGTTATTAAGTCAGTGTTGCCGTGGCAGCAAATCACTTAACCAGAACTGGGAATGTGGACCCTGAGTGTCGCCAAGTCATACCTTTCGTCAAAATGTTTGACAACCTTTTTGACTCACTAAATTGTCATAATTTTTGCGAGGTCGATGGAAAAATATATAGGGCAGGTGTCAAGCAAAATTCTCCCCATCATAGGCTGTGGACAGAAGCCATTAGATTTTTAAAAAAATTAAAATTTTTTGAAAAGAAAGTAGATGGCAAGAACTTGATAATGGTTGAGAAAAAAAATATTCCATCAGTTAAAAACTTCATTAAGACAATAGAGGGTATGCAGGCCATTTGGAGGGTTTTGAACAAAAAATATAGTTTTGATATCATGTTGTGTAGAAATTTTAATCAAGATCCCATAGAAAACTTTTTTGGCGTTTGCTTTGAAGGTGCCTATAAAGCACTTTTACTTAATAATTTTCCGTCCTCACACTCCATAATATCGAATTGTGAGGACGACATGGGAGCGTACTTCCAGTCGCTAGATTTCATGATCGACGAAGAAAATGATGTAGAGCAGGATAAAGATTCACCAAATGAAGAAATTGTGCTAAATGAAGAGATATTGTTGGACACTCCAAATGTTCAATCTATGGAAGGAGCTGGACAAAGAGGTTATGTTTGTGGATGGGTCATCACAAAGTGTTTAAAATATGTATGCAAATCTTGTAAAACATGTAAAAAAGATTTTCTCGACACTAGAAATATTGAAAGCAATGTTTTAATAAGAGCAAAAGAATATAATTCCAATAAGAAATCGCTTTTATATCCCTCGATAGAGGTAACAAATTTATTTGCGGAAATACAAAAAATAACGGAATCAATATTAAAAAATAATGTTCCTAAAACATTTTTTTGTCTCTAAAACGATTAATGTTTTGATATATAGTTGGTGTCGAATAATTAATAAAATATTAAACGGCAAAATAAAATATGATGGTGATGATGAAATGAAAAAATATGCTCACGAATATTATAATAAACGAAAAAAATATGGGATTGAAAAATAAATACTTATAATTTATTTTTCAATTCCATAAAGTTATGATTGCTATAGTAAAGCAATCATAACTTATCACATCACCCTTGCCTAGCCTTTTTCCAACTATGTTGGGGTCGACTTCCAGTTTAACCGGATGCAGCTGAATACATACCAGTATTATACAGGGTGATTGGAAGATGGATGCAAAGCTTTAAGGCGAAGATAGTACAGACAATTTAGAACCATTTAAGCCATGGTTGTCTTAGACGAAGTCTTACCATTTTTTTAACCTAATTTTTATGTTTTTTTTTCGAAAATTACCAAAATTTTAGCTAAACTGCTTATTTATGGCCAAATTGAATGATATATGAATTCATTTTTATTTTATTTTATTAAATTAATGTGTAAGCAATCTATCAAAACCTGATGTAAGCCTTTGTGTTGTTAGACATTTTTTTTACAGACATTTAAAGTTCATAAAAAAATTAAAAATTCATAAATACTTTTTGTAATCATTCTTTTTAAAAAAACGGAGGGTGCTTTCTTTGTTCAAACCTTTTTGAAAACATACTTGATAGTAGTTCTTTCTTTTGAGGTATCATTTACGTGGATATCTTACAAATTATTGAAATTAGGACCTACAAACCAATTTGAGGGAGAAATTTTAAATTTTAGGCAGACTAATTAAAGGCTTAGAACATGTTTTGCTAGATTGCTTACACATTACTTTAATAAAATAAAATAACAATGAATTCATTTATCATTCAATTTGGCTATAAATAAGCAGTTTAGTTAAAATATTGGGAATTTTCGATAAAGATCATAAAAATTAGGTTAAAAAAATGGTAACACTTCGTCTAAGACAACCATGGCTTAAATGGTTCTACAATTGTCTGTACTATCTTCACCTTAAGCTTTGCACCCATCTTTCAATCACCCTGTACATGGAGCGACTGCCTAGATAGGCAGTCGCTCCATGTACAGTAAGGCAAGACAAGTGCATGGGCACGCTAAGGATTGTATTTCTGTGAGCGCACGGGCGAGCGTTCATGCGTTTGTATGTGTAAGTGGTCTTGCTCTATACAGTAGTCTTGTGTAGTTCGTGAACGATGAACGAATAGGAGCCGTATCTTCGCACTGTACTAGAAGAAACGTTTCCGAACGCTGGCTTGTAATCGGTCTAATAGGTCAAATAGCTCTTTCCGAACACGTACATCGCCCGAACGAGAAATGAAAATACAGTCTGACTGATTGTGACAGAAACGATACGTTTTCATTCGATGTGTCTGTGAATGAATGAGAACGAGAGAGAATAGCCGACGAATGACGATGCTATCCGAACCCGATCAACCGAATTCACAAGAATGAAATGAGATGCGCATTATTTCAATGCCATAAAGTCTTATATGGCAGCTGTGAACTCTGTGGTAATATTAAACAGAGATTAATTTAATTATTACAGATGTTGCATTTATATTTTTTTTTATTTATACCTAGTGGTTTATGTATAATAATGTCTTTGGTAATACCTAGAGTGCGAATTTGCTCTGTGAGTGATCCGCGCTATGCTCTATGAAAATGCTTACCAAGAGCGAAGACCGAATAGAGCTATTAGAACTAATAGAATGAACTAGTTCACTGTCCGAAATGAACTAGTACAGAGCGATCTTAAAAATGACCGAGCAAGCACAAGACTACTATACAGTAAGCACACCACAGCCACAGAGATCGCTATCGTATCATGTCGTCGGCGTAGTCGCGTCGGGCGTCGCACTCCACGAAATAGCACAACAAAATATATTTCCGTCTCTTTCGTTATAATCGCAGCAAACGCATTATTTAATGAATTGCTAAAATTCGAGTTTAACTTACAAGTGTCGATAGCTGTTTGGGCTAAGCAGTGGGATCTACGATCAATGAGGTCCGAGTTCAAATCTCACACACCACAAGATAGTGCTTTTTGTTTCTTTGTAATCATTTTTTCTTTTTGTCATTGTAAACCCATTAGGATACTTATTTTATACAGGGTGTCCAAGAACCTGGCGTCCAACTGGATTCCCACGATGCCCCAAGTTCTAACAGTACTCAGAAAAATATTTTAAAAAATCCACCCCATGTACTTACAGAATTATACTGATTTCAAAAAAAAAAGGGGAAATGAGCACCCTGTGACATACTTTTGAATGCTGTGACTGCTAATGCTGATAATTTCGATATTTCTTGGAGGTTTTGTAATCTAGGGTATTGCTGTGTCTAAATAGAATGTAAAAATAATGTACTTATTGTACCATTTTAAAATAAAATATTATTTTAACTAAAGGTGATATGGAAAACTATTGAATTTCGCAACTTTGACCGACTGTAGTGTAAAAAAAATGTACCAAAATAGTATGGCAAGTGACGTCAAATTTTGACGCGTTTATTCCTCTTTTTAAAAAGGTATAATACTTACACATTAATTTGAAAAAAAAAAATTTTTATAATATTTTTACTCAACAACCCAATTTTTACGATGTCTTACAGAATTCTTAGAAAGAAAAATTTACGACGAATTGAATCTAACCTCTAAAGAATTACTATTGTATGCTCATAAAAATAACAACAGGCCTCTCAAAAAACAGGTTAGACCGAAAGGGACGGTATGTGCATGCATCTCACCATAGTGATTCGTTATTACAACAGGAGGGAGCAAGACAGAAACTATCTTTGCGATTTGCTGGTTCTTCTTTATGGTACCCCATTATTCAGGTAAGAGTGAGGGAGAAAAAGGTTAGAGGTGCGAGTGAGATAGATAGTGACGCTATCTGGGATCGTGCTATTTAGGATAACAGTACGGTCAGTACGCGTCACTGCCTCCTGCCGTTACTACGCACCTCTCTCTTATTGTTACCATTGATCACGTACTACGATTTAAAGCTTTGTTTATTGGACTCGATTACTCTTTGTGCTCTGGACTTTGAAACGAACTCTTTACGACGACCTTTGCCTGTGTTTGGACAGTTTGTGTTTTGTGTGTGCTACCATGGCGACCTACACTCCGCAAGAATACGCAAATATGCACTACATTTATGGAGAATGTAGAGGTAATGGACGAGCTGCAGCGAGACTTTACAGAGAAAGGTATCCGAGGGCTACGCGATATCCCGACCATCGAGTTTTCATTAATGTGCACAGATCACTATGTGACGGGCGGTTCCCCAATCAAGTAGCTGGTGAAGGACGACCCGTAAATGACTTCATACGCGATGAAGTTTTAGAGGCGGTGTCGGCAAATCCAAGCATCTCTGTGCGAGGAATAGAAGCTGATACGGGGATACCGAAGAGCACAGCACACAGTATTCTCCAAAAAGAAGAATATCATCCGTACCACGTACAGCGAGTGCAAAGTCTTTTACCTCGAGACTATCCGAGCCGAGTCGCGTTTTGTGAAACAATCCTGCAAAAACATCGAGAAGACGAAAACTTTATCGACAAAATTTTGTGGTCAGATGAATCAACATTTAAGAAGGATGGCTACATGAACCTACACAACTTGCACGAGTGGCATGTGGAAAATCCGCACTTGATGCGAGAAGATAGATCCCAGTACCGGTTCAAAGTGAACATGTGGACCGGTATTCTCTGTGGGAATATTATTGGTCCATTTGAGATGCCCGAGAATTTGACTGGCGAATCATATTTAAATTTTCTTCAAAATGATTTGCCAAACTTACTAGAAGAGACCCCACCAGATATGTGGTTCCAACACGACGGCTGTCCAGCACATTTTCGCGTATCCGTTAGAGAGTTTTTGGACGAGCAATACCCGAACAGGTGGATTGGGCGATCAGGAACAATCCCGTGGCCAGCCCGCTCACCTGACTTAAATCCGCTGGATTTTTTTTTCTGGGGAACTATGAAGGAGCTCGTTTATGCGAAGCCCATTAATGACATCGCTGACCTTCGTGAGAAGATAACACAAGCAGTGCAGGTGATACGTCAAAAAAGTTACTCGCGAAACATAAAGCGGTCCTTTTTAAGGAGAGTGAGAGCTTGTATTGCCGCGGGTGGTCAACATTTTGAACATTTATTGTAATAAAATATCTTTAAACTAACATTCTTTGCTTTTATTCTACTGGGAACCCATCTACCTGTGTGTATTTCCTTCTTGCTCACTCTTGGAACCGAAGTAAATAATAGTAGTAACATAACAGTTTCTAAGATAAGAAAGGGTCCGACAGTTACCGTTAGTAGGTAGGCACTTCGTAAAAATTGGGTTGTTGAGTAAAAATATTATCAAAAATTTTTTTTTTCAAATTAATGTGTAAGTATTATACCTTTTTAAAAAGAGGAATAAACGGTCAAAATTTGACGTCACTTGCCATACTATTTTGGTACATTTTTTTTACACTACAGTCGGTCAAAGTTGCGAAATTCAATAGTTTTCCATATCACCTTTAGTTAAAATAATATTTTATTTTAAAATGGTACAATAAGTACATTATTTTTACATTCTATTTAGACACAGCAATACCCTAGATTACAAAACCTCCAAGAAATATCGAAATTATCAGCATTAGCAGTCACAGCATTCAAAAGTATGTCACAGGGTGCTCATTTCCCCTTTTTTTTTGAAATCAGTATAATTCTGTAAGTACATGGGGTGGATTTTTTAAAATATTTTTCTGAGTACTTTTAGAACTTGGGGCATCGTGGGAATCCAGTTGGACGCCAGGTTCTTGGACACCCTGTATAAGAAGTTAAACCCAACGTATTATTATTTACTATTTATTATGTGGTTGTGATAATGTTATCACTTCGGGTGTTTGTTGGGTGGTAAGGTAGAAAAAAAGTCGTGTTTAATGACAAGACAATGTTTTATTCGTCATAATTATTTATAAAATTAACTAATTATGTTCGTAATCTCGTCCTCATTTAGTACTTATGTAGTCTGTACTCTGCACTACTTGCTGTATCACAATTTTTAAAGATGAACAATTTCATCAAAAAACATTTGATAATCTGTGGTTCGTCGTACGTGTGCTCCATGGATACCTGTCATGTTCATTGTACTTTTTTGTGCCGCGCGCTGTGCACAGAATTTCGATTCTTAATCGTTAAGTTTTATTTTTTATGAATAAAATGGGAAAAAACAAACGGAGAAAACGGGATGAGGCTATGATTGAGCTAAGTGAACGTTTACGAGATCTGGAAAAGCGGTTACATAGGAAGAGTCGTCATAACCACGCCGGTAAGTTTTTTCATGAAATATACCTACCCACTAAGCAAATTCTTAGGAATCGAATGTTCAAGGTATTCATAGGTTCCTTGTGAGGTATTTATCCTAATACTTTTACAAATAGGACACCACTATTGAGCTTTCACGTGAGGTTAGCCGTGGTATGTACCTACCTACGTAACGCTAAAAGTACCTGAATCGAATACATTTTACAGATTCGCTTAAAAGGTACCTCCATATTTAATTCTGACTGCATCCTAAGAGCTTTCACGAGAGGTTAGCCGATGACAGTTTTAATTTTTGTTAACAATGGAGAAGCAATTTCGACTACATCTTAAGAGCTTTCACGAGAGGTTAGCCGATGGTATTGTCGTAAATTCAAAAACGTTTCGATTGAATCCTAAAAGCTTTCACGAGAGGTCAGCTATGGATTTAACAGTATCGAGCCTAACACTATACGTTTGTTGCTCAGATGACTACGAAAACCGCTCCAGCCGAGCACGTTCAAGAAGTCGTTCCTCATACGAGCGAAGCCGCCGCAGCCATACGCATAGTAGCCGCACGCCTCGACATCGCAGGTCACTGTCTTCCTCACCGAATACCGAATACAGCCGTCATAGTTTGTCACCTAGTGATGACACTCAAACAAAAGGTAAGGGGGGGGCAGACTTGGAGGAAACACCTCACCTCCCAATGGTTACCCCTGAGGTAGTACCAGTGGAAATACCACCACACATCGAAGGGCTCTTGGGTCAAGAAGGCACCCCACCAGCCAATAACTCAATTGAGTTACATGAAAGTCTAACAAAACGTTGGATGGCCATTCTTCAGAACGGCCTCGAAGCGGAAACTAAGGCTAGCATATTACTAAGGCATAATCCTCCAAAGAACTGTAGCCTATTAGTTCCACCACTACTAAATGAAGAGGTAGCAGCTGCAATGAACGAGAATGGCGTTAAAAGAGACAAGAGGATTTCCGGAAACCAAATTGTGTTATCGGCAGCAATCACTACGATCGGTAAGGTACTAAATAGTATGATTGCCACACATGAAAATGTACTGCACATTGAAAATTTAAGTGATGCAGCTCGCCTGCTATGTGACTTGTACCATGAAAATTCTGCCACAAGAAGGTCTCTAATATTACCAGGGCTTAACAAAGACCTAAAAGATTTAATGGAAAGTGCCCCAATAAGTGAATACCTTTTTGGGGACAAATTGCAAGACAAGGTCAATGCTGTTAAAGCAGTCAAGAAGTCAGGGTTAGAGCTCAAAAATACACCCGCTCAGCAAAAAGTCCCCAAGAGGAATAATTTAAACTACCGGGGCCCACAACGACCACAGGTGCCAC
Source organism: Diarsia rubi (assembly GCA_932274075.1). Lineage (NCBI taxonomy): Eukaryota > Metazoa > Arthropoda > Insecta > Lepidoptera > Noctuidae > Diarsia > Diarsia rubi. Next base: position 8,474,619 of record OW026427.1, read on the forward strand.
GTCCGAGTGGGCAGAAGCAGAGACAGAAGCAAACAGCACACCAGACATATTATGCCAACAAGCTGCCGACGCGAGGGAGACGCTCTCCACAGAGATTTCAGCACTCACGCCACCAGGGCCAGGGCCGTCGCGGTCGCTAGATCAGGTACGAACCGGCAGACTTAAATATTTCTCTGACCACTGGGATAGTATCACTACTAACCCCAATATACGCAAATGGGTCAGAGGCTACTCCATACCTTTAACCAAGGATCCTGTTCAAGCCATAGTGCCACAGAACAATAGGTTTACAGAAAAGGAAACCAACCTTATTTCCATGGAAATTGACAAATTGTTACATTTAGGTGCTATACAAAGGTGTTCAACTGTAAAAGGCCAGTTCTTGTCCAGTATATTCTTACACCCTAAGTCAGATGGTTCCTGGAGATTCATATTGAATCTGAAAAAGTTTAACCTATTTGTCTCTTCTACTCATTTTAAATTAGAGGACTTAAGAACAGCAATAAAACTTATGACCCCGAGATGCTTCATGGCCACAATTGACCTAAAGAATGCATATTATTTGATATCTATACAAGAATCTGATAGGAAATATTTGCGTTTTCTATTCCAAGACAAATTGTATGAATTTAAATGCCTTCCCTTTGGACTCAGTACAGCACCATATGTCTTCACTAAAATCATGAAACCAGTAATGTGTCACCTGAGGTCATTAGGTTTATTGTCTGTTATTTATCTCGATGACATTCTCTGTCTTGCAGATTCATATGAAAAATGTTTACAAAATGTGTTTACTACTAAGACATTATTAGAAAGCCTGGGATTTATAATTAACATGGATAAAAGTTGCCTCCAACCTAAACAAAACTGTCAGTATCTAGGGTTTATACTAAATTCTGCTCAGTTCTCTATAACACTTCCACAGAAAAAGATATTATCTATATGTAAAAACTTAAGAAGGGTCAAGTCTAAACCAAGATGCAAAATAATTGAAATCTCTCAACTCTTAGGTACCCTTGTAGCTGCATGTCCGGCAGTAGAATATGGCTGGCTTTACACAAAAGTAATGGAAAGCCATAAAACAATAGCCTTAAAAAATAATAATGAAAACTATGAGGCATACTTTTCTATATCAAACGAAATCAGATCAGATATGGAATGGTGGTTATCCCATATCCATATAAATCATTACAAAATTAAACAATTTAAATTTTCTTTGGAAATATTCTCAGATGCTTCAGGAACAGGTTGGGGTTTAGTATGTAATGGTGTCACATCTCATGGTCACTGGACAGTTGAAGATAAAAGTTTTCATATAAATTACCTAGAACTACTAGCAGCATTTAAAGGGCTAAAAACATATGCATCTGAACTAAAGTGTTGTGAAATTCTTCTTAGAATAGACAACACCACTGCTATAGCCTATGTTAATAGAATGGGGGGCACCCGCTTTCAACATTTAAATAGTCTAGCACGAAAGCTATGGCAATGGTGTGAGGAAAGGCAACTATGGGTGTATGCATCCTACATTAGCTCGAAAGACAACACTGTGGCAGATAGAGAATCAAGACGTTCTCATTCTGAAATTGAATGGTCTCTATGTGACATGGCATTTGAAGCAATTATTTCTAAATTGGGTGAACCCCAGATTGATCTTTTTGCAAACAGATATAACAACAAGTGCAGGCATTATGTATCTTGGCTACCAGACCCTGATGCACATTCCATAGATGCTTTTACCATTAAATGGAATGGATATTTTTTCTATGCATTTCCACCATTTAACCTGATAAATAAGTTGCTCCAAAAAATAATTATTGAGAAGGCAACAGGCATTGTTGTAGTTCCATGGTGGCCTGCTCAACCATGGTATCCAATGTTCACCTCCATGGTTATATCAGAGAGAATTGTATTTGAACCCCGTAATAACTTACTACTGTCTCCTTCCAGGGAACCACATCCTTTATGCAAGAGCCTCAAACTGATTGCCGCCACATTATCAGGTGTGCATTCCTAAGGAAAGGAATACCATCTTCCTCAACGGACATAATGTTAGCTTCCTTATCAATTAAAACCAGAAAACAGTATGAATCGGCACTGAATCAGTGGATAATCTTCTGCAGGAGTCAAGATGTGGATCCCTTGTCGGACTCAGTACCCATGGTAATTTCCTTCCTAACATCTAAGTTCGAACAAGGACTATCATACAGCTCACTGAACACCATAAGGTCAGCAATTTCCTTAGTCTTAGGCTCTCACATAGGAACAGATGAGAGAGTGACAAGGTTTTTTAGAGGTATTTACAAACTAAGGCCCAAGAAACCTAAATACGACATAATATGGGATCCTTATATTGTCTTAAGATACCTATCAAATTTATTTCCTAATCAAGACCTTAGTTTGGAATTACTTACTAAAAAATTAGTAACATTGCTAGCACTTGTAACTGCGCATAGGATTCAAACTTTATCTCTTATTAGTATAGACAATATTAATGTTAATGAAGAAAATATTGATATTAAAATCCCAAAAATGATTAAAACGTCTGGACCAAACAAACTTCAGCCTAATTTAATATTACCATTTTTCAAAGATAATATGAGCATTTGTCCAGCAAAAACTTTACTTTGTTATTTAGATAGTACCAAAATTATAAGACAAAATTGTAATACTTTGATTATAACACTTAGAAAACCTTACCATGCTGCCTCTACTGCGTCTATAAGTAGATGGGTAAAGCAAGTTTTGAATGATAGTGGCTTAGATACTGCTAAGTTCACAGCTCACAGCACAAGACATGCCTCCACTTCAAAGGCTTCTGAAGGAGGCATAAATATTGAAGTAATAAGGAAAGCCGCAGGCTGGACACAAAGATCTTCTACATTTGCTCGTTTCTATAACAGGCCAATTGTCAGCGATCCAAATGCTTTTGCTCAAGCAGTGTGTTCAACAGATATTTCCTTGTAAGATAGTGCTATGGTTATGTGCCTACATCTATAAGCTAAGCTAAGTTAAGCTGTAATTATTAATAAGTAACCATTGAGACTGATTACTCTATAATGATGAGAGGACTAAGATTACATTCTGTTTATCAAATAAACATGTTGATTATTAACACAACTTTCTTCTTTAAACATCTACATAAGTACTAAATGAGGACGAGATTACGAACATAATTAAATAGATCGGATTAACTTACCTAGTGACATCCGATCCTCAATTATGTGAAGTAATCTCGTCCTCATTGTATCCCAACCCTTCCCAGATTCTCATCTCTACCCCGTTCGGAAGTTGTGTATAAAATTGTATAGCTCTGTGTGTATGTGTAATACTTTGAACTAATGAACATGACAGGTATCCATGGAGCACACGTACGACGAACCACAGATTATCAAATGTTTTTTGATGAAATTGTTCATCTTTAAAAATTGTGATACAGCAAGTAGTGCAGAGTACAGACTACATAAGTACTAAATGAGGACGAGATTACTTCACATAATTGAGGATCGGATGTCACTAGGTAAGTTAATCCGATCTATTTAATTAACAATCATGAGAATTGTGACGTCAAATCCTACCTAAATAAAAACAGTTCTCTTGTAATCGTTCATAAATCATAACATTTTGATTGTATACCCACTAAGTCAATTCTTAACAAGGAAAATATAATTTTATCACAGAAATATAATTGATTATACCCACTTATTATAGATAGAGTTTTTTGACAAATAATATGATTTAGACTTTATGAACCTGTTTTTTTTGTAACGTCACAATGAATGTCGTATTGAGGTTTTAGCTTAATTGATCATTTTCTTGAAGAAAAGAAGATTGAAACTAAACCTCAACTTAAGATTGGTAAATAATTACGGATAAGTTATTATCATCAAATATGTTATTACACGTTTAATTATTAAAAACAAAACATTTCCGAATTTTTATATTTTGTAGAACCCCCATTATTTTCAATGCAGTAATGTAAACGTTTGCGCATAGACCTCATAATATTATAATATTATTTGACTTGATTTAAAAGTCTTGTCATCTGAAAATATGGTATATTCCAGGTATATGTATGGTAGTGTGACGGAAAAGGGGTGCGTGGCGCAGGTTAATATAAATAAGACCACGCAACCAGTCTACATAAAATATATTTAAATAAAAAAATGGGTGTGGGAAGGTCTACGGACACAAACTCCTAAGGCATCCCTGTGGGATGTGCTGTACTGCCCTGATAGCCGGCGTGGCGATGACCGCAGCGAGGTGCCACGCTGGATGCGTAGGGGTGATGGCCAGCTCTTCTTTACGTCGGCCCGGCTCGGCCCACGTGGCAAGTATGGCCAACAGGTGGGAAGTCCGATGCCGGCCCGATTTTAGCACGCACGACGGAACCAGCCGCGTAACTAACGCGAACTTGAGGGTGCTCTAGCCGGAACTTTGGAGTTAAGTGTTCCTCCAGCAGGAACCTGGGACCCTGGAACGTAACGTCCAGCGTGTCACGAGGTGGACAAAAGGTCACCTCCGCTGATTGCGACACCAAGCTAAGCAGAGCGAGTAGCAAAAATAGTGCACTAATGTAGGTGTTGGTGGATTGTCACAATCAAACGGAGTTTACATGATGGGAAGAGTGAAAATAAGGCATGATAGCACATTTTGAGTGTGAAGCACGAAAAGTCAAAATGCATTGAGCTGAAGGCCTTAAGGTTTAATACATGATAAATATAGTGTAGCATAAAATCGGAGAAAAATAGGCATACATGCTAAGATAACCTATAAAATTAGGAACACAAAATACACACATGTTTATGCTGTTCAAAACTTACCCAGTATGGGGGTTATGGAGACACTGAGTTTAAATACTCGATGGCAGAGTAAAATTAAGATGCATGGTATAGCATTAAGCCCGAATTATGGCGAGAGGTAGGCTCGTAATGGGCGCAGGCGCGCGCCCGCTAGGAACGCACGCCTACGCCGGAGACCGAATTTGCAGTGTGCTGTGTCACCGACGCACGCCGTGATGACATCTCTGCGGAACGAACGGCTATTGGTCGCTCTGCTCGAATGTAGTGATGCGCGCACGCAATATACGTCGTTCACGCATTTTAGTAAGGTTTACCACAGCACTACAACTTATTATCTGTGGTTATTATATTTTGGAGTCTGCGGTTCCTTGACAGTTGGATGAAGTAAACAATGGAATGTTGCAGTGTTTTTATAATTAAATTAGTTATTATGTTTTGATTTGTGCAAAATGTAACTACTACGTTACAGTACCCCGCCACTTGGTGAGGGTTTTTACCTCAGTAAAAATCCTTTACCTCTAATATAGCTCTATCTGAATAACGACCACTTTTATTCTTCATCGTTCATCCATCATATCTCATATTCAAATTTCAAAATAACAGACCACCTTAACGCGAGGTGAGTCCGCACCCTACCAAGTATGTGAGAGTTTCATGTCTGTATTCGACTTGAAACTCGCGCAAAACAGAAGTTCAAAAAGGAAGTAAAAGAATCTACTGGGTTTATAAAATTTAGATGGTTTAAGGCTTATTTAAGGAGTAACCACCCGCTCCTGCAAAGGCTTAATTAATGAGTTGCAAACCGCTCAGATAAATTATATGGAAGGGGAGAAAAAACTGGATGTAGGCTTATTTAAGGAGTATCCACCCGCTCCTGCATAGGCTTATTTAATGAGTTGCAACCGCTCAGATAAATTGATTCCCGGTAAAAACGTACCGAGTTTCGCGTGTACCAATTCAGAGGTTCCGATTAAAGGCGGAGAGACCACGGGTAAGGCACAAGATAAAAATCAAGTGAGCGTGGTTCTCCATCGGGGCTGAAATAGGTTAGGCGACAACAAATTCAGAGGTTCCGATTAAATGCGGAGAGACCACGGGTAAGGCACATGATACAATCAAGTGAGCGTGGTTCTCCATCGGGGCTGAAATAAGTAGCGAATAAATGACGGATTATGACACGTGTGAAGACACTGATGATGACATCAAGTGTGCGCGTCTCCATCGGGGGGGGGGGGGGGGGGGGAATAAGAGCCCGATTGAATGGCGGATTAAGACACGTGTGAAGACACCGATGATGACATCAAGTGAGCGTGTCTCCGCTGGAGGCTAAAATAATGCACTGCCTTAGGCAGTGTTTACAAAATATTAATAAAGCTTAAACTTGAAAACCTATGTAAAAATATTCAACTAATGTCTAAGAAAACTATGTTCTTATGTAAAAAATTAAAAAAAATAAAATATAATATAACCGCAAGAATAATACTGGTAAGTGTTGAACAGCAATAAACAAGGAGTCCCTAATACTCCGAATGGTACAAAAAAAACTATTGTAACGTTTTGGTTGGTGTCCTAAATAAAACAAATTAGAGACATAAAATAAAAGTTAACAAATAAAACAACAAGAAAAGCCAGGTGCAACTAATGTGTACGAGTTACAGTCATTTTAATCTATCAGGAGAATAAAATAAAATTCTCAAAAAAAAATTCACTAACAAATTTTTGTTGTTGACTGTACTCAAAAAGTATAGTTATTAACGACAAAAATTGTAAGAAGTACTGGTTTAAGAATACCGGTAAAACAAAAAAGAATTTAAAAATAAAATCTCAAATAATGTTCAATGACTAATGTTTCTGACTGTACTCAAACTATGTGAGACATTACAATATAACAGAAACAATAGTATGAAGTATCGAGTTATATTTACAGTTAAAAATAATCTCAAATAATGATCAATGACTAGTAAATTTTCTTGTTGACTGTACTCAACTATGGCACAATAACAACAAAAGAAAACTAAAAGTAAGATGTCTTGAGTATTGAACTGCCAAAAAAAAAATTAAATTAAAATAAATTTTTAAAGGACTAAATTTTGTTGTCGACTGTACCTACTCAACTATGGTAGAAGTATCAGCCATTAAATAAAAAAAAACAAAAAAAGTTGAATGTGACAAAAAAATAAATTGACAATTTGTAACTTATTTTTGCTGCTGACTGTACAAACTCAAATATGTGAGGAGTACCAGTCAATAAAAAAGAAAAAAAACAAAAGTTGTTGAATCTAACAAAAAAAATAATTGACATTTTGTAACTTAATTTTTGCTGCTGACCATACTAAGTCAAGTATGGAAAATATCTAGCTTAAAAAGAAACAAAAGAACAAGTTACTTTATGTTAAAATTAAACTAATACAATAATTGGTTGAGAAACAGGATTGTCCGTTGTACAACATTAGTTACCCTGGTGAAATGTTTAAAAGTACAAATACTGTTACTCGGGTAAAAAGTTCAAGATACAAGTTTTAATTACTTGTGATTGAAATGTTTAAAATAAATTGTTGGTTTAAGTTCTAAGAATGTTTAATTTAAAAAGAATGATTCTAAGTTATATAAGAAAATTTGACACATACAAGCGATATGTGATATCAACGCTGTTTGTGTCATCAGTAGACAAGGTTGTTATGTCTAAAGTAGCCAGTAATTGAAAACCCGGCAACCCAATCCCTTCATCCAGCACACAGCAGAGCTGCTTGCCGGAAGATATAAGAATGAGCGTGGTACCTCCCCGGGGCGAGCCGTTACTATTGGCCCTACCACTATAGTAGAACGATAAATGCGTTCTACCTAAAAATAACAATTAACAATTATGTTGCAACGGAGCAATCCGTTCCTACCAATATAAATTTAAGGTACCGCTGCGTACACCTTAGTTGCTGGCAACCGAAACGTTTTACAACACAAAACAACCACCAAAATACACCAACAAATATAAAAAAAAATACCCACAAGTTTACCCTAAGGAATAAGTGACCGTAAAACCACGTTTTTGGGCGCCAATGTGACGGAAAAGGGGTGCGTGGCGCAGGTTAATATAAATAAGACCACGCAACCAGTCTACATAAAATATATTTAAATAAAAAAATGGGTGTGGGAAGGTCTACGGACACAAACTCCTAAGGCATCCCTGTGGGATGTGCTGTACTGCCCTGATAGCCGGCGTGGCGATGACCGCAGCGAGGTGCCACGCTGGATGCGTAGGGGTGATGGCCAGCTCTTCTTTACGTCGGCCCGGCTCGGCCCACGTGGCAAGTATGGCCAACAGGTGGGAAGTCCGATGCCGGCCCGATTTTAGCACGCACGACGGAACCAGCCGCGTAACTAACGCGAACTTGAGGGTGCTCTAGCCGGAACTTTGGAGTTAAGTGTTCCTCCAGCAGGAACCTGGGACCCTGGAACGTAACGTCCAGCGTGTCACGAGGTGGACAAAAGGTCACCTCCGCTGATTGCGACACCAAGCTAAGCAGAGCGAGTAGCAAAAATAGTGCACTAATGTAGGTGTTGGTGGATTGTCACAATCAAACGGAGTTTACATGATGGGAAGAGTGAAAATAAGGCATGATAGCACATTTTGAGTGTGAAGCACGAAAAGTCAAAATGCATTGAGCTGAAGGCCTTAAGGTTTAATACATGATAAATATAGTGTAGCATAAAATCGGAGAAAAATAGGCATACATGCTAAGATAACCTATAAAATTAGGAACACAAAATACACACATGTTTATGCTGTTCAAAACTTACCCAGTATGGGGGTTATGGAGACACTGAGTTTAAATACTCGATGGCAGAGTAAAATTAAGATGCATGGTATAGCATTAAGCCCGAATTATGGCGAGAGGTAGGCTCGTAATGGGCGCAGGCGCGCGCCCGCTAGGAACGCACGCCTACGCCGGAGACCGAATTTGCAGTGTGCTGTGTCACCGACGCACGCCGTGATGACATCTCTGCGGAACGAACGGCTATTGGTCGCTCTGCTCGAATGTAGTGATGCGCGCACGCAATATACGTCGTTCACGCATTTTAGTAAGGTTTACCACAGCACTACAACTTATTATCTGTGGTTATTATATTTTGGAGTCTGCGGTTCCTTGACAGTTGGATGAAGTAAACAATGGAATGTTGCAGTGTTTTTATAATTAAATTAGTTATTATGTTTTGATTTGTGCAAAATGTAACTACTACGTTACAGTAGTATTCCAGTAAAAATCTAAATAATCACGTGCGAAACGTAATCATTCTTGATTATATCTATTTGTCAGGAAGGACTTTTTAGCTGGTCTTCTATGATGCAAGCCTTTAGCTTGGAGGGCACGGAGAACAGTTTGAGATGAGGTGTCGAATAATTCCGCGAGGCGTCCCGTAGGTGTGAAACCATATTTTATTTGACCATAATTATATTATTATGTCGTCACCGCCGTCCGTAGAACGCACTACTTAACTGATTAACTATAGATCTATCCGAACGCGCTAAACCGCTAGGCCATCGTGACTTTTATTAAAATGTTGAAATTATGAACCACAATCAGTTGGTGACGACAATATCTGTCGTGAAAGTAAAAGGTCGTAAGTCCAAACTAAACGTCAAGCTATTGCTTTGTGCGGTCGCTTATCCACTTTAGTAACCGACCGTACAGGGTGATTGACCTCCACAACACAGTTACTGGGTAATACGAAACTCCTTGTTAAAGACTGGTTGTCAGACTTTCGGCCTTCTGACGACCCGTAACGACTGTCAAAGATCCACGGATGACAGCCGGGACCAACGGCTTAACGTGCTTTCCGAGGCACGGAGGAGTCTAGGTATGTAAAAATGGTCACCCATCTACACACTAACCCCGGCAAGCGTAGCTTAACCTGATGGATCGACCCGTACTGCTGTTATTACTTAGCCACGAGCTCCTCTAAAGTATGTAATTAACTAATTATTTATAATATTATACTTATTTGAAACGTTTGTCGACAAGTTTGGTGAAGAACACAAAACATGGTGTTAGTCACAAAATAATGTTTAACCAATATTTTCGTATCATCATCATCATCATCATAATTATTTCATTTTGACTTAGTATAGTAGAAAAATAATGTTTATTGACCAATGTTAAATATAATCCTTAAATACAGGGTGAAATTGAGTTCATGGGTATCCTTAAAAGTGGTAATTGTACACATCATTATGAACAACATTCACTATGGGACAAAATCCGAAAATTTAAAAGAAAACTTAAGAAGATGCCCATGAATTCAATTTCATCCTGAATAGTTGGCGCCAAAATCTATTAAAGGGCAAAAGGAAGTATGATGATGATGAAATGGAAAATTTGTACAGGGGAATTGTAATAAAGTAAATAATAAGTACGGAATAGTGACATAAAAAATACTATATTATTCTTAACACCATCAATGTTATTTTGCCAAGTATGTAATTAATTATAAAGTAAAAAATGTGCACAAGAGTAGGTAAACGTGAACATTATATACAGTAACAAACAAATAAATCCATGTATTGAGTATTCAACAAGCTTTTTTCTTTAAAAACCAAACCTAACCTTTACAAAATATTTATGAGAATAAATGTGCATATTTTCCTTGCTTATAGATTGATTAACATTCATGGGGAGCGGTTTTATTTTCAAACTACTGCAAAATTAATGTCACTATCAAACATGGGTCTATGGTGGTATTCCATTATTCAAAGATAATAACAATAAAACAGTCCTTGTCCAATGTACATTTGATCAAAGAAATGGGATGACTTCATCCAATTTACAAGTAGACATCCATCAAATTTCTTTGATCAATTATACATTGGACAAAGATCTTTGAGTAATGGAATACCACCGTTACATAAAAATCAATCTATAGCTGGGATATATTTGCAAAAGCAACCAAATGAAAATGTATAGTACGTATGTAGGTACGTATAGTATGGTTAGTGTGGAACAAGAAATCTAGATGGCGCTATTCGTGACAGGTAACAGATTGGAACATGAACATGGCACTGCCATGATGGCACTCTGTACCAGTATTATATAGTGCTCTGTGCAGGTACGGTACAGTCAGTTGAGGTCTGACTATCTCTGCTGTTAGACGTGCCCGTGTGTTTCACATTCTTCTCTTTTTTTTCGTTGAGTTTTGTTTGTTAAATCTTGTTATTGTTATTTCCGCATTTAAACTATTTTATTGTTGTGTTTATCTTCGGTGTTGATAGTAAAATGCCTACCTTCAGTAACGAAGAGTATGCCGACATGCTACTCGCGTATGACAGAGCTAACTGCAATGCGCGCGAAGCGCGAAGAATTTATCAGGAACGATATCCTGATCGACGTATACCACACCACGAAACCTTCTCTACAACCTATCGACGTTTGAGAGAGACTGGAAACCTACATCATCAAGAACCTCGAGTGAGTGCCGTGCAACATAATGTAGCCGTAGATGAAATGATTCTTCAAGCTTTTGATGAGGAACCTACAACAAGCATACGAACTGTCGCTGCAAGACTTAACTTAACAGTATGGAAAGTCTGGGCGGTTCTTCGGGCAGATGGGAGGCATGCATTTCATTACACCCCTGTTCAAGGTAAATAACACACCAGCCCTTTTTTTAATGTAACAAAAAACCCGTTTACCCGTTTAACCTATTTCAATTTTCAATGACTAGTTATTTCGTCAAGTAAAAAGATACTTAATAAATTTTTAGTCGTTTGATTTTCTTTATGTATTGTTAGTATCTCAAGGATTTTTTTTTGTTTTAGGGATCGAAGATGGTGATAATGCTAGACGGCTGGATTTCTGCAGATTTATACTGCATACAGACGTCGAAGATGGCGACTTCTTGAAAAGAATTTTGTGGACCGATGAATCAAATTTTAGCCGTGAGGGAATAGTGAATCTCCACAATCTTCACCACTGGAGTCACAAAGACCAAAATCCTCGCGTTAAAAGGCAGAGTTCCTTTCAAAGAAAGTTCAGTGTCAACGTTTGGGCTGGTGTTATTGGACGCAATCTCATCGGCCCATATTTTTTGCCAGAAAGGTTGAATGGAGACATTTATTTAAATTTTTTAATCAATGATCTACCCGAACTTGTTGTGCGAGTTTTGGAAGAAGGTGTGCCGATAGTTTTCCAAAATGACGGCTGTCCAGCACACTACCAACTGAACGTGCGAGAGCATTTAAATAATGCCTTTCCAAACGCATGGATTGGTAGAGGCGGCCCTATTCCTTGGCCCGCACGGTCCCCAGACCTGACGCCTCTGGATTTTTACGTCTGGGGACGTGCAACAGAATTGGTTTACCAGACAGAAGTGCCCACTAGAGAAGTTCTGATTGAACGAATAACCAGCGCGTTCCAAACTATGAAAGAAGAAATGCGACTACGTACAACGACAGTTGAAATAAGAAACAGATGACGTGCATGCATACGAAATGGAGGAGGTCAATTTGAACAAGATTTATAACTTTTTTTTTTACTAGCCTATTCTGTCCCACTGCTGGGTAAAGGCCTCCCCCATTACTTTCCACCTCTCCCGGTGTTTTTCCTCCTTTTTATAACTTTAGTTTAATAAAAACAAAATAACCTTAAAAAGTCTTTTCTTAACCCTGACTCTCTTAACTAGTATTTTGACTACATAATTAATAATTTCTATGACATGTAGCATACCGTTAGAAAGGGTATCAACTAAAGAACTTTTTGAAATCAAGCTAAGTTCAAAATGGCTTTTGGTTTTTTTTATAATGAATTTAGAAGTTGTAAAATTTCATTCAATAAATAAAAAAATGTAACTTTGGAAGCTTGTAAGGAATTTTCTTGAAACCAGTTGTATCAAACAAAGATGTTTTAAAAGATTTTGGAGAATGCAACAAAATTTGTTTTGTGCCACTACACCCACAAACAAAAAAGTTATTTCGAATTAAAGGAAACATTTTGGGCATTTTTTTCTTTTTTTTTTAAAAAATCATATGTAACCAACCGTGACATTTGGGACAAAGGGTGTATGGGTAAAACCTAGCTAATGACCCCCCAAATCCCTGGAAAAATTGTGTCGGTCCATGCGCCAAACACCCTGTATATTAATATCTAGATTATTATGTTCCATCATAAAAAAATAAGAACCATAAAAACATAACAAGATTGTTATATTAATAATTATATTACTGCCATTTTCAGTGGAGGATTGCCAAAAGTCTTGGAAGAAATTGGACCGATTTATGCAAAAATGATCCAACCCACAATCTCGACAATTTCGAGTTTTTGTGACTTATGTACTCTAAATAAGGTATATTTTAACATATCAAAGACTCGGAACTCTATGTTAATAATTGACGAAAATCCGTATGGTCCAAACCACAACTGTCATAGCGAACATCATTTTTTCATAATGCATAAATGTTTCAAGCTATTAGAATCATTTTTGCATTTTCTTGGTTGCCCTGATATAGGTTTTTTGTTTTTTGCTATAATGATTCAAACTACTTGGAACAATAATGCTTTTTATACAATATGGAAAATATTATAAAAATCATTCTGCTTAAATGTTCCAATAACCTTGAATCATTTTAACTCAATTCCAAATAACATTCGACTACAGAAGTATACTGATTCAGACCACATGACTATTCTATTTAATTAAAGAAAAACGAAAAATTCAATTCTTAAAAAACGATTCACGGTTAAATATAAAATTATCATTAATATCTCGGCTAAAAAGTAAACAAAATATTATTTTTATACCGAAAACTTTAATGAAATACGTATATAACTATTTAAACCTTCTATCTTTTATTGCATTTTTTTGTACCTGCAATAAAATTGTATGTTTTGCATGAAATTTATTCTATTTTTTTAGAATAATGTGGTCATGTAGACAAACTTATTGAAGATCATTTTTGCATATTTCTAAACCAACCATTTCAAATGCGCTAAAGTTTTGCAAAAAAGATTCAAGTGAGGTGGATCGTTTTTGTAAAACTTTAAGCGCAGTGAAAAATTACTGTTAAAGTTTTACAAAAACGATCCACCTCACTTGAATCTTTTTTGCAAATAATGCTGCTGCGTGTTTTCTTCATTTAAATTTTAACACAAAATGAACTTCAGAGCTTGAAACGTTTTTGCAATTTTGAAATGAAAACTATATTATACTTTAATTGAATAAACAAAAAGGATCCACTTCGCAATTTATGGCAAATTTGTTTATTAAGTAATTGTTGAGTAAATACTATTGTGTCATTAAATATTTTTCAAAACAAAAAACTGCACTCATTGCAAACATTATTACTTTATTAGGTTGTGGGTAGGTACTTTAAATAAACTCAGCTGAAAGAGCAAATGCCCAAAGAGAAAAAGAAGAACACCAAAAAATTGCCGAAGATTTAAGGAAGAAGCTGAAGGAAGATTTTGAACAGGCTAAAACTTGTGAAGAAACTGAATGTCTGACTTACGATTTGGAGAAAACCTTGCCTTTACCTAGAATACCGACCAATATAGTTTTCTACAAAAGGCAGTTATGGGTATACAACTGCGGTATACACTCGGCTTCCAACGGTGTTGGGAATTGTTTTGTTTGGGCTGAAGGCGAGGCAGGCAGAGGGGCCCAAGAAGTGGGTTCATGTTTGAGGAAATATATTAAGTGCGTGCTACCTCCTACAGTAAAAAAAATGATTTTGTGGAGTGACTGTTGCGGAGGGCAAAACAGGAATATCAAAATCGTTTTGATTTTAAAGGCTTTATTAAATAGACACCCCACTCTCGAGACAATCAGCTTCCGTTACCTAGAATCAGGACACACTTTCCTACCAAATGACAACGACTTCGCTAAAATTGAGACTCGACTCAAGCAATATGAAAGGATATACTCCGTGGATGATTATATTGCCATTATGAAACAATGCAAAAACAAAAATCCTTTACAGGTCCATAAAATGGAAAGTTGTGATTTTTTTGGATCTCAAATTCTAGAAAAGAAAATAGTTAATAGAAAAATATTTAATGATAAGAGCAAAGTAAACTGGCTCAAAACAAAAGAAATTTTAATCACAAAAAAGACTCAACATTCTTTGTTCATGAGAACTTCCTTTAATGAGGACTACAAAGAACTGAATATTAAAAAGAAATTAAAAGGTGTTGATTTGGGTGTCATAGAAGAAGATTTGCAAGAATTATGGCCTTCAGGAAAACTGATTAACAAAAAGAAGTTAAACGATTTGAAATCGTTATTCCATCTCATACCAAATGATTGCATTGGTTATTATAAAAAACTGAAGGGAGACGATGCAATAATAGACGATATAGATGGTTATTGTGATGAACCCGACTTTGATTTGGATGAGGAGTAGGGTAACATTTGTGTTTTTTTTAAATAAAATAAAAATAATAAACATTTTTAAGCTTTTATTTTTGTCATAGTTTGGAACAT
The DNA here is from genome assembly GCA_932274075.1 of Diarsia rubi. Classification (NCBI taxonomy): domain Eukaryota; kingdom Metazoa; phylum Arthropoda; class Insecta; order Lepidoptera; family Noctuidae; genus Diarsia; species Diarsia rubi. The sequence goes on from OW026427.1 coordinate 8,489,888, forward strand.
TTTTGCATTTTTCTTTCCGCAGCCTACACAGCTAATTCCATACAAAATGTATTATGTAATAATGATCCACGCGCAAGTTTTCTTGAATATCTACGAAACTATTAAAATTTATTTACTAAATACATGCATGTAAATTAGTTTAGAACACTTAGAATAACATAAAATTAAAAACATAACATTTAGAACTACAAAGCCAGAGAAATACCGAAATAAACTTTAAACTCTATTATCTCGAAATGAGGTTAGTGTGGACTGAATCATTTTTGCTTAAATCGGTCCAATTACGAGATAGTTATAGAAAGGGCATTTCATTAAGAGAGAGTAGAAGTGGGTCAGCTAGAACAGTAGGACGCCCATTAAAATTTGAAAAATAATTAAAATTCTTAAAACCCTTCGTAAAAAGCAGGAAACAAATTTCAAATTTAACGAGTTCGCCAGAATATTCAGATATTACCACAGATGGTGAATATCAGTCAATGTCACAAAGACCGTCACCACGGCCACAGTCGCAGTTATCAGCGTCGCCACGGCCACAGTCGCAGTTATCAGCGTCGCCACGGCCACAGTCGCAGCTATCAAACCGGACCTCTTCATCCAACGAACAGCCTCTCAAAATGTCAAATTTATTGTTCAAACAATATATTGAAGGAAAGCAAATAGAAGATGACCCAACCATTAGTTTTTTCATAACCATGGGCCGAACTGTGAAAACAATGCCTAAAAATATTCAAGCCAAATTAAAGGGCGAAATTTTCCGCCTTATAAATGAAACGGAAATAAGACTTGCCGATGACACCGGTGGTAACATGACACGAGATACAGATGAATTCAACTTATCTGCCACAGAAAATAATACAACCATGCCACCTTCTTCAAAGTATCCATTGGAAACAACCAGTATCAGTTAGATATGGGCGCGCCGCCGTGTGCCCCCCCCCCCCGCACGCCGCCGCCGCCGCCGACATTCACCGCGCGGCGTGAGTGGCGTAAAGACGTGTATTTTTTATCGTGATTGACTCATCCAAAATGACTGAATTATCAAAAACTACAGTGAATAAACTTTCCATTTACGTTTTTTTCGATGCGAAAACTAGAAGCAGCTTTTGTTGGAAATATTTTGGGCACCTAATATTGATTGAAGGTAACAAGAAAAGAATTCTCAACTCCGACCACGTTTATTGTTCTGCATGCCTGACTGCTGTGAAAAACGAGAGTGAAGATGTAGCGTTTGGATCGTGAGTACATAAACCTACATGCTTATCGTCATTTTGTACCTAACCTATAGCACGTGGCACCTTGGAATATAACCTAAAATGTATTTATCTATTAACTATTTGAATGCTCGCATCTTATTTTTCTAAGTTATTAATTTTGTGCTATACTTTATTCTTTCATTCATTAATACGGTTTACGGTTTACCTACTCGCCATGCTTTTGCTTTTTTGCAGCGTAAAGATAAAAAACTACAATAAAAAAGTAAGCACTGGAAATTTAACTCGCCACCTACGAGATGATCATCAAATTCGAGATACCAGTTCCGACAAGGCCAAAACTAATATTAAAGACTTTTTTGCTGTTGCACGACCCGCAAAATCCTCCACCACCTTAACTACGAGCTCCTTAAAATATGATAAATGGCTTTTGGCTAGAGATTTAGCTTTATGGTTCTGCAAGTCTTTACTTCCATTCGATTCTGTTTCTGATGAGGGCATGGTGGATTTCTTTAAGGTAACGGATTTATGTGTTTTGCTTTGTAATTGACACATCATTATTGCACAAACTGTCAAGGAAACATAGTATGAGTTCATGCCATGGCATTCAAGGTGATCCAATAGAGCAAGAATGTTGGCGTTACATTGCTGGTGCTGATCCTACAGAACCAAAAGATGGTGATTTATTATCCTATTGGAATAATAAAAAAGAAGCATTTCCTCATCTTGCTGCTGTTGCTAGAGCATTACTCTGTATACCTGCCACTAGCACTCCGAGTGAGAGGGTATTCTCGGTAGCTGGGCTAACAGTTACGGCCAAAAGATCTCGCTTGAGCTCGATTCGGGCTAGTAGTAGTTGTTCGTAGTTATTCATGATAATTATAAAATATGTAAGATGTAAGATTGATTATCAATCTTACATATTGATTATCAAACTTACATATTTTATAATTATTATTATCTGTGTTTATGTTAAAAAATTGTTTACGAGGCTATTAAAGTGTCACATCTAGTATCAGTCCTAGATCTGTGACAGAAAATTACAATGAAACAAACATTCCAACCACATCCTTATCATACACACCATCAATAATACCGGCTGCAGAACAAAAATCTATTACATCTTTTTCATACAAACCATCTAAAATACCGTCAACTTCAACAAGTTATCAAGAAACGAACACAGAAAATATCTACGAGACAAACTCCCCACTTCCGATTTATTCAAACTTATCTTCCAGATCTAGTTCACTCGACCCACCTCCGTCGACTTATATACCACACGCTATATCGAAATCACAACAAAGATCCTCTGATTCTGTATTGCGCGAAGAGGATTACGAAACCGATATCGATACGACATTTGACTATTAAAAAACTGTTACCTAAATTTTCTTTCAAAATATTTTTTGTTAGAATAGTGTATTTGAACAATAAATAACAATACAATTGAACCATATACAGTATGGAATTCACATCTTGGCAATAATTGAAACCTCAAGGAATATTACTCCATTGAAGTATAGAAAAATTAAATAAAAAATAAAAAACCGAAAATGAAAAAAGTTAAATTTTCAAACAAAATAAATATCAAAATAAATTCACTTAAAGTAAACACTCTGTTTAGACAACGTACCTTGACCCCAGGAGCGAAGAGTGGCAACGGTGCACGCGGGCGGCATGGCGGCTTTTTTGTCGGCACTTTGATTCGTTTGACAATGTGCGACGAAAATAAAATCCACTAAGTTCATTTGTACCGCCACGTGTTTATTTCGCGATTACTAAACTGAACTAAATAGGTACTTACTTCAATATTACACATTAGTTCCAAAAAGAATAAACTTAAAGGACCATGCGACATTTTGGGCCCACTTTTTCAATATTGTTCAACAGTGATGAATTATACGTCATATGAAAGCTCATATAGTATACTTTATTTCATTCTATGGCAGCTAAGTTCAAATCCGGCGCGAAAATGTTTTTTTTTTTGCATTTAAAAAAAAACTGTTTTGTTTTGACATTATATTTTATTTAGCTGTCTGTCAATATCTAGGATTATAAATAGCTCATGTTTGACTAAAATACGTTAAAAGTTCAACACATAGGCCGTCTATTGCCCTGGAACATGTTATTTTGATTTGCAATGATTAGTTAGTTTTACATTTCTACGATCATTAATTAACCAACTATGCTACATATTGGAGAGGTTTTTTTACCTGCTGAACAAAAACCTGTTTTGTACCTGCGCGCGCGCAGTACATACCCCTTTCTTCCCCCACCCTCTTACACTCATGCGCGGACGGGATGATCATGTCATGTCTATTCAGTCGTTGCTCGTACGTTGTTTACGCTCGGTGTATTTATGTGTTCTCGGCTTGTATTACGACTTACTGATCCCGGCTTGTTAATGGACTTTGTTATCAGTTTATGTAACGGATATTGTTGTTTAGTTTTATCTATCATCGTGACTCTGGCTAGCATATGGACCTTGATTTAATTGAATTGTGACTGTTTGCAATGGCAGATAATTGCTGTATTATGTGTATGCGCTCGCGTGTTTTGCGGACAAGAAGTCATGTTTTAAGGGATGATCTACCTGCGATTCGTCCACAATTTGCTGAATATTTTCAGCAGAATGCGCTGATCGAGGTACGTACCTACTTATTAGTGTATTATATTTTAACATTTCTATGTCTTGTACTCAATATAATCGATTTAATTATGTTAATAAATATAAAAAGTTGGTGTATAATAATGGTTTTATAACCTACTACCTACTTTGAATTATTCATCTGTAAAAGAAGCAATAATACAAGAGTTATCAAAGTCAGTTCACTGTTAACTAACAGATATACCAACGATTATATACATTTAACACGGTCAAAATATCCTCTATGCCTCTCGAGGATTCCTCTTCGCGACGCTGCGCTCGCCACGTCGTCATACAAGCGCTGCTATGACGTCATCGATGCCAGTTGCACAGATATTACCTATGACCGGGTTGTAAAGATAAGAATTATATGGAAATATTATTAACTACAAATAAAATCTTTATGACAAGAGTTCCGTATGATTTTTTGTGCTGTCAGAAAAGTTATATCTTTATACCTATAAAATATATTATAATCTTTGCAGGTAGTATTCAATAATACTCAACAAGTTTGTCACCGTTGCTGGCAAAGAACTAATGCTGTTCTTATACAACGACCTGCGGAGATCATCGATAATGATGCCATTGATGAACAAGGACCTGCGGAAAACATTCAAGATGAACAAGGACCCGCGGAAAACATCCAAGATGACGTGATTGATGAACAAGGACCCGCGGAAAACTTCCAAGATGATTCCGTTCGTATACAAGATCCCGCGGTGCAAAACTTTCAACAATTTTTTTATGCTCCCGAACATGTTAGAGCACCGAACTCTGCAAGACGTTGTATATTTAATTACTGTCACAATATTGAACGTCACAGAATTCCTAACGCGATTATTGTAAACGTACTTTGTTCACAACGTTTGTACATCCCAGAAAATGCTAGAGTATGTACCGATCACCTGGAAAGTAACGAATGGCATTCATTACGTGAGAATTGTAATGTTTCGCATGAGTTCAATGTTGCTCATTTCACAGACATGTCTAATATATTAATATCTGCTGTTAACCGAAGATCGAGATTCGATTTCGAATTATTGGAATCATTAGGTGACAACGATATCTTTTTTTGGACTGGACTCACCATCGCCCAATTCAATACAGTATTGGAAGAAACTCCTTCGCTGACACAAACTGTTTATCGATCGCGCACCGTGATCGGGGTATACTTATCCAAACTTAGAACAGGAGAGTCTAACGAAAGGTTAGCTACTCTGTTTAATATGTCACGCAGGACCTTGGAGAGAAAATTGGCATTAGCTAGAATCCATTTAGTGAGCGATTTTGTAAGCATTCATTTAGGTATGGATAATATTTCCAGGCAAAACATGCTTCAAAAGAACTTGTTTTTACCAAAAATGATATATGGTAATGAAGAAAACACAAAAGCTATAGTAATATGTGATGGAACATATGTTTATATAGAGAAAAGTAGTAACTTTCTCTTTCAGCGTTTGACCTATAGTCATCACAAGTTTCAAAATCTATTGAAACCATTCTTAATGGTATGTAGTGACGGTTATATAATAGATGTTCTTGGTCCGTACGCTGCAACAACAAGTGATGCGTCGATTATGACAAGCTTATGTGCTAATGAAGATAATCCTTTTCATTGGATGTTTCATCAAAACGATGTATTCATTTTAGATAGGGGTTTCAGAGATAGTGTAGTAGATCTCCAATCATTAGGATATGAACCACATATTCCTCCAACAAAAGATAGAAACGAAAGTCAATTGACGACCGAACAAGCTAACAAAGCAAGATTAGTAACAATATGTCGTTGGGTGGTGGAAGCGGTGAATGGCAAGTTTAAAAATAGGTTTAAACTATTACGCCAAGATTATTTTAACAGAGCATTGCCACATATGTTCGTTGATTTTAAAATTGCGGCTTCTCTTATAAATGCTTTTTATAAAGTAGCCACAGACCACCGGCTCAGTCATAATATTTGGAATATTATAAATGAGAAAATCAACTCGCCAAATCTTTTGTTTAACTATGTTACACTGAAAAACTTAAACAGACAAAGGGTAGCTTTCATAAGGATGGAAGCTAATCTGCCTCATTTAGAAGATTTTCCCCAGCTAACGGAAGATGATATATTAATGATTTCCTTGGGCTCTTATCAAATGAAACTTGCCAGGTCATACGCTAGTGAAAACTTACGGGATGGTGGTGTGTACACGATAGAAATATATCGTGAAAACAATTTAAATGACTTACAGCAATGCAATATTCAGCAAAATAATGTATGGCTGCTTAGGGGACGTGTGCAGTCACGACACGTTAGATCGAGGATATATTATACTTACCTCTTAATTGACCGTGACCAAGTAGGCAAAGACGCCATTATACAATACTATTGTACATGTCTCACGGGTAGACGCACTATCGGAAGTTGTGCCCATGTCATATCCATAATATGGTATTTGGGACTAGGTAGACATGGGGATGGTTTTCATCGACCAGCATTACATTTAGACGATATAATTGTAGATGCATTTTAAAATCTGCCTATTACATTAAGATTAATGTCGAAATATACTGTAATAAATCGAACAAAAATAACTCGTTTTTTATTTTTAGAGAACACCAAAATAACTCGTTTTTTATTTTTAGAGAACACCCACTTCACAATCACACGTTAAAAGATTGCACACGACCAAGCCGATATTTATCATTCTTTAATTAATGAGTTACCTATTATTTTTAATGCAATAAAAAAATGTGCATAAGAAAACATGTCATGCGTATTTTTAATTTACAAAACGTACTAAAACGCCAATTTCGCGCTAGATTTGAACTTAGCTGCCATAGAATGCAATAAAGTACACGCCAAGAGCTTTCATATGACAGAGGTTTCATCACTGTTGCACAACTTTTAAAAGTGGGCCCAGTGTTCATACAAAAGTGCCCATGGTCCTTTTCTCATTTTTAAAGTGTCCACCACGTTTTTGAATGCACAAGTTACATCGCCGCACAATGTTATCCTGAAGCCTGCTCAGCAAATTTCGTTCAGGATCCAGAGCCATGGTTTTTAATTTGTCAAAGGCGGCGACAATACGATTGCGCAGTTCATCTTCGGTTTCGGAGACACGCAAATAAACTTCATTTTTAATAAAGCCTCATAAAAAGAAGTCGAGAGCAAAGTGTATACAAAATACTTAAAAACATAATTTACACACACACACAAAGTCAAATAAATACTAAACTAATAAGTGTCCATTCCACTGATAAAAAATTAAACTAACTAAGCACTAAATTTACTGGTATTTGCTAATCACGTTTTGAAGCAATGCGCGGAAGTAGACTCTGAGTAGACGAAATCTCTGCGAAAGGCACACACACTATCCCGGAAGACTAGCGGTGAACTGACAAAGCGGAACGCAACTTCCGAGATGGCGAAAAATATTATAATGTAGGGCACATGGTGCAATTATCGTAATTAACGCTTATCGATAACTTTTTACACATAATTACTTACTACCGAAACAAGGCATTAGAATACAAGTATCTTTGTGTAATTTGAATATTTATTTTTAACAATTAAAAAATATTAATTGGACATTAAAAATACGATTGAACAGTTTACGAAACTACCGGTAAGTTAGTGACTTCCTGAGTATCAATCAAGTCTTTCGATCGACCGGGAGCCGGTCGGTAACTATGTAACATGCGAAAACAAATTCATAAATTGTTGTTGTTTACTTTATGCATTTTATCTCTAAATCTACTTAATAATATTTAATAAGAACACACATAAACAAAAAACCTGTTTAGATTTAAATACTCAGGGCATAGTGGTTTCTAGAATCATGACAATAATTCTTAAAACACCATAGCACCACCTAAGTATTTAAAGCTAAACAGCTTTTTTTATTATCTATCTTTATTCCTTTTAACAGAAGCTAATAGTCAATAACAGGTGTGCGTCCCTACGTGGCGCGAGCGCACCCCGCACCCGCGCGCCCCTCTCCCTCCCTGCCGGCCTGCCGCGCGCCGCGCCGCCCGCCGCGCCGGCGGCGCCGCCCGCAATATTATTTCGCTCAATCGCCTTTTAAGAAAGCCGCGTGGCTCGTGCCGCCCTGTTTAAAGAAGCCGCCAAAAGACACCGCTGCCGATGTACACCCGCAGGAAATGTAGGCGCGTCCCAGTGATAGATTATGTTTGTGTAAACAAAACAAAGTTTCGACCATGGCAGGCCAAGGAAGTTGTTCAATAGGAAATTCCAAGTACTACTATACCGAAAAAAAAAACCACATTAACATTAAATTTCATAGTCAGTCTGTACTGGTCTTGTGTCTGTGAGAGGTAGTGGGCCGTACCGTCACAGTATTAATCGAATGCGGGTGTCGTCGGGCGGCGCGGTCCGCGGCTGCGTCTCCCGTACACGCTTAGTTTTGCGCACGCACTCAAACGTTGAATTGTTTTTTTTTACATTAAATTCCAGCCTGTCGTGCAGGTGTACCTACCGATTTTACATTTCGGCAAATAAGTAGAATAGGTACGTAACAGCGTCGTGATAGTTTGCACTGAGTGGCAACGTCGCATTTTAAAGGGTTCATTGAATCATTGACCTAGTGATCCAATTCTACAGAGTGTTTAAATTTGTTCAAAATGAAAACTCTACTTTTTGACCTAATTACTGGACCGATTTCGTTCATTTTTTGTATATCGTCAGAAAAGGCGATACCAAGTGTGCCCTAGAAATTATTGCACATAAGCGGTCCCCATACTGTATTTTTTATTTATTTACTCACCTGAGGCAGGCTGACAGGGCCGCGGGTAGTCCACCGGTTATCGCGGCCTCGACACAGAGGGCGAAGAAGGAACATGGGTGGTTTTTAGTCAGTAGAAGTCTGACACTCCCTTTCGCTCTGCCCAAGAGCGGGAGGGATTATTCGATGATTTTACACCCACCAAAAAAAAAAAAAGGCAGACTGACAGTCTTTCTTCAGCGGAAATAGCCAATCTATAATTGGTATTTTGTTTTTGAATATGTGGCCTGAGAATTTCCAATAAACTTTCAAATTTGTCATAGTTCATTTTATAATAGTCATAATGAATGCTAGGATACAGATGTAAATTTGTGCAAAATGTTTGAAATTGGCCAAACAGACGTCTTTTCTTCCACAGGTCGTGTACCCAAAAGTTTATTTTTCTTTTAAATCTTTCCCTCCTTATCTCTTCGGCCTCTTCTTCTTCTTCAATTATATGTGCAATAATAATTAAATCCAAAATACCCATTTTCACTGCTTAAACACAAGTTTCCTCGAGTTTTGTTGAAATTGAACTGCGCATAGGAGAGCGACCCATGACCCTGAAACATTAAACATGCTCCTGTCTGCTACAACAAACCCAACAGAATCAGAAAGTGAGAACGAGGAGGTAAATTGATTTGAAAAAGTATGTATTGTTATTGGTAAATACATTCGGTTCCAAAAATTACGGGTCAGTCACAAAAATTTAAATACCTCCAGAACTGTAAAAGTTCGATCAATGAAATAAAAAACAGAATAAAGGCTTTTTAGTTGCGCTTCTAATAGCATATTATTTAAACTGGTTGATAAAAGAAACTTCATTAGAAAAAACAAAATTTGAAAAAAATACTATTTTTAAAAACAAAATTTTTGTTTCATGTCATTGTGGATGTTTTCCTTTTCTATTCTGTCACAAAAAAAAATATCGTGAACGTCTTCCAAGTGCATAATTATTATTCTGTGAGGTGAAGCATGGCAGTCACGCTTGAGGAATGTACCAAAATCTTAACTTTTTTGGAACTTGGGCGGAGCCAGCGTGAAACAGCCAGAAACATTGGTGTATCTTTGTCGACTGGTCAGCGGGTAGTCCAGCGGTACCAAGAGACCGGATCACACCTTAGAAGACCAGGAAATGGCAGACCAAGATGCACAACGGCCAGGGAAGACAGACAACTGGTGGCTACAATGCTCCGAAATCGTTTTCAAACTGCTGTTGGTCTAAAAACTCACTTTATTCGCTTTGGAGGTGGCAATTTAAGCGCTCAAACAGTAAGAAGATGTCTTGCTGAAGCAAATTTGAAACCATTGAGGCCCGCAAATGGCCCCAAACTGGAACGGGGACATCGAATTGCAAGACAGAGATACGTGCGCGCAGTGGTCTCGAACGTCATAGAGTGAGATCGGTAGAATTGCCAGCTAAAGTCGGTATATTTGTACTCAAAATCGGTATTTGACAAAAATAAAATACAATATTTAATAAAATTCGTTTATTTATTAAAAAAAACTCACAGACTAATTTGTAACAACCATAATTATTTTTTATACCAATATTCTTTGGCCATAGCCGCGGTCATCTTCGAATTAATTTCAAAATCGTAACAATTAGCTGTATTAAAGAGCCGTTTTTAATGTAATAGACCAATGATTGATTCAGTAGACAGCCTATTTCGCTGCTTTGTTTTTAAAAGATTAATATGTGAAAATATGCGTTCAACGTTAGCGGATTAATGGGGAAGTGATAAAATATTAAAGATGAAATTAGACAACAATGGAAACATTTGAGTTTCATCGCCACGCTTTAGTAAACTTACTTCATCCCAAAATAGTTCTACATCATCAGGAAATGTTTTGATTTGTTCACAATTTCTTAAAATGCGCCACTCTGTATCAATTTCCTGGAAATCATTGCTGTAAACAATATTGGGAAAGAGCCTACTCACAGGAACTATCGAAGCAGTTTTGCCAATTTTAACATTTTTTTGATCAATTATGTCTAAACATTTTATTAGGTTATTTTTTAATGGAAACCGCGTGGTTATTTGCGTACAAGCTTCGATATAAAAATCTAAGCATCTGCATTTAAACAAATTTACTTGATTTGAGTTTAGATTTTCGTAACTACTTAGTAGTGTATTAGACGCAGCAGCACCATAGTATACGTCATCAATATCCATAAAATTTCTGGGATTCTTAAAATCAACATTTACGATTGGAGTGCTAGTTAAATATTCTCTTTTTAAAAAACAATCAAAAATAGTTTTTAATGTTCCAGTTATTTTTTCATATAAATTATGAATTTTCGGATGTTCTGCTTGCATTTCTTTATTTAAATCGGTAAATAATGGTAATACAAAATCTAAAAATTCCAAAAATAATATCGTAGTAGGATCTTGGAGCTTCTGTAATATATGTTCTGCAGCTAAAAGATGATCATTGTTAGATATTTGGTCTATAAAAAATAGTTTAAGAGCAGAGAGTTGTTCCAATATTCTCTTCACTGCTGCATGTAATGATAACCAGCGTGTTTGAGAGGGGTGAAGTATTTTATGTACTTTTAAGTCGCAAAACATTTGAAAGTTTTAAAATTCTGCCTCTTTTGGGCTAGAAGAAAAGTAGTCGTAAATGTCTCTTACAAGATCCTCTATAAAACGTGGCAATTTGGTACAAGCATATCGACGCTTGAAAGGCAATCCTTACTAACCGACATAAATCCGTACAATGAGGTATATACACACATCAAAAGTGTCTAGGGATCAAGCATTTTTATGCGGATTTCTTGAGATTGAGATGTGGCTTTGTAATAAATTTATGATTTTATAAATTTATATGGATCCTTTTTGGTGCATTTCATAATTTGAATCAGGAACTGTGAATCAAATTCGAGTAAAAGATGAAAATCAGCTGTCAATATTTTCCCTATAAAAACATACAACGCATTGAAGACATTATTAGTGCTACTGTTTCCCTACTACTGATTAAAACCAACGTTATTATGGAGCGGCGACGTCATTTAAGCAGGGAAGAAATGCTCAGAGCCGTGGGAATGATAGAAGCTGGTTCCCGGCAACGTACTGTGGCTTTAGCTCTGAATACAAGTCAGTGTTATCAGTCGACTTTGGACACGTTACCGAAGCACTGGTACCGTGGCTGAGCGCCATGGAGGACGGTATCGCTGCACCACACGGAGACAAGACCGATACATTCAAATCTTAACTCGAAGAGCTCCAACAATAACCGCCATGATGTTAGCCGTGAGACTTCATCACTCTTCAGGGAACTTAATTAGCGACCAAACAGTCAGAAACCGCTTGCATGAAGTGAACCTTCATTCCCGAAGACCGCTACGGGTACCACCTATAGCAATGCACAATCGTAGGATTCGATATCAATGGGCTCTTGAACACAGAAATTGGGCAGAAGAACAATGGCGTTTCGTGTGCTTTTCTGATGAGTCTCGTTTTGGTATGAGACCGGATACAAGACGTATACGACACTGGAGAACCCCTGGACGCCAACAGCGATTAAAATCCTGCCAGGAAGTCCATCCTTATAGTGGTGGAACCATCATGGTATGGGCGGGTATTTGGATCGGCGGAAGAACTGAGTTGGTTTGGATCAGAGGCAACCTCAACGCTCAAATTTATGCTGAGACGATTGTATCAGACGTCATCGTTCCTCTACAAGTGCAAATCGGTCCCTTATTTCAGTTAATGCATGATAATGCACGACCGCACACCGCAAGAGTTGTAAGACAGACTCTCGCCGCAGCTAACATCAATGTCCTGCTCTGGCCTGCTCAGTCGCCAGACTTGAACCCGATTGAGCATGCATGGGATATGCTACAGAGAAGAGCTCTGCCGAATATTTTGTGGGAGTGTGCGGGGCGCGTCAGAGTGGGATCGTATGACACCTTTCTCCGTCTTTCAAGCGTATTGAGACGTTGAGAATAGAATCGTAGGTTTTTGCACAGGTTCCTGACCTTACAATGTTTACCTATTATTACGGACTCCGATCTACATCATGTTGAAAAATAAGAAAATGAAAAATAATTTCCTGTGGCTAAAGTAGTCATTGGATTTGATTGATTTTTTGTATACGGGTCAAGAGCATGCCTTTCTTTACGTGGTTTAGAGGAATGTCAATCGTCCTGCTCCACATTGTATAGATAGGTACGTAGTTTTTGTTTAATATTAAATGATGCGTTAGGAAAACAAAAGCGAATATAAAATATTAAAAAGGTAAATGGTTCCGTCTATTACTTTTAACGATACAAATTATTATACCTACTTACATTTATTTTGTATATTTTCTCTTTTAATTCCATTTCGAATTTAGCTAAAAAAAGTAGGTATACTTAATAATAATAATAATAATATTCCACAACTATCACACAACGCCATCTAGTCCCAAGCTAAGCAGAGCTTGTGTTATGGGTACTAGACAACTGATAAACATACTTATATATTTCTAAATACATACATATTATAGATAAATTACACCCAGACACAGAACAAATGATCGTGCTCATCACACAAACATATGTCCACAACACAAACTAACTACAACAACTGTGTAACTTATACAAAGTAAGTATTATAGGTAGGTACACTAATAAATATGAAACCGGCACCTAAGGCACAGTAAAAAGGGGAATATGCATGTATTTTTTTTTTCATTTAGAACAATGAATACTGTCAACTCAAAAAAATTACAAAAACTAAGTTTAACTATTGCTTGTTTCAAACACATCTGATATGGTAGGTATGTACATTTTAGTAGGTATATGTTTATTGTAACACAGAAACCGCTACCTAAGCCGTGGGGAGGCAGCTGACACGTTTTATTATTTTTATTTTAATCATGTTATAATAGTTATTTATTGAGTTGGACTAGAGAGCTTGTAATGAGCGATAACTATAACAAGTATAAGTACCTATTTGTAAATAAATTTAGCCAAAATATTATATTATGTGCCTCTGTCGTCGTAAATAGTAATAAGCACTTCGCTTTTGTTTACAGTCTATCACAGATCGTCAAGAACAAGTCAATGACTCACCTGTTTTGCCCTCAACATCTCACACTACTCAAGAAACACCTGACAACAATTGGGCCTCGACATCTGCATCAGCATCAACATCCCGCCGTGACCCCCGTCGAAGACAAACGGAGCCGTCCTACCAGTGGACTTCAGTACCACACGTGCCTGCATTAACTAGCTTTGATGAGTTTACGTCAGGTCTCCATTTAGAAGTAACAGAAAATATTACTGAATTCGATATATTTCAAAAATTTTTAGATTTAGACTTTATGTCGTTCATTGTAGATATGACAAATTTATTTCACTCACGCTTTGTACTAAACGTAGACCTTCGTATGCATTCTCGCCTACAACGGTGGCACGATGTATCCATTCCAGAATTGTACATATTTTTTGCTTTATTAATGTTAATGACTCGAAATCGACATTTGACTTTAGAAGAGCACTGGAGTACGGATGTGTTGTTATCATCGCCGATTTTTTCCAAACTAATGCCTAGAAATCGCTTTTGCACAATTCTAAGCATGCTACATTTTTCTCGGCATAGTGAAGAGACTAACGTATTATCAAAAGTCGACACTTGCATTAATCACGCTAGGGAAAAGTATAAAAAGCTTATGACACCCTATAAAAATCTGTGCATAGACGAGAGCATCGTTCCCTTCAAGGGGCGATTATCAATAAGGCAATATTTGCCAAAGAAAAGGAATCGTTTTGGAATAAAGTTATTTGTAATGTGTGATGTACAAACCGGCATTATCATAGATTTTATTGTTTACTGTGGCGCAGCTACTGAAATAATAGATCCTTGTAATTTAGGCGTCGGAGGCGCTGTTGTTTCAACTTTAATTAGGGATTTTTTCGGTTCAAACCGTCATTTATATGTTGACAACTGGTACACTAGCCCGGTATTGTTGGATTACCTGCACAGGAATAATATATACGCGTGTGGTACTGTAAAAAAAAACACGAGTCAGTATGCCACGCTTTAATAATACTATTAAGCGTGGTGAAATCCAAGCTAAATATTGTCCTCCAATGACAGCTCTAAAATGGCGAGACAAAAAAGATATATTTATTTTGTCAACAATTCATAGTGATATCATGGCGCCATCGTTGAAAGAGGATAGAGCGACGGGGCTACCAGTTATGAAGCCACAAGCAGTTTTGGACTATTCCAAAAATATGGGAAGCGTTGATACGGCTGACATGTTACTGTCTTCAATACAGTGCATAAGAAAAACCATAAAATGGTATAAAAAGTTGTTTCTCCACATAATTGATATGCACGTATTAAATTCTTTTTTCTGTTATAAGGAAATAAATAACATGCCAAATTTACATTTTGCAAAATTTCATCTGTCTCTTATTCGCCAAATTATAGAAAATTTTCATAGTCACAATACACTACCTCAGTCCATAAGCAGTAGTCATAACCCACTTCGTATACTGTCGAAAAATAACAATGATCACATGCCGACCCTTATGGGCAAATACCGACGTTGTAGACAATGCGCAGTTATAAAAAAAAGAAAAGAAACAAAGTACGCTTGTAAAATATGCAAGGTCTATTTGTGTGCTGCGCCATGTTTTGAAAAATATCACTCGAGTGATAATTGACCAATGTACTTTTTGTAGTAAAAAGTACATTTGTAAAATATCACTGTTAATTTAAATAATGGTGTTGATTTTTTTTCATATGATTTTTTTATTTATAAATGACAATTTTTTCAATACTTTTTTATATTTTTATTTTAAGTTTGTAGGTATATTACAAAATTGTTTGTTTATATCAATGTTACATTTTATATTTACCAATGTTTTGTTGATTTGCTGTGATATTTAAAGACCAATTACGTAAGTAAATATTATATTATAAAAACCTTTGTTTTAATTATTATAATTTTGAAGAGTTTTTGATTTTGCTGTGATATTTTAAGACTAATTAACAATTACGTAGGTGCATATTATAATTATTATTAAAACCGTTTTAAGTATTATAATTTTGAAGAGTTGTTGACTTTATTGTGATATTTTAAGACTAATGATGTTTGTATACTTATCTACTCAATTATAAAAACTGTCGTCATATAGGATGTAAGGGACACCGATGCGAAAACGCTTACCACATACTCAGTCCATCAACCCGAACAACAGAAAATTGTCGTCAGCAATTTAAAAAAAAACAGCTGTCCCATAAATTTTGACCATAAATGTTGTTTTGCAGTTTTGTAGGGAAAAGCTGTTTTTTTTTATATTTATTATGTGGGGTTCAGAATTATTATGGACTGAGTATGTGGTAAGCGTTTTCGCGTTGGTGTTACACCCTGTATAATTTACAATATTACAGTATAATATTAAGGTGAAGACTCAGTTGTAGCCCGCGAAATTCAAATTTTCTACGTTTTGTTGTAATTTGCCGGACAATGTCAGTCTATTTATTAACCAAAATATGATTCGCGAGCGTAACACGTACGCATTTAAAGAATTAAAATCATAAATACAACCCTCCTAGTTCTTAAGCCCAATGATAGTCCGATTCATGAAAATATTATGAATCGGACCATCATTGGGTTAAGAAGGTTGTTTTGAAGATTCTAATGTTATAATCATATAAAGGCATACGTGTTACGATCGCGAATCATATTTTGGTTAATATATATCCTAACACTGACCGGCAAATTACAAAAAAAAACAAAGAAAATTTGAATTTCGCGGGCTACCCTGACGTTATCACCTTAAGTGTTTTGATTACCTGTGACTAGTTTCGACGCTGAGGTCGTGCTGGCACAAAACAGTATCCATAGAGATTAGCACTCACTACTGATGCTTTATTTTTTTAAATAATATTATTAGTAATTCCGAGAATAACACAATTAAAAGACTGATTATTTACTTGTATTTTTTTTTTCGTTTACTAACTAGTTTAATTTCAGATTCAGGAAAATCTTAATTGAATGAAACTTATTGCATACTAGCTTACATCTGCAGCAGATCCTTTCCATAAATTATATTATGTAGTGATTTCATTCGTTCATTATATTTTTTTCATTTTGGTTGGCAACACTAAAAAAGATAGAATACTAGAAAAGTTTTGATCATAGAGTAATCATAAAGTATGTAGTTGCCGTAATTACAAGTTACGACAAGTTAAAAAGTTTGTTAAGTTTATAAAAGTGATAATTATGTCTTCTCCTGAGGATATAGCTGGACCTTCCTCACCAAGCATAATAAGTGACCTAAGTCGCAAAAGGAAGGCATCTTCAAATGAAGAAACGACAAAGAAAACTATAAAAATACAAGTTTCTGCAGAAGATATAACGAGTGCAAACACTTATCAACGGAGCGTATGGGACGCAAATGAATTAAGGTGTGACGTTTCTAATTTACCTCCGTTGGATTTTGCCCAACCAGGACCTAGCGACCCACGAAATGCGGCGTTCGCAAGACTGGTCGCTTTTGAATTGGATCGAGTGCCAGAAGAAAAACGGTCAGTCACATATGTCAATATACTGAACGTAATAAGAAAAGTAAGACAGCAAAAGGACTTGGATGACATAAGTTTGCCAAGTTTCGAAGAATCCGACTAATAATTATATGTAAAATGATTAAATTGTTTTAAATAATAAAATATTATTATTTTTTATGTACCACAATATCACATGATCACATCCCTACTCGCATGCGAGAAAGTTGTCAAAAGTCGTGCCAGCCACGCCAGAGACGTGTCTTCACGTCGGCGGATGACGTCACGAACCAGATTAGTGATGTACCTTATTATTGATTTATTCGTTTGTAGTTCTAATGTTTGCTTTTAGGTTGCTTAGAACTTAGTAACTGCTGTTTAATGATAGTATGATACCAAATAGGGTCAAGTTAAATAAAAGACCAATGCAACGAATAATATTTATTTAAAAAATATAGAACGAAAAGCACGGATTCATTGGTTATCGATAACTTTTCGTTAAGATGTTGGAATCACTATTTTTTTTTGTAGGTTTTTGTACTGAATTTGTGGCTTGGCGTAGAAGGGGCGCCGATGTGTTTACGCTCTGGCGTTCAAAAGGTTAATGATTACTTAGGCCATCACTTAGTAAAGGTTTTGACAGCTTTGTCACGCAAGAGCATGTCAAATCTTTACTAAGTGACGGCGTAAGTAATCATTAAATATCTCTGACTACCGCAGTCAGTGTTTAATTTGTATTTCATCAATGTTATTTATTTACAGATGTCGTCCACGAATGAAGTTTGTGGAGTTTGCTGGGGCCAAGCTCGAGATTTGAGCTTCTATGTTCCAGAAGGACCACAAGAAAGACCCCAACATATTGTATTGCCCAATATAAGAAGAGCGGCTGAAACACCAAGACACTGCATTTTCCAAGAGTGCATGGAACCAGAGCGAAATGTTGTGCCTGAAGAAACCAGGCAAGTTGTATTGGTTAGGTATCAATATTTTATACCAAGAGCAGCTCGTATTTGCTCCTTACATAGACAGGATGCTAATTATGAAAACTTGTATACTGCTGAGTATAGCCTTAATAGCTTTACTTCCACACACGAGGAGATCATTTTTATATTAATGGAAGGGTTAAGTAACATCTCTTATGAGAATATTCAAGACTACCCCGATAACCAAGTACAGTACTTCATAGGGATAAATAAACAACAACATCAACAAATATTAGATGTAACACCCAGGCTTCGGAATCTGCGTCGGGGTAGTTTTGCATTAACAGCCTTATTGTGTAAATTAAGGACTGGGGATTCAGGGGACAAATTGTCATGTCTATTTCAAGTTCCAAGAAGGACCCTAGAGACATTAATGTCTGTAGCAAGAAATATTTTGCTAACTGATTATGTTCCACAATTTCTTGGTTTTTCTCATTTAAGAAGGGAGCAAGTGGCAGCAAGAAATTCATACATTGCCGATCACATTTTTGGTGAGCCTAATGCACCAGCTGATCAAAAACCTGCAATCACAATAGCTGATGCCACATTTATATGTTACGGCTAATACCCGAAGTGCGGCTACACCTAGTTTTAGCCGGTTAGAACTAGGTGTAGCCACTTACTCTTGGTTAAACCTAGTACGAGCCGATTGTTTTCGGGTAAAACTAGGTCTATCTTTCATCATGCCGGCTACAACTAGGTTCGGCCATTCCCTGTTGGATAAAACTAGGTCTATCCGATATCATTCCGGCTAGAACTAGGTCCGCAGCTACTAAAGAGAATGAGGAGGAAAAATGTAAGCTGTGTGAAAAGAAACTAAAAATTGACACTAACAGGAAAGGCGCACGGGAAGGTTTGGTAAAACAAGCTATAAAAATGACGGCTTCATCAAATGAAAAGTTTCCCCCTTGTAAAGTCGGTGATACAGTCGGAGTAAAAATTCCTGACGTGGACAGAGGTAGAGGCGACTTTCCCAATGTGTTAATGGTTGTACTTGAATGTAACGACAAGGGGTTATACAAATTAGGAAACAAATACGGCACTATAACAGAACTATTTTCAAGAAATCAGTTCACTGTGTGTGACTCAAAATTTTTAGATATTGACATGGTTTCACCCGAAAAGAAATCACTACGCCAAATAGCCAATGCACAATCGACCTCTGGTGGGCAAGGCTATAAAAGATGCCACTGCAAAACCAAATGTGGCAACAAAAAGTGCCTCTGCAAAGCTGCTGGTATTTTGTGCAACTCAAAATGTCACTCAAGTTTAAGTTGTTCTAATAAATAGTTTATGTTACTTTATAAAAGTGTGATTTATAATTATAATAACATTCTTTTAATTATAATATGCAACTATTGTCTGTTGTTAAAAAAAATGTTCCTGATTGTTCCTATTATATTAAAAATTGTACTCCTAATACTTTGTGTTAATTATTACAATGTGATTTATAAGAATAAAAAAACTCTCTACGTTTCTTTTTATTGGATGTTTTTTTAATATCTAAAAAAGCTCAGCCGATAGCATGCCGGCTACAACTTTGTACAGCCAATCCCTGTTAGATAAAACTAAGACACGCGCTGCTGCTGCAGACGCTGTGAGTCACACTCGCTAGTAGACCTGCAGTAGATCAGCAGCACCTGGCGCTCACAACCTGCAGAGGCGCGTGCCTCGCTATGCCCTCCACCCCGCGCCGCTGCTGCAGATGCTGTGAGTCATGAATGTGACGCGGGGCGGAAGGCTTGGCGGGACACGCATCTAAGTTTTATCCAACAGGGATTGTCTGGACCTAGTTCTAGCCGGAATGATATCGGATAGACCTAGTTTTATCCAACAGGGAATGGCCGAACCTAGTTGTAGCCGGCATGATGAAGGATAGACCTAGTTTTACCCGAAAACAATCGGCTCGTACTAGGTTTAACCAAGAGTAAGTGACTACACCTAGTTCTAACCGGCTAAAACTAGGTGCAGCCGCACTTCGGGTATTAGCCGTAACATATACAGATAAGTAATTACTACTTTTTTGTGTATATATATACACAAAAAAGTAGTAATTACTTGTTCCAAAAGGATACATATTTTCTTCATAAATATAGGAATTTATTAAAGCCATTTATCCTCTGTGCCTCTGATGGATATATTATAGATGTACGCGGACCATATAGTGCCACTACAAATGATGCCACCATAATGAATGATTTATTAAACGAATCTGAATTTAATGATTTTTATAACGAAAACGATATCTTCATTGTAGATAGAGGTTTTCGTGACTGCATGGATAGTCTGCATCAGAAAGGATACATAAGTCATATGCCTGAAACCAAAGAAGTCGGCCAATCACAGCTATCAACTCTTGATGCCAACCGTTCACGCTGTGTCACTATTAACAGGTGGGTTGTAGAAGCTGTGAATGGCCGTTTTAAGAGAGACTTCAAAATATTCCGCCATGAATATTTTAACCGTGGTTGTCGCAATTTAATGGCAGATTTTAAAATAGCAGCTGCTCTGTTGAATGCGTTTACTCCGCCATTCACAGAAAATATACATGCAGAGCAGTTTGTGTTAATCATATTTGAGCGCCTGTTTTTAACGAATACTGTAGCTGAATTAGTTAGGTTACATAATTTAAACATGGTTCCTGGTTTGTACCCATAGATGCGACAACCCTCTCCTTTCCGCGGTTATCCATGGAGGAATTGATATTATTTGCTTGTGGTATATACCAAATTTGCCAGGCTCGTTAATATGTGGGTGAGCATTTTCGATTTCATGGAGTATATACATTAGAGGTATCTCGAGAGAGAATACATGGCTTAGAGGGAATAAACCCAATGTTGCTTCGTGCTAAAATAAAGTCCCGCCATTCTTCTGCTAGAACTTATTTTGTTTTCATAGTTGCAGAAACAAATATGAATGGTCGGGACGCAATAAAGAGTTATTGCTGTAATTGCATTGTGGGTTTAAGAACAGTGGGGTGCTGCTCACATGTTATGAGCATTATTTGGTACCTTAGTTACGCTCGCCATGTGCCCCTTTCTTAGATGAAATAATATTAAGAATCGATTAGGTTAATTTTAAGAACAATGAAATAAATGTAAGATGAGAAAACAAAGTTGTTTTATTTACCCACACTCAAAACTCCATCAGCATTTTATCACTCATCATCATCATCATCAAACTATCGCAGACCGCTGCTGGACGTAAGTCTCTCCTAAAGCACCCTACTAGGTACAATTCTCGTGTCAATTTGCCAACTTAATGATAAGTAAAACACTACAAAGATAGCACCAGCTATCTAGAACATATCCTTTTTCACCAAAACAATGTTTATGTGCCTACACGTAATAATATTTATTGGGACATAACCTCAAAAATAAAACTGGTTATAACTTTTAGGTCCCAACTTCTTTAGGTTCGAAGAATTTTATAAGGGCTGGCCTATCGTATTGACTTCCAATTAAAACAAAAAATATCCCGAACACGATATTTTATTAGGTGTACGAAACTCCCATACAACCCTGCCGTTTGCCTTTCTCAATAAGACACCCCCATTACCTACCTTTTTTATTACTTTACGTTATTCTTCATCGTATTAGCCACGTAATGGTAAAAATTGCATGTTTTTAACTTAATCCCAACATTTCTTATCAACTGTTACCAGTGCACGGCTAAGCACTATTGTTTAGCAGGTAGACAGCATTTTCTGTGAATTTTATTATTAATGTGCGCGGGTCGGGTTGCGGGGAGGTAGGGCTAGCCGAAGGGACCTTCAATTATGAGTCATAATTGAAGGTCCCTTCGGCTAGCCCTACCTCCAGCAGCGGCGAATAATTCGGAGCGACTGCCTGTCTGTCATAATTTATAACAGACAGGCAGTCGCTCCGAATTATTCGCCGCTGCTACATGTGTTTCGTTACTTTCGTTCGCTGCTACCTGAGTTTCGTAACTTTCGTTCGCTTTTACATGATGCCGCGTTTAAGTGAATTTTCCCCGGCACACATTGCCGACATTCATTTTTATTATGGAGTGGGACGAGGAAGGAAAATACCCAAAATTTTACATTCAAATACAGATTTAAAAAAAATGTAAGGCGTAGACTCTGAATTTTAATTTTATTTCGATGTGTATTGTTTAAGAATACTTTTAAATACAAAATTAGTGATATTAGTCACCTAGTTCTTTTTTCATTCACTCGCAAAGGTAAAACTTAAATTAAAGCTGTACATGTTACAGCTGTTTATAAGGCTACAAAAAAAAAACCAAAAGCGACCGGGATCTTCCAACTCCCTCATTAATTCTCCAGTCTATCCTCTTTCTAATGATGTGCCACATGCCATAAAAGTATTTTAACAACTTTGTGAGTTCGCTAGAATTGTGAATCGAGTCACCTAAGGCTAATATTCAAAATTATGATTAAAAAAAAATCTCTTAAATGATACCTGTCAAACCTATAAATCTGCTATCTCATTCTTATGGTTAGGTAAATTCGTGTCTCATATCTGTATCTTTCGTGGATTTACTTGAAATAAAAAAACAAAATTGCATTTTTAACATTTATTTAATCATTGTTACAAATCTTGCTCAAATTGTTGGCCTCTGTTGCGAATGCAGGCCCGACACCTGTTTCGTATTTCAACAGTTGTTGTACGAAGTCGTATTTCCTCCTTAATAGTATTGAATGCCACTTCTATGCGTTGGACTAATACCTCCCTAGTTATGGAACCTCCGTGGCATATAACAACACTTTGGCACGTCCCCAGACATAAAAGTCTAACGGAATTAGATCTGGGGAACGTGGCGGCCATGGAATAGGGCCATCGCGTCCAATCCATGCATTGGGGAACACATTGTCGAGACATTCCCTCACAGTCAATCGCCAATGGGCGGGACAGACGTCATTTTGAAATACAATGGGCACACGTTCATTAAATACGGGCACATCGGTCACTAATTCGGGCAGGTCATTTTGTAGGAATTCCAGGTAGTCTTCGCCATTGAGATTATCGGGCAGGTAATGCGGTCCAATTACCTGATTCCCAATCACTCCTGCCCAAACGTTTACACTAAACCTTCTTTGAGAAGATTTCTGTCTTTTAACACGTGGGTTTTGCGTTTTCGTTGTCCAGTGGTGCAAATTGTGTAAATTGAGGATCCCATCCTTGGTAAACTTGGATTCATCCGTCTACAGTATTCTTTAAAAAAAATCAGGATCATCCACATCCGTGTGTAAAAGAAACCGACAAAAACCCACTCGTCTCTCAAAGTCGACACCCTCAAGACCTGCAACAAACAAAAAACTCTTTTAAATTTCTCTTGGGCAATAGGTAGTTGCACAAGAAAGGACCCGCTGTTCGTGCTAATAGATTCACTACCTGGAAGTGATGCCATACCATACCCATTACCTGCTAAACAAAGGCAAGGTAAAACAAAGCTTGCACGGGTTTAAAGTTAGTTTAAAATTACGTACCTTGCACCGGAGTGTAGTGGAATGGATGCTTTTTGTTTTGACGAAGTACTTTCCACACTTTCCATATTGAAATATCAAGATGTGATGCCACATTTCTAATGCTTCTTGTAGGGTCTTCCTCAAAAAGTGCCAGTATTCTCTCGTCTACTTTAACATTATGTCGCACAATATGGCCCCTTGGTTCATTAAAAGTAACACTGCCAGTCTCGCGTATGCGTCGGTATGTGTCTTAGAAGACTGCGGCCAGGTAATCGTCTACCAGGAAAGCGTTCCTGGGAAAGTCGTTGCGCTGCACGAGCGACGCCATTAGCGGCTCCGTAAGCCATCATGATGTCCGCATATTCTTCGTTAGAGAATGTCGCCATTGCAATAACAAAAAACTCAAAGTTTAACAATAACAACAAAAATTAAACAAATGTAACAAGAACCAACAAAACTCAACGATAACAAAGTAATAAAAGAATCGCTGAGTATGGTGAACTAGCACACACGTTAGGTAGCAAAGGCAGTGATGTCTCGACTAAAAAAATGGCGGGTCGGGCGGCGCGATTTGTTCAAACCGATTTAAGGTATGCAGGAATGTAGTTTTATGTGACTTGATTCACAATTCTAGCGAATTCACAAAGTTGTTAAAATACTTTTATGGCATGTGGCACATCATTAGAAAGAGGATAGACTGGAGAATTAATGAGGGAGTTGGAAGATCCCGGTCGCTTTTGGTTTTTTTTTGTAGCCTTATAAATAACTGTAACATGTACAGCTTTAATTTAATTTAAACCGCTTTTGCCAAACACCAATTCTTTACATTAAGCTCACAAATCTATAAGAAAATTCATAAACAACTGAATATTCTAGATTGCAATAAATTTAAATTAAAAACTAAGGTGACAGAATGGCTACTTCAACAAGACTACACACAAACTGAATCACTACTAATATACATTGCCTAATATTGCCTTATTTTTGCTCTTATTGCCTAACATACACCACACACTCGCTATTATCATACAACAACTCACCTCACACACACACAAATTACACAATCCCACACACATTCACCTATATACATACATAGTTTTTAAATTGTTATTTTAAAATAACGTTCCTTTCCTCTTCTTTTCCTTTTTTTGTAAAAAATATAATGTTTAAAAGTAAATCTTAATAGTAACACAAACAATAAGTTAGCACAGTCCGCAGTTGCATAATCCATATTTTTTAAGTAACCTTACAGCTGAACACTGTCTCTTAAGATACAGGTTATCCTAGTTTGAGAGGCAGGGCTCACAATATCTGTATACAGACTTCTGCAGCGTTAGTAAGCATCTTGTTAATCAGTGTATACTAATGTACTTATGTCTCTTTGTGTCAATAAATATTTTTATTATTATTATTATTTATTAAGTTTTACCTTAGCGAGTGAATTAAAAAAAACTAGGTGACTAATACCACTAATTTTGTATTTAAAAGTATTCTTAAACAATACACATCGAAATAAAATTAAAATTCAGAGTCAACGCCTTATATTTTTTTAAATCTGTATTTGAATGTAAAATTTGGGTCTTTTTTTTTGGAAAACAATAAAAAGTCGATAAAAAAAATACACAGAGCATGAGGGGTGTTAAGGGGTCTGAAAGGCTAGCGGATGATCCCTTCAGTCGACCATTTCAATTTGGCACACGATGCACCAAACACCCTGTATAATATTTTCGCCGTTTTGAAGCGCCGCCATGTTAGTTCCTGACGTGTCTATATATAATACGTGTTATCATAAGTAAATTATTAAATATTTTGTTGTTAAATCAAATCAGATTTTAAAATTAAAAATATGGTTTTGACTTCTGTAGTACCGGCTGAGTTTGTGGATGGCACGTCTAACCAATCACGGGATCAATGGCGGGAGAACGCCGACTTGGTTGTCGTGCCAATCCTGCGAGCTCAGTCGTTGATAAGACGTCAAGAAGTCATGTTATATTATAACTCCTGTTGTGTTCTAGAATATCAGTTCGGTCTAGATTGTGAAGTGTACCTTTTGGTTTTGTGTATTGGAAAAATATATAAGTAAGTACATGAATAAGTGTCTATTATTTATATACCTTATTTTTAAAAAGCCATGAACTTAAGTAACGGTTAATTTTGATTATTCAACTATCACTAGATTCTGTGCAGGGGTACAGAGTTTACATACGTCATTGCCTTAAGAGAACAATAAATGGCGCGTTCGGAGTGCCATCTTTTAACATTTGATATAAAATGTTATAAACATGCCATTTTTACTATTGGGTAGCTAATACGATGAAAAATACGTTAAAGTAATAAAAAAGGTCGGTAATGGGGGGGGCGTCTTATTGAGAAATTTTACAATTATTGTAAAAAATTATGACAAAAAAACAGATTTTTGCCAAAAAAAAAGATGTTTATTTTCAATTGAGGGTAGTTTTTTACCAGAATTTTAATTTTATTAGGAAGCTTAATTACTTCCAATCATTATGGAGTTTGTTTCCCTTTAGGTCCTAAACGTACACTTCCCAAATCGTTTACTCTCCCAAAACGTCCACTTCCCAAAATGGTAATTCCCTAAATGTCTATTTCCCACTTCGTCCACTTTCCCAAAAAGACCACAAATATACAATGCCCAAAAAGTCCACTTCCCATAACGTCAACTCTCAAAACGTCCACTTTTCAAATAGGTTTCTTTTTATGAAAGTGTTACTGGTTCCAGTCCCGCACAAAATAAATATTTATTTAAGCGTGAATTATCTATATATATTTTTGTGTATCTATACTAATATTATAAAGAAGAAAGATTTGATTGTTTGTTTGTTTGTTCTGAATAGGCTCCGAAAGTACTGGACCGATTTGAAAAAATATTTTACCAAAATCCCACACTATCTGTGCTGAACATAGGCAACAGGCTACTTTTTATCCCGGAAAAAACAACAGTGCCCAAGGGATACACCGGGAGCGAAGCCGCGGGCAAAAGTGCTAGTTAATAATAATTTAATGACAATAATTTATTAATTTCATGGTAAACTGCAACAGTTACAAACTGTTTTACAGGTGACAGTGACTTCTCCGTTATGAATAAATACTTTTTACTTGTCAGCTGAAAAAGAACATTTGTCATTGACATTGACATTGACATTGAAACTCACATCAACGTAATGATTACGTTGCGAGATACAAAAACGAAGATTGATCGTACTTTCATTGATCGTGACGCCTCATTTGCAGTGGTGCAAAAATATGTATTACGCACTACGTCCAGTTGACGTAAAAACAGACCGATTTTTTTTAAATTATAAAAACTGCAAATGGAGGCACAGTAAGCCAATACCGATTCCATGGAGACTTTATAACAATGTTTTACAACAAAATTTTGACAATATTACGAATTAAATTATTTTCTAAAATCTTAATTCCGTAGTCAATGTTTAACCGGAAACCTATTTGAGGTTCAAGATATTTGTATACGAAAGTCAACATTGTTAATATTTGTATACAGTGGGTAGTTGCAAAACAAATTATAATGTTTTGTTTTATGCTACAAAAATAGCATTGAACGTTCTTTTGATCATTGTAAGGTGCGTGTAAAAAACCAAATTGCGTTCAAAAATGGACTTAACTATAATTAAAACCCAAAAAGGTAAAGACTGTGTGTTGTTGGATGGCTATCGCTATTATTTGGTAAAACGTAATAAAAACGAAACGCCTTTATGGAGATGTGATAACCGTGTATCGTGATCTGCAACTATAACGTTGAATAGTGGCCGTACCAATATTTTGAGGAAGACGGATTACACCTGCGCTTCAAACAGTTATCGAAATGAGGTACTTAAATTAATTGACCAATGTAAGAAAGACGTGTGCGAGAATTTAGAACCAGTTCAGCAAATTTTTGAGAATAATGCACATAAAATACGGGAAACAATTTGGTCTGAAGAGGATGAAGAGTACAGAAATTGGATACCGTCTTTTTCTTCAGTTAAAAGTGCTTTGTATCGTGAAAGAAGAAAGTTCCTTGATGTCAAGAAATTAGTTTTAAAAGTTTAGAAGAAGTTACAGTTCCAAAAACATTGAAAACCAATTTCCTGGTTTGCGAAGATGGAATTGATGATAAAATTTTAATATTTGCTTCTACAATTGCAAGAAAATTTATTAAAAATGAGAAACTTGGATCTTATTACGGTGACGGCACTTTTCGGCGTTGTCCGCCACCATTTTATCAGATTTACAGTGTACATCTTGACGTTGATGATTCCAACAAAAATTGCAGTAATATTATACCGGTGTTCTATGGTTTGTTGCCCAACAAAAGAGAAACTACTTATGTCCGTTTCTTTAATTTATTAAAAAGCAAATTAGGGGTAAACATACTTCAGTTTAAATGTGACTATGAGCAAGTTCAATTTAATGCTGTCCAGATTGTATACCCAGAGGCTAAAATTACTGGTTGCTTCTATCATTACAATCGTGCCGTTTAGCGCAAATTAAAAAACATGAAATTGAATAAAACAACATCAGAAAGAAGTTTTTGTAGGCTTATTACTATACTGCCCATGCTTCCTCCAGAATACATACAGAATACATGGAAAGACATATTAGCAAAAGTGAAAATGACTACAGGTATGATGAAATTTAAAACTTATTTTGAGAAACAGTGGATGGCCTTATCTTTCCATAAAATAAGTGTATACAAAGATAATCATAGAACAACAAATCAAGTAGAAGGATGGCATCGACGTCTTCGAACCCGAATACCACAAAGCCCTAATTTTTATTTATTTTTGTATAAAATTAAGAAAGAAATTAAATACCAGGACAACAGACTAACACATTGCCTTTTCAAGACAGTTAATAAGACTAGACGGAATGCGGATATTTTATTTGACGAAAAATACAGCACGTTACTGAAAAAATTACACAATAAAGAAATGACTCAATTTTACAAGGTCTTTATTTAAACATAACATAATAAAATCTGCTTACAAATGATCTCATTCTATTTGTACACAAGTCGGGATTTACTTTGTTACATAGGTTAAGTAGGACGCCTTTATAAACAACAAAACATATTATTACACATCTTATTTTTACCGTTGACGTAACTAAGTAACTAAGTATGTGCAGGTATGGACCTACATAATATTTACAATGTATAGGTACATGACATACAAAGTGTACGGTTTATCTTAACACTACCTGTTGCCAGCGATTTTGCCCGCTACAACGTTATAAACTATCTGTGTACCAAATTTTTATCCAAATCCGTACAGGAGTTTCTGGGGGAAAGACACAAACTTTCGCCTTTATAATATTAGTGTGATAATACTAAAATATCATAATAATTATTAATAAGTAAGTAGCGGGTATATTTGCATAGAACGCGAATACATGGCTGGTAAAGCGACGTCGTCTAGTAAGTGAGCTATCGTCATGATTAGAGATGGGACTATACCCGGTAAAAAACCAGACTTTGGGTAAATACCCATTTTTACCTTCCCATTTTTAATTTATACCGGGTAAAAATTAAAATCGGTTTAATTGAAACTAATTATTGAATTTTTAATAGATACAGAATTTTATCATTTTATTTTAATTTTATTTGAGACCATCATCAGCACAACATACGCGGACATTGTTTTCTCATTAGAACAAGAGAAGAGCATAGCACTGTAACTGTCTAATGAGGAACGACGAGGAGGGGAGGGTGCCTGGCTAGAGCTCCGCCATTTTGTTGTGCACGCGCAGCGCAGTCTCACTTTGTTTCTGTTTTCGTGTGTTCGTCTGAGTTATACTTTTACGAGTTTAGTTTTTTTCAACGGAATTGTGTGAAGTTTTGTTTATACAAATACTATAAAAAAGGTAAGTCAATTTTAATTCATAGTTCAATATTATATTGTAGATAAATAAATTATAGAACGCACACTACCTGCTAAAATATCCGATTAAAATCACATTTTGACATTCACGAAATAGTGTATATCACTTTACTTTAAATAATAATTATAATCAATTTTGGACTTAAAAGTCTAGATACACGTGTTATTTTCTAACGTTTTCTCATTTGAATTTTTTAAATCAGTATTTGGGATCGAACTAACAACCGTCAAGAAATACTGTGTCAAAATTAATATTTACTAAATATAATGTGTTAAATGTGTTTTGTACTTATAACTTCATTAAATTTTCTTTTTTTTGTTTAGATAATGGGAAAAGGCAGAAAGAAACGAGATGAAATTTGGAAACACTATCGTGTGGGTCCTGATAAATCAGTAAGTTGGAAGTATTGCGATCATAAATATAAAATAGCAAACGTCAACAAAATGGGAGGTCATTTAGTCAAATGTGATAAGTGTCCGAATGTTGCTAAAAATGAGCTGAAGAATCAAACTGACGTAAATATCGCCAATATTACTAACGCTCCTGTTATAACAACGACATCCTCGCACCCAACGCCCCATGCTGGTTCGCTGGATTCAGAACATAGTAATCACAGTCTGAATCAGCCATCATCGTCATCACAAAGGCAATCAGTGGAAGAGGAAGACATCGAAGGGCTGACAGTAAAGTTAGCAAAGGCAGTATTCATTTCTGGATCACCTTTGAGCCTGGTGGAACATACATTGTGGATAGACAATTTTAAAGATCTGCAACCATTATTTCAATTACCATCACGGAAGAACTTATCAACTACGCTTCTGGATAAAGTGTACACTGAAATTAAAAGTTATTTGCATTTGCAGTGTGACGGATGGACCAATGTCAACAACGAAGGAGTAATAAACTTTATTATTTCAAATCCTGAACCTTATTTTGCAAAAAGTTTATCCACAGAAGATAACAGGCATACCAGTTTGTACCTAAGCGAAGAAATTATAAAAGTAATGCGTGCTTATGGCGAATCAAAATTTGTAGCTTTGATTGGAGATAACGCCAGAAATCTTCAAAAAGCTTTCCAATTAGTAAAAAACAACATTCCACACCTCATAGGACCGCATTTCGTGGCAGGACACTTAACAGGTGGAACCTACCTGGAAATGATACGCAACATTATCCCGGACTTATTGGACGACCTTCCGCTAGCGGTGCCCATGGACAATCTGTACTATCAGCATGACGGGTGCCCGGCTCATTATCACCGCGCCGTGCGAGAGCACTTGAACTTGGTGTTTCCCCAGCGCTGGATCGGACGCGGCGGGCCAGTGCCTTGGCCACCAAGAAGCCCGGACCTAACTCCGTTAGACTTTTACTTGTGGTCTGAGCACAAGCGCCTAGTGTATCGTGAGGAACACGAAACTCGCGACGCGTTAGTAGCTGCGATAGTGGACGCTTTTGATATCGTACGTAGGGACAGAGACACCTTATTTAAATTGAAAGAAAACCAATTAAAACGTGCGCGATTGTGTGTACAACGGAATGGCTTACACTTCGAACAATTACTCCGTTACCGGGAAGTGTAAGTACCTACTCGTACTTTTGTAAATAGTAAACATTTAAAAGTAGTTTAGCTGATTAAAATTATTGTAAATAAGTTGATTCAAATTTTTTAAATACGCCTCAAATACTTTTTTAAGTATCTAATTCAGAAAATTCGTGTTTGGAGAATATGGGTTTGGGTCACAAGACGTAAATAATAGGCGAGTCTGCTCCTTTAAATTAACTATATTCTAACCAAACTTATAATAAAATAATGACGCGCACACGCGCTTCAAGTGACCCGAGCAGAAACGCGGCGCGGGCGGCGACGCGATGTGACGGCGCGGCCCTCGTCCCCCGCGTCCCGCGGCCCTCGCTTCACCGCACGGTGGGTTCGCGCACTGCGACGCACAGTGGTGCGTTAACAGCCTCCCACACCTTGATAGCTCAGCTATCAATCTTCATTTTGTTGCAGTCCTTGTCATCATCGGGTATAATACAGAACTTGTGGACTGCTCTCTTGATTATTCCTCTCGACGTGTAGACATCAGCGACTCTGCTGACACCATCTCGTCCAGGATAAAGTTTTGTTATGCGGCCTAGACGCCAACATAATGGAGGGAGGTGATCTTCCTTCAGTATGATCAAATCACCTACTTTGGGTTCTTGTTGTGGTTTTCGCCACTTCGTTCTCTGTTGCAGTTCGGCCAGGTACTCTCGACGCCACCTCTCCCAAAACTGCTGCCGCAGCTGTTCTATCCTCTCGTATCTGTTGAGTCTCGTTTTATTAATGTTTAGAGACGGCACTGATGTGAGTGGCCGCCCGATAAGGAAGTGACCCGGGGTGAGGGGAAGGATATCTGATGGGTCCGATGAGAGAGGAGATAGGGGTCGTGAATTAAGGATAGCTTCGATTTGTGTGAACAACGTCGACAGTTCCTCAAACGTTAAGGCAGCGTTGCCTGCTACTCTTTTCAAATGGTGTTTGGA
This sequence comes from Diarsia rubi, assembly GCA_932274075.1. Taxonomy (NCBI): domain Eukaryota; kingdom Metazoa; phylum Arthropoda; class Insecta; order Lepidoptera; family Noctuidae; genus Diarsia; species Diarsia rubi. Next base: position 8,521,878 of record OW026427.1, read on the forward strand.
TGACTTTACCCCAGCTTCCCATATACCCCCAAAATGAGGTGAATATGCAGGGCTGAATTTGAATCTAATGCCTTCAGTGTTGCCATACTCTATCACAGCTTCGCGACTAGATTTGAGGACTCGACCCAATTCATTGTTTGCCCCTACAAATGTTTTGCCATTGTCTGAATAAATTTCGTAAGGTTTACCTCTTCTTGCTATAAATCGTCGTAAGCACAATAGGAACGCTTCAGTAGTGAGATCACTTACAAGTTCTAAGTGGACGGCTTTAGTTGTAAGACAAACAAATAAACAAAGGTAACATTTAGTTACACGACTACCTCTGCCTTTTTTACTCGATATCATGAATGGACCAGCAAAATCTGTTCCACATGTATAAAAGGGAAAACTGGGATTTGTTTTAACATTTGGAAGGTTACCCATTATAGGTTGTACCGTTTTACCTCTGAAACAATTTTTCTTTTTTAATTTAATTTTGTGTTCAATAAATTGCAGATAAAAAAGTATTTATGACGGTCCTAAGCCCGTAAAAGTATGAAGGGAAAATTTGAATAACATGTTGGATAACTGGTGATTGAAAAACACGTAGGTCAATGGCCTTTAATAGTAACACTAGACGTAACACGTATTGTAGGTACTACTGGCGTCGCACGCGCCGCCGCCGTCAAAGGAAAGCGATGCATAAATGGTCAAACCAAAATAAGCTCTCGCACGTGGTGATACGGCATAATAGTTTGCACGCAAAAATACTTGAGAATCCACGGCTAAGCCGACAAAGCAAAGACCGATTTATTAAATGTTTAAAGTAAAATAAGCTCTCGCGTGTAGTGATACGGCATAAACTAGCCCGCGCGCAACAATATCAAACGGAGCCGCCTTCAAACCTAATCCTTTCGACGTTGACCCTGACCTACTTAGCCCCCGGGTCAACGCCCCGCTGTCGTTCGGCCGTAGATATCGGAAGGTATTACTATTGATTCGTGATCGCTTTCGAGTTTAGTTTTTCACAATGTTAAATATGCCAGTTTTTGTTTCTAATATTTTATACAGGGTGTTTGGTAGATGGATGCAAAGCCTGAAGGGGGTGATATTTTAGACCATTTAGAACTTATCAAGATAAACTTGTCTTAGACGAAGTCTGTTCCTTGTATTTTTTTTCGAAACTCTAAGGTTTTTAACAATAATACCCATTTTTTTTCATTTAATTGTTAATAGTGTCCAGTAAAAGCTGTTATGTTATTATTTTTTATTTATTTATTATTTATGTAATGTGTGATTACTCAAACAAAATAATTCCAAAGCATCTGAGTCATCAGAGAAATATTCTACGCCATATTCAAGTTTAAGAAACTTTTAAAAATCAAGCAAATGTTTTGCTTACGGCATAATAAAAAAAATTAAAAAATAGCCTCAGTTGTTCAAACCTTTTTTAAAACATGCTTGGTTATTGCCCTTTCTTTTGAGGTACTATTTACGCAGATGTCTCATCAACTCTTGGAATTAGGATGTACAAAGCAAATTGAGTATGAAAATTGTTATTTTCGAACAGATCAATAAAACAACATTTATGTTAAAATAATTTATTGTTCATGTTCAAAATGTTGACCGCGGTTTCTTATACAAGCGCGTGCCCGTCTTCTCACTTCTGTAGTTGTGATTTTTAATTTCATCTCCTGCTTCATGACTTGAAAAGCCGTTTGGATTCTTTCTATTAATTCTTCTCTAGTTGAAATTTCAACGTGCGAGTAGACGAGCTCCTTGGCCCGTCCCCAAACGAAAAAATCCACAGGAGTTAAATCGGGTGATCGAGGTGGCCAAGGGATGGGCCCGTCTCTGCCAATCCAGCTCTCTGGGAAACAATTATTTAAATGTTCTCTCACGTTTAGGGTCCAGTGTGCTGGACAACCATCTTGTTGAAAAATCAGTGGTCTTCTCATTGTCAATATTGGTATTTCGGTCTCGTCCAGAAGCTCTGGGAGATAGTTTTGGAGGAATTCCAGGTAATTTTCTCCATTTAAATTATCTGGCAGGAAGTGGGGACCAATCAACGTTCGGCCGATTACTCCTGCCCACACGTTAACTGAAAATTTCCTTTGGAACGACACTTGCTTCTTCCAGTGTGGATTGTTCTCCTTGTCGGTCCATCGATTGAGATTATGGAAATTGGTAATTCCTTCTTTCGAAAATTTTGACTCATCGGTTCACAAGACGGATTTTAAAAACCACGCATCTTCAATGTCACTATTTAACAAAAAGCGACAGAACTGAATCCTTCGGGGGGGATCTTCATTTTCCAAACCTTGTACACCCGTGCCGTGGAAAGGATATTTGTTTTCTCGGTGCATCGTATTCCACACCTTCCATACCGAAATGTTGAGGTTTCGAGCTACTACTCTGACGCTCGTAGTAGGATCTGCATCAAAAGCTGCAATAATGTCTTCCTCGATACTTGGGTGATGTCTTCCCGGGTTGAATCCAGATTCCGCGCGATGGATTCCAACTACAGAAAGCCGACGAAATGTGTTGTAAAACACTCTGACATTAGGTAATCTGCGATTCGGATATCTCTCTTGGTACATTCGTCGCGCCAAAGATCCATTACCGTCAGCTCTGCCATACATGAAGACGATATCCGCATATTCTTCATTCGAAAAAGTAGCCATAGTCGATTGATCACACAAATAAAAGTCCAAAATCACTGAAGGAGCTCACAGCTAGGGCTCAACACCTTAAACACCTCCAAAATCAACACGTGAAGGAGCGCACAACGTCATGCGGTGAATTGTGTAAACACGAATTTGCAATTAAAACGTCTAGTCACAAGGGCAGTCGTTACTTGACTAACTGAGGGTCCGAAGATGTGACGAGTCCACTCGACTACTCGGGTACTAGGTAGTACTAGTGTAAATAGATAACGACTTTATATCCTTAGCAACTAAGCTGATTTTTCTATTGAATAACAGCAGTTCAGTAGACGCTACCCGAGAGTCGAAAAAAGGGCAAGTTTGTTGTCGTCGCGCGGCGGCTTTTGTTAGCGAGTTCCCAGAATTTGATTGGTGCGCGTGCACCATAATTCTAAGAATGAATCAGTTACCAGTTCTAACAAAAAACAATAGTGCATTAGCAAAAATGTTGCATTATTTTAATCTGTTTAAAAATTAAATATTCCACCTCAAAATGCTTTGTACATCCTAATTCCAAGAGTTGATGAGACATCTGCGTAAATAGTACCTCAAAAGAAAGGGCAATAACCAAGCATGTTTTTAAAAAGGTTTGAACAACTGAGGCTATTTTTTTTATTTTTTTATTATGCCGTAAACAAAACATTTTCTTGATTTTTAAAAGTTTCTTAAATTTGAATATAACGTAGAATGTTTCTCTGATGACACAGTTGCTTGGGAATTATTTTGTTTGAGTAATCACACATTACTTAGATAAAAAATAAATAAAAAATAATAACATAACAGCTTTTACTGGACACTATTAACAATTATTTGAAAAAAAAGGGTATTATTATTAAAAACCTTAGAGTTTCAAAAAAAAATACAAGGAACAGACTTCGTCTAAGACAAGTTTAGCTTAATAAGTTCTAAATGGTCTAAGATATCACCCCCTTCAGGCTTTGCACCCATCTACCAAACACCCTGTATAACTTCGAAACGATTGTATTACATAGACAAAACCATTTCGCTGCGGGAAAACAACCATTTAAATTTCACGGTGTATAAAAAAGTCATTCAAACTTATTGCACTTGATGCATACATAAAGTAGAGACAATCTCTTGTGGGGTTAATTTAACCCCACATTGTATAGGTGAGGATTTTTTTTCACCTTGTATGCCGAAGGTTACTGGACCAATATTGGACATCTTGGTCGGCTCGGGGATCCGGGACTCTTCAAGTCCCTGGCGCCCATTTAGTATTAAGTCTAACGATACTGGAAGGTTGTACTTTGATATTGTCGTAGGAAAAATATTTAATACGGTCAAAAAGAAACAGTACTCGGATTATCTCCAACCCCCCACCACCCTAGTTCCACCGACTGAAGTGTAAGCTGGCTGGCACCAACCTATTTTCTAATATTTCAACTTTTTTTAAATAAATAAACTTATGTTGTATGGGAGTTTGTTGTTTCCTTGCCTTCCAATACCTACCCACCTTGCATCTGGGCTTTTGTTCCTTTGTCACTAGGGGGACAAAATCACAAATGTAACAGTACCTACAGTGTACCTATATTTACAGTGACCGAATGCCCGGCTCGAGAGCGCCGCAAGCCCTCTATGAGTCCATGTTAAAAACAGATTATTCATTTGTTGTTCAAATGGGGTTTTGACGGGTCATCTTCTCAAAGTAATTATAAACAAAAGTCACACTCCGACACTAAAATTGACGATTCTTCAGTTTTCATGATTAGTTTGGTTCCGCTTCGTTTGGAAGAAGAGAGTGGTACTATCTTGTGGCAAAATCCTGCTCCCTCTTCAACAAACTATTGTCGTCCAATTGGCTTTATATTTGCAAAAGAAACAAATAAATTGATAAAGAAGGAAAGTGCATCCTTAGAGGAAGAAATTCGTAATCTTGTTCCCACAATTGTAGATAATTTTGATATTAAACATGTTTTGTACATGACTATGATTGATGGGAAAATTTCTACTGTGATTTCCAATACTTCTTCTGCAGCTGTTTGTACTATTTGCAATACCCTACCTAGCAAAATGAATGATTTGGACTTTGTATCCAAAAGACTCATCAGAGAAGATATGTATAAATATGGTCTGTCTTCGCTTCATATGTGGATAAGATGTATGGAATGTATTTTACACATTTCGTACAACTTAGACTTCAAAAAGTGGGCTGCACGAAAAGAAGATAAATTGTTAAAAGAAATTAAAAAGAATTTGACACAAGAAGAATTCCGGGAAAGAACTGGTTTGTTAATTGACATAGTAAAACAGGGATTTGGTACAACCAATGACGGTAACACGGCAAGAAGGTTTTTTGAAAATTATGAAGTATCTGCTGAAATAACGGGAATCCACCCTGATTTAATCAAGAGATTTGCAGTCATTTTACAAACAATTTCATCTGGTCAACTTATTAATACCAACTTGTTTAGGGAATATTGTAAAGAAACAGCAATGCTGTATGTAAACTTATATCCATGGTATTACATGCCTTCAAGTGTCCATAAATTGTTGATACACGGTGCTGATATTTGTGAAAATTTCTCCTTTATTCCGATAGGCATGCTTTCCGAAGAAGCTTCCGAAGCGAGTAATAAAGATTTCCGGAATGTTAGAATGGCACATACAAGCAAAATCGGTAGAGTTCAGACTAATTTAGACATTATCCACAGCTTTCTAATTAGCTCAGATCCTTACATCAGCCATATCAAACCAAAGTTTGCTCGTTTACATAAACAGTTGTTTCCAGAGGCTAGTGCTTTGATCTTGAACAATGAATTGCTTTCGTTGGAAAACGAGGAAATAGAGATTTCTCAAGAGAATATAGACCCAAATATTAATCTTTCACCATAATATTTTTTCAGAATCGTTTGTGAACATATTCAACTTTATGTTTGCAGCTTTATTTGTCTTCATTTTGATTGTTTTTTAGAACTGATGAAAGTACTCCTTCAGAAAGGTCATAGCTTTTCAGTCATTAGTGAGCCCCCATAACCTCTTTTACAGAGAAGTCTCTTTTTATTTATTTGACATTACGCATACATTATAATTATGTGCTAAAGTAAGGCTATGATTAAAAAAAAGCAAACAATTAACATTAAAAAAAATTGTTATTTTCTGTCACTATTATCTCGAAAGTACGCAGAGATAAGCAATAAGTTTCTTCGAGCCAAATACTCAGAATTATTAGTTTTCTAACATATGTGATTGCCATCTCGACGTCGCTTAAAGTTTTTGAGAAATTGAGTAAAATGTAATCGTTCCCATTCAAAAAAAAAGAAATATTTTTTTTACAGAAAAGTATTTGAAGTAGGACAATAATATTTTTTTGCCTTATCTGTTATCATTGTATCAACAATAAAAAAAATATCAGCGGTCTACTATCAATGTCCACTTTTTTTTAATTTGGCACGGAACAAATGGCACGTATGTTAGCAGAAACGCAAGGTAACAACGTATTAAAACAAATTCATTCACCACTGTGCAACAAAGCAATTCATTGTAACATTTCACAGAACCAGGTACGACCATATCTACCACACAAATTTCGTAAAATAGCATTCGATGCAGTGCATAACATAAGCCACCCCGGAATTAGGGCCACACGGAAAATGATAACGAAACGTTACTTTTGGCCAGAAATGAACAAAGACGTCACCAGGTGGGCCAGGGCATGCATTCAATGTCAAAAAGTAAAAGTACAGCGACATACAGTATCCAAGTTAAGTAGTTTTCCGGTAGTAGATAGATTCGAGCATGTACACGTAGACATAGTCGGACCACTGCCAACGTCACAAGAAGGTTATCGGTACTGCATCACTATGATAGATAGGTTCACGAGATGGCCAGAAGCGATTCCAGTTACCGACATTACCGCGGACACAGTAGCTAAAGCCTTATACGAAGGTTGGGTATGCAGATTTGGGTGCCCACTTACAATAACTAGCGATCAGGGAAGACAGTTTGAGAGCGAACTATTCAAGAGCCTGTTAAACCTGTTAGGCATAAAAAAGACCCGTACAACAGCGTACCATCCGCAAGCAAACGGAATGGTTGAAAGAATGCATCGCTCACTTAAGGTTGCAATTAAGGCTAGGCTACGAGATTATAGGTCATGGGTCGAGGAATTACCGACAGCATTGTTGGGACTTCGTGCGGCTTGTAAAAATTACGAAAATGTAAGCTCAGCGGAATTAGTATTAGGACAGACACTACGTTTACCAGGCGATTTTTATCGCGAAAATAACACAACACAAGTAGAACATTTTCCTACGTTCGTAAGCAAACTTCGAAGCGTAATAAACAGTATGCGGCCACAGGTAAGGGAGAGCAGCGATTCGCGAAAAATATTTATCCATAAAGACCTAAATACGTGCTCTCATGTTTTTATACGAAACGATATGGTAAAAAGTCCACTAACCCCATCGTATAACGGCCCACACAAAGTAATCAGTAGGGATAAGAAAACCTTTTATATACAAATAGGCGACCGTCAAGCAACCATTTCCATAGACAGATTAAAACCAGCGTATACACCGTGTTCTTCACGTTATCCATAAACTTTAGCAAACGCTTCTATAGCTTTAACAAATCAAATCTAACAAAGGAAGTAGTACTTAAAAAGGCTTCGTTACAAAGATATTTGTAATTTCATTTAATGAAGTTTAATCGAGCTATGCAGTATGAAAGGGTCTTAATTTGGCCTATGTTGCCGCTCAGTGCAATTAAAATGACAAATCTATCAAATACTACTTGCATTTCATTTGCACGTACGAGAGGAACCCGAGAGATAGCGAAGAAGTACGATCATTTTTGATAACAAATCTATCAAAGACGTCAAAGAGATTAAACTGGTCTCTATGGATACACAAGTTGTTATTTGTCATGCATGATTTTAACTGTCAGATTAGTTGTTTATTGTAATTTGCTTTTGGGTTTACGAATAATTTAATCAATCATTATAATTTCAACATTCACTATGCCGTACGAGTATTCGGCTCAACACCAAGCTGATATTCACTTCGTCTACGGTTTCTGTGACGGAAATGCTACAGCGGCTGTACGAGAGTACCAACGGCGATTCCCTGGTCGGCGCGTTCCTGATATACGAACATTTATCAGCATACACAGGAGATTTTGTGAGATCGGAATTAGACCACGCCGCCCTGAACGATCAATCAATTTGAGCGTCGCTCAAGAAAACAGAATAATGAACCATATTATTCATGATCCTACACTCTCGACTAGACGCGTTGGGAGAATCGTGGACCGTGTATCCCATAAGCTAGTGTGGAAACTGTGGAAGAGATATGGTTTACATGCCTACCACTACAGAAAATCCCAAGGCATTATACCACCTGATCACTTCTCAAGAATTGTTTTTTGCCAGAGAATGAACCAAGAACTAATAAATAATCCTATACTGCTTCAAAAAATTCTTTGGATGGATGAAGCTCAATTTACAAGGGCGGGAGTATTCAATTCCAAAAATCAAGTTCAGTGGCATGAGAGCAACCCGCATTTACATTGGCAGGCGTCACATCAAACTGAATTCTCTGTAAACATGTGGGCTGGTGTTTTTATCCCTTTTTAGCCCTATTGAGATTCCCCACCGCCTAAATGCTGAAAATTAATTAGAGTTTCTAAGAAACGTCACTAGCTTGGAATTTTTCGAAGAAGTGGATCTTCAAACTCTGCGAACCATGTGGCTCCAACATGATGGGGCTCCTGCACATTATGGCACACAAGTACGTGAATATTTTGCTTTTTTTTTTTCGCGGGTAGGTGTTAAAAAATTCAGACGTGTCTCTTTTATAGATTTTATATTTAAAATAGTAAATCACAGTTTTTTCACTACTTTTTCATAACTTATCAGAGTAGAAGCTCTAAAAAACGAGTACTCACGTTTGCAGCACTTTTATGTGACTAAAGTAAAAAATTACACCACCTGCCAGCTCATCATTACACATCACTGTTTACACTGTCATTGGATACAAGTGGATCATAATGTCTCAACTAACCGAGATATTATCAGCACAGAAGAGTCTAGAAGACAATTTTATAAGGAAAATGAACGAACTCGAAGCCCAGATTCAGTGTGCTGGACCTGCAAAGGACACCGTGGCGAGGGTAGCTGAAGAGTTCCGCACCTTCAGGGAGCTGATCTTCAGCATGCTGAGTCTGCTCAGAAGGCAGATCAGCGAGTGTTCTGCACAGGTCGACGGGTTAGAAACCAGGCATCGTAAAAAGGCGCTGATCTTCCAGGGTATAGCGGAGGTCGACGGGGAGGCCAGTAGTGCGGTCATCTTGGATGTTATTAATAACAAGCTGGCTCTAAAAACAGTCACTGCATCTTCCATAAAGGTCTGCCACAGGCTTGGAGGAGCTAATAAGGATCACCATAGGCCCATCCTTGTCAAGTTCTCAAGGTATGAGGATAGGTCTGCAGTCTGGAGAGCAAAGACGGGGCTGAAGGGTTCTTCTATCTCCATCAAAGAGTTCTTGACCAAGACCCGACAATCCATCTTCGGGAAGGCGCGGCTTCATTTTTCTATGCGGTCGTGTTGGACTCAGGACGGTGTCATTATTATTAAAGCCCCCGATGGAAGCAAACACAAGATCACCACATTGGAGGAGCTGAGTCCGCTGCTGGTGAAATATCCCAAGGCTCAAACCTCTGGAGATAGCCTGAAAATCAAGACACGTTAAGTTTGGTAATACGAGTTTAATACTGTAACTTACAGCACAGCTAAGCTATTCTTACGTTGCGTGTTCTACTTACCTTATTTTCTGTCATCTTCTGTGTTTGTTGATAGGGTTTCTGTAGCTTTTTTGCGGTTATTCCCGTTCGCCACCGCCAGTATTGCCCCCTCCGGTGGCGACTGGGAATTATTCTAAAAAAATATCCCAGTCGCCACCTCCGGGTGGCAAGCGGGATTGTTGGTAGTAAAAATCCCAGTGGCCACCCCTAAATATAGTTAAAATAAATGCTATATCTTTATATTTTTTTGGAATGATTTTAAAATAATTACCGACGTCACAGAATGTTTAAAGTAAATGAATTGTTTAGTTAGGTACCTTTATGTATCTAGATATATATGCATTGAAATTTAGGCAATAGGTACGGTTCACTATAATATTGTTGCCGATGTCCTTTGTTAATATTTCACGTCTTTAAAACCATAAAATAGGAAACGGCGCGAGCGCCTTGCGCAGCGGCGACCCGCCGATGACACGAGCGCCGAAAAGCCAAAACTATCGTGAGAAAGGATTACTAATCCTTTTGTTTTGCTACTTAAACTCTAGTAGCTCAATTGAAGATGCCGATGTCCTTTGTTTACATTTCACGTCTCGGAATAAACCATAAAATAGGCCGTGTGCTTTGTTTTACCTATAACAAACATGCCGAAAAGCCAAAACAGACACAATAGACAGAAGGTCATAAATCTTTAAAAACACAAAACAGCTTTTTATTGGGCTTGATGGGGATGGTTTTATGAGTGATTCTTGCAAAACTAAACTTTAAGTACAATGCATTTAGATCTAAAATGTAAAACAAGTATCGGCTGGCAATGCGTTGTGGCAGCATTTCTAATCATAACATTATTAGTGTATTCCTAACCATGTCAGGGTCAAGTACATCGTGTACTACCTCGGGTGAAGTGTCATTAATTTATATTAAAAGAAAACATGGTGTTGTTTTGCTTCACGGTGGCCACCAATATTATGTGAAAAAAAAATACCCAAGTGGACTAAGTGTGTGGGAATGCAGCCAGCGAAAAAAGAAATGCAAAGGAGTTATAAAGATTCGTGTAAGTTTGTCTACTTGTATGCCTATTAATCGTAAGCAATATCTTTTTCTTTGTATTATAAAGAGATTTTTTGTAACGAATAGGATCCGAAACTACTGGATCGATTATAATTTCGTACCCTGATTCCTATACTCTTATTTAATAATCAAATTAAATGTTTAATAAAATCTTTTTTTCTTCGCAGAATAATAATATCGTAAATGAAACGCCGCATTTATGTACTCCAGATTTCCTAAAAAATGAAATTGATGAGCGGCTTTATTCCTGCAAACAAGAAATTATCAAAGGGAATTACCCGGCAGTTCCTCAGTCTTATAATAATATGATTGCAACATTAGAAAACAGCGGATTAGATTTGGTGTGCAAGATACCAACATTCAATAGCGTGAAATCATCCTTGTACAGATTTAGGAATGTACAAGCTGGAGTACAGTGTCTACAGCCGCAGCTAGTAAGAAACGTTGAAGTCCCGAAGCAATTCACAAATTTTTTACTAGCTGATTATGCTGATGGTGACAGCCGAATTCTAATTTTCTGCACAGAAAAAGCTAAACTTTCAATTTGCAAAGCGACTGATTTTTACAGTGACGGAACTTTTAAAAGTTGTCCGAAACCTTTTTCGCAGCTATATGTTATACATGCAGATATGGGAAGTACATCAAATAGTACGAATTTAATGCCTATTGTTTACGCTCTTATGAGTGAAAGAAACGTGAAATCGTACTTCATTCTGTTTTCCATGATAAAAGCTCAAATCCCCGGCTGGAATCCGCTTAAATACAAAACTGACTTCGAAAAAGCGGCAATGACTGCTATAAAGAATTTATTTCCGCAAGTTAACACAAAAGGATGCTATTATCACTATAATAAAGCGGTTTGGGAGAAGGCCCGTAAACTTCAAATTACAAAATCAAAAGATGTGAAGAAAATAAGAGAGGTTGCACTAAGTGCAGTTCTACCGTTATTGCCTGCACACGAAATTTCAAACGGCTGGAAGTATATTACTCGCTACAGTACACAAGAGGAGGATTTAAAAAAATTCAGAAAATACTTTGAAGAACAATGGCTGAAGGAAGAATTTATTCCAATTTGGTGTGCTTACGGAGAGCAGCATAGGACCACTAACTTCTTGGAAGCTTGGAATCACAAATTAAACCAAGAAATTGGAAAAAAGAACCCTAATATTATTCATTTATTAAATGTATTGGTTAAAGATTCTGCATATTTCAGTGTTTGTGATAACATTAATAAAACCAAAATGACACCTTTTAAAAAAAGAAAGAAAAATAATGTCCTTACTGATCAATTTATTTTGGATATTCAGTTAGAGCTGTTACATGGCAATATATCAGTAGGTCATTTTTTAGAAACTGTAAGGCATTAAGGCTTCTTGGCAATGAAAATAAATAAAAAAAGGTAAAAAAAAAGCATAAGAGGTATGGTAAATTAAACAAATTATTCATTACTTGATGACGATCAATGAATAACGTAGGTCAATTATGGGTACCTAAATAATGATGTTGATTTGTGCCAGTCATAACAAATTACCTAAGTATTTTTTTTTAAAGTAGCAAAATATCTAGTTCTAAGTTTTTTTTTTTACATATAAAACCCAATTACTGTAAATACTCTGTGATACGAGTACATTAATGACGAATTTAATTGAGAGGACGCATCTGTGATTTTTTCTAATACTGATTAGGGTAGGGTAGAGTCTCGTTATGTCTGTGATTATTTGAAAATACTCATTATGCTTAGTGCATACTTTTAATTTTGTTAAAAATATTTTTTTTATTAGGGCAGAGTATAATACTTTATTTGTTTTGTATATTTTCTAATAATATTTTTTTTCCTATAGAAATGATTGTTGACTTGTTGATGTGATTGTTTAGAATTTGTATAAAACTTGTTGATTTTGGAAATGAAAATGTAGATTTAAGAAGGCGGAGAATTGTTTTTTCAAGTATATTTTAAGAAATATTTTATATTCTATTGAAAGTACCTAATTATCTGTGATTTTGGATTTGTGTTTAAAATAGTTGATTTTGAAAATAAAAATAGTAAAAAATAATGTTTGTTTAATTTTCTACCAATTTATAAATATTGTAACTCTCTCGTTTGATTAACCCTACGTACTTCTATTTTTTAATCAGAAATTTAATAAAATTAACATTCTTTGTCATTCCAAAAAAAAAAATTAAGATAATAGGTAGCATACCTAGTTTTTATGTTAACTATATTTAGGGGTGGCCACTGGGATTTTTACTACCAACAATCCCGCTTGCCCCCGGAGGTGGCGACTGGGATATTTTTTTAGAATAATTCCCAGTCGCCACCGGAGGGGGCAATACTGGCGGTGGCGAACGGGAATAACCGCTTTTTTGTGACCATTGGTGTTTTAAGTATCTGTTTTGTTTTCGACACTTGTTCTCATTTTTTATTACTTTTTACTGGTCTTCCATGCTCATAGTTTACCCTCAACAAGTTCTTTTTTTTTAGTCCGTAATGTTGTTTTTGTTTAATTGTCATGACTGCCAATGTCAAATCTGTCATCGTACCTTGTGAATGAGATTTTAAGTTCGGATACGTTCTATAAAAATAAGAAATTGTTGTGTTGTGGGTTGTTGGGTGCGTTCCGAATACCAGTTTAAAGTTGGTTAGTAATAACTTCTTGACAGATTTTATGTTGATTTCTTATTTGTTTCATACTTGTTGTCTTTATTTTATTAAGATGATGTTAGCTGGCGGGTGGTGCAGAGATGCAGACGCCGTACTAGATTATCGTGTAGTTCATTTTTTATTTTATTCTACTGTTTTATTACATCTTATTTGATATTTATATTTATGACAAGTTTTTCGGATAATGAATCTTTTTTCTCTGCCAATGAATCTGCCACTTCTGACCATGATAGTTTTTTTTCTATCACAGACACTCTTGGCGATCTTTTACGTCGAAGTTTCAATCAAAACATTGACCGGCTGTTTAACGTCTGTCACATCAATGCCCAGAGTCTTCCTAGCCACTATAATGAACTGAGTGACACTTTTACGAACAACGATGTCCACGCTGTCCTGATTTCTGAGACCTGGCTTAAACCTGAACTCTTGTCCACTACTTACTCTCTCCCAGGATTCGTTCTTCTACGGAATGATCGAATTGGAAGGAGAGGGGGTGGTGTAGCAATTTATCTTCGTGCTGATTTCCCTTTTAAAATTCTTGCTTCTTCGTCCTCCAATAGTTCGGCTGAGTTTCTCTTTCTCGAGGTTCGCGTCAAACGAGCTAAAGCCGTCATTGGAGTTGTGTATTGTCCCCCTACCCTTGATTACTTCACCGAATTCGAATCGGTCTTAGAATCGTTGGGTACAGAGTATGCACATCACATTATCATGGGGGATTTCAACACCAACCTCCTTGCCCACAGCTCATCTCGGTCCTGTAAACTCCTCCATCTGGTTGAGTCAGCTAGTTTACACGTATTGCCTCTCCAACCAACGCATCATAACACTGTTGGTGATGATACTTGGCTCGACCTAATCCTTGTTTCTGATCCTTCCTTAGTCTCCTTACATGGCCAACATGTTGCTCCTGGCTTCTCCCATCACGACCTTATCTTCCTGTCCTATATCCTTAAACCGCCGAAACCCAAGCCTATATTCCAGTACAGGCGTGCCTTTGCGCGGATGAATGCTGAGGAACTTAAACAGGATGCTTCTAATATTGACTGGACACCCCTTGAGGAAGCCACCTCAGTTGATGACAAAGTTGATATTTTTAACTCAGTTGTAGTCAACTTGTACGACACCCACGCTCCTATTAGGAAAGTCAAGCTGAAGCGACCGCCTGCGCCATGGATGAATCGGGAGGTTAAGACGGCAATGCGGCGAAGGGATCGCGCGTTTCGGAAGTTTAAAAAGGATCGCTCGGATGATAGCTGGACCCTCTTCAAATCTGCTCGCAATCGTTGTAATCAGATGATACGCAACGCTAAACGCCGCCACATTCTTGATAATATCACTTCTTCTTCTCCTGCTGATATCTGGAAATTCCTTGGAACTCTAGGTATCGGCAAATCGCGGCATTCAGACCTTCCTAAGACATTTGGGTTGGACGATCTAAATCGTCATTTCTCCACTGTTCCCACACTTGATAGTTCAACCAAATGTCAAACCGTTGACTACCTTCGTGGTCTGACGCGACCTAATATTGCTCATTTTGCCTTCACCCCAGTCGACCCGGGAGAGATCAAAAAGATTATCCTTTCCGTTAAATCCAAAGCTGTTGGTTGCGATAACATCAGTCGACACATGATCGTGACAGTGGTTGATCAGCTCCTTCCTGCGATTTCCCATATTGTTAACTTTTCCCTTTACTCCGGTGTTTTCCCTTCCGTGTGGCGGAAAGCCCATGTTCGACCACTACCTAAAGTTCCTAATCCCACTCTTCTCAGCCACTTTCGTCCAATTTCCATCCTTCCCTTTCTATCCAAAGTACTTGAGGCTTGTGTACATAAACAGTTCTCCAATTTCATCCACAAAAACTCCCTCATCAGTCCATTTCAATCCGGGTTTAGGCCCGGGCATAGTACAGTTTCAGCTCTCCTTAAAGTGACTGACGATATAAGGCGGGGAATGGAAGACACCAAAGTTACGGTTTTGGTGTTGATCGATTTCTCAAATGCTTTTAATACCGTCAGTCACGATGTCCTGTTATCCATCCTCTCCTATCGCATGGTCTCTCCCGAGGCCCTGGCATGGTTTTCTTCCTATCTTCGGGGGCGTCAACAATCAGTTCTTGCTGGAGACTCCAGCTCCAGCTGGTGTGATCTAGAAACTGGCGTCCCTCAAGGCGGCATTTTATCCCCACTTTTGTTTTCTATCTTTATAGATCTTATAACTGCCGAGTTTCAGTGTGCGTATCATCTTTACGCTGACGACTTACAGCTTTACTGTCGGGCGGGTGTTGACGGCTTATCTGGTGCGATTGAGGAGCTGAACCGGGATTTGCGTGCCGTCAAGGGCTGGTCTGATCGTTTCGGGGTGGCGGTTAACCCTGCCAAATGTCAGGCCATCATTGTTGGGAGCCCCCATAGCTTAAGGAGGCTAAATGGCTTAACGGTGCCACCGGTTACCTTTGACGGCGCGGTGATCCCGTATAGCTCTGATGTCAAGGATCTGGGTTTGCATGTTGATACCTGTCTTGACTGGCGTAAACAGGTCGCGATTGTGAGCAAGAAAGTCACCGGAACGTTGCGGTCTCTCTACCGGTTGAAAAATGTACTCCCAGCTCACATCAAGGCAATGCTTGTACAGTCCCTAATCTTCCCCATTATTGACTATGGTGATATGTGCTACTATGACCTGAATGCAGATCTCCTCAATAAACTTGACCGACTTCTAAATAACTGCATTCGATTCGTCTTCAATCTTCGCAAGTACGATCATGTGTCTGAACAGCGATCGCTATTAAAGTGGTTACCTATCCGAGAGCGCAGAGCTTTGAGGGCTTTGACAACCCTGTTTGCTATTCTTCACAAGCCCACTTCCCCTTCTTACCTCACTTCCCTTTGCCAATATTTATGCACTGCTCACAGCAAGACTCTTCGCTCCGCTAATAATCGTCTTCTACGTTGTCCTTCTCATCGCTCTGGCTTTATAAAATCGTCCTTCTTTGTCCAGGCGGTCTTCCTCTGGAATGAACTCCCTCATGAGATCAGGACAGTAAACGGTCAGTTCACTTTCAAAATGAAAGCTCGCGAGCACATTCGCAAGAAGTTGGCAGCTTCGTCTCACAACTAAGTTGTTAAAGTTTTTCTTGTTATCTTTCGAAATTTTAAATATTTTATGTATATATGTATGTACAGTGCTTCTATAAACTCGTGACATGAATGTTTGAGGAACTAACATTAATCATGTGTCTGGCAACACCAAACATAAGTACATCGGCTGTCAATGTTATGAGTTGTGGAACAGTTTTCCTTTTGTACTTTTTATTGTTTTGATTAAACTGCAATAAATTCAGACCAAACTACGCAGAAAGGTTTCAAACATGAGTAATGTAAATCGGAGCGGCACGCGGGAAGTGATTTTTAAAGTTTTCCAGCGATGTTTCGCGGAGCACGAAGCTGGACGAATTTTGTGGGATTTGGATGATGTTTATGGTCGAACAGCATCTATGACGGGTATGTAATGGTGTTATTGTTTGTTTTTAATCTGCCTGAAGTTTCAAATTTGCTGAATTTATGATTTGGAGACCAAACAATGCATTGTTTACATTGCACATTTTTAGGTTAGATTGACATTGTAAGTAAGTTGTATTATAGTATGACCATAATTTTTGATACATTAAGATGGTACAACTCAGTCCATTCAGGTTTTCTAGCAATTTTGAATTTTAATTAATTGGTTGATGTCAATCAGTTATTGTTCCCATTACATTTTTTTTTTTTACTTTTTTACAGGAAAATCAGAGAGTACAGTTAGACGGATAGTCAACGAAGGTTTTAAGAATGGTGGAAAGTTTGAAACTCCTGGGAAACACAGGAAAGGCCGGCCAAAGAGAGAAATGGATGATTTTAATATTTGTGCATTGCGCCAAAAAATTCAATTCTTTTACACAGTGCAAAAAGAGGTAACAGTTTGTGTCTTTAGTGTGTGTATGCCTAAAAAGGCAACATTTAGCACAATCAACAGAACCCTTTGATATTTCAGGTACCGACCCTCAGAAAATTGCAGGTAATCGCCAGAACTGAACTGGATTTTGATTGTAGTCTTGAAGTTCTCCGTAAAATTGTAAAAGCAATAGGGTTTACCTACAAGAAATGCCAAAATAATAGAAAGGCTCTATTGGAACAATCAAATATTGCTGCAAAGCGAGAAGAATACTTGAAGATCATAAAAAAAAATCGAGATTTGCCAGAAGAATTAAGAAAAGATATAATTTATCTCGATGAAAGCTACATTCACTCTTCGTATAAGGTAAAGACTTTTTTCTTATTGTGTACCTATATTTTTTTTGTTTTATAAAATCCTATGCTACATAATATTATAAATGTGAAAGTTTGTCTGTCTGTCTGTCTATTTGTTACTTCATAATTCAAAAACTATGGGACCGATTTGCGTGAAATTTGGCATATCGGTAAAGGGAAACCGGGATATTATGCTACTTTTTATCCCAAGAGAACACGAAATACTTGGCGAAGCCGCGGGAACGCTAGTTCACAATAAATAAGAACCTATTTATTTTTCCACCAGGTCACAAAATGTTGGCAATCTGTAAACATCGAAGGTGTCACAAAAGACATATCCAAAGGAAAGCGATACATTATAGTCCATGCTGGAAGCGAAAAGGGGTTTGTTCCAAACTGCCTCCTTATATTCACGGGTAGAAATAAGCTAGAAGACTACCACTCAGAAATGAATGCGCATAACTTTACCAAGTGGGTTAAAGAAAAGCTTATCCCGAATCTTCACGAGCCTTCTATCGTGGTTATGGATAATGCGCCCTACCACTCCGTCGTGACAAATAAGGCGCCCACCTCTAGTTCCCGCGTAGACGAGATAAAACTGTGGCTGTTAGAGAATAACATTGATTTTAATCCTACACTCAGGAAGCCAAATTTACTGAGTTTAGTGAAAAAAAACAAACCCCACCCCATCTATGCCATTGATGAACTTTTAGGAGAATACGGGCACACAGTGGTACGGCTTCCGCCGTATCACTGTGATTTGAACCCTATTGAGCTCATTTGGGCTAACCTAAAACAAAAAGTAGCAGCACAAAATGTTGGGTCACGCGATGTAAAGCAACTTGCTGAAGAGGCTTTCAACAGCATCACACCTGAAACGTGGAAAAACTGCTGCCATCACGTCGAGACGCTCGAAAAAGAATACTACGAGCGAGGACGTCACCTGTATAGAGACATAGACGAGTTGATTATTCGCTTAGGCGATGATAGCAGCAGTAGTGACAGCAGCTGTAGTGATCACAGCGCTGCTGATGAAAGTGGTAACGAAACGTTTCTTGGTGTCGAATATTTGGAATCCGATGATGAGAGTGATTAATCTTAGTTTTTTTTTTAACTATTATAATTTTATTCTGGTTCAATTAAAAATGCTTAGTAAAACTTTTCGTAAGCAAAGGTACACACGGCTACACATCAAGCTATACATTTCCAGTTTACATTGACCTCTCATTGTAAGGAAATCCTATACAATGCGAGATCAGCTCATACTCGAAATGTTTATATTGATCTGTAGCCGTGGGAACCTACTGTAAATAAAACAAACAAATTATGACTATAATAATGTGTCTTATTTATTTTCTCACCTTGAACGAACTGCTAGTATCAAAATCATTTTGGTCACACTATATAGGGTTGCTACATGCATGTCATTAGCGCCATCATTTAATGTCACGACTTTATAGACAAACTGTATGTATTTATTTTTATAAGTTAGGTATATATATTTTCTAACTTTTGTTTCTGTTAAGCACCTACTGTGTAATGTCTCTGCATCACCCTAAGGTAGACTGGTAGAAAATGCCCAAGGCATTAAGTCCGCCTTTGTACGGTTTCATTACTTGTGCATAAAGTTTTAATAAATAAATAAATAAAATATTTAAATGCAACCTTTCCTGGCCGCTGGATTGGTCGAGGTAGCCCAAATATCGCATGGCCAGCTAGGTCCCCAGACCTAACTCCTTTAGATTTTTATGTCTGGAGAACCTTAAAGGAGAAGGTGTACTCCGTACAAATTCAGAACCGTGAACAGCTGTTAGAAAGAATATCTCAGGCTGCTGAACAAATGAGACAAATGTCTGTGAATTTAAATGGCCAAATTAGGACTCGCTTGAATATTTGTGTCGAAAAAGAAGGTGGTCATTTCGAAAACTTTTTACATTAAATTTATTTATTTTTGCTTTTTAGAGTTTTTTTTTAACGTAATCATACATACGTAGGTATCATATACTCCTTGATTAATCTTATTCCCTTCGCAACATGTTTTTGTTACTAAATAATCATACTATTAAATAAATATGTGACTGCTGTTATTAAAAACGTAAAGGACGTATGGAACGTTTTTTGGAGAATTTAATTTAAATGGCAATATTCAAAACTAAGTCATGTATCAAACAAAACAGAAGATGTCATAATTGTTATAAATATTGTGAGTTTCACTTCCCTGCCTAATCAATATTGATTTATAAATCTTGATGTGGGGTTTTGTTGTGAATATTTTATTTGTTTACCAGTCTTATTTATTGCTAGCATGTGTCAGGAGCATCGTTTGGTGAATATTCACCATACGATTATAGTAATGCCGATGATGATGGCATGCCCACGGTCAGTTATTTAAACAAGTTCTCATGAGATTATAATGTTGTGCTGCTTAAAATAAACCCTAGTAGCATTTTTGGTTGGCTACGATTGGCCAACGGTGGGGACATGGGTGGAATATGGTTAGTTAAATCACCCACATGTAACTTACATTGGCCCAACGATGATTAATATCGTTATTATGCCGAACTGATTACCAACAGTGGGCCTTCATGCATTTTTGCTACCGTGGGCTAAACAGTGTTGGTTTACCTGCAGTGAACAAAAGTTGGCCCACCAGAAATTAAATACAATTGGCCAATGGTAGGGACGTTGTTGGAATATAGTTAGTGAAATCACAAATAGTATTGGCCGGTGGCCCAACAAAGACTAAATACATTATGCCGACCGAAGATACATTATTCCATTCAAAATGTCAAAATGGCTGTCAGTCTCCAAAGCAGTCGTGTTAGTTCCGATTTTGGCCACGCTCCTTAGAATTCTTGTCGATCTGTAATATCGCTCCGTCTTGTGAGATGCATTTATTATTGCGGACCTAAGTTGGCCCTTGGCCCAAGAGGGTCGGGGGGGGGGGGGGGGTAGTCATCGCGTCGCGCGTGGCTCAACGCATGCCGTCCGCAGTGTTGCCAGGAGGTTACATTTCTTACATTTTTCGTATCTTTTGATCCCCTCGCGTAACATGTACAGACGCCAGCACATCAAGCTACTATAATCTGTCAGATTTCTTTGATAGATTTTCGACTTTATCTCTAGAGCATTAGGTTCAAGATTCATTGGAAAAATTTGACAGTTTTGGGTAGCTTGACCTGCTGGCGTCTGTACATAAGTAAGTAATTTTTATATAAGGCAATTTTCGTAACTTTTGAGAACAATGAGATTTGTAAGAAGCACAAGATTTTATTGCAAACACGTAAATAAAACAATGTAACTTTGTATTTAAACAACACATACTGCCTAATATTATCTGTCAATTAATTTAATGTAGGTGTGTCTGTTTAATTTAAAACCTTAATGACCTGAAATGTTATATATGTTTAAAAGTATTTAAACACGTAAAACATTTCAGGAAACAAAACGAAACTTTCGACACAAGGGCCCTGGCAACACTGGCCGTCCGTCCGCGGGTCCGCCATTTTGTGATTTGTATTGTTTGTTTGACCGTTGACGGAGTTCGTTTCATAGTGAAGAAAATCTGTGAATTTCGTTGTGTAAAAAATGTATCTTGTAATTGAGTTTGAGGACAATGCCCTAGGCATAGTAAGAAATACTTGGCTGACGCCGCGCAAAAAAGAATGTCTGTGGCCGCCTTATAAAATAGCTAGCAAATTCAACAAATGCTTGCTATCACAAGAGCTACCTGATGAAAATTGGCCGCTGTACGCCATAAAGCGTGTTATGTATGAAACTGGTGAGTTAACCTTTATTATTTAAAGTTTATTAATTGATAATATCTAATATGGGGGTTCGTTACGTTAAGCGTGCGCACGCGGCGGGTGCCCGCCTCGCGTGTTTGTATTGAAAGATAATATGAGAATGAGACTGAGCAGCGCTGCGCTAACTAACTAGCGCGGACGCGTGCGACGGGTTATGCTCATACTATCTTTCAATACAAACAAGCGAGTGAACACACGCGTAGTGAACGCCCTAACATAACTCGATTTGAAGGACAGAAAGGCGGTTTTACACATTACCTACCGGCCCGATTGTAGTCGACAACATTCGCGAAATGTTGACAGGCCCGAAATAGGCCGGTCAACATCGAGATGGTCACTTACATTCTGACTGCCTTTTGTATGCTAGTTGTTTTGTTTGTACATAAATGAAACACAAACCTTGATATCTACCGGGCTGGATTATTATGTTATTAGTTAAACATTCTTCATTCATTCATTCCACATTTCTATTCTATTCTACTTAAAACATACACTTTCAGATGATTTACATTTAGCCAGGGAGAAATGCAAAAAAGCAGAAAGTGAGTCTGATCTAGTCTCGGATTCGGAGCAATCTAAAAAGAGGAGGAAAAGAAAGCGTAATATAGTTGCTAGTGACACTGAGGATGAAGAAGATGAAAACTACATTAACTTCAAATACCCAGACCCACCTAAGCTAGGACTATCAACTTGCAAGTCCATGTCAAGAAAAGATTCAAAAAAAACATTGACAACTGGTAAGATAATAATATCAATAATTTGATTAGAGCATCCCCCCATTATTATGTAGTATAAATGACATGAGAAGACCAGGAGGGAGCTGGTAAATGCATGCTGTATTGGATCGGTATTACTGGTAGTCTTTAAGGTAGGCCTATATTGTTCAGCAGCGGATGCCCTACGGCAGAATTTTATTGATTTTTAGTATTATATGTGTCATTCAATTGTAAAGGTCTTAGGGACCAGGTTCATATTTGGATTTTTTTCTATATTATACTCCTCCTCAATCATCTGCTGCAGTTAGTAAATAATTAATACAAATGACTGACTTGGTGGCTCAGTAGTTAGTCCTCCTGACTACTGATCCGAGGATTGTGGGTTCGATACCCACCCAGGGCAAAAAAATTGTGTGATGGGCAGATTTGTTTGCTCTGTGTCTGGGTGTTTAATATCTGTATGTATGTACTAGCTGCATTTATACAGCCCACATATAGTTTAATTAGAGAGAACCACCATCCCAAACAGTATTTAATAATATTAATAAATGTTTTTTATTTTTTAGCAGAAATACATAAAATACAGATTGATCAACAGTCAAGAATTGATACACCAAGTCCACAGCCTCATTCTCCACTATCAAACGAAAACTCAACCCGTAACCTTACATCAGGGAACATAGCAGGTAATGTAGCACAGATATTCAACGAAAAATATTTTATTTACTTATTCAGAGAAAAATTTAAAGTTTATAATATTATACTATAATTTTGTAGAAGAACAGATTGAACCTGAAAGAAGGACTCCACCCATTATTAGGACTGATCCCAGAACAGAATCAAATAATTATTCACCAAGTACTGCCCCTGCCCACACATCCAATGCCAGGCTTTTACTTCAAAATTTCAATGTTGGTAAGTTACAATCAGTACCTACTTTTTGTACAGAGCACGGTAAATAAAATATTGCAAGTTCATAGAAGTTTGTAGTTCTGCAAGTCCTATACCTATTGTTACTCGTAGTTTAAATATTTGTTATACTTACATCTTGCTATTTTATATAGATAGTCCATTGTCTTCCCGAAGCCATTGTGTGACTCCTACAGAGCCGAAACCATCAGCAGTCGATAAAATTAATGCCTCTTTAGGTAAGTAGATCTTTTTTTAGGGTTCCGTACCCAAAGGGTGCCAACGGGACACAATCACTAAGACTGCAGTCCGAACGGACTGCAGTCTTGGACACATGGACGAACGTCCATGTGGCTGTCAGTGGGCTGTATGTTAGTAACCGTAATAAGTAAACAATTGAAATTTTCACAGAATGTGTATTTATATTGCCGCGGTAACTACAAATATTAAATAAAATCAAAAATAAGAAACATTCATTTAAAGGCTTGACTCAAGCAAGAGAAGAGCAAGTGAGAGTTTGATCGCATACAAAGGGTTCTGTACACTATAGTGTACGGAACCCTTTGTATGCGATCAAACTCTCACTTGGCCTGCTATAAAAAGTAGGACACATGGTAGTCATGGTTGTCACTTTAATGTATATATTTTATTCCTTTAGAATCGATTGCCACATACATAGCATTTATCCAGAGTGATATCAAAGAATTAAAGGCTACGCAAAATGATATTTTATCAAGATTGACTTCATCATCATCTGCAGCATTGATCGCTTTACCTGATGAGATAGCCCTGCCTTTGAAATCTGTTGAAGATCTGGATAACATCGAAACCTGGCTCGAAAACGACGAAAACAAAGAAAATTTGGTATGTGTTAACTAAGAGTTAAGTAGGTACTCCAAATCAACAAGTATGTATAAAAAGATTGATGGATGTTGAAGAAGTGAAATATTTAAACCAGGATCGTAGCAAGTAGAAAAATGTGGTCTCTGCCTACCCCAATTGAAGAGGTGTGATATTTAGTAAGAGCTTACCATTTATTTACATGTATTTTGCTTATTTCACATTTTCTTTTCAGATTAATAATTTAAGCTTTATTGGCGGTAACAACATTGCAACAATCACAAGAAGAATACTACAAAGAGTTTTTTCATCACTACTCGCCCTTCAGTGCAACTGGACTGGCAAAAATAATAAAACCAGCTTGAAAAATTTACAACTGATACAAGTAATTATAAGTAAGTACTTAGGTATGTTTGTTTTGGTATTCCAGGCATTTGTGGTTTGTGTTTTACATGAAATAACTAATTCCTGTTTTATTTTTTACAGATGCAGTTCGTAAAAATAAGTTGGCTGAAAAGGCAACAGATGCTGAGATTATATTTGTTTTGACAAGCTGGTTTAGATTTGCAAGAGACAGAGATGGAGGGCGAGATAGCAGACGGGCAAGAAGAAGTCAATAATAATTCTAGACAAGAATATTCTGGTACATCAGTTAGAACAAGGAGGAGACATCGAAACAATACAAAAAACAAAATAATATCTGAGTTAAGGATTGATGATGTTGATGAAGTTTGCATCATCCCTAAAAAAAAATTAACATCTGATTTGACATCAAGTGGTGTAAATGAATGGTCCTTTTTAAGCAATGTAAGTGATGAAAATTGTGCTACTACCAGTAACAATGCAAATGTTAATTTGGAAAAGTGTAAAGCTCAATCTGAACATATATCCAGAGTGATATCAAAGAATTAAAGGCTACGCAAAATGATATTTTATCAAGAAAATTTGGTATGTGTTAACTAAGAGTTAAGTAGGTACTCCAAATCAACAAGTATGTATAAAAAGATTGATGGATGTTGAAGAAGTGAAATATTTAAACCAGGATCGTAGCAAGTAGAAGAATGTGGTCTCTGCCTACCCCAATTGAAGAGGTGTGATATTTTTTAGTAAGAGCTTACCATTTATTTACATGTATTTTGCTTATTTCACATTTTGTTTTCAGATTAATAATTTAAGCTTTATTGGCGGTAACAACATTGCAACAATCACAAGAAGAATACTACAAAGAGTTTTTTCATCACTACTCGCCCTTCAGTGCAACTGGACTGGCAAAAATAATAAAACCAGCTTGAAAAATTTACAACTGATACAAGTAATTATAAGTAAGTACTTAGGTATGTTTGTTTTGGTATTCCAGGCATTTGTGGTTTGTGTTTTACATGAAATAACTAATTCCTGTTTTATTTTTTACAGATGCAGTTCGTAAAAATAAGTTGGCTGAAAAGGCAACAGATGCTGAGATTATATTTGTTTTGACAAGCTGGTTTAGATTTGCAAGAGACAGAGATGGAGGGCGAGATAGCAGACGGGCAAGAAGAAGTCAATAATAATTCTAGACAAGAATATTCTGGTACATCAGTTAGAACAAGGAGGAGACATCGAAACAATACAAAAAACAAAATAATATCTGAGTTAAGGATTGATGATTTTGATGACGTTTGCATCATCCCTAAAAAAAAATTAACATCTGATTTGACATCAAGTGGTGTAAATGAATGGTCCTTTTTAAGCAATGTAAGTGATGAAAATTGTGCTACTACCAGTAACAATGCAAATGTTAATTTGGAAAAGTGTAAAGCTCAATCTGAACATATTAATTTAACTTCATCTCTTGCTAATTGGTCTCAACAGCACAATATAACTCACTCTGCCTTAGATGGTTTGTTGAAGCTATTACATCCTTTTCATTCTTTCCTGCCGACAGACTCACGGACGCTATTGCAAACACCAAAGCATGTTAATGTTGTTGATTGCGATGGTGGATCATATATATATTTTGGACTTCTTTTTAATATTGTTGAAAAAGCCTCATCTGGTTTAGTTACACAAAACCGCTACCCGATAATGGACACAAAAATGCGTGAAAATGATGACATCTTTTTGTTATCCGTTACACTCAATGTGGATGGTCTCCCGGTTCATGCAAGTACCACTAATTCGTTCTGGCCAATTTTATGTACATTAGACCAAAGTATTAATAGAGAACCATTTATTGTTGGATTGTACTTTGGAAATTCCAAACCACATAGTGTTATAATTACCTGCGTCCTTTTGTGGACGAATGCATTGAGTTGGAAAATAGTGGTATAATATTTAGTGGAAAAAAGTACGCTTTTCGAGTGAGTTGTATTGTAGCTGATGCGCCAGCAAGAGCCTTTCTTAAATGTATAAAATCCCACAATTCTTTATATGGCTGCGAGAAATGTACACAAGAAGGAACTTATATAGGTAGAACAACATGGCAATATACTTCAAATTTAAATCTTAGAAATGATGATTATTTTCACAACCAACAATATGAAGATCACCAAATAAGTAAAACTATTCTAACAGAAATTAAAATTGGGTTAGTCACACAAGTCCCTTTGGATTACATGCACTTAGTTTGTTTAGGGGTGGTAAAGAAAATTATCCGAGTTTGGGTAGAAAAGGGACCAAAAAAATGTAAATTGAATGTTATCAAAATAATGCAAATATCAGAAAGATTGCTACATATTAGTGATAATAATTATCCTTCGGAATTTTCCAGGCGCCCTAGGTCTATTCAATTATTTAAATATTGGAAGGCAACAGAATTCAGAGCTTTCCTTTTATATCTAGGCCCTGTAGTTATACATGGAATTGTTTCGAAAAATATTTATGAACATTTTTTAACTCTGCATTGCGCTATTCATATATTATGTAGTGACCTTAGTGATGATAGAGAATGGAGAGTATATGCTGATAAATTATTGCATTGCTTTGTTCGTGACATTCCAGTGTTGTATGGAAATGAACTTCTTGTGTACAATTTCCATAACCTCTTACATTTAACAGCAGATGTTGAGAATTTTGGAAAGCTAGATAATTTTTCTGCTTTTCCGTTTGAAAATTTTATGACCAAAATTAAAAAAATGGTTCGCTCCCACAATCATCCACTACAACAAGTAGCCAAAAGAATGGGAGAGTTTAAATATTTGCCGAAAAAATTGCAAACCCCCAAAATAATAAAGAAGAAGAATGCAATTACTAAGATAATTTTAATTAATGGTTGCAATATTAGTATTAATTCCTGTTTCAATACCAAAGATGGAGATATTTTAAGAATAAAAACTATAAAAGAGGTTGAAAATAGTGGTAATTTTTCATTAGGTTGTGACTGTTTTTTTAATAAGACTGACTATTATAAAATACCTATTGAAAGCAGTCGTTTAGGTATTTATAAAGTAAAAGTAAATTCTTCTAAGAAAGTCACTGTCTGCTCGTCGACTTTAAATAAAAAATGTTTTCTATTACCTACTTTTTATGATGATGATAATGTGTGCATTCCATTTGTAAACAGAAACTTGTGCCATTGACAAATTTTAATTAAGATAGACATGCTAAGTGTTAATGTTATTAAGCATCTAATTTTAATAAATATTGATTGCGTAACTCTATTTTTTTTTTTTTAATTTTGTATACCTAATTCTCTCACTCTTGATACTGAACAACTTTACCCAAGGGACCCATAGTCAAATCGCAAAAAATAGTTTGAATCTCCCATACTAAGTGTTTCAGCTGATTGACCAACTTAGTTTAGGAAATCCATTTTTTTTTTTCCGATTTCACTATGGGTTCCATGGGGAAAGTTGTTCAGTATCAGGAGTAGAAGCACCCCTTGAAGTGGTGGCATATATTTTAGAAGCACCCATCCTACCGGGTAGGTACCTAACCAGCACCCGACGACATTGGTTAATTGTATGATCTATATACAAAGGCCCTACGGAGAAATACAGTATGTGGCCCTGTATGGGAGTTTCCATATAGGCCCTTAGTTGTTGGCCTTCCAGCAACACATGCGGCCAATTCACACCGTTGTCCAACAAAAAATATGTATGTGGCCCAACCAAAAGCCTACCAAAAATGCTACTAGGGAATGTTTTATTCAACTTCGTAATTAATGTTTCATTTTTGCCTATTCCATGGCGCAATTACACATGGTCGTTCGCCCGAATCCGATTGCCTATGGAATTCCTCAAACGACCGAGTGTAAATGAACGCGGTCGAGTAAGCCCGTCTTCAAACTCGTCCAGCTTTAAAGTTTGTTTTTTTCGCAATATTGTAAGCTTATATGTATTCCATTGCGATGACTAGTGTAATTATGTCATTAATAAGCCGACCAAAATCATAAGACAATGTGATGGGTTGTGCAAGTGCGGGTTCCGTAGGCTACGTAGACAGTTTTTAAATACATGTAATAAAACATAAGGTTTATTGGATTGTATACAATGTAAATAGTGAAAATATTTTTGAATGACATTACGGCTGACGTCCATTGAGGTTGACAGAAGAGCGCTGTTGGTAAACATTACATTTGTGAAATGTATTGAAAAATAGGATGGCGGCGTTAGTTCTGATGTTGCCCGCGCGACAAGTGTGGTCATAAATTATGTTATTCTAGCCAAATGCAATATAAAAAAATATGCTGTGATTACCTTTTATCTTAATTTGATCGAAACCTATCTTTTGAGAGTATTTTTAAGAATGTACGCGACCTCAAGTGTGGTCGCCAGATTGCGAGGTGAACTGCCCTTCTTTTATTCAATAGTTTTGAGATAATTGTACAACCAACAATACAACCTGACACTGACCTACAAATTGCAAATAAACGTAAGAAAATTTGAATTTCGCGAGCTACCACGACGCTTCCACCTTACGCCGAAACGGTAGAGTGGGTTAGGGTAATTGTGGTAGCCTACTCCCCTTTCCGTCGTCGGAGGTCCTGCGTTGCTCTAAACCTACAATAAAAAATAAGGACTACAGAAACGTTTTGCGAAGGCTGCATATCGTGGGCAGAGGTTATCATGATCTGGATAGGTTTTTTTTTTAAATTAAACCTTCACAATTCGAAATACGTACCTACCTGCTTGGTAGCCTTATACGTTCTCTTTAGATAGGTAGGGCATTTGATTGACAGTACTACTAATCTGAAGTCTGAGATTCTAGCCAAATGCAATATAAAAAAATATGCTGTGATTACCTTTTATCTTAATTTGATCGAAACCTATCTTTTGAGAGTATTTTTAAGAATGTACGCGACCTCAAGTGTGGTCGCCAGATTGCGAGGTGAACTGCCCTTCTTTTATTCAATAGTTTTGAGATAATTGTACAATCAACAATACAACCTGACACTGACCTACAAATTGCAAATAAACGTAAGAAAATTTGAATTTCGCGAGCTACCACGACGCTTCCACCTTACGCCGAAACGGTAGAGTGGGTTAGGGTAATTGTGGTAGCCTACTCCCCTTTCCGTCGTCGGAGGTCCTGCGTTGCTCTAAACCTACAATAAAAAATAAGGACTACAGAAACGTTTTGCGAAGGCTGCATATCGTGGGCAGAGGTTATCATGATCTGGATAGGTTTTTTTTTTAAATTAAACCTTCACAATTCGAAATACGTACCTACCTGCTTGGTAGCCTTATACGTTCTCTTTAGATAGGTAGGGCATTTGATTGACAGTACTACTAATCTGAAGTCTGAGGGGAATAAAAAAAAACAAAAAACTTAGTTTTGATAAGTTTCAGCCCGCCAAATGTTATGAATGAAAATACGACGTTGCCAATTCGGATTATGAGGCATGCATATCGGGTGATTTACGTCACGGTATTTAGTTTGTATGAAAATTAACATAAAATAAAAAATAAAAATTCATTAATGTGTCCATAATGATAAATGCTTATTTCCGTGGTCTGAATATGAGGTCGAAGTTTATGTATATCGTCCGGAACACGGTGTATACAGGGTGTTTGGAAGGGAGCTGTACATACGCCTAGGGTAGAAACTAGGGATAGTCTGCTACCTACCCCCGCCCATTATATTGACCTTGGCCTCAAGGTTTTTTTTTAATTTATTTTTATTTTTTATTTGACTTTTTTGTGATTTTTTGACTAAAACTACCTGTAGCTCAAAATCTATCTATGGGACCGGTCGGCTAATGGTCTTGTTTTAATCGTTAGAGTCTTAGGGTCCTGCAAAAAACGAGTTACCTGCCCGGCCCCGTCGACCCAAGAGCGAAAGAGACATGACATGACATGTTTTGTCTCTTACATGTTGCTCTCGTGTAAGAGTGAGACAACAAATTTGCCAACTGTAGGCCAAACTGGTTTAAATTCTGGAAATTACATTTGTCTTACAAATGTCGACTCGTGGTGGTAAAAGTGCCCTAGTTGCGGAAATTAATTAATAACTTTAAAACTAAAAGTGATAATTACACTTTTAGCATATCGTTAGAAAGGGCATGGACTGAGGATGTTTTAAAAAAATCAGAAGAACTCCAACCCTGTTAGTTTTTTTTTAAACCCCATAGAAAGTTGCCCTTAAAATTATTTCTTTACCTTACTACGGTACTTCAGGCCCCATAACTTTTCTTCGCCACAATTTTCTGGTGTAAAATAATTTTTTGCAGGACCCTAAGACTAACGATTAAAACAAGACCATTAGCCGACCGGTCCCATGGATAGATTTTGAGCTACAGGTAGTTTTAGTCAAAAAATCATAAAAAAGTCAAATAAAAAATAATAATAAATTAAAAAAAAACCTTGAGGCCAAGGTCAATATAATGGGCGGGGGTAGGTAGCAGACTATCCCTAGTTTCTACCCTAGGCGTATGTACAGCTCCCTTCCAAACACCCTGTATATTATATGATGAGAAAAAACCGACGGAAAATAAACGTGCTGAAAATGGGTGTGGACCAAATGTAGAACCAAGCGAGCAAAAATCGCTACCGCCCATGGTTAAAACCACGCGCTGTGGTCGAATAATTAAGCAACCGTTGCGATTTTTACTCACATAACAATAATGTAAGTACATCGAATGTTGACGAGAATAATGTCGTAATATTTAAGTAAAGAATAACCCCCACGATAATATAACACAGCAACTTAGATAGAGAGCAAGGCTATCGTCGTTGCAACACGTAAACCAATAGTATATATCCGTAAAAATGTGTAACAGCCATGTCAAACCACAACAGAATAACGTTGCAATGAAATCATCGGACAACGGGTCAATACAGTGGAAATTATTATGATAGCGTTTGCCATCACTTTTGGAATCGTATTACTGTGGTTAATCAGACACCAATGCAGAAAACACGTGCGGAACTGGCTCCGCAAAGAAGCAGACGTAATTGGGCTGACACCGGTCGTCAAAGGTATCCCTGTACAACAGCCAACTAATAGCCGTGCAACAGATGTATATTAGAGAGACAAATGTGCAAAGGAAAAATCAAATAGTGAGTAAGAATACGTAGCATGACATATACAATGTGGAGCAGGACGATTGACATTCCTCTAAACCACGTAAAGAAAGGCATGCTCTTGACCCGTATACAAAAAATCAATCAAATCCAATGACTACTTTAGCCACAGGAAATTATTTTTCATTTTCTTATTTTTCAACATGATGTAGATCGGAGTCCGTAATAATAGGTAAACATTGTAAGGTCAGGAACCTGTGCAAAAACCTACGATTCTATTCTCAACGTCTCAATACGCTTGAAAGACAGAGAAAGGTGTCATACGATCCCACTCTGACGCGCCCCGCACACTCCCACAAAATACTACAATTATAAAGAAAAAGTAATATTACTTACGCAAATAATGCATTAGTGGTGCATAGAAAATTGCGAGTGTGTGTGTGAGCGGAATTTTTTTCGGCAAAAAGTCCTTGACTCGGTAACTATGTCAGTCAGTGCATAGCGGCGCCCTTGAGGAGAGCACACGCCTACTTTTTTTATCACAAGACGAGCCGCGCGCGCATTGTCGTGATTTTATGAAAAGTTTGTTGTTATTGTGATTAAAGACGATTTATGATATTTGGATTAGTGCATAGGTTACTGTGACTTATTGGTGTTAGTGTAATATTAGTTATTTAGGCATTTATTAGGTAGCTAGTTTTGTGATTTAGGTTAAGTTAGTAAGTTTTTTAGTTTAATTATGCCTCAAATAAGGTCTTTTATTAAGGTCTTTTATAAGATCTTTTATTAATTAACAACTCGCAACTTAGTGAGTTTATGCCGCTGATTTGTTGTTCTCCGATAAAAAGTACCTACGCCCAACATCGCCGCCGCTCGCTGCACCCCGCGCACTAGGTCAGTGACTTTTCGTAGTTAAAGCGTGTTTACTTTTTATGCAGTTGATTCTGCTATTTATTTTGTTTGAAAATTGCAATTTTTAAATTTTCCACTAACTACTAATCTTCGTGTTTTAAAATGTTTCGATGGACTAGTACAGTGCTAGTTTTAATTTAATGTCGTAGTTCCAGATCCACATTGTATTGTAGTTTATGTTGTGAACGGCGTTACCATGACCAAAGCTGCCGGCCCGCGAGGTGTTACTTAGTTATTGCAGAGTGGAGGTCATGGCAACTACCCTTAATTGTTATAATATTACAGCCTTTATGTATACTTTCAAGTCGGCTCGGAGCCCAGGCAATGACGAGACCGCAATTTTTTTTTAGAAAATAAGGTTTATAGAATCTATATTTAGCAATAGGAATAATACAATAGGCAGCATTCAACTGTTGGAATGCTGACAGGATAGAATGTTATCATAAGCAGCATTGTAACTTAGGAGATTTCTTAACGCCATAATAGTGATGTAAGCATGTAGTTACGTTAAGAATACGAATAAGAGACGCATACATAGTACGTAGTTAGCTATAACGAAGTATTGTGGAACTTGAATTAAAGATATTTGTTTCTTTGGAGTCCGGTTCTTTATCTATCTCGTCCTATACACATAACACGCTCAACATATTAAAGGGTACCCATAATACAAACTTTTTATTTTTTTTGTACCAGTCTGAATCGCACTTGGCCAGTCTATTTACCTATTATTATTTTTTCCAGGTCCTTTTCAAATTGTTGCAAAATAATTTTGAAAGTTCAAGCTTATTGCGGTTTATGGGAAAATCATTAGACAATGAAAATGCAAGGAATTTGCTAGCATCAACTATTACCAAAGAAATTTTAAAGGAAAATAAAAATTCACCCATTACTAGCAATGTATATGTCCTCCCGTCCGCTAATAAATCTCCAGGAGATTTCTGTCAAATAACGCGCGGCTGGTGGGAATCTCCTGGAGATATCGTGGGTCGGGTCGGATTAAATGCCAAATATTGCCTGTCTAGAGTATACCTTTCCTACTTTAACTTACTCAGACTGTAGGTGAAAGAATAAGACAGGCATAAAACATCACATGCTAAACATTCAACAAATTTTTTTATCGGAATGTGTTTCTGTTGTGACGGCTTAATTTCGTTTAAGTCAACGGACTTGGCGGGTTTTAGAGAGTACCTACCGGTACTGTTTTCTGGAAAAAGTGTTGTGTGGTGGGATTAACCCGTGAACGAGTAAGTACTAAACAGTTTTTAATTGCTGCATTGTGTATTAGTTAAAGATTTTGGACAGAATTTGTTATTTCACCAAACATTGTATCGAAATTCGCGCGCCATGCCGGTACATTTCTACTTGTTGTGAGTAGAAAATACACTAGAGACGACAAAATGTTGTGAGAAACATGATTTAGATACGTTACTCCGTATGTATTAGGCATTTTATTAGTGAAATTCGTAAAAAAAATGTGTAAATATTGAAATTAAAAAACGTAATCGAAAATCGAATCTCCAGGAAATTTTTTAGCAGACAGGAGATTTGACGTTTATGACCTCCAAGCCGCCATGTTTTTTGTGTTTCGTCCACTGTACAGGAAAATGGTCAGTAGAGCAATGTTTTGACCGACTTAGGAAAAAAAGGAGGTTTAAATTATTTTAATTTTATTGATGATTTTATATTTGTTTGGTGAGTTGGTTTTGCATGTCAGCGTTACTTTTAAACTGCTTTTGCTTTTAGACAGTGTTATATTTTATTGTTGAAGCATGCAAGATAATGAGGCATTTGAGCCGCGACGTCGAGTGCGTGTGCGAGGTGGCTCCAGCGCTGCGTTGGCTGCTGCTTTGCCTCAAACTGACCCGCAAGTTGCGGAGGCGGTTCCGCGAGGCGGCAGTCGAGTGCGTGTGAGAGGCGGCTCCAGTACTCGACGGGGTCGAGTGCGGGTCCGAGGCGGCGCTAGCGTAGCTCTGGGGCAGGGTGACGGTGTGGTGGAGGCGGTGGTGGTACCACGAGGCGGCACGGGACGTGGGCGAGGAGGACGTGGGCGAGGAGGACGTGGTCGAGGGGGGCGAGAAGGACGCGGCCGAGCTGTGGCAGGCTCCGACAGACCTGGGCCAAGCACCATCGAAGAGTAACAGCTTTTTAACGCTTTTTTTAGTAAATCAAATTTGTTACTATTTTTTTGAGTATTAAAATTTAATTTTGTATTTTAGATTAAACATGTACGATATTCATGAGCTGGTGGGTCGGCCTCTAGAGGTTGCTCTGCACCCTAATAGGAAGCGCCGGTGGCCACCGTAAGTAGTTCTAAATTGTATCTTGTTTATTTACCATTAGCAAGAATAATTTTAAATAATTCCTGTTTTCAGAGCTGCTCCTGCACCTATCGACCCACCTCAGGTGGCGCCTCAGGTTGTGGTGGAGGAGGTCCCTCCACCCAGCCCACCACCGCCTCAGATGGCTGAGGTTAGGGTAGAGGAGGTCCCTCTACCCAGTCCACCACCACGTCAGATGGAGGACGTAACCGAAGTACCCTCGCCGGCGTTGTAAGTATCTTAATGACTTTTAAATTAATCTTTAATTTGTATTTATTTTAAACAGCAGGTCTCACATGCAACATATTTTCAGGTTTTTGGAGTGTGAATCGGCATCATCAATGCTTCGTCCTCGTCGGAGTCTGCGAGATGATCAAATTTATGATCAGCTCTTTTATGGTAAGTACTGTTGTTTTTAGCTAGGGACAGGGTTAGGGGCAAACTTCCAGTTCCCACCAGATGTTTTACCTACCTATCGTTACACAGGAAGCGAACCAGACTCCGATGCTAGCGACGAAGATGATGTGTTTCCTGCACTCATTCCAAGGGCGCAGAGGAGCTTTTGGGAGACGCCCTTGGACATTGATGATGCCGACGACCAGCCTGCAGCCGAAGTCCAGCCTGCAGCCGAACTCCAGCCTGCAGCCAACGCCGTGGACGCCAATATACTGGTCGTTCCCCCAACCGCGACGGACCAGCCTTGGGGTTTGTATGAATTTGATTGGAAACCGTTTCCGAATGTTCCGATTCCACCTGAATCGAGACGGGAAATGTTTTCGCACAACGATATAATAGTTGGAGAAAAAATATAAAAGTGCTGTTTCCGGAGGAAAGAATTACAACTTATTATATTCCACCATGTGTGACCGCGCAGGGGGTAACTCATCAAGCAAGAGGCAAGTTGGTCAGCCAATTGATGAACACAAGGCGTAAATACCAAAAGTTAGGTGTCCTTGATTCCAAAGAAAGAAAACTTCAAGTCGCAGTAGCGTAGGGTCTCACCAATCGTCTTTATCACCCCGCCCGCTTCCATCACTGACAATTAATACAATACAGAATACCAACAACACAGAAGAAGATCTTAAATGGTTGAAAAGCAGCTCGGAGCCCTGGGATCTTGTGCAGTCAAAGTGGAAAGCTACACTGTCAGAGCGTTTCAGGGACTTAAGGAAGCCGGTATATTCTATTGAGCAATATTTTGATGAGTACCCTGCGTTGCAGAAGCCTCAGGGGTATAAATTGGTAGGTGCCTATATTACACAGAATGTTAAAATAAATGCAAATTAATTTTATTTGTTATGAAGATGAAGAATTTGATACTAAATATGTAGATAAATATTGTCGATGATTAACTGAAAATATGATGTGATTATACAAAATGAAATTTACATATTTTGTGAACCCACTTATATTGTTTTGTCCTTGTTTCAGCTTGTTGATGACTTTAATGAAAGTTACCCCGATTATGTCAACAATTTCTACTTAAATTTTCCTAGCATCAAAAGTAAACTGATAGAGCTGGTATCGAGGAAGGCAACAAAAAATTATATTTACTTAAATGACCTCATTAATTTAGCAAAAGGTAAGTGTTACAAATAATTTGTGTTAAAAAAAATACAAATTGATTAGAATTTGACACACATGTGTTTGTAATTATATTGAGTACACAAAAACAGTCAGTAATAATACACATTTTTCTTTACATATTAATGCTACATCCATGTCAGTGAATTTTTTTTTTCTTAATAAAGATGTTTATGATTTCAGACACGAACGAAGATCACAGGAATCTCGCGGCTATATTAAGTTTGCCCGAACTCATTAGCCCCAGTGTAGTAGCACTACCCAGTCAGTCTACATCCTCAAGCTCCAGTAGTGACCCTCCATCAGCTAAAAGGAAGAAGGAGAAAGATAAGAGATGGAAGCCGACGAAAGCCGAAAGCCGGGAAGCGTTCGTCACTCACGTGCATGATGACAGTTATATAAAACTAGTTATAAATAAGAGACAACAGAACATCACAGAAAAAGGCTTTACTCCTCAGCCATACATTGCAATGGTAGGTGCTAATTTATTCACCATTAAATCTTATCGTGGTGAATTCAAATATATTTTATGACTGTCCTAATATCTTAGCCGCGATCGATTCGTGTTTTAAGATAACATGGGCTCTAAATCTTGAATATGCCCCGTCCACCTATGGCTCTTGGTTTTTCTTACAAAAAGGTTTATACAAACTTGATAGTCCATTTGATAAAGGTTACACTTCAGTGGAGTCTTTGATGACGGATTGTAATTTAACCAACTGAACAAAATGACACTAAGATCTACTTAGATTTTTACAAAAAATATTAAAAGTCGAATAAGGTATAACATACATACATAAACTATGGTTGTTTGCTTTTTATGTAAAAATAATTATGATTCTTTTGGAGCATTTAAAGCTCATCTTACTTTATTTCACGATGCTTCTGAATATAGAACTTTGGTATGTAGTGAAGAAAATTGTAACAAAAATTTTCAATTGTTTAATTCATTTAGGCGGCACTTATTAACTCATACTAATAAAGCACATATCTCTTCAAGTCCCGCGGATAAAGATGCTGAAAGCAACACTAGGGATAGTGAGCAGGTAACTGCAACTTTTAATGAAAATCTTGTTAGTGATGTGGAACCCACATTAGAGCCAAGACATGAGGTTAGTCCAGTTAACACCCTTCAATCAGTATTTGAGACATCTGTATCTACTTTGATTGCTAGCTTATATGCAAACCATAATCTGCCCAGAAATGTAGTCGACATTTTTTTTGAAGGATTGCGTCACTGCGTGTCGGACTCCCTACTTATAGCGATAACTAATACATTAGAAAATTTGGCGCGTAATGATGAAATACCATCTTCTTGCGTTGAGACTGTCATTAAAAGTATTACGCCATTACTAAAGTCACCCTGGGAAAAGTTTGGTAGTGAGTATAAGCGGTTGCAACATTTTGAAAAAACAAATACTTTCATAAGACCACGACAAGTAGTGATTGGTCAAAGACTAGAGACTGTAAAAGAAAACAATGTAAGTCGTCTTATTCCGATAACATGTGAACAAAGTTTTATTAGCCTCAGAACCGTCTTAAATTTTTTTTTTCTCTAGGAATTCTCGTAGAAACTTTAAACTTCATTAAAAGTTTGCAAAATAATAGTCTTAAATCGAATAGTGCCATCGAGAATTTCATCCAAGGCTCTTATTGGCAAAGTGTAATGCAACGGCACAAAAATAAATTTGTAATGCCTCTTTTCCTTTACTTTGACGATTATGAAACGGGTAACGTTTTAGGCAGCAGAGCGGGACAGCACAAATTAGGCGCGGTGTATATATCGCTTCCTTGTTTACCAGCATATCGGTCATCATCATTAAATAATATTTTTCTATTTCTCTTGTTTCATTCGGCAGATAGAGTTACATTCGTGAACAAAGTCATATTTCGGTGTTTTATTGACGAACTAAACTATCTAGTAGGGGTGGGTGATACAAAACGTATTTAGATATTGAATCTATATATTGGTGCAATATCTAAAATCCGATATCGGCTTAATCTGAATCTATATATCGGGCGAAACACTATATTGCTCCGTATCGCGTATCCGAGAACGAGTATGATGCTAGTCGTATCGTATTCAACCGATTTACCGAATTTAAACATCGATCACCGAGTCGAGTATACACGATGTGACACGATCTCTACCGACGAAATAACTTAGCAGCCGGCCGAGAGAGGGAGCGCGTGACTAATAAAACCAACGTAGCTTAATAATCCGTAGGTACTATTCTGAACCTTATGTCAAATGCAATAAGTCTATTTGAAGATTGTTTTAGTATTTTGCCAAGATTTTGAAAGGAATTTCAACTTTCAACTTTATTCTAAAGTAGTAATGATGCATATTACATTTCATAATAATTATGCAACGATTTTAATACCTTCGCGCATGACTTGTTGACCTCTGGCCTTGAACTAGAGAGCGAAGAAATTTTAAAATTCTATTTTTAGTTTCGTGCTAGCAATTATTGAGTGAGCGCATTATTGTTGTTCCTCATTATTAGTTATTTACGAATGTTTTGAAATTTAGTTGATTTGATTTTCTGTTAATTTGTGTTAGTTTAGTATTTAAAATACACACATCAAAAGTGTCTAGGGATCAACATATATTTTTGCAATAACTTTTCTCCTGATTGATATTAATTAAAATTTTCTTCAAGGATTCATCAAATAAAGTGTTTTCGTTTGTCACAGTAACGATAAACCAAGTCACCTTTGCATTAATAAAGAAATTTGCCATTTTCCTAATAAAGGGATTTTTGACATTTGAACCACTAACATTAAAGTTCGAAAAAAAGACTGAAATAACAGTTTTCTTTAAAATTTTATTGGGTAACTTAAACAATTAATAATCCGTGTTTCTACCGCGAACACTAACAACACAAGAACATCGGTTTGGCATACTCAAAATGAGTTCATCCAAATCACGCTGTGGAATGGCCGCCCATGTTCGTTGCAACAACAAAAAAAGGTCTTCTTGCGACTGGATACCCTCCATATTCGGCAGAGCTCTTCTCTGTAGCATATCCCATGCATGCTCAATCGGGTTCAAGTCTGGCGACTGAGCAGGCCAGGGCAGGACATTGATGTTAGCTGCGGCGAGAGTCTGTCTTACAACTCTTGCGGTGTGCGGTCGTGCATTATCATGCATTAACTGAAATAAGGGACCGATTTGCACTTGTAGAGGAACGATGACGTCTGATACAATCGTCTCAGCATAAATTTGAGCGTTGAGGTTGCCTCTGATCCAAATCAACTCAGTTCTTCCGCCGATCCAAATACCCGCCCATATCATGATGGTTCCACCACTATAAGGATGGACTTCCTGGCAGGATTTTAATCGCTGTTGGCGTCCAGGGGTTCTCCAATGTCGTATACGTCTTGTATCCGGTCTCATACCAAAACGAGACTCATCAGAAAAGCACACGAAACGCCATTGTTCTTCTGCCCAATTTCTGTGTTCAAGAGCCCATTGATATCGAATCCTACGATTGTGCATTGCTATAGGTGGTACCCGTAGCGGTCTTCGGGAATGAAGGTTCACTTCATGCAAGCGGTTTCTGACTGTTTGGTCGCTAATTAAGTTCCCTGAAGAGTGATGAAGCCTCACGGCTAACATCATGGCGGTTATTGTTGGAGCTCTTCGAGTTAAGATTTGAATGTATCGGTCTTGTCTCCGTGTGGTGCAGCGATACCGTCCTCCATGGCGCTCAGCCACGGTACCAGTGCTTCGGTAACGTGTCTAAAGTCGACTGATAACACTCTGACTTGTATTCAGAGCTAAAGCCACAGTACGTTGCCGGGAACCAGCTTCTATCATTCCCACGGCTCTGAGCATTTCTTCCCTGCTTAAATGACGTCGCCGCTCCATAATAACGTTGGTTTTAATCAGTAGTAGGGAAACAGTAGCACTAATAATGTCTTCAATGCGTTGTATGTTTTTATAGGGAAAATATTGACAGCTGATTTTCATCTTTTACTCGAATTTGATTCACAGTTCCTGATTCAAATTATGAAATGCACCAAAAAGGATCCATATAAATTTATAAAATCATAAATTTATTACAAAGCCACATCTCAATCTCAAGAAATCCGCATAAA
The DNA here is from genome assembly GCA_932274075.1 of Diarsia rubi. Taxonomy (NCBI): domain Eukaryota; kingdom Metazoa; phylum Arthropoda; class Insecta; order Lepidoptera; family Noctuidae; genus Diarsia; species Diarsia rubi. Next base: position 8,561,969 of record OW026427.1, read on the forward strand.
AATGCTTGATCCCTAGACACTTTTGATGTGTGTAATTTAATTTCTTAACTTGTGTATTAATGTGTGTAGGTATTAAAGTGTAAATAAAATTAAAGTGTAAAAATTAGAGTAGGTACTTATATTGAAACATTTTGTGACTCGTGTTAAAAACAATTTTTAAAAATGTCTCGTATAAATTCGAGTATTTTATGGGACTATTTTGACAAAACAAATTTAGTCGACAAAAAAGCCAAATGTCGTGTTTGTGGTGACAGTTATAGTTATAAAGGTACGACAGGCAATCTAAAGGCACATTTAAAAAAAAAGCATTTAGATGCATATACGAGAGTTGCTACCGGGCAGCAAGATATTATGACTTCCCAAACTGCCTCAGCAGGTCAGATTATTGCCCCGGATACATCTGCAACAGTGTCAACATCGTCTACAATAACTACGTTAGCAAACCCGACAACCGCCTCAACTTCAACAGCAGCGCATCCAGCAGTTTCACCCCCACGTCACGTAAGACAACAAGGCATAGAAAGATATGGCGCCACTAAAAAAATATCAGGTGACATGAAAAGAAAGATCGACAATGATGTACTTGATTCATTCATAGATAGTTATCACCCCTTTACATTGTTAGAAGAACGAGCTTTTAAAAAAGTTATGCGCTGGATTCCTGGCTATCAACTCCCGACTAGAAAAACTATTTCTATAACGTCATGATTCCTGCCTTGTACAATAAAACCGAAGAAACTTTAAAATCAAAATTGGGCAGCATTGAAAATTTGTGTCTTACAGCTGACTTATGGACATCAAGAGCCAATGAGTCGTATTTGGCTGTTACCGGTCATTTTATCACGGAGGAGTTCGAGCTAAAGACCATCTTGCTGGACTGTTCGAATTTCGAGGATTCTCATACGAGTGATAACATTCAGAGTGTGTTAAATGATCTAATAAGTAAATATGAATTAACATTAAACAATGTTAATTTTATAGTAACTGATAATGCGGCCAATATTCAAAGAGCGGTTACTAACATCGGCTGGAAGCATTATGGATGCTATGGACACACGCTAAATTTGATTTTACAGAATGCCATTACAAGAGAGCAGACCCTACAGTCCGTATTAGATAAAGTAAAAAAAATTGTGCGCTTTTTCAAAAAAAACAGCACCGCCTTAGAGAAATTATTAAAAGCACAAAGTAATGACCAGCCAAACTGCGTACCAAAACGCTTGATTCAAGAAGTTCCGACGCGCTGGAACTCCAGCTTTCACATGATACGGCGCTTCGTGGAACTGGAACATTGCATTAGGGCTACAGTTGCAGTCATCAGAAAGGACCTTCCCATTATTAACAACGAAGAGTGGTTGCTACTTGCCGAAGTCACAAAAATATTGAAACCGTTCGATGATGCGACAATCGATGAGCGGCGAAAAGTATATGACTGGAAGTTCAGTCATAGTCATGACACGGTGTCTAATAACATCATGTGACAAACTCCTGGACGAAGAATTCTGTGATGTATCTAAAGAGCTAATTTACACTTTAAGGACAGGACTAATAACCAGATTCTCCAATCTTGAAAGAAGTGGAACATTTTCGGTATGTACATTTTTAGATCCTCGATACAAACTGGCTGTCTTTTCTGACGAAAATGAAATTAGAAATACTAAGAAACGAGTTCAGGACTTACTAAGTGGAATTATAGCGCAGGAGAGAGCGCAAGAACAGGCACCCGTCTCGGCATCTGAGGACCACAACAATGCTGATAAGTTTTCCCCATGGACAATTGTAGGTAAAATAGTGGGAAAAAAACAAAATATCGGGACACCGGTGTCAAAAGCCATTAAAGAAATAGATGGCTATTTGAATGACGACATATTGCCAGTTTTCACAGGAACTACGTGGAATTGCCCTCTCGAATGGTGGCGCAAACATAGGTTTACGTATCCATATTTGGCGAAACTGTTAAAAAAATATGGAAACATCATGGCGACGTCAGTTCCATGCGAGAGAATCTTTAGTAAAACGGGACTAATTATAAATGATCGTCGCACTCGGCTGACATCATCAAAAGTGAAGCAGCTCGCATTTTTAAACGTAAATCTGGATGAAAACAGATTTAAATAAATAATATTTTAAACTACCCAATGCTAAACAAACAACGTAAATAGTTAAAAATGTAAATAGACAATGTAAATAGTGTAAATAAAAAAGTTTGTATATATCATCAAATGAACTGTTAAATACGCCTGCATTATTTTATCGGTCGGCACTCGGCACCTACATTTAGGTAATTTTAATTTACTATAAAGCTTTTCATAACAGACAATAATGCAGCCAGTCCTAAGCCTGGTAAAAGTATGAAGGACAGTTCATTGATGATGACAATAATAATTGTATGTTTTCTCTAACTACGTAATAGGCATTTTCATCACGTGAAATTAGTGATGTTTGGAAACTTCAGCTATCTAGACAAACCCGTTGTTTTTAATTTAGCTCCCTAGAGATAAAATCGTATTACGATATTTACAATATCGCATACCTAGGTGGTTCTCACAATATGCTTTATGGAACGATACAACATCATGAGACGGATTACGCGTATCTGTAAATATATAGTTTCAGAAAATACATATATAGTTTCGAAATCAGATATCAAATATCGATATATAGTTTCGATTTGAAACTGTGAAAAAGCTATATTACCCACTCCTACTATCTAGCAGATGCTGGAATCGAATTCGCTGTTCCCGGCTTCGCCGGTACCGTTTATTTTGTTAATTTTGAGCTTGGATTAATATTAGGTGACAACTTAGGTATTCACTCGATATGTGGATTTATTGAAAGTTTTTCGGCAAACTTTCCCTGTAGAATTTGCAAAACACGGAAAATGTCATGAAAAATCAATGCGTAGAAGATACTTCACTTTTGCGGAACCATATTAACTACCAATCTGATCTTTTAGTTTGTAACCCTTCTGAAACGGATATTAAAGAGAAGTGCATTTGGTTGGAACTAAACAATTTTAGTCTCTTCGACCAAATATCCGTCGACTGGATGCACGACGTTTTGGAAGGAGTCGCAAAGTATATAATGTGCCTTGTTATCAAAAAACTTACTCGAGAATATGACACTTTCTCAGTAGATTTGCTAAATCAAAGACTTGAATCGTTTTCCTATGGTCCTGACAATCGTAACAAACCATGTTCACTGTCATCTGAACACATCAATAACGGCAACATAAAATTGTCTTCGTCTGAAATGCTAACGTTTATACGATATTTATCGCTATTAGTTGGGGAATTCGTACCTGAGGGAAATGAATTTTGGAAATTGTATATGTATACAACTCATTATCGATATAATGTCATCTACTGCATTTGCCAAAGGTACTGAAGAACTTTTACAAACTCATATAACTAATTTAAATACTTTATACCTTTCGCTGAGTAATGATACTTTAAAGCCTAAGTTCCATGATTTATTACATTACCACATAGCTCTTAAAAAATTTGGACCTTTGATTCATTTTTGGTCAATGCGCTTTGAGGCTAAACATAGATTATCCAAAATTGCAGCAAGAGCTTCGATGAATAGACGCAATATTACATTTTCATTAGCCATTAAAGAACAACTTAAATTAAACGAAATATGTGATTCTTTATAATGTGCACCGATATGTGCACATTATAAAGAATCACATATTTCGTTTAATTTAAGTTGTTCTCTAATGGGGGAATCTATGCTTAATTTTATCGACGGAAAAATTATTAAAAAAAATCTAAATATTTTTTAATATTTTATATGGAATTTTTAAAAATTTTGTCTGCTACTGTGACCCCAGTGTAAACAAAACGGTGTAACTTTTAAACTAAATTATCTATCGCGATGAAACAAACTCCATAATGATTGGAAGCAATTAGGCGTCCTCGTAAAATGAAAATTGTGGAAAAAACTACCCTCAATTGAAAATAAACACGTTTTTTGATCAAAAAAACTTTATTTTTTCATAACTTTTTACATAAAATTGTTTCATCGCGATAGATAATTTAGTTTAAAAGTTACACCGTTTTGTTTACATTGGGGTCACAACAGCGGACAACATTTTTGAAAATTCCATAAAAAATATTTAGATTTTTTTAAATATTTTTTCCATCGATAAAATTAAGCATAGATTCCCTCATTTCGATATGTGCACATTATAAAGAATCACACTGTATTTTTGAGTGGTCAATTAGATGATGTTATCAAAATTGGTCCTGAATCAGAATGTAATTATTTGGAATTGCAGTTTGTAGTTTCAAACTTACAATTATCTTCACTACAAAAATTGACAAAGACTTCATGGGCTACAGTAGCATCTACATATTATTCAAAAGATTCAATACTAGTTTATAGTACAAGCCCTGAAGATCTGGTCACGTTTTTCAAATTGACAGATATTTTTATTTTAAATTCAAAATTTGATGTAATTTTGAAAGGCTACTTAATGAAAACCTTATGTTTCAATGAACATTTCTATGCATATGAGGTTTTTGAACCGGAAGAGATCCGATTCGCAGTTAAACTGCAAAGTCAATTAGAGTCTCCCATTCCGTGTCATATCAGCATTGTATGCAATAAGAAATATGTTACTTTACGTAGTCCAATCTAATTTGTTAAAATAGTGATTATTTTATTACTTATATGGAAAAATTGCTTAATTGTCTACGGTCTTAAATGTGAAAACCTCCCTGTAAGTAAATTTTGTAAGTATCTAACACTATAAAAATACAACAAACTCGTTTTGAGCTTGTAGGAGTTGTTTATTTTCACTTTCATATCGTCACTGGAAAGGCAAAATTACTTAACCGCCAAATTAGGCATATTGAGTTACATACATATTCGGAATCAGCGATTTTTTTTGCATCGATCTGTTTAGGTAGCATTGCAATCGAATCACTTTTGTGGCGCTTCAGTAACCCGTAAAAAGGCGGTTTTTTTTTTTCGATTACTGAAGCGACACTCTTTTCGGTCTTTTTTATACGAAGGTCGCATAAGTCATGTTTACTTACTACATAAATATACAAATTTCTATTAAAGTAAATCTAACTTTCTGCTGTCTTGAAAATAATGTTGTATTAGTAGTTATGCTCTTCTTGGTATCTAAGAATAACTTGGGTTAAGTAATTTTGATTTACGTAAATTGGAATGAGAAATGGCGTTTACGGAAAAATGCCTTATTATTTTAATCCAGTGAATGGCGTTTAAGTAATTTAGCCTGACTGTTATTGAGCAGTTTGCGAGTTATCAGCAAAGTTGCTTTGCAGTTAAATTTCGGCAAAAGTCACAAAAGTATATTACCCTTTCCGTCCACGTGTAAACTACATCACTTAAGTAAAATTACTAGTCGTTATAAATCATTATTATTGTTGAATAAGTATCAACTTGTTAGTCCAAAATTGTACGTGAACGCGCCTGCGCAGGCGGTTAAGTCAGTCGGCTCGACAGAGCTATAGCGAAAGGACGTATACAGGGTGTCCAAGAACCTGGCGTCCAACTGGATTCCCACGATGCCCCAAGTTCTAACAGTACTCAGAAAAATATTTTAAAAAATCCACCCCATGTACTTACAGAATTATACTGATTTCAAAAAAAAAGGGGAAATGAGCACCCTGTGACATACTTTTGAATGCTGTGACTGCTAATGCTGATAATTTCGATATTTCTTGGAGGTTTTGTAATCTAGGGTATTGCTGTGTCTAAATAGAATGTAAAAATAAAGTACTTATTGTACCATTTTAAAATAAAATATTATTTTAACTAAAGGTGATATGGAAAACTATTGAATTTCGCAACTTTGACCGACTGTAGTGTAAAAAAAATGTACCAAAATAGTATGGCAAGTGACGTCAAATTTTGACGCGTTTATTCCTCTTTTTAAAAAGGTATAATACTTACACATTAATTTGAAAAAAAAAATTTTTGATAATATTTTTACTCAACAACCCAATTTTTACGATGTCTTACAGAATTCTTAGAAAGAAAAATTTACGACGAATTGAATCTAACCTCTAAAGAATTACTATTGTATGCTCATAAAAATAACAACAGGCCTCTCAAAAAACAGGTTAGACCGTAAGGGACGGTATGTGCATGCATCTCACCATAGTGATTCGTTATTACAACAGGAGGGAGCAAGACAGAAACTATCTTTGCGATTTGCTGGTTCTTCTTTATGGTACCCCATTATTCAGGTAAGAGTGAGGGAGAAAAAGGTTAGAGGTGCGAGTGAGATAGATAGTGACGCTATCTGGGATCGTGCTATTTAGGATAACAGTACGGTCAGTACGCGTCACTGCCTCCTGCCGTTACTACGCACCTCTCTCTTATTGTTACCATTGATCACGTACTACGATTTAAAGCTTTGTTTATTGGACTCGATTACTCTTTGTGCTCTGGACTTTGAAACGAACTCTTTACGACGACCTTTGCCTGTGTTTGGACAGTTTGTGTTTTGTGTGTGCTACCATGGCGACCTACACTCCGCAAGAATACGCAAATATGCACTACATTTATGGAGAATGTAGAGGTAATGGACGAGCTGCAGCGAGACTTTACAGAGAAAGGTATCCGAGGGCTACGCGATATCCCGACCATCGAGTTTTCATTAATGTGCACAGATCACTATGTGACGGGCGGTTCCCCAATCAAGTAGCTGGTGAAGGACGACCCGTAAATGACTTCATACGCGATGAAGTTTTAGAGGCGGTGTCGGCAAATCCAAGCATCTCTGTGCGAGGAATAGAAGCTGATACGGGAATACCGAAGAGCACAGCACACAGTATTCTCCAAAAAGAAGAATATCATCCGTACCACGTACAGCGAGTGCAAAGTCTTTTACCTCGAGACTATCCGAGCCGAGTCGCGTTTTGTGAAACAATCCTGCAAAAACATCGAGAAGACGAAAACTTTATCGACAAAATTTTGTGGTCAGATGAATCAACATTTAAGAAGGATGGCTACATGAACCTACACAACTTGCACGAGTGGCATGTGGAAAATCCGCACTTGATGCGAGAAGATAGATCCCAGTACCGGTTCAAAGTGAACATGTGGACCGGTATTCTCTGTGGGAATATTATTGGTCCATTTGAGATGCCCGAGAATTTGACTGGCGAATCATATTTAAATTTTCTTCAAAATGATTTGCCAAACTTACTAGAAGAGACCCCACCAGATATGTGGTTCCAACACGACGGCTGTCCAGCACATTTTCGCGTATCCGTTAGAGAGTTTTTGGACGAGCAATACCCGAACAGGTGGATTGGGCGATCAGGAACAATCCCGTGGCCAGCCCGCTCACCTGACTTAAATCCGCTGGATTTTTTTTTCTGGGGAACTATGAAGGAGCTCGTTTATGCGAAGCCCATTAATGACATCGCTGACCTTCGTGAGAAGATAACACAAGCAGTGCAGGTGATACGTCAAAAAAGTTACTCGCGAAACATAAAGCGGTCCTTTTTAAGGAGAGTGAGAGCTTGTATTGCCGCGGGTGGTCAACATTTTGAACATTTATTGTAATAAAATATCTTTAAACTAACATTCTTTGCTTTTATTCTACTGGGAACCCATCTACCTGTGTGTATTTCCTTCTTGCTCACTCTTGGAACCGAAGTAAATAATAGTAGTAACATAACAGTTTCTAAGATAAGAAAGGGTCCGACAGTTACCGTTAGTAGGTAGGCACTTCGTAAAAATTGGGTTGTTGAGTAAAAATATTATCAAAATTTTTTTTTTTCAAATTAATGTGTAAGTATTATACCTTTTTAAAAAGAGGAATAAACGCGTCAAAATTTGACGTCACTTGCCATACTATTTTGGTACATTTTTTTTACACTACAGTCGGTCAAAGTTGCGAAATTCAATAGTTTTCCATATCACCTTTAGTTAAAATAATATTTTATTTTAAAATGGTACAATAAGTACTTTATTTTTACATTCTATTTAGACACAGCAATACCCTAGATTACAAAACCTCCAAGAAATATCGAAATTATCAGCATTAGCAGTCACAGCATTCAAAAGTATGTCACAGGGTGCTCATTTCCCCTTTTTTTTTGAAATCAGTATAATTCTGTAAGTACATGGGGTGGATTTTTTAAAATATTTTTCTGAGTACTGTTAGAACTTGGGGCATCGTGGGAATCCAGTTGGACGCCAGGTTCTTGGACACCCTGTATATTTGTTTCGCTGCTGCGAACAATTTGATCGGAAATTAACATACGAGTGAATTTTGGTGTGACAGTGCGGTAACGTTGTTTTAAATAGGTAAGTAAGATATTTATTTCATTGATTATAGTAATATAAGACATTTTAATTTGATAGAAAGTGAATTAAACTGTCGGAATAATTATGTCAGTCCATCCGATCGTAAACTACAATCGTTTACTATGTCTTTCGTGATTAAATAATTTAGTTTGATTTGCAGTACTGATAACAATAAAAACCTTACATGGACATAGAAAAAGAAAGATAAAGACACTATTTTTATAAAAGCTGGTCTTGTTGGTATGGAAACAAACCAATACCTAAAGTTGTCTAACGCTGACGTAATAGGTATTTAACTAAACTGTAAACTGCCGTGCGTCCCTTACATTTAAGTTAGACTCCATGTAATAATAAATTGCCTCATCTGATCTTTTATCGTGTAGGTATATCAATTTAGTGACTGTCTTGGTCTAACCCCGATAGAGACGGACGGTTTGCATTGTCGCGCGAACCGCTTGCGCTGGTCATACTCGAAAATAGGCATGAGGCTATAGTGTCTTTAAGGCGGCCCAAAAGGCCAGGCGGGCCGAACGAAAGCGCCGGCGTAAAAAGCGGAGCGCCGCGGCGAAGCTGCGTGCCCCGAAAACCGCGGCTGTAGTCATTACGCTACAGCCGGACGCGGCTAGTAAGGGCATGCTGTACCGCGACGTTCTCGCCAAACTGAGGGCGACGGTGAACCTCGAGGAGCTCGGGATCACCGGGGGCCTCCGTGTTCGAGTCACCGCGACAGGGGCTCGAATGATGGAGGTTCCCGGGGAATCGAGCGCCTCGTCCGCGGACGCTCTGGCAGAGAAGCTCAGGGCGTCCCTAAATGCGGACGAGGTCCGAGTGTCGAGGCCCATCAGGTGCGCAACTCTGCGCATCCTGGGCCTTGACGACTCGGTCTCCGAGGAGGAGGTGTTGGCCGCCGTCACCGCGGCCGGGGGGTGCTCCGCCGAGCAGGTCAAGGCGAGCACCCTACGACCGGACCGCGAGGGTATGCTGACTGTAACGGTTAGCTGCCCTGTGACGGCGGCGAAGAAAATTGCGGAGGGCCACACCCTAAAGGTTGGCTGGTCGAGGGTGCAGGTCAAGCTGCTTGAGCCCAGACCTCTGAGGTGCTACAGATGCCATGTGGGGCACCATGTAGGGTGCCGTTGCACCTCGGAGGTGGACCGCAGCGAATTATGCTTCCGCTGCGGTCAGCCCGGTCACAAGGCCGCGGCTTGCCTGGCCACGCCGCACTGCGATGCATGTGCGGCGGCTGGGAAGCCGGCCGAGCACCGGGCAGGGAGCAAGGCCTGCGCTCCACCCGCCAAGGCCAAGGGGAAGGGGCCCTCCGCAACCGCCAACCCCACCGTCGTCAAAGCCGCAGCCGCCGCCGCCGCCGCCGCTGCTGCCAAAGACGCCACCGCAACTCCCGCTGCGGTGGTGCCACAGGAGGTCCCGGAGGGGGCTGAAATGGACTGTCATTAATGGCCCCATTAAGCCTCCTCCAGGCGAATATCAACCACTGCGCCTGCGCTCAGGATCTGTTGCTCCAGAGTATGGCGCAGTGGTCGATAAACATCGCCGTGGTCGCTGAGCCCTATTTTGTCCCGCCCAGGCCAGACTGGGTGGAGGACCTTAGTGGCTCAGTGGCCATTATTGCGTCGGCCGCCGCCGGCACCCCGACCCTTGAGATGGTCAAAAAGGGTCAGGGGTGCGTAGCAGCACGGTTCGGAGAGATCGTAGTCGCGGGAGTCTACTTCTCTCCGAGCCGAACTCTCGCCGAGTTCCAAAACTCCCTCAGGGAGTTAAGTGTCGTCATCGGAGGCTATTCCCTCCCCGTATTAGTGCTCGGGGACTTCAACGCCAAGAGCTTGGCTTGGGGTTCCCGTTACACGGATGTGCGGGGTGGGATGGTCGAGTGCTGGGCTCTGGAAACAGGCCTGGACATCCTGAACCGGGGTTCTGTACCCACGTGCGTGCGGATGCGGGGCGAGTCGGTGGTGGACATCTCGTTCGCCAGCTCCGCTCTGTCACGGCGTGTCGTCGACTGGCGCGTCATGGAGAGGGTGGAGACCCATTCCGACCACCGGTATATCCGGTTTGAGGTCTCTGCCCAGTCCCCGAGTGCGCCGGTCCCACAGACCCCGAGTGGTCCGCGTTGGGCGCTGAGGCAGCTGGACAGGGAGCTCCTCCTGGAAGCCTCGATCGTGCGGGCCTGGGTGCAATCACCGGTCAGGCCCGCCGACGTAAACACCGAGGCGGGTTGGTTCCAGGAGGCCATGTCCGAGATATGCGACATGGCAATGCCCCGAGTCCGGCCAGGAAGCGCCCGGCGTCAGGTGTACTGGTGGTCGCAAGAGCTGTCGTACCTGCGTAAACAGTGTATGGCGGCGCGGCACCTGTACACCAGGCATCGCAGGCGCCGCATTCGGCCTCCGAATGCGGAAGCCATTGAGGCGGAGCTGTATGAGGGGTACAGGGCGGCGAAGGCCACCCTCCGCGAGGCTTGTAAGCGGGCCAAGAATGAGGCCCGCGAGGAGATGCTGGAGACTCTGAACAGAGATCCGTGGGGGCGCCCTTACAAGACGGTGCGGAATCAACTCCGCACCCGGGCCCCCCCGCTGACGCAGAGTCTCCGGCCTGAGCTCGTGGAGGACGTGGTGAGCGCTCTGTTCCCTTCGCGAGGGGAGCATCCTCCCCCGCCAATGGCTCCGCCATCCGCGATGCCGGAAGCGGACCGTTCAGGAACCGATGACGACATTCCGGAGGTGACTGGGGTAGACCTGAGAGCGGCGGTACGTAGGCTGAGTGCCAAAAATACCGCCCCGGGACCCGATGGCTTGCCTGGCAAAGCCTGGGTCCTGGCCTCAGAGGCTCTTGGGCCCCGACTGGAGGGGTTCTTTAGCGCATGCATGGAGAGAGGCCAGTTCCCGCTTCGTTGGAAGACGGGGAAGCTGGTCCTCATCCAGAAGCCGGGGCGCCCGGCGGACTCGCCGTCCGCATACCGGCCCATTGTGCTGCTCGACGAGGTGGGCAAGCTCTTTGAAAGAGTAATTGCAAACCGCCTCGCCGAGCACCTGGAGGGAATGGGTCCGGATCTTGCGGAACACCAGTTTGGTTTCCGCAAGAGGCGCTCGACGGTGGACGCCATCATGCGCGTGAGAGCCCTCACGACGGGGGCTGCGGTCTCTCGGGGCGGTGTGGTCTTGGCGGTGTCTCTCGACATCGCCAACGCCTTCAACACTATGCCCTGGAGCTGCATTAGGGAGGCACTCCGGTATCACCGGGTGCCGACCTACCTTCGTCGTGTGGTCGGGGACTATTTGACCGACAGGGCTGTCATCTACCCTGGTCAGGACGGACAGTGGAACCGGCGAGAGATGTCGTGCGGTGTTCCACAGGGATCGGTTCTGGGGCCGCCCTTGTGGAACATCGGTTACGACTGGGTGCTGCGCGCCGACCTCCCTAGCGGCGTCAGCGTAGTCTGCTACGCGGACGATACGCTGGTGCTAGCTCAGGGTGGGTCGTACGAGGCGGCGGCCGACAATTTGACACGCGGGGTTGCGATAGTCGTAGAGAGGATCCGGCAGCTGGGTCTCGAGGTGGCGCTTCACAAGTCGGAGGCCATGGGCTTCCATGGACGTGGGAATGCGCTGCCGTCGGGATCCCAGTTAATGGTGGGAGGGGTTCCCATCGGCGTCGAGTGTACTTTGAAGTACCTAGGACTCGTCCTCGACAGCCGGTGGAACTTCGTGGAGCATTTCCGACGTTTGGCTCCCAGACTGGAGCGGGCCGGGGCTGCCTTTAGGTGGCTCTTGCCCAATCTGGGGGGGCCAAACGCCTCCTGCCGGAGGCTCTACGCGGGGATCGTGCGGTCCATGGCCCTTTACGGGGCGCCGGTGTGGGCGCCTGCTTTGAGGAAGCGGGCCGCCCACTACCTGAACGTGCCCCAAAAGGTCATGGCCGTGAGGACGGTACGGGGGTACCGCACGATCTCCCGCGAAGCGGCGAACCTCCTTGCCGGATTGCCGCCGTGGGATCTGGAGGCGATAGTCCTCGCGCGCCTGCATCAATGGCGCGCGGAGGCGCTGCGCCGGGGGGTCACTCCGCTGCCGCGGCAAATTGCTGCGCGGCGGACAGACCTCCGGTGCGATCTCATGGCGGCATGGAGACAGCGACTGTCGCAACCCCGTGCAGGGCACGCCACGATAGTGGCGGTAAGTCCCCTCTTTGAGGAGTGGCTTGAGAGGCGCCACGGCGCCCTCACCTTCCGTCTGACGCAGGTCCTCACCGGACACGGTTGTTTCGGGAGGTACCTGCACCGAATCAGGCGGGAGGAAACGCCCGGATGCCACCATTGCGAGGATCGGCCGGAGGACACGGTGGAGCACACAGTGGAGGTGTGCCCCGCTTGGGCGGAGCCCCGCCGTGTTCTCGTAGCGGCGATCGGCGGCGGCGACCTCTCGCGCCCGGCCCTGGTGCAAGCCATGGTCCGGGGCGAGGAGGAATGGGACGCCGTCGCCTCCTTCTGCGAAGCAGTGATGCTGGCGAAGGAGGTGGCGGAACGCGAGAGGGAGAGAACCTCTCGTCCCAGCCGCCGCGGGAGGCGCTCCGGGCGTCGGGGGTCCCGCGATGACCTCCGGCCACCGTAGACGCGGGCCTGTGGACGGTGAGTGATGGGCTAACTCGCCGTCCGTCCGTCTCACGACGAAAACAGGCCGTGTCGACGGCGCGTTCGTGTTCCACGCGCGCCTCAAAGAGATGTCAGCAACATGGGAGGGGCCCGAAAGGGCCGACGCCTGTCGGGGCCGCGGGTAGTCCAACGGTTATCGCGGCCTCGACATAGAGGGCGAAGAAGGAACATGGGTGGTTTTTAGTCAGTAGAAGTCTGACACTCCCTTTCGCTCTGCCCAAGAGCGGGAGGGGTTATTCGATGATTTTACACCCACCAAAAAAAAAAAAAAAAAAAAAAAAAAAAGGCTATAGTGTCTTTGAGTTTTTCTAAAACCGCCAAATGATATCCGACAATACTTAAAAGGCGGGTCATATAGTCGTCATATTTTATATATGTAGGTATTGTATGTATTCGTTCTGGACATGACGTTAAACTGTCGACACCATGTCCGTTTCAACCGCGCGGCCACCTCATAGTATTTGATGAAACTTTGCCAGGAATTAGTGTTAATTTGTTACTTTACACACTTCTTTTCGTGAATTTGTTACAAAAAAAACTAAGACGCTATGACAAAAAATAGTTGACCGCTAGAACCGCCACTTGCCGTAATCATCGCCCGTGATTACACAGAAACTATATAATGCAGATAGACGAATGATGGATCAAAAGAAAGGCCATAATTTGTTCAATTTGTTACAAAAATAAAAAACGTCAAAACGTAAATAAACAAAAAGTTATGCAATATTTAGTTTTCAGGTTATGAGTAGGTAGTTATGTCACCATAAATATCAAATTAATAGAGGCTAATGTGTATGGACAATTAGTTACTAATTTGTTACAGCGAATAAACAGAAAAAATATATTAGAAAGTAGGTTCAATAATTTGTTAGAGTCGATTTTAGTTGGCCGCTCGGACGGCAATATGCCTAAAATACAATGGCGTTTATCTCGTTATTAAAAGTAGGTTTAAGCTTAGTTAAAGTACTAAGCGACGGGTAACGTAACCTAGTTTGGATAAATACGGCGAATATAACTGCAGCATTCATATTTTAAAAGATATTTACAAAAAACAGTAGTATGAAACCTTAAGAGAGTAGGGTGACCATGATCACATTAGTACAAAGGCATGTTTTTAACCCTTTCACGCATTTGGGACACATTTGTCCCCACACATTTTTTGCAATTTACAGATAAATTAGGTGAGTTGAACCTCTTTTCGATTTTTTATTTTACCATTTTTATAGTATGTTTTGATGTTTGTGCACTGGCGACACAAAAAAAAAGTGATCTGTCATAAAAATTCCGGCGCGAAATGTGAAAATTATTTACTATTGCGACAAACTTTTAAAAATTGTTTTTTATTTTATAAAAATCAATTTCGTCTGTTTTTCTTCAAAGAAATATATTCGTTGGTAAGTACAATTATTGTTTTATTACAAATTTTATGTTTTATTTGTAGGAGTAATGCATAGTCTGCGAAAAATGATATGGGACGCGGGTGTCCCTGTATGCATGAACGGAGACATATTGCTATAACTAATGATATTTTTCGCTTTGTTGTAACTTTCATTTTTTTATATTCTAATCATTGTATATTTTGTTGTAGAACAGATACAGAGAGTTTTCGCTGCAGGAAGATGATATTTTTGAAGTTCTGATGGCTGACAGCAGTGACGACGAGGATGGCCTACGGCTTGATGAAGAGGATCAAGCTTTTATAGCGCAGGATATGGATGGGGTATGTCGACTGTTGAAATAGAACCCAGCTTCGCGCCTATAGAAGAAAATTTTGTTAAAAATCCAGATTCTAGCATTGTTGTCCCTACATTCAATTGGCGAAAAAATTCATACTCGCCACGTGATTTTTCTGAAGACCCAGCGTACAACTTAGCTGAAGTAAATATTTTAGATAACACGCCTGATATGGAACTGACTCCTATAAATATATTCAATGCAGTTTCTGATTCCGATAAATTGATTGATAACATTGTTATACCTGAATCCTTACGTTATGCTGAACAAAATGGTCGGTGTTTTACTGTGACAAAACTTTTACTTTTTTTTACATGACGAAAAAGCGAATTTCTCTCACACAAAAAAGGGGAGTACCTTCACATGTCATGGTCAAAACGAACAGCCGAAAAAGATGTGTACAATGTGCAAAACTTCGCATTGAAAATCGGACGAATAACACTTGCAGTACATGTAATGTACATTTGTGTTACACTTCCGATCGTAATTGTTTTATTACATACCATTAAAGTTAATATTTTTTAATTTTATAAATATTGTATAATAAATAACTTGTTTTTTATATATTGAATTGAGTTTTATTATCAATATCAGATTTTTTGCCATACATAAAAAAATGTTTACCTTTACGCATATAGGGACATATTTGTCCCCATCCCAAAAACACAAAAATATTTATAGTTTCATTTTCTGCTATCACTTTTATGTTTAATTAGGCTATCATCAATAAATATAACTAATTCAAATCAATTTCTTAGCCTTGAATTACTTACAAACGTGTAAGGGTTAATGTTGTACTCTGTTTGAACGAATATGCGGTACGTTTTGCGGCCATATTGATGTCTATTGTTCTTAATTCTTTGAAGTATTTACTGATAAGATTTTCGTTTCATTGACTTTCCGCAGGTGTTTTATGATGGGAACGATTCCAGAAAAAGGATCTCTTTTGTTCCCAAACTATTGTTAAAAATATTTGTCGCACGGGGTTTAAAAAGCCATAATTTTTTGTTGTGAATATTGTCATTATTGTGCTGAATTTTGAAGTGTGTGCTCGTACGTATTTAATTCCCGTGATTTTCATACTACTAAGTTACTGAGACAATTAAAACTAAATTCAGAAGTGTCTAAAACTGCTTAGCTATGAGTTGTGCCCACTTATATATTGGATTTGTTAATGTAGAACTCACCACCAAAAAGTGTATTGCAGACTCAGAGGGATCGAAATCGACTGCGGTAAGTTTAATTTTTACAATTTTATGATGAGATCACGAAGAAGTCTTAAAAATATTCTTAGCTTAATAACTTACATTAATTTACCTGTATAATATAATTGTGGTAACCACACTCCTTTCGTTATTTAAAAAGTAATATTCGGCGCCAATTTCAAATCGGATAATATAGAACAGGATAAATCACGGCTTTTAAGTATTCTTTTTTTTAAACCAATGGCAGAGCTCTATTTAAAGGGCTCTTAAGTTCTGTCCAATCGCAAGCCTGCTTTTATATATGCGTTTCCCGCCAATTGTCTAGGTATAGTAAAAGAGTGACAATTCAGCCCACCCACGTTTCGTGTTTTCAAACAGTGAATACGTAAAATTTAAATTAACAAACTTATTAACTGCTATAGTGATTCCCTAGGGAAGAATTAACTGATAATTCACTTAACTGTGAACATTCTGTGTGAAAGTGCATCAACGTGCATCTTGAATCTTGAGACCTAGATCCAGGCAACCCCTAGTGACGAGCGTAATATCCAATGTAAGGATTTCTGTCTTAGGGACAGATTCTTAAGCGCTATAACTGGTCTCTACAATCCGGTGGCTGCTCCCAAATGAAAAAAATCTCCTTTTAAAAATTTTATTAATGTATTGTCGCTGTTAAATGACTATTGTGACGGAAAAGGGGTGCGTGGCGCAGGTTATTATAAATAAGACCACGCAACCAGTCTACATAAAATATATTTAAATTTAAAAAATGGGTGTGGGAAGGTCTACGGACACAAACTCCTAAGGCATCCCTGTGGGATGTGCTGTACTGCCCTGATAGCCGGCGTGGCGATGACCGCAGCGAGGTGCCACGCTGGATGCGTAGGGGTGATGGCCAGCTCTTCTTTACGTCGGCCCGGCTCGGCCCACGTGGCAAGTATGGCCAACAGGTGGGAAGTCCGATGCCGGCCCGATTTTATCACGCACGACGGAACCAGCCGGAACTTTGGACCCTGGAACATGACGTCCAGCGTGTCACGAGATGACCAAAGGCCAACTCCGCTGATTGCGACACCAAGCCAAGCAGAGCGAACAGCAATAATAATGCACTAATGAAGGTGTTGGTGGATTGTCACAATCAGACGGAGTTTACATGTGGGAAGAGTGAAAATAAGGCATGATAGCACATTTTGAGTGTGAAGCACGAAAAAATCAAAATGCATTGAGCTGAAGGCATTAGATTGAAATGAAATACATGAAATAGCGTACACTAAAATAGATAAAATTAAGCATACATGCCAAGTTAACCTATAAGGACAAAGAACACAAAATATACACATATCATGCTATCCAACACTTACCCAGTATGGGGGTTTCAAAGACACCGAATTTAATTGCTCGATGGCGGAGAATTATGTTGATTAGGTAGGCAATTGTTTTAGGCCCGGATAATGGCGAGTTAAGACACGTGTGAAATCACATATAATTTAGATATGGTGAGACGTGTGACCGCTTCGGGAAAAACCAAAATTCCTAATGTCAAACGAAAAGATCGCGTTGGCAGCGTTGGATAGAGATGGGACATACGCGAGCCCATAGATAAATCCTCACTCGCGCGCCCGATAGTTGATGCATCTTGTGCTTTTAGTAATTACTATTTGCTACCGCACTACTTGTAATTTTCTATGGTTATTATATTTTGACGTCTGCGGTTCCTTGACAGGTGGATGAAAGTAAACATTGGAATGTTGCTGTTTTTATTGTTAATTTAGTTTATATGTTTTGTTTTGTGCAAAATGTAACATGCGACGTTACAGTACCCCGCCGCTTGGTGAGGGTTTTTACCTCAGTAAAAATCCTTTGCTCCTATTATACCTCCATCTGAATTACGACTCCTTGTATTCTTCATCAATTATCCATCATATCTCATATTCGTAATCTTTGCATACTGGCAGACTACCTTAACAAGAGGTGAGTCCGCGCCCTAGCAGCTATGTGAGAGTTCCATGTCCGTAGTTGACTTGTTACTCGCGCAAAACAGACGTACATTCGGCTTTAAGGAAGCAAAGAACCTACTGGGTTTATACTATTGAAATGGATTTAGGCTTATTTAAGGAGTATCTACCCGCTCCTGCATTGGCTTATTTAAAGAGTTGCAACCGCTCTGAAATATTAACTCCCGGTAAGTAAAACGTACCGAGTTGGCAACAACCAATCCAGAGGTTCCGATAATATGAGGAGAGACCACGGGTAAGGCACATGACAGAATCAAGTGAGCGTGGTTCTCCATCGGGGCTGAATAAGGAGGCCGAAAAAAATTATTCACTGTGTTATTCAGTGCCTTAAATATAACTAAGTTAAAAAAAAAATTGAGATTATTTATGGGGAATAAAAAAAAATGATATCGTTAATATTTACAAACATCAAAGAAATCTTTTTAAAATAACTCGCTGCATCAGTAACGTCGACTTTTCTTAATTATAGAAAGTTCTTGCCCTTAGTATGTACTTACATAGCAGTAAT
The DNA here is from genome assembly GCA_932274075.1 of Diarsia rubi. NCBI lineage: Eukaryota > Metazoa > Arthropoda > Insecta > Lepidoptera > Noctuidae > Diarsia > Diarsia rubi. The sequence goes on from OW026427.1 coordinate 8,580,395, forward strand.
TGGTAGTACCTATGTATATTTTGTGTGTGATGCAGTCAACGGATGTTTGACCTTTGTATTCATATTATCAATTGTTTTATTGCAGCAAAAATGGGTAAAGCTGGACGAAAACCTATTGTTGAGAAATCAAAACAGAGAGAAGTTTTTATGAAATATGCCGACAAACTACTGGATGTTAAATTGAGAGACCCTATATTTGATACAATTGCAAGTGATTTGGATAATCTTATGACACCGGCAGCCCTTTACATGTCACTGAAAAGGAATTTCAGGGAGTTTCTAAACACTGAATGTAAGCAGCAAACTGTATGTCTGTCCTCGTCATCTTTATCATCATCCTCAAGCAATAGCCCGAGAACCTCATCCAAAATATCACATTCTCATGTCGAGTCCAACCAGCATCATAGTAAAAACGACACAAAGAACTTCAAGTTTGAATTAGATATCTATGACTGGAAAAAACTGCAACCATTAAATGTCTTGTATAAAAGAAATGACTTGAGAACATGTACTCCATTTAAAAAATATAAAATACTGCCTAAGTACAAATGGGTGGATATTTTAAGAGAAAAGATTTGGCTTATTTCTAGATTACCATGCACATGGAATTTCAAAAGTTACAAAGTGGAGTCTGAGCATCATATTTTAGTAAAAGGTCAATGCAGTCAATGTAGCGCTTTTACAAAAATAGCGTGTCAAAAAATAACAGATAATATTATTGAAGGACAATGCCAAATCACAGTGAGTGAGAAAAAAATATAGAATGAATGCATTGGTCAGACGAAAATTAGCTAAAAAGCTCAAACACGATTCAGCTTCTTTGGTTCATAAACAACTGGCAGCAAAAATGTCTAAACAAGGAATTACAGATACAGCACCAGTAATCCCAACACTCAATGCATTGCGAAAAATTAAGTACGAAGAACGAAAAAGAATGTGGTTCCACACAATAACGTTATTCTGAGCATTCTTACGATGGCTGTGACCAAACCAATTTTTTTACGTGATATACACTTTTTTCCTCGAATTCACATTTATTACTGGACTGATGAACAACAACAATACTGCCGTGAATATCAATCTTGTTTTCAAAGATTAACTATCACATTGGATGCTACAGGTTCAATCTTTCAACCTCTTAAATTACCAAATGGTTATGAATTGAGTAAGAGACTTTTCTTATACGTAATAATATTAATAAATCAATTCGATGTGTGTGTACCTTTATGTCAGATGATAACCGATTCACATGACACTGCGTCTGTTTCTGCATGGTTATTACAGTGGTTGAAAAATGTTCGTTGTCATCCTGACGAAGTTATAAAATAGTTATAAAATAGCGAGACAACGAATTGACGAATATTTGCAGCATCATTACGATTATATCAAAGGAGAATTGCATTTAGCATTAAATCAATTAAAAAACTTAGGTTCCACTACTTTACTAAAATCTAAATCACGCCGAACTAGGCGTGCCATGACTAAAAATATTTATAAAAAAGAAAAGGTAAATCCTAAAAAACAAATCCAACAAAAACAAAAAGAATTATATTTTTCCAGTGATTCTATATTTAGTGATAGACCATCCTATTTGGAGAACTGGCGAGGAGAATCGAATACACATAATCGCCTGAAAAAAGATGATGAAATAGTAATTATAAGAAACGGGAATTTAGCTTTGAAGGAAAGCTCGGGTTATTTCAATACATGTGCCTTCGATTCGGCATTTTATTTAATAGGTCAAGCCTGTATTAGAAGTTCTGCTTTCAAAAGCTTTTTGAGTGAATTAAAAGGAGATTGTGTTATTAATTACATTTTTATGCTTTTGAACGGAGCACATGATATAGAGCAAATTTACAATTGTAGATCAGAAATAACAAAAACTTTTTTCCAAAATAAAGACTGCAGTTGCAATGTGGCTTACATATTTGAAAAAATATTTATAAAATATTTTACAAGTGCTCAATACTTGAAAACCTGTACAAATTGTAATTACATACAATTGAAAAGAGACCATGTATTTATTTTAATTAACCTTGATATTTTAAAGTTATTTGGAATATCAAGTTTAGAAGAAGCAATTTGTTTCGATGAAAAAATTAACACAATGTGTCAGAAATGTGACACACAGTTGAAAGGAGAACTTAAGTTAGGCGAGATCATAACATTTGATTTAAACGGAGCTGCAGACTCAGTCTTACTCACTGAGCTGCCGATTACTATTAACATTAAGGATAATTACTATTTCTTAGTTGGTACTATAGAATTTATACCAGGCACAAAAATAGGCCACTATAAATGTCATTTTTTAAATAACAATACATATTTTTGTTACGACGACAATTCTTTTAAAATCGACATAAGTACCTCTAAGAAAATTTGTCTACATTCTGTGTCATATATTCGAGTCAGTTAATTTATAAATATTATGTTAGTTTATAAAGTTTTTATATTTATCTTGTTGACTTTAATTACTTGATTGTTTTGCCTTTGTGTTGATTTTGAATAAAGAAATTTTAATCGATAACTGACTTTTACTTTTATGAAGTATGCTACAGGATGCCTTAACTTAAAATGTATTTATATAAGCACTCGCCCTAAAAAAATAAGATATAAATATCGAACATTACAACAGTCACTATTCAGTCTCACTTCATTGTGAAAATGCATGGTCACCCTACTCTCTTAAGGTTTCATACTACTGTTTTTTGTAAATATCTTTTAAAATATGAATGCTGCAGTTATATTCGCCGTATTTATCCAAACTAGGTTACGTTACCCGTCGCTTAGTACTTTAACTAAGCTTAAACCTACTTTTAATAACGAGATAAACGCCATTGTATTTTAGGCATATTGCCGTCCGAGCGGCCAACTAAAATCGACTCTAACAAATTATTGAACCTACTTTCTAACATATTTTTTCTGTTTATTCGCTGTAACAAATTAGTAACTAATTGTCCATACACATTAGCCTCTATTAATTTGATATTTATGGTGACATAACTACCTACTCATAACCTGAAAACTAAATATTGCATAACTTTTTGTTTATTTACGTTTTGACGTTTTTTATTTTTGTAACAAATTGAACAAATTATGGCCTTTCTTTTGATCCATCATTCGTCTATCTGCATTATATAGTTTCTGTGTAATCACGGGCGATGATTACGGCAAGTGGCGGTTCTAGCGGTCAACTATTTTTTGTCATAGCGTCTTAGTTTTTTTTGTAACAAATTCACGAAAAGAAGTGTGTAAAGTAACAAATTAACACTAATTCCTGGCAAAGTTTCATCAAATACTATGAGGTGGCCGCGCGGTTGAAACGGACATGACACCATGTGGTAGGACTCTTCTTGCAGAGTCCGCCTGTATATACAATGTGTTAATGAAATAACCCAAAACCAGAAACTAGTTTGTTTAGAATCGGCAGCAAAATCGAATACAATAATTTTTAATATAGGTTATTTTTTTCCAAAAAATAAATATTTGTCATGCCGCATCTAATATTTTCTAACGACGCTGTACACTGCTGTCCAACGCGATGTAAACAAACAGCGCGGGCGCCGGCGGCCGCGCAACCCCGACTGGCCTCCTTCCGCACTTCCGCAGTCTCCCTAGCGCAGCGGCACGTGCGGCACGTATCAACACGGGGTAGGACGAGCGCGTGCGATTTACGTTTCCCGGCGGCAATATGGCGTTTCGCTTTACAAATGTTCAGTATTGTGAAATGGTGCGAATGTTAGCGCGATGTGGTGATAACGTCAATTTAGCTGTGCGACAATACCAGGAACAGTTTGGTGTGTCTGTGTCGAACGAGACAATGTTGGCCGCTACACAGCGCCTACGGGATTTCGGCACATTTAGGCCTCCGACCGCAGTAGACAGAGGACGTACCCGAAGTGATCCTGATCTGGAGACCGAAATACTTAATTATTTCGCAGAAAACCCGACAGCTAGCACAAGACAGGCAGCTCGTCGCTTCAACTGCAGCCACGTTTTTGTTTGGAACGTTTTAAAAGAGGACAGCCAACATCCATACCACTACAGACGGTGTCAGGAATTAAATGTACTAGATTTCCAGCCTCGTATTGAGTTTTGCGAGTGGTTTCTTGAAGACTGGAGAAGAAACATTCTTTGGACTGACGAGTGTACCTTCACTAGGCGAGGCCTATTTAATCAACACAATAGGCACATGTGGGCACACGAAAATCCCTTTCTGATGGAACAAGATTCGTTTCAACATAGGTTCTCATTAAACGTATGGGCGGGAATCATCGGCCAATACGTACTTGGGCCGGTATTTTTGCCCCGACTAACCGGTGACGCGTACCTACAATTTCTAACCGAGACATTGCCGGGCTTGTTACTGCAGTGGCTCGAAGACGATGACATACCTTTGAACACCGTCAGTAGGATGTTTTATCAGCACGATGGCGCTCCAGCTCATTTCCAGTGGAATGTAAGGAGATATTTAGATGAGCAGTATGGGCAGCGATGGATCGGTCGCGGTGGGCCTATTCAGTGGCCTGCTAGGTCACCGGATCTAACTCCATTAGACTTTTTTTTGTGGGGCCGTGTAAAAGCTTTAGTTTATGACGATGGGAATGGACCAACAAACATTAGTGACCTTAGAAATAAAATAGTCTCGGCATTTCAAATAGTGAGAAGTGACACTACAGTGCTAAACTCTTTAAAAAATAATTTACGAAAACGTGCTTTAACGTGTATTCAACAAGGTGGTAGACATTTCGAGGCATTGCTGCGACAACCAATAAACGAACTTGATCAGTAAGTGCTTAATTATTGTTGTAAATACTCGTAGGTAGGTTGATTAATTTGAAATAATTGTTGTAAATATGGTGATTCAAATCTTTTAAACACGCCAAGTTTTGTTTACCACCACCGGCTTTTTGATTTTTCTTTCAACTAGCCTTCGCTTATTTTTAAGCGTGGAAGGTTTACATGCAGCCAGTCCAAAGCCTGGAAAAAGTGTGATGGAAAAATTTGAGTCACTTTTCTATTATACGCATTATTTAATAACAGAAGGAGGGGATTAACCTCAAACGATAGTGCTCACGCGTCAGCGGCGCGGCGATAGAGCTACGAATCTGTAAGAAGTAGCGCGACAACAACATTTACAAAAATCTTTTACTATAATTTATGAAAATAAATTATTATACGTCATATCAATTTATTAATATAAAAATCGGTTGGGGTGTCCGAGGTTTTGGGTTATTTCATTAACACATTGTATACCACCGCAGTGTCAGATATTTTGCCGTAAAGCAGTAATTGCGAAGCATTACTGGGTTTTGGTTTAGCGTATTATAAATTAACGATCGTGGGCCGAATCGCACAATGAGCCCTCAGGATGACGAGCACAGTGAAATGCAGTGCAACTTATGATATAGCAATGTAAAGTTCTGAGTAGGCGCAGTCCTGACATGGGCAGGCGTATCACTTAACATCAGGTGAACGTCTTGCACGTCTCGTCATTCTTTGCCACGAAAAAATGTCAGTCTTTCTGGTTCAAATTTTGCAATCTATTTTTTAATTACCTACTTGATGGCATCCAGTTAAGCTAAAGTTTGGCATTCGGTAACAATGGAATAATAAATGGTACTATAGAGCTGGTCTCATGATTGAGTTGGAAAGTGGTCATAAGAACTACTAATAAACAAGATGGCGTCTTCACGAGTACTAGACTAATAGCCCTAAGTCGTATTACTTATTTGAAATCAGTTTCATTTTTATTTCAGATCATCATGAATAGTAAGAGGAGAACTTATTTCAAAGGTTACGTGAAAAGCTCCAACTCGACCGATAATCAGGAACCACAAGCCGGAACCTCGAAAAATAATGATTCAAGGTTAAGTGTAGTAAGAAAACTGACTTTTAAAACTCCAAAAAAACAAAAGAATGCTCAAAGTACTAAGAGAACTACTTTAAACACTAATAACAAGTCCACACAAAAGTCTGAACTGTCTGAACCTATTATATTCATTAATGCAGATGAACAAACTACACCTATAGATACCAATATTCAACACATTTATGATTTGACGAATGAAAGTGAAGAGAGAGAAGATGATAATATAATTAAAAAAGAATCAGAAATTTTCAGAGAAATCGCAAGACAACGCGAAATTGAAGAGGCTTGCCATCAAATACAACGGGAAAACTATGAGAATTATGATGGCAAAATTAAAATTGATATTAACGAATATAATTTAGAAACAAAAGGTATATCACCAAATTTTAATTTTGATTTTGATAAATGTAAGAATCAGTTGACCGAAACCGAACTACAAATTCTGAATGATGACACGCAAGTAAACATTTGTCCTCAAAATAAATTAAAAAGTACGGATGAGACATTTGGTTTATCTAAAAATGCAATGGACTTACAATGTGTAGAAGATTTTAAAGAAATAGATAATATTGATTTTCATGAAAATGAAGAAACAAAAAATATGACAGCTTTCGAAATAGACAAAAGTAACGATTATATAAAAGAAAACAGTACAAATTTGGAAAAAAGAGAAGAAAATCAGATAGATAATACAAATAAATGTATAACTCTTGATGACGTTATAAAATCCGCCATAGCATCAGATGAAAATGATATAGGCCTTCGCCACACTAGACGGAAATTTCGTCGCCGAACTTCCGCGGCGGTCAATCCGTTCTATACGGTACCAGCCACACTGAATATTCAGTGGCAGATCATCAGTCGGCTGCCTGCGCTTATACGGTGTGGTCGTGAATTCGTGATGGATCCGATAGAAGTGATAGCTATTTATGAAGCATTAGAAGAAGAAAGAAGAAGAAAGCGTAAATATTGGGTTCATCCCTTAAATACTCTTCGACTAGAAATTGGGCAATTTCATACCCTGTATATGCAACTAAGACTTAATCCAGATAAATCATTCGAATATTATCGTATGTCCATACAATCTTTTGATGTATTGCTGAATTTAACTAAGGACTATATTACCAAGCAAAATACAAAACTTAGAACAGCTATACCTCCCGAAGAAAGGCTGACCGTTACATTAAGGTAAGATAAATATTATTTATATGTATATGAAATAAAACAAATTATTGATTAATTACTTAAGTATATTAACTTTTTATTGAATTAAATTGCTGCAACATTTCCACTATTATCTCAATTAAGTGGACCTATTTTGAAATATTTCGTCTATTTCCTCAATTGAGTGTGCTGTTTCAGTTTCAGCTGATTGAATTGGACGTACTTGAGTTTCAATAGATTCGGGTGACTGTATGGTCGAATAGGAGATTGCACTGTTTGAATTCGTAGTATATCCTTGGTACACCGGCGGTGACACATCTCCTGTAGGTATACTATATGTTGTAGGTGATTGTTCGTATGTACTATAGCCAGGATGGTTGTAAGAATACGTTTGATTATGTGACATGTTAAATGAGTTACGATATTTGAGTTTATAAATCAAATTCATCACTTCCATTCTGAACTCACAATTTTGTCTTTCATTTAGGCTCTTAATTTGAGGAAGTAAAGAAAGTAAAAATTTCGTGTCGGCATCTTCTTCGGCTGCTTTAGGTGATTGTTGCTTTTTATTCATTGCTGTAATTAAACTCTGTTGAAAGGCTGTCATTTTAGGTTTTTTTTTCATTTGGGAGGTCCCTGAAACTTCTTCAGTTTGAGGTGGAATAAAATTCTCAGTTACAGTTTCTTGTGCGTTTGCATTTCTTGGTTGAGTGTTTGTATTAGTTGATATTTCATCACAAGAATTTTCATTTTGGTCATTATCACCTGCCGGAGCGCTTATGTTCCCCGATGAGACCCGAGACTCTTTCACCACATCCAAGAATCGAAGCAATTCAATGTACGAGTTTTTACGTTTCTTAGGTGCAGCACTTCCACTTCTTGTATTATCTTGTTTTTTTTCTTTTACGTAATAATCTCTTAAGTGCTTCCATTTCTTTTGAAGTTCATCCACTGTAAAATTAAATAATATAAGTATCAACAAAATGTCGAAATAACTTAGCTTAGGGTGATATAGCTCCGATAGTGGCGCCCCCAATAGAAAATAATTAATTATAAGTACAATTACTATAATTTATCTATACCACATATGGAAAATCCGCTTCGTTGACCCTCTCAAGACTACATTTAACTATGTTTTCACATAGTGTATTAGCGATGCGAACTCTTAACTTCGAATTTTGAAGGCAAAGGTGCCACTTTTCTGTTTATACGCCGAAGGTGAGAGTTGGCATCACTAGTAAATTATGTGAATCGATGCGAAACATTGTTAAATGTAGTCTTGAGGGATTGACCGAAGCAGATTTTTCATAAGTTCGTTTATAAATGTTTAATTAATTATTTTAGATTGGGGGAGCCACTGGCGGGAAAACGTGATGATGCTGAACGTTGTTTTTGTTTCAGGTATTTGTCTACCGGAATGCATTTTGTAAGTTTATCTCACGATTTTTTGATAGGACGATCGACTGTTGCAGAAATAATAAAAGAAACTTGTGAAGTAATTTGGAAAGTACTGCAACCACTTAAAATGCCCGAGCCAAATAAGGAATCGTTTTTAAAAGTGGCAGAAGAATTCTATAAATACGCAAATTTTCCAAACTGTTTAGGAGCTGTGGATGGTAAACATATAAGAATAATTAATCCTGACTACAGCGGATCTAACTTTTTTAACTATAAAAAGTTTTTTTCAATTGTTCTTATGGCAGCCGCAGATTCTAATTATTGCTTCATTATTATCGATGTTGGATCTTTTGGAAAAGAAGCTGATAGTAATGTATTTAGAAGTTCAAATTTCGGACAGAAACTTTACCATGACATGTTAGACCTACCCGAGGATAAAATACTCCCCGGTACTACCGGCCCAGCACTACCATATGTACTGGTAGCTGACGAGGCTTTCGCTTTACATAAACATGTTATGCGACCCTACCCCAATAAAACATTAGACATAGAAAAACGTACGTTTAACTACCGCCTATCTCGTGCAAGGCGTTATGTGGAATGTACTTTCGGCATATTGAGCAACAAGTGGAGAGTTCTTCATACGGCCATACTTGTTAACCCGGATTTTGCTACAGAGATAGTAAAAACAACATGTGTTCTTCATAACTTTGTACGGAGACGAGACGGTTTGAACTGCAACGACGAATTGTTAACTTCTGATCTACCTACATTACCAAACTGTAATACATCTAGACCCTCTAATGCCATAAATACGAGAGATTTATTTAAAAAATATTTTATGGAAGAAGGTAAACTAGAGTGGCAACACAACTTCATTTAGGTAAGGTGACTGATATAATCGTTGTTATGTAGGTTTATATGAATGATAGTTTCAATTAGTACCTACATGCATACGAGTACTTATAATTAGATATACCTAGGTATAGAAAATTAATAAAGTGATAAACTCACCAAGTTCTCGCTGTTTTGTTTCTATTTCACTATCCCAATTGTCGTACAATATTTTCGCTATCTCTTCCGATGCTCGTTTCTTTGCAGTTCTATCCGGCTTTTCCCTAGAGTCCCAAAGGCAAACTCTATTTTGCACTTCGATAATAAATCGTTCAGTGTCAAACATCCTGTGCGTGCGTCGTCACTGCGAGTTATCCGCTGAATGTGGCGCGATGCATAAAAATACATGTAATGCGACGTTGCCGATCTTACGCTGACGGAAGATCGGTGCGCGGACGACCGAGCAGACGCGAGCGAGTGACGGTCCGCGCCGAGCGCGGGATTGTCCGCGACGGAACGACCGATCTTCGGCGTAGTGTGCCCGTTATTTGTATTTTATATGCAATAACATGTATTGGCGTTCCGCCGCGGAAGTTCGGCGACGGAATTTCGGTCTAGTGTGGCGAAGGCCATACAATCGCTCTTGACATTGCCTGATTTAGCAAAAAATAGCAAAGATGTATATGATTCTTCTAAGAGAGATTCAAACAATGAGCTCGATTTAAACCAGCAACAAGTTGAACAAATAGGTAACTATAACAGAGGGGATTCTATTAAAAAAATTAAACGTAATGAATATTTAAAAAATAAACATTTAAGACAGCAGAAGCGGCAAAAATATGTAGATTTTTTGTCAGACAACGAAGATTTTGTATGGAGCTCTTCATCTTGGGAAGCAAGTGGTTCAGAATCATCAGAATCTGAAGTCGTTAAGAAAAAATCAAGAAAACAATACATAAAAAAAAACCTTCCACTTCAGTTTCTAAATCAACGGACAATGGACGGACGGATAAAATTTCTAAGGCAGATTGCAGTGCAAGTGCTGTGGCAGAAAAAAAGAAAAGAAAGAATATTAGAAAAGAAACCAAAAGAAAGAGAGAAACTGGTGAAGAGTATACAACCAAGAAAGGTAATATTGTGCCAGCTAAAGACATGAAACCAAATCCGTGTTCCTTAAATAATTGTACAAATAAATGCTACGAAATCAATGAAGAAAGAAGAAAAACTTTGTTTTTACATTTTTGGAGTCTGGATAGCATGAGACGTAAAGATTGGCTGGTAAGCCACTCAAAAAAGCTAAGTATAAAACGACATCGATCATCGGATAAAAGTAGCCGTACAAACACTTTCCATTACTTTATTAACGAAGGCGAAGGGCAACGACAAGTGTGTCAACAATTTTTGATTTGCACACTAGATATAAAGCAAAAAACATTATACAATACAGTTGCAAACTCTCTTCATGGCTCAGCGAGTGAAGATATGAGAGGCAAACATGTGCCCAAAAACAAAACCCCTGATACAGTTATCGAAAATTTACGAAAATATATACAGGAATTACCAGCATTACCCTCACACTACTGCAGGAAAAACAGTAAAAGAACGTATTTGCCCCAAGAATTCAGAAATTTAACAAACTTATATAGAATTTACAAAGAGAATCAAGAAAAAAATGCCTTGCAGTACGTAGGAGAAAAGGTGATTAAAAAAGTTTTCACTACTGAGTATAACATAGGATTTCATTTACCCCGCAAAGACAAGTGTTTGAAATGTACACAATTTGAAAATGACAAAAATTTTAACGAAGAAGAAAAACTGAAACATTTGAAGGACAAAGAAGAAACAACTGAGAGATTCAAAGCACATCAAGATATTCATAACAAAGATGAAACTATTTTGTGTGCAACTTTTGACCTCCAAAAAGTTTTGAATACACCACACGGCGAAAATATGATGCTATATTACAGCCGCAAATTAGCAGTGTACAATTTAACTTTTTATGAATCAGGCACAAGAAATGGGTTCTGTTACACATGGTCTGAAATTGACGGGAAAAGAGGAGCCAATGAAGTATCTTCAATTTTACAGAAGTACATCAACGAGGTGGATCAAAGGGGTACAATAAAACATTTGTTACTTTACTGTGATTCGTGCCCAGGACAAAATAAAAATAAAACAGTTTTAACTTGCATAAATGTAACTCTCCAAAATTGTAACAATCTTTTGTCGATACAAATAAATTACTTGCTTCCTGGGCATACATATATGCCCGTAGATTCAGTTCATTCCGTAATTGAAAAAAGCTTAGGTGGCGTTATAATTTGGGCACCTTCACAGTGGAGTACAGTTTTCATCCTGGCTAGGAAGTCACCAAAACCCTATGAAGTAGAGGTTCTTAAGTATACTGACTTTAATAAATGGGATATAATTGCAGATAAATACTTCAAGGGAAATTTGACGGGTAAAATAAGCAAACTAAGAACGGTTACATTTAAAAAATCGACCACAAATATGTGCTACGTGAAATTCTCTATGAATCCAGATGCCGAAACTGAAAAAATTGAAATTACGAAGAAAAACGACGCCGTTCAACTGAAACCATGCTACAAAGCGTTGCTGCCAGTATCTAAAAAGAAATACATGGATCTCAACAAATTGTGCACTAACAAAGTCATACCAGTGGTGTATCATGAAGAGTACAAAAGGTTAAGCTATGCTACTAGTATTCAAGACTGTTTAATTGACACAGATACAGTGTGATTCTTTATAATGTGCACATATCGAAATGAGGGAATCTATGCTTAATTTTATCGATGGAAAAAATATTTAAAAAAATCTAAATATTTTTTAATATTTTTTAAGGAATTTTCAAAAATGTTGTCCGCTGTTGTGACCCCAATGTAAACAAAACGGTGTAACTTTTAAACTAAATTATCTATCGCGATGAAACAATTTTATGTAAAAAGTTACGAAAAAAAAAAGTTTTTTTGATCAAAAAACGTGTTTATTTTCAATTGAGGGTAGTTTTTTTCCACAATTTTCATTTTACGAGGACGCCTAATTGCTTCCAATCATTTGTTTCATCGCGATAGATAATTTAGTTTAAAAGTTACACCGTTTTGTTTACACTGGGGTCACAGTAGCAGACAAAATTTTTAAAAATTCCATATAAAATATTTAAAAATATTTAGATTTTTTTTAATAATTTTTCCGTCGATAAAATTAAGCATAGATTCCCCCATTTCGATATGTGCACATTATAAAGAATCACACTGTATAGAGGACGAAGAAACTGCCGAATAATGGGATAGTCATACTCTTCATCTGCTTTATTGTTTTTGTTTTTTATTACTTAATACACTGACACTGAATAACACTACATTAAGTTTAACTACAAACGTACATTAAGTAGGTACAACTATAATTTATTATAGTTGATGAGGAGATTTTGCGTTAAATTACCGTAGGAGATATTTTTTTTATAGTAAAAGTTATTTTTTTTTTAATTTTATTTTGAAGACTGATAGAAAACATTGATTCTCAACTAGAATACTTAGTCAATAGAATTTTTGTTAGTTTTTACCGCAGGAGTTTTTTTTTATTAGTTAAAGTTATTTTGTTTTTATGTAATAGTAAAAGTTAAATTTTTGGTTTAAGTTTTTGAAGACTGAATGAAAACATTGATTCTTAACTAGAATACATAGTCAACAGAATTGTTGTATGTTTTTAGATTTTCTTTTTTAAATAATTATTCGTAAGTTTGTGAAATAATTGAAATTTGTTATTGTTCTTTATTAATTTAAATTAAAGGTTTCTTTGATAATGTCTGTATTTTATTTAAATACGTTCAATAACTTGATACGTAGTCAATAATTTGGTACGTGCTGGACGCATGTGGTAGGTGCGTGGTGTTTCATGTTACCCTGTGTTGGGATCTTTAGGCTTAAGAAAAAAAAAAGTTCAGTTTATACATAAGTAACAGTTGTTACGTAATTTCCAAGTGTCTTATGATTTTATTTTAGACACTTCAGTATAATAGATAGCCATCTTTTTAAATCAATTATAGTCATCAGTATTTTTAATGCAGTTATTCAAAGTATCATTAATCTTATACGTCGTTTATCCTATACAATAATTACGGCAAACGTACTTTAAAGAAATTGTGGTAAACTTAGTAAATTAACTGATCACCTCTTAAGTCCTTTTGCTAAACATGTGAAAATGCAAAATGTGTCCTTGAAGTAATTCTGCTTCACCAGATTATCAGTATATTTATATTAAAAGAAATTTTGTCGTATTTCTATTTCTCTAAGTTATGTGTAATCAGTACGTTTAAATTGCAAAGAAAGTTTTACTTGACGGCGTTAAGGTAAATCTGACTTACTCTGAAATGAGGTATTTTTACCTATCCACCACTTAATTCCTAAAATAGCCTTTACAGTGATTTAAACCATATGAATAAAGATATAAATAAGGAAAAGGTTTGCATATCAAGTTATTTGATTAAAATCGGATGATAAATTAAAAAGATACATTTTTTTTTGTTAAAAAAAAAACTTTTAATGTCTTTTTCTCGAAATGGCTTTTTGGCGCTCCAGTAATTTTGCCTTTCCAGTGACGATATGTTATTTTTACAATAAACTTGTCAGTTTATTTTTGAGGTTAGCTCCTTCGCAACTTGTAATAAAAGTTTGCTACTGAGTTAATAACCAACAAAAGGAGTAAATTTCTGTAACTACAAAGCATGTACTAGTATCTTTTCTCATAGTAACAACCTACAGCTACGCTCTAGGCCTTTCAGCTTGGCCATCATTGCAGCCCTTGCTGTCCTCGCTGTAAAGGCCTCGACTTATCATAATCACCGGGTCAGCTATGCAGGTCCAGAGGACAACATTTTTGGCATTCAAATATGTAATGCTAAAACTATTGCTATTGATGTGTTTTTACACTGAGGCACCGCACACCACTTATAAACTTTGTTATTCATTTTTAACACACGAATTATGGTAATGTTTGATTTAGTTTCCTCTAGCTGCGCTTTGACATTTCCATGTTTACTTATGCGTGACGTCAGACCCGACGCCATGACACTGCGAGCTGTTTTCGCGCTCTATTTAATTTTTTTTTTCAAAAATATCTTCGTTAAACTTTACTTTATTACTGAAATAAAGGTTTTTTCGTAAATAAAAAAGATGTACCCACATTACGGAAGGGGATTTCAAAATCTTTCGTCATGCCTATTGTATGGATGTACTGGACAAAATCGAAATAATGTTTTGAGTATTGCGCTGCTCAATTTTTCGATGCAACATAATGTAACTATAATTCAAAAATATTTGGAGGTCGGCCACACTCAAATGGAGGGAGATTCTGTCCATAGCGCGATAGAACGGAAGTTGAAAAACCGTTTGATCCATTTGCCCAGTGACTATCTATCTGCAACTTTGGAGGCTAGACAAAAACTTTATCCCTACGAGACTACAATGATTGATTATGATTTTATTAAAAACTACACAGACACGTCAACTTGGCGTTATAATTCTATCAGACCAGGGAGAAAATCAGGGGACCCAAAGGTAACGGATATAAAAGCATTGATGTATGTTCCAGAGGGACAGATATAGTATAAAACCAGTCATTCTGATGATTGGCAATGTTTGCCTCAGCGAGTTACCAAAATTCCCATCGTAACACAATATAAACAACTTCATCGGAATAAGCTCCCTATCACTGATACAAAATTTGCACACCTGCAAGAATTGAAAAGTGTAATTCCGGTGGACTGTCATGCATTTTATGATGCTTTACCACGTAATTAAAATTAGTTTTAAACTGAATGCTGATTGTTAATTACGAGACTGACTAGGTGTTTATTACTAAGAGAAGACTGTTTTTTTTACAAGAACCTACTTTCTATTAGATTGAACATAATGTGATTACAAATAATTACCATAATTATGAAGAATTATAAGATTATTTTCATTAAATGATTCATTAAATTACTTGTTTTTATTTAGAACTTTAATACCAATAAATTCTATCTGCAATATTTGCATCAGATTTTCCATACCAATAACTCATATCTACCATAAACTACCCTTAGACTCAAAATAAAAACAAAAAAACCTTTATTAAACAATACTATACATAAAAAAAGAAAACTTGGATTTTCAGTATCTCATTATACCTCGGAATAAGGTTTTTACTAAGTTTTATTGTTCCCCTTTAAAATCCACCCGGAGTCAGATAGGAGGTATTGCTTGCTTGCAGTCGATATGTGATTATACTAAAGCAAAAGGGGCCATTGTTTGGTCGGACCAAATGGTTATTCTACACCTTTGCGTAAGTCGGTTAAATGGTACAAGAAACTGGCGAAAGATCTTCTTTTAAATACTGCTATCGTTAATGCTTTGAAGTTGTATAAAAATGTAAAAAAAAAAGCATTCAAATCAAGATTATAGCAAACAGTTATTGGAGCATCTATGTCAGAAACTACAAGAACCTGAAGTCCTAGTAAGACCGAGAAGAATAAAACATATTTTATCAAAAAGAGATGGTATGGTAGGAGCAGCTAGAAGAACTTGTCGTCAGTGCTTTAAAGAGATAGCTTCAACCATGGGTAGCAAGATTGCTAAAAATAAGTCACAAAAAGTGATCACTTATTGCGAACAATGTCCCTCCAAACCATCACTTTGCTTGCCCTGTTTCAATAAACTTCACTAATAACATGTAATTTTTTTTTCTATTTTCATATTTTCTAGGTCATTTAATTGTTAGCCCATTTTTATACATAATAAACACAAGCAAAATTATACATTTTTTATTCTGTTTTACACCCCTAACATCTCTTAAGAATAAGAATCTTTTCTAAATATTAAAAAACCAAGCTGTTTTGGTTGTTGCACAGGACCACACGGGTCACATTTTTACCGTTTTAATTCAATATTAATGCCCGTGGCTTGTAATCGACCTTTGATGTGATCACCTTGCTCTGGTCATGGGTGTCTTCAGTGGGCCGAACAGTTGAATACAGGGCCCACCGGTGTCCCCCATGGCCCAAATGACTAACTGCCATTTTTTGCTCGGTATTCAATTAATCAATTTTTTTTAAAAGAAAAGTCGATTCTTTACATCTTTGGTATAGAAAGATATAGGTAATTTTTTCAAAAATATTAGAGCAAACTTTTTTTGTAGAGCGTGTTGCAGTCATTTTTTGGAAACATTGACACAAGAAGAAAACTAAATCTCATCAAGGCGATAAAGTTTTTCTAATATCATATTCAGTAGTTTCGCTTGGAAGCAACCCATTGGCAAACTTTTTGACACAGAAAAGGGGCAAAGTAAGCAAGTTTTATGTGGTACGGAAGCATTTTTTTAGAACCTACGATAAAAAACTATCTACTGCCATGAAATATCATAGAAATATTATATAAATATATACATAGATCACTAAACGACAAATCCGAGAACGAATGTTTGATTGTATTCGGTCAGTGGGTCGTCGAAGTGGCGGATTCCGGCAAAATAAACTACTACAATAATCCAAAAAAATTAAAAAGATTACGAAATAATGTGTACTCGCTTCTCAATTTAATCCAGATAAAACCAAGACATGATGGATATTCATTAATGCAGAAACGAAATGACAGAAACCAAACCAAATATATACCAAAGACAGACATAAAACACTTTTTACCCTTGAAACATTTGAATAAACACAGAAATCACGTCAGAATGAGAAAAGAAAGCCCACTGATGAGATGAAATACAATACAAATAAATAAACTTAACTGGGGAGTGGAGACACAAAATAATCGAACCGAGCAATTATGCAAATAAATTGTCTTTTTTATTTTGTTTGCAATTTTGCACAGACGCACAGACCTACTCGTTACATTACTTTAAGCACAGATCAAAGAGTATAATAATAATACCTACGGGAGGCACAGACCTAAGACAAGTCGACAAAAGACATTGATTGAGGATTTGAGGTACATTTAATGTACGCTACGTACTACAAATACAAAAAAAAAAAGTTGTACGTATAAATAAAGTGCGTGTGGGTGGATGAGCGTCTACAACAATTGACATACCTACATAGGTAACCTGATAACCTCTAACCTCAACCTCAAGTCCTCAACCCTCAACCTCATCAACTCAATGCTCAATGGAGTCAATTCAATGGCCAAATAAATGTATTTTTTTTTCCGTGTCTATGACAGATCAGCACAGACTATAACGAAGAGCAGGATTGTCCAGTGGCCAGTGTCCACAGAATATATTTATAAAAGGGGGTACTAATAAACCGTATATTATACCGTTTTATTCTAGTAAGTATTTATACTTCGAATTGACATAAAACCTTCATTTCATCAAACAGTTAACAGGTAACTTAGTATGAATTAAAATATTTAACCACATTTCGAAACCAATAGGAAAGACACCACTGCATTTTTTTATTAAAAAAAAGTTACAAAAAGTTACAAAAGTTACTTGTAAAAGCGTGAAAAAAAGAAAGTTAAAGAAGAAAAACTATTACAACTTAAGTTTGAGACGAAGCTGCCAACTTCTTGTGAATGTGCTCACGAGCTTTTACTTTGAATGTGAACCAACTGTTTACTGTCCTGATATTCTGAGGGAGTTCATTCCACAGGAAGACCACCTGGACGAAGAAAGAAGAATTTAGAAAGCCAGAGCGATGAGAAGGACAACGTAGAAGGCGATTATTGGTGGAGCGAAGAGTCTTGCTATGTGCAGTACATAAATATTGACAGAGCCCTCAACGCTCTGCGCTGCCGAATAGGCAACCACTTTATTAGCGATCGATGTGCAGACACATGATCGTACTTGCGAAGATTGAAAACGTATCGATTGCAGTTATTAAGAAGTCGATCAAGTTTATTGGAGAGATCTGCATTCAGGTCAAATATTAATTCTAGTATTGTAAGGGAGAGTTTTCTCAGGGTTGGTTATTTGGGCTATTTCAATGAGTCACGTACGTTAAATTAGTAAAATTATATTGTAAAAGAGTAAAACACAGAACTATAGGTAAAACAAATAAACAAATAGGGGTTAAACAGTAAACCATAGAATATTAAACGAGCGTTTCGCGGATGTGTTCAAAACGCACGCGAATCGTACTCCACTGTCCATGAGATCGCGCGTCGCGGACTGGGTTGCCAGGAGCCGTGGACCGTGTTGCTAGCTCACAAAAATGATTTTAAAAGGTAGTGCTACAGTATCAATTAAATTATTTAATAATTGAATGATTTTTTTAAATCTTCATTTATTGGTCTTATATCACTCAGTGATAATGTCATCCGTATAACATAGAGGGTGTAAAAGTACCCTTAACGCAAACGAAAGGCACTTGTTCTCCCCACCACTACGATATTTTTTTTGTTCTTATCCATACCTAGAACCCCCTAGTTACGGAGATATTGGGGGTCGAAGTTTCAAATTTTTTACAGCTGTTTTTGTATATACTAGTTTTTCAGGTTATAACTTTACTTAAATTACCTCCATGACCCATTTACTATTCAAAGCATCCGCTAGGACAATGTTTTAAGAAAACTACATTGAGTTCCGCCCCTAAGACGACCCACTGACCGAGGTTTACCGTATATTGTGATTTTTGACCCAAAAAAAAGCTGTTTTTCTGCAAACAAATTTGCGTAGGGGTACTCATTTTGATGTACAGAATACTTGGTTGACGTTTGCGTGAAGGGTTCATTTACACCCTGTTTACAATTATTAAGTTACAACTAAACTAAATAATAATCCACCACGCGGGCCCAGTACGTCGTAAGACTAATCCACCACCGGCGCCTCCTAGGACCGGGTGCAATGTACACCTTGCACTATAGGTAAAGGCGCCTCTTCATATATCTATCGTTTATTTTTCCCTGATCAATAAAATCGGGTTCTACTCAAAGTTCAAGAGAATCGATTTCTTCTGCAAGCGTGCTCCATTTTCGCTTCCCATCAGGCGAGTCAGTCCAAAAAGTTGCGTGTTGACAGCGTTGAAGTGAAGTTATAATTATATTTAGTAGGTATAGCTATAAGTATATCCATTATAATGAACTCAAATATTAATAGTTGTAAAAGAAATAATACTGATTGAACTATATGCCGCATTGATCGTCTACGTTTTCTTCAGCTGACTGAGATTCAGTGGGCACCGTGGGCACTAAATTCATTCATTTTTTTTTTTTAATAAATTAGTTCCTGTCGGAACAGGCTATGGTCTGAGACCATGCTGCCTAGTCATCAGTTCTAAATTCATTCATATTTATGACATTACGTTTGATTGCTGTCATATGTCATTGTCATAACTTTGATACTTTCCACAGAGCACTATTTAATATACTTTCATTACTCGTTAGTCGTTTTGCTGGCCGTTGAAAATTATCTCAAATCTTCGTCACATTTAAATAAAAACCATCTGCTCTAAGAATAATTGCAACAAGTGAATTACAAATATGGAGGTTACAGATGAAAACTTAGCTACCCTAGCGAATTACCTTCAACAGACGCTAAACCCGGATACCAACATAAGACGACCGGGTATGTAAAAGATATTTGTTTTTACCCAAGCCAAAACTGATGTGTCTAACATTGTCCTGAACATTTTACTGATTAGGTTAACAATGAGAACCAACAATATTCCCAGAAATTTGTGCGTTACTGTAATATTGTTCAACGATAACCTCAAAGCCTAACTCAGTAGTGTTACTCTTGAATTTTAAAGTACTTATTTTAATAATCCAAAGAACATTTATTTGTAAACATTAAATTATGCTAACTGGCCCCATAAATGAGACTTTTCTTTGTTGAATGTTTTTAATGTTTGTTTTTGCAACATAACTTACTTCCTTTTACTAGTCTTATAATGTTCTGGGTCAATTTTATTTAGATTGCCATCAACATGCTATTTAGAGGACCTTATAACATGTTTTGTTTGTTTTAGTTTTGAACTGTATAAAACAGCAGTTATATTATTACACCTTTTTTTCCTTAAATTCAAGTCGATCTGAGATATTTAATGATTACTTAAGCCATCACTTGGTAAAGATTTGACATACTTTTGTATGACAAAACTGTCAAAACCTAAATGATGGCCTAAGTAATCATTAAAGCTCTCTGAGTGGGGCAGTATGATTGGGATGTTTACTGACTTAAAAAAATAATGTGATTCTAATGAGTCTGTCTGTTAGATTATCGAAAAATATTGGATACGTATTTTTTGTTAGATCAAATCAATTAAAACTGACAAAGATTTAAGTGGGGGTGTGTGACTGGTAAAAAATGCCATACTAATGTCTTAGAATATGACGTCACACGAGTTTTCAAAGCACTGTATTGTTTTTATTGTTTTGTTTACTTACAAAAAGAAAAATATGTCCTATATTTTTGAGAAATCTATCTGACGGACTAATTCGATTTTTTTTGTTAAGTACCCAATTGTAGCTTGAACTGATTGAAATATATTCTTGAACAATTAAATTTTGTCAATTAGACAAAGGATATTATCAATTGCATTGCCTGTTTGTTTTCACAGCACATAAATACTTTTGACCGTTCAAAACTTTTATAAGAAATGATTACTTAGGTAATTTATGTTTTATTTCTCTACTGATTTATAATAGCCTAAAGGTCATTAGGAAACTTATTAGGTTGTAAGGTTTTTCTTTTATCTTTTCATAACCTTTAACCTTTTTAGAGTTAATTTAAGCTTATTAGAGTAAACGCGTTTTAATGTAGTAAGGGTTTTGACTGAAACCATTCAAAACTTAGTTTGGACCGATTAAGAGATTTGACTGTAACATATACAATATAAGTGCTTGTGACTGTATCTTAAGGTGAAACCTCCACGGCTGCGGGTTATTCAAAGAGTTACTGCGGCTTCCACACAAAGGGCTATGAAGGAACATGGGTAGTTTTTAGTCAGAAAAAGTCTGCCACTCCCTACCTGCAGCTGGAGGCATCATTTAATGATTTCTCACCCTACAAGAAAAACTAAATCCTCCAGGGCAGCCCTTGTTTTTGCAATTTTCTGGTCACAGTCAGGTTGTATGTTAATTAAAATAGGAATTGTGGCCGTAACAGTAGTGACATAACTGAGTAATAATTATTAAAATCACCAATACAACCCTCTCAGTTCATATAACTTCCCTATATGCCTTTTTCATTAAATAGTTTCTTGATGGAATTAAATCAACTCAAGAAAATTGTGGTTTCAATGATTATCTTCTTTATATATACAGGGTGTTTGGAAGGGAGCTGTACATACGCCTAGGGTAGAAACTAGGGATAGTCTGCTACCTACCCCCGCCCATTATATTGACCTTGGCCTCAAGGTTTTTTTTTAATTTAAAATTATTTCTTTACCTTACTACGGTACTTCAGGCCCCATAACTTTTCTTCTCCACAATTTTCTGGTGTAAAATAATTTTTTGCAGGACCCTAAGACTCTAACGATTAAAACAAGACCATTAGCCGACCGGTCCCATGGATAGATTTTGAGCTACAGGTAGTTTTAGTCAAAAAGTCAAATAAAAAATAATAATAAATTAAAAAAAAACCTTGAGGCCAAGGTTAAACATAATTATAATCATTGATTTATCGATAGTTCATCAACTATATATGGCGCGTTTTCGACCGGAGGCACCGGTTGACCTGAAGTGATGCTGTGACCGCGCGCACTCCGCCCTCTATCTCGAAAACGGTTCACCGTATAATTTTTTTTTTTTACAAAATTTGTAGTGAATTTTGTATTCTACAATATTGATAATAAATACAAATAACAAAAAACCCTTAGGAAATGAGATATTTCCAAAAAAAGCGCAAAAAAACCGATTTTTGTGACCTTTGACCTTGAAATTTAATAGTTGCTTACACCCTACCATATGTAGGTTTTGAGACAACTTTTAGGGTGTCAATATACAAGTATTTACAGACTTACAACTGGGTATCTCGAATTCCGAGATTCTTACCTAATTTAAGCTTAAATGACTGGACTAGAAGCAATAGAAAACACAGGGAACAGGGTACGAGGTGAAATCATCTGTGCAATATCAAGAAAAAACAAAAAGCCCTTAAACATGTTCCTTGTAAACATTGAACCTAGCCCCAAAAACCCAGAAATAAAAAGTATAGAAACTATATTTCACACAAGAGTCACTATTGAAGATCCAAGGAAATCAACTGAAATCCCACAGTGTACTAGGTGCCAACAATATGGGCACACGAAAAACAATTGCATGCGCCCATACAGGTGTATCAAATTCGCACAAGGACACAAAACTACAGACTGCGTAAAAAAGGATAGGAACTCGCCAACCACCTGTGCCCTCTGCCAAGGTGATCACCCAGCCAACTACAAGGGCTGCCAAGTCTATAAGGAGATTCGTTCACGCAAAATGTTTTTTTTTTTTTTTTTGTAAGGGCTACTCGCAGTAAAATGGTTTATGCTGGTAATAGAAAAGCCCCACTAGATAAGGTAAAAGCCACGGATACGTTCACGCCTCGAATAGAAGACTTCCCACCATTAAAACTCCCAAGACACACTACACAACAGTCCAGAAATAACCAGGAAATAACCAATATTACCAAGTGAAAACGTAGCCAACACTGCAAGTACTGGCAACTGGAACAGAAAAATAGAGAATGAACAAGTTCAGTCAACAAGCTCGCTAGAACAAATCATAATTAAACAATCGGAGAAGATAGATATCCTTATTCAACGAATAGGAACCTTAATGGGGCTCCTAACGACACTAATAGCCCAGCAGAAAAAATGAAATTCCTCAGAATTGGTGCATGAAACATAAATGGTTTATCCCCGAATAAGCAAGAAATAGAGCTATTCATAAACTACAACAAATTAGATATATTATTAGTTTCTGAAACACATATGACCAATCAAAAAGTTATAAAAATTAAAGGATGCAATATATGTGCTAACCATCCAGATGGCACATCACATGCTGGGGCCGCGCCGCTGTGATAATTAAAGAACACATAAGACACCACGTCATACCAAATTTTGCACATGCACACATACAAGCCGCCATAATATCCATAGATGGGTTGATATCTTTAGTTCTATATACGCGTTTTTCGAGCTGTTTTCAGCGGGAATTGACTGGAGTGGTGTTCCGCCTACTCCCTGGACGTTTTTTATTGACCAGAACGCGAAAAAATTTTCTCCCTCCTACACATTGAAAATTTTTCCAAATTTTTATAACTAAAAAATTAATATCTAAGCTAACTCAAAATTTTCTTCAGTTTTATCAATATCAAATAGTTTCAGGCATACTTACCCTCCATCCCTGCGCTTTTGGCCGCGTTCCGTGGTCCTGGGCACAGATTGGGGGTTGTTTTCCAAATTTTTTTACCCCAAAAAACTGGTTTTCGGGGAAAACTCAAAATTTTTCTTCATACGACAGCAGCTTTTATTCTGAAAACGGCTAGCCCGCGCGGAGCCGCGTCTTTTGACATATCGCACGTGCGCCTAGCTGAAAAAATTTTCGCCCACCCTCCCACCCTATAGTGTCTAGTAGGATAACGGAGAGAGGTCGGCAAAATATTTTTATTTTGGTTTTAGGCTCTTTTGGCTTAGTTTAGTTCATATCAGTGTTAGAAGGGAGTGTATTGTGTTTTATTTTATTGACAGAAATTTTTGACATTTGACTTAATTTATTAATTATTATACAAGATCTATTTCATTTTCTATAGTTTGTTTGATTGTGTATTGTATTACTGTGTCCCCCCTTTACAGGGTCACAGTACCCAGTGTCCGTAAAGTTTCCTCTCCTCCCAAGCAGATATCTGACTGACCTCCCATTTACAGGGGTCCGTTCGATTTGTATCTGCCACTCGAAACTTAAATATGTTCCGCACCCCATCCAGTACCGTGAGGGCCCAAAGCTCCAGTGGCTCGCCGCGATCCGCGGAGGAAGTGGGACTTTCCCCTGCTAGCGCGAGGAGGAGAATCTCCTTCGGGGAGGATACTCCTTCCGTACCCCGGGGGGGGGGCGGGGCTGCCACTCCGCGGACGCGCCGAGCCCCTGTGGACGCCTTAACACAGCTCAAGAAGCCTGTGGCTGGGTGCCGCAGTCGGATTGAGGAGGCGAGAGCTTGCCTAAACAAGGCAAAGCTCAATTTGGGCTACTCCCGCAACCTCAAGACCGACATTAAGGCAGCGGTGCTCGAGGCAATAAACAGGCTTTTTGAGCTTGTTAAGGAGTCTGAGCAGGACAAGGCCCCGGCCGCACCCGAACCCGCACCAGCACCTGCGCCCACCGCTGACTGCATCCCTCAGTCCTCGTTTAGCGAAGTTCTCGCCGGCCAGACTGTGCTCACAAACGCTCTCAAGGAGCACCTCTCGGAGTTAAAGGACAACTCCGAGAAACTCGAAAGGCTCCGACATAGTCTGGCCGGCAGGGAGAGTGTGGGGGAGACAACATACGCGAGTGCAGCAGCTGCAAATAAGAGCCACACCGGGGCGAAGGCCCCGGAGCGAACCACTCTACACTCCGTAGTTGTCTCCTCAACAGAGGAGGACGACACCAGCGGTGACATCCTGGAGAGGGTCAGGAAAGTTGTGGACGCCAAAGAAGGCTGGGTGCGTGTCGAAAGGGTGAGAAAGGCCAAGGACCGAAGGGTGATAATGGGGTGCGAAACGACTGAGGAGAGGAGAAAACTGAAGGAGCGACTAAAGGCGGCCGGAGGGAACCTCGTCGTCGAGGACGTGAAGAATCGGGACCCGCTTCTGGTTCTTAGGGACGTGCTGTTAGTTCACAGCGATGAAGAAGTACTGAGGGCCCTTAAGAACCAGAACCAGGAGATCTTTCACGGCCTCGCCGACGGGGAGCAGAAAATGGCGATAAGATTTAGGAAGAAGTCACGCAACCCCCACGTTAGCAGCATTGTGCTGAGTGTTACCCCAGCAATTTGGAGACGGGCACTTGCTGGAGGCAAGCTACGCATTGACCTCCAGCGAGTGCGTGTTGAAGACCAAACGCCTCTGGTGCAGTGTACCCGCTGCCTGGCATACGGACACAGCAAACGCTTGTGCACGGAGCCTGCCGATCTGTGCAGTCACTGCGGTGGGGCACACCTTAGGGCAGACTGCCCGGAGAAACAGACCGGCAAAGCAGCGGTGTGCGTTAACTGCACCAGGGCCAATCTGGGGGAGCACTCGCACAATGCCTTCAGCGAAGAATGCCCGGAACGAAGGAAGTGGGACGCATTCGCCAGAGCAACAATAGCGTATTGCTAAAGTTGTCGGTGCGCCCACTTCCGCGTACAATAACATGGCCACGCCGACACAACCAGATCGCAGAAGCATTGAGCGAACCACTAGGGTTGGCTTGATGGACAATGTTAATTGGAGCCACTTTCATGAGAAAGTGGCTGGAATTATACTGGACCGTAGGCCAACCCTAGTGGAGTCGTCAAGTTGTGTCGAACTGTGTAGAATATTTATATTATATACATTATATTACATATTGTTTTGGCTTAATAATATCAGGCTAATGATATAATAATTATATTGTAAATATATAACGATGATAAAAAAAAAAACAAATCAAAATAAAATCAACTAAAATTTACAGAAACAAACCAATTTAATGAAAGGGCAACAGGATATAAAAAAAAATAATAAACTAATAAACATCGTATAACCGAAATCATAAAATAAAATTAGTAATTTAAGAAACCAAAAATAATAAAATAGCGTAAACGGAACTCTTAACAAAAAATGATAACTTAAATATGATAAAACTTACCCATTGAGTGAAGTCTTCGGCCACCTACAAAAAAAAAAAAAGTCGCTAAATAAAGGCAAAATCCCAGTAACAAAAGGGCTCTGACCACGTCAGAGGGACACTGGTGGGGCAGGAGTGTGGTTTTAGCCGGTTCGAGTCCGGCACTACCTCGACTATCTCACAGCCTGCGAGGTAGTCGAGGTGTCCGTGGGGATTTCCCACTCCTGCCAAAACAAAAAAAAAATAAAAAAAAATAAAAAAATATCCATAGATGACTGGCAGGGATCACTGAATGTGGCTGCAGTGTACTGTCCCCCACGACATCGCATAGATGAACAAATGTTTTCCTATTTCTTCCGCATGCTTGGCGACAGATACATTGTAGGGGGAGACTGGAATTCAAAAAACACGTTCTGGGGCTCTCGATTGACGACGACAAAGAGTCGAGAACTAAAAATGGCAATTGATATCAATAACCTCAATGTAATATCAACAGGAGAACCAACTTACTGGCCGTCGGATCCTAATAAAACTCCGGATCTCATCGACTTCTTTATCAGTGAAAAGATGTCGGGGCTCTATACAAAAGTAGAATCATGTCTAGATGGGTCCTCAGACCATACACCCGTGATATGCACCTTAAGTACCACAGACATCTGGAAAGAACCACGAGAGACCCTGTATTACCATAAAACCGACTGGGAGTCTTTTCGAGATTATATCGATGAAAATATTAATCTGAGCATACCTCTTAAAACGATAGACGACATAGATGACGCTGCGTGGTGTACCACTAACTTAATACAAAAGGCGGCATGGCTATCAACTCCATTCATAGCAACTAAACCGCAAAGCCATGACACTACTCTGGAAATACGAGAGATGATAGCTGCAAAAAGAAGACTGCGACATCAGTGGCACACCAGCAGGAATCGTCAAGACAAAAAAGCTCTCAACAAAATACAAAAGAAACTGAAGGAAATGCTTTGAGAAAATGAGAACAATACCCTCCAAGACAAACTCAAGACTCTATCGCCATTCAAAGCAGAGGATTATACACTTTGGAAAATGACCAGCTCATTGAAAAGGCCAAAAGAACACATGCATCCACTAAGAAAAGCTAACGGAAACTGGTTACGGAAGCCTCAACAAAAAGCTGAGTTATTTGCCAATTACCTTAAGAATGTATTCAAACCCAATGAACCTCATAATACACACACCGAGCAGGACATTGATGAAGTCTTGAACAGCGATCAACAACTGTCTCCACTATTGAGACTGGTGACAACGATGGAAGTAAAAGAAACTATCATGCATTTAAAACAAGAAAAGGCACCAGGTTTTGATCTAATAACTGCAGAAGTTCTTAAACAACTACCAAGAAAAGGCATCGTTCTGCTGACAATCCTTTTTAATGCAATACTGAGACTACAATATTTCCCAGAGCTATGGAAAATATCCATCATCAACATGATAGCCAAACCGGGAAAGCCTCCTACAGAGGTTACATTATATAGACCCATAAGCCTTCTACCCTAAGTTAAGTTTGGTAAGTTATACCGGACCACCAATTCGGCTTCCGCGCACACCATGGGACGACAGAACAAATACACCGAGTAGCCCAGACAATACGGCAAGCGCTGGAGAGAAAAGAATACTGCTCAGCTGTCTTCCTTGATATACAGCAGGCCTTTGACCGCGTGTGGCACAAGGGCCTGTTGTATAACCTAAAGCTCCATCTACCAAATACTGCGAACATGTTACTGAAGTCCTATCTGCAAAACCGATTATTCCAGGTCAAATGCGAGAACTCTCTGTCATCAATCTGTCAAATAGAAGCAGGAGTGCCCCAGGGTTCGGTGCTGGGTCCCATCCTATACACAATATACACCGCTGATCTACCCACCACAGATAATGTTGTGACTGCAACCTATGCAGATGACACTGCAGTCCTCGCCTGTAGCAGGGATGCAAACACAGCATCCGCAAAACTGCAAGAATGCTTGGACGAAATTGGACAATGGCTACAAAAGTGGAGAATCCGAGCAAGCCCTGCAAAATCGGTCCACATAACGTTCACACTAAAGAGAGGGGACTGTTCACCAGTTACACTAGACGGTGCTGTCTTGCCAACAGGCACGCACCTGGATAGGAGACTCACTTGGCGAGCCCATATAAAGGCCAAAAGAGGACAGGACCCATGATCACCTACGGGGCAGTGGTCTGGTGGCCCCGCACCAAATTAATCACAGCGATAAGCAAGCTGCAACGAATGCAAAGGCTCGCCTGCATGGCGATCACAGGCTGCATGAGGACAACTCCGACCGCAGCTTTCGAAGCGATACTGGGGCTTCCGCCGCTCCACCTGTTCATTCAGCAGGAAGCAACGATGACGGCGTTGCGCCTCAATACGCTACAACTCAGGGGTAAGAAGTGCTCGCAGCATACTGCGGCACTAGAGGGAATCCAAAGTGAGTTCCCCCTGGTGAAAGCTGTTAACGATCGAGTAACCAAACAGTACGTATTCGATAAGAAATACAAAATCCAACTCCATGAGGACCACCGCTGCGAGGGACTTAACCCTGCAGAATTAAGGATCTTCACGGACGGATCCAAAACAGGTACTGGTACTGGAGCCGGGGTCTTCTCGGAGGACCTCAACATCCACATAGCCGTACCTTTGGGGGCCCACAACACTGTCTTTCAGGCAGAATGCATGGGCATCTCCCTGGCAGCATCTGCCATCATGCGGCATGTCATCTAATACACGAGTGCCACCAACGCCTGAACCAGGTTGGTAACCTCAATAATATAACCATTCAATGGATCAAAGGACATAGCGACTCCCGAGGCAACGATGCAGCGGACGAGCTCGCTCGAAGGGGCTCGAGCATGGCGGCCGTGGGGCCAGAACCCATCGTGCCGCTACCTTTCGGCTATCTTCGCACGCTGGTAAGGAAACGTACCAAAGAACTTCACGCCAAGCTGTGGCTAGACCACGGCGAGTGTAGGCAGGCCAAGAAGGTGCTTCCCGCCATCGACGCTCGCCTCACCAAACAAGCGCTCCGGCTAACTAAACTGCAGCTACGCACAGTGACGGCTGCCATCATTGGACAGGGTACTTTTAACAAGCACCTCTTTGTTATAGGAGTCACAGATAGTCCTCTGTGTCGAGCCTGCATGGAGGAAGAAGAAACAGCAGCCCACGTCCAGCTCCTGCACTGTCCGGGGGTTGCACCATACAGGGCCAAATACTTCGGTGACCCAGGTACTCTCCGCGAGATTGCCAGTAACACCAAGGGGTTGCTGGCTTTTCTCGGGGAGCTGGGGTGAATCGAGTGATATTCCCACCCGCACGCAAAATACGCGCACGCGCACTTATACTTATACTTAAGAGAACAGGCAAATAGAAAGTTTGGAGATATGTGCTGGCTGATAGGCAGACAGTCAACGCTAAGCTTGGAAAATAAAGTCCTTATTTACAAGTGTATCCTGAAACCGATTTGGACATATGGTATACAACTCTGGGGATCAGCGAGCCACTCAAATGTTGAAATTCTCCAGCGTTACCAGAACAAAGTGTTAAAGATCCTCACCAATGCGCCATGGTTCACGCGGAACACGGAAGTGCATGATTACCTGGAAATTCCGACAGTCAGGGAGGAAATAGAGAGTTCCTCTGTAACTTACAAACAACGCCTTGAGCGACACAGCAACCATCTGGCTACACAGCTCATAAATACCAACAACTGCTTATTTCGGCTGAAAAGAATGCGATTAGCTTCCATATAAAATTCATTGAAAAACAGAAAGAGATGACCTTAAAGTCGGAGAAACAACATCCCATCTGATTAAAGCTACTGGGCTGATTGCAGATTAAAAAAAAAAATATAATTATAAATAATCCTACTGTGCTTGTATTTGTCACTGAAGTCCTCCAATTCAAGAATGGGGACGCCCTAGAAAGATATACATTGATCTTATTGGTTCTTTAGAAAGGACATATGACCAGATGTATAAATGTGGACAAGGTAAAAGAAGTATGTAAGGATCGTGGCAAGTGGCGTTCTGTGGTTTCTGCCTACCTCCATGGGAAAAGGGCGATTAATTTTGTTAATTCATGCTATCAATCTGTTTTGCAGCTGAAAAGTTTTTGGAAAGCGTAGAAGTAAATCAGAACTATGCCATCTTGTTGCTGCACCTGATTGACAAAGAGACTGTGGACCTCACTATCAGGGTGGCTGCTGCGATTGCTTTCAAAAACCTCATCAAACGAAACTGGCCTGTTGTAAGTATGAACAACTATGATATTTAGTATTAACAAACTTCTATGCACGCCTTTGTCTGCATTGTACCTGATTAGAAAGGAATTTTAGCCTTTTGGTTTCCTCCCCGTCTCATTCGTGAAAAAAAAAAAGAAAAGGCAGAGTGATTTTGGGATGTCCATCCCCAAATTCACTGTAACTTTTCTTTTTTTTTGGCTGATGGAAAATCATCAAATAACCCCTCCCGCTCTTGGGCAGAGCGATAGGGAGTGTCAGACTTCTACTGACTAAAAACCACCCATGTTCCTTCTTAGCCCTGTATGTCGAGGCCGCGGTAACTTGTGAACAACCCGCAGCCCTGACGGGAAATCACTCTGCATGACCTGGGAATTGAACACAGGACCTCTTATTACGCAGTCACTAGACAAACGAAATAGCATAAAAAGTTGTTTATTTGTTTTTAAATGACAGGAAGATGATGGCGTGGATCGTATCCATGCCTCAGATAGAGCCACCATCAAGACCCTGATAGTGTCACTGATGCTGAAGTCTCCTGAAGCCATCCAGAGGCAGTTCAGTGATGCCGTCTCCATCATCGGAAAGTGTGACTTCCCTGAGAAGTGGCCAAGCCTCATACCAGAGATGGTTGAGAAGTTCGGAACTGGTGAGTAACTTTTATAACTATAAATAAGGTGTTAACGGATCCTTCTCAAAGCCATCAACCAAGAATTCTCTACTGATGTACAGAACTAAGTAACCCTACGCAATTTTTTTTGCTGGTAAACGACATGTCATCATGTCATCATCTGCCTAGCCTTTTCCTAACTATGTTGGGAATGGCTGCCAGTCTAACCAGATGCAGCTGAATACCAGAATTTTACATGGACTGGTTGTCAGACTTTCAGGTCACTGACTACCTGTAACAACTGTCAAAGATCTATATACAGCAGCCGGGACTTAAAGCTTAGGTGCTATCCGAGGCAAGAAGGAAATTCGGTATGTAATGGGCGGTCACCCATACACAGGCCAGCCTAGGCAAGCGCGGCTTAACCTCAAGGTCGTCCCGAGTGACAGTTATTATTAGGATACGAGTTATAATAAATATCATGTAACTCATCAAAAATATTGGAATGGTGGCTTATGACCATCATGGACCAATGGTGGGTTGTATGCTTCCTGAGATAGAGAGATTCCGTGTATTATGTTGTGGTCGATGGATGGATCCGTTGGATGCGAGACGCACGGGACCGGTCAATGTGGCGACACTTGGGGGAGTCTCATGTCCAGCAGTGGACGTCTTTCGGCGGAAACGATGATAAAAAAAAAAAAAACGAAATAGCGTTTCTTCATGGTTACATCCGTGTTACAAAATATAATACTTCAGCCAAACTGTAAAACAGTTTGTTGGCAGATGTAGCTCCCTTACACAAACTTATATTTTCATGTTACAACTTGTTGGTACTTTTCCATCTACCCTAGCTCATTGCGTGTTGTGGTCTACCCTAGCTCATTGCTCTCTTTGATTGTTACAGGTGATTTCCATGTGATCAATGGAGTGTTAAGAACAGCCCATTCCCTTTTCAAGCGTTACCGGTATGAGTTTAAATCGCAAAAGCTTTGGGAGGAGATTAAGCATGTTCTTGAGAACTTTGCTAAACCACTCACTGACTTATTTGTGGTAAGTATATTTTGTTTATATTTAATAGATTATGTATACGTTAAGCTGGTAAGCTCTCCGACGTACTCAAGTGAAAACGGGTTTATGCCTGGTATATCCAGGTTCACCCTGAAGCGTCTCAAAAACTGTTGTCTATAACTAGTTTTTATTTCGATCTACAGCATATTTTTATTTTCGATTTTTTACACTCTTACTTTGAAAGTTAGAGGGGGGAGGGACACACATTTTAACACTTTGGAAGTGTTTTGTGTCTAAAACCATTTTTCTACTTCCAAACTGTGTGTGTGTGTTTGTATGAAAAACAACTTATCACAAAATATGTATTTCTGTTGCTGCTATAACAAGTAATTAACCTACTACGATGGTACGACACCCTTCACTTGCAAGTCCGACTTGTACTTGGCCAGTATTTTTTCTCTAAAACATTATTGCTTGTAATATCGTAAACCTCATGTTATTATTTTTATATTGCAGGCTACAATAGACTTGACATCGAAACATGCTGACAACCCACAAGCCCTACGTGTGATCTATGGTTCCCTGGTACTTATATGCAAAGTGTTCTACTCTCTAAACTATCAAGACTTGCCGGAATTCTTTGAAGATAACATGCCTATATGGATGCCAAACCTATTGAATCTATTGCAAGTCAAAGTACCTTGCTTGGAGACTGATGTGAGTATTAAACAAAACGGGAATAATCTTATGTTTCCAATATTTTACTGAATCAAGCCTTGAACTCGGTGAACTCGGTTGAACTTGGAATTGGCTAGTTGACTACTGTTAAAAATTCACGAAAATATAATGTTATTTCAAAGACCTAACAGAAATAACACGATGTGTGAAAAAAGTAATAAAATCGATCAAAAAATGGCATAGTTTTAACTGATTTTAAATATCTTGCAAGACAAAGACAGCGCCACAGAAATGTGACGTCACATTTCATACCGCCATAGTTCGTAGTGCAAATGGCCGTTTCGCGCAACAAGGATAGAAAATGCCCCCACCAAAACTTCTAAAGCATGTAGCTACTCCATTTCTTTATCGATTTAATTACTATCGCGAAAAGTGTAAAGACGAAAGGAAGGCCTTTTCCTTGCAGTGGGACAATAAAGGCTTATTACTATTACTACATGTTATAAAACAAAGTCCTCCGCCGCGTCTGTCTATTCGTGATAATCTCAAAAACTTCTGCACCGATTTTGATGTTGGTTTCACCAATAAATAGAGTGGTTCTCGCGGAAGGTTTTAGTATATAATTTTGTCAAGATAACCGACATTCTAGCGGGCAAAACCGCGGAAATCGGCAAGTAATAAAATAAAACAGGGTGTAAACGAACCCTTAAAGATACCGTCAACTAAGCATTTTGTACATCAAACTAAAAACCCCTACGCGAAAAAAAATTGCTGTTGAATGAATGAAAAATCACATTTTACGATAAATCTCAAAGTAGCAATCTTAAAACATTGTGCTTGTGGATGCTTTGAGTAGTAAACCGGTCATGGAGATAATTTAAGTAAAGTTATAGCCTGAAAAACTAGTATTAAAAAAAAGTTGTTAAAAAGCTAAAAAGCTGGTCGGGTTTTTTATTTTTAACTACTTTTTTTTATTTCCAACTTTTTAGTTCTTTTGTGTTTGTTCTTTCGTTGGTCGCGTAAAATTCTTCGCAGATGATTTAACTTTTGTAATCTCCTTTTAAAACCCTTTCATTTTGATACCCTACTCGATGGTAATGGAAACATTGTTTTTTTTCAAATCCACGACATGGCCTCTAAATTCCGCAAATTTCTTAATTTTAATGTAGCCAGTGACACTCGCGCCATCAAGACGAATCTAACGACGTATATTTTATTCAATTCCCTTCATCCGTTTAGGAGTTATGAGGGAACAAAGAAACGGACTTACATACAAACATACACAGCAAACACATAACCCTCCTATTGGGCTTCGTCGCAGTCGGGTAAAAAAAACAGCTGTGAAAAATTTGGAACTTTGAGTCCCAATATAGTGGCCTTTTGGCTTCGTACGGGACTAATTTTAAGTTAAACTAAGTCCGTCTTATTACAAAACGTGGTTTAAAAAAAGTACCGGGTTTAGTACAAGCTTTAATCCATGACCTTGACTAAACCGTATTACAAAACGAAGTTTAACGCTAGTCCTAGAACAATCTATGGTACCAAAATACGTCAAAGTTAAACCATTGTGACCCCTAGTTTAACTATGGTACTAAATTGTTAAAATATGGTTTTCGTTGATTTATCTTAGTATTTTAGCCGAACTGTAGGTTATATTGCATCAACTTTAACTTGTACATAGTTTAGTGCATCAAATATGTCAGTTTTATGCATCACTAACCTTTTCTTCTGACATCCAATTATTTACACTCCTTTTTTTCTTTGGTTAATCCATTTAAAAAAAAAAAACATTAATGCACACGCCACACACTATCTCACCACAAAAGAATACTGTTATTTTACTTGTATTTAATTAATAATCTTGAAGTGACACCGGACATTTTAGTTTACTTTAAGTTGTAACTTAAACATTTCGATAACATTACTCGTATTACGCGCGCCGCTCAGTTCACTCCGTTATACGCTCTAGATCGATAGTTGTTACAAAACAGAAAAATAATTATTGAATTGTGAACATGCATTAAAAAAAACACAAGTCTGAATATTTAAATACCTTTAAATAACAATACGTTATATTTTACTACTACAAATAACAATTTAGAAAATATTTTTTCTTTACATTACGTAACAACATTTTGTAAAACGGAACAGCGCATAGAACATTGACCGAACGAATGAATGAAATCCTTAGTCCAGAGACGATCTTTGGTACTAAATAGTCCTGTTGGTCTACGATTTGTAATACGATTTGCTAGTACGGTAACAAACCTAGATCTTTTAGTTCTGGTTTAAACCTTGTACTTAAGGAAGTTTTTATAATAAGATGGAGTATGTCCTAATTTTAAGTGTTTTAAGCTATTAATTTTTATTTTTTTTGTCAATTTGTGCTGTCCTGTGTGAAACCAATAAATACTTTTTATTTCTTTCAATATCTTGTAACTAGGGGGTTCCCATGTGGTCTAGAACAAAAAAAATTATAGCAGTGCCGGGATAAACAAGTGCCTTTCGGGTTCATTAAGGGTACTTTTACACCCTTTATAGACGAGTGCTTTCCCTCTTTATGTGACCTTGGACCTATTAACGTGTTTACAGGATGATGAAGAAAAGCCAGGCGTGATGGAGCAGCTTCGTACAGAGGTGTGCGAGTGCGCGGCGCTGTACGCACTGAAGTATGAAGAAGAGTTTGGGCCGCATGCGCCCTCCTTTGTGACGTGCGTGTGGACCGTACTCCTGGCCACCGGCCCGCAACCCAAATACGATGCGGTTAGTACTAGACTTTTGTTTATATTTTTATAATCTTCTATCTATACAAGAAGATTTTTTTGTCACCGTCTAATTTTTTTCTAGGCATTAGGTATCATTCACTAACACCAATTTAAGAATTATCTGGTCTCCGTGAAACGTAATACAAAAATATGAATACAGGAAACTAGGGGGCGAGTGATACTAAAAGGAAAAACACGTATTCAATGATTTTCATTAAACAATAATATATCAGAATTTGGAAGTTGACTAAAATATCATCTTGTATAATATAAAAAGATAATGAAATGTACATAAACTCGCGCTTTAATAATATAATAGAATAATGTTCTAATAATATGATTTCAGTTAGTATCCAACGCACTGACTTTCCTCGCGAAAGTAGCGGAGAAAAATAATTACAAGAGTTTGTTCGAGGATCCCGCCACGCTGAGCAGTATTTGTGAGAAGGTTGTCATACCCAACATGGAATTTAGAGGTATTTTTTTGTTCTACTCGTACTAAACATCAACAGGCTGCCCCACTAAAGTGGGACTGGGCAGGACATGTCTGCCGCATGCCGGACAAACTGTGGGCCAATATAATATGGTGTCCTGACCCTGAGGCGGGGTCGCGGCAGGCCACGAAGGAGATGGCGGTACGATTTTTTTTATTTTGAAAAAAAACGTTGCCCCTCTATAGGTATGTCTCCTGTATCGTGGGTGCGTTCCCAGACCCGAAACAACTATCTGTAGGCCATACAAATATTTGTTCCGTGCGGGGATCGAACCCGCGGCACGCAGCGCAGCAGTCCAATCGCTCAGCCACTGCGCCATCCGTGCCGTTAATGATATAATTAGACAAGTTCCGCCAGAACTAGAAGGAGGACGTACGGGTTCGAGAGAAATGGAAGGAGTGGAGTGCCTTTTTTTTACCGTCATTTCCAAAAAAATTTTTGAAACGTATTTTTTCTTTTTTCACATAAACAAAAACTGATGACGATAAAGTTCTTCGAAAACTCGTGGTCTCCTCGAAAACGTCGCATGTCAGTACATTTTTTACCTACAAATGACGTCACAACCCACGAACGAAGCAAAAAGACCAAAAGAAGGCTTCGTGAAGGGTACTCTTTCACACTTTGTATTATTTTATTGTACAGTATGTTATGTTAAACAGACGACTATTTGAGGGAAGGTATTCAATATTCGATTCTCGTCCCAAATATAAAGGGTGTAAAAGTACCCTTAACGCAAACGAAGGGCACTTGTTCTCCCCACCACAGCGATATTTTTTTTTGTTATAGACCATACCTGAAAACCCCGTAGTTACAGAGATATTGGGGGTCAAAATTCCAAATTTTGCACAGCTGTTTTTGTAAATACTAGTTTTTCTGGTAGTAACTTTACTTAAAGAACCTCCATGACCCTTTTACTATGCAAAGCATATACTAGCACAATGTTATAAGAGCGCTTCATTGAGTTTTACCGTAAAATGTAATTTATGACCCCAAAAAAAAAGTCGTTTCCCAGCAAAAAAATTTGCGTAGGGGTACTTATTTTGATGTACCGAATGCTGGGTTGCCGTACGTGTGAAGGGTTGATTTACACCCTGTATATAAAAAGAAACTATGTACTTAATTTGTTTAACAACTCTTCAGATTTTACTTCATTGGATTTTTTCAAAAAGAAAAATCTAATCCTTGTCCTACGCCAGTTTTAAAATATCAAGGGAAAATGGATAATACCTTAAAGTCATTGACCCGCACATGTGCTGCGATAAGCGCAAGGGTTGCGAGACTTGCTGCGGGTTGTTCGAAAGAGATACCGCGGCCTCGACATAAAGGGCTAAGAAGGAACATGGGTGGGTATAGTCAGTAGCTGTCTGACACTAATTTGATGGTTCCCTCCAAAAAAAATAAAAGGTTTGCGAGAAATATTTAGTATGGTGTTGTCTCTTATTTGTCAGTGTTTTTTTTTTGTTAATGTTTAATGTAAGAATGCACCATTACGGGTTTCAATATGTCCCTCGTTTAACCTAACATACTGTATAGATAATACTGTTTTTTTTATTTAATTAGAATCGGACATGGAGTTATTCGAGGACAATCCGGACGAGTATGTCCGACGCGACATCGAGGGCTCCGACGTGGACACCCGCCGTCGCGCCGCCTGCGACCTCGTGCGTACACTCGCCGTGCACTATGAGGACAAGATGATGAATATCTTCGGACAATACGTGCAGGTACACTAATCATTATCATAATTTATTTATTCAAGGACTAGCTGTTGCCAGCGGCTTCGACCGCAATCTAATTATCCCACGGGAAGATAAAAACTGGATACAAATCTCTATCCTATGTGTTAATCCAGCTTATAAACTATCTGTGTAAAAGGACACAGCAACTCGCTCAGAAACGACGCAGCAGATGAGCTGGCCAAGAGAGGCTCAAGCGTTACAGTGTTTGGACCGGAACCACAACTGCCCATACCTCAAGCCCAAATAAAAACATGGCTGCGTTCACGAACCACAGAAAAACACCTCACCGAATGGAGAAACAGTGAAGGATGCAGGCAAACAAAAGATGCAGTTCCGGAGGCGTCAATGAAGTTTACTCGCAATCTCATCAAACTTAACAGGAATTTTAACATGTCACTGTTCCTTAAACAAACATCTACATAACATAGGTGTAACAGGCGTGGCAGATCACCGGGCACAAACTCTAAGATCCCTATTAACTCTCCCGGAAGCCTGCAGTAGTCTGGGAAGGCTGCTACAATTTTGGGACGACCTATGTTGGTTAAGTTTTTTTTTTTTTTTTTTCTGTTTTTATCTGCAATCAGCCCTAAGGCTATGAGCAAATCTGTTCTGTGATGCTGTCATGCGGAGTGGCTTCCCATTGGAAGCATCAACTCATCTGCTTCCCAGGGCTACTACCGGTCTTCTAGCTCTAGTATGTGATGGCGTTTCAGTCGTCTCACATAGTGATCCATGGTGAGTTGGCGAGCTAGTTCGTTAGGGTGATGGATTAACCGTTCTTTGTATTTAGCTGCCACACTCCGAATTTCCTCTTTTATCGTCTTCATTTCAAGATGCTCGTACACTTCGTTGTTGGTTATGTACCATGGTACTTTTGCAATTGTTCTTAGGATCTTGTTCTGTTGGCGCTGGAGTATATTGATGTTGGAATCGCGTGCACTGTCTCACAGTTGCAGTCCGTATGTCCAAATGGGCTTTAGGATGACATTGTAAATGAGCAGTTTGTTGTCCAAAGATAGTCTCGAGTTCCTTCCTAGCATCCAGTATAGGCTATTGTACTTTAGCTGGAGCTCCTGCTTCTTACATTTGATATGGTGCCTCCAGTTTAGTTTACGATCAATGTGTAAGGCAAGATATCTCACATGGTCACTGTGGGGTAGAGTACATTCGTTCAACTTTACAGGTGGACAGTCGCACTAGCCTTTATTTTCCATTTTTGGAGCCATTCGCTAACTTTGTTAAGGCCTTTCTGCAAGGTCTCTGATGCCAGTCTTGGATTTTTGTTACTGGCTAATATAGCGGTGTCGTCTGCAAATGTAACTGTGGTTATTCCTGGCGTTAGGGGCAGGTCAGCAGTGTACAATGTGTAGAGCATGGGGCCAAGAACAGATCCTTGTGGCACCCCGGCGTCAATCTCTCGGAACTCAGAAGTGGCGTCACCTTCTTTCACATAAAAAATGCGATCCTCGAGGTAAGATTGGAATATTAGGAAATATGAGTGGGAAATGTTCTGCTTGATCTTGCATAGTAAGCCTTTGTGCCAGACCTTGTCAATATTCCTTTGTTGGCAATATTCCTTTTGTTCTAAGGACTTTCTTATGGCGTTACATACCCTGTGGGCTTGTTCCACTGTGCCATGACATTCTCTAAAGCCGAATTGGTGGTCTGGTATCACTTTGCGCTCCAAGAGGCTTAGCATAATTCTGCGAAGTATTGTCTTCTCCAGTACCTTGGATAGAGTAGGCAACAAGCTGATTGGTCGATAGGATGTTTTTTCGAGCATTGGTTTTCCAGAGCGAGTAGT
This sequence comes from Diarsia rubi, assembly GCA_932274075.1. Lineage (NCBI taxonomy): Eukaryota > Metazoa > Arthropoda > Insecta > Lepidoptera > Noctuidae > Diarsia > Diarsia rubi. The sequence goes on from OW026427.1 coordinate 8,619,819, forward strand.
TGGTGGCTTTAGTGGCAGTTAGAGACTCCAATTTTGCTTGCATGGTTGAGTCGTTGGCATTTTTTATAGCCTCCTTCAAATCTACAATGGCTTTATTAAGGATGGCCTTGTCTTGCGAATGACGGCTCATCTGCCAAACTCTGCGTAGTCTGCGTTTCTCCTGGACCATGATCTTAATTTCCAGTGGTACGTTTGTGGGCTGGTTCCTATTTTCAGTAGTAGGCGTGCTTCTCCATGCAGCAACTTGTATGAGATTAGTAAATTGCACTACTGCGGCTTCAATTTCCTCCGCTCTTTTGAGGCTGATATTTAAATGAAGGTTTTCCTCTATGTGTTCCCTGAAGGAGGGCCAATCAGTAAGCTGGTTGTACAATTTTATGGGTCTCTCGACTTCAATTATGGTTAAGCTGATAGTTAATAAGACTGGGGTGTGATCAGATGACCCATCAGCAAATGACTCGATCTTCATATACTGTTTGGAGAGTCCTTTTGTTAGGAAGAAGTCGAGTATGTCCGGCATTCGGTTGTGATCGGAAGGCCAATTGGTTGGTTCCGATGTGGCAATTGTACTTGTTATTTATATCGATGCTTGACTTCAATTGTCTTCCCCTAGTTGTTATTAGTCTTGAACCCCAATGAACATGTTTGGAGTTCCAATCTCCTCCTGCTATGAAGCGATTGCCTAGACTAGTGAAGAAGTGAGTGATCAGGTCGGAGTCTATACGATGTTTTGGTGGACAGTATACAGCTGAGACATTAAAGTATCCACATCTGTCATGTATTGCGACCGTAGTAGCCTGTATTTGCTCGGTTTTGTATTCAGGCAGTGGATGGTGCTTTATTTTGTCCCGAACAATTATAGCTGATCCCGCATGGCCTGTACCGTCTGGGTGGTTTGTAGTATATATCTGAAACCCTTTGATTTTGACATTGGTTTTTTCTGTGCAGTGTGCTTCGGATATTAAGGCTATCTCTATTTTATGCTCGGCCATTAGTATCTCGAGCTCATCTTTATTGGGTGAGAGTCCATTTATGTTCCAAGTCGCCAGTCTTAACCCAAGGCCTGTTATCCTTGTAGTTTGGTTATGAGTGTAGTCATGAGGCTCTTTAGAGAACTCATTTGTTGTAGGATTAAGTCGAATTTCTCGTTTTGTTTAGTGAGGAGAGTTTCTAATACTGTTAGGTTTTGGTTTGCATTAGGTACGGCATATTCTTTGGTCGAATTGCCGGGCACATTTCTAGTAGATTCAGCGTAAGCTAATAGTCCATGTTCTTTAACAAGGGAGGAATATTGTTGGGCAGTTTTTATTTGTGGGTTTGTATCTTGAATCTTGTCTTTTGTTATAGCGCGTCTATCAGCTCTTCGATGACCGTATCTATTAATTTTTCTGGCAAGTATTTCTTTGTACACCTCACAACTCTTGTAGTTTGCCGGGTGGGAGCCTTGGCACAATGCACATTGAGCTGGCGTATTTCTATCTCGCTTTGGACAGTCTGATGTTTTATGTGTCTGCGCGCATTTCACGCAGCGGAAAGGCCTCATGCAGTAATTCTTTGTGTGCCCATATTGCTGACACCGTTGGCACTGCACGATAGCATTTTTCCTCTTGGGATCTTCTATTGATACAGATTGATGGTAGATGTATTTTATTTCTTTAGCTGCCTTATTGTTCGGACTAGGTAGGAGATTTACAAAGAATGTTGACGTGGGTTTTTTGTCTAGATTATATCTTGAGTTAATAATTTCCCCGACTACAGTGTTTCCGGTTTTTTCAATTTCTTCCCTTATCTCACTTTTAGGTGTTGTGTGGTGTAGATTTCGAATGACAATGCGACAGAGTCGTTCCTCCTTTTTGTTGAACGTGTGACCAATTAGGCCACTTTCACGGAATTTAGTAATGATTCTCTTATAAGCTTCCGTATCTGGGGTGTTGATTCTAAGTTGGTTTCTGTTTGTAATTCGATATGTGAATGAACTTTTGTCTGCAACAGTTTCCACAAGTTCAGTTAATTTATTGACATCTTCTATACCATACAATATTATGGGTGGAGGCTTGCTAGGTTTCTTGGTTGGAGTAGGTTCTTCTGTTAGGTCAATTGGTAATTGGCTGAACCATGTTGCTGGTGAATACATTTTCTGGGGAGTCGCTGACTTTTTTCGTTTCGGGTTTCTGGTGCCTGGTACTCTCTGCCAAGATGGGGGGCATACAGTACCTTGTTGGTTTGGTGAGCTTTGTGTGGCCGTGTCTCTCTGTGGTTGTACCACGGTTTGTAAACTTTCGGGGGGTTTACTTCCCAAGGAATTGCTCCTAGGCCTGGTGATAAACAGGCTGCGGTGAAAGGCCTGCTGGATCAACTTCTTGCTGCCAGTAGTATTCACTGTAATGGAAGCCTGGTCGCCTACTTCCATCAAGTCTTCGGTAACAAATTTCACACTGTCCGGCCCGGGTACCGGAGAGCGCCGGGGGTTAGCCGGATCGCATGACATACTATCTTTCTCATTGTTCGACATTTTTATAAAAAGGGGGGGTTTGGGAGAAAACACACATACTACTTTCCCAAGGCAGTATTGCAGCTATTTTAGGGGGCATTTAACTTCCCTAGGTCCACTGTGGCCTTTACAGGTTAATTGACCGCCGCCTGTGACTCGGCGTTGTTGCTCGTTTGGCACCACCCGGGGGACACGTGTAGGGTGGTCTAAGACAGGTGGTAATTCCTACGGACGCGAGCAACTTCGCCCCCCAATGTTGGTTAGAGTAGGTATTCTCTAAACATAACGCACAATGGCCCAATCAAGAGGCTAAGTGCGGATATAAGCCCAGTTAAACTAAACTATCTGTGTACCAAATTATATCCAAATCCGTTCAGTAGTTTTTGCGTGAAAGAGTAACAAACATGCACGCTCACAAACTTTCACCTTTGTAATATTAGTGTGAAAACAAAAAAAAAACTTCCGTCGTATACAAATTAGAGCCCCCCCCCCCCCTTTAATTTGTATTGGTTCTTGTTAAAGCGGCAACACAAAAACAAATTTGTGATAAGTTTGTTTTTCATAGTGTTTGTATGAATGACAAACTTATATTTGCGTTTTTATGAACGTGTTATATCCCAAAAACTATTAACTGTATATAGTTCAAACCAATTTTGGTTGTAAAGTTTGATTGCGATCTACAGCTTATATATATTTTTTTAGATTTTTCACTCTCTCAGTTCAAGTTAGATGGGAGGGGGGGAGGGACACTCATTTTACACATTTGGAAGAGTCTATCTTTCAAACGGATGACTTAAAGAATAAATGATTGGAGGAACGTAGGTAGGAGGTAATTTAAGTAAAGTTATAACCTGAAAAACTAGTATTTACAGAAACAGCTGTGCAAAATTTGGAACTTTGACCCCTAATATTTCCTTAACTAGAGGGTTCCCAGGTATGGTAATAGAACCAAAAATGATAACAGTGGTGGGGAGATCAAGTGGCCTTCGTTTGCGTTAAGGGTACTTCTACACCCTTAATTCTCTGAAACACCCTAAAATCCATTTAAGTGCTTCGCTAAGTATTTTTTTTACCAAAAATTCCACACCCTCTTTTCCTGAGGTTCCACGGGATCCATTTTTGATTTTCGGAAGTTTGGGCAACATGGGAGTTTGGGATCAAAACTGGATCCCGTTGTATCTGGCATAACACAGTGTGCAACTAAAACGCATAATCAGTTTCCATTATGTTACCGTCTCAAATATTTCTCATGTTCTATTATTAATGCGTGGATATACGTGAATTGGCCCTTTTTAGGATAGATTAGAACCTTTTTTCCGCAACAATAATCGTTTTTTTTTTTAATATGTATTAATCTACGCAATTTAGAGCATGCCCTCATCACTTCAAAAAAAATAATCAATAAATATGCAAAGTAGCCTCTGTTTTTGCAACTTATACCATTTTTCTCATAAACTTTCAATCATAGGATCTTTTTATTGCCTTAAATATATTATATAACGTCATGCCGATGGGGCCTTAGGCTTATTTTTTCCAATAACTATCTTCATTCTTTATATGGATCTTTTTTACGTAATCGCTACTCGCAAATAGCTTAGCTACTACCCCTCTGGCGCCCAATAAATCGGTTGCGGGAGGGTGAAATGTCAGTGGCGAATATCCAGCTCTTAATATTGAAAACGGGATATTCACCATGTTTACTTTTAGATTCAAGTTCCCGATATTTCGGCGCTGTTACAAGCACCATGAACACGGATAAACTGCAGTCGTCCCGTTTTCAATATTAATTGTAGTGATAATGACTATCACAGGAGCTTGGAGGCTACTGAAAGTGCCAAACTCGTCGCCAAGTTTTAGGCAGACACAATTTAAATTGTCATCGAAACTCTAATTAGAAAACGTGACCATGTTCGTTTATAAACTTATTTTTGTCATGTTGTTTCTTAGCTAATGCTCGCGAAGTACGCCGAGCTGGGCCCGACGGCGTGGCGCGGCAAGGACGCTGCCATGTACCTCGTGACGTCACTCGCATCGCGCGCCAGCACGCAGGCGGCCGGCGTCACGCGCGCCTCCCCGCTCGTCGACCTGGCGCAGTTCGCGCTCGCGCATGTACTGCCCGAGCTGCAGAGACCAGACGGTGAGCGTGTTATACTGTATGTACTGTGACGTCACGCGCGCCTCCCCGCTCGTCGACCTGGCGCAGTTCGCGCTCGCGCATGTACTGCCCGAGCTGCAGAGACCAGACGGTGAGCGTGTTATACTGTATGTACTGTGACGTCACGCGCGCCTCCCCGCTCGTCGACCTGGCGCAGTTCGCGCTCGCGCATGTACTGCCCGAGCTGCAGAGACCAGACGGTGAGCGTGTTATACTGTATGTACTGTGACGTCACGCGCGCCTCCCCGCTCGTCGACCTGGCGCAGTTCGCGCTCGCGCATGTACTGCCCGAGCTGCAGAGACCAGACGGTGAGCGTGTTATACTGTATGTACTGTGACGTCACGCGCGCCTCCCCGCTCGTCGACCTGGCGCAGTTCGCGCTCGCGCATGTACTGCCCGAGCTGCAGAGACCAGACGGTGAGCGTGTTATACTGTATGTACTGTGACGTCACGCGCGCCTCCCCGCTCGTCGACCTGGCGCAGTTCGCGCTCGCGCATGTACTGCCCGAGCTGCAGAGACCAGACGGTGAGCGTGTTATACTGTATGTACTGTGACGTCACGCGCGCCTCCCCGCTCGTCGACCTGGCGCAGTTCGCGCTCGCGCATGTACTGCCCGAGCTGCAGAGACCAGACGGTGAGCGTGTTATACTGTATGTACTGTGACGTCACGCGCGCCTCCCCGCTCGTCGACCTGGCGCAGTTCGCGCTCGCGCATGTACTGCCCGAGCTGCAGAGACCAGACGGTGAGCGTGTTATACTGTATGTACTGTGACGTCACGCGCGCCTCCCCGCTCGTCGACCTGGCGCAGTTCGCGCTCGCGCATGTACTGCCCGAGCTGCAGAGACCAGACGGTGAGCGTGTTATACTGTATGTACTGTGACGTCACGCGCGCCTCCCCGCTCGTCGACCTGGCGCAGTTCGCGCTCGCGCATGTACTGCCCGAGCTGCAGAGACCAGACGGTGAGCGTGTTATACTGTATGTACTGTGACGTCACGCGCGCCTCCCCGCTCGTCGACCTGGCGCAGTTCGCGCTCGCGCATGTACTGCCCGAGCTGCAGAGACCAGACGGTGAGCGTGTTATACTGTATGTACTGTGACGTCACGCGCGCCTCCCCGCTCGTCGACCTGGCGCAGTTCGCGCTCGCGCATGTACTGCCCGAGCTGCAGAGACCAGACGGTGAGCGTGTTATACTGTATGTACTGTGACGTCACGCGCGCCTCCCCGCTCGTCGACCTGGCGCAGTTCGCGCTCGCGCATGTACTGCCCGAGCTGCAGAGACCAGACGGTGAGCGTGTTATACTGTATGTACTGTGACGTCACGCAGTTGGCCGGCGTCATGCGCGCCCCATATTATATAGGTCTTATCTGTTGCTCGAAAGAGATACCGCGGCCTCGATACAAAGGGCCAAGATGGAACATGGGTGGTTTTTCGTTAGTAGAGGTCTGACACTCCCTACCGCTCTGCCCAGAGCGGGAGGAGTCACCTACCTACTAACTACGCAAAATTTTTGCAGGGCAACGACTTTTTTTGAGGTGAAAAGTCACATTTTACGGTAAAACTCAATGTACTCGTAGCACTCTTAAAAGATTGTGCTAGTGGATCCTTTGAATTTTAAACGAATCATGGAAGTATTTTAAGTACAGCTATAACCTGAAAAACTAGTATAAAAAAACAGTTGTGTATTTTTTTGAGCTTTTACCCCCAATATCTCCGTAATTAGGGGTTTCTCAGGTATGGTCAGAAAAAAAATATCACAGTGACGGGGGTTCACAGGCTTCCTCAGGGTACTTTTTTATTTTTGGTGGGTTGGAAATCATCCCCTCCCGCTCTGGGCAGAGCGGTAAGGAGTGTCTGACTTCTACTGACTAAAAACCACCCATGTTTCTTTGTGTCGAGGCCGCGGTATCTCTTTCGGACAACCCGCAGCCCTACTTTTACACCCTTAGTGATGTTATGTTATTAGATACGTATAATAACGTGTATGTATTGTTGTAGTGACCGAGCTGCCAGTATTGAAGGCAGATGCCATCAAGTACGTGATGACGTTCCGGTCTCTGCTGCCTAAGGATTTGATCACTGCTGCTGTGCCTCTCCTCGTAAGCACTTGTTATATATTTTTATCTTCTATCATTGAATTGGCAACAATTTCCTTTAAATATTGATTTTTTTATTAAGTACATGGAGGACTTGGAGTACAGCTAATAAAAACAAACAAAACAGCTATTAAAGACAAACAAATAATAGAAATTATAGTCACCAGAAAGCCATTTACAAATCCTCACGTATAGACTTCCTATAACCCAGTCGTTTGGTTATAAAACTTTTTTGCAAAAAAAAACTGACGTCAAATTTTTAAATTTAAGTGAACATGTCATGTCCGAGGAAAATTAATGTTACTATTTTTTTTTTTCAATAAAGACAAACTCGAATATTAATGACAAAATTCATTTTATTAGTTAAATGCATTTAGTTAAATATCTTCTAAACACTAAAATTAATGCATACGAAATTAAACTAATCGATTACGACATTTGATCGTATCATATCGGATTGATTACGTTTATGTAAGGTGCATCTCTAGCCTAGACTACCGCCCCCCGTACCCCGCCTCATTTCACCATTTGGTTCCTAATAAATGTTATTTCGCAGCCTTCTCTACACGTAGTTCGGACCTGCCAAGATAAATTGTTCATAGTGTATCTACGTCCATATAATATTTTATTAAAGAATTATCCTCGAACTCCTGTTTACCGTTTTGGAGTTATACATTCCATCATCAGTTCATCAACATAAAGCGAGCCTGCGAGATGTGATTACTTGAAAAGCACGAAACACGTAATACGTGCCTATAAAATTTGAGGGATGCTCTGGCATCCCAGAGAAATCTGGGATGCCATCATCAAATCCTGATTTCCTTATCATGGTGCCACCCTTGGGATATCTCTTTTCCAACAAAAACATATTTTTCTAAATCGGTTCACCGTTCAGGCGTCTTCGAGTAATCTGTGAATATATACAGCTATCTGTTTTTTTTGTTGACATATTTTTTTTGGCATTTTTGCAATATTTTAAATCCTTATTTGTACTCACATATCTGCATATAATTTACTATTTGACTAAAGTACTACTTAAGTAATTTCCCCGAAGGAAAGCCGGCAGAAATTGGTTTCTTAGGTGCCTTCGCCCCTGCTATAATGGTTATTATTACGGATTGTTGTGACATAACTCCAGTGTCCTCCAATGTTCAATTTAACTTGGAAAGTCATTCGGCGGATACTTCGCTGCCCGACGAGGCTTACGGAGTTGTCTAAAGGAACGTTTGTGTTTTGCTTGTAGATCGCGCACATCCGCGGGCGCGGCGTGGTGTGCACGTACGGCGCGTGCGCCATAGAGAAGCTGATCGCGGGCGGCATGCTGGCGCGCCCCGCACTGCAGCCGCACGCCGCCGCGCTGCTCGCCGCGCTGTTCGCCGCGCTCGGCGAGCAGAACTCGCCGCTCGACCACAACGAGTACGTCATGAAGGGTACGTGCCACACTAGTACATAGAGAAGTACAAAGATGGCTTAAATGCTGTCTGAGCTCGCTCAGAACTTCTTTCTAAACATTACATGTTCACTAATTTATTAAATGTACTTTTGGCGTTCTCTCACCAAGCCCCGTCTACTGAGCTCTCAACTTTTCGTGCTAAGAAGAAAAATCGAAATGTGTCATGGGTCAAATCATGGAAAATCTTGATACCATGATTAGCGTAAGGTCAAAAATATACAACGCCGTCTTTAGAGGCTACAGTTACAAAAACAAACATCACATTGACAGTTATTATTGTGTGTCGTTCCCAGCGGTCCTGCGCACTCTGTCGTGCTTACAGGAAGGCTCGCTGTCGTACCTAGGCGACGCGCTGCCCAAGTTGGCGCACATGCTGTCTGTGGTGGCGAAGAACCCTTGCAAGCCACACTTCAACCACTACCTGTTCGAAACACTGTCGCTGGCTGTGTCGTGAGTACTTCTCCATTATTTCTTCCCATCATCGTTATTTTACCCTTATTCGAATTCATCTACGGTCGACGCAGTATGTCTTCTTTTTCCTTCTTCTCAGTAGTTCTGTTGAAATAAATATAACACCGAACTACTGATACTCTGTAGTGGCAACAGCTCGGTTTGTAATATCACACTAATATTATAAAGGCGAAAGTTTGTGAGTGTGTATGTTTGTTACTTCTTAACGCAAAAACTACTGAACGGATTTAAATAAAATTTGGTACACAGATAGTTTATAACCTGGATAGTAGGATAGTTTTTATCCCGATTTTATCTTCCCGTGGGATAATTTTCGAGTTGTAGCGGGTGAAGCCGCTGGCAACAGCTAGTTAAGAATAAAATGCTACCCTAGTACTTGCCACCCTTCACCGACACACACCAAATTGGTGGCAAGCAGTACCAGGATCACATGACACACCAGAAACTGTCACTTGACCTATGCTACCCTAGTACTTACCACCCATCACCGTCACACACCGCCATGGTGGCTAGCAGTACCAGGATCACATGACACACCAGGAGCTGTCACTTGACCTATGCTACCCTAGTACTTACCACCCATCACCGTCACACACCGCCATGGTGGCTAGCAGTACCAGGATCACATGACACACCAGGAACTGTCACTTGACATATGCTACCCTAGTACTTACCACCCATCACCGTCACACACCGCCATGGTGGCTAGCAGTACCAGTATCACATGACACACCAGGAGCTGTCACATGACCTATGCTACCCTAGTACTTACCACCCATACCGGCACACACCGCCATTGTGAGTAGCAGTACCAGGATCACATGACACACCAGGAACTGTCACTTGACCTATGCTACCCTAGTACTTACCACCCCATACCGGCACACACCGCCATTGTGAGTCGCAGTACCAGGATCACATGACACACCAGGAACTGTCACTTGACCTATGCTACCCTAGTACTTACCACCCATCACCGTCACACACCGCCATGGTGGCTAGCAGTACCAGGATCACATGACACACCAGGAACTGTCACTTGACCTATACTACCCTAGTACTTACCACCCATCACCGTCACACACCGCCATGGTGAGTAGCTGTAACAGGATCACATGACACACCAGGAACTGTCACTTGACCTATGCTACCCTAGTACTTACCACCCATCACCGGCACACACCGCCATGGTGGCTAGCAGTACCAGGATCACATAACACACCAGGAACTGTCACTTGATCTATGCTACCCTAGTACTTACCGCCCATACCGGCACACACCGCCATTGTGAGTCGCAGTACCAGGATCACATGACACACCAGGAGCTGTCACTTGACGTATGCTACCCTAGTACTTACCACCCATACCGGCACACACCGTCATTGTGAGTCGCAGTACCAGGATCACATGACACACCAGGAACTGTCACTTGACCTATGCTACCCTAGTACTTACCACCCATCACCGGCACACACCGCCATGGTGGCTAGCAGTACCAGGATCACATGACACACCAGGAACTGTCACTTGACCTATGCTACCCTAGTACTTACCACCCATCACCGTCACACACCGCCATGGTGAGTAGCTGTAACAGGATCACATGACACACCAGGAACTGTCACTTGACCTATGCTACCCTAGTACTTACCACCTATCACCGTCACACACCGCCATGGTAAGTAGCTGTAACAGGGGCACATGACACACCAGGAACTGTCACTTGACCTATGCTACCCTAGTACTTACCACCCATCACCGGCACACACCGCCATGGTAAGTAGCTGTAACAGGGGCACATGACACACCAGGAACTGTCACTTGACCTATGCTACCCTAGTACTTACCACCCATCACCGGCACACACCGCCATGGTGGCTAGCAGTACCAGGATCACATGACACACCAGGAACTGTCACTTGACCTATGCTACCCTAGTACTTACCACCCATCACCGTCACACACCGCCATGGTGAGTAGCTGTAACAGGATCACATGACACACCAGGAACTGTCACTTGACCTATGCTACCCTAGTACTTACCACCCATCACCGGCACACACCGCCATGGTGGCTAGCAGTACCAGGATCACATGACACACCAGGAACTGTCACTTGACCTATGCTACCCTAGTACTTACCACCCATCACCGTCACACACCGCCATGGTGAGTAGCTGTAACAGGATCACATGACACACCAGGAACTGTCACTTGACCTATGCTACCCTAGTACTTACCACCCATCACCGGCACACACCGCCATGGTGGCTAGCAGTACCAGGATCACATAACACACCAGGAACTGTCACTTGACCTATGCTACCCTAGTACTTACCGCCCATACCGGCACACACCGCCATTGTGAGTCGCAGTACCAGGATCACATGACACACCAGGAGCTGTCACTTGACGTATGCTACCCTAGTACTTACCACCCATACCGGCACACACCGCCATTGTGAGTCGCAGTACCAGGATCACATGACACACCAGGAACTGTCACTTGACCTATGCTACCCTAGTACTTACCACCCATCACCGGCACACACCGCCATTGTGAGTAGCAGTACCAGGATCACATAACACACCAGGAACTTTCACTTGACCTATGCTACCCTAGTACTTACCACTCATCACCGTCACACACCGCCATGGTGGCTAGCAGTACCAGGATCACATGACACACCAGGAACTGTCACTTGACCTATGCTACCCTAGTACTTACCACCCATCACCGTCACACACCGCCATGGTAAGTAGCTGTAACAGGGGCACATGACACACCAGGAACTGTCACTTGACCTATGCTACCCTAGTACTTACCACCCATCACCGGCACACTTCGCCATTGTGAGTAGCAGTAACAGGATCACATGACACACCAGGAACTGTCACTTGAACTATGCTACCCTAGTACTTACCACCCATCACCGTCACACACTGCCATGATGAGTAGCAGTACCAGGATCACATGACACACCAGGAACTGTCACTTGACCTATGCTACCCTAGTACTTACCACCCATCACCGTCACACACTGCCATGATGAGTAGCAGTACCAGGATCACATGACAGACCAGGAACTGTCACTTGACCTTTGCTACACTATTACTTACCATCCCTCACCGACACAAACCGCCATGGTGAGTAGCTGTAACAGGATCAGTCACTTGAGCTATTGGTAAGTACTAGGGTAGCATAGGTCAAGTGACGGTTCCTGGTGTGTCATGTGATCCTGGTACTGCTAGCCACCAATTTGGTGTGTGTCGGTAAAGGGTGGCCAGTAATAGGGTAGCATTTTATTCTTAATATTAAAAATCTAACTGTTGCCACTAAAGAGTATCAGTAGTTCGGTGTTATATTTCAACCGAACTACTGCAACTAAAAAGTTACACTAGTTCGGTCAAGCGGACTAACAACCCAACGAAAAAGGGGCACGGTTCGGTGCATTGGTCGATTCCTAAGGAGAAGAACCGGCAAGAAATTCCAAAGGTTACTCTTTTAATCTTTTAAAATCGTTTGGGTTAACAATAACGTATAATATACACATGAAGACCATGCAGATTAATGTCTGAGATGGTCTTTTGAAGAAAGTACCACACAGATTTGAGTGGACCTGTCCAGTGCAAGCGTTTGTCAGTTATCGTGGAGCTCGACTTATAACTCAAGGAGCTCAACGTCACGACGAACAATACCAAAGAAAGGACATTTGGGTGGGTCACTTAAAGTACTCAAACTGCCAGACAATCACAACAATTAAAATTTAAGGAAGACCCACATGGTCCTCACATTCACAATATCAATTTTTTTAAATATTTATCACATTGAATAATCATTTTACATTATTAAATGTCAAAATAAAAAAAAAAGCACACAATAAAAAATATAAAATAAAATATTTAACAAGTAAATATTGGTCAAAAAAAAAAAATACTTGAAAAAGTAAACAATGTCAGTGTTAAATAATCATAAAATGTCAAATTGTAAAAAAAAAAAGTATGTTTAAGTCAATTCAAATTGGAGCAGTTCAATCCCAAGCTTTTTTGTCCTCTATACAAATCTTTAACAGTATAAAATCCTTTCTGGCAAAGTTTACGTTTTATAAAGGATTTGAATTTATTAAGGCTTAAATTTTGAATGTGGCTTGGTAGTTTATTATAAAAGCGAATACATTGGCATCTAAATGATCCACCTATTTTCATGAGCCTTGTTGTGGGTACAATATATCTATATTTCTTAAACAGCTTTATATTTTTGTGAGCATACAAAAGATTTTCATAAATATACTGAGAGGGAACAGTCATCACATTAATTTCCTTAAATACAACTACCGCGGGACCTTACATTATAACTTATTTTTTGCAGGTTGGTGACGAAGTCCAATCCCAATGCCATTTCAGCGTTTGAAGACGCCCTGTTCCCGATATTCCAAGAGATCTTACAGAATGATGTGCAAGGTAACAATTTGATTTTAATTCATTATAACCATGTACAGGACGATGAGATTGCTTTTCGGAAGATATGACGAGCTTCCATATGAATGTTCATATCATCATCATCATCTGCCTAGCCTTTTCCCAACTATATTGGGGTCGGCTTCCAGTCTAACCGGATGCCGGATGCGGTTTGCTCGAAACATAATAAAAAAGATGTAATATATGAATGTTCATATATTACATCTTTTTTATTATGTTTCGAGCGCCGTCGTGAATCACAAAAACGACCACTGTGTTTTAGGTTTTGTGTGTCGATTCATGCATGGACTAATTTTGTCGACTTATATAGAAAAGCTTATCAATTGATTCAAGAGCGAGCGTAGCGAGCACAAAATGCACCACCCAGTTTTCTTACTGTCTATTAATACAGAAATTTTGACAAATTATGAAGAAAAACTGAAAAGTACGCAGAATATCCGAGCGGGCTCACAGTCCCAGGAGCTGATGGACGCTACTGAAAGTGCCAACTTTCAACACGCTAAGGACGAAACTATATTATGTTTTTTGTCTTAGAATTTATGCCGTACGTGTTCCAAATGCTGTCCCTCCTGCTGGAGCTGCGCGGCTCGTCGGCCGTCCCGGGTGGAGACGCGTACGGAGCGCTGCTGCCGTGCGTGGTGGCGCCGGCGCTGTGGGAGCGCGGCGCCAACGTGCGCCCGCTCGTGCGACTGCTGTGCGCCTTCGTGGCGCATCGGGACCAGCAGGTGCTGCAGTCCGGCCGCCTGGTGAGTGCCTACTGTTGTTATGTCAATTTCAATCAACATTATTGACTGAACAATCAGCTATCAACTTTATTCATTGAGCGAGGAGCTACATGGCATAGTGAAGTCTAGATCCACAACTACCATCATAATACTGTTCAAAGATATATTAAAGAAAGCACGAGAATTTATACAGACTTCAGTAAAGCTTTCGATAAGATGTCTGTTGATGCACCGCGTCAACGGGTCGTTACTTCCGGTTGAGTTCGTATCTCGTCGTAAAATTTTTCTATGTGGTTATCAATGGTTTTTCCTTTTTTTGTTTTTTTTTTGTTTTTTTTTTTGGTGGTCTACCCTACGATTCATCTCGTCTGGCGTGCAACTGGGATCTCATCTGGGGCCCGTTTTGTTTAGTTTCCTTATTAACGACATTAATAATTGTTTTCAAAAGTTCTTATCTTTATGTATGCAGACAACAAAACAATTGTTTGCCAAAAAAATAAAAAGAATTGTTTGTGGCCGATTAATGAGAAATGATGTTTATTTTGCAAATAAGGTTTTACAAACACCTATAAAGGGCAAACGCAAACGAAGGGCACTTGTTCTCCCCAGCACTGCGATCATTTTTTTTTTTAGTTCTAGACCATATCTGGGAACCACCTAGTTACGGAGATATTAGGGGTCAAAGTTCCAAAATGTTCACAGCTGTTTTTGTAAATACAACAACAACAGCTATGAATTTTTTTTCAGGTTATAACTTTACTTAAATTATCTCCATGATCCGTTTACTATTCAAAGCATCCACTAGCACACTGTTTTAAGAGTGCTACATTGAGTTTTACCGTAAAATGTGATTTTTGACCCAAAAAAAAAATCATTTCCCATCCTTAGTATATAAGACTTGAATTTAAAACCTGTTCTATTTTTGTTCTAGAACGCAATGTTGGGAGTATTCCAAAAATTGATCGCGTCGAAAACTAACGATCATGAAGGATTTTACCTCATTCAAACAATGCTGTTCAAATTCGGAAGGTAAGTCTTAAGAACATGTATGAACTTTTGGCTAAAAAAATATGGTTTTGTTTAGTCAGTCTGTCAGATTATCGAAAAATTTTGGATACGTGTTTTTTGTATCATCAAATTAATGAAAATTAACAAACATAAAACGTGTCAAAGATCATGAGTGGGGCTTGCAATGTCACTTTCTGGTAAAAAAAATACCAAACTGTGACGTCACACGACTTTGCGAAGCTTGTACTGTATCGTGATAATTTTTTGTCTACGTGACAAAATAATAAATGTGTTCAATAGTTTTTGGAAATCTATCAGATGAATAATTCGATATTTTTTGTCACCTACCCTATGTAGGGCGCTGTTTGTTAAAAATTCAGTATATAAAGTAAAATTTCACTTATGTTAATGGTCTAAACCTTATTTTGCTATTTTGAGCTCGTTAATCTTAAAATGAAGAACCGCAAAGGAAGACGCAGCGTTGGTAGGCCTTCCACCAGGTGGACCGACGACATCGTGAGAGTCTCGGGCAATCGGTAGATGCAAACGGCAGGTTTCCGATCGTTATGGCGATCTATGGGGGAGGCCTTGTTCCAACAGTGGACGTCTTGTGGCTGATGATGATGATGATGATGATGAATCTTAAAATGGCATTTATTTATTTTGTCAAATGGGAGTCGCCTGCTTCCAACTTTCATCATCAGCCTATAATGTTCCGACTGCAGGGACTCAAGCCTCCGCTCTAGGAGAGGGATGAGCTATAATCCACCACGCGTGCCCAGTGTGGGTTGGTAGCACAGAACAGATAAAAGAGGTTAGGAAGGAAAAAGTTCCTGATTTGTATTAGAACGCGTGTCGCCGCTTGTCTCCCACTCTCTATAACCACTACAAGCAAGAGGCTAATACGTAGGCGCATTACGCACACTGTGCTGGTTTCTTGCTTTTCATATTTTTTTTTACCGCGGACATGTTCTCAAATTATTTCTTAACATGTTATTATTTTCAGCGAGGTGATGTCCCAATACACGAAGCAGATCATGACGCTCCTGTTCCAGCGACTGTCCTCGTCTAAGACCACGAAGTATGTGCGCGGTCTGATCGCATTCCTCGGCTTCTATGCCGCGCACTTCGGTGCCGATCCGCTGATCGACCTCGTTAACTCCGTACAGGCTGGGTAAGGCACAATGTTATAATAGGGGATCGGACTGAGTCAAAAAATATGATTCTAATTAGTCCGTCAGTTAGATTATCGAAAAATATTGGACACGTGTTTTTTACCCGAATACGCCGAAGCCAAAAGGAAGGGTAATGATTTTGGCATTCTATGTATGTATGGTATCAAATGAAAGGTCTTGGCGAGTACACCACAAAAATGTAATATTAAGTTCAAGTCAACAATACGTTTAGATTGCGGTCAAACAGTTCTCGCGGTCTAGTCTGTGTTATTTGCTCGTAGTATGTTAATAACAAACCAACATTAAGTAGAAATACTACATTATGAAAGTAACATATTTTTACGTATTTAAAACACACAAAAATAAAATCAAATAAAAAAATAAGTTTAAAAACTAAAACCCGACTACGAATTAAAACGCAGACTAATAAAACCGCGGTCTTAAAATTATTAAACAAGAAAAATCATCTAGTGAGTTGATAGTTTGATAAATTTTAGAGGACAGTCGTCGTGACGTCATTTGTAGGTAAAAAATGTACTGACAGTGACGTTTTCGAGGAGTTCAAGAGTTTTCGAAGCACTGTATAGTTTTCAGAAAAAATGTGTGTTCAATATTTTTTATTGGAAATCTATCTGACGGACTAATTAGTTTTTATTTGTCCGATCCTCTATTGTTTTTTTTTTGTAAGCCTGCAATTTCCTTCCATGCCTCCTCTCTAGAAGAAGGATCGGCTATCATCAACCACGCGGAAGCGCGGGCGTTGGGCGGTTGGTAGATGTCACATGTCTTCGAATTACTTTTTTGGTTCTAAGGCATGTCGGTTTCCTTACGATGTTTTCCTTCACCGTTTTAAGAGCAGCTGTGATGAAATAAATTACACTAATTAATGCGCTGGCCTGGGTTCGAACTCACGAGTTACTGTTCATAAGTCGGGGCCGCCACCACTAGGCCACAGCTGCTCTAGTAAATATAAGTTATCATAACAAGTGTGTTCCTTTATGTTCAGAATGTTCGGCATGTACGTGGAGCGCGTACTGATAGCGGACGTGCAGCGCGTGTCGGGCACGCTGGAGCGCAAGGCGGCGGCCGTGGGCTGCGTGCACTTGCTCAGCGACAGCCAGCACTTCCTGCACGGGGAGCTCGCGCCGCTGTGGCCCAGGCTTCTGCAGGTACCTACACTACTACATACTTATACATATAGGCTGACTCAGATTGGTAATAGGGTAGTGCCCTGACTAAAAAAAAAATTCTGTTCATTCCGTTTGTTAGATTATCGAAAAATATTGGATACGTGTTTTTTTATTTTATCCAATAAATTAATTTTTTTTTTTTTTTTCCTTTTTCCATTTGCGATCGGTCGCCAGACCATAAGCAAGTTAGTTACGAGAGTGTATGGCATTATGGTGGAGCAACCAGCGCTGCACCTCCCAATCAGAGTATGTGGTCTCTTTTCAACCTTCCGACCACAGATGACGCATTCAGCAACTCAGCAATGAGTGGGTTTGGATGACGAGATAGGATAGACGTTCTTTGTGCAGTTTCTTATGCTTGTCAATTTCTGATGCAACTGTTGTGATTTTGAGATGGTCGTGCACCTCATCATTTTTTGTGAACCAAGGAGCATTACTAATTGCCCTTAAAATGCTATTTTGCGCCCTCTGTAGGCAGAGTATGTTGCTTTTACTTGCAACTCCCCAAATCTGGATTCCATACGTCCAGATTGGTTTTAGAACTGAGTTGTATAGCAAGAGTTTGTTGTCCACAGACAGGACAGAGTTTCTCCCCATCAGCCAGTACATAGAGCGAAACTTGTGATTGAGCTGTTCTCTTTTTTGCTTGATGTGGTGCTTCCAAGTGAGACGCCTGTCAAGATGAAAGCCATGGTACTTCACACAGTCGCAGTGTGGAAGAACATCATTCCCCAGTTTAACGGAGGGGCAGTTTCCATTCCTCAGGGCAAAACTTATGTGATGAGATTTGGCTGGGCTAACACATATTCGCCACCTTTTAAGTCATTTTTGCGTGTCGTCTAGCTGACGTTGAAGGTTGCTGCTGGCAATTTCTGGATTGTCTTCGACCGATAGATATGCTATATCATCAGCGTAGGTTGCAATAGTGATGCTGTCACATACCGGTAAATCCGAAGTGAAGATGTTATACAGCACTGGACCAAGAACTGAACCTTGGGGTACTCCAGCCTGAACGCCGTAGAAACTTGATCGTGCTTCTCCTTGTTTAACTTGGAAGGATCTTCCACAAAGATAAGATTCGATAAGGGGATACATCGAATGTGGTAGTCTTTCTTTGACTTTTACCAGCAGTCCTTTGTGCCAGACGCGATCAAAGGCTTGCTGCACATCAAGGAAAGCCGCCGAGCAGTATTCCTTTCGCTCGAAGCATTGTCTCACAGTATGGTATACTCTGTGGACTTGCTCAATGGTGGAGTGAGACTTACGGAACCCAAACTGGTGAGATGGTAAGATAGCCGAGTTATCCATGGCCGATTGCACTCTGGTTAGAAAAATTCTTTCCCACAACTTAGAGAGAGCAGGCGTAAGACTAATGGGTCTATAGAAACAGGCTTCGTGTTCAGGTTTACCCGGTTTGTGGACCATGACCACTTGAGACACTTTCCAAACTGCCGGGAAGTGAGAGACCCTGAAGATAGCGTCGAAAAGACTGGCTAAGAAGGTTATGCATTTTCGCGGTAGATTCTTTAAGATTGCGGGGGTAATCAAATCAAATCCTGGCGCTTTTCCTGCTTCCATTAGTTTTATTTCCTTCGCAATTTCTTTTGGTGAGGTAGGCTTAATTGGTAGGCTCATTTGATAGTCTTGTGCGAGAATGTCATTTAGATCTGAATCATCATCTGCGCTCTGATTAGGTTTAAAGACATCGCCTGACTAAAAAAAAAATTCTGTTCATTCCGTTTGTTAGATTATCGAAAAATATTGGATACGTGTTTTTTTATTTTATCCAATAAATTAAAATTGACGAAAATAAAACGTGTCAAAGACCGTGAGTGTGACCTGGTGACGTCACTTTCTGATAAAAAATGTACCAAACTATACCATCTCTTCATTTATGGTTTACGTGAAAAAAGAAAAAATACGTGTCCAATATTTTTGGAAATTTATCTGACAGACTGATTAGTTTGTTTTTTTTTGGTCAACTTTTTGACCAACTATTAGGGGTCAAAATGTATTGAACAGTTGATATTTTTTGCGATTTCAGGTTTGGTCTCATAGTAAAACTTGTTTGTTATTTTGAGTAAAATCACGTGTTTAGTTACGTACGTTTAAGTATCGGTCACATATTACCAGTTACCCTTTACAGGTTATAACAGTACCCTTAACGAAGCCGAAGGCATTTGTTCTTCTTCTAGACCATACCTGGGAACCCCCTACTTACGGAGATATTGGGGGTCAAAGGTCTAAATTTTTACAGCCGTTTTTGTAAAAAACTAGTATTTACGTTATGACTTGTAATTAAATTAGCTCCACGACCCCTTTACTATTCAAAGCACAATGTTTTAAAAGTTCTACATTGAGTTTTACCGTATAATGTGATTTTTCACCCCAAAAAAAGTCGTTTCCCAGCAATATTTTTTTGCGTAGGGGTGCTTAGTTTGATATACATAATGCTTGGTTGACGGCTTCGTGAAGGCTTTGCTTACACCCTGTATAAGATCCCATTAAATTAGATGGACAACCAAAGCTATTCAAACAAAATAACACTGATTAAAGCGATTTTATTTTGATTGAAATAAGAAATACGGTGGTTTTAACTACTGTTTATTATAATGCATTCAATACAGTACTGTTATTTTGTCATTACAAGCAGACACGTCTTTATTTTTTTTTTAATGTACAATAACACGTTCCACAGGCTCTCATCTCGCTGTTCGAGCTGCCAACCGACGAGTCAGCGCTGCCCGACGACCACTTCATAGAGGTAGACGACACGCCCGGCTACCAGGCGCAGTACGCACAACTCACGTGCGCTAAGGGAGCCGCCGGGGACCCGCTCGCTGGTACGTATGACGGCAGAAACTGTGTGCGAACAAACCAGATTGACTTTTATCATTTTAAAATAGTAATCTAGGAGTTTCTTGCCATCTCTTTTTGGGCTTTTCACGCTTGAAGAAGTCTTTACAAAACTAAATAGCCATTGAAGGGACGAGGGCATCATCGTGGGCATTAGAAGATTAACAAATCTCCGCTTCGCCGACGATATTGTTCCTTTCTTCTCCACGACGGCCAAGTTAGGCCTAATGTTTGACCAACTGAGCAGTGACAGTCTCGAAGCTGGACTTGCGATGTATATTTATGGCGATTGGCGATGATCAAGGTGCCGACCAACAGCACCAAGCGGAATATTCGAATTGGTGGTGTGAGGATTGAATATGTCCATGAGTACTTATACCTCGGCCGAGTTGCATATGTGTTTGTCTGTACTTTGATTTTCATCTGTTCGTAATATGAACAAGACCTTTTTTTAAAAAACTCCCCATCTGTTTACAGGTATCGAGTCTCCAGTGAACTACCTAGCCGTGTCTCTCGGCGCGCTATCAGCTCGCTCGCCAGGCGTGTTGCCCGCACGACTGGCCGCGCTAGACCCCCCGCACCGCCAAGCTCTACAGGCCTACCTAAACATGAACAGCGTACAACTCTGCTGATACCACTTCACCACAAGCATGAACTGCCGTCTCTACTGGAATATACGAAACTTTGGGGAGTGACGTTGCAAGGAAGAAAATTAATGAAAGATGGAAATACTAGTGTTGTATGAAAGTTGGGAGAAATAGTGAATGTCCTGCTACTCAAGACGGGATAGTTAAAGCAAACCACAAGCTCAGTCATTGAAAGAGAACATAAATACTTGGAAATTATAAAGGGATTCAGCAATACAGACCTGTAATCGGCAATAGGCACACCCCCAATTACAAGGCAGAGATGTTTAGTTCATCCTCACGTAGTGCGGCGTAGTGAGGTTGAACCACCTCTGCCCTAATCTCCGGAGGAAACACGCGTGTTGTGAAGTGGTTATAGTTCCAATGTGGAATGAGTAAAGTGAACTTTATATGATCGAAAGTGAATCAAGAAAGAATATGAACAATTGTGTTAACAAAAAGACTGCTGTATGTAAGTAAAGAATGTTTGATAGTAACTAACCAACCAAGATAATACGACAACTGTTATCATCATCAGCCTAGCAACTTCTATGTTGGGGGCGACTTCTAGTCTAAAAACCAGTATTTTACATGAAGGGACTGCCTATCTGACCTCAACAACCCAGTCAGCAATGGAGAATACGATACCTTATATTAAGACTGGTGGTAAGACTTTCGGGCCAACTGTTGACAGTTGGGACCAACGGCTTAACATGCTATGTATTGGGTGATCAACCAACCAAAACTAATGTGGGTTTAACTGAGGATTGACCTGAAGGGATATTAATATGACGTAGTCACAAGCTCCTCATAAGAATAAAACATCTGTTATCAGTGGTGTCAAATCTCCTTCACCACATATGACTTTACCTAACCCTGCAACTCTTGTCTGATTACCTTGGCTGGCTAAAATGATTGTTATGAGCTATTTTCATACTGAAAAGAATACTAGCATTAGTGCAACAGTGCTATTAATATCGGTGAACGAATTACCTGGCTATAAAAAAGATGAAGGATAAATGATGAAATAAATGTAATTGAACTGGTTTCATGTACATTACATTAACATTATTCCACAATGTCTAATAAATGTATTTTTAGAGTTGTATACTAATATGCAATAAACATAATTATTGTTAATATTATTTTGTAATCGTCAAACGAAAATAATCATAGATTGCCTCGTGGGTTCGATTCTTTCATGAAATTGAAATGAGCAATTTTCTTTTGATGAGTCTATGTAAAAATGCATGTAATTTCTATAATGTTATTGTATACTGTAGTATGTTCTTGTTTCTTCAAAGGGTTGCACCTAATCTATTTGCACGCGCATCGCGTTTCCCATGCCGAGTGCTGACGATGGTGATGCTAATGTAGATATACTCCGCATCACGAGGAGCTATTTTTTTTGTAACCAAACAACTTCTACCAAGTTACGCAGCGACAAATCAATCAACAACAAATAATTCCAAATTCAATTCGATTGCGATAGAAAACGCTGTCGTGTATTGTTTTGTGGTACTGGAACGCGTCTGACTCATGGAACGTTCCACCTAAAATATAACCCAATCAATTGAAATTGCTCGTTAGTTTCGTATTACACGTATGTTACTTTGTTTCATTGAATTATTTGTTTTTAATTGGGAACAAACACAAAAGAACTAAAAAGTTGGAAATAAAAAAGTAGTTAAAAAACTAAAAAACCCCACTGAAAAGCAAAAAACAAGCACATTTGAAATTAAACAAAACTTGGAAGCAGGCAGGGTTCATTTGAATATTAAATTATGAAATCAAAATAAAAGTTAGTTTTAGTTTTCAACTACTTATTATTAATTTGGTTCTAGGCATACCATGCGGTTACCTTTTGATGTTTTTCTACATAACGTTGGGATGTCGCTTCCATAACGAAGTAGAAGTTCTTTATTTACAAAAATTATAGCTTCTCGTGGTGAGGAGTATACGTAGACGTATGATTGTTATAACGTAATGTTATGTTAGCAGCGGGCGGCGCTAAGCGTCGCCACTTTGATTGTTTCCAAATACAGTGATATCTTAATGTTTATTTTGTACTGTTTAAGTAACCTCTGTATTTTTTGTACAATAAATGCTTCTTGTCAAAGAATAATTTTAATTTTACGAAGGGTTGAATGATTCTTCTTTCTGTCTGAGGGTGTGAAAAACATCACAGGAACGCACTCCGAACAGTCAAGGTATAAAGGGTGTAAAAGTAAAGCAAACGAAGGGCACTTGTTCTCCCCATCACTGCGATCATTTCTTTGTTCTAGACTATACCTAGGAACCCCCTAGTTACGGAGACATTGGGGGTCAAAATTCCTAATTTTTCATAGCTGTTTTTGTAAATACTAGTTTTTCAGGTTATAACTTTACTTAAATTACATCCATGCAGGCTATTGCGTATCGTTAAAATATTAGTGGCTATCATATTCAAGGAATTTTTAAACTAACATCATATTGTCCACGGATTAACTGTCAAATTGGTTATGGTTTAGTACAAAATAGAACCTCAGGAACGCGTGGAGGAATCAAGCGGAAAATAGCAAATACTCAATTCTTCCGTTCCTTAAAGCTGTGAAAAAATCAAATTTCTAAGCTAACGCAATCAAAAGATACAGCCGTTTATGCCGCAAATTTTCGCCACTCCACGCCACACCACTTAAAAAATCATTGATGTTTCTAAAACCATTTTTTTATCAAAGTCTATCGTATGAAAGATAGACACTTCCAAAGTCGTAAAATGTGTCTCTCGCCCCTCCCCCTCTAACTTTAAACTAAGCCAGTGAAAAATCTAAATGATCAAAATCAGTTTTTTTTCCTGTCCAAGCCTACGGAAACATAGAAGTGACCATGATAACACTCATTTATATTTACTGGTTTATTTCATACTTATTAACATACCTACAAATCTACAATCCTACATATCTTAATAATTTCTACACTAATATTATTAAGTTTTGTTTGTTTGTAACGAATAGGTTTCGAAACTACTGGACTGATTTTGAAAATTCTTGCACCGTTGGGAGATTTTATCCCTGTATTCCCACGGGAACAAATGAAGAGAAATGTCAAATTCAATTTATATACAAAATAAAATTAATTACCAACATTACAAAGATAAAAATATAAAGTCAAACTTAACAAATTAAAATGTCAAATTTTAAAATCATACATAAAATTAAAAAATAGATTATAATAATATAAGTACCTACTTAGTAACTTTTGTTTACTAACAGGTTATGGAAAGTCCTTTTTAAAATGTTCTTTTTCATAATTGTTCTATCAGGCCCCGGTATATTGAAGAAGATGCATTCGATGAGTTTTACTGGCTGCTGTAAATATAACTTCTAAACTGTTTTTAAATAATAAATTTTCGTCAAGTTATTCAAGAATCTAGTTTTTTAGCAATTTGACATTTAAAGTTGCTGATGATAGCACTGTTTTGTTTTGATGATATTCAACTGATTTAGAATCTGTCATTTACCAAACAAAATTGAGTATTGATTATAGATTGGCTTAAAATGAATAATTTAATAATGATTATAAAACTAAAATAATGGATTTTAAAATAATGTTACGTCAGTCATCAAGAATCTTCGGGAAACCTCGCTAATAACTGAGAAGTACGCGTGTATTCCAGTAGTTACCTATTTCCATTCTGTAGGTAGTTAGTCCGCGCACGGCGTCGGCGATACTTGCCATTTTAATTTCGACCGAATGCCTACGGCGTAAAGTAACTTCTTCTTTTTTGGTTATTTTATCTTTAAGTTTATTTTTTTTGTTAATGTCTTTGTGGATGCTTTATGGAATAATAGGGAATTTTCGCGAATATATTTTGGGGTATAAAAGGACCGAGAGAGGACGAAGCGAGTCAGTCTACTTTTAAGCGAGACAACGAAAGGTTCGGAGAGATATCTAGTGCGGTAAAGTTAGTGTTCAGTAGTGATTTGCGATTGTGTTTATGTGTTTTGCGAGTCATAAAGTTATTTCGTGTGTTCAATTGGTAGTGCTGTTATTTATCACATACCCAGTTCGTGACAACATTACCTGGATAGTGACATTGAGGTAACGGAAGAAACGAAATTTCTAGGGCTACACATTGACCATTTGGGGGGGCATGAGGAACAGGGTGTAAAGTTCCTCATCCCCCATACAAGAGGGAGGATCCACCGGCCAGACGGGTGTTGTGTCTGGCTAACTGCCCGACATAATTAAGTCGGGATTTTCAATATAGGCTAATGTCGCGGATAACTTTGATAGCGCGATGCAGGATTTGCCAATGTTTGTTCGTATCTGTTGCGGTAGATGTCGCTGTCGCCACAACCACAAACTTTTTTTGGGCTTCGCCGCAGTCGGGTAAAAAATATTGCACACGCGTTTTTTCTTTTTTCAATTGAACAAACAATGCTAAAAATGCTACGGCTTGACGAACATCTCGTGCAGCTGGAAGAAGAGCTCGGAAGAATAAGGTGGCACATTCTGGGGCTGAGTGAAGTCCGAAGAGCGGGAGAGG
Source organism: Diarsia rubi (assembly GCA_932274075.1). Taxonomy (NCBI): domain Eukaryota; kingdom Metazoa; phylum Arthropoda; class Insecta; order Lepidoptera; family Noctuidae; genus Diarsia; species Diarsia rubi. Next base: position 8,645,074 of record OW026427.1, read on the forward strand.
ACACTATAACCCTCGAATCGGGCCACCTTATGTACTTCCGAGAGGGAGACCAACTATCCCAAGGTGGTGTCGGGTTCCTGATAAACAGATCCCTGTGTGATAACGTTGTAGAAGTCTCCAGTGTCTCGAGCAGGGTAGCGTACCTCATAGTGAAGCTAACCCAGAGGTATAGCCTCAAGGTTGTGCAGGTCTACGCACCAACCTCGACACACTCGGACGACGAGGTGGAGGAAATGTTTGAGGACATCTCCAAGGCCTTACATTCCACCACTAAGGCCCACTACAACGTTCTCATGGGGGATTTTAACGCTAAAGTGGGAGTACAGAATTGCGGCGAATCGGTAGTAGGATCCTATGGGTTTGGGAGCAGAAATTATAGGGGGCAAATGCTTGTTAACTTCCTAGAGAAGGAGGGGCTCTTCTTGATGAATTCCTTCTTTAAGAAGCAGCCCCAAAGAAAGTGGACTTGGCGAAGCCCCGATAATTTGACCAAGAATGAGATAGACTTCATCATAACGGACAAAAAGCATATATTCAGGGATGTCTCAGTGATCAACAGGTTTAATACTGGCAGTGATCACAGACTTGTTAGAGGCTCCTTGAATATCAACTTCAATCTTGAACGTACCCGTTTGATGAAGTCTAAGCTCCGTCCGAATATGCTCCAAACTATGATTGGATCTGAAGCATTCCAGTCTGACCTGGAGAACCGCTTTGCTGCCGTGGAAACCATAGATAGCGTTGATCAGGCACTCGACCAAATGGTGGAAGTCCTCAGAGAGGAAGGGACGGGATTTTGTAAGATGCGGCGTACGGGCAAGAAGTCTCAACTTTCGGCAGATACTCTGCAGCTTTTAACGGAACGACGTGAAAACCCTCCTATCACTTCGTCAGAATAACGGGCACTCAATAATAAGATAACAAAACTGGTACGACGCGATCTCCGACGCTCCAACACACGATCTATAGAAAAAGCGATTGAGCAAAACCGGGGGTCGAAAGTGTTCGTGCAGTCACTCGGGAGGAGCCACCTGACGAAGTTGACCAAATGCAATGGGGACAGCGTCGTTTCGAAGCCGGAGATTCTCTCGGAAGTTGAGAACTTCTATAGCCAGCTATATGCGTCACATGCATCTCGACCCGATCCCGGAAATGAGGACTCAAGAGCCACCTTAACCCGCCATTTCACAGAAGACCTGCCTGAAGTCAGCCAAGACGAAATTGAAGCGGCTCTTAAACAGCTTAAAAATGGAAAAGCCCCTGGTGAGGATGGGATCACGACCGAGCTCCTGAAAGCGGGTGGACGTCCTGTACTGAAGAAGCTTCAGGAGCTTTTAACTCTGTCCTGTTCTCTGGGATAACTCCGAAAGCGTGGCAAAGGAGCGTGGTCGTTCTTTTCTTTAAGAAGGGTGATAAGACTCTTTTAAAGAACTACAGACCTATTTCGCTTCTTAGCCACGTATATAAGCTGTTTTCAAGAGTCGTCACAAATCGTCTGGCGCAAAGACTCGACGAGTTTCAGCCACCGGAGCAGGCCGGGTTTCGAGGAGGATACAGTACCGTGGACCACATTCACACAGTGCGGCAAATTATACAGAAGTCCGAAGAGTATAATCGGCCCCTGTGCTGTGCGTTTGTGGACTATGAGAAGGCTTTTGACTCTATCGAGACCTGCAGGGCTATTGCGTATCTTTTAAAATGACAGTGGCTATCATATTGTCTATGGATTAACTGTCAAATTGGTTATGGTTTAGTACAAAATGGAACCATTTGACAGTAATTGATAGGCACTATAGGTTAGCCACTGTCATTTAAAAGATACGCAATAGCCCTACTGGTCTGTTTTGGAGTCTATGCAGCGATCCCAAGTCGACTGGCGATATATCCAAGTGCTGAGATGTCTTTATGAAAGCGCGACAATGACCGTCCAAACTCAGAACCAGCAAACTAAACATATCCTACTACGTAGAGGGGTAAGACAAGGGGACGTAATCTCCCCGAAATTGTTCACCAACGCGTTAGAGGATATGTTTAAGACGCTGGACTGGGAAGGACGCGGCATTAATATCAACGGCGAGTACATCTCACACTTGAGATTTGCAGATGACATCGTCATACTAGCCGAATCGCTGTACGACTTGCAGCAGATGCTGGACAGCCTAGTTGATTCTTCTGCGCGCATCGGTCTCCGGATGAACTTGGACAAAACCAAGGTTATGTTCAACGAACACATTACTCCGGAGCCGGTGGCTATCAATGGCGGTGCTCTCGAAGTTGTTCAAGAATACGTTTACCTCGGGCAAACTTTGCAGCTTGGTAAGAACAACTTTGAGTCAGGCTAGCAGAAGAATTCAGCTGGGCTGGGCGGCGTTTGGGAAACTTCGTCGAGTCTTCTTGTCGCGTATTCCCCAGAGTCTTAAGACTAAAGTCTTCAATCAGTGCGTCCTACCTATTATGACTTACGGAGCCGAGACGTGGACACTCACGGTACGGCTGGTCCATCAGTTCAAGGTCGCTCAGCGAGCTATGGAAAGAGCTATGCTTGGAGTTTCTCTGAGGGATCGAATCCGGAATGAGGTGATCCGGCAGAGAACTAAAGTTGTCGACATAGCTCACAGAATAAGCAAGTTGAAGTGGCAATGGGCCGGCCATATCTGTCGCAGAACCGATAACCGTTGGGGTAGACGTGTTCTTGAGTGGAGACCGCGAATTGGCAAACGTAAGGTGGGACGCCCTCAGGCTAGGTGGAGCGACGATCTTCGCAGCGTGGCTGGTAGCAGCTGGATGAGAGTTGCCGAGGATAGAGAAAAGTGGCGTGCAATTGGAGAGGCCTATGTCCAGCAGTGGACTGCTATAGGCTGATGATGAAACAATGAAGACGAGACACTGCTTTGAAAAATCGTGTGACGTCGTTTTCTAAGACATAAGTATGACAATTTACCGGTGAGTGACGTCACAACCCCCCACTCAAATCTTTGACGCATTTTATCTTCGCCGATTTCTATTGATTTGATATAACAAAAAATACGTATCCAATATTTTTCGATAATTTAACAGACGGACTAATTAGAATCATATTTTTTTAAGTCAGTAAATATCCCTAATGGAAATTTCATGTTCAGCATGTTTGAAAAAAGCTGGGACAATTTTCATATGCACTATACAGATTAGGAAAAATAGCGAATCAGAGTACTTTGCTGATAGCTTACCATGGTAACGTTGGCTCTATTCTCAGATACGGTATAATATTTGGGCAACAGTACGGAAAAGGAGCGCGCTTTAATTGCTCAAAAACGCTGTATCAGGGCTATATTTAATTAATGCGGAACTGACTCCTGTAAGCCATTTTTTTTTAAATAACAAATTATTAACACTCCATGTACATATATTTGAGGCAGCAGTATTTGTAAAAAACAATATCCAAACAAACTCAGGACAAATTACGTACAGCAGCCAGTAAAACTCATGTAATGCAACTTTAGTTCAGCTTCTTCAATATACCGGGGCCTATTAGAAAAATTATGGAAAAGGAAAATTTTTGATTATTTTTATTAGATTTGACTAAACTTGCCAGCGCCGGTGTACCAGCGGTTTTAGAACCTAACGGCTTGGTAGTGGTACGTGACGATGGGAAGAGACCAGATGGCATGACGTTGGTGCCTTGGAAGGTGGGTAGGCCTTTGGTGTGGGATGCAACCTGTGTCGACACCCTTGCGCCATCTCACGTTGCAAGCAAGGCGGACTGTGCTGTGCGGGCCCTGCTGCTGCAGCTGCTGAGACCCTCAAGCGGCGCAAATACTGTAACCTTAGTGGTAATTATAGTTTTGAGCCGTTTGGGTTCGAAACGCTCGGGTCATGGTGTCCGAGTGCGCGTCTCCTTTTCAAGGTGATCTCTCGCCGTCTAGTCGACTCTTCGCGCAATCCAGTTACTATTAGGACTAGAAGCTGAACTAAAGTTGCATTCACAGGGTTCACGTCCCATAAAAAACCTAACAAACGGGTTTAACTAGGGGACCAAAACCCAGTACCGCATGCCCTAGGCAAGCGTGGTCCGCCGCGGGAGACGCTCCTGTCGTCGCGGGCCACGTGATGGCTTTCGGCCACCGTAGTCGCGGACCTATGGACGGTGAGTAATGGGCTAGGTCGCCGTCCATCCGTCTCATGACGACGACAGGCCGTGTCGACGGCGCGTTCGTGTTCCACGCGCGCCTCAAAGAGATGACGCAAGGGCCGAGCCCGTCGGGGCTGCGGGTTGTTGTAAGATACCCTGGCCTCGACATAAAGGGCTAAGAAGGAACATGGGTGGTTTTTAGTCGGTAGAAGTCTGACATTCCCTGCTTCGCTCTGCCCAAGAGCGGGAAAGCGAAAAAAAGGCAAGCGCGGTTTGACCCAAAGATCATCACGAACAGCTGTCAATATTTTGTCCTTTTAGTAAGCAGTACTAATAGGTGATATTTTTTTCAGGCGCATAATTTTTGCGAACCCAGCCAAGATGGTTTCTCACTTACGCTACGCGTCGGCTGTTGGCTTCAACGTCATGACCTTCGACTGCGAGGATGAACTAATGAAGGTCAAACAATACATGCCGCATGCACAGTGAGTATGGTAAATGTGATTACATGAAAATTTAAAAAAAAAAATCGATCACTATAATTATGTATTCAGGCCCGGACTGGCCATAGAACAATTCGGGCGAATGCCCGATGGGCCGGATGCTCGATTGGCCGCGGCCGGTGTGGCTGATTGGCGGCCGACTTTGCCAATAACTTGCCTTGCCTTTGCTAATAAATCTAACTGCATTATGAAACCTACACATTTTCTTTAAACCAACGCGCCCAGTTCGTACCTTGAACCCTGCGAGAAATTTTTTAACACTAAGGCTCATTTTTACCCGACTGGGGCGAAGCTCAAAACGAGGGTTATGTGTTTGACGTGTATGTATGTATAAAGGGTGTAAAAGTATCCTTAACGCAAACGCAGGGCACTTGTTCTCCCCACCACTGCGATCATTTTTTGGTTCCAGACCATACCTGGGGACCCCCTAGTTACGGAGATATTGGGGGTTATAGTTCCAAATTTTGCACAGCTGTTTTTATAAATACTAGTTTTTCAGGTTACAACTTTACATAAATTACCTCCATGACCCGTTTACTATTCAAAGCATCCACTAGCACAATGTTTTCATAGTGCTTATACAGGGTGGAATTTTGTAATGCCACCTGGAGAGAAAGTACTCTTAATACTGCAGATAGAAAATTTTACTCAAAGGAAACATTCCTTTATTTTTGAATAGAAAGCATTTAAAGATTTTCGAAAATTCTCTTCTCCCGGGATTCGAACCGGCTAAAATCTGAAAAAATTATACCCTGTACTTTTATTGCATCGATCGTTAGGAATATAATATATAATATACAGGCTGTCCCACGGCTATTCCACATGGAGGGAAAGTACCTTGAATATTGTAGATGGAACATTTTGCTGAAAGAAGACATTTTTTTAATTTAAAAAACTATTTAAACTGCATTCATAATTTTTTGAATAAGTACATGGTTGACCCGGGAATCAAACCTGCTACACGAGACAATAAAATACCCTGTAGCTTTACCGTACCGATCGAAAGGCTTCATCATAAGGATAATTTTTTGCTAAATAACATATTATCAGAAATAAAAGAAAGACCATGAATTTTAACATTTTTAATACAAAATTAATCAATTTATCAAAATATGCTAAAAATGAATTCCATACTGTATTAAAATCTCAAGTATTTCTAATACCTTTCCGTATTCATGCCTTAAAAAAAAGGTACTATGAGGACTCGGTTTTTTACAATCCCACACCAACAGTTGAACGAAAGACGCACTCGATTATTAGTCTCGCGGATATGCAAGGGATTCTCCCTGAACCAAATGCGATTATTGTGTCGGTTCTACATACCATTATTGCTGAAGTTAGTCACGTCTGTTAAAATGTAAAAAAATCTCCATAAGATGAAGCCTTTCCATCTGTATGATAAAGCTACAGGGTTTTTTTTCTCGTGTAGCGGGTTCGATTACCAGTTTAACCATGAAATTATTTAAAAATCTATGAATGCAGTTTAAATTGTTTTTTAAATTTAAATAATGTCTTCTTCCAGGAAAATGTTCCATATACAATATTCAAGGTACTTTCCCTCCAAGTGGCATAGCCGTGGGACGCCCTGTATAATATAATATATCGTTATAATTATAAGGATGAAATGTCTCTAACAAACATGATTAAATTAAATTAAAGGAAAACCAGGATATCTTAAATTAATTTAATTATTTACAAAAAATGGTAAACTAACTAATTAGTTGATTAGATTTCAATAGTAAAAGCAGTAGTTACTTAGTACGTTATCTGTTGAACATCAGACGTTCGACGTGCTGTTTTTTTATTTTAAACATTGATGAGCTCTTTAATATTGTTGTACATTTTTTTGAGCTTTCACCAATACTTTTAGCAGCGCATGAGGTGAAAGACGTTAATAAAAAAAAAACATACTTTGGGTTACATTATTCAAGTTTTCTTTGGGATCCCTAATTATTTCTGGAAGAAAATATTCCCTGCCTGCTTCTCGGCGAAAATGTAGCTTTCTAACGGAGAAATAATTTTCAAAATCGGTCAAGTAGTTTTTGAGTTAAATCGGTACAAACAAACATTCAAACAAATCTTTCCTCTTTATAATATTATTAGTTTAGATTATATTATATTATATGTATTTATAATAATTATGTAAATACACACATCAAAAGTGTCTAGGGATCAACATATATTTATGCAATAACTTTTCTCCTGATTGATATTAATTAAAATTTTCTTTAAGGATTCATCAAATAAAGTGTTTTCGTTTGTCACAGTAACGATAAACCAAGTCACCTTTGCATTAATAAAGAAATATGCCATTTTCCTAATAAAGGGATTTTTGACATTTGAACCACTAACATTAAAGTTCGAAAAAAAGACTGAAATAACAGTTTTCTTTAAAATTTTATTGGGTAACTTAAACAATTAATAATCCGTGTTTCTACCGCGAACACTAACAACACAAGAACATCGGTTTGGCATACTCAAAATGAGTTCATCCAAATCACGCTGTGGAATGGCCGCCCATGTTCGTTGCAACAACAAAAAAAGGTCTTCTTGCGACTGGATACCCTCCATATTCGGCAGAGCTCTTCTCTGTAGCATATCCCATGCATGCTCAATCGGGTTCAAGTCTGGCGACTGAGCAGGCCAGGGCAGGACATTGATGTTAGCTGCGGCGAGAGTCTGTCTTACAACTCTTGCGGTGTGCGGTCGTGCATTATCATGCATTAACTGAAATAAGGGACCGATTTGCACTTGTAGAGGAACGATGACGTCTGATACAATCGTCTCAGCATAAATTTGAGCGTTGAGGTTGCCTCTGATCCAAATCAACTCAGTTCTTCCGCCGATCCAAATACCCGCCCATACCATGATAGTTCCACCACTATAAGGATGGACTTCCTGGCAGGATTTTAATCGCTGTTGGCGTCCAGGGGTTCTCCAGTGTCGTATACGTCTTGTATCCGGTCTCATACCAAAACGAGACTCATCAGAAAAGCACACGAAACGCCATTGTTCTTCTGCCCAATTTCTGTGTTCAAGAGCCCATTGATATCGAATCCTACGATTGTGCATTGCTATAGGTGGTACCCGTAGCGGTCTTCGGGAATGAAGGTTCACTTCATGCAAGCGGTTTCTGACTGTTTGGTCGCTAATTAAGTTCCCTGAAGAGTGATGAAGCCTCACGGCTAACATCATGGCGGTTATTGTTGGAGCTCTTCGAGTTAAGATTTGAATGTATCGGTCTTGTCTCCGTGTGGTGCAGCGATACCGTCCTCCATGGCGCTCAGCCACGGTACCAGTGCTTCGGTAACGTGTCCAAAGTCGACTGATAACACTCTTACTTGTATTCAGAGCTAAAGCCACAGTACGTTGCCGGGAACCAGCTTCTATCATTCCCACGGCTCTGAGCATTTCTTCCCTGCTTAAATGACGTCGCCGCTCCATAATAACGTTGGTTTTAATCAGTAGTAGGGAAACAGTAGCACTAATAATGTCTTCAATGCGTTGTATGTTTTTATAGGGAAAATATTGACAGCTGATTTTCATCTTTTACTCGAATTTGATTCACAGTTCCTGATTCAAATTATGAAATGCACCAAAAAGGATCCATATAAATTTATAAAATCATAAATTTATTACAAAGCCACATCTCAATCTCAAGAAATCCGCATAAAAATGCTTGATCCCTAGACACTTTTGATGTGTGTATTATTCTGTAATATTACAAATGAATACCAGCTGGACTAATACCTAACTTTGGGTGTCATTTTATATTATTACTTTTACCGACGAGAGCAGTGAATTATTATTAATAACTGCTAAAAGTGATGAATTTCAATGTCCATTTGTTCGTTGTTGATGTTTGTTTGTTATGTGTTTGTTTTTTTTTCATTATCGTTTGTCCATGTATGCATTTACCAAATCACGAGGTAATTATTAATAGCGAATTATCAAAAGTTATTAATAATTTTAAATGAATCACATTTACCGTAACACATTAATCTACTACAATCTGTCTTTCTTCAATAGATTTTCAATTTCATAGTTAGATTTTCCCAATCAACCTTGAACTTAATTTAAATTCGAGTTAGTGTAGGTAACTCTAAAGTGCCACCCCTAGTGGGGCAGAATCCACATAAATTACGGCAGATTCCACTGCAAACTAAGTCGTTCCACTTTGCTTTTTTGGGACGGCTTGGTGTGGTAAAGTGCTTTTTTTCCTTTATTTTTTTTAAAACGTTACCCCACACTAGTACGTTTCTCCCGTATCGTGGGTAGGTTCACAAACATTTAATCTCACATTCACAAACACCAAGACCCAGAACAACTATTTGTAGGTCATACAAATAATTGTTCCGTGCGGGGATTAATTAAACCCGTGACACGCAGCGCAGCAGTAGGTACAATCACTAAATCACTCCATTCTATAGGTTCAAGGATGGTAGCGAAAGTTTGTAGTTTCGTTAGGGTAGTTTTATGTGCTGGCTCTCAAACGTCGTGCAAGCTTAATGCTCGCGCATGAGGAGATATAAATGAACGTGAGAAAAAAAAGTAGTTAAAAAACCCAAACCCGGAACAACTATCTGTAGGCCATACAAATAATTGTTCCGTGCGGGGATCGAACATGCGACACACAGTGCAGCAGTCGACCGCTCAGCAACTGCGCCAACCGCGAAAAGTGGGAAAACTGTCGAGTTGACGCATTGTGGAATTCACACAAGTAACTGTCCAGTCAGCGAAACCGATTAGTCAAAGACATTGTTGAATTAAATAAACTCGAGTTAGGGATTAAACGTGGAGTCTTAAAAGTATATTACAGGTCATTAAAAAAAAAAAACTTTTGTCTGTCTGTTTGTTCTGGCCAATCTCTGAAACGGCTTCACCAATTTTGACGCAACGTTACTGACAGCTCGTTAAGCCTTTTATAATAAAATTTGTAGATCTTTGACAGACGTTATAAGGTAGTCAGCGGCTGAAAATCTAGACTTACTTACTTTATGTAATTTATTTCATCACTACTGCTCTCACGGTGAGGAAACCATCCTGAGGAATCCGGCAAGTCTTAGAATAAAAAAAAACATGACATGTGACATCTACCAACCCGCACTGGGCCCGCGTGGTGTATTATGGCTCATCTCTCTCCTTGAGAGTAGGCCTGAGAGATGATGATGACGACTCAAACATCGAAGAATGACAGTCACTTTTTCCTTATCCAGGACGACGGCACTTCTCCATCAGCGTGTTCAGTGTGGGGTCCTGTGATGGTGTGGACTGCGTGTTGCCGAAAGCGCGCCTGCCTGCCTTAACTGTGGGAGACTGGCTCGTGTTCCACGATATGGGCGCGTGAACACTCCCGATATCGACGCGTTTCAACGACTTCCCAGCGGCTACTGTTCGACCTGCGGTGGATGGGAAATTCGCGTGAGTATTACTACTACTGACTAAAAACCACCCATGTTCCTTCGTAGCCCTTTGTGTCGAGGTCGCGGTACCTATCCCTTTCGAATAACCCGCAACCCCGACGGGCGTTGGCCCTTCCGGGCCTGTGTTCGAGCCCCATTCAAATGTTGCTGACATCTCTTTGAGGCGCACGTCGAACACGAACGCGCCATCGACACGGCCTGTCCTCGTCATAAGACGGACGGACGGTGAGCTAGCCCACTACTCATCGTCCACAGGCGCGTCTACGGTGACCGGACCGATGACCCGACGCCCGGAGCATCTCCCGCGGCGGTTGGGACGAGAGAATCTCTCCCTCTCGCGTTCCGCCACCATTACTGCTTTGTAGAAGGAGGAGACGGCGTCCCATTCCCTCTCGCCCCGGACCATGGCTTGCACCAGGGCCGGACGCGAGATGTCGCGCCGCCAATCGCCGCTAAACCATCTACTTGCCCTTGTTCCATATTACTAATGGTCAGCGAACACGTTTTTTTCATCCATTCTCCTCATTCAAACGTCACGCTATCATTTACTAGTGTTTCTTTCTTATCTTTCCTAATCACCGAAGAGTTAGGCAAAGTTTTGGGTAGAGGATCCCATCCCATGTAATAGGGGCGAGCCTATTGACATCAACTCGGCACAAATCCAGACTCTGTGGCTGCTACTGAGAAATTCCAGATAGGAAAACCCAGAAACACTTTGCCCGATCTGGGAATCCAACCCAAGACCTCATGCACCCCGTCGGGGCTGCGGGATGTTGTAAGAGATACCGCGGCCTTGACATATAGGGCTAAGAAGGAACATGGGTGGTTTTTAGTCAGTAGAAGTCTGACACTCCCGTTCGCTCTGCCCAAGAGCGGGAGGGGTTATTTGATGATTTCCAACACAACCAAAAAAAAAAAGACCTTATGCATAGTAGCTCTTAGAATATCAACCAATAAATTTTAATTAAGATTATTTTTCATTACAGTTGCGTGTTAAAGGAGCTTCATCCCCTGAGGGCATCGCAGTTTGCGAGTCGGGAGGAACCGCCAATAAGCCTTAAGGGCTTCCCTCCCTCTCCATCAACGATTCCCTCTCGCGCCATGTTGATACATTCATGATGATAAGATATTGTTACGAGCTGGTATGGGATAAATAAAAACACTACCATAATGATAAAACACATACACAATCGCAAAACACTACTTATCGCACTGGATATCTCTTCGAACGTTTCCATGTCTCGCTTAAAAGTAGACTGACTCGTTTCGACTTCTGTCGGTCCATTTATACCCCAAACACACAAAAAATGTTCGAGAAAAATCCCAATTATTAACTAAAAATGAATAAAGCATTCACAAAGAAAAATAACTAAAAAATAAACTTTATGTTAAAAGAACGAACAAGGAAGAAGTTACTTTTACGCTGTCAACAATACTTTGCGCAGCGCATGCGATAAAAGACATTTTACGATAAAAAATAACACTTACTGCCGCACTCAGAAAGCTTTAATGATTACTTAGGCCATCACTTATTAATGGTTTTGACAGTTTTGTCGTACAAAAGTATGTCAAACCTTTACTAAGTGACGGCTTAAGTAATCATTAAAGCTCTCTGAGTGCGGCAGTTTGTGTTATAATAATATTATTCAAGTTTCCCTAAACATATTCCTAATTATTTCTGGTAGTAAATATAGCCTATGTTACTTGGCAAAGATGTAGCTTTCTAACGGTGAAAAAATTTTCAAAATCGATCAAGTAATTTTTGAGTTAAATCGGTACAAACATACAAACAAATATTTCCACTTTATAATATTAGTTTAGATATGGAAACACTGCGCGAGCTTCCTTTACCAATTGAAAATAATCACACAATCGAAGAAATGAAAAAAAAATTGTTGCCGTTCGAATACAAATAACCTCTTCCTTTTTAGTGTCAGCTAAAAATAAACATCTTCAATTTAAGTGGTGCTACGAGCCAGGAGTCCGCAACCTAACATAGTTGTGGTAGTACGGTGTAAAACTATTGACGACTTACGGTACGGACAGGGATACATCGTGAGAGCCCCATACATTAAGTACCTACTTTGATAACCCTTTGTAAACCTTTTTGCGAGATCGTCAGTAAAATCAAGGGGTGGCTGGCCCTTCTCGGGGAGTTGGGTGGATCGAATAATGTTATAAAATACGCACTTTGGACGTGGAGTTGCCCGTTATAAGTACCTACCTACTATACGAAAATATACATCGTTAGGAAACCTGGGACTTAAATTTTAAACTATACTTGAACGGAGCGTGATTCATGCAAAAAGTAATTCCAGACGAATTTACCCATGAATACTTATATTAGAAAAAGTGATCTTTTTTTTATTATAGGATAAAGTCATAATAATGTTAAAAGTAGTTAGCTAAAACAATTTTTTTTTTCTAAAGAAAAATGCAGCAATGATTTTTGCGTAGAGTTTCTTACATAGTTTGGTAAGTATACAAAATGCTTGGTTGCCGACAAACACATTTAAATATTACTAGCTATGATAAATCTCTTTGGTTTCCGACTTTGTGAAGAGTCCGTTTACCTAGTATTCGAGTAGGTAGAGGTATTTTCCTTGCAGTCATCATTTCAGCCGAAAGACGTCCACTGTTCGACATAGGCCTCCCCCAGGTGTCGCCACATCGACCGGTCCCGTGCGTCTCGCATCCAGCGGGTCCCCACAACCTTTACCAGGTCATCGGTCCACCTAGTGGGAGGCCTTCCAACGCAACATCTTCCGGTTCGCGGTCGCCACTCCAGAACTTTCCATCCCCATCGGCCATCCGTTCTGCTAGCAATGTGCCCACTGCCCAAAAAGTTTGGCAATTCTTCGGGCCATGTCGGTAACCTTGGTTCTCATGCGGATGACGCGGATGTCCTCATTTCTGATTCAATCACGCTAGGAAACTCCAAGCATAGCCCTCTCCATTGCTCTTTGTGAGCGGCCACGTTTCGGTCCCGTATGTAATCACTGACAACACACACTGGTAATAGACTTTCGTCTTGAGACACTGTAAGTTAAACGAGACCAGTTCCTTGCAGTAGGACCATGTAATCTTTAAAAATATTGCCGGGACCAACTGCTTGACGTGCTTTCCGAGGCACGGAGGAAACTCGTTACGTAATGGGCGGTCACTCATCCACAGACCAACCTAGGTAAGCGCGGCTAATGATCGACCTGAGTAGCAGTTATTATTTAGCCACGTACTATTATGAAAAGTCCATTTTATAATTTTTAACGCAATTCATATTATAATCTGCTAAGTAGGCATTTTAGACCCCCAGGAATAGGAAAGAGCAGGCTAGGAAAAAAAAAATCTTTTACGTTTAGCAGCCCTTCTAGGACCTTGAAACCAACTCATGGCGTCTACCACAAAACGCGAGCGACATTACTTTCGTACGATACGTCGAACTAAGGCATCTAACTCTTTTGCAAATAGGAGTACATTGGTAGGGAGGAGTGAATTACCTGTATTGTCAGGTTTAAACGATTTGATTTTAGTTAGTTTACTATCAGTGCTACTATAACCTGGTCTTATTCTCAAGATGAAGTTATTTCAAGTAACGTTGATACTATTATTATTCTGTTCTTTCGTCCATACGGGTAAGTTTTCACACCATCATTCACCTTCCCCAAGCGTCACCACATTGACCGGTCCCGTGCGTCTCGCATCCAGCGGATCCCCGCAACCTTCACCAAGACATCGGTCCACTACGGTAGCTACTCCAGAACTATACGGCTCCACAAACTGGAACTTTCGAACTTATCGGCTCTGCGATAAATGTGCCCTGCCCGTTAACATATATACATATATAACAGATTTTTAATAACTAGTAAGTACTGCCAAGCTAAAATAGGATTGGGCTGTTCACGTCAGCCGCATTGCTATTACAGTGACCTCTGGTAAAGTCTTCGCGCAAACGGTTGCCGAAGACAGGAAGGTGACTGCCGAGGTCTGCTAAGGAAGAAATGGTGCAACTTTGCCTCGTACCATAACTCCATAAGGGGTGGTTCTCACGGTGCGGGAAAATTAGTACTTGGAAGGATTCGGGGGAGGCCTTTACTTAGCAAAAAAAATAAAATAAGTGAGGGACGCAAAACGTTTAATGATTACTTAAGCCATTTAGTAAAGATTTTGATACTTTTATGAAGGTTTTGTATGTCAAAACTTTACTAAGTAACGACTTAAGGAATCATTAAATATCTCTGAGAACGGCGGTAAATAAGAGGTTGATATTTATTTTGCTATAAAAGCCATTGATTTATTAAAGTCATAAAATCAAAAAGAAAACAGACGTGAGAGCGTTTGTATGGAGAAAAGACCACCAAAAATTCCATAATCTTAATTTTTTAACGTTTTTACGTTACAACAGTCGGTACCAGCCTGCAAAGATCTTACACGGGTGTGAACCGTACACTCGGATTCCCGATTTCGAATGTTCTGTTATTTTAATTGATAGGTACTTTATTTTCGCATTTCAGTTGCTGGGTGGCCTTCCATGTTCATGATGTGCCAATACCATGGGGATAAACTAAAAGAACTTCAGAAAATTCATAACCGAACTCAAGAACAAAATGAAAGGCTAGCATTCTTGGAGAAATACGTCAAGGATTGCTAAGCATCAACACATCCACGCAAGTTACAGAAGTTACAATAAAATTCCTTGTTTCTACTAGAAGTTATGTCTGTATACATGTACCAAGTTACCAACCCAATTCTCACCAAGAATAATAAACTAGTTTTCAGACAAAACCCTTATTAAGTTAAATCGCTTTTTCTCTATTGAAATGTGTTTAAAAACATAACTAACTCATAAGTTTTCTAATGACCTATGGTACGAAATACGAGTATAAGTGGACAAATAAAACAGAAACCTCCTCATAAGATTCCAAGTAAATCTGAGTCCCCGCCGGGACTGCGGGTTGTCCCGTCGGGGCTGCGAGTTGTTCGAAAGAGATACCGCGGCCTCGGCACAAAGGGCTAAGAAGGAACATGGGTGGTTTTTAGTCAGTAGAAGTCTGACACTCCGTTTCTCTTTGCCCAGACGCGGGAGGAGTCTTGAATAAATGGCGGATCATTTTGTTAATGGGGATTTTGCTGTCTTGGACCCGGTAGGTGGCGCTGCTGTCCGGGCAGTACGACGTCTGCCAGGTCCGCTAGTAATATATACAAAAAAGAGTTTGAGTAACTTTGTATAGACTTGTGGCGATATTTTTTTTTCTCAGCGGCCGCTTTTAGTTTTCATGTTACTTTGTTACGCTGTGCTAAGTACACCTTACATGTTCTATTATTTTTGTCCTATCGATTTCTAAGCTGAGATATTTGCATTTGAAGATTATAAAAATGTCATCATTATAATGGCTCAATCACCTACTGTCCTGTGTAAAGAATGTTTTTAGAAGGTTGAAAATAGACCTGGCCTAATAATCTGCCACTCGGGTCGATCTTTAGGTTAAGCCACGCTTGCCTTGGTTGGTCTGTGGATGGGATACCGAGTTTCCTCCGTGCCTTGGAAAGGACGTTAAGCTGTTGGTCCCGACTCCCATTTATAGGGTGTAAAAGTACCCTTAACGCAAACGAAGGGCACTTGTTCTCCCATCGATCATTTGTTGGTTCTAGACCTTACCTGGGAACCCCCTAGTTACGGAGATATTGGGGGTCAAAGTTCCAAATTTTGCACAGCTGTTTTTGTAAACACTGGTTTTTCAGAATAACTTTACTTAAATTACCTCCATGACCCATTTACTATTCAAAGCATCCACTAGCACAATGTTTTAAGAGTGCTACATTGAGTTTTGCTTGGTTGACCTATCATTTTTTTTTGGTTTTTGATTGACGTATGTGTGAAGAGTTTAACCCTGTATATATCTTTGGCAGTCGTTACAGGTAGTCAATGACCTGAAAGTCTGACAACCAGTCTTACCAAAGGGTATCGTACTGGTATTAACTGCGTTGTGAAAGACAAATAGCCAGTCGCTCCATGTAAAAAACTAATTATTATAAAGGCGTTTGTGAGTGTGTTTGTTACTTCTTCACGCAAAAACTACTGAACGGATTTGAATAAAATTTGGTGCACAGATAGTTTATAACCTGGACTAATACATAGGATATTTTTATTCCGATTTTATCTTCCCGTGGGATAATTTTCGAGTTGTAGCGGGCAAAGCCGCTGGCAACAGCTAGTTCTGAATAAAAGGAAAAAAGAAACACCGGCTCACATTCCACAAATGTTTATTTAAAAAGCAAGATTGCCACAAATATTTTTGCGAAACCATCCTAAGAGATGTAACATTTAACTTTGAAAAATTCATAAATCACATTATACATGCGATAACCGACACATCGAAATACATTTAAAGTGAATACTTTACGTTTAAGAAAATATGCAAAAGAAAACACCGTGAATTTTATATACATGTAAGACCGTGTCCCATCGTCAACCAACACATAGCATGGCGATTCTAACTCTATTCTATAGTTGTTGCCAATTAAGATCGCAATAGCGGTCATTGCCCTTTCTATATTATCTCTTCGTACGAACCAAAGAAATGCACCATGTATCGTTCTACATTAGAAAAAATTTTGAAGATCACGATAGATGACGGTTCAAGATATGAACAGGCTTATTTTGGATTTTAAAGTTTACAATTTTAATAAATGTAACTGTAGGTGGGTCAATGACCGCTATAGCGAGAATGGACAAAGCTCTTTCTATACAACTCGACATGAAGTCTTTCTACAATCTGTCGTTTTGTCCATTATTCCGTCGACATAAACCGCTTCTACGGTGCTCATGCTACGCGTGTAAGAGAATATTATAGCTATTGACTATATAGAATCACCCAAATAGTGACGTGATAAAAAAAAAAAAAAATCTCATGCCAAGGGGTATCCGAAAATATATATGTCCCGCTATTTGATACTTTTAGTCTCTTGAGAATTGTATGGGAGGTCCCATACAAAAAAAAACTTTTTAACACGGTTTTTTGTTTCTCTTGCTGCTAATCAAATTAAAAAATGCCTCTAATTAACGTTGAACAATGACAAACTGAATACCTCTCGTTTTTTATGACGTCATTAAGGGCCTAACTCGTATTCTCTTTCAAGAAACGTAGACATGTGTGTCGTTTTTTTGGGGTTCTACCCGTTTCTCGCTACCCGCCGACGGTGGGACCGTGCCCTAGGCAGTTTAGCGTAAATGAAATCAATTTTAGTAAGCGACAAACAAAATAAAGACTAACAATTTCGCGTAAAAAGCGATACCACATTTAATTTTCGAATAATATAAATATATTTTTAAACGATCACATTGCTACAGAAAACGACTAAATACATAGTAATAATTTATACAAACAAAATTAACATATTAGAAAATGAACCCAGATTTTTTTTTATTGATGAGATATCCCTAGGTATATAATTATATAAATATTATAATAGTGACTGAAATGCAAAGATTTTCTACGTTTACAATACTCGTGTAAGAGACAAAACGCTATCACACACAAAAGTTTTTTTTGTATAAGTACCTACAGTACAACAATGAAAAAAAGGTCCTAGCGGGACCAAAAACAAATTACTATATCCCATTTTTAATTAACGGTTAATAAACCATATCGTAGAAAGAAAATTTTTTGTAGAAAGTCAATTTTTTTTAATAAATCAACTTATTACTATAATATCATTGGTTCAATGTTGATTTGGAAAATTTGACAATGGTCAGGTAGGTTGATGTGCTGGTATGTACTTTCGCTTTTATTGGTCACATTTTATTCGAATGTGAGAAAACTATTCGATTGAACCTCTGATTCGATTCGTACTGTTATATTTTATTGAGGCCGTGAATATTGAGCGTATGTACAGTCAGGGGCATTAATCGCTAAGCAAGTTGGCAGCAACTAAACTAAGGTGAAAAGCGTGTCAATATGCCTAACAATTGATTTTCATGACGGAAATAACAAAAACAAGCTATTTTAACACAAATAACGTTTGATAAAAAAAAAAAACAATAATTTCCTAATAATAATTGCTACCTGACAAATGATTGCTTAGGTGTGAGACCGACCTTACTCAATGACAGTATGTCAACATAAAAGATAATTTTCATTTTAGCGACACATCTACGGGAATTACGCAGTGAAAGAAACCAATAGCGACCTTATGACTAAGACAGTAAGATCACAATGATTTTGGCTATGCAGACATAATTGTTCGTCATACAGGATTGGGCCAATCAAAAGAACCTATACAGAAATGGGTATTTCAATGACAAATTTTGATTGGATATCACCGAATTATACGGGCCACATAAATTCGGCTTTACGGTACTAATTCCGGTAGAAGTGTCACTGTTTTCTAAGAATACAGTGCTGCAGGGATCTTTTAGCGCGTATACGCGTGTATAAGCTCGCACAAGCGCGAGCCGTGACATTTGTCGTCATTTTTGCTGACAGCTGTCATTTTAAAGAAGCGAACATGCGCGTGCACGCGCTTATTCGGTACAAGCTTATACGCGTCACAAAAACGTTAGTCTAACACCTCTAACCATGGAAAATGGCGGTGTTCATACGCCAAGAGATCCTTGTCAAACTGTACATTATTTGCTACCTGACAAGTGTGAGTGTGTATGTGTGCGAGTTTACAATGTGTGTGTGAAGCTTGTCTCGCGGGTCCTCGCGTCACTTGAGCGCGCACTCCACGAACACGGCGATGGGCGCGGGTGGGGCCGGGGGGCCCGGTGGGGCCGCCTCGGGGCCCGGCGCGGGGCCCAGCGCGGGGCCCGGCAACGTCGGACGGCCCGCGGAGAACTGCGACGCGGTCAGCGGACGAAGCTCCTTGAGTATGCAACTGCAATAGAGAGTGAATATTTTGTTAAGATTGTATTAATAGAGCTGTTGCTTTTAATTTTATAGTTAATCTATGACAATATACTGCACCTTTTTGTCGACGTTTTACAAGTGCCCAAGTACGCCTATGTGGAATAAAATATTTAGATTTTTAATATACCATTATTATAAGAGTCAGTGAGATACTCGAATTAAATATATTTTTGTAAGCGACGCGAAGTACATTTAAATAAACCGATAACGTATTTAGTTTCAGTACACTGCATTTATAATCCGTTATATAATCAGACTATTTGAATGCATTTACGAAGACAGAGTTGTTTGTTATCACTTCCTTGACGAGTGCAGGTGACTAAATCACCACCTTGTACAGATCAAGCTACACAAAGCGAAAACTTGGACGGAGAAAATGGCTGATAAATAATACTGTGATAACATTTTGGTGAGCAGCGTTGGCCCAGTAATGGCGGCCCCGACTTACAAAGACTATGGCGTGAGTAAGAACCCAGACTGGCGCTCATTACTATACTATAAAGGCACATTACTTTGTGTAATTTATTTAATCACCGCTGCTCTCAAAACGGTGAAAGAAAGCATCGTGAGGAAACCGGCATATCTTCGAACCAAAAAAATCGAAGACATGTGACATCTACCAACCCGCACTAGGCCCGCGTGGTGGAGGAGGATCAAATTAGAGGATTCGATCCTGGTTGATTTTTCTGTTCCCGGGATTTCGGAATTATTTACAGTTAATCTCGGGATCCCGGGATTGTAATGGTAATGGAAAGTGGTAACAATTAAAGAGTAAAACATATCGAAATCAATTTTTTGTTGATATTTTAGTTTTTTGAGAACATAGAATATTTAAGTTTTAAATCTTTAAAAAGGCGCTTAAACATATTTTAAATACTTTACTTTTATAAAATAAACAAACTAAGCACTTTTGTAAATAATTTATGAAACTATATTTTTAAATTAAATTGACCAGAAACTTTAAACCATGAAAATAAAATTTAAGGAACAACAACGCATCCAACGTCTCTGCAAGCATGCTTCTCAATTTGATGCACAAATATGAAGATATATCTTTCCGAAAACCCCGGGATTCATTAAATTTGATCCTGAAAATTTCGGGTCTAAAATATGACCGGGATCCCGGGATTGAATCCTCTAAATAGCCCATCACTCTACTAGAGAGGAGGCCAGAGTTCCTGCAGTGGGAACAATTTAGGCTGATGATGGTGATGGAAGGCATACTCACGCAAGTCTAGCATCGACGACAGGTCTGACAGTGGGCACAGGGAAGCCGTTGAAGGGCGAGGCCACGGGCAGGGTGTAGGCGCCCATGTCGCGGAACACGAGCCAGTCTCCCACGGCCAGTGCGGGCAGACGTGCGCGCGGTAACACACAGTCCAACCCGTCACATGTCGGGCCCCACACTGAGCAGTCAGACTCGCAGGAACCGTTGTCCTGGGGAGGAGAACCGGTCACATTAACAACAACAAACAAATAACATTCATTTTGGAAGTATACGAGTAGTCTTTGGCAGAATAGGGTAGCTGACAAAAAAAAAAACTAATTAGTCCGTCAGATAGATTTCCACGTTAACAAAAAATTAAGACCATACAGTGTTTCGAAAAGTCGTGTGACGTCACAAACCCCCACTCATGATCACACGTTTTATTTATGAAAATTGTCCGTGTGTCTTTTGGCCTTGTTCTGTTCTGTCTCCTGCTGATAATATGGAGGGAAGTGGAAATTATGTTTTTCTTACTCCTCCGTTGTTATTTTCTGATTAATTTCGTTGCGGGATCCAAGACGGTAAAATTTTTTCTCTGGGACTTCGTCGAGCTTCGAAAGGAAAGGCTATGGGCGGGTTTTAGGCAGTAGAAGTCTGACACTCCGTTCTGCTCCGCCCAGAGCGGGTGAAATCATTTGATTACCCAACTTACAAAAAAAAAGTGGTGCTGTAATACTTACGTTGAGCGGTTCAGCAACTACTCGCTGATGATCGTAAAGCACGCAGTTGAAGGAGCCGTACACACCGTCGTTGATGAAGTACATCGTGTGGGTCTCCGCGCTTTCGTCCAACTCTTTAGTCGCCACCTAGCGGAAGAGACAAGAGTTAGCATTTAATTCGAGGTTAAGTATGCCGGTTATATACTGGTAGTTAGCTATTTGACTACTGTAAAAAATTCACGAAAATGCTTTGTTATTTCAAAGAACTAAAATAAATAGCACGATGTGTGAAAAAACTACATAAATAGCAAGGGCATATATATATAATATTTTCGGCTTTGCACCAGCGCCGACGACCGACTAGCGCTATACACCGATGCAGACTGAGCGCGAAACTGGCCACTTACGATTTTTGTACGTAAGCTAGGCACGCGAAGTAGTTGCTCTTGCGTTATCTAGGTCTATTTATATTTTTGGTTTGCAGCCGAGCCTAACATAGTTAGGGAAAGCCGAGGTAGATGATCGCCGGTGTTGTACTAGTACGTACCTCTCGCTTGGCGTGTACCATGGCGGCCAGCGTGTATGCGGCGGCGGCGAAGTACCGGCCGGGCTCTGCGATGACGCGCACCGAACGCTCCGGGAAGTGCTCCTCAAGGGACGAGTTGATCACCTCAGCCACCTGGGGACGACAAACAATTACATTTATTTTTCTAATGATATAAGAAGGGTTCACCGATTCGCGTCGGGGCTGCGGGTTGTTCAGAAATTACCGCGGCCTCGACATATAGGGCTAAGAAGGAACATGGGTGGTTTTTACTCAGTAGAAGTCTGACACTCCCTTTCGCTCTGCCCAAGAGCAGGAGTTATTTGATGATTTTCCACCAGCCAAAAAAAAAGGGTTCACCAATTTGGGTACTTGAGTACTTTTTTACTAGTGAACTGGAAACAGTAAATAAAAGGATAATCAAAAATTATAAAAAAAAAACTAGTGTAATGTCTTAAAAGATGGCAAGATGTGGCGTTATAACTAATATCACCATAGTTACGTAGTACAAATGGCCGTTTCGCGCGACAAGGATAGAAAGTGCCCCCACCAAAACTTCTAAAGCGTGTAGCTATTCCATTTTTGATCGATTTTATAACTTTTTTATACATCGTATTATTACATTTTCGTATATATTTTAACAGTAGCCAAATACATATTTTAGTTTCTTTAAGGGGTCCAGTATTTCAAATAAAATTGACATTCTGGTCCGATTTGTCTGAAGTAGAATTGCTTTGGAGAAAAGTAAGTAAGCATCGGTAAAGCCGATATCGAAATTTATTATATATAAAGTTTTTCTTCGAAAATGTTGCTTTACAAATGTATGTTGATCCAAACGTAGTAAGAGATTCACAGCATTTTTTTTATTATGAGTATTTACTAGCACACACAAATCCGCCGACCAATTTTGTGCGGACCGGCCGCACAAAATTGTTCGGCGGTCCGGATCAGGGTGCTTACTCTCGAATATAATTCCGATAGATCGGCATTGGAATTGTCAGTCAAACGTCAGGGATTGGCTAGACTCAGTGAGTCCAGCCAATCCCTGTCGTTTAACTCAACCAAGTGACGTTTGACCAATGTCGATCTATCGGGATTATATTCCAGAGTAAGCACCCAGGGCCGAGTAAATGCAAGTTAGCTGGCTGTATTTATTACCTTGTCATACCTTGTTCGACCGTACGATACAGGAGAAATTCCTAGTGTGGGGAAACGTTAAAAAAAAATCTTACCTCGCAGATAGACGAATGCGACCCCCCCGGGAAGCCCCCCCCTACGTCCAGCAGCCGCATGCCCTTGTGTCCCACGTTGCGTCCCACGTGGAACAGCGCACGGGACAGCGCGATGGCGCGCGCGTACACTTCCGTCTCCATAGCGCCGCTGCCCACGTGGAATGACACGCCGATCACCTACGGAAATAATACAAATCATAAATATATTACCCTCCTCTTGAGCTTTGACGTAGTCGGGTAAAAAGTCGAGGCAAAGGGTACTGGTCAGGATGGGCGTGCGTCATAGACTTTAAATATTTCTCAAATTATAATAAAACTCAGCTTTTAATAAATACTGCAACATGTGCCTAAGTTGCCGAAAATAAGAAGTAAGTGCAATAGAGGATCGGACTGAGTCTAAAAAATATGATTCTAATTAGCCCGTTAGTTAGATTATCGAAAAATATTAGACGCATGTTATTTGTTTTATCAAATTAATAAAAATTGACCAAGAAAAAACGAGTCATTTGTAAGTAAAAAATGTACTGACAAGTGCCGTTTTCGATGAGTTCACGAGTTAGGAAAACATCATTAGGAAACCAGCATGTCTTGGAACCAAAAAATTCGAATACATGTGACATCTACCAACCCGCAGTGGCCCGCGTGGTGGATTATCGCCCATTCCTCTCCCAGAGAGGAGGCCTTAGTCCTTGCAGTGGCAACGTTATAGGCTGATGATGATGTGTTACTTACGTCCAAGCCGAGCACGGCAGCCAGTTTGAGCAGGCGCGGCGCCTCGGTGACGGGGTCACAGCCGAACTTGATGCCCAGAGGACACTGCGCCGACGCCGCGTCGCAGCGGATGCGGATCACCAGCCTGGCAATGCATACAGCATTAGCACAATCTACTCATATATCCTATCTAGGCTAACAAATAAAAAGGAATCGTCAGAAAATAAAAATAAAAGGAACAGGGATTTTCGTCGCTAAAAATAAAAAAACTGGCCAAGTGCGAGTCGGACTCGTACATGAAGGGTTCCGTACCCCCCGTCGGGGCTGCGGGTTGTACACAAGTTGTGTTACCGCGGCCTCAACACATAGGGCTAAGAAGGAAAATGGGTGGTTTTTAGTCAGTAGAAGTCTGACACTCCCTTTCACTCTGCCCAAGAGCGGGAGGGGTTATGTGAAGATTTTCCACCCGCCAAAAAAAAGGGTTCCGTACCAAAACGAAAAATTCGTTTGGTATAAGTATTAAAAAAAAATGTAATTTATTTTGTTTTTAGTTTTTGTTGTTATAGCGCCAACAGAAATGAGTAATTCCACTTTGCCCCACCAAGCCCGCCACCCTGGTGTGGCAAAGTGGACTGCCTAAAATTTTGCAGTGGAATATGCCCCACTATTCTGATTTGATGGGGCGGATAACACTAGCATAAACACTTTGTGGATTCTGCCCCACTAGGGTTGGCACCTCAGGATTTGTGTACTAAGATAGTTTTTCCAAGAAATCTATTTTAGTTTTTCCAAAAAATGTGAACTAAACAAATACAAAATCTATGATTTAGATGATTTTAATTATGTTAAAATATGCAGAAATAAAATTAGGTACTTACTAAGACTAATTTCAATAGAAAAATAAAATAGACAGCCTCATTTATCTTTAACTTTAATTAACTTATCCGAAAGTTAGATCTAGTTATAACTATGAGAATGATAAAATTTTACATAGCAAAAAGTCTTATTAATACAAATAAGAAACATCCTAACGAAAGTAGGTAAATACTGACTGTTGACAAAATAATTATCATAACAAACAGCCACTATATTAGTTTGAGTACTGACTATTTATAAGAATTAAAATCATCTAAAATCATAGATTTTGTATTTGTTTAGTTCACATTTTTTGGAAAAACTAAAATAGATTTCTTGGAAAAACTATCTTAGTACACAAATCCTGAGGTGCCAACCCTAGTGGGGCAGAATCCACAAAGTGTTTATGCTAGTGTTATCCGCCCCATCAAATCAGAATAGTGGGGCATATTCCACTGCAAAATTTTAGGCAGTCCACTTTGCCACACCAGGGTGGCGGGCTTGGTGGGGCAAAGTGGAATTACTCAACAGAAATATATAATTTGTGAAAATTTCAACTGTCTAGCTATCGCGGCTCTTGAGATACCTGGTGAAAAACAGACGGACGGACAGACAGCGAAGTCTTAGTGATAGGGTCCCGTTTTTACCCTTTGGGTACGGAACCCTAAAAAATATAAAATCTTTTACTATATTCAATCAGAAAACACAACGTGTAAAATGTGTTACTAGGGATCTTGACAAGCGCTGCTTGGCACGTCGAGAGAAATGTTAGGAGTGTAGGGAAGCCTTTGCCAGGTTGAGCCTAGGCTATAAAAAAAAAACAATATTATTTATTTATTTCTTCAAATGTTAATAACAAGCCACTGTACTCACTGTGCATGCGGCATGTGTTGTTTGATCTTCATGAGTTCGGTCTCGGAGTCGAACGTCATCACGTCGACGCCGACGGCCGACGCGTAGCGGATGTGCGACGCCATCTTAGCTGGGTTAGCGAAAATAATGCGCCTGGAACCAAAATCGTTCATTAGCAAAAGCCTATATTATAATTATTATCACTGGATTTGTAGCGTTCGCCCTAGTGGCGTAAAGTTAACAATTGAATACACAACGCTATGAAAAAGGAAGGACCAATTCCTGATGGTGTCTGTTGTGACTTTTTAAATTATTATTTTACTACCTGTGGCAACTCGAAAATTATCCCACGAGAAGATAAAATGGGGATAAAAACTATCCTATGTGTTAATCCAGGTTGTCAGCTAACTCCATACCAAATTTTATTGAAATCGCTCCAGCCGTTTATACGTGAAGAAGTAACAAACATACACACTCACAAACTTTCACCTTTATAATATTAGTGTGATTTTAGAATCGTCATTTTTTACTTTACTGTGGACAGTTTTATCGTGCACATCTTGCAACATGGTTCTCATATAATATACCACTTCTTCTCAATAGAGATCTACGCTATCGAATGGGCAACTAAATCGTTCACAGTCATTATGCGTTGTGACTTGGACTGTAGCTTTTTTTATTTTCTATTCAAAAGTGCCTGTAACTGGCCTACTTGAAATAAATGCTTTGATTTATGAACATAGAACATGTCGGGGTACTCACTCGGGCGCGACTCCGATGGAGGTGACGAGCTCGATCTCGACCTTAGAGGCGCAGTCGAAGCCGGTGCCCAGCGCCGCCAGGGTGCTCACCAGCAACTTGTCGTCGTTGCACTTCACCGCTAAACACAACATATACGCCATGTTAGTATGTCGTCCTCGACTTACGAACAGTAGGTCGTGGGTTCGAACCCAAGCAGGCGCACTACTTTGTGTAATTTATTTCATCACCGCTGCTCTCAAAACGGTGAAGGAAAACATCGTGAGGAAACCGGCATGTCTTAGAACCAAAACATTCGAAGACATGTGACATCTGCCAACCCGCACTGGGCCCGCATGGTGGATTATAGCCCATCCGTCTCCTAGAGAGGAGGCTTGAGTCCCTGCAGTGGGAACATTATAGGCTGATCATGATGATGATGATGATGAGTCGCTTCATGTAAAATACTAGTATTCAGCTGCATCCGGTTAGACTGGAAGCCGACCCCAGTCAATAGTTGGTAAAGGGCTACGCAGATGTTTATTAATAAACAGTACGGACAAAGCTGCCCTCAATAGGGATGTTTACCGACTTAAAAAATATATTAATTCTAATTAGTCCGCCTGTGAGATTATCGAAAAAAAATGCATACGTTTTTTTTTCTTTTATCAAATCAATAAAAATTGACGAAGATAAAACGCGTCAAAGATTTGAGTGGGGGTTTGTGACGTCACTGACTGGTAAAAAATGCCAAAAATAATCATAATTTTAATCTCTTAAAATATGACGTCACACGAGTTTTCAAAGCACTGTATTCCGTCTTCATTGTTTGTTTACGTAATAAAAGAAAAAATACGTGTCCAATATTTTTTGGAAATCTATCTGACGGACTAATTAGATATTTTTTTGTTAACTACCCTAATGGGAATTCAGTGCTCTTAGTCGGTGGGGAGGTGACCAGTCAGTGGCAAACCAGCTACTGAACCTTTTCTGCTTTTAAGGGTTTAAACCATTTTATCACCATGGTAATTATTTAACATGAATCAGAAACAAAGATTTGATTATACTCACCATAGAAGGGCTCGACGCGCGGCATGAGTTCCTTCCAACGATGATACCTCGCGACCACCTCCCCGAGATCCATCACGTAGAACGGGTCCTCCTGCGTGCCAGTCTCTACGATCTCGCGGATCAGTGCCGTGGGCGACCACGGCCCGTCCATCACAGTGATAAGCTGTTGTTCTTCTACGACCTTCATTGCGGCTGGGATGTTGAGCCTTGTGCGGTTACGGTAAGTTTGACTTTGGAGCCGACTTAGCCCCGGCAGTGCCGGAGCGTGGGGTCGGCTATGCTGCGCTTGCCTGTCCGGGCCGATAGGGTCGGTGTCAGGTGTTCGAGCCGGGTTGTGGTGGCCCACTAGCGCTAGTCCACAAGTGTCAGCTGGAACAATTACACCATTGCTTATTTGATACTCGTATTATGAAACACATAGGACTTCTAAAATAATAACCTCTCCTTTTAGGCTTTGTCGCAGTTTGATCAGTTTTGTTTCGAGTTTTTGTCATTTAAATGAACAAGAAAACAGTTAAACACCCTGTTTTTAGATTCGGCAGCCCGCTGTTTTAACGGAATTTTGCACATACTTTCACATCAATGAACTGCACCTGTGCCTGAAGTACCAGGCGCTCGTAAGTTTGAAGAGACTCAGATAATGTCTCGCTTACAGCAGGCAAAGAATATCAAAGAGCCCTGAAATCGGGGTACTTGGCCTTCATAGAACATGAAGAGAATATTCGAATATCTCTCTGGCTATTACAATTTCGGGATTTTACATACTTTCATCAATGAACTGCACCGTGTCTGAGTATCAGGCGCTCATTAGTTTAAAGAGACTCACGTAATGTCTCGCTGGCGTCAGCGGGCCCGGGCTCGCAGCCAGGGCGGGTCTACGTTGAGGGCGCGGCGCCAACAGAGCGGCGCGGGGCGCTGGCGCGAGGCCTGCTGCGGCCTGCTGAGCCGCACACGCCCGGCACTTGTAGACGCGCCGGACTCGCCCGGTGCTCCCTGGAACAAATGGAACAAACAAACGTCAAAAAATTGAAGAACATGTATTTTAGAAGGTCAAAGTCAGCAAAGTTTTTACTACAGACATCCAAAAAACTAGTCACTCTGTGTCAAACGTTTTACTAGGGAGGGAGGCCTGCGGGACTACTCGAAAGGGATACCGAGCACAGGAACACAAAAGGCTATTAAGGAAAGAAGGAACATATGAGTGAGTTTTAGTCAGTACAAGTCTGAGTT
Source organism: Diarsia rubi (assembly GCA_932274075.1). NCBI lineage: Eukaryota > Metazoa > Arthropoda > Insecta > Lepidoptera > Noctuidae > Diarsia > Diarsia rubi. The sequence goes on from OW026427.1 coordinate 8,673,179, forward strand.
CAAAGTCTGAATCCCTTGATGATTTCACGTAAGCTATATAAAAAAAAGGAAATGCAATACTCTTTGGCAAGACTGTTTGTCCTTTGCGCTTCTTCTTTTGGTATGCAAAATATTGGTAGAGCATACCACAAGAATCGAGAATATTATTCGAATGAATCTGCAGTCACAACACAACACTCACAACTCGTGTTTCTACATAAAAAAACGTTATCATGATTTTGACACCAGATTTAGGCGTCTTTATATCGTATAAAACAAAATCGCTCCAGCTGTTTGTACGTTTAGATCTTTAAAACTGCGCAACGGATTTTAATGCCTGCGGAGCGGGTTGAAAGTACTACTTTTCAGCCCTAGGGAGAATCGCTTTCAACTGACAGCTGTCAAATTATTAAATAACTTTGTTTATTTTCACATTTCTATTGAACCATGTTCCAACTTTTTATACAGCCACTCAATTACAGCGCGATTTAATATTAAAATAACTTAAAGTTCATAAGAATAAAATTATATTATTTTAGAGTTTAGTTTTAACTATTTCTATGAAATGACATAGATTTCGACAAAATCTTTGCCATTTTTTTTATGATGAACATGAAAAATACTGTCTGTATGGCTGGACGACCAAAGGACAAAAAAAAACAAAATAAGCAGGAAAGCGACAACATTCAATCAACACTCATTTTTTCTTTAGTTAATAATTTATGTTCTTATTTTCTTCGTATTCGTAATGAAAAGCACAGTGGTTACTGCGAAATTACTTATTTAGTCCCTCGAACTATTAGCGCCCTCACTACGTCACAGGCGCCAAACCCCGTCTCGGGACTAAATAAGTAATTTTCGACCCTTGGATAACAATGTACTATTACTACCCCACAAAGTGATCCGTTGCCCGATTACGCAAACTCGTCGATAAAATATTTACAATCAGCACTTAATATGAAAAAATGAACACTTTTTCAAAATAAACACCTTTTTTATAAGTAATTTTTTTTTATTATCATTTATCACACACTGCTATATCGGAGATGAGCCTTGAACTAAGTCACTTTGCAATTTTTGAATACTGATATGAAAAGATAAGTAGGCTGACGACAGTTATCGCTAGAGTTAATATAACGCGTGATGATCACATAAACGAATTGGGAATACATCGTAAATGTATAATTATCTATTCTGTAGGTACGGGAAGTTGTGTATGCGGATAATCGATCCAAATCTACGTCACTAATATTATAAAGAGGAAATATTTTTATTTTTGTAAAAACTAGTGCACCGATTTCAACAATTCTTACATCATTAGAAAGCTAAATTCACCCTGAGTAACATAGGTTACTTTTTATCCCTGTATTCCCACGGGAACAGGAACTACGCGGGTGAAAACTAAAACCGCGTGACGACCGCTAGTAAGTTATATTTTCCTAAGTCAATCAGCAATGATGAAAAGTAGGTAGGGTACGAGCAGAGATCGACAAATTACTTTGGTTGAAATCCTATATCTCGTCTCTCGCATTTCCTATGACTAGTCTAATATTACCGTCAACATGTTAGGTACATTTCAGGTTGAATCCAAAGTTTCAAAACTGTAGTTTATGCGGTACCTAGCATTGGATCATCGTTGGATCAAACCGCAACACTGGATTACTTTTGTCAGATGGTTGACAACTCAAAAGCATGACAACTAATAATATGTTAACACATGAGCACGTTTTTGGGTTTTCCAGTAGGAACGCCGCGCGCTGGGCACATATCCAGACTCCATGGCTGCTTCTGAGAAATACTAGCCACGGAATCGACATTTGTGCCCGGTTGATGCCAATAAGCTCGGCCCCACCTAGATGGAACTTGGACAAAACTGGCCAAAAGTTGGTGTACTATTTAAGACGCCTCTGGCTAAGGGCTCGTTTACGGAGACGCGGGGCGTCGCGCCGCGCGTGCGTTTTTTATTCATTTACTGAGAGGCGGGTCCACCGCAACGAACGCATTTTAAAGTAACGAGTGAAAAATCGCTTCTCGTAAAATCGTCGTTTGAAATCGTTAATGTTTTCATACATCGACATGTGCTTGAATTAAAAACGCACAACGCGCCGCGCGACGCCCCGCGTCTCCGTAAATAAGACCTAAAAATTCAAAGATTATAGGTGTTTCAAGTGATGGTTCTGTAGAGGTATATGGTCTTCATAACTCAGCATATTTTTGAGAAATCGTCGATGATAAGTACTCCATTTATTTTTAAACTGGTCGGTTCGCCCGTCATACTTTATTTTGATAAGACTACCCAACAAAAGTTTATTATTTTGAATACGTACCTATTAAAAATAGCGTAGCTTAATTTGAAATGACAAATCGAAAATGGAATTATTCACGTCTTAAAGGGGGAAAAGTTTCGCGAAGTTTGAAGAAAACGTGCTGAGTTTTTAAATAACATAACTTATTTTAGAAAGGCGTGTTATATTTATAAACTTGAATCGTTTCATAGGCTTCTTTGTTATGGGTAAAAGTTTTCAGTTTGTACTTATAAATAATTACGATCGTATACATAGGGACTATCAAGTCGACCAATTTTCACTCTTATGCCCTGAGTTATTAAGTTGAAAAGTGGTCAACCGTAACTCAGTAGTAGGTACTATGTAATTATGGAACCCTACCCTTGCTTACTGGTAAACCCCAGTAGGTAGGGTTATCAACGGTTTTTGATATCCGATTGTAAAGTTTTCTTTTTGAATTATTAATTTAAAGACGCATGGAACATCATTTATGGCTGATTTTACATGCTAGAAGCTGTATTTGATGGTCTCCAGCTGACTCAGAAGGCCTTTTCTGTATATTTAAAAAGCAAAGCTGTCTGACTGAGGATCAAAGCTCAGGCCAAACCCTAAGGGCTATAAACAAAAAAAAAAATAAAAAAAAATAGTTGTTGGTATTTAGTCTTCTTACGACGCGGACATCCACTAAGAAAGGATCTTTCAAAAACCAACCTCCAAGGGGGTGAAATAGGGGATGAAAGTTTGTATGGAAAATCGTGATTTTTTATTTCCGTCATCCACACGGGCGAATCCGCGGGCAAAAGCTAGTTTTTAAATATACAGAAAATGTTCGAAAACGAAACAATAGACAACCCTATCTTCCCTGCAGATCATCTTTAATGCATAGGTAAACGGTATAGGAAACACGTAATTTCATGACTAAAGTGGTGTGTCACAATAATGTGCAATAATACGTAGGTTGAACGAAACATGTATGTATTTTTGATTAGGTTTGCTAGTTTCTGCACGCGACTTCGTTCGCGTCAAAGGAATATACAGGGTGTAAATTAACCCTTCACACAGCCGTCAACCAAGCATTCTGTTTATCAAACTAAGTACCCCTACGCAAAAATTTTTGCTAGGAAACGTTTTTTTTTTTGGGGTTAAAATCTCATTTTACGGTAAAACTCAATGTAGCACTCTTAAAACATTGTGCTAGTGGATGCTTTGAATAGTAAAAGGGTCATGGAGGTAATTTAAGTAAAGTTATAACCTGAAAAACTAGTATTTACAAAAACAGCTGTGAAAAATTTGGAACTTTGACCCGCAATATCTAGGGTTTCCCAGGTATGGTCTAGAACAAAAAAATGATCGCAGTGGTAGGGAGAACAAGTGCCCTTCGTTTGCGTTAAGGGTACTTTTACACCCTTTATGAAATATCGAAAAATATCTCTCAAGCATGATGATTTCCACACGATGTTTATCATGATAATTAAGAACCCTTAACTCATAATGATTTATTATGATGACTAAGTAAATGATGCTAATTGATATCGACTCAGTGCTCTAATTATTATTTAATTAGGGCACTCCTAATTACAATCAAAGTCATGATCAGAGACGTGTTAAAAATACCCACTGTTTTCATTATGAATAGTAGAATTATCGTAAAATTATCGATCCCTTTAATAATCTTATCGTCGAGTTAGCAACAAACTTACAGCATAACGATTAAGGACAGTGTTTGCAAAGCAACACCTAAATTTTATAACATCACGCCTGTAATCCCTGTAGGGTTAAGCAAAGGCGTACCGAATAGTACCTACACATACATTTCATCAGTTCTGTTTGAGTGCCATGTAATACGGTATAAGGCCTATTTTTTTAGCGGTTGCAAATCATCAAATGACTCCTCCCCCTCCCGGCAGAGCGGTAGGGAGTGTCAGACTTCTACTGACTTAAAACTACCCATGTTCCTTCTTAGCCCTTTCTGTCGAGGCCGCGGTATCTCTTTCTAACAAGCCGAATACAGACACCGTGGCTGCTACTGAAAAAATCCTTATATACAAACCCAATAACACTTTGCCCGACCCGAACATCGAACTCAAGACGTCAAGTTCAGCAGACAACATACAAGAGTTAATATTTTTGCACTTTTGAGACTTTCAAACTCGACTTTGAGTTGACCGTCGAAAATAAAACAGCTGGCTAGCTTTTATTTAGGCATTCAAATAGGTGTCGCTTTATGTTAGCGAAAACGAGTACTTCTTAATTTTCAAGTTCTATTTCCGTAACAATATTTAGATTATTATCTTCCTGATTATTTTAAACCCAGACGACGGCGGCGGCATGATAAAGTAGAATAATTTAATCAACGAAGTAATCAATGATAGATAATAATTATCGATTAGTAGTATTATTATTACTCATTTATAATTGTTGCGTCATTATTAGGTAATACCTTTTTCATACCGGAAATGTTGTGAGCCGAACTTATTTTTACGAAACTTCAGCAGGCTTAGAAGTATATTTTAAAGAAAAACGTCTAGATGAAAATGTAACATAACATCACGCCTGTTCTCCCCAAGGAGTGGCCCAGTTCAATATAAATAGAGTATACAGTATAGAGTGAAAGACACAAATATTCTATATTAAATTTACGTTCTAACAAACACATTTATTCAGATATAGATTTAATACCATATGGGTTAAATAAGCTTCGCGAAAAATAATTCTATTTAACATTTCAATAGTAAATAATGGTTACAGTAAGTAACCAATAGAGTGAGTAGTTAATAGATAGATATAAGCTGTCGCGGACTTTTTTGTGGAACTTTTAAAGAGGAACATTTATTTCGGAAATGATATTTGCATAACTTATACCATTTTCGCAGCGCACGGAACTGAAGCTCTCAATAAGGAATATCGTTTCCCGTTTTTGCAACATTTTTCATTTATGCTCCACTCCTATTGGTCGTACCGTGCTGTTATATAGCCTAAAGCCTTCCTCGATAAATGGGCTATCCAACAGAAAAAGAATTTTTCAATTCCAACCAGTAGATCCTGAGTTTATAGCGTTCAAACAAACAAACACTCTTCAGCTTTATAATATTAGTATAGATATAGATTTTAAAGAAAAATAAAGTCTAGATGAAATGTAACATAACATCACGCCTGTTCTCCCCAAGGATTGGGCCAGTTCAATATATCATCATTATCTATTCTCTTTGAACACAGTGGCACATTTAACCTACATGTAGTTCTTACAATTTCGCTAGTGCTTTTTACCATGTAATTATTATATGTATTAACCAGTCCACGCACACAGGGGCCTGTGTTTCAGCAGTGGGATCATTATTGGCTAATTATGCTACAAACTGAGCAATTATCCTTAACCCAGATTGGGAAATTCCTGATAAAAAAACCCGAACCGGGAATCGAATAGAAACATCTTGTACCACTACACAAATGAGGCATATAAAAAAATACATATGAATGGAGATCTTCCTTCTTTTTGGAAGTCGGTTAAAATGCCGTCACATTTCGTGAAGTAATTGGAGCCCAAATTCATCTACAAGTTGTTTTCGTTCTTAAATTGATTGAATACCAAAGTCCATTGATAAATTGCGTACATATTTAAGTACTGGGTCCAGTATACACATGTGTTTGTCGAGTGCTCATTCTGTATAGTCAGTAAAACCAGCAAAATGTTAAGAAAAAAACAATGACTTACACAACAAAGAAATACATATTATTATACTGATCTTATTGGCGCGTGCTTCAGAAAGGACAGGTGCGTAGTACTCGTAGCCGGCGTGCGTGTATGACCAGGTGTATGAATGTGGACGAGATAAAAGGAGTATGTAGTGATTGCTGCGTTCTGTGGTTTCTGCCTACCCCCACGGGAAAACGGCTTGAGTTTATGTATGTACACGTATTTTATTTCATATAGGCCTACGTGGGCTCTTATAAAACGTCGGCAAAAAAGGTGGACGGCTCGGGTTGGTTTCCTATAGAGAAGAACTAGCAAGAGGATTCATGGTTAATTATTTTGACAGATGTAGGTGGGCAGGACACCTAGGAAGGCGTGGTGATGGCAGGTGGGGTATAGCTGTGACTGAGTGGCGTTCAAGGAATGGAAAGAGAAGTGTTGGTCGTCCGGTGGCGAGATGGCAGACGATATTGTTGCTATTGTTTCAAAATAATAATTTTATCACAGTTATGAGGATAATATGGGTTTTCTAGTGAAAAATAGGTTTAGATTTGATGGTAATTAAAGTTATTCAATAATGAATAATTGAATAAAATTAACCTTTAAAACATTTACCATCTACTATCCCGTTTGCTCTTTTAGAAAAATAGTTATGATAAAAAAGTTTTAGGACAGCTATAGTTAACACTTTTATGCTATCCGTACTTTTGATTGTTTTGCACTGGTGCTAACGACAATAACTCGTGAACTCGTGCCCAAATTTAATTTACATTCAAAATCATACATGGCAACAATTTAAGTGGTATCAATTGAATCTGTTTACTTACACAAGTGGCTGAGATATAAATGCTAAGGGGGATGTGAGTTATATATAAAGCTCATCTTCTGCTTAGCCTTTTCACAACTATGTATTAGAATCGGTTTTCCCGGTGCCGGGGTTTTTATTGATTAGAAAATCAGATACCGAAAAAAGCTCTATTCCGTACTCGCTATTTCATAGTGAATGAATCAAGGAAGTTCAAACCAATTAACAGACAATAAGTCAGTAACCAAATAGAGACGGAGTTTTCGCAAGAATCGCTTCGTGACAGGCACATCAGTCGCTCCGTGACGTCACGAGGCGCCATGTTGAATCAGCACGTTCGCAAGGTCAATGTTATGTGGTAAAAGATAATTCCATTACGCGCGAATGTGTGCGTGCTGAATAAATTTTCCCCGACATCCAATTTTGAATTCTGTGGTGACTATTTTGGTTATGGAAAATTTGGCTTTACGATAAGCTTTGTTCTTATTTGAGAAAGGTTTTGACTATTATAACTGCAAGTGACTGAGACACTTTTTAAGCAAAACTTACGTGAATATAAAAATGTAGGAATTAATAATTTACAGATAAGCTTATTTATGAGTTCATGAAACACAATGCTACTGTGAAATGTTATAAAATCTAACCGAAACTATCGTCATGTTGATAAACATAATTAGGAAATAACTGCCGTTATCAGTCCAGTCAAGTACCCATTCAATTCTGCAATTTTATGTAAGTAAAATTGTATTTTAAAAGAATTGTTGTTCGATTAACGTACAAGAACGAAATTCAATTAAAATCCTAGTATAACAATAAACAGAAATTCTCCGAACGTTTCATATGTATTTAAATTAAGAAAATTACATTTCGAGTTAAATGACTGAAATGTACTTAAAAAAAAAATAAGACAATAACATAATTACGCAAAACCCACCTTTAATAGCGTAATTCTCAAAGCTTTCTTTCCACTTTAAAGCAACAACCTCAGGGTTGTTGCTAAAACAACGAAACAACAAATCTCGAAGATCGAACACGTTGCAAGAGCAACCGTCGACAAAACTTTGATTTCCGAACGAAAATTCGAACTGTCACAGACGCGCGATGGCGGCAAACTGATAAAAAATGGCCGCCACTCCCGTATTTATGCGGCGCGTTATCAGGATTTGTGGGATGGCCCAGTTATCACGAGTGATAGTACTATAGCATGATGTAATTGTAAAACCTCGTCTACACTGCTATGAACCGCTTTGGTGACGTTGATTACACGAGCGCTAGTTGTGCCGTGTGCTCTTCCTACCGGTACGTCTTCCAAGTGTTTATTTTGGGCTAATCACGAGGCATTAAGTTGATTAGACGTTAGGGGAAACATGTTAATGCCGTGATAATTGTAAAAAAGTGTTAAAAAACGAGTTCAATGCTTTTTATCACAAATTTATTGCGTCATAAGACGTGGCCTTGAAATATCTTATTAATTTGCCCGTCCTTTAGACTCTGATAGACTTTTCATAAGAACTACTGAGGCTTAAGAAATCTGAACAATACATCAATTTGTTTGATTTGGCTGAGTATTTCTGATTGCCCTTGAACCTAGCATACCAACCATGTATTTTCCTAAGCGTTCTTTTGACCTACCCTGGCATTTCGGGACTTCAATCAATCAACTCAATCTATTGCAGATCACTGCAGGACAAAGGCCCAAGCTTCGCGACAAGACCCTGTCCTTCACTTGCAGTCTGTCCCAGCCCAGCCAGATTTTTTAAAGGTTAAGTAGTTACTAGACTCCAGCAGCTAGGGGGCGGGGTCAGTCGTGCTCTTAAGCTATTAGTAAATAAACAAAATATGATTACAAGAATCATTAGTTAATCCTCAGTTAAGTACTTGAATGTGTCCACTTCATTGTTTTAAGAGGCCTCAATCAGGGCGGTATTTTTTAATACCGTCCACTGCCGCGCCGCCGTATTTTTTTGGGGTTGGGATTTATCAAATAATCCCTCCCACTCTTGGGCAGAGCGGAAGGGAGTGTTAGACTTCTACTGACTAAAAACCACCCATGTTCCTTCTTAGCCCTTTGTGCCGAGGTCGCGGTATCTCTTTCGAACAACTCGCAGCCCCGACGGGATAGCGGCACCTCAGGAAACAAGATTTATGTGATTGACTGTCACTAACTGACTGAATACATCATTAAAATGTAATGAGCGTTCTTTGGCAAAATTAAAATACATTTCACTAATGTAATTAGGTAACATTACTAACATTATGGGTAGGAAAACTATTTGTTGTTGTTGAACTTTGCTCTCAATATTAAACGAAAAATCGCATTTGTATGACAGATGATAGAGAACTGATAGCACAGCTGTACCAAGATCTGTAAGTCAAAAATCAGAACTCTCATAGCCATCTTTTTCCCAATACGAGCATCAAAATATTCCTGTAACTCTATCTATAACATCGGGGAGAGGTTACTACGAGTAGCTAGATGTATAGCGCGCAATGCAATGTTAATATGACCTTAACCTCTCCGATCGATCTGCGCGATCCTACTTGCCAGAAGTCCTTCAATACGGAGAGATTTGTAAAACATTATTACGTTGAATGATGTGCGCCTGTTGCTTTTCAAGTCTTAGGCACTCGAAGTCACAATTTCTCAGATTTTGACAGGAATGGTGTCGATAGCGTCTAATTTGAATAAAAATGCCGTATTCTCGGGAATCACTACGCTTCTATTATTTTATAAAATGTTTTGTAATCTAATAGCTGCATGTTGTGCCATAGACTACCTTTTTTTTTTGTTTCCGGTGTCACCACTGTGAGGATCGGCCGGAGGACACGGTGGAGCACACCGTGGAGGCCTGCCCCGCTTGGGCAGAGCTCCGCCATAGACAGCCTCACCTGTATAAGCCTATCTGCCTTCATCATCAACATTTCCCGATACTATGTGGGTCGGTTTGCAGCCTATAGTATTCTACGGTCCGAAATCAAGCTACTGCTACTTCTCCAAGTAATGCACCTTTATAGGTCCTCATAATCAGTCCATCTGGAAATTAACACAAATAAGTAGATCTTTGCAAACTAACTCTAAATATCGACTACTGCAATTCCTAGCTCGATAGCCTTTAGCCTTATTGTGATTGTCTGACGGGGGAGCGGTCGGGCGTGACCAATGGAAAATGATACAGCTCAGCTGCTATTCTAACGTCTGTTTACTTTAGGCTCTAGGCACTTTAGGATGTTTAGCTGTACTTATTGTATGTCGTTTACTTCGTTGCTATAGATTTTGGATAAGTTTTCGTTTTCAGTTTCCCGTTTTTCGAAGGTCTTGGATGACTATTGTGCGGAAATGTTAGGTTTAGGATTTTTTTTTCTTCCACAAAAGTAGGCTTCGTTAATCATTTTTAGGAAAATTAACCGGTAAAAACTTTTAAGAGCCTGTTTCAATGTCAAAAAAGGTATTTTCTGTCTCTCCTAGATTCATTCTTATGTAGAGAACATTTGCTAAAGTTATTTCTTGTTCCACAATTTATGGCAAGCAAGTCATAGTCCATTTTCAGCATTTAAATTTATTTTCATCTTTGACATAATTTTGATTTTGAGATATTACTAAAAACAAAAATTCCATGACTCATGTTTAGTCATTTTATTTTATTTATTTATTTATTTTATTTATTTATTTAGGATCCCCAACAAAGAATATACACAGATCATGTCAATTATAGTGGACGACAAAAGTAGCAAGTAAGTGTACTCCTTCACTTACAGGAGACCACAGCATGCACAATATGATTTAAATCTAAGCTAACAGAGCTATACATCACCAATTAAAAATACTATTAAATTTAATACAAAAAAATAAAATAAAATCAAAACTCAAAGTAACAAATAAAATCAGAAATTATCAATGTCAAAAATTAAAAAAAATTAATATTATTAAAAAATTAAATTCAAAAGTGAATGTCAAAAATAAGAATAAAAAATAAAAAATGTCAAGAAATAAAAACAAAATGAATACTGACGAAAATTAAAGACTATTAATTATTGTCACAAATTACAAGCAAGCAAAATTAAAATTACATATTAAGTCAGAATTAGAAAATATAATTATAACTGAATAAAAAATTAAAATTAAATAAGAATTTTTTAAATAAAAAAAAATAAAATTTATAACATTAATTAACAATCAGATAAGTCCTTGAGACATTTTTTATAACTTGTAAGCGATTCACAAATGTCAAACTCGGTAGTTTTAGATAACATGTTATAATGTCTACAAAGTCTAGGCACAGCGGCGAAATGACCCAAGTTGGTTTTTGAGCCAGGTACGTAAAATAACTCATATTTATTATGTCTAGGAGTCCTAGTAGGAATTTTAATCATCAATGAGCTCAAAAGTTCACTGCAATCTATCGTTCCATTAAATATTTTGTGAAGGATAGTGAAGTCCAGTTTTTTCCTTCGACTGGCTAACGTATTCAAGTGGTAATATTTCAACCTGTCGGAGTAGCTAGTCAATTGTTTAGCTAAGTGATCTCCGTAGCAAAGATGGTAAAGGAACCGCTTTTGGACACTCTCTAATCGCTTTAAAATAAACATCGTAGTGTGGATTCCGTACCACTGAACTATACTCTAAGATTGGGCGGACTAGAGTGTTAAAGAGCTTTATTTTTGTCGATGGTTTTTTAAACTGTTTACTGTTTCGCAAAACGAATCCCAGTACCTTGAATGACCTAGACACAATATTTAGGATGTGCACATCGAACTTCAGTGCCTGATCGAGTTGAACTCCGAGGTCGCGAACACTACTAAGTTTTTGTATTTCAACCCCGTCTATGTAGTACTTATTCTCCAACACCTTTTTGTTCCGAGTGAACTGGATGTAGTGACACTTACTGATGTTTAAGTGCATGTTGTTTTGTGTACACCAGTTCGCAAGTCTATTGATGTCATCTTGAAGCATTAAGCAGTCTAGATCACTCTGAATTGGCTTCATTATTTTTAAGTCATCAGCAAACAAATAGAAACGGGAGTGTTTGAAACAATCTGTAATATCATTAATGAAAACGTTAAAAAGAATGGGTCCCAAATGTGATCCTTGCGGAATTCCGGAAGTAGCTATATAACTGTCAGAAAAATGACCATTGACTACCACTTTCGACTCTCTCTTTTCAAGGTAAGACTTAAACCACCCTATCATTGTCCCGCCCACCCCAAGGAGAGCCAACTTATTAATAAGAAGACAGTGATCTACTTTATCAAATGCCTTACTAAAGTCTGTATAAATAGCGTCCACTGGGATACGATTGTCAAGACACTTAGACAAAGCCGATGTAAAGCACAATAGATTGGTATTAGTAGATCTAGACTTGACGAAACCATGCTGATACTCAGTGATGTGTTGCCTAAGGTACCACATAAGATGTCTGCTAACAAGTTTTTCAAACACTTTTCCAAATGTAACCAGTATTGAGATTGGTCTATAATTAGTAACTAAATTCCTTTTGCCGGATTTAAATATAGGAATTACGAGAGCTTCTTTCCAGGTGTCTGGAAAATTACTGTCACGTAAAGATCTATTGAAGATTGTTTGCAGGGGTAACACTAAGGCTTTAGCGCAGCGTTTTATAAACAAAGGAGGAATGCCGTCACTACCCGCTCCCTTGGTTTCGTCCAGTGTAATTAATTCCCGATATATTTCGTTGCAATCAAATTGTAAATTGCACAGTGCTACGGAAGAGAGAGAATATGTCATGAAAGTTTAAGTTTAGTTTTTATTTTATGACATTAACATTACGATTTAATTAAATACGCACTTTCACAGTTTTCCATTTTACGACATCCATGTGGCACGTGAATATTGTTACGGATGTATTTTTAATGTATCATATCAACGATTTCCCTTGAGGTTTTTTATTTTGTTTGTCGTTTTGATAAGGTTTTCAATAAACACGCAGTTGTTTACCATGTTTTCAAAAACAACAACAAAACATGAAATATACCTATTCTAAGTACTACTACTACTTAAGTTTTTGCGTCGTGAAACGGTAATGACCGTTGTCGGCTATCGTAATCGTATAGAATGTTTTTGTCATGTTGGGCGCCAATTGGATGAAACTTAATAATACTTTGACTTCAAGGTTATGAAAGATTGAAAAAAAATATCGAATTGGTAGAGATCATGTTTAGTCAATACAATACTAAACGCAGATACTAAGCTATGACGGCTTAAAACATATCAAATGATAGATTATATATAAAACAACCCTATTTAGAAATACTGAAAATAATAAAACCTTTTTTTATGGTGCGATTAATACGTTCAAGAGCCTATTTTGATCTCCCTGCGGTTCAGGGTCGCAATACTAAAAGAATTCACGGTTAACCCCCAGAATTCAAAACTAAGTTACAGCGACTTACCTTTCCCGACCTTGACCGGCTCATTTGTTGAGCGTTTCGCACCCACAATCTAGGTTAAACGAATTTCAGGAGCCCGTTGTGAACATTCAAAGTTCAGACGATATTTCGTACTGACAATTTCATTTTCTTGCGGTCTATTTATCTTCAAAGAGCGTTTTAAATTCATTTACCAACAAACTGAACAGTAATAGTTTCTTATTGTAAGTATTCTTTATCAATTATTCAGTATAGGAATTCTAGCCTTCGGTTAACTTCAGTATCAGTTTTTTGCTATGCAAGAATAAGCTAAAGAATAAAGAATAAGCTGCACATTGCTGCTAGCATTCACATGAGTGGAATTGATGAACGTCATTGACAGCAAACTGGTAGGAAAATTCTAGGCCTACCTGGTAATTCTGTAGTCTATAATAAGTAAGGTGGTCGTGGGGTTGGGACCTGGATGTGAACAAATATGTAGCATAATTTTACTGACGGGTAACTTCGTAAGGGTACCCCACGGAACCAGCTAAGGTCTTATGTAAGCAAGATCCAAGAGTTTTGGCAGGGTATTTTAAGTAAGTCAGTCTTGACAAGTTAGTGGTACAAAAGTCTGACATCCAGTCTTACCAAGGGGTATCATGTTACCCAGTGATAACTGGGTTGTTGTCAAATAGGCAGTCGCTCCATATTCGACTGGCATGGCAATCGACCCTAACATAGTTGGAAAAAGCCTCCGCACATGAGTCATCGAGTTACTCAGCGACTTTCAGAAATATCAGCAGGGCTATTGCGTATCTTTTAAATGACAGTGGCTAACCTATAGTGCCTTTCAATTACTGTCAAATGGTTCCATTTTGTACTAAACCATAACCAATTTGACAGTAAATCCATAGACAATATGATAGGCACTCATTTAAAAGATACGCAATAGCCCTGCTGGTGAGGCTATTTTTAAGCGTAATCATCATTGTCGTTACACCATCTTTGTCAAACAGTGCACTCACAGTCCTCTTAATGATAATAGCTAACGAATAATTCAGAAGTCGATGATATTAATTGTCAGTTTGCCAGATAGGTAGGCAGGTATTCGAATGATGCCAACTCGGGTGTCAAAGTGCCAGATAGCTGGAGAAATGTTGCCAAGATTTCCAGGAAGTTTAGACTAATTCGGCTACTAGATAGCAATCGATGTAAGTGCATATATATTGATAATGTGATCATTTAAGCCGATTGACGGGTATAGGCTTGCCCCATTTTCGTGTGCTTCCCTTCAGATATCGTAGTTTTATTACATTATATTGGTCGCCAAAGTGTAGTTCAGTATCTCTCTAAGCGAATTCGAAGGTAAAAGCTAGTTAGTAATATTTTACTGTGCATCACTTTATCCAACGCGGAGGTCAAAGGTCGTGCAACCAGTATTTTCCCCCGTCGGGGCTGCGGGATGTTGTAAGAGATACCGCGGCCTCGACATAAAGGGCTCAGAAGTAATATGGGTGGTTTTTAGTCAGTAGAAGTCTGACACTCCCTTTCGCTCTGCCCAAAAGCGGAAGGTGTTATTCGATGATTTTCCACCCGGCAAAAAACGAAAAAAAAGACGTAGATTATTCAGTAATATTATAATAAAAAAGATTGGCATTATTAATGCGTAAACATTTACATTTTTTTAATTAGGATTTCGTATATAAACGGAATCTTCGGAAACCAATTTGATTAATACTTTGGGGCGGCATCAATCTAAAAATTACATCATGAAAACGTTAATGGAATGAATGACACCACAAGTTTGCCCTTAAGCCCGGACAAAGTGAAACTACACACTTTATTGTAAAAAAAAACTTGGCAATTGATTGAAAACATGCAATACCTACACATGAAACGCTTTTCTGGTTTATCAATTGTAGCAGGAGGTCCTTTAGTCGTGACTAAAGGACCTCCCCTAAACTATATATAAATTAAACATAATTTTTAAATTTTTATACTTTTAAATATGCCCGACACGTTTGTCTCTTGAGATAAGTTTTAGTCATGCAAAATATTCCAGGAAATTGTAAAAGTCACGTTGGAAGACAAGACTGTATTCTCTGAGCAAATAGTAATATAAATGTTTTATAGCCATATAAGTAGTATAACTGATCCCTTTGTCTCAGATTGTACTGTATCATCTCAGTTTATACGTATATAAAATCACGTTCCTTTAGCGATAGGAGCAGATGATTATTAAATTGTGTGTTAACTGCTCAGTAATAAAGATTATAATTCTTATCTTTATAATATACAAAAGTGTGTTCGTTATCTGCCTTATTTTGACCAGATATTGTCATATGTGTAGCTAGGTATTACATAATGTTGTATTTTATCATAGAAAGGTTTGAGTGTTTTTGTCTGATGCCTGGCCTACGTTACTTCCGCCATTTTAGTTTTATTCCAAAAATAGCAGCCACGCATAATATATATCATGTAATAATCAACAGCTGGTATCAATACAAATAAATACCGTATGAGAGTAACTGTTCAGTCATAAGATCGTCGGCTATCTTATCCAGAATAGGATATGCGACGCAAAATGAATTATACGCAAAGTGGTGGATTATAGCCCAATCTCTCATAGAGAGTTCTGTGCCCCAGCAGCGGCAATATTATAGGCACCAGCCTATAATATTTCGCTGCTGGGGCACAGCCATCACAGCATTACCAATGCTTATGGCTATTAATGCTAAAAGGGCCTCAGCTTAGCATAATGTCAGATAAACACGGTGTAACACCTGACACTGATTTTCATCGGCAGCCTACAAATGAACCCGTCGGGGCTGCGAGTTGTTCGCAAGACAAACCGCGGCCTCGACATAAAGGACTAAGAAAGAACATGGGTGGTTTTTAGTCAGTAGATATCTGACACTCCCTTTCGCTCTGCTCAAGAGCGGGAGGGGTTATACGATGATTTCCCAACCTCAAAAAAAACTAGCCTACAAATGAAGACGAAGTATGGAAGACCGAAGAAGACATGATGATGGTGAATTTGAAAATAAGCCGAATGTCGTAAGCCAAAAAGAATTGCTACAGTATCGTTCGTTCGCACTTACAAGTCGATTCTCAGATGTAGCATAATTCTTCTACTATTGCTTTACTGTTGATGCCGTATTTCAGGCCAGTTTTCAACGGAACGGGAACTAGTCCGTTTGTGCGGAAGGCGTGTTTACGCTAACGTCAACACCCGCCTAAGTACGGAAACCGAGTGTAAGCAGAGGTAGTACAAAACCATTCGATGGTTTATGGACTGTTAAATAGGGATGTTTACTGACTAAAAAAATATGATTCTAATTAGTCCGTCTTTTAGATTATCGAAAAATATTGGATACATATTTTTTGTTTTATCAAATCAATAAAAATTGACGAAGATACAACGCGTGAAAGATTCACCGGTAAAGAATGTCACTCACCGGTAAAGAATGTCATACTAATGTCTTCGAAAGCACTGTATCGTCTTCATTGTTTGTTTACGTGAAAAAAGAAAAAATACGTGTCCAATATTTTTTGGAAATCTATCTGACGGACTAATTACATTTTTTTGTTGACTATACCCTATTCTCCAACATTTAAGGTAAGTAGTTGTAATTAATATATCAAAATCCATAGACAACTTATCGTGGCAACACTAATTGTCTCTAACTTTTTATTTTATTATTCAGATAATTTAGTAGGGGCGAGACTATTGCCATTTACCTGAACAACTGGTACAGTCAACAGTAGAAGTAGATGAACACTATTTAAAGTTTCAAAGCATGCTTTTAACAAAAAACTTCGTAGCAATAACGCGTTACTAACAAGTTATTGACGAGTTTTAAAAAATGTAGCTGGAGTTCTGTACATACAATACGAAAAAAATACGAAATCTTAAGCTACTTCTGCTATTTTCTGTACAAGTTAAGATAGATAGCAAAACGTCTTTTCGCCGCCACAATTCCCCTGTGAAAACAACTGGCCATCACAGTTAGAGAACAAACCGACTAGTTGTTTATTTATATAACTCCATGTAAATTGTAAAGCTCATTAGAAAATTTACCAGCCCTGTATCTTAAACCAATATTAATTTCACAGGAACACGTGCCACAATCATGTATGTACAAGACTTTGTATAATTATCATAATTATGCCAAGCACAATCTCAATTTAATAACGCCGAGTTTCTTAGCAATGACATAATGCTATGATTTCTTCAGTAAATAATGAATAATTAAACCTTGTTTGTCTTTTATCTTATTTCTTAGACTCTGTGGCATCTGCAGTGCAGTTTCATAAAGTTCTTATACCGGCTCATCATGTCGTATAAATGTTATGGCTGGGATTTATATTGGCTGCAAGCCAACCTGTGTAAACCAAGTATTTTGCGCATGCATTATTCAGGTAAATATTAGGTGGTTCAGGTAATATTATCATGCAACTCAGATAATACCTCTAGAATGGATTATCTTTAGATCTGTACATCGCGAGGGTGGTTTGGAAAAATACTGTCTAATTTCAGTGATTTTGCTTTGTCACTGGAACCAACCAACCCCAAATGTATACTGTCATTTGACAGTCATTTAAATAAAATAACATTACTGCGCCTAAATGCACCTTTTGTGTCTTATTTACGACTAGTAAGTTCGGTGGAAACCCCGGCGAAATTATTTATTTTTAAGTTTTTTGCAATTTGCCCTTTAGTATCAGGTTGTATATGGATTAAAAAATTATTTGCGACGGAGTGTAACAAAATTTACCGAGTAAAAATTATGGATGGGAGACGCAGGGGACCGATCTATGTGGCGACACTTGGGGAGGCCTCATTATAAGAAAAAAGACTTCAGACGATAGGCTAGTACAACGACTTCGTACCCCAGGATACGATACGTCGCAGAAGTTTCATGTGAGGTTTATATTTGAGTACCATCGCCATCAAAAATATCGTATGTCGCAGTCAGCCACGCGTGGGCCGTGACCTTCGGCCGACCCGTGTTACTTGCCAGGGTTATTTATAAAGTCATGGTTTATCTATGAAGTGAATTTTCTGTTCAAGAAGCTACGGTGAACTTCATTCTTATTTTTCCTTACTAGCTTTTGCCCATGACTTCGCCAGCGAGGATGTCGGAAAATATCCCACGGGAACGTACCAGAATAATAAACACCAGTCAATACAAAAATGACGATTATCCATAAGTACTTTCATCCCCTATTTAAATCTTTTACTGCGGTACTCAGAGATATTTCATGGTTGAGCGATTGACTGCTGCGCAGCATGTCGCGGGTTCGATTCCCGCACGGAACAAATAATTGTACGACCTACAAGTATTTGTTCCGAGTCTGGGTGTTTTTCTATCTATAATATGTATGTATTTACAAAAAAAAAATGTATATAAGTAGTTTATCAGCCATCTCGTTACCATAACACAAGCATTAGGTTGCTTAGCTTGGGACTAGATGGCGTTGTGTGAAATGTCCAAGGATATTTATTATTATTATTACTTAAGCCGTCACTTATTAAAGATTTGACATACTTTTGTATGACAAAACTGTCAAAACCTTCACTAAGTGATGGCATAAGTAATCATTAAAGTTCTCTGAGTGCGGCAGTAAAGGGTTGAATTTCGAAATCCTTCTTTACTCCTTATCTACGTTATAAAGGGAACCTCTGAGCATTTCAGCTTTCTACGTCCAAGGGTTTGGGCTGAGTGTTGATAAGTCAGTCAATCAGTTTTCTTTTTATTTATATTATAGATTTATCAGAGTTCAGAAATTTTAGGAGCGAAGTAGGTACTCGCCAACGGTGTGTATTGTATAATTAGCTGTATGAAAGAGGACGAAGCGAAAGGACCTTTGTAAAGATTGTGGCAGTAGCATGTAGTTTGTGCCTACCCCCCAATGATATATTAAAACTATAGATACGTTGTCCGCCCTCAAAAATGACAACATGAAATTAAGCCAATTGGCCACATCGCGCTTAGTTACGCACCAAGCTCTCGCGCGATGCTACGTTTGTTCTTAATTTAAATCGTGTGTGTAAACCTGCGCGAAACATAAAGACAACAGGCATCAACAGGCATCAACAGGCATCCTGCTGTACGGTGTCATATTTTCTTTCCCTTTCTTTACGCGTAAAAGTAGTTAGGTATATAATATTTTCGCCGTTTTGAAGCGCCGCCATGTTAGTTCATGACGCGTCTATATATAATACGTCATTGCTACCCCCCATTGGAAAAAGGCATAAGTTTATGTAAACTTAAGGGTGTTGTGAGGAAATACTTATTTCTGATTTGGAATTTTCATCCTCAATAATTATGCAAAAGTAGTGTTTTTCTGTTTGAGGAGAAACGTAATTTTGGTAATCGACTAGTGTATGATGCGCTTTGGGAAATCCTAAGGTAACTCTTAAGCCAGATCCCACGAAACATTTTCATAGCGTATTGTTGGCAAATAGTTGACAATGTATGGCCCCAGTCATTTAACAAGATTTTTAAACATTAATTCAAGATCAGCAATGATATTATACCTAACTTCCTTTTACAAAATGACCTATTTGCATCGAGTTTCCAGTTTCCAAGAATTACAGAATTTAATAGAACGTACTTACTTTCAGGATGTTTAGTGATATCAGTGATAAAACAATAATTCTGATAAGTAATACGTATTGTTTTTCTCGAACAGATACATGAATCAGCAGATTGTAATATTAACTCACCTGCAGACCATTTTCTAAACGTATAATTTACATCTACATGGGTACCTTGCGAGATCTATATTTATAGATCGTCCTCTTTTACATGGGGCTTGAACATGACCGGTGATTAAATTTTAAAATACTATTTTATTATTGGGTATTATTTCACTAAAATATGCCTTAGGTATTTAATAATTTAAAATTATATTTGCATGGAAAAAATTAAAAATGCAATAATATGTTTTATGCCTAAACCAGCAATTGCATATTTGGTAACACCTAATATCTTAGGTAAATAAATGGTTCTTGAAACGTGAGTTCACAATACAACCCTTTGTTGAACACAGGATTAATGGTAGGTATAAATTTATAAATTTAATTGATATAAATAGAAAATCAATTTTATTAAGTAAGTAATCGCTTGCTAGTTTTCTTTTAGCACGTCCGACCCATACTTTTCCTGAGGTATATAGGTATTTCAGTATCCGCCCACTATCATGATATGGCTGCATATTATTATTTCCAATCCCAACCCAGAGCAACCACCTGACCTTAACCTGTTGAGACCTGATTAAAAAAGTGGATAAATGCTCACATTGTATTATCTTTGTAAAACATATCACGAGAGACAGCAGTGATCATTTTTATTCCGATTTTTTATCAAAAGGTCAATGTTTGTACCGAATAAAAATTATCTTAGTTATCTGTGGTCTAAATGTCAACTGTCAAATTGCTAATTGGCGCCATTATTTAACTATTATCTGTTGTCGGCGCCATTTTTTTGTCTTTGCTCTCGAAATTATCTTATTCGATTATACGAGTCAGGTGTTTGGCCTGTTATCAAATAGGTGTTTAATTTGTACATACGTCAATTGAATGGCAACAGTTACTTTTTTATTATAGATAGATTTAACCTTTGTTACTCAAGCTAAATTCAGAGGAAGTCATTACTTTGGTCAGCCTATCTCAACACTTATAGATGATGCAAACTCACATTTTTACTTAATTAGCTACATGTGAAGTTAGAACAAGGTAATTGGTGTTGATACGAGCAATCCACACTATCAGTAGGAAACAACAAATCCCTACAATTGAAACGACTGTTTGTTTATCTCATTTGAAGGTCTGTTGTTTAGTAACGACGCAATGTCTAGCCAGCGATTTTCAACCTTGTACTTTACGGGCCGCAGTTTACTTTCGGTGGTCACTTGCAAGTTAGGAATAATAGTTTTGTATGTTTTTTTGGGTAAGGAGGCAATTAGAATCTACATGACAAAGTGCAACTTCCACGATCCCCGAATCACTCAGTAAAGTTTGTATGATAATTTATAATTAATCATTAATAGCAACTGTGTTGGGCGCCAATACTATCTATCTATCTCAAAATGCAAAGTTAATTGACTGAGGATCAACGCCCAGTCCAAACCCTTAGGGCAACAAGCTTAAAATTTCGCACACGTTTTCCTTTTATGACGTAGGATTTTTCAAAATGCAACCGCCAAGGGGGTGAAAGAAAGGGGCAAAGTTTGTATGGAAAATCAACATTTTCACGCGGTTGAAACGGCGGGCAAAAGCTATTGGACATGTTATGTCTTTAATTTAGCAGGGATGGATGATGGTAGCGAGGGTTACAATATAAAAACCTGCTGTGCCCCAAATATCTACCAGCCTTATCTCTTCTAGACTGTCCCTAATCTTTTCACACAGTAACAAGTAATCAAATAGACAGATACAATGTTTGCAAATAAGTCAACTTAATTGTGAACAGACATACATATTTAAAAAACTAGCTTTTGCTCGAGGCTTCGCACGCATGTCGGAAATATAAAAAAATACGATTTTCCATACAAACTTTAATCCCATATTTCACCCCCTTGGGGGTTGTATTTTGAAAAATCTTTCCTTAAATTATGTCTACGTCATAGGAGGAATACATATGCGTAATTTGAAGTTTCTAACCCTAAGGGTTTGGCCTGTGCGTTGATTCTCAGTCCGTCACCTTTGCCTTTTATATGTACCTACAGATATATAATATAGATGATGTTTCACGCTAATCTGAGGGATTCAAGCGACGCTTACATTGATGCCTACATTCGGTTGGTGTTGTGGTTTTTTCCGCCAAATAAAGGAAGAAGTGTATAGTTGAGTACCTACCCTCATCAGTTTTGTTTAAGTAGATTGTAATAAAAGGCGAACTGTCGACCGGAAAGAAGTGAAAATTCCTAACTGAACTGCTAAAGAGTAGCTTAACGTTCTGCAGTGATAGAAAACCGCTTCTAACTTCGCCTCATTCTTTCGGATTCTCAGAAATGTTAGTCTTGCGTGAAGGATAAAGTGGCAGATATAGCCTTCAGTTCAGGGATAGGTCAAGGCTGACTGCTCCGTTTTCCTCCTTGCTAGAACAGAAATTAGGCCATGGACGTAAGCTGACGTTCAAAGTGACCTCGAATCCACGGCTAGAAAGTCTTTTTCAGGTTGTTATGACAACTTCCAAGAGAGGAGCTCGTGGCTTAATAACTGCCACTCGAGTCAATCTTTAGGTTAAGCCGCGCTTGCCTAGGTTGGTCTGTGGATGGGTGACCACCCATTACATATCGAGTTTCCTCCGTGCCTGGGAAAGCTGTTGGTCCCGGCTGCCATATAAAGATCTTTGGCAGTCGTTACAGGTAGTCAGTGACCTGAAAGTCGGACAAAAAGTCTTACCAAAGGGTATCGTATTACCCAGTATTAACTGTGCTGTGGAGGTCAGGTCACTCCATGCGAAATACTGGTATTCAGCTGCATCCGGTTAGACTGGAAGCCGACCCCAATATCCTTGGGAAAAGGCTAGACCGATTATAATGAAAACTTTCAATTAGTTACTTTGAGCAAGCAGTTTATGCTGTGGCTTGTGTAACCAGAAAATGTAAATTAGCAACATGTTCCTTAGTGAATACGTTTAATTGGCAAGCGTAAGGGAGGACGCCCGCCAGATAGGTGTAGTGACCGGCGCGGAAGGATCACTGGCCGCTGCTAGATGAAAGTAGCCGAGGATAGAGTTAAATGGACTAAAAAAGCCAACAGTATGAGTGGTGATTATGGTGAAACAAATATCTATAAGTGTAGTTTCAGACTCATCTAGTACCTTTCATCCGTTCAGGAGCTACGATTCCACAGACATACAAACAGATACATCATCTTATAACATAACACCTCTCTGCTTTTGTAAGAGGATAAAAAGAAATAATACTAAATAAAGAAAGCTAATACTCACAAAAATCACAATTTTATTAAGCTCAAACACTAGGCAAATACACCAAAAACAGTACCTACAGTCCAAATTGTAACAAATACGCCTGGCAGACAATAAACTAGAAAGACGCAATTTATACTAAGAAGTTCACGACTTCGGAAACAAGTCGAATGGCCGATGGGCTAATCAGAAAAGAACAAAAGAGCATTTACCAGAGGAAATTACCATTGCAATCGTAAAACCACATATTACTTCGAAAAACAGATATATCACGTGTTATTATTTGAAACAACAAATAGTCGTATTAAAATAACTACCCGTAAAAAACAGGTCTTAATAATTGGGGCATTACAAAAAATGTGGCGTTTTTTTTATAAGCGTAAAATATTTTTGAATATCTAATTTCATTTCATTATTTTCAAATTTATATTTTGCAGTCAAGTTAAAGAATAGATTTTAAAATAAGCCAATTTTACTAGAAATGTATAGTCCTAATGCTAACATATTATCTCCTGGATGTAAAATACGCTACAGTCTTCATGAACGAAAACTTTATTTATTACTCTGGATTTTTTCTAAAAGGAGTTCCAATCTCCCAGTCATCACTGGCTGCCCCTTCTTAGTCTTTTTACTCAACTTCTTGAACCGTTCATTCTTCTTCTTCTTATATTCGTCCAGCTTTTGTTGTTTCTGCTCTCGAACTCTTTGCTTTTCCTGCTGTTTCTCCAACTTCTCTTGTTTTACTTTGTTAAAGTGTTCTTTTGCTTTACGATACGGGTCTTTCTTGCACTTTGTCAAAGTAGAAGGAATAGAGTCATCTTTCTCAAAAAGGTTTTCTTTTTCTACCAAATCAGGATGTCGCACGTATTTCCCGGCCTCTTGAGTCCCGTCTGTGATGTCTTCGTCAAAAGTCTTAGCTTTATAAGAGCCAATAGTAGGATCATTTTTTATGTCTTTATGGTATTCACGTAGCAACCTCTTCTTACGTTGTTCCTCCCATTGCTCTAACTTATATTTTTTGCTATATTTTTTTAGGCGATATGCTTTCTTGTCAAACGGTTTTTTCTCCTTGCTTTGTTTGTCCAAGTCCAAGCCTTCACGGTTCTTATTGAACTCTTCCTGCCGCTTATTCTTAGGTTCACCAACTTCTTGATTCGTCTTGAACGGTTTGCCATTATCCCTTTTCATTTTCATGAAAAAAGAGTCTCGTTTCTTTTCCATACTTATTCAGACCTATAAAGAAATGAAAAAGCGTGTTTGACAAAGGAAAGTAAAAGAAAATAGACTGCCATACTGACTGCCTTCAAATAATGGGAAACATAAACAAAAAACAGATCTCAAACATCAATGAGTGATAATTTGATAATCTTCAAATGGCAGCGCATTTCACATTTCGTAATACCAAAGCATGATGATATTTATATATAAGAATATTTTAAATAATACTTATACAATCTCCTTTAAAATAGTCTAAGGAGATAATGTATTTAAAATGAGATAATATTAATCTAGTTTCCCGCTACCAATACGCATCATTTCAAAAAGCTACATATTTATTATTTTATATAAATAAAATAAGGATAATTAAATTGCAGTACAGATATAAATAACCCTCCTTTTGGGCTTCGCCGCAGTCGGGTAAATATGGCAGTCATCCTCATCCATCAGGCAATTTAATATCAAGCAGCTAAATAAATTACAAAAACACGCCTTTTCATTTCTGCAATCTGAATAAACTAGGTTTACAGTAAATAATAATTTTATATTTTTATAAGAAGTTATATACTTATTAAATAGTAAATTGAATTTATTTACAGCTATTTGACAAGAATAATAGAAATAAGATATTTTAATAAGTTTGTCTTGCTATTGCCGTCCGTGTGCTAATCTCCACTAAGATAGGCCGCTGTGACAGAATATGGTAAGGAGGACTATTATTAAAGAGTGAATAAATGTCATCATCAGCACAAGCAGTAAACTAATGCTGACATATATATTTAAAAAATGAATAGACATTTTGGATTTTTGTAGTTAGGTACAGTTGAACAAGCTAATAAGTATAATACAGGCAGAAATCTTTATAATTTTAGTACACTGAAAATATTTATTGCAATTTTGTTTTATAAAGCATCTCGCATTAAGCAACTGATTTCAAACGCGCCTCTAAATGTATCTGTGTAATCTTAATAGTAAATGGAAGTTAGCTGGCTGTTTGCTTATTAGCTTGTTCGACTGGAGTTAATGTTAAAAAAACTGTGTTATTGGGAAATAAATCACTACTTGGCTACTGAGCCACCATAGGGCTTTTATCTGGCTGGACATTATCTTTCTAATCAGTCAATCTATTAGTTTGCGTTTTAATTATGTATTAATTGAATGTTTTCATACAACAACCAAAGCATGTTGAGCATACTATGGTATATATTAGTAGGATTTTCATGAAATGCATTGATTTGGTACACAGGTAGACCATGGTTTGAGTTAAGACATACTAGGATACTCCTAATCCCAGTACATAGATAGAATATTCTTATTGTTCTTCTTGATTCTTCAACAAAATTTTAGACATATTTCCAACTACCACATAAGCAAAGCTACAGGCAAATTCTAGTAGTCTATTTTATGAGGAATTTAAATTGATCTCAATGGCAATGATATGTTTGTTCTATTAAGTGAACAATGGCAATAATATGTTTCAAAGTCAAAATATTTTATTTCACTTAGGCCTACATCGGCACTTGTAAAACGTCGACATAAAAAAGGGGGATGTTTGTTCTATTATGTGAACAATGACAATACATAACAAATAGTATCTAGGTTATTTATGAATTATCGTCATGTAAGTACAAATTGTTGCATGTAAATAGCCAGACCCTAGTCAGACAGACTTATGAATGATTATTTTTGCTTCCGCATAAGTTATTAATAGGACAGAAGAAGGCATAGGGGACCCAACAGAATGGCATAGGGGCCCCAACAGAATGCCAGCCCTGAAAGAGCTAATTTTTCTCTGGTAATTTGTCGCTGGTGTCAGCCTGAAATCACCCACTGCTAGGTAAAGGCTTCTTTACCAAGCAGTTTTACTCTGCCTTATTCCCAGTCCTGCACGATGGAGATCCTGCTAATATTATAAATGCGAAAGTTTGTGAGGATGTATGGATGGATGATTGTTACTCTTTCACGCAAACACTATTAAATGGATGTGGATGAAATTTAGAACACATATATAACCAGGATTAACACACAATTAACGCTGGCACAAGCTAGTAAATTATATTAAAAAAAATGCTAATTTCATTTTCTAGGAAAACCAGAGAACACTTCTTTTTAAGGGCTACATGCTAGCCTTATGTAGCCCTAGTCCTAGCCTTAGTCCTTTTTAGGTAGGTATGAACTGCATAAATATCTATGATCATAATATCTATGTGTGCTGTAAGATAAATCTAAGGTGTAAATAAACAGCTCTAAACATTGTCTAGTTAGGTATCAACTAGATAAATACTTTAGTATGTCATTGCAACAGAGTAAGTTGGTTCATTAAGATTATGTTAATTTGTAGTGATAAAATATTGTAGAATATCTTATTTGTGTTATTTGATTTGCATTTTTAGTACATGGGACTAATAAAAATGGTTTCATACATACAGGGTGTAAATTAACCCTTCACACATCTGCAACCAAGCATTCTGTACATCAAACTAAGTAGGGTAATTTTTTGCTGAGAAACAAAATTTTTTTGGGGTCAAAAATCTCATTTTACGGTAAAACTCAATGTAGCACTCTTAAAACATTGTCCTAATGGATGCTTTGAATAGTAAAAGGATCCTGGAGGTATTTTAAGTAAAGTTATAACCTGAAAATCTAGTATTTACAAAAACAGCTGAGCAAAATTTGGAACTTTGACCCCCAATATCTCCGTAACTAGGGGGGGGGTTCCCAGGTATGGTCTAGAACAAAAAAATGTTTGAAGTGGTGGGGAGTACAAGTGCCCTTCGTTTGCGTAAAGGGTACTTTTACACCCTTTATAAGCACACATATGCCAACCCTTTTAGGATTGCAGGGATAGGCAGACAGAGGTATGCCATATTTGGTCAGTTATCTTTAAGTCCCATGAAATAGGGGGCGAGCAGTCAACTGGGCACAAATTAAGATTCCAGAGTTGCTACTCAAATTCCCGATAGAAAAATTTCAATAACACATTGCCCGACCTGAGAGTGAACCTAGGACCTTATGCACAGCAGGTGCACGCTGATGGTGATTAATGGCATCATTGTCATTGAAATTTATGTTTTATGTTCGAAATTGCATCAGATACAATTGAACAAGCACTTTGTATTGTATACCCACAGAAATATTTGTAATTATTGCCAATTTATGATTTGATTCAACTGCCAATACTTATTCTTATTGGTTGCATAATAGCTTTTTAACTACCAGTAAGTTATTATGTACATGAATTTAGTCTCCATAGCACTCCTGGTGTTAGTAGAATTGAAAACATCTACATAAATTATTTGCAATAATAGAATACTGGTGAGGCAATAATATTAACCACGCAATGACGTCAGAAGTAACAATATGACATTGGCAGTGCCTTACGATGAAGCAGTAAAGTACAATAATGTCTAGACATGTGTTGTTTTGTAAAGTATCTGTTTACTTATGATTTTTTATTATGATTATAATGATTTAGGACACCTTACAGCCTTGTTTGATAAGCCTATTTGGATCTTTTTTTTTTGAAACTGTATTACTTTTGCCGTTTGTATCGTATACCAAAGTGGGGTGACCATTTCATTGTTTTTAGAAACTGGGCTGATATTAGAAGGAAATGAAAAATCTGTGCACAGTTCTAAAATATTGAGTTATGTTGTTTATAGGGTCACATTACATTCCTCATGTTTTAGAGAATAAAAAACTCATAAATTAATTGTACAATGGGGTCAAATTGATATCATTAACTATAAATAGGAAAAATAAAAGATTAAGCATGGTTAGTTCACGGTCATAATAAGTGTACTAAAACAGCAGCTGTTTGCACAATCTTAGGCAAATGATTTGTGAGGATAATTAAATTATGCGGCAATTGAAATTTTTCCAAAGCTTACGTTATCAAGTACATACTAGAACAATACGGTGTGACGTATATTTCGTCACAGTATGCCGAGGTGAATCACACATTTTATATTCCTAAACACTACTAGCTGATACCAGGATCTGCCTGACCGAGATTTTCAAGGCAAAACGACGCGACACATCGCTTTTTCAGACACCAAATACGGGCGTTACGAGAACTATGAACTCTTGAATTGTCGAACACGTAACCACACTAACCACGATTTTACTAAACATATGGCTAAGCCACGCAATAGTATCATAAATAAACATACAGACAAATCAATAATGCTAAAAAATATGATGAAATTAGCAGATAACTCACCAAAATAAGCCACCCACTGGGTAGGCTTTGAATTATCGGCGGAATCTTGATTGTTTAATTGCACTTGGCACAAAAAAACTTAACCACGGTTACGGATTTTATATCACGGTATTTCGTGTGAAAAACTTTACCGAGCATGCCCTAATGTGATTTTTTTGATGAATTTTCATAGGAAACGCGATCGACGTTTCGCAAAAATGTCACGGAAGGAGCGAGAAAGTAGAGGAAACGTGCTAAGGAGCAGCTACGCCATCTACTTCTGCTGTCAAATTGCATTCGTATCGATTGATAAGTAGAACGGAGCATGCGCAAAGATGTACCTATGTACCTATTCTAAGAAGTTTTTTTTATGTGCATGATGCGTGTCTTTAATTTTTTTTATTGTTGACTCGTACATATTTTCTAAATCAACGTTGTTATGAGTGCTCATAATCGTGACAAAACAAAAACATGAGAAACGTGACTGAAGTGTTACATTTCTGTACTTCGGAACGTTAATGAAAAGCGAATCTTAGCGACATCTATGTTAGATAACTAAGACTAAACACAAAGTTGTCATTGCTCCGCATTTCATTTTGTTTCTATAGATGGCGTTGCCATGCAGGTGGCAGAGTTGAAGAATAATTCAATTTTACCCTGGATTTCCCTTTACGTTCAAGTAGGTAGTAGGTAGGAAGTAGGTAGGAAGTAGGTAGGAAGTAGGTAGGAAGTAGGTAGGTAGTAGGTAGGTAGTAGGTAGGTAGTAGGTAGGTAGTAGGTAGGTAGTAGGTAGGTAGTAGGTAGGTAGTAGGTAGGTAGTAGGTAGGTAGTAGGTAGGTAGTAGGTAGGTAGTAGGTAGGTAGTAGGTAGGTAGTAGGTAGGTAGTAGGTAGGTAGTAGGTAGGTAGTAGGTAGGTAGTAGGTAGGTAGTAGGTAGGTAGTAGGTAGGTAGTAGGTAGGTAGTAGGTAGGTAGTAGGTAGGTAGTAGGTAGGTAGTAGGTAGGTAGTAGGTAGGTAGTAGGTAGGTAGTAGGTAGGTAGTAGGTAGGTAGTAGGTAGGTAGTAGGTAGGTAGTAGGTAGGTAGTAGGTAGGTAGTAGGTAGGTAGTAGGTAGGTAGTAGGTAGGTAGTAGGTAGGTAGTAGGTAGGTAGTAGGTAGGTAGTAGGTAGGTAGTAGGTAGGTAGTAGGTAGGTAGTAGGTAGGTAGTAGGTAGGTAGTAGGTAGGTAGTAGGTAGGTAGTAGGTAGGTAGTAGGTAGGTAGTAGGTAGGTAGTAGGTAGGTAGTAGGTAGGTAGTAGGTAGGTAGTAGGTAGGTAGTAGGTAGGTAGTAGGTAGGTAGTAGGTAGGTAGTAGGTAGGTAGTAGGTAGGTAGTAGGTAGGTAGTAGGTAGGTAGTAGGTAGGTAGTAGGTAGGTAGTAGGTAGGTAGTAGGTAGGTAGTAGGTAGGTAGTAGGTAGGTAGTAGGTAGGTAGTAGGTAGGTAGTAGGTAGGTAGTAGGTAGGTAGTAGGTAGGTAGTAGGTAGGTAGTAGGTAGGTAGTAGGTAGGTAGTAGGTAGGTAGTAGGTAGGTAGTAGGTAGGTAGTAGGTAGGTAGTAGGTAGGTAGTAGGTAGGTAGTAGGTAGGTAGTAGGTAGGTAGTAGGTAGGTAGTAGGTAGGTAGTAGGTAGGTAGTAGGTAGGTAGTAGGTAGGTAGTAGGTAGGTAGTAGGTAGGTAGTAGGTAGGTAGTAGGTAGGTAGTAGGTAGGTAGTAGGTAGGTAGTAGGTAGGTAGTAGGTAGGTAGTAGGTAGGTAGTAGGTAGGTAGTAGGTAGGTAGTAGGTAGGTAGTAGGTAGGTAGTAGGTAGGTAGTAGGTAGGTAGTAGGTAGGTAGTAGGTAGGTAGTAGGTAGGTAGTAGGTAGGTAGTAGGTAGGTAGTAGGTAGGTAGTAGGTAGGTAGTAGGTAGGTAGTAGGTAGGTAGTAGGTAGGTAGTAGGTAGGTAGTAGGTAGGTAGTAGGTAGGTAGTAGGTAGGTAGTAGGTAGGTAGTAGGTAGGTAGTAGGTAGGTAGTAGGTAGGTAGTAGGTAGGTAGTAGGTAGGTAGTAGGTAGGTAGTAGGTAGGTAGTAGGTAGGTAGTAGGTAGGTAGTAGGTAGGTAGTAGGTAGGTAGTAGGTAGGTAGTAGGTAGGTAGTAGGTAGGTAGTAGGTAGGTAGTAGGTAGGTAGTAGGTAGGTAGTAGGTAGGTAGTAGGTAGGTAGTAGGTAGGTAGTAGGTAGGTAGTAGGTAGGTAGTAGGTAGGTAGTAGGTAGGTAGTAGGTAGGTAGTAGGTAGGTAGTAGGTAGGTAGTAGGTAGGTAGTAGGTAGGTAGTAGGTAGGTAGTAGGTAGGTAGTAGGTAGGTAGTAGGTAGGTAGTAGGTAGGTAGTAGGTAGGTAGTAGGTAGGTAGTAGGTAGGTAGTAGGTAGGTAGTAGGTAGGTAGTAGGTAGGTAGTAGGTAGGTAGTAGGTAGGTAGTAGGTAGGTAGTAGGTAGGTAGTAGGTAGGTAGTAGGTAGGTAGTAGGTAGGTAGTAGGTAGGTAGTAGGTAGGTAGTAGGTAGGTAGTAGGTAGGTAGTAGGTAGGTAGTAGGTAGGTAGTAGGTAGGTAGTAGGTAGGTAGTAGGTAGGTAGTAGGTAGGTAGTAGGTAGGTAGTAGGTAGGTAGTAGGTAGGTAGTAGGTAGGTAGTAGGTAGGTAGTAGGTAGGTAGTAGGTAGGTAGTAGGTAGGTAGTGAGGACTCAAAGATCATAAGTGGGGGGTTGTGACGTCATTTGTAGGTAAAAAATGTACTAAAATGTGTCGAAGCACTGTATTGTATCTTTTGTTAACGTGAAAAATAATAAAGAATAGGTGTCCAATATTTTATACCATACTTACTCTAAAAAGCTTATTTTATTCACTCAAAACAGTGAATAAAAAAAAGGCCTTTTATTCACTGTTTTGTTTTTATTCACTATTTTGGTGTTTGAATTTGGAACACAAAAATACAGGGTGATTGGAAGATGGGTGCAAAGCTTTAAGGTGAAGATAGTATAGACAATTTAGGACCATTTAAGCCATGGTTGTCTTAGACGAAGTCTTACCAAATTTTTTTAAACAAATTTTTAAGTTTTTTTTCGGAAATTCTCAAAATTTAATGTAAACTGCATAATTATGGCCAAATTGAATGATAAATGAATTCATTTTTTATTTATTTAATTAAAGTAATGTGTAAGCAACCAAGCAAAACATGTTTTAGGCTTCTGTGTCATTAGACATTTTTTTTACAGATATTTAAAGCTCAGAAAAAATAAAAAATTTGTACAATACGTCTTTTAAACTTTATTTAAAAAAAAAACGGAGGGTGCTTTTTTTGTTCAAACCTTTTTGAAGACATGCTTGATAATCGCTCTTTCTTTTGAGGTATCATTTATGCGGATATCTTACAAATTATTGAAATTAGGACCTATAAACCAAATCGAGGGAGAAATTTTAAATTTTAGGCAGTCTAACAAAACACAAAATTTTTGCTTAAAAGAATACTTTATGTGCTCGAAATGAGGTGCGACGGCATTTCCAGGTAGAACGCCCAATGAATAGCAAAAAGCGATAAAGAGTTGGTTTTTACAGCAAAATGGTCTTAGTTACTGAGGCAACAAAGTCGTTTTTCTTTAGTCAGGGTCAGTCGGTCTGTGATGAAGCCGTTACATCTTTTACTTATTAGTCAAACTACTGCCCTTGTGAGTGGACGTTGTCGTGTTGATTCACAATTTACCGTGTTCAGTTGTAGCCCTTTGCGTTCCTGCACGTGTTGTTTGC
Organism: Diarsia rubi; assembly: GCA_932274075.1. Taxonomy (NCBI): domain Eukaryota; kingdom Metazoa; phylum Arthropoda; class Insecta; order Lepidoptera; family Noctuidae; genus Diarsia; species Diarsia rubi. The sequence goes on from OW026427.1 coordinate 8,705,468, forward strand.
GTTAGTTTTGAACTTTTTTGTTTCACCGTGTCCAGTCGTAGCCTCGCGCTCCTGCACGTGTTGATTTTTGACTTAATTGTGTTGAGTTGACGTTTAGTGCGCTCCTACGCCGTTTTTCTTAATTGTTAAGTGACTATGGCTACTTTTTCCAATCAAGAATATGCGGATATCGTATTTATGTACGGTAGAGCAGACGGCAATGGATCTTTGGCGCGACGGATGTATCAAGAGCGCTATCCGAATCGCAGGATACCGAATGTCCGAGTGTTTTACAACACGTTTCGTCATCTTGCCCAAGATGGGTTTCACCGCGTGGAACCTGGAGTCAACCCGGGCAGACACGAAACTGCCGTCGACGAAGACATTTTAGCAGCATTTCAAGCGGAACCTACTACCAGTACTAGAGCAGTAGCTCGAAATTTAAACATTTCTCAATGGAAGGTGTGGCATACAATGCACCAAAATGATAAGTATCCGTTCCATGGCAGGAGTGTGCAAGGTCTAGTAGAGCAAGATCCTCAAAGAAGAATTCAGTTCTGCCGTTTCCTCCTCAACAGAGACATCGAAGATGCGTGGTTTCTGAAATCAATCTTGTGGACGGATGAAAGTAAATTTTCAAGGGAAGGTATTACAAACTTTCACAACATCCATGAATGGGCCGACGTAGACAACAATCCACATTTTAAGAAGCAGGTGTCATTTCAGATGAAATTCTCTGTGAATGTATGGGCTGGAATAATTGGCAGAACATTGATTGGGCCCCACTTTTTGCCTGATCCATTGAATGGCGAAAATTATTTGCAATTTCTGCAAATTGATTTACCACTGCTGGTAGAGGAATCAGGTGTCCCGATCTTCGAAAGAGACCGAACAGTCATCTTTCAGCAAGACGGCTGTCCAGCGCATTGGACTTTAAATGTAAGGGAACACCTCAACAATTGCTTTCCTGATAGCTGGATCGGCAGGCATGGACCCATCCCTTGGCCCGCTCGCTCCCCAGATCTGACCCCGTTGGACTTTTTCGTGTGGGGCCGGGCCAAGGAACTGGTGTATAACAACAAAGAAATTAACACTAGAGAAGAATTGATACAAAGAATAAATTCAGCGTTTGAGACAATGAAGCAGGAGATGATGTTGAAAATAACGACTACAGAAGTTAGAAGACGGGGCCGTGCTTGTATTAGGAATCACGGCCGTCATTGTGAACATGAAAAATAAATAATTTTAATTCAAATGTTGTTTTAATTAGTCTGCCTAAAATAAAAAAAATTCTCCCTCAAATTGGTTTGTAGGCCCTAATTTCAATAATTTGTAAGATATCCGCATAAATGATACCTCAAAAGAAAGAGCGATTATCAAGCATGTCTTCAAAAAGGTTTGAACAAAAAAAGCACCCTCCGTTTTTTTTTTGAATAAGGTTTAAAAGACGTATTGTACAATTTTTTTATTTATTCTGAGCTTTAAATGTCTGTAAAAAAAATGTCTAATGACACAGAAGCCTAAAACATGTTTTGCTTGATTGCTTACACATTACTTTAATTAAATAAATAAAAAATGAATTCATTTATCATTCAATTTGGCCATAATTATGCAGTTTACATTAAATTTTGAGAATTTCCGAAAAAAAACTTAAAAATTTGGTTAAAAATATTTGGTAAGACTTCGTCTAAGACAACCATGGCTTAAATGGTTCTAAATTGTCTGTACTATCTTCGCCTTAAAGCTTTGCACCCATCTTCCAATCACCCTGTATATCCGGTCTCTATTTCAATGCTGACACAAACTCCTTGCGCTAAGATTCGAAATTCAAAACTCTTTGGTGCAAATAAATTCTCGAGATTTGATTGGTCGATATTTGCGACAAGGAGTTTGGCATTAGATTAATAAGAAAATTACGCTTAATTTCAGTCATTGCTCTAATTTTAATGTCCATTTCAATTAATGTAACAATTCTTATTTCTTGATTAATGTTCTATTTTCTAATTAGTCCGTCAGATAGATTATCAAATATAGTATGCAACTCCTGAATAAAGTACGAATTTATATCGAGGGCCATGAATCACTCGCGTCGTTTAGGATTCTAACAGTTGAATCAGTCGCTGCGCTCGTGATTCAATCATTAGAATCCTTCACTTGCTCGTGACTCATCTACGGCCCTCGCTTTAAATCCGTCCTTTATTCACTAGTTGCATAATATACTATTTTGATAATCTATCTGACGGACTAATTAGAATTTTCTGGTTAAAGACCCTATTTCATACATGTAAGGACCTAATATTTTACAATTTGATGAATAAATGAATCTTATGAAAACATAGAAAGTAACTCAAAATAAAATAAACTAAAGCTAGTAGATATACATGTGTAATTATGGTGGTAGCAAGTCAACGTTCGCAAGACCGCGTTAGCTACGCGTATTGAATTACGGCAGTGCCCGTAATGGAGGTACAGGCGAGTACAGAACTAACCAATACAGCAAAGAAATACTTTTCTGTTTTTTGTTAAGATCTTGATTAACTGGCGCACTCAGAGAGCTTTAATGATTAGTTAGGCCATCACTTAGTGAAGGTTTTGACAGTTTTGTCATACAAAAGTATGTCAATTTTTTACTAAGTGACTGGCATAAATAATCATTAAATATCTCTGAGTACCGCAGTTATTGTATTAAATTGACTGTTGTATTTGGGTCTCCTGGGTTCTGATAGTGCTGAGGACGATTCTTGAAATAAGACGGCACCTTGTTTTATTAATAACTTTATTGGACCAGCACCCATCACCCTGTCTCGCATTATACCTATACTACGACTACTACCAACCATAGACATTACAGATTAAAGAAAATAGACTAAATAAGTTACATTTACGACGGTTTGGTCATGTTGTGTAACTGTTCATATCTACTCGTATAAGCCCCCAAGGAAACCTTAGCCCAAACCTAACCTCTTACACACTGGCATGCTGACTGGCCGAGTAAAAGCCTCCCGGCGTGTACCACAAAGATGTCATATTTAAGCATTTTAAAGTGATAAGACCATCACACTGAACATCATAATCAAACAAAAATAAAATAAAAGACGAATGTAGATTGTCTAAATTACATACAGTCATCCATTACATAGGGACCTACTATCTACCTAGATTCTAACGTACATCGTAAAACATGTTGAAATAACTATTAAAAATAAACCCCTCCATAATGGCTTCGCCGCAGTCGGGTAATAACTCTTTGGCAGTCGTTACAGATAGTCTTTAAGTAGTTAGTAGGTTGGTTATCATGTTACCGAGCACTAACTACTTAGTTTGAGGTCAAAAAGGCGGTCGCTCCATGTAGAATACTGGTATTCAGCTGCATCCGGTTAGACTGGAAGCCAACTGAAGGGAAAATTGTATAAATATTTGAATGCGTTAAAATACTTGGAGACTTGAATTCTTTTACCTTGATCTTATCAGAGTTCTACACTCAAGTTATGTATTTCATTAATATTTAATCAATAGAGGCGACTGGCGACCCAGCGTCACAATATAAAATACTGTGCCAGCGTTGCACCACAAACTCTACTAATGTGATTTAAAATATTTTTGCGCATGCCATTTGTATTTGGATTCCGCGACTTTTGTATTGATTAGAAATTTAAAACGTATTTATTAAATTAGGCGCCAGTAATCCATTTGGTGAATGTCTTCTGCTATAACATAACATCACGCGTGTAATCAACGAAGGGTTAGGCAGAGTTGTACCTAATAGTACACCCACCAAAAAAAAACCAGACTCCGTGACTGCTTCTGAGAAATTCCTGATGGAAAAACTCAAGCTTTGCCAAAACTGATGGGAACGGAACTCAAAACCTCATACACAGTATAGTCGCGCTTTCGATTACTAGACCAACGAGACAGTCTTCTGTGATAACATATTTAAATTGTATTATATACAAATCAAATAATACATGTCTTAGAACCAAAAAATTCGAAGACATGTGACCAAACCCGCACCTGGGCCCACGTGGTGGATTACATTTACAGCCCATCCGTCTCCAAGAGACGAGGCCTGAGTCCCTGCAGTGTAAAAATCATTGGCTGATGATGATGTATTTAGTTGGTCGGTTGATCAGGCAGGCCATAGTCGAGAAATGGTGCAAAGTAGTTCTTACGTGGAGAATGTGCTGTCTCTCGATGAGCCGCACTTGGAGATGGGGCCCGCCGCGCGCCTCTGCGTGGTTAGCAGGCTGATACCAGTCAACCCTCGAGTGAATGTACATGTGTCTCTCTAAGAGAGAATGGGTTAGGTATAATTCACCACGCGTGAGCCCTGAGTGCGGGTTGGTAGATGTAACTAAATACAAGACAAGATATAGAGTTTATTAATTCATGGTAAGAACCAGCTTCTTTGATTAAATCATTTAAGGTTTTTTCTTTTTTGCATTATTTAAACGATGCATTGCAATGTCGCCTCGTCTTCGATATCGTCATTGACTTGACCTGACAACATTTTTGAGAGTTTTTTATTCAGTAATCATTAATTATGAAACGGGTTCATAAAAGCACCTACTACATAAAGATTGGTTCAAGCCTGTTCTTATCGCATCAATTGACTACGTCCCAAGTGCCTGACCGAGCGACGTTACTGGACAACTCTTGGTTTGTAATGTGCAAGAGGTTGCAAGTGCATGATAGGGTGATCGGGGTCCCGAACTAGCACTGTGTGCAAGCAAAAATTAGGTACGGGTTTACTTCCCAATTACGTAGTATCTACCTGGTTATGTATTTTCCATATGCTGCGCAGTAAAAGAGATAAAAAAAACTGAATGGCTATGTGGCACACTCACAAAAAGTTTAAAAATACCTTAATAATAATAATTAACTGCAGATCTTTGAACTAAATGAATGCCGGGTGGCCTTCGATAAGTCGCTGCGCTTACTCGCAGCGACTTATCGAAGGCCACCCGGCATTTTGCTCAAAGTGAATAGAATTTGAAATTATAGATTCAATTGGCAGAAACGTACCACACGGAGTGCTTGTGTCATCAAAAAACGATTAATTTCTCAAAATGAGTGCTACGGACTTTCACAACCGACAAAAAAAATGAATAGCATTCTTTGATTTTGCAAATAAAGTGTTTTTGGATTGGAATTTTTTATTGAGGTAAGTGAGTATCGTTAATTCATAATACTTACTTAGTAATAATAACCACTTACCTAGGTTAAAACAAGTTTTCATTTTAATTGTCAATTAAATAACCTAAGCTTAAAATAAACGAAACAGAAAAAAATACAATTATATAGTTTTTATTAATTTTGTCGTTTTTTAACCGCCTCAAGACATTACAAAAGTAAAACCAAAATAGACTACAAAATAAAAGATATAATAATATCATGATCTGCCGAGCCTTTACCTGACCATGTTGGGATCGGAAGAAAATATTTTTTCATAAAAGGGCTAAGTGTTTTGTGCCCGACTGTATAAGCCTGTACTTGCCCAATTGAACCGGCCAGTCCTATTGGTTTCCGCAGTGCCAGACACTGTCCATTCAGTGTTCGAACTATGAATTTAGAAAACAATATTTATTAGTCATTGTCGCGTTTTTTTTTAAATTAATGTGATATTGGTGACATAATAAAATCGTAGTTTTAGGTGAAATTAGGATAATAATCAGTTTAGTTGGCTGCGTGGCAAGAATCCATAAAAGTGTACTTAGTGGTGGTGTTTTGTTTGATATGTAGATTTTAATTAGTTTGTCATCAACGTTCGTTGTTGTGTTTGCTGTTTATGGTAAGTTACAGTGACATGACAGTGGAATTATCATCTACCGATGGTGCAGTCACAATCATGATAGAATATTTTACCTGCACACTAAATATCATAATTAGTCGCAGCAGCTGACGGATGCAGATTAATCCTATTCACAGATAAAATTAAAGTAGTAATTTTAAAAATTTATGCCCGTTTTCTCAAACACTTAGCGATACCTAAATTAAGGTGGTTTTTCATTTACTTTTCTTACCGATGCGGAAATTGTGTTGTTGTGATTTAACATTCAAATTCACTCACACACAGTTTATCTACCTTTTTCTAAAAATAGTAAAAATAACCGTATTAAGTCATACTTTTTTACAAATAGATAATTCGAATTTAATTGTCAACAAACTTGATTAATCATTAACGTAAAAAAGTAATGATAGTAAGTACCTAATTAGTAAAACACAGTCCAGTATCGTAATTAAATAATGAACAATAATTAAATACCAGTCGTGTACAGACGCGAACACATCAAGCTAAAATCATATAATAATAAAAATAAAATAATAAATGATATACTCGTATTATTTAATTATTATTATATTTCGAATATTTTCAATCAACCTGGAACCCAATGCAATCAAGTTGAAAATCTATTAAAGAAATGTGACCGAATACTTGATACATAACTTGATTGGTATTTTTGTACGGTCCTCAAAGACCTACAAAATTAAATGTAAAATAAACTTGTGCTACCTATTTATAACCCCATAGGCCTCTTCTAATACAGAAAGGCACTATCATAAAATTTAATGTTTTTCGTATCGCTAGGGCCCGTTCATTAATTAAGTGATGTTTTTTTTTAACATTTTGTAAAGACGCCCTTGGTGAAGACTCACAATCACGTATTTTTAGTACTTCTAAAGAATCTTAATTTTTGTAGAATATTATCTTTAAATACAGGTGTAAAGTATAATCTAATTTCATTCTGAAATTAAGCACCATGATAAAAACGTTTAGAAATCACGCGTTTGACGAAAAATGTACACGTGATACCTCTATCATACAACACCCCCCCCCCCCCAGCCATAAATTTTTCGAGACGATTTTTTTTTTGCTTGCCAAAAGATATTAGGGTCTACAGGGTACAAATCGTAATCTACAATTAATTTCATTCTACTTGGCTAGACGTTTTCTTTGGAGCGATACTTTGACCGAGTGGTGGCCAAGCTTAGTCCAAAGAAACCAAGGCCGTTCTAAAATCCTGTATGAGGGAGGCACAGAACCCGTCCGGGCCGCGGGTCCCGTCGGGGCTTCGGGTCCCGTTGGGGCTGCGGGTCCCGTTGGGGCTGCGGGTCCCGTTGGGGCTGCGGGTCTCGTTGGGGCTGCGGGTCCCGTCGGGGCTGCGGGTTCTCCGCAAGAGATACCGCGGTCTCGACATAAAGGGCTAAGAAGGAATATGAGTGGAATTTAGTCATTAGAAGTCTGATACGGTCCCTTTCGCTCTGCCCAAAAGCGGCAGGGGTGTTATTAGATGATTTCCCAACACTCCAAAAAAAAAAAACGGGTACAGAACCAGAAATTATGGCAAAGGAAAGGGCAGGCCCACACTCAGCTGTGGGTGATTCCGAGGATGATGATGATGATGATGATAAATGTCAATTATATAATTCTGGATGTAATTCTTCTAACCAACCTAACAAAAAGATGTGTTGCTGGGGAGTTTGTTCCGCCACTTCTTCTTTCCAGCTAAAACACTAGGAAGTGTCGAAGGAGGGTCGTTTTGGGGTACTGACTCTTGTAAATAAGTAAAATAAAGTAAATTTTGACGTCCGAAAAGTGCTAATTATCAGCCTAGTTTGAATAAATGAGGTTTGATTTTGATTCTGTCATGATCTTCATCTCTCTTACTCTTGACATATGGGATCCACAATTCCACCTGGGATCACATTTTTTTTGTGAAACAAAAATCAAAGGTCTGCTGAAACAGCACTTTTCGATCGTCAAAGTTTAAGAGACCTTCTCCAATGCGCTCTCGAAGCTCTCGAAGAAAATATATTGGAACAAACTCCCCAGTAACACATCTTCTGATAGCCTCTATACAATTTACATTACAAGGTGTAAATGTACTCTTCACGGACGTCACGAAACACCAAGCATTCTGTACATCAAACTATGTAACTCTCTCAGACCAAATAAAAAGTAAAGACGGAACTCTGCGAACAGCAAAGTGAGGCCGGTCAAACTACGCCTCGCATACACGCACACACGTCTCAGACCAAATAAAAAGTTTAAGACCAAGGCGTAGTTTATGTTGAACGTGTGTATTGTGTATGTACACTGCGAGGCGTAGTTTGACCGGCCTCACTTTGCTGTTCGCAGAGTTCCGTCTTTACTTTTAATTTGGTCTGAGGTAACTCTACGCACAAATTATTGCTGGGAAAAGTCACGTTTGTGCTAGGACCCAGTGTAACGCACTCAGTTCAAAACATCGTGCATTCACTAGAAACCATACTAGAACAGTGGTCATGGGGATATTTAAAAAAAAAAAGCGTTGCCCCACACTAGGAATTTCTCCTGTATCGTGGGTGCGTTCACAAATATTTAAACTCACACACACACAAATACCCAGACCCGGAACAACTATCTGTATGCCATACAAATATTTGTTCCGTGCGGGGATCGAACCCGCGACACGCAGCGCAGCAGTCCATTGCCTGAGCCACTGAGCCAACCGTGTCGTCAAAAAAATGTAACAATAACAACTTGTATTTTTAAAATTTTGTGAGTAAGTTGAACTATTGACCTCCAATACCTCTATAGCTAGGAGGTTTGCAGGTAAGGTCGAGATAATATGTTTTTATTGCAGTGACGCCGTGAATATAATCTATGTGCCTTTTAGCTTCGTAATCTCTCTTTTTTACCACCCGTTATGTTATAATCAAAATGATCTTATACTATTTCCCCTGCGGACACTCCTCATGATGTTATGTTGATGTTATCCTCTCTTAAACTATCTCAAACATTATACCAATCTGTTTCCCAGACCTCCTCCACCATGAAGCTGCCACGTTTCTTGGGCCACGTGCCTGGGATCAGCTACAGCAAGCCGACGACGGTGGTCTCCCGACATGAAGACTACACGGTCGGGCAAACGACCGGTGGGCTGTCTGTCCTGTTGACTATACTCTGCATTGTCGATCTTTTTGGAGTCTTCCCAGTTATAACACTGCCTAAGAGCGTTATTTCTTGTGGTGAGTGTTAACTTTTATTTTTTCATCATCATTCTATTATTGCCCTTTGGGGTTGGCGCAGTATTACTCGTTTTCTCATCAGATCTCTTCTTTCTTGCCATATCATCGTTTACACAGTTCATGCACCATTTCTTAGGACCATGAAGCCATTCACATTCATAGTCAAAACTTTCCTCACGAAATTTTCCTTATTCCTCCGCATTACAAAAATACCCAATCGGCTACTCGCTCACGGCGACTTTTTGTAGCGATGCTTTCGCGTGTTCGCATCGATATTTTGTCGATGCGGTCGCTAGCTGTTTGCCCTCGCCCATAAAACTAACGCGTGTCAGTAGCGATGCAAAATGCAGGGGCCTAAATTACAAGCATACCAGTCATGCCAAAGATCACTTCGATGCGACAAGAAGCTGCAAGCGAAGGAAACGAGTACGCGTTCGCGATTCGTCACATCACTGAATCTCGAATGGTGCCGGATAGTCTGAAATTGTTGCTTAATTAAACGTGTTAGATTTTCAACACTCAGCGCTGTTTGTTAAGTTTGATTCCCAAGTCGGCCAAAAATATGAAGCAGTTAGTCCTGCGTCTTAATTCTCTGCAGTTTTACCATTTGCTCGTGTCAATGGCCAATTTCTGCTGAGTTTGCTCGCTACGACGACGGTATATAATTATGATTGCTTACTTATTTTCCTAAATAACACATATCATTTCTGTCCAGGTGTATACGGGCTACCGTTAGTCCTAGGAGTATTCGGCCTGCAGCTGTACACAGCAGTATTGCTGGGAAGAAGCTGGTTGTTAGCGCAGAAGATCACTCCTGACATCAAAGAGAAGAATCGGTGAGTTTGTGATAATCATCTCAGAAGAATTGTCAAACTTAAGTGGTAGTGGGCAGGCCATGCAGAACGGATGGTCAATAAGTTCCCGAGTGCCGACCGCGAACCGGAAGATGTTGCGGTGGAAGGCTTTCCATTAGGTGGACCGATGACCTGGTGAAAGTTGCGGGGATCCGCTGAATGCGAGACGCACGGAGCCGGTCAATGTGGCTTGGCTAGACGTTTTTGGCTGAAATTATGATGATGATAATGTTCGATATGAGTCTAAAATACATTATTTATAAGGTTTTGAAGCTGAGCAGACTTGATATTACGAGTATAAGCATTTTCCATAAAATGCTGTCTCAATCAAATAGCGAAGAGTCTGTTCAGGTTCATGGTCCAAATATGAGCTACATAGTAAGTATTCAGGATACAATGGCACTGTTATACACTTTGCAATTGTAAATGTCTCTCAATAAATAAATATAATAAAGGAAGACTATGGCAGAGGCCTCAGCACTTTTGGGTGGTTTGTCCCTCTCCATGGAATGGAAATTTGAATGCTAGTTTAAGGTCAAATATTTGTGGGCCGCGAGTAGTCCACCGGTTATCGCGGCCTCGACATAGAGGGCGAAGAAGGAACATGGGTGGTTTTTAGTCAGTAGAAGTCTGACACTCCCTTTCGCTCTGCCCAAGAGTGGGAGGGGTTATTCGACGATTTTACACCCACCAAAAAAAAAAAGGTCAAATATTTGTGTGTTTTTGTTCCATACCCAGGTTTCCTTACGCAGCAGTAGCTGAACTAGCGTTTGGTGCACCAGCAAAGAGGCTGGTGACCTTCCTCATTGATGCAGCAGTCTTTGGATCAGGAGTACCCAACTTCATCATTGGTAAGATTTTCTTTTTACGTTTGAACGTTGGACTTAGCTGGCGGCTGTCATTTGTAATTGTTTGACAGACAGCTTCGTCCTAAAGTCTCACAACCAGTCTGACCAAAGTGTATCGTATTAATATCCAGCACTAACTGGATTGTGGCATCTTGTAAAATAGATATTAAGATCTTATTAAACTGTAAAAAAACGTTATATTTTGGGATTTTTGGGTTTAGCAGATTTTGAGTCATGGATACTCAATTATAGACATTCTGCTCTATTCTATTCCTGACTGACCCCTTCTAATTTTTTTGCATGTGCAGCCTCGCAAACGCTCCAGATATTCTGGTGGAAGATATCGGGCGGAGAGATCGGAATCACGTACTGCGTGTGGATGGTCATCCTAGGACTGCTGCTGTGTCCTGTCATGTGGCTCGGATCGCCTAAGGATATGAAGTAAGTTCAAATAATTGGCCTACCATGACGTTTCAAAGCAAGATTGAAGCAAGGGCGCTAGACACTCTGTACAATATCTAGCCGTCTTTTCTTACTTGATTTTCCCACACTGGAATAAGATTTAAACAAGCCCGTTTTATGACGTCATGATAACCCCACTGAATGGATGGAAATGGATTCTTCTGCGAATATGTATTTAAGTGGTCATGATTTTCTGGAGTTATGAAGAACAGGGTGAAAGTTTCCTGAACCTCCACAAAAAGAGTAGAATTATGGGATCAGACATTTGGATACTTATGCCACTCCATCTCAGAGTAGAGGACTTTGTTATGAATGGGAAATCTTCAAATGAACCTTCCCGGTCTGGACAGAGCGGAAGGAAGTGTCAGACATCTACTGACTAAAGGCTAAGAAAGAACATGGTGGGTACCATGTTCTTTCTTAGCCCTTTGTGTTCTGGGGCCGTGGTATCTCTTTCAAACAGTCCCGCAGCTGCGGCAGTCGTCGGCCCTTGTGGACCCCTTCCATGTTCAGATCGGAGGCCTGAGTTCTACCTGTGGGAACTTTATAAATAGGTACCTATATAGCTTGACTACTCTTCTGATTCATTTCGTTGCGGGAGCCAAGATAGTTGATTTGTTTCTGAGGAACAAACTCGCAGTTCTTCTGGGGGTTCACGCTGTTGATTCTGGCTTTCAGAAGTTGCATTGGTAGGGGAAAGTGTGGCGGGCTTGTTCCATTGAAAAGACTGAATAATTTGTTGGTCGCGTATTAAATAGTAGCAGAAGTCCCATCTTCTTTCATTTGACGGCACGGTTGGCGCAGTGGCTGAGCGTTTGACTGATGTACCTACTGCGTGTCGCGGGATCGATCCCCGTACGGAACAAAATATATTTTATGGCAGATAGGTAGTTGTTTCGGGTCTCAACACACAGTGCGATACAGGAGACATTCCTAGTGTTGGTAAACTGTTTTTTTAAATATTAAAAAAAAACTAGACCACCGAGTCTTTAGTCTTAGTACTTCCTTTGGCCCGTGTGAAGGAACTACAGAGGCAAAAAAGCTTCTGAGTTCCAGCTAAAACCAAAGCAATTTCTTGCTCTTTCAGACCCATAGCGATAACGTCAGTGATAATAGTCACCACGGTGGCCATCACTACATGGACGTGCATCTTGAGAGACGATATATCGCCGTTGCCTGTCGAAAATGTGGCGAAAATACAACCGCAGCTGCAGGACTTTCTTATAGCTTATGGAATACTGGCTTTTCAGGTAAATGGTACAAAATAACATAACATCGCGCCACTAATCCGCTAAGGGTCCTGGAGGTGTACCGGCGAATAGTAGGCACCATCCGCATTCCGCCTGGCATGTTAAAGTTATTTAAAAGAGGGCGACCCTATTGCCATAAACCGGGCGCAAATAAAGGCCCCCTGAACTGCTACTAAGAAATTCCTGATAGAAAAACCCAACAACATTTTGCCAAACTCGGGAATCAAATCCGGCACCTCATAGCGACCACTAGACCAAAAAGGCATAGCAGACAAAACGGTCTACCATCTTTCTTGTTCGTTTTTGGCGCTCGGTACCACTACCACTGTCACTTACAACTTACAACACGATTCTGAAGACTCGACTCGAGACCTTAATTTTGATTTCCTTGTTATCAAGAGGATAAACACCTGCTTTTTTTCCAGTTCGACATCCACCCAATGCTTTTGACCTTGCAAGTGGACATGAAGGACAGTAAGAAGATCAACGCGGCCGTGCTCGGCGGATTTGGAATCACGGGCTTCATGTTCGCGGTCACCACCGTGCTGGCAGCTATCAGATATGGGACTGGTCTTGATAATAATATTCTGCAGAGTGAGTTTTTACATTCTTTCTTGTATTGTTTTAAAGTTTTAAGGAATCCGCTGCCAAATGGATCCGTTTGAATTTCGTCAGTCCGTCTGTCCGGACTGCAGACAGACACTTTAGTCGAAGACTATTTACCTGCCATCATCATCTCCTGCTAATCGGATGCAGCTGAACGGGGTTGCGGAAATCAGGTAGGCAGTCGCGCCATGTAAAATACTAGTATTTTACATTTTTTTTGTAAATAAGCTCTAGTTTTTTTTTTAGTTTTTTTTTATTTGTACTGGGTAATAATGACTGGTTGACATACTTTTGTGCCACTACCTGTTGAGACTGTCAAAAATCGAAGTTAACCGTGAGTGACCGTGACATACTACCAACGCACCCTGGGCTCACGTGGTTCATGTTTGCTCACCCCTCCACTCCACACAGACTAAAGGCCCAGGGTCCAGTAGCGATATTATAAGCTGATAATTTTTATTTTCTGTTCAGGTATACCGTCATCGATACCACTGTACTTCATGTCATTGCTGGTGACTCTTCAGCTTTGTCTTTCCAGTGCTGTCAGCCATTCGGCACTGTTCCAACATATTGAAGATATACTCAAGATTCCTAGAGGTTTGTTATTTTGCTTGCTTAGTTTCATAATATTTTTGTTACTAACACAGTAAGTGCGGATACAGTTAAAAATGGGAAAAATCAGAGCAATAAATCAAATTAATTAAATATTAGGCGATCGGACTGAGTCATGCAAGAAAATAAGAAACGTGTTTTTTGTTTTATCAAATTAATAAAAATTGACGAAGATAAGGCGCATCAAAGATCATGAGTGGGGGGTTATGACGTCATTTGTAGGTAAAAAATGTACTATCATGTGACGTTTTTGAAGAATTCACGAGTTTTAGAAGCACTGCATTTTTGTTTATGTGAAAAAAGAAAAAATACGTGTCCAATATTTTTTGGAAATCTATCTGACGGACTTATTAGTTTTTTTTTTGTCCGATCCCATATTTTGCGCAAGTGTTGCACAATTATTAACAGAAATGCAGTTAGATTTTGGTTGTTGACTAGGTATTATTTTCCCTTCCTAACGAGCGCTGGCAACCTGCTTCGAATTTGAGCTGACGCATTAATTGCCAAATCACTCGACGTCGCGTTATGAAGCGTTCTTGTGCCATATATTATGTACTAGCGGACGTCACGCGGTTTCACCCGAGTAGTTTCCGGTCCCGTGGGAATACAGGGATAAAAAGTAGCCTATGTCACCCGGGGATAGTGTAGCTTCCCAACGGTGAAATAATTTTTCGATACGGTCCAGTAGTTTCGGAGCCTATTCGTTACAAACAAACAAACAAATCTTTCCTCTTTATAATATTAGTGTAGATGTACGAGCCAAACGGTATTTGTTGTGGCCACTAGGGAAGGGAATTAAATTATTTTTCACCTTGGCTATCTAGGTAAGTTGGGCATTTTGACATAGGAATCAATGTGTTATAGTGCTTTCTTTTTTTGACTTCAATGACATTTACCAGAGGGCACTGTTGGTTAAAATGTGTAATATAATTATATTAGCAGCGTCAATTCCTATGAAAGCCCAAAAAATCCATTTACAACTATGTAGTTTTAATATTATGCACCAACAATAAACACATTAGTATTTTCATTTGTTTCAGATTTCTGCTTCCAACGCTGCCTTATAAGATCTAGCATAGTAGCTTTAGCAGTAGTTCTAGCTGAATCCGTCCCTCGATTCGACTTAGTCATGGGTCTGGTGGGGTCCACTTTAACAGGGCCTTTAATGTTTATATGTCCACCGATATTCTTCCTCAAACTCTGTTATATGAAATCTAAGATGCGTTCTAATAATATATATAAACAAACCTTGTATAAACTGACTGAGAAACAAAATGGAACGCAAAATGGAACTCAGAATGGTGGTGTTCAAAATGGCGTGGTTCAAAATGGCGGGCCGCAAAATGGCGTTTCCCAAAATGGCGACCTGTCAAAAAGCCCGCTAATAACCGAAGCCTTACAAACTAAGTATAAAACATTTACTGAATACGCAATAGAAATGAGAGACGAACACGAGTATGATATTAAGTGGTACGATGTTGTTTTAGCTTTAATTGTTATGACTATAGGCATAGTAGCTACTATTGTTGCGACTTACTCCAGTTGGACGAATTCTATAGCCTATGCGACTTTTAGTCCACCTTGTTTGATGAACGCTACTGAGGCGGCTAGGAGTTTCCTACAAATACCTTTGTCTATTTAGAAATTAAGGGAGATGACTAATTTAAATACAGAGGGGCCAGACGTTTAGTTTTAATTGGCTAGAGAATATCTTTTTGTTTTCCCCTACGAGCGTGAGAAAGTTTTTTGTTAAACAAGTTTACGCCTTAAAAATATCAATTTGCCATATTATAGAATTGTCAAACAGAGCTAGAACTGTCAAAACCAACTATTTAGGTAGGTAGCAATTAATATTCCGCGAAATTTATAAAATACTCAACGCTAATACCTACTTGTGGCAGTCGTGGTTTTAACACGTGCAAGAGGACAGCGAATATTCAGTAGATACATACGTTGACCCACTCTCATTTTCTATGACCGCGACTGCCACGAACATTAGCACATTTATGAAGATCTTAGCAATGATATATTAAAACTATATAATACGTCATTGGATCTTAGCTTTACTTAATTACTAGAAATTGACTTATTATCAAGCATATTATGTATTTAAGCAATCCTAGACGCCGTATGTTGGACGCCGATTTAAGTAGGTAGTTATAAGTTATATAAAATTTGATAAATTAAAATATACCAAAGTGGGTTTTATTATCCAATTTTTGGTGAAACGTTACTTAGTTGACAATTTATAATTATGTTTTATAGATTTTACTTTATTTTTGTTTTGTATGTTCTGAATAGTTATATAGATAAATTGAAATATGTTTACAATGTTTTAACATTCGCCTTGCGCTGACTCATATTGAATATTATGTTAAATTGATTTCTATAGCAGATGCATTTCACAAGCGCGACTACCATTGCATTACAAGCCTTATGTCACATGATGTAAGATGTGAGATTTAAATCACTTTTACTAAATACAATGATTGTATTGTAATGGTATTGTCGTGAAGTAAGACACAAGTACACGTTTATTTTTAATTGGTTTTAAATCTATGTACCTACTTGGTTATAAAAAACAGAGATGGAGCGTCTTGTTTGCCTCTTACTTGTACGGCCTGTGTGTGAGCAAGAGGCAAATAACGAGAGTTATACCTATTGTGGAACTCAAAAAAATTAGGAAGGAATTGTAGGAGGCTTTTGCCCCGCAATGAGACAGTCCAAGCTTTAAAAAAAAATGTAAATAAACTACAGAAACAGAACTTAAACAACTATTAAATAAAACAGATACTCATAATTTGAATTGTCTTTTATTCAACGTTACAATCAATAGTACACTGTTACAACAACAGTACTTACATCAGTCATTACCATTACACAACATTACATTTTATAGGAACAAAAAATTGCTAAAAGAAAACTTTGTGTGTCACTCCCTTTTTAAATGACTACAGATTCGTTAGATTTTAACAGTAAATACACAAACAGGCGTACATTAACGTAAGGACGTTCATACATAATCCTAAATCTTTTTCCCATTCGTGTAGGCAAATATGTTAATACAGATGAAATGTATAATTAAGTAATAAATATTGAAACAAATATAAACAAAACATTATTGCTAATTGCGAAACTGCTACGTTCCAGGTGTACGTTCAGAATAACCATAAAAAAATATATTTGTTTGTTTTTTAAATTCGTAAAATTTAACAAAAGGTGGGGGAAGGGTTCTTTTTTTCTTTTTATAATATCATTAAACCCAGCCTAGTACAAAAATAACCCTTTCTTCAATAGAATCTTAAACTTATGTATTCTAATCAGCGTTTAGCCTCTAAAACATAATTATTATAATTTGTTAGTATTTAATGAATATTATGTGTTATTATTATTGCTCGTCTATGACGTGCACAAAAACAGTTACATTCAACAATATTATGGCATTATTAATTACATTAATATACGTTAGTAGTTAATTTAAAACGTTTATTAAAACAACACTAGAACCTAAAAACAAATGTCTTATTAACAGAATTATAACACGATATTACTAAGAATTCAAATAAATGCAACAATTTAAAATTAAGACAACAGAATAATATATATTAAAAGCACAAAGAAATCATTAAAAAGTGCGAAGTCTGAGAATTTAAGAAAAATAAAATTGATTACTCTATTGACTACAAACTTTTTATACGTTAAACGAATTAAAACTGTTGTATTAAGACATGACATATTGACGTAATGTGTCAATTTAATTCTCTGACTGTACAAACAAAGTATGGGAAATCTTGAATCTTTTGAGAATACGATAAAACATTTCAAGAAAATGGAAAATAAGCCAATAAGATTAAAATTTTAACAAAATATCCAATGGTTTTAAAACTAGTGAAACTAACGATTAAAAACATTCTGAAGACACTATATTAAAAATAACTTTGTATTATTCTGGGACTCCTTCTGGTGTACCAATCGCGATTACATGATGCTTTATGTGATGTTTATATAGTCGGCGCCAATTAACCGACGAAAGTTCGTTGACACCCGTCTACCAATGTATTCCAACATTTCAAAACAACACGAATATTTTTTTTGAAATACACAAACAATAGCAAATACATATCTCATTGATTTAATATATATTTTAGAACCTAAAAATAAATACCTCAGTTTTCGAATATAATTTATTTTATATAGTTTTGAATGACAAACAATCGCAAAACGAAGTTTTGTCAATTTTTTGGTACAAGTCAAATAAAAATTGTCAGCACGGTTGGCGCAGTGACTCAAGCAATGGACTGCTGCGCTGTGTGTCGCGGGTTCGATCCCCGCACGGAACAAATATTTGTATGACCTACAGATAGTTGTTCTGGGTCTGGGTATTTGTGTATGTGAGTTTAAATGTTTGTGAACCCCCCCCCACGATACAGGAGAAATTCCTAGTGTTTGGGCTGTTTAAAAAAAATGTCCTTTATTCTTAGGTTAAGTGGCGCAAACTATAGCGAGTAACAGAAAGACTCCAATCAACTCCCCTCAAGGGACCACACTTATCGATTCGAGTCGATCCCGTATCATCGCCATATTTGTCGCAGTTAAGTCGGCGAGGTGTCAAGTCGCATCTTCTGAACCGAAATGAGGCACATGACACGTCATATTTTCTTTCTTTAATTTCTTTCCTTCTCAAGCCTATTCCACGTCGATAAGTTTGGTTACTCCCTTGACCGTCAAATAATATCAGTATTTCTCGTCTTAACAATGTTATTGCTACAGAATAAAATATTACTTATTGCACATGATTTTTTGAAGCGTAGGAACATAAGATATCATAAGTGAAAACATATTTAACATATTACCTTCAATGTGATCAAATTTGGTTGCAATAGGTTAACGCTCTTAGTTAAAAAAAAAACAATTCATGCTTCTGGCGCTTAAATGACGTTGACATGGCGCCATTGTTTTGTTAAAGCAATATGGCGGCATTCGTTACCATTATTGTCGTTTTAAAATATTCTTACACAGTTTTACGTTGAAAGGGTATTTTTTAACGTTTGAGTATTAATTAAGGCAATCGCTAAAACTTTATCTATTCCCAAGTTCAATAAAAGACATAATTATTACAGTTCACTTATAACACCAAAACAAATCCTAAGCCTTCAGTTTAGGCATCTCAAGTTGTTTCCCGAACAACTTACGAATCAACTTCTTATCTAACTTCCCCATTGCGTTCCTAGGCATTTGATCAATAACTAACATAGTTTTAGGAAGCTGATAGGGCGCTAATTTCTTCCCAGCCGATTCTTTTAGCTCTTTAAGTGTTAATTTAGCATTTTCCTTAAGAACTACGACTGCGCCAATAATTTCTCCGTAGCTGTCATCTTCTATACCTAAAATGGCGGCATCTGCTATGCTCGGGTGATCCAAGATGGCCGACTCGACTTGCAACGCGCTTACTTTGTAACCGCCAGTTTTGATGATGTCCACGGAGGTTCGGCCGAGGATTCTGAACTTACCGTCCACAAATGAGGCCGTGTCGCCTGTACGGAACCAACCATCATCGGTGAAGTCTGAGTTATCTAGTTTTGGGGCTCTGTTCCAGTATCTGAAAGATGTATGATTGTTGTAATAGACATAATATATGGATATATATAATAAACTCACGCCCTTTTCCCACGGGGGTAGGCAGAAACCACAGTACACCACCTGCTACGATCCTTTTAAAATTAAAAAAAAATATATATATGCTCCGCAATAAAAACTTTCTAACAAAATTAGTTTCAACGATATAATAGTAAATAGTTTTTGAGACATAGCACATTTAAAAACCGCAAATATAACTTTGACATTCATACAAACACTATGAAAAAGAAACTTTTCACAAAATATGTTTTTCTGTTGTTTTTTCACAAATAATACAAATTAGAGGGGGTTTCCCTATTACGATAGTACGGAACCCTTCATGTGCAAGTCTGACTTGCACTTGGCCAGTTTTTTAATATTTTGGGCCACGGAACATACCAGGAATGAAACTTAATCTGTCTTCTCAATAGGAAATTGCAAATGGTGTATAATTTATTCAATTTCAAATCTATGACGCGTGTCAGCGTCTATCTTACTTCTAAAGTATTTTAAACCAAGGTAAGGCATCACTGAACGACCTTATTTAGCCGTTTTAATTTATTAAATTCCTCATTTTTGCTTTGATCTGCGTCATTACTAGTTACTAAGAATATGTATTTAGCTAATGCATACTTACCTATAATGGGTATGGTATAACATTAATTTATGTGCAGACTAAAAATAGAACCGTTTGAATAAATTTTATAACTGACACATAATTTAACATAATATCACGCCAGTAATACCCGAAGGGTAAGGCGGAGGTGTACAGTCGCCTGCAAAATTGCATGGACAATTAAAAAATAAAATAGTGTGAAGCGATAAGCGACGCGACCTAAACGAGTTATCGACTATAAGCGTTCACAGGAAAAAAGACAATAAAGTATCAATGCAATAGGGATGTTTACTGACTTAAAAAAATATGATTCTAATTAGTCCGTCTGTTAAATTATCAAAAAAGATTGAATGCGTATTTTTTGTTTTATCAAATCAATAAAAATTTACGAGGATAAAAACGCATTTTTCCTCAAATAGTCACTCTTGAGACTTATATGAACTGAGACGGTTGTATTGGTTATTTTAATAATTATTATTCAGTAAATAGACATTTGTTACTGCCGCGAATCCAATTTTATTTAACATCATCATCAACAGCCTATTAATGTTCCCCCACTGCTGGGACACAGACCTCCTCTCTTTTTGAGAGGGACTGGGCTATAATCTACCACGCGGGCCCAGTGCGGATTGGTAGATGTCACATGTCTTCGAATGTTTGGTTCTAAGCCATGCCGGTTTCCTCACGATGTTTTCCTTCACCGTTTTGAGAGCAGCGGTGATGAAATAAATTACACAAAGTAATGTGCCTGCCTGGGTTCGAACCCACAACCTACTGTTCGTAAGTATTTAACATACGACTTGACAAAAAAAATAAATTCGAATTCCGCGGGCTACCTTGTCGCATCAACCTTAACGGGTCTGCGCCGTTGTGCCTACTATAAATAGTACCTCTGCCTGAGACACACACGAACACACACACACACACACTGCACAGAGTTATCATCATCTTCGTGCCATTATCCCCTATTATTTGGGGTCGGCGCAACACATTTTTTTCTTCCATTCTGCCCTGTCAGTCGTCACGTTATCATTTATTAATTTTTCCTTCATATCACACCTCACACACTCCATCTATCTTTTCTTTGGTCTTCCTCTCCCTCTCCATCCATCCACATTTATATTCATCACTATTTTAGTCACATGCGATTCATCCCTCCATGCCCATACCATGACAGTCGATTCCCTGTTAACTTTTCTGTAAAAGGGTAGTTAACAAAAAATCTAATTAGTCCGTCATATATTTAGATTACCCAAAAATATTGGACACGAATTTTTTTCTTTTTTCACGTAAGCAAACAATGAAGACGATACAGTGCTTTGAAAACTCGTGTGACGTCATACTCTAAGACATTTAGTATGACATTTTTTAGCGGTCAGTGACGTCACCTACTCAAATTTTTGACGCGTTTTATCTTCATAATTTTTTATTGATTTCATAAAACCAAAAATCATGTATCCAATATTTCGATAATCTAACAGACGGACTAATTAGAATCACTTTTTTAAAGTCAGTAAACATCCCTATTGACGCGTTCCTTACTTTATCTATTCTGGTCACACGACACATCCACGTCAACATTCTCATCTTTGTAACATGCAACCTTTTTTCATCCCAATTTTTAACAGCCCAACATTCCGATCCATACAGTACGAAGCGGGGCGAGCACGGGCGTACCCAAGACGTTGGTGACAAGACGTTATAAATTATGTCATGTCTTAGAATTTGTCTTAAATGCTAGCACGGGTACCACATGTGATATAATTTAAGACGCGACTTGTCTTTCTTGTTGCTGACTTCATAGTGTGACCTAGTATATTAAAAAAATAAAAATGTCTATGACCATCTGAATAGGCGACCAAATAAAATAATACGTATAAAAGAGCACAGTTCATACAGTTAAACAACTTTTTAATTTTCTTGGGTACTAATTCATTTTTGACATAACACGTACGCGGCACGTCTTTCATTTTCTTTTTTTATTTATTATTTGATAACTTGCTACTAACTAAAAGTTCTGTTTTTCTTTTAAAAGTTTGATGTGATTTGTTTTGAAATATATTTGTCAGGCGGAAAATCCGTTGGAACTCCCTGTCTGGCAACTCGAACGGATTAGAATCGAAGAATCGAAAAACGAATGTTTCTTCGGAATATTTTCCTACTTTGGACCTCTTGCCTTCGGGCAAGAACATAATTATAATAATTTATTGCCATTTGATGCAGTAGTAAGCAGAAAAATATACTTATATTTTTAATTTACTTTTATCACCACCTCCGAACGAACGTGATATAAACGAGCATATTCATCTGTCAAAATGTGACATTTGTTACAAAATGGGTGCGCCCATATTAGCAAATAAGACATAGGAGTCCCAACTAAACGCCAAGAAGTTATATCACATATCAAGAAATTATCTTACGCCGCCGTGCTAGCATTTAAGACAAAACGGTTTTATCGCCCAAACTGTGATAAAATGTGTGACTCATGCCATGTCACTGTAGGCCGTGCTCGCCGGGCAGGTCTAATCACGGAATTGTATAATATTTCCCCCTTTAACTTGACGGGCAACCGCGAGTCGCAACTTGATACAGTGCTTGGAGCTTAAGTACATACATACAGGGTGCAAATTTACCCTTCACACAGCCGTCAACTCAGCATTCTGTACATCAAACTAAGTACCCCTACGCAAAAAAATTTGCTGGGAAACGACTTTTTTTTTTGGGGTCAAAAATCACATTTTACGCTAAAACTCAATGTAGCACTATTAAAACATTGTGCTAGTGGATGCTTTGAATAGTAAACGGGTCATGGAGGTCATTTAAGTAAAGTTATAACCTAAAACACTAGTATTTACAAAAACAGCTGTGCAAAATTTGGAAATCTGACCCCCAATATCTCCGTAACTATCTCCGTTCCCAGGTATGGTCCAGAATAAAAAAATATCGCAGTGGTGGGGAGAATATTTGCCTTTCGTTTGCGTAAAGGGTACTTTTACACCCTTTATATTATGTAACAAAGAGCAGGGTGTGGTATAAACAGTAATTAAAGTCGATGATCATTTCGACGGTCTCGGATAGTGCAGATTAACATATTTTTGGCGACTATACCTACCTACATTTGCGCGTCAATGTGAGACTACAATTGAAACCGGAATAAGTTTATATTTCATTCATGTTTTAAATTAATTGACTAAAATAGAAAATCAAATAGATCGCAAGGTCGACCTGGTAAGATATGAAGCTAATCATATTCAAATAGTAATGAAAATTAGCCCGCCGCGCCGGCGCCATCATCGACTTGCAAATAAAATTAAAAAAAAAAGCAGAAAATCAATTTTATTCATTCAACTATAGAAAATAACGTAAGTGAGTAAAGAATTACAACTATTGACTTACAAATGATTATTTATATGGTATGAAACGTCAAACGGGTGTGTAAGGACATAAAACTAAGTTACTGACTTTGAGTATAAATGGTTTTAAGAACCTGCCCATGTCATTTCAAAAGACCTGTGTCGATAGACACCCCACCCACACGTATAGGTTTCATGAAAATTGTTTTTTTAGTATCAGTTCCATGTATAGGGAGACCCCCCTAATCTTAATATTTAATTTTTGTATGAAAATCGTACCACTGAATACATCTACCTACCAAGATGCGACTACGTAGTCTTAATCGTTTTCGAATAAAGTGGCTGTGACATACGGACGGACAGACGGACAGACAGACATGACGAATCTATAAGGGTTCCGTTTTTTGCCATTCGGCTACGGAACCCTAAAAACTAAACTTTAAATGAAACTTCTGAAAATTTTCGAATTTTATCCTCCAATATCTCCACAACTAGAAGGTAAGGTCCAGAACGAAAAAAAATATCGCAGTTATGGGAAGAACAAGTGCCTTTCGGCTTTAATAAGGATACGTTTACACCCTTGATACCTACAAGAATCTACGAAACCCTAGGTGCACGAGTCTAAGTTGCGCTTTTGCCGGCTTTTTAAGTCTTTGTTTAATTTCACCTGTCACGTTGTTTATCTGTTATAGAATTTGGCAAGTTTTTGACACACTTCCCGGTTTCCGATTGAGCAGAATTCCCGTCGGGGCTGCGGGTTGTTCGAAAATGATACCGCGGCCTCGACACAAAGGGCTATGAAGGAACATGGGTGGTTTTAGTAAGTAGAAGTCTGACTTTTCTTTCTTCTCAGACATTAATCTGCATGGTCTTTGTGTGTATTATACCTTATTGTTAACCCAAACGATTTTAAAAGATTAAAAGAGTAACCTTTGGAGTTTCTTGCCGGTTCTTCTCCTTAGGAATCGACCAATGCACCGAACCGTGCCCCTTTTTACCGACGGTTTATAAGTGCCCATGTAGGCCTATGTGAAATAAAAATATTTTGATTTTGATTTTAACACTCCCTACCGCTCAGCCCAGAGCGTGAGGAGTCATTTGATGATCCCCCCCCCCAAAAAAGAAGGGTATAAAATGTACGAATCTTACCTTGAAAATACAGCGGGTCCTCTAATAAGCAGCTCTCCTTGGAACCCACCGTCGCCCACATCCTTGTGTTTAGTCTCTTTGGAGGGTTGCCATTCGAACCCATCGGATTCCACAAAGAAGTCCTTTGTCGACAGACCGAGACGGTCCAGGCATATCTGTACAAAAAATTAAATAAAGTGTGTTTTATTTCAGGCAAAATATCCTTTTAAAAATAATCACTACTTATTTTAAAACAAAGTACTGTCGCGTCTGTCTGTTCACGATAAACTCAAAAACTACTGCACCGATTTTCATGCTGTTTTCACCAAAGGATAGAGTGGTTCTCGAGGAAGGTTTAAGTATATAATTTGTCAAGTTTCAAGATCCACGCGGAAACTAGTAAAGCCAGTACAGAAATCGTTAAAATGCTGCCTCGTTTGTCTAGCGCGACTGCTGAGCAGGGTCCTGGGTTCAATTCCCGGGTCAGCCAAACTGGCATTGCCTTTTATTCGCGTCGTAAACGTCAATACACCTGGTCATACACGCACGCCGGTTACGAGTACTACAAACCTAGTCAAGTGCTCTCAGTTTTATCATTATTAATATGCCTAGCCTTTTCCAGCTGGTGGGATCTGTGGAGTCTGCCTCTAAAATAGGGGATCGGGCAAAAAAAACTAATTAAACCGTCAGATAGACTTCCAAAAAATATTGACAACATATTTTTTTCTTTTTTCACGTAAACTAGAAATAAAGACGATACAATGCTGCGAAAACTCGTGTGACGTCATATGCTAGTACATTTAGTAACTACAAGTGACGTTTCAAGCCCCACTCCATAATCTTTGACGTGCTTTGTCTTCGTTATTCGTATTTTTATTGATTTGATAAATCTAAAAACACGTATCCAATATTTTTCAAATCAAATCAAATCGTTTATTTGTGATACATGGGTTACATGCAGGTGTTCATTACATTCATTTTAAATTTCTAATGTTCAATTCCATGATCAGCCACTTGGGCATACAAATGATTAAATAATCCTAAGTTATAAACGATAGATATAAATTTCATAATTATCATTAAAATTAAGACAGACAATACAAAAAAACAACCTTAAGATATCGTCAAGCGAACATGAAACAATTAAAATTTCTTAGTCGACAAAAAAATTATCAACAGAGTAATACGATTTTGCTATAAGAATTTTGAACAATTTATTTTTAAAGACATGAAAATGTAACTGACATCAGTAATTCAGGATTTCAGTATACATTATTAGCTTCCATACCTGTGTCTCAGGCACCAGCGTCTCCACAGTGACCAAAGGTTCCAACTCCCCTGTGTCCTCCCTGACGGACACGATCCTGGCTTCCACCCCCGGTAGGGGTAGTCCCACACAGCCCACACTCCGCGCCTCCACAGGTTTGTAGGGGTTGCTCAACGCCATCCCCACTTCTGACATACCGAAACGTTCTAGAAGCCGCATGCCGGATATCTGGGGAAGAATGGAGAAGTTACAAAGGGGAACTATTTAGACTGCTGAAGAAAGGTTTTGTTTAGGCATATTTTTTCCTCAAATCCAGCCCCTTTAAATTATAGTCACAGAAAAGGGCTTGGTTAGAGTATTTCTATAATTGGTTCGTTAACGTGCATTTGTCGAGGTTAAAAACTAATACTTTTTAACCTAGACAAATGCACGTTCCCTGCAGAAATCTCTACAAAATAAGTGGAAGCTCACCTCCTCCCATTTCACGAACAGCGTTGCTGGTAACGGCGCAGACCCAGCCACCATAAGCCTCATCCTGCTGCCCAGGGTAGACCTCACGTACTCCGCAGTCTTCGGGTCAGCGAACATACGCTCGTGATCAGCTACCAGGCGCGCATACATCGCAGGGACCCCGTGGAACACGGTCACTTTGGTCTCATCTCGTTCGCCCATACCGAGGAGGCGAGACCAGACTGTGTGGGACACGAACGATGGGAGCATTCGGAGTCTGTGGAATAAAATAAATTATACAGTATGTTAAATAACCGTACTTAAGCGTTTCACCGCAGTCGGGTAAAAAAACCCTGTACGAGCATTCTGTCCTATTCATCCGATATTCTTTTCTTATTAATTTCGTTCAGGTATCTAAGAAAATTTAGTTGTTTCTCTGGAACTTCGTCGAGTTTCACTGCCTCGGTGCTTTTCTGGTGGTCACCACTGTTAAATCTTATTTTCAGGAGTTACAGTGGTCTGAGAATAGTGTGGCGGGCTTGTCCCAAAAAAGAATAAGTATACCAACATTTGGGGAAAGGCCTTTGCCCAGCTGTGGGGTGATACAGGCTAACAGTATCACTATACCAATATTTTGTGTTTCTTTCTTATTTGGTAGCTAGCTTTGGTCAAAAATTATCCAATGGGAAGGTTTTAAATACGACACTCGGGGATAATAAAGCTTCCTATAGTGAAATAATAATCATAATCGGTTGAGAAGTTCCAGAGATTACCCCTATAACCTCACAAACTACCTCTTTATAATATTACTGCTGTGCTCTGCCTTCGGAGGATCTTCGTTAGAAGAGTGAAAAGTACTTTACGACCTATTATCATACCTACTGAATATACACACAAAATTTTATAAAAGTCAGTCAAGCCGTTTCCGAGGTGTATGGCGACTTACGAGTACACTGTGACACGAGAATTTTTGTATATACCGGGTTATTTCTAAAACACCGTTAACCTTGCAAGACTGTATTACTATCATCATAAACAACAACTTTTATTCTATGACTTTTTACAAAACATAATACATTAACCAAAAACAAAAGTTCAAGATTTCGTTGTCCTATCTAACACATTTCAACTCTGTATTTTGCTGTACCTACCTACGCCTGTCGCGCCATGTCGTAACTCGCTACGCCACGACTACCCCGCCGCCCTTACCCCGCTCCCCTCGCTATTGTACTATCGTTTTCTTTTGCTTCGCAGACTTGGTAACATTTAGAGCGTACAATTTAAATATTTTTATTTTTGTAAGTAAATCTGATGAAATAAAATATGATGAATTTTTAAAAGTCAAGTCAGTCAAAGTTGATGATTATGATGTTAGCAACTTAGTCCTGAGAGGTTAACGGTGTTTTACAAATAACCCTGTATAATACAAATAAATAAAGTATAGATACCTTGCCCCCGCAGCAAGCGAAGCTAGCATGGAGTTAAGCTGCCCATGTATGTGATGCAGAGGCAATGTGTGCAAGACCACATCATTTGCAGTGTATTGCCACGCTGAGTGTAGTGACGATATCTGCGTTTGAAGCATGCTGTGCGTCCATATTACGCCTTTAGGCTTGCTTGTTGTACCTGACAGTGATAAAAAGAGAGTTTTTATTAGTTTTATATAGAAAAGAAAACGAATACAGTACGAGTGGAGTCCCTCTGCAGCATATGCGGCCATCCTGCACAAACACTTGCACCTTTCAAGATTTACTCGAAGCAAATGACAGAGCAGCCGTGGCCCAGTGGTGGCGGCCCCGACTTACGAACAGTAGGTCGTAGGTTCGAACCCAGGCAGGCACATTACTTTGTGTAATTTATTTAATCACCGCTGCTCTCAAAACGGTGAAAGAAAACAACGTGAGGAAACCGGCATGTCGTAGAACCAAAAAATTCGAAGACATGTGACATCTACCAATCCGCACTGGGCCCGCGTGGTAGATTATAGCCCATTCCCTCTCAAAGAGAGGAGGCCTGTGTCCCAGCAGTGGGAACATTAATAGGCTGTTGATGATGATGAATGATAGAGCTGTGCAGATGGCTACATACTGGTCTGGTCAACATGGTTCTGTTTAGTCCGTCAGTCTATTTATCGAAAAATATTGGATACGTGTTTTTTGTTTTTTTAAAGAAAGATCATGAGTGGGTGCTTGTTATGTCACAATAAAAAAATGTACTGGAATGTGACGTCACACGAGTTTTCAAAGCACGGTATCGTCTTCATTTGAAAAATGATAAAATTTGAATGCAATATTTCCTGACGGAATTAATTGGCTACTTGACTAATGTTAAAAATTTACGAAAATAATAATATTCTATATAATATATTATGTAATGTTATTTCAAAGAACTATACTAGTAACAACTAGAAATAACACGATGTGTGAAAAAAGTAATAATATCGATAAAAAAAATGGAGGAGCTACATGCTCTAGAAGTTTTTGGTGGGGGCACTTTCTATCCTTGTCGCGCGAAACAGCCATTTGTACCAAGTAACCGTGACGTTACTATGGCGGTATGAAATATGACGTCACGTTTATATAGCGCTGTCTTGGTCTAACACGGGATTTGAAATCAGTTAAAACTAAGTCATTTTTTGATCAATTTTTTATTTTTCACAAATCGTGTTATGCACGCGACGGCAGGGTTGGCGCAGTGGCTAAAGCAATAGACTGCTGGGCTGCGTGTCGCGGGTTCGATCCCCGCACGGATCAAATATTTGTATGACCTACAGATAGTTGTTCCGGGTCTGGGTGCTTGTGTATGTGAGTTTAAATGTTTGTGAACGCAACCACGACACAGGAGAAAATTCTAGTGTAAGGCAAAGTTACAACATTGCGAGGATCGGCCGGAGGACACGGTGGAGCACACAGTGGAGGTGTGCCCCGCTTGGGCGGAGCCCCGCCGTGTTCTCGTAGCGGCGATCGGCGGCGGCGACCTCTCGCGCCCGGCCCTGGTGCAAGCCATGGTCCGGGGCGAGGAGGAATGGGACGCCGTCGCCTCCTTCTGCGAAGCAGTGATGCTGGCGAAGGAGGTGGCGGAACGCGAGAGGGAGAGAACCTCTCGTCCCAGCCGCCGCGGGAGGCGCTCCGGGCGTCGGGGGTCCCGCGATGACCTCCGGCCACCGTAGACGCGGGCCTGTGGACGGTGAGTGATGGGCTAACTCGCCGTCCGTCCGTCTCACGACGAAAACAGGCCGTGTCGACGGCGCGTTCGTGTTCCACGCGCGCCTCAAAGAGATGTCAGCAACATGGGAGGGGCCCGAAAGGGCCGACGCCTGTCGGGGCCGCGGGTAGTCCAACGGTTATCGCGGCCTCGACATAGAGGGCGAAGAAGGAACATGGGTGGTTTTTAGTCAGTAGAAGTCTGACACTCCCTTTCGCTCTGCCCAAGAGCGGGAGGGGTTATTCGATGATTTTACACCCACCAAAAAAAAAAAAAAAAAAGGCAAAGTTACAAAAAAAAACTGTTATTTATTTGAAATAACATAATTTTCGTGAATTTTTAACAGTAGTCAAGTGGCAAGTAGTAGATTTTTTCTATTAGAGGTCATTGACACGTGCCTAAGGAAAAAGAAGATTAAATAAAGTTTGCACTTACCACTAGTGTAAATAATAAGCGCCTCATTGTGTCCATACCAAGCGTTAGTCCGGCCAACATCGGCCAAACTCTCCTCTGCCTTTGGAGTCAAGAACGCAGTATTAGGTTGGTACAACTGAGCCGTCAAAACGTTATCTCTGCCCGTGACCAGGAGAGGAGTCTTAATATCCAGAGTGATAGGTCGGAGTACCTTCTCGTACTCTTGCGTGCATACTACAAGACTTGCGAAACTGTCTGTTAGGTAGTATGTTAGCATGTCTGGTGGGTGGAGCGGGGTTAAGGGGACGGCTGTAAGAGAATTGGACGTTTATTAAAGATTCAAGATTCTTTATTTGCGTGAAAAATAGTACAATATGGTGTTAAAAATAAAAAGATTTTACGGGTACATATTTCGATTACTTCATTCAGTATGCAAACTTAAAATTAAATTATAATAAGAGAGAGAAGGCCTGTGTCCCAGCAGTGGGAACATTAATAGGAGGAAGATATAGTACCCATCATCTGTTGGGTCGGCTTTCAGCCTAGCCAGATGCAGCTTACTACCAGTACCTTACATGGAGCGACTGCAACTGACCTTCACAACAATTTAGTACTAGTAAGGTTTTGCCATTATAGGTACTCGTAAGTGTGTTCGTTCATGTACTGAATAGGGGATCGGACTGGGTCAAAACAACATGATTCTAATTGGTCCGTCGTCCGTCCGTCGTCGTCGTTAGATTATCGAAAAATATTGGATACGGGTTTTTTGTTTTATCGAATTAATAAAAATTGACGGAGGTAAAACGCCTCAAAGATCATGAGTTGTGACGTCAATTGTAGGTAAAAATGTACCGACATGTGACGTTTTTGAGGAGTTCACGAGTTTTCGAAGCGATATAGTGCTTCGAAAACTCGTGAACGAAACGTGTCTTCATTTTTTGATTATGTGAAAAAAGAAAAAATATGAATTCAATATTTTTTGGAAATCTATTTGACGGACTAATTGGTTATTTTTTGTCTGATCCCCTATTGATGGTAACCCATAACGGGTCATTGTACTTTCCACCATGTACTGTAAGTACTCACACGCATGTGCGTGTCTTCTAAAATGAAGTCAGTGAATTTCAGCGAACATAAGTCATGTTGTTGCTAATTTGTCGTTCACGAAAATGGGGTTTAACACTTCGCTGTTAACAAATATTCCATTACAAAACAACAAAAATATACCAGAATGTTGTATTGACAAGATGGACTATCCTTTTCTCGAATTTATTAGTAAGTATTTATTATCATCCAGACCTGCATTTTACAACAATTTTGTC
This sequence comes from Diarsia rubi, assembly GCA_932274075.1. Lineage (NCBI taxonomy): Eukaryota > Metazoa > Arthropoda > Insecta > Lepidoptera > Noctuidae > Diarsia > Diarsia rubi. The sequence goes on from OW026427.1 coordinate 8,736,458, forward strand.
GGGAAAATATGGTATTCATACATTAGCTGAATACCAATATTTTACATGTATGTTATGCCACAGACACAACACACATGACAGGCTCAAGATCTACAAAACACAAAGGTACCAACGCGACGGCTTAATGTGCTTTCTTTAACACGACACTCCATTCGGCCACGCACAATGTAGGGTTCCGTAGTTGCCCATCAAAATATGTAAACTTACTAAACTGATTAACCACCCTGCCTAAGTGCCTACCTACCTCCGAACGATGTTTTTTATTGTAAAAATAAAACAAACTTAAATTTGCAGTTTTTTGACCTGCGCTCCCATACATTACGTATAGGAATATATTTTATACACGTACATTTTATAAGTTGGTCGACTATTACTCGTAAACTTGTAAAGCCTACTTAGCTGGGATCGTTTTCCTTTTATTTTCGTTATATAAACTACTTTGCACTTTAAAGCTTAATATTTCACAAACGAATCCCTTAATCGAAAAACGGTTTGAGCAAACTCGCAGTATTTTTTCCTAGACCTATCCAATGACATCCCACACAGTGGACTTTGCGAGAAAAAAAAACATCCCCACATTAATGTGTACTGGAGATACCCTAAAAAAATATTTTTTCAATATTTTACAATAGCACTTTGACGGCTTTACTCATTTGTATATTCATGCCAAATTACAGCTTTCTAGTACTAAGAGTATTTGAGATATAGTGCGTCCGCACTATACCTCAAATACTGTCTGTCTGTCCGCCCGGACAGACAGACAGACAGATAGACGGGCTATAAGAGTTCCATATTGACTACGGAACCCTAAAACTTATACGAATTAAATCATTCGCCGACGGCTATTGCTGTAGGTACACATGTCTCCTCCAACGGTGTATGTGTGTTGATGGTTAATCTTTTTTATTGTACAACTACACGTATGTGTGCTGGTGGTTAACCTTTTCATAGCACGACTGTAGATGTAGTATTAACTTACCGATATTGCCTGACATCCATATTGCCCACTGCACAATCACGTGTGATGCGTCATTGCTGCACATATAGGCTATCGTCCTCTCTGACTCGCCAACTGAAATGTACAGGAATTAACTGTTAGACAGTTAATAGCACAATTTGACCTTGCCTTGCTATCAGCCAGCAAAAGTCTCGTCAAAATCGGTACAGTCGTTTCGGAGATATTGCGGGAAGTAACAGACCATTTATTTAATCATGTTTTTTTTATAAACAATGTCGAAAATCATTTTCTTTTACCGGTTAAAAATAAGGTGTATTTTTGACAGACTTGATCTGATTTCATGTAGAGTTCACCCAGCGAGGTTCCCAAGAAATTGTAAGGAAGAGGAGGGAGTTTAAAAGATTGGTAGTTCCCTTACCCAACTGTGCTGAGATCTCCTGCGAGAGCATGGAGGCAGCCTGATATAGCCCCGCGTACGTGTAGATACCGAACTCATCCTGTAAGGCTACCCGTGTCGGGAACAGCAGGGCGCGGCGAAATACTGGAACTACTCCACCTGAGAACAACATTAAATACGTAAAACACACAAACCGCACCTTCAGAATGATATGGCCTTAACTCAAAAATCTAAGGAATTGAGTTACGGTCATCGGGTCATAGAGGGTCAGTTAAAGGTACGCTCTTCTAGGTAAATATTAAAGAAGCGACGTTTTTATGACCATAAAAACGTCTCATCTTATATTTTTGAGTTAAGCGCAGGTCACACATAAATGGCGCCGGGAGTGGTCATGGCGCGGGCGGCTTCCAATTCCATTCAAAGGTCATTGGGCATATCTGACCCGCTTTGCGAAGAGTGGCGGACATTAACCAAAATAGTTTTAAACTAAGGGTAATAATATGACCTTTCACTGCATTTAATTATTTTATTAAAAATCGATGGAGAAAAATGTACAGGACCGTTTAAAAAAAAAAAAAAAAAACAGTTTCAGACGATTTTTTTTCATCTTATAACCATACAGCATTTTGCACGGTTGAGCCAATGTTCAGAAGCATGTATACGCTGTCTCTTTCGCACATTAAACAAGTTTAGTAGAAAAGGTTTCGTTGCGCTCGCGCACTGACTCACCGCCCCCCGCGCAGTCCTTCGTTAGCTACCGTTGCGATCTGTACGTTTACCTGGTTTGTTTTATCTATTGTTTTAACGACTACTATTAGCGTGTTTCATGGACTCTGGTTATTTGCTTTTGGATTGGATTTTCGTCGATATGGAAAGACAAAACAGTTGTGTGTCGTGCAATCGATCTGTGTTACGTCGAAGAAAACACAGTCTTAATGCAATCTTTCTCGAAAGGTACCGGGATCTCGTAGTGTTGTTATTACAAGAAATCATACCACGCGAGGTAAGTACTCTGTCTGTACACCATCTATCTATCTATTTACTAAGAAAACAAAGCGCAAGAAGCGAGTCTTTGTCGACCAATCTATTGTTTTTATTTATGTTTTATTTTACACAATCTTAACTATTATTGTACAAAAGCAACCGTAAAGCTAAGCATTTTACCTGTATCAGTTAACCTTAGAGATGTTTTGAGAACTTATTGTTTATGCATAAAGAACAGCCATAAAGGATTTCAGTGAAATAAAAGATTATTTTTCGAAACTACTATAAAATATTTATTAGATATTTTATGTTTTTATACAAATGTACAGAATGTTATATCTTGTTTCAGATTTCTTTTGACGGCACAAGATCTATATGCCACCCTTGCTGGCAAAGATATGATCGAGCATTGCATAACCAGCTATCAGATGATATGCCACCCCAGCCAGTACAAGAAGGTGCAAATCAAGAAGAAGTTGGAGAGGCGGTGGCGGTCCAACAAATAGAAGTCGGGGATCAACAAAGTCCTGGTTTTATTTCTGTTACTGGATATAGACGTGTATCAAATACAGCGAGACGCTGTTTATTTCTAAACTGCAGAGGTATGACTACTCATCGTGTGCCAACCTACGCCAAGTTCTACCTGTTGCACAATCACAATTTGTATATACCGGAACTTGCTAGAGTTTGCCACCCTCATTTAGTTCAAAATGATTGGGAAGAACTTGTGAATGCCCCGACGACACATGAAAGCTTTAATAATGCTCATGTACTTGACATAATCAACTTGTATAAATGGGGATTAGAAAGCAGGTCTGAAATGGATTTTGAAAATATTGAAGCAATTGATGACAACCACTTCCATTTTTGGACAGCTTTAACTAAAAATCAGTTTATGACTATTTTAGAACAAACACCGTCTCTTCGTAACAGGTCTGATCGTCCTGCTACCACTTTAGGAATTTATTTGACTAAAGTAAGAACTGGTCAATCTGATGAGCGCTTAGCTACGAAATTCCAAATATCTAGAAGAACATTAGAGAGGAAGTTAAAAATAGCGAGAGAATGCTTAACTGAAGATTTTGTTCCACGTTACCTGGGTTTAAATCATATAACCAGAGAAGAAGTGGTGGCAAGAAATCTTCGTATCCCAACCCATATTTTTGGTGGTAGCCAAAATGAACCGGCAGCCATTCTGGTATTCGACGGAACATATATTTACCTTCAGAAGAGTGCGAATTTCCTATTCCAAAGAAAAACCTACAGCCTTCACAAATTCCGCAACCTGGTAAAACCTTTTCTAATCGTATGTACAGACGGCTATATAATAGAAGTCGTAGGACCGTATTCAGCAACTACTTCGGATGCAACTATTATGCGCAGCCTGATGCAAGAAAGCTCAGCTTGGCATTGGTATCTTAGACCTAACGACGTGTTTCTACTGGACCGTGGCTTTCGGGATTCTATCCCTGCTATTGAAGAACGTGGATATAATCCCTACATGCCGCCAACTAGAGGAAGAGGAGAACAGTTATCTACACCTGACGCTAATAAATCTCGGTTAATTACAATGTGCCGTTGGGTGATTGAAACAATTAATGGACGATTTAAGAAAGATTTTAAAATATTTCGACATACATATTTTAATGTTGCGATGCGAAATATGATGACTGATTTTAAAATAACCGCGGCAATTATCAACGCTACTCGGCGGCCATACGAAGACAATATATACGCCGAGCAGTTTGTGGATATTATAAATCAAAATATAAACAGAGAAAATGAGTTGGCAGAATACGTATCAACAAATAACTTGAACAGACAAAGAGTAGCATTTGTGCCTCTAGATGGAAACAGTCCAGACTTTGAGGATTTTCCACAGCTGAGCTTTGAAGATTTAATCTTATTCACGTTGGGCTCATACCATTTGAGAATCGCAAGGTGTTATTGTCACGAGCACATACGACCAAACGGGGATTATATCATAGAAATGTATCGACACCAACATTTAATTGATAATAAAATATTGATCAGAGGGCGAATCCAGTCACGTCATATTCGAATGAAACAGTACTATACATATATTTTGTTAAACCCAACACAACACGGAAGACAAAGAATAGAAGAATACTACTGCTCATGTATACACGGCCGCCGCACTGTCGGGAGCTGCGCCCATATCGCTAGCATAGTTTATTATCTGTCTTGGGCCAGACATCAGGAAGCAACAGACGCACCTGCTGCTTTTTTAAATGATTTGATGCTTGATTTGGATCAAATTGAATAAAAAATACATGAATATTAGCGTTTTATTCATCTTCCCTTTACCAGTTTCTAACACTTGAATTTTTCGAGATTCCCGTGGCTCACATTAATGCGACTAATTCCATAGTAAATCAAAGCCATATAACAATATATTCTGCTATATTTCGTTTGTGTCCGCCATGGGTATGGTTTCCATACTAAGGTGCCCAATGACCTTTTATACCAAGAATATTTAGACTAAATACTTAGACCAGTTTTACAATACCAATTTATGCGGCTTTTTTGTGTGCATTATGGGGGAATCTGTGCAAAGCGAGACCATTTTATACAGGAAATGAAGAAGTAGTCAGTGAACTCGATAGTACACAATGTACTGTTAAGTTCACCGACGTTGTACCACTTTTCACCCGTATGCCGTAAGAAATAAGGTTGAAAAATGGTTGGTTCCAGTTATCATATATTGCGTCAATGTTTATATCTGAAGTGTTATGTATTAGATATTACAAGTACTACAAAAATATTTATTTTGGAAGTAGAGATAACCAGTTTTTAGATAACAATGTTTTTACGTAATAAGATAGAATCACGCTTATATAACATAAGAGTGGGTAGGCAGAGATGTATTGTATATTCTAATTGAGCCAATTATAATAAACTAGTGACCCGCCCCGGCTTCGCACGGGTGCAAAAAAGATACTAAAACCTTCCTCTTGAATCACTCTATCTATTTAAAAAAACCGCATCAAAATCCGTTGCGTAGTTTTTAAGATTTAAGCATACATAGGGTTATAGGGACAGAGAAAGCGACTTTGTTTTATACTATGTACTTAGATTATGCGCTTCTGCTGCACTGCTGCTATTCTGGTATGGTCATGTAATGAGGAGGAGTGAAACGCTTGTGGGGTCGGCTTCCAGTCTAACCATATCTAGCTGAAAGAAGAATCTGGTGGAAGACGGGTAAAGCCCATCTGACTTGCACAACCCAGATAGTACTGGGTAATACATTATTCCTTGGTAAGACTGGTTGCCAGACTTTTGTGCCAGTGTCTACCTGTAACAACTTTCAAAGATCAAATCGGCAGCCGGGACCAATGTGCTTTCCAAGGCACGGTCCAACATGTTGGCCATTCTCAGACCAACATAGGCAAGCAGCAGTTATTATTTAGTAATAGAAACAAATAATATTATTTTGTGAATGGGAGTAGCTATTCTCACTGGAGCATCTGCTTATCAGCATCACCATCTGCTTATAGTTGAATTACCGATTGCAGAGGAAAAAAAAAAGTTTTCATTCACCCACAAGCCTCCCTCGTTAAACAAATGACCATCAGATAAAATTGCTGCATTGTTATCAAAACGATAAATTATCATTTACCTATATCATCATAACATCACTAAAATCATCCTTGATGACAAGATACAAAGATAGGATAGGATAAATAGGCCCTAACTTATGAACAGTTTGAACCCAAACCTGGGCTTGAACTCAGGCAGGCGCACTTTGTGTAACTTATTTCATCACCACTGAGCTCAAAACGGTAAAGTAAAACATTGTGAGGAAACCGGCATGTCTTAGAACCAAAAAATTCGTAGACATGTGTCATCTTGACTGGCCTGTTGGTCTAGTGGTTAGTGACCCTAACTGCTATGCCGGAGATCGTGGGTTCGATTCCCACCCAGGACAAATGTCCAGGGTTTAATATGTTTTTGGTTTTTTCCATGAAGTCTGGATTTGTACCCGGTTAATGGCACAAGATATGCCCCTTATAAAATGTTTAACTAGTTTATCTGGGTTTTTATCTGCACTTAGACTCTTAATTGGGCCATTGTGCGCCACTATTACATGTGTGGTGTTTATTTCTTCAGGGTTCCACTCCTCCACAACCCTGTTAAGATTGGGTAATACGATACCCTTTGATAATACTGGTTGTCAGACTTTCAGGATGTTGTCCTATTTAACCCAAAGGTTGACTGGTAGAGAATTAATGCCTTGTGCAACATGAAGTCTAAATAAATAAATCATCTCATCAGTCTGGCAAATTAACTAGCAGAGTTAAAAACATTATGGGTCCCTATAAGAATTCTATGGGATGACTACTCTCTACTGCCACAATGTCCTCTAAAGATTAGTCATTAAAAATCAATTATCTTTGGCAAACCAGTTGTCTAGCGAAAAGGTAAACAAGGTAGCTTTTTCTAAAATAAAACCTCACACGAACTTTTTGTTAGTCTTTTTGGTGGCTGATGTAATTTAGCTATAATAAGTCAAAATGGCTTACCATTCCTTATATCTTGGTTAAATGTGGTCAACAGTTCAGTGTTAACTTCTTCTTTAACTGCACAGCCCGTAACATTTCGGTAAGACGTGATACCAAAAGGTTTTCTCAAAAGCCGGTTTAAAATTCTTGCTGTGCGAAAGCCCAACTCCATGATTATAAAATCAGTGATAACTATGATATTTGAAAATTTGATGTGGTCTTTTACGTGTCCACCATAGAATACTAGAAGCTATGCGCTAAATTATAAGATATTTTCGTTTCGAAAAGATAAGATGAAGAGACGAAGATAAGGTTATTTTTGTAATGACAAACAGCTGACAATGACAATCACATGACATAGATTTTTTAACTGTCAGGATTGTAAGTTTTTTTTTCTCTGATGTTACGGCACTTGGCAGTATATTTTCTTGCGTGAAAACACCGTGAAAAGTTCAAAATATTCTAGCCGCCGCCGCCGCCGACAAAAATTTGAAAATAGTAAATCTATGGAAGAACATGAAATACTAGATTTACAAATGAATGCTTTTAAATAAATGCATCAAATATCATAAGAACGTTTTTTATTGATTTTATGAGTAAACTGTACAATAGCTATATTTACATTAATTAAAAACTATTAAATAAACTAAAAAGAAACTTTAAAAAGGCAAAAAAAACTTCTTCTCAACGCTGTCAGCCAGTAATGTGCCCAAAAGACTGGCGGCGTTGCCATGTTGTATTGCAGCACTTGGCCTCTAGCACAGCCTCTTGTCAAGATAAAAACCAGCCGTTGTCTTGTTTCACGAGAAGCGGTAACTTGGTATTTTTAAATTTCCTTAAAAAGGCTATGTGCACTCGGGTCCCACGGCCCCAGAGTTTCAACCCTAAAGTTCGAAAATTTATTTTCCACAAAGGTTTACTATATTTACGCCGGCTGAGGTTCTCTGCAGTCGCAAATAAATAAATTGATAGAAATGGAACGTTGCCCAACTAGAAATAAAGAATCCAAAATCAAAGTGACACAAGTTTGACATTGACAGCAAAACGTCATAATCGTTGTTACTTGCTTGCATGTTGTGTTGTTTAGAATTAGCTAATAGATACAAATAGCGTTTTTAGCTAATAAATATGGTTGTAAATGCTCCCGACTCGCCTGTACAAGCTGAAGTCATATTTGTTATAGAAGCAACAGCTGCTAATGGCGCGTATATAGGAGAATTAAAATCAAATTACATAGTCCCAACTTTAGAGTAAGTTTAAGCGTTTGTTTACGTTATTTCCTTGTCCCTGACCGGATAAATTACAACTAGCTTAGCTACCCAAGATCATTATGGATAGATCTATCCTTTGAATAGGTCGAGACATGCCGAAATGACTGGAAAATTTAAGTGCAAGCAATATTGCGAAAGAACTGTGATTGCAGTCAGGTTAGTCATGAAATGATAATAGCTGACACCACTGTGATCACTGATCTACTCCAGTCATATTGTTTATTAACATAGGTTAAGAATATTGTTATTGTTATTGTTGTTATAGTCGTAATATGGAGAATAAATAAATAAATAAATAATAATTTAAGTTGTCTAAATAAATAAATGAATTATATTTAAAAGCATATTAAAATCTCTGTTTCTCTCCTAGTTCATATTAATATCTCTATCAAGCAAGATTTTGTGTGCAGTGTAACCAAAATTTTAGCAGCATAATAGTAATGCTTTGGGCACTACTAATGCATGCTGGCAGTTAATTTAGGTTGCCATTGACACACTATTACACTAAGTAGAACTGAAAAAGCAGATGATCAAATTAAATTACTATTAACATTAAAAATGTATTAGACAGCCTCATTGGCCGCAAGTGTGACTACAGCATGATTGCTTGGGTTCAATTTCTGGGTGGGGAAAGAGTTATTGCGTTTTTCATCAATAATTTATCAGTTATTAATCTTGATGAAGTTATACTCAATATTTATATAACAAAGAGGTGCTTGTTGAAAGTGCCGTGTCCAGTGATGCCGGCAGTCACCGAGTGTAGCTGCAGCTTAGTCAGCTGAAGCGCTCGTTTCGTGAGCCGAGAGTTGATGGGGGGAGGCACCTCCTTGACCTGCCTGCACTCGCAGAGGTAATATATGTTAATGTCCTTTAGATTTAAAATGTTTTTCTTTTTCTAGATACTTCCATGGAGGTCCGTTAGACGAAGGAGGCGGCAGTGGCTCAGTGTACAGTGTAATCACCTACAAAGCAGCAGATTGTCACCCGGGGCTGCCTGTCGCTACCTTCGGCCCTTACACATGTCCACAGACTGTTGTTGAGACTGTCGATAAAATACAGTAAGTTTAGTTGTCCATTTTGTGTTGTGGGGTCTTACGGGCAACTCCCAGGTTGTGTAAAATGTGTTATTTGGTTTTTCCGTTAAGTACGAATTTCTCAGTCAGCATGGAATTTGGATGTGGGTGGTATAATTACCCGTATGCCTTAGAAAGCATGTTAAGTTGTTTGTGCTGCTCCGCTGAGTCTTGTCATTCCCATCGGACTTAGAGTGTGAGGGATCAGAAAATACACCTGCGTCGTAAGCAAAAACGGTTAGGAGAACTATTTCTTTAATATAAATTTTTGAATTAAAGCATAAAAAACATTAAAAAATATTAAAAAAAAACAGATGGCCCATCGGTCCATCAGCATAAGGAAGAAAGTTCAAGCTGCTGGTGGTCAGGGCTCCACCCAGAGAGGAACCTCCTCACCATGTGCCGTGTCTTGAAGTACTACTTTCTGCAGCAAGCCCCCTTAACCAGCCGCTCAATGAGAGCCTCCTAAGGTGTTGGCCGAGGAGCTTTACAATCAGTCCCTTAACAGTAACGACAATCGGTCAGACTTGTCCATGTCCATGTAGAGGACTTATTATCATGCCTCCATGGTTAAGCAGTTAAGCACGTTCGCCTTGTGACATGGTGGAAGTGGGTTTGATTCCCATGGGAAGCATACTTTGTAAAGTTGTTTCTAGTTTGGTTAGGACATTGCAGGCTTGAATCATCTAATTGTGTGACAAAAATATGTGCTTCGGAAGGCAAGTATAAGCCGGTGGTCCTGGCCGTCAAATGGCTGTCGTTAAATCTTGTCAGAGGCCCTTGAGGCCCCCGTCGGGGCTGCGGGTTGTTCGAAAGAGATACCGTGGCCTCGACACAAACGGCTAAGAAGGAACATGGGTGGTTTTTAGTCAGTAGAAGTCTGACACTCCCTACCGCTCTGCCCAGGTCATTTGATGATTTCCCACACCTCAAAAACCTCCGACCCCTACTTATCGTGAATGATAAGAAGAAGATCATTAACTTTTGAGTTTTTTCTCGAAAATTCCAGATACATAGGCGGCCACGCAGAAAGCCGAGCGTGCGTGATAGAAGCGTTGACAACCGCGCTCGCGTGCTTTGACGAGCTCGGCCGGACCGACATACCGATACATGTGCTACTGCTGTGCTGTTCACCTCCTTACTCCGCGTATGCTGGAGGACTGGTGCCGGCAGGTATGTGGGTTTTAACCGACTTCAATATGGTTCTCAATTCGGTTGTTTTTCCTTTTTTACCCGACTACGGCGAAGCCAAAAGGAAGGGTAATGATTTTGGCAGTCTATGTATGTTTGTATGTTCCACCGTAGCGCCTAGAGTACTGAACCTATTTTAATCAATGAGGTGTCAATAGATTCGTAAGAATAGCGCGGGTGACATAGGCTATATAAATTTTAACTATTCTTTTTATGACGGAATTTAAATGTCAAATTCTAAACTCGAAAAAAAAAAATTGAGATAATCATGACGTGTTTGGTATCAAATAAAAGCTCTCGGCAAGTACATTACAAATATGTATATTATATTATAGGTCAACTCAACATATACGTTTAGATTGCGGTGAAACAGCTCTAACGGTCTAGTCTGTGTAATTTACTCGTATTATGTAAATAACAAACCAACATTAAGTAGAATATTACATTATGAAAGTTTAGAATTCAAATAAAAAAAATAAGTTTAAAAACTAAAAACCCGACTACGAATAAAAACGCAGACTAATAAAACTGCCGTCTTAAAAGTATTAAACAAGAAAAATCGTCTAGTAAGTAGATAATTTGATAAATTATAGAGTACAGCCGTAGTCGCATGCCACCTTGCAACTAGCAGCTGACTTCTGTATCAATGAGAACGCCATGAAGGCGCATAAGGTATCAGTGGCATGCGACTACGGCTGTACTCTATAATTTATCAAATAATCTACTTACTAGACGATTTTTCTTGTTTTATTCGTAGTCGGGTTTTAGTTATAACAGAGTATGCTTAAACAATGGTGCCTTAGGCTTGGTCTATGTTGGCCTCCTAAACAATGATGGTGCCGAATTGCCGGGCTCCCAAACAGGGACTCAGTGACATCACTATGCTAGTGATAGTGAACTCAAATACCTACGCCGCGCGCCGTAAGCCCCTATTTATGGTGACCGGAGATCGTCAAGTGATATGCTTGTCCTGCTAACAGATGACGTAACTAGTAAGATCACTAAGAACGGTTTCCTCTATCAGTTGACCTTTTTTTTTGGGGGTTGGAAATCATCAAATAACTCCTTCTGCTCTTCGGCAGAGCGAAAGGGAGTGTCAGACTTCTACTGACTAAAAACCACCCATGTTCCTTCTTAGCCCTCTATGTCGAGGCCGCGGTATCTCTTACAACATCCTGCAGCCCCAACGAGCGTCAGCCCTTGCCCTTGAGATGTCAGCAACATGGAAGAGGCCCCCTTCCATGTTGCTGACATCTCTTTGAGGCGCACGAACGCCCTGTCGACACGGCCTGTCGTCGTCATAAGACGGACGGACGGCGAGCTAGCCCATTACTCACCGTCTACAGGCCCGCGTCTACGGTGGCCGGAAGCCGACACGAGGCCCCCGACGACGCCCGGAGCGCCTCCCGCGGCGTCTATCAGTTGACCAGAGTTTAGAAAATAGTACTGTTTGTTTACAATTGATATCTTTCACGTTTGTAGACAGAAGAAGACACGCAGATTCACGATTGTGAATGAAACTATACCTATGTTGAACTCCAGGTGCCCCAGCGACCGTCGAACAAGCGGCTCGCTTACTAGCGGAGCGCGGCGTGCAAGTATCAGTCGCGTCAGCACGCCGCGTGCCCGCCTTGCACGCGCTGTACGAGCACGCGGGCGGGGAGCTGCACCAGGCGCAGCAGAGGAACTATGCCAAGGTAACACCTGTGTGTAGCACAGCCCGCCTGCACGCTGCACGCTGACTGCACGTGCAAGTGTTAGCACGCCGCGTGCCCGCCTTGCACGCGCCCGTACGTGCATAGTAGATAACGCTTCACTCAAGTAAATAGAATACCCAATTTTATTTTTTAAATTAAACAATAGTTTTCAATAAAACAGAATAGAGCGTTCATGGGAACGCGTTCCATTAATTTATCGACTATCTGGTAGGCGATTGAAAGTACCAAAATCCTTGAATCTGTCTTGTCTCTAATAACACGCTTATATGAAAGAAAACAACCCAAATACAGGGTGTAAATTAACCCTTCACACATTCGTCAACCTAGCATTCTGTACATCAAACTAAGTACCTCTGCGCAAAAATGTAAGCTGGGAAACGACTTTTTTCTTGGGGTCAAAAATCTCATTTTACGGTAAAACTCAATGTTGCACTCTTAAAACATTGTGCTAGTGGATGCTTTGAATAGTAAAAGGGTCATGGAGGTAATTTAAGTAAAGTTATAACCTGAAAAACTAGTATTTACAAAAACAGCTGCAAATTTTGGAACTTTGAGCCCCAATATCTCCGTAACTAGGGGGTTCCCAGGTATGGTCTAAAACAAAAAAAGTTATCGCAGTGGTGCATGGGGAGAACAAGTGCCCCTTTTTTTTTTTTTTTTGGTGGGTGTAAAATCATCGGGAGTGTCAGACTTCTACGGACTAAAAACCACCCATGTTCCTTCTTCGCCCTCTTTGTCGAGGCCGCGATAACCGGTGGACTACCCGCGGCCCAGAACAAGTGCCCTTCGTTTGCGTTAAGGGTACTTTTACACCCTTTAGGTATAGTTGGTTAACACTGTCTCTGCTAAGTTCAATATTTTTTTTGTGGTCCGTAATTGACAAGTCATCTATAGCTACGTATGGCGACAACTCGGAGGCAGATTGTAGTCAAACAAACGAATTATTGTTCGATCCATATTCTGGGTGGTTGGCACCGAAAGTGTTAAGTCTAGATAGACGATTCTTCTTGTTATCATATATATGGGCTGTAAGGTCTAACGACCCCACACACCCTAATGTCAGAGTTTCTAAACTGTCTCAAGGGCCTCCAACATAGTTTGACGACCGCCATTTTATCGGCCGGGACTACCGGTTTATGCGTGCTTTCCAAAGCACGGAATGTTTTTATCAGACAATCAGGTGATACAAGCCTGCAATGTCCTAGTCAATCTGGAAACAACTTTTACAAAGTATGCTTCCTGTGGGAATCGATTCCACGACCACCAGCTCACAAGGCAAACGCCTAAACTACTCGACCATGGAGATAGTTAGACAGATGATGAGGATCAGAGCTGTTTCCAGGACCCTCGTCACTTGGTGCTACTCCGCGGGTACAGTCTGAAGGAGCGCCCACCCAGCCCTGCGCCGCCGCCCGTACCTGACATACAAGCTGACGTCTATGGGTATGTTTATATTCAATATTTAAATGGTAAAAGATTTTTTTTATCGACTGTGTAGTTTTTGAGTTAAATCGTAACGAACAAACAAAAAATCAAATCTTTTCTCTATAAAATGTAGCCCGAAAGTCGGACAACCAGTCTAGTATCGTATTATACAGCCTAAGTTGTAGAAGTTAGATATTGTTACGAGCTGGGTATGGGATAAATAAAAACACTACCAATTGAACACACGAAATAACTGTATTACTCACAAAACACTTGTACACAATCGCAAAACACTACTGAACACTTTATCGCACTAGATATCTCTTCGAACCTTTCGGTGTCTCGCTTAAAAGTAGACTGACTCGCTTCGTCCTCTCTCGGTCCTTTTATACCACAAACACACAAAAGAAATTCGAGAAAATTCCCTATTATTCCATAAAGCATCCAGAAAAATAAACTTAAAGATAAAATAACCAACAAAGAAAAAGTTACTTTACGCCGTAGGCATACGGTCGAAATTAAAATGGCAAGCACCGCCGACGCCGGGCGCGGACTGACTACCTACAGAATGGAAGTAGGTAACTACTAGAATTCACGCGTACTTTTCTGTTATTAGCGAGGTTCTCGAAGATTCTAGATGACCGACGTAACAATATGCAGTCGCTCCATGTAAAATACTGGTAGTAGACCAGACGGTCAAGATCGACCTTCACAGCTCTGATAACCAGATGAGACGTATTTCTTACAAATATCACACTAATATTATAAAGGCGAAACTTTGTGAGTGTGTATGTTTGTTACTTTTTCACGTAAAAACTACTGAACGGATTTGGATAAAATTTGGTACACATAGTTTATATCCCGATTTTATCTTCCCGTGGGATAATATTCGAGTTGTAGCGGGTGAAGCCGCTGGCAACAGCTAGTCGTTTATAAAAACAAATACGCCTTTGATAACTTGCCAATCAAAAAGTGCTCATAGTTTAGGTATATTAGATTAGCTGTGAAGGTCGATCTTCACCGGCTCTTAGACCATGGTATGAAGCTGCATACGGTAAGACTGGAACTGGATCTCCGGTAAGACGAATGCCTATTAATAAATACATTATTTTCTTACAGTCAAGGCCGTGGCACTACGGGCCCCGCGCGGCCGGGGGCTCAGAACTTCCCACGTCCGGGCGTTCCGGCCGCTGCAGGCGTGGGGCCCGTGGGGACTGTGCCTGGTGTACCCGGGGTCGCGGGTGTAGGTAAGTGCGATCACTCTAGGTTAAAACGGTGTTTTTTTCCTCTTACGCAATGTTAGTTAATTGAAAAAGGTCTTTGCTCAGTTTTGAGACAGTAAAGGCTGATAACATTAAGTTTTTTTGTTTTAATAAACGTTGCTCCACACTAGGAATTTCGTCTGGATCGTGGGCGCGATTACAGTCATTTAAACTCACATACACAAATACCCAGACCCAAAACAACTATCAGCAGGCCACACAAATATTTGTCCCGTAAAGTCCCGAGCGGGGATCAAACCCGCGACACGTATATATAGCGCGGCAGTCAACTACTTGAGCCATTGCGTCAACCGTCAACCGTGCGCAATAATTCTAAAGCTATCCACGACTCGAAGGTGGATTGTGAGCACACAAACTAATTAGTCCGTCAGATAGATTTCCAAAAAATAATGGACACGTATTTTTTCATTTTTCACGTAAACAAAAGATGAAGATACAGTGCTTCGAAAAGTCGTGTGACGTCACAAGGTTACACAAAGTGACGACAAAAGTCGCCACTCATGATCTTTGACACGTTTTATTTTCGTCACTTTTTATTAATTTGATAAAACAAAAAACACGTATCCAATATTTTTCGATAATCTAACAGACGGACTTATAAGATTTTTTGGTTCAATACGGTGCTTCAGCTTGGTATTGAAAGTGGTAAATAAATAAACTGTACGATGGTTCATCTATTTATCTGTACCAGGCAATGCATCATGCGGCCGCGGCGCAGGCAACTGGCTGGCCCCGCCGCGCGCGCCGCTGTACGCCAACAACTCGGCGCTGCTCACCCAGCTCGCTCAGCCGTCCTACCCGCCGCCGCCGCCGCCCGCGCATGCCGCACAGGTCAGTACTGAAGGCCCCGTCGGGACTGCAACTTGCTCCAAAGAGATACCGCGGCCTCGGCACAAGGGCTAAGAGAAGTCAGTAGAAGTCTGACACTCTGCCCAGAGTGGGAGGAGTCATTTGATGATTTCCCACAATTGATACGGTAGCAGACAGATACAGGATGTGAAAGTCGTCAACCAACTATTCTGCACATCCCCTACGCAAAAATGTTAGCTGGTAAACCACATTTGTTTTGGGTAAAAAAACACATTTTACGGTAAAACTCAATGTAGCAGTGTTAAAACATTGTGCTAGTGGATGATTTGAATATTAAACGGGTCATGGAGGTAATTTAATTAAAGTTTTAACCTGAAAAATTAGAATTAAAAAAAAAAATCTGTGACAAAATTTGTAACTTTGACTCCCAATATCTCCGTAACTAGGGGGTTCCCAGGTATGGTCTAGAACAAAGAAATGATCGCAGTGACGGGGAGAACAAGTGCCATTAAGGGTACTTTTACACCCTTTATACATTGTAACAATCCATATAATTAAAAAGTTTCACATAACCATGTTCGTGTTTACAGGCTGGCCACCCACGTATGCCCACAATGGTGACGCCTGGCCCATCGGGGGCGCAGCTCCAGCGCTCCTACATCTGGAGCGGCGTCATCGAGTGGATGGAGAAGGGCAAAGCACCCGGGGACACGCAGAAAACTACCAAGCATCTACCTTGCCAGGTGATTGTGAATCTTATTATTGCTTTGTTTAAGTTCGTTTCAAATTGTTATGACACCTCATGTCTCTCAGCAGTATTATGGACAGGACAAATGTTTGTGTGATGAGCACGATCATTTGTTCTGTGTCTGGGTGTAATTTATCTATAATATGTATGTATTTAGAAATATATAAGTATGTTTATCAGTTGTCTAGTACCCATAACACAAGCTCTGCTTAGCTTGGGACTAGATGGCGTTGTGTGATAGTTGTGGAATATTATTATTATTATTATTAAAATTTGCATTAGATCATAATATTTTGAAATCGATGTTTATAATTTTGGAGCCTTTTAAAATGTTGAAATGTAAGTATTTACTTGTTTTCTTATGTAATCTTATATATTACAGAGTGATTTTTTTTACTGAAATAAGATTATTTAAAACCGGGCCTATCTGACCTAGACACAGCCCAGTTACTTAGTAATACGGTAAGACTGGTTGTCAGACTTCCGGGTTTCAAACTAACCGTAACGACTTAAATTCGGTCTAGCCGTTTCGGAGATTAGCCGGCGCAAACAGACAAACCAACTAACATTTTTAATTAATGTTGTTTTGTTATATGTTATGGTACTTACATTTAGTAAATAGCTGTTATTATTCTATAGAAGTAAAGATAAAATGTATAAAAGAGTGCCCATGGAGTTTATTGTTTTTTTTCGAAATGGGACAACTACAGTACTTTTACATGTAATTATGCCTTGTGAATGTAGCTTCGTTTTAATTGTTTTGCTGGCAAAAGTGCCTGTAATTGTCTCATCATCATCATCATCATCATCAGCCTATAATGTTCCCACTGCTGGGACACATGCCTCGTCTATATGCGAGGGAATGAAAAATTAAAATCCACCACACGTGTCCAGTGCGGATTGGTAGATGTCACATCTCTTCGAAATTTTAGGTTCTAAGACGTACCAGTTTCCTCACGATGTTTTCCTTCACCGTTTTGAGAGCAGCGGTGATGATTAGATTACACGAGAGCAGCGGTTGCCCAGTAGTGGCGGCCCCGACTTACGAACAGTATGCCTTGGGTTCGAACCCAAGCAGGCGTATTGCTTGAAATAAATGGTATAGAGTTCAATATTCTGTTTTGCCCTCCAGGTATCAGCCAGCACAAAAGACATCGAACCTGAGCTAAAAGTGGACACGTGGCCAAACAAGCTGTTAATGCAGCTAATGCCCAAACAGCTGATCTCCAACATCGGTGGCCAGTACCTGAAGGACAGCAAGTCGGTGCTGTTCCATCTGCAGCCCAGTGAAGCGCTGGATGCACTCACTAAGGTCATGGTTAATGGATTTGTGAGTACATTATTATTATAGCTAACTTAAATTGTCGCACTGTTGGACAATGGCTTCCCTCCACAGATATAGATTGACTTAGATAATGCAAGTATCACGATCTGTATGAAAACTAAGCATGCCATTTTTGAATACCTATTATGACGTCACAAGAACTATTTAGTGATGGAAACTCGGAAAATGAAATCGATTCTAAGACGCCGCCACGTACGGCGCCCCCTGCGCCCCAACCCCCGCCGTGCAGCAGCGCCGACGACCGACTAGCGCTATACACCGATGCAGACTGAGCGCGAAAGTGGCCACTTACGATTTTTGTACGTAAGCTAGGCACGCGAGCCCGTCGGGGCTGCGGGATGTTGTAAGAGATACCGCGGCCTCGACATAAAGGGCTAAGAAGGAACTTGGGTGTTTTTTTGTCAGTAGAAGTCTGACATTCCCTTTCGCTCTGCCCAAGAGCGGGAGGGGTTCTTCGAAGATTTTCCACCTTTTTTTTTTTTTTTTTTTTTGATTTTCCACCTGCCAAAAAAAAAACTAGACACGAAGTAGTTGCTCTTGGGTTATCTAGGCCTATCTATATCTGTGCTTCCCTCCATTCCTTCCAATGGTCACGATTTTGTACTACTCCCTACCAATTCTCAAGGAAGGCGTCCAGTTCGTCCCGCCCGAAGGGTTAGGCAGACTAGACTATACAAGATGATTTTTTAATCACCGTCCAATTTTTTTCTAGGCATTAGGTAACATTCACTAACACCATTTTTGAAAATAAACCGATACGTAAAATTCTCATATTAGATCATTTTCTCGAAAGAATTAGCCGTTCTTTAAACTTTGTTAAAACTTTGTGATGTGATATCTCAATATATATGTAATAAGGTTATTATATACCACTCCTTCTCGAAATAAAAACTCAGTTGGGTTTCTGCAATAAAAACAGATTCACTTATTTATTTTCTGTTTACAAGATAAAATTACAAAAGACAGTTAGAGATAGTCTTACCTGCAATAAAAACAGAAAACAACATTAAAAGTTTTTACTCCAGGTGATTTACTTATTATTCCTTATTTAAATTAATTACTTTTAAAACAATAATTGAAATCTTCAATGTTCGATATTTTTAGGTTAGAATCCCGACCATCGAGTATTCATGTTTTACCATCGATAACCCGAGTCTATAACTCTGTGCAAAACGCGGCAAATTCAAACTTAAAGAAAATTACGTCTCATATTAATTAGTATCGTTATTTTCTTTATATCTCCCCCCCCTCGAAGGAGAACAATCACATGACATATAATATGTGATTGTTCGTCAAGTCGTGTCATCAGCCACCGGAATTAATTTTGTTATATGAAAAAGGTTTGATTCTGTTTTCTTGTGTCCGGTATCAACCTCGTAGATTGAATTTGAGATTTTCTTTAGTATTTTGTATGGTCCGATTCTTATTTCGTCCAGCTTTTTCCTATTGAGGCGGTTTCCATTTTCCACATACACCAAGTCTCCGGTATCCAATGTAATTTTTTTCCTGTGTTTGTTGTATCGTTATATCGTTATATCGTTATATTGACCAAAATGCAGAATTTATATCCAAAGTTGTAAAATATTCGCAGTTCACACTTTTTACTATCAAATCTTCAATCAGTGGAAATGGCTGTGCTTGAGGAGTTATAATTTTATTTAAATCTCTGAAGTCTATACACATTCTTGATTTTTTATTTTCTTCTTTCTTAAATGCTAGAGTAACTGGAGCAGCAAAAGGGCTGTATGCTCCTCAATAAGGCCTTTCTCCAATAACTTAGCTACTTGACTTTCTATCTCTTTCCTATCTTCGAATGTGCACCTGTATGGTCGTTTGAAACAGTATTTTTCTTCCATTAGGTCAATATGAGCCTCATAGTCCTTAACAGTACCAATGTCATATTTATCTCTGGCGAATACAGATTTATATTTGTTTATCAACTTGTCGATTTCTGACTGTTCATACATATCCAAATGATTCACAATTATCTCAAATTCATCAGTATTTAGATGATTGTTGAAGTTTATGTCATATTTTGTTGGTTTGTATGTTTTTTTTTTTATGTCACCTGTCAAATCTGGAATATTGACATTTGTGTGATTCTCAGCCTCTTTAATTAAGTAAATTTCATTTTGTTGTTTTTGAAAATCTTTGTTCTGAATAATCCTTAGATCTTCAGTCTGGATTAATTTAAAATTTTCAATACTGTCTAAACCAACCAAAAAATCATAACTGAAATTCTCACTGTCCACAATAAACACATTGATCATTTTTTCAATATTGTAAATTTTCACTTTTAGGGTTATCATACCTTTTGTTTTTCCTGCACCGTTAATTGTTTTCAAGCTTATTTTTTTTGAATTTTCCATATTTTCTTCTTTAATTTTTAATAATTTTGCATTTATCAATGACACGTTTGAACCTGAGTCGTAAATACCAGAAATTTGTAATGTATCATTTAGTAATAGCTTGATTTTTATTAACGGTGGTACTTTTAGTTTTTTGGATCTTCTGTATTTAATTCCACCTCCAGTTCTGAATTGTTAACTGATTTAAATGATCCTATTTTTTTGTTTTTGTCTTCTTTTTCTCTAAACCAGCAAATTGATTCAGAATGAAAACGCTTCCCTTTGTTTGCCTTTTCACATATTTCACATGGATTTTTGTCTTCACTTTTCTTTTGTTTGTTATCCCAGAAAGGTTTTCCTTTTTTTTCATGTATATTTTTCTTCACTAGGTGTTCTAATTTAGATATTTCATTATAAAGATCTTGAGTTTCTTGAAGTGTTTCTCTGTCAATCTTGTCGGATACATAATTTGGTAAACCGATAGCAATAAGATCAATCAATGTTTCCGTATCCATGGATTTTCTGATTTGAAGTAGTAACTTCTCTTTTTTCAGGGCATATTCAAGCAAGGAACCTGATTGATATTTGAAGTTAAAAGCATATCTAATAGGAGACCAACCTTTATTCCCAAATGTTTCAATAAATTTTTTTTTCCAGTTGTTCCATTCTGATTCTATAGAGTATTTTAAAATCATGCAAGTGTACCAGTCAGCACTACCTTTTTCAAGGAAAAACTTCAAAATCTCAATTTTTTTCCTATCTTCTGCCACTACACAGCGAACACATTCTTTTTCAAATTGATCAATCCATTGGCTGGCATTGGACGTTTTTTCATCAAATTTTTCAATCATGAAATCTTTTGCAATTTTGTTTAGGTTTTTAACTTCAGAAGTTTGTTCTTTGGATTCTAGAACTTTTTCTAGCAACTTCTTTATTGTGTCCTCTGACGTGCTTGTGGTAGATATTTCAGCAACCTTGTCTGGAATCTCCTCTAAATAAAAATTTTCAAACAATAAGTTACCTTCCTCATCTAAATAAGCTTTTTTCATATTTTCAGTTAAAGTTATCCAAACTTTCCTGAATTGATTTCTTTTTCCCAACGTGTTTTTCACTCTGCCATACACTTGTGACGTTATCAATTCTTTGTGTAAACTTGTTGGCTGGTATTCATCCGGTATTGCAAAAGAACGACCATCTGGTGTGCCGATTGAGGTTAGGCACAGTATTGTAGTTTTCCCATCTGACGCTCCTCGCATTTTATAGTACATTACTGCCGCGGTCTATAATGACTACTTTGCTGGTCGCGCTGATGATGGCCGACAGCGCAGCGTAGCGCAGCTCCAGGCCGACACAGCGCGGTCAGCGTGCAGCACTTGATGGACGAGCTGAGATAAAGGCCGAGACCGTAGGCCGAGGCCTTTACAGCGAGGACAGCAAGGGCTGCAATGATGGCCAAGCTGAAAGGCCTAGAGCGTAGCTAGGCTAGCTCGAGGCAATCATAGCGTGACCAGCGAAGCAGTCATTGTGGGCCAAGGTTTGTATAGTGCTTTACTCAAAAATGCAAGTACCTAATCTAAATAAAACCAGCAAGTAATTTAAATAAAAAATATATTAATTAACTAGACTTTTAATTAAAATGACAATTATGAAAAGTACAGTTACTAAAATTCAACACCGACTTTCCCGGTTTGATATTACTGATAGTTTGCGATAATTCTAATGCGGTGTTTGACTGCTGGATTATTTCTTCATTAATTACTTCATTTAAATCTTTTTTTTTTTACCTTTAGACGTACAAACAGCTGTGTTTTAAATAAAATCTTTTTGGAATTGATTTTTTAAAACGTTGAAACGTCAAAATAGCGGCCGGCAAAACATTGCCGGCCTGTTAGAGCGGCCAGCAAAACTTTGCCGGCCGCTCCTTGAAACAGACCGGCAAGGTCGACTTTGCTCAAACAAGTTTGTCAAAATAATGACAACATTACATGGCATTTTTGAGTAAAAGTCAAACCTTAGTTTCTCCATTTTTCACGAAGTACTCACAATAATGTTGTTTTGTAATAAGGTTATTATATACCACTCCTTCTCGAAATAAAAACTCAGTTGGGTTTCTGCAATAAAAACAGATTCACTTATTTATTTTCTGTTTACAAGATAAAATTACAAAAGACAGTTAGAGATAGTCTTACCTGCAATAAAAACAGAAAACAACATTAAAAGTTTTTACTCCAGGTGATTTACTTATTATTCCTTATTTAAATTAATTACTTTTAAAACAATAATTGAAATCTTCAATGTTCGATATTTTTAGGTTAGAATCCCGACCATCGAGTATTCATGTTTTACCATCGATAACCCGAGTCTATAACTCTGTGCAAAACGCGGCAAATTCAAACTTAAAGAAAATTACGTCTCATATTAATTAGTATCGTTATTTTCTTTATATATATAATCAAAAAAAATCGCAATATATTTGTATTGAGTGTAATTAAAAAAATTGTGTAAAAAACTAAAACCCGACTACGCAAAAACTCGCCACCTTAAATTAATTTTAGTAAATAACGTAATAATAAGTAAAATTATTATAGAGGTGATACCAAACATGTTATGATTATCTCAATTAAATTTTTTTCGATGTTAGAATCTGACATTTAATTTCCGTGACAATTTTTTTTATAAAATGTGTGTAGCCTTGTCACCCGGCTATTCTTAAGAATTTATTGACACCTCATTTATTAAAATCCGTTTTGTAGTTTAGGCGCTATGGTGGAACACACATGCATACATACATAGACTGCGAAAATCATTGCTGATTTTCGTCAAGGATTAATATACACTTCTGGACACATCTATTGGCCCACCTTAGAGTTTAGGTTTCGATGGCCCCTACCGAAATATGATTGCTAGATTGAACAAAAACTGTTGATGCAGTTTTAAACCTGATACATTTTACCATCTTTTTCGATCGTATTGTTTTAAATTTGAATTCAGAATACCATACGACATGGAGCTACGCCTAACAAGTCGGATATGCGCCTTGTTAAAGGCAATTGATTTTTGAATAAAAAACATGTTTTATCAAATAAAGGTTTAATTTAATAACGCGTGTTGCCTCCATGGGCATCTACCACAGCTCTCATACGATTAGGCATAGAGTTTATCAACCGCTCTATGAAATTTTGAGGGATCATCTCCCATTCCTCTTCTATGGCAGTTTTCAACTCCTGCATCGTCTGGGCAACTGGCTGACGA
Source organism: Diarsia rubi (assembly GCA_932274075.1). NCBI lineage: Eukaryota > Metazoa > Arthropoda > Insecta > Lepidoptera > Noctuidae > Diarsia > Diarsia rubi. The sequence goes on from OW026427.1 coordinate 8,759,784, forward strand.
GCCCTAACACGTCTTTTTAGCTCGTCCCACATGTGCTCAATGGGGTTCATGTCTGGGCTTTTGGCTGGCCAGTCCATAACTGTGATGTTCACATCCCGAAGATATTCCCTGATGATGCCGGCCGCATGGGCTCTTGCATTATCATGCATAAAAAGGAAATTTGGGCCCACATAGTCCGCGTATGGTATCACGTGAGGTTCTAAGCACTCACGAATGTACCTTTCAGCATTTAATGTTGGCAGCCGTGGTCCTGTAACAACCTCAAGTTGAGTTTTGCCGCTCGCGGATATACCGCCCCAGACAGTCCATGAGCCACCGCCATAAGCAACCCTCTCTTCAAAGTAGCATTGTGCGAAACGCTCTCCCTTACGTCGGTAGACCTTCTTCCTTCCATCATTGCCATGTAACACAATTTTAGACTCATCAGAAAAGAGTACACTGCTCCAATCTTGCTGTGTCCAATTTAAATGACTGCGTGCGAAATGAAGGCGCGCTGTTCGGTGGGCTCGCGTTAGTTTGGGCCCATTAGCTGGCTTGTGTGGTACCATATCGCGTTCTTTTAACCTTCTCCGAACAGTTCGAGCGCTCACAGATACTCCGTGGAAGTCGCGAAGTTGGTTTTGTATCTCAATGGAGGTAAGGTGACGATTTCTCAAGCTGGTCGTCACGATGAATCGATCCTGCCTTTCAGTTGTGACCCGAGATCGTGGCCTTCCTTGGCGACGAACAAACCCGCCAGTCTCTAGGTACCTCCGATAAACATTTCGGACCGCAGATCGACTTAAATTAAGTTGAGCACTCACGTTTCTTTGGCTGTGTCCGGCCTGAATAAGTGCCACAGCTTGGGCGGCGACTTCAGGTGAAGTATCCATAGATTATTGATAGAACCTCACCTTAATGTTAAGAATAAGTAATGTTTGTTGCAAAACCAAGGATATCAATCACTTTTTCAAGAATTAAATCCAAGTAAACCAATAAAACCAAGTTTTCTTAGTATTCGATTGTTTGATATCAACAAACAGGCTCCAAATTGTCTTTTGTTTCTTTAAATTCTGTGTTCGAAATTCAAAAAAAGACTATTGAATGAAATTGTGAATGTGCCAGGTTCAAAACTGCATAAAAACTTTTTGCTCGACCTAATATAAAATTTTAGCTAGGACCAAACGAAACTGAAAATACAAGGTGGGCCAATAGATGTGTCCAGAAGTGTATTAGAATTTGGACGGTGACTTAAAAATCATCTTGTATAGTACACGCACGTATGTTAAAATTCCATGTAATAGTGGGCGAGTCTATTGGCTATTGCCTTAAACCGAGTCAAGATTCAGAGTCTGACGGCCGAATACCTACTGAAACGCTACTCAATTACAAGTTGCCCTTAAATCTCGCTCTGTCTCTGTTACTTCAGTATAGAGCGACCGAGACAGCACTAGATTTGAGCGTTACTTTTATTTGAATTGCGGCACGGTTGGCGCAGTGGCTCAAGCAATGGACTGCTGCGCCGCGTGTCGCGGGTTCGATCCCCGCACGGAACAAATATTTGTATGACCTACAGATAGTTGTTCCGGGTCTGGGTATTTGTGTATGTGAGATTAAATGTTTGTGAACGCACCCACGATACAGGAGAAATTTCTAGTGTGGGGCAATTTTATAAAAAAAAAAATATAATAAAAAGAAAGAAAAGTGGCGTTTCAGTATTCGGCTGCTACATAGAAATTCCTGATGGAAAAACCAAGTAACATATTGCTCGACCTGGGACGCGGACGCAGCACCTCATGCACACCAGTCTTCGCTTGCAACCACTAATAAACGAACAAGGCCTTCAGTAAACCCCTTAAGACTAAAAAAAAAGGTAGTTATATCATTCTAACTTATTAACCATTATTTTCTCTTGTGCTTTTCAAGGCGGGCTGCGTCCACTTCTCCCCGATGCCGACGCCTCCCCAGTGCGACATCAAGGTCCTCATTCTCCTCTACACGCCGGACAAGAAGGCGTATCTTGGTTTCATACCCAACAACCAGGCTACCTTCGTGGATCGACTCAGGAAAGTAAGTTAACCTTAAAGCTTTTTTTTTTGTTAGCCTTTAAGAAGGTCGTGACTAAACCGTGCTTGCCTAGGTTGTTTCGTAGATGGGTGACCACCCCGTACAACCGAGTTTCCCCCGCGCTTCGGAAAGCACGTTAAGTCGTTGGTCCCGGCTACCATACAGGTGTAAATTAACCCTTCACACATACGTCACCCAAGCATTCTGTGTGTGTTTTTAAGCCACTGTGTACTCTCTTGACTTGCAGTAACAATCCACCATTGTATCATGACATTTTTATTTTAATGAATTTTATATTATTACTAGCTGTTGCCAGCGGTTTCACCCGCTTCAACTCGAAAATTATCCCATGGGAAGATAAAATCGGGATAAAAACTATCCTATGTGTTAATCCAGATTTTATCCAAATCCGTCCAGTAGTATTTGCGTGAAGAAGTAACAAACATACACACTCACACACTTACAAACTTTCGGCTTTATAATATTAGTGTGAAGTGTGATTATTTTTAAACCGAATTGATATTGTTTTTGAATGAATATTAGTTAAATTATCATACCTAATTATTGATAAGTAATTATTACTAATAATGTTGGGACCAATGTAAATGTAGTACTTATGTGTTTTCTCAGCCATATATATAGCCTTACCTGATAATATATTAAATTATAATAAAAAAAAATAAAAAAAAAAATATTTTATTTTTTATTATTTATTATTATTGTCTTCTATTTTTTATATATTTTCCTTTTTTGTATTTTGTGTGTACATAAATAAATAAATAAATAAATGTTTATGTTAAAACCACTGTTCGACACAAATGTTATTTGTTGAAGAATAAATAAATTCTGTAATAATAATGATAATAATGTTAAGTGATTCTGTAATTCTGTACGTATTTAGTACCAAGTTCTGAACCAAAAAAAAAAACAGTTTTTCGTTTTTTTTTTATGACACCATTAAATTGACCTTACCTCACAACCTCAAAGCATTTATTTAAATAAGATCATTTCAGGGACTTCTACGTGACAGAATAACCTTTCTAATACAAACCTATTTCTCGCGGTATGCAGGTAATACAACAACAGAAGATAAGTCAGATAATCAGTAAGCAACAGTTGCCGGCCGCGGTCAGCAACGCGGGCGGTATGCAACAGAATATGCCCAACGCTACCATGGCAGGTCAGATATTGTTTCTCTTAAGATATCTCTCTTCGATTGTGAAAGTCGCGTTAACGGCCACTAGAACGGAGCAGTAACAGAAACAGCAAAACAAAACTATAAAAAAACGCAAAAAAGCAAGCGTTATTTAAGCATTTTTAGTGTTTTTTAGGAAGTCTGTTCTTTATTTTGCAGATTTTGCAGAAAGGTTTATTTTAAATGGTAGATTATACAAGGTCTTGTCATCATGAATCAATTTAACATTGTAGATACAAGTTATTATTATGTCTACAAAAGCCAGGAGAAATTAAAAAACTAAGCTACCAAACCGATTTTGATTAAATTTCTATAAGACCAAACGGAAAGCATAATTATCCTTTCATATAAACTAAAGATTTTTTTTAATTGGTTTATAAATGTCGGAGTTATGAGGGAAAATACATACGAAAAAATACTGTCTATATGAGAACCTCCGACTTTTTTTTAATTCAAAGCCGGTTAAAAATTAAAAGTTGTTTTTTTTGGTGTCTTCTATGATCATTATAATATAAGAAAGCTTATAGTTTCGCTGATTTCCACGTACTATACTGTAGGTACAGGAGCCATGCCAGGCAGCGCGGGCATGTCGCCGATGCCCGGCGGCGGCATGGGCGCGGCCATGCAGGCGGCCCCCGGCGGGCCCGGCGTGGCCGGCATGCCCGGGCCTGCCAGCAGCCAGGCTATGGTGCAGTCGCAGATGCAGCAGCACCCGCAGGTGGGGAAAATGTTACTTTATTTATTTTTAGCAGCTTGGGTTGTTGTGTTAAAGCAAATGTATAAAAACATACATACACGCCAAACACATAACCTTCCTTTTGGGCTTCGCCGCAGTCGGGTATTAAATATTTTTTTCCAGCAGGGGAATACAAATACTATTTATGCAATATGTTAAAAAAAAACCTGTCCGATCCAAAAGTGGCGTGTAGGTATCCCAACCTCATTATCAAATAAAAAAGACCACAAAATATTCATGAAAATAAAATACTAATGATTTGAAATGCTTGATTTTGTCCCTAATTTTCACCCTTTCTATCAAACTTTGGTATTGTTACGAGCTGGGTATGGGATAAATAAAAACACTACCAATTGAACACACGAAATAACTTTATTACTCACAAAACACTTGTACACAACCGCAAATCACTACTGAACACTTTATCACACTAGATATCTCTTCGAACCTTTGGTTGTCTCGCTTAAAAGTAGACTGCCTCGCTTCGTCCTCACATGGTCCTTTTAAAATGTCCGAGAAAATTCCCTATTATTCCATAAAGCATCCAGAAAAACATTAAAAATAAACTCAAAGATAAATTATCCAATAAAGAAGAAGTTACTTACGCCGCCGGCATACGGTCGAAATTAAAATGGCAAGTACCGCCGACGCCGGGCGCGGACTAACTACCTACAGAATGTAATTAGGTACCTACTAGAATTCATGCGTACTTCTCAGTTGTTAGCGAGGTTTCTCGAAGATTCTAGATGACCGACGTAACATCATCATCATCAACAGCCTATTAATGTTCCCACTGCTGGGACACAGGCCTCCTCTCTTTGAGAAGTAATGGGCTATAATCTACCACGCGGGCCCAGTGCGGATTGGTAGATGTCACATGTCTTCGAATTTTTTGGTTCTAAGACATGCCGGTTTCCTCACGATGTTTTCCTTCACCGTTTTGAGAGCAGCGGTGATTAAATAAATTACACAAAGTAATGTGCCAGCCTGGATTCGAACCCACGACCTACTGTTCGTAAGTCGGGGCCGCCACCACTGGGCCACCGCTGCTCTGTCATAAATAGGATAGATCGTCGTGTTTATAAAATCTCTAACCGTGAAGTCACATAGTGATTGGAGTGTCGCCTCCCGGGCCCGTGTTATCATGTCAGTTTCATAATTTTAGTAGGTACATGATTCTTTTATTTTCATAGGGATTTTTTTAAACTTAAGATCCAAAATAGATGGCACAAATGTAATCTAATCTCGATACCTAATAAAATTCTCACGCTTCATACAGGGTTTTTTTTAAACATATTTTATAGCTTTATACCAATTCAAATGTCTGTCTGCTTCCTCCACACGTCTAATTGACCCCCACCTTCAAACCCCCAGGGTATGATGATAGGCGGTTCAATAGGCCAGCAAGTGCAGCAACAAGTAGGTGGCAAGGGTCCCCGCCCAGTCACCCAGCTTGACGGGCTTGAGGCAGCTCGCCAGCACAACCTGGAGAAGATCCAGCACCTGCAACAGACCCTGGAAGCTGCCCATCAGCAGGAGGCACAGTTCAAGTCGCAGATGGATATCATGTCACACCTGCATGCAGCTCAACAACAAGAACAGCATTATAAGCAGCTGGAGGTAATATTTAACAGAATGTAACATTACGGCTGTAACCCCTGAGGGTTAGGCGGTACCTAACAGTACACCCAGTATTCGCCGGCTATGTTTAAGTCTCATGTAATTGGGGGTGGTCCTATTACCGTCAACCGGGCAGAATTCCAATTTAGTGCCATATTTTAAAAATAAGTAAGAGGGGGTATACTTTACCCTACTCACACCCTAAAAAGAAACGGCGCAACGAAATATCATGAGGACAGTCCCACTTATTCAATTTCAAAATTATTTCACCAATTCTAAGAATCGATCTTCAGGGTGGACCTTGACTATTTTCCTACAAAACTAATCTCCTAATTTCTGTTTTTTAATCATTATTATTATTATAATACGACTTTAAAAATTGGTTTTGGTCAGTTCAGCCATTTCTTCACCAATTGCGAACCGATTTCGATGATTTTTTTATTTTATTTAAAGGAATATTGTTCCTCGGTCGCCAATTTGGTCATAACCTGATGCTGATCTTCGAAGAAGATTTTTTTTTATCGAGTCCTTTCTGTCCCTCTGCTTGACAAAGGCCTCCCCCAAATCCTTCCAAGAGCTGTTTTCCTATGTCGCCTCAAACTAGATCGTCACGCCACCTCTTGCTGAGCCGGCCTTGACGGAGAAGAATTAAACAAACAAAATTCACCGATTTTATAATCAAAACCCCTTGTGTGTGAATTTTGTTTGTTTGTTTTCTCTTTTTTCATTTATGCATAATGTGTACTTAGATGACAAATAGCTAAGAAAGAGCTAGTCTAATCCTGAAATAAAATGTAACCTACAACATGCAACATGTCCTCAGGAGCAACAACGCAAGCATCAGCTGCAGCAACAGCTACAGCAACAGTTGCGCGGCGCGGGCGGCGTTGCACACCCGCCGCGCGTCATGCGACCGCTGCTACCTTCCAACCCGGGGCTCAGGCATCTGCTGCAGCAGGTATGTGGCACTATGTATGTGTGGGATGAGACCAGTCGGGGGTGCGCTCGAATGTACTTGTATCTCCCGGGCCCCCGACACATGGTATTAGTAGGAACAGTGGGGTTTTAGTCGGTTAGAGTTCGACATAACCCCCGCTCGCCCCAGGCGGAGGGTAAACATGAAGATTTCAAAAAAAGAAGATGGCACTGGCAATGTGAAGAGTACACTTTAACCAGAACACACTTCGGCAATGTTCGGGTCCCGAACACTAACGTATGGTACATACCTCTAGCTCTATTTTAGATTTCGTCATCGCGAGTTCGTATTTCCGAAGGTATATATGATTTTCTCCACAGATAGTTTTTATGAAGTACTAAGGTACAATTTTATGTCTACAAAAACATTCTATTTGCGCACGTAATGACGTGCGCGAATCTGAAAAGACATCAAAGCGAACAGAGGTATGGGATTATTTATTTTCTACTTCTACTTTAAGAAGTGCTATGTTGATATTTGTTGGGCGTTTCACAGCTTTTTTTCAGAAAGGAAACCATTATACTACTAAATAGATATCTACATGTAATAATACCGTACTTAGTAAAATGTATTGTATAGTTCATAATAAGGGACATATCTGCAAAAATACCGAAAAAAAAGTCTTAAAAGGTTGCAGTAAGGAACATCTTTCCCTGTTCCGTTTCCTCAGATGCGCCTGGTATACGACGGCGTACTTGTGAATAGAAATTAGTAATTAGTACAATTTCACCATCACCCATGAATTCATAATTCTTTATTTCTTGTAGAAATTAATAATAGTTTTACAGAAACTTGACTAATACTAGTGGTGTAAATAATTTGCAATACTAACTTCATGACCTCCCTCGGCTTTCAAGGCATTATCAATTGTATTTTAAATACCATAGATAAGATTAACGAACTGTCAAAATAATCAAATTTAAAAAAAATACCACAGGCATTAAAGACGAACTATCAAAAAAAAATATTGAAAATGTCTTTTACGTTTCGAGGTCCATGCTATTTATTTTTATTTGATAGTTTTAGTAATAAAATTGACAGAGATAACCTCATCTCTCTGTCTTATAACACATGATGTGTAAGGGACATGGACGCTTTTTATGCAAAAAAATGGTTATATAAATTTATTTCTCATAGTTTTAAGTAAAGTACAAATAAATCAAATTAAAGTATTTGTTTGTAATTTCAAAATTGCAGCTTTTTACCCGACTGCGGTGAAGCCCAAAAGGAGGGTTATGTGTTTTTACTGAAGTTTTGAAGTTATTACGCGTTACCGCCTAATACAAAAAGAAACATTTCATCAAATTTTTGTCTGTTTCACCACCGCAAAAATGTTACAAAAATCGTAATTCTTTATATGTTTGTTGTTGATCACCGCTAATGTCGGACAGTTTTTGATGGCAAATAATTTGTGTTATGAGGAGTATACTATTTTATTTTTACTTTTCAAAACAGATTAGGGTTATATTCGAATGAGGATTTTTAGTAAGAACATTGACATTTATAACAAGTAGGTATAATTTTACCCAAAATGCACAATCAGCAGAATATTTGCATCGATCCATGCCCCTTACACTGTCTATAGTTTTAACATTCATAGCGCTCTTTCAGGTTTCAACGAGCTCCAGTAATTAACGCTTTCTCATCATTTCAGCTTGTTTAACATGTCGTGCGCAACTTTATAGTGAGTTGGGCGTGGTTGAGAGTGACGTTGCTTGTCATTCTCGTTTGGGTAGAACACTCAATATTGTTGAGTAGAACATGAGGATTTCATGGTTGAGTCTCACATTTGTGTTTTCAAAATAACTTATATAAGGCTTAATGATGAGATAAGAGCAGTGGTGGCCCAGTGGTAGCGGCCTCGACTTACGAACTGTGAGTCGTGGGTCCGAATCCAGTCAGGCGCATTTCTTTGTGTAATTTATTTCAGCACCACTGCTCTCAAAACGGTGAAGGAAAACATCGTGAGGAAACCGGCATGTCTTAGAACCCAAAAAATCGAAGACATGTGACATCTACCAATCCGCACTGGGCACGCGTGGTGGATTATAGCCCAACCCTCTCCTAGAGATGAGGCCTGAGTCCCTGCAGTAGGAACATTATAGGCTGATGCTCAGACCAAATAAAAAGTAATGACGTAACTCTGCGAACAGCAAAGTGAGGCCGGTCAAACTACACCTCGCCGTGTACATACACAATACACGCACACACGTACAACATAAACTACGCCTTGGTTTTAAACTTTTTATTTGGTCTGAGACGTGTGTGCGTGTATGTGAGGCGTAGTTTGACCGGCCTCACTTCGCTGTTCGCAGAGTTCCGTCTTTACTTTTTATTTGGTCTGAGGGCTGATGATGAAGGCATAATGATACGAGTCGTGTAAATAACAGGTGAGGCAAAAGTAATCACTTTATTGGAAGACGCTATAATTTTTGCAAATGCAGTCAAATGTTAAATCGGCTTTGACATATCTGAAATAAACAGACGTAAAAAAATACATGTCGACTAGCCATAACTCGCTATACTCCTCAAGAACGCGGAATAATTGTTTCAATTTTGTTTCCCGGGTCGCCGAATTTCTTGTTTTGGAGATTTGCACTGGCCGCCAAGATGGCCCGATTTCACCGTACCAGACTTTTTTTTGTGGGGGTTTTTGAAGAGTCGTGTTTACGTCAACAAGCCTCAAACTCTGGAAGCCCTCAAGGACAACATCCGATACGAATGCGCGAACCTATCGCCTGAAGTTCTGGCAATAGTGATGGAAAATGCCATAAAAAGGGCATTTTCCATCACTTTTGGCCCAGTGGCCGCCGCCAGCATTGATGACCATACGGGTCATCAATGCTGGCGGCGGCCACTTGTGCGATATCACCTTCTTGACTAAATGGAAACATTTAACATAAATAATCCACAAAAAGAACCAAAGTTTTTATTTGTAAAAAAAAAAATATAGAACATCGGGTGATTACTTTTGCGTCACCTTGTATAACTAAAAAAAGCCACTAACAATCATCTTAATTCTCTTGCTCTTATTCCAATTCATTAGTGGTCAGTGCAGCATGTCTTCTCCTTCCATACTTCTCTACTACTCGTTATCTCACCCCACCTCCTTTCTAGCCATATCATCCTTTATTACATAGTCCATCCATCGTTTCTTTGGTCTGCCTAACATTACACAATGTCACAATGTTCAACGACAACGTTACACATACATTACAACGTCACACACACTCACATTACAACATTACACACACTCACATTACAACATTTAACACAATAGTTTTATAATGGATTTATTATACATTTTTATTTAAAGCCAAAAATCCTATAATATTGGCTGAGTCACATTCACCTTCAAGATAAATAAATGCAGTGATTTGAAATAGGAAATATTATACACCTAGAAATTTTGTATATCATCTTGAACATCAGAATCATTGTTATAAATATACTTAATACCGTGAGTAAGAAAGAGATTATTTTCAAAGTTAAAATACAAGGTTAATAAACTATTCTCAGATAAATATGTCTATACATGAAAAGTTGAATCTTATTCGAGTAACAATATAGGTTTTAAACTAACATAGTCACTAACACTATCAATAGGGGACCAGACAAAAAAAAAATAATTAGTCCGTCAGATAGATTTTCAAAAAATATTGGACACGTATTTTTTCTTTTTTCACATAAACAAAAAATGAAGACGATAGTGAATTCCTCGAAAACGTCGCATGGTAGTACATTTTTCACCAACAAATGACGTCACAACCCCACTCATGATCTTTGACGCATCTTATCTTCGTAAATTTTTATTAATTTGATAAAACAAAAAACACGTATCCAATATTTTTCGATAATCTAACTGACGGACTAATTACTTATTGGTAAAAACTGAACGTGCGCATTTATGCAAGCCACTGTGGTCAAGCGTATCATACGAATAAGAACATTAATTGCATGCAAATAAGGCTCAATCGCATGAACCGCGACTGAGTTTGTTATAATATAGATTTTTTCCTGAGTATGACACACGGAGCGTAAAAAAGAGACAATCACACAAGTATGAGTGAGTGACAAGGATGACGCTTTACAAAACCGAAACTTTAATAAAATTCATAGTGAAATATTTTCGAAGTATAATAACTATCGGTGCCTCTGGTGAAAAGAGATTAAGCCCTTGTTTCCACCTAAGCGGAGCGGAGCGGAGACGAGAGATGTGCGGAAATCGGCCAATCACAGTATTTAAAATCTACATCTGGTCTGTCGCCGTTCCTGTGATTGGTCGATTTTTTATTTGGCACATCTATCCGCTCTCGACTCTCTTCTCCGCTTCCGTGGAAATCGGGCCTTACCTTATCTCTAAAAATAAAGTAGTACTCATACTTGTGAAATCGGACTTACACCCTTTTACACTAGAAGCACAGATTAATGGTAGGGCCCTATACATATAGATGACACTTTTATCAGACTTACAAGAAAACATTGAATTTATCATTAATTCATTCGGAAATCTCACTAAATTACACTAAAGTGGATGACGGACTAGACAATCAGATTCACATACATCACGCCTGTAATCCTCAAAATAGTTCAGCTGAAGTGTACCTTTTTTATTTTTTTTGGCGGGTGGAAAATCATCAAATAACCCCCTCCCGCTCTTGTTAAACCACCCATGTTCCTTCTTAGCCCTATATGTCGAGGTCGCGATAACTAGTGTACAACCCGCAGCCCCGACGGGGCAGTGTACCTACCTAAAAGTACACCTACATTTCGGCAGTTACTTTTAAGTCAGATGTAATAGGACTACGCTAGTATGGCTTGAACAAGAGCTCTTCATTCAGACCTCATCAAAGGTTTATTTTTTATTACATAGGGCATTCTAAAGGGTGTAAAAGTACCCTTCAGGTTATAAATTTACTTACATTACCTCCATGGCCCGTTTACTATTCAAAGCATCCACTAGCACAATGTTTTAAGAGTGCTACATCGAGTTTTACCGTAAAATGTGATTTTTGACCCCAAAAATTTTTGCGTAGGGGTACTTAGTTTGATGTACAGAATGCTGGGTTGACGTATGTGTGAAGGGTTAATTTACACCCTGTATAGCACAATCAGCCTATATTGTTCCCACTGCAGGGACTCAGGCCATGGACTCTACGAGAGGGAATGGGCTATAATCCACCACGCGTGTCCAGTGCGGGTTGGTACTGTCACTTGCTTCGAATTTTTGGTTTAAAGACACTGCGATTTTCTGAAGATACTTTTCTTTACCGTTTTGAGAGCAGCGGTGATGAAATAAATTACACTAAGTAATACGCCTACCTGGGTTCGAACCCAGCCACGACTTACTGCTAGTAAGTCGGGTGACCACAAATGCATATATTTCGTCAATTGATCTACAAGTCTGATTGCCTAGTCCACCATCTTATTTCTCTCGTCAGATTTGTGACTATAAACTAATAAATACATCATTTAATTATACATATAATTTGTCACTGTACGCTAAAAATGCTTATTTGTATCTCAGTTACTGCTACGTTCGACAATTACACAATTTTGTTAATCATTTCTATTAAAAATACATTGTTTTATTAAATTATATTTATCACTTTCTATCACTACAGTGACAAAAAGAGACAGCGCAGAACTGTTTGACAATTTTAAACTATCAAAGAATTTGGGAACCCAATTTCTTATTTATCACATTTAAGTAACTTTATGTAACATATTGTATGATATGTCAAAAGCATTAAAAAATTCGTGAAATTTTAAATTCGATAAATCGCTAAAAAGTGTATAAAAGCTACTTAAAGGGAATGCATTTATAATTTTTTAATTAAAAAAAAAACATACCTAATCAAATATTCTTTTCATAGAAAATAATGTTTATTCTAAATTATGAAGTATCGAGAAAACATATCCTCTTTTTCGGAAACATACGAAACGAAAGTTCTAAACTTAAGTGCCTTTAAAAAGTGGCATACGATGGAAAAACTAAAAGATTTTAATGGATGGCTGGCCATGTGGGATGTCAAAACTCAGTAGTTGTAACTTTGACACGTTTTCGCGTGATCGTAGGAGTGTTCCATCCATTTAGATATCTCAGTTAGGTACTATACACCGCTGCTAACTCCGTAGAGAGTTACAAGCGAGATATGGTATGACAATCCTAAGCCACAATGTATAGACAAGTACTAACATAATATTGAGTATTAGAACCCTGCTACTCATAAAATAAAGTGCATTTTACTTTACTGTCTTATTTTGTGAAGAAATATGGCACACACAATTTTGAGAACTTTCGAGTCTAAAATGGCTCTTGAGTAGAATGTGGAGATATAAAATGAATCACGTTTAAATTCTTAAAATGGTCACTGGCGCCGTTAATATTACATTTATTACCCTATAACCATTCTGCTATAGCAGTCATTTTAGCCCCCCTGACCACTTTCTTCGAATAAATTAAACGGCGATAAAAGGGCTTGGAATCAATGATATATTAAAACTATAGATACGTTGTCCGCCCTCAAAAATGACATGAAATGAAGCCAATTGGCCACATCGCGCTTAGTTACGCACCAACCTCTCGCGCGACGCTACGTTTGTTTTTAATTTAAATCGTGTGTGTAAACCTGTGCAAAACATAAAGAAAACAGGCATCCCGCTGTACGGTGTCATATTTTCTTTCGCTTTCTTTACGCGTAAAATTAGTTATATAATATTTTTGCCGTTTTGAAGCGCCGCCATGTTAGTTCATGACGTGTCTATATATAATACGTCATTGTTTGGAATACTTTTCAGTGAACCTTAACTTTCAAACTTGCCGCCATTTTATTTGGTAATTCAAAATGAATGCCTTTTTAGAAAAAAAAGTCTAGAATCGTGTATGAATTTATGATAACAGTGTGGGCGTCAATATTCCCACAGTGATTCGAAAACTCAAGATTTTTGTACCATATTTATTAACAAAATATGACAAGTTAAGATGAATACGTTATAAAATGTTTTTGTCATTAATATTTATGCAGGGCCTGACTAACGAACACTATACATTAAAAAATGGCGACTTAAATATACCTAAAACTATTGGAGCGATAGAAGTTTGTTTTTTACTCGACTGTGAAGAAGGGGTTCTTTTAAATGCTTATTTGAATGAGGTGCTGAACTCATTTTTATAAAAGTAGGCCCAGCCAAATATAACTAAAATGCTTTGCGAAATTTTTGTTGTAACAAAACTTGGTAAACAATACCTACTTTACATGACTATGAAAAAAAAAACTATTTGCACTAAGTATGTTCTTTTTACATAGTATTTAGCAATACTTAAAATAGTCATCCAAGCGCTTTAGAAAAATCTCAACAAATAGTTTTTTCAAATATTTGCCTTTATTTGGTTTTGCTTTTGTGTAGGACATTTCTACAAATGAGTTCAAACCCAAAAACTATTTATACATCTGGAATTCTGGATTAATCCTATCATCATCGGACCTAAACTAAAATGGCCGATAGATAAAAAATAAGTATATTACCATTATTAGAAAATTCTAACAGCCAAATCTCTCTATGAACACCTCCCGTTCGCCACTTATAATAATAATAATTATTAATATTACTAAACTGTTTCACTAATTGTTTATGAAACTTTCGATTTGTCACTTGCACTTTTGTCACTAGCCAAGGTACCGTTTTGGCACTTTCCGTTGGTACTTTCGAGAACTTTTTTAGTGTTTTTGGGAGTATATTTGACCCTCTCCAGTAACGCTCGCAAGATGCTGCCGGGAATCCTTTGGTGTTCCTCTACTAATTCTTCTATTGCACTTGCGACCTGAAAATGGGAATTCATTTTATTATAAGTTGAATTTAATCGAGGCCTGTCTAAATTATGTGTTCAAGACACAAGTCGATTGTTTTAGATTGGCGTTAGTTGGTTTCGGTGAAAATAGCTATCGGTGAAAGATTATTTAGTTCAAACGTGTTTTGGCGAACCATGACTTTGGCAAATCTTGGTCTCAGCCAACCATTTACTCTTGGTAGCGTTATTCGGCGAAACGTGCTTTGGCTGAATAATGTTTCGGGTAATCGAAATTCGTTTATCGAAAAAATTGTGTTGAGTGCTTTCCCGCTTATATTGTTTTTTTTTCTTCTGCTCGTCTGCCATCCAGCTATACAGCCAGTATTTTCATTAAAAAATGGCTAAGATTTTGCCGAAATCTATGTTATTACACGACTGCCCCAAAAAAAAGAGTGATAAGTTTTTTTAGAGTTACCTTTATGTTATTTTAATTTTAGATCGCACTGTTTGTGTAATTTAGTGGCTGTATAAATAGTTGGAACATAGTTCAATAAAAATGGTTGAAAATAGACCTAGTTTTTTTTAAATAATTTGACAGCTGTCAGTTGAAAGAGATTCTCCCTAGGGCTGAAAAGTAGTACTTTCAACCCGCTCCGCAGGCATGTTATGACCTACTTTCAAAGTATGAGTAATGAAAAATACTTAACGAGCTCTTCTCATACCATCTAAATATTAAAAAATTACATAGAAAACGGTCGAGTTTGGAGGAGTGCGATCACAAACAACGTGACAAAGGATATTTATACATTAGATAACATAAACAAAATGTTGTAGATAGGCCTTTCCACCATCTTTATATATCTCACCTTTTTCTGCAACTGCTCAGGCGTCAGCTCAGGGTCGTACGGTATGGGTTTGCCGAGGTGAGTGACGAGTTTTACAGGGAACCCGCCGTAGACGGGCGCCAGCGGCATGCGGAAGGCCGCGTAGATCCTGAGCCAGAGGCCGCGCAAAAAGCCCACTGTGCGGAACGCCTCGCGGACGTTTTGGGTGAACATCGGGACTATTGGCTGGGGAGGAATGGAGATAGTTAGTTAAACATTCATGAAATATGGTACAGTAAGGTCTAAGTATAGAATAGTAAAGTCTTAAGTACAGTAAGTAGTAAGGATAAAGGGCTCGTCCAAATATGCTTTTGCCGCCACATCAAATCCTCAGTACGCGTCGGTACTGATCGGTGCGGGTAAATTAGTTCCAAACTTACTGTATGTATTCTCATGTACACAACTGAAGGGTATGTAATGTTTTCGTAACGTGTGTAGCTGCACACACGTTATGAAAAATCGTTATGAGAAGAACTGTACACACATGTAGATTTATCGTTACAGTTTGAACTGTACCGTCCAATTGTAACGATTTATCGTAACGTGTGTAGCAGCCTTTAAATTTCAACGAGCGCTCTTGGAAGGAATTGGTGGAGGTCTTACCCGTAGTGGGACAGTACAGGCAAATAAAAGGAAATTGACCTCATATTCCACGAGATGAAGCCTGTAAACCTTAACAAAGGGTTTGGTAAGCACTGTAACACCCACATTTCGCTGAAAATATCATTAAATCGTTTCTCTGGGACTTCGTCGAGCTTCATTGTCTCGGCGCTTTTCTTGTGGTCGCCACTGTTGATTCTGGCTTACAGGAGTTATAGTGGTTTGGGAATAGTGTGGCGGGCTTGTCCCTTATTTCGCTGAAAGTTTCAAAGGCGGTCCTATTGTAATCGACTAAGCACAAATGGCATGTACTTACCCCATATTTTTTTATTTACTGGCGAGCTGGAACGATGACCTATTAAAGGTTGCGGGGAGCAGCTGTACTTGAGACGCACGGCACCGGTCAATAATGGCGACACTTGGACACTTCTACTGCTGAACATATGCCTCCCGCATATGTTTAGCGGTACACGTCTTTCGGTTCATATGATGATGATGACAAAGATGACTGGCAGGAAAAACAACGAAGTGATCCTTACCACTTTAGCCTCCTGGGCCACCTTAGCGAACCCGATCCTGTTCCTCCAATTGAGCCTATAGTAGTGATCCCCGAACTGCGCCTCGTAGACGCCTCCCGGCGATATGGCCAGCGAGTTCCCGCCTCGCAGCACCGATGCACAGGTCTGTACCGTCCCTGGGATCACACATAGGCCTTCTAGGAGAGTTGCCCAGCCTGGAAAATGGAATAGAATTTTAGGAGGACCTCATAATATATAACGGCGAGACATAGCAAGGAATCAGGACTGATGGAAGAAAGTATAGGCTAGCCATAATAATACCGAATGTCCTATTTGTTGAAGGAGTCTGTACTAAATGTAAAGCAGATTTTAAATTCATATATACCTAAGCTAGCGACTCGCCCCGGCTTCGTAAGGGGCGATGTAGATATAAACCTTCCTCTTGAATCACTCTATTTATTACTGGAAATTGCATTCAAATCCGTTGCTTGGTTTAAGGGTCCGTTCACACCGAACGGCTCGAAGAGGACAGCAGATTTCTTATTACGTTTACGTACACACGTTTACACGTTTAGGTACGTATCACGGCTCGGAGGAGAGGGGTCGTTTAAAACAGAATTTTGTGTCATTGTAATAAGATATAGATATTTATTTTGATATGTCACTACGCTCAAGAACAAAAGCAGTGTCATGTAAAAATAAATCTTATTACAATGACTCTAAATTCTGTTTTAAACGTCTCCTCTCCTTCGAGCCGGTCGGTGTGAACTGACCCTAAAAGATCTAAGCGTACAAACAGCGAGAGGTACTTTATTTAATAGTATGTAAAGATAGAAGTGCCAAGGTTCAGCAGTACTGAAAAGACAAAGACAAAATCTTACCAGGAATCCTGAACATGAACCGGTCGGCGACGGTGTGTATGTGACGTCGCTTAAACAGCAGCATACGGGCCGTGAAGTAGTACATGTCTATGGGCAGCGCGCCGTGGTAGTATATCACGAGGAACGGCCCGTCTGGGATGTTCTCCAGACCTTCGATGTCGTAGCCTGGGGAACGAAATGTGTGTAAATAGGGATGTTTCCGAACAAAAAAGAACCGGCCAAGTGCATGTCGGACCACGGACAATGTAGGGTTCCATAGTTGCCCATCTAAATATTATGTGAATTTACTAAACTGACTAACCACCCTGCCTACCTGCCTCCGAATGATGATTTTTATTTCCAAACTAAAACAAACTTACATTTGCAGTTTTGAGATCTTGCGCTTCCATACATTATATGTATAAAGGAAAATATTTCATACAAGTACATTTTATAAGTTGGTCGACTATTATTCGTTAACTTGTAAAGCCTACTTAGCTGTGATAGTTTTCCTTTTATTTTTGTTATATTTGCTACAACCATGAATTTTATCACACGCCCAAACACAACTTATATAGGTGGTTTAGGTTGGCACACCAGAGTCGAACAAAAATTTGCACTTTAAAGCTTAATATTTCACAAACGAATCCCTTAATCGATAAACTGTTTGAGCAATGTTTTTTCCTGACCAACGACATCCCACACAATGGACTTTGGGAGAAAAAATAAAACATCCCCACTTTTATGTGTACTGGAGATACCCTAAAAACATTAACTTCAATATTTTACTTTAGCACTTTGTCGGCGTAACTTATTTTTATATTCGTGCCAAATTACAGCTTTCTAGTACTAAGCGCCTTTGAGATATAGTGCGGACGGACAGACAGATAGACAGACGGACATGGCGAAACTATATAAGGGTTCCATATTAAGGTGGAGATTTATAATTTAAATGACTCTGCCCTGGAGTTTGAATGTGGCGTTGCCCCTCAAACGATGGGAAACTTGATGCCCATAAAAGGCGGCATGAAAACTTTAGACAGGCACACGAAGAAGAAGAAGATTAAAATTAATAGTCATAGTCAGCTAGGGAGCGATTCGGTTCGATATGCCACGAAATATGCGCTCTCCATACCGCGATATGCGCTTACCATGCCACAGCCACCCGTGCGCGTCCCACAGCGCGCAGACCGCGAGTCGTGCTGCGTGCTTCCAATCTGGTTGCACGCCATCTACCACCTTCATTCTGCAAACATAGAGAACATGGCAGTCAGTAACGAAAGGCTGAACGGACAGCCAGGGGCGTAGCTACCGCCGTATCGATTATACGGGGCCCGCGGGCCACGGGGGCCCCCGACATGCGTAGGAAAAGATCAATAAAAACTTCCCAATTTTTTTTTTATATTTTAGAAATTACAAGTCAAGAAAAAAAAATTGGAAAAAGTGAAAGATAATTTATGATCAATAAATAATGCTTTTAATTTTATGCAAACATTTTTATTTCTTTTGTGAGAAATCCCTAAACAAATTTTTATACGGGGCCCCGCAAAGGCACGCTACGCCACTGCGGACAGCGGAGATGAGCGGAGTAGAGAGGGGACGTGCTGAAACCAACCAAAAACGAGTAAACCTTTGAAGCTAAATGCCGTAAGTTCTCCTTGCAAATAAGACAACGGAACTCAACATAGTACATAGCTCGTAAACAGGGCTGTCGATGTCGTCATCCAATTGGAAGCCTCTCTTCTTCTATTTTCTAGTCAAATAATGGGTGGTTTGGGGAGGCGGTGAACTTTAAATAGCCAATAGCATTTATTCGTGGAATACGGTATGCACAGAACAACAAAACGTCATACCTGTAATGTTAGAGGGTGTACCTAATAGTACAGTGACGAGCACCAATATGTATACACTTAGCAATATTCAAAAGTTATTTTCTTAGAAAATAACAGCTTGTACTTTAAGATAAGACCCATTTCGTACAACTATGGCTTCCGAAATTCCATGATGGTATAATCATAAAAAGTTACTCAATACCGTAGGAGTAAATCACTTTTAAAAGTTGCTTCGTGGTTACATATTGGTGCTCGTGACTGTACACCCCCATTTCGCCAGATATGTTTAAGCCCCATATAATAGGGGGCGAGCCACCAGCCAGGAATCGAACTCAGGACAATCACTCAGAAATAAAATGGTATTATTGTTTTTGCTTCAAAGTCATATAAAAAAACACATCGCGTGTCTGTAATAAAGATTGTCGTTTATGATCGCATGTATTGTGCATTGCATTGTTTGCACAATTGTTTGCCTGTAAAGCAGAAGAAATCTACTTTTTGTTCTTATAACTACTACTTAATACTATATGATTATGTACCTATAGCGTGCACTTGTATTTTAGCACATAATATACGTCTTCGTTTAAAACTAGGACGGTATTGGGTTGGTCCAATATTGGAATGACCCATTAAACTCCCGACAGAAATTGACCCATTCTTAGGGAACTTCGGGAAGCTAAATTTCGTGATACCTTTTAATAAAACCATTTAATGTTAAACCAGGATCCCCAGTCCGATATCCATCTACACAGAAAGGTCTACGCCTAGCCTTATCCTAAGTAGGTACGTTGGTGTCGGTTTGCTAACCGGATGCAGACAAAGGGGTGTGGCGACAGCGACATCTATCGCAACACATGCGAACTAATCGGCTAATCCTGCATCGAAGTTGTCCGCGCCGCGACATTAGCCTATATAGAAAATCCCGACTTTATATGTCGGGCAGTTAGCCCACCAGACACAACACCCGTCTGGTCGGAGGATCCTCCCTTTTCTATGGGGGATGAGGAACTTTACACCCTGTTCCTAAAACCCCCCAAAGGGGCTAAGAAGAAACATAGGTGGTTTTTAGTCAGTAGAAGACTGACACTCCCTTCCGCTCTGCCCAGAGCGGGAGAAGTCAGTTGATGATTTCCAATTCCCACCCACCAAAAAAAATTAAGCCTAATACCAGAATTTTACATGAGGCGACTGCTTATCTGACTTCCAGTAACTAGCTAACCGGTACACAATATTAGCCATCAATTACATCATGATCATCATCATTTCAGCCGAAACACGTCCACTGCTGGACATAGGCCTCCCCCAGGTGTCGGAACATGGACCGGTCTCGTGCGACTTGCATCCAGCGGATCCCAGCAACCTTCACCAGATCATCGGTCCACCTTGTGGGGGGCCTTCCAACCCAACGCCTTCCGATTCGTGGTCGCCCTATCTGCCATCCGAACAATCGCCGAGCAATGTTCCCAGCCCACTGCTATTTTAGTTTGACAATATCAATATTGACGTCAGATAGATTTCCAAAAAATATTGGACACATATTTTTTCCCTTTTTCACGTAAGCAAACAATGAAGACACAGTGGTTTGAAAACTCGTGTGACGTCATATTCTAAGACGTTGTAGTGTGTGTGTGATTAGTCTGACATTTCTTAGCGGTGAGTGACGTCACAACCCTCACTCAAATCTTTGACGCGTTTTATCTTCGTAAATTTTTATTGATTTGATAAAACAAAAAATACGTATCCAATATTTTTCGATAATCTAACAGACGGACTAATTTGAATCATATTTTTTTAGTCAGTAAATATCCCTATTCTTCAGGCAAAGTCAATAACCTCGGTTCTCTTCTCCAGGTTCACAAATCAGTGCCAAGACTTTAATTAAAATCAAATCTTTCGATCACAGTCACATCGCATGCTAAACGACCCAGCGACCAGACTTGGTCAGACCAAAGTTTACACATAAGTCTTACACTAGATAACTAACTATAAAAATTAATTGGATAATATAATTATTACCGTCTAATTAAACCGTCTGGCCATTGTCTACGATATTTTACTTTTATCTGGAGAGGTCTTCGAGGTGTTGAAGTTATCATTAAGAAGGTGACAGACCTTATTAAAATTTTGTTGTTTCAGGATATGCATGATGTTTACGTGTCCAGCGGATGATTATGTCTGAAGTGTTTGAACTACATTTTTTCGGAAGGTCTTATTGTAATTACAGCTGACTAGGTCAGTAGAAACTAGTCTAGTGATCTTATGCACGACTTTACCCTGGTCATCATCTGCCTAGCCTTTTCCCAACTATATTGGGGTCGGCTTCCAGTCTAACCGGATGCAGCTGAATACCAGTATTTTACATGGAGCGACTGCCTATCTGACCTCCACAACCCAGTTAATACTAGATAATACGATACCCTTTGGGAAGACTGGATGTCAGACTTTCAGGTCACTGACTACCCGTAACGACTGCCAAAAATCTATATATGGCACCCGGGACCAACAGCCTAACGTGCTTTCCGAGGCACGGAAGACACTCGGTATGTAATGGGCGGTCACCCATCCACAGATCGACCTAGGCAAGCGCAGCTTAACCTAAAGATCGACCCGAGTGGCAGTTCTTATTAAGCCACGAGCTCCTCTTTACGACTTTACCCTGGTAAAGGGTTCTAATACAATCCCCAGAAGGAGTTTCTGAGTAGTAACCGGAGATTGGAAATTGGCGGTATGGAACCTCCGTGCCTCAGAAAGCAAGCCGTTGGTCTTGTGCCCGATCTTTATCCGTCCTGTCAAATTGCCGTCCCATCAGACAGACTATGAGGGCTTGTTTACGGAGACGCGGGTTCGTCGCGCGGCGCGTGAAGAATGCTCGTCACGTGCTATTTTATTTATTTACTGAGAGGCAGTTCCACCGCAAAAAAAGCTTCATTTTAAACTAACGAGCGAAAAATTGGTTCTCGTAAAATCGTCGTTTGAAATCGTTATCGTTTTCATACCGACCGAGACCGAGAGTCCACCTCAGCTCTTCTTACCCGGTCCGGGAATCGCCCACGCTCATAGCTCACCCTTTTTTTTTTGGGGGGTGAGAAATCATCAAATAACCCCTGCCGCTCTTGGGCAGAGCGAAAGGGAGTGTCAGACTTCTACTGACTAAAAACCACCCATGTTCCTTCTTAGTCCTATATGTTAAGGCCGCGGTATCCCTTACAACATCCCGCAGCCCCGACGGGCGTCGGCCCTTGCGGGCCCCTTCCATATTGCTGACATCTCATTGAAGCGCGCGTGGAACACGAACGCGCCGTCGCCACGGCCTGTCGTTGTCATAAGACGGACGGACGGCGAGCTAGCCCATCACTCACCGTTCTCAAGCCCGCGTCTACAGTGGCCGGAAGCCGTCACGTGGCCCCCGACGCCCGGAGTGTCTCCCGCGGCGGCTGAGACGTGAGGTTCTCTCCCTCTCACGTTCCGCCACCTCCTTTGCTAGCATCACTGCTTCTCAAAAGGAGACGATGGCGTCCCATTCCTTCTCGCCCCGGATCATGGCTTGCACCAGCGCCGGACGCGAGAGGTCGCCGCCGCCGATCACCGCTACGAGAACACGGCGGAGCTCCGCTCAAGCGGGGCAGACACCCACGATGTGTTCCACCGTGTCCTTCGGCCGATCCTCAGTGGTGACACCCTGGCGTTTCCTCCCGCCTGAATCGGTGCAGGTACCTCCCGAAACAACCGTGTCCGGTGAGAACTTGCGTTAAACGGAAGGTGAGGGCGCCGTGGCGCCTCTCCAGCCACTCCTCAAATAGGGGATTTACCGCCGCTATGGTAGCGTGCCCTCTCATAGCTCGCCCTTGCGTCCACGATACCGTCGCGTCGATGGGGATGTAGCAGGTCGTACTATTACTGTACCGGGTTTCTAAGGAATCGAAAATGGGTTCCACATGCCCTGCTACTGCTGGACAACGAGAATGGTAGAAATCTAGTATCCGGAGAAAGACACGATTTTGTAGCATAATTTTCATACCCATGATATTATGATACAAAGACAAATCATAAAACAGCACCCAAATATGGTCCTCTAAAAAAACATTGCACGTTTTGATTGATGTTTCTTGTTACATATCCCTCACGGGCCTAATTTCTTGCAACCAGCAATTTACATGTCATATGCACCTCATCAAAATTAGGTGTAATGACCTGCACCGAAGAACCCCTCTATAATGAGTTTACCCTTGAATTTATTGTAACACTGGCTGCTTCGTCGTTAACTTTTTCTTAGGCCTGAATTTGAAATTCGAAAAACAAGTTTTTGAATTTTAAAATTACAATCAAAATTGCGCTGGCCTTGAACACGGTCGAGTTTACGTTGTTGTGTTGCCATAATAATTATGCAATGTGGGGTGTGGGCTCGGCGATCATTGTGCCGATAGTCGTTACAGCCAATGACTTAATTGTTAACACCCTCAACCAGTACTTGAAGAGGCTCTCGTTAGGCTGCTGGATAAGGGACTTGATTCAGAAAGCACCTAAACTTTCTGAAGAATCGCGCATCATAAGGTCAGTGTGAGAGGTGCCCTAGATGGACACTCATAGGGCAGTCACGTCTTCATCTTGTATGCCTTTTATTAATCGCCTTTCAGTCATCGAATCTATAATTTATCAAATTATCTACTTACAATACTAGACGATTTTTTTTGTTTAATACTTTTAAGACCGCGGTTTTATTAGTCTGCGTTTTTATTCGTAGTCGGGTTTTAGTTTTTAAACTTATTTTTTTTTAAATAAGTTTTCTTTGCTTACCTGTAAAGCCTGTATAGATGGAAGATGATGGCACTGATGTATATGAGGACGATGATTACAGCCGGCAGGAGGAAGGTCACGATGACCGGCATCAGGAACCATGTCAGCCACAAACTGTACTCTGTGTCCACGTACTCCACTGGAATTAAAGAGAAAATATTTTAAATTGGTAGGTCAAGATTGTGTGTAAACTGTTTTTCTTTTGCTCCGATTATTACATACTCCTTTGGTTTCGCTCATATTTATACATCTTGGGGTCTAAAATGGGTGATTTAGCAGAATCATAATAGAATAATATTATGAATCACGTTTCAATTAGAACCTTAGAATGGTCACAGACTCAGTTTCTGTACCACTCCACACTGCCTCCTTTCGCCCACGGGAATGCGCACGACCTCTTTTCAGTTCTACTTGTCCAGTTCGCCCCGCCATCTCCTTAGTGGCCTGCCACGACCCGCCATACGGGGTAAGGCACCAGTTTTTTTCATATTTTGGCCCACAGTTTGTGCGATTCAGTTAATATTATGAATTGCCACTTTGTAAGAAATGTAATGGCACATTAATATCCTATTATAATTCTGATAAACCGGCAATTTTAGGCCCTCTGATAAACTGAAAATTAAAAAGAAAAATACTTGATTATTATTTTATTTCAAAGATACCTTGAAACAGAACCTGCCTAATAATCGTCGTAATTTTACAAATAAAGTTCTCAAGCAATTTGTTCGGATAATAATTATCTTTACCCATTGTGTTTTTTACAATAAGCCTGTTATTACATGACATATTTTCGCCAGAAATAGCAAATAATTATGGTATTTTTCTGATAACTGTACTTATCCTAATCAGTACTCCAAACATGTTTAAAATCGACAAAAGTCTAAAAAGCAACCTTATTGTAAGTTATTTTATGTACTTATTCCTAACGACTTTGTTTAAGACCAAAACGGGTCGGAATCGGAAAGTTCCGTAACAGAAAAATGAAACCTTTGCCATCTGTGTTGTTGTGCGTTTGTGTACTAAGTACTCTATGTTACATCCCTATCTTATGTCCTTCTTGTGTGTACAGTCCTATAACATAAATCAACTTGACAAGTTCTTTGACGGCACGTTTGGAGCAGTGGTCTGCTGCGCTGCGTGCCGCGGGCTCGATTCCAGCACGAAAAAAATATTTGTATGGCGTACAGGTAGTTGTGCCCAGTCTGGTTGTACTCTATAATTTATTGTTTTCCTACTCTTTTTTTTTGTTTGTGTATGTGAGTTTAAGTGTTTGTAATTGCACGTACAATTGAGGAGTAATCCTAGTATGAGGCAAAGCTTTGATTAAAAGATAAACTAAAGCAAAAAACCGTAAAAGCCCTTTGGCGAGGGCCTAACTTTATTTTTAGTGGGTCTCAATGTCATCGCACTGCAAAGACAGAAAGAGAACTCGAATAGTGCTTGGAAGGAGCGTTCGGTCAAGTCCACTTTCTGCCAGAATACTGCTAAAATACTTTCTTGGATCCCGCAAGCGCAACGAACCTAATCAGAAAAGAATAGCGGAGGATTATGAAAACCATAACACTAGGTACGTGTAGGTAAACAAGGCATTAGTAAAGTTTTTATAGCAAATCAGAGACCACAGATAAAAAAATCCAGAGTATAAAGTCCAAATAAAGTCCCTTTCATTTATCGGCGACAGTGAACTCGATATACACGAATAGAATCGATGGCACCGATATCAACAGGATACACTGATATTGGACGGCAACACAAAATAAACGACAATAAGCTTTTTATTTTGTAACAATCGGTGGCGGGACATCCGGGTGTTTTATCACCGTCTATAGCCCGTCTGCTGATGAACTGTCAATCACTCTAAAGCACACACTATATTCCAGAAAATAAAGTTGAAATTACAAGTGGCGGTTGTCTTTGGACCATCTACTGGTAAACTGTCAGTTATCCTAAAACATACTCTATTTTAAAGACTATAGAGTTGAGATTACAAGAGGCAGTCGTCTCGCTGCACTATTGGCACGGTGACCCATGTTCACGCAACGCGCATGCGTCGCGCACCGTTTTCCGCCTTTATGCTATGTTTATTTGTTATCTGTGACTGTAAGCAATTAGACTGATTTCCCAATAAATGATTATTCAAGTTGTTTATGTAAATGATTTATTTCAAGGGCAACGAACTTCGTATTGCGATGATAATGGAATTATTGAACTGCAGTTGCACAATTATATAGGGAAGTTTTAATGATGATGAGATTGTTTATCTTTTGCGTAAGGCATCTTTGCAAGTGGATCAAAGAGCCAATGAACTTGTACACACCACGACATTATCATTTTTGACAGTCGTATAACAGGTCCAAAAGTTTGACATCCAGTCTTATTGGTAAGACTGGGTGTCAGACTTACCAATATGACTGGTTTAAGTAGTACTGGATTACCCTATACTTATTGGGTTTTGGAGGTCAGATAGGCAGTCGCTCTATGTAAAATACTGGTACTCAGCTGCGTTCGGTTAGATTGGAAGCCGACCCCAACATAGTCGGTAAAAGGCAGGCCGGTGATGATAATGCTCTGTAGTTCTAGGGCTCGCTTAGAACTAAAGGACATTAAGATCCTTAACATCGATAGTAACAAAAGATTTCTCACGCACGAGTGAAGCCCAGTAAATGCGTATTTTCTTGAAGATACTTAGCTGAAGATGTAAGGCTGCCTTGTGCAAGGGCGGAATATATTATATAAGTGTTTTATGAGATTTGTAAGATAAGCAGTGACCGTCTAGTGGTGTGAAAGGTTTCAAGAACATGTCTGATTGTGCCCATACGTCAAAGGTCTCAGAACTCTTGAGTTCGAAACTCCGAGACCAAGTCATCACCTATGATTTTTTGGGTACGTGTGTATTGTTTAATTATCACTTGATTCAATAAAGGAAAATATCGTAAGTAAACCAGCATGCCTTTTTTTTGAGGGTTGGAAATTATCAAATAACCCTTACCGGTCTGGGCAGAGCGGAAGGGTGTGTCAGGCTTCTATTGACTGAAACCCAGCCCCATGTTCCTTTCTTAGCCCTTGTACCGAGGCCGCGGGATCTCTTTCAAACAACCTGCAGCCCCGTCGTCGTCTTAAGACGGATGGACGGCAAGCTAGCCCATTACTCACCGTCCACAGGCCCACGTCTACGGTGGAAACCACCATGCCACAGAAATATATCTCGACAGCATGCAGCGTGTAAAATCAAGGCCCAAGGGCAGCAAACAACTCTGACACCAGGTTTGGCAAACACCACACGATGAAGAAAGAAATATGAGATTTGTAAAAGCATCTTTGTGTGCTGCTATAATCAATTAATCATGGGTCAATATTCAAGGAAAATAGGCACTAGATAGAGTTTTTAATGACCTCATTAATGAATTACATTTACATTGTGGAATGATTGAGTATTGAGAAATAAGTCGCAGTTAAAGTTATTTTTAATAAAACAAAAAAAAAAGAAATACGTATTCTACAGTCTTATCGCTAATAGTGATATCTTCCAGACAGCTTAAGTTTTATGTGTAATGTTGTTAATTCAGCATCCTAAGCTCTCTATCTATCTACATTAATAAAAAGAGAAGTCCTGACTTATCCTGACTGACAGTACATCAACGCCCTTCCCAAACCCTTCGAACTAGATAAATAGGGGATGGAAGTTTGTATGGAAAATTGTCATTCTTGACAGTTCCGACATTCACGAGGGCGAAGTCGCGGACAAAAACTATTTTTTTATAAAAATTAAAACGGCACGATGATAGAAACAAATCTGTCCTCAAATTATGCATTACATGTTAATTAAGATGAACTGATGATACATTACAAAACTAGTGAGTAACAACGCAGATTATGCACATTGCACAATTTAGATAGCCTCTGACATTGATCACTCGTTTACGAATGCTCTATAATTAGTCGATTAGGATTAAGAAAGTTCACAAGAAGACAACATGGAGAAAACATAATATAAGAAGGATTAGTGTCTAATGTTCACCTGCGTGATATTAGTTTCACCCAGGTGAATTGAGGACACTAAACCACCGTAAAAACATTTAGTGTCCTGTGTTGACCTGATCACGCATGAGGTCGAGCAGAGTTTCCTATAGTTTTAGCATATCGCTCCTTGTCTTTTATGTCACTAACACGTGATTCGAAAAAAAAAAATTAAACAAGGCATCGGTTTTGCGATAAATGGAACAACTACATATTGATTACATAAAGATTGTTTCTTAAAACTATATATGGGATAAAACCTCAATCGACAGTATGATATTATCCTCAATTTCATAGAAAAACAATTAATATTTTGCTGTTCAACGTGGCAATGCTGCCAGCTTTCTAGCCACTTTTCTTGTTGACAGCGATGTGGATTTTTGATACTTGTACATGTTTCTAATATTATTTCAGATCTTTTTGTAGTTTGTAAATTATAGCTCTTATTTTTTGAAGAGTAGGAAATCATACAGTGGCTCCACCCCCTCTGGGCAGAGCTGCAATAAGTGTCAGACTTCCACTGACTAAAAACCACCCATGTTCCTTCTTAGCCCTTTGTGTCCGAGGCCGCGGTATCTCTTTCGAACAACCCGCAGCGTAACATTTAGCTCCTACAAACACGCAAATCACATCAAACTTTATTGATTGGAAGAAAAAATTAAAAGCGTCAATAATGAAATGATACTGCAGGATAATACTATATTTTCCCATAATTATACAGGCTGAATCAATGTAGTTATAACTATGATATATTCGCAATCATATTATTAAATTTTTCAGACCAAACTTGTGAACAAACTTGTGTTAAATTTAATTATAATCAACTTTTTGCGTGTCTCGCATATCATCCCCATGCATATAAAAATGGCCATTACTGATCACACGTAATTTGCGCCAGTAAAAGTAATTGAAGTCATCGGGAACATGTTCAATGAAGATTAAACCAGCTATAAGCTTGTAACCTTGAAATTCTGCAGAAGAACAAGTTACACAGGTTATTACAAAAATGGAGTTGATCGTGTATTTTGGACTCGAAGTTGGGGACTTTGAAATCCAGTTCTGCCAAATTTGGAACCTGCATTTACTGCGTGTATCGGATGGTTATTAATATTAAGTTATTATAGGGAGTTACTTTTCAGGATAGACATTTATTCATGACAACACATAATAGCACGCCTGTAATCCCCGAAGGGGTAGGTTAGGCATATATGCGTACCTTAAAGTACACTAACATTTCGCCAATTATGTTAAAAAAAGTATTTAACTTATTGATGTCTTGTACTCTTGTACTGTATCTTGCCAATAAATATTTCTCAAAATAACTTTAAATTAAGCACATAATTCTCATAAAGATTTAAAAGTTGTTTACATTCCTTTTACGCAAATAAACTTATTTTGGTTTAAACTAATTTTGGTGCAGCATTCCGTTTAATTTTCGAGGCCAACCACCGCGTAAGCAGCGAAAGGAATTTATTGCATTTTTCTGTCTGATATTTCTGCCAAAAATTGTGATGGCCTGTCAAGAATAATTTGTGCGTTATTTTGGCTCCTCAGGCGTGAAATGCATGCACGCAGCGTGTCCGTCAAAGTGATGAAAATGCGCCCCGGGATCATGGGCATAATTTGTGTTGATTGGAGAAATGCGAGTGCAATTCGCCCATTGTCACTTTTTACCCGACTACCTCAAAGGAAGCTTTATAATGAGTTCTCTGCGATTTTGAGGTAAGAGATTGCATTAATAAAATATGGAAATAGACTACCCACCCAACAAAAAGATTAACAGCTAAGACGACATGTCAATAAAATTTTGCACAGGACCAACATGTGATCCCCCGGATCCCCGTGTGTCGTCTCCGAAGCATTGGGCAGAGGTTTACCTAACCGATATCGGAAATCGAGTTAAGGAAATCAAATGGATTGGTATACGACATTGTTACCATCCTGGATAAGGCTGGCACGTGGACCTTGGCACAAACAAAAAGCAGCCTATACTCAGCATGTGTGACTGTGGATGATAATTATGGTACCTAAAACTATTAGGTCAGCCATCCGAATCTAAAGCGTGTAAAAGTACTCTTGACGCAAACGAAAGGCACTTGTTCTCCCCACCACTGCGGTAATTTTTTGTTTTGACCATACCTGGGAACCCCCTAGTTACGGAGATATTGGGGGTCAAAGATCCAAATTTTTCACAGCTTTTTTTGGATATATTCGTTTTTCAGGTTATAATTTTACTTAAATTACCTCCATGACCCGTTTACTATTCCAAGCATCCACTAGCACAATGTTTTAAGAGTGCTACATTGAGTTTTACCGTTTTTATGGGTACAGAATGCTTGGTTAACGGCTGTGTGAAGGGTTAATTTAAACCCTGTATATGCAAGTTTTACGGAATGAATGCATGTTATGCACGTAATCAGAAAATGCGTTACACAACATTGTTATTCTTCCCACAATCTGAATGAATCAGACAAATTAGATACCTATGACACTGCTCTGAAATGGTCCAGTCTACACTCTGACGCACAACAGTTACTAACTTTTTGTTTAGTCTATAATGAAGCAAACATGATGCATTGCAAGCTCATAATTATTATAATGCATCATGGTAGGGGGCGAAACCTCATCATAGTTGCAATGCGAAATGGGATGACACTGGAATTCTATATACCCCTATCCTGTATATTTTTCCGCGGCCCGAACACTGATTTCGACATAGGAGAAAGCCCTTTTTTGGTGGGTGTGAAATCATCAAATGAATCCTCCCACTCTGGGCGGCGCGGAAGGGGGTGTCTGACTTCTACTGACTAAAAACCCCATGTTCCTTCAAGCCCTTTGATGTGTCCAGGGCCGTGGTATCTCTTTCGAACAACACGAAGCTTTTTCTCTTGCGAAATAGTTCGACAAATGCTTTCTTTATAAGTAGCTCTATTCTGTATACTTTTCCGCGCGAATCGACGAAAGCCTTGGCCTCTCACTTATAGGTCACAAGTTCGGAGTAAACAAGTTCATGAATACAAGATGCACTAGGTATTGCATAATATGCACTTATATATTACATAGATAAACCAATACATATCTTAGCAAAATAAGAGATAACGATTTCAACTAAGCCCATATATGCACGCACGGGATTTTAAAAATAATTGATTATCGAACTGGGTGGTGTTTTTGAGCTCTAGAGATACAAAATAAATATAAATGCGAAAATTTGTGAGGATGTTTCTTACTTACTCTTTCACGCAAGAACTGCTGAACGGATTTGGATAAAATTTTGTATACAGATAGTTTATTACTGAGATTAATAACACAGGATAGTTTTTATCCCGATTTTATCTTCTCGTGTGATAATCTTCGAGTTGTAGCGGGCGAAGCCGCTGGCAACAGCTAGTGTCCCGTACTTCTCTAATATTTGTCTTTCACATAATCCGTCATTCGTTTATTTGGTCTTCCTCTACTCCTATAATCATCTCCATTCATACTGTTACGTCGGTCATCTAGAATCTTCGAGAAACCTCGCTAATACTCGCTACTACCCACAAGAGACGAATACATTCTTTTAGGTACCTACTTCCATGAAGTAGGTATAGACATTGTATTCAAGGTTAGCTTTCGGCCGGCGTCGGCGGCAGTTGCCATTGTAATTTCGACCGTATGCCGAGAGCGTAAAGTAATTTCTTCCTTGTTGGTTCTTTTATCTTAAAGTGTATTTTTTGTTATTTTTCTTTGTATTCAATTCACATGCTTTATTAATTTTTAGTTAATAGGGAATTTTCTCGAACTTCTTTTGTGTGTTTGGGTATAAAAGGACCGGCAGAGGTCGAAGCGAGTAGTCGACTTTTGAAGCGAGACAACGAAGGTTCAAAGAGATATCTAGTGCGATAAAGTGTTCTGTAGTGTTTTGCGATTGTCTATAAGTGTTTTGTGATTAATAAAGTTATTTCGTGTGTTCAATTGGTAGTGTTTTTATTTATCCCATACCCAGCTCGTAACAAGACTTTCCCCATTCGTCCGCATCACCATGTCCTTTTCGCGATACACACAACTTTTCAATCACTGGCGTCACTTTCAGACTTTTCTCATGTAATGGTACCTACTTACCTTATTTTATCCATTTGCGTTACACCACACATCCCTCTTAGCATTCTCATCGCAGCCACATGCAATTTTCTTTTAATCATCCCTTTTGTGGCCCAACATTCTGATCCATACAAGACAGCAGGTCGAACCATGGTTTTATAAATCTTCCCCTTGAATTAAAGGGGGATGCGGGCGTCGCATATTGTTCCAGTGACCTGCTGCCATTTCAACCATCTAGTGTTAATAAACTCTAAACTTGGGGCTGAGAGCTGAAACTCCCGTGAGCGGTAAAAAAAAACGACGCGTTTAAAAAGCGTCAGTGCGAATATGGCCTTAACAGTTTGAGTTATTGTTGATGTTATTTTGTAATACACGTAAGGCAAAATATTTACTTACGTGGCTTTTAATGTGGACAGCTGTTATATGTATATTGTTGATTGATTTATTTTTAGATTATAAAAATAGTGACCCTCGGAGATTATTCCGGCAAACAGAATAAATTTTACACATTATTTAGTAAAGAATATCGGCCTTTATATGTATAAAAATACATAAAAAGGCCGGATCTTGGAAGACTACGGGAACGCCAGCAGCTAAGATCCTTACTTACTCCTTTTTCTTCGTCCACATTCATACATCTGGTCATACATGCACGCCAGTTACGAGTAACACACACCTGTCTTTCAGTCTTTGAAGAACCTCACCAATAAGCAATCTAAATCCTTTGACATCCACCAAACCACCAAACCGCATAGAAAGCTTTTAGGTACCCAGCACTGAGACTATTTTAGACAGGGTATAAAAGCATGTCCTGTAGGAGTATCCTTTTCGATGTCTCCAGCAACGAGCGAAAGAAGACATGAAATCATTGGTAGAAGAAAACTTTAAATATAAATCCATACTCCTAGCAACCAGACAGGTCTTGCAATCAATATAAATGGACGCCTGATAATACCGAGATGTGTTCTACATTAGCAGCACGTAGCACAGATATGGGCAGGTCCGGAGCACAAAGTCACGGTGAAATCACCGGCGGTTTTTGATAATTGTTATGAGACCGATAACTTAAAGTTATCGTCTCGAGACCGTCGAGGGCGAAGAGATCCTGCACTGATATATTGTGCTGTAAGTTAATGGCAGAAGGACTAGGTTTTTAGCTGCATTCGAGTTGTCTGAAGTCGGGACAACTTGGTGTCCTCATGAATTCGCAAGAAGAGGCGCAACGAGAGAAGTAGGGGGGGAAGGCTTGTACCCAGGCAGGAGTGGGACAGATCAAACTAAAAAACAAAAAAGAGAACAGCTTGGATTGTATTTTGCGTGCGACTGGGAAAATTATATGATAATTATCTGGCCCGTGTAGTGTCGCTAAAACTAGCTTCATTATATTTATGTTCAGTTTTTAGCCTCAAAAATATTATTATACTAGGGGATCTGTCAGACGTCGTCCTGCCCGGACAGCAGCACCACCTACCGGGTCCAATTGTAAATCTAAACCATTTTCGAATCTACTTGAACACATACAAAAAACTCATCTAAATCGGTCCAGCCGGTTAGGAGGAGTTCAGTGAAAACACACGTACAGAAGAAGTATATATAAAAATAAAGATAAGTTCGGTTAAATTAGCCCAAAAATAGTAGAGAAGCTACAAAAATTCGCATCATCATCATCCACCGCCCGAACTCAGCCACTGATGTGTATAGGCCTCTCTTTTCTTGTGCCAATCGTAGTGGCCTCTCTTTTCTTAATCATTCTTCTTCATTCTACTTAATGACTGCATGATTGTGATCTATTATTAATTTAAATAAATTAGAAATAATTTAACTGTAACTGTAATTTATATTTGCACGCCGAAATTAAAGGCAGAATATAAGAGACCAATTTTATATGTTTTTCATTACTCATACTCTGAAAGTAGGTCGTAACATTGCTGCGGAGCGGGTTGAAAGTACTACTTTTCAGCCCTAGGGCTATCGCTTTCAACAGCCGATTGTTTACGTTATCTTTACACGTAAATACGTGTAAAGATAACGTAAACAATCGGCTGTGATCTCACGGATTGAGCAACACGGAAGCGGATGAAAAAATAAAAAAAAATAAAAATGTTTTATTCGTTAACAGAATTCAGTTTACAATAATTGAGGTTGACTTCTCCTTTTAAGTGTAGAAACACCTGTAGCAGGAGAAGCCGACTCCCTTAACTAGATTACATTAAAATTAAAATTACACGATTTTTAAGTGTATGTATACAGTATACACCCGCGAGCGTTCGCCAGTGTGTGTGTGTGTGTCTGTCTTTGTGTGTGTATGTATTTGTAAGAATATATAAAGAGATTCATACAATTTATATATTTAATAACTTATACAAATATAAATACTCAAAAATATACACCTTACATAAAGACTACCTAGTAATATGAACAATTAAGTTTTCCACATCTTTATAGTTAAGGGATTTGAGCCACTCTGTCACCATTTGTTTACATGCTTGATACATATCATCTTCGAATCACGTGTACCACAATCAGCTATGGTTTGGTTTTGTAATAACTGATAATAGGTTTCAGCTGTCTAAGATGAAGTTAAGGTTAATAAGCACAAAGGCCAATTTAATAAAATTAACCTAAATATTTTTCTTCGAATACAGTAGTAAAATTAAAACAAATTAAAATGGAACTGGGCAGTTCACATATATCTGCCGAATGTCGCATTAAAATTGGGCAATACCTTCTCCGTTCCGTCGTGGGCAAAAAACTTTTCTACTTGACTATACAAATCATTAAATTTGACAGCGGGTCCAGTTGACCAATTCAAAAATAGTTTCGGTCGATTGGACCCGCGGGTTCCATCTGAGTCGGATCCATTTACCAAAGAGCCACAGAACCAGGCGGCACGGTAGGGCCAGAAGATGGCGTCATGAACTAGACTTTGTACAAAGTATTGAGGTCAAATAGCAAAAGACAAATGGATGGGAGGCTTTTGCCCCGTAGTATGTATTAGGACAGATCAGGCTCATTATAATCACACTAATATTATAAAGGCGAAAGTTAGTGAGTGTGTATGTTCGTTACTTCTTTACGCAAAAACTACTGAACGGATTTGGATAAAAATTTGGTGCACAGATAGTTTGTAACCTGTTTTATCCCGATTTTATCTTCCCGTGGGATAATTTTCGAATTGTAGCGGGCAAAGCCGCTGGCAACAGCTGGTAAGAAATAAAACAATCGTCAACGAAGGCCATATGTAACTTTGAACTATTATGGCAAAATCCTAGGTGGATATCTAGCATAGCTGTGTTCCTAGATCACATACGTTTGCAATATGCGGAGAGTTCGATGACAAGAAAAAATCTAAGAAGTCCGTCAGATAGATTTCCAGAAAATGTTGGACACATATTTTTTCTTTTTGTACGTAACACAAACAATTAAGACGATAGGTAAGTACTTACAGTGCTTTGAAAACTTGTGTGACGTCATATTGTCAGACATTAGTATGACCTTTTTACCGGCGAATGAAGTCACCAGCCCCCCCACTCAAATCTTTGACGCGTTTTATAAAAAATACGTATCCAATATTCTTCCATAAACTAACAGACGGCCTTTTTACCCGACTGCGGCGAAGCCCAAAAGGAGGGTTATTAGAATTATATTTTTGTAGTCAGGAAACATCCTTATTCTGTCTGAAAATCTTTCTAAGTAAAAAGTCCAGCTAGACCGAAAAATACGAATTCAGATTCTTGTTAGCTGTTGAAGAACGAACATTTACCTAACAAACTTACTTTGAATACTTATTTGTTTAACTTTTCTGGCATCTTATTGTCCTCAAAAAATCAATAGTTCAGAAGTCAGAAGAAAGGTTAAGTGCTACTGACATTACAAGGCCAAAGCGATAAATGATTCAGTTATTGGTACTCTACGTTTCTCCGGAGCCCCCCGAAAAAAAACGCTCGACTTTCATTTGAAATGTTTATTAAATTGTCAGATAACGCACGCACGTACTTGTTAAACAATAATGATTACCGGTTAAGTTTGTTTGTTTATGGTTCAATGAAATGAAAAGGCTGTGTGAGGGTCAACTGTCATTGATGGGCTAACCCGCCGTCCGTCCGTCTTATGACGACAACAGGCCGTGTCGACGGCGCGTTCGTTTTCCACGCGCGCCTCAAAGAGATGTCAGCAACATAGGAGGGGCCCGAAAGGGCCGACGCCCGTCGGGGCTGCGGGTTGTACACTAGTCACCGCGGCCTCGACATATAGGGCTAAGAAGGAACATGGGTGGTTTTTAGTCAGTAGAAGTCTGACACTCTGCCCAAGAGCGGGAGGGGTTATTTGATGATTTCCCACCCCCCAAAAAAAAATGGGCAACTGTCATTATGAACTTAAAAAATTATGTAGGTATAAATAATTACTTTTCATAATTTCTTCATCGCGTGTAGTAGTGAGTGGACTATTACGGATGATATGGCTAAATCAGAGGTGAATGCTGAGAAGACGCTTTTTTTTTGGGACAAGCCCGCCACCCTATTCCCAAACTACTGTAACTCCTGAAAGCCAGAATCAACTGTGCCGACCCCAAATAAATTGGAATTGGTGGTGGGGTTGGTTCTCAAAATATCATCCCCCAACTTGTTTAACAATAAGTTGTTTGTTTAAAATTAATTCAGCACTATTTTTAGATAAATTTTGCTAAAAACGAATTTTATGTCACGTCTTTAAAGCTTAATTATTTAATTGTTTTTATTATTTCTAATAATTGGAAGGGTCTTCTTTCTTCTGCATTGTGTGGTTAGTGCCTAACTAGATGTCAGAGATTTCACGCCGCCTATGACCCTCTGACATGCTTTATTTTAACAATGTAAGTAATATTAGTTATAAATAATTGTTTGTCTTGACTAGCAATGTAAATAAACCTCCTTTTAGGCTTCGCCGCAGTCGGGTAAAATATAACCCTTTACGCTTTCTGCATCGTTATTGAGCTGTACTTTAATAAAGCGTGGATAAGGTTGCCATACGTCCGGATTTTCCCGGACAATTTCAACTTTAGCAGTGTGCGGAATGCGGTGGAATTCTAAGTCCAAAATTAACTAAAATGAATACTATAGCTGTAATGTTTTGCAAAAAACCTCTATTAACATATCGTATAAAAAAAACAGAACAAAATCACACCGCAATTCAAAGTTCAAAGTTATTGAAATGTTTGGATTTTCTCCGAAGAAATATTTAAGTATGAACGCGGTGACCCTATTTTCCAACAGGTAGTGCGGTTTTTTTTTTTTTTTTGTTGGAGTGTGGAAAATAATCAAATGACTCCTCCCACTCTGGGCAGAGCGGAAGGGAGTGACAGACTTCTACTGACTTAATATAACCCATGTTCGTTCTTATCCCTAGTGCCGAGGCCGCGGTATCTCTTTCGACAACCCGCAGCTCCGACGGGAACAACCCGCAGCCCCGGAGGGTACGAGGTACCCTAAATGTCATTTAATCGCTAAAAAACCATGTTGCACTACAATCAATTATTTGAATAGTAAGATCAGTGACATTGAAGTACCTAAGTCGTAAAGATTTAGTTTATCCCTCTGATCTCTATGCAATCAAAATATTTATTGAATGAGTGAGTTTATAAAGAAAGGCAAACACATCAGCCGCTCGGAGACTAGTAAACACATCGATATGAAATCTTGAAGATAATAAAAGTGACAACTTTTATATAAACACTGTATTTCCATGGTGACTTGCATATAAACTTGGAAAAGCAGATGGTGATGGGAAGCGTTACTTACAGGAGATTAAGAAATAAGTGTTAAAGGGAAAAAGGGGCAACGATTCTTCGTACAAATGTATTGCTCATTTTCTTTCTGAATTATAATAATCCTATTAGTTAACAAAAAAAATCTAGTTAGTCCGATAGATTTCCAAAAAAATTTGGACACGTATTTTTTCTTTTTTCACGTAAACAAACAATGAAGACGATGCAGTTCTTTGAAAACTCGTGAGACGTCATTTTCCATGACATTAGTATGACATTCTTTACCGGTGACTGACGTCACAACCCTCCACTCAAATCTTTGACGCTTTTCTAACTCTCTAATCTTTGTATCTTCGTCAATGTTTATTGATTTGATAAAACAAAAAATATGTATCCAATATTTTTCGATAATCTAAAAGACGGTCTAATAAGAATCATATTTTTTTAAGTCAGTAAACATACCTATTCGTCGAGGACAATTTTTTGCAACACAGGATATGGCACACCAGTACGTCTCTTGCCAGTCGTGTACAACAAATTGCACCTTTCAGGACTTGAATGAAGCAAACGACAGAGCTGTCTATGTTGCTACATGCTGGTCGGACCAAATCTGAGTCATCGATTAGATGGACTGTGACGGTTGACTCCCCACTGCTCAATAGGTTTACACCACTGTCCTTATCTACTGTATTTATCTACTTCGCTAAACACTTACCCAATGTAAATCATACTTAAGTGATTGACGACTGGTCTCATACTGATTGAACTTTTATTATCATACACCCTCCTTGGTTGAGACATACAACGGAATCACAATATGGTACTGACCTACAGACACACACAGTAGAACTTGTGTCCAGTAGTGATCGAATTAAGAGCCGTTATGGCAACTTGCTAAATGTAATTATAAAGCATTTTTTTTTTATTGAATCTTATTAAGTGCAGTTCATTACATATTTATGAATACATCTGTTCTTTCCGAAAATATTATGATTATGACTATAACATTTTCGTTTAAGCACAACAGTTCTTACCTTACGAGCGGGACAACTGTCTCAACTTAGATTTTTGTTGATGTTATGGATGTGCTTAAAATCGGGGCAGGGCAATAGATACAAAATTGCCAAGACGCGAAGATGGAGCAAAGCTTTGACCGAAGGTCACCATGGTTAGGCTAAATAAATCAGGACCGTCTTAAAGCTCGTTAGCTTGACGTTATCGCCAAAGTCGCGAGAAGCACCTGGATGAGAGTCCAGCAGAGTGGGTGAAGAATCGCCAACTGCAAAAGTCCCAAATTCAGGATTTGTTTATGTGGAAGCCAGAACAAAACGTTGTTATAAATAAATCAGGGTACACCCTCAGTCTTGTAGTCAACGCAAGTTACGATTGTTCATATGACCCTGTTCTCTAAAACGATGCAATTTACATGACCATATAATGAAAACGCTATTAACATGAGGAATACCCGTTTTATTGTCGTGGGAAGTAGGTTTTCAGGTATAGGTTGATCAGGTGTAAGTCAGGCCTATAATCGCACTGGATCTCGAAAAGTGGAAGGAAAGAAGGGAGGCCTTTGCCCTGAAGTGGGTCAATACAAGCTTATAATAATTATCATCTTCGATAGATCGCTAAAGCACATAGAAATAGCGTGCGACTGTTGTTAAACGGATTTGTCACACGTGTCATTGAAAGAGTCCACATTGTTTTTACGACCAAGTTCAAGATCACAGAGAGTTAAATACGAGAAAGATAAACTGTTTTTAAACGATATCATGAAGTTTTTATTTACTTTTATCTTCTTACCTACTGTTTTAACGGTCTTTTAGCCTCTTTGAGATTGTTTGTATGATTTTTATTTTTAAGATTTCGGATTATAGCGGGGTAAATCTGGTAATGTGTGGTCACACTAGTGTTTCAAACGCGATAGTGCTTGCGCCCGCATAAACAGTATTTAATAAACTAAAAGGTCTTCCATCAGTTTTCTTAGTGGGTGTCCCCGTAATGACATGTCTCTGTAGTAATGGTTGGAGACCTAAGTTCAGCAGAAAACGTATTTCGGCTGAATCATGACAGTGGAAATAATCCCCTAAACATTAAAATATCATTCGATATTGCGATCTGTAATATTTTTGTGACATCACGCGCTTATTATTTTCTATAAAACTATAGAAAAAACAAAAAAACAAAATCAAAAACAAAAAAAATCTTTAAAATTGTACCTATTCATTCATAAAGTGAGTGTTAGTTAATAAACAATAGTAAAAGTAATTAACCTCAAAAACTCGTAAACTATATTTAAGTAGGTATATTCTTTCGTATGAAAACACGCGAAAAATCTAAAAATAAACTCATAATTAAATTAAATTCATGCGAATGACTCAAAGCCGTGCGAAATGACCTCTAACGGTAATTCTCTTTGTTTTAAAAATAAACAAGGGGTAAATGAACAGTACACATTTTTCGCATATAATGAAACATTTTGATAGTTTGACCGAGAAAAAGGTAAAATAAAGTTTTATACTAAACTACAACTTCGCACGCGGCTTCGCCCGCGTTTATTTTGAAAATATAAGACATAATCTTCTGCATTATAAAGAGGAAAGATTTGTTTGTTTGTAACGAATAGGCTCCGAAACTACTGGACCGATTTAAAAAATTATTTCACCGTTGGAAAGCTACACTATCCCCGGGTGACATAGGCTACTTTTTATCCCTATATTCCCACGGGAACAGGAACAACGCGGGTGAAACCGCGTGACGTCCGCTAGTAGCCTATATAAGTTTTTAAACTGACATGGTAAGTAGGTAAAAACGGTAAATATCCCGTTTTCAGTATTAATAAAAATAGTCAATGTAACTCGGGTAAAGATGTAGTTTTCTAATGGTGTAAGAATTTTTAGAATCGGCCGAGTAGCTTTCGGGTACTTCGGCATATAATCCAAAAACTACTCGTTAGCGTTCGAAGCGTT
The DNA here is from genome assembly GCA_932274075.1 of Diarsia rubi. Taxonomy (NCBI): domain Eukaryota; kingdom Metazoa; phylum Arthropoda; class Insecta; order Lepidoptera; family Noctuidae; genus Diarsia; species Diarsia rubi. The sequence continues at coordinate 8,800,446 of OW026427.1, forward strand.
ATGGAGGACTTTTATAAGATTTTGACGTTCAAAAATTGTTCAAACATTCTTCTACTTCTACGTGTCGCTGGCACGATAATTGTTACCCGACTGCGGCGAATGCCAAAAGGAGGGTTATGTGTTTGACGTGTATGTATATATGTATGTATGTTTGTATGTATGTATGTATGTCCGTTTCTTTGTTCCCTCAAAACTCCTAAACGGATGAAGGGATTTAAATGAAATATACGTCGTTCGATTCGTCTTGATGGCGCGAGTGTCACTGGCTACATTAAAATTAAAAAACAAAGAAAAATTGCTGGTTTTTTTGCCATATCGTGGATTTGAAAAAATAAAAAAAAACCATTACCATCGAGTAGGGTATCAAAATGAAGGGTTTTAAAAGGAGATTACAAAAATATATGACACTTATATGTTTAAAATAAATTCAAAGTCACAAATTCTATAAACAAACACAAAAGTTAAATTATCTGCGAAGTATTTTCTATCTTTCCAACGAAAGAACAAACACAAAAGAACTAAAAAGTTAGAAATATTAAAAGTAGTTCAAAAACTAAAAAACCCGACTGAAAAGCAAATAACAAGCACATTTTAAATTAAACAAAACTTGGAAGCAGGCGGGGTTCATTTGAATATTAAATTATGAAATGAAAATAGAATGGTCCCCCCGCCTGCTTTCAAGTTTTGTTTAATTTCGTCGGGTTTTTAGTTTTTTAACTACTTTTTTTTATCACACTAATATTATAAAGGCGAAAGTTTGTGAGTGTGTATGTTTGTTACTTCTTCACGCAAAAACTTCTACACGGATTTCAATGAAATTTGGTACACAGATAGTTTATAACCTGGATTAAAAAATAGGATAGTTTTTATCCCAATTTTATATTCCCGTGGGTTGTAGCGGGTGAAGCCGCTGGCAACAGCTAGTATTTTATAATCCCTGAATCGCCACTTCCATTGCGTCGTCGGTAGCAGCGCAGAGGTCACTACGGCTGTACGTTAATGGGTTAAGAGGGCAGGATAGGAGGTGCAGCAGAGTTGATAGGATAACAACAATAAGCCCAGCAGGGCTTTTGCGTATCTTTTAAATGTCAGTGGCTATCATATTGTCCATGGATTAACTGTCAAATTGGTTATGGTACAGTACAAAATGGAACCATTTGACAGTTAATTGATGGACACTATATGAAAGCCACTGTCATGTCATACAAAAGATACGCAACAGCCCTGCAGGATCGAGTCGCAAGGGATACTAAAGATGCCTAGTACTATAGAAAACGCTGAAAACGATGACGCCGATATGAAAGAAGACTTTTGGTGAAGAACTCCGAAGATTTGGTATCAGCTTATAGAAGCAGTGTTGTTTATTTACGCAGCAGGTAAATCCCACAGGTTTAGGTTGAAGTGGACTTAATTGTACACCCACTAACAGAAGAAGTCTTCAAAATAAGTGAAAAAACAAGAAAGATAGATAACATAGTACCAAGTCACACCAAACTTAGATTAAGATAGTTACCTGAAGTAGTTAACCAGTTAAAAGCTGCTTTTATACCTCGAGATATAATCTTGCTACATTATAACTGAGTAATACTGCAGGTGTAGGATGTCTTAAGGATTTAATTAACCGTGTGTAAGACAGGATATATTAATCAGATATAGAAAAATAAAAGTTGTTTCTCACAGTGCACAATTGATCATGTCAGATATGTAAGCTTATGGTTGATGCTCCAAGGGAGCCCGCGAAATTTGATTTTGGAATTTACCGATCAGTATCAGGTTCAAAATAGGATTCGAGAACGAAACAAATGTGACTTTACTGAGTAATAATGATGATTAAAATTACCAATACAACCGTTTTTATACATATAAGTCTCTTGAATGCCTTTTTCATCAAAGAGTACACTATTAGTAGTAAGAAAATTCGAATTACCGGCTACCTTATCGCATTCACCTCAAACTGTCCCGTTGAAGAAGACATCTACTCAACAGGACCCTCATTATGAGATATTATTTGCAGTCTAGCTGATGATTTTAGCTTCAACTGTATTCTTTAGCTGGAGACTGAATGGCCGCAGAACCATAGGATAATAATCATCTTCATTCTCTTGAACTTATCCCAATTCATTTGGGGTCGGTGCATCCTGTCTTCTTCTTCCATACTTCTCTATAACTCGTGATCTCATCAGACACCTTCTTTCTTGTCATCTCATCCTTTACACAGTCCATGCCTTGTTTCTTTGGTCTTCCTCTACTCTTATACCCACCCCTCAACATTCATACTCAAAACTTTCCTCACGACATTTTTCTCAGATGCAGTTAATACTCGTAATTTAAATTGTAACTTAGTGACCATTTTATGGATAACAACGTTATTTATATTATTATCCTATCAGGGCTCTGACCGAGGGAGGCCCAGAAAACGCTGGCGTGATGACTTAACACTCTTAGTTGTCACGCCATCGTTTTCTCTAGCCTCTAAGTCTTAGAGGTTTATGTGCTATGTGGGAGGCCTTGGCCCAGCAGTGGTGCTATAAAAAATGTGGTTCTGTTAAGGTGGTCATGTTAGACCGGCCCCTGTCAAAAGATAAGTATCTGCAAGGGTGTTGCATTTTTCAGAACCATCTAGTTCCCTGTTGACTACGAAACCCTAAAAATTACATTTCCGTCGGGCTTCACTCGAAGCATAAAACGAAGTATTTTCACCATTTTCCATTCAGCACGTCCGAACGCATCTTTCAAAACAATGATATTGTTTATGTCATTCGTTATGTGTGCATTCTACACCTTGCAGTATGCTAAAATGTATCGCTGACGGCGTAAACTATTGACACAGATTCTTAAAAATACATTTATGTAACATTTTAAATTTTAATATACAAATTACATTTACGTAGTTTAAACACGTGTGTGTGTAAAACGTGATTTTTCTTTTTATGTTAAGATTTAATTTACTGGCCCTACGACTCCTATGGCAATCTTCATCATCAACAGGGCCCCGAGTCTGCTATTCAATAGTGTCAGAATGGTCTATCATTGATCTCATAATTGTTGATTTTGACAACACCAAACTTGTCAAAATCAACAATTATGAGATCATATTATGTTAATTTCATTTTTGTTAATTCATTTTTCATCATTATTATGTTTTAAGAGTGCAACATTGAGTTTAACCGTAAAATGTGATTTTTGACCCCAAAAAAAATTTGCGTAGGGTTACTTAGTTTGATATACATAACGCTTGGTTCACGGATGTGTGAAGGGTTCATTTACACATCAATTACTTCAATAGTACTCGTTGGCAAAATTGATAAAATCAATAAAACTTTTCTCCTGTAAAATTTAGATGTTTCGATCACCGAGTTATTGCTTGGGAGCGTCGGTTTGTACTTTGTTGGTTCCTCACTCAACGGATTGAGTCCACCGTTGAATGACAAACGGATTTCATTTTTTTTTAATGTGAAATCATAAAAAAATATATAATTTAACGTCATTTAAATACATTAAATACGTCGTTAAACGAATGATTGCATGTTCGTATGATCGGGACCTTTTTTACGATGATATTTAGGTAATGCAACGTTTATAGCGATTAAAAGTCCGAATCAGATTATATTTTTCTTATAAAAAAAACACGGATAGTCAGACAAAACATATTTTCATAGAGATTATTATTTATATTTTTTTCATCCGTTTAGATTGAGTATTACAATGACATTACGATCTTAGGCATAAGATAATTTTCATTGAAATAATGTATGATGTAACGACAGTTATTATGATTCATTTCTTCTTGTTTCTATCGCATAATTATGAGGGAATAATCTATATATAAAATTCTCGTGTCACAGTCTTAGTTGCCATACCTACTACTCGGAAACGGCTTGACCGATTTTTGTGAAATTTTGTGTGTATATTCAGTGGGCATGAGAAAAGGTCGTAAAGTACTATTCACATACTTAACCTTACCCGCAGGTAGGGTAGGTAGAAAAAGGTGCAATGCAGTGCATGCAGGCCACAGCTGTCAGCTAATATTGCATAAACTTCTGAAATTCTTTTCTATGGAGATTAAATAACATAACATCACACATGTAAAATTCCCAAAGTGTCATCCAGAGGTTTAGGTATTAGTACATTTATATAAGCATACGATCTGTAGGCCATACAAATATTTGTTCCAAGCGGGGATCGAACCCGCGACACGCAGCACAGCAGTCCAATCACTTAGCAACTGCGCCAATCGTGTCGTCAATTGCACAAGTTATGATAATGTAAATCCCAAGTAATAGGGGGCAGCCATCAACTGGGCATAAATATAGACTGCCAATTCCTGATGGAAAAATTTAATAACACTGCCTATCCTGGGAATAACTTCAGGAATTAAACAAAACATTTAACAAAAAAAAGGACATTAGAAAAAAATTACTTAGTAAACTGGCAGATACAATGGCTATGTATGGTAATAACATTAAACAAATTACCATAATCATTCTGAAGTCCGTTATCTTAAATGTCATAGACAAAAAAAATGGCTCGCAAACTCCGTATCACTTAACCCGTTCGTGCTCGCGATGCACCGTCCACGATAAATTGCACATAATGCGAAAAATGTGAATAAAAAAACATGGCGGGTGACCGCCGGAGCTGTCATTACGACCGGCCTAGGTACACCTGCCGGCTACATACATCCTTGTAGGTGGACCCTAATATTAAAGCTCCAGTTTAGCTACGTAGAAGTCCACATTAATCTATGGACACTGTAAATAGCGTTGGACGACCAGTTTTTTCCTTGGCTCAATTTAAAAGTTGGCAGAAAAAGTGGCCAGTTTGTTTTCATGGAAAAGGAAAAATGGTATGTTAGGTAATTCTTTTTTTTTTCAAGTTAATAAGGAAAACTAAAAATAGCTTCCTATCACCTATTTATTGCAAATATTACGTAATAATAATTCGTAATAAACAAAAGCCAAAATTAATCCTAAATGTCGTTTTCTCCAATAAATACCTAATTAAGTAAAGAAAACTTAATCATTTTAGCACAATTACATTACTAAATATTTATAAAAACAATTTGTTACTAAGAGTGAAATGATATATGTATATAGGACTTGCGGTCTTCGCTAATTTCACAATAAGCACGAGTACGAGGAAATTAACTGTACTAGTTTGTGGTTTTCTCAAATAACAATATGGGTTTACTTTACTTTAAGGTATAAAATATCTTTCCATGTGATAGCAGTACCAATTAATTATATAAAAATATTTCAGCACACTTATAAAAAACAATTACGTTTTTTTTCCAAACAATTAAAAATGAAAAACATTTTCACACAAAACATGGGCCAAAGTTAACTACGAAAGAATTTTACCAGATATTTCCAAAAAAGAAATAAAAATCTGACACTTAACACTGATTTTTTTTTACAAAAAAGCAAACACCATAAAAAAGAAAAAAAATAGAATACATACAGCAAAACACCCCCAAATAGAATCCAGCGATGGCCACCGCAATTTGGACGACATCGTTCCTCGTGTCATGATCGAACTTCTTCAGCAATTCACTCATGATGTAAGCTTTCACTGGCCGCGCATCACACTGACTCTTCACCATCTTTCCGAAGCCCTTATCTTTTTTTTATAATAAAATAAACCGAATGCACCCGATAACCCGCCGACCGATCGATACTTAATTTGCAAGTAGAGGTCGCATGTTTAAAAACAAAAATAAGAAAAGAAAAAATTGACGCGTATGATTGACGCGATATCTCGACTAAGAGTGATATTAGAATGAAAGCATACGCGATGCTGACCCTAGCATAATTTTATTATCTATCTAATAAGTAATATATGTATACGAGATAGACAGCCGGATGTGTTTATATTTTTAATTTATGTATAATTTTTTTTTTTAGTTTTTGTATTTGTCGTTAAAACCCGTTGTTCCCGTGCTCGTTCTCAAGCAGACTGGATGTAAATGCCAACTTTTTTATTCCCTGTGCGCAAGGGCCGGTGCACACTACAAAGTCCATTGATGGTTTATTGATTACTTTCATTGACAAGACACTGTAGCTAGTTATTGGACATACTTATGTGCAAAAATTGCATTTAATGGCTCCTACAATCGAGGAATGTTGTCATAAGTAATAATAGCATGCGTCTACAGTCGCAGCGGTATATGGATTTTGACCCGTAAATACGCCCCTATAATCAATGAACTAAATCTATTGCTGTCCACTGTTGGACCTGTTCTTTGTATGTAAATATAAGTATAACAATCATTGTAGGTTATATTTAAACAATTTTGTAAGAATTGTTTATTATTAACGTTAATTTACGGTGAATCATTAATGTTTGTGGTACAGGCGGTATGGAAGTGAACTTTGGATCGGAATAACTAAAGGAAAATACTGGTTTGGTAACAGGAATATTGAATTTTTATTGGTTACTAGCTTGTGCCAGCGCCCGCGTGGAGTGCGATAATTGTACCACGGGATCATGCTACCGAGAGAAGAAGTATCCTATAATATATGTTAATACAGGTTATAAACTATGTGTTCTAAATTTCATCCACATCAGTTCAGTAGTTTTTGCGTGAAAGAGTAATAAACAGAGTAATAAGCACTTTACTTAAATTACCTCCATGACCCTTTTACTATTCAAAGCATCCATTAGCACAATATTTTAAGAGTGCTACATTGAGTTTTACCGTAAAATGAAATTTTTGACCCCTAAAAATAGTCATTCCCCAGCAAACATTTTTGCCTAGGGCTACTTATTACCCTATTAAATTAACCCTTCACACATACGTCAACCAAGCATTCTGTACATCAAACTAAATACCCCTAAGCAAACATTGATGCTTTGAATAGTAGGTATACCTATACGGGTCATGGAGGTAATTTAAGTAAAGTTATAACCTGAAAAAGTAGTAAGTATTTATAAAAACAGCTGTGAACAATTTGGAACTTTGACTCCCAATATCTCAGTAGCTAGGGGGTTCCCAGGTATGGCCTAGAACAAACACTTACTTTTACACCCTTTTTTATTTTTTGGGGGTTGGATATTATCAAATAACCCCTCAGGCCGCGGTGTCTCTTACAACATCCCGCAGCCCTACTTTACCTTTTACACCCTTTATGTTTCTCTTCATGGTGGGTCTGGTTTCTGTGATTAGTGCCTAACCTGCAGGGCTGTTGCGTATCGTTTAAATGTCAGTGGCTATCATAGTTCCACCGATTAACTGTCAAATTGGTCATGGTTTAGTACAAAATGGAACCATTTGACAGTTAATTGATGGACACTATGATAGCCATTGACATTTAAAAAGATACGCAATAGCCCTGCAGATCTCAAGTGTGTATGCGGCGTATCTCCACAGACAATGGCTAGAAAGGCTATAGCTGCTGAAATGACAAGTAACAGAGAATTTTGGAATAAGAAGACATGTTGTTAAGAGCAAAGGAGAAGGACAAAGATGTTGATGAACTTTACAGTATAATATTTATTGATTTTCCTACATTTAAACACTTTTATGTTTTCAGGCACCTGATTGTTTTGCTGTAGGTGAGCACACAAGTGTGTCAAAACAAAATATTTACATTTCAAGTAAAAAAAAACATTGGATCGAGAAATTTAATGGTCAGTGACCCGAAAATCTGGCAACCAGTCTTTTAAGGGGGTACCTATCGTAATCATCCAGTACTAACTGGGTTAAGGAGGTCAGATAGGCAGACGCTTCGTGTAAAATAATGTTTTTATATGTATGCTTGAAAATGGATAGGTTATGATGATAGAACATGGCCGCTAGAAATTGCAAATGACAGTCAAAGACAGTTTCAATGTCGTTGAGAACCATAATTTTATGAACAATAGTCAATAATGCTCCTGGTTAAGGCATACAATGATCGAAGAAATCGAAATGCAAGAACCATCTTTTCGGCATAACGACCACTTCTGACGTAGCCATGGTTCGCTTGATGACGTAAATGAGAATGGACAAAGATGTAGCAGACAATATTTTCAAGGACGGCTCCGCAGGGCTATTGCGTATCTTATACATGTCAGTGGCTATCATATTGTCCATGGATTAACTGTCGAATTGGTTATGGTTTAGTACAAAATGGAACCATTTGACAGTTAATTGATGTACACTATATTATGATAGCCACTGTCATTTAAAAGATACGCAATAGCCCTGCAGATCTGAAGTGTATATGCGGGGTATCTCCAAACACAATGGCCCACCTTCCAACTTCCGCTGCAGGCCCTGATCCCTGCACACTTGACGATCCTATAACTGCATCAGCGAGTGGAGTTCGAATAGCTGAATTTTGGGCCAAATTGATGTAATGAAAATTTGCCACCAAGCTAAGAAAAAGAATGAAAATACGGTAGAAAATTGCATTTAATTTAACTGGGCGTGAAGAAGAATGAGATGCAGCTGTAACTAACCTAACCCCGCCGCTAAGTCTTCCGCCGTCTGTCTATCTGATCGCGATAAATTCAAAAACTACTGCACCGATTTTCATGCTGTTTTCACCAATCAATAGAGTGCGGCCCTCGTGAAAGGTTTTAGTACATATATAATTTTACCGACATCCACGCGGGCGAAGCTTCGGGCATCAACTAGTTTTAGTATAAGTATGAATTTGACGCCACGATTGGCGATTGACTGCTAGGCTGCGGGTCGTGGGTTCGATCCTTGAACGGAACAAATATTTGTATGGCCTACAGGTTGTTGTTCCGGGTCTGGTTCTTTGTGAATGTGAGTTTAAATGATTGTAAACACCACAAAGCGGGAGTAAATCCCAATCTGGGGCAACATTTGTATAAAGAAAAAAAAATTACGTACAAAGTCGGCAATAAAATTTTGACATAAAAGTTCTAACTCCAAAAACGAAAGGAAGAAAGTCTTTGTTTAAAAAATCACGCACCGTGCATGTGAAGATTTTTACTCCGACGCGGGAATTAAACCGGCGACCTTCACGGCTGGAGGCGGTCAATGCGTCTAAATGAGAGATAAATATTGTGCATCCGTATCAGTGTACAGTTTTAGTCTCGTTGTACAAGATAACGATAAATAATCAACAAAAATGAATAAAGTTTAAATGTTTAACCAAAAGACACAAATACTAGGGATGTTTACTGACATAACAAAAAATATGATTCTAATTAGTCCGTCTGTTAGATTATCGAAAAAGATTGGATACGTATTTTTTGTTTTATCAAATCAATAAAAATTGACGAAGATAAAACGCGTCAAAGATTTGAGTAGGGGTTGTGACGTCACTCACCGGTAAGAATTGTCATACTAATGTTTTGGAATATGACGTCACACGAATTTTCAAAGCACTGTATCGTCTTCATTGTTTGTTTACGTGAAAAAAGAAAAAATACGTTTCCAATATTTTTTGGAAATCTATTTGACGGACTAATCAGATTTTTTTGTTAACTACCCTATCCCCGAAAGGTTGTGCAGAGGTATACCTAACAGTATAAAGTGTGTAAAAGTACCCTTAACGCAAACGAAGGGCACTTGTTCCCCCACCACTGCGATCATTTTTTTGTTCTAGACCATACCTGGGAACCCTCTAGTTACGGAGATATTGGGGGTCGAAGTTCCAAATTTTTCACAGCTGTTTTTGTAAATACTAGTTTTTCAGGTTATAACTTTACCTAAATTACCTCCATGACCCGTTTACTATTCAAAGCATCCACTAGCAGAATGTTTTAATAGTGCTACATTGAGTATTGCCGTAAGTTGAGATTTTTGACCCCCAAAAAAAGTCGTTTCCCTGGAAAAAAAATTGCATAGGGGTACTCAATTTGATGTACTAGGTACTTGGTTGACGTTTGCGTGAAGGGTTTATTTACACCCTGTATGAGCATACCCACATTTCGTAGGGGGCGAGGCTATTGCTATCAACCAGCCACTAATCCAAACTCCGTGGCTGTTACTGACAAATTCCTGATGGATAGTCTTGATTGAGTATTGTCGTAAAATAGGATAATTTACTCCATAACTTAGTTTGATGTACAGAATGCTTGGTTGACGGCCTCGTGAAGGATTCGTTTACACTCTGTATGTACACCAATGACGTATTATATAAATAGACACGTCATGAACTAACATGGCGACGCTTCAAAACGGCGAAAATATTATATAACTACTTTTACGCGTAAAGAAAGGGAAAGAAAATATGACACCGTACAGCGGGATGCCTGTTGTCTTTATGTTTCGCGCAGGTTTACACACACGATTTAAATTAAGAACAAACGTAGCATCGCGCGAGAGGTTGGTGCGTAACTAAGCGCGATGTGGCCAATTGGCTTCATTTTATGTTGTCATTTTTGAGGGCTGACAACGTATAGTTTTAATATATCATTGATGTACACTAAGAATTGAGTATCACCAGTATTTGATTCAGTAATAAAAAATCTACCTATTGCAATTCAATAAATGTACGATAAAAATTGCTGCCGCAGTTGATATGACTGCCTTCTGAGTTTAATGGTCGCAAGTGCAACTGTGAGGTATTTACACATAAAATACATAACATCACGCCTGTGATTCCACAAGAGTTAAGCAGAGGTGTGGGTACTTAATAGTGCATCCACATTTCGCCAGGTATTTTGATATTTTTATTAGAAAACTAGTCACCCGCCCCGGCACGCACCCGGCACGGGTGCAAAAAAGATACTAAAACCTTCCTCTTGAATCACTATCTGTGCAGGATAGCTGCAGGCTCCATTAGTTAGCATGGTATATTATAGTTTTAGGCATGTGGTATTTTCAGTTTGTGGAAAAATAGCATGCAGTTTTAAGTCCAACAGATGCTAAAGATTCCCACGGCGCCCGAAATGTTTGGTTATTGTTTTGCTTATCGCCGGTCGTTGTCGCAGTAAAAATCATTGTTTTATATTCTAAAAGGTCTACTAGCGGCACTGTTAAAGGAACTCATTATTGTCGGCATGTATTAAGACCTTTTGTTGAATAGGTAACAGTTGGGCGTAAATTGTAATCCGCACAAAATATCTTTCTTAGTTTTAGGAAACGAATTTATTGTTGTCGGTATCTATTGACGTAAAATATGCATTTCTTTAGACATTTGTAATAGTTCCAAGTAAGGTTGTGTTTATGTGTTTACAATAGTTTTAAATAGCGTAGCCAGTACTTTGTTAGACCACCCAAAGCGTGGGAAATAGTAGGGATAGAACTAACGCCACTGGGGCATATAAAAGGCCTTACTTGTAAAAATACAGGTCAGTTCAACTTCGAATTTTATATTTTCTACAGTCTTCAGTCCCAGCATTCAGAGAGAACACTCCTAACTTACAAGAAGTGTAACCGCTCCTCATTAGTTCCTTGACTTCGTTTGCCTACAAAACAATTCCTGCAAGTGTTTCATTCTACGAGGTTCGAGCTATCCCCAACATTATTGGTCCTTCGTCGTCGGATTGCAGACCCACGCCTAGAAGATGAAGACACGAGGTATGGAAAGAGAACAAGCGAAACGTAGTCAAGAAGAGCTCAAGACACTCGGAGCCGTACAAGAGGCTCAGTTAGGGAACCCGCCTACACAGGGCACGTCGAACGCCGCTACCGAGACAACGGGTACTAGCAGCGGAATCAGTGCTTCGACTGCCACAGAAGCAGGCACCTCCACTGGAACTGAAGATACCAGCGCCGCGTCCCAGAAGAAGCAGACCTCTCAGCGTACAGTGAGGCCCGCAGACGCACGGTCACGACGCTCCGTAGCCTCCCGCAAGAAACTCCTCGCGGAGTTGGAGGCGAAAGAGCGGCTAGCCGAGCTGAAGCTTCAGCAAGCACAGATACAAGCTGAAACAGAAAAACAGCAGCTACGTGTACAACGTCTTCAAGTGGAAGCTCAAGACACTTCAGAAGATGAAGAAGAAGAAATAGAAGAAGACCTGGCTTCGGTTCGCATTAGCGCCTGGCTAAAAGACACCAGGCCGAACCAACCAACGTCAACTGAACATCAAGAAGAGGAAAAGAAGACACAAGAAGATAGTGTGAAGACAAGCCAGCCGTTGATAGACGTGGCTACCCTAGCCGCCGCACTCTCTCAAGCGGTTAGAGGCACAAGGGAACCACCGAAGTACATTCAAGAGCTGCCGCTCTTCAATGGAAGCAGCTCAGACTGGCTGGGCTTCAAGACAACATACGAAGAAACTCTCAAGTACTTCACACAAACTGAAAATTTAGCACGCATACGTCGGAGCCTGCGCGGAACTGCAAAAGAAGCTGTTGGCTGTCTACTAGTGAGCCAACCAGATCCAAAAGTCGTCATAGAAGCACTTGAAAGAAGATTTGGAAGACCAGAAGCACTCATTCACGTCGAGATAGAGAAGCTCAAATCACTGAATCGAGTCACCGACAACCCTCGTGACTTATGCATCTTTGCCGGGCGAATATCCAACATAGTGGGCACCGTTGAAGCATTGAAGAAGCCACAATACCTGCACAGTCCAGAGATGGCGCGAACAATCACGGAGAAGCTTACTCCTATATTGAAGAGCAAGTGGTATGATTACGCAGCAACAAAGAAAGAAGATACTCCAGAACTAAAGAAGATATCTACCTTCCTGAACGAAGAAGCCGACAAGTGTGGCGCCTATGCCTTACCAGAGGCCGTCACTGATGAAGTCGGAGGAAGAGACCGGAAGAACAGAAGAGCAGAGCGCACGTTTGCTACAGAGAAGAGAACCTCATCAGAAGATCAATGTCCTCAGTGCAAGCAAGACCACAAGCTACCAGACTGCAAGCAGTTCTCCGACCTCGACACGAACGCAAGATGGGAAGTTGCAAAAAAGAACCACATCTGCTACCGCTGCCTTCGAAGCAAGCACCGACGACTTCAATGCAAGGCACCACCGTGTGGAAGACATGGGTGCACCATGAGACATCACAAACTGCTACACCACGACAAAGAAACAGCAGCACCCACAGTAGAAGTCACATCAGCAGCGAAACCAGGCAGCCACCGACGTGCGTACTTGAAGATTGCGCCCGTAATTATAAAGGGGCCGCACTCCAGCATTGAAACATATGCACTATTAGATGAAGGAAGTACCATCACTCTGCTGGACGCATCAATAGCCGACGTCATTGGAGCAGATGGACCTGAAAACACCATGTGGATTCAGGGAATTGGCAACGAGATGAAGCACGACAGCAGCAAAATCGTCAGCTTCAGCGTCAGAGGAAAATATGCAGAAGACGAATACCAAGTAGAAGCCGCACGTACTGTCGACAGACTGAGCTTCGCACCAGAAACAGTATTCAACCAGCACCTAGAAGATTGTGAACATCTGATCGACATCAAAGATCAGGTCACCTATCAACACGCTTCACCCAAGTTGTTAATTGGACAAGACAACTGGCATCTCATCGTGTCAAGAAAGCTTCGCACCGGTCGCCGTAATCAGCCCGTAGCTTCCCTCACAGAGCTCGGCTGGGTTCTTCATGGTTGTCACAGTTCGCTCACAGCCAAAGTAGCGTTCTGTGGCAGACTCCAACAAAAAGAAAAGGAACCAACACTGGAAGAGCTGGTCAAGAATCACTTCAGACTCGAATCCTTATGTATCGAGCCAAGAAGACCGAAAGAAGATCCGGAACAAAAAGCTATCCAGATCCTAGAGGAAACCAGCAGAAGACTACCCGAGGGAAGGTTCGAAACCGGCCTGCTATGGAAAGAAAGAGACCACAAGATACCCAACAACTATAAAGAAGCTGAACGACGCCTGCGTTCTCTAGAGAAGAGACTGGACAAAGAGGAAGACCTCAAACAGAAATACGAAGAGAGGATGGACAATCTGTTCCGGTCGGGTTATGCAGAGCCAGCACCCACTCCAGCCCCAGAAGGAAAAACGTGGTATCTACCGCATTTCCCAGTCATCAACCCAGCAAAGCCCCACAAACCGCCAAGGCTGGTTCATGACGCATCAGCCAAAGCAGCCGGCGTATGTCTAAATGACATGCTATATTCGGGACCAGACCTGCTACAATCACTTCCTGGTGTCATCATGAGGTTCCGACAATATGCATATGCAGTCAGCGGGGACATAAAGGAAATGTTCATGCAAGTGAAGATACGAGAAGAAGATAGAGATGCGTTACGGTTTCTATGGAGAGGCAAACGGCGGGAGGACAAACCGGAGGAATACAGAATGACATCTGTAATTTTTGGAGCTACTTCATCTCCATGTACAGCACTATTCATCAAGAATAAGAATGCCAGTGAATTTGCGAGCGCCTACCCAGAAGCTGCAGCAGCAATACAGAGGAATCACTACATGGATGATTACGTCCAGAGCTTCTCCACTATTCAAGAAGCACGAGAGATAACGAAGGCCGTCGACTTCATTCACAAGAAAGCGGGCTTCGTACTAAGCGGGTGGACATCAAATGACACGAAGACGATAGAAGAGTTCGGACTTCCTGAAGAAAGTAACTCCTTGACAGTAAGCCTGGGAGGCAAGGATACAGAGAAGACACTTGGACTGCTATGGCACGTGAAAGAAGATTACATAGGGTTCAACACAAACTCTATGAAGATACCCGCAGAAGTAGAAGAAAACCAGCGTTCTCCAACCAAGCGAGAAGCCCTGAGCATCATAATGGCACTCTTCGACCCACTGGGACTGATTTCACCAATCACCACGCCAGCCAAGAGAATATTCCAAGACACCTGGCGCTACAAGACTGACTGGGATGATCCACTACCAGCGGAATTAGAAGAAAAATGGAAGAAATGGATCACGTCGCTTAGCATCATCAAACATTTAAGAATACCACGATGCTACGACTACGAGCAGAGCGTCTCAAATCAGCTGCACACCTTTGTCGACGCGAGTGAAGAAGCATATGCCGCCGCAGTATACTGGAGAACAGAACGCGAAGATGGCAGTGTGCACTTGTCACTGGCAGCTGCGAAGAGTCGCGTCACGCCCCTCAAGCCAGTCTCTATGCCCAGACTGGAGCTACAAGCAGCCCTGCTAGGTGCACGCCTCGCACAGACTGTACTAGAAGAGCACGACTACAAAGTGGAGAGCAAGACTTACTGGAGTGATTCACGCACAGCATTAGTGTGGATCAGATCAGAACCACGCGTCTACAAATCCTTCGTGGCCCATCGTCTGGCCGAGATTGAAGAAACCACCAAGAAAAATGAGTGGAGGTGGCTCCCTTCCAAACTCAACGTGGCCGACGACGCGACCAGAGATACTCCAGACAACTTCGACGCCACCCATAGATGGTACCAAGGGCCGTCATTCCTGAAACTGCCAGAGTCACAATGGCCGAAAGAAGAGAACGTGGTCAAATATGATACAGGAGAAGAAAGAGAAAAGTGTCACTCGTGTCAACAAGAAGACGACCGAAATCAAGATCACCTGCCAAAGATCGACAGGTTCTCGAAATGGCTTCGACTCATAAGGGCGACAGCACGAGTCTTACAATTTATAGAGCTGTGCAAGATAAACAAGAACACGGTCGCAGCCACTAGAAAAAGAACCAAGAAGAACGAAGCAAAGATTGGCGAATATCCAGATTGGCGAGCCGCTAAGAAGACGCTACCTAAGCAGGTGAAAAGGGTCGCACCTCACGACCCTCACCACCACATTGAAATACCCGCGACATACCTAGAAAGAGCTGAACAGCTGTGGGTCCACGCCAGTCAACAAGAAAGTTTCAGAGCTGAGATGGAACGAATCAGAAGAGAAGACGCACCTAGCAACAGCGACCGCCTAAGTCACCTCAGCGCGTACATCGACGCTCAAGGCATCGTACGTCTACGAGGAAGAGTGGCCGCAGCACATGAAATAGCCGAAGACACGTCCAACCCACCTATACTGGACGGCAAACAGACCTACACACGGCTATACATAGCTCACGTACATGAGAAACTTCATCATGGCGGAGTCGAAATGGTCGTAAATGAATTAAGACAACGACTGTGGATCTCGAAGATACGCCCAGCAGTAAGAAATGTAATCAAGAGTTGTCTGCCGTGCCGCATAAGAAAAATGAAGCCAGCGAGCCCTCTCACAGGAGACTTACCGTCAGCACGTCTCGCCCACCACGCGCGCCCATTTACCTTCACAGGACTCGACTACTTTGGTCCTATAGAAGTGACAGTCGGACGCCACCATGAAAAAAGGTACGGAGCTCTCTTCACGTGCATGACGTCACGAGCGATTCACATAGAAATCGTACACTCACTAAGCGCCGACTCTGCTGTGTCGGCCCTAAGAAGATTCATGGCAAGAAGGGGCTGCCCGAAAGAACTGTGGAGCGACAATGCTACGTGCTTCAAGGCAGCTGAAAAGGAGCTCGGCGCGGCGGCTCTCGAAGCGCTGGAACATGAAACCACATGTCGCCACATCACCTGGAAATATATCCCGCCAGCAGCCCCGTTCATGGGAGGAACATGGGAACGAATGGTGCGGTCAGTAAAGGAAGCGCTGAAAATCACATTGAACGAGCGGTACCCCAGCGACGAAACACTGGTGACACTATTAACAGAGGTCGAGAACACAGTGAACTCACGACCTCTCACCCATGTCTCGGTCGACCCCCAAGAACCCGAAGCGCTGACACCGAACCACATACTCATCGGCCCTAACTCTCATCTACCAGTACCGGGTCACTTCGAAGAAAAAGACGTGACAGCCCGCCAGCAATGGAAGAGAGCACAAGTCCTGGCGGACATCTTCTGGAAGAGATGGGTCAAGGAGTACATGCCCCTACTGCAATACCGGCGGGAGCCCACCAGCACAGGAACACAACCCAAGATCGGGGACCTCGTCATCATCTGCGACGGCAACCTACCACGCAACACCTGGCCACGAGGTCGCATCAGCCAGCTGTATCCAGGCACCGACGGGGAGGTACGAGTTGTGGACGTCACCATCAGCAGCGGCCACGTCCTCCGGCGTCCTACCAGGAAGATCATCGTGCTACCAACGGAGTCGCAGAGTAGCGACGGCGGAAGAAATGTACGAGACAGTAAACATAGTGTGTGTATTCATAGTGTTTCGCAAAGACAATTATTATTTCAATAGTTTCAATTGTTCAACTAGCGTGTGAGTCAAGAGCTGCTATCCTGCACCGATTTTAATAGGTGCGACATCTCTACGCTACGAAACTGGATGTCGCACGGCGGGAGGAATGTGCAGGATAGCTGCAGGCTCCATTAGTTAGCATGGTATATTATAGTTTTAGGCATGTGGTATTTTCAGTTTGTGGAAAAATAGCATGCAGTTTTAAGTCCAACAGATGCTAAAGATTCCCACGGCGCCCGAAATGTTTGGTTATTGTTTTGCTTATCGCCGGTCGTTGTCGCAGTAAAAATCATTGTTTTATATTCTAAAAGGTCTACTAGCGGCACTGTTAAAGGAACTCATTATTGTCGGCATGTATTAAGACCTTTTGTTGAATAGGTAACAGTTGGGCGTAAATTGTAATCCGCACAAAATATCTTTCTTAGTTTTAGGAAACGAATTTATTGTTGTCGGTATCTATTGACGTAAAATATGCATTTCTTTAGACATTTGTAATAGTTCCAAGTAAGGTTGTGTTTATGTGTTTACAATAGTTTTAAATAGCGTAGCCAGTACTTTGTTAGACCACCCAAAGCGTGGGAAATAGTAGGGATAGAACTAACGCCACTGGGGCATATAAAAGGCCTTACTTGTAAAAATACAGGTCAGTTCAACTTCGAATTTTATATTTTCTACAGTCTTCAGTCCCAGCATTCAGAGAGAACACTCCTAACTTACAAGAAGTGTAACCGCTCCTCATTAGTTCCTTGACTTCGTTTGCCTACAAAACAATTCCTGCAAGTGTTTCATTCTACGAGGTTCGAGCTATCCCCAACACTATCTATTAAAAAAACCGCATCAAAATCCGTTGCGTAGTTTTAAAGATTTAAGCATACATAGGGTTAAAGGGACAGAGAAAGCGACTTTGTCTTATTACCCGACTGCGGCGAAGCCCAAAAGGAAGGTTATACTATGTAGTGATTCACAGGCTAAAGTGAGCCAATGCTGCCCAAGTAGTAACAGCCTCAACTGCGTATTCAAATCAAACTCAGACAAGCACTATTCTTCGTGAAATCAACTCCGTGCCATGAGAAGTTATAGTTTTTGTAACCAAAGAACTTCCACTAAGTTATATAGCGAAAAACTCAATCAAATTTGATTCGAACGCGTGAAATTATAATACAAAAGATTACTTCCCAATTTTAATTTCAAGGGTTGTAATTATTTTGCAGGGACCGTATGCATATGAAAGTACATAATTATGTATGATTGTATGATTATGCATTCAGGCTATAGGCAGAAAATTAAATTTTAAGTAGACGATCTATAACTGATATCACTGGCTTTCTAGAAATCCGTCATAATCGAGGAGCTTCGACGTCACAAAGATAATTTAACTTTGTAGCTGTGTGCGTCATGTCATCATGACTCATACATGGTCAGTTAGGCCAAGCTAGAGGATCAATAGAATGCGTAACATTACGTAGGTATGTGCGTGTCGGTCGACATGACGCCTATGACGGTCAATATAGTTGGTTCAAAGTCCAGGGGGCCTACCACCAGCTCATAAGCAGTATTATTTTAATATTACTTCAGTGGGAGAAAGAGATGGAGCTATACGTACTGTAGAGCTTCATCTCTTTCTCCCATGGAAGTAATATTAAAATAATACTGCTTATGAGCTGGTGGTAGGCCCCCAGGTCCTTTCGCGGTCACCTACAAGTCGGACAAGTTACGGGTCCGAAGTCCGGACGAGCGCGGTGACAGGTTTAAAACTGTGCAGTTGTATTTTTGGGTAAACAAAATACCTACGTAATGTGTTTTTAAAAGGATATTTTTAACCGACTTCTAAAAAAAGAAGGAGGTTCTCAATTCGGATGTTTTTTTTTTGTGTGTGTTTTAACTCCGTCGCTTGCTAACCGATTTGAAAAAATATTTTTGTGTTCGATAGGGAATAGTTCCCAAGTGGTCCCAGTGTCACCAAATGATGATCTGATGATGGGATCCCTGAGAAATTGAGGGCAACTCCTTAATTTTTACAGGCACATATGATGTTTTTCATATATTTTCAAACGCTGTTTAAGTATTTGCGTCTAACCTTTTAAATTTTAAATTCGCTGATGATGATGGAAGGTATGACTCCTATATGATAATTACACGTAGGTACTTATGGAGCGATAATTGTATTCTGTCAGGGTATTAGGTTGTCACTTTATGTTGATGAACTGATGATGGAAAGTATAGGTAACTCCTTAACGCTTAGGAGTTGGAGGATAATTCCTTAATAACATATCATAGGGACGCATAAATGGTTTTACTAGCTGTTGCCAGCGGCTTCACCCGCTACAACTCGAAAATGATCCCACGGGAAGATAAAATCGGGATAAAAAGTAGCCTATATGTTAATCCAGGGTATAACCTATCTACATACCAGATTTCAACCAAATCGGTCCAGCCGTTTATGCGTGAAAGAGTAACAAACATCCACACATCCATTCTCACAAACTTTCACATTTATAATATTAGTAGGAAGTAGGATTGCTTCAGGTTATCTAGGTGAGCTGAATACCTGATTATGGAAGGTATTCTTGAATAAGGGAATCTTGAATGTTAAGGGTTCGGTTTCTTGGTTGAATGTAAAATGCATAATAAACATTTGTATAGAGTACAACTAAAAATGGAAAAATAATAACTTTTTTGCAAAAAAAACCGACTTCAAAAAAACAAAATTACGAAAAAGTGAAAAATAAACTTAATTTTGTCTTTTTGAAGTTTTTTGCAAAAAAGTTTTTGTTTTCCTACACCACTTTTACCGTTTCTTAATTTGGCATTGAAGAGCGAGCTCTATGTTTTATTTAAAGGAGGGAATCTTACATAAGGAGGCTTATGTAAGATTTACTGTAAAAGTTGTGTAGTTTTCAGCAATAAACAATTTCTTTTTTTTTAGCGCTTTTATGACGTTGACATTAAAAAAGCAATATGGCGGTGGTAGTTTTTGGCGCTTTTTGTTAGTTTTGGTTAAAATATTCTTGCACAGCTATATTAATATAATTTCGCTTTTAATGTTTGCTTAATCGGTTGAATGTGAATTCCTAAAACAGCTTTCAATGGCAATGGTTTTGAAATCAACGTATCCGATAGGATTTAAAATTTATACTGCGACGCCTAAAATTATAGGATTTTGGTCAGTAAGCTGAGGAAATAAACTTATGAACATATGAAATTCCACATACTTTTGTGGATCATTTTGCAAGAGGCGTCATCGTCAAGAAATGTCAAAGGATACTGATCAAAGATGAATCTGATTCAATTAATTTTCCATCTGCTCTGTGAATTCCAAGAAAAACTTCCTGATTGGCTTCCATAAACAACGCAATAAATCTACTTATATCTAGTATTTACACGAGATGAAGAAATATGTTTTTGTGCAACTGGAGGATACGAGCGCTGGTTACGTAATTATAAGACTTTGGACCGTCCGTTGCCAAGACTCCTAGATAATTCTCGTAATCTGATGCATAGTGTTGCGTGTTTTCAATGGCAAAAATCATGGTGAGCCCCAGTACAAAGTCTACAACCTTCGTGGTTTTTAAGAGAAGGTTAAAATATTCTCCGATTTTATAGTCTCGAAGATTTTAGCAAGATAGACTTTGTTAAACAGAATTTTGACCTTTATTTGTGATCTTCAACACTACGGCTCAGAGTTACGACTCTCGTGGCTTACTTATAAAAGCCGCTCGGGCCCCCGAGATGGAAATTCAGTTGCAGATCCCAACATGGTTGGGAAAGGTGATCTTCGACACTACGCTGGAGATAGACTACTTAGTCTACTGGACCTCGGACTAGGCTAGAGAAATTTCGTCAAAATATACTAATAAATATATACATAATTATCCTCAATAAGAACCATTGAACGCCACATTATATAGTTTAGTTTGTGTATTTGAGCCTGTCAGTCGTTATTAGCAGAAGGGATAAACCGCATCGTAGCGGATCGTATCAGCTTTATATAAGAGCTTCAGAAAGTCAGGGTTATTACAGTTTTTGGTTCAGAGAGTAAGTCGGGCAGGCTGTCGCCTAAAATGCTCATCATTAGTAATGAAATGAGGCTTACTGCGGTACTCAGAGATATTTAATGAATATTTAAGCCGTCACTTAGTAAAGGCTTGACATACTTTTGTATGACAAAACTGTCAAAACCTTTACTAAGTGATGGCTTGAGTAATCATTAAAGCTCTCTAAGTGCGGCACTTGATGAATAATCATTTGTCTAGCCTTTTCCGAACTATATAGTGATGGATATAAATGTCGATGTATGGAGAGGGAGAGGAAGGCCAAAGAAAGGATGGATGTATTGTGTGAGGAATGATATTAAGGAGAAAGGAGTATATACCACTGTGACGTCTAACAGGGAAGAATGGAAAAATAAAACGTGTTGCGTCGACCCCAAAAAGAATGGGATAAGGGCAGGAAGATCCGACTTTCGGTATCTCGGTTCACTCGTGCAAAGCGATGGCGAAATAGATCGTAGTGTTAAGCTTAGAATTAGCACTGGATGGATGAAATGGCGGAAGGTCACGGGAACAATATGCGACTCCCGCATTCCCTTTAAACTCAAGGGGAAGATTTATAAAACCATGGTTAGACCTGCTGTCGTGTATGGATCAGAATGTTGAGCCACAAAAGGGATAAATGAAAGGCAATTGCATGTGGCTGAGATGAGAATGCTAAGGGGAATGTGTGGTGTGACACGAATGGATAAAATAAGGAATGAGTACATAAGAGGAAGTCTGAAAGTGGCGCCGTTGAATGAAAAGTTGTGTGGTAATCGATTGGCGTGGTATGGACATGTGATGCGAAGGAATGAAGATAGTGTTGTGAGGAAAATGTTGAGTATGAATGTAGATGGGTATAAGAGTAGAGGAAGACCAAAGAAACGATGGATGGACTGTGTGAAGGATGATATGGCTAGGAAGGAGGAG
Source organism: Diarsia rubi (assembly GCA_932274075.1). Classification (NCBI taxonomy): domain Eukaryota; kingdom Metazoa; phylum Arthropoda; class Insecta; order Lepidoptera; family Noctuidae; genus Diarsia; species Diarsia rubi. The sequence goes on from OW026427.1 coordinate 8,822,483, forward strand.
GGACTGTCATGACGAGAAATAGAGAAGTATGGAAGAAAAAGACATGTTGCGCCGACCCCAAATAAATTGGGATAAGGGCAGGAGAATGATGATGATGAAGGGCAGGAAGATGATGATGGTGTCGGTTGGTAATCTAACCCGATGCAGCTGAATACCAGATATTACATGGAGCGACTGCCTCTCTGCATCTGACCACCACATACCAGTTACTGGGTACCCTGAGCAAGGGTTATAAACTACTTCCCCGAGAACCCGATTACATTTTAAAGCCACTTCTAACGACATGGTTATAACTATGCGCTGTGCTACAGCTTAAGCCGGTAAAAACAACGTAGGTGCCGTCAGCGGGTCAAGAGTGCAATCAATGCTAGCGTCGTCGGACGAGCGTGCAATCAATGCTAGCGTCGTCGGACGAGCCGTATACAATATTCTGAGTAACAGCGTAATGAATATCCATGACATAGCCCAGGTCAAGGTGATGCATGGGCGTTTTTAAATTGCCTTTTTTGCAGTAAAACAAGCGAATCAAGTTCTTGTTGGGGCATTTTGTGATAAAAATAAAACTATAATTTTTACCAGCATAGTAAACAAATCGTTAAAAAAATATTTAAAAATACGATTCGGTATAATCGATAGTGCACATAATCTTAAATGATAGATTGAGCGTTATTGTTACTGTTTTTTTTTTAATCTAGGAATGCATGATGTAATAAATAGTTTCAATTTTTTTTTTAGATTTTTTTTTTACGTTAAAAGTACAGCATAAAATCGTGGAAGGTGCACTAGTTTCCCATGATCTCCGGTGCAAGTGTGGGAAGTGCACCGGTGTAGTTTTAGTCAGTACAAGTCTGACAGAATTCTCCGCTCTCCCCAGCAGGGCGAAGAACAACCCTTAAGGATTTCCACATGTTGAAAAAATAAAAAAGTTAGCACTTTGATTGTCATGTTTTTCTAAAGACCAATGGCCACCGATGGAGCAATGGAGATGAGGTTTATGTGCAGTAGTGGTCTGCGAAAGGCCGAGATAGGTACCAAGACTATGTACAAGGGTTCTGTTGACACACACTGATGTATGAGACGCGCTGCATAATATTCAATTACTTGTGTAACACCGATCATTCTTAGCCGAGGCTCTTTTCTTTTCTTTTACTCGACTGCGGCGAAGCCCAAAAGGAGGGTTATGTGTTTGGCGTGTATGTATGTATGTACGTCCGTTTCTTTGTTCCCTCATAACTCCTAAACAGATGAAGGGATTTGAATAAAATATACGTCGTTAGATGCGTCTTAATGGCGCGAGTGTCACTGGCTACATTGAAATTATAAAAGAAAAGAAATTTGCGCATTTGGCCATATAGCGTATTTCAAAAAATAAAAAAAATCCATTACCTTCGAGTAGGGTATCAAAATGAAGGAGTTTAAAAGGAGATTACAAAAATATATCACACTTAGATGTTTAAAATAAATTCAAAGTCACAAATCATATAAACAAACACAATAGTTAAATCATCTGCGAAGATTTTTACGCGACCAACGAAAGAACAGACACAAATGAACTAAAAAGTTGGAAATAAAAAAAGTAGTTATTTGAAAGGGGTTCATTTGAATATTAAATGATGAAATGAAAATAGAATGGACCCCGCCTGCTACAAGTTTTGTTTAATTTAAAATGTGCTTGTTTTTTACTTTTCAGTTTTTTCAGTCGGGTTTTTTAGTTTTTTAACTACTTTTTTTATGGAACGAGCCTGCCACACTATTACCAAACCACTACAACTCCTGTAAGCCAGTTTCAACAGAACAGTGGCGACCACAAGAAAAGCGCCGAGAAAATGAAGCCCGATGAAGTCGCAAAGAAACGATTTCCTGTCTTGGATCCCGCAAAGAAAATAATCAGAAAAGAATAGCGGAGGAGTAGAAAAAAGCCGAGGCTAGTACCCCACAGGGCCACAGGGGGTGCCCTTGTGGCATGTAGTCGCTTCGTTTGTAAGTTTGTTTGCCCTGGCTGGATGTCTTAAACTCAATCAACCCACAGGAAACTTCTGTTAAGCAGTCAACAACCTCTTAAGATGAACTGCGAGAAGGCAAACACAAAAAAAAATTGATCACAATGCCGATAACGGTAAATGTACTGATTTATAAATAATTGGAATGATTTAAATAGTCATTTAACTGTAACATTCACGACGAAACAATAGCCCGGTGTTTTAATATGGTAATCCTGGCCTTTGTTGTTTTCTTTATTTCAGATTGGATGTCAAAGCCCGGTTGTTTTTTCATTTATTTATATTTAACAGATTTATAATTTATAATGTCGCGCGATAAACTCACCACCACTGGGCCACATCACATCATCATCATGGGTTTTGTATCATCTAAAGCTCACAAAATCCCTTATCAATTTGACACATATCTTTATCTTCTTCGGAAGAACAACCTACTGCAGTGGGAAAGCTAGCTCCAGCTTTAGAAAATTCTACTGGCCTGGCTTCTATTCTAATTCTAAAAGTCCTTGTACAACAGGCATTTCATCCTGGCCTATTTTACAAAGATCTGCATCAATTGGAAGTTGTCCAACACAACCATCTACTGAAGACATGAAATCCAAAGATGCACCTTTGACACCTACAGATTCACCGCGTCCTCCTCCGTGGCAGAAAGTGCCCTGTAATAGGAATAAGAAAAGAAAGTTGTCTACCAGCCCCCCTGTAGATACGACTAAAATTAAAAATCGCTATGATGGACTACCTGTTGATATAACTGATGAAACGGATAAATCACCGAAACAAGTTAGGCCTCCACCAATAATTCTCTATGGAATTGAAGCAGAAACAGCAGCCAACAAAGATCAGTTTACGTATAAAATTGTTAACAAAACACAACTTCGGATCAGTACTGCAGATATAGACATCTACAAAAAACTTATCTCCTTGGTTAGAGAGAAGGGCCTGATAGGACACACCTTTAACAGGAAAGATACTAGATGTTTCCGAGTTGTAATAAAAAACTTACATCCATCTACACCACTGAACATAATAAAAGAAGACATAGAGAGTCTCAACATAAACTGGACATACTCCTTATCTCTGAGGCCCACTGTAAGGTAAATTCCATAGTAAGGTTTCCAGACTACCACTGCTACATTACAAACCACCCAGACGGTACAAGCCATGCGGGATCGGCCATCATTATAAAAAAGTCTATCAAACATCACCAAATGCCTAAATATGAAACTGAGCACATCCAGGCAACTACGATAACTGTGCATGACAAAACAGGGGCCACTCTGGGACATCGCTATATTGTGGGCGGAGATTGGAATGCCAAGCATACATCCTGGGGCTCCAGATTAACGAATACCAGAGGCAAACAGCTAAAACTGAGTGTAGAGGCAAACAAACTTAGCACCATATCCACAGGAGAACCTACTAATTGCCCAACTGACACCAAGAAGGTGCCAGATCTTATAGATTTCTTCATAGCGAAAGGTCTAACGAAATTGTATATGAAACCTGAGTCTTGTTATGACAGCTCCTCCGATCACACTCCAGTGTTCTTGACTATGAGTACCAACCTTATAGAGGTGTCAAGACCAATAAGGCTGAGTAATAAGCTTACAGACTGGGACACATTTCGAGAGCACATTGATGAATCAATATACATGAAAATGGCCCTTAAAACACCTGATGATATAGATGAAGCCGCTAAATATATATAATATAACGACGCTCATACAAGAAGCATGCTGGATAAGTACTCCTGAAATCCAAACCCGTAATAGTAGTGGAGTAAGTAATTATCCTCTAGAAATAAAAAAGGCTGTTCTAGAAAAGAGGCGACTTCGAAGAGCCTGGCATACAAGTAGGCTTAGTGTAGATAAAACAAATCTTAACAGAGCTGTAGAAAAACTGAAGACACTTTTGGAAAACTGGCATGATAGATAACTCATTCCAAGAAAAGCTAGAAAACCTTACAGCTACAGCGGCTACAAACTATTCGCTCTGGAAAATAACCAAGTGTTCTGACAGACCGCAAGCTGTTAAACCGCCATTGAAGCATGATGTGAAGATGGGTGAGAAAACCACAAGAAAAAGCAGACATATTTGCTGAACATCTAGCAAAAGTATTTCGCCCAAATGATTCTGCGAAACCAAGACCTCCAAATGGACCTACAGCCAAGACCTGTATCGGTACGGGAAGTGTGGAGAGTAATACAGGAGCTAAAGGATAAAAAAGCACCGGGCTTTGACCTGATTACTAAAGAAATTGTTAGAAAATTGCCCCGAAAAGCTATTATCTACATCACTACACTATGTAATGGAATATTAAGAGTCCAGCATTTCCCTACAATATGGAAAGTATCCCAAATAATTATGATATACAAAGATGGAAAACCACCAAGGGACGTCACATCCTATAGATCAATAAGTTTGCTCCCGATACTCTCCAAAATTTTTGAAAAGCTCCTCCTTCGGCGAATCCTACCAATTCTAATAGAAAATGGCATCATACCCAGCCATCAATTTGGCTTTAGGCAGCAACACTCCACTGTGGAACAAGTCCATAGAGTTTTTGACAAGATTAGAAAGACACTCAAAGAAAAAGAATACTGCTCTGCAGCTTTCTTAGATATACAACAGGCTTTTGATAGAGTCTGGCACAAAGGCCTGCTATGTAAAATTAAAAGCTGCCTTCCACATAGCTACTTTTTAATATTTGATTCCTACCTCTCAGAAAGACTGTTCCAGGTCAAAGAAGGAGAAACTACATCAAAATTCTTTGAAATAAAAGCTGGGGTACCACAGGGGTCAGTGTTGGGCCCCATACTCTACACTATCTTTACAGCTGATCTCCCTTGCTCGAATGCCATAACCACAGCTACGTTCGCCGATGATACCGCTATACTTGCGAGTCATAAAGACCCAAAAATAGCCTCCAAAATCCTACAGGAAGGCCTAACCGAAACAACTAAATGGCTTCGAAACTGGCGGATTAAAGCTAGTGCTTCAAAATCAGTGCAGGTTACTTATACCCTACGCAAAGGAAATTGCCTCTCGGTGAAGCTAGAGAACGTCACCCTTCCTCATCAGAACTCTGTCAGATACCTTGGTCTCCATCTTGATAGGCGCATGACATGGAATGAGCACATCAAAAAGAAAAGAGATGAACTGAACATCAAATACAAAAGCTTCCTGTGGCTGCTAGGCCGAAACAGCAAACTGTCAATGGACAATAAACTCCTAGTATATAAATCAATTCTAAAACCTGTATGGATGTATGGCCTTCAGCTGTGGGGTAGTGCTTCTAACTCCTCTATCATAAAGATACAAAGAATGCAGAACATAATCCTCAGAACAATCAGTAATGTCCCCTGGTATGTGACTAATGCTGAGATCCATGAACACCTGGAAATGCTCACAGTGAGAAAAGAAATGATCAACCTCAACATTAAATACAGGGAACGGCTAGAAGCCCACCCCAATACCCTTGCACGACAGCTCACAATTCGCAGCTATGTTAAACGCCATAGAAGAAAAGACATACTAGGAAACTATGAGTAGATGTTCTTACTGGAGGACACACTCAGAACGAGAAAATCCTACAACACATCTGCTATAAGTGAATGCACTGATTGCAGATAAAAGAGGAAGAAAAAAAAATTTTGAGACAATACATGCAACAGTGACTGATATTAGGATTGATATTGCAAACTGATAAGAAGTTTCGTTTTAGATATAGTGTGTATTTCGAGATTTATAAGTAATCATATTTTTCCTATGCCATGCCCGAATTCCATCATGTCATTTGTACATCTTTGGAAATTGTTACAAGTAGTCAGTCACCCAGGGGTATGACAACCAGTCTTACCAAGGGGTATCATATTACCCAGCACTGATGGCACTGTTGGCTATTGACTGCTGCGCTGCATGTTGTGGGTATGTTCCCCGCATAGAATAAATATTTGTATGGCCTACAGATAGTTGTTCCGGTTTAGGTATGGTATGTGAGTTTAAATGATTGTGTGACCCACAATACAGGAGAAATTCCTAGTGTGGGGCAATATTTTTTTTTAACTGAATTGTCAACTGGATGAGAGTTGCCGAAAATCAAGTTGAGAGGCGCAAGATTTAAGAGGCCTATATCCAGCAGTGGATTGCAAAAGGCTGATGATGATGTGGAGGTCAGATAGGCGTCCGGATTTACTGAAAGCTGACCCCAACATACTAGGAAAAAGAATAGGGATGCAGCTGCTGCAGCTGTATTCTTTGAGTGTATATTTTGTTGTTTATAAATTTGTTGCATGGTATAATGCTTGGTATGTGTTTGGTAAGGAGCTTATGGCTAAGTAATAACAGATGCACAGGGCGGTCTTCAAGGTGAAGCCCCACTTGCCAAGATCCTGTGAATGGATGTTCCAGAATACACTGTGAGTCCTCTGTGCCTCAGACACCTTATTACATATTACTTTCAATAATATGACTGCTTTTTTTTTTTTTTTTTTTTTTTTGGTGGGTGTAAAATCATCGAATAACCCCTCCCGCTCTTGGGCAGAGCGAAAGGGAGTGTCAGACTTCTACTGACTAAAAACCACCCATGTTCCTTCTTCGCCCTCTATGTCGAGGCCGCGATAACCAGAGGACTACCCGCGGCCCATAATATGACTGCTAAGATAAGGATTTTTAAAGTTATCTACATTCAAAATGGGAAAACTTTGTTTACATTACTAAATCTTTATTTGAACCAACAGCATGAGAATCAATAATAAATAAAACATGATGCAATTATTTGTAAAGAATTAACTAATACATCTTTAGTCATGTTTATTTGTGTAGATAATAAAGTGCAAGTTTGTTTTAGATAGGTAATAATCAGAACATACAACAAGAAGACTCCTACTACAGGTCCATTAAACTTGAAAGATGCACACAGAAACAGGATGGTAATAAAACTATGGGTAGGTACCAGACATAATATAGTCGATAAAGTACAAGGTCAATATAAAAAACACCACTCACCGATTATATCGTAAATACTGGCCGTGTAATTATCCATATAATATGAAATAAAACCCATTTTTATTAACAGCTGATCACAGACTAGATAAACACAATACTATCACGTTCATTAAAGTTAAACTTGACATGAAAATAATACTGGTTCAGTTACGAAATACTTTCCGCGCCATCAATTATCGAATTACGCTTTGTTTTGCTTATTTTTTCATTGAATCATCAGCGAATTGCAAAATTGCTAAACAATTTGACGGTTTAAAATGACAGCTTTCATTGACACCAGTAATGGCGTTCCAAAACGTAAGTACCACATAACGTTTTGATAAATTCAATTTCAATAAAATATTACACAATAAAATCAAATCAAGTAATAAAATAGTTTACATCATAATTATCTTTATAACGTAAAATTTCTTCCAAATTGAATTGCATGTAAGAAATAAAAAGTCGAAACATTCTGTCACTATTTTCATTTCATCTGTCAATGCTGTCATCCATGATCCATCGTAAAAACATTGGTGATTAAAATGTAGATTGACATTATTTGACTGGGAAATTAAATTTTCCGCATGAAACACGCTCAATATGTTTTGTTATAGTTAATTTTTTTAATTTAATTTGGTTAGGTACGGCAAAATTTACGAAAACATGATGCTGCGAAGCCGCTTTTTTAAGAGAGCCTTTGTGGTGTTGACCGTCTTTTTCGTTTCTTTTTATATCTCTCTTTTTGTATTTGGTGACTGGAAGTCTTCTAGAGTGATGTTGTTATCTAACTGGAACCGGTGTCCGGCTTGTTACGGACTCTCTTTATGTCCAGAGCTTTATTCAGATCAAATTACTTTAGAATCTTCAACTACTTTGTCTAGCTTCTTCAACGCTCAAAACGTTTACTACGGTTACACAAAGTCAAATCGGCGAGTAGTTTTGAAGAAATTGGCTCACAATTCACAGTTGAAATACTTTGATGACAATCTGTGTGCGAGATTCAATCTGAAATGGAATTGTAGACCAATGGATTTGCTGAATATATCTAGTATAGTTATTGATGACAAAATTATTAAATTGGTGGAGTATAATTTGAAGGTACCAGAAGTAACTCCTCGGACAGGTCTGGTAATGTGTCCATATGCGTACAGCTTGTTTGACTTCATCTTGCCAGTTTTTAACAGTAACAAAGACCAAGTCGACATGATAAACATTTGGACAATGTTGAGTCTCAACCCTGAACCTATTATATTACAGGTAAGTTACTGATTTTACTATTGTTAATACTTTCACTGCCAAGTTCAAAATATCATTTTATTTTGTATATCCGAAGTTGCCAAGTTATACCTACAGCTACGTATAGCGACGACTCAACAACGATTTTAGAAATAACAACATTACTGCCTGCCCAACGTACGACTGGGTGGACTGAGTTAACGATGATATTATAGCAAGAGATGTCTGATGAGATGACAAGTAATAGAGAAGTGTGGATGAAAAAGATATGCTGCACCCACCCTAAATTAATTGAGATGTGAGCAATTGAATAATATGATGATGTCTGCCCAAAGAGTTTGATAGGTTACTTATGAATTAATAAGCTAGAGACATGTTATTTCCTACTACTATTATAAAAATGTGAATGTTTAGGAGGATATATGGATGGATGGATATTTGTTACTTATTCATGCAATCACTTCTAAATAGATTTGAATGTGACATATTTTAGGAACAAGATTCTATCTAGATAGATAGATACAACGGGCTAGTGTCCGCAACTCCTCAACTCTCGCGTAAAGCGAGTATTTTGCGTACGGGTGGGAAATTTATTCGATCCATCCCAGCTCCCCGAGAAAGGCCAGCAATCCTTTGGTGTTACCGGCAATCTCGCGGCGAGTACCTGCGTTACCAAAGTACCTGGTCCTGTATGGGGCAACCCCCGAACAGTGCAGGAGCACGTGGGCTGCTGTTTCTTCTTTCTCCATGCAGGCTCGACACAGAGGACTATCTGTGACACCTATAACAAAGAGGTGCTTATTAAAAGTACCGTGTCCAGTGATGGCGGCCGTCACTGTGCGTAGCTGCAGCTTAGTCAGCCGGAGCGCTTGTTTGGTGAGGCGGACGTCGATGGCGGGAAGCGCCTCCTTGGCCTGCCTGCACTCGCCGTGGTCTTGCCACAGCTTGGCATGAAGTTCTCAAGATTCTATCTATCTATCATGGGGTTTTGGTTTCCGCACTTAATCCTTACTAAGGTGTTTACTCCAACCAGCCCACCTCCCTCCAGAAGCAGATCAAACTTCCCGGTCTTCTCAGGGCATCCGCAACGGATCTTCGTGTTCCCAGGGTCTCCTCGCGAATCTTGGTAACGCCAGTGCACTCAAAGAGCACGTGCGCCACTGTTTCCTCCGCTTCCATGCACGCTCTGCACAGGGGACTGTCAGTGATTCCTAGGGTATGGAAATGTTTATTCAGTGAACAGTGTCCAGTGATGGTCCATGGTCTCTGTCCAGGCGCAGAAGGTGCCTGGTCAGCTTTGTGTCCAGGGATGGCATAGCTTCCTTGGATTGCCTACATCCTGGTGCCGAGGTCCACCATTCCTCCGCTTGCATTCGAGTGTGTTCCTTTAACCAGCTTCTCAGCTGCTTGAAAGGAATGGGCACAATGGGCTCGGGACCGCAAGGTTTTGTGTTGGATCCTCTTCTGGCAAGTTCATCAGCCGCATCGTTCCCAAGTGTTCCACTGTGACCTTTGATCCATTGTAGTGTTATAGTTTAGTGCCGTGATTCGTTCTAGGGCATTATGGCATTCTAGTATCAGTCTCAACTTTATCTGATTACTCTTTAAGGATTGAAGGACTGAGGCACTGTCGGAGAGTATTTGAATATTGGTATCCGTAACCTCCCTGGCCTCTATAGCATGTGCTACTTGGATAATACCTAAACACTCTGCTTGGTAAACATAGTTAAGTATTCCAAGGGGTTTGGATATTTTGATATTTAGGTCGTCGGAGAACACCCCGACACCTGTCCCATCGTCGGTTTTTGATCCATCGGTGTAGATTCTTAAATTAGCTCTTTTGTACCTGTAGTCACACAACTCCGCCGTGAGCTATATGTTGTAGTGTTTTTGGAAGCAGTGGGTCTACAGGGTTCTGTCCCTGGGTGATGCCATCATAGGCTGTTGTTTGATTGCATCTTCTCTGATGCGTGTGTGTTTAATTCTGGAATCGTTACTTAGGGTGGCAGATACTTTGAGTCTGAAAGTCGCTATGGCCGCCTCCTTTCTTACGACGAGGTGTAGAGGTGGTAGCCCCAGCATCACCTGTAAGGCAGCAGTGGGGGAAGTTCTCATACTGCCGGTGATTGCTACGTAGGCAAATCTTTGTAATTTCTCGAGATTAGGAACAAGATTAATGCAGGATATTTTACCGAAGTTATTATTGATCCTGAACCATCTATGCTGGTTATTTAAAACTGGCCCTGTATATTATTATCAACATAAAGAATCCAACAGGTATTGTTGAATTTTTACAAAGATTAACACCCATATTTATAGTGCTGACTCAAGTCCATTTTTGAACTTGGGTCAACTTTAATCTGCTCCCTGTTGTCAAGACAACAGTCAACCCAAGTTAACACCCAATCAATATGTCCTAGAATTTCTTGGCCGTAATTGACAGATCTTCGAATTAGAGAATTCCTCCATAATAATATATGTTTGTTGCCTTCTACATCAACCATCCTTGTCAAACCCATATCTTTTTTTATTTGATTTTAATTTTGTTAAACAAATTGTAGTTGTCAATCTGTCTAATGGAGTGGAATGTAGACATGTCAAGTCCGACTTAAGACTTAGACTTATCCACGACTAACAAAACCAATGTATATCATGTTTTAACCTCCTCAGGTAATATCAAAACTCAATGGCTGGCCTGTGCCCGCATACGGAGGTGTCTGTGGCCGACTGGAAGTGGTAGCCTATGAAGGTGAACCCCTATCATCTCTGACACAAATCCCTTGGCATCGGAAGCTAAAGTTGGCTAAGAAACTGCTTGATGCCGCTATGGATTTCACTTTTAAACATGACAGGTATGTATCTAAAATGTTCATCAAACTTTAGTTTAGTTTCAACTGCCTCTTTAGTTGAGTGGTTGCAAGCGCCGTGTTTAAGCATAAGGTATTCGATTTGCTGTCGAGCAAAGTGTTATTCCATTAGGAATAAGAAATTCCTGATAGAGGAGCAGCCACACACAGAGTCTAGATTTATGTCTGGTAGATGGGAATAGGCATATATGGCACTTCTACATACCTGGCGAAATGTGGGTAATATTAGGTACATACACCTCTGTCTAACCCTTCGGAGATTACAGTAGATATATTAGTGTACCGTCATCGTATAGTGTATTATAAAAGTTTAGTTTATTGCGGTAGTAGTACCCAACCCGTTTTGACCAAAGGCCACTTTAATTTGATCTATTGTTAGCCAACCATGAGGTTCAAGAAACAAAAATAAACTTGTAAATTGTTACTGAACCGTACCACGCGGCTTCCGTGACATTGCTGCACAGCCACCGCATCGCTCCTGGAAATGACGACATTATAGAACAACGCAAGAAATACTGGCGGTAGTAACGGAGGGTGGAGGCACTGGGCAACGTCAAACATGGTTTAGAGGCGCAACGACCGGTATCGTCAATTGGACCTCATTTAGCAGCATCAAATCGGACTTTTCTATGCTATCATCAAGGATAAAAGATAGGAGCAGGTAAAAGTGTGATTGCGTACTACTAGTCCACAAGATGAGGAAGAGGTTCAACTACAAGTAATCAGTCAATCCAGTCATAAGTTTTATGATTCTTTAACTTTTATTTCAGATACCGTTTCTACCTCATGGACTGGTCACTGTACAACATAGTGGCCAATGAAAAAGATGACGTCAGCTTCGTAGATCTTGAAGACATAATCGTCTTAGACAAACACATATCGCCAAAGACAGACCTGCCTAACTGGTATAAACGCTATGGTAGAGAAGATATGGGCCCCGGCTTCTCTTTTGTCGTAGACAGGATCTGCCAACATCACCTCAGTGACCACAACATTTGGGCTGCCTGCTACATTTTAGCCGGAGACGATCAGCCATACTTATACCCTATACCAAAAGAGATTAATGCATCAAGTCCTCATTTATACGAGTTACTAAATGAATGTGTGAACGGTGAAGATAGATTTAAAACTATAACTAAATTGCAGCATGTTTTTGAAGACTTGTTGATGGACAAAAATGTTTTGGGGTACAGTGAGGTTGTTAGATGATGAAATCTTTTGTGGGGTGGCGATAGTGTCCTGTGATTGTTTTGTAAGTGTACCCACACGATGCGGTGCGGGCGGCCCACCTTGTGTAATTTATCGGAGTTACCTCGCTTATCGCAGAGAAATCGGCGGTCTACCGTACCGTCCTTGTCGCATATAGTTGGGTGCAGAGTCGAGTCATATCCACTAAGTCGAACAAATGACTTGTCGCGTTTATTGCATGCTGCTATTTCGGACTGGCTCAAGCCGATTCTGCGTCGATGAGAGGTCACACTGCGTAATTGTGTGGGCTGTCATGGATAAAGATAAAGATTATTTGTGTAGAATTAAGAGTATATTTTAAATTATCTTGTATTAGCTGCACAGAGAGAAAAATGTTTTTAATTTATGTTGTATCCACTCATAAGAGAGCAATAGCGTGATATCACAATCCCACCAAAAACAAAACTTGTAAAAAAAGCCAAGTCGCGCAACTCAGTTCTTTTACCGTAAAAAGTAGTGAGATCCATGTAATACCAAATCAGTTTATAAATAATCCCTACTTAAAAACCTTTGATGTTTAAATAAAAGATTGTCTTGGCCACTGCATTACATTGGCCAATGCGATGGCGATTAGCTATTACAATGGCCTGTTTAACATTGACGAATGCGATGCGATGGCCCAATGATGATGTTTAAGTTTGCTTTTTTTACAAGTTTTGTTTTTGGTGGGATCTCATTTCTTTTTGTAGCGGCTCTCATTCTATCTATTTCGTTTAATGAATCAACAATACATAGGTTTATTCAAACTTGGAGCAGTCTTATTCAACGATTTCAAGTACTGCTAAAGTACCTGGTCGACAAGCTGAATCAAGCAAGTAAAAACTGGACTAGGTCAAGTTATTTTATAACAGAATTCCTATGGCCACCTTCAAGCTCCATCAACAGACCTTGGAAACCATCTAAAGACAAACTCGATTGGGTTAGGACATTCTAAAATGGAGTTGCTATGGCCAACTTCCAGTTCCATGTCATCATAATATTGCATTGATAGGCGATATACATATACGAGCAAAATTTCAGATCAATCAGAAACTAGGAAGTGTGTTAAATTTAACTCGTAAAATTCACATTCACTGAAAATGTATATAAAACTTGGTTACAAAGTTAAAGTTACATTTTCACTATGATGATATAATATGTGATTACAAAGTAATTTATGCATTTAGTGTATCTAGATTTTTTTTAGTTTTTCCATGGTTTATACACTAATCACTAATTGTATTCTACATTTGAAGCTTCTATGTCTGCTAGAAGTGCCTTAGACTTTTGATGATCGGTCAGTCAGTCAGTGAGTGAGTGACAAAACTAAGGAACTTTAGTTATTTATAATTCTTAAACTTCTGGTTCAAATTGAATGAAATTTTAAATATACTTACCGTGTTTATACAATACCTAATTGGTTACTCAAAATTCAGGCTTCTATAGTTTTATCCACAACGAATTTATAGGAGGACGAAAATGGCCGGAACTGGGTTCGAGAAAAGGATGGTACGGCCGTGGCGCCTTATTGCTCGAGTTACTAACAATATCGCAGGCTCACTAACACCACCAAGCCCCTGTCCAGGGTACGCTTCATCTTCTATTCCAACTTCCCGCCATTCGTAGTGACTTACAGTTGTCATCAGTGACAGCTACCTGACTACTTGTGGCTGTGAGACAGTGCTTACATAATAATATCTATTAAATAGATTAACTACAGCCCTTTCTATTATATTTGTTTTAATCAATAAACCAAAGATTTAACAACTAAGAAATATAAAATGTTTTAAACTAAAATTGTATGTTTTTGATAACTTGGGCCGTGATTTCTAAAAAAAACAAATGGCGGTGGGTCGATATGCCAGCTTTCAAACCCCTTGACATTGTATCAAAGGTATTTTGTGGCAATAAATTTATACTATTTTTTGTTTTATTTTGTCGTAGTACCTACCTACTTAGGTACTTCTTCCACCACAACTGGGTTGACATTAGAGATGACTTACATACTCTCTATAATTTTATTATGCTTTAGAGATGTACCAACCATCTCATGAATATAATCTGTTTAATAATATTGTGTTCTGAAATCTGTGATGTATATATACATACCGCCAAAATGTTTTTGTTTTATAGCATGTTTATTATTGGTTGTGAAATAAATATTACTATCTATTTAGATTTACGTTAAAGTAATAGCGCATTTTATTTTGATCATTTCAAACAAATCTTAACTCATATCAACATTCCAGTTTAAAGATGTTCACGTATTTGCGACCGATGGCTTTTGTTAGGAAACGGCAACTCAATCTTATGACTTGAGTTGAGCCCTGTCAAAACTTGCGTATGATACTATTTTAGCGGCTGTGTCCAAGGGCGGATCCAGGGTGGGGCCTGAATCGCCTGAATCGATTTTGATACTATCGTTAGAATGTTTGCATTATCTCGATCCGAGTGAAAAATCCACGTACGTTATCCCAACTATGTTGTATTCAGCTTCCAGTGTAACTGGATGCAGCTGAAAACGACGACGAACGAATAGTCGTTTAATAATTGTCGAGAAGGTATCAGTCACATCTTCCAAACCTCTATCTTAGGCGTTTGGTTCCGGAAGTGAAGGGTCGGTGTCTATTAAGATGAGAGTAAGCACTCCTCTTGTCGAACCAAGTTAAACAGTATTTTATGCCTTTCCCTCCCAATGACGATATCCCCCCAAAATCTATAAAGTTAAAATTAAAAAATTCGCGCTCGCGCCTTTCGCCTGCTCTTTTGCCTCTATCTCGCTTGAGACGTTCATCTAACCGTACCGTAACTTCTAACCGGAGTCACCGGACTGACACTTTTCCATGTCCAAACACGTACCTGAGCCATTCCGTGAAAAATTTTACGTAAGAAAAAAGTGCTGTCACAACATTTTACAAGCAGTTTATAAGACTATCTCATACTCAATCGAATGCAGTTTTTTTATGTACAGCATAGCTCATTATTTTTAAAAAGAATTAAGGTGGAAGCTCACATCTGGCCCGCGAAATTCTAATTTTCTTACGTTTTTGGCAATTTGCAGGCCAGTGCTTAGTTGTATGTTTATGAAAATTTGATTTGCGACTGTAAGACGTATGAAGTTACCGAATTATAACCATCAAAATTATCAATACAACCCTCCAAGTTCATTTTCATGTCAAGATTGATTTTTGCATGTAAAAGTCATTCTTTAGTAATTTAGTCGTCGTTCTTTAGTAGTTAGTAATTTTGATGGTTATAATTCGGTAACTTCATACGTCTTACAGTCGCAAATCAAATTTTCATAAACATACAACCAAGCACTGGCCTGCAAATTGCCAAAAACGTAAGAAAATTAGAATTTCGCGGGCCAGATGTGAGCTTCCACCTTAATGATGTTAATTCCACAGATCTAAAATTTAAAATAAGAAGCAAAAAAGGGACTTTTTGCATGTCACACCACTTAGGGCTAACTTTAACTAACCGAAGTTCATGGTTTTTTAGACATACCTACTTCAGCATTTTTTGAGTTTTTATAGAATATTGTATTGTTTTTAATAATACCGTCAATTTTGCTCATAAATGTTATTGTATTACACTAAAATTTATGAAATTAAAATTAATCAAATTGGACCAATGAATGTGGACATTCCACTTTAGTCACGGTACGGAAATACTGTTTTGTTTGCTTCTAAAAGTAAAAATCTACCAAAATAAGATATTTTATTATCATGGTAACATTGGTAAGGGTAACATAATTGTAGTCGATCAGCCATTTAATTTTACCCGTCGTGCATTTGTGACGCCGTAATCGGTGACGAAAGCCTTACTAACTTCACATAGGCGAATAAGAAGTCCACTATAGTCACAGCAATAACGCGATACCGACATGTTTGTAAAACATTATTTCATTTGCGAATTATACTTAATGTATCTGGGATTCTGGGATGTCGTGAAGTAATGATTTCCTTTAAAAGAATAAAGAATACTGAGTGTTGTCGTCATTATTATCAGTAAGTGGAGTTCGCCACGTTTGTTTAGTGACGTGACATATTAGGGGAACAATATTTGTGACGAAATGGACGCTTAGGGCTAAGTTTACGTGGTGTTGTTTTACTGACAACTAAGTTATATGGACTAGTGGTGTTCAAAGTTGCTTTAAGGCAATCACTTGCTTAATGCTTAATGCTAAATATTACCAAGCTAATATATATGCTTTATTAACGCATGGGCATATCGCGCGTAGGCATATCATGATGTGACTTAAAGCAAGCGCGGTGAGTTGCAGTATGCTACTAAAGAATATTACATCGCGTTTATGAATTACGATAAAACAGAACCGTTAAAAATACACAATGAACTTTCCTTCATACTTTCCAGGCTTAGGACTGTCTCTGAACAAATGTTATTATGAAATAAAATGAGCCGTCCGAGATCGCAAAATCGTCCGCGGTGCTTATAACGATTACGCACACAACCGACCGGAATCGCTAGCATGCGACGACTGCCCGGCGCCCGCCCCGCCCGGCCCCTGCTTAATGCTTATTCATTGTTTGTTGCTTTTCGCGCGACCGACAGAGACAGAGAGTGCGATGTAAAACAATAAACAAATAGCAACTTGTGAGAGCCACGATAGCATTTGCTTTATGTTTTGTGTATTAAGCACGGTGCTTTATTTTTCTATATGATATATTACCCACCACTAATATGGAGTTGTGTTTCTGTTAAATTATTAGTAATAGACGTTCTTTCGTTTCACTACCTTAATGAACGTTTACCTACTATCATTTTGATTGAATGTAAATTAAAAATGTTTGGTTTTAGTACAAATTATCTGCATGTGACAAAAAAGAAAAAGAGTCTATTTTTTTTTATTATTAACCTTGATGAACACTGCGTAAGTTTTAGGTCACTGTCACAATTTTTTATTCTATGATAATAAAGGCTTTAAAGTGGAATTTAATACTAGTAATGGTTAGTTTTGGAATTAAATATAATAGAATGTCTACTATTTTACCAACTTATTGTCATTTAAAATAGTCAAAATTCTCTTTCTAGGTACTAAATTAACTACAAAGTTAAAAATATAAGTCGCACTGACCGAAAATGTGACGAAAATATTTTAATATGTGATTTAAAGCTAAAAATATACTCTTTTGCAAAAAAAACGGGCATCTAAGGAAATTTACGTTCTAAGGTCGATTTGAGTTGGCCATGTCCGAGATATGTGACATGGCAATGCCCCGAGTCCGGCCAGGAAGCGCCCGGCGTCAGGTGTACTGGTGGTCGCAAGAGCTGTCGTACCTGCGTAAACAGTGTATGGCGGCGCGGCACCTGTACACCAGGCATCGCAGGCGCCGCATTCGGCCTCCGAATGCGGAAGCCATTGAGGCGGAGCTGTATGAGGGGTACAGGGCGGCGAAGGCCACCCTCCGCGAGGCTTGTAAGCGGGCCAAGAATGAGGCCCGCGAGGAGATGCTGGAGACTCTAAACAGAGATCCTTGGACTCGTCTCACTTGGAACCGTCTTGTAAGGGCGCCCCCCTTACAAGACGGTGCGGAATCAACTCCGCACCCGGGCCCCCCCGCTGACGCAGAGTCTCCGGCCTGAGCTCGTGGAGGACGTGGTGAGCGCTCTGTTCCCTTCGCGAGGGGAGCATCCTCCCCCGCCGATGGCTCCGCCATCCGCGATGCCGGAAGCGGACTATTCAGGAACCGATGACGACATTCCGGAGGTGACCGGGGTAGACCTGAGAGCGGCGGTACGTAGGCTGAGTGCCAAAAATACCGCCCCGGGACCCGATGGCTTGCCTGGCAAAGCCTGGGTCCTGGTCTCAGAGGCTCTTGGGCCCCGACTGGAGGGGTTCTTTAGCGCATGCATGGAGAGAGGCCAGTTCCCGCTTCGTTGGAAGACGGGGAAGCTGGTCCTCATCCAGAAGCCGGGGCGGCCGGCGGACTCGCCGTCCGCATACCAGCCCATTGTGCTGCTCGACGAGGTGGGCAAGCTCTTTGAAAGAGTAATTGCAAACCGCCTCGCCGAGCACCTGGAGGGAATGGGTCCGGATCTTGCGGAACACCAGTTTGGCTTCCGCAAGAGGCGCTCGACGGTGGACGCCATCATGCGCGTGAGAGCCCTCACGACGGGGGCTGCGGTCTCTCGGGGCGGTGTGGTCTTGGCGGTGTCTCTCGACATCGCCAACGCCTTCAACACTATGCCCTGGAGCTGCATCAGGGAGGCACTCCGGTATCACCGGGTGCCGACCTACCTTCGTCGTGTGGTCGGGGACTATTTGACAGACAGGGCTGTCATCTACCCTGGTCAGGACGGACAGTGGAACCGGCAAGAGATGTCGTGCGGTGTTCCACAGGGATCGGTTCTGGGGCCGCCCTTGTGGAACATCGGTTACGACTGGGTGCTGCGCGCCGACCTCCCTAGCGGCGTCAGCGTAGTCTGCTACGCGGACGATACGCTGGTGCTAGCTCAGGGTGGGTCGTACGAGGCGGCGGCCGACAACTTGACACGCGGGGTTGCGATAGTCGTAGATAGGATCCGGCAGCTGGGTCTCGAGGTGGCGCTTCACAAGTCCGAGGCCATGGGCTTCCATGGACGTGGGAATGCGCTGCCGTCGGGATCCCAGTTAATGGTGGGAGGGGTTCCCATCGGCGTCGAGTGTACTTTGAAGTACCTAGGACTCGTCCTCGACAGCCGGTGGAACTTCGTGGAGCATTTCCGACGTTTGGCTCCCAGACTGGAGCGGGCCGGGGCCGCCTTTAGGTGGCTCTTGCCCAATCTGGGGGGGCCAAACGCCTCCTGCCGGAGGCTCTACGCGGGGATCGTGCGGTCCATGGCCCTTTACGGGGCGCCGGTGTGGGCGCCTGCCTTGAGGAAGCGGGCCGCCCACTACCTGAATGTGCCCCAAAAGGTCATGGCCGTAAGGACGGTACGGGGGTACCGCACGATCTCCCGCGAAGCGGCGAACCTCTTTGCCGGATTGCCGCCGTGGGATCTGGAGGCGATAGTCCTCGCGCGCCTGCATCAATGGCGCGCGGAGGCGCTGCGCCGGGGGGTCACACCGCTGCCGCGGCAAATTGCTGCGCGGCGGACAGACCTCCGGTGCGATCTCATGGCGACATGGAGACAGCGACTGTCGCAACCCCGTGCAGGGCACGCCACGATAGTGGCGGTAAGTCCCCTCTTTGAGGAGTGGCTTGAGAGGCGCCACGGCGCCCTCACCTTCCGTCTGACGCAGGTCCTCACCGGACACGGTTGTTTCGGGAGGTACCTGCACCGAATCAGGCGGGAGGAAACGCCCGGATGCCACCATTGTGAGGATCGGCCGGAGGACACGGTGGAGCACACAGTGGAGGTGTGCCCCGCTTGGGCGGAGCCCCGCCGTGTTCTCGTAGCGGCGATCGGCGGCGGTGACCTCTCGCGCCCGGCCCTGGTGCAAGCCATGGTCCGGGGCGAGGAGGAATGGGACGCCGTCGCCTCCTTCTGCGAAGCAGTGATGCTGGCGAAGGAGGTGGCGGAACGCGAGAGGGAGAGAACCTCTCGTCCCAGCCACCGCGGGAGGCGCTCCGGGCGTCGGGGGTCCCGCGATGACCTCCGGCCACCGTAGACGCGGGCCTGTGGACGGTGAGTGATGGGCTAACTCGCCGTCCGTCCGTCTCACGACGAAAACAGGCCGTGTCGACGGCGCGTTCGTGTTCCACGCGCGCCTCAAAGAGATGTCAGCAACATGGGAGGGGCCCGAAAGGGCCGACGCCTGTCGGGGCTGCGGGTAGTCCTCTGGTTATCGCGGCCTCGACATAGAGGGCGAAGAAGGAACATGGGTGGTTTTTAGTCAGTAGAAGTCTGACACTCCCTTTCGCTCTGCCCAAGAGCGGGAGGGGTTATTCGATGATTTTACACCCAACAAAAAAAAAAAAAAAAGGTCGATTTGAGTTAGGTAATTAAATGAAATTTATTTCTTTGACGTAGTCTGTATACTTATAATCCTGTAAATTAATGCGCGTGAAGTGAATTCGGGCAATTAAAAGAAAAAAAACGATGAATTCTTTAAATCCGATGTACACGCCCAAACAATAAGAAGTGGTCGGCAATAAAGACAAGATTTAAAAAAAAAAAAATAAAGAGATACAAATGTAAAAACCTAATAACGAGTGTGACCTCCTCTTGCCAAAATCACAGCTTGAATCCTTCTGGGCATGCTTCCACGATGTTTTTAATAACGTTTTGAGGAATACGTTCCCACTCTTCTGCAATGACTCTTTTTAGCTCCCTGATGTTTTGTGGAGCAGGTTGCACTGATCTTACCCGTCTCTTTAGAGCATCCCAGACATGCTCAATTGGATTGAGGTCAGGACTTCGAGCTGGCCAATCTAAACGACGGATCTCAACTTCTTGCATTTACGCTTCCACGTCGCCAGAACGGTGCGGGCGAGCATTGTCGTCCATAAAAAGGGAATCTTCCCCAAGTGCAGTCAATGTGGGTTGTGCATATGGAATTAGGACTTTCATTATGTACCAGTGTGCATTAAATGTTCCATTTTCTATGAATACTAACTTCGTACGCTCCGTCGAATTAATTGCTGCCCAAAACATAACAGAGCCTCCACCATAAGGAGTGATTTCTTCGAAACACACATCCGCATAGCGTTCCCGTGGTCTTCGCAGCACTCGCCGGCGTCGGTCCTCTCCACACAAAGAGATTCTAGCTTCATCAGAAAACAATACTTTATTCCAGTCCTCCAGAGTCCATGAAGCACAGTTCCGAGCAAACTGAAGTCGAGCAACACGGTGCTCTCACGGAGTAATTTAGGGCCCCGAGCTGGGCGGTAACTCCTGATATTGGCAGCCAAAAGCCTCCTCCTGACCGTCCACAAGTTAACTTCTACTCCTCTTACTTCTTCAAGGCTCTTCTTCAGGTCCACACTTGACGCCTTACGATTAAGCAACGCCTGACTCACCAAAAAGCGGTCATCTCTTGATTCTGTGCATCGTTTTCTTCCCGTACCGGGTCTTCTTTTGACCGAACCGGTTTCTTGATACCGTTGCCAAGTCCTCTGGACAGTTGAACGACTCACATTTAGCCGCTGAGACACGTAAGTTTGCGAACAACCTTCATCAAGTAGGGCTACTAATTTTACCGGCCCTTATCGCTTTATCACTCATATGATGAAAAAGTGGTATTTATAGTAAAAAGAAAGATTAAATTGTTTAATTTGCAGAAAATATCCAAAAAGTTTTAAAATATCGTAATCAGTTAAAAATCGTTTCAGCAAGTCGCGCCATTAGTAAAGCAATTTTAGAATTTATAATCCACAATAGTCATTATTTTTCTATTATTAATTTCAAATTTTAAATTTGGAACGTAAAGAATCATGCCGATGCTTCGAATAACATGCCAATACATCGTCAAATTAATAAAACCTATTTCTTGTTCTTCTTCACTGAAGTAGAGAAAAAAATCTAAAGTGCCCGTTTTTTTTGCAAAAGAGTTTATGTCAAAGAGGGTAAACGAAATTGATTTAAAAAAGAGTATTTGTATTTGACCTAAACATTTTAAAGAATTTGTAAAAGATAATTCACATTGCTGAAATATATTACTTTATTGATCGTTACTAAATGGACAGTGCTTGTCATGGATCATGTTTGAAAATCTGTTTTTTTTAAAACTGTGTTCTATTTATTTACATACTATATATTTTTCTTAAACTTTGATAAATGCCGCATCGATTCATAAAGATAGTTTTAAAAGACAATTTTAAAATTGTCCATTTTGTCCCAAGTAACGGTACAATTTTTACGGAATGGCTCACCTCAGCTCACCACCACCCATAGAAGTAGATGTAAAAGAAAAATTTATTTTGTTGTTTTATATATATATTTTTAAGTACCAGGCCTACAGTAATACCTATTTTAACTGTATCTATGACTAGCGGACGTCATGCGGTTTCACCCGCGTAGTTCCCATTCCCGTGGGAATACGGGAATAAAAAGTATCCTATGTTACCTACTCAGGGTGAATGTAGCTTTCTAATTATGAAAGATTTTTTGAAAATTTTTGAGTTTATTCATACACACATACAAAAATACAAATCTTTCCTCTTTATAATATTAGTGTAGATGTAGATTAAAAAAATAAATTATAACTTCTTGTGACTTGACCACCACTATGTGACCCTCCCCTGGCACCAAAGCTGGATCCGCCCTTGGCTGTGTCGCAGTGCTTCATTGAAGCAAAAACAAATTCCAATTACTTTTAATTTTTCAACAGGCAACACAGTACTAGTAATTATAGTATGGCAATGTGCAAACAATTGACAGATGTCAGATCAGATCATAATAAAAATAGTGTACCCCAAAGAGTAAAGTATATAAATGGTAGTGTACCCAAACCCAAAGATTAGTGTACCGTAATCACACCCTCTACTACTTTGTGTAGTGTATGACTCTGTGGGTCACAGATCATAAAAATCAACAGCACAGTAATTTTAGACCATCAAAATAAGTGAAAACTGATAGTAATACTAGTAAATAGCAGAAATGAGTGATTCAGACGACGACAACATAGTACGCTATGGAACACAATTAGAACCATACGAAGAAGGTTAGTTTAATCTTTCAGTTTTATATTTTTGCGAGATTGCCATTATTGTTAAATTTATCAGCTGACGTACCAATATTCCTCTAAATCACTGCTTGTATATACGAGCGTGGCATGGCGTACGAAGACCATGCCACGCTCGCGTGGCTTCGGTGAAGTACGGTTACTATACAAAACATGATTAGACGAAAGCCATTTAGAATGTACTCTGTGGCCATTAAATCATATTTTACATTGTCAAAGTTACGTCTAATTTGTGAAAAAACCCGAGTAAGAGTTTTTTTTATTGTCTGCATACCTACAGGTTGATATAATAATATAATAGTTAGAATTTAAGAAAATAGGGTATTTGCTTGATGGACAGGGTAGGACCAAATAAAACAATAGTTTTGGAATGTTTTTCTTTAACCATTCAAACACCCAATAGATTGAAAAGACAATATCTGTCCTCTAGTATAATAGTACTTCTTTTATTATAATAATGCCATTGATATTTGACTCATCATAACCATCCTCATAATTATGCTCTACAGTGTGACAGTAAAGACAGGGTAATGTTCATAGGTTCTTCTATACAACATTTAGTATGTGGACCTAGGATATTCCTTATATATCAGACTACCATTGGCTTGATGATATGGGAACCTGTGCCTGGTAACAGAAACACCAGTAATTTTGAAGATTTAGAATAAGAATTATTATTGTAATTTACATAAACTAATGAAATAAACTTCAGGGCTTACGCAGTTGACTTTTGAACTCCTGTTAGTCTTGTCAAATGATATTAAAATGACTCAAAACAAAAGTTTTGACAGCCAACAACGTGAACTACTCTGATCAACATTCTACATCTGAAAATCCTATTACTATTTAAAAACATTATTTCTTGGTTAACAGTACTGTATACTAAGATTTATTTAAATTGGATAAAACAGTTGATAAATTCTAGGATTTTCTTTTACTTGCCAGATGACACCAGCACCATGACGAAAATCCAAAAACCGTGGGCAAGATCCAAAAGAAAGAGATTCAGAAAGCTTATAGCAGCTAATGTCAACCCAAAAACAGCTTATCAATTGTGCGACCATCAATGGCCAATGATTTGTCAACTAATTCCTGAATTAGAATCAATTGCTCCGTTAACTTCTTTAAACCCTCCTGGCAAAAGTAAGAAGAAACAGCCCAAGATAAATTTGAAAGTACGAGATGAATTTCAGCCCATAGAACAAATTTCTAGAAAGCATGAGCCTGATCAAGCACTCTTTTGGCACAGTCCTTGTGATGACCAACAAAACTCACAGGATACCCGTACAAGCTCGAATTACTGGGAACCAACCCAAAGAAAAGAAGGTTACCATTCTTCAAATGAGCTTGAAAGTAATCAAGAATCCTTAGACCAACCTTATAGGCCCCCGCTAAGCTATACCAAGGAGGTTTTACATACTACACAATATAACTATCGGGAAGAAACTGATTCATTGCAAGAGAGATGTTATGAGGCGAATCGGAGAAAACGACATCATCACGAAAGAGAATCCCATTTGGAACCCTCACATAGTCGCAGGAGGATGTTGTCACCTCACAAGGTCCCAAAATCCGCCCAGAGAGATTGTGCACCTCTTGAGACTCGTTCACGACTAAGGGCTCGTTCACCACCAAGGGCTCGTTCCCCAATAAGGGCTCGTTCCCCAATATGGTCTCCATCTCCACTGAGGGCTCGTTCCCCAATAAGGGCTCCAACCCCAATGAGAGCTCGATCCCCAATGAGAGCTTTTTCACCACTGGGGGATCTTTCGCCAATGAGGGCTCGGTCCCCAATGAGAGCTTATTCATCACTGATGGATCGTTCACCAATGAGGGCACGTACACCATTTAGGGCTTGTTCCCCAATGAGAGTGCATTCACCACGAAGAGCTTGTTCACCACTGAGGGTTCGTTCACCACCGAGGGTTGGTTTACCACTGAGGGCTCGTTCACCAGTGAGGGTCTATTCACCACCGAGGGCTCGTTCACCAGTGAGGGTCTATTCACCACCGAGGGCTCGTTCACCACTGAGGGCTCGTTCACCACTGAGGGCTCGACATGAAGAGTCTCTAAAGTATAGCTCAAGTCATTTGTATGAACGCGCCCAGATGAAATACATTGATGTTGATATGCAAGTTCAAGTTAATAATGAATTGAGGGCAGTAAACTGTTACTATAACGATACTAACGATGACAAACCTTCCGACCAACCTTATAGGAACAAGAAAACGACTTCGGAAGCATCAGTCAATTACTGGACCGACCTTGATCGACCCTCACGATTAGGACTTCGGGACGAGACCCATCCACCAAAACATGCTCGTACTTATAACTATTATGACGATAAAAAATTCAGGGAAGATCCTAGGAACTACCAGAAAATCTCATGGGACAGTAGTGTGAAACTCGACTATGGGGAATCTGACCGGCCCTCGCGAGATGGGCTGCGAAATGAAAAACAGCCGATGCTAACCGTCTGCATCGATGATGATTCGGAAGGAGAGTACAGGGGTCCAACTGATGTCATACATGTCAACGAGGGCGAAGCTGATCGTTGGGGCCTTAAGTCAGAAACTAGATCTCCTAGGCACCAACCTGCAGAGCCTGAAGAAATTTCCGGGAAGAAAGCAAATGTGAACAAGAATGACGAACCTATCCGTGTTGGTATCTGCAACGTCATCCCCATGACAAAACAACAAATGACGATGGTCCAACAGTGTATTAACCGAGCTATAGTCAAGATCGCAGTACAGGGTGCTGGACCAAAGTTTTTAGGAAGTAGTTTCAAAATTGGCTGGATTCGCATGATTTGCCAAAACCACGAGAGTCGAAAATGGCTTGAGAGGGTGGTCCCTTCACTTAAACCTTGGCCTGAAGCGTGGCTTTCAATAAAGACACAAGAAGCATTGCCCAAAACGATAACAGCATCCATTTTTATTTCGGACAAAGAGGGTGTACCCGTACGAACAGCTTTGGAACTACTCCGAGTCCAGAACCCAGGACTAAACACGAGTAATTGGAAAGTGTTTAATGAGACGAAAACATACAGTGGTCAAATCGTACTTCTATCTATCGACGAAGCCTCGTTTGAGGCGCTAAAACTTGTCAATTTTGAAGCTAACCTAGGCATGAATAAAGTTACTTTTCGGGTTAAGTCTTGGCCTGGCAAGAAGCCACTTTTGCCGACCCCAGATCTAGACCAAAGATTATATTTTAGGAAGGCACCGACAGAAGTCCCATTAGCGTCGTCGTCTGTTTGTACAAAGCCACAAATGGACGCGAAGACGGGCACTGTTGGGAATGATACTTTAACAGTTTCAGAAAAAGGGCGTCGAAGAAAACCTCGTGGAAAACGAGGAAAGAGAGGACTAGAGGACGACAAAAAATTGATTTCGATAAAGAGTCCTAATGAAAGCTACACTTCCTCGGATTGGGTAACGTGGTAACTTTTTAATGGTCAACTATTACACACCCACAAGGCAAAGTAAAGTTATCATTACCACATAATCCCACTGTGTTATTAACTTATTACGACTTTCTTACTAATTTTCAATAAGTGTGAATCCACACTATGTAACATGATGTGGGTTATGTTAGATGTAAAACCGTAGAATTATGGGATATAAAAAAAACTTCTTGAATAACAATTTCTGAAATACAATAAGTTAATCTGGACGCACAGTAGTAGAAAACGGGTTTCAAAAACAGAAAAAAAAGAAAAGAGGAAAATGCCGTTTCGTTTTTAGGGTTCCGTAGCCAAATGGCAAAAAACGGAACCCTTATAGATTCGTCATGTCTGTCTGTCTGTCTGTCTGTCCGTCCGTCTGTCCGTCTGTCCGTCCGTATGTCACAGCCATTTTATTCCGAGACTATAAGGATTACACAGTTGAAATTTGGCAGGTAGATGTATTCTGTAAACCGCTTTTTGATTTTTATATAAAAATAAAAAAAATATAAGATTAAGAGGGGGCTCTCCATACATGGGATTGAAACTTAAAAAACTTTTTTTCATCAAACCTACACATGAGGGGTATCTATGGATAGGTCTTCAAAAATGACATTGAGGTTCTTAAAATCATTTTTTCTCAAAGTCAATCGTTTCAAAGATAGCCCTCTAACTTTTAAAGTAAGAGAGTGACAATTCTAAAAAAAAATATATAATGTAGATCTCAACAAAAACTACCAACCAAAATTGGTTTGAACGAGATCTAGTAAGTATTTTTTTTTTAATACGTCATAAATCGTAAATCGCAATTTACCGTTCATTCAATCAACTCAATTATAAAAATTATGTTAACATTATGTTACTTGCTGCTACAGAACCCTTCATGGGCGAGTCTGACTCGCACTTGGCCGGTTTTTTTATATACCTACCTAAACGAAAGTGTTCATGTATACTAATGACTACGGCGCTATTACTGTCGTCCATCATAATTTTACAGCATTTTTTATAGCTTTTCTTTCATTATCGTTTCGTTATCCCTTTGAGAGTCAATGTTATAAGGCGCGTCCACAACTGTGCACGTACACGAACAGTGTAATTCGCGTGCATCTTAGGAACATAGTATGGACACCTAAGAATATTTTCGCAAACAGGTTGTGAGCAGTTCACGTGCAAGTTACAGTGTCCACTTGCGTACACGAATAGGGCGACTTGCGTACACGAACAGTGCGACTCGCGTGCATCTAAAGCCGTGTACGCACGTACGAACGTTGCGTTGCATGATACGCAAAAAAATTGTCCGTACGTGCGTACACGGCGTGCAATGTCCTCTCGCTAACACGAACAGTGCAGTTCGTGTGTATCTTAGTAAAGTAGTGTGGGCAACTTTGGACAAGTTCGCAGGTGTGGTCGCGCCTATAGCGTCATAGCGAATCTCAAGTATTTTAGTATTACCGCATCCAAAGTTAGTTTTAAGATGTTACTAAGGAGACTGCCCATAAATTCGATCAAAGTAAAAAAGATAAGTTTGTCTTTTTTACACGACTTCGAAAAAAAAAGAGTGTTATTAAGGGTTGTTTCTGCCACACACATACTAAATTGAACCGGTCTTTTTAAATGTTAATGTCCGGTCATGTCCCTGTTAAAATTCAATTTTTCGTATGATCGCGTACTATTTTTTGTGTTTGTTTTTATTGATAGGCTAGTTGGGACCAGTAAACAAATCTGTGTAGTATAGTCAACCCCGTTATTCATCATCATCATCAGCCTATAATGTTCCCACTGCAGGGTCTCGGCCTCCTCTCTAGGAGATGGATGGGCTATAATCCACCACGCGGGCCCAGTGCCGGTTGGTAGATTTCACGTCTTCGAATTATTTGGTTCTAAGACATGCCGGTTTCCTTACTATGTTTATTCACCGTTTTGAGAGCAGTGGTAATACCCGGACTCTGTAATTAAAATTAAAAATTATGAAAGTATGTAGTACCTATTTGTGAAACGTGTATTTTAACAGTACTGCGGACGCCTCAAGTAGTTTAAATCGTAACAGTGGCGTAGCCTGCCTCGGCGGGGCCCCTTATAAAACATTGTATGGGGGCCCTTATGAAGGGTAAAAATTTCTCACAAAATAAAAAAAAGTTTGCATAAAATTAAAAGAAATATTTATTAATTATAATCTGTCACTTTTTCCAAAATGTTTACAAACAATTCAAATTAAATAAACACTCTCCTAGCCTTTTATTCGTCAAACTGATGTATTAAATCATTTCGTCGCTGCGCGTGCGAATCCGCGTAAGAGCAACTTGTAAAGACCGCGTATTTGCTTTTTGATGATTTTACAGGAGGAAGAAAAAACTTAATATCTCAGCGATTTCAACTCTTATTACCGACTGAACTTAATAGCTAGTTCTTTACATATTTCTTTATTGGATAATAACGTAAATTTGCTCGTAATTGGCTTAGATTTTGTGTAAAGTCACTTACGCGGTTTTGTTTGAACTAATATTACAAAATAAGTAGACTTTTATCAAAGGTACGCGGTTTTGAAAGAAAACAATTCTGTAAATGTGTATGTATTTATTATTAAAATAATCAAATCTAACAAAAAATATTTTGTATTTATTATCAAAATCAGTTTATTAAAGAACCTATTTATATTTTTTAACAGAGATCTTATTACAAAAGTTTAGACTCCTTAAGCAAGAGATCAAAATAATCATCAAAAACTAAAATAAGAACTGTTTATGATTACTTAAATATTAAGCATAGGTACGTACATACATAATGAAGAAAAATAAATATTTTTTTATGATAAAAACTTGGAATAACAAAAATAAACCTTCTACTACGTTACGTACGTTCTTCCACTAGAATCAGAAAACCTTCAACACAAAATCTTGTGTCAGGTAGGTACTTAAATGTTTTAAATAAAAGTTTTCATAAACAAATAATAATCATAACAACAATAATCTGTTTTGTACTTGCTCTTAAATTCTGTTAATCACAGCATTTCTCATAAAATTATTTGAATAGTAAATTATAAATTATCATAAAAAGTATGGCAGTCTTTAGGTTTACTTATGACATTCTTCAGCTCCTGTAGGTGATCATATTTTGTCTTGTAAATTGTTTGCCTGGATTCATAAAGCGAAGGTATCCTCCTAATCACATACGTAATCTTCCTTGGTCTTTTAGGCAATGGGATAAAATCATCTGAAAAGTGAAGTTTATATTGTATGGTGCCACTTGGATTATATCTTAGTGCTTTTGTTTCAATAAGACAATGATCACCTACTCCTCCGCCAGGTCTTATTGATTCAGAAATCAGGTAATCTTTGATTTATGTTCTTGCTGGCATAAGATCGTTCTGAACAAATTCTGTGCCCTTTTTCTATCATTCTCTGTCTCATAACTTTCGTTCTCTTCCAATTATTTTTATCTCCTTAGCGTACTTTTTTACATTTTTTTCTTTTCTTCTATTTCCCTTTCAGGAAACCACTCTATACATTCTGCTTTACATTTATAATGCCTGATAAGTTGACAAAAGAATGATTTAAAATCAATGTCATTATTGTAATTTTCTGCCACATCATGAGATTCAATTGAAGATCTATTCTGGAGGGTCCAAAATCGTCGTAAGGGTAGTAGCTAAACTCGGATATTAAACTCTCAAAGGTATTTCTGGTGTTAAATTTTTATTCGTAGACAACGGTGTTGACACTGGTTGTAGTACTGCTTGATTTTGACAGTTATATTTATTTAATATTTCTCTCTTCATAGGTAACAATATTTTTCGCCTTTCCGATAACTCTCGCAAAGTTGCGACGTTTTCTTTAATATCCGCATTTTCTAAAATAAAGTTATCTTGGTCATCCATCATTTGGGTAGTTACTTGTTAATGCAAGGATGTATCTATAAATAAGAAAAGAATAATTATTCGTTTCAGTAAAATGCAATACCGCGTAACTTAGAACAAAACAAATAAATCATACGATGTCAAGACCGCGTAAATACTTGTAAGGGGTTATATTAGTCAGAATTAATAAACTAAAACAGAATAACGTGTAATTTATATATTCTAGCATAAACACATTACACACGAAGAGTAATAAATTATTCAAACATACTTACATGGTGGTTAATCATGGCAAAATCATTAGTTTCGGGAGCACACACTAATCACGTTACTTTTTTCTCACGGCCGTAGTAAATACGCGCACTTGCTTCCAACTTTCAGGTCTCTTACTGTTCCGCGGTATTGTTTCGATAGCAGAACTGACGTTTCTCATTGGATAATTCAAATCAGGTGAAGTCTATTAGAAGCCAATAGGCGTTTGGAATCAGCTAGCACGATATTCGAATTTTGCGCGTTTTGCTGTTACGCGGTATTAACAAACTGCTCTTACGCGGTTTCGTACGCGCAGCGACGATTTATAGCTGATGATATTGATAACTTTAGAACGCACGCTTTACGCGGGAAAAAAATAAATTGCTTTTATTGTCTTTGGTCATTTCTGAACTAAAGTAAAACTTGGGAAGTTTTTATTAATTTTTGCTTAAGCACGTCGGGGGGCCCCGTGGCCCTGGGGCCCCGTGGCCCTGGGGCCCCGTATAATTGATACGGCATATTATGTGGCGGTAGCTACGCCCCTGAATCGTAAGTACAAACGCCAGCAAGTTACCCAAAGCTGTCATCCCAATGATCCTTGAACGTAATGCTTTAGCGATAAAGTTGAAAATTAATTAAATAAGGTGATAGATTGTAGTAGCTTGATGGGCCGGTGACTATACGTTTACTATTCTTTTTGTTACTCACTTATTTGCGGCAGTAACGAAAGTATCTACTATTTGTCAAAAGAAAACACTTGTAATACCGAGGTTTTACGGGTTGTTCGAAAGAGATACCGCGGCCCCGGACACAAAGGGGTAAGAAGGAACATGGGTGGTTTTTGGTCAGTAGAAGTCTGACACACCCTTCCGCTCCCTATTTCAATAACGTTCGCAAGGTTTTACTAACATTAGGCGACGCCTAACATAATAATGCCTAAAGCACACATATTTAACATCCAGCTCATAGAGTTAAAAGTGCATCTAAGTAGCCCAGCCCTTTCCAACTACTCGTATGTAGGGGTAGGCTTCGTCTAACCGGTTCGATGGAGCGACTTCCTATCTGACCTCAACAACTTACAAAAAACTAAGATTATTTAGGCATTTATTTAGTTACCACTGTATTAGGGAAGTTTTTTATAAGTTTAAGCCAGAACTCCACCGTCTCTTCCATTGCTCCGTGTAAAATAAGAGACGAGTAAAGCGGAGCGAAGACGTGCAAGATACAACCAATCACAAGAGAGACTGAACTTAACTCAACCAATCACATTCATTGGTTGATTCTCGCATGTCTTCCATCTACTACGCTGGTAGATCTTTCATGGAGTTCACACCTTAACATGGAACTGCTAGGGTAGCCCGCAAAATTCAACTTTTCTTACGTTTTCGACATTTTACCGGTCAGTGTCAGCTTTTATGTTGGTTAAAATATGATTCGCGCACGTAATGCGTATGTATTTTTGGAGATAATCATTAAAATCATAAAAACAATTCTCTTGAGTTGATTACATTCCATTAGGTGAGTATTTGATGAAAAAGGCATTCATGGAAGTTATATGTATGAACTGAGAGGGTTGTATTGGTGATTTTAATCATTTTTATTCAGTAAAGCCATATTTGTTACGGCGAATCATATTTTAATCAACATAAATAAACCAGACACTGACCTGAAAATTCGTGGTCTACGCTAGCGCTTCCACTATATCTTTTCCACCTCTATTGTTGTTATTTTTGTATGTATGATCTGAGTATTAAATACATTAAGTTATATGATTAAAACTGTGTTTATATCACTGCCCAATAACCAATATCAATTTAAATACTAGTCACAAATGACTTTAGTAGTAGGTCACCAAAGTAGGTGGAGGTCATCATTCTCTTGCCTGTATGCCAATTAATTTGGTTTCGGCGCAGCATGTCTTGTTCTTTCATACTTCTCTAATAGCTACTCGTCATCTCATGAGACACCTCCTTTCTTGCCATATCATCCTTTACACAGTCCATCCACCGTTTCTTTCTTCCTCTATACCCTTCCACGTTTACTCAAAACTTTCCTCACGACATTTTCTGCTTCTCTCCACATCACATCCCTTTCAGTAGAAATAAAAGCAGTGGATCTTTGGACGAGCAACATTACAACAAACTATTAGAACATGAAGCATATATTACGTTCCCACTGCTGGGACACAAGCCTCCTCTTCATGAGAGGGAGTAGACCATAACCTGCCACGCAGATCAAATGTGGTTTGGTGGATAACATAACACACAATTTGCGTAAGCATTCTTGTTATGTGTGCGGCACACATTGTGTATCCGTTTATAGTTGCGAGCGCAGCTTCAGTTGTCCGTTACCTCTCAATACTGATGCGCGCTATTCGATCTATATATTGTAAAGTATCTCAATTATGTACCGTGTGTAAATTAAAGAGATATCAGATCTTTGAACCTTTTAATTCTCTTTGTATACGCTTTGTGAGAAAGCTGAACAGATATGGGGCTGTAATCCGCCTACGCGATCCTAGTGCTGGTTGCTAGACATCTTCCCCACTTCTTCTCGAATCACTGACTCAGCTTTTGGCCGGTCAATACGAAGCGACCTAGACAGCTCAAACGTTTTGTTTCTCCCAGTTCTTTAAGGTACAGGTTTACGATGGGCTGGAGAGAAGGTGTGGTATATCCTGTGTTGAGGCTTCACATTCACGTCTTCTAGATAGGTCAACTGTACCTCATCTAACCTGATTGGAACTGCAAATCATATCGGCCCTGGTAAATTGTTCCATATGGTCTTATTTAAAAGGTTGAATTTACTTGACCATCAGATGAAGTTCCTTCAAAACGCAAGTACCAACAGGCGCCAGACCAGTTCGCAGTAGACGAGCATGGACGGCGTCGGTTTCATGGAGCGTTTACCGGGGGTTTCTCGGCGGGATTCGGGAACACTGTTGGCTCTCAAGAAGGCTGGACGCCTAGTACTTTTAAAAGCTCGCGAGTGGAAAAAGCTAAGCTTCCGGTGAGTTTTAATGTAGCTATTCGTGACACTAACTACTGACTACTCTTTTCCTTCACCGTATTTCATCACCCGACGTCACGCACTGCGGGGTATAGACCTCTCTGCTATTAATAATATGCTCTGTTCTTGTGAGATTTATCCTGGTTTTAGCCGCGATAGACGCTCGACCCTACGATATACAACTCGTGATTCGGGCTTGGCCACTGCTCACACATTACACCTTGTAACATCAAATATCTATGTTATTATTTTAATTATAAAATAAACGCATCCAAGATACAGCAGAAACTTCAATAAAGAGCACCTATTGAAATTTTTACATTTAAACTCACAAACACAAATAGCTTGACCCGGAACAACTACCTGTGATGTAGCCTAGGCCATACAACAATTTACGAACCTTTAGAACATTTTTATTAACACTGTTTTACAAATGCTGCTGAGAATGGCTTTCGATTGCAGCAGCTTACATTACATTCCACTGATGAGTGGACTGCTAAACGCTGATGACGAATGAACATGAAATGCAATCATCATTTCATACCGAGAATCACTTACTGCTAGATATATCCCCCCAATTATTAATTCTGCTGAACTCTCAGTTCCGTATTATGCTCATCTGGATAGGTATATCCCGAATATCATGTTTCTTGTTAACATTATTGGTACAGAACCAGCGCCCCGAAGATTTTATGGACGAGGAAGACCGTGGCGAGTTCGGCATAGCGCCGCGACAGGTCCAGACACAGAACGATTTCTCCGGACAGAAAAGAGTGCATCGCAAGCAGTTCCACGACGGGCCTATACCGGGTAAGTCTTCTACATCTCTAGTTAGAAACTTTGAAACCAGGGCAAAGGCCTTCCCCGTGGCCAGGTTGCTTTACAATTTGATCCGCTAAGAAATAGCCCAGATTGTCACATCAGGGTTTCTTGGGCCTGCTTCAGCGTTTCTTGGGCCTTCCTCGGTTACGACGGCGTCTTCAGGCACCCTAGAAACCTGACCCTCCCAGTCTCATTTCAACTAAGTAGATTTGACGCTAACATCGGCGATACCTGGTTTAGACCGTATTGAGTTGTTTCGCATGCATGATTGTCGGATTCGGAATGCCTTGAGTCGTCAATCGGTTTGCAAGTCCCAAAGGCTGGTGCGTTACTTTATCTATGAGGCAACCGGCATAATTGTAGAATTTAAAACTGGGTTGATCGGTAATCTGTTTATCTCCACTGTAGTTGCCTCCAACTCTAGCCATCCTTAGTGTCATATCTATTCCACAGGCGAACCAGTGTTACAGCATTTAGTCCGCGCAGTCCACGAGACGGCCGCAGTGCGCATGCTCCGTGCTATGGGCTGGAAGGAGGGGCAGGGTACAGGGGAACGACTCAGCGGGAAGGGGAAGAGGAAAGCCAGGGAACAGCATAAAGTGTACGGGTGTTATATGCCGCCGGAGATCAGACAGGTAGCGTATGTCATTTGTGCAGTTCATTTTTGTGTAAAGTTGGCTCACAGCGGCCAGTTTTAACAGAGACTTACTGCGGTACTCAGAGACCTTTAATAATTACTTAAGCCGTCACTTAATAAAGGATGATAGTTTGGTTATACAAAAGTCTGTCAAATGTTTACTAAGTGACGGCTTAAGTAATCATTAAATGTCTCTGAGTACCGCAGTTAGCCATGCAGGAAATACTCGTATGTATTAGGTGGGCTGAAAAGTTCGTAGGCTGACATATAGATGATTGAATTTTAGTTAGCTCTAACCTTCAATAGCCACGCATAAATTCGACAGCTGTCGTACTATTAGTTTAGCATTTTGAGTGAAGCAACTTTTATTAGTTAGAAAAAAAAAATGATAAAAAGGAACTTCGTGTTCTGTGTTCGTGTGTGTTTTGACGAAAAAAATACTATTGAAGCCAAGGCTTGGCTTAATAAATATTATTTTGAATTTGCACCAAGCAAATCAACGGCTAAGGACAGAGGTGTCTCTAGTAGCGCCCGTGTGTAAATATAACCCTAGCGCCCACTAGTAAGCACACGGTCGAAATGGAATGGGTGCAAAGGACAAGTAACAGCACATCAAGTTACTACAAACTGTCAAACCCCAATCTGTGGCGTAACGTAAGTTGTTGCCGCTGGGGGCCAACCCTTATTTGGCTGCCCCCTATATTCTCATCATTAGTCAAGAAAGGTAGCATAATACTAAATCCTTTTTTTTGGGTTTTATTATTTTAAAGACAAAATATTTTTTTGTTAGGTACAATTTCAAAATAGCTAATAGTGTATTAAGATTTTCCGTTCCGAAAATCTACAAAAACAGCGGGCGAGCTCAAACAATTTTGGCACATCGGATAAATGAGATGAGATTTTTTTACTTTTTTTTTTACTTATTAAAAGAATTTCCCACCCATTCTTAACATATAATGATCCATATTAGGATCCATGTTACGATTCATATTAAGATCCATGTTATGATTCACATTATGATCTATATTCTGATTCATATTATGATCCATATTCTGATTCATATTATGATTCATATTATGATCCATATTGTGATTCATATTATGATCCATATTCTGATTCATATTATGTCACCCGGGGATAGTGTAGCTTCCCAACGATTTTTCAAATCGGTCCAGTAGTTTATTTTTCCTCTTTTTAATATTAGTGTAGACATGAAAATCATTTTAATTCGAACATTGTTATGTTATGTTTTGTTGTTTTTTTAGCCCTTGCTCCGTGGCCTAATAATAGTCCGTGGCCCAAACCAATATACTGGCCTGGGAATCGAATCCATTTATTTATTTTCAACTTTATTCCAATGTGCGCAATGTTGATTGTAGTGAAAAATTAACGGTTGCGCTCCGCCAGGTGTTAGTTATCCCTTAACGCTTTAAATACAGTGTGATTCTTTATAATGTGCACATATCGAAATGAGGGAATCTATGCTTAATTTTATCGATGGAAAAAATATTTAAAAAAATCTAAATATTTTTTAATATTTTTTATGGAATTTTCAAAAATGTTGTCCGCTGTTGTGACCCCAATGTAAACAAAACGGTGTAACTTTTAAACTAAATTATCTATCGCGATAAAACAATTTTATGTAAAAAGTTATGAAAAAAAAAAGTTTTTTTGATCAAAAAACGTGTTTATTTTCAATTGAGGGTAGTTTTTTTCCACAATTTTCATTTTACGAGGACGCCTAATTGCTTCCAATCATTATGGAGTTTGTTTCATCGCGATAGATAATTTAGTTTAAAAGTTACACCGTTTTGTTTACACTGGGGTCACAGTAGCAGACAAAATTTTTAAAAATTCCATATAAAATATTAAAAAATATTTAGATTTTTTTAAATAATTTTTCCGTCGATAAAATTAAGCATAGATTCCCCCATTTCGATATGTGCACATTATAAAGAATCACACTGTATAACCAAACGTAACTTACAGATTTACAGATCTTAGCTTTTTTATATGATGGCTGACCCAGCCTAACTCAATGACCTAGCCTAACTTACTGACCTAACCTAACTTACTGATACAAACTAACAAACAAACTGACAAGGCAAGTGGACCCACCACTTAGATAGATTAGCAGAATATATAGTAAGGCAAGTTGGCGAAACCGCCCCAGGGCAGCGGCTTAAAGTAAGGAAGATACGCCACTACTTGGTTTCGTTGTCTTCATTTTTAAAACATAGTCACGATGAGAATAGTAATGATATGATCCGATAACCATGACCTGACGCTGAAGCTTGGCTCCGCTCTCTGGCGCCCCCTGAAACCGCCGCCGCCGGGGGCCATGGAATAATAATTCACCACGCGGGCCAGTGCGGGTTGGTAGATGTCACATGTCTTCAAATTTTCTCCTACTCCATACTCGGGACTCCATAGCGAGTGGCGATCGCCGCTCCCTAGAACTGCTGCGCCCGGGTGCAATGCATATCTTGCACTATAGGTAAAGACGCCTCTAGGCTTAGAAGTCACTCAACCGAGGACGATGCCGACGCAAAAAGGCTGATACCAACGAAAACATAAAAAAGTCCTCAACATAATTTTGGATAACCGTAAAGTGAAGTTGATTGAGATAGCCGAGACCCTAAAGATAAAAGGGGGTGCCGGGCGAGCTCATAATCGACCAAAAACACTAATCAATTAAAACGATGGCAAAATTGCATGATTGAGCTTCGAAATTGCCTAAGCATCCACCGTATTTTCCAGATCTGGCTCCCAGCAACTTTTTCACAGGTCTCAAGCGGATGCTCGCTAGTCAGAAATTTTGCGCCGATAAAGAGGAAAACGCCAATACTGAACCTAATTTGAGGCTAAAAACAAATCGTAGTATAAAATGGCATCGAAAAATTATTAAAATTATCGTTGTATCGCCCGTAGAGGCAACTATATGTGGTAGTCGGTATACCCTGGGTAAGACCGGTTATTAGACTACTGGACCACTGACTGACTATCTGTAACGACTTTCAAAGATCTGCGAATGATAGTAACCATCTCCTTTTTTGAAAAAGTAGGGTAGTCAAGAAAAAAAATCTAATTAGCCCGTCATATAGATTACCAAAAACTATTGGACACGTATTTTTTCCTTTTTTCACGTAAACAAACAATAAAGTGCTTTGAAAACTCGAGTGACGTCATATTCCAAGACATTAATATGACATTTTTTACCGGTGAGTGACGTCACAAAACCCCACTCAAATCTTTGAAGCGTTTAATCTTCGTAATATTTTATTGATATGTTAAAACAAAAAATACTTATCCAATATTCTTCGATAATCTAACAGACGGACGGAATCCCTATTTGTGGGGTCTAGAATGATGTACTACAACATATGTAATTTCCTCCCCCTATATTTACCTCACAATAACTCTATTACAGGCTCAAGAAGACCAAACTCAAGCTGAAGACGAGGCAGAAGACAGCTCTGACTCCGAATTTGACTTCGACACCCTATTCGCGCCAGACGACTATGAGCCTTATATCCTGAACCGTAAGAACGATCGCTTTGGACTTGGGTATTCGGGGCTAAGCCGGCATTCTGTATTGGGGAACCTGACTGGGGAATATGGAAGTGAAGCTGGGTCTTCGAGAAGTCATTTGGTTATGAAGGATAAAGGGAAGCGGGTAAGAAAACTATACTACATATTAATAATTGGTTTATCTTTTTTTGGGTGTGGCAAATAATCCCTCCCGCACTGGGCAGAGCGAAAGGGAGTGTCAGATTTCTACAGGCTAAAAACTACTTATGTCCCTTCTTAGCCCTTTGTGTCGAGGCCGCGGTATCTCTTTCGAACAACCCGCAGCCCCGACGGGTGTCGGCCCATCCGGGCCCCTTCCATATTGCTGACATCTCTTTGAGGCGCGCGTGGAACACGAACACGGCCTGTCGTCGTCATAAGACGGACGGACGGCGAGCTAGCCCATAACTCACCGTCCATTTGTTTACCTTGAGTTACAAGTCGAGCTACATAATACTGACAAATGCAGAAATAATCGAAGATTGGTGGTTCATTGATTGTGGCAAAACTTAGTCTTTTATGTATAATTCTCAGGTATCAATCCGCGGCCAAGCATTTGGTGTGGGTGCCTTCGAGGCAGATGATGAGGATATCTACGCGAGAGAAGACATGTCCCACTACGACTTCGCTATCGGAGGTCCCGCGCCGACCAGCGAGAAGAAGAAGCCAGTTCCGAAGAGTGGTCATGTAAGTAAGACCTTATTTTGATCGTAACCTGTCGTACTGTTCTTACACTTTGTAAACTGCCGAATGTAAATAATGAATACGTTAAAAGGGTCACTTTAGTAGATCATAATAATTATGAATTGCGTCAAAAAGCGTAAAATTGACCTTTTAGAACAGTAACTGCGTCTGTGCCCATTTTATGATTTTTAACGCAATTCATATTATGATCTGCTAAAGTGGCCATTTAAGACTCCCTAGACTTATACCCTTCCAAGCATTCACAAACATTTGGAAAACAAACTTCGACCAATGGAAAAAATCTTAAAAATCTACTAAACTGTTGAAGAGTCTAGAATGAGAGACGGGCTTGCTTACTGCGTCGAGTTGCGTGACGCCGGATGTTACCGGCGGCGAGTGCTGTGGGTGCGGGGCGCGCGGCGGCGCGTGCCGTGGTGGCTGGTGCGCGGGGCTCCGGGTCGCGGGGCGGCGGTTGCGCGTTGCGGTGTGCATTCGTTGTTCCGTGATTCGGAGTCTCGTGCATTCGTTGTAGCGGTGTGCGTCACTGCGTGCTTCCGTGCTCGCGGTGCTCGTTGTTGCGGGCATTTGGCGGCGTGTGGTTTGGAATGACGTATTGCACTCGTAGTTTTGTTTTTATGAATTGTTCTTCTGACATTAAAAAGTGCCTTTAAAGGTTTAATTGAAATAAATGCTTTGAGTTTGAGTTTGCTTACGTGTAGGGGCACTACCAGACCTGTGAGCGAGTAACTTAAATTTCGGCAATTTTAATTTTTGTACATAATCATGTCTGAAAATAACTTAGTTTATTTTTTTATGAATTTATGGGCTTATTATTTAGATAAAAGTACAGTACTTTGCTTTTCGTCATCGGTAAGTCTAATCGCGTGCAGCTGAATACCAGAATTGTATGTGGAGTAACTGTCAAACTGACTTGTACGACTCAGTTTCAGCAGGGACTGTTCCCTACTAAACGGTTTTCTTCTTCCTAACAAGCTATACAGTGTAGGTATGGCAATTTCTTTTGATAAAACATAACTAAAAAAAAGGCTAGGTATATTATGATATAGTCTATTGAGGCCGATATGTTAGGGCCGCGGGTTGTACACTAGTTATCGCGGCTTCGACATAGAGGGCGAAGAAGGAAGATGGGTGGTTTTTAGTCAGTAGAAGTCTGACACTCCCTTTCGCTCTGCCCAAGAGCGGGAGGGGTTATTCGATGATTTTCCACCCGCCAAAAAATAAAAAAAGGCCGATATGTTATGTTACTCTAAAAGATCAAAAATACCACCTTCACTTTGATTTATGTTAACCTATTACTACTCCATGTTCAGGTTATACAAGGCTTCGTGAAAGCCAGCAAGCCGTTACCTTCAGTCCCTGCCTACCCCGCTCCAGCGTTACCACGTGACTATGTAGCCGCGGTGGCTGGTGCAAGACGCTCCCGGTTCGAACCTACCACTCATCAACCTAGGGACCAAGGTATACAGATATAATTCTCTTTATTATGTTACTAGCTGACCCACGCAACTTCGTCTGCGTCTCAATAATATTATTATATAGCTTACAATCTTCCTCGATAGATCGACTATGCAATATAGTACCTAATATTTTTTCAATTAGCTTTTTAATGTTGAAAGAATTTTCAAAGTCGTCAGAGTAATTTTTAAGTTAAATCGTAACAAACAAAATATCTAATCAGGAGAGATTAGGTATCTTGTTTCTCTATAATATTAGTTTAGATTACTTTAGATTATAATATTAAAGTGAGAATTACTATAAAATTACCTACCTATCTCTTACTGTTTTTACAATCATCATCAGCCTATATTGTTCCCACTGCTGTCACTGAGCCAGTGCGGATTGGTTGATGTCACATATCTTCGAATTTTTGGTTCTAAGAGTTCCTTCACGGTTTTGAGAGCAGTGGTGATGAAATAAATTACACAAAGTAATGTGCCTGCCTGGGTTCGAACCAACAACCAACTGTTCGTATCTGAACTGTTCGGACAAAAATATTTTTTCAATTCCAACCAGTAGATCCTGAGTTTATAGCGTTCAAACAAACAAACTCTTCAGCTTATTAGTATAGATAATAATATGAAATGCAGCAATTTCACAAACGTTAATAAAATTAGAGGATATATGTCATAATAACCAGTCTATAATGTTCCCCCCTGACTCGTTGGTCTAGTGATCGCAAGCGCGACTGCTGAGCTTGAGGTTCGATTACCGGGTCGGGCAAAGTGTAATAGCGTTTTTCCATCTGGAAGTTCTCAGTAGTAGCCGCTGAGTCTGGATTTATACCCGTTTGATGCCAATAAGCTTGCTTTCTCTTAGATGGGGCATAAAAATAACTGACGAAAAGTGTGTAATAATAGGTACACCCCAGATCCTCCACCCGAAGACCTCATAAGAGACACCGAATGTGTAATATTAGGTACACCCCAGATCCTCCACCGAAGAACTCATAAGAGGACATCAAATCCTACAAAAAAAACTAACTTAAACACTTAATCTTTCACAGGACTAGGTCGTCATGAGTTATCAGCGAAAGCCCGCGGCGATTTACTAGGCGAGGTTCCTTTACCGACTCCTACACCCCCTACCCCCCCACCCACGCAGACAAACACCCCCTCAGAAGACCCCATAGCCAAACACCTCGGTAGAAACATCAACTTCGTCACATTGACAGAAAACACAGAACTAAACTATATCCCTATAAAAGATTCAGGTAAAGACTTAACAAGGGTTTTTAAACCTTTTGTTGGGAACCCTGAGAAACAGAAGAGATATGAACGCTTTGTGGCTAATAAGGGGGTGTTGGAAAGAGACGGAGATACGGATAAGTTGCAAGAGTGGGAGAGAGAAAGGGAGAGTGTGGAATTTGAACAGGCTGCGAAA
The DNA here is from genome assembly GCA_932274075.1 of Diarsia rubi. Taxonomy (NCBI): domain Eukaryota; kingdom Metazoa; phylum Arthropoda; class Insecta; order Lepidoptera; family Noctuidae; genus Diarsia; species Diarsia rubi. Next base: position 8,864,608 of record OW026427.1, read on the forward strand.
TTGTATCGGCCTTTGAGTGGCATTATGGGGGATCGGTGAGTATATCTTATTACTAGCTTTGATCTTAGCGATGATCTTTATCTTATTACTAGCTTTTGCCCGCGGCTTCGCCCGTGTGGAATCATCAAATAGCTTTTGCCCGCTCTTGGGCAGAGCGAAAGGGAGTGTCAGACTTCTACTGACTAAAAACCACCCATGCCATTCTTAGCCCTTTATGTCAAGGCCGCGGTATCTCTTACAACATCCCGCAGCCCCGACGGGACGGCATGAGGTCCTGGGTTCGATTACCGGGTGGGGCAAAGTGTTATTGGCTTTTTCGTTACGAATTTCTCAGTAGCAGCCGCGGAGTCTGGATTTGTGCTCCGTCGATGGCAATAGGCTCGCCCCCTATAACATAGGACAAACATTACCGGCGAAATATGGGTGTACTATTAAGTACACCTCTGCTAGATCCTTCGCGGATTATAGGTGTGATGTTATGTATGTACTTTATTCCCCTTTATTTAACCTCACAATAACTCCATTACAGGCTCATCATCATCAGCCTATAATGCTTCCACTGCAAGGACTCTCGTTTAGTCCGTCAGTTTATTTGATACTAGCGGACGTCACGCGGTTTTACCCGCGAGTGTACCTTCCCAACGGTGAAAGAATTTTTCAAATCGATCCTTAGTTTCGGAGCCTATTCGTTACAAAGAAACAAACAAATCTTTCCTCTTTATAATATTAGTGTAGATTATAATATCATTATTAGTGTAGAAAACATAAAACACATATCCAATATTTTTCGATAGACCTCCTCTCTAGGAGAGGGATGGGCTATAATCCACCACGCGGGCCCAGTGCGGTTTGGTAGATGTCCACATGTCTTCGATTTTTTCTATTCTAAGACATGACGGTTTGCTCACGATGTTTTCCTTCACCGTTTTGAAAGCAGTGGTCATTAAATTACACTAAGTAATGCGCCTGCCTGGTTTCGAAACCACGACTTAACGTTCGTAAATCGGGGCTGCCAGCATTACATGCTCAAGAAGACCAAAATTCAGCTTGTTATCTTATATTTTTTATAAATTACAGATTCACCCACGCTTCAGAACCAGATGATGGTACGAACCCTCTGACTGCCGTGGCTAGAAGCTCCACAAACCACGGCCTAGCTACTAAGGCACAGATGGAGGCAGCTGCGAGCGGTGTGTACGGCGTCATGACGCGCCAACACTCGCAGTGGCGACCTGAAGCGATGCTGTGCAGGAGATTCAATGTACCTGAGATAGGGGGAGACAGGTATGTGTCTTGTAGACTAGAAAAGTGTGGTTCTTCTTCATAGCTTTGGCTTGGAGTCTTCAGGGGGCAAGGAGACTAGCTGAATCTTTGAGCTTTAGGCTTTGGGTAAGTTCAAATACGCAAGATCAAACCAAATTAGCTAGCGAAATTCTGCACCGCAGTTGTAATGAGTATCGCTGATAACAAAAAAAAAACCTCAAAAGTATCTTTTAAATTATTAACTGAGGACATTGAGAAATTCAGTTGTTTTACTTGATGAAGCTTAGAAAGTTCTGCTAGCTAATTTAATGTCGTTGAAGGACTTGAGTGTCTCCAATCATGGAGGCGTTAGGTAAGTTAAAGTACCAGGGTCACATAAGTAGCCAGAACCTCAACAAACCACGGCCTAGCTACAAAGCAACAGATGGAGGCAGCTGCGAGCGGTGTGTTCGGCGTCATGACGCGCCAACACTCGCAGTGGCGACCTGAAGCGATGCTGTGCAGGAGATTCAATGTACCTGAGATAGGGTACAGGTATTTGTCGTTTTGAAGAGAAAAGTGTGATTCTTCCTCATATTTATGATTTGAAGTTTTCAGGGCGCTAAGGACACTTATGTGAATCTTAGAGCTTTAGGCTTTGGGTAAGTTCAAATAAGGGTCATACCAAATTAGCTAGCGAAACTCTGCGGTGCAGTGCAGAGAAAAAATAGTAACGATTTTTTGAGGATGGCCTCAAAAGTTTTTGTTTATAAACTTTTTGTCTGTATGAATGGTAAAAAAAGTATACATATGAAGTGGTCCTTTATGAGGAAATTTATGAAAACAAGGTATTTGAAGAAACTAGCGCTGTCGCTCTGCAAGAGCTTGACGCCCGGGCGGCAGATAAGGACAACTGCTGATCCGACTCAACAGCAACAACAAAAAAAAGTAGTTAAAAACTAAAATTCTATTTACATTTCATAATTTAATATTTATTTAATATTCAGTTTTTTTAGACGGGTTTTTTTAGTTTTTTAACTACTTTTTTTTATTTCCAACTTTTTAGTTCTTTTGTTGTTTGGCGTAAAAATCTTTGCAGATGATTTAACTTTTGTGTTTGTCTAGATGATTTATGACTTTGAATTTATTTTAAACATATAAGTGTCATATATTTTTGTAATCTCCTTTTAAAACCCTTCATTTTGATACCCTACTCGATGGTAATGGAATTTTTTTATTTTTTGAAATACGCTATATGGCCCCCAAAATCCGCAAATTTCTTCTCTTTTTTAATTTTAATGTGGCCAGTGACACTAGCGCCATCAAGACGAATCTAACGACGTATATTTTATTCAAATCCCTTCATCCGTTTAGGAGTTATGAGGGAACAAAGAAACGGACATACATAAATACATACATACACGCCAAACACATAACCCTAATTTTGGGCTTCGCCGCAGTCGGGTAAAAAGTCATATTTCTAGGTTTTGCTCTCGCCTTTTTCCTCCTTCAATATTTTACCAATTTATAAGATATTTTAGACACTCAATAAGAAGGATGTATTCTGTGCCCCTATGGTTTTCCTTTTTTTTGCGTTAAAGCGATGTAAATAAGCAATTTTGAGCATTTTTTGAGGGTTCTAGTGCTTAGAAAAATAATGTATCATCAAAAAGAAAAACAGGGGCGTACAAGTAGTTAAAATTTAGTATTCTGTAAAAAATCATAGCTTTATAATCATTAACAAGAAAGAAAACAGGCGAGAGTGTTTCTATGGAGAAAAGACTTCCTGCATTTCCTCTAAAATAGGTCTCTAAAACTACATTTTCCAAAAATAATCCAATCTCACTTGTCCACAGAAACGAAAAGAAGAAAGAAGACCGACCAAAAGTGTCCTACTCAATATACTCATATATGGAGTCTTCAGTACACGATAAAGACAGTTTCGCCAAAGAGCAGAGCAAGTTCAGCGGCTCCAAATCTTTAACCACCAGCATCTTACCTAAAACTGATCAGATCACTCAAAATCCTGATCAGGTTAAGCCAGTGGACCAAGATGTCAGTCAGAATGCTCAAAGAGTAGTCAAAGACATTGAGCCAGCTACTGGATTCAGTAAAAGACTAACAGTAGCAGAATTATTCCTAAAAGAATCGGAGAAAACTAAAAAACAAGGCGCTGAAGTTATGGAAACGATAAATAAATTCGATAAAATGGACCTCTATAAATCCATCTTTCTTAGTGACAGTGAAGAAGAGGAAGAAGAAAAAGATTCAAGCAAAAATAAAGAAGGAATAGACTTCATAGATGCTCCTAAAAATGTAGAAAGAAACACTTCTCCACCACGAGGTATATTTGCTAACATAGACTTTGACGAACTCAACTCCTGGAGAAGAACTGAAGAAGTAACAAAAGAACCTGAAGAAACTAAAATAAAGATTAAATTTACAAAACCATCAGCTAAAAACTCTGAAGAATCGACCACAAAAGAGGAAAGTGAACATTTAAATGAAGAAGAAGCAATGTATGGGCCAAAAATACCAGAAAATCTACATAAAAGATTAGAAGCTGAAGCTAGTAATAATATACAAGAAACTATAGATGTAAACTCTTCGTCCAGCGAAGACTCGTGGGTCGATGTCAATGAAGTGAAAAGTAAAAAGCAAAAGAAGAAAAAGTCTAAGAAACACAAGTCTAAGCATAGGAAGAAGTCTAAAAGTAAAAAGAAGGATAGATAAGTTATTAAAAATGTTGATAAGTGAATTTTCAGGGCCTATTTTTCAGTTTCTTATTGTATTTTTGTCAATATTTTGCGAGCTACCTTGGCACCTTCATCTTAACATGCTTTCTGAGGCAAATAGGGGTCTCAATTTGTAATGGAATGGTCTCCCATCCCTCCATTCATTAGTACAGGCACCAACGATACTCTATTATCTATAATGTTCATTTTTATTTGGAAAATTGTTTTTGTGAAACTAAAATGTGTTTTGTTTCTGAATAATAAAAACATTATATTATTAAATATTATATTATCCACGGCTGTCCGTGGATGGGAGACCATTCACGATCGAGGTCGAGCGTACACTCGACTTACAGATATTATTACCTAGCAACGAGATCCTACTCTTACTGTATAACATGTCACTTGAAAAGAAGCCCTCGAAAATAATTATAGCTCATAAAATTACTATAAAATCCCATGTTCTTAAAGGAATGCAGTATGAATAAAACATAATTTTTACTTACAAACCTGTTTTATTCCAATCCGATATGTAGTAGGAAAAACATGAAATAATCAGCTGTTTACCATCCCACCCACGCAATCAATGAGGAATGCTGACGATTAGAACAATACAACATGTTGCCAAATTATTCAGAGAGGTATTTTTGCACCTTTGGGCGAATGTAATATTCGCAACGACTGGATACACAGACTTTTTTTTTTGGCGGGTGGAAAATCATCGAATAACCCCTCCCGCTCTTGGGCAGAGCGAAAGGGAGTGTCAGACTTCTACTGACTAAAAACCACCCATGTTCCTTATTAGCCCTCTATGTTGAGGCCGCGATAACTAGTGTACAACCCGCGGCCCACTGGATACAGGCTAAGAAATATGAAAAGACCATTACCCAGGTACGGAAAAACCAATTATTTTCTAACACAGGTCGGTAACCATGTCCACCTGTGATGTCCATAATAGGGTACCTAGTTGACAGAAAAATCTAATTAGTCCGTCAGATACATTTCCAAAAAATATTCGACACATTTTTTCACTACATAAAATGAAGACGATACAGTGCTTCGAAAACTCGTGTGACGTCAAATCGCACTGCATTTTTTACCACTGAGTGACGTCAAAAGCCCCCACTCATGATCGTTGACACGTTCTATCTTATTATTTTTTTATTAATTTGATAAAACAAAAAACACCTATCCAATATTTTTCGATAATCTTACTGACTGACGGTTTAAACAGAATTATATTTTGTTCAGTCAGAAGTTCAGAACACATTCCATCACACCAATATTATAAAGGCGAAAGTTTGTGAGTGTGTGAGTGTATATGTGTTACTTCTTCACGCAAAAACTACTTAACGGATTTGGATGAAATTTGGTACACAGATAGATTATAACCTGGATTACCAAAAAGGATAATTTTTATCCTGATTTTATATTCCCGTGGGTTGTAGCGGGTGAAGCCGCTGGCAACAGCTAGTAATATAATATAAATAAATTCTGGTTGTTGTAATAGGGTATTTCACCAAAAATTCGTCAGTAGATAAGTTTCCAAATAATATTTTTTCTTTTTCACGTAAACAAAGGATGAAGACGTTAAAGCGCTTCGTAAAGTTGTGTCAAGTCGTGTGACGTTACAGATTAGTTTTATTGAATAGGTACGTGTTTTTTGTTTTATTTTTCGATAATCTAATATTTCGAATTTTTTGGTGAAATTTAATACCCTAATGTGATGATTGTCATCATTACCCTAACCTTACCGGATGCACCTGAATACCAGCCTAGAGTATTTTACATGGAGCGACTGCCTATCTGACCGCCACCAAACCATTAGTGCATGGCAATACAGTTACACCTTGGTAAGACTGGTTGACAGACTTTTAGGCCACTGACTACCTGTAACGAGACTGTCAAAGGTTTACAAATGACAGTCAGGACCAGCGGCACATGCTTTCCGAGGCACGGAGGAAACTGTACGTATGTGTAATAATGGTCACCCATCTACAGACCTTTCTTGGCAAGCGCGGCTTAACCTTGAGGATGAACCCGTGCGGCTGCTATTATTTAACCACGAGCGCCTCCACGTACCGTGCCTATCAAATGCTAAAGTGCAGATTAACCAAAAAGGTGGAACAAAGTTTATAGTGGTCGAATTTGCATGGGACTTTTTTATTTAGTTCTTAGAGGTGTGGAGAAGACAGTTTAAAAAAGTTCCTATTTAAATCCGATCACTATATACTTTGTTCCACCCATCGGGGCATAAACCTGGATGAGGCTGGCACAGGAGCGTGAAAAGAGACCTATACTCAGCAGTGGGTGTGAATTCATGCTAAAAATGTTGATGATGATCTTAATATTATGAATGAAAGATCCGAGTTCGATCCGTACGTCAAGCTTAGAATTTTCAGCAGCCAAAACTGTGTTCTTAGTTTTTATTCTAGACAATGCATATTATACGACAGACAATCAAACGCTAATGGCAAATATCTATACTACGTAATGTTCATAGACGTGGGTACCTGCCTACCTTAACAGGGACATACACACGTTCCATGTATCGGCAAAACTACGTCATGTCTGAATAAAATATGTATCTCCGTACGGTTGCTTTCTTACCACAGACAATAATAATGCCAAACGTACTACGTCACTATGACGACTGACGTGCCAACAAAAAACACGCAAAACGAACAATTATGTCGTTGGCAAAAACAAATGAGTATGTTTATATATTACCTGTACTAGCGATTCTGTTCTTTGTTGAATAATTAATCATGAATGCAAAGAACTGCGATCGATGCCACTTACTGTTTAGCTTGTGGATGTGTGCTATTCATGGTAGTAATATAAAGTTCTATCAACACATTTGGGTCAGGGCAGTTGTTATTATCAAGTTCTTTTTTAAATATAAAGGCTGCATAAAAACGAAGAGAGTTTTTTTTACTTAGTATTTCTGTTTCACTGCTGGGCATAGAGCTTCTCCATTATTTTCAACCCTCCCGGTCTTTTGCGTTCAAAATCGTACTCACACCAGCGTGTCATCGTTTTCAGGCACCCACTTTGTGACGTTTCTGATCCATCTGTCCTGCTGACTCATCCTAGAGCTTGAGTCGCCTGACGGTTAGAGGATCTCGCCCCTGATTCCAGTGCTGAGCCGTCAATGCCACGGGACATGTTGTCATTGTGTTTTTTCATAGGGGGTTTGGACCATACCCCAACGCGTTGGTCATCCGGTTAGACTAGGTAGATGTTGGCGGGTTTTCAAGCCTCGTTGTTCGAAACGTTAACTTGAGTTCCTAAGCTATTAATGGGAGCTTCATCTTTTTCTAACATAACGAAAGTGAGCGCGATAGACTTTCCGGGACTTTTGAATCGAAATCTGGAACCAAGCTTTTATGAAGGATTGCAGGATTGTCACACAGGGCCCGCCGGGTACAAGAAGGGCGTCGTCGTCGAGTCAGGCCTTAGGAAACGCTGACATGGTGAACTGGAATTCTGGACTCGTTCTTGCCAGATTTGTTGAAGAAGGCGCAACGTAGATAGAACTGGTGGAACATATAGAGACTTAAGCACACCTCTGGGAGTCTTTGGGATAAAACAGCCTAGCTAAAAAGACCTTCAGGATATCGTTTGGGAAAACTATCAAAGTACCTACTGGCGAAATGTGGCTGTACTACGCACAACTCTGCCTAACCCTTCAGGGTGTTGGACTGCTATAATAAAACTCACTTTAGTATCACACTGATAGTTTTATTCCACTGACTAACTTATTCAACAGCTAACAACCAACTGCCTCGAGCTAACGCGCCACACCGCCAACCGGCAAAACGTAGTGAACGGATGTAGCGCGTGCGCGCCAACTCGGTCGGCAAAACATTATAATTTTAATACATTGTCAAATAATTCTATATTTAGTTTCAATAATCATTTTGACGTTACATAAAATTACAGGAATTAATTAAAGCATTATTTCTAATATACAATCTATTTTAAATTAAATTGACGAACCGGAAACATATCAAAAGTAACGCCATCTTATAATTCGTGGTTTATCATGACAGTCATATTAACTTACAAAAATGACTGGCATCATAAACCTGCATTAGCATGCCTGCCATATACATGACGAAATTAATATCTTATTTATTTATAACGAAACTCTAACATTCGGCCATCCGCATAACTTACGCGTCCTCGCGTATGTATACGAACAGCGTTGTGTACATCAACCACAATTGTGTATTTATATGACATATTACCCTTACATACAATTATCAAAACCCTAATGGATGTCTTAATGAATCATAACTATTACAACTGTAATTATACAAAATAACTTATTTACTAGTATACAAGTGTAACATTCGGCCATCCACGTAACTTACGCGTCCTCGCGCATATATGAATGGTTTTTATTTATAACTGTATACAAGAGTATTCGAATCAACTATATATAACAACTACAACTGTAGTTATACAACATATACTATGTACTAGTGATACAAGTCGCTACTACCTTGAAATCACTAGGGCGGTACAAGTCGCTACTACCTTGAAACCACCAAAACTGCAATGTTAAATTATACTAGCGGAACAAGTCGCTACTACCTTGAATCCACTAGGGCGGTACAAGTCGCTACTATCTTGAAACCACCATGTCAATTTTATTCAAGAGTCGTGCTTGACATAGCTTCATCTCTACCACGAACGTTATTTTAATTTCAGTCTCACAACCTTATTAATTAATAGACATTGGACTTTTATTTAATCAACTATATCACCCTCTTCATTAGCTGAAGATGAACTTGAGTCAGTTCTATTATAGTGGGCCCACGCTTTCATTTTGTCTACGGCAATAACCGCCGAATATTTCCGATTTCCTTTTTGAGTGATCGGAGTGTCCTCAATACGATACCGGTCATTACCTAAAACCTCAACTACTTTGTACGGGCCACGATATTTTGGTATTAACTTTTTGCTCTGCCCTGTAGCAGCAATTTCACGCTCAACACTAATCAAGTCACCTACTTGAAAATCAACGGGTTTAGTAGACTTTTTGTCATAATATGTTTTCTGCTTCTCTTGATAAGCGGTAATATATTCATTAACTTCGTCTCGTATTTCTTTAATTTTATCTTCTGAATACAGTTCACCATTATCAACAGAAGCTTTAACTCTACCTTCCGTCATTCCGGTCAGGCTCGTACCGAAAAGAACTTGGGCTGGTGTCTTACCTATGCCTTTGTTAAATGTGTTATTCAGGCCCAACTGAATCTCAGGCACCTTAACATCCCATTTTCTTTCGTCCAAACCCACGCACTTAGCAGTCAGCGCTTCCAGTAAAGTACGGTTGTACCGTTCGACTTGGCCGTTAGCGCGTGGGGTTGCTACCGCGTTCAAAATGTGTCGGATGCCTAGTTTTTCCAGAAAACCGGTAAATTTATTACTAGTGAAGCAAGAGCCACGGTCAGATATAATTCTTTTTGGTAGCCCAAATATACTAAAATAGTCTTGCATTTTCTCAATAACTATTGTAGACTTAGTACTACGAACCGGCTTTAGGACGATAAATTTTGTGTACGCATCTATAATGACTAGCAAGTGTGTGTTTCCCTTTGAACTCTTAACAAAAGGGCCAACATGGTCAATATGAACTGTGACAAATGGTTTTTCATCTTTTGGTATGGGATGTAACGGCGGTCTTTTCTTCGATGATGACTTTGAGTAAGAACATTCAAGGCATGATTCTACATACTTTTTAACAAAGCGTCTCATTTTAGCGAACCAATATGTTTCTTTAACTTTACTCAAAGTCTTATCAACTCCGAAATGACCCAAATCATCATGACACTGTTTGAGTATTTGCCATCTTACACCCTTAGGAACTACCCATCTATCACCGTCAGAAGTTTTCCTATATAATTTACTATTGCGTACAACATAATTATTTTTAATCTCAATGACATCATCTGCTTGGGGATCGTTTAGAACCGAAATTTTCCTTTGAATCTCTGAATCCGCTAGTTGAACGGTACCCAACCAATCTGATTCATCAACAACCATCACCAGACAGTCGGCATCGGCACTATCATTATGAATATTGGTAGGTGGTGGATTTCTACTTAACGCGTCCACGTGGGCCATTGAGGACCCCGGCTTATATTCAACAGTAAAATTAAACTCTTGCATAGCGATCCACCACCTAGCAACACGTGGTATTAAATCGCGCTTAAGGAACGTTGCTCTTAACGAATTGCAGTCGGTTATTACTTTAAACTCTACGCCAATAAGATATACGCGAAAGCGTTGAAGTGATGCCACGACGGCAAGAGTTTCTAGTTCATATGCCGTCATATGCTGTTCCTCGGAAGTCGTTTGGCGGCTGAAGTACGCTACCGGTTTCAATAACTTTTTGTCATCACGCTGCATAAGCATTCCGGCTATGCCTATTTTACAAGCGTCTGTGTGCAGTTCAGTTAACGCATTAGGGTCATATAACGCTAAAATAGGTTTTTTCATTAATTCGGACTTTAGTTCGTGAAAAGCTTTACTTTGTTCCTGGCCCCAAGCCCACACGGCCGTTTTCTTTAAAAGACTAGTAAGTGGTTTGGCTATCATAGCGAAATTTTTGACAAACCGACGGAAGAAGCTACACAATCCAATGAATTGTCTAACCGTGTGCTGATTAACTGGTTGAGGAAAATCTCTAAGCGATTCAATTTTTCGAGTCCCCGGTCTAATACCCTCTGCACTTAATTCAAACCCTAAATAATCGACTGTCGTCTTAAAGAAGCAACATTTCGACAGTTTAAGGGTTAAGTTGGCTTGTTTAATCAAACCCAATACCTTTTCTAACCGATCAAAACCCTCGTCAAGCGTTACTGAAGGTACAATTATATCGTCCATATAAGCAGACGCGATTCTCTTAGTATTGACATTTTGTTCTTCTCGTGATGGGAACCCGCGGTTATTATTTATAACTAAGTGCATGGTACGCATAAACGTCGATGGTGCATTAACTAGCCCAAAAGGCATTCTATTGAATTCATATTGCCCTTCGGGCGTTACGAACGAAGTTTTATGACGATCAGTTTCAGAAATCGAAATTTGATAATAACCGGACGCGAGGTCCAGAGTTGTATAGAAGTTATATCCCGCAAGGTCATCGAGTTGATCGTCTATTCTAGGCAGTGGGTAATTTTCTTTTATGGTCTTACGGTTCAACGCTCTAAAGTCAATGCACAACCGAGTTTCACCGGACTTCTTTTTAACAAGTACTATAGGACTTGCATAGCAGGAGGTAGACGGACGAACAATACCGCACTCCAGTAACTCTTGTATCATTTCTCGCACTTTTGTACGTTCTGTTAACGGAAGCCTATAGGGTCTGTACACCACAGGCTCGTCGTCTTTCAAATTTATGGACATTTCTGTAAGCTCAGTTTTACCCAACTCTTTTAAGCTAAACGCAAAGCATTCTCTATATTTATTTAACAGCTCTACAAGTTGTCTACGTTTATCTTTGGCAAGCGTCGTATCGCTAATTATATCGTCTTCGTTTATCGACCGTAAAGGCTCGCTAAGCTCTACATTAGAAACATCAGCGACATTATTTGTTAGAACTTCCTCTTCTGCCTTTAGTCCCCTAGCTAACACGAAATCCTTTTTTAAAAGAAACGGTTGGCCGGACTTGCCTTTCATGAAGACAACTCCTTTTCCATCTACACAAGTGAATAACCCTTGCACCAGATAGTGTTCGCGGCCTAACTGATAACGATTATTTCCGGGAATATACACATCTCCATTGTAAACTGGGTTAGTGTGAACATATACAGGAGTCAACCCATTTATCATAGTATCTATGGTACCGAAAAGTTTGATCTTATTGAACACCGATTCATCGATATCGCTACTAGAAAAACATAAATTTGCACTATCTTTCTCTACAATAATATGGGGTTGTTCTGTATACGTCTGACCTATAATAAGGGGTACTCGCATAACCTCATTCGGAACAATAAGAATTTCGACAGTTGCGACTACCCCATCAACGGTAACTGATGCGATACATTTGCCTACGGGTCGAACTGTAGCCTCTCCAAAGCCTTTAAGTACGGGCAAATTTTGACTAGGAACCCAATCAACAGATATTTCTTTAGCGCAAGCTAAGCTCATCATAGTAGCAGAGCTACCGAAATCAATAAAACATTTAACAGGATTGTTATTAACGAAACCTTGCTTATAATACTTAGTGGAGTCACTGTCAGAACTGACTACGCACATTACTGATTTCGCTGGTTTGCTATTGGTTGAAGCAGATGTTACAGGCAGATTGCATCCCTCGACGGTATGACCAAACTTAAGACAGCGTGTGCACTTTACCTGTGGTTTAGTGCATTGTGACTTATAGTGTCCTTCTTGTAAACAATTATAACATTTAATTATACGGTTTTTATTGTCACCCTTTTCTGTACTCTCCGTATTCTTATTAAAAACCCTGGTCTTCTTTTTATCATTCTGGTAACCGTTAGTTTTAACAGCTTTTAAATATGGCAAGAGTTTATCCGGAGTGTCAAAGCAAGCGGCTACAGCCCCGAGTCTTACACTTCGGTCGTCAATCCCGTGAACAATGCAATCTACCGCGCGTTTGCCTTCGATACTACATCGGTTAAGTAACACAACTTTCTCATAAAAGTATTCTTCGAGAGAATCGTTAAATTTAGCGCGTTTGAATAACATCATTTGAAGTAAGCAACCATAATTTTCATTACTTGGGAACGCTAACTTCAATTTCCCTTGCCATTCATTCCAGCTAAATAAAACGGTAGGCAAACCCTCGTACCATTTTTGAGCAATCCCTTGTAACTTTTGTAGGGCAAAATGAGCTGTTTGTTGATCTGACCAATTATATATTAAAGCACATTCGTTAACTTTATGCAACCACATATCAATCGTCTGTTGTTTGCGTTCTGGGTTAAATTCAGGAATGGTGTTATGATTGGATAGTTTTTCCAAGTTGCCATTCCTATTTCCTACGGCCTGCAATGCCTGGACAAGCTGTGAGACTGAAACCGCGTCATTCGGAGCAGGGACAAAATTACTAGGTTTAGACTCACCGCGCTCTTCAGGGTTCCAGTTCAGAGATATGCGACTACACCGACCGCAGCTGCGACTGCGACTGCGCCCACGACTGCGGCTGCTTCGGTTGCACCTGCGACTGCGTTGACTGCGATTGCGCCGGCTGTTTCTGCGACTGCGACTGCGATTGTGACTGCGACTGCGACTGCGATCACGACAGCGATCGCGACTGCGACTGGTACATCTGCGATTGCACTCGCGTTGGCTGGCACGCCCACTAGTACACACTACCGGGTAACTACGCCTGTTACTGCCACTGCGACTGGTACGTCTGCGGTTGTACTCACGTTGGCTGGCACGCCCACTAGTACGCACTACCGAATGACTACGCCGGTTACTGCCACTACGACTGGTACGTCTGCGGTTGCACTCGCGTTGGCTGGCACGCCCACTAATACGCACTACCGCATCACTACGCCGGTTACTGCCACTACGACTGGTACGTCTGCGGTTGCACTCGCGTTGGCTGGCACGCCCACTAATACGCACTACCGCATCACTACGCCGGTTACTGCCACTACGACTGGTACGTCTGCGGTTGCACTCGCGTTGGCTGGCACGCCCACTAATACGCACTACCGCATCACTACGCCTGTTACTGCCAATGCGATCGTGACTGCGACTGCACTCGCGTTGGCTGACACGCCCACTAGCACGCACCCACAAGTCACCACGTCTGTTACTGCGACTGCGCCCACTAGTGCGCTGGCTACGTCCGCGTCGGTTGCGACTGCACCCGCGTTGGGAGGCACGGCCACTTGGCAGCACTGGTGATCCTGGCCCGCTGCTGCAGTTTTCTTCATCGTTGCGTTGTTTTTTGTGGATCAGCGTTTGCCTTTCCACCACAACAGAATGCCGTGTTTCTTCAGAACATGGCGTTCGCAAGCATCGTTCACCATACCGATTCATTTTTAACGGTTTTTATAGAAATTCAGAACAACCAAACTCTTTTATGTAGGCCTGGATATAGTCGGCTGGTATAACCAACTAACTATATCCCACTTCTGAATTGTTGGACTGCTATAATAAAACTCACTTTAGTATCACACTGATAGTTTTATTCCACTGACTAACTTATTCAACAGCTAACAACCAACTGCCTCGAGCTAACGCGCCACACCGCCAACCGGCAAAACGTAGTGAACGGATGTAGCGCGTGCGCGCCAACTCGGTCGGCAAAACATTATAATTTTAATACATTGTCAAATAATTCTATATTTAGTTTCAATAATCATTTTGACGTTACATAAAATTACAGGAATTAATTAAAGCATTATTTCTAATATACAATCTATTTTAAATTAAATTGACGAACCGGAAACATATCAAAAGTAACGCCATCTTATAATTCGTGGTTTATCATGACAGTCATATTAACTTACAAAAATGACTGGCATCATAAACCTGCATTAGCATGCCTGCCATATACATGACGAAATTAATATCTTATTTATTTATAACGAAACTCTAACAAGGGTTACAGGCGTGATGTTGTGTGTCGTACCGAACTACGGAATCAGTAGCCATGCACGGACTAGGACTTAGATACTTAATATATTTTCGATCGATGTGCCAGAGAATTAGAGACAGAAGTCTATCGATGGCAGTTGGGTAAAAGCAAATTGTGCACGATTACTACATATATTAGATAGGTACTAGTTTCAAAATTATCCTTTTGACACTTTGTTTGTATCGAGCTGTCACATTATAAAAAAGCTAGCGTTTCATCGAAGGCGGTTATCGAGTTTGAACTAAATCCGCACACAATAATTATCGTATTTTGTGCTGTATGTTTATTCAAATAAATGCAAATGAAAACAGAGGTAAACTGATCTAGTAACAGAATCATTAAACGTATCGCGTACTGAGTAATTTTCCGCCGTGTTGCCTTTGTCCCTGAAGTGCATAGCGTGATGATTTTACCGTAGGTACTTATCTACCGAATATTTTCCTCACTTAAAATATAGGTCACTGCCGCTATGTTCCATAAGTCACAAGAAAACAGAACCGAAATAAATGAAGGGAATCTCTTGATTAGTTCAAAGTCCTCTGACTGTTTAAATGCAAAAAATACGTGAATTCTATTTCGAAGTAAATAAACATGTTATTGTGTAATAACATTACGTTACAGTGGGCGTCAGAGATCGCTCCAAGGTTAATTGAGAATGGCGGGAAACCGAGCGAAAGCTGCAGCCTTAGAAATATATCAGTATAAATACACATCAATTTAGTTCTAGAATGTTATTTTAGACCTAGACGTGCTGTCTAGGTCGTCCTAGGAACAGTGATTCAGGGACGTACGTACTACCACATAAATAATGCACTTTTATACATGTCGATTTTTGTCCTAGTGTATACATCTCTGGCTAAGTTTTCTGTGTCCAAAAACTGCACTACGGAGGACCAGACGTGGATACTAAAAAAATACTGTTGTGTATAGGTCATAACATCTACCCAATTATCGATAACAAGTCCGACAGAAAGAGACAAAGCGATTTATCTATCGTGAAGCAAAACGAGACAGCATGTAAACTGTTGATAGGAGCGAGACAGGAGTGCTGAATTGCTATGTGTTAGAAAGAGATCTCCGTGAAACAGAGTCTACAACATTATTTCTTCTGTCATGGTTGGTACGCATGCGTCACTCGATTATGCCAGGACTGAATTTAAAATAATTATTTTAGTCTAGAGTTTGGCTTGGCATGGGTTTGGTTGGCCATATATTTTGTATCTCAAGTGACTGGTCGTGAGCTTCCTAATTTTCTAATTAGAATATTGTAAAAAGGGACCTTTTTTATTACAGCTTAAACGGTCGTAAATAGACCAAAGTTTGTGTGATAATTGTGAAAAACTACCATAATAAATTTTAATTATATTCACTCATTTTCACAACAACAACGAACCCTAAAATATTTTAATTAGCGATGTTTTAGTGTGAAGTGCTACGTGAACCGTACAAGAAAAAAACAAACACATCCAGTTCGGACCTGGCAAAATACAATCAGCTGTTTGTAATGACAGTTCCTCTGACAAATACAAAATGGTTGAAAACTAAAGTTGGCAAACAAAGAAAAGGCAGCGTAATAGCGAATTTTAACGTTAAAAAACGTTTTTTTAAAGTGAAACTTAGTTAGTTTAGTTTGTGTTTAGTGTTTTGTGCACGATGTTGGATTTGGAAATCGTCCCTGAACGCTCCCTGGGCTGTGATGCCTGGGAATTTGTTCTAGGTAAGGACCGCGTATGTTTATTTCTTACGTCAAGAATTTGCGCTTTATTTCTACGGGACGTGTCTTACGCAATGGTGTTTTTAACGAATATTTATCATAATTAATGAATAAGATGGACTGTGGGATAGGCGTAGTGATTGTATTACCTTTGTATAGCATTGATTTTTTTTCTGTGGAAGTGTCATGTAGAGCCTTTGTTTCGCAGATCTGTGCTATGTTTATTTTTTTTTTATTGATAATCTTGACCGTGAAATTAGCAGATTGCGTTGTTTTCGTGTTTACTACGAGAAATCGTATGATTCGTATGACATCTATTTGGTTTTCGGAGTATTCAGCTGTTTATTTACACTTGACTGACTCAGAAAACACTTCTAAACTATTACCTGACTATTGAGAAAGAATGATGCAATTCTGAAAAGTAAATATTTTTGTGAATTTCTTTATCTGATTAGGAAGTTCTTGTTTTAGTTATCTTGGATTTAGGATAATGTCCTTTTGTGAAAAAGATAAAAAATAATCCTTGACAGTAGACTTTAAGGATTAAATCATCCTTTTGATAAATAAAACATCTTTATCAAGCTCTTGCTATTTTCTTTGCCTACCAAAATTTTTCGTTTAAATTAAAATAGCAGAACAGATAATTAAATTGCTCCAAATGTTACAAAACTGGAGATAAGTTTAACCTGGTTTGTTGTTAACAAAATCATGTCACAAAAATTGTGAATATTTCCTCAATACCATTATTCTTTATCCTATATCATTATAATTTATTAGCTTTTTGAATTGCTGTTTGTTGTAACCATTTTTTTTGTATTACAAAGTAGGTGAAGTCGGGCTGTGTGATGATTAGCAGACAAAATAATAGATGCTTAGACTTTCCTCTTAAACCTGACCTAATAATCTTAATAGGTCTAAAAGTGCTAATCTAGCTTGAGTATGATAGGTGATTAATGTTTCCACCACACGCATATGATATGAGGCCCTTGCCCTGCAGTGGCGCAGTAACATGCTGGAATAGCAATATGTACCTGGGCAACCATGCTTAAATTGAGAAAAAAATCCTACTTAGATCAATTTTCAATCCCAGTAAATCTGTATATCACAACTTTCATAGCCCACGTGCTTGCACTGGCCTGAGGTTGGCTTATACAGGACTGAGGACTGACTTTGGTAACCCAGGAACTCTCCTCGAGATCATCAGTACCGCCGAGGGGTTATTGGCCTTTTTCTGGGAGTTAAGGTGGGTTGCATAATATTCCCACTAGTTGTTCAGCATAAAACAAAGAGATAAGCTTACAAACACACAAAAAGCTTTAATCATTTAGTTTAATACTTAAGTAAAATAATAACAAAGAACAAAGTCATTATCCCCGCACTGGTTTACAAACTTGCATTTGCAGTTACACTGATAACAATTTATATTAAATGCGTTGTTTTAAAAAATATGTGAAGTGTAACATTAAGTTTGTTTATGGTAGTGTGTAATCAGGCAATGACTATTTCAAGTGATTGCATCATTAATATTGTTTTTAATGTTGTTACAATTTTGGAGTGTTAATTGATTTAATAATATTATTAAGAGTTATAAAACTTTTTGATAGATTCTGTAATATTTAATTTAGGTTACTTCAATTTTTTACTAGCATTTTGGATAATTTTCATCAGTCAAAGGACCAAAAATTTTTATCATGTAAAAATATTTAGGCAAAAAGATTTTTTTGAAGCTTTCTTGTCCCAACTCTACGGGCTCTAAAAGAAAATAAACATTTTCAAATGTGGAACATGTTTAAACTAGTAGTGTGACAAATGTGCAAATAAAAAAAACAATGCTCTTATTAAACCATTGACAATTTTTTTTTAATTCAACCCATTGTCTTCATTTTTGTATGCAGTCATGGAAAAAAGAAGTACTACATGCCTTATTGATGACGTACATTGTGTGCCTGCCAACTAGCTATCATGTAGTTAAATTACATTAATATGGCAAAAAAACGCAACATTGAAAGTCATACCTACTTTGTTGCAATTCAATTGGTAAGTCCATTAATCAAAGCTTAACTTAATGTTTGACATTGGCCTCACTTTAGTTGCGAACGGATATTAATGCACGTTTTCACTAAAATGCCTTAATAAAAGCGCGCTGTTTAATTTTCCACGTTTAGCTTAGCTCCCTCCGACCGCAACTGTGAAAAAAAAAATTAAGTATCGCCTATTAAAGCTAGAGTAATAAATAATTAAAACAAGTTAAAGAGTACTTTAAAAAAAAACACTAGACATGCATCCCAAAAGTATAGGTAACAGTTTTGTACCCGATATCCTAATGAATTTAGAAGTTCCAGATAAAGTTAGTAATACATGTAGCACTTGGCAACAGTGCCAAGTGTCACTTCTGATTTCCACCATTGACTATACTGGACAAAGCGAAGCATGATGGAATTTCCGGTCTCCGACATTTTAAACCAATTAAAATGCGCGCTTCTGTTTTTTGTTTTAAGCTTTGAGATTTTGCGTTTACTGCAAATTGAGAGAGATATTGTTATGTCGAATGGCTTAAGTTAATTATTTGTGATCTTTAAAGGCACGATTGGACAATAGTAAAGATATCCAAATAACTTGAAGTATTCTGCAATGCGTTTCATCATCATCTGCGTAAACTTTATCCAAGTGTGTTGGGGTCGGCTTCCAATCTAACTGGATGCAGCTGAATACTAGTATTTTATATGGAGCGACTGCCTATCTGACCACACATAACAACCCAGTTAGGACTGGGTAAAACAATAGATACTCTTGGTAAGACTGGTTGACAGACTTTCAGGCCGCTGACTACCTGTTCATCATCAACAGCCTATTAATGTTCCCACTGGTGGGACACAGGCCTCCTCTCTTTGAGAAGGAATGGGCGATAATCTACCACGCGGGCCCTGTGCGGATTGGTAGATGTCACATGTCTTCGAATTTTTTGGTTCTAAGACATGTCGGATTCCTCACGATGTTTTCCTTCACCGTTTTGAGAGCAGCGGTGATTAAATAAATTACACAAAGTAATGCGCCTGCCTGGATTCGAACACACGACCTACTGTTCGTATGTCGGGGCCTTCACCACTGGGCCACCGCTGCTCTACCTGTTACGAATGTTAAATATCTATCGAATGACAGCCAAGACCAAGGGCTTAACGTGCCGAATCTTACCCCTCAAGGATAGGATTTTTAGAGTTTATCCTTTGCGTTTTAGAAAGCCCTTCTATGGTCTACTTTTTTTACACTAATATTATAAAGAGGAAAGGTTTGTTTGTTTGTAACGTATAGGCTCCGAAACTACTGGACCGATTTGAAAAATTCTTTCACAGTTGGGAAGCTACACTATCCCTGGGTGACATAGGCTATACCTTTTTTATCCCTGTATTCCCACGGGGACGGAAACTACGCGGGTGAAACCGCGTGACGTCCGCTAGTCCTTTAAATGATTCTGTTGCTTGTTTTTCTGCCATTCAAGTAGCAACAGTAAATTGTTGTTACGTATCAGAAAAGCAACGTTACGATAAGCCTAAAGATAACATATTATTCTAAATCGATCCGCGTGCTCGCTCACGTGCTTAAACATGCTGCACCCGTTTACTTGATAACCTGTAATAACTGGTGGCTTAACCAGTCTTACCAATGGGTTTCGTAGTAACAGTACTTACTGGGTTGTAGAGGTCAGTTAGCCAGTCGCTCCTTTACGAACACCGTGCTGCCATATAAAGTTCAACCCTTACCTGCTTCCTCCAATCAATCTGTGGCTTGTTCCCAGCTGTGGTAAGTTGTAGGTTTTTTATCATCATCATCATGATAATATAATGTTCCCACTGTTAGGACGCAGAACTTCTCTCTATGAGAGGGAATGGGCTATAATCCACCACGCGGGCCCAGTGCGGGTTGGTAGATGACACATGTCTTTGATTTTTTTGTTCTAGGACATGCCGGTTTCCTCTTGATGCTTATGCTGCGAAATATTTAGCATCTATCTAAACATGCAAAGCACAAAATATCAACAAAATCCTTTGTCTTCACGCTTCTTAGTTTCCAAAGGACGAATAGGACGCCGGACAGACGACCACGAACTAGTATCGATTCAGCACTTTTGCAAATGCCACGTGAACTGGCTAGTGGCCGTCTACTTTATCTATAATTACGGGGCCACGATACCATCCCTGCTGAATAATTAATATCACAGACGGCGGGGGGCAATTTATAACGAGGGTTTTCTATAAAGTCTTGCTATGTTGAGCTTTTTAAACACGCCGTTTGTGAATCATCTTGGTGAAAATGTTTTTGGAAATTTTGGGGTAATTATTATTTTATTTAAAAAAAAAACGTTGCCCTACACTTGGAATTTCTTCTGTATCTTGGGTGCTTTTACAAACATTTAAACTCACAGTTGTTTTGAATCTGGATGTGTTAACGCCCAGGCCATAGGTACAAATATTTGTTCCGTGCGGGGATCGAACCCGAGACACGCAGCGCAGCAGTCCAATCGCTCAGCCAAGTTTAGTATGGCTGAGATTTTTCAAGTAGCTAAAGCATCATCATCTGCCTTCCCTATAATATCCACAAGCTCCTTACGAGCAAAGAAGAAACAAAATGAAACAGAAAACACTAAAACAAGTCAACCTCAAGCCGATAAACTGAGAAAACAAAATAAATTAAATTCGCGAATTGCTACACGTGTTCCCCACACGCGACAAACTACGTTGAATTCCTTCAATAAACATTTTTTTTAAATACCTAACATCATTGTTATTGTAGAGTAACCTTGATCGGTATCATAGTAAACAACATGTTTTTGACTTTCAAAACTCAGCCTAAATTTTACCTCCTTGATAAAGTTTAATACGTAATTAATAATCTTATCTTTTTCCTTCCTTGCATCATGATTCGTAACGCGTTGACATTAAATAAACATGTTCTATATGTACAAAATTATTGTGGACGTTGGCAAGAAGGCTGCTAGACTAAAATGGGATTGGGTGGGTCACGTCAGCCGCACGCACGATGACCGCTGGGCAAAGGTCTTCACACAATGGTTGCTGAAAGACGGACGGCGCCGTCGAGGCTCGCCCAGAAAGGCGACGAGGGTTGGGTCGAGGAGGCACGAAAAATGAGCACGTGGAAGGAATCGTGGAAGCCCTTTGCCAAAAAAGCACCATAAATTTAATACCATAGCCAATTCAGAGGCCCATGCATGGGCGTCATAAAAAGTCTGGCACCAGGATAGGCACTAACCCCGCGATAAAAAAAGAAAGATCTTAGTCAGGATCAGTTTCAACCAGAATCTTATTAAAATCAGAGTAGGGAAGGCCAAAGAAAGATGAACTGTCAAGGATGGTCTGCTGAAAAGTATGAAAGAAGACTTGCTGCGTCAATCCCAAATATATTAGGACAAGGGCAGGAGAATGATGCTATCACGATAAATCATCACTACATATTATAAAGCAAAGTCCCCCCCGCATCTGTCTGTCTGTTCGCGATAAACTTAAAAACTACTGCACCGGTTTTCATGCTGTTTTCACCAATGGATAGTGTGGTTCTCGAGGAAGGTTTAGTATATTTATAATGTGACCGACATCAGCTATTTGACAATATGATTAACAATTCATTTCCTTGACAGTAAATCTGTGTTATGCACTTACTGACAGCAATTTTTATTAAGAGCAATGAGAATCCATTTAACAGATTAAAATTAATTAGGCTTTCAGAAACCAATAACTCGTGCCAAACTGATTTTAACATACGCCGCGAACACTTTGATAATATTACACAGTTTACAGTTAAAGGCTATTGACCCAACTTCGTATCAATATAATAATATCTTTTTCGGTCAACAGTTTTACGACCCGACTGACACTGAATAATAAACAGCTAATTCTACTACCTTTTCTCTATCAAAACCAATAACAAATCTTTGTTTTGTAAACATAATAAGATTGTGTTGTTGAATTCAGAGGTCTGCAATCTGTGCCTAAAATCTTGTGAAAGTTGTTTACATTGAGAACTTTTGGAACGTAGGACCATCGTCTAAAAACCCATTCTTATGTGGAAATAACAATTTTAATGGAAGAAAACCAAACCAAGGAAACGATGGATGGACTGTGTTAAGAATAATAGGCCAAGAAAGAAAGTGTCTCATGACAAACAAAGAAGTATGAAAGAAAAAAAAACACATTCTGCGCCGACCACAAATTAATTGGTATAAAGAATGATGCAATGAAATGAACGATGAATGAGCAAGAGAATGAAGATAACCAAATTTTGAATCTCGTCCTATGAATGTAGACGATCTTTAAGGTGAAGACAACGAGGTAGCCCGTGAAATTCGAATTTCCTTACGTTTTTAACAACTTCCCGGTCAGTGTCAAGTCGTATGTTAAATAAAATGGGATTCGCGGCAGTAACAAATGTCTGACCTATTTATTGAGTAATAATGATTAAAACCGCCAAAACAGCCGAAGAACAGAGTGATTAAGATTCATGAAAATGGCATTCTTGACACTTGTATGAACTAAGACGGTTGTTTTGGTGGTTTTAATCGTTAGCAATCAGTAAATAGACAATTGTTACTGCCGCGAATCCCATTTTATTTAACACTAGCCTTTTGCTTTTTTGCTCGGCTTCGCCCGCGTGGATGTCGGAAAATATCCCACGGGAACATAATACCGTGAATTAAAGTACCCCATTTGTAAATCTAGGTAAACAATGAGAAAATCCTCTGTAAGTATTCTCCATCCTGTGAGCATTAGAAAAAAATAGTTACATAAATAATCCCGACGGATTCGAGGGGGTGTTAAAAATAGAAGTTAAAAAGTGATGTTTCCAGATCTTGACTCATACACCAATTTTCATTTACATTTACAGCTAATCAAGCCCCGAGATAAAATCCTCCCCTATAAAAATTATAATCCCTTTTTAACCCGTTAGGGGTCGATTTTCGAAAAACCCTGATACACGTTATTCTTTATTTTTGTACTCAAGCATAAATACTGAGTTTCGAGTTAATCGAACCGCGCGTAAAAATTCTTCCATACAGACATGGACACTCCCCAATCCCCCCCTAGGGAGTAGTTTAGGAAAAATAAAAGTGACAAACTTTATAATTTACATTATAATTTATTTGTGCCAATTTTCAAGTATACAGATTAACTCAAGGAATAAGATTTTTCATACAAACTTTCATCCCCTATTTAACCCCCTTAGGGGTTGAATTACGAAAAATTCTTCCGTAGTCCTTGTCTACATTATAAAGGGAACCTCTGTGCAAAGTTTCAGCTTTCTAGGTCCAAGGGTTTGGGCTGGGCGTTGATGAGTCAGTCAGTCAGGACTTCTCTTTTTATGTCAATACATAGATATAAGATTACGACTTGACACTGCCCGGGAAATTGCAAAAAACGTAAGGAAATTCGAATTTCGCGGGTTACCGCGTCGCCTTCACCTTAACATATCAACCCGGAATCACTCACTGCTGTAAATAGACTTCCCCTTTTTTCTGCCACATTTCCTGTTTCTGCGCGCCCCGCGTTGAAAATACTAGTATAAATATGTTGAACTGCTGATCTGATCACCGCAATTCAGATTCTGATTAACACTATACGCCTTAGTGCGATTCATTTTCCGAGCAGCTACTGAATCTGACTATACCCGTAACGACTTACTTCCCAAGCAACCTTTCAAATGCTCTCCGTTTAATTCTGAATATTTGCGTCCTTCAACCCGCAACCCGCTTGTTGTGAACTTTAACGAGAAATATCGTATCGTAACGTGTCGTACCCAGTATTTTACGCCAGTAATAAACTTTTCCTTATCGCAATACAAAGAGTTTGGCAACGTCGAAAATAAGAAAGCAAACAGTGTGTCCAATGACAAAGGTTTAACTGTTTCAGAATGATTGTATCCGCATTTATACAGGTTTGTTTCGATCTCTTGGCTGCAGATTTGAATACCCTTTCAAATTGACATCTCTTTGGTTGAAAAAAAAAACATCTTTTTGACCTTTTCTGAACTTTGTTAAAGACTAAAACGAACTGGAAGGGGCCCGCAAGGGCCGACACCCGTCAGGGTTGCGGGTTGTTCGCAAGAGATACCGCGGCCTCGACATAAAGGGCTAACAATGAACAAGGGTGGTTTTTAGTCAGTAGAAGTTTTTTTTTTGGGGGTGGTGGAAAATCATCAAAAGGGAGTGTCAGACTTCTACTGACTAAAACCCATGTTCATTCTTAACTCTTTATGTCGTGGCCGCGGTATCTCATACAACCCGCAGCTCCGACGGGGTCAGTAGAAGTCTGACACTCCCTTTCGCTCTGCCCAAGAGCGGGACGGGTTATGTGATGATTTTCCACCCGCCATAAAAAGCAAAAACTAACAAGAAACGGGTAGATAGTGTTAAAGGTTATGTTAGGTAGGGTCAACCTTAATGGATCCACATGGATACAGTATTTTTACATGGAGCGACGGCCTACCTGACCTCCACAATCCAGTTCCTTACTGGTACACAAGACTAGTTGTCAGAATTTAAAGCTGTTGAGTCAAAGACAGTCAGTCATGTCAGTTGGGAGTCCCAACTTGTTCTTGTCACCAACGGTTTCACGAGTTTTTCATGGTCACTAATCCACAGACCGACATCGGATTGCCCAGTCTAACTGGGTTGTAGAGGTCAGCTAAGCACTCGCTCCGTGTAAAATCCTGGTGTAGCATCCACTTGTAGCTGACCTATTAGGTTGATAACACAAATTAACTAACATATTACAGGCTCACACCAGACCACCAAGCCTCAGTCCAGAAGATCACTTCACTTCCAACTTCCCGCCATCATGTAACTGACAGATGTCATTAGTGACAGCTTCCCTGAGTACTTGTGGCTGTGAGACAGTGTTTACATATCTATTAAATATACACCACACCTGGTATTTAGTTGCATCCAGTTAGACTGGAAACCTAACAAATGATGATGAATATAATTAATATTGTTTTTCAATGGCCATTATGTTCTTGTTCAGAGCGTTTATCGATGCAGGAATAGTATAAACTATCCACGGCAACTGTCTCTAAGTATTTATCATTATTACGGCAATCAATACACGTGCGGTTCACGTGTTTTTTTTATCTGCTTCAGAACATAAATAGATGACGTCACGACTGAAAAGTCTAATGTTAGGAGGAATAGAAAAGTATTGTTATTTTTTTTGTATTTCATTATGAGTGCCTTTTTGGTCTAGTGGTCGCAAGACGACTGCTGAGCTTGAGGTCTTTTTCTATGTCACTATGTCTTCTATGTCACTTTTTGGCGGGTGGAAAATCATCGAATAACCCCCCCCCTCCCGCTCTTGGGCAGAGCGAAACGAACCTATGTTCCTTCTAAGCCGTTGATGTCGAGGCCGCGGTATCTCTTACGACATTCCGCAGCCAGGTCTTGGGATTGATTCAGAGGTCGAGCAGTGTTATTGGGTTTTCACATCAGGATTTTCTCAGTAGAAATTGCGGAGTCTGGATTTGTGCCCAGTTGATAGCAATAGGCTGGCCCTCTATTACATAGTAGGTACCTTTCCATACTTTCTGGTATTAAAGTCTAACTTTAGAGTACTTCTAGTGAAATTAATTCCACTACCATTTTAAGAGCTGAACCCTAATCCCGATTCAGATCCACTCGTATTCTAAATTCTGTTACACTGACTTCTGATTAGTCGCACAAATCCCCTTTCAAATGACACATTTATGACAAATGGCAATACACCTTTTTGTTCTTGTGCAGTTCAACACTCCTTCATATTATCATTCCTCACACAATTCATCTTTGCCTTAAGCACTTACCAACGACTTTACAAAAGTATCCTTTAATGCGATGCCAATATTCCGACAAAGATTATGTCGGAGTAAACACTCGAGGAATATTGCTAAAACAAGTGAAGAACCTGATACAAAAACATGTTTTTCTTTCCATAACTGCATAGGAACTATGCATGAATTCAATAAGGTGTACAGGGGAGTGGTTTTATGCCTGTTTTCACTTACGCTAAGTGATACATCGATAAGCGCAATGGCGAATTTTACAAAAGTGCCACATTGTTTTGAGAAGTTTCGCGTTGTTTGTGAAATTGAGCATTACTTTCTAGACAGATAGTGCTGAATAACAGTCCTGGATCAGTGTTGGGATCCAACTCCCGTCGTCCTATTACTGGGCATGGCTTATTTTAGACAGCGTCGAAAGTCGCGAGGGTGGCCGCTAGTGGTAAACGCCTCGGTCGAGCAGTCCTATAATCTGTTGGCGCATCATTTCTGAAAAGCAGCTTCGAGTTTTGTATCGAGTCCAATTGATGCCAGTATGGTTTCTTCTCGCTCCTTAAACGCGAATACAAGCATGATATTATGTTCTTTAGTAATGTCTTGTCATCGTCATATTATTAGCCCGGAATCACCTACTTCTGGATATAGGCCTCCCCTTTCTTCTGCCACACATTCCGGTTCTATCCAGGTGTTCCCCGCGACTTCAATCACAAAGACAATATCGTCAACCAACAAGCTTTAGGACGGCCCTGGTTTCTTGGGCTTAACATTGGCCAGCACTCACCTGGCTCACTCTAACATGGTTAAAGCAAACTCGTTTCGTGACAGAACAAGCCATCTATACGACCCGATGTGTTATAATATAAATTATGATAAGTACCACATAATTTATTACTGTATGTTTTCGTTTCAGGGATGCATTTCTCTCAGTCAGTGGCCATCATTCAGAGTCAAGTGGGCACAATAAGAGGAGTACAAGTACTTTATAGTGATCAGGTGAGTCACACACTTATTAAAAACTGTAAATATACTAGAAATGGGGTTTCCGTGACTCATGAGATGAGGGCTAATTCAGAAGAAAGGAAGATGTGCCCCCCGACCCTTGTTAATGCGAGCACGCGACTCTGTGCCAGTAGTTTTAAACAGTTTAAGTAATCTTACTCAGATCCAGCCTGTCCCTTTATTGCCCTCCTCAATGACGCCCCAAAACCGGGGCCCATACGCCTCTATACTTTAGTTCTTACTTCCTGGCTGAAAGCCTTACTTCAAGGCATCCACAGTGATAGGCCGCAGAATCCAACGTTATCGGTTGACCTGCGAGACGCAGAAAAAGGAGAAGTACTACGCCGACTCCAAATAACATAGGATACGGCTATGAAAATGACTATATTAATATTTTTTAATATGCTGGAGGGCGAAGCAAGAAGGGTCTAGGCTAACTAAGAAGAGTTACTCGTAACTATGGGAATTAGCTGCGGTAGTGCCATGGATTCAGCCGCGATTTATCAGTCGTAGTTGTGGATTCGAAGCTAGGCAGGCAATACCCTGGCACGAGCGGCCGTAGCATTGATGTGATTCTCGTGTCGGACTGCCAAGTCAAGGTCTCGAGTTCGAACCCAAGACACAGCTGTTCTTTCGTATTATGTAATTGTGCTTCGGTGAAGGAAAACATCTTGAGGAAACCAACATGACTGAGAGCAATTTTTCAACGGCATGTTAAGTCAAGTCAAAGGCCCATTTGCGACATAAAACTCTGACACCAAGTTAGGAACTAACCACAGGATAAACAAAGAAGCGGGCCTTTATAATCTAACTGGCTAGTTTTGCTCTCAAAACCGTGAAGGAACACATCGTAAGGAAACCGGCATGTCTTAAACCAAAACATTCGAAGACAAGTGACATGATCACGTCAACCACGCACTGGGCCCGCGTGATGGATTGTAGCGCATCCCTCGCCTAGAGAGGAGGCCTGAGTCCCTGCAGTGGGAACATTATATGCTGATGATGATGTATTATATATTATCCTGGGTAGCTAATTTTTACTAGTCTTTTTGTACCGATAAAGTTATCTATTTGATAAAAGGATTGATACGAGTAGGTTGTTACTAGAAATGTTTGCAAAAATGAGGTTTTGTTACTTGACTATTGCTTATTTTGAGTACCTACCTACATTGTCATTTTTTTTTTCATATGGTTACTAGACTAACTTTGTGTCAGAGTTTCAATACCGCTCGTAGCCCTTTGACGAAGTTTTTTTCCTAAATGTCTCCAGTTTGATTGTTAAAAATACTTCAAGCCCGCCACGCAATTCCTTCTTTGTTGCTAGAGTTTGTAGTTTGTTGTAGTGGTCGCTTAGCATGAGGTCTTGGGTTTGACTCCTAGTGCCGAAAATCACTTTTAAAAGTTGCTTCGTGTATATTGGTGCTCGTATACACCTTTGCCTAACCCTTCGGGGATTAGAGGCGTGATGGTTTACAATAATCTGTATACTAATGTGTTTATTTTTCTGTTTCAGAACCCGTTATCCGTAGACTTAGTAATAAATATGCCTCAAGATGGGATTCGGTTGATATTCGACCCCGTAGCGCAACGACTTAAAGTAATAGAGATCTATAATATGAAATTAGTTAAACTTAGATATAGGTAAGTCTTACACATTTCTTATTACCTTTTATGTTCCTAGTGTAGGGTTCCTAATGCTAAATGGTAGCATTAGGAACCCTCCAATGACAATGAAACTTAAACATAACTGAAGATTTGGGCAATGTCCCAAATGTGTGTGACCTCTCACCGTTCGGGGATAAGAGGTGTGATGTTACTGTTACGATTACTTACCATGTAGTCGGGCTTCGATTACCCGGTCAAGCAAAGTGTTATTGGGTTTTCCTATCAGGGATTTTTCTGTAGCAGCAACGGAAACTAGATTAGTGAAAAATGAAAGAAAGAAAGACTTTCGTTATAAAAACTAAACTGGCGCAATGTGGGTGTACTATAAGGTACACCTGCATAAACCTTTTTTTTTTGTGGGTGGGAAATCATCAAATAACCCCTCCCGCTTTTGGGCAGAGTGAAAGGGAGTGTCAGACTTTTACTGACTAAAAACCACCCATGTTCCTTCTTAGCCCTTTATGTCGAGGCCGCGGCATCTCAGGGACCTGCATAACCCTTCGGTGATTATTAAAGGCAGAAGTCGATAAACTTCCGAAAGTATTTTAGACTTTTTAATTTTTTTTATAAAGCAGTTTTTTTGAAAAAAAAAGCTTTTTTATAAGTATGCAATAACCTACAGGTAAAAATTAGCATTATATCCGAAAGGTCTATTAAAAATAATGTGTTAGCCTTACGTCTAGACTGGCAATGTAGTCAAAGCTCTCATTGTGCTACAAACGAGATTGGCATATTAATTAATTCGTGGCTGAACGAACTACCAGTCTTGTTACCAGTCAACGTTTACTGTCTATCTATACTACTTATAAAATCGTTTTTCCTAACTGACTGGGGATTGTCCTTCAATGACGTGAGGTGTTTAGGCTTCTACTCGCTCTTTAAGCCCTCTCTTCCCTTAGTGATATGTCGTCGATCAGTTTTAGGAAATCATTCCTAAAAAAAAAATCGATAAAAAAAATCTTTCCTCTGCGGCCAAGCCCGAAAGGAGGGTTTATATGGTTTATTGGAATATCAGATAGTGTTAGAATGGGTTTTAACTCATAAAACAAAAACAAATTAAAATTTTGGGTCTCTAATAGGGGATCGGACTAAGTCAAAAAACAATGATTCTAATTAGTCCGTCAGTTAGATTATCGAAAAATATTGGATTCGTGTTTTTTGTTTTATCAAATTAATCAAAATTGACTAAGATATGATGTGGTTGTGATTACATTTTTTAATTACGTTTTCGAAGAGTTCACGAGTTTTCAAAGCACTGTATTGACTTCATTTTTTGTTTATGTGAAAAAAGATAAAATACGTCTCCAATATTTTTTGGAAATCGACCTGACGGACTAATTAGTTTTTTTTTGTCCGATCCCCTATTCGTAATTGATAAAAATATTTTTAAACATCACTTACATCATACATTAAATTAAATTGTTTCGTCTAAAGTAAAGATACACGTGATTGTTGCATTAACACATTGTTAGCTTTTCTGAGTTTTTCATGAAATAACTATTCAATGAAATAGATATTATAACTCTGTAAAGCCAAATTCGTTACGGTCGCAAATTATATTTTAATCAACCGTAAGTTAAAATAACTTTACACTAACTTCAAAAAAAGTAAATAAAATTTGAACTTCGTGGGCCGCCGTGGATGGTTCCAGCTGGTTTTAACAAGCACAATCTCAATGTATCTCATTGTAATGCTGTTCAAGAAAGATATGGTACTAACAAATAAATAAATCACAATAATATGAATAACATCATAAACCAGTGCTATCTTCACGACTGTATCGCTACGACCTAATGACATTATAATGCGAGTGAGTGTTTCTATGTCCCCTCCCAAGGTCAGTCAAATGTTACTGCGCTCGCTGGTAACGTCTTGAATGTTAATGTTTCTTTAGCGGTATTATTAAAGGGCTTTTTTATTTTGGAGGTTTGGTAATTATCAAATGACTCCCGCTCTGGGAGGGAGCGGAAGGGAGTGTCAGACTTCTACTGACTAAAAACCACCCATGTTCCTTTGTGTTTGGGACCGCGGTATCACTTTCAAACAACCGGCAGGCGGGCCCTTGTAATGTTGCTGACATCTTTATGAGGCGCGGATCTTTATTATTAAAGGGGTGTTTGTGTTTGAAACTCGTGGCTGAATTATAACACTCGTTTTGGGCGAGCTTCACGTTAATCTGCGCATACCAATCTACCGAAAAATAATGCGTTAAATAGGGTATTTCGCCAAAAAAAATCTAATTAATCCGTCTGTTAGATTATCGAAAAATTTTGTATACGTGTTTTTTGTTTTATCAAATTAATAAAAAATTACGAAAATAAAACGTGTCAAAGATCATGAGTGGGAGATTTTGACGTCACTTTGTGGGTAAAAAAGTACTCACCTTGTGACGTCACACGACTTGACGCGACTTTTCGAAGCACTGTATCGTCTTCATCTTTTGTTTAAGTGAAAAAAGAAAAATAAACGTGTCCGTTAGTTTTTAAAAATCTATCTGACGGACTAATTAGATTTTTTTGTTGAAATACCCTATTGTAAGCAGTTTGTTACGTTTCACAATCTTTCGACAGTTTACAATCTCGCGAGATAGATTAAAATCTAACGGCATTTACAATTTTACGGTGACATTTATACCGAAGAGCGAGTCGTTAACCTGTCGTTGTTCGTCCATTTTCCCTCATCATACAGAAAATTCTGAAAATGAAGAATAATGTCCTGAGACTAGAAGATTTATAAACAGACAATATTACTATGTAACCTTAGTTTTCTGATTTCATTATAAAATGTGTATTGTGTAATCAATTTGTATTCTGATCACGTATTTTACAGATGTTGACACGGTAGTTAGTTAAAACTATGTACCTACGTGTGAATTTTTATTCTTGTCTATGCGCCTAGAAACTTGAATACTTTATTTTAAGGCTTTTTGATTTCGACCTTCAAAGACTGTTTAATTCATTTTAAACACAAAGCAGGCATCTACCAAAAAATGCTATAAAAAAGTAGATAATGAAATAATTTTTTTTTAATTAATTAATTTTTTTTAGACTGATTTTTTTTAATGGTGTCATGAATTCGTGTGAATACTTCAATAAAAAATAGTAAATAGAAAAATAAATACCGATTTCCAAAAATGTGTAAAATAACTAAGTCGGTGGCAAAAAGACAGTAAAAAAAACGTCTAAAAGTCTTCCGAAAGTAAAGCTATTCTAGACTTTTATATTTCTAATACCTAAGGCTATTGTGTATTTGCATGTGCCCGCGGTGAACCCCGGATGTCACTTTCTAATATAAATAGCACACATTGGGACATGATTAGAAGTGGGATACCTACATTTTGGAGGTAATACGTACTTAACTAGCCGTTTTCTATCTACCATACCCTATTTTTTCTTTTTTTTTTGGCGGGTTGGAAATCATCAAATACCCCTCCCGCTCTTGGGCAGAGCGAAAGGGAGTGTCAGACTTCTACTGACTAAAAAACCACCCATGTTCCTTCTTAGCCCTATATGTCGAGGCCGCGGTAACTTGTGAACAACCCGCAGCCCCGACGGGCAACCTACCCTACCCTCGGGTGGAGTTAGCAGGATGAAACGTACTTTACGACCTATTCTCATTCTTACTTAAACAAAATTTCATAAAAATCGGTCAAGCCGTTTACGAGGAGTATCGCAATTGGCAACTAACACTGTGACACGAGAATTTTAATTGTAACTAGCTGATGCCTGCGGCTTCGCCCACGCGAATGTTTGTTAATTATATACTAAAACCTTCCTCGACAACCACTCTATCCATTGGTGACAACAGCGTAAAAATCGGTGCAGTAGTTTTAGAGTTTTTTCGCTAACAGACAGACAGACGCGGCGGAGGAATTTGGTTTAAAATATGTATTGATAGTGATACTTAATAATAATATTCCAGTGGCATGTGTTTCAACTCGCCGGAGATCTCGCCGTCGATTGAGCAGGTGGAGCACTGCTTCGGGGCTACGCACCCCGGCCTCTACGACTCGCAGAGGCATCTGTTCGCGCTCAACTTCAGGGGGCTCTCCTTTTATTTCCCTGTTGATAGTAAATTTGAGGTGAGTGAGGACTTTAATCTTAATACTTATTAGGGTTTAAAATATCATGCAAAGGTATTTTTTTTCGTGAATGTTGGCCATCTCGCAGTTCAACTTGGAAGGTTGTCGTCAACTGAAACATCTTGTGGGAGCCTTCAGTGTAAGGCCTCCAGCCAGGGCATACAACTTACAAAATTAATGACGACACGCTAATGCCGCCCCCTTTGGGGTACGAGCCTCGGCTTAGGGCGTCACTGGGAGAGGACGGAGGGTCAAGCTGCATCTGAGTGGTATACATAGGTAAAACAGGCTGCAAGGCTCAAATTGATAGAGTCCAGAGAAAGGAGTCTCCTAACAAAACGAGCGGTGCCCAGGAATACTACTTTCTGTATCAGCCCTTGGTCCAGCTGCCTTACGAAAGCCTCCTCAGATGTTGGTCGAGGCTTTTGGCAATTAAGCCGTTGACTGCGACAAACGATTTATTGATTTGATTTCGACTATGTTTTCAGCCTGGCTACGCTCACGGGCTGGGCTCGCTTCAGTTCCCTAACGGTGGATCGCCCGTCGTCTCGCGGACCACCATCTACTATGGATCTCAACACCAGGTCAGTTCCATTATCCTACTTGCTATTATGCTACAGGTGATTGATGGAAAATCGAGAACATTTGCGTCTTAAAGGTAACTAACTATAACAATTGGTTTTATGTTATGGCCATCCCAGATGTCAATGAACATGATTAGGTACTATATTTGGTCACTGGCACATTATCATCGCCAACAGATCTTTCTTTTTTGGGACAAGCCCGCCACACTATTCCCAAACCACTGTAACTCCTGAAAGCCAGAATCAACAGTGGCGACCACAAGAAAAGCGCCGAGCCTATGAAGCTCAACGAAGTCCCAGAGAAACGATTTAACTGTCTTGGATCAGATTAAATTAATCAGAAAAGAATAGCGGAGGAGTAGGAAAAACATAATTTCCGCCAACACATCTGCCAAAAGTCATACGCTGCTGGATTTAGGTTTTCCTCACGCATTCAAGGGATAGACTTTTGGTATGGCTATAACGAAGGTGTAAACTAGTAAAAAACTGACCATCTTTATACCATAATACTTCAGACTCTTCTTAAACTCAGCCGTGTTTCTCCTAGTGCCCTTTGCGTTCCAGGGCCGTGGTGACTATTTCTAACAGTCCCGCAGTCTGTTTCACTAAGTACGATTCAGTTTCCGTCAATTTACTTGGCAGATTATTTCTGTTTCATTTTTGTTTTTTTTTTAAAGTCGTGGCGTGGTCTGACATACTGAAATATGCCGCTAAATGTTTCTTACTCCATCTAGGCTAGCAGTACAAGTAGCGGCAGCGTCTGCGGGGCGCCTCTGCCGGAGCTGCCTCTCTCCTGCTACCGGCACCAGCTGCATCTGCGGCGCTGCGACGTACTGCGCACTGCCACTGCCACGCAGGGGCTGAGGCTGCATATGTTCACTGAAGGTTACTTGTCTTACTATAATAATAATAATAATTTATTTACTTCAGATAACACAGATACATAATTTTATTAGTAGGCGCACTTAAATAATAATGTTATAAAGATAGTAAAAAAATAAAATAAAAATCATTGGAGGCCAATATGCACACACTAACTATTCAAAAAATCAACTATGTCGGAATTATATCTAATTTTAAATACAGAGTAAATTTCGCATGAGGGCGTGGCTGGTCAGAGCCAAAACTATGAGGGCTAGCGAAAAATATTCAAACGAATCACAGGCCCGATCTTGATAGATACTAAGACTGCATCACTGGATTTTTGGAAAAAAAAAATCCTTATCTGGAATCAAACTTAATGATTAAAAAAATAATATATAAGGTTTCTGTTTTTGTACTTTTGCGGTCCTTACCATATTATCCCCATCACCGACTCTTATTACAACATTCGATAGTATCTCTCAATGTCTCTCAACCCAACAAAACCATCACCGTCCCTCAGGCCCCAGCCGATCACTGAGCGAGGGCGGGTCAGGTCGCGGCGTGTGTCGCGTGGTGCGGTTCGGCAGCTCGGCGCAGCGCGTGTGTGCCGCACTGGGTGCGCCCGCGCGTACGTATTACAAAGCCGACGACAAGATGCGCATACACCGCCCCACGGCTCGCAGGAGGCCCCCACCTGCGTCGGATTACTTCTTTAACTACTTCACCTTGGGACTGGTGAGTGAACAAAAAATGTTTGAACGTTGACCTTGACTTTAACCTTGACCCTAACTTTGACGCTAACCTTGACTTTGACCTTAACTTTAACGCTGACTTCGACCTTAACTTTGGTCTTAACCTTAAAGAGTCAAGGTTAAGGCCAAAGTTAAGGTCGTTTTTTTTTTTACTAGTGGTGAACTCCAAGGACACCACCCTTGGAGTTCACCTTGGCACCCGGCTTTCAAGGGACGCTCGTTCCATCCATTACTTTCAACCAGATGAGATCATAGCAAAAAATTATCAATTTATTAATAATGAAAAGATACATAAGTATATTATGGCAGCCGGACGAACGGC
Source organism: Diarsia rubi (assembly GCA_932274075.1). NCBI lineage: Eukaryota > Metazoa > Arthropoda > Insecta > Lepidoptera > Noctuidae > Diarsia > Diarsia rubi. Next base: position 8,900,024 of record OW026427.1, read on the forward strand.
TTAAACTTTTCTTTTATATAAAATGGGCCTATTTCTCAAACTTGGCCTGAGGACAGAGATGAGGTCAACGATGGAACGAGTTAACTTAGAAGAACCTAAAGATAGAACCGATTGGTAGTTAATACTAAGCCACGAGCTTCTCATTTACGTTTACTAACTAACTCCACACATTCCAGGACGTATTATTCGACGCTCGCACACACCAGGTGAAGAAGTTTGTCCTTCACACCAATTACCCTGGTCACTACAACTTCAACATGTACCATCGCTGCGAGTTTGAGCTCACCGTGCAGCCCGACAAGTGAGTCTAACACTGCAGAAAATACGCTATTTTGAACTCTGTTTATATTGTGATACGGTTTTTTTTATCAGTGAGAATTAACAAATTCTGTGTGGTTGATCGGCACATTTTTTTCTTTCCGGTTTATTATACAGGTTGTAAATTAATCCTTCACACATACGTCAACCAAGCATTCTGTACATCAAACTAAGTATCCCTATGCAAAATTGTATGCTGGGAAACGACTTTTTTTTTTACTTCAGGTCCAAAACAAGCATTTGGCCATAAGATTAGCTATAAGGGTACTTCTGGGTATATCTCTTTTACGACTTCCGCAAACTATACGCTCAAATCTGAAAAACAAATAAAAGAAGCGACGAACGCCGCGAGCGGATCGCTATACGCAAGTCGATCGTTTGAAGCCAGTTTTTTGTGCCATTCTTGCGGGGGATTTTTACACCTCACTCCCCCCGCGGAGTTGAGAAGGCACTAGCCGTAGATTAGACTACGGGAATAGCAGTAGTTCCAATGATCTCCAATGCGTGTGTGGAAAAGGAAAACCGGGGGGGTGTTTTGTCAGAATCTGACAGACGCCTCCGTTCGCCCCAGGGTCCGCTCTGAAAAAAAAAGCTGATGGTCGTACGCTAAACCAGACTAGAACTATGGAAACCCCCAGAAATTCGTGCACGTGGCGTTGCTAATACAACATATCTTGTGAAAGCTTGTAATCAGCAAATGTCGCTACTTATTCATGATACTTAAAATTAATATTAGTCTGTATGCTTTCTTTAAAATTAAATAAATAAATATCTCCCTCCCCCAGATGCGAAGCCAACTCGCTGGTAGAAAGTCGCGGCGCGGTGTGCATCACAGCGTACAGCAAGTGGGAGGTGGTGTCACGTGCACTGCGCGTGGCTGAGCGACCCGTCGTGCTCAACCGGGCTTCGTCCACTAATACTACCAACCCCTTCGGATCCACTTTCTGTTATGGGTACCAGGATATCATATTTGAGGTAAGACTTTGTAGTATAGAATAGTATAACGTGTTGGCGACTCCAACGCCCAAAGCGCATATTTTGCGTACGGGTAGGCCCATTATTCAACCCACCCAAACTCCCCGAGAAAGACCAGCAACCCCTTTGTGTTACTGACGCTCTCGCGGAGAGTTACCTAGATTACTAAGGAGACCACTAGTCACAGCAAAGAAAATGTTTGAACGTTGACCTTGACTTTAACCTTGACCCTAACTTTGACGCTAACCTTGACTTTGACCTTAACTTTAAACTTAAAAGACCAGCAACTCCTTTGTGTTACTGACGCTCTCGCGGAGAGTTGCCTAGGTTACTGAGGAGACCAATAGTCAAAAGTGTCCAATATTTTTTGAAAATATATCTGACGGACTAATTACATTTTTGTTGTTAACTACCCTATCCTTCCATCTTTTCTTTGGCCTTTCTCTCTCTCCATCCATCAACATGCATGTCCATCAATCACTATTTTAGTCTCATGTTTATGCGTCGATGTCATCCAAAGTAACCATGCTAAAATGCCTACCGGATATCAGGACATCATATTTGAGGTAGGACGTACTTATAAGTTATACAAGTTGGAGTATACGGCAATAAATTAAACATCTTATATCTCATGAAACACACAATCAGCCTGACTGAAGCAAGATTGGGTAAGCCACGTAGCACGGACGCACCCGGAAAGATATGCAAAGATTGTCACACATTGAACGCTTGAGGAAGGACGAGGTCGACCGCGGCGAAAGTGGCGTGGGGCCCTACTTCTCCTTCTTTTCTTGTCTTATGCTAATTCCAGTGGGGAAAAGAGAAGGCGCTAGACACCATGTATAGTTCTATCACGTTTCAACACTGGAATAAGATTAATTCAGGACTGTTTTAAGACGTCATAGTAGGGCACCTGCATTAAAGTCGCTTTCTCTGTCCCTATGTATGCTTAAATCTTTAAAACTTCGCAACGGATTTTGATGCTGTTTTTTTTTTAATAGATAGAGTGATTCAAGAGGAAGGTTTTAGTATCTTTTTTGCACCCGTGCGAAGCCGGGGCGGGTCACTAGTTTTGTACTAAACCAAAACCAATTAGACAGTTAATCCATGGACAATATAATAGCCACTGACATTTAAAAGATACGCAATAGCCCTGCTGATCATGTTTGCGGGGTAACATGACTAGAAATTGCGTAGGATAGAGGTATGGAATGAGAAAGGGGAGACATTTGTCCAACAGTGGTACCATGTTTTTTTTTAATAGCCTGTACTGTCCCACTGCTGGGCAAAGGCCTCCCCCAAATCCTTCCAAGTGCTCTTTTCCTGAGCCACCTCAAACCAACCTTCGTGGTGCGCGTCCAAATCGTCTCGCCACCTCTTTCTGGGCCGGCCTCGGCGGCGCCGTCCGTCTTTGTAAACTAGTAAAAAATAAAACCTATTACGTTTCCAGGGTACATACAAAAATTCGTATCCAGTTGTTTAGTAACAGGACATTATTTATTTGCAAACCCTTTCAGGTGATGTCCAACAACTACATAGCGTCGATCACTCTGTACCAGCCCGAGGGCACGCGGCCACGCTACGCTGTCAACTCTATCGCGTGACATTGCCAGGTAATTTACTATTTCATTTGTAGTAATATAGAGCTCATTTTTGTTTGATATTGTTAATTTTTGTTACATACATGTTGTTGTTTTTTTAAGACGTTTTTTAGGTTAAAGTTCAATTTTGTTGCTATAAAATAGGGTTCCATTTTGATTACTTTGTGACGTTTGTATTTATGGTGTTGTTTATTTTGAAGACGTGTTTAGGGTCAAGTTAAGTTCGGAATACTGATACAGTTTTTTTTCCCGCGCAGGGATCTCCAAGCAAAGGTAATAAATACACGTCCTGAACGATTTCGGTTGTCAGTCACCACACAAAACCTCCACCCGCGTGGTCCTCCACACAATCTCGAAAATGTTCAACTTCTACAAAAAAAAAAACTACTTCAGCCGAAGTGTCTACATATCTTTACCACGAATCACCTAAGAGGAAGCAGTATTTTTAAAAATGTGATAAAAAAAAAACTGTGAAAAAAAAACTCGAAAAAAGTGAGTGACAGATCTCAGACGGTGTGTTAAGTCTTATTTAATTCTTTAGACGGACTATATAGTTAATGTTTTTATTTGTAAGCTTAATTAAGTTGGTATTTTTCAAAAATGAACATTCATTCTTAAATAATAGTCAAATGTGTTCTTGTAAGATTACTTTTTATTTTCACAGTACAAAAATATTTTGTCTTTAGCAATATAATTTTGCACTGTGACCTCGGGATTATATTATAAATTAGAAGAAAAAAAAACATGGAAAAAAACTAGAAATAGACTGTGCTGTAAATATTTTTGAGAATTTGATGAATAATTAAAATTAATATGAAATTGATGTATTTTTTCTAAAAAGAAATGACTTTTCGATTGAGACGTTAGGTTAGGCGTGTGTGAAAAAAAATGTGCAAAAGTAATTTGTCAGCACCACAGATTTTGAGTTTGTGTGTATAACTTGTGTTGTCCAATACCCTGTATAATTTATTATTATCAGACGTTTTATTTCGTACATATCTTAATTTAATAAAAAAAAAATGTTAAAAAATATTTATGATAAATAAAAATATTGACAGATATTTGTTATAAATTATTATTATTTTGCGAATAGGAATTCGCACGGTGTGCGCTTTTTCTGGATTTCTTAGAAATAATTGTATTGAGATAATGGCTTTTGAGAGATGCTTGGGGAAAAATAAAATATTTTCTGTAAGTCATGATTGCTGTGCGAATGTTGGAGAAAGAAACACTTTAAAAAAAATATTAGTCACAAACTTAGCCTACTATAAGAAATGGCTTTTAAAATTTAAGGTGGTCTCTTTAGCATGTTTCTTCTAACGGCTCTCAAATACTAATTTTATGAAGTACAAAATTTTATTTTTAAAAATATTTTATGGATTTTTTTATAATAGTAAATGATGTCTCATTTTAACTGACAAAACATTTAGGAAATGTATTGTTGATTTTTACGAAAATTGAAATTCAAGATTTTTATTTTTGAATTCGTAATTTTAAGGTTAGGTTTTTTTAAAATTAGGATTATGGCTCCCGTACGTAATGGTAAATTATGGGCATACTACAAGGTACTTTATCCATTTAAAATATGGTCATGAAAATTATAGGCCTGGTTGATATAATTATTTTAACTATAATAAAACTGCTATTCGTAAAAAAATATTCCTTAACGATACACATTTGATAAAAAAAAGGATTGTTTAGGACGTTTTAATTAACCCCTTTTATTAATAAATAACAATTTTGTACAGGATTTCGATTGCCAGAGAAAATTCCTGATTAGCAACAATATCTTTTTGTCTTACTGAACCATTTTGAACAAAAATGGATGGATGGCCGTTGGAGTATGTCCATTCCATGGGTCATAATGCAGTAGACATCAAACAGCCATCGAATATGAAACTTGGCTATCAGATGACGCACGCTATTCTACAATAGACTATAGAAAAGATAAAAACTTTTGACGACAAACCTCTTTGGTGACAAAATGCTTTTAAAATCTAGTGCCAACGACGTTTCGTTCAAAATTCAGTGTCATTTCGGTAATAATGAGCTTAATGTAGGCTACGGGAGGCGGTTGTGATGTTATACTATACTGCTGTTACGGCAATATGACACATTTAGCTTCGGTAAGGTTTAAATGCTTAGATTTACTATTGAACCGATTTTGAGAACAAGAAAATAAACCTGCATTCGCAATTTTTTCTAACTCTTAACTGTCAACAATACATGGCGCTAATAGTTGATAAAATGGCGACCACACAAAAATAAATTGTGTTGCTAACAATAAAAACCATACAATAACAGGGTAGTTGACTGACTAAAAAAATATGATTCTGCTTAGTCCGTCAGTTAGATTATCGAAAAGAGTTCAATATTTTTTTGAAGATCTATCTGACGGACTAATGAAATTTTTTTAGCCATTTACCCTATTATTTTAGGTATTTTCATAGCAATAACGCAGCTGAAAATCGGTTCAAAAGTAAAATTAGAATGTTTGTTCATGCACAATTTGTCACTTGTGTGATTGTCGAGTAATGGCTGTGGTGCCATATAACAAGAAAAAAAAATAAAAAATTGACATAATACAATAAAAAAAGTATTAAATTTAAGGTAGCTCCATGCTACATCCTAGTTATGTCTGTGCGAATATTTTGACAAGGTTATACTGTTATTCCATAAATAATTTTAGTCAGTAGGTAGTCAATTTTCTTCTTTTTCTATTTAATAAGCCAAATTCGTCATTCACTATGATCACTAAGTTTTTATTGAAGCGTCGTTCTGTCGACAAAGTGTTAAGTTAATTTGTGAAAATATGTTACTTAAATTAGTTTATTGCGTCTTTGCGTTCTAAAAATACGAATAACGCGAGATTTCTTAACCAAATTTAACATGAAAAAATATATCTTCAAAAAAAATGTGACCGAAAATGGCGGTAAGTTATCTGTCAAAAAATTCGCACAAACGTCAACTCAATTATTTTTATAACGATTAGCTTATTTCGTCACAGGATGACGTATATCGTTCATTCGTCACTTAATGATTATATAACTATGTCAGCCTTGGTAGTAACACGGGTTATCGCGAATTAAAAGCATTATAATTCTGATTATAGTTTTTTTAAGCTACCATCTTTGATTTTGTACACAGCGTAGTAGACTTTTTATACCAAAAAAAACCTTGATTGTTTCGAAGTTATAAGTCGTATCTCTTCTAATAGAAAAATACAGTAAAATGGACTTATTCGTTGTTTTTTGTAGTGATTTTTCACCTAAAACATTTTTGATGTAATACTGACAGTTATTTAAATACACATTACTAGGGCCCATTGGTAACATGAAACCATGACTTTTTTAGTCCATCACTAACTTTTTCTTCTCGAATCGATGGTTCGGATTTTATCCGACCAGCATTTTAAATGTCACTAGCTATCATAGCGTCCTTCAATTCACTGTCAAATGGTTCCATTTTGTACCAAACCATAACCATTTGACAGTTAATCGATGTACACTATGATAGCTACTGTCATTTAAAAAGATACGCAATAGCCCTGCAGTACGTAGCAACCTGCAGTGTCCATCGATTAACTGTCAAATGGTTATGGTTTGGTATACCAAACTAGCCTTTTGACAGTTAATAGATAGACACTATGATAGCCACTTACATTTAAAAGATATGCAATAGCCCTGCAGTACAGATCTGTCGTTTGATTCATTCAAGTTCTGGAGAGTGCAGTTAGTTGTGCATGACGGTCAAGAGAGGTGGTGTGACATATCCGGTGTCATCATCTTCATGCCTTTGTCTTCTTGGGGTCGGCCCAACACGTTTTCTTTTCTAGAAAGGGTGTAAAAGTACCCTTAACGCAAACGAAGGGCACTTGTTCCCCCCACCACTGCGATTTTTTGGTTCTAGACCATACCTGGGAACGGAGATATTGGGGGTCAAAGTTCCAAATTTTGCACAGCTGTTTTTGTAAATACTAGTTTTTCAGGTTAAAACTTTACTTACATTACCTCCATGACCTGTTTACTATTCAAAGCATCCACTAGCACAATGTTTTAAGAGTGCTACATTGAGTTTTACCGTAAAATGTGATTTTTGACCCCAAAAAAAAGTCTTTTCCCAGCAAAAAATTTTAGTTTGATGTACAGAATGGTTGGTTGACGTATGTGTGGAGGGTTACTTTACATCCTGTATATTCTCCCCTGTCAGACGTCATGCCATCATTTACTCCTTATTCTTCCTATATATCCTGTCTATCACTAACTTATACAATGGTATTGATTATAATGCTTCTAATGATTACAATTCTAGAATTAAATATCTGTTTAGTTCTGAAATAATCCAGCCAACAACACACCTTTTTTTTGTGGGTCAGCAATCATCAAATAACTCCTCCCGCTGTGTGCGGAGTGGAAGGAAGTGTCAGACTTCTACTGACTAAAATCCACCCATGTACCTTCTTAGCCGTTTGTGTTCCGTGGCCGCGGTATCTCTTTCGAACAGCCCCGGCAGATCAACATACAACCTGTTACTGACCTGCAAATTACAAAAACACTTAAAAAAGTATATAATATATTTTTTTAAAAGGTCGGATTAAAAAAAATATTAAATTATTATATTATTTATTTATCACTAGGAATTTCTCCTGTATCGCGGGTGCGTTCGCAAACATTTAAACTCACATATACAAACACCCAGACCCGAAACAACCATACTTGTTCCGTGCGGGGATCGAACCCGCGACCCGCTGCTGTGTGTCAAATTATAATATTGCGGGTTATTTAAGTGATTCACGGTGCAAATGAACTTAACAGATAAGGTAACAATTATCATTGTAGTATAGTAAGTTTTATCACTGTTATAGGCCGGTGTTGAGACAAAAGAAGTGACGCTACTTATGTGTCACTTACGGAACAAAGTACTTAATTATAAACATGCTTAGGTGCATTGTCATAAATAAAACATCTGTTGTGTTATTTATGTTCTTGGTAATCTAGTAAAACAATATAATTGTAGATACCGTAAATACATTTCTTGTAAACATTGTATGAATATTTTACTAGACTATGACAATATATTTTGAATTCTAATGGGGTAGTTGACTGACTAAAAAAATATGATTCTGTTTAGCCCGTCTGCTGATTATCGAAAAATATTGGAAATTAACATGCATTTTTTTTTAATTTAAATTAATATAAATAATTAAATATAAAATATATATGGATGTTATATTATGATATTTTCCTGTGTTGTCTACTGTGTGTACATACATAGTAGAATAAATAAATAAATAATTTTACAAAAATAAAAACTTGTCAAAGATGGTGTTGGTGACGTCACTTTCTGGTAAAAAAAAATCCCAACTGTGACGTCGCGCGAATTTTATTCGTCTTCATTTATTGTTTATGTGAAAAAAAGAAAAAACGTGTCCAATATTTTTTGGAAATCTATCTGACGGACTAACTAGATTCCTTTTGTAAAATACCCTCTTGTGTGCAAACTAATACTAGTTGCCTCTTTGGTGTAGTGGTTGCAAGACTGCTGAGCATAAGGTCCTGGGTACTTACTCTCGAATATAATTCCGATAGATCGACATTCAAACGATCGGATCGGTTGAGTTAAACGTCAGCGATTGGCTAGACTCAGTGAGTCTAGCCAATCGCTGACTGACTGACAATTCATATGTCGATCTATCGGAATTATATTCCAGAGTAAGCACCCTGATTTTGATAACCAGGCCGGGCAACGTGTTAACGGGGTTTTTCTAACATCATCGGGATTTTTTCAGTCACAGTCACGGAGTCTGGATTTGTGGTCGGTTGATTGCAATAGGCAGGTCCTATTACGTAGTACTTAAACATTACTGACGAAATGTGGGTGTACTTATTGGTACACATCTGCCTAACCCCTCGGGGATTACGAGCGTTTTTCAGTAATCAATTTTCTAGGAATGTCAGTAATACATCTTAAAATGGTATAAATTTCAATGAAAACTATTCTAAATTAAATTCACGTCTGCTTAAACGCTTCTCAATATAACAACGTTCCGACTTCCGATTTATATAATTTGCAATAAATACCTCTCAAGAAGCTTTTTGATGTTATTTGAAGTTATTTATTTACATGTCCTCTTTAAATTATTTTTCAAGAAATAAAATTCTCTTTATCTTCCACAGGATATAATTATGTTTTATTTGACACAAAACCATTCAGCAAATGATTATAAAATAATAAATATAAATAAATCTAAGTTATTCAAATTCTTTAGTTCAGATATAAGTATATAGTTTAATATCAACTAAATAACTAGGGTTAGTAGGTATTAACAAATACTTATCTACTTGACAATATTTAAAATGGCTTTTAAATGACGATTTTCAGCATAATATGTCATTGAGCCAAAGAGCCATGGACTTAAAGACTTACCTTTGAAAAGATACTTAAATTCCGTTCTTGAAAAGGAAAAAAAACGTTGTTAATATTTTTTTTTTATCAATTAGAGCATCTTTTGTTATCAAACCACTCAAAACTGGTTAAGAAGGATGTGTTATTGGACGTCAGAAATAAGCCAATAAGGAAAACCATAGTCTTTCTCCGAAATCGCTTTTGGCATCAATATCGCGATATGTTCGAGATATGTAATTGATAAGATAATTCATTTGCATATTCTGTATACAGGGTGAAATTAAAGTTACCGTAGTTATGAGCAAAAAAATTTACCTTTTTTGCTTCAGGCAGAAAGAAATGAAGAGAAGAATTCCATTTTAAATTCCTTTTTGATAATGATGTGAATCTATTAGAAACATTACATAAGTTAAACAAAATACCAATAGGTACTTATATACACCTCTGCCTAACAACCGTGATATTATGTTTTGTTAAGTTAAACAAAAGTAAAAATGATAGACTAAATTGTAAATAAATACACGCATACACGAAAATAGTTCTCCATGAATGTTTTCTGCTAATCGGTATACCTATTTTTTAATTCACTTTGTGTTCCCAGCTCAGACATAATCAATGATGTTTTTTTTTTATCTTAAACGTGCCAGATAAAAATATTATAAAGATAAAATGCTGTCTCATATATTTGGCTATCAATAACTCAGTCGACTATATCGATTCAATTTCGGATGTAATTTTATTCCGTAGGATTCGGAACCACAGATACCTAGGTACTTGTATTGTTTGCTTTTTTGGTAAAAAAAAGATTAATTTATGATGGTTAAAACATAACCCTTCTTTGCATTCGAGTATAAATAAATAACTTATTAAAACACCAAAAACCGAAAAAAGAGGTATTAAAAAGGCTGACATAATAAACTCGTATAATATAACTTTAGCTTGTGTATTATACGTGTAGTAGCGTTATATTATGCATTTAGGAATAAATAACAGCCTTTACGTTAGGTGGTTACAAGGCCCACTTGTGTTTAGATTATATAAAGGGACATAGACCTCAAATAAAACTTATTTAACGAAAACTTATCGGACGTGAAACGGACGCTGTGCTTTGACAGATACTTCTGTACATTATCTGTCAAAATCAGGGATCCGGACTCCGGAGCAATGTCTGCAATCTTTCCGGGTTTCACATTAGTAAGGAAAAAAAAAGAAAAAAACTGAACAGAATACCGCAAGCGTTCACGCGTTTTCTTGTTCAGATTAGTTGATGCTATAAACTCTCAATTTGATGTGATACGTTGAAGAAATATATTTTTTACACACTTTGCATGCTCTATTCGTTTTTATTGTAATACAAACTAAAGAAATGATCTCGTTTCGTATTTCGATCTCTTTTCCCACAGTGTGTATTAATTATTATTTCTTCAACGTCACTTGTGTGGACTACTTTTAAGGAAAAAAACCGCATGCGGAATACCCCTATTAATGACTAACGAAACAAAAATGCCGAATAAAAATACTGTGAGGATTTTATTTTATTTTTTAACAGAATAAAATTAAAATCTACACAATAATTTGATAGTTTTAAAATGCAGACCTCGAAAACATTTGGTACGCGACGGTATAACAATCTTCTTATTTTATTTATATTAAATCCGAAGTTATTTTAAAGATCATATATTAAACTGAACGAGATCAGTACATGTAAATTGCGTTTAAGAGCTGTCAGTGTCAATATTCCGTAGCAATGATGTCACCTCTCGTAAACACAGTTCAGAAGTATTGATCGTATTCAGTTTATTTGGTGAAATTGGTCCTTCAATTATACTCTTTTTCTCGTAAGCCATTTTCATGTCATTTGATAATTAAAAAATATTAATATTATATTTCATTATACCTAAGTTTAAAAAATTGTATCCTATTTATTGATTTTCCCGCCGTTAATAGCTCTTTGTAACATTAAAATTTGACTTTTTAACAAATATTTTTGCTATTTTAGATTAAATTATATTTTATTAGCTTAGCTGTTTAAAATCAAGGCGGAAATTCAGCAAAACTAAAACTTAAGAATACGTAAGAGAAAAACACAGTAATTAATTTGTTTGGGCTTTTTGTAAGAAAGTACTACCAGATCTGTTTACGGCTGTATTTTGGTCTATTATACTTTATATAATTTAAGTGTTCATAATTTAAGTAGTAACAATTAAAAAGAGACATAATCAATCATTTTATGTAAAAAATTAAATTGGATATTGGCGCCAGCGTCTGCAAGAACAAAATGGCCAATATTGACTTCAAATGCCTTTTTGACCCTATAAAATTTACACCGTGTATCTTATTGATATTGTTATGCATATTTATTTACGGACGTGGTAAAGACCATCAAATTGAAGAACTTTCTCCATAAAAAATATTCAGCGGTCCCATACAAAGTTTACAGTTGTCCCATACAAAATATGTATCTGTCCCATACAACATAGGACAGCAGATTTTTAGTAGGTAAGTATTGAAATTTTTATGGTACAGCTGAATATTTTTTCGCGATTACGATGTAACTCCCATTGAGGAAGACGTTCAAATTAATGGTCTTTACTACATCCTTAAATATATCTCCAGCTGTGTTTATTTTTTGTTCTGCCAAATGTTGGCGCAAATATTTGATATTGCATTACCAATATAATGTGAATTGCAAGCACTTGTCTGGCAAATAGCCAATGTTTTGTTTCCCACGGTGTTATAAAATTGTTGATGGTATCGTTTTGTTAAATGTTATTGATTTAGACACAATAAATTAGTTTTTCTTATACTTTCTTTGACCGCAATAGATATAATGGTAGAAAAAATCCCCTATAATCTAATTGATTTGAGTTCTTTTGTTCTTGAGAGCAATTTGTTCTTTTGTTCTTGAGCGTAGTGACATGTCAAAATAAATCTTATTACAAAGATTCAAAACTCTGTTTTAAACGTGTTAAAAATCTGCTCTCCGAGCCGAGCCGATCGGTGTGAACGGATCCTTAGCGTATCTGTATCTCTTCCACCCACCCTCTATGTAAATTTTAAGAAACCTTGCACTAAAGTGGCTTTGATTTTTCAAGGAAAGCATAACGGATTCTATTATATATATATTCTATTCTATCAGGCGAAAACTTACGATGAAATGATATGATAAGAATCATGCACATATTTCATATCATAAAGATATATTCATGACGTTATTAAAAACAAAATACTATCTCAATGAGTATGGCGTGACGTATGATAAAATATGATTTAGTCAGTTATTAATTGCTTCAATGAGGTTTTAATTAGTAATATCAAGTTTGGTAATCTTAATCAGGAGATACACAAGACGATACTGAGTCTACTAAACTAAAAATCAGTCAACTTAGATAGGCGAGGTTCGCGCCTGTGATTGGTTCAAATAAAAATAGGTAGTCATACAATACAGCATGACATATTTGGCTACCGATTTAAATTGGCTTTTCAACAACTATTAGGTAAGTGCCTAACACAGACATAGCCTTATGGGCCTACCACACGCTCAAGCTTCACCACGCAAGACTGTGGTGAAGCCTGTGTGGTAGGCCCATAAGAGCAACTACTTCACTAACCTTTTTATCTTCTATTCTATACAAATAAATAAAATTAAAGTGTATATTTGTAATTTCAAAATACCAGTTTTTTACTGAATGCACATGAGGGTTACGGTATTTACGTTCTTTTTTTATTCTTTTTTTGTCTGTCTTATTCTTAAAATATTCCTAATGTCCACTCTATAAGTCGTTTTAATCTCTTTGTTTGCATATAGACCCAGTTTTATTTATATTTTTATTATTAGTTACTCACTATTACAGTCCATCTAGCAAATAAAGTTTGCAAAGACCAGCCTACCATAATTAAACAATATTCACACTACACCCACTCAAGGATCAAAGAGTTGAAAGGGCTTGCCACTGCAATTAAGCCAAGGGCACTCCAAATTAGAAAGACCATCGCATCGCTATAGTTTAGAAGTCTAATCAAACCCGCCACATCGACGAGATGCATCTTTTGGGTTGGCTCGTTCCATCGTCGACCTCCTCAGGACAAAATTGGGATCAAGAGTCATTTAATATTAAAAAAAAACTTCTTTGTATACGACTCCTAAAAAAACACAAAAATACTGGAAAATAACTTTACTTTCAGTCGGTGGCTTAAAAGTTAATGAAACTAACTAAAGTCACGGACTTCTGAAAGTAAAGATTCCTCTTTTTTTGTTAATGTGTTCTCTCAGAATTATTCGCCCGCTTAATATTTTGGTAATCACTTTTCAGTTTTATTGAAATGTCTTTTTTTTTAATTTCAATTTACTTTCATTGGTTTAAATCTGTTCACACACATCTGATCTGTACTATTAAAAATTCTTCCTTCTTGTACTTGATAATAATAGAAGGAACAAATAATATCTATGTTGTGGTCAAATTAAGTATTTAAGGAAAGACTTTACTGGTAAGTTAACTTACCTACAATTTAGATGATGTTGCTGTGGTTGAAAATTATTACATGATTACTTTTAAAAGTTATGCAAATGACAAATACGCGTTATTGGACTTTTATCCACTAAAATAAGGTTTAAATTACAATATCAGTGGTATGATCGAGAAATTGAATAAATGCCTATGTTACATTTATATACACCGACTTCAAAAAAAGAGGAGGCTCGTTTTTACTAGTAATATTGTTTTTATTATCAAGTAAGTAATTATCTATCTAAGTGACGCCTGATATTTTTATTTTTACAATTTCTACTTAAATGTATTTGAAAAATAAAAAACAATTCGCTGTAATTAATTATTTCATAATTGGAAGCTCACAAGAAAGGCTCATTATTTTTATCCTTGCTACACATAACACCTATTTTCAACTATAGCAACATTATCTTTCAACATAAAATGCGTAGTTTAAAAGATGGGCATTACCTACCTGAAGCTGTGAATTTAAAATAGGATCATTATGAATTACGCACAAAGTGCTTGTGCTTGATACCATGTTTAGTAATACAACTGTATGTAATCTATAATACAGGATGGAAAGAACTGACGCTAAAACGGTTAGCACGTGATTATGACAAATGTCAGAATTTCTGACAACTGTCATCAGTACTCATACCTTAATTTTTTTGCGGTTATATATAAAAAACAGCTGTTTCCTACAAAAACGCAATACCTACACGGGCGAAATGTATGGAACAGCTGTACTTGTTTTGTTTTTTACTGATGAAAAATTTCTATGTGGGTTCAGGAAGATGTTCTGAATACATGGTAACCGTTTTAGCTTCGGTATCGCTTTCTCTTAGTATATGTGGGCATTTATTTTTCAAGTTTTAGGCAGCGTTCTTACCACAGCTATAGTCGTGTTCATTCGTTCGACGAACCCGATTTTGTGGTTGTGCCGAAAGATGGCGCTTTTTTGGTTTCGTGGACTAATGACTACCATAATATCGAATTGCAGACTGATTGTTTTGGTTATAACTCGGGGGTAGGCACAGTTTTACCTACGTACCCATTTATTTGTTGGATTATTTCACTTCGCCCTGCTACTAGTGAGGCTTAGTAAAATAATTCCGTATTTTCCCGACTGCGCGTCGTGTTTTTTTAACATTTAAATTTATTTGACTTGTTGTCCTTGAATTTGCGACCATGGTGTTATTTGGTACTCAAAAATCCAATTTTATTATCCTTGTTGTCAAATGATACAAAATGATTAACGCATGATTAAATGTCGCGGTAAATAAATGCCCAGATGTACATAGAAATAAATTACATGAAAACATTAAAAAACTGTAAATTCATGCATTGTAGCAGGTACATTCTCTGCTTTAGGTTTTTTTAGGCCAAATTGTTATTATTATAGTTTGACAATGTAAGCGATTTAAGAGGAAATCATTTATTGTGAATCGTCATCAAAATTTGTATAAAATCCCGTTTTTTATATTCCAGTCATATGGGTACAAAGAGGAATGTGTCTCAAAAATACCAAAAAATCTAAATAAAGGATTTCATACCGAGTACGAGTTTTATTTATAAGTAGATATTTTTCTACCATTTTTAGGAACTTGTGACCAACGCGATGTTGCCAGTCACTCATTGGAAGATTGTTAAGTAAATAAATGTCCGTTACGACCACGAATATCAATCTCTTCCGTATTTGATAAATAATAATAAAATAATAATAATAAAAATAATAATATTCCACAACTATCACACAACGCCATCTAGTCCCAAGCTAAGCAGAGCTTGTGTTATGGGTACTAGACAACTGATAAACATACTTATATTTTTCTAAATACATACATATTATAGATAAATTACACCCAGACACAGAACAAATGATCGTGCTCATCACACAAACATTTGTCCTGGGTGGGAATCGAACCCACGACCTCCGGCATAGCAGTTAGGGTCACTAACCACTTGACCAACAGGCCAGTCGAAATAATTAGTACTTATTTGATACATATTAGAACTTGAATAACAAAATCAGTACGTTAGTAGTTTTTCAGAAAATCGACTTTGGAGTTGGTCTAGCGGTAGGTAGGTCCACGCTTCCTTTAGCAGGTCCACTATAAGCGCCATAGCACTTATAGTGGTCCGTTTACGTTTAATATAACAGTTTGCCCGACCCATGAATCTAACCTAGAACCTTATATTATGCTAAGCAGTCAGTTCAGGCAGTTCCTATTTTTTTTATCGTCACTCACTTTAGGTTCCCTCAACGGTTTCCTTGGTCAGGCGATCAAGGAATCCGTTGAGGAAAACTGCGGTGAAGTCAGTGTGATGATCGATCTTGTTTGCGGGGCCAACATTTCTAGAGATTGCTAAAGACAGTAGAGTTTAGCGCTCACTTGGTTTATCTTATAATCCTGGGTTGGTTAATATACAAAGAGGCCTGCTTGGCAAGGCCTCCATGCCAAGCAGTGGGACACTTATCAAATAAATGCTTGTGGACCTACTTTTTTAATGACTTCATTTTCATCTCATTAAATTCATAAATCCTGCATAGTTAACTTTAGGGGTTGTAATGAGGCGTTTAATTTTTTATCACCACTTTGTCCCTCGTAGCCTCCCATAAAAGTTCCAGCGCCGTTTGTTTACTGAAACTTTTGAACCTCATTTGATGAGTTATGAAATCCCTTGACCTACATCGACACTGGCTGGTTAGGCGTTAATTTTTCATTAGCGTAGCGCATTATGAATTTTTAGCTCTTTATTGCACTGGCTTCTTGTGCCCGCGACTTGGTGTATTTTTTGTTTAATATTTATACAAACAAATAACATTGTTTGTTATTTATCAAAATAACAGTTTTTTTAATGCAAATCAAAGTTTATACGATCTACGCAGTATTCCGCTCTGGGCGGAGCAGAAGCGAGTGTCAGACTCTTACTGACGGAAACCCATCTGTGTTCCTTCTTTGAGTTCAGGAGGCCTACTATGAACTATTATTGCGATTCAATTGACGACCTAAAATAAACTGCTTTGCTATTTCATACCACGACGTCATTATAGCTATCCAGTTTAGGTTGACGCCAAATCAAGTCGGCAATTGAATCGCAAACTGTTTTTGTTCGTTCATTTTTCGTACCATGAGGTGACATTTCAACCTAAATTGGATAGCTTATCTGTCAAAGTAAGCGATCCAAAAAAAGTTGCTACTTGCTTGGCGTAAAGTGAATCGTTTTGTTAATAACTTTAAAAAAATAGTGAAAATATACGTAATTCAAGGTATTTCAGTTGAATATTTAGTGTTCCATAAGTATCCCTAGCTTGGGATGTTTTATTATAGCCCGTTGCTATGGCTTTATTCTGGTTTAAAAATTCCCAAAGCTGCTGAAGTTGACTGTAAGTCACTCTTCGACGCGATACATCACTGTAAAAAAAAGCACTTAAAATACTTTGGTACTTAAGTTAGGTAAGCGTTTGAGATAAAGAAGCTTGTAAGTTTATGAAAATATAAAATTACTACACAAACTCCACAAGAATACTTACGCCATTATTCGTATTACAAATTATTTTACCAAAGTAAAACGTTAAAAACACTTTTAAATACTAATAATAACACCCAATGTTCTTTCAAAAAAGTTCGAGATATTTAAACTTTCAAAACAAATCGCAACAACAACAAACGCCTCCTGTCAAATCAAACTGAGTGAAGGTGCGTTCTAAACTCGTCTTAATCAATTTATTTTTACGACAACACTAAGCAAACTTTTCATATATATAAATTACTATTATTTAATGAGTACTAAAAAGGGCTTAATGATATATAATTTAACGCTAAAAAGCGCAATTTCGAAATGTATTTGTTATAATTTTTACACAAAAAAACCGCTAAAATCATATTAACTAGGTTTCGAAACGCAACGCATATGGTTCGAGTAAAAGAGACAGACTTATGCAACGACTGTAAAGCGTCATCTCTTTCTCACACCGCGGACCACAGATAAATTTCGTTCGTTCATTCCTCCATAAGCGATTCAAACGCCAGTTAGATTATGGCACTTCATGGTACGAATCTTAGCGATTCAGTTTAGGTTCCTAAATTGGATTGCATCGGAATTGAATGGCTAACTAAAAGTTGATGGTAGGCCTACAGGGCTGTGATAACTCTTTCGAACAAATTACACAGTTGACATAAGCATGTACCTAAACCAATGTGTTCTCTAACACAGGTGCTACTATGTTAATTGTTTGGTATTTAATTTTAATGTTTTTAATCATTTATTTGCATAAAAATATAAAATACAGGTGTTACTAGATCTAAAAGTTGGCAATGTGTGCACAAACCATGTTTTGCCTTTTTAAGGCATGCATTTTTTTAAACATTATTGTCAAGCAATGTAAGTTACAAATGAATGTGTCGGACTAATTGGTTTTAACTTCCTGCGTAGCGAATAATAACCTATTCCTCTAGAGGCTATGATTCACCACGTGGGCTTAGTGCAGCTGCTCTGTCACATGTTATCGAATTTTTGGTTCTAGTTCTAGGACAGGCCGGTTTCGTGACGATGTTTTCCTTCATCGTTTTGAGAGTAATTTGTATTGAAATAAATAAATTACACGAAGTAATGTGCCTATTTACTGGGTTTGAACGCTACGACTAGCTAGGTACTCGTAAGTCGGACAGCCACCAGTGGGCCGCAATCTTCCCATGTAAAAAAAAAAAATTGGTACTTAGGCAACAATGAAATAATTCATATTCCAGCCAAACTTCCCACCGTGAGAGCAATAAACAGAAACATTAAGGTGTATTATCGCTAATTAAACAACAAGGCTGCTAATTGTTTAATTGCGTGTGTCAAAGGGCTGGCTAGTTGCTAGACATACGTGCAGTAACGCAGCTAATTGAGTAGTCGGCACCTGTAGATGAGCAGGGCGTAATGCTACGTGGAGGACAATGATGCGACGCCATAATTTGTAGGTGTGAGTCATCACGACAATTTTTAAACTGCGAATATCACACAGTATCTCTAATAGGCCTACCACACGCACAGGCTTCAGCGTGAAGCATGAGCGTGTGGTAGGCACATAACGCTTGTGGCTAAAAAAAAACCCCCGCTGGCGGCAGGGGTCGATCTTCAAGGTAAGCCGCAGTTGCCTAGGTTGGCACGTGGTTGGTTAAGCCGTTGGATCCTGTTGTGATTTGTAGATCTTTGAACAACTGACAAAGATCCTAGACTGACTTCTGAGCCAAAAGATTGGCAAATATTCAATTTTTTTTGTCGTGTCAATGTATCTTGTAGTAACGTATCTTGTTTTGTCGCTTTACACATGACTTTACAGACATGGCCCCTACAACATAAAAATGCTATAGCATCGAACCCGTCGCTCACCAGCCTAACGAACCCGACCTGCATGCTAATCACCATTAAATAGCACCATTAATTCACCATTCGACTACATCATTATTTATGACGTGTGGTCCCCAAGTGGGCAGGTGAGCACTTCCCGTGTCGTTTGTCTGGAGAGATTTACATATTGACATAATGTTTATGTGTCGATGGTATTACCGTAACACTGTTAGGTGGTTGACCTTGACTGGCTCGTCGACTTCACATAACAACACGCCTGCAATCCCCGAAGGGTTATTGGGTAAGGCACACTTCCCAAACCACTGTAACTCCTGAAAGCCAGAATCAACAGTGACGATCACACAGAAATGAGCCGAGATAATGAAGCTCGACGCAGTCCCAGAGAAATGATTTAACTGGATCCCGCAACGAAATTAATCAGAAAAGTAGGAACGGAGGAGTAGGAGAAAAACATAATTCCCGCATTTCCCGCTTTCCTGATGAGTTCGGTAGAAGTACGTAGTACGTTATTTTTTTTTTGGTTGGAAAATCATCTATTAACCCCGTCCCGCTCTTGGGCAGAGCGAAGGGAGTGTCAGACTTCTACTGACTAAAAACCACCCATGTTCCTTATTAGCCCAAAATGTCGAGGCCGCGGTATCTCTTACAACATCCCGCAGCCCACCTAAGATCTAGATGTCGCCAGTTTTGTATAAGTCCCAGACGGCTATTCGAGGCTATTGCCATCAAAAATCAAATTCAGACTCCAGGCTGTAATTGAGAAATTCCTGATGGAAAAACCCAATAAGTCTTGGCTCGATCTAAGAATCGTATCATCTCCTATTAAAAAAATTAAATCAGACTGAAGTTTGGCGCTTTTTGAACGTCAACATTACTAATGTAATTACAATTTATCTGGGAAGAAGAAGTGGCGGAACAAACTCCCCAGCAACACACCATGTGTCCTTTTTTTTCAGGAGTAACTCCAAAAACATATTATACTTTGCGAGGCAAATAAAATGTTGTCATAAAATTAGAATATCGGCCATTTCAATAATGAAATTGAAGCCCTCTATTTCTAAGTGGCACTAGAATTTGACATCCATAGATAAGGGCACGCTACACATCACAGGACACAGGTCACCTACTTTCGACCACGCTTCGTTCACGATGTATGTATATTAGCACATAACCACAGGTATCTGATACTTGGTGATACCTAATCTAATATTTCCTGAGTATCAGATTATTTGGTCAGTACATAATATGGCCTACATAAATATTTGTCTGTCTGACACTCTATCATTATCTGTGTTTGCAAAGCCATTTTCGGTATGACAAACATGTTTATTTTGTCAAGTCTGCAAAACTTAGAATTAAGAGTCTACTTAAATAAAAGAACATTATTATGTTTCATCACCACAGCTGCTCTCAAAACGGTGAAGAAAAACATCGTAAGGAAACCGGCGGGAAATCTTAGCATCAAAAATTCGAAGACATGTGACATCTACCAAACCGCACTGGGTCCGCGTTGTGGATTATAGCCTCTCCTAGAGAGGAGGCCTGAGTCCCAGCAGTGAGAACATTATAGGCTGTGATGATGATGCCTCGCCATCCCCGAAAGTCTAAGCAGATGATCTCGAGTATCTAGAAATATACCTACACGTTTCACCAGTTATCTTTATAAAGTGCTTATTGTTTCTAATATTTTTTCTGAACTTCATACCAGTACCTTTCTAAATATTATACAAATTCAAAATATCTAGGGCACTAAAACGTCAAGGGAGAGAGATGAGAAACGACTAACCGTCGTTTCGTATGAAGAAGAACGGGCAAACTCCATGCTTACTCATATAAATGATTTGATTTTATCAGAATCTCTTTCTAAATCCGTTGAAAACTTATCAATGTACATACTTCTCAGCCTCGACATACTCGTACAACGACGTTCGTGATGTTTACT
The DNA here is from genome assembly GCA_932274075.1 of Diarsia rubi. Classification (NCBI taxonomy): domain Eukaryota; kingdom Metazoa; phylum Arthropoda; class Insecta; order Lepidoptera; family Noctuidae; genus Diarsia; species Diarsia rubi. The sequence continues at coordinate 8,921,113 of OW026427.1, forward strand.
CGGAAAACCCGCGAGTGACGCATGTGTCAACAAAGGTGGACCGCAGACGCATTCGAACGAGACGTATGTCACATCATCAATGCGACGTCGACGCCATGACAGATGGATGACATTGACATTTTAACTGAGTAACGTACCGTATTTTTTTTTAACTTCACTAGCTAGTGATGGTAATAATGAAGCGCGTGAAAATCAGAGGCGCTTGTCTACCGAATTAATTTCCACTCTTCTTTGATCTGCCTGCCTACAGTCCTGCAACAAGTGGGTAGCGTATTACCCAGAGCCCCAGTACTAACTAGGTTGTGTAGGTCACACAGGCAGTCGCTGCATGTCATCATTATATTCTCTCTAGGAGAGGGAGCTATAAACCACCACGCGGGCCCAGTGCGGTTTGGTAGATGTCACATGTCTTCGAATTTTTTGGTTCTAAGACATGCCGGTTTCCTCACGATGTTTTTCTTCACCGTTTTGAGAGCAGCGGTCATGAAATAAAGTACACAAAGTAATGCGCCCGCCAGGGCTTAAACCCACGACTTATTGTTCGTAAGTCGGGGCTGCCACTACTAGGCTACTGCTGCTCTCCATGTAAAATTCTGGTATTCAGCTGCATACCGTTGCTGATATACCATACTGAAAGCCGACCCTAACATACTTGAGAAAAGGCTAGGCGGATGATGATGACTTCGGTTTACCTGGCTGGAGAGGAAGCAATAGTAGATTATATGTTTTAAGACCTATATGAGGTCGGTGTCTCCTATCTGTTGACTCTGAGAAGCAACAGCGTCAACAAGCTTAGAGGCCACAGCTTCCATAATCTTGGTCAAGTCACACGAGGGCCATGCAGATTAGTGTCGGTCTCGCTTCGAAGAGGGGATAAAATGTAACTTTCTTACACATACTTACTCAGGCTTAAATGTTTTTTTGTCCTCAAACAAAGATGCGCAACAGCGCAACGGGGAAGTGCAGTACGACTTACTTAGTGTAATTTTCCTTCCTGTCGAGTTCGTTCGTTTTCGTCGGCTGTCGAGAACATTCTAGGATGCATGTATTTACCAACCGTTTGTGTCTCGATTTCAAGTATTTTCTATTCTTATTTGTTTGGAAGTAGGGTCCTCCGTTGCCGCTCCAGAAAGGCCATCTACTTATGACACAGAAGTCGAATGATATGTTATAATACATAAAATATAATCGATGTATCCCGAGCCGAAGACTCACCTCATGCTCACCAGTCCTCCTCAGCAATCCTTATTTTTTTTTAAAAGCGCAGTTAAGCCCAGATTGCTAAGGGGGATATGTAGTGTTACGCGAATGTATGTATTAAAGGATGTCTGAAAAAGTCTCCAATAGGTTGTCGTGCAATGGTATGGGCATTTGATGCGGAGAAATGACGAAAATGTCGTGAGAAAAGTCTTAAGTACGAATGTTAATGGGTATTAGAGTGCAGGCAGCCCAAATAAACTACTTAATAAAAAAAGATAAAGACTAAGAAAATAGATAAACTGTGTAATATAGGATGATATGTCAAGAAAGGAGGAGTCTGACTGATAAGATGACGAGTTATTGAGAAGTATGCAAGAAGGACATGCTGCGCCGACCACTGACCCCAATCAAATTGGGATAAGGGCAAGATAATGATGCTACATAACATAAAAAAAAATAGTTAAAAAACTAAAAACCGGACTGAAAAAACTGAAAAGCAAAAAGCAAGCACATTTTAAATTAAACAAAACTCGGAAGCAAGCATTTCTCATTTCCTAATTTAAAGTTTTGTTTAATTTAAAATGCTTTTCAGTTTTTTCAGTCCGGTTTTTTAGTTTTTTAACTATTTTTTTTTTATTTAAAACTTTTAGTTCTTTTGTGTTGGTTCTTTCGTTGGTCGTGTAAAATTCTTTGCAGATGATTTACTTAACTTTTGTGTTTGTTTATAGGATTTGTGACTTTGAATTAGTTTTAAACATATAAGTGTCTTATATTTTTGTAATCTCCTTTAAAAACCCTTTATTTTGATACCCTATTCGATGTTATGGGATTTTTTTTCAAATCCGCTATTATTTGTTTTTTATTTTATTTTAATGCAGCCAATGACACCAAGACGAATCTAACGACGTATATTTTATTCAAATCCCTTCATCCGTTTAGGATTTATGAGGGAAAAAAGAAACAGACATACATACATACACGCCAAACACATAACCCTCCTTTTGGGCTTCGCCGCAGTCGGGTAACAAGGTTCTAATAGTACACCCACATATCGCAAGTTATAATATAATTATAAATAACTCCCTTATTATAGGAGGAGAGCCTATTCAATAATGATTGCTGAAGTAAAATTAAATAAAAACATGCCTATTAACAGCTCACGAGTTCACCGCAAAATAATGTGCCTATCTATCTATCCATCGGGAAAACCTGACGGGTCCGTGGCTTAGGCCCCCAGTGGTCGACGCACCTGTGGCCGAAGCCCCCGACACGATTAATTTAATATCTTCTTTTTTTTTGTGCTTTTTCACTTAGTACAGTAAATGAGAAAAGTGTTTCACCCTATTAATAAAGTATTTTTACTTGCTAAACAAAAGTTATCTATCAAATAGCAGAGAGAATAGATCAATTCAAGAAAATTCTTACGAATGACTTAAAGAGAGAAGTCACAACTAATTATGGCTCCATTCAAAAAATGTATGAAACGAAAATTGCAAAATTACAGAGGGAAAAGTACAGTAATGAAATTCCAATTTACAACAATATTAAAAAAGCGATTTACAGAAGCCGATATACAGCCCAAAGGTAAAAAAAATACGATTCAAGGATCCATCTCAAGTTACTATACCTGAAATTTTTCACAAACATTTGTTATTTGATTATAATGAGGACGGCAACAGGATCATCGTATTTGCATCAGACATAGCTTCGGATGAAATTAAAAATGTGCACCACTTCTTCTGTGACGGTACATTCGATTGCTGCCCCAGTCCCTTCAAACAGATTTATACTATCCACGGAGATATTGGGAATAATTCAGATGAAACCAACATTGTGCCCATATTATACGCGCTGCTGGTTAATAAAGAAAAAGAGACATATGAAATGATGTTCAAAAAAATCAAAGAAGCTTTGCCAGATTTCAAACCGTTAAAATTCACATTGGATTTTGAAATGTCAGCAATAGTCGCAATAAATAACGAATTTCCGACTACTGAAATTCATGGGTGTTTTGTACATTTCCAAAATGCTGTATATAGACGGGCAAAATCTCTCAAATTATTAGAATATGAAGAGACGACACAGTACGTAAAACTGTACATCTGCCTTGTGTATCTGCCAAAGGAAGAAATTGAAGACGGCTGACTTGCCATAATGGAAAACAGGTAGTTAAGTATTTTCTACACTTTATTAAAGCTTGTCTATTCCTTATATTTTTACTTTTGCACAATCATTCGATCGATTATTTTCTTTTCAGTATTCCAGACGACCAAGTAACTAAGTTCAATGATTATTTTGTTGAACAATGGCTTGAGCCTGCGGATATGATCGCAAAGTGGTGTTGTTATAAGGAAAAACATAGAACCACTAATTTAGTAGAGGCCTGGAATCACCGCTTAAAAAAACACCTGGGAACGAACCCGTCTTTATTGTTGATTTTAGAAATGGTTAGGATTGATATTTCTACCTATGGCACGGCACAAGCGAGGTAAAACAATTTAAAATTTTACAAAAAAAAAATTGTTTATAAGACATTTATTAAGATATTTACCTAGATTTTTCTTTCAGACTGAAAAACAAAAACATTCCTGTGAGCTGAAGAAAGAACAACACAAGAAAGAATGAAAAATTGATTGCCAATTTAACTGAACAGTATGAAAACAAAAAAATTTGCATCATGTTTTTAGAACAAATCCGCCCATATGTGGCAGTTCGTCGTAAAAAGTAATAATTTAACATACATAATGAAAAGAGATGATTTTGCTTGTATACTATTTTTAAGTTTTAAATTTTAATTTTATATTTGTTTAAGTTTTTACAGTTGATTATTTATATACTAGCAAAATTACATACATTTCACATGTAAAAAATTTGTTACTCTACGAGTAGGTACGTTTGTTTTTTAAGCCTGATTATTTTGTTGTGTTATTGCTATTGAAACTGACTGATATAATTATGTAAAATTACTATCTTATTTTATTACATTTGAGACTGATTATTATAATTAAGTTAAATGATTCTTTGATGAAAACTGTGATTTATATAAAAAAAAACAATACTAGATTTCTTATCGAGATATATAAATAAATAATGAAAAAAAAACTAAGACTTTTATTTTTCTAAACATACCTCTAATATAAAAGCATTTCTATGTTATAAATATAATTGCGATTAAATGATATGCATATAATTACAATTAATAGTACATTTAATATTTTTGTAAATAAAATTTTGTGCATGACAGTACATTTGATCAAAAATTACTTTGAATTAAATTAATCGAATCGGGGGCGTCGGCCACAGGTGCGTCGACCACTGGGGGCCTAAGCCACGGACCCAACCTGACACAGGTGTAAACAAATCACGCCACATTCATGTCCTATCTACAGCAATGCATTAATGAATGCTAGTCACGTGGTACACTGCACGTGTTATCTATCTGTAACTATGCAGTAGGTAGATAGGTACAGTCTCTGCCCAATATTACGTGACCCCTCTTCTCACACCACGAATTGCCCTCTTCTTCTTTAGACGAGGGGTCTGGTAATGCTGGACAGTGACTGTACCTACCTACCAGGATATATAAACCTACTACTATATATTGAACACGTACGTCTAAATAAATAGGTACTTGGAATACTATGAATAGTATTCAGAGAATTTATTTGGATGCACTTACATACCTACCTACCTATGTCGCAGGTATAGAGAATACACACACGTGTATAGTCACGAACGGTTAGGATGCAATCACATACCTACAGGATGTAAACTTAATAGGTACTCTATGGTGTAAACGGGTAAACGGATGCTTCACCAAGCTAAAATTATTGCTGGGAACGACGTTTTTTTGGGGGTTAAATATCACTGTCTATAAAATATCTATAATATCTGTTCTCACCAATGGATAGTTTGGTTCTCGAAGGTTTTAGTATACAAATTAGACGCGGGCGGGCGTCAGCTGTGTAGTTGCAAATAAAACTTATAAAAAATAAATTGAATGAATAACCCGATTTTATATTTCCGTGGTTTATAGCGGGTGAAGCCGCTGGCAAGAAACTATCCATAGCTTCTTTCTTACTAGAGGACCTCCTATAACCAGCTTTATCGCGTCGCACCTATGATATAATATAGGTTTCATAGGTGCGACGCGATAAAACTGGTTATCTCACACTGATAATGATAAATAATTTGATTGACTTGTTTTTTCTATGCCCATCCCAAATTTTGCAGTGTTGCTTGATGGTAGTAGGTGCGGTGGTATCATTTCCGTTGAAAAAATACTTCTTAAAGAAATCTGGTACAACTTTGTATGTGTGGATGTCGAAAAAGCTGTCGTCTTCAGCATGTTTATCAGCTATCAGTGATCAAGTATCTAAGTACCTATTATGTGAGATACCACTACTAAAAACAGTAAAACACAAAAATATTCGCCAAATAAAAAAAAATAACTTAAAAAAAAAAACGTTCGATGGCAACAAGCACAATATAGGAAATAAACAAAAGTAACCGACTTCCGAAAGTACTTAAAGTAATTTTTCACTTTTTTTCCCTTAAGTTTACCCTCTATGTGCGTGTCAGTCTGTGGCACCGTAGCTTTTAAACAGGTCTACCGATGTGGATGCAGTATTTAGAAAGAAAGAAAGAAAGAAAGAAAAAATGTTTATTCGTCACAGAAACATACATGCATACAGGAAATAAATCAAATCAAATCATTTATTTTTTGCTGAATACACTGTTACAATGGTGTTATAAGAATTACATGTTTCAAGTGATTCTACCGTAAGGCATGCAAAATTTATACAGTCATAGTTATTCATAAATTAATCAAGATAGACATTGGAATAAATAAAATTAAATGAAATAAAATTAAACAAAATAAGCACGATACAATTATAATAAGTTGAAGTCATAGTGGAGAATAAATTATTTTTTAAATAATAAAAATATTTAGATTATTTCAATGTCATTCCTAGAATTATTAAAGTACATTAACGGATTAGTTACTAAGAGATAGGTACATGCATAATTTATATAATTGATTTTACTTGATGTCACTGTGAGGTCTTTAGTTTGTCAAAATTATCATTGAGGAAGTCATTCAAGTTATAGTAGCATTTGTTAACAAGATTTTTTTTCAGACTTTTCTTAAATAGGGCCGTATTCATTCATTTTTCGTTTTTCATTTTTTTTTTCATTTTTTCTTTAAAACAATACACAAACAACGCTTATTCTAACGCTTATTTCAAATGCGGCCGCCACACTATGCTCCTCGCGCTGCTAATCGCTATGCTCCTCGCGCTGCCGCTATTTGACGCGATGTTGCCCGCTCTGCCCACACTCTACTCGCGCAATTCATCGCGACGCTTCAACAAAAACAAAAACCGACAACATAGGGAGCGATGGGCAGGACGAGGAGCATGACGTGCAGCATGACGAGTAAAGTGGCCACACTGCCTCTGCATCCTTTCCTCGCTACTTCCCATGCCACTCGTCGAGTGTGTGGCGGCCGCATATTGTTTTTCGGAAGTTGGAATTACATCCCCGAAGCGTGAGACAGAAGTGTAACTCATAGTATACCCAGATTTAGCCAGCTTTATGTTTAAATACTATGTAATGAACAGAGGTGGCCCAGTAGTGGCGGGCCCGACTTACGAACAGTAAGTCGTGGGTTCGAATCCAGGCAGGCACATTACTTTGTGTAATTTATTTCATAACCGCTGCTCTCAAAACAGTGAAGGAAAACATCGTGAGGAAACTGGCATGTCTTAGAACCAAAAAATTCGAAGACATGTGACATCTACCAATCCGCACTGGGCTCGCGTGGTAGATTATAGCCCATTCCCTCTCAAAGAGAGTAGGCCTGTGTCCCAGCAGTGGGAACTGGGAACATTAATAGGCTGTTGATGATGATGATGATGATGACTATGTAATAGAGGGCAAGCCTATAGACATTATTGAAAGCAGAGGTGGGCATACTAGCCACCTGTATGGATATGTAAAGCAGCACCAGGAAATGATGCAATCGTTTTTATTATTTTAACGACAAAAAACAAGTTTCTTTGTCGTTATGTCGATATATAAACGCTGTTTCAAGGTCATGATAATCATTATCACAGATCTGGTTACCGTCGAGTATGTGAGTAAGCGTAGAATTTCGATAAGTTCTGTGTAAGATAGGAAGATACCATAAAGTGACATAATTTATCATTACACGATAAACTTCGTGATAAAAGACACGCATCAACATTAGCCACAACATTTTCCTTATTGAAGCTAAAAGTGATGAATGAAAAGTTGTGTGGTAATCGGTTGTCACCAACCCGCACTGGGTATTGGATTATAGCCCATCCCTCTCCTAGGGAGGAGGCCTGAGTCCCTGCAGTAGGAACATTATAGGCTGATGATGATGATGAATCGGTCATCGTGGTATGAACATGTAATGCGGAGACACGAGGAAAATGTTGTGAGGTAAGTGTTGAGAATGAATATGGATGGGTACCTATAAGGTAGCCTGTAGAGGAAGACCAAGAAACAATGACTCGACTGTGTGAAGGATGATATGGCTAGAAGGTGTCTGCTGAGATGACAAGACATAGAGAAGTATGAAAGAAGACACGCTCAAATAAATTGGGATACCCTTATCTGGAGAATAATAATGACGATTTTCCTTGTTAGTCAAATGTCCAACTTTTGCCCACCTACAACAGCAATCAAATATGCCTAGCCTTTTCCAAGCTACGTTGGAGTAAGCTTCCAGTCTAGCCGGGTGCAGGAGACCAAGGTATTGTGCTTCAGGTTGAACGGAAGAGATACCGCGGCCTCGACACAAAGGGCCAAGAAGGAACATGGGTGGTTTTTAATCAGCAGAAGTCTGACACTCCTTACCGCTCTGCCCAGCAGGGCTATTGCGTATCTTTTAAATGACAGTGGCTAACCTATACTTAGTGCCTTTCAATTACTGTCAAATGGTTTTGTACTAAACCATAACCAATTTGACAGTTAATCCATAGACAATATGATAGCCACTGTGATTTAAAAGATACGCAATAGCCCTGCAGAGCGGGAGGAGTCATATGATGATTTCTCACCCTGCAAAAAAAAGGGTCAGAATATTGTTTTTCGAAAAAAGAACCACACAGATTTGAGTGGACATGTCGTCAGTGCAAGCGTTTGTCAGTTATCGTAGGCACAAAGGTTTTATGACTGGTTTATAAAATGGATTAGAAAAATAAAAATTAACCTAGGTAAAAAAGAATAAACCTTACGCCTAGATAACTTCTTACCTAACTAATCTAAAAGAGCAAAGATAAAAATTAATATCATTATAAAAGTACCTACCTAACCTTGTAGATACTTTAGTACACGGCGACAAGCTATACACTTCCAGTATAACATGACCTTGCTTTGTATAGACTTTCCATACAATGAAGGATCCGCGTAAACTAGTTTTCTATAGTTTGTTATTAGTTGTCGTATGTGTACTAGTACCGAATTCACTGAGGGTTGAGCTATTTACCACCATATTATTTAGAATTTAAGGGTAAAAGTGGCAGACACTTTTTTATGACTCCTCCGGCTCTGGGCAGAGCGGTAGGGGGAGTGTCAGTCTTCTGCTGACTAAAAACCACCCCTGTTCCATCTTAGCCCTGTGTCGAAGCCGCGGTATCTCTTTCGAACAACCTGCAGCCCCGACAAGTAGTAGACTCTCAGTTTAGCTCGGTAATACAACTAGTATGGTATGTAATTTGTACATAGACTTTGTCCAAAATAGAATACATTTCCTCATTCATCATACGATTGGTCTGACGAGGTTAATTTTGGTCACACAATACTTGCTGGAGTATTTTCCGGTCTGGGTTGACAACCTTTGGCACGGGATTCACAGATTTTTTTGACTTAAAGTTAGGTTTTCTTTTTTATTCCTCAATCCGCTGTTAGATTATTGAAAAATATAGGATTGATTTCGATGTCATGGAATTAGAAAATAAATTGGTTGATTTAAGTGGGTTATAAAAATATGCAGTTCTATTTATACTGACATTAAGCGTGTGTCTAAATGTATGCGTAAACTTTTTTATTGGATACGTATTTTTTGTTTTATCAAATTAATAAAAAATTACGAAACTAAAACGTGTCAAAGATCCTGAGTGGGTTTCGACGTCACTTTGTGGGTAAAAAAGGTACTAACCTTGTGACGTCACACGACTAGACGCGACTTCATCTTTTGTTTATGTGAAAAAAGAAAAAAATACGTGTCCATTAGTTTTTAAAAATCTATCTGACGGACTAATTAGATTTTTTTGGTGAAATACCCTATTTAGAACAACAAAAAAAAAATCGAACAAAAAATATGTACAGTCACCTGCAAAAATTAGACACCATTAGACACCTGGACAATTTAGAACTAACATCGTGTGAAGCGAGAGAGGAGCTCGTGGCCTAATAAGAACTGCCACTCGGGGTCGATATTTAGGTTAAGCCTAAGGTCGATCTGTGGATGGGTGACCGCCCATTACATACCGAGTTTCCTCCGTGCCTCGGAAAGCACGTTTAGCTGTTGGTCCCGGCTGATATAGATCTTTGTCAGTCGTTACAGGTAGTCAGTGACCTGAAAGTCTGACACCCAGTCTTACCAAAGAGTATCGTATTACCTAGTATTAACTGGGTTGTGGAGGTCAGATAGGCAGTCGCTCCGTGTAAAATACTGGTATTCAGCTGCATCCGGTTAGACTGGAAGCCGACCCCAACAAAGTTGGGAAAAGGCTAGGCAGATGATGATCGTGTGAAGCGAGAAATGACGCCACCTAACGTAAACTAGTTATCGAAGACGTTCACAGGAAAATACACACTATTCTATTTATTCTATTTATCTTCGGGGACGCCGGCAGACACCAGACGGGCGATCAGTCCTTTCGTTGTGGATTATTTCGCCCAGTTCCCCATTTTGGTGGATCCCCTTCATGGGTTACTGGTGGTCGGCATCGCGAATCTTCCTGTTGCCTTGCAGAAGCTCACCAGTTGTTCGGTGGAGATTTCTGCGAGCTTCTCTTCATTAATCTCATCTGTTCCTAGAATTTCCCATCTGAGTGGCCCATACATTGTGCATTCCGCCACAAGGTGGAAACTTGTTTCTTCTGCTTCTCCACATGCTGGGCATATGGGATCTTCCTTTACTTTCATAATCGTCAGATGTCTATTGAGTCCACAGTGTCCTGTTGCGACCCCTACTACTAGTCTTATGTTTCCCCTGCTCATTCTGAGTAACTTGTGGGATTTCTTTTCATCATATGACTTTAAGAAGATTTTTGATTGTCGACAACCTTCTGTTGCGTTCCATCTTCTATTTGACTCTCTTGTAGTTATTCTATGGATGATTCCTTTTGTTATATTATGTGGGATCGGTAACCTGGGCTCTGGTCCCACAAAGGTTTCATCTGCTCCTTTTCTGGCTAATTCATCTGCTATCTCATTCCCTTCGTGTCCTTGATGACCAGGGACCCATGCGACTGTTACTTCTGCTTTTTCCGCTAGTTGGTTGAGTGCTTCCTTGCACTCTTTAACCAGTGCAGATGTGACTTCCACTTTGTTCAGTGCTTTGAGTGCTGCTTGACTATCACTGTATATAACTATTTTGGAAAGATCACCTGTAAGGGCGTTTCCAATTATTCTGGTACATTCCATAATGGCATGTATTTCTGTCTGGAACACACTTGCGCCTGTTCCTAGTGAGAATGATCTATTTATTTCCAGTCTTGGTATGTGTATCCCAGAGCCGGATAGCTTAGTTGATTCTTTCCTTGATCCATCTGTATAGCAGACCGCTATAGATGGATCACTCTCGATTGTCCATTCTTCTCTTGAGCCTATATGTATTCTATACTTTTTGTCGAAGATCTTCTCTTTTTTGATTAAGTCATTGTTGGCCATAATCATTGATAGATTGTCTTCGTACAGATTTGCTATCTCCGAGTGACCTTTGTCCATAAAATTGCCTTTCCAGAGGTTCAAGCTTTTCAGTTTGAACCACTGCTCCAAGGCTCTTTTCTTGACTTGTAGACTAAGCGGTATCATTCCTAGTATGACATCCAGGGCCGCTGAGGGAGTCGTCCTCATTGCCCCAGAGATCATTAACCCGGCCATTCTTTGAACTTTTACTAGCTCTGTGCTGTTACTCTTGAATTGTGTTCTGTGCCACCATACTATTGCTCCGTGTATAACTCTGGGTATGATGATGGCATTGTATATCCAGGCTACTATGGCCGGTTTCATTCCCCAGGTTCGACCTATAGCTCTTCTGCATTGTAGTAATGCAATTTTTGCTTTCTCACATGTTTCTTTTATATGCGTCTTGTATGACATGGTTTTGTCTAAGATCACTCCTAAGTATTTTATTTCCTTAGTTACTTCTATCCGTTCACCGTCTATGTATATTGGTGATAACTCCGTGTATTTCTTTCTTTTTGTAAAAAGGACTAACTTCGTTTTAGTGGGGTTGAGGTTCAGTCCCCTTTCCCTACACCATTCGAGGGTAGCCCTAATTCCTTTCTTCATTACGTCACTCATGGTGCTAAGTACTTTTCCAGTAATTAATAGCACTCCATCGTCCGAGTATGCTTGTATATATATGTGCATCTTGTTTAGCTTCTTAAGCAAGTCGTCAAGTACCAAACACCATAGGAGCGGCGAGATGCAGCCTCCCTGGGGAAAGCCCCTCACCGCTCTCACTGTGATGGTATTGTTACCTAATTCGGCCTGAATTGCTCTGTGTCTTAGTACGTTTTCTATCCATCTTGACATGTAGCTTGCTATGCCTTCTCTTTGTAAAGCGGCCTTGATCGCTGTGGAGTTGGCTTTGTCAAAAGCTCCCTCCACGTCGAAAAAGCAGCCCAATGCAAAGTCTTTGTTTTCTAACGCTCTTTCGATTCTTACCGCTATGTTATGGAGAGCTGTCTCCGTGGACTTGCCCTCCATATATGCATGTTGATTCCTCTGTAGCGGCGTGTCACTTTTTTCCACTTTGTTTCTAATGTGCCTGTCTATTATTTTCTCTAGGGTTTTCAGCACGAAAGACGAGAGACTGATGCACCTAAAAGATTTTGCTTCCTGGTACGTCGTCCTCCCAGGCTTGGGGATGAAGACTACTCTAACTTTTCTCCAATTTTCAGGTATATAGCCTGTGGCCACACTACTTCTGAATAGAGCTAGTAGATCTTTGTTAATATACTTGTATGCCTGCTGTAATATCTTCGGGAGTACACCGTCCGGGCCAGGTGCTTTGTATGGTTGGAAGGATGATATACTCCAATCTATTTGGTCTTCTGTAATGATTTCCTCGACCTCAGATTGTGTCACTTCGTCTTGGTTTTCGGTCATCATTGTTTCTTCTTGATAGGTTTCACATCCGGGGAAGTGACTTCCCATCATTTCGTTTAGTATCTTTTTTGGGTCGGATATGATCTCTTCCCCTATCTTTAGGCTTCCTAGTTTGCATGCTTTGTCTTTCGACAACACCTTGACTATTCGCGCAGTATCAGTGTGTCTACTGATATTTTCACAGTAGGCGTTCCATCCTGATCTGCTTTCTTTCCTGCACATTTGTCCTAGTTTGTTCCTTAGTTCTCTATATTTGTCCCAGTTCTCATCGCCCCCTTTTCTGAGGGCAGTTCTAAGAGCTCGACGCGTGCTTTTTCTGATCTTCCTTAGTGTTTTGTTCCACCATGGTTGGCCTTTACCTAATTTTAGTTCCTTAAGAGGGCATGCGCAGTGGTAGGCTTCTATTAATGCCTCCTCTAGACGCTTGGCTTCCTTTTCGAGTTCCTCTGCTGTTTTGTAGCTTTGTTTTTGGCTAGGAGACCATGTCTTTATTTTTGAGTCAAAAATCTCCCAGGAGGCTTTCTTTGCGTTTCTGATCATTACCTTCTCCATCTCACAGTCAAGACTGAAGGTGATTCTACGGTGATCCGAGTAAGAATCCTCCTCGTCGACTCTCCAGTCTTTTATGTGTTTGCTTATCCTGCTGGATGCCATCGTAATATCCAGCACCTCAGTTCTTGACCTGGTTATAAAGGTGGGTATGTTACCTACATTTAGTATTTCTAAATTACTGCTTATAATAAAGTCTAGTAGCAAGTCACCTTTTTTGTTGCAGTCTGTGCTACCCCAAGCCACATGATGTGAGTTGGCGTCGCACCCCACAATAATCGGAATATTCTTACCTCCATACTTGTTTATCGCCCGTTCCAGTTCTGGTGTTGGCGGCTTGTAGTTGGTCTCACTTGGAATGTATGCTGACATTATGGCTGCTCTGCATTTCCCTCCACTTGATGGGGAAAAGTCAAATTCTGCCACAATCAGGTCTCTGTAACATTCCACTTCGATTAGTCCTAATGTTTTAGCTCTGCTACTGGCAAAAATGCATGTTCTGGGATTCGACTCACCTCCCTTAAGGTAGATGGTGTCTCCTCCCATACACCCCATGCCGACCACTCTTCCTTTATGGATGTATGGTTCTTGTAGCAGAGCTATATCTATATTATTCGCAGCCATGTATCGGCAGAGTTCTGCCGTAGCCTCGCGGCAATGGTGCAAATTCAACTGAAGTACCCTGAGGTGTTGTGTGTTTTTGTTTTTTGTGTTCATGAGTGTGTGTTGTTTGAAGTGTGTGTGTATGTTTGTAGAGTTGTTTGTTTGTTTGTTTGTTTGTTGTTGTTGTTCGAAGTTGTGTCTGTTTCTTTGTGTTGTGTGTTTGTGTGTGTGTTAGTCCGACTCGCTCCCCGAATGGTCAGTCCGCCTCGCCGCCTTGGTTCGAGTGCTTGTGCTCTCCCCTATGGTGGTCGTTGTTGGTACTGGCCTCGGCTCGCTAGTAGACTTGTGCAGAGTGTTGGACGCCCCACCGATGTCCCTCTGGTCAGGCCCTAGAGATTTCGCTGAGAGCTCTTCGTCTCTGCACGAACTTCCAGGGCCCGTCCTTTCGGTCTGTGCGGCGTCCGTCTGAGTGGCCTTGTCTGTGTGTGTCGGGCTCTTCAGTAGACTTTGTGGCTTCTGCTTTAGTAGCTTGGCTTGGACCTGAGTGGCTTGAAAATTGAGCCAGACGTACCCAGGTTCGTCGCCGATTACATCCTGCGGGACCCCCAGCACGAGGCGCATACCCAGGGGCTGCATTTCCCTGTGAAGGAGGGTCCACTCGGATATCTTCAGTTCCGTCCTGTAGTCGTTCTGGCACTTAATCAGCCTAAGGGGGTCCGCCGGCATCTTTCTGCTGGTAGGAACCCAGATGGCTACCCTACATCTGCTCAAAATTGTACACCTTATAGGGACTTCGTTGTATGTACCGAAGTCACAGCTCAGTATCCAGTCCCTTGCTTCCACCGTCATTGGTGTCACAAGGAAGAATCCTTCCGACACCAACCCCGAGGTCGCAAAGGACAGACACCTGCCCGAGACTCCTCCATACGCCGCCGCCTCTATAAGGTCCGCCATTTTGTCCTTAATTAGGGTCGCCGCAGCGTCGTCCAGCTTGACACCGTCTTCTCTGTGTACCGTAACAGCGAGCTCGTTCTGCTCCCTAGCGGAGCTTCGCGAGAACCCTGTTCGACTCTGACCAAGATTCGGTCGTTTTGCCGTTGGACGCTGAGACGGTCCTTCACTAGGATCTGTACCTTGTCTTTTAACTTTTGGTGCTCGCGGCCTCGCCTCGTCTCCACCCGCTCCGGACGCCTTAGCGGCCGTGGCCAACGAAGGTTGTGGCGCTAGTTCGGAGCGCTTTTTGGATTTCATCCTTCTCCACTTACTTTTGCTGTACCTGCCTTCTTCCGCACCAGCTGGCGCAGATGATGGCTGGCTCCCAGCAGCAGCGCCCGGGCTAATCTTGGTTAGCTCAGGCGTGGATGGACTACTTTCCTCTAAACTTAGGTTCTTTAACGATAAACCCGTTGACGGGTTGTGCGAGATATTGTCCCCCCCAGAATACGTGGGACAGCCCGGGCCGTGAAGCGGCGCGGGGAAGGATTCTCCGACGTTGTCGGTACCTTCCTGGGGTATTTCCTTTTTCCTATTCGCACTTGCCATTAGTGTCTGTAACCCTAGACTAGGGGATCTTTGTGGGAGCTTTGGACCGAAAGGAGAAAGGGAAAAAGGAGGGAGGGACTGGGCGTAGGATCATGGGAATGGGGTGTGGGACTACCCTAGGCCTGGTATCTGGCTTTCGGGAAAAACAATCGCCTGGGGGTTTTTGTTGCGTCTATTTCTTATGGAACTAGACCAAGAACAGGGTGGCAACCTCGTGAAGGTGAATCTCCCAGACTTGCCTTGAGGATCTACACGACCGTGGCGCTCTCCCTCAAGACCCCGCCACCCTACCGCCTCTGAGGGAGGCAGTAGGGTAGGCCTGGGTTTGTGCTACCAGGCCAAGCGTGCGCAAAGCATGTCGTTAAAGTCGCAAAAGCATAAGCCCAGACCCTCCCCAAATATAACTCAAAAATACACACTAAGTTGTCCATCCAATTTGTCAGGTAACTGTACTTAAGTAAAGGAAAGCAGGTATGTATGGGTATTTAAAAGTCAAAGATTCAATTAAGGGATCGGACAGGGTCAAAAAAATATGATTCAAATTTGTCCGTCAGTTAGATTATCGAAAAATATTGGATTAAGTAGTGTTTTTTGTTTTATCAAATTGTTTTTTTTATTTTTTTTTAAACGTTGCCCCTCACTAGGAATGTCTCCTGTATCGAGGGAGCGTTCACAAACATTTAAACTCACATACACAAATACCCAGACCCGAAACAACTACCTGAAGGCCATACAAATATTTGTTCCGTGCGGGGTTCGAACCCGCGACACGCAGCACAACAGTCCATTGCTTGAGCCATTGCGCCAATCGTGTCGTCTGTTGACGAAGATAAGACGCGTCAAAGATCATAATTGGGGAGTTGTGACGTCATTTGTAGGCAAAAAATGTACTAACATGTGACGTTTTCGAGGCGTTCACGAGTTTTCGAAGCACTGTATAATCTTCATTTTTTGTCTAAGTGAAAAAAGAAAAAGTACGTGTCAAATATTTTTTGGAAATCTATTCGACGGACTAATTATATTTAATATTATCCTGAGGAGCACGTGGCTAAATAATAACACTCGGTCGGGTCGATCTTTAGGTTAAGTCGTGCTTGCCTAAGGTCCCTGGATGTTGTCTTTTTTTTGTTTTTGGAAAGGTGGGAAATCATCAAATGACTCCTCCCGCTCGGTAGGGAGTGTCAGACTTCTACTGACTAAAAACCCCCATGTTCCTTCTTAGCCCTTTGTTTCGAGACCGCGGTATCTCTTTCGAACAACCCGCAGCCCCGAACCAACTCTGTGCCTCAGAAACCACCTGACCCATTTTTTGGGAGGGTGAGAAATCATCAAATGACTCGCCCCGCTCTGGGCGGAGCGGAAGGGAGTGTCAGACTTCTACTGACTAAAAACCACCCATGTTCCTTAGCCCTTTGTGTCCGGACACAAAGGGCTAAGGAACATGGGTGGTTTTCAACACAAACACAAAGAGAGAGAGTACCTTTCTTTTTCGGAAACCAGCCCCGGAAGCCGTTGACACCGGTTGTCATTTGCATTATATTTGACAACTATTAGAGTCGTTGCAGACTTGCAGGTACAAGGTAGAAGTGGCCCGAAGGCCTAAAAAACAGTCTCACCAAGGCGTTGTGGAGGTCAAGTGGGTTGTGGAGGTCAGATAGGATAAATTGGGTTTTCAGCTGCATCCAGATGGACTGGAACTCGATCACAACATAGTGTAGAAAATGCTAAGCAAATGTTGAGCAAGAATTGCCAAACTTAAGTGGCAGTGGGCACGGCACATTGCTCGCAAAACGGATGGTCGATGGGGCCGAAAGGTTCTGGAATGGCGACCGTGGACCGGAAGACGTTGCGTCATCCGTGGACCGATAATCTGGTGAAGGTTGCAAGGACCCGCTGAATGCGAGACACACGTGACGGTCAATATGGCGAAACCTGGCCTATGTCCAGCAGTGGACGTCTTTTGACGTAAATGATGATGCTTTTTTTACGTTCTCGAGCAGATTATTTTTCAAACTAATAAAGAAATTCAGAATTTCCTTCAAAATCTTACAAAGAGAAATTAGAGTTTAGAGTGCTAATTGGACCAAGCTTGTAGGTACAGGAAATTCACTCGTTGAGAACTATCAAAAGGTTGTTGACCCAGTGGGACACGAATTTATTACGACGCACCGCAACGATTCAATGAATAAACATGCTTGATGCACTAGTGAAACATGCTAGAAATGTTTATTATATCAGAATTATGTATTGTCTAGTGTTACTAACCTTGAATTCAGTGCTGCCAGGCTGTCGGCATTACTAAGGCTTAAGATAGTAAATTCTTTAGTTTAGGTAGGGTTTCAAACATAGAGTATTGTGGCTAAATAGTCTTTGGTTTCAAAGTATACATACAGAGGGGTATTTTTTTTTTTTTGAGGTTGGGATTCCATCAAATGACTCTTCTGGGCCGTGCGGTAGGAAGTTTCAAACTTCTACTGACTTATAGTGATAACCAACCATGTTCTTTCTTAGCCCTATATAGTGTTCCGAGATTGCGGTATCTCTTTCGAAAAGCCCGTTGCCCGCATACTGACAGGAGCCGGACCCCTTCTTTTAGTCTTCTATCTCTTCAAATGATATTAAAACACACTTTAATGAGCTTAGGTACTTAGTTAATTACAGGTGATATAATATAAATGTAGGTACATCTTCGATCAGAAGTTGGATTCTCCAGCATTTGTGTGCGTTTTGGTTAAGTATTCCAATTAGTGTCTCAGATCAATTAGGTAGGTATACCTACCTAGGAACATTTATTTACGAATGAGTTCTCGTTGGTCTAGCGGTCGCAAGCGCGACTGTTAAAGTTGAGGTCCTAAGTTCAGTTCCAGAGTCGGTCAAAGTGATAATGGGTTTTCCATCAGGAATTTCTTAAGTACCAAGCAGTCACGAAGCATAGATTTCTGCGCGGCTGATGGCAATAGTCTCGCACCTATTACATAGGACTAAATGCGAAATGTGGGTGTAGTGTAAGTACACCGCTGTGGCGTCTGCGTAACCCATCGGGGATTACAGGCGTGATGTTATGTTATGAATGACTGAATCAATGAAATAAATTACCTATTCACTCGATCACCAACTTGTACTTATCAATTGAGTTTGTGAATGATTCATTAATGTATTTCGAATCAGATACCTACACCTATGTAATGTCCAGTTGATAACAACAGGTAGGTAGGTAATTAACAAATTTTCCCTTATCAAAAATAATTGCGAAAACATACCTACATGCCTACTTGTTTTTAAACGTGACAATGATATAGTAAATTACAGTGGATATTGAGATAATTGATAAAGTAGGCATACTATGTCGTATTCGATCATGCGATGTTTTTTTTTATCAATTATCAGGTGTTCACATTTCGGCGCGTTCGTGTTCCACGCGCGCCTCAAAGAGATGTCCAGCAACATGGGAAGGGCCCGCATGGGCCGACGGCTGCGGGATGTCGTAAGAGGTACCGCGGCCCCGACATTAAAGGACTTAAGAAGGAACATGGGTGGCTTTTAGTCAGTAGAAGTCTGACACTCCCTTTCGCTCTGCCCAAGAGCGGGAGGAGTTATTTGATGATTTACTACCCCCAAAAAAAACGGTGTTCATGTTATCATAAATTTTCAAACTTTTTTGTTTTTGTTTGTTCTATTTTGTCTTTCAATCGGCCATCTTTAATTTTGTCTGCACTTCTATTATTTGGTTTTGAATAGTTTAAGTTATGATGAGTGGGACTGATATTACCTGATATGTCATGGGAAATATTCGGAGTAAACTGAACACAAAATTATAAATAAGAATGCATGTGAGTGAACAGCCAGAGTGAAATTTCTTGCCTGCATCTGTGCTCCTAAATTCATAATGACCCCATTCTATTAGGCTTCTTTTGGGTTGACTAGTTCCATTTTCGACCTTATCTCTGTCCTGACTTCCTGAGGATAAGATTAGGCCCATTTAACATTAAAAAAAAAACAAATCCAACGACATTGTTCAATTTTTGTACTTGTCATAATTCAATCGCCTGCAGATGAATTAATTTCTATTTAATTTTTTGTCTCTTATTTTTGGTAGTCTGATGGTAAAACGTGAAATGAAATTAAAGTGAAAATTAGCTTGTATGAACTATTCCTTCGAACATGGATCCATAAAGTTGAAAATAGTTTAAAGTTTGATATTGTAAAGTCTACCATACCACAATCACCACATCCAGTGAAAGATCTCACAGGTCTAATAAACTAACATAAGCTTCATATACTTAAATTGCCGACATATTGCTTTATTAGTGCTGGACAATGGAGTCACTAACGAATGGAGGAAACACTGTCCCGTTCAGTCAAAACTAGGTAAAGACAATTTTTAACCCACGGTAATCTACACATCAACAGCTCTTAGTGATTCTAAAATAATATAAAAGTAAGATAAATAAGAAAAAATCGAAGACATTTGACGTCTACCAATCCGCACTGGATCCGCCCATTCCTCTTCTAGAGAGGAGGCCTGAGTCCCTGCAGTGGGAACATTATCTAAGCTAATGATAAAAGTAAGTACAGTACTTATATAACAAAATCCCATTTTTTTTTTCTCTGTTACGTTCCGACTAATATCTGAAATGGTTGGATTGATTTTGATGGGACTTTCACTGGCAGATAGCTGATGTTATCTTAGGGTCTAATTGGTTAGGCTAATCTCCGTAGATATTCTTTTTACATTTTTTTTTTACTCAAAGTAGATTTTATCGTTTGTTGGCTTTTTAGTACACTGTACAGAACAAATGAATTTTCATTCTCAGAGGACACTAATAGATTAGGAAAATTTGATCCGCTGGCGTCTGTACTATGTTATAAGGAAATAAATGTAATAATATTATATCGGTGTTAAATGATTAGTTCTCCATTTTCACTATTCTCTGTGACAGTCTGATAATATTATCGGACGTATCCGCTCTGCCGTATTAGATAACTAATCTTATAATATATGTAATATCTGATAGGAATAAATAAAAATATACGCTCAGGAAATATTGGCTTTGGTATGAAGCATTTATTTAATCTTTCACATATTCATACTGATATTATAAATGCGACAGTAATTCAAATCAAATATTTATTTGCTTATTAGGAGTAGATAGAGAGTCAGTACATAATTATATATAAAATTATATATAGAATATATTATCATATTTAACCATTTCTGGTATTCGAACTAAAAATAACAGCATAATTATAATACTATGGCCTTTCGGGGGCTGCAAGTTGTTTAAAGAGATACCGCGGCCTCGACATAAAGGGCTAAGAAGGAACATGGGAGGTTTTTACTTAGTAGAAGTCCGACACTCCCTTTCGTTCTGCCCAAGAGCGGGAGGGGTTATAAGATGATTTCCCACCCCCGTAAAAAAAAAGATATTCCTGGCTCGTGATTTCATCACACATCCCGGCTGACACACAGATGGACAGACGGATATTAAAGGCCTAAATTAGCAATGGGGTTCCGTTTTAACCCAAAAAAATACTTAAGTTTATAACAGAACGTGTTTCCTTATCCACAAAGTATGACAGACAGATCGTCCAACACCCTTTGTTTGCAGCAATGTTGAAAGCGTCAGATAACATATACATACATACCTAGCTATAATATCGTGAACGATTTCGTATCAAAATGATAAGATATATAATCATGATCGATTGATATAATTAATTGGCTTGCGAACGCACCAATATCACGTAGCGCTTCCTGTACTTAGGTACCAGCATTACTTGACTCCTCTAGCAAATAATAATTAGGAGGGCAAGTGGTATGGGAAGAAGGGTCAGGTATTGGTGGTCGCATACTGTACGTCAATAAACCTAGGTTACCACTTCTTGCTGAAGTGTTTGTAGCCTTGTCATGTTGAGGTACTGAAACAGCTGTTTGATATCAATAACAGGTATAATATACACACAATACGATACAGGAGAAATTCCTAGTGTGGGGCAACGTTTTTTAAAAAAAATATATAAAGGGTGTAAAAGTACCCTTAACGCAAACGAAGGGCACTTGCTCTCCCCACCACTGCACAATTTTTTGGTTCTAGACCATACCTGGGAACCCCAGGTTATAACTTTACTTAAAATACCTCCATGACCCGTTTACTATTCAAAGCATTCACTAGCACAATATTTTAATAGTGCTACATTGAGTTTTACCGTAAAATGTGATTTTTGCCCCAAAAAAAAAACGTTTCCCAGCAAAATTTTTTGCGTAGGGGTACTTAGTTTGATGTACAGAATGCTTGGTTGACGTATGTGTGAAGGGTCGTAATTCCCCGAAGGATTAGTAGAGGCCTCATAGTACAGCCACATTTTGCCAATTATGTAATACTAGGTGCTGCCAGCGGCTGCGCTCGCCACAACTCGAAAATTATCCCACAGGAAGATAAAATCGGGATAAAAAAATTATAAACTATCTCGGCCTTATTACAAAAGTGGTTAAACCTGGGTTTAACTTAGACTTGATTTATTTCGCCTAGCTTCGATAATATTCAAAAGAAAGTGACGCCATGCGAGATAAACCAAGTCTAAGTTAAACCCAGGTTTAACCACTTTTGTACTACGGCCCTCTGTGTACCAAATTTTATTCAAATCCGTTCAGTAGTTTTATCGTGAAAGAGTAACAAACATCCTCACAAACTTTCGCAAGTATAATATTAGTAGGATTTACACATACACGTTGCCCGACGAGGGAATCGAACAGAGGATGTCATGCTCAGCAGTCGCCACTGTGACCTCTACACCAACGAGCCAGTAAAATAATAAATACATACTTAGCGGGAAAATAGGGGTTTTAGTGCGTAACAGACTTGCACCATTATCCGAAGGAATCTGAACGGAATTTTCTAATTGCCTGCATGTTGGAAACTATAGCCTGCTCAACAACTTACTGAGCTGTTAATTTTTACCCGACTGCGGCGAAGCCCAAAACGAGGGTTATGTGTTTGGCGTGTATGTATGTATGTAAGTATGTATGTATGTATGTATGTCCGTTTCTTTGTTCCCTCATAACTTCTAAACGGATGAAGGAATTTGAATGAAATATTTGTCGTTAGATTCGTCTTGATGGCGCGAGTGTCACTGGCTACATAAAAATTAAAAAACACACAGATAATTGCTGGTTTTGGGGGCCAAATCGTGGATTTGAAAAATAAAAAAAATCCATTACCATCGAGTAGGGTATCAAAATGAGGGGTTTTAAAAGGAGATTACAAAAATATATGACACCTATATGTTTAAAATAAATTCAGAGTCACAAATTCTATAAACAAACACAAAAGTTCAATCATCTGCGAAGTATTTTACGCGACCAACGAAAGAACAAACACTAAATAACTAAAAAGTTAGAAATAAAAAAAGTAGTTAAGAAACTAAAAAACCCGACTGAAACGTCTGAAAAACAAATAACAAGCACATTTTAAATTAAACAAAACTTGGAAGCAGGCGGGGTTCATTTGAATATTAAATTATGAAATGAAAATAGAATGGACCCCTGCTTCCAGGTTTTTTAGTTTTTTAACTACTTTTTTTTATTTTTTTAAATATTTATCGGGTCTACTCTCGACCTCTATTTTGTCCTGAGGACAGAGATGAGGACGAAGGTAGAACGAACTAAGCTAACTTAAGAAGCCTAAATTGCCATTGTCTAAGCAATTATACTGCAAAACCACTGCAAGGCGGTCTGAACAAGGGAGGAGCCTTATTTAAATTTTCAGCCAACATACTCAAAATTAGAAATTAATTAGTACCTATAAGAGGAATAGGGTATTACACAGAAAATATCTAATTAGTCCGTCAGATAGATTTCCAAAAAATAATGGACACGTATTTTTTTCTTTTTTCACGTAAACCAAAGATGAAGAAGATACAGTGTTTCAAAAAGTCGTGTGACGTCACAAGGCTAGTACTTTTTTACCCACAAAGTGACGTCAAAAACCCCACTCATGATCTTTGACACGTTTTATTTTCGTACATTTTTATTAATTTGCTAAAACAAAAAATACGTGTCCATTTTTTTTTTTGGCTATTGTGGCGCCGGTGACTGAAAAGTTGCGAGGAAATCGGTTGTCGTGGTATGGGCATGTGATGCGGAGGAATGAGGAAAATATCGTGAGAAAGGTTTTGAATATGAATGTGGATGGGTATAAGAGTAGAGGAAGACCAAAGAAACGATGAATGGACTGTGTTACGAAGTATGGTAAGAAAGGAGGTGTCTCATGAGATGACGAGATACAGAGAAGAATGGAAAAAGTAGACACTCTGCGGCGACCACAAATGAATTGTGATAAGAGCAAGAGAATAATGATGACCATAGATCGGAATAGCTAGAGCTGTTTTATGTACTTGCCATAGGTTAGAATAATATGGAAGTCCCGAGTCCCGGGATTTGATTTTTAAGTAGTAAAATCATAAAAAAATACATAAACCATTTTATACATATTAAAAATAATAATTAAATTTAATAACATCCCGTAGTATCAGTCGGAATCCCGTTGAATATCCATATTAACATCAATGTTTGCGGTCAATGAACCTAATTATCTCTACCTATTTCGATCACTGATGATGACACTCTGTACAAATTAGCAACGCATTTTGCGTGACTCCTAAAATGCCCTTCGAGTAAATAATGTTGCCCAGTAGCCTTTATCGGCAAAAAAATATTGAAATTTCTATAATTTTGTTTGAAAGCAAACAATGAGAGTTCGATTGTGTAAACAGTCTAGCATAAATTATACGAGTCGTAAACATAACGTAAATTCGGACGATTTCTGAAAATCGGTACTACGAATAATTCACTTTGTGCCGTGCCCGCCCATTCCCGCTTTAACGTACAAGATTTTGAAACAGGATCACAACAAATGAATCATCGTCACCATCTGCTTCCAGTTCCAAACCGGATGCAACTGAATTCCAGTATTTTACATAAAGCTACTGTCTGTCTGACGTCGACAACCCAGTTCGTATCTACTTGTTTATACACCATTTTACCCTTTTTTATGAGTAGGAGCGAAAAGGAGTTTCAGACTTCTACTGACTAAAACCACCCATGTTCCTTCTTAGCCCTATATGTCAAGGCCGCGGTATCTCATATAACATCCCGCAGCCCAAAAACAAAGGCATGTGATTTCTGACACACGAAGGAAAGTCGCTTTGTAACGGATGGGTTGTGGAGGTCACAGTTACTCCATGTAAAATACTAGTATTCACCGAACGATTTAAGTTGGGAAAAGGTTAAGACTTCACCCACTAAAGGACATCAGAATTTTTGTAAGCCAAAGAAATTTTTATGGGACAGCTGAAACTCCATATGTTTGGTACGTACACATAGAAATAAATAATATCATTAAAAACAAATTCTACTTCCTACTAATATTATACTCGTAAGTGCGAAAGTTTGTGAGGATGTATGAATGGATGTTTGTTACTCTTTCACGCAAAACTACTGAACGTATGTGGATGAAATTTAGAACACAAGTAGCATAGGATACTTCTTATCCCGGTAGTATGATCCTGCGGGACAATTATCGAACTCCACGCGGGCGAAGCCGCTGGCACAAGCAATAACATTTTCGAAACGAGTATTTTCAATGTTGAAATCGTTCGTATTCACGTTACATATTTACGTCACACGTTCATACTACGGCTTCAGCAAGAAGTATTTCAAGTATTTTGTTGTTCGCTTAAAATTCGCTTAGTTTTGGTTTGTTTAGTAACACCCGTGTCATGTTTATAATTAGGCACCATTGTTTAAAACACGATTAATTTATATTGTTTGGAGAGATTTCACAGCGTAAAATAAATATTTAGAATTTTGTACTAAAAGTTGAGATTTCTTTTATGGAAATTCATGAGAGGAGGTCGATGCCCCAAGGGGTATATGGGGGGGGAGCATTATGTATGATGTTATATTCCAGTCTATAGGGGATGCCCTAGAAAGACATACAGACCTTATTGATGAGCGTAACAGATGGCATTCTGTGGTTTCTGCCTACACCCAAACAGTTTTTGTTCTAAAACTATCATTCGGCTTTCCAGTTGGCACTTTTGTTGGCGATTTATGTTTATAAATAACAGCTGCTCGGGTCGAGGTTTAGGTTAAGCCTAGGTTGGTCCGAGGATGGGCGACCACCCTTTAGATACTGAGCTTCCTCCGTGCTTCGGAAAGCATGTTAACGTCCTGGCTGTAATTTTCAGTTTTTTTTTTATTCTTTCGAATGCATCTTGCAGGTCAAACGGGCTAAACTGTCTTCCTCGAGCGTATTATAACTCTCTTATTTATCGAAAATATAAGGCCTTCAGCCAGGGCAAATCTTTCTAGAATTACAGGTCACTTTACAGGTTTATTACATGCCAAATTATGCATAGACCAAGCATAAAATACTTAGTAATCTTTTCATATCAATATCACTTGATAACATATATGTGCGTGCACGCTCGATAACCGCAGATAAGAGCGTTAATTTCGGAATTTCCAAATCGTTTGTGGACAGTTTATCTATTTCCGAAACTCATCGTTATTGCTTTTCGTGTTAGTATGACTTAGAACCCACTTATTGAAGTTGATATTTCGTGAGTCAACGATGACGAATCGAACGATCTTTACCGGTGATGCATCACCTTCCTTGTCCCGTTCTGGGGTCTCTCTTTCTTCTCTCGTCTCTTCCCATTTCTTTCTGTGAAAAGTGACTAACAAAAGGTATTTACAAGATAGATGTGAGTGGCAACGCCGGGAGGGGATGCCCTAGAAAGACATACACTGAGCCCTTTATGTCGAGGCCGCGGTATCTCTTGCGAACAACCCGCAGCCGCTGCCCTGGAGTGTAAATATTGTGTTGCCTCACAGACAATGGGACACTTGAAATGGTGGCCTACGTGCCCCGTTGCTTACTCATCGAAGGAGCTGATGGACGCTACGCTACTGAAAGTGCCAAACTCGTCGTCAAATAGGCTTACTTAATTTTCATCAACACTCTATTTAATAAGAAGGAGCTCGTGGCTTAATAAGAACCGCCACTCGGGTCGATCTTTAGGTAAAGCTGTGCTTGCCTCGGTCGGTCTGTGGATGGGTGACAGCCCGACATACCGAGTTTCCTCCGTGCCTCGGAAAGCACGTTAAGTTGTTGGTCCCGGCTGCCATGTATAGATCTTTAGCAGTCGTTCCAGGTGGTCAGTGACCTGAAATTCTGACATCCAGTCTTACCAAAGAGTATCGTATTACCCAGTATTAACTGGGTTGTGGACGTCAGATAGGCAGCCACTCTAAGTAATATACTGGTATTCAGCTGCATATGGTTAGACTGGAAGCCGACCCCAAGATAGTTGGGAAAAGGCTAGGCAGATGATGACTCTATTTAATAAGAATAAAATTAAGAATCAAATTAAACCAAATCAAATCGATCGATCGGAATCGGTCGATTTGTTTGTACCCAGGATAAACGGTCCTTAAAAGGCAACCATACCATAGGTACCAATAATGCCCATCCTGTAATTAAATGTACCTACTTAATGTACGAGGAAAACCACATACCCATTAAAATATAATAGGTAAGTAGATAAGCATATAAACACGTGATGACGACATTTAAAGTATATGACTCATACAGGCAATGAACTTCCTAGAAGCAGCTGTTTACCAGTATTTAACACGGAGCGACTGCATGTAACACTTCACAACCCAGTAAATATTGACGTAGCTCACAGAATCAGTAAGCTGAAGTGGTATTGGACCGGCCATATTATCCGTATGACCGTTAATGTAGACGTGTTCTTGAGCAGAGACGTCAAATCGGCAAGCGTAAGGTGGGTGGGACGCCCTCAGGCTCGGTGGGCCGACGATCTTTGTAGGGTGGCTGATCATAACTGGATGAGAGTTGCCGGGAATCCAGTTGAATGGCGTATGATTGAAGAAACCTATGTCCAGCAGTGGATTGCTGTAGGCTGGTGATAAAGAAGATGAGGAAACTGGAGCTAATAACTTTATCTACTTGCAGAAATGTTAGTATGTAGGATGCGTGAGCAGAGAAAGCTAGGTCAATAAAATAATTTGGTAGCTTTGAGATTAGTTACGTTTGAACTAAGTTTGATTTGCCTTCATTTTCTTTAATTCAGCCCCAAGACTAGCATTTAAACCAGCCCCGCCAGATTAAAAAACTAGGCCTCATAGATGGAGCTTACCCAGATGTTTAGCTGATTAACCCTACTTGTGGAGTTCCCCGCAGCCAGGTAAAAAACGTCACAGTTATCCTGTTGCTAATTGCCCCTGGTATGCCGGACGACATTTCTCCCATTCAAGTACTTATCGACACTTGTGGGCGCTATTAAACGTACGAAGGTTGGTACACCAATATTCTGTATTATTTTCCTCAAAATCTCTCAAAGCGCGTCATACTTGCCAGTTACCACAATAAATATTAAATTATAGTTTATTGGTTATATAACTCGATCCTGTATGAGCAGAAGGTCACGGCCGACTGGCAGACAGGTCTGACTTAGTGTAATGTAATTATGTATGCTAAATATTAAGTGACGTCAGTAGACGCCGTCATGTGATATTGGTTGTTAGAATTGTATTATGTACGTTTTGTTATGTAATACATGATATATATAATATAACACTAACTTCAGATTATAGGATCAGAGATGAGAGAGAGAGAGTGAGAGGGAGGGGGGGCCCCGGGTGAGATGAGATGAAAGAATTATTTATGATGGATGCCTGTCAAATTAGTTTAAAATACAACTCTAACACTTAAGTATTGTGTTGCCTGTCGGGGCTTCGGGGCTCGTCGGGGATGCATGTTGTTCGAAAGAGATACCGCGGCCTCGGACACAAAGGGCTAAGAAAGAACATGGCTGGTTTTTAGTTAGTAGAAGTAGACACTCCCTACCGCTTCGCCGTGAGCGGGAGGATTCATTTGACGATTTCCTACATTCCAGGAACAAAAAAAAAGACTATTACCTATAATTTTTAAGAAACATATTATGTCTAACACCTTCACCTTTCCTAGGTGCGTTTTTTTTTTTAACATAATGGGGTATTTGACCATAAGAATTTAATTAGTCCGTCTGTTAAATTAAGTATCGAAAAATATTAGATAAGTGCTTTTTGTTTTAGCAAATTAATAAAAATTTACGAAAAATGTGGGGTGTTTGACGTCACTTTATGGGTAAAAAAGTACTAACCTTGTGACGTCAAACGACTTGACACGACTTGACACGACTTTTCGAAGCACTGTATCGACTTTATCTTTTGTTTAAGTGAAAAAAGAAAAAATACGTGTTCATTATATTTTAGAAATCTATGTGACGGACTAATTAGACTTTTTTGGTGAAATAACTTAATGTCTCCTCCGAATCGGTGGGCTGCAAGGTCCTGCCGTTGGCTTCCGAACACCAGTGCACCAATTCGTCTATCATAGGTTTAAAGGGTGTAAAAGTACCCTTAACGCCAACGAAGGGCACTTGTTCTCCCCACCACTGTGATCATGTTTTTGTTCTAGACCATACCTGGGAACCCCCTAGTTACGGAGATATTGGGGGACAAAGTCCCTAATTTTGCACAGCTGTTTTTGTAAAACTAGTTTTTCAGGTTATAACTTTACTTAAATTACCTCTATGACCCGTTTACTATTCAAATAATCCACTAGCACAATGTTTTAAGAGTGCTACATTGAGTTTCACCGTAAAATGTGATTTTTGACCCCAAAAAAAAAGTCGTTTCCCAGCAAAAATTTTTGCATAGGGGTACTTAGTTTGATGTACTAATGCTTGGTTGACGTATGTGTGAAGGGTTAATTTACACCCTGTATAAGGCTCATCATCATTTTCCAACTACCCATTTTTTCTAATGCTAAGACATTTCAAATTTTTAATGCAATGCTGATGACTACCGATGAGTGAGTGGTGAAAATGAAATTTCCATAACTACAAAAAATACTAATAAATGACTGGTAAAAATTAAAATTGAAATCAAAACCCCCTATTTTAGGGGAGGCCTATGTCCAGCAGTGGACGTCTTTTGGCTGAAATGATGATGATGATGATGAAAAATTAGAAAACATACCCTGAAACTGAAAACTGGAACTAGTTACTTTGAGTTGATAAACTTAATGTCAAGGAAAACATGCTAATACCACATTGCATTGTCGTAACTTGTTTAAGCACGGGGAAGCACATATGGGTATGCGGCCATGTGGCTCTAGATAGCACTGTTCAATGCTTTTCTGATAACATTTACTAACCTTGTAGAATGAAAAAGAGCGAACTTATAGATTTTTGCTGTGTACACTATGTAAACCTATTCAAACGATATCCCACGCACGAAGCGCTTTGCTGGCTTTGCTACATGTTTTATCATGCGCTCAGCCAAGAAGTGGATTCGCCTCCCTGCGTCGGTGTTCCCAAGTTCATAAACGGCCCCAATCTATTTAAGTCGCAATTTGTTATGCTTCTTTTGCGTTATTTCGGTTCATCGTCGATCTCATCCCTGTACTCCGGACAAGGTTGAAGTCAATTGAATGCCCATTTAATTAAAAAAAATCTAAAACCTAGACCGATACCAGTGGTGGTAATCTAATCACAATTAAATTTCTAGAAGCATATATTACTGTTCAGTAAATTCAAGTGCTCTGCACATTAAAGCCAGATCAGAAATTAAAATATCTTCTTAAGAACCAAGGTAGCCGACATAGGACCAAAATCTTTCGCAAATTACCTTTCACGAAATGAGGACCTTAGGATATCGGTCGGTTATAATAATAATAAGAAGGCCACGATTATTCGTTGGTGGATGTTCTTGCATAGCACAGGACCTTACATACCTACAGCAATGGAAAAACGAGTATGCCCATGAGGGGATATATCTCGGTGGAATTTAAACTAATAATTTGACATTCAAGGACAGGGTCACGCATTTTTCAACAAATTACAAATAGTCTTGCATTTGTAGATCTTCGACATATTTTCTTACAGGTCAATGGCCCACAAGTCTGACCTTAAGTCTTACTAAGGGATATCGTATTACACTTTACCAGTTTATCTGGATCGTGTCAGTAAAATCTGCTGCAGCCGTATAGACTGGAATTCGACTCAAACATCGTTGAGAAAAGGCGTGCAGATGATGATAAGTACCTACCTCAAAAAGATTCGCAACGTTAATATTATCAGAGAAGGGTACCACGAATTTACCAGTCTACCTGGTTTTTTTTTTTTTTTTAAATTCCTTGCCCAACACTAGGAATTTCTCCTGTATCGTGGGTGCGTTCACAAACATTTAAACTCACATTCACAAATACCCAGACCCGGAACAACTATCTGTAGGTCATACAAATATTTGTTCCGTGCGGGGATCGAACCCGCGACACGCAGCGCAGCAGTCTATTGCCTGAGCAACTGCGCCAACCGTGTCGTCAAATTATGGAGGTCAGATGGGCAGTTGCTCCATGTGAAATACTGGTAATCAACATATCTACATAGTTAAAAAAGGCTAAGCAAATGATGATAGCAAATAAACTACTTTTGACTGGTTTCAGTCAAACGTTACGGTTTAATTACGTTAAAACGCGTTTACTCTATTGAAATAAATGTTAACTATCGCACAAGGTTATGACAGGGTGAAAAAAGTTTCCTAATGTAAATTCCTAAAATAAATCAGTGGAGAAATAAAACAAAACCACCTAATAATTTCTTACAATAGTTTTGACCGGTCAAAAGTAGTCTTGACTGATTATCAGTTTTGACTGTGACATAATAATGGTTGTAAAAGTACCCTTAACACAAACGAAGGGCACTTGTTCTCCTCACCACTGTGATATTTTTTTTTGTTTTAGACCATACCAGGGAACCCCCTCTAGTTACGGAGATATTGGGGGTCAGAGTTCCTAATTTTTCACAGCTGTTTTTGTAAATATTAGTTTTTCAAGTTATAACTTTACTTAAATTAGCTCCATGACCCGTTTACTACCTATTGAAAGCATCCACTAGCACAATGTTTTAAGAGTGCTACATTGAGTTTTACCGTAAAAAGTGATTTTTGACCCCAAAAAAAAAGTCGTTTCCCAGCAAAATTTGTTGCATAGTAAGTACTCAGTTTGATGTACAGAATACTTGGTTGACGGCTGCGTGAAGGGTTAATTTACACACCTTGTATAGATCTACATAATTCGGAGCCTCGACTGAGCTCTCAACACGTAAATCATACGATGTCCGTTCGTGGTCGTTAGTTGACAAAAACTAGCTCGATTGAAAAGATCTCGTTTATTATGTAGGTAGGTACCTACAAGTCTCAATACGAAAGCAGGATATCTTAGACCTCAGTGGGTATTGGTTGGCAGGTCTTAAAACCATTGCGCTGTTGAGGTTACTGACTTTTGATCGTAACAGAGAATATCATCTCAAGGTTGTCTGAGCAATGTGAAACCAGGTGTGTTATTTTTTTAGGAATTGGCGATAATTTTATACAGTGTATAAAATATATTGTATTATAATATATATAATATATAATATGTAATACTAGTTTTATCGATTGCGCACATATGCAATCCGCTGCAAACATAATCTTACAATATGAGGTACGTAGTTACGTAGGTACTACCTATTGGTTCCTCCAACACCGAGTGCGAGTGCAGCTTAAACGATACCGCTAGCGTTTACTTGCAATCTTGACGACTTAAATAGCGCCTCTGCTGCAGCTAAACTGACTCTAGCACGATGTTCCTGGTTGAGGAAATAAGTTCGCGAGCGGCGAAATCTGGGTTAGACAACCCGTTAGGAACACCTCTGTAACACCTCTGGCGTGATATTAAATCAAATCAAATCAAAATACTTTTATTTCACATAGGCCTACATGGGCACTTATAAAACGTCGACAAAAAGGTGCGGCACGGTACGGTGCATTGGTCGATTCCTAAGGAGAACAATCGGCAAGAAATCTTTTAAAATCGTTTGGGTTAACAATAAGTTTAACAATAAGGTCCAGACATAATCTTGGTATACATATATATGTTATTTAAATGAAAGTATTAAAGATTTCACGAACGAAACTAAAATTTTCAGGTAGAACAAAATAGTTCGCTTTATACTTCCTTGAGTCTGTTACCAGATTTCACAAAATTCGACGAAGAATGTCCAAGAATACAATCTGCCAACATGTCTAATATAATAATTATAAACTAAACAATAACCAACTGAATCTCGAAAACTGGGAATTACACAGGCCTGTATAAATAGCTTAGCTTTTATTATGTTCTCTAGATAAAAACTGATCGAACAGCTGCAGATAGAAACAGAAGGGCAATCTGGTCATGATCCCAGTGACCGTCTGTCATTGCTGGGAGCAACAACCCAACCCACCAACCCAATAAATACGTCATCAGGTTGCCTCCATACTGTTTACTACTACGCTGCCGTGCTGAGTGCAAAAGCAGTAAGTATCTCAAAGAAAGCCAGTTTCGAGAAAAATCAAGTTATGTAAATACTTTGATAGACACAGTACGAGTACGGATTGATTTTTGTTTGCATATTAGTTTTTTTTTAGCTTGTCTTAGGTTTAAGTTTTAGAGATCCGTACCTCAAAAGAAAAAAAAGGAACCCTTATAGGATCACTTTGTTGTCCGTCAGTCTGTCCAGACCCTTTTTCTCAGGAACACGTAGAGGTATCAAGCTTAAATTCATATCAAATACGTACGTCTACTGTCCCTTGGAGCTGTGAAACAATCAAACTTCTAGGCCAACGCAATCAAAACATACAGCTGTTTATGCTGCAAATACGGCAAGGCACGGCACGGTTGGTGCAGTGGCTGAGCGATTGGACTGCTGCGCTGCGTGTCGCGGGTTCTATGTATGGCCTGCAGAAGTTGTTTCGCGTCTGGGTATGTGTATGTGACTTTATAATGTTTGTGAACGCATCCACGATACAGGAAAAAATCCTATTTTGGGGTAACGTTTTTTAATTTTTTTTTTTTTAACATTTCAAACTTACTACTTACTCTGTACCTAGTAGGAACCCTCGTTGTGCGAGGCCGACTAGCACTTCACTGGTATTTTATTTGAGATACCGCTTTATAACATAGCGCGGTTGTTCACTACGGAAACTATTTCTGAACGTTACCTACTCAAAGAAATAACTCGGCTTACTTTCAGAGAAACACGTGAGTAACGCGTTATCTTAGAAATATTTCATTCAGATTCGCTGTGAGTAAATAAACAACACCACTCTGTTATTGAAAATTATGAAGAACTCGTGGTACGCTTCTTTAAAGATAGAAAGTTTTCTAAAGATAGAGGTTGCGGATCTATAAGTTTTAGTATCTTCATCTGCCTAGGTTTTTCGCTACGATGTTTTCGTTTTTTAACTGCATTTTCTTTTACGCGTGCCAAAAATTACAACTAAAGTAAAAAATTACTTCGTCAAGTCCTTGGGTCATGAGAAGCGTCAACTATTTCCATAAACAGGTTATGAGCACTCCGACCCCATGCCCCCCCCCCCCACCCCAACCCGCCCTTCCAGAGTTTCAACCCAAACGGTTTGACAATATAGTTTTTACAAAAATAAAAAGAGTATCATTGAAAAACTGCCTATACATAAATATACTTAGATAGCGTATTTTAGTTTTTTTTTAAACGCACAATAGTTCATGTGCACCAAAAACTGAAATACGCCTATCTGTCTGCTTTATAAATGTAGAATTGCCAAAACCCGCGCCTTCGACCGCGTGGGGTCCGGGATTGACCCACGGGATCATACTTTTTACGATATTTATAAATTCTCCTGGGTGTCAGTCATCTTATTGGTAGCTTTGGCCCTTTTTGGGTCGAAACGTTTGGGTCATGGGGCCCGAGTACACGTGTCTTTCTAGGGTTCCGTACCCAAAGAGTAAAAACGGGACCCTATTACTTCGCCATCCGTCCGTCTCGCGTCAGTCCGTCCGTCGCGTCTGTCTGTCCCCAGGCTGTATATCAAGAACCGCGATAGCTGAAATTTTCACAAATTATGTATTTCTGTTGCCGCTATAACAACAAATTTATACTAAAAAAAAATATATAAGGGCGAAATATATAAAATATTCCCATACAACAAACGCGATTTTTTTGCCGTTTTGGTACGGAACTCAACCTTCATGAGTGAGTCCGACACGCACTTGACTAGTTTATTAAGAAAATCTCTGACAGTCACTTCGCGCCTAGCTGTCTCTTTCTTTGGCCAAAGAATTAAAATTACCATTCAACGTGGCAATGCTGCCAGTCTTTTCGACACGTTGCCGGGTGACAGCTATCTATGTAGGAGTATTATGACGCTTAGGTGTATTCGCGTCATTGAGTTTGATTTAGTTTTAGTCCCTTTTTTGTAAATAAATTGGTTTTTTATAGTTGTTATCGGATTATTTAACAAAATAACTCTCAGTCTTGGAGAAAAACGCAATTTAAAATCAACTGAAGCGGTCCAGTCTAGACAAATCATCAACAAATACTATCCGATTGTAACAATATAGGACAATGCCTTGAGGAAAGAGTCATCGCTTCCAGTTGAACTGTTCACAAACCTCACGTGCACAGTGAACACGGTGAATTCCACTCTAATCAGATACTTCCGCATTTTACAGGCTGATTCATTGATCAGTGGAAGTGGAGCAGTTGGTGACCCAGTGGCGCAGTAACAGTCCTTATTAACGTGTTGTAGGTTCGAATCTAGACAGGCGCACTATACTCTCGCCTGCATTACACCACTGAGGTAGAGGACATCGAGGAGTACGTGCGCCAGAGACAAGAGTCCAGCTGCTGGAGTCGCGCTGCAACGTGAATTTCAAAGCGTTTGTGGTTCGCATACCAACGTGCTATCTCCAATTGGTGTTAGAGGAAAATTTTTGGCGGCAGGAATTGGTATTCCGTCGCTTCCGCGGGAAAATACGACTAGAACGCTCAAAGTATCGTGCAGGTCAAGAGAAGTGCTACTAACATAGTTTTTGAGTTACTTGTACTACCCCAAATGTTATTAGTACATTATATTTAGGTTTCATAGGTATGTAACTATGGCTCTTTGTTACCTGAAAATAAATGAATTCGATTAGCTATTCTTCTAAAAATACTTTCTGGTGGAGGTGTCATGGCGACCTGATGCCGCTTTAGGAGGTCCCAGAGGGCGATAGATTCGGAGAGTCTATCGTCGTCGCATCGCACGAGCTTCATGAATGGTGGTGATGTCTCAGATGAGCCCTAACATTGCCCCAGGAGTTTCGTATCCCGTCGGGGCTGCGGGATGTCGTAAGAGATACTGCGGCCTCGACATAAAGGGCTAAGAAGGAACATGGGTGGTTTCAAGTCAGTAGAAGTCTGACACTCCCTTTCTCTCTGCCCAAGAGCGGGAGGGGTTATTTGATGATTTCCCAACCCCCAAATAAAAAAAAAAGGCAGGCAATCCGGATGGGTTTAGAACGTCATGTGTAGCGTGTAGCAGTTCTCGCGGTTTATCTGTCAAGGCAAATTGCCCCCGCACAAAGAACAATTGATTCTTTTCCTGGTTCCTCACGACCCTGGTATGATAATGACTAGCATTTTGAACTGTCAGTGCAAAGTTCAAGGCTTTTTCGTTCACGTTCATGAACGAGACGAAACAATGGTGAGTTGAGAGTTTTACTTAACTATGTACTTATTGTTTTTATTCAAAGCAAACCGTTTTTTGTCCGTCTAGCGATATATGAGGAGATGGGTACTTGAGAATTGTATTTTGGAAATTCCAATACAACATTATTAGAAGTATGTATAAAGTGTTTGTGTAGCTTGAAGGAAAGTTAATTTGGGAAATTCCAGACTAGTGTCTCTGTAGTCCAGTAAAGATTTATGATGATACCATCATAAATATTTGATTTTCGCCGATTTTGGTTTCGAGCAGTCGGTGGCCCAGTGGTGGCGGCGCCGACTTATACGAACAGAGGGTCGTGGGCTAAAAAGGAACATTAGTGGTTTTTAGTCAGTAGAAGTCTGACACTGCCTACAGCTCTGTCCAGAGCGGGAGTAGTCATTTCATGATTTCCCAGCACCCACAAAAAAAAACCTTATTCGAAGACACAAAACACAATATGTGACATCTACAGAAACGCACTGGGCCCGAGTGGTGGATTATAGCCCATCACTCTCCTAGAGAGGAGGCCTGAGTCTTTGCAGTGGGAACATTATAGGCTGATGATGATGATTGGTTAAATGACTGCTATCGAAAGAGATTGGATGGGTTGAAGGAAATAGTTTTAAGATACGATATGATATTAACAATAAACTCAAATAAATTATTGTCAAACACATCAACAGGCTGGTTTATTTCCTTAATATGTGTTTCCGTGTTTCTTCCGGTGTTCTGATACACACATTATGAGTATGATATATTATCCGTTTATTGCCCGTGGTACACCCAGGTGAACCACCGAGCAAAAATAATTTCCCTTGGTACACACAGGTGGACCACGGTCAAAAATAATTTCCCGTGGTACACCCAGTGGACCACGGTCAAAAATAATTTCCCGTGGTACACCCAGGTGGACCACGGGCAAAAGTAATTTCCCGTGGTACACCCAAGTGGACCACGGGCAATAAACTATAGTATCGACGCCTATCAATCACACGGAACACGATCTAAAGTTAAACAGCATGGATGGGCATCCATGCTGTTTAACTTTAGATCGTGTTCCACAGGTGAATTAGATTTTCCGATAGTCTCATGGGCCTACCACACGCACAGGCTTTACCACAGTCTTGCCTGTGCGATCGGTGCACACAGTACATCGAGCGTGTGCAACACGCGAGATATACTTTATTTGGTCTACAATTTCTCAGTAGTAGCTACAGAGTCTGGATTCGTTCCCGGTTGATGGCAAAAGACTCCTTCTATTACCAACTGGCGAAGTGTGCCTAACCCTAGAGGACAGGCGTGGATTTTATATTATACTATTTCAGCAATATCTTAGGATTGTGACTGAAAGTATCTTTCACAAAAACATTTCTGAATTCCTTCAAATTATCGCTGCAGAATCACGCTACTACAAGTAAACATACACATTTTTACTTGTAGATAGCGTGATTTTTGTGGCTTCACTGTTGGTGTTCGCGGCGCGCCGTCTATCTTTTTTTCTTGGTCTGAGTTTTTACCTAAAACGTTTTAGGTATTTAAATATACTTAGTTAAACAGTGATTGAATTATTCGTTTTCTAATATTGTTCTCTGGGTGAGTTCACAAAAAATGCATAGTTTGTAATTACTAGTAGCGATTCTTAATAATATTGTTATTGTGTACCTACACTATTCCTTTAATGATAATCGTAATAATAATATAAAGGGTGTAAACGAACCCTTATCGCAAACAAAGGGCACTTGTTCTGGGCTGCGGGAGAAGAGATACCGCGGCCTTGACATATACGGCTAAGAAGGAACACGGGTGGTTTTTAGGCAGTAGAAGTCTGACACTGGGATTTCGCTCTGCCCAAGAGCGAGAGCTTATTTAATGACTTCGCACCCCCAAAAAAAAACCCTACCACCAAGTGGCCATTATTATGTAAAATTTGAAATTTTGAGAAAAATAAAACAATGTTACGTTACATTCCCACACAGACTCGGGGGCTCCTCCCAAATTCGTTACGTAATACTTGAACGCTCCCTTGCGACGGTTACCCCTAGATGATATTATATCGGTGAGTTGAAAGTTGTTTTAGTGTAATAAAATAAATAAATAAAATGAATGCAATAGTAAATTAGTAATTAATACAGTTGTATGGCTACATAGCACGTTTAATGCAGGCCGCTCGTTCGAACAAATAAATTACCTTGGATGTTTTCCTGAGTGACCGAATGCAGATGTGTTTACCTTGATTCGATCGCATTCATGTCGCTTACGTTTACTACTTATTTTATTAATTACTAGCTGTACCATGCGTGACAATGCTCGCTTTCCTACCTACCTACCAACTAGCTACTACCCTTTCTACCTACTACCCTGCCTACCTACATACCACTTTCTCACCGTTTAAACCTTCACTGGACTTCCATGAATATTTAAAGACTAAAATAGCCAAATCGGTTCAGCCGTTCTCGAGTTTTAGCGAGACTAACGAACAGCAATTCATTTTTATCTATATAAATATATTGGTAGATAGATTGCTTCTGCTTACGACTGTTTCCATTCGTTATCTATAGGTACTTAATATATACTTATTATTTATTTATTTATTATTTATTACCTATAACATAACCTCTTTTTTAAATGTCTGAATGTCTGTCTGTTTGTTGCGGCTAATCTCCGAAACAGCTTATACCGTTTTTAACCAAAATAATTAACCCGTCTGCCGCATCCGCGTAATAGCTGTGGGCTCAAATAGCCACTTTCTGGAACTCTGACACCCTGCAAACCTCGTAGAAGATGGCGAGCCGATCTGGACAAGACTATAACTACCAGTAGCTCTCATTGGCCCTAGATCGAAAGAACTGGTCATGAGGAGAGGTTTTTGCCCATGTGTGGGATGATGCAGGCCAACAGTATCAGTATTGGTATCAGTAGGTATTGACAATAGGCTTGTACTGTCAAAATTTGGGTGTATGTGTTTGGGTGTTTGGGTGTGCGTAATATATTTTATGTTATTTAATTGACCTTGTTCTGAAAACATCATGGGTTTCCTCCTTTTTTCACCTGACCGCACAGATGTATTGCGTGTGATAATGACACATCTGTCAAATCGGACAAGTCTATTTATAGCATGGCATTTAATGTGACGTCAATTCATGACGAGAATATTAGAATGCAGTAGAATGTTCTAACCTTCATTGTATCGCAGGGGTTATGTTAGTCTGTGTTCCGTGAATTTGAGGAAACAGTTTTAGTTTAGGCTTATTATTATTTTGGTGGTATTATTGAAATAGAAAAATAATTATTTTCCAGGTATGGTGATTCCCGGAGGGTTATGGTCTTAGAGAGCAGACTGGAGACCTTGCAGTGGCAACATTATAACCTGATGGATGGCATTTACACCTTGTAGTACATCTTGACAAAATTACACCAGACAAGGCCCTTGCAAAAGAAATTGGTGGCAATAAAAACTGAATCAAATAAACAAAAGTCATCGACTTATGAAGCTAAAGTAATTTTAAACTTTTGGTGTTTTCCAGAAGTCGGTTTAATTTATTGACTAACAGTATTATTTTTGTGAATAATTGGGTTTACGCTAACGCAGTTAGTGCAATGTTTTATTCATGTTTATTTAAAGAATTCTTCGATGCACAATAATAAAGGCGGGCCCAGACTGAAAGTTGAACAATAATAGATTCCTTTCATTCAAGTGGTGCATTCCGTGTGGTATTTTCAAGTGTGTACCGTCATTGATGCAGGTCGTTTTACACGAGATTTTTGGTTCAAGGCAAACATATGACCGAAGTAGTGGCGATAGAGGAACAAAGGACTTTAGCAAAGCTTCTTCTACCGGCTCACTGGCTGTCGATAAACATACAGAACGTTTATCTTGTATTATATTGATATACTACCGCGTTTACTTTTCAACCTTAATACTCATCAGCATCAGCATATTATAATATTCCCACTGCAGGGACTCAGGCCTCCTCTCTAGGAGAGAGATGGGCTATAATCCACCACGCGTGCCCAGTGCGGGTTGGTACCTATGTCACATGTCTTCAATTTTTTTGTTTCTAAGACATGCCGGTTTCCTCACGGTGTTTTCCTTCACCGTTTTGAGAGCAGTAGTGATGGAATAAATTACACAAAGTAATGCGCCTGCCTGGGTTCCAACCAACGACTTACTGTTCGTAAGTCGGGGCTGCCACCACTGGGTGATAATGCGTTTCAAACAAGAATAGGAACGCCAATGACCTCTATGGGTATACTAATGGATGTACGCCTGCCTATTGCTTAACCCTTCAAGGATTAGAAGCGTGATGTTAATGTAATGACTAAACTTATACTCATAAAATAAAGAGGACCATTTCAACGGGTTTCCTATAAGGAAACAAGGCGTATGATTCCGAGAAAGAGTGTTGAACTTTCCAAAATACCAGTTTATATGGGAATACGTAAGAAAAACAAGCCTTGAAGATGGATGCTGTGTTTGTTATTGATTCAGTGTTCTTATAAAGTTTCGCCTGGGAAACTTTCTTTAAACACTCATAGGCACAATTAACCGTCCGCTTCTATCATTCATCGCCCTGTTTGTTTACGTTAACTATGGCTTATCTACTTACTACTTTGTTTTTTGTCAAGTGGCTGCTGTAACAATAATTTAAACACTTATAACATTATTTCTTCTCATTAATTTGTGTCAACGTGGGGTTTCTGGAATTTGGTCGTTGTTTGACATTGTTACCGTTTCATTACCGTCTTAACATTTCCTGTTATTTTCGGCCATAGTGTGTGAATATTGTTTAATTTAAGTTAGTGTTCGCATAATGTTTGTGATTGTAAAAAATGACACTCGATGCAACTGGTGCAGTTAGGGCTGTGACTTTAACTGACGCTGGGTACAGCCAACGTCGCATCGATCGTACACTCGGTGTACCTTAAACCACGATACGGGATGCCATCAGACGATTTCAGGAGACAGATTTATACACCCCCAGGTTAAGGACGACATCGATGCACTTCAGCTCGAGACGACCGCTTTTTTGTCAGTAAAGTGTTGAGAAATGGCTTTAGCACCGCTACTGCAGCTCGTATGCGTCTTTTTGAGGTGAAAAATATCAGTGTGAATGAACGTACCATTAGAAGAAGACTGACAGAAAGTAATCTGAGGGCTTTTCGTCCAGCTCGAGCCCCACAACATGGTAGAGCCAGATTTGCTTTTGCGTTTTGGATGCTGACTGGACTGTGTAGGAATGGAAGGACATGCTGTTCTCAAATGAGAGCAGAATAGGCTTAAAAGGTCCAGCTATTGACGTCGGCAAGTTTACAGGCGCGAAAATGAAAGGTTTGCTCCATGTGCTTTAACCAAAACCGTGGGTTACCTAGGAGGGTTCGTAATGGTTTGGGTAGGTATTTCTTACGAGGCTCGTACTGATCTTGGTGTTCGATAGGTGCTTCAAGATTCGTGAAGAAAGTTATTCAAGACCATGTCATACCTTTTGCACCGTTCGTGAAAACATTAATGAAAGGTTTTTCAAACACCTTTCTGAATTTTCAAAATCGGTTCAGTAGTCAGTACCTACCTAGTTCAAGAGATTACCCCCTGTAGATCCTCACAAATACCTCTTTATAAAAATTTGGTCGTTCGTGAAGAAACCAGTAATCAAACATTGAAAAAAAAACAACACACACAACAACAACAACAACATCACAACATTGAAAAAATTCGAAGACATGTGACACTTACCACCCCGCACTGGGCCCGCGTGGTAGATTATAGCCCATCCCTCTACTAGAGAGGAGGCCTGAGTCCCTGCAGTAGAAACAATATAGGCTGATGATGATGATGAATATTAGTCGACTAACAACTAGATATTTAGACTAGATTTTTCACACAAAGTGAAGGCAACATTGACTTTCAAATAAATCAAGGGAAAACGTAACAACAGCGTGTTGCGTAAACGTTTCATTGACCGCGTTATCAGGCCAGCTGCTAATAAAGCAAACGCGAATTCCGACGATTTTGAACATTTATGCAATCATTGACTTGACTGTGTTGATGACCTGATGACCTTAGACTTGGAGCATCAGTGTTGATCGTTGTTCTCTGTTTTGCAAAGATATTAACATAACATCACACGTACTGTAAGCCCCAAATAAATCATTTATTTTCGGGCAACTGTGGCCCTTAACCTTACATATTATCATAAATATGAAAATATGCAATAAGTAAAATGGATCATTTGCATTTGTATGCAGAAATGTACAACTTAATAGTACAGTCACGAGCACCAAATTGTATTCAAAGTATAAATAAGTAAGTTATTTGATTAAGTTGAAATAG
The DNA here is from genome assembly GCA_932274075.1 of Diarsia rubi. Classification (NCBI taxonomy): domain Eukaryota; kingdom Metazoa; phylum Arthropoda; class Insecta; order Lepidoptera; family Noctuidae; genus Diarsia; species Diarsia rubi. The sequence continues at coordinate 8,963,376 of OW026427.1, forward strand.
CAAAATGGCGCCAACGATTATTGGAATGACAGCTGTTGAGTACTGCAGTCTAGTAAAGAGGTTCTAAAAGGTAAGGAGCTCTAAAATACCTGTGTTTAAGTTCCAAATTACAGCGAGCAAGCCTATTGCCATCAATCGGATACAAATAAGAAAACATCGTGGACGGTAATTTCATCTACTTTTTCCTTTTCTTATTTAGTGTAGACTTCCAGTCCAAACGGATGCATCGGAATGTCAGTATTTTACATGGTGTGATTGCTCAACTGTCCTAGTGTCCTCCACAGCCCTATTAGTACTGGCTCGTAGCTTGATAATAACTGCCACTCGGGTCGATCTTTAGGTTAAGCCGCGCTTGGTCTGTGGATGGGTGATCACCCATTACCTACCGAGTTTCCTCCGTGCCTCGGAAAGCACGTTAAGCTGTTGGTCCCGGCTGCCATAATATCGATCTTTGGCAGTCGTTACAGGTAGTCACTGACCTGAAAGTCTGACAACCAGTCTTACCAAAGGGTATCGTATCGTATTGCCTAGTATTAACTGGGTTGTGGAGGTCTGATAGGGAATCGCTCCATGTAAAATACTGATATTTAGCTGCATTGGTTAAGCAGGTGATACTGAGAAAAGGCTAGGCAGGTGATACTTCTTGGTAAGACTGGTTGTCAGAATTTCGCACAACTGGGACTACGTGTAACTTCTGTCAAAATCTTCAAATGACTGCCAGGACCAACGGCTTAACTCGGAATATAATGGGTGATGGAACCCAGGGAAGCGCTGCTTTACCTGAAGATCGACCTGGCCGACGACGTCTTTCTGCCCAGACAGCAGCGCCACCACCGGGTCCAATTGTAAATCTAAACCATTCTCGAATCCACTCATACAAAAAAGACAATGACCGAAACTCGTAGCAAGAATTCTCAAGTTTCAAGATCAAAATGTTATAGTAATTATTTTCATAATTTTTGACGACATTATGCGGGATTAATTTATGAAGAAGGAATTTAATTTAAAGTATAAAAATATGAGTATTGTTTTAGGTACATGGCGTTCACACAACCAGTTCAAAAGTCGTTCTGCTGGATCTTTCAGTTGATTATGACAATTCGACTGACTTCGCATCGTAGAGGTTTCCCTACAATACCTACTTGCCTGGTTTTGAGGTTATTTTCGATTTTATAAAATTATTCCGAAACTCGGATTTAGTTTACAAAAAGAACTTTTGTAAGAGTTAATATGATAAATGTAGACAATAAAAAACAAAGTTTGACGTTGACACAGTTTGGTACGGGATTCCATATATCCATGAACAAGATCTTTTTCATCATTATCGGTCCAGGAGGAGGAGGGTCGGAGGAGTTCAGTGACATACACACGTACAGAAAAAATAAAAGGGTGTAACTCAACTCAAACGAAGGGCACTTGTTCTCCCCACCACTGCGATATTTTTTTTGTTCTAGACCATACCTTGGAACCCCCTAGTTACGGAGATATTGGGGGTCAAAGTTCCAAATTTTTCACAGCTGTTTTTGTACCCCTACGCAAATTTTTTTTGGGGTCAAAAATCACATTTTTCGGTAAAACTCAATGTAGCACTCTTCAAACACTGTGTTAGTGGATGCTTTGAATAGTAAACGGGTCATGTAGGTAATTTACGTAAAGTTATAACCTGAAAACTAGTATTTACAAAAACAGCTGTTCAAAATTTGAAACTTTGACCCCCAATATCTCCGTAACTTGGGTTTTCCCAGGTATAGTCTAGAACCACAAAAATATCGCAGTGGTGGGGAGAACAAGTGCCTCTCGTTTGCGTTAAGGGTACTTTTACACCCTTTATATAAATATTTGGTGAAAGTAAAAAATGTACATGATACCTACTGAATTGAAAAAAGAATAATATTATCGAATTATAAAAGCCCAAGTCCTTCGTCCGAAGACACTTAGCAAAATGTTATTCAAAAAAGAGGTTCAACCAAAACAGGTTGTTCAAGATTTTGATTACTATATTTACAGATACCTATCTGGCTAGCAGGTAGATTGTCTAAAAAACATCACATAATGACTATAATCAAACGAGCATGTGGATAAAACTGGAGCCATTAGAAAAAACTGGTTTGGAGGTTTTTTTTGCAAGTATTTTTACCAGTTGAAACCTATACCTACCTGCTTTTACTAATAATCTGATGCAGAGCTAGAGATATTTTATAGTAAAATTTTCAAGTTATCGATTCAAGGACGTAACTAACTAAATAACTAACTGCCGTACTCAGAGATATTTAATGATTACTTAGGCCGTCACTTAGTAAAGGTTTGACATATTTTTGTATGACAAAACTGTCAAAACCATAACTACGTGAAGGCCTAAGTAATCATTAAAGCTCTCTGAGTGCGGCAGTAAATGATTCTGTCCCAAATCTACACTAATATTATAAAGAGGAAAGATTTGTTTGTTTGTTTTTAACGAATAGGCTATGAAACTACTGGACCGTTTTGAAATATTCTTTCACCGTTGGGAAGCTACACTATCCCCGGGTGACATAGGCTACTTTTTATCCCTGTATTCCCACGGGAACGGGAACTACGCGGGTGAAACCGTGTGACGTTCGCTAGTCAACAATAAAAATGGGTAGGTAATTTTATTTTTTCTTAGAACCGATAATCGGCAAACTAGTGTAAACCCTCAAGCACCGTGTTAGATAGAACGCTCCCCGTTTGATTCTCGCCCTATAACTAGTAGAGTAGAAATATTTCTACTCTTGTGCTATAACCGCATTATCACACACACAAACACACACACACACGTAAACAAACGCAAACGTCTAGAGCTACTTGTTCGTTGCGTTCACACATCTTCCTTTTAAAATGAATGACAGCGGTTTTGCAAAAATGATTTGTGGTTTTCACCATTTTTCGGGCTTCATCGCACTCGGGTTTATAGGAGCCCCAAAAAAGTTAATAAAGGGCCCTACTAGGACTCGCTACATTACTGCCTGGTACCGTTATTTAAATGGATTATTTATGTATTTTGTGACGACAACCTCCTGAAAGACGCAAATGCAAAACTGCACCTTAACCCGTATTGCACCTTAACCATACCTAACCCGTATTGTTAAATTATTCAACAAATTTTCGACTGTTTTAAAAATATTTTTACAGAAGTACAGTATACTTGAAGTCAAACGCCACTAACAGTACTTTATTAAAAATTAAATTACCTATAATGTGAAATGAGTCATCTTCAAAAAAAAAAACAGTCGGTATGAGTATGACACGCACTTACAGGTATTTAATTTATTGAATACCTGGAAATAAATAGTATATAACTAATCAAAAATATTAATTTTGGTGATTGTGTCATATTGATAATACTATTGTTTACATTATTGACTAATAAAGTATGTACGAAACCTACTTTTATATCTAACTAGTAGAAAATATGGACTTCCCCGAATTTTCTACTACTTTTAGAGTTCCGTAGCTGAATGGTAAAAAGTGGTCGTGGTCGCAAGCGTGGCTGTTGAAAGTGGGGTTCTTGATTCGATTCCAGCAGGCGTAGCATAGCATTCTATCTCTATTCTACCAAGAATACGACTATATTTAGACGGCACGGTTGGCACAGTGGCTCAAGCAATAGACTGCTGCGGTGCGTGTCGCGGGTTCGATTCCCGCACGGAACAAATATTTGTATGACCTACAGATAGTTGTTCCGGGTCTGGGTATTTGTGTATGTAAGTTTAAATGTTTGTGAACGCACCCACGATACAGGAGAAATTCCTAGTGTGGGGCAATAAAAATAGACAAAGCTCTTTTTACACAAATCGACATGAAATCTTTCTACAATCTGTCATTTGTCTATTCTTCCGTCGACTAAATCCGTTTCTACGGTGTTATGTATGCAAAGCTTGCTGGGTCGGGTAATAGTACCTACATTATGATACAAGTGTGTAATGTTGCTGATTACCGCTGAGGCGCCATTGAGACCCGAGCCATCAGGAGAGGATCTTAAGAGAGCCGAGGACAATAATCATCAATACTCACGTGTATCATACGACATTTTTCAACACACTTGTGAATTAAATAATACAAAAAATATATATTCAACCATCTCTAGCACTATCTGTATAGGTATATTAATTTATTTTTGCTCGTGAACACGATGGTTGAGTTGCTTTGTTCTTCAAAAAACTTTCGATATAAAAGGTTTCCTACCGCCAACTTCCAAACACCGAGCTACTACTGAGATTTTTTAATGGAAATACCCAATAACACTTTTTTCAACACCCTTGCTCATAAAATGGCTATAATTTCACCGCAATTAGGCACTATAATGACAGCTGTATTCAAATTGTGACTTTTTCATTGCTATTATTCACTAGTGAGTTATGGGGTTTTTCTTTCAGCAAAACGGTCCAAACAGCCTTTGATACAGAAGTATAAGGAAGAAGTCGCTATCGTGACGAAATATGTCTAGTTGGTATAGTAACCGCAAGCTAGTAAAAAGGTCCTGGATTCGATTTTAATAATTGGCTGCCAGTCTCACATAGGTACTGTTTTTAATCTGTTTATCTTAGCTGTAAGTCTTCGTCTTCTGAGTAAATAAATAAATAAAATAATAGTAGTACAACCTACTTAGCAAAGAAAAAGAATAACGAAGAACGGTATCAAAATTCGAGAACCTTTCTCCTTTCTTTTTCCTCCTTTTATGAGGTCGGTTTCTGCATGTAATTTTCGAGTTTATTTAAAGCTTTTAAAACTTCTACAATATATTATGTAAAATATTGGCTAATTTATCATACAAACAATAGGGTATTTTACAAAAAAAATCTAATTAGTCCGTCAGATATATTTTCAAAAAATAATGGACACATCTTTTTTCTTTTTTCACGTAAACAAAAGGTTAAGACAGTGCTTCGAAAAGTTGTGTCAAGGCGTGTGACGTCACAAGGTTAGTAATTTTTTTACCCACAAAGTGACGTCAAAAGCCCCCACTCATGATCTTTGACACGTTTTATTTTCGTCAATTCTTATTAATTTAATAAAACAAAAAAACACGTATTCAATTTTTTTTCGAAAATCTATAACAGACGGACTTATTAGATTTTTTTGGTGAAATATCCTATTTTAAACAGAATCTCATTTGTGTTATTTATGTTTTTTTAATGATCATCAAGTTTCCGCTTATACAAATTCAGTTGCCAAAAGAAAAAGTTGATGCCAGTTTAAATTAAACCATAGCTAATAACTGATTTATTTGGTATGGTGGGTACCATACAAGTCTAATATGTTTTAAAACCCATATAAATTCGTTTTACTTAGTCGCCGTTAAATACATGCCTTTCTAAAGAACCTTACCATAGAACTTACTGGAAAAAATTGTAAGCGACTGTTATCGAAACTACGATTATTAGTTAAATAAATAAGTAGGTACATAGTAAGTTGTTTGTTCTTTGGAAATGCTACTGGAAATCAATTACCTGACGTTTCCTTGACCTACTCCTTTGTAGAGAAAGAGAATTATGTTTGTTCACCGTAGAAGCTTTCTAGAACTTCAGTGGTATCTATTTAACAGTGAGACCTTTATTTCGCAGTTCTAAGGGTTATTTTTGTATTGCAAGCAATACTGTCCAACAGGTGGACCGATGACCTGGTGAAGGTTGCGGGGAAACGCTGGAACCTGGGAACCCCCTTATTACGGGGGTCAAATTTCCACACTTTACTTAAATTACCTTCATGACCCGTTTACTATTCAACAATGATATATTAAAACTAATGATACGTTGTCCGCCCTCAAAAATGACAACATGAAATCAAACCAATTGGCCGCATCGCGCTTAGTTACGTACCAACCTCTCGCGCGATGCTACGTTTGTTCTTAAGGACAATGGGCAAAAATGTATGGAACGTGGTACCCGCTCCAATAGTCCTCATTAATATATCATTGAATAGACATTTTGATGCAGAAAAACGTCTACCATGGCGCCTGTCCCTATTCACGTTTGGAAAGCAGTAATCTCACTATCTATACTTATTATTATAAAGCTTTAATCTCAGGAACTGCTAGTCCGATTTAAAAAATTCTTTCAGTGTTAGATAGCCCATTTATTGAGGAAGGCTATAAGCTATATATCATCGCTACGCTACGACTAAAAGGAGCCGAGCAGCAGGGGTGAAACCACGGGGAACAGCTTGTGTTTTATAAATGATGAAGAATTTATTACAAACTACTTATATAAGTAAAATAAAGCTAGAATAACATGATATAACACATTTAGGATTCTATTATTAAAAGAAGTAAGAAAACAAGCATTCTTTAAATACAAAACAAATATTTTATCAATAAGTGAGTAGATTTAAAACATTACATATCGGTATCAACTATAACAGCATTGAGGAAAGATGCCGGAGCAGTAAATCCCGTATGCCTCGCATAGCCTAAGTACCATACGATGGACACTATAAGTGCACAAGTGCCGATCGTACGTCGCCCGGTTAAACATGTGCAATACTGTTGGACAATATTATTTGCACTGCTGATTAATATATAACAAAAATATGTTTTTACACGGACATGTCGCGACTGGATTCGTCCACGCAAACGCCAGGCATCTTCGTGTATGCCATAGTCTGGCAGATCATCAAGTGCTCCCTCTCTGTACGCTCGCTTCCATCCTCTGAAAATCTACTCTTCTGTGGTTAAGCCGTTTTCTCTCTACATACATATGCAGAAGATTCGGGGTATCTATTTTCTGCCTTATTATATGGACGAATTCGTCTGCGTGTACGCTATCCACGATGGGTTGGTGGAAGTGATTCGTGATAGCTGCGGCAATCTTAAAATCAGTGAACATATTGGGCAGTGACTTATTAAAATATTTTTCCGCAAGAGCTTAAAATCACGTTTAAACCGGCCATCAATATGCGCCAGTCGCTGTTGTGAACGGACGTGCTGCTAGTTGTTCTTTGTAAAAATATTACTCATAAAATTCAGTGTTAAACGAAAATACACCTTAAGTCCTCGAATCTAGAATTATTTTACCTTGTTGGTGAGAAGAAACATCAAGCCAAGCTTACGCATACGTCACAAAATTTTGCATAGTAAACGCAAGGAAATCAGATTCAATATGAGGCGTTCACCTCCGGGAGACAAATGTTCTTCTCAGCCGAATCTCACAGAAGAACCTGAAAGCTTCATATCGACGAGGAAGCGCAAGCAGACTCATGACTATTCTGACCTTCAAACGGAATTAAGGAATATGTTTAACTTATGGACTGAACAACAAGATGCCAAACATAAAGAACTGATTGATACTATATTGGAATCAAAGAAGCAGGGCGAAGAGATTAAAAACCTCTTAGAAGACAATAAGAAACAAATCAATGAGCTGAAAATAAAACAAGACTCTCTGATATTGGTTCAAGATGAAGCATTTAAAAGAATTGACTCTATGGAAAAGGAATTGGAAGAGATAAATAGATTTCATCGTATGAATATTATGGAAATAAGTAACGTCCCGGAAACCAAAACTGAAAAATTAGAAGAAGTGGTTAAGAACCTACATGAAGCAGTTGAGGTGCCTTTTGACCGGGACTTTATAAAAAGAATATACAGAGCTAAATTTGGATTAAATAAAATAATTGTTGAATACAAGGAATCCGACCTAAAAAAGAAAGTCCTAAATGCTGTTAAAGATTTCAACAAAAATGCACCTGATAAGATAAATACTGAAGTACTTAAACTGGAAACAGAAAAAACATCTATTTATGTCTCAGATTCCTTGACAGCTACAGCTAGAAAATTATACTTCTCTGCACGACAACTGGTAAAATCTGGTAAATACAAGTACTGTTGGGTTTCTGAGGGTAAAATTTTATTGCGTGAAAAAGACGGTCAGTCTGCCATACATGTCAAAACACAGTTTCAGCTCGATCATCTTATTGCCAAGTTTAAACAGGCATGACTACACTTTATATTGATTATTTTGTTATGCATGTTAGCCTTAGTATCTCTAAGTTGCATGAAGCTTTGTTTTGGCTTGTTTTTCATTATGCTTTCTTCAAGTGAACTGCTTAACTTCAAAGTATGTTACACAGTTTTGTTTTTTGTTTTTAATTTAAGTTACACATTCTTTAGAGTCTGCGTCAAACTCAGCACAATCTCTTTGATTCGGTCCGATACACGGTCCTATTTTACATATTGCTATTATCAACCAAGTATAAACAAATTCAACTCCTCAAATATTAGTGTTGACTATGGTTGATAACTTGGATCACGTTATTGCCGACGTTGATGAAAACATCAGTGTTGGCACTTCATGCTTGGTTGATAATCCGGATGACTGTAGCAAACTCCTAAATGATTCTCAGATAGGAATTAAAATGATAGTACAAAATATTAGGAGTCTTAACAAAAACTTTGAAGATTTTCAAATCCTGTTAGCAAGACTAAAGATTGATTTCGATTTAATTGTCCTAACAGAATGTTGGTTGCCTCATGTTTCTGAACTCCCTGTCCTACCTGACTATACTAGCTATCAAACACAAAATCATATTAATCAAAACAGCGGTGTTACAATTTACGCTAAAAATACCTTAAACATAACTGTTCATGAACCACTTTTGAAAGAGGCCGACAGCTTAGTCATTGATATAAATAAAGAGTATGCTTTAATCTGTATTTATCGATCACCGTCTTTCAAGTCTATTGAAAACTTTATTGGTTCCCTTGATCAAGTGTTGTCGGACCTCAAAAAATACAAACACATTGTTCTCACGGGTGATATCAACATTGATATAACCGAAACCGATGATAATAAATCTAACACTTACTTAAATCTATTAGCAATGCATGGACTTCTAACAGCCCAGACTCATCCCACTCGCGGTAACAATTGTTTAGACCACTTTTTTCTCAGATCAACCCTAAGGAGCCTTTGCATGGTTTGCCAAACTACAGTTACCGATCATAGCGCACTCATAATATCTTTATTTGATTCCTTTCCTTCTAAGAAAGCACAACATAAGTACCTAAAACGGACTGATTATGCAAGGGTTTTGACGGAATTGAATGGTATTGACTGGAGTGTAATCACTTGTGATAATGACCCTAATTCGGCAACATATAATTTTTTAACTATAATTAAAAATACTTTGGGTAAATATACTACTCAACAGACAATGCCCAATCGAAAACGAACTATTAAGCCGTGGGTAACGCCTGGTCTACTACGGTGCATCAAATTTAGAGATAGAATGCATTCTAAGCTCAGGAAAAATCCTGAAGATCAAGTACTTAAAATTTCATATACTAGATATCGTAATTATTGTAATGGATTATTGAAAAAACTAAAAAGAATGTATGAAAGAAAACAAATTAACGAAAACAAAAAAGATATTAAAAAAACCTGGAATATTATAAAACAGATATGTAACCTGGATACTACTACTAAAACACCTATTGAACTACTAAATGCAAAATCTAGTCAACAGGAATCTGTTAATTGTGTAAATAACTACTTTGTCAATATAGGACAAAATTTAGCAAGTGATATACTAGGGAAATGCCCGGCTGGTATGGGAAAGGGTCTTGTTGCAAAATCGTATTATGCTCCTCAATCATCTCTAATGCTCTTGCCAACATGTAAACAAGAAATACGTAAAATTATACTCTCACTTAAAAACTCAGCGTCGACCGGATGGGATGGAATCTCCTCTATATTCATGAAGCAGGCTATAGATAGCCTGATCAAACCAATTACTTATATAAGCAATATTTGTCTTGAGAATGGTATATTCCCGACTGTATTAAAGCAATCAATAATTGTTCCTGTATATAAATCCGGAGACAGAGACAGTGTCTCTAATTACAGACCAATTGCTCTATTACCTTGTTTGTCAAAAGTGATTGAAAAATTGATTAATATTCGCCTTCTAAACTTTCTGGAATCTCAAAATCTACTGTCCTATAATCAATATGGTTTTAGAGAAAAAAAATCCACATCTGATGCAATTGAACGACTTGTCAGTCATATAAGTGGTAAGTTAGATAAGAAGCAAAAATGCTTGGGAGTGTTTCTAGATATGGCAAAGGCTTTTGACACTGTCTCTGTCCCTAATCTACTAAATAAACTCGAACACATGGGAATCCGAGGAGTACCACTTGACCTTTTCACTGATTACCTATCAAATAGAAGTCAGGCTGTAAGAATCGGTGATGTGATAAGTGATAGTGCCCCAATTTACTTTGGCGTGCCGCAAGGCTCCGTGCTAGGTCCGACACTCTTTATCATTTACATCAATGATTTATGTAGTATGAAATTAAAAAATGCAGAAATCATAACTTTTGCGGACGATACCGTGGTTGTGTTTCACGATGCTACATGGGATGATGTTAAGAATGTTGCCGAAGAAGGATTAACATCTATTATGAAATGGCTCAATAATAATATTTTAACATTAAACCTGGCTAAAACAAAATATATAACCTTCACTATAAAAAATTTCGACCAACCTCTGCAAAATAGTCTTACAATAAGAGCCCATGTATGTGAATCAAACTTTTTAAACTGTAGCTGCCATGTAATAAATTCTGTCTCTTCAATAAAATATTTGGGTATCTTAATTGATCAAAATTTAAACTGGAAAATCCATATTAATAATCTCACCTCTCGAATACGAAAACTAATAACACTTTTTAAAAAAATTAGACATATAAATGATAATAAATTATTAAAGGAAGTTTATTGTGCATTATGTCAATCTATCGCTACTTATGGTATAATGGCATGGGGAGGCGCGGCAAAAACTTACTTAATTAAATTAGAAAGAGCACAACGAGCAATTATAAAGATAATTAATTTTAAAAATTTCAGGTATCCTACTGTAGATTTATATAAAGAGTACTCAGTACTTACCATAAGGCAGTTATTCATTATGACAATAATATTAAAACAACACACGAAACCATTACAAATATCAAATAAAAGACGACAATTTATGGTTTACACTGTTCCCTTTTGTAGAACAAGTTTTGCGCAGAAATTCTTTCGTTACCTAGGACCTTTTGTATACAATAGAATTAATCAGTCTGTATCTATATCAAAATGCAGCAAGTTTGTGTGCAAAAATATTGTAGATAAATATCTCAAAAATATGGACTATGAATCAACAGAGAAATTATTAATAAGTGTTGTTTGACGTAACTCTAGGGAATGTATTTTAAAATGTTATAGGTATATAATTTCTTTTAATTTTACTTTTTCTTTGTATTTTGCAATATTAATAACACGTGTAAAGTGCTAACACACATTACATAAAGTAAATTTGGCTTTCATTTTTGCGTCTAAAGTCAGACTATTTGTCACTTTGTATTCTTGATTGAATTTGTTTGTGTTTGTATGGCATAAAAAAAAAAAAATCATGTAATGTTGGAGAATTACGAGTATAACTGTGTAAGCTATGTAAGTTTAGTAAACTTATTGCACCGCTTAAATTGAGTAATATTATTATAAACATAGCATGCAGTTAATCTGTTTAGTTTGCGTATACTATGTACATTCATCGGAGACAGCAAACTGGTCGCACTACTCTGCCGTCGTACAGTTTATAACTAGTACGGAGGGTAGTTAACTAATTTGTTTGTCACAAAACTAGCCAATAAGTTGCAAATACCTACCAGCATCAATTGTAAAATTGTTTTTTGCACGATATAAGCATACTTACATGTTGTTATAAATTTGTAAACATAGGCTAAGTTTCACGGAAATTAAGTTTATTATTATTATTATTATTATTATTATTTGCCACTTCCACAACCCACCGGCATAGCGTTACCGATCGAGCTTCGTTGGATTGTTCAGTGGTCAGCTGTGTCTCTTGGCGGTTCTTTGTTGGTGGGACATAGGATTCATACCCACATTCATCAATGAGGTCCAAGCTGTCCCTAAAACCTCGATCTAATATAAAAGCATCGTTTGTTCGGAGTAACCAATGTAATGGATGTTGTCCATCATTCATAATATCGCCCATTATTTGCGCATCTGTTTTTGTTGCAGCGTATGGACCCATTACATCCAATATATATCCATCAGTACATACAAGTAGGAAAGGTTTCAGTAGATTCTGAAACTTGTGTAAACTGTAGGATAATCTTTGGAATAAAAAGTTCGAGCTTTTATTTATGTAAATGTAAGTACCATCACCAATCAATAATAACTCATTATTAATCGTTATTAATAGTAAACATGAACGGAAATGCCGAAAATATTACCTTGGTACTCATTTTCTTACATAAATAAGTGGTAACTAATATACTCGTATATGTATGTTTATCGCCGGGGCCACGAGACTGTCTAAACAGGTTACTGTGGCCCTGGAAAGCAAAGGGAAACTGAAGGAACAGGGTTTTTATTAGTTAGTAAGACTGTCGTTTATCTTCAAACGCAATCAGATTTGAGAGTGGCGGCTATAGTAAAAATTGTTCCTCTTGGTAAGACCTTTTAAACGACACTACAATCATATCTATTGGAGCCGGGTACCATTTTGCTCATTCTCCTTTAAATCGTGTGTGTAAACCTGCGCGAAACATAAAGACAACAGGCATTCACAGGCATCCTGCTGTACGGTGTCATATTTTCTTTCCCTTTCTTTACGCGTAAAAGTAGTTATTTAATATTTTCGCCGTTTTGAAGCGCCGCGCGCCGCTATGTTAGTTCATGACGTGTCTATACAGGGTGGATTTTTGTAATGCCACCTGGAGGGGAAGTACTCTTAATACTGCAGATAGAAAATTTTACTCAAAGGAAACATTCCTTTATTTTTGAATAGAAAGCATTATTGCATCGATCGTTAGGGTCAATTATAAGGATGAAATCTCTCTAACAAACATGTTAAAAACCAAATAATTCTACAGCAAGATGGTGCTCCAGCACATAACAGCAGAATCACTACTGCCTACATTAATAACCATTTTAATACCTGGATTGGTACAAACGGCAATCGCCAGATCTCACCCCATTAGATTTTTTTTTTTGTGGGGATATGTAAAAAATCTAATTTACATGAAATTTTATGCGAATGACAACGAGTTGAGAGTTGAAGTTCAGAATACGATTTATAATATTCACCACAACACTTTATTAAAGGTTACTAGAAATGAATTCGTTAAAAGAATAAATTTGTGTATCCAAGAGAATGGAGGAATTAGTTAGTTTACCATTTTTTGTAAATAATTAAATTAATTTAAGATTTCCTGGTTTTCCTTTCATTTAAAATATCATGTTTGTTAGCGAGATTTAATCCTTAAAATTGACCCTAACGATCGATGCAATAAAAGTAAAGGGTATATTTTTTTTCAGATTTTAGCCGGTTCGATTCCCGGGTGTGGGAGAAGAGAATTTTCGAAAATCTTTGAATGCAGTTTGCTTTCTATTCAAAAATAAAGGAATGTTTCCTTTGAGTAAAATTTTCTATCTGCAGTATTAAGAGTACTTTCCCTCCAGGTGGCATTACAAAATTCCACCCTGTATATAATACGTCATTGCTATTCAAAGCATCCACTAGCACAATGTTTGAAGAGTGCTACATTGAGTTATACCGTAAAATGTGAATTTTGACCCCAAAAATAAAAGTCGTTTCCCAGCAAACATTTTTGCGTATGGGTACTTAGTTTGTTGTACAGAATGCTTGCTTGACGGCTGTGTGAAGGGTTAATTTACACCCTGTATAGCTAAGAACACTTGGACTAATTAGACGAATGTAATGATACTTTAATTAAAGAAATCCATCGAATGGTTTGGAGTATATTTAGGGATTAAAGAATGTTACAAACAAAGATAGGCGCGAAAAACATAACCCTTGCAGTCGGGTTAAAAATCATGTATATTTCGTTGACTGACTCGTTTTCTAGGAGTTGCAAGTGCGACTGCTCGTACTCAAAGTGTAGATTGTATCCGATTGATGGCAAAAGGCTATCCTTCAATAACTGGCGAAATGTTGGGTGTACTATCAGGTACACCGTACACCTCTGTCTAACCCTTCGGGGATTGCAGGCGAGATGTTGATTTATTATGCAAATTTGTATCATAAATGAAGAAGAATGAAGGACTTTTATTAAATTGACAAGTAAAAGTTAAACATTAATTCCATTTTATTCACTTATATTGGGTACATCAGTGGGTACACGAGCGTGGAATTGTAAAAATAAACACAGGTTCCTATGTACTAGATAAGGCTAGCGCCACACGAGCACATTAAGTTTACCTCGCATTTTTTTACGTGCCGTTCGAAAGGGTTGTTCCCTAAGAACTCTAAAAAGAGTTCCCAAACTACCCCATGAAAAATATAATATTTTTAGTTAGGATTCATTCTACTCCATGATAGTATTAAAATGTTTTCAAAGTACTCCACCCCATTTAAATAAAAGCTAATTTAAATATGTACCGGATTACTATAAAACAGCAGCTAATGTGTACAGTCAGGCTCAAAAGCTTTGAATATATATTTTTAAGTATTAGGATTTTTTTTAATAAAAGACTTTAATTCAACATTCATTTTGAGTCTCATAATAAATATTTTTTATTTCAACATTTTCAAAAATCAATAAACCAAGTGGGGCTCTGGATTTAGAAGTCTACAAAGCATGAAAAACAAATAATAAAAAACTAAAATTAGTATAATAATTAATCTAATTACATTATAATTAAAACACTGAAATTACAATTTCCAATAATACAATACCTCCTTGATATTTCTGGCCTCCTGGCCTTTGTGAGACTTTACAGTCCTTGTTTCTGATCTCCAAAAAAAAAAAACTGCAAGGTATTAGAAACGCAAATAATGGCAAATAATTGATAACGAATAATCGGTGGAGTACTTTGAGAATAATTCCAGATACCTATGGAGAAGAATGGGAAAAAAATAATAAGTATTTTAAAATAATAATAATTCGTTGGAGTAACTTTTCTTTTTAGAACAAAAGAATGGAGTACTTTGGGTATAATCCAAATTAATTGGGTACCAAACCACCAATATATAGGTAGGTATACATTTACATTTTGAACAACATACCTACTAACAACTAGCTATTATTGCGCCGATATGAATACAAAAAAGAACACAACTTGTCTTGGGTTCTCAAATTAGGTAAATCCCGTTAAAAAGCGCTCGTGTGTATCGAACCTTACAAATTTTTATTTATTACAAAACAATCACTTTGTACTCAATTTGTACATTCATGATCAATTAAACTGAGTCATAAAGTCCACTGTACAGTTTAATATTAAATTGATATTCATGAGTATTTGCAGCAATTATCATACTTACGGCTGTAATTTTTTTGGTTTTCCTTGTATTGCAATTAAATCTTCTATTTATCTATCAATCTATCTTCTATATTTCTATCTATTTATCCATCTTCTATCTATCTATATAAATAAAAAGAGAAGTCCTGACTGACTGACTCATCAACGCCCAGCCCAAACCCTTGCACCTAGAAATTTTTCAGAGGTTCCCCTTTATAATTTAGACAAGGAATAAGGAAAGATTTTTCGAAATTCAACCCCTAAGGGAGTTAAATAGGGGCTGAAAGTTTGTATGAAAAATCTTATTCCTTGAGTTAATAGCCTTGAGAAAGCGCCAAACTAGTGGCTGAGTTCTGTGCCGACACTATTTAGATATCCATCGACACACCAAGAAGAAGATTAGGTATCCAGCAGAGCTATTGCGTATCTTTTAAATGACAGTGGCTATCATAATAGTGTCCATCAATTAACTGTCAAATGGTTCCATTTTGTAGTATACCATAACCAATTTGACAGTTAATCCATGGCCACTATGAGCCACTGACATTTAAAAGATACGCAATGGCCCTGCAGATCGTCTATACTTTTTGGTGTTTACCATTCCAGTTCCGATTCATGTTTGCGTTTGAAATTTACATGGTGGTCCACCTTTCAAGTCCTCCGGTCGGTAACCGTAGGGTTAGGCAAAGTCGTCAACTGGATACTATAAAAAATATTGAAGTTTCCCTAACGATTAATCACTTTGCACTATTTGACTTGTCACATAACATTACGCCTGGAATTCCCGAAGGGTTATGCAGGGATGGACCTGGCATGCTACCATAGATCATGGCACTCTTTTTTAGCTAGTTACATGCATGCTCCTATGCATGCATGTACTACGGGGTGAGCCTATGTCACCAATTGGGCACAAATCTACACTCCGTGGCTTCTTCTGAGTAATTCTTGATGGAAAAACCCAATTACACTTCGTCCGACTCAAGAGTCGACCCTAGGACCTCATGCACAGTTTAGCAGTCGCGCTTGCAGCCACTTGACCAATGACTCAGTAAAATATTGAAGAACTACTATAACAATTACTGCGGTACTCAGAGGTGTTTAATGATTACTTAGTAAAATTTGACAGACTTTTGTATGACAAAACTGTCTAAACCTTTACCAAGTGATGACCTAAGTAATCATTAAAGCTCTCTAATCACTTTTATAACACTTAAGTAAATCTTTGTAAAGAGCGTAAATAAATAAAGGAGCTCGTGGCCAAAGAATAACATAAGCTGTTGATCTCTAAGGTTAAGCAGCGCTTGCCAAGGTTGATCCGTGGATGGGTGGCAATCTATTGTACATCGAATTTGTCCATGCTTCGGAAAACAAGTAAATTCGTTGGTCCTGGGTATGCAGCCCATCATCTACAAACCGACAACTGCTCCTTATTAGATCTGGGCTTTCAAATGACATCACAAAGAAGGCGTTTAGACATTTGTGACGAACAGCGTGACGCATTTATAAAACCATTGTTCATATATTTACCTATTAAACGCATAAGTACGAGTACCTATAGGCCTAAGTAGGTATTAGTAGTTATTATTTCAATGAATACTAGATATTTAATTACTAATTGAAATGCTAGTTTGTTTATCATGTGTGTATAGGTACTAGATAGGCTACGTCATATCAAACAAAGTTATATAGGTACGACGAGTAAGTGTAGGTAATAATGTATTTTGTACTTGTATGTCACCTACGACTATTATAAATATGAAAGTTTGTGAGGATAGATACATGAGCGTCATCAAGGAAGGACAGGTTGGGCAGATCAAAACAATTCTATCCTGTTCAGGGTAGAAGGTTAAAAAAAATTGAGCTCGCTGCGCTCGCTCCTGAAGCTTTAGTTCTTCTGGTAATCTGCGGGCATTCGTTGTTCCTGAAGGGTACAGTTAGTTGAATGAAGCAAACAAACTTGTTGGAAAAAATATGAGTTATCGATTAGAGAAGAAGAAACTATAAACTTTACATTAACGGTAGTTGATAGAGTAAGAACCAAAAAATTCGAAGACGTGACATCTACCAACCCTCCCGTTCTGGGCGGAGCAGGAAGAGTTGTTTGATGATGATTTCCCACCATCCGAAAAAAAAGTGTTATTGCCTCGTTGGTGCAGTGGTTGCAAGCGCGACATCTGAACATGAGGTTTCGGGTTCAATTATTATCAGGGCATTGGGTTTTACCATCACGCATTTTTCAGGCTCGCCCCCTATTTGGTACGTACACTACTGCCTAACCCATTTAAGATAACGTTATGTTATGTATAAATTGGCATTAAAAAAACTAGCCAAGTGCAAGTCGGACTTGCACATGAAGGGTTCCGTACCATCGTAGTTAGGGAAGCCCCTTTTAATTTGTATTATTTCTTGTTTTGATGTTTGTTAGTTAGTTTTTCATAGGGTTTGTATGAATGACAAAGTTATTTTTGGGGTTTTTTTAAATGTGCTATATCTCCAAAACTATTTACTATATTTCGTTCAAATTATGGTTGAAAGTTTTCATTGCGATCTAGAGCACATATTTTTTTTAGATTTAAACTCTCTTAGTTTCAAAGTTAGAGGGGGGGGAGACACTCATTTTACCACTTTGAAAGTGTCTATCTTTCAAACGATTGACTTTGAGAAAAAAGTCTTTTCAATGTCCGTTTTAAAGACCTACCTATCTATTAGACACCCCACACGAATAGGTTTGATGAAAAAAGTTTTTTCTAGTTTCAGTTCCATGTATAGAGAGACCCCCCTTAATCTATATTTTTTTATATTTTTGTACAAAAATCGTAAAGCGTTCACAAAATACATCTACTTCGGGCTGCGGGATGTTGTAAGAGATACCGCGGCCTTGACATATAGGGCTAAGAAAGAACATGGGTGGTTTTTAGTCAGTAGAAGTCTGACACTTCCTTTCGCTCTGCCCAAGAGCGGGGGGGGGTAATACCTAAATGATGATTTCCCGATCAAAAAAAATAAAAATAAATAAAGAATACCTACATCTTCTTACCAAGTTTCAACTGTAGGTATGTGTAGTCATAATAGTTTCCGAATAAAGTAGCTGTGACATACGGATGGACAGACAGACAGACAGACAGACAGACAGACAGACAGACGACAGACAGACATGACGAATCTATAAACAAGTAACTTCTTGTTCAGGTTTGTCCGGAGAGAGAGGTTTTTAATGGTTTTTACCTAATAAAATTTCCAACCTCAAGATCGGGAAAACAAATGAATTGAAATGGTAAACTAACGTTTTAACATTCTAACTAATAATTCGCCTCTCAGAAGACTTCGTGGCTAACTAATAATAACAGACGCTCTGAGTAATCTTTAGGTTGGGTTAGGAAAAATATAATGTATGTTTTAGCTTCATGAATACGGGATCGGACTGGGTCAAAAAATATGATTCTTATACCTGCCCAAATGTTCCTTTGGCTCGGCGGCGGCGCACACATTATTTTCTTCCATTCTCCCATGTCAGCCATCTTTGCTTTGTTCTACTATTTACTATTTCTTTGCCACAGCCCGAATTCACCCAGTGCTCTACGGTCATAATTAATTCACGATCATTAATATCTGCATAATTATCCTGATCCATACAAGGTTATTGGCGTAAAAATATTCACAGCTTATACAGCTTAACCTAAGTACTTTAAAAAAAAAATAACTGCCATTTTCAATTCGCGCCAAAAAGTGAATGTCGAATTAGAAATACTTGAACTATCGTTCCAAATCTAAAACCAATTTGATTATGATGTAATTTTTTATCGAGCGAGCCATTGACCTTCATGGAGGTAAATATTTTAGTGATACAATACACTATTGGCCGAAAACAATGTGTTGAACTCAAACGTTGCCGGGTTTCTCATTGTTAATGGGGTTCGGGTTGCTCATCAGCACGATTTAAAACAAGGACTTGCTGAAAACCACATCAAAATGCACTCATTTGCAGTTTGCCAAGTTCTTTAACCGACTTCCACAAAGGAAGAGGTTCTTTATTCGTGTGTATGTATTATTTTTTATTTTAACGATTTTCCTAAGAGGTCATTGGCAAAGATTTTTATGCAATATTGTGCATGTTTTAAACATTTTTAGAAGTGCCAAATAAAATCTAAGGCCCGTCGGGGCTGCGGGTTTTTCGCAACGCAAGAGATACCGCGGCCTCGATATAAGATCATACTAAGGATAATGGGTGGTTTATAGTCAGTAGAAGTCTGACACTCCCTTCCGCTCTGCCTAGAGCGGGGCGGTTATTGGATGATTTCCCCCACACATAAAAAAAGGCTAGGGTTAAAATTTGAGAAATTTCAAATGTTCTATGAATAAGTACTTTAAAAAAAAATACAGATATTAATTTATTATGGAAATGTCTTCCAGCTCTTTGTAAAGGTTTTTAGAATTTAGAATCCACTTCTCGACGTAGGTGGAGGCTGGACTACCATCCAGTTACTACCAGCCACCCTGCGAAGACTGTCTCGCTCCACCGAGTCTGAGGGAGTCCCACCCACCTTACGCTTGCCGATTCGCGAACTCCACTCAAGAACACAGTATTCAATTACACGTCGTAGTCAGCACTACTTACCTACCGAAACTAACTACTAAGAATTAATATTGTTTGGTCTTCTGCGAACAAACTCCGATTGTTCTTAACAAAGAGGCGTCATTGAGCCAGAAATAAGTCACGCCTTACACCTTCGCGTACAATAACGCATTGTGACCACTATTTATTACAAAGGTGGACTTCACATCATCATGCCTTAACCTCGAGAAACCTCATCTGCAAGACTTACATTTAATTTAAAGTTAATAAATAAGTAAATTCGAACTTAAGTACTAATAAATATACAGGCAGAAATCTTTATAATTCTAGTATACAGTTGAAAGTACTACTTTTCAGCCCTAGGGAGAATCGCTTTCAACAGACAGCTGTCAAATTATTAAAACAAAACTTGGTCTATTTTCACATTTTTATTGAACCATGTTCCAACTTTTTATACAGTCACTTAATTACAACGCGATTTTAAATTAAAATAACATAAAGTTAACTTAAGAATAAAATTATATTATGACTCTATATAATTTATTTTTAACTATTTCCCTAAAATAACATAGATTTCGACAAAATCTTTGCCATTTTTTATTAATGATGAACTTGAAAAATACTGGCTGTACCTACCTATGGCTGGACGACCAGAGGACAAAAAAAAACAAAATAAGCGGGAAGGCGACAACTTCTTCCGATCAACACTAATTTTTTCTTTAGTTAATAATTTATGTTCTTATTTTCCTCGTATTCCTAATGAAAAGCACAGTGTCTACCTCAGGTAAATTACTTCTTTAGTCCCTCGAACTATTAGCGCCCTCACTACGTTACGGGTGCCAAACACCTTTTTCGGGACTAATTTTCTAAAACGTCAACTAATAATAATAACGCATTTAAGAAGCGACGTACCTACCAAAGGTAAAGGAGGTGCCAAAGAAACGTCGCAAACTTTAATATTCACCTAAAAGTGGTACCTTTTACTGACCCTCTATGACCGTAACTCAATTTCTTGGATTTTTGAGGTAAGGCGAATTGGTGGTACTTAGGTGGGTTGGTTTTTGGAGGTTTGGCGTTCTGAAGGTGCGAATAATCTTAAAAGTAAATGCAAGTGTGCAGGTTTATTTTTTTTTAATTTTGGACAAGCCCGCCACCACTATAACTCCTGTAAGCCAGAATCAACAGTGGCGACCACAAGAAAAGCGCCGAGACAATGAAGCTCGACGAAGTCCCAGAGAAGCGATAACTGTCTTGGATCCCGCAACGAAATTAATCAGAAAAGAATAGCGGAGGAGTAGGAAAAACATAATTTTTGAATGTATGTACCTATGCACTACCGAATTCATCTAGGTTCGACCACTTTTCAACCTTATTGCTTAGACTTTGATCATAAGAGTGAAAACTTGCAGACCCTCAGTGAACGGTGGTACAAGTCGAACAAGCTTTATGTAAGTTCGCAGCCAGCTAACATGCATTTACTTTTGAGATTATACAGATACATTTAGAGACTGATGACATTTTAAAAAACAAAATTGCAATCAATATTTTTAGTGTAGGTACTAGAATTATTAAGGTTACTGCCTGTAGGTATACGTATTAGCTTGTTCGACTGTTCATACCCCATTACTTTACATGGATAAACCCCTACATTAAGAAAAACTACTTACTGCGGTACTCAGAGATATTTAATGATTACTTAAGCCATCACTTAGTAAAGATTTGACATATTTTTGTATGACAAAACTGTCAAAATCTTTACTAAGTAATGGCCTAAGTAATCATTAAAACTCTCTGAGTGCGGCAGTTAGATCTGTTTCGACCGCCAGAGCCTAAATTAAACCAATTGATAAAAAAAATACACTCAAGGCCAACGGAATACTTAATTGCGTAATGTAGCAATATCAATTACAATTATTTTAATAGTTCATAAATTAATTGCGTTGCTGAGCAGACCAATATTTCAACGGACTATATCTATTATCTACTGACTTGTTTACCCGACTGCAGCGAAGCCCAAAAGGAGGGTTATCACATAACATCACGCCTGTAAGCCCCGAAGGCTTAGGCAGTGGTAGGTACCCCTTAGTTACACCAATATTCACTGGTAATGTAAAAGTCCCATGTATTATGGGACCAGCTTATTGCCATCAATCGGGCACAAACTCAGACTGAAACCAGCTGCTACTGAGAAAAATCTGAAAGAAAAAAAAAATTGTTTTTCGTAGTGTTTGTATGAATGACAAAGTAATATTTGCGGTTTTTTAAAATCTCAAAAACTATTTACTACTTAACGTTCAAACCAATTTTCGTTGAAAGTTTTCATTGCGATCTACAGCATATATTTTTTTTTAGATTTTTCACTCTCTTTGTTTAGAAGTTGGAGGGGGGGGGAGCACACATTTTACCACTTTTGAAGTGTCTATCTTTCAAACGATTGACTTGGGGAAAAAATGGTTTTAGAAACCTCAACGTCATTTTGAAAGGCCTATCTATAGACACAAAAATGGCGAATTTAGTTACAGTTCCATGTATGGGGAGACCCCCTTTGGGGGGGGGCTCATTAAATAACCCCTCCCGCTCTTGGGCAGAGCGAAAGGGAGTGTCAGACTTCTACTGACTAAAAAGCACCCATGTTCCAAGCAATTTTCATTTCCTCAACATATAGTAACCTTTTTTGCCCCACTTTACTTGAAACAAAGGAAGCCTAGCATGATAGTTTAATCAACCCTCACCCACAGGTAGGTACACGAATCAGGTCGTCCAAAGGTTACACTGGAGTGAAACAAACCGTAACAGATGACCGTGTTAGACTGGATTGCCTGTAAAAGTTTCATCAAATGTCTAGGCTAGTTTGACTCATTCGACGTTGATTTGAAGAACGTGTGATTTAGTTTTACTTCTCATTTGGCGTTTCAAACTTTACGACACAAAGCTACATACCTATTTGCGAAAAAGACCAGACATTTTATTCTGTTGTCTAACATTTATAGTACTTACTAAGCTAACTAGCTTTTGTTGGCCGGCTTCGTCTGCGTGGATATCGAAAAATATCCCAAAAAACTTTCATCCCCTATTTAACTCCTCTATGAGTTGAATTTAAAAAAAAAAAACATAAACCTTCTCCGAGAACAACTCGATCCATTGGTGAAAACAGCATGAAAATCGATGCAGCAGTTTTTAAGTATATCGCGAACAGACAGACAGATAGACGTGGAGCAGGACTTGGTTTTATAATACCTATGTGTAGTCAGTGATTTGTTTTATTAAGAAAAGTCTCCGTGTCGGGATGTCTGGAAAATGACAAGACCAGACTTACATACCACAGAGTCTGATATAATGTCTGAAAAAACACGAAATATATGTAAAAAATGTGCGGTAGGTACTACATTTTAATCGCTCAGTTCTGCGCTGACAGATGAAAATCCGTAATCCACGTACTTTATGTGAAAGCGAGATAATTCACTGACTGGACGGGTCCACTCAAATCTGTGTGATGCTTTCTTCAAAAGACCATCTCAGACATTAATCTGCATGGTCTTCATGTGTGCATTATACCTTATTGTTAACCCAAACGATTTTAAAAGATTAAAAGAGTTTAAAGTAAGTTTTAAGTTTCTTTTTTTTTTTTTTTAGTTTTTTTTTTTTTTTTAAACCTTTGGAGTTTCTTGCCGGTTCTTCTCCTTAGGAATCGACCAATGCACCGAACCGTGCCCCTTTTTACCGACGTTTTATAAGTGCCCATGTAGGCCTATGTGAAATATAAAAATATTTTGATTTTGATTTTGATGTTGATTTCTTACAACAATTAAATTCTAATGTAACAACACAAGTCTTATCGTAAAATGTTTAGTCATCAATATCTTCATGTCCTTGTCCCACGTTGCTTGCGGTCAGCGCAACACGTTTTCAGACATACCAGAATCCCGCGTCGGGACTGCGGGTTGTTGTAAGAGATACCGCGGCCTCGATATACCTAAAGGAACATGGGTGGTTTTTAGTCAGTTAGAAGTCTGACACTCCCTTTCGCTCTGCCCAAGAGCGGGAGGGGTTATTCGATGATATCCGACCACCCAAAAAAAAAGGCGTATCAGATTCAGAAAATTCCTGTTTAATAATAATGATACTACACACCTACACGTATAACGGGTGTAAAAGTACCCTTAACGCAAACGAAGGGCACTTGTTCTCCCCACAACTGCGATCATTTTTTTGTTCTAGACCATACCTGGGAACCCCCTAGTTCTGGAAATATTGGGGGTCAAAGTTCCAAATTTTGCACAGCTGTTTTTGTAAATACTTTTTTTCAGGTTATAACTTTACTTAAATTACCTCCATGACCCGCTTACTATTTAAAGCATCCACTAGCACAATGTTTCAGGAGTGCTACATTGAGTTTTACCGTAAAATATGATTTATGACCCAAAAAAAAAGTCGCTTGCCAGCAAAGATTATTGCGAAGGGGTACTTAGTAAGGGTTAATTTACACCCTGTATATTTCCGTACATTAACAAAGATAAGGGCAACAGGTCATCCAAAATAGATATGACAAGGATAACATTGCATCTTGATAACAGACTTGTCCCGAAAATTGATATGCGATAAAGTGAGAAGATCTAAAGATTTTTCATATCAGTTTTCCTCTCGCCATTTTGTCATTGTTATGTTTTTGCTATCAAAAATTACTTCATGAAATAAACTTGTGACAAATAGGTACCTACTAGCTGTTATTCGCGACCTTTGTCCGCGGGAAGTTATTATCAAAATATGACTTCATATTTCAATCGGTTTTCGTTAACTATTTCAAGTGCTTTTTTTGTAGGAAAATTTAATACATTTTCTAAAAAAAATAGCCTAGATTACTCTTGATAATATCAGCCATCGGCTAGACAAACTCTAGTCAAAATCGTTATTGCCTTTTCAGAAATTAGCGGACACAAAATGACAGACAAAAATTACATCTGTAATTTTAATCGATAAACGAAGGATAATAATAAACCTACTTTCCAGCTCTACATACGTACTATCATCATCTGCTCACAGTTTTCGCAACTATGTTGAGATCGGCTCCCAGTCTAACCGGATGCAGCTAAATACCAGTATTTTACATGGAGCGACTGCCTACTATCTGACCTCCGCAACCTTGTTAGTGCTGGGTAATACAATACCCCCTTTTTTGGAGTGTGGGAAATCATCAAATGACTCCTCCTGCTCTGGGCAAAGCGGTAGGGAGTGCCAGACTTCTTCTGACTAAAAACCACCCATGTTCCTTCTTAGCCCTTTGTGCCGAGGTCGCGGTATCTCTTTCGAACAACCCGCTGCAATACTCCTTGGTAATACTGGTTGTCAGACTTTCAGGCCACTGAATACCTGTAACTACTGCTCTTCACACCAGTTAAAGAATAACACGACACTCCTTTTAAAATGAACGAAAATTAAAAGAATTCGCTTCATTACTTCGCGTAATGTAACTGAAGCGTTAACAAACTCGTCAATTGATCCACTATCAACGCAATTGGTCATTACTATCGCCAACTTGTTCTACCAGTCTGACAATTAATTAATAAAAAAGATAATTAAGAACATAGAAATTGTTTACGAGAATAATAAAATACGTAATCCTCGAAACAGCCAAGATAACATCACACCAGGCAGTCTCAGCCACTTTAACAGATCCTAATAACAGGAAAATAATATGAACTGCGTTAAGAATTTAAGATTCGTAAAATGGTCACAGACGTTACTATATTACAGTAGACAGTTACTATTATGAATGGTCCATTTTATGAATTTTAACGCAATTTAAATTATGATCTGCTAAAGTGGCCATTTTTGATCCCCTGTTCTCGCGAAGGGTTAGCCAGAGGTGTGCATATTCATCATCATCATTTCAGCCAAGAGACGTTCTCTGCTGGACATACAGGGTGTAAATAAACCCATCACACAGCCGTCAACCAAGCATTCTGTGCATCAAACTATAAAGCCTACATACCCATTCGTAAAAAAAAAAATGCTCTCAAAAATCACATCTTACTCAATGTAGCATTCTTTTAACATTGTGCTAGTGGATGCTTTGAATAGTAAACGGGTCATGGAGGTAATTTAAGTAAAGTTATAACCTCAAAACTAACATTTACAAAAACAGCTGTGAAAAATTTGGAACTTCGACCCCCAATATCTCCGTAACTAGGGGGTTCCCAGGTATGGTCTAGAACAAAAAAAAATATCGCAGTGGTGGGGAGAACAAGTGCCCTTCGTTTGCGTTAAGGGTACTTTTGAACCCTTTATATACCATCCGCAAGAGTCGCCACATTGACCAGTCTCGCATCCAGCGAATGCCGAAACCTTCACCAGGTCATCAGGTGTACCCATTAGTACCTACACCCACATTTCAGCAGTAATGTTTAAGTGTTATAGGGGCCAGCCTATTGCCATCAATCGGGCACAAATCCAGACTCCGTGGCTGCTACAGAGAAATTGCTGATGGAAAAACCCAATAACACTGTGCCCGACTTGGGAATCTAACTCAGCACCGGGACAGTACAGCGCTCCGGCTCTTTAGTCAACAGAAGGTCTACCATTAACAGTTCTTATTCTAGTGTGAAAAAGAGATGGCGCTAGACACCTTGTTTAGTTCTGTCACGTTTCCACACTGGAATAAGAACTGTTTTTAAGACGTCATACTAGGGCCTCTGATTCCGCTCATTCTGGGACTACATGGGATGGGACCCCCTGAATAAGTTTACTAAGTAATTCCTTATTTTCATTGATTTTCCTTTGTCGATTGGACCCGCTGTTAAAAGTCGAGACAGTCAAAACAAACAGTGAAACAGTTCTCAAATAAATACTTATAGTACTAGGTACTGCAATATAAATACATATATACGTAGGCAACCGAATTTGAGGCTTTGACTTGTAAATAACTAATAGGAAAACCTTGAAGAAACTGAAACCGGAGAGTCATCAAGTGCCTACCTAACTTTTTACGATCGTAAACGACGAAATAATTCAATTAGGTACTAGGTCATTCTACTTCGGGGTTTAGTTTAGTTTTTTTCGTATGTAAACATTTTTTATTAGCGCGTTTTACGGTTTCATAGAAAACTATGGCGACAGGTCCCTGAGGGGTAGGTAGACTACACATTGACATTGACATGGCTACTGTACCTAGCTTTTATTTTTTTTGCAATTATGTAAGTGAACGATTTCCATCAATTTGTTCTAGAACCTAATGGAATGGCATTTCATCATGTGTCGGTGCCAAGAAAACAGACGTTATGTTTTTGATGCCGTGGAAGATGGGGAGGCCTTTGGTGTGGATACAATAATGACAAGAGTAAACATAAATGAGAGAAATGATCATAAATTCATAATGATGTGAGTAATGTCATAAACTAACATGGCGGCGCCTCAAAACGGCAAAAATATTATATAACTACTTTAACGCGTAAAGAAAGGGAAAGAAAATATGACACCGTATAGCGGGATGCCTGTTTTCTTTATGTTTTGCGCAGGTTTACACACACGATTTAAATTAAGAACAAACGTAGTGTCGCGCGAGAGGTTGGTGCGCAACTAAGCGCGATGTGGCCAATTGGCTTCATTTCATGTTGTCATTTTTGAGGGCGGACAACGTATCTATAGTTTTAATATATATCATTGCATGAGTACCTACATGACTTGTCGATACTCTTGCGCCATCTTCCTCGTTGATCGTGCTGTGCTGACCCTGCCGCGGCTGAAACGGCTATCGGCACAATGATTGCCGAGTTCACGCCCCACATGTCGAAATCCGCCAGTCAAGTTAAGATTTGCGTATGTTTTTCGGAATACAGTAGGTTCTCGTCATTCGGGATGTTTATTACAAAGTTAATTACTTTAGTCTAATGGGCCTACCACACGCACAGACTTCACCACAGTCTTGCCTGCGCGATTACACAGTGTACACGGTACATCGTGCATGTGGTTGGTAAAACTGTATTACCATTGTCTAATAACAACCACATGCGCGATGTACTGTGTGCACCGTATAATCGCGAAGGCAAAAGTGTGGAGAAGCTTGAGCGTGTGGTAGGCCCATTATTCAATAAATAAATAAATATAAAGTTATTAGCTCTTTCTTTCGTTCTTTGACATGGTTTGAATTGTTTTCTAGTTACTAGTTACAGAAATAAGCCCCAACACAGGACATGCCACACCTCTCTTGTCCGTCGTGCCCAACTTGTTGCACGTTCAGGAACTTAAACGAGGCAAACGAAAGAGCTGTCTAGGTTGCTACGTACTGCAGGGCTATTGCGTATCTTTTAAATAACAGTGGCTATCATATTATCTATGGATTAACTGTCAAATTGGTTATGGTTTAGTACAAAATGGAACCATTTGACAGTAGGTAATTGATAGGCACTATCTATAGGTTAGCTACTGTCATTTAAAATATAGGTACGCAATAGCCCTGCAGGTCGGACAAAATTTGAGTTGTCGAATCGAAAGAAGAAGAAGAAGAAGAATATAAAAAATAAAATAATAATAATTTAAATCTTTTATTATTTACCTTATTAATGATACCTATGAATGCGGGAGGCGCAAGCAAAGGAAAACCTATAGGTATAGGTAGGTACGGCCATCGGCTCTGCTTTTTATAACGATGGAAATTCGTAAAAAGGTGACTGATTTAGAATACAAATTACAGTAATAATGAGCAAATTACATGATTATGTTTTTTTGGGCAATGTCATACTTATTCATGGTCAAAAGTTAAGTGGACAAGCATGGCATTAAGCACAAATTCTGTCGAAAATACTTATTTAGCTGGGTTTTATTGTGTTCCAGGTTATATTTCGAGGTCGGACAGTTTTATTAGATTTTTTTTAGTCATTTCAATTTATTTAAACGCTTGGGTGCGTTTAAATAAATAACGCATACAAGAGAAATTCCTAGGCCGGGAAAAACAAAAAAAAAAAACTTGAGAGGTGTCAAGGGACACCCGGATGGAACGAAGTTTTATTATTATTTTTTATTATTTATTATTTACAAAAAACCTGTATACACTCAACAAAAATAATCGTCGCGACACCACACTGTTCAATGCGAAATAGAAATGAAAATATCTGGCTTGCTTTCTATAAGAGAGAGAGAGACAGACAGAGAAACATGCGACACCGCACAGCTTACAATAGCTTACTATAGCAAAAAGTGTCGTGACAACTTTTCGTAAGAAGAGTTTTTTCCGTCTAGCCCCCTTTCACAACGCGCGTTAAGGAACTTTGTTCCAAAAATATTGGTGCAGTATGTTCTTGTTCCAGGCTTTTCTATTAGGGTATGTATGACTGATGCTTTTACAATGATAACAAAAAACTAATGCATGCCATAATGAGCGGAAAATTATGTATATTATTCAACAGCAAACGAATTATAAAGTTAAATTAAATAAGTACATAGCAAAAAAGTACTACATTCATTAACATTATCAATAGAAGAGAGGTCATTTGTATGTTAGATAAATAAATTGTAAGTACTGTAGGTTTTATTAACCATTATACAATTTTTATTGTGTTTGACTTACTTAATAGTTTAATAATTTTGATCGACTGTTAAAAATATTAGTTACCTACTATCCGTTGCCTACGATTTTCGTACACGTGAAATAATACTTCCATATTTGGACAATTTATGGCTTTTATTTTTTTACACCGGTACCTAAGTAGAAGGCCCATTCAGAATCGGTCCTGTTGTGTCGGAGATAAGCTGAAACAGATATTGTTTAAATGCGTTCAGTAGGTAAGAGCTGTTATAAAATTAATAATAGTGTACTTTATATGTAGGCAGGTTGTCCGAAATTTTAATGGAATTCCAGACAACTTACAAGTAATACCAGTAATACTGCGGTCAACTGTCCACAAATATGGCAAACAGTAGGGTAGGTATTTCTCCAAAAAAATCTAATTAGTCCGTCAGATAGATTTCCAAAAAATAATGGTCACGTGTTTTTTATCTTTTCACGTACCTAGACAAAAGATGAAGAAGAAGACGATAGGTACAGTGCTTCGAAAAGTCGTGTCAAGTCGTGTGATTTTAGTCAATTTTCATTAATTTGATAAAACAAAAAACACGTGTCCAATATTTTTCAATAATCTAACAGCCGGACTAATCAGATTTTTTTGGTGAAATACCCTTTAAATCAACCATTAATCTTTTAAGTAAAACATATCATGGCATATAACATTTAAATATGTTAAGACAGGAAAATGCCTGAAAAGCGATACCTACAGCTTGGGTTCATAAACTTTTAAGATAACAGAACACCAAACAAATCCCTTTTATTTTATGGAACCCCATATCAAATGATTACAAATCAACACAGGAATTTAAAAAAGATAATTTTTCAAAGAAATTGGTACTTAATAGGTATACTTACTTAATTGAAAATTTGAAACAAATTATCCTTATCTTAAATTATCAATCTTGATCTGTATTTGTTTTTATACCCGATTGCGGCGAAGCCCAAAAGGAGGGTTATTTGTTTAAACGTAGGCTGAAAAGCCTGTTTCACAACGATATGTTGTGAAGAATGGGAGCAATGTTGTTTGGAAAGCCTTTTTGCCTATTTCAGGGTATTCACAACACCAACCCAAAACTCAAAATCAAAAATCGAAATCAAAATATTCTTATTTCACCTATGCTTACATGGGCACTTACAAAACGTCGACAAAAAGGTGCACTCATTCAGAGATACAGATTCAAATGTGTGTTATAATGTGGATGATCTTTGAAGATCTATGAATGCTTCAAAATCTAGGACGGTCAGCACCGCTGATTGGCTTTTTATAATAACTGGATTTTGTACCCATTCGATATCAATATAATTTTTAGGAAAGTAATCGAACAAAGACTTCAGGAGATTTACCAAAATGTTCAGTAATATTATAATACTGCCCACCAGAGACTAAAGAGCAGTAACAGCCCTTTTGTGATTTTTCGTTTTATTAGTGATTCTGAAAGCGGGTTTCTTAAGCTTTCTATTGAATTAACTTACTTATTTCTAAGACTATTAGAATGGTTTTTATTTAACAGTTTTCACTTACTGCAAACGAAAAAAATTAACAATTTGGCGTGATTTCCCAACTAAAATACAGTATAAATTATACTGCAGATTAAATTTTAAGGTTTCATAACTAAAATGCAGTAAGCAATATAATTTTACAGTTCTTTAGATAGTTTTATATTTCTGGAAAAAAATTAAAAAAAAAATTAATACGCAGTAAAATTTACCGCCATACAAGCTATTTTTACTGCAAATTAAGAAAATACAATTTATTGTCACGAACTCCCAACTAAAATGCAGTAAAATCAAAGCTTGTCGCATTTTAGTTGTGAATACTTAACATTCTTTTATCATTATAAACTGACTAACACGCAGTAAAATACAGCATTACTGCAGATTAGTTTGGATAGCATAATGACACAGATATGATTATTCCTAGCTAAAGTGCAGTTAATGTTTTAAATACTGCATTGTTTTAAAAACTGTCAAAGGAGGTTGTGCATTCTGCGCAGGGTCCTTTATTAATTAGATGTTTTTTTTTATTTTTGATATGTAAATTTTACATAAGTGAGTTGAATTATTGTGATTAAATAATAAGAAATAAACGGTCTTTAAAATGTGAACTAGCTATTTTTCTTACTGCACTAGTAAATTGAACACTTTTTTCTTAAAAAACTAACTAAAATGCAGTATTTTTTTGACCTTACTGCATGTTAGTTGGGTTTCTTGACAAAATAACTGATCCAAACGCAGTAATAGGGCTTTTTGCTGCATTTTACTAAGTTTAAAATGGTATTTTTTACAAAAAAGGCTATGCAGTAATAGGCACCAAAAAGAATAAATGGCCATAATAAATTCAGTTATTAAGATATATTTTTTTTTATTGCTTTAACGTGTGAACCTATGCCTTTACAACCTTTCTGCATTCAAATTTTTTTGCTTATACATTCTGTTGATTTTTTAAAATCAATTCTTAACTTTAAATGCGTTTTACTCGAAATCGTGATTTTGCTGTTACTGCACTTTAGTGTATGGTGGGCAGAATAGTACCTAACACGACGCCGCCGCCGCCGCGCGCGCCGCCCGTCGCTCATTGTCTCTGGCTACTTGCGCTGTTGGGCCCGTTGGGCCATACATCGTCCGGGCTGAATGCTTGTTAACTATAGTCTACATATTTACATTAAAGTAATAGGTAAGTCTCATCGCATATTTTTCATATTTATTGCGCTATTTCAAAATAATATTGTTAACCGTGGTATTATAATATAGGAGTAGCTAGTAATGAATAATTTTGGAGGAACCCTGATGACTACTTATTCTATGGAACCCCTAAGTTCCGCGGACCCAGTTTGGGAATCCCTGACCTACAGTCCCTTCACAGCAATTTTTCATTGATGCGGGAGATATATGAAATCATCAAATAACCCCTCCCGCTCTTGGGCAGAGCGAAAGGGAGACCGAGTTCCGACACTTCCTTTCGCGCGTAGAAGTCTGTTTCTACTGACTAAAATTCACCCATGTACCTTCTTAGCCCTTTATGTCGAGGCCGCGGTATCTCTTGCGAACAACCCGCAGCCCCGGGGTTTTATTCTCGCCAGTTATGTTCAATTGGGGGCGAGCCCCAACCTAGAATTCTCTTCAACCGGGCACCAATCCAGACTCCGAGGCTGCTAATGACATATTAATAATGGAAACCCCCCAGTAACACTTTACCCATCCTAGGAATCGTACCCAGGACCTCATGCAGAGCATTTACGTTTGCGAACCCAAAAAGTTGCAAATCGCCGCCAAGGAAAACGTCAAGCCAGAATGGCCGATTCACCCACCGTCTAGACGCTAATAGGCCACTCGCAGTCTGCCAGTAACATAATAAATAACACTCGCGTGTTTTCGAATGCAGTTCACCGAGTCATTCGAAGAAGAAACCATTATTATTAGTAAAAAGTTAAAGCAAATTACATAAGTAGGTATACAAACTAGGGTACCTGCGACTACCTAAACTCGAAACTGGGTCAGCCTTAATAGATTGCAAACATTTACATTGCATTTGAAAGAACATTAAGTATTAAAGGTACAGGCTACCTATTTTGGTCGCATTATTGGAGAACGATGTTGAAGCCAATATCGCGTAACAAGCGATCTCCCAGGGTAAGCTACGGTTGGTTAAGTCAGTGGCACAATGGGTGACTGAAATTTTGTGACTTTTCTCCGTAGATATGCCTAAACATTAACCTGTTACGTTTAAGTATCCGGGATCCCCCGTACTGGAAACAAAGGGATAGGAGACGACACACGTAAAATCTCAGACCAAAAAAAAAAGTAAAAGCTACAATATAATCTAAATGTATGTAATAGCAATGCTGTGCAGATAATTATGTGCAAAGCGTAGAGTCTAGAGAAGAGGTAAGACACATCTCACTGCTCACCGCAAACGTCTCTTCTTGTCTCCACTTGGTCTAAATAATTTCTACTTGGACAATTTTTTGGTTTGGCTCCTTCGATTTTGTAAAAATTTTTGGCGAAGTTTTATCTGTTTGGATGTCGTGGCGGATCACTCCTCAACCACGCAAGCTAGTCGGAGACGGGAAGCCATTGGCGACTTCATCGTCATCAACAACCTTTAATGTTTCATTGTGTTGTGATTGACATAGTTGAAAATAGACTCATCTTTTAGCGAAACTAGGTATCACTAGGTAGGTACCTAGGTACTATGTATTAACTACACGACTACCTACTACAACAATCACGATTTACAACGCTGACTAAAACATCGAGTCAAGCTAGGTTATCTGCCTGATAATGAATCGTACGATTTGAAGTTCTTATTATTCTTCCGTCCGTCTACTACTTAGGCAGCCGCCACACTATTCTCCTCGCCCTGCCGCTATTTGCCGCGATGTTGCCCGCTCTGCTCACACTGCTCTACTCGTGCAATTAATCGTGATGCTCCTACAAAAACAAAAACCGACAACATAAGGAGCGATGGGCAGGACGAGTAAAGTGGCCACACTATGTCTCTGCCTCCTTTCCTCGCTACTTCCCATGCCTCTCGTAGAGTGTGTGGCGGCCGCATTACACATTCAAGTAATAATATCATTATGGTACTAAGTACCTTCCCACAATAAGCAGGGAACTATCGTCTATCCGGTCTATCAAATATCTACGGAGAAATATGTAGGTTCAATGCCCTTTAAATAATTGTTAACTAAGTATTAAGTAATTTAATGTATTGGCAAATGGCAACTTAGTTATCTAGATTGTTTGCAGTATTTTTATCAAATATAGAATTGATGTTTTGCATTGGTGTTTATAAAATTGTTTCAAGTGTTTAAAAAATATAAAATAAAAATTAAATTTAACTTGTGACATTTCTGCAGTAAAAAATCCAGTTTTGAAATCGTCAAATATGCGACTAAATGATTTCGCATTAAGGTCGAGGTCACACTGAGCAGTTTAAAAAAAATGTTTACTCATGTATTTATGGGCAGTAAGTATTATGTTAAAACATAGTTTTCAAGTACTTTGCATAATAATCTGTAACCTCGTTTACATTAGGTGTAATACTGGGGTTTGGGGAAAAGTAAATGTATGAACAGATTGTATGCGGATAGATAAGGGTACTTCCATAATAGGAATTATTAGGAATGCAGTTTTTATTAGTGCTAATTTTTTTAAAATATTTGTAGGTATTATTGTTTTTAGTTTTGTATGTCCAACTAGTTCATATAATATGCAGTTTTGTTGGAACAATAACATCTTCATGCCTGTTTTTTGTAGGGTATGGCATAGTAGTACTCTACATTTGGCTATTTAGTTTTAGGTACCTTCCAGAGGTGGAAAACTAGCATATTTAATTATTATTGTGTGCTTATTTTAGCCATATCTAAACCTATAAGTCTCCTTGTAGGAGTTGTAGGTGATCAGTGCGTTATCACATAAAAAAATGTTTGTTTTAGTTTTTTACTGATATCACCAATCGGCCCATAAAGATAATAGTTAGGTATGTTGCCTTTGCCACACCTGCCGTTTATCACCGACCTTCGCCTAATTCCAGGTACACTTCAAATAAAACATATAATAGTTGATCACAATGTATTCTTTAGAGTATAACCCTGTACTTCTTGTAATTAGAATTAGGTATTACAATAAAACATTTTACTGTTTGCGGAGAATTACACATAGGTATGATACAAATATGTACGTATTGAGTTTCAGAATCATGCGGTTTAGTTTAGTTGGGTAACTGTAACTAGACCTTATCTATCACATTTCATATTTTATATTATACACAAGGTACATAGAATGGCAATCTGTTATAATTACAATAACAAACACCTTTGATATTGAGATTAATTATTAATATTTCAATAAACTTCTAATCATATGTCATACAAGATTGTGACAATATTATTATGAATCACAACAGAAGGGCCAGACATCTCTGATAAGCAATGACTCACTACACTATACTTGTACTCCACGCAACTACTATTTTGTCATGACTCGACTCAATGTAGGAAATGACAAACCTGTTGCGGTAAAAATAAATTACCAAAAATAAATAAGTGTGACATCACGTTAAACTAACAAATGTACAAATCTTTCTAAAACAAAAGCAACAATCAACCACTGTTCATTCCAAAACTAACATTATAGCAATTAAAATAAAAACTTAATACTATATTAACTATAAACACACATCCGAAATTCAGTCGCTTTCAAACAGACTATGATACACTGGTAAAACGTAAACATTCACCAAATTAAAGCTTTCAAGTATGAGGGAGGGATGGGGGCTCAGAACTTTAGTTTAGGATTGAGTTCGTGCGCGCGGCCGCCCCAATCCAGCCGGTAACTGCGAGTCCGCCACGAGATCTCGGGGCTGAGGAGCGCCGCGGCCAGCACGAACGGCGCACAGCACTCGCTCCACACCCAGCCGAGTAAGAATTGCACTTTGGTGAACGGCGGCGAGCCGTTCTGCACTGACCGGAGCATCAGCCAGTCCGAGAGAAACCACACTAACACATGCACGAGGAAGAAGGGCAGCGGCTCAGCGCCGAACAGCTTGCCTGCCGCCCAGGCGGCGCCGGCGCCTAGCGGGATGCACTCGCTCAGCGGCTCCAGCATAGCCGTGGTGGGGATCATGGCGATACGCAGGCGAGCCCAGCGCCGCAACCGCGCCTGCATGGCGCCCACCGAGCGCGTGCCTGAGTTCTGCAACGCCGGCAACGAGCTCACGCGCATCTTCCAGCCGCGCGACGTGATGTCCTTTGCCATGAAGTAGTCCTCCGCCAGGTAGTCGGCGAAGGCGCGCAGTCCGCCCGCCTCCTCCAGCGCGCACCGCCGAACCATTGAAGACATGCCCACGTGACAGTTGATGCCCATGAAGTCGGCGCTCATGTACATGCGCGCCTGTGCCGTCCCAAAGAACACCTTCTCGTAGACGGCCGCGAAGCCTTCCGCGTCGCACACAAACGGCATCTGGTGCACGATGGCGACGTCGTCCCTCATGTGCTGCACCATGTCCAGGAGGGAGTCGTCGCGCATTCGGATGCCCGCGTCACTGATCAGTACCAGCGGGTACTTTGCCGCCAAGTACGCCGGCTGCATGTTGTTGATCTTCGGGTTTACTCCGACACGCAGCCCGCCCGTAAACAAACGAGCGTCTATGTGTGGATGCTTGTGGATTAAACTGTTCACTAACATCACTGCAGGATCGTTCTCGTTCTCCACACAAAATAGCAACTCGTACGTAGGATAGTCCAGTGTGAAAAACGTTTCTAGGTTGGAGAACAGGTTCGGGTCCACCCCGGTGAGAGGCTTCATGATCGACACACCGGGGTACGGCTGCTCAGGCGGAGACCGGTCCACAGTCCGATGGAGCTTCCACTTTGAGTAAGAGTAAGCCATTATGTGAATTATTAACAGACACACCCACGCGATAATGAAAAATATGGCAAAACCATACACCGTATACACCATAGGCATCATAATTGTATCCTTAAGTAGTTGTCGCGTTCGGGCCGCATAATATCGACTGGTTTCTTGTAGGAGACGTGCGCTATGACGCGATCATAACACTGAACTGAACATACGATAAAAAAGTTTTAACGTGAAGAATGAACACTCCGTAAAATGATTCAACATTTTATATTATACACGTTATCTCGACGGTTTTATCATTTCGAACTTCGAACAGGTTTCAGCAATCAGCAATCAATTCTTTTATCAAACGGCTGAGCCCCGCACAGAGTCAAATCGAAAACCCTACCTACACACGACAAACTTCAAGCATCACTGCTGCCAACACTGGAGCAATAATTTTAGCGTTTAATTTTTCCTCGTAAGCTAGTTCACATTTTATTTTTGTTAAGTCTAAAATGTCATTACTTTTACTTTGTTTCCTCTTTCAACATGTTCGTTTTATGGGTTCAAAATATGATACTCATAAATTATTATATCCTCAAAAGCTAAAACCACGTAAAAAAATTAGAGAGTTTTTATTTCAAAATTCGGAAACGAAACGTAATTTACTATTGATCTCCTTGGTGTTTTCGCTTTATGAGCGGAAGTCATATAGATCACGATGAGTATTTATTGGTCATAAAATAATGAATATAAATGCAAAATAATATTTATTTCTTTAACTATTACAGATAAAATGTGACTGTTTTTTATGAAGAAGTTTAACAAATCTAAATGGCTTTTTATACGGACCATAAAAGAAAATGTTTGTAAAATTTGGCACTTAGAATAAACAGACCTAAACAGGAAATCATTACCAACTTACAAGTGAATGCCGTCAAATAACAAAAATAGCGTCTTTTCAAATTGTTTCGCGGTAATTTGTGATAATTATTTTTTGTTTGAGATGAAATAGCTTCTTTTTTCGCTATGGATATCGGGAAACTATTGAAAAACGTTCATAGCTTGAACGAATACATATCAACTACTCAAGATGCTTCAGAAAAATGTAAAACTTCAAGAGTTCAATTGAATATGTCGACTGTTCTTGCGCTTAAGAAAATACGGTCTCTGGAAATCGAGGTCTGTTCATTTACTTTATAAGAAAACAATTATACGTTTAATATTAAATCATCGAAGTTTTTCACATTAAATAACAACCTTAATGCTATTTTTCGTTTTATTTCAGTATTTCAACAAATGTGAGGAAAATGGGATCGCTTGCCTGATATTCGAACGTATGTTATGTTTGCCACCCGCTAAAACATGGGGCGTGTTGAGCAAGGAGTTAGTGAACCTGCTTCAATACTGGCTGGATGCTGTGAGGAAACATTTAGTTCGGCACAACTTACAATGGTGGAGTTTTTTGAAATTGTTGCTCAGATTTGTTAAGGTAAGAAGGGTACATTATTAGCCATAAAGATTATAATTTATTCGTTATAAATAAAGTGACTACCAAAATAATATTGGAAGTTTACTTTCAAATATGTTTGTATATTTTAAATTAACATTACATAGACATGACATAAACTCATGTTTTTCTCATGAGGTTACCCAGAAACTACAGAATCACTAGCTAGAATCCATACATACACCTTTTGCTGTGTACACAAACAATAACACTACACCAATCTTCGCAGGAGATCCGTCAGAAAGATGTCTCACTCCCCAACATCCTCGTGGAACATACTACTGAGTGTCTCCTAGACCTGGCCACCAACAGCCGTCCCGATGCCTATCAGAGGCATGAGATCCTTCACTGTTTCAACATGTACTGCTCTGAGTCCAGCCGGGAGATCCGATTTGCTATGAGGAACAAGTTTGGGCATTATTTGTAAGTTATATTTTAGTGGAAGAATATTTTTATGGCAAGCATGGCCAGAAATTTAACAAACCAGAGAGGTTTGGAGGGAGATAGAAGCCATTGTGCTGCAGTGGGACTCAATATAGGCTAGTAAAATTAAAATAAATATGGAACATCTTCCAGATAAGTTATATAATAAAAGCTGGACTCTTACAAAATCAAAAATCAAAATATTTTTACTTCATATACTTAGGCCTACATTTCTCTAAGGATTGGCCTACTATCGCACTAGATCGCGAAAAGTGGATCCCGTCCTGCCCTGCAGTAGGACAGTGTAGGCTATAATAATAATAGTGGATACTATTTAATTAAAATTGATCTGGAGGATCACAGCTGATGGTGGTGGCTAAGCCGGCTGCCCTGCTGGTTTATCTTGAATAGTTTAATGATCAAAATCTGGTTTTAATTTAATTTTTTTTTTTGATTATTTAATTGACCACATTTTTATCATTCAATTATATAAACTTTAAGGTTGTAATATTAATGAGATTTTTTTCCACTGTAACTAATTATGATTTTTCTTAGAACTTTAAGAATGTTTTTTACAAAACAACCATTTTTCCAGCATCAAACTGTCCACCTACATGGCTTCCTGTGGCCACCTCCCAACCCAGTACAGCATCATGGAGACGCTCCTCCGCTGGCTGTTACCTCGCCAGGACAGGACCCTCAGGATCACATCCGCTGCCAAGTGGTTCCCCACCTCAATGTTTGCTCAGAAAGATGTGGATATCTTCTTGGAGAGGTCTTGGGTCAATTTCTTTCAGGTTTGTATGTTTTAGATGATTAGAAAATAAATTATGATTTTATGTGGTGTGTGACTTATAGGCCTTAGCATAGCGATTTCAACTGATGTGATTTGCCACATTGTTTTTTTTTTCAATCTAGATATTTTCTCAGCCTGCATAAATGAAATTCAGCTGGTTACCTCTTGTAAAATGAATATAACTTAATATTACGCTCGTATTTCTGAAGGGGCAGGCAGAGTGAATAGTGCCTATGACAAATGTCAGAAAAAAAAAACATGTGTGTGAACAGAAACATAACATTACGCTTGTAATCCCCAAGTGTTCGTCACAGGTGTACCTAATAATACACCCAGATTTCGCCAGTTAAGTTTTAAGTTTCATGGTAATACGAGCGTTTTGGCATCAACCGGGCCCAAATCCAGACTCCGTGGCCACGGTAGTCTGTGGCTGAAATGAGTAACAATCTGCGTGCCTACTCGACTAAGATGTTTGAAAACTGTGTATTGTTCTAGGATGCAAGAGATTTCTTGAACGCACACAACCATAGGCATGAGTTTATCACATCTGTTGAGTGCAGAAAGCTGACTGTCGGCAAACTTGTGATTATTTCGGTAAGTGATATAAGTACAGAGGTTTTTATCTGCACTAAACTACTGGACCGATTTGAAAAATTATTCACCGTTGGGAAGCTACACTATTCCCGGGTGACATAGGCTACTTTTTATCCCTGTATTCCCAAGGGAACGGGAACTACGCGGGTGAGACCGCGTGACGTCCGCTATCTACACTAATATTTTAGAGAGGAAATATTTGTTTGTTTGTTTGTAACGAATAGGCTCTGAAACTACTGGACCGATTTGAAAAATTCTTTCACCGTTGGGAAGCTACACTATCCCCGGGTGACATAGGCTAACTTTTTATCCCTGTATTCCCACGGGAACGGGAACTATGCGGGTGAAACCGCGTGACGTCGGCTAGTATGTTTAAATAATGGTCAGTCAGGGTATGGCCAGATCTGAACGTGAACGAGAAGTAGTATCTAAGGATCGTAGCAGGTCGCGTTCAGTAGTTTCTGAATCAGATGAAGAGACTTTTTTGAATTATGAATTACTTGATGAATTACTTTCGTAATTTTGAAATGAAACTTCTTTAGGCAGGTTGGGCACATTTTTATGATGTGATTTTTTCTCGAGAAGTACGACCGGTTCAAGTGAGATTGTGAATTACATTTCACGATTTTTTTGCTTACAAACCTTGCCCTTGTAACCCTGGGGCCCCGTATCATTGATACGGCTGATACGGTGGTAGCTACGTTCTGGATTTCTGCCTACCCCCGTGGTAAATAAGCGCGAGTTTATGTACCTGCCATCTTATTGGGCCATCATAACTTAATAGGTAGGTACTTGCCTTTTAAATTGCCTTCCAAGTAAGGGCAATTGACTACACAATACCTCTACCATTAACATTGAATTCAATAATTGTGTCAAAAATCAGGGTCAAAGTTCAGGGGTTTAGCTACATTTTTGGCCCAAAGCCCAGCTATTGGTCTATTATTATTTTGTATGTCGAGGCTAAAGATCTTATACCTACTTGGTAGCATACGTCTAGGGCAATGGCCTCCGAGACTCATAGGGCAATAGTCTAGGTTTTATCTAGACACTGTGGCGGCATAGCCAGTAGCCGTCTACCATAGCTTTAGTAGGTTATTTTAAAAATTCATATCGCACTTATTTCATCACCGCTGCTCTCAAAACGGTTAAGGAAAACTTCGTCAGGAATGTGTTAAAACCAAATATTCAAAGACATGTGACATCTACCTACCTGCCAACCTGCACTGGGCCCGCGTTAAGGATTATAGGTAGCCCATTTCTTTCTGATAGGGAGGAGGACTGTGTCCCACCAGTGGGAACATTATAGGCTTATTAGTGCTTATGCTTATTAGTCCCACTGCTGTTTTGCTGCTCTGAAGCAAAACGTGGTGAGAATGTTCTAAAACCATAAGTGAGAGATTGACATCCCCGTCAGGGCTGCGGGTTGTTCGCAAGAGATACCGCGGCCTCAAGCACACACAATATGGGTGATTTTTAGTCAGTAGAAGTCTGTCTGTCTGGGTTCGAATCCAGTCAGGCGCATTACTTTGTGTAATTTATTTCAACACCACTGCTCTCAAAACGGTGAAGGAAAACATCGTGAGGAAACCGGCATGTCTTAGAACCAAAAAAATCGAAGACATGTGACATCTATGCATATATAATCCGCACTGGGCACGCGTGGTGGATTATAGCCCATCCCTCTCCTAGAGAGGAGGCCTGAATCCCTGCAGTGGGAACATTATAGGCTGATGATGATGATGATGAGAAGTCTGACATTCCATTTCGCTCTGTCCAAGAGCGGGAATTCCGGGTTCCGGTTATTTGTTGATATCTCCTCCCCGCCCCAAAAAAAAAGTGATGTGACATCCAATATGCTTACACTGGGACAGCGTAGTGGATGACGGCCCAGCCTCTCACGGAGAAGAGTTATGTCCCAGCTGTGGGACCGTTAAAGGGTGAATCTATTATTATAAATACGCGGTACGGTTGGCGCAGTGGCTGAGCGATTGGACTGCTGCGCCGCGTGTCGCGGGTTCGATCCCCGCACGAAACAAATATTCGTATGGCCTACAGATAGTTGTTTCGGGTCTGGGTATTTGTGTACGTGACTTTAAATATTTGTAAACGCACCCACGATACAGAAGAAATTCCTAGTGTGCAATGGGGCAACGTTTTAAAAAAAATAAATAATGAATTGTTGTACGTTTTAAAAAATAAATTTTTTTATCTATTTGTTTGTTCCCGCCAATCTTCGAAACGGACGACCGATTTAGACGGGACATTTTTGGACAGATTTTAGATTTACACACGCAGGACTTACATATTTTTGTTGATGTTAGAAGATCAGGTAATTAGGGATCTGTGCAAAAAAAATAGAACCGCTGAAATTGATAACAAAATCCAATTCAAAAAGGGAAGTAATATTTTTTCATAGTTTTTTTACACGCGAACGAAGGCCGTGGTTAAGATGTTGACCTTGGCGTCTTTCAGGAACAGGCTCCGTAACACCATCAAAATCATATGTCTCAAAGATATAAACCGAAAAAGCTCTTCATTCCACGTTTCATTCGGGTGTTTTAGCCATTCTTCGAAAAAAGTTTAGGGAAGGTGTTTTAAAAAAATATATGTGAAAATAATTCGCAGTATATTTTTCAATTAATTGCAACTACATACTTGTAAAATCTTATAAAATAAATTCTACAAAGTGGACATGAGTGGACATTAAAGTTTTTGACCATCGTATTCTCAAAATATGGGTAAAAACTCAACTTTTAGCTAAAAAAATACAAAATAAAAGAATGAAGTTCTTAACTTCTTGTGTTAAAAAATTAACTTAAACAAGTATTACATAAAACCTTTTAAAACGCTTCAATTTTGTTCTATCCTCAGGGTACAGAGCGCCAAGAATCCTGGCTAGACATAAACCTGGTAAGCGGCTGTGTGTCAGTGCTGCTAGACCCTCGCGTGCTAGAGAGCTTCGGTTCCAACAACCACAAGTCGTTTGAGACGCTGGTCGTCACCCATCAGAATACTCACAGCGCTAAGTTGCACAAGTAAGTCATGTTTAAGAGGGTTATAGGAGCGTTCAAGTATTACGTAACGAATTTGGGGGGTCTTGTAACACGTTACGTTGCGATACAGGGGCGGGAGGGGGGTGGTAAGCGTTATTTCTTATAACCCTTCAGAATCGTCGCGTAGACCGCGTTTTACTAGTGGGAGGGGGAGGGGGTACTAAAAAGCTTTTTTAGCGCGTTACATAGGGGAAAAGGGGTCGAAAATCTCCAAAAATTGCGTTACGTACCTAATACTTGAGCGCCGGGCCCCCTAACGAAACGTCTAACAACCAGCCTTACCAAGGAGAATCGTGTAACCCGGTACTAACTTGGTGGTGAAGGTCACATAGCCAGTCTCTTTATGTGAAATATTGATATTTAGCTGCATACATACGGTTAGAATACAAGCCGACCCCAGGGATGAGGTCCGTGCTAGCTCGTCCGTCCGTCTTATGACGACGACCAGGCCGTGTAGCGGCGCGTTCGTGTTCCACGCGCGCATCAAAAAGATGCCAGCAACATTGAAGGGTCGATGCCCGTCGGCGGTTCGGATTGTTCGAAAGAGATACCGCGGCCTCGACACAAAGGGCTAAGAAGGAACATGGGTGGTTTTTAGTCGGTAGAAGTCTGACACTCCCTACCGCTCTGCTCAGAGCGGGGGAGTCATTTAATCATTTCCCACCTTAAACAAAATAAGGGATGACGTTCGTAGGTCACTCGGGTTGGCACTACTCCGGGGAAGTTTAATTGTTGTGATTGTCTGGCAGTTTGAGTACTTTAAGTGACCCACCCAAATGTCCTTTCTTTGGTATTGTTCGTCGTGACGTTGAGCTCCTTGAGTTATAAGTCGAGCTCCACGATAACTGACAAATGCTTGCACTGACTGGACGGGTCCACTCAAATCTGTGTGGTGCTTTCTTCAAAAGACCATCTCAGACATTAATCTGCGTGGTCTTCATGTGTGTATTATACCTTATTGTTAACCCAAACGATTTTAAAAGATTAAAAGAGTAACCTTTGGAGTTTCTTGCCGGTTCTCCTCCTTAGGAATCGACCAATGCACCGAACCGTGCCACTTTTTACCGACGTTTTATAAGTGCCCATGTAGGCCTATGTGAAATAAAAATATTTTGATTTTGATTTTTGATTTTAAAACGGTTTAGGGGAATAACTTC
This sequence comes from Diarsia rubi, assembly GCA_932274075.1. Lineage (NCBI taxonomy): Eukaryota > Metazoa > Arthropoda > Insecta > Lepidoptera > Noctuidae > Diarsia > Diarsia rubi. Next base: position 9,007,675 of record OW026427.1, read on the forward strand.
ATCACCATCAACCAGGATAGCAAGTGTAGAATATTCCCAATGATGAATTGTAAATTCTACGCAGTTATGCTGACTAACATTTCGAAATATTTCCTATCCTTAAAGGCGTCCGTGAGAAATGTCGCGTACCTACCTACTTTTGTGTACAGTCAAATAATAAAATTTTACGTAGATAAGACGCGACAAAAATTTGAGTGGGGGTAGGGGCTTGCGACCTCTCGGCAGTAAAAAATGTCATACCAAAAAAAAAATGTAATGACAAAATGTAATGATGTGATCTAATGTAATGTCGTAATGTAGTGTCTTACATTATGATGTCACACGAGTTTTCAAAGCACTGTATCGTCTTCATTGTTTGTTTACATTTCATTATACCCATCCACATTCATACTTTTTTTTTGGGAGGTGGGATATCGTCAAATAACCTTCCCGCTCTTGGGCAGAGCGAAAGGGAGTGTCAGACATCTACTGACTAAAAACCACCCATGTTCCTTCTTAGCTCTTGCCCCTTTCATGTTGCTGACATCTGTTTGAGGCGCGCGTGGAACACGTACCGTCCATAGGCCCGTGTCTAAGGTGGCCGGAAGCCGTCACGTGGCCCCCGACGCCCGGAGCGTCTCCCGCGGCGGCTGGGATGAGAGGTTCTCTTCTTCTCACGTTCCGCCATCTCCTTCGCTAACATCACTGCTTCGCAGGAGTCGACGGCGTCCCATTCCATCTCGCCCCGGACCTTGGTTTGCACCAGGGCCGGGCGCGAGAGGTCGCCGCCGCCGATCGCCGCGAGAACACGGCGGGGTCTCTGCCCAACGATGTGCTCCACCGTGTCCTTCGGCCGATCCTCACAATGTTGGCATCCGGGCGTTTCCTCCCGCCTGATTCGGTACAGATACCTCCCGAAACAACCTTGTCCGGTGAGGACCTGCGTCAGACGGAAGGTGAGGGCGCCGTGGCGCTTCTCAAGCTACTCCTCAAAGATGGAACTTACCGCTACTTTCGTGGCGTGCCCTATCCACATTCATAGTCAACAAAACTGATTCACCGAACGGAAAAATTACTCAAGTAGGTCCTAACTGAGTGTGTTGTTGTCATTATTCTCTACATTCCAAGTTTTCGTCCCAATATTGATAAAATTATGATTCATAGTGCATATAAACACATTTTTCCTATAACGGCTTATCTACCAATTTGGTATTATCATTGTTTATCTGTTTTTTTTTGTTTATCTTATGCTGTCGGTCTAAATATAAAATTAGCCGCAGTATTTAGTTGGTGATTCATCGTGTTAATGAAGGGGATCATGACTGTGTTTTTGTATAATACCTAACTCTCGTATTTATAATACGTAAATAACTACATACGGTACATACCTACATCATTTTTCTTCTGCCCTTAGCCCAATTTACATATTATTTACAAATAAATAAGATTGAAGTATTTCTTTGTAATTTTAAACGGCCTCTTACTGAATGCATACTGCACTATTAACAAAAATAAAAAATAAAGTTAGTTTTGTCTTTCCATCGGTCGGTGGTCTGTCTATCTGTTTGTGCCGGCTAATGTCCGAAATGGTTGGACTGATTTTCGATTGGACTCTTACTGGCAGATAGCTGATGTTATGAGGAGTAACTAAGGCTACATATTTTATTTAGAAAAAAATTTTAGAGTTCCTTCATGCGGACGACGATCGCGAGAATCAGTTGTATGAATAATCTTTGTGTATTTATTTTGTGAAAAAATATGAATGAACCACTTCACCTATGAAACAAAAATCCATAATGATAAACTAATCAGCTTAATATGTAACATTAGATAAACAATATTGCATTAGGTAGGTACCTACAGACACTGTTAGAGTTACCTACATACCTATATTTTTTTTGTTCATAACATGAATTTGTGTAAATACTGTATAATAAATTAATAGCATAATACAAAAAGGAAAAATTTACGCAAAAGAAATAGCCTTCCAAAAAACCCTAAAAATCGTCAAAATCTATACTTTTGAAAGTTGGTGGCAAAAAAGTCAATGAAACAAAGAAAGTCATTGACTTCTGAAAGTAAAGATTTTGTTATCATTATCAATGACGTGCGTATTGCCGTACTTAACATGAAAATTTAATGAGACATCGATCAATAGTAATAGACTATTTGTACGAAACCCATGATCATTTCGTGGAAAAACAACTTTAAACCATGCATCATCAATTTTATTCATCATAAGTACTAGTTAGAACCCAATGACTCATCTACGGAACATAATGTAACACTCTGCTTTTCAAGTCTCAAATTTATGCCATAAAATAATTTAATATCAATTATTATATCAATAAATGATGATTATTATTTTGTTCATCTATTTTATTAGATTGTATGAATGAATGTCTTTATTATCATAATCCTACCTGATATTGTAAATACGAATTTCTTTGTTTGTTACCTTTTCATCTAAATCAGTGAACCGATCATCCAGAAATATTGCATATACGATGTCAGTTGTCAAAATTTGGCGACACCTGGAGGCCTGGGGAAGGCTATGTACAGCAGTGGATGTCTTTTCGCTGAAATGATGATGATGATGTCAATTGTCGGATGTTCAGAAACGGACATAAGGTACCTACTTATCACCCCGGAAAAATTATGTAGGTACGTTATTTTGCAATTTGCAGGTCAGGTTTTATGTTGATTAAAATTAATTGCTTTCAAAATGTATGGGGAAAAACTGTTAAACCTTATTGTTCATCCGAATACGGTTAAAAACTCAACCTCATCATCTGCCTAGCCCGACCCCAATATCCCTATTTTGGGGTCGGCTTCTTATCTAACACCGAATGCAGCTGAATACCAATAGTTTACATGAAGCGACTGCCTATTTGAGTTCCACAAGGTCCGCAACCCAGTAAGCATTGGTTAAAATAAAAAACCCGACTGAAAAAACTGAAAAGGAAATAAAAAAGTAGTAAAAAAACTAAAAAACCCGACTGAAAAGACTGAAAAGCAAATAACAAGCACATTTTAAATTAAACAAAGCTTGGAAGCAGGCGGGGTCCATTCTATTTTCATTTCATTTCATAATTTAATATTCAAATGAACCCCGCCTGCTTCCAAGCTTTGTTTAATTTAAAATGTGCTTGTTATTTGCTTTTCAGTCTTTTCAGTCGGGTTTTTTAGATTTTTAACTACTTTTTTAATTTCTAACTTTTTAGTTCTTTTGTGTTTGTTCTTAAAATTTAACTTTTGTGTTTGTTTATAGAATTTGTGACTTTGAATTTATTTTAAACATATAAGGGTCATACATTTTTGTAATCTCCTTTTAAAACCCTTCATTTTGATATCCTACTCGATGGTAAAGGATTTTTTTTATTTTTTCAAATCCACGATATGGCCCCTAAAACCAGAAATTTTTCTTTGTTTTTTAATTTTAATGTAGCCTATGACACTCGCGCCATCAAGACGAATCTAACGACGTATATTTCATTCAAATCCCTTCATCCGTTTAGGAGTTTTGAGGGAACAAAGAAACGGACATACATACACGTCAAACACATAACCCTCCTTTTGGGCTTCGCCGCAGTCGGGTAAAAACAAGCACATTTTAAATTAAACAAAACTTGGAAGCAGGCGGGGTCCATTCTATTTTCATTTCATTATTTAATATTCAAATGAACCCCGCTTGCTTCCAAGTTTTGTTTAATTTAAAATGTGCTTGTTTTTAGCTTTTCAGTTTTTTCAGTTGGGTTTTTTAGTTTTTTAACTAAGGACTTTTTTTATTTCCAGCTTTTTAGTTCTTTTGTGTTTGTTTTGGTCGCGTAAAATTCTTCGCAGATGATTTAACTTTTGTGTTTGTTTAAATATGATTTGTGACTTAGAATTTATTTTGAACATATAGGTATCATATATTTTTGTAACCTCCTGTGTATATATGTACAGAATGCTTGGTTGACGTATGTGTGAAGGGTTAATTTACACCCTGTTTATGGCAGCCGGGACCAACAGCTTATCGTGCTTTCCGAGGCACGGAGGAAACCCTATTTTGCAATTAGTTAATCTTCCTTCATCTGCAACACACAGGGACTCACTACAGCTGCTCCTATCAATCCGCACGGTTTCCCCACCACAAGTGTTGCCCTCCTGTCTCAGCCTCGGCGATGACGTCGGCTGTGACGTCAACGCCGTCGTTACGACGCGGTGTGACGTCAAACGGCTCGATCATGCGCTGAGAAAGATTTTTGCCGATAAATATGAGGTAAGCTGTTGTGATTCATAGTAAGGTACCTACTAATCATTTATTTATTTATTTGATAACTTAGTTACAATAGATCTTCACTCTAATGTGCTAAGAGGCGTAATAATATGTTATTTTAAATAAATTGGTAGTACTCGTAGTAATAGTAATTTTAAATTAATTCGTCATTTCAATATTCGTCAACATTTATAAATAAATAAATTCTATTCTCTTGATCGATTAGAAATTATTTCGATCGACTTTTGTTTTTTTATAGCGTCTGAATTTTTATTGTAAGAATATGGAACCATCCTCAAAACACAATTTGTTGCTAATGCAGTTTTACTAACAGTAGAAATTACAACAATACTTGTGAAATAGTTATTACGTAAGTCGAAAAATAATAGGATCATGTTTGTTTTTAGTTGTTACTCGATCTGGACAAAGAATTGGAGCAATCACCGCTTGTCAGAACTGAAAAAACGAACCATAATAAAAATTCGGTAAGTTGCGAAAATAATAATTTCTTTAGTAAACAATCATTCTCCGACCCTTATCCCAAAAATCCCAATTTATGGTGTCCTTCCCCAAATAAATTGGGATACTTACCTATTAGGTACTCGTCACCTCCATAAATATATTATAATATTCTCGTAGTCCGTCCAACGGCAACGTTTGGAGAATAGTTGATCGGACTGACTCAAAAAATATGATTCTGTTTCGTCCGTCAGTTAGATTATCGTAAAATATAGGATATATTTATCATTTTTTTTTTCAAATTAATAAAAAAATACGAAGATAAAACGCGCCAAGATCAATGACGTATTATATATCTAGACACGTCATGAACTAACATGGCGGCGCTTCAAAACGGCGAAAATATTATATAACTACTTTTACGCGTAAAGAAAGGGAAAGAAAATATGACACCGTACAGCGGGATGCCTGTTGTATTTATGTTTCGCGCAGGTTTACAAACACGATTTAAATTAAGAACAAACGTAGCATCGCGCGAGAGGTTGGTGCGTAACTAAGCGCGATGTGGCCAATTGGCTTCAAATTTCATGTTGCCATTTTTGAGGGCGGACAACGTATCTATAGTTTTAATATATCATTGGCCTAGATCATGAGTTCTTTGTGACCTCACACGTCGAGTTTTCGAAGCACTGATCGCCTTAATTTTTTGTTAACTTACGTGAAAAAAGGAAAAATATGTGTTCAATATTTTATGGAAAGCTATCTCACGGACTAATTAGATTTTTGTCCGATCCCCTACTATTCAATTTCTATGAAAATGGGATTTTATTTTTGGTGGTAGTCAGTTGATAAAAATGTATGTACTACGGTCACGATATTTTGATGATTGACTGACATTACCAAGGCTACGCTGCTAGGTAACATTTTTGAAAATAAATTATTATTGTTCCGAAAAATTAGAAGGAAATATCAAGACTTGCCTAATTACTGGTTGATTACAATTACACAAGTCACAACTGACATAAAATATACTGGCAATATTATGTTATTATTTTTTACAAATGTAGGGTAGATGATTATTTTAAAGAAATAAAATGTTTGTGTAGGACGAAGATCCGAGGTTTTCTCACCCAGTTGAAGTGAAACGACGTAAACATTCTGGTTAGTTCATTATTTTTTATTTAATTTAGTACCTAAGTATTTTTACTGAATTACCTACCTAATGTGAATTTTGAGTGAGTGATTGTTTTACTAACTTGACTTTTAACTAAAATTACACTAAAATCTTGTACCTAATAACTTGTTATTTCAAACTGTTGTTTACCGAATGGAAATTAAATTATATACCTACCTACGGTTCTTGCTTGGAACGGCTGATTTTGAAGAGACCACTGGCAGATAGAAAAAAATTAGGGTTCCGTGCAAAAAAAAAAAACATGAATTGTTAACGAAATCCGATTCTAATACTTAAGTATGAGTTTTTATAATGATTTCGCGTGGACGAAGGTCGCGGGTTAAATCATGTTGTAAATAAAAACCTAACATCACGCCTGTAATCCTTGAAGGGTTGCGTAGATGATTGTAACTAGATGGGAATAATAGTTATTACTTGGCTTCAATATTGATTTTCGTTCCGAATAGATTTATTTGATAGAATTGTTGTAGGTATTAATTAACTTGCTCAACAATTCAATACTATGATAATAGCTAGGTATCATCTTGTTAGTTTAGTGATCTATAGCCACTAGTGAGCATAAAGTCCTGGGTGTTCGTTTCCTTTTTCCTTTATGCTGATTAGTTTTTTATTTAGCAACACCATTTTGGTGGGTGGGTTGAAATCATCAAATAACCCCTCCCAATCTTTTTTTTTTTTTTTTTTTCAACAACCCGCAGCCCCGACTGAATGTAGCAACACCATGTGTTATCGGGGTTTTCCGCATTTGTTTCATACAAAATGCTTCAATAGATAATAAGGAAAATGTGGATGTTATATTGGTACACCTCTGCATATTCCATTCGGGGATTACAGGCATGATGTTATGTTATATTATATGAATGCAGGATACATAGTGAAGCCACGGCAGCCCGTCTCGTGCATGTCGCCGTCTACAGCGTCGACCAGCTCATTAGCACAGGTAAGTTTATTTATTTATTTTATGAAATGTAGCTTCACAGCTAGCAGTTCATTCACTTAAAACTATTATAACAAACAATATGCCAAAAGGGTAGTTAATTAATTAATAAAAGTTAATTTTTTTTGAAAATGTTATGTTATTTCAAAGAACTAACAGAAATAATACGATGTGTAAAAAAAGAAATAAAATCGATCAAAAAATGTGTGCTGTGTCGTTTATTTACTGTAATTATTTGGTGTAATATGAATATCAAACGCTTCAAATCAGTAAGCCTAAGAATTTTGCCTCCTTTCAATACTAATTCATAACTTGATATAAATTACCTTTCAGCTTCACGAAAAACTAGCAGCATTACCTCGATACCGCTACGATAAAGAGCCTATAGGCGTTTGCGCTCTCCCCGAACTATCCATAGTCACCGAACTCAGTGAGGTAGACGATAGACAAAGTCTCAACACCACACTTAAATTTAAACCTTACGGCGTTTGCTATAAGAATCTGAATAGACTAGAGCTTGAGAGCAGGAAATCTCAAAGCGATCCGGAATCTTCTAGAAAGACTAGAGGTAGAAGACTTTCGCCTATCGTTAATGAAGATACAACCAGTTGTTTGCTAGTTGCTACGATTGGGTCAGCTGATGATTCAGTCATAAATGATACTGTGGAAAGGATATCCAAGAATAAAGATTATACTACCGACAATATAGTTGATTTGTTAGTCCAAGAGGCTTTACAAGCAAAAGACGATAAGGAAAAATCTGACAGCGGAATAAACACAGGAGAAAAGAAATCTCAAGATAATAGTGAGACAATAGATAATACACCGGAAATAGATAAACTTAAATTAAGTAAAGTTCCAAAAAAACCTAAAGTAGTTTCATCAACTGATGATGAGTCGAATACAGAGGCTGTTTATGAAACACCGTCTTTCGTGAATACGAGAAGGAAGATTAGGAAAGAACTAAAAGATCCAGTTTCAAAGAATGCTTTTGATAAACAAACTGTTGAAGAATTTTTCTCCCAGCATATCGCTGAAAGCAAAGCTAGAGAAATTGTCATAAGTCCAACATTAGCTAAGAAAATAAACGAAACCAGTTCAGAAACAAGCGATAATTTTGGTGAAAACCTAAATTTGAATGAACAAGATTTAGATGAGGATATTGTACCTTATGATTTTAACAATTTCGAGGTTTTGAAATGTCTAAACAGTATAGTAGATAAAGTGTGCTTTGACTTTGATAAATATTTGAATAAAGAAGACGATATAACCGCTGACCCTAACGACAGTATCGAAGATAACATCCCTTTAAAGGAAATCATAAATACTATCCACGATATTGAGTCAAAAAAAACTGAAACTGCTAAGAAATCGAAAGGGAAAAAAAAAATTAAATTGAAAAATAAGATTAAAACTCCTAAAAAGGCTAAAGCTCGTGCGGCTAAAAGGAATAACAAACTTGTTTTAAAGTCTGTATCAAAAATGTCAACTATACTGGAAGATAAGGGTCTAGAAAGCGCTGCTGAGAGCGTTGAAGGTAACTTCCAACCAGCAACTAAGGTACCAGAAGAGAAAATAGAAGAGGCTAAAATAGAATCACCTGCCATTGATGCGGGAGATTCAAAAACACCTCTAACGCGGCGTAAACGTAAACTTTACTCACCAAAGGACGAAGAAATGGCTACAGAATCTCCCAGGCTACCAAAACATGACGCATCCCATCGCATCGAATCACCCCAGCCAGAAGATGATACCATACTATCGGAAATAATACCAATAAAAAAGACTCCAACATCCAAAGCCACTTGCTACAAAGATATAGAAAAAGACCGACAAAGGATTCGGATGCCGCGTTCAAAGAAATCTAGGGTTCCCGCACCGCCATCGCCTAGAACTAAAAAATTAAACGATATATTCGATAAAGTTAAAGATTCAGCAAACAGCGAAAAAGTAAAAATAGCTGAAAATAACTTTGAAGCTGACGTTTATAACTTTACGAGTGACAGTGAAGATGATTTCAAGATTAAAAAGATAGAAATATCGAAAAGAAATAGTACGACTACTTTAGCTAGTATTGATTCCGCAGTTTCTAAGCGCGGTCGAACCCTTAAGAAAATTAATTATACCGATAATAAGTCTTCAGATGAAAACAATACGATCAAACGCAAACCCACTAGAAAACCTAGAACTAAGAAAAAAGTGAACGTTGAACAAGATGAACTGGTTGATGAACGAATGAGACAGCCAAAAGATGTGTTCAATACTTCCATGGTCGTTGAAAGTACTAAGAACACAGTGACAGAACCTGATTTAGTTCTAGTAACGGCTCCTGAAATGGAAATTATTGAAAGTAACGATAAACAAGATACAAATCAGAAAAAGAAAGGAAAGAAGATAAAAGTAGAAACATCTGAGTCCAAACGGACAAAGAGAGTACTTAACAAGGCTGTAGTTGAAAAAGTGATCAATTTTGATGAAGACAGAACTGAAAGTCCTTTACCAGGACTCTTAGTTGAACCAGTTACGATCATCAAAGTTGATAATAACGATATATCAGCGACCATGGTTGATAAATTCAGAAAAATCTATCAGGAGGGCCCTGATAATTATATTAACGAGTCTAATACTACACAGAATTTTCTCTCAGATTTTGAAAAGATAAACAATTTTAGTCTACCAAATGTTGATATTACTGAAGATTTTATACAGATTGAAGAGCTGCAGAGCAAATACGAACCGAAACCTTTAGAAAAAAGTGTTAAAAACAAAAAATCTAATAGCTTAATACTAAAAAATACTAAGAAAAAGATAACACCAAAAGAGATTATTAAAGAAAACGTAGAAGCTATAAGCATACTTGAATCAACTGATCTTAAATCTGAAAAATCTATTGCAACGATTGGAATAACTGGTCACGGTGAAATACAAGAAGTACCACCTAGTCAGGAGTTAATATATGAAAAATTGAAACCGCGCAGCTTAGAGTTTGAAGATCTAAGCCATTCTATGAAAGATTATTTCGATAAGCTAACGAATCAAATGGATAACTCTAATAATCCAGAATCCAGTGGTTCTAATGGTGAAAATGCATGTAAAGTCAGCCCTAAAGCCAATAGTATACAGTCTCATTCTCCTGTGGTGTCTGTAAAAAGGTTGTCTTATGAAGATATAAGTAGATGGTTACCTTCAAGACGTAATTCCGATTCAGAAGAATCTTATGTTAGCGCGAAGTCGGTGGAAAAACGAAACAACAAAGAAAATGTCACCAAAGTAATAGTTAGTCCTAAAATATCGAAATCAAAACCCGATGATAAAGACTCGGACGTTTCTGAAATTAATAGTAAAGTACGAAAATCATTGAGACTGATTTTCCAAAGTTCACAACCTGCTAAAATTAATAACAGCGGTGAAACCAAGAAGGATTCGGAATCGGAAAGCGACAATGAATCTTTAAAAGAACTTGTAGATAAACAAAAAGTTACACACAAAGTTGTAGAACCAAAGAAAAGGGCTAAATCTGCAGAAATAACAATAGTTGTAGAACGTAAGAAAAGGATAAAATCTCCAGAAAAGACAGCGAAAGAGGCAGGGACTCAACGAAAATCTCTCATTTCACCGATAAAACTGTTTGACGAACTAATATCGAACGCAGATAAACAGTCAGAAACTTCTCTCTCAGATGACGAAGAATATATGAAAGACATAATACATACACTATCTAAGAAGAAATCCAAAAATCTTCCAAAAACCAAAACTACTCAAGATAAGCCACCATTGAAAATAATTGAGAACAAAAGAGTGACAAGAACAATGAGTTCAGCTTCAAGTCATTCTAAAATCAGTACGTCAACGAAAATAGAAGATTCCGGAACCATTTTGAAAAGGAGATCGGGAGAAGAGAGGTTGGATTGTAAAAAGAGAAAAGTTGAAGTGAATAATAATGAAGAGTTGTTGTCGAGTGGGGTGACTGTATCCAGTGTTGATAACTGGTTCAAGAGGATGGAGCCGGGAAGTAGCAGAAGTAAGTTTTTTTTTAATATTTCCGTACAAACTGAGTTGTGGAGAAAAAATAGGTAGACCCTCCGTGTGTGTGGAAATTTCTGTTTTTCCTACTCCTCCGCTATTCTTTTCTGATTAATTTCGTTGCGGGATCCAAGACAGTCAAATCATTTCTCTGGGACTTCGTCGAGCTTCATTGTCTCGGCGCTTTTCTTGTAGTCGCCACTGTTGATTCTGGCTTACAGAAGTTAGTGGTTTGGGAATAGTGAGGCGGGCTTGTCCCATTAAAAAAAAAAAGACCCTCTGTGTCAATATACATATATTAAAAGTACTCAGCTGAATCCGTTGAGACTGGCAGCCGACCCGAACATGCTAGGCAGATGATACGAGGCATCCTTATTTATTAATCAGAGAGGATTCTCGAGATCTTGAGCAAGGGTGGATAAATCCTGCCTTTAGGCATCATACTTGTCCCACCAACTTTGGTCGTGACAATTCTTACAAAAGTCTCTTGTCCAGCTGTCAGAGATTTTTGACTGAGATAATGATGATATTACTGTCTTAGATTGTGCCCACGGCTACAACCGGCGTGGTGTTGATTGATTGATGATTGCCTCACGGGGTCGTAGTAATGTGATGAGTATCTATGAGTTAATCCAGGTTATTATAATATCTATGTTTTTCTGTGCGTAATTTCATCCAAATTCGTTCAGAAGAGAGTGAAAACCATCCATCCAGCCTTGCCTTACCATCTCTCGCATTTATTATATTAATCAGATTCCAGAGCCTAACTATTTATTGACCCACGAAATCATACTTCACCGACAGCAACCTGCGTTCATACAGCAATATTTTCTTGTATCTTTTTTTTTTAGCTGAAGCAATTAATGCGTCGACCAGACACATTATGCAAGAAGTAATTGAGAAATTGGATACCACGCTTGTTGAAATAAAGAGGAATACTAGTAAAAAGTGAGTATACAAGGTGTAAATTAACCCTTAACACATACGTCAACCAAGCATTCTGTACATCAAATTGAGTACCCCTACGCAAAAGTTTTGCTGGGAATTTTTTTTGGGGTCGAAAATCACATTTTACGGTAAAACTCAATGTACCACTCTTAAAACATTGTGCTAGTGGATGCTTTTAATAGTAAACGGGTCATGGAGGTAATTTAAGTAAAGTTATAACCTGAAAAACTAGTATTTACAAAAACAGCTGTGCAAAATTTGACCCCCAATATCTCCGCAACTAAGGGGTTCACAGGTATGGTCTAGAACAAAAAAAGAATATCGCAGTGGTGGGGAAAACAAGCGCCCTTCGTTTGCGTTAAAGGGGACTTTAACACCCTTTTTATAATAATCTTCTTGCCCTTGTCCTATGTTACTTGGGGTCGGCGCAACACATTTTTTGTTCCATTCTACCCAAGCGTCATACTATCATTATCTTAAATATCATTAGGTACTGATATAATCCATCCATCTTTTCTTTATTCTTCCTCTTCCTATCCTACAAGCGTTGTTAGTTTGATGTAGAATGCTTGGTTGACGGCTTCGTAAACGGTTCTCTTACACCTACGTCATCAATTCTCTTACCCTTATCCCAGTTCATTTGAGGTTGGTATGGTATATCCTGTCTTCTTCTTCCATACTTCTCTATAACCCGTCATCTCATCAGACACTTTCTTTCCTGTCGTCGTATCATTCTTTAGACAGTCCAGCCATCGTTTCTTTGGTGCGTTTACAACTTGCATTATAGGTGTTTTAATGTCACCTATGTTACAATATTCCAGATTCGTGCACCTATTCGTAGACGCTCAGAAGCATTTGGGTGAGTTGAAGGAAAAACGCCACGACATGTACAGTGAGGTGGCGGCCGATATACTGAGCGAAGTCGTGAAGGTCATGGACAGTAAGTTTGATGGTCTAACCAAGAGGTGAGTAGATAATTTGTAGACTTTATAGTATAGATAGACGAACATACGCTTGTCGAGGCCCATAGGTCCCCTATCCGTACCTCAGAAAGCACATTAAGTTGTTAGTCCCACCATCCTGCCCCTGACTGTCTACACCAAGATTATAAACAGGAAAGATTTGTTTGTTTGTAACCAATAGGCTCCGAAACTACTGGACCGATTTGAAAAATTCTTTCACCGTTTGGAAGTTACACTATCCCCGGGTGACATAGGCTACTTTTATCCCTATATTCCCACGGGAACGGGAACTACGCGGATGAAACCGCGTGACTAAGACTCTGCTAGTCATTTATAATATAGATCTTTGACAGTCGTTACAGGTAATCAGAGGTTCGAAAATCTGTTTTTTCTTTTTTTTTTTTTTTTGGTGGGTGTAAAATCATCGAATAACCCCTCCCGCTCTTGGGCAGAGCGAAAGGGAGTGTCAGACTTCTACTGACTAAAAACCACCCATGTTCCTTCTTCGCCCTCTATGTCGAGGCTGCGATAACCGTTGGACTACCCGCGGCCCGAGGTTCGAAAATCTGACAATCAGTATTACTATTACCTCGTAACTGGGCTGTGAAGATTAAAAGCAGTAGCTCAATGTTAATACTGTATTCAGCTGCATTCGGCAAGACCAAAAGCCAAGCTCAACATTGTTGGGAACAGGCTTGGCAGATCCAGAACAACTTGTGGCTCAACTGGCCCATTTTATTATTGTTTAATGGCGTGATTTGGCGTCAACGTCAGACTTCAAAACACAGTGTAGTCACTCCATTAGGTACCTACAAGTATAGCCAAATTTTATTCGAGGAAAGACAACAACAAACGTAAAATTAGCATTGACGATGTTGTTATCGCAATCTTTTACGTTTCTGACTGCCTCGTTGTCGCAAGCTCTTTTGCTTTTCGAGAGGTTCTAAGTTCTATGGTAGGTATCTCAGTCTAGAGTGTTAAGCTTCACCGCCATACTATTTTCTCCTACATAAAATACGTTTGGTTTGACAGGCTTTTTGTTTTTTTTCTGTCGTTCATCTGGCTGGCTTCTGCATAACCTAACCTAAGTGCATCCTATGGGTGCCGTGCGTGTTAGGCCTCCAGCCAGGACATACACAGTTAGACTAAGAGGCAACGCGCTTAAGGCACCCCGGGGTACGAGCTTCAGCTTAGGGCGTCACTGGGGAGGGTAGCAAAGGGAAAGGCTGGATCTGAGTGAGATCATTATTTAGGTGTTGATTTATTTCTACTAGCTCAAAATCGTGGGCTGGCTCGAGGGTCAGGGGCGGGCGGGGGGATTTATCCAATTTTGGTCATTGACTTTTATGTTGCGTCCCGTCAGTGGTAGGTACTACATCTAGGAACCACGTTACTTTTTTTTTAAACGCTGCCCCACACAAGCTGCTCCTGTATCGTGGGTGCCTTTACAAACATTTAAACTCACGTACATAAATACCCTCTGTAGGCCATACAAATATTTGTTCCGTGCGGGGATCGAACCGGCGACACGCTGCGCAGTAGTCCAATCGCTCAGCCACTACGCCAACCGTGTCGCCAAATATGAAGTCCCTATAAGAAAACATTGGGTATGGTTAATCTGAATGCTCATTTCCTTCTCCAGATTACAAGAATTAGACGATGACTTCATGTATGAGCTGAAGAAGCGTTCGGTAGACCTGATCAGAGAGGATTGCCAGCATACGAAGGCTATGGTGCGGATTTTGAAGGAAGATGTGCAGGCCGTCCTTGACCATATGGAGCGGCAGGGTACTCTGTGAATTATTTGCAGGTATATAGGATATGCGCGGGAGTTTATTATTATCGTAAAAATGGTGCTGGTTGATGAAAATACGAAGATCTTTTAAGAAGAACAGCAACGCTTACTCAAACATATTTTAATTTTGCTTTATACCCACATTCGTAACGGCGGCTTTTTATTGCGCAAGTAATTTTTTGTACACTGCTTGAACCCATTAGTTGAGAATACAGGATGGAAGGGACACCGAAGCTAAATAGGTTATCACGTATTCGGCACAACATTCTGAGCCCCACCACATTTAAGTTTTCCATCGGTATTTTTTTTTTAATAGCTGTTCCTTACATTTTAACCGTCTTGCAGTTTTGCAGGAAACAATTGGTTTCTTTTCAATAATTGCCACCCCGGAAGATAATTCTCTCCCTGATTTGATGTGCTGGAATTTGGAATGTAAAGTTATGTCCTTTCAACGCTTATCCAGTCTAAATTCACATATTGCTGGGTATTATATAGGCCTCTCTTTTCATGAGCCGACCTCCACGTTCATGTTCCACCCTCATGCAGTTTTCCCCTGCTAATTTATTTTGCCAGTACGTAGACGCCATTTGGTCTGCATTATTGCGACTTGAAATTGAATAGCGTAGCAGGGTATTGCGAAAAAAATGCAGTTCAGGTAATATTCATTTCAAGATTTCATCTCGGATACTCATAAACTCGTGCGCAAACAGCTATGCTTATTAAGCTGAACCTGTTATGAATTAAGTATCAGTGTAAAAAGGATTTATTATATTGTAACTGCTACTGTATTTAGTGTAAAAATGTCTATAATACCGCTTTTTGTTGTTATATCAATTGAAATTTCTTTATTTATACTTATTTTATGATTATCGTTGTGTTGTTGATTTATAATACTGTGTAGTCTACTTTTGTGCTTAATAACCCTTGCGAAGTCAAAAGTTCTTTTTTGTTTGGCCAATAGTACAAAGTCATCTATAACTAAGCATAGCGACGACTCGGAGGCGGGTTGTCGGCACACAAATGAATTATTTTTCGACCCATATGCTGGGTGCTTGGTTCCGAAAGTGTTTCAAGTGGGTCCACACTGCGTACAAAAAATTACAAAGATGTTTTGTCAGATATGGGTACACAGTCAAGAACACTAATATGTACGGAACTTTTCAAACTGATCTTCAAGCGTGTAAAAACGGTCTTAGTCTTTTTAAGCCTAGACTCCACCAAAGCGGAGACAAGTGGAGTGGAGAGGAGATATTGTGTGACAATCAACAAATCACATTCGTTTAAATAGACATCTCGTTGTGATTGGTTGTATCACGTCTCCGGTTTAATGGAGTGCGGGCCTTACGTTAAAGTATTATTGTAGTCATATTAGTTAATTTTATCAAATGTATAATTCTGTTAATGTTATGTTTAATACCAATGGTGATTGTTAAATTCTTTTTTGCTTATTTTTAAGGAATTCATATCAAATAAGGTATGCAGTTTTCAGTTAAAGTTTTAATAGTAAATAATAAAAATAAATATCTGTTTTTATTTCACATGTTTTATTTAATAACTTATGTAGATATAAACCTAAATAACAACCAACTTAGTATCACTTCGAACATTCATGACATTTTTCATTTTACGATTGATTTTTCCTATGATTAATTTAGACAGTATTCGGCAACCAGCAATACTTGACCCCTATTACTAGAATAATAGAAAAAAAAACAAAGGGGTCAGGTAGTGCTTGACAAAGATATACCTACTACTAGCTAACCAATACTTTTACATCATTAGGCGAAATGCCACTCACCCATTAACTAAATAGCCTCGAAGTCCGCCTTTTGAAATTGTCCAAACTTTTGCTAAAGTAAAAACGTCCAATTATTAAGTATTCACTAAGGACCTGTTTCACCCCTACGATTTTTCCGTTAACTTGTCAAATAATGTCAAACAATTTCTAATACATTTGAGAATTTATTCGGTAAGTAGTGGGCATCTTCAAATAGGCCGTAAGTCAAACAGATTAAAATGTAATTTAAAAAATACAATTATTTTCGCCTCTCGCTATCTATTTGCAAGGAACACAAAATGATTCGTGATGATGATCGATTTAAATTTTGATTCATGATGGTCTAATGATGATTATTATGTTGAAAATTGACATTCTGGTGATGAGAATAATTATAATAAGGCATTCGTCACCAAAGGTGTTCCATACTTGCTTCTCAACCATACAAATCTAAATATATAAGGCGTACTACAAACAATTTCAGGTCGGTTCGGCATAGCCGGGCGGCAAAATCTGACCGGCTTGTACCCAGTATAACCGATTCAAAGATGGTTCTATAGCGATCATTGACCCACCTATTAAATCGTCATCTATTGTGATTTTCAACATCTTCTAATGGAAAACCAAATGGTTCTTTTGTTTTGGTTCTTACGAAGAGATAATCAGGTAAGGGAAATGACCGCTATTAACATCTTAACTGGCAGGAACATCTGTATTAAAATAAACTATAATTATTGCATTTGCAACTCCCAAAACACGTTACATTTAAGAACATGTCAAATAAAGTTATGCTAAATAATACACAAGGATAAAAAAATAATATTCAAGCTAGAGTGAAAAATTAACGATATACATTGGATATTAGGTTCATAATGCTTCGTTACCTATCCTACCTATTGTGTTTTAGTATTAAGTAGGTTGTGGAGGGCAGATGGCAGTCGCTCCATGTAAAATATTGCTATTCAGCTGCGTCCGGTTAGACTGGAAGATAGTTGGTTGTTAGTAAAAGGCTAGGCAGATGAATGCTTCGTTACCCATCTAAATACGTTGATTTGCATACCATTGTCATTGATTTGTAGGTACACCAAAATTATGATGTTATTTTTTTACACTTTTGTATAAGTACTTTGTTGTCATCTTCCTGACCATGTTCCATATTACTTTAGGAAATGCGGGCGGAGAGACTTTTGAAAATTAGGTATTTGAAGAAACTGTCGCTCTGCGAGAGCTAGGCGCCCGGACGGCAGATATGGACCAACTGCAGATCCGACTCAATAGCTTAAGTAAAAAGTCATATTTCTAGGTTTGGCTCTCGCCTATTTCCTTTAATATTGTACCAATTTATAAGATATTTTAGAAACGAAATAAGAAGGATGTATTCTGTGCCCCTATGTTTTACATTTTTCGTCAATAGTTTTCAAATTTGTACACTAGGCCTCTGTTGACAGCGATCTAAATAAACAATTTTGAGCACTTTTGAAGGTTCTAGTGCTTTTAATATTTATTATTCTGTAAAAAATCATAGCTTTATAGTCATTAACAAGAAAGGAAACAGGCGAGAGCGTTTCTATGGAGAAAAGACCTCCCGCATTTCCTCAGGGTCAACGCAAAACATTTTTTTCTTCCATTCCTCTAAAGGTAATTTTCATATCATTCCGGACACAATCCATCCATACTTTATTTTGCCTTCCTTTCCATCCATCAACAGTCATTGATTTTTAGTTGTTGCATTCCTTATAACATACATAAGCTTCCTCATAACATAAATAACCTTTAATTTTTCTGGCGCCATTTTTAAACTTTCTCTAGCTGTTACATTTTATTTTTCAAAATAACTATTATTGTATGACATATCACAAACTAACTTATTTAACCTGAGTGTAATGCGTTTTATTAGACATTCATCAGTACAAAGGTTAAATGGTTGGTAAAAAAAACCTATTTACATTATTGCTATTGTATTAGGGATTACATTCAGAAACAATTATCTGTCGATTTATTATCAGTTATGTATATATCTGTCATTTGTGTGCAGTTAAACCTAGTTCTAGCCGCTATGATGAAGGATAAACCTAGTTCTAACTAAAGATAAGTAGTATACATCCAAGTTTAACCGCATGTGGCTGGCTACAACTAGATGTAGCTGGTTAAAACTAGTTTTAGCTGCACTTCGGCTGTAGGGTAGTTGACGAAAAAAACGAATTAGTCCGTCAGATAGATTTCCAAAAAATATTGGACACATATTTTTTGTTTTTTCACGTAAACGTATTTCGAAAAATCGTGTGACGTCACATTGCAGTACATTCTTAAAGGCCAGTGACGTCAAAAACCCCCACTCATGATCTATCGCATTTCATCTTCGTCGATTTATATTAATTTGATAAAGCAAAAACACGTACCTATACAATATTTTTCGATAATCTAACTGACGGACTTAACAGATTTTTTTTTGACAGGAATCATCCCTATTAGCAGTACGTAATAAATACACCTTATTATGTTATCTTGTCCGCACTATTCACTTCACATCACATTCTAATCGGAGTCGGAGTCGAGTGTGAGGCATTGCGCGCTATAGTGTTGGTACTAGGAGTCTTCTTGTGATGTGGCTACTTGCGCCAGGAACACCTGCTGCTGGGGTTGATGCTGGCCTTGGGATTGAACCTGGGGAATAATGGGTTTCAATTAGTTTTTGGGTGACACTTACAAATAAGTGGGTATACTTGATAGGAACTGGTGGCAGCTTGTAGACATTTGTATTTATCCTATCCCTTTCTTGCTATCATCACTATATATTATAAAACAAAGTCCTCCGCCGCGTCTGTCTGTCTGTTCGCGGTATACTCAAAACTACTGCACCGATTTTGCTGTTGCATGCTGTTTTCACCAATGGATAGAGTAGTGGTCCTCGAGATAGGTTTTAGTATATAATTTGTCAAGTTTTTACATCCACGCGGGCGAAGCCGCGGGCATCAGCTATATAAATGCGTGTTTGTTACACTTTTACGCAGATTACTTCTGTACGAATTTGAATGAAAAAATTGGCACATAGATATTTTATGACTTCGATTAAACATAGGATACTTTTACCGCGGTAGTACGATCCCGTGGGGCAATTACTGAACTGAGTGAAGCCTCGGGCGTTTAATAAGCTAGGTTATGGACATGATGGCTAGCCATCGTCGCGGAAGATATAGTGCGCAAACACAGGTCCCGTCGCTATTCCTTCACTTTAATATTCTAAAGGGATGATTATTCGACAAGACTGGATCACTTCGCCATCTTCCAAACAGATCTCCTTGATTCATCAAGGAGTGAATGACCTATCAAAACTTTACTCGACACAAACCTTCACGCGTGTAGTCTCCGAAGGGAAAGGCAGAGGTGTACCTAATAGCACACCTAACACCAGTGACGTTTAAGTCCTAAATAATAGGGTAGTTAACAGAAAATATCTAATTAGTCCGTCAGATAGATTTCCAAAAATATCGGACACGTATTTTTTCTTTGAAAACTCATGTGACGTCGTATTCTAAGACATTAGTATGAATCTTTTTTAACGGTGTGTCACGTCACAAACCCCCACTCAAATCTTTGACGCGTTTTATCTTCATCATTTTTATAATAATAAATCATTTATTTCAGATTCAGTACATCCTTAATTATTAGTAAAATTGCAAGCTTACAAACTAGTATTAGTAAAAATTAAAGAAAAGATTTCTAATTTTACACCAAACGACAGGTTCGGGTGAAATTCCCGATGATGGTGGCGAATCACTATACGACTGCGTGCAGCCGTATCCAACGAGCCAGCATCGGAGAGTCCCACCGTGCGCCAGCGCGCGTACAGGGTTGTTGGGACTGACACGCATGCGGTGCGGTGCGGTGCGCATACGCATTAATAGATTTGATAAAACAATTAATACGTATCCAATATTTTTCGATAATCTAACAGATGGACAAATTAGAATCATATTTTTTGTAGTCGGTTAACATCCCTATCGCCATAATCCGGGCACAAATCCAGACTCCGCGGCTGCTCTACTGAGAAATTCTTTATTGAAAAATCCAAAAACACTTTGCCCGACCGGGGAATCGCACTGAGGACCTCATGCACAGCAGTCGCGCTTGCGTGCACTTGATCAACGAAGCAGTGAACTTTGAACTCGGGAACAAAAGTCAACCAACTTTATGCTCAGCAGTAGAACTTGTGACAACTAGACCGATATTTTGGGAATTGGGTTTTTGACTACTATAAAAAATTCACAAAAATGTTATTTCAAAGAACTAACAGCAATAACACGATGTGTAAAAAAAGTAATGAAATCGATCAATAAATGAAGTAGCTACACGGTTTAGAAGTTTTTGGTGGAGGCACTTTCTATCCTTGTCGCGCGAAACGGCCATTTGTACTACGTAACTATGGTGGTATGAAAATATGACGTCACTTTGTCGTAATACTGTCTTTGTCTAGAATTCATTTAAAATCAGTTCCAACTAAACCATTTTTTTAATCGATTTTATTACTTTTTCACACACCGTCATAAATCAGTTGGTTCTTTGAAGTAGGTAACATAAAATTTTCGTGTTTTTTTAACAGTATTCAAAACCCCAATAGGGGTAGTGCCAAAAAAAAATATTGGACACGTAATTTCCTTTTTTTCACGTGAACAATAAATGAAGACTATACAGTGTTTCGAAAAGTCGTGTGAGGTCACAGTTTGGTACATTTTTTACCAGAAAATAACGTTCTCGTTCGTATCTTTGACACGTTTTATTTTCGTCAATTTTGATTAATTTTGACAAAACAAAAAACACGTATCCAATATTTTTCGATAAACTAACAAATGGACTAAACAGAATTATATTTTTTTTAGTCAGTCAACTACCCTATTATGCCATGTGGCAACATTTGAAGACGTTGTTGTGTACCTGTATAATCTGTGGCGATTGTTGAGACTGCGCCTGTATGATGATGGGCTGGTTCGGGTTGTTCTGTATTTGCAGCCGGATCATGTTCAACTGCGCTTGGGTTAGCTGGATCTGCAATATTTATTATAATATAATGGTAAGACGTTTCGTAGCAGCGGTTGCCCAGTGGTGGCGGCCCCGACTTACGAACAGTAGGTCGCGGGTTCGAACCCAGGCAGGCTACTTTGTGTAATTTATTTCATCACCGCTGCTCTCAAAACGGTGAAGGAAAACATCGTGAGGAAACCGGCATGTCTTAGAACCAAAAATTCGAAGACATGTGACATCTACCAATCCGCACTGGGGCCGCGTGGTAGATTATAGCCCAGTCCCTCTCAAAGAGAGGAGGCCTATGTCTCAACAGTGGGAAAATTAATTGGCTGTTGATGAAGACGTTTCATAATTTATAATACAAGTTAGAAATCATTGAGTTTTAGAAACGAGGCTCTCGCACAGTTGTCTCAGTTGTTTTATACACATACATAAACTCACTCCCTTTTCCCATGGGGGTAGGCAGAAACCACAGAACGCCACCTTCTATGATCCTTACATACTCCTTTTACCTCGTCCACATTCATACAGACATCAGCAGGGCTATTGCGTATCATTTAAATGACAGTGGCTATCATATTGTCTATGGATTACCTGTCAAATTGGTTATGGTTTAGTACAAAATGGAACCATTTGACAGCAATTGATAGGCACTATAGGTTAACCACTGTCATTTGAAAGATATGCAATAGCCCTGCTGGTCATACACGCACGCCGGTTACGAGTACTACGCACCTGTCCTTTTTGAAGAACGGCACCATAAGATCAGTGTATGTACCTATATATTTCTAGGGCGTCCCCTCCCGGCGTTGCCACTCACATCTGCCTTGTAAATACCTTTTGTTAATCGACTTTCATTCATCCTCTCCACATCACCGAACCACCTTACCATACTCTTTTAAATTTTTGTCACTACATCTTTTAAACCGCAACGTTCACTTATAACCTCATTCTTCAATTTGGTGTATTCCCGCTCGTCCCCTCGACTTCGTCCCCCGAGGGGGACGAACGGGAATTTACAAAAATAATATTTATTTGTTCCCGATCGTCCCAATCCTAATTCAAGAGGGGACGAATGGGAATATGTTCTTCGATTAGTGCCATTCGTCCCACTAAAAAGATTTGTGCAGAAATATGTTTATTAGTTGTTTCGTAGTTTACTTCAGAAGAGGTTTCAGTACAGCTGATCACATTCAAGCAATCGACCAGGTGATAGAGAAATATCAAGAATTTCGCATTATATAGCTTTCGTAGACTATAAAAAGGCCTTCGATTGTATATCACACGACAGCATCTGGGAAGCATTGAGGTCACAGAATATAAAGGAAAATTATATAAGTATCCTCAAAAACATTTATGCCAACAGTACAAGTAGAGTTAAACTAGATAGAGTAGGGGAAAAAATTAACATAAATAGAGGGGTGAGACAAGGCGACCCGATTTCCCCAAAACTCTTCATAGCTGTTCTGCAACACATAATGAAGGACTTATCATGGTCTACGCAAGGCATAAATGTTGACGGTCAATTTCTTAGCCATCTCAGGTTTGCCGACGACATTATTTTATTCTCGGAATCTTCAGACCAACTAAACAGCATGTTAAACGACCTTCAGCAGGCTAGCAGTACAGTTGGATTAGAAATGAATCTAGACAAAACGAAAGTCATGACTAACTACCACACGTCACCTATCTTGATAAATAACATCCCTCTTGAGTTCGAAGAAAAATATATTTACCTAGGCAAACAGATTTCCTTCAGCAAAGAAAAAAATACAGAAGAAGTAGACCGTAGAGTAGCAATCACCTGGAAAAAGCGCCGTATCCCAGTAGTTCCATTCTCTAGTTCCATTAAAGGACTACTGGGATTTTTTTCTCCCAGTAGTTCCATGGAACTAAAATGCTTTTTCACCTTATCCCATTAGTTCCATTAAGTACAGTTGAATGTAAAAAGTACTTCTAAAGTCGTTTAATCGTCATTTAATCGTCGTCGTTAATTTTGTAGAGGCATGGCATGGCGGATTAAATAAGTCATTTAAGAAAACTGTAATAACTCTATATAAATTATTGCAAGTTTTATCAAATGACGCTATGTATTATACAGTACATACAAAGAAAATACAAAATAATTTAAATCCTGACACCAGAAGAGATTCTAACTATGTTGTGAAGGACATGCTTTTACAAAATTCACAAATGAAACTTCTCAGTGGAGAAATTACTGTACCACATTTCTTGGAGAAGAATCGTCCGCAGTTTTCATAAGTAGAGGTAGAAAATTAAAAATAAAAACATTATAAGTTACGTTTCTGTTATTAATACTAAGAAAATAAAAGCATTCTAAGTAAAGTTTTTGTACTAATATACTCAGATTTAACTAATTCAACTGTACCGGAACTTATGATCGATTTAACTGTACTGGAACTTATGAGACTAATTTTATCTTGCTTACAGAATGCCAGTTCCATGGAACTACTGGGAGAAAAAAATCCCAGTAGTCCTTTAATGGAACTAGAGAATGGAACTACTGGGATACGGCGGGAAAAAGTACTGGGCTCATAAGGAAATATTTAAATCGCAGCTCCCATTGCCTACCAAGAAGATAGTTATGGACTCTGAAATTTTACCATGCCTTACCTACGGCTGCCAAACTTGGACGTTCGACCTCAAAACCAGAAACAAAATCCAGACCACTCAAAGAAGAATGGAGAGAAGTTACCTGGGTTTAAAATTAAAAGACAGAAGTGAAAAATACAGACATCCGCAAAAAAACCAACATAACGGACGCACTAACTTTTTCTCTACAAAGAAAGTGGAATTGGGCAGGTCACGTAGCCAGGTACGCTGATAACAGGTGGACTTTAAAAACCATAAAATGGAAGGGACCTCGCGGTACCAGAGCGAGAGGCAGACCTAGTGCTAGATGGGTAGACGAAATTGTGGCGGCAGTAGGTCGAGAATGGCTCGAGATTGCTAAGGTCAGGGAGAAGTGGAAATCTTTGGAGGAGGCTTTTACCCGAAAGGGGTCCATACAAAATTAACAGCGAAAACTATACGCTAATTTTATTACTATTATCTATAATTTCATCGAATTATATTGATTGCTAATGATTTTTTATTTTTATTTTACTTTTTAATTTTATTGTTAGTTGTTGCCCAATGTTTTTGCTAAGGATTATTATTATTATTAATTTGAAGATTTTATTTAACGATTATTGTTAGTAGTAATTCGATGAAATTATGTTTTTGATTAATTATTAACTGTTATTATTGATTTGATTGTATTATTTATTGATTGTTAATGATTATTGATAGTTATTGTTAATTTTATTGATTCTTTTATTTATTGCCCATGATAATTGTTAACTAGTGTTTATTTTTTTTTTTTTTTATGTTATTTTAATTTTATTAATTGTTAATGTTATTTGTATGGAATTAAATAAAGCTTATTCATTCATTCAGTTTACTTTTAAATTCGTTACTTCGTTAGATTTAATCATTATTTTACAAAATTCTTCTCTATTTTTTTTATGAATTATAAAACGTATCCTAAGTTTATCATTGTTTCATTATGTTTACCTACACTAAATACTATAATAATGTATAACAACTCTGGCGGGAAGCGCCGGCGATGCTGGTAGTTAACAAAAGAGTGCCGATAACATTGTGTTATTATTGTGTTACACCGGACTTCAATAAAAACATAATAGACATCCATATTGATGAATGCAAGAAAAATATAACTTATGATCTGATGTACCTTGCGTACCAGCCGCCTTTCATTCAACAATTTCGAAAATGTTGGACGAAGGACTCGATAAAGTAACTTTACCCAAAGATATTCCTAAGTTTACAAACATCAAAAGCACTTTGTATCGCCATCGAAATAGCACTTATAATATGAGTAAAATCACTTTCAATGACGTTAAAACGGTTGAGGTTCCTCAAAAATTTCAATCATTTTTGTTATCAGATTACTGTTACGGTAACACACGCTTACTCATTTTTTGGTCCCAAGAAGCTAAAGAAAAATTGAATTCCTTAATAAATGACTGATTTTTATTTCAAATTTGTTTTTTTTTCCAATTAAAACCTTAGTCTTATATTATTTGGTGGGAGCAATAGACCTAAAAAAAAAGAATTAATAAATTATTCCCATTCGTCCCCCCAAAAAATTTAGAGGGACCATCGGGAAAATAAATAACGAAAACCCGTTCGTCCCCCTCGGGGGACGAAGTCGAGGGGACGGGCGGGAATACACGTTCAATTTATTAAGAGTTACACCACACATGCTTCGCAAAGACACACACAGTTTTTATATCTATAGCCTTTGCTTGAGTATTGGTTGGGCTCCCAGTCTCACCGGATGCAGCGAAACACCAGTATTTTACATGGAGCGACTGCCTATCTAACCTCCACAACCCACTTAGCACTAGGTAACACTATACCTATTAGTAAGACTGGTTGTCAGACTCACTTTTTCATTTCATTCTGACGTTATTCTATACAAGGTTATAAGCATGTTATAAGGTTACCGGTAGCTGCTGCAGCTCTCCGGACGGCGTGACGACTTGCTGCACCAACGTGACGGGCTGCTGCGACACCACGTTGTTGGATGACGATGATGTTGATGCTGTTGATGCCTGCTGAAATATTAAAAGAAAAATAAATATTTGCATTTATACTAAAGTTTTTCTTGGAAGTTATCTATATCATCATCTGTCAGTCTAACCGGATGCAGTTGAATACCAGTATTTTACGATAATAATACGACACTATTTGGTTAGACTGGTTGTCAGACTTTCAGGTCACTGACGAAATGCGGTGTACCTACCTACTTGTACTGACTGCGCAATATGGCAGCCGGGTGAAACCTTCAGGGTAGCCCGCGAAATTCAAATTTTCTTACGTTTTTCCTATTGTTAATTACTAAAAAAGATTTATGTTGAAAACTTTTTGAAAATATAAGTGTATTTTATTCAATAAAATTATAAAATAATACTTTTTTGTTAGAACGTGCATTTAATGACATTCATAAACATAAGCAAAATGCTCTACAAGCGAGTGACCGTGTGATTTCTAAAGGCTCCTGGGTTAAAACAACACAAAATGATGTACTAACCTGTACTTGTACATTCGCGCACGGTTGTATTACAATCTGCGGCTGTGACTGCGATTGTGCTTGTGCAGCATTCTGCATTGCGGCGTGATGGTGTGCTAGCTAAAAACAGATTTAACTATATTGTAAGATTGATCATCTCGTGACATCAGCCACCGGGCGGTACGCTTCAAGTGGATTTGGCTAGACGCAGAGATGGCTGATGTAGCAATAATAGCAAGGCTTTGACCGAGAGGTGGCCAATAGGGTAGTTAACTAAAAAAATCTAATTAGCACGTCATATAGATTACCAAAAAATAGTGGGCACTTATTTTTTCTTTTTTTACGTAAACAAACAATAAAGACGATACAGTGCTTTGAAAACTCGCGTGGCGTCATAATTTAAGACATTAGTATGTCATTTTTTAGCGGTCAGTGACGTCACCAACCCCCACTCAAATCTTTAACGCGTTTTATCTTCGTAAATTTTCATTGATTTAATAAAAAAAAAACCAATATTTTTCGATAATCTAACAGACGGACTAATTAGAATGTAATTTTTTTAAGTTAGTAGATATCCCTATTCTTGGCCAAAGAAACCAGGGCTGTCCTAAATCTCGTTGGGTTGACGATATCGACAGGGTCGCGGGGGACAACTATATGGGAGACGCGCAAAACCGCAGGGTGTCAGAAAAAAGAGGGCCAACTCAGCAGTGGTTGACCGGACTGATATGATGATGATTATACTATTAGGAGGTTTAATTCTTATTTCACAAGTCTGATTACGGTACAAATAAATCGTTTACCGTTCTGTCAAATGTATAAGAGGTTTGTTACCTGATCAGCATGGCTGCTCCTTGGCGCGTGGTCGTACCGCGGCTTATTTGGCTTCACCTCGTGACGGGGCACTATGTCGATGAGGAAGTCGAACTGATCGCATTTTGATATCGCCATCGCTATGTCGTTGCGCTGGAACGATACATTACAAGTTAAGCTGAAAGGTGGGGACTGTTTGTGTGATCTGATGGAGGCCGTTTGAAAAACATATGAATAAGTAGTAGACAAATAGCTTAAAAATAATAAACCATTGGTCCTTTTGTACGTTGGGGTCGGCTGCTAGTTTATCCAGATGCAGCTGAGTACCAGTATTTTACTTGGAGCGACTGCTTATCTGACCTCCACAACCCAGTTACGGTGGAGGTAATACGACATCTTTTAATAAGACCTGTAACGACTGTCAGAGTCCTACTAATGACAACAAAGGACAACGGCTACAAGGACCAACGGTTACAAACTAGAACAAATTTCCGTGCGTTCAAGCATTTTGTCATACCTATTATTGGAATCAAATATAACAGCTCACAACTTAGGACCCAGTAATATTAATGACAATAATATCCGTGGTGCTAGGCAACTGGGCTTATCCCAGTTGTATACGTCCCTGTGTGCCTATTGGCCTTGTTCAGTTCTGTCTCCTGCTGATATGGAGGGAAGTGAAAATTATGTTTTTCCTACTCCTCCGCTATTCTTTTCTGATTAATTTCGTTGCGGGATCCAAGACAATTAAATCGTTTTCCTGGGACTTCGTCGGGCTTCATTGTCTCGGCGCTTTTCTTGTGGTCGCCACTGTTGATTCTGGCTTACAGGAGTTACAGTGGTTTGGGAATAGTGTGGCGGGCTTGTCCCAATGAAAAAAAAAAAAAAAAAAAAAAAGGACCATCGGTTACTGAGGCACGGAGGAAATTTGTATTAATAAAAATAGTACAAAACTTTTCATTATCAGCCTATAATGTTCCCATTGCAGGGACTCGGGCCTCCTCTCTAGGAGAGGGATAGGGTATAATCCACCATGCGAGCCCAGTGCAGGTTGGTAGGTGACTAAGACATGCCAGTTTCCTCACTATGTTTTCCTTCACCGTTTTGAGAGCAGCGGTGATGAAATAAATTACACAAAGTAATGCGCCTGCCTGGATTCGAACCCACGATCTACTGTTCGTAAGTCGGGGCCGACACCACTGGGCCACCGCTGCTCTCTAAAACTTTTATTTTACACTAAATTGGACGTAGTTTGTCTGTTGTGAGTGAACTGTCAGAGCGAAACAGTCTCTCACCACACGTATCAACGTGAATTCGGTTTGATACCATTAGAAAGGTCTGACAAACAATAAGAGCAATTAGTCCAAAGCGGTGTGGAGTGAAGTCAAAATGCATTTGCGTCGCGCACGACGCACACTGCAATTATGTATTGAAATCGAGTGCAGCGACAAAAATGTGACACACATAGTACAAAATTACACGAGTTTGGCTTCAGACCAAACGCCAACAATCCATCGGATGGGCGATAAAGTCAATTTCTCGATTTTTTTTAGGTTACCTACATTTAGGCCAAGAAATTCAAATACAAAGACTTCTTTCTTGGTGATAGAGCTTTTGCCGCCGAGAAATATGTCGCGATGTTTTCTCTCACCAAAGCAACCAAAGCTATAGTGATCACTAAAAAATATGCACATGAATCCGAAAATTCAGCGGTGCGTGTCTTGGGTTCGAACTCGTGACCTATGACTTGGCGGTCAATAGATACATCACTAGACTATTACTGCCAGTACAAAGGTAAACTTCGCTAGATGAGTTCCTTGGTCATGCAAATGAATTTGAGCACTGGGCGCCAGGTACCTACATCGTTTCCTTGATTTTTTTCTGGTATCGATACCTAACGGACGGCAAAAACAAGAATATCTAGGTAAGCATTACAAATGAGATAAATACTTACAGGGTATTGAAAACCGAGTTCCTGAAAGCTAATATTTACCTGCAAAGTCCTCCTCTTATTATCCTCAGTGTGTGCCCAGGCCCTTAACGTCAGCTCGTGTATAAAGATCTCAGCGGCTTTCGCGAACAACACCGGGGCTTCAGCCGATATCATCTTCACTTCCTCGTCGAGCTTCATTATCTTCTTGATCCGAGCCAGAGGCAACGCTTGGGATTTGAAGTCGTCCTGAAAAGGGAGATGAAAATTTGTGTTTTCTATAAGTACTGATATTAGGTTTAGCGGGGATCCGCTGCATGCGAGACGCACGGGACCGGTCAATGTGGCGACACTTCGGGGAGGCCTATATCCAGCAGTGGAAATCTTTCGGCTGAAATGATGATGATTATGATGATACTAATATTATAAAGAAGTACAAGGAGGATGCAGGCTAACAGAATCAGTATCAGTTATACAACTTGTTTGTAGGTACTTGTAGGGATAAACTTTGGAACTATTGATCCGATTCTAAAAATTTTACCACTTACGGGAAGCTACATTATCCCCGAGTGCCATAGGCTGTTCCTAGTAGGTATATGCCTTTTCTTTTCTCTCAGTTCCATTAGCCGATGGGAAGGTATTTTTGAAATGACCGAAGAGAGATTAGCCATAGGAACAAAGTCCTGCTACTGAGAAAGTACCAGTACTTCTTAAAGAAACTAGCACATCATTATTGTGTCATTTTCTTACCCTCACTGAGATCGCGTGGTGGAGTATAGACTGCCTCTCCAGGAGGCAAGAGCCCGGTCGTAGCAGTTGTTAATTATGTTAGTCTTCTCTAGACCAGCAACTTTGCTTATGCCTTAACCAGCGATTAGATCAGAGTAACACAAGATTCACTTACCGAATTCACCTTTTTGATATCATCAGTGACTTTACACCAAAACTGCTGTAGACTTTGCTGTGGGGACTCCGCCGGAGCGTTTTCCTCTCCCATGAGGTCCCCGTCGACTTCATCAGAGACGTTTGAGGAACCAGCCTGGTCCCTGTGTAACAATGACATATCTTTGTATCATTGCGTGTCCAGATATCTATTACAATGTAGGAGTGATATAAGCTAGATTGCTTTTATAAATTAAACAACCGTGTCCAATCTTCAGATAGGACAAGAACTACAACCGAATTCAAACTCAAAACCGTTTATTTCAAATAGACCCGTGTATCAAAAATAAGCTGCCGACCGTCTCGCCAAATAACTATGAATGAGGACTGTAATTGCACCTTCCAAAGCGTATCTAGAACACATGGAGAATTCCTCAGAGAACCGTTAATGACATCAGGAGATAAACTAGCGCCAATGTACGTGTACGCGTGTATTACCACTTGATTCCTTTGCATGAGCACTGTCGCGTCTTGGCGACAAGTCATGTTCTAAGCAATTCATATATATGCTTTTCTCGCTGCCGCTGTAGCAAAACGCGCCCCACTTGAGCGATTATCTCGTGGCTGCTCTAAATAATGTCTTTGATTTAAGGTTGATCCTCATCCGGCAGCACGGAACCACACTTTGCCATGCTCCTATCCCTTTCTGTCGCTTACAACCGTGATTTGCTGGAACGAGAAACAGGGCAGGAATCATGCAGAAATGTACTAATACTAATCGCACGTTGCAGCATCAACAAGGTGATCGGAAACACGCTCTGTGACTGTTTCTTGCTCTAGCAAGTCGCCGTCACCGGTAGTGTACAGGAATTGCAGTAAAAAAAAAGCGTGATGCGAAATGTCTTACCAAGGTGCTCGTTCCATGGCGTGGCCTGGATCTAATGTAGCTCTGAGCGTACACAACTGGTAGCCGTACACGGTGGAAGGTACAATAGCGCACAAAACGGTTATCATGGGTTCAGTACATCGTTCCAAACCTCCCGTATGACTACGGAGTCCGACGTGTCCAAATTCGAGCACAAGACTTTACGTGGTCGGCTTAAAACAGCTCTAAGTTCTTGCGGTATAACTTACACCGGCGTCGCAGATTCTCTGACTGACGGCTTCTATTCGATATGTTGTACTTATACGTTTGCAGCACTTCAACAAATTAGATGCAATATACTTGCAGATTTCAAGTTCCTTTATTTGAAACACAAAGACGTATAGAAACTCCTTTTCAATCCTAAATGAACAATATAATGCACTAGCCGTGTAGGTAGTTCCCAAATGCCGACAGTTCGCTTTAACCGGACTTCCCGACTTCTTAAAAAATACTTCCTGAGTTACAGACTATAGTGGAACGCCTGAATTCTTAGAAACATGGTGGGCTGAAGTGGCCCACTTCTTCGATGATCAATACCGAGTCACCCTCCCACATTTAAAAGATGGCGAGTATTTTGTTATGTCGTGTCGATAATAAAATAAACCTAAAAAGGATTGTAAGTAAAATGTTTTTTTTGGGAGCCTTATGTTCAGGTCACGTTTCTAGGATGAAGCCGGACAGATGGGCGAAGATAGTCACACAGTGGGTGATGGCTGAAGACGACTGTCGTTACAAAGGTGGGCCCAAGAAACGCAGGTGTGACGATTTGGATTCTCAACTTGTTTATTTTATCTATGTTCTCAACAGATTGGAAGGAGAGAATTATTAAACAAACTTGGAAAGCCATGGGGTGGCCATTTGCCCAGCAGTGGGACAGTGTAGGCCGACGATTGTCCGGCAGGGTGTACTGCCAGGCTTAGGGCTTGAAATGATGTTAAATATATGCGACTTCGAAATTATTCTCTTACAAACAAAACATATAATTATATAGGTACTTACACCTACTGCGTAACACAGGCATGAGTGCGTGACTTTATTCCCCGGGAGTTTGGGCAGAAGTGTGATAAATACACCCAGATTTCGCATGTATGTAATAGGCACCGAGTGATTTATCATAAGCCTAGCCTTTGGGGTCAGCTATTTTGGGGTCGGTTTCCAGAACTGAATACCAGCATTTTACATGAAACGAGTGCTTATTTGACCCAGGCCATATACCAGTTAGTAGGGGTAATATCAGGTTAAATACGATACCTTTGGTAAGACATCCAGTCTTACAAAAAAGCTATCGGGGCTTGTAACGACTGTCAAAGATCTACAGATGACAGTCTGCTCGGTATGTAATAACCTACCTAACCTAAGCACGCGCGGCATTTTCTAAAGATCGAACCGAGCGGCTGTTATTATACCTGCATAATATGCACGACCTTTTAGAAAAAAGTCGAGAAATTCATAACTTTGCGAAATGATTGTTGATAGCCGAAACACCTTTGAGCTTAATCCTTACGTGACACTTTCGGGTCGGCTAATTTTATTCGGCAACATTTTACTAACGAAACTCTCCCGATCTTTCGACACTGATAAACTTACAACAGTGCGGTATGTACATACAAGTGACCATGTCAGTTTAAAAATTATAATGTATTAGGTAAACAGACATTCCAATATTACTTTTACTGCCGCACTCAGAGAGCTTTAATGATTACTTAGTTAGGCCATCACTTAGTAAAGGTTTTGACAGTTTTGTCATAATAATGTACCTACCTACCTATGTCAAATCTTTACAAGTGACGGCTTTAGTAATCATTAAATATCTCTGAGTACCGCAGTTAAACCACTTTGTTTATGTAGGTACCTACTTAGTTGTAAACGATCACGTTCAAAGGTAGTGATTGGCTTATCATGTAGTAGGTATTTATATATTAATACATGTACCTTTATTTATAACGATCAAAATTGTCCTTGACGTTAAAATACCTACGTAAAATTTTATGAATTGTGCATTTTCGTAAGTAAGTACAATACCATAACACAACATAACATCACGGTTGTATTTCTTTGAAGGGGTTAGGAGGGGTTAGGGGCTTTGGAGAGTTATAGGTACTTTACACATGGTACACTATACATATATTTAGACTATACTCTGCTACACTATGATTCGCTAGATATTTTATGATATGTACCAATAGGGGTGAGCCAGCTATTGCCATCAAATTGCTACAAACAAAACTCTTTCCACGCTACTTTTTTTTTTAATTTTTACTTTAATTACCTACCTACCTACTGCACTCAGTAAAACGTCTCTACGACAAAATTTAACATAAATCTGCTTTTCTAGTTCTAATATAACTTTCTTTTTACCTCGTTAAGTACCGAAGGAGTCCGCGCAAGGATTGAACCTGCGACCCTAAGCTTAGAAAGTTCAAGTAATCATAATTCTAAGGGTGGAAACAAGCGACCCGGCATGAGCATGACTTTTTAGCTTTCCTTTATAATTCATACGATTACGAATATCGTGAATTACTTCACTACCAAGTTACTGAATAGTGCTTTGGAGGTTCTCTTTTCTCTTTTATACCAGCAACCTAGTGTCCTATTAATTGCTTGTAGGTACTATAAGATTAATTAAAATAAACATTTTACTTGGGTCAAGTAGAAAGGGCAAGAAATTAATTTAATTTTGCGATGCGTTTATTTTTAAATACTAAAACTGACAAGAACTAAAAGTAAACCCGGGGCGCAAAGTTGTTAACATTTATTAAGCTTGTATGTCATCATTTGTATTATAATATTTTTAAAGTTTTCTCAAACATAATTGTTTGGAGTAAAAACACCGACTAAGTATTTATTAATATTAATAATCATAATAAAAACAATAATATTTATCGAAAGAGGAACTTACGCAGGCACAAAGAAACACACGGACATCTTGTCTCCAAACCTACGACACGCCGACCTCGACTTTTTCACAAATCTCAAAGTCTTTCCAAAGAAATAAATTATTGGAAAATCGCGATTAGAAAATTAGTAACCGCTTCCAAAGTTAATAAAACACAGTAACCAATAATCAGGGTAATATTTGGAGATCTCCAATCAACAATTACTGAAAATGCGCCCGACACACGATTCGTCCAACGATGACCAGTCACAAGCTTGACGTTTCGTTTGTGTTACCATTTTTTGGTATGGTGTAGAATCTACCAACACCCAACTTCGTATAAAGCTGAAATTAAAAAAGATTTGAACACGTAAGCAGAATGCTTTTTGATAAACTTAATCATCAATCCAAATTAAGTTAGGTAATCTACAAAAATAATCGGAACCTTAATGTAAAGGGCCAATTACCTTGCCGATGGTAGATTGTATGAAAATTTATTGGTAACATTTGCGGAAACAGGCTACGTCAGTCGACGTCACCGAAGTAGCGTCTGCTAAGAAAATGGCGGCGGCGGAGATTCAGATAGTGAATCCTTCTAATTTAACTAAAATTGAAAGGTAAATCGAGTATATTAGGCAATAAGTGTGTTATTTTCAGTGGTGTTCACAATTTAATATTAAAAATTAGGTGTATCGGTGTGTTTAGTGTAATAACCAACTGTTCAATTTTCATGTTTGTTTTTGCATTTAATGTTTCAGTTTTCTCAATGATCCAAGTTACAAAGAGATTATCGAGAACTCTTCGACCTTCAATTCACGACTATGTGCGGAAAGGAGGATGCGTATGCCGTTCATCGACACACAGACCGGTAAGAAATCGATTTTTTGTCACTCGGGACGACGCGTCTACGCCCATTGCAAATCACTAATATTTTTTATAAACATTGGGTTTTTAGTAAACAAGGAGCGTCTCTATCATTGTTAATGTATTACCGGCCTATTTTGCAGTAATACCACTATATTTACAATTGATAAAGTGTTCAACAATATTCTGAGTTGTTATCAAAGCTATCTGTCCCCTTTTCACATGCAACTGTACACATAGGACCATCCTTCTCTGAAAATCATTCAAAGCCTAACTTATGACGACCCACTGACCTAATCTTTGTTTAAAACTGAATCTCGAGAATATTTTTTAGGTCTACCATAAACATAATCAAAACTAATAATCAAGTAGTACTTACTTAAAAATCAGTCCCATTGTAACTGAAGTGAATTCAGATTTGAATGTATGGAAATCTTGATTGCCTTACATAGCATAATTATAATATGCATCAATAAAAATAACCACAGCATCATAATATTGAAATGATATGCTAATTAAAGGTTGTGCTCACAATAATGTCACTTGGTTTGCTGAGCCAGACGTTATGGGGTCAAATTCTAGGACTGCAAAGTTATTTTTCTCCATTTTTGACTCGCCCCCTAAGTGGAACTTGTAACTGCCAAATTGTAAGTGTACAGTCAGTGCTCAGCATTACCTAACCCCCAATTTAAAGAAGAAGAGGGCAAGTGGTATGAGAAAGGAGGTCAGGTAATGCTGGGTATTGACTGTACTATTGTTAGACTTCTACCAACTCCATCAAGGTATACAACTGTACATGTAGGTGTTATACAATGTAAAACCTTTAATAATTTACCATCACATTTGGAAATTGATTTATTCAACACCAGGGCACGTAAAATTAGAGACATCCTAAGTAAGGACTATTTTGGTGACGATAGGCAATAGTTCTATTTTAATGTCCTAGCTCTGTTTTTTTTGTCATGTTTCTTTTCTTGTTTATTTTTTTTTCTCTGTTTATGTAACTTTATGCTTATCAAATATTAGTTGAGATTTGCTAATTGCTAACATATATGTGGAAGCTAATTAGCAATTGTCCACAAGCATAAAAAATTATTCAACTTTGTAATTAGTCTGTAAGCTTTCTGTAAAATAAAGTAAATAAAATATATATTTTAAGGTATTTCTTAGGTCATGATGAGATAAAAACTAGAAACTAATTCATTTCTCACTCCTATACATTGTTGTTACAGGTGTCGCACAGAGCCACTGCAATTTATTTATGACACGGAGACAACGCATGCCCGGCCAGAAAGAAGGGCAAGTGTACACATACCCTGCGCAGAGGTGAGCAACATAAAAATTGGGATAAATTTTTTACACTAGAAAAAATACTTATCAATTGGTACATGGAGAAATTACTGGCAAAATGGTGGAAGGTTTTCTAAATGAAGCTTAATGATGATTAAATATTTGGAAAACTTATCTTAGTCACTTCTAGGGCCTGAAGTAATACCTACAATATTTTAATTTGAGTTAAAAGAGAGTGCCAAGGAGTTTTTTGCCAATTCTACTCCATAGAGGTTATGCTTTGGAATGGGTGTGCAACTACATTACTTATACAAGCTATTTTTTTTAACATTGACCAGCACTAATAATTTGTCTTGTAACATGGATGCTTTTACAAAAAAAAAAAACATCCAGTCCCAAAACAACTATTTGTTCTGTGCGTGTAGGTATTTAATTTTTCTGGTAGTTCTTTGAAATAACATAACATTTTAATAAATTTTTAACATTAGTCTTGACTACTGTTAAAAATTTATTAAAATGTTATGTTACTTGTGGGTACTTGTACCCAATTGAAATAAATACTTTGGCTTTGAAGTCTCTAAGCTATATTATGATCAACTTGTGTGTTCTTTCTTGTGCTAGTACATTGGTAATTGAGACCCCTGTGGTCATAGTCTGATTAGACTGGTTTTGTATGTCACAAGTGTGATTGTGATTGTAATATACCTTATTGTAATTGATCATTCACAAGAGGGAAATGTATGAACACTACCTGCTTACTTTACTTTCAGTGTGTGTACTGTTGGTAAATCACTGCCTAGCCATTCAGGCAAATACGTGTGAAAATTACATCAGAGTTATGTTATGTGATTTTGTTTCCTCCCAGATGGCGCAAGGCCCGCCGCCAATACTTAACAATGTCATCAACACGGTGGGGTTGGGCCGGAGCATCAGACAGTTTAGACAACACCGGTGAGGGAGAGAACAGCTCCGGAGTACCAGGCGACGCTTTAGCTGGAGATGACAGCAGAGACGGGTCACAGACTGCCGCTAAGGATGATCCTAAGGTAAGATGGTTATCGTACAACACTGCTCAGTCTTACAGTGAAACCAGTCTCATGTTGCATTAGCTTGTATGTAATCTGTTGATGTCTGACACACGTACACCCCGGTGCTGACGAGCGGCTGTCACCGCCTCTACGCGTGGTGCGCTGCCCATACCCCTGCTGCGCCACCTAATCCCATGACATTGAAGGAAACCGGCATGTCTTAGAACTAAAAAAATCGAAGACATGTGAAATCTACCTATATCTATCTTTGAGTACTATAAGCGACTTACCCAAATGACCTTTCCTTGGTATTGTTCGTCGTGACGTCGAGCTCCTTGAGCTATAAGTCGAGCTCGACAATAACTGACAAATGCTTGCACTGACTGGACGGGTCCACTCAAATCTGTGTGGTGCTTTCATCAAAAGACCATCTCAGACACTAATCTGCATAGCCTTCATGTGTGTCCCAAGATTATGTCTGGACCTTAAACTTATTGTTAACCATTTTAAAAGATTAAAAGAGTAACCTTTGGAGTTTCTTGCCGGTTCTTCTCCTTAGGAATCGACCAATGCACCGAACCGTGCCCCTTTTTTTTATGTCGACGTTTTACAAGTGCCCATGTAGGCCTATGTGAAATAAAATATTTTGACGTTGACTTTGACTTTACCAACCCGCACAGGGCCCAGGTGGTAATTATAGCCCATCCTCATCTCCCATCTAGAGAGGAAGCCTGAGTCCCTGCAGTGGGAACATAATAGGCTGATGTTGATGATGAATGCCATGACAGACAGTACAAGTAAGACCAAAGTAACTGGCTAACAGGTTGTTACTTAGAACAAGTATTACGGAAGTAAAGATTCTTCATAATATAAGTACAGGCAGAAATAATCATGCTATGACGTGCAGAAAATGTATACAACTAACCCTATCAGCTTCCACAGGAATGGTTCTACGACGAACTAGCGATGGAAGAGATGGAAACCGGCGAGGAACCTGACCCGGAATCGGACGAGGACTACTTCGACGACACGTACGCGAACCGGCGCAAGAGGCGCGGTGGCTCCACACCCTCCGGACCGGGCTCCAGGGGTGGCAGGACGCGCAAGTCGCAGCCTGACGACACGCCTGCTAAGAGAGGGAGAGCTGTGAGTATGATATCCGTTCTGGGACCTACAATATTATCTTTGGTAAATTCCAGCTACCCCATTGTATATCGGGCTGGTGTTCATAACTCCACCTCCGAAGCACGTGTTTTGCGCACGGAGCAGTGTTTAGTAGCCATAGATCCGATGACCATTTGGGAGGATATGACTGGACAGTGAGTCCGGCCATATATTACTTGAACAGATTCTATGGAGCAAAATCATCGAAAGTTGGCTAGTAGCAGCTAGATGAGCGTTGCCGAGAATCGCGTTGAACGGCTTGCGATTGAATAGTCCTATGTCCAGGGCACCCTGGACATAGGCCCATTCAATCGCAAGCCGTTCAACGGGATTCTCGGCAACCAGGTCCAGGTGTGAGCTACTGAAGGCTGATAGAATGACCATCTCATGATAAATATCTCAACAGCAGGTGAAGTATAGATAGATATACAAAAGTCTAAACACACGTGAGAATTATCCTGGTGGCATGCGGATTTACTATAGACTGACTCAGATTACTCCTTCGGTGCAAACTGGCGTTATTTGTCACCTGCCTAGCCTTTTCCCAACTACATTGGTGTTTTCTTCCAGGGAAAATGAATTCAACTGAATGCCAGTATTGCAAACAAACATTATAAATGTAGCTATATTATCGTCAACCCCCTCCATCATTACAGGGGCGAGGTCGAGGCAAACGCGCGCAAGGTACACTACCCTACGAAGTCCCCGGCGACAGTGAGAAACCCTTCGGCTGTGAACGTAAGTCTTCTCGAAGGAGGCACTAGTGTCATCCCGCCTTTACTCAGGTCCTTTAAGCTGGCAATACAACCTCCAACTGTCAGTTACTCTATGCTGGCAACACAGTCTCCTGACAGTTCTGAAGACATATCATTTTGTAGTTGGGGTGTTGATGTGGGGAATGAATTGTGGAGGGTTAATGGTGTGGTGTTTTATCGGTTACTATTTCATTTAAAAATGGGTAGTTTTCGATGCAAATTTTATAAGTCTTATTTTCAATGCAAACCACATGTTTGAGTCTAACTACTATATTTGCTGTTGTTGAATGCATGTATTATATATACCAAAATTGTATACAACATATATTAAATATGTTGTAAACAATTTTGGTGTAGACCACATGTGTTTCACAACTGAAAAAAAAACATCTTCACTTCAATTATAATCTGTAACAGCAATAGAAAGTTCCCAAACTCATTCCATTCCCTACAACCAACATTTCCAACGGAAATTCAATAATTTGCAGCAACACTAATCAAGATTTATACCAACTTAATAAGAAATAGTTTTATGGACAACTAGATATACATTTAGCATAGACTATATACACATCTAAAACTACAATAGTGAATACAGTTAGACATTCCTGCCAGTGTAATACTACGTGGTAGGCGGCCAAGCAGTAAATTATTGCAACACAGGCGAAAAGCAATGTTGCCCGACTTTTAAAATATTTTCTACCATTACAATGGTAGTATATTTAACTTAGACTTATTCCATTTTGATTACCAATTTTTAACTACGCAATCTAAATTTTATGCCACAAAATTAGTCTTGATAGTACATCAATTGGGATCGTTGGAGTGGCGACGCCGACTAATCAGGCTATACAAAGCCAGTATTGAAGTGGATTTTGCACAGGAAATCTATACAATGCGAGACCTTGTTTTACTGGAAATGTACAGCTCGATGATTTTTTATTTAGAAAATCTCGATTTTTAATAATTGTGAATGAATAATTTTGTTAAAACTAGTCAAACTTCTCTTTTTATTATGTATAGGAAAAACAATTATAAATATTATCCCTAGATTTTCCCACAACTAAAAATAAATTTACTGCTTGGATCTGTCTATCTAAACATTAAAACCAATAAATTACTAAAAAACAAAGTGAATTTTTGCTCAACAGTTATCGTATAACATAGGACCTGAGCATTTGTAGAACTATTCAATGATAAAACATAAAATTGTGGTCTGTGGTCAATGTAGATTTTTTATAAGATAATAATAATTTTTTAAGAATATTAAAAGGCTTTCTAGACGGGCTAGTGTAATTATAACAGAATTTCGATTTTTAAAGGCGTATGGAATATGATCAGTTATTAGACCAGACAAGGGGTTTTTGTCTGTCTTAAGGTGGAACCTCCAAGATAGCCCGTAAAAATCGTAATTTCTTACGTTTTTTTGTAATTTTCCGGTCAATGTCAGGTTGTATCATCACTGCATATTAAAAAACAAAGTCCTCCGCCGCGTCTGTCTGTCTGTTCGCGATTAACTACTACTGCACCGATTATCATACTAGTTTCACTATTTAAAAGAAAAAATAATTTTAGGGTTTGTTTAAAAAAAAGCTGTTTTGGAAACATGTACCTGAGCGCAACTATCATCATTTGTTGGATACTTATAGTATAAAAAAAACTAAATATTTAAATTATATATTAGCATGAATATATTAATTATTGGCAACATAAATATATAAATATATTCAAATATAATTAATAAATCTAGTATAATATCTAGTTAGGGTTCCGTAGCCAAATGGCAAACAACGGAACCCTTATAGATTATTTTTAGATAGGTCGCACATACATTTTTATTCGCATTTTATCGTTAATATTATTAAACAAATTGACATACTTTGTCAGTTTGTAGAGTTAAACCCATACAGCTGTTGAAGAATTACATCTGTGGGTGCAGTACAGGATGTTTAAAATAGTAATATAAATTATCACGTTAACTTTCGTAAAATGGTCATAAATACAGTTCATAACTTCATATTATAAATTGTCACTTCATGAACATTCTACAAATTGAAAACTAATTCAAATTATTATCCTTTTATAGCTATTTTAGAGCCCCAGACCATCAAACTGAATTGTTAGTCAATTTGCATAACAGTTAACTTATCTGACGTTACATTTACATTGACCACAAGCCACAAGCCGTATATACATAATTATAAATAAACAAGATATCATTCAAGTAAGCATTGCATAGTTGTAATAGTGCAGGGCCAATGAGTACTGTAATATCTAGCGTTATAGATACTAGGCGGGTTCGTAGCAAGCAACTGTTATAAAAGGCTTATTATAGTATGTCTTTTCTATAAACAAAAATAAACTAGACATAGAATAGACCAATATTTTTAAATTAAATATAAGAAATATTAATCGATGCTTCCCGGCCAGTCCACTACCGAATTGTGTGTCACTGTCCACCACTGGTGGACATTGGGAATTACCGATAAAACTCCTGTTAAAGTTGCGATTAACCAACATTTTCAGTTATAAAATCTGAAGTAAAAATTAAGGCAGCTAATTTTTTTCGTTAAACATAACTTTTTTTGTCAGTTTGACTTCCAATTACAGAATGAAATACAGTCTTCCAATTTGAAATACTCTTTAATAATCCAACCTTTACCAATGCCTACGAAGCACAAAAAAAAGAAAGCGAAGCTACAGTCACAATGATAATAACTTTTGAAAGTACTGTAGTTCTCATTCCAAACCGAAGATATCTATAGAGAAGAATGGACAAGAAACTTCTTTAAATCAAAATATTGTTTTAAAAACTTGGTTAGATCTTTCTTGTTGAGGCTAGACGTTAGACGAGCTTTAATACCCCCGGGAGTGTCTCGGCTAGAGGATAAAGCCACAATATGTTCTTTTTGGCAAGGTTAAAACAACAGTTCTTCCATATACACCCCGAAAGCCACACGATAATAAGCCTTAAATCCTTGCAACGGGCCGCAAAAATGCCTTTTCATTGTTGTGTACGTATGATGTGAATATTAGGTAGCGTAAGAATCTCTAAACACTATCGGAATGAATGAAATTGCTAAATTTTAGATAATATTGAAGTAGGCGATGCGTTTGTAGAGTGTTTTGTAGAATGATCTTGTTAGGGAGGGCGAAATTCTGAA
This sequence comes from Diarsia rubi, assembly GCA_932274075.1. Classification (NCBI taxonomy): domain Eukaryota; kingdom Metazoa; phylum Arthropoda; class Insecta; order Lepidoptera; family Noctuidae; genus Diarsia; species Diarsia rubi. The sequence goes on from OW026427.1 coordinate 9,049,821, forward strand.
ACGGACCTTAATTTTAAGGCATTAAGGTACTGACTGTCTTTGTCACTTTATGGTAAATATTGAAATTGTTCGAGTCGCACTGAGGCATCAAAATGTGTTCATTTGTTTCAAGAACTGTAAATTGTCTCATGCAGAATGTGACTGTTCTCATTGTAACGTTCTACATAGATCTTTGCTGTATGTTGTATGGACAGTCATTGACCCGCATCTATAATCACTGAATCGCATTTATTTTGCTATATTTAACGAGAAACAGCAGGAGTTCGGCAGCAGCAAGTTCTGTTTATTGTGATAGGAGCATGATAAAATGCAATTTCGTGCTGATAACTGTGGATCCACCCTAAAAACGTCATAGAGTTGAGTACCGTTTGAGATTTTGCGGGTGTGTAGTTAGTGAAATTGATCTGATTTGATTTTGAAGGTACTCGAATACTTGACTGTTTCATTTTTGCACCTCCATGCTACGGTATGTATAACGAATTTCGTTGAATCTCAAATGACTAGCATACTGGGTTCATTGGTCAAAAATCCAGACATGTTTGATCCAATAAATGCCTTTTTCGATATTTGGACCAAATGTGCTATCCTGCTGCTAAAATACGGCCTGATTTAGAATAAAAAGAAAATGTTCAAAAAGAAATCGTGGTGTTTTTTTTCTGGCAATACTAGTGTAATTGGTAGTTTTAAATAAATTAAATTATAGTAAATCGATCGTTCTACAAAACACTGCGAACTGTTAGGTATTGGAAAGTTATTAGTGGTCATTTTATTTAACTATTTATATTATATAATTGCGGAAATATAATGCATTTAGATGAGTTACTGTATTGTTAAGGCTACATTTTTGGAGGGTCTCGCTGAGAAGCTTAAAGGTTGCAACTGTTGATTGAATTTCAAGCTTCTATGGGCGTAGCTAGGATTTAATTACCCACTGAGAGAAAATATTGACCTATCGGAATGTTAGCATTTTGTAAAGACACCTATTTCAACCAAAATCTTTTTTATGACTTTCTGAAGTTTCTGGACTTATACAGGGTGTAAATTAACCCTTCACACAGCCGTCAACCAAGCATTCTGTACATCAAACTAAGTACCCCTACGCATTTTTTTTTTTTAACTTTGCCTCACACTGGTTATTTCTCCTGTACCGTGGGTGCGATTACAAACATTTAAACTCACATACACAAATACCCATACCCGGAACAACTATCTGTAGGTCATACACATATTTGTTGCGTGCGGGCATTGAACCCGCGACACGCAGCGCAGCAGTCCATTGCTTGAGCAACTGCGCCAACCGTGCCGTCAAACTAACTAACTGTCACTGTACAGTTAGTATGTAGATACGCTACATACTAACTGTCACTGTTAGCATTTATCATCCCACTACTGGGCAAAATTTCTACATAGTAACAGAACAATAAAAATAGATTCTAGCTATACCCATGGTTTCGCTAAAATTTAAAATGGCATTTATACATTTTATCTCTCCCTCTCTTCTGACTCTAGAGACGCGTCGGTATGCTTGAGGCCTTATAATATAAAATGTGCTGGTTTAAAATCGCGAGAAATAACGGAATCGGTTCCCTTTGGTTCGTTATCTTTTTTTACGGTCCCAGTTTTTTTTTTTTTAAAAAAACGTCGCCCCACTCTAGGAATTTCTCCTGTACCGTGGGTGCGTTCACAAACATTTAAACTCACATACACAAATACCCAGACACGGAACAACTATCTGTAGGTCATACAAATATTTGTTCCGTGCGGGGATCGAACCCGCGACACGCAGCGCAGCAGTCCATTGCTTGAGCCACTGCGCCAACCGTGCCGTCAAATGAAGAATGCATTTAGTTAGGTACACAATAATGTACCACCAAAACCGTGTACCATCAAAACTACGCTAGAAGTGCCTCAGATTCATAAAAAGCGGTTTTTTCGCTTCTGATATAGTTATTACAAACACGGTTTAAGTAAAACCTTTCATTTAATACCCATATCGTGGGAATGCATAAAAATAACCACTCCGCCATCTTTGCGAGTCCGCCATATTGGATTCAGAATGGCGCCACATACCTAATCATACATTGTCATCAAAACTAAACATGTATGAAAAAATTCAGATAAATCTGAAATCGGAAAGTGGGTCAAATTTTACTTCTAAGAATTACATTTGAAGCTAATCAAAACGTGTAAAAATATTATAGATTAATATCGTTAGAATTACGAAATTATAATGAACCTTAATAACTACTGAATCTATACATTGCTGGGATCATTTATTTGATTAAAATCGTCTTGAACTATCTCTTTCGTTCAAATCTAGCTCCTCAGTAGAAAACAGTTGTAAACCAAAGCTTCTCAGTGAGAAAAGAGTGAACGAGAACTAATGACTTTTAACTATTAACTGTATAATTTGTTAACTAACTCACGCGCGTATACTGAGCGAATTTACGCGTGGTGTCTAAGACCTTTTTTAGGCATAAGTTTGCCTTATCTAACTTCCTTAGGTTGGCAGTAACCGTATACTTCCATTAGTCTTCTCTATTTACTCATTTGTTAGTTTGTCGGTCTGTGTTTTGCTGGCAACTCTTTGGTCAGTAGCTGCGCACTCGTAGGACTGTATTAATTTGTTTTAACAATTTTATTCACTGATTCTAGTACCTAGAAATAATTATTGCAAGTAATGGAATTTTAATATAATGTTATCTTATGCGTTCGAAATTTATGTTTATTGATATAGATGAAATGCAGTTTTTATAAGAGTTGTTTACTCGTTATGCAACGGAATTGCAGAGGGTAGCCGAGTGCTTAAGCCTACAAAATCTTTAAAAAAATGTCTTAAAGCTCATATATTATGCAGTTGAATTTTCAGCTTTTACCACTGAGCCTAACGTTGCAAATTGAACATCATATCCTCTGTTAGAATGTTAATAGCAAAACACAGACCGAGCATACATGGAAGGATATATTATATGTGCGCACAAGTGAATGTAACCGAAAACAATAATAAAATGTTTTTTTTTTATTATCGATTACTGTCAAACATGACTGTGCGCACTAAGCTTAAAGTTTATTTTTCTCTACTTTTCCTATTTGGTAAACAAATATGGCGTTTTAGAGATTTTGAGTTATTCGTTTAACTTTTTGTCAATTTGCTAGTCAGTGGTTGTATGTGCATTAAAATATGATTTGCAACAAAACGACTTTAGTTACCTACGGAATTATAACCATTAAAATCATCAATACGACCCTCTAAGCTTATCTTATCATAATTATTGTAGATTTTAATGATAACAATTTTATAACTAAGTACCTACATACGTGTTACGTTCGCAAATCATATTCTGACAACATACAACCTGACACTAACTTGCAAATTGCAAAAAAAACCTATGAAAAATTGAATTTCGAGACCTAACCAGGCGCATTCTCAGTTATTTGAAGCAGTTTTTTTTTATGATTTCACATTTCCTGTAATGTTCATATTTAACTTGGTTCAAAACGTTGTGTTCGTAGTCCTGTTCTTCCTTTTTCATGCTGCTGATACGATGATGTTACTATTGACTTAAAACCTACCTCCACGGGATCGTCGAGTGCAGCGCAGAATTTATTTTGACGACATTTTGAATTTCGTATCCTAGTGTTTGTATACCAAATAGGAAATGCGAAGAAGAATAAACTGTAGTACAGTCAATTACATGCTGAAAGTTCAAAAAAATAAATAAATGAAAACAACAATGAAATTAATAAAAAAAATTAAACACTGCCACGTAATTATCCTTATTATTGAATTGGAATATTGTAGAGTAGTTGTGTTATTTATAATGTAGGCTAGACTAGTTTATTATTATCTTTATCATAATTGTTTAAAGTGCGATTCTCTTTACTTACTCCTGGTTTCTGAGAGCGTAAGTGTTAAAGCCATCTTTGGTTTTTTGAGTAAGAGATGTTCAAAGTAGTATTTTGTATTTAGTAGTAGTGTTTTGTATTTTTGTTTTGTGTTTTGTATGTTTACGTTTAATTGTTCACAATGTAGGTACATATTTACAATAAGATGGGCACCGACTCTAAAACGGTTATCTGGTAACGGTTCGGTATATAACGGAATTTTTTCGTGGGATATTAAGATGTTTCCTATACAACAATATCCACTCCTAGGCGGTCAAAAGAATAGAACTGCTGATAAAAATAAAATCTAATGAAAATCATGTACGGTCGAACAAGGAATTAAGTATACAGCAAGCTAACTTGCATGTACTTTTAGGATTTTACAAATACATTTAGAGGCTGATATCAAACGATACGGCGTTTGACATCACTCGCGTAATGCTACACGCTCTATGAACCGAAATTGCAATCAACTAGAATTCTGCATGTATACTTAGCTGGTTTGACTGTACTACCACCATTCAGAACTTCATTCAGGGTTCAGAATAATGTTGTTCTGGAAACGTGGTAAGTAACCGCTTTAGCGTCAGTGTCCCTCCCACCCTGTTTTAGTATTTAATTAAGTATACATTTTTACGCTTATAAAGCTTCTCCTCGAGCGCGTCCAATAGGGATGTTGCCTGAGTAAAACAAATATGATTCTGTTTAGTCTGTCAGTTAGATTATCGAAAAATATAGGATACGTGTTTTTTGTTTTATCAAATTAATTAAAATTGACCAAGATAAAACGCGTCAAAGATCACGACTGGGGGCTTTTGACGTCACTACGTGGTAAAAAATGCATTGCGCTGTGATGCCACACGAGTTTTTGGAGGCTGTATCGTCTTAATTTTTTGTTTACGTGAAAAAAGAAAAAATACGTGGCCAATTTTTTTTCGAAATTATTTGGCGACCGTCAAAGTAGTTTTTTTTGTCAACTACCCTATTATACACTTAAAAGCAATACTGGTACGGTCCTTTATTCAGTGACAGCAAAAAACTGCCCGAGGATTTTTCCACTCTGTAAAAACGAACCCTACGAGGTGATGATACGTGATAATATGTAAAATCTCTTTTCTCCCTTTCCGGAGCTGGCTGTTGTTAGATTTGACTGCCTCTCAGAAACTGGGTGTTATGCTTAGAAATATAAGGCTTAGGATGGAATGACGTCTTCAATTTGAATCGTTATGTAAAGAGAATCGAAGTTGAATGTTTTTTCTTTAACTATGGAGCTATGATTGATCGTGCGTTTCACTCATAAACTTCTAACTTCATAAAGGCGTTTTTTGTGCCTTAACTAACAACTAAATGTATGTGTTCAAGTAAATTTAAGGAGCTTTATGGAAAATCTACACAATATTTTCCAAACTAACGAACCAAAATACTCGCATTTTGATAAGAATGTTCCTATTTAAATTTTTCACTGGAATGCACTATAATATAATACAGTTATTAGCAACTTATTATACTACCGTTGCTAATAAATATTGGCCTCATCACCATCAGCACTTCAAACTTATCTACCATGAATATGATCATTATTTGTTTCGAGTACCCGATATTTCGGCACTGTTGCAATCGCCATCACAAATAAGTTCGGAAGTATCGGAAACAAATAATAAATACATACTTCCATGGAAATGTTCTATCCTTACATACTCCTTTTGCCTCGACCACAAACAATAAGCATGGTAGATATCCCGTTGTAAGAGCTAATGACCATGATAGGTCAATGATGGTGTTAGTGACCATGTCAGTTTATTAAGTAATAATAGGAATTTTTCCTGACTAAAAAAACTATTTAGTCCGTCAGCTAGATCATCGGAAAATTTTGGATAGGTACGTGTTTTTTGTTTTATCAAATTAATCAAAATTGACGAAGATAAAACGCGTCAAAGATCATGAGTTGGGGCCTTTGTCGTCACTGCTCGGTAAACGGGTACTGCTATGTGACGTCACACGAGTTTTCGAAAAACCGTGTATCGTCTTATTTTTTTTTGTTTACGTAAAAAAAGGAAAAAATGTGTGTCCTTATCTTTCCCATTATTTTAGAAATTATCTGACGGACTTTTTTTGTCAGCTATCTTATTAACCAGATCAGTCATAGCTTCATAAGCCCTTTCTACACCGGATCTTATGAAACAATCACAATTTTAAATAAATCACAATGTTTTGAATTTTGCACTGATTGATTGGTTGAGCGTGTACGACTCATGTGTCTGTGATAGTTTATTTATTTTTTCAATTTTGTCTTGTAATAATAGCTCTTAGGAAATTATCTGTTTTTCTCTTCTGCGATGACTAAAGTTTTGCAGTAGTTTCGGCCTGTGTTTAATCTTGCCCGTCATTGTTTGTGAAAGTTTTAGATTCTAGATTCTAATGTCATGCAAATAAATGCTAGAATCATTTAGAGGCAAACTTTAGGTATTTGAAATTCAAGATCTGAAAATTTTGCTATAATCTTTTTGGCTAGATGACAGGTTTTTAGCAATATTTGTCATAATATTATTTATTAAACATGAATTATATCAAAATTTCAGTATTGTAGTAAAATTTTAGTCATTGTAAATCTCTTATTGTGTTTGGTTAACATTTATTCATTTAATTATTTAATGTGAGGGAATATGACATAAATTATCCGAAGGAAAAAAAAAAACTAGAATTTGATGTTACAGAAATGTTTTTGCTATTGAATTTTTATTATACAAATTTTTACAGTGAAAATAAATGAAATGATATTTTATAACAGGATTTCAGACGTTTTTTTACGGATAGAAAACTCCAAACGAAATTATAGACATCACCCGGGCAATTTGAATGTTATAGGTTAAGATTTAAGTTACTCTTGGTTTATTGTAAGAATCTTAGTATTGCCCGGCTGATGTACAGAATTATACATACTTCGCCGGTAATATTGTTCATATTTTCTATTAATTCTTGTATGTATGGAGCAGTGACGTATTACGATTGATGTTATTCTTAGATCCAAACTACACTGCCGTGCAAAAAATTGCACCAAAACTTTATAAAATGCATTTTCGTTGCTAATTTAGGCAAATTGAATACGTAGGCCAGTTTTCTGCACGCCAGTGTATTATTATCACCCAAAGATTGTTATGAATTTATACAAGAAATATTTATGTTGAATAACAAATAAAATTATCCAATGTATAACTTTTTATTCTTGTGTTAAAGTTTAGAATTGATTGACTACAAGTTTGGATCTTGCGATGTGCTGTTTATTTTGCTCTTTATTTCAATTATTTGGATCATTGGTTTTGTTTGTCGGCGGCATTTTAAAACAGCAAGTAGATGTTCTAAGTATGACAGGATAATTGACTTACAAAGAAATCACAAAGTGCCATTTTGATTCTGATAAACCAGTTTAGCGAATGATAACTATAATGATTTGTTTTTAGATATTCCTTCAACTGGTATTATCCTTCAAAAATATACTACAAACTTATACAGGGTGGCCATATAGACATCTCTCTACATCATCCTTAGTTTTTTTATGAGCATTAAATAAATTGAAGGGTACAGCCAGCCTATATATTTATCTATTCTATCTTACCTTTATATCTATTATACCTTTATTTCAGAGCAAAATCAACAGCGTCATCATTTAATACTCGACCAAGAACGTTAAACAATTTTCAACGATTTGACAGTTGTTTAAGGGACTTGGTTGTGCTAGTACAGCCTGTACCTAGCATTACCTTACCCCTCATATAAACAAGACAAAGAAGGAAAATGGTGTGAGAAAAGGGGTCAGGTTTTGTTGGTTTGACTGTACCGAAGTAATGAAGTCTGTGCTATCGCTGGGCGGATCCATAGATTTGAAGTCATCAATCAAACAGCCCTTTAGCGTGCGTCCTCTAGAACTGAACATAGAACGATAATCACGACGGGCCGGCTTTCTATCACGTTGTTTGTATGAGAACTTTTTTAGAAAACAAAATAAGGCTAGGTATATTTTTTTTTTTTTTTTAATGAATCTTGCGCGTGAAACTCTTTTAATGGGGTTAATAATAGAATAGAATACTTACTACTTCATTTTCAGGTAACTAATACTCATAGATAAAAAAATAACTTAACAAAAAAATGAGGTTTTTCTGGGCGGCAGTGTAGTGTAATATCTTGGTTTAGAGATAGTCATCTGATTTTAGACGGGGTATTTATTATTAAAACTTTATAAAATCTAGGAATATTTTTTTGGGTTTCTTCGTACACAATGATATGTTTAGGATTTACATTTCCTCTACAAATCAATCTCCAATTCTCTTTTTTTAACTAACACTGGAATTCAATTTTTTTTTTTTTACTTTTTTAAATATTTTCTCACTAACTGCACTCAAACCAAAATGTTCTCATACAAACTACGTCTAAACCTATGTATTGATTGATGACGGATAAACTATAAATAAATAAGGCTTCGTTCACACTGTAACGCCGATGCCGTCGTGTTGCCTCCTCTATGCTCTGTTCTGATGACGCTATGACCTGTTGTTCTGTCGGTACCCTAATTTTATCGCGGTATAGTGTGTTAAGCAGACGGAGGCATCACGGCGGTAAGTATTGGTTTTGATGTTTTTTTGTTGTTGTTTTTCTGGTGGTGAATTGAATTTTTGTGTATATTTGGTGCGAATTTGAGAAAAAATCTGATTATTATATTGTGGCTACTACAATTTGGGCGTACTTTGGGTACTTACTCTGCTTTTTTGGATTAAAGGCGCAGTCACTAACTCAGAGTGCAAACAAATGAACCATATTTGTTTGCACACTGAGTTAGTGACTGCAAACATGTGTGTATAAATACATTCAGTATTTAGTTGGACTGGAGGCCAGCCATATAATATTTGGAAAAAACTAGGATTATATAATAGGACAAATGACTCCTCTAGACATAAAAGTTGGGCCTAGGATCAGAATGAATGTCTCAATTGTAAATTTGTAACTCAGCAGCTCAGTTGTATAACTGTCAATGACATTTTATTCTAGTACCTGTGTTTTACAAACAATTTGATACGCCATTAAAAAAAATTAAAAGGAACTCAGAGGTCTCCTTTAAGCCTCTTTTAAAGTCCAGGCTTATTCTTGGTCAAGACATATGAATACCATCCAGATAAGTAGCTGAAATGGTATTGTTCCACATCTTGTGACTTCTTAAAATCTAGTTTAGCTTATTTATTACAATAAATGTGAGCATTTGTTATTAATACCACCCAGAGGAGTGCCCAAGGGTTATCAGTACAACAAGCGATTACAAGCCTATATTGTAAGTTTCAATCATGAAGAGTAAGCCAATCTTTTGAGCATTTAAAAAAGAACACTGATACCACCAAAAATACACAAAACTCAATCCATCTTCCCCACAGTACCCTAACTTAACCAACTGCCCTCTTCTCCTAGTCTGTGGCGCCAAGTACAAGACACGTCCTGGGCTCACCTACCACTTCACACACACACACAAGGAGCCTAGCGGGTCCGGTGGCGCGGGCGCCAGTGACGGCGACTCCCGAGACTCCAGGCCTGGCGCGCACACCCCGCCTGCACTCCAGCCGCCCCCCGCGCAACCCGCCACGGAGTACCAAGACAGTTACGTTACGTTCCTCAATAATCCTGCCGTTGGGACTGGTGAGTTTCGGCATCAGTTTCAATTTGTGTTTAGGGAGCCTGTGTATAGTTCGGGGGGCCTAAAATGCCTTCTGCAGCAGAATCATAATAGCATACAGGGTGTAAAGAGAGACCCTTCACGAAACCGTCAACCAAGCATTATGTACATTAAACTAAGTAACTCTAAGCAAAAAATATTGCTGAGAAACTTTTACGATATAACTCAATGTAGTGCACTCAATAACATTGTGCTGATGGATGCTTTGAATAGTAAACAGGTCATGGAGGCACTTTAGAAACTAAATGGTATGTAAAACAACATTTGAACGTTTACCTCGAGAACGAATGGTCAACAACAAGAAAAAAATCGCAAATGACTGGGAGAACAAGTGCCTTTCGGCTTCGTTCAGGGTATTTTTACACACATTATGAATCACGTAACAATTCGTAAAATGGTCGCATACGCTGCAGTTTTAGGCCCCCTGATACTTTGAAATCGAAACAAAGTAGAATTCGGTCAGTTAGTGCACTACGTCCAAAATTACAGTCTTCTTGTTTTTATTGGCCCTAAACATTATGAAAATGAAAAGTTAAACAAAAATCTCGCTAATCCGCGTAGGCCAAACATGTTTGCGGGCACTAGGTTCACTTTGGTTGTTATTTAATAAAATCCAAGAAACCATTTTTAATAATTTATTATCAGGTCTAAAAATAATTTTGTAGCGATGAGTGATGCATGCACATTACTAGTATTCGTGTGAGTTTACAAATGTTTATAATTTCATGCAACACAAGAGTCCTGAGGGCGGCGTAAGTGGTGTTCATACATCATTATTTGACTACTAGTTCTACTTTATTTTTTGGATTTTGGGTTTTTTTATAGAAACAGAATACTTTTTACATTAAAAAAGTTTGTAGTTTACATTTGTATATTGTAAAAGTCAAAATATTTTTTGGAAACTGTCTCGTTATATTGTTTTAAGTATTCGTTAATTATAGGATACTGTAAATCTATATTAATATATACAGAGTTCATTTTGTTCGAACGAATTGATCTCTAGAATTGAACAGTCGAATTTAACAAATTAAATTGCACTTGACAAAATTCAATATTAGACCATTAAATTAAATTACACTTGGCAAAGCTCAATGATACGCCATTAAATTAAAATACATTTGGCAAATTTTAATCCCATGGTGAGCATTTACATGCTCATGTAAAGTGTATAGTGTACCTAAACACACAGGCAAAAGAGTCAAAATAGTCTTATCATAATTATAAAATGTACGTAGTTCAAATCAGCGATAAATATTTGTCGAGTCCTTTCACTTGTATCCTTCAATATTTAATATAAGAGCCTCACCAGTTTTGGCATTTTCAAATGTTATCATTGGAACACACAACTGTCACAAGTTAAAATCACGCCTAAAATCTGGGACTGTTAAGTTCATGTCACCGCATTTATAGATTGCCGCCTAAGGTATAGGTAACCCGGTAACTAGGTCACTAAATAGCCCTAGGTAACTCGTTATTAGGTCACGGCCACAGTTATTTCCGCCATGCTATAACCCTGATTCTGTTTAGCAGCCAGCCTCCAGGAAACTCCGGCACGGCGAGCTACGCCGCCTCCTGAGGGTTAGAACAAAACCTTCATTCTCGTTTTAGTCTATTCTCAAGTAACTCCCAATTACGGCTTTTAGCATTGGCAGTTGTAGTTAGACGTGTGACTGTTATTTATATTTAAATGACGAAAAATAGGGATCTTATTCGCTATGACAAGTTTTATGTAATCTTGCGTTGTGAATGTGAAAAAATAAGGTATATTTGTAAATGGTTTGTCATCAAATATTCTGTGCCAGAAACCCTTTCATTGGCCACTAATTTACTTTCAAAAGTGTCATGACGAATTATGGTTCCTCATTTCTTTGCGTTTTCCGTAGTTGAAAGCTTTTGTTGCCAACGCTCTTAGATAATTATATATACTTGTGAAAAGATTAGAATGATATTTGAAGACATTTAGTGCGCTTGTACTCCTACCCATGCATCACCTATCCCCACAACAATCCTCGAAATCAAAAGCATAAGGTCGTATGTACACAAAACTCTGTTTATGAACATCCAACCTTATGCTTCTGATATCGAGAGTCTTATCTTCTTTCTCCGTTTAGTTGCTGGTCTACCAGCCGTGCCGCCTGTTCGTCGGGCATCGCCACCGCCGAGGCCTGCGTCTGCTGATACTTCAAGTTCAGACTCAGCGCATGTACCGCTGTCGGCAGCTGTACATGCTGCGGCTGCCCCATCTACCGGTCCGCCTGTACCTTCGGCCTCCGCCACCCCTGAGGTTAAGGAACGCCACGTTGATGGCATTAAGCCTAAAGTTGGGGTAAGTAGATTTTGAAGAGATATAATAATAACTTAGAAGTTTTAAATAAATGGGTTTCTGCGCTGAAAACTTCGCCACTAGAGGGCATTGACCATTTCGTCTAAATTGCGATCCACTTGAATGGTAACCGACACATAAGTAGCAATTCATAAATCTTGGCGCAATTTTCAGCAAGAATTCCCTTCATTTTCGCGCCATATTTTGGGAAGTCAATTGACGGTGAGAATTACCATTATCTAATATCCAATCCAAGAAAAACATATCTCTTAGCGGCTTAAAATGCCGAAGTTGTTGACCAAACAGGTAGTACATGACCAGATTATGATTATCAACATTTTGTTCAAGGCGTCACCATCTCCCTACTGCGACTTCTGTCTCGGTGACGACCGCGAAAACAAGAAGACGGGCACTCCCGAAGAATTAGTCAGCTGCTCCGACTGCGGCAGATCAGGTAAGAGGCGCGGCAGACCTCCGCGCAACGGCCTCCCAAAACCAACCTGCTACCATCTTGAAAACCGCGTCTGCGAGCGCCATAGACATCTCCGAGACAACATCAAACTCAATGGAGTCGTAGAGATCCTCAGCTCTATGTCCTATTCAGCTGATGACTTTGATAACTTTGCTTCCCAAACGAAATTACTCAATGACGAATACGGACAGTACCCCGTCTCCCCACCCTCACGTCAGTCCCCTACTTACGATTGTGATGCCTACGTCACCCGTTCCAATAATATCTAAATCCGAGTATTACATTGTGTGTTTGTTTGTCACAAAAAATTCGAGGGATTTTTTGTCAGTCCTACCAAAGAGAATGTTTGATTGATGGCTAGTTTTAAATGTTACATTCCAGGTTTCATACTCTAATTTTCGAATGAAAAGACCTTTGATGAATATTTAGTAGTTTTTAATGTTGTAATCATAATGTTAGAATAGTGGCATCACAATAAATATGTCGAAATCTTTGTCTAAAGAACTACGTCATATCGGACCATAGAAAATCAAATATATCCCTAAAATAATTCTATGTCACATATCATTGTGATTTTTTTTATCTGTGTCAATGTTGCACTATGTGATCTTGGTGTTGCCATGTGTAAAACAACACTTGTGACGATGGATGCCAAATGATGAGATATTTTGAATTGTTGTCTGTTGTAATGTTTATATCTTAATGTTTTTATTATTTTAGTGAGTACAAGTGCCTTATCAAAATTACATGATTTCGTGTGAGATACACTAGATCTTAGTGTTGCCAGTCGTCTCGTCAGAAAACCGAGAATGTCTTTAGGTTTATTTTTCAAAGTTAAGGTCGAAATTCTTAATATTTTATTGTTATAGAAGTGAATTTACATTATGTATACCTTTTTATTATTTTATTAGCACTATTTAAATAAATTATTATAATGCATACTTATTAGACAAAAAAAAAAAATTTTTTTATACATGACAAGTTATTCAAATTGACTCCTCGCGCGCCTTACGAACACCATCTGTACATAAAACAATGGCTTTTTAATTGTGTCTATAATAAGGCGTTCAAGTAGTTAAAATGCAATTTTAACTTAATATAGTTGTACTGCGCTGATCTGGCAACACTACAGACAATTTAATTTAGTCATAGCTTCGCTTGATGCCAAATAACGGCGCCACTAGACTAAAGTTCTACTTTGGCGCCAAATCGTTCAGATGTCCTAGCTTTCTAGTCATGCTGCAACAAGTCACTGCACGCGTTGCTTATTGCCCACTATATCTTGAACCAAGATGGCGACGATTACCGCCAAGTCAAATAGCTAATGTCAATTTGACATTGATATTATATCAAATTTACATTAGGTATGTTAACATTGACAACAAAAAGAAACATACTGGACAGTATGTCTATTTTTTTTCTTCAATTATTTTGTATCTGCAGTTCAGTAATGTTCTTTAAACGTAACTGACTATGGCGGCTTTCACATTAGGACGTTAGCAGCGCGTCAGGCGCACGGCAGAAGCACATTCCTTCACATTTTATAAGCAACAGTAACAGCTAGCAAAACATACACGTCTGGTGCGTCTGGTCAGCTGGTATTCAGCTGCATCCGGTTAGACTGGAAGCCGTCCCCAATATAGTTGGGAAAAAAGGCTAGGCAGATGATGAGTAACAGCTAGCAAAACATACACGTCTAATAGTACATACTGATAAATTTAAGATATAGTGGGCACAGAGATACAGTTACCCGACTACGCAAGTTTAGATAGCAATAATTGTGCTTTTATAAACAAGTGTTTTTTTAATATTTTTCCCTTCCTTTCACGTTTCGGGAAGTTTATACTACCGGTGTTTCATCTCCGTGCTAGGTGTGAAATTAATCTTACTACCGCACTCAGAGAGCTTTAATGACTACTTAGGCCATCACTTAGTAATGGTTTTAACAGTTTTACCATACAAAAGTATGTCAAATCTTTACTAAGTGACGGCTTAAGTAATTATTAAATATTTTTCGCCCCTGATTTTGGGATGATATTAAATAATTGTTTCTTCATTGTTGTTTACCTACATAGATTTTTCTTGGGACCTTAGATAATGAAATTTTACATTGAATCGTCACTAGTTTTTTTAAACATTGGAGTGAGAATTGCAATAAAAAAGCCTGTACACACTTTTTTACTATTTCTTGTGTGTTCAAGAACTATTTTAGTCTGGGTATAATAGTGTTAGTAATAATATAATATCCTAAGCGTAGGCGGGTCAATAATAGTAGCTTAAAACATAATTGTTATAATATTACATATAAATAGGAGCTTTTACGTGCCTTTTTATCACCATTTTTTGTATAGTAGCCCAAAGATTTTGAAAAATTAAGTTCTTTGAAGACTAACTCCGAGTTACTTTTCAATACGCTGTTTTTTTTTGTACCGTTACAACCTATGTACATTTTTTTAAATTTTAAAAAGGCGTTTTAATTACGCCTTTCAATGTTATAATCGTTACAATTATATTTTCTCATGACCATAGATTTAATACTTACGTTTCTTAAAGTGTCTCTGCTTTTATTTATTTTTTGATACATTACGTATCATGCGCATTGATCATAAAATATCATTCCTATAGTTTATAGAATGTTTTTGTTTTAATTTTTAAGAAAATTTTAATCGAAATTAGGTTTTTAATTTTTAGGTTTATATATAAAATTATATAGTACGATATATTGACAATTTATTTTCTTTATAGTATATTTCTATATAAGTTATGAAATATATACTTTATAGTTTAGTTAGTTTATGTGGCGATGGAATCTGACATTGTTCACTATTGATCTTTTAGCGGAAAATCTTAAGGGATGTTGTCTATGATGTATTTTGGCCACGTTTTCTCTGTCTGTGAGTCCCATTCTACTAAAATATCCTCCTAGCTGTTTCAAATTTTAAACAGATTTTCACACGTAGTGACTGCGTTTGGAAGAATTTGTCGACTACTATTTGTTTATGTGGTATATTAATTTCATATTCAACAAACACTATTAGTAGACAATCGATAGATGATACCCTTTGCTTATGCAAGAAAACCCGTTAGTAAACTTAAGACTTATACCCGTTTTTCACGTTCTGATACAGTGTTATTATTATTTACCAGATACATGATAACCAGATTTTGAAAGAAGCAAATATTTGAAAGTGTGGCCAGGAATACGTCATTGTACTACGTTATTGACTGGCTTGATGAAGGTACAATTCCGATGACGACCGTAACCGTAAACCATATCGGCAAAGGCTGCAATGTCGCAATCTACTACGGCAGTGACGTGCCTCTAGGCTAACAATACGGCAAGTCCATAATGGAAATATACTGTTCAGGAACCCTAGCGTCACCTAACCTACATACACGGTTGGTTGCGGGATCCAAGACAGTTAAATCGTTTCTCTGGGACTTCGTCGAGCTTCATTGTCTCGGCACTCCTTTGGTGGTCGACACTGTTGATTCTGGTTTACAGGAGTTACAGTGGTTTGGGAATAGGGTGGGGGTAGGTATTCCTTTTTCCTTCCAACTTATATTTATCAATTAGGCATAGCGATCGGCCATGTTTTCCTATGCGGTCTACGTTACAGGTTACGTCTACGCATGTAGTTGTCGTTTTCAGAATTGTACCTGAATGGTACCTATGTACTTAACCCTGGTGCCGCTTCATATAAAGCCTTACAGGGAAGCGGGAAGTAGGAAACTAGTTAAGTTACCGTTTTATAAATTAATAAATATTATATTAATATTGTGTCTCGTCTTTTAGGTGCCTTAGTATGTGCAATTGTAACCTTCTATAGAGTTTGTATTTATGATATATTGTATCTTTATAATGTTATGTCGTTATTTATATGGGATGGTTTTTTGAATGGACTGTTAAATGTGGTTCCTAGTTGAGTCATATTTTTACCTGACTGCGGCGAAACCCAAAAGGAGGGTTATGTGTTTGGCGTGTATGTATGCATGTATGTATGTAATTAACTTACTGCCGCACTCAGAAAACTTTAATGATTACTTAAGCCATCACTTAGTAATGGTTTTGACAGTTTTGTCATACAAATATATGTCAAGTCTTTACTAAGTGACAGCTTAAGTCATCATTAAATATCTCTGAGTACGGCAGTTTGTCTTATAAATATTCATAATTCACATTATTTTTCTTTGCCTGTCCATGGCAATCTAAATTGAATCGTCCCAGAATTTGGCCCATAAGTGAAGTATTCATATAATTAGATGAGTTTCAAAAAAGGGCTTTACCAGTCTGAACTCGGTACTTCAAGATAGACCTTCACTGAATCTTTCATATTAAGACTTCTAATCCCGTGACCGAAAACGCTACCTTAATCCTTAACGCTAACTTAAACCTGGTTTTTACAAAATATGGTTTAAATAAGCTTAGTTAGCCGTACTATTATAATAAAAAAACAAGTTGGAAGTTTCACGTTCAAATCACCATCCTGTGTATTGGTAAAAAACCTGTGGTTTAATACGTCGACCATATTTATATTTAAAATATTAACATAAACAACAAATAATCGCTATAGTTAGATGAAATACATGTCTGAAATATTGAATAGTAAAATTATAACCATTTTCAAGAACATCATTAATTTATTAGTGTCAATTTTATGTGGGATTTTAATGTGAAATGTCTGGAGTTTTCTTTAATATCTCCATTTTTACAGTTGTTGTGTTACTGTGGTACTTAAAGTACCAAGGGCATAGTACGTAGCACCTCGTCTTCACTTGAGTGTGGGAAAGAGATGGAGCTAGACTTCAAGTAGAGCACCATCTCATTCACACACTGAAGTCAGATTAAAGTTATACTGTTATAAAAGGTGGTACAGTCCCAGTTTATCGCCGTTTCTAATTTAAATGTTTATTAACGACACTAAATTTTTAATCTCTCATATTATTATCTATATAGATCTCGGCAATACCTATATATTTTATTTTGAGAAGTTTAATGCCTGCAGGGAAGTGCATAAATGCGGATACCCAAATATATAAAAAATGTTTCCGTTTTGTTGTTACATATATTTTATTTTTCTAGCGTAAGTCCGAGAATTTTATAAAAAAAAATAATTGAAAATTATTCATGTTTTTTTTATTTTATTTTTTTTGTAAAACATTGCTACTTTATCAGAATTAAATTGTATGAACTCGATTCTTAGACGATTTTTTTATTTAGTCTAGCTGTGCTGAAGAATAGTGAATGTGCACTTCCCTTTAGACATTTAATTTTTTTTGCTCTTCTAAATAAATTGTAAGTCATTAATTGTTTTAAGTGTTGTTTATTTACTTTTTATTTTTCACTATTGTTCGGCACATTATGTTTTCCCCTATTCTATAATTATTTGCAATATATAAAATTAATATAAAATTGCGAAGGCGATTGAAGATGAGATAAGGTAAGAAAATACTATGTGCCTTACAATATGTGAATTTGTTGTATTTTTATGATGTTTTTGGAGCTCTTCATTTCTTAATTTCTCTGGTGAATCGGTGAATGGTTAACGGTCTTCTGCCAATACTGCGTCTATCAGTACTAGCTATCATAATTTCTAAGCATCTTTTTAAGATTTATATTGCTTGTTTGCGACTTAAAATAATTTTACGATATTTATGAATAATTTGCCTGTGTTGTTACACCCGGTATGTGGTCCAACACACGCAGTGTGGACACAACACTTGCAGGAGTATAAGAAACAGAACGACTCATTTTCAAAATAAATCTTATTAAATTTTTATTTGTCTGAATATAATTTAATTCAAATAACATTCAGGCTGCTATGTCGTTGGCGTGTTCAAAGATATATATTACTAGCAGACGTCACGCGGTTTCACCCGTTCCCGTGGGAATACAGGGATAAAAAGTAGTCTATGTCACCCGGGTATAGTGTAGCTTCCCAACGGTGAAAGAATTTTCCAAATCGGTCCAGTAGTTTCGGAGCCTTACAAACAAACAAACAAATCTTTCCTCTTTATAATATTAGTGTAGTAGATACATTTGAAGAAAAAACCGTTTTATACACATAGACAAATAGTAAATGATGAGTTCCAACTACACCAGTATAATTTAAACTCACATTAATTTATACTTTACTCCATGCAATATGTGTTAGTACAACTTCTGTTATATGCAGGTCATCCCACATGTCTGCAGTTCACGGTGAACATGATAGTGTCGGTGCGCAAGTACCGCTGGCAGTGCATCGAGTGCAAGTGCTGTTCCGTGTGTGGCACCAGTGATAATGATGTAAGTGTACGTTTTACTGCGGTACTCAGAGATATTTAATGATTACTTAAGCCGTCACTTAGTAACGGTTTGACATACTTTTTTATGACAAAACTGTCAAAACCTTTATTAAGCGATGGTCTAAGTAGCCATTAAAGCTCTCTGAGTGTAGCAGTTAGTAAGCTCATTATTGACATGCAACATATTATACCTCATCCATCGTTTTCATCATTTTGCAATAATAAGGTATTTCACCAAAAAAATCTAATTAGTCCGTCAGATAGATTTTTTTTTTAAAACTAATGGATACGTATTTTTTCTTTTTTCACTTAAACAAAAGTTGAAGACGATACAGTGCATCGAAAAGTCGCGTCAAATCGTGTGACGTCACAAGGTTAGTACTTTTTTACCCACAAAGTGACGTCAAAAGCCCCCACTCATGATCTTTGACACGTTTTATTTTCGTCAATTTTTATTAATTTGATAAAACAAAAAACACGTATCCAATATTTTTCGATAATCTAACAGACGGACTTATTCGATTTTTTTGGTAATACCCTATTGTTGAAAAAAAAACAGCTCTCGGTCAGAAAGAGTTTACTTATTTTTGACGCAGAAAATGGCTTTTAATCGTAACAAAAGTACAGTTTAGAAGCCGGACAGGCGAACAGACTATGTACCAGTATATCTGGCGAATAGGTCGAAGATTAACGGTCTTTTAACAACATCACATCTGTCAGTTACCAGCCATCATAATTTCTGACCATCTTGATAAGATATGGCCATATTAAGAGCTCTGTTGATTCCAGGACCAGCTGTTGTTCTGCGACGACTGCGACCGCGGCTACCACATGTACTGCCTGGCGCCTCCGCTCGACACGCCGCCCGAGGGCTCCTGGTCGTGCGCGCTCTGCATCAAAGAGTTCCACACCAAGTAGTGAGCTGAGGTAATAATACTTCACTTTTATCGCCAAATAACATTACCACCCGATCCTTTTCGAATAATCCCGCTCTTGGGCAGAGCGAAAGGGAGTGTCAGACTTCTACTGACTAAAAACCACCCATGTTCCATCTTAGCCCTTTATGTCGAGGCCGCGGTATCACTTACAACATCCCGCAGCCCGATCCTTGGTTGATGAGCCATCCCCCGCCGTTGAGCCTGTAGCGTTAAATTCCCCTAAAAATAATAAGTCGACCCAGCCTAACCCTTGCTGCATATGTATGTAAAGCTCGTGTCAAATAACTGTGCCCCTCTGAAGTTGCCTACGAGTGGCTGTTTCGGATTCAAAATTACGAACAAACTGCAAGTGCGCATGCGTGAGACACGGGGGCGGGCATTATGGCGGCGCGATTTTGTCTCACTCGCTCGTTTACTTTTGATGCATGCTTGCGTCTCGCTTGCTCCGTACGATAGACATTCGATGCCACAAGTGTTGCGTTATTGTACATGTTGTTATTTGTTTTTGTTATTACTTAGTCGTTTTTGATTTGTTATCTTGTTATTTCTTGTTAACATTGTAACTTAGTTTTGTGTGGAACTAAGAGAGAGGAAAGAGGAGCTCGTGGCTTTATAAGAACTGCCACTCGGGTCGATCTTTAGGTTAAGCTGCGCTTGCCTAGGTCGATCTGTGGATGGGTGACCGCCCATTACATACCGAGTTTCCTCCGTGCCTCGGAAAGCACGTTAAGCTGTTGGTCCCGGGTGCCATATATAGATCTTTGGCAGTCGTTACAGGTAGTCAGTGACCTGAAAGTCTGCCATCCAGTCTTACCAAAGGGTATCGTATTACCTAGTATTAACTGGGTTGTGGAGGTCAGATAGGCAGTCGCTCTATGTAAAATACTGGTATTCAGCTGCATCCGGTTAGACTGGAAGCCGACCCCAATATAGTTGGGAAAAAGCTAGGCAGATGAGGCAGATGATGTGGTGAATTATATGAAAAAGGAGGACGAAGGCGTGCACAATGTTGCACAGGTGGAATTGATAATGTTCCTCTTTCTTTCAATTCACCTGAGTTAAATATTACGTTATCTTTTAAAAATATATATTTATTTTGTTTAAACACTTCTACGTAACTGCACCTGCGCGATCTATGCTAATGGCTAACTTCAGAGGGGCTATCATTTGTTCCTTTTTTTTTTTAAATGATGAAGATTTTTTTTTGGTCTTCTTCTTGCTCTCCATCCATCTACATTTACATTCATCACTCCTTTAGACACATGCGATGTCATTTTAGGAGTCAAAGCAATCATTGTATTTTCTTAAACAAAAAAAAAATATTTTTGTTGTTATTTTTTATTTTATTTTAATGTAACCTATTATTTTATTCTTTTCAGATTGTAAAACAGGAGTGAGGCCGTGAGAGAGATAGATAGGTAGGCGAGATAACGAATTATAGCGGCAGTCAGGTTATAGGGTACAAGCAAGTGATCAGATAGTGTTGCTATAGTAAGACGGACTGTAAACAGTGTTGCCATAGTTTAGTGAGATTCTGCGCGGGAGGCGGCAGTGTGATCAATGCTTTTTGTGGAGTATTTATTGTTTTGTAAAGATTTCTATTTTTTTAAAGCCCTAACTTAATATTTTTTTATTAGATTTAATGGTTAGTACGGGCTCGATTTTTTTTTTACTTTATGTAAACATAAACAATTTTACTATTTTTATATTGCCCGATGTTGTCTTTGCGCGCAAATTGCTTATTTACATGCCTATATATTTTGCCTAGAGATTATTATATTTTCAATAAATACTTTTTATTTACACTTAAACTCAATTATATTGGTCGCCGTCGCTTCCCGCGGCAATTCTTCATCGTATCGTATTGAGTCACTGCATTAGCTCTTTCTACCTCTAACGGTGCTTGCTTTAGTATTTTTTAATTTATTTACCTTCTTACACCCTGGTAGGGTTGATAAATTACGTACAAAACTCGAGCGTAAAGCTATAGAAATAAAGAAGAAAATAGAAAAAAAACCTTACTCATTATGTTTGGCAGAGACCACGCTTTATATCGAACGGCGGAAATGTCAGAAATGCGTTTTCTGAAAAAAGAAAACCTGCCAGTTGCGAGTCCGACTCGCGTATGAAAGGCTCCGTACCATTGTAGTACGTAGTCCTCTTTCATTTTCATAAAATGCTTTTGAAAAGGGTCTTATAAAACTCAGGCTAAAGCATAAAAACACTTATGAGTAAGACCAACATAAATAAAACAGCTGTTTCTATGATCAAAAACTTCCTCTTATGATAGCTTTGCAATATTTTTTATTTGACCCTCATCCTCCTCCCTGACTGATTCAGGGGTGTATTCTTATGACTTAAATATTGACTGCCTTTTGGCAAATTTTGTAGATATTTTTTATTATTATTTTAGTTTCTAAGGTAGGAAACCTTGTAAAAATTTGGTTGTGCTATTTTATTAAGAGAAAGTCGGATTGTAAACCGTATTATGCCTTCCCATTTTTGAATAATATTTAAAAAAAAAAATATTCGGTATAATATGGTCCTGATGTGTCTTACTGCAGGGCGAAGGCCACCCTGCCCTCTTGCCATTTTACTCTGTCTATGGCTGTTTGGGCCCAATCCTTTTGAAAACATTCCAGATTGCCAATTGACAAGTTAGTATTATTAAAAAAAACACTTATTCGGTGCCTTTTTTGCAATGACAAGATATTGGCGACGATAGTTTCGCGCCAAAAGATTCTCGTCTAACAATTATTAGTCGTCATTTTCGAACAAATAAAAATAAATGAGACATCGAAACAAAACTTCCAGATTTTTTATCAATATTTTTTTTAACTTTTATTAAGAATAAAAATTTAGTGAAATAATACGTAATTTTTCAACCCTCCACTTTTCTCTAGCCCGTATTAAAATCGATCAATCTTTCCAGTCTCGTATCATCTTATAACTAAGCTACTATGGTTCATATTGTAATAAGATTAAAGACTAAAATCGTATGTAAATGTTTACTGTAAAAAATCGCGGGCGAATCCAGTCATTATACGTAATAATCTAAATAATTGTTCGTGTATAGGTTTTCACCTTTGAGAGTGTCCATTTCTAGTAGTTTTTTCGTGTTACTGGCTTTCTATGTCCGGAATTCCGGGACGGATCTTAAGATCTGTGTAACTTATACTAAAGGAAAATCGGGTTTTGTAAATGTTATCCGTAATTCCGGATGTCTAGCTGGCCTAAGGAAGAGAGTTGTGAAAAATTTATTAAATACTTTAATAATTTAAACAAGTTATTGTTTTTCTTGTAAAATATTATGAAAACTACGATTTACTTTAGCCCAAACCACTGCTTATAATGAATTACCCTACGATAAATAACCTAGCAAAGCGCAACAGTTTTGTTAAAAATTGATAAATTCTTCACAACTCTTTAAACACTAGTTTCACTGTGCTTCGATCGCTGTCTGCATTTAGTGTTACCGCGGTACCAAAACGTACCAGGTAGGAAATCTGTTAAAATATAAGTACATTAGTGTGTATCATGTATGTTTAAGATGAAAACTACGTTTAAAGCAATGTGTGACATTGTTTGACAAACGATTAGCTGAAGTTCTATGGGTACGATGGTATGGGTGAACGCGGTTTTCGCATATTCGTGTTTTGCTATCGGCAATTTATTGCACTTAACTATTCTCATGTGTAGGTAAGTTGGTCTTTTCACTGTGTTGTACCGTTTTTTTTTTTCGTTATACGTTTGTTGAGACGAATAAACAGGGTTTATAGACGAGGCCACAACACGGCGTTGTAACGTCGCATCGTAAAATTCGTCACCGCATTGTATTGCTGTGCGAAGTCGTTTTTGCGATACGACGACGCAACGCAGTCGTGACCTCGCCCTAAACGGACTTTGCATAAAGCCGTCAAGTATTTTGTACATCAAACGAAAGAACTAGACGCAAAAATAATTGCTGGGAATTTTTGGGAAACTTTTTTTGGGGTTGAAAATCACGTTGTGCTGATTGAAACCATAATTAGTGCGTGTGTCGTAGAGGTTTTTAAAGTAAATTTGTAACATTGAACATAAGTAATTTAAAAAAAACAACAAATGTGATAACTTAAAGTAATATAAATTATGACATACAGTGATTACCACCATTGTAGTCTGAAATTCGGCCAGCGCTGTGGGTTAGAGTGAGACAGGAGGAGCCTGCCTACCTGCCGTATGCGTGACAGAAAGGGAAGCCAGACAGACTGGCGCCGTAACGCGTTACGTACCGAAGCGGTTTACTCTATGAAGTTATCACTTCAATAAACTTGTGACAATTTTGCCCCCAATATCTCCTTACAGGTTCCCAAGTATGGTTTAGAACAGAAATAAATTCGTTATGTCAGGGAAAAACGCTGTCTTAAGGTTCCTTCTTACATATTTTTTTAATGAAACTTATCTAGCGGTACAACTCAGTGAGAAATCTCGCTAAGTAGTGTTCCTTAATACTTGCTGCTCATTGATAACAAGAAATACTTAATTACACTTAAATATGTTACAGTCTAGGTATAGTCTGGCGTCGTATTTTTAGAACTTCAGCTTTTTAGTTACGACGATAAATTGGGTGATAATGTCTTCAATAATTAACGATTTATATTGAGTTTTAAGGTCCTTCTTGTTTGGAATATAAATATACTTTTTAATACTCTTTAACTCATCAAGCAAATGCCTACAAACCACCCTGATGACGTAAGCGATCCACGTTTTTAACAATTACATTTGTTGTGTTTAAAACCGTTTCTAAGTAACATAAGACAACAGCGTTTTCGAGTACTTTCTTAAACTGTCTCCGGGTCAAACGAAACTTTTCAGGTCTCTTTGATAAAAGTTTCGTTTTGTAGGCATTTAGACTATAGTTATTTTACTCTAACTCAAACTCCACGGTCAAGCCGCATATTTGGCGTACCTGTACAAACTTGAAAGTTCATCTGCGTGTGTCTTATGTTTTTCCATTGTATTATTAGCCTTATTCTGCTCAAGAAAATTCGACAATGTAAGAAACAAAAAATTAAAAAGACACTAATATTTTCGTTAATAAGAAGACATTATCACTCAATTCCAAATCGTAACGAAACACTTTTATTTTTGTACTAATCCCGAACTTTACGTAACACTTTTAAAATAATTGGCGATATCCACAAGCATTCCAGTTTTTGATAGTCGTGGAGTTCATTTGTCATTTATCTATAATGTTCTAGGGACGATCAGTTTGTGTGGACTAACCTTTTTTGAAGAGAAGATATAAGATCTTGGAACATTGCTTAGACTCGACTCCGACGCGACCTCCAGTAAAGCATTGAAAGGGGTTTAATTTTTTTGCAGGGAAGCTGGCATATCGACCCACAGCCATTTTGTTTTTTTTTTTTTAGAAGTCTCGGCCCAGGATGAAATCGGTATGTATGAGTAGAGGACACCTAGATATAATAATGTCATGAAACATGGTACTCCCAGGTGTCACATTATCGAGATAAATGAGGGTAAAGATCGACATGTGAGTACAATGACCACATAAAATATAGACCTTTTACGTCGTGGGCCGCGATTTCGAAAAAACAAAAACGAAAGGGTGGTCAGGTTG
The DNA here is from genome assembly GCA_932274075.1 of Diarsia rubi. Classification (NCBI taxonomy): domain Eukaryota; kingdom Metazoa; phylum Arthropoda; class Insecta; order Lepidoptera; family Noctuidae; genus Diarsia; species Diarsia rubi. The sequence goes on from OW026427.1 coordinate 9,075,060, forward strand.
ATATGCCACATCAGTTCTATCCACTTTGAGCTGAATACTGATCTAGATTTTCAAAGACACCGTAAGTGTTTCGTACCCTTATGGCATCGTTAAAAATCTTACCGTGAAGAGATCGATATAAAGTCTTTCTTGTTGAAAACTACCGTGATGTTTGATTCATAAATTAACTAAAATAAAATTATAGCAATTTTACCAAGTCTCACGCAAACTGACGCTGAAATCTAAAGAACGAAATTACTAGTTTACTCAAACTTAGTTTCATACGAAATTGAACCTTATAAGTATAAAGGAAAGCTTTATGCGGCTAGCAGACATTGTGATCAAACGTTTCATACGAATATGAACATTTAAACTGTACCAATAAGGTTCATTTTTGTAAGGAACACTTATTAACTAAATATGAGAAATAAACTAAGTTCTCTCTGTATATTTCAGCCTAATTGTCCTCTTATGTACTAACTAATGGATTTATGTTTAAATGTGTGAAGATTTTTACCATACACACGTGATATCATCGTCGCGCATATAGCACAAGTTATTTTAAGAAGAAAATATTTTATGCATATTATTCAGTTTTTTTTACTGTATTGTTATAACGGATCAGACAGATGGGTCAAACAAGTTGCCGACCAGCTGTGATGACGGACATCTTAATAATTCTTAATGAAATGGCACCTGCAAAAATGCATGGGCAATTCAGAACTAAAAGCGTTTGAAGCGAGAAGTGACGCCACGTAACATATAAAAAAACCTAGTTATCGACTAAGCGTTCTCAAGAAAATACACACTCAAGTATCCATGCGGCGAGAGGGGGGTTATTTTATGATTTTCCACCCGCCAAAAAAAAAAAGTATCCAAGAAATTTTGCAGTTGACTGTACCTTGTACTTCATTTCAATTATTCACTGAAAAGGTACTTTTAAACTTTACAAAGAAATGTACCGGATAAAGCGGACAAATGGAGATAAAAGTTTGTGAGCCATTTTAGCATTCAATTATGATATGTATGTGTAATAGGTACTCCATTTTTTATTAACTTAATTATACATTATTATTATTAAGATACCTTGTAGGTATTATCACTTTAATTGAAAGTTAAATTACCTTTCAAAATATTGTCTCTTATTGTCCGTTCATACAGACCGGCTCAGAGAGGAGAACAGATTTTATCATGTTTTGAATCAAAGTAATAAGATTTATTTTTACATGTCTTTACGCTCAAGAACAAGAGAACAAATCGCTCTCAAGAGCAAAAGACGTGACATGTAAAAATAAATCTAATTACAATGATGCTAAACTCTTTTAACGCGATAAAAAACCTGCTCTCCTCTCCGAGCCGCTTTGTGTGAATGGACTCTTATTCACCCCTGCATACCCATTTTTACGGGGATTGATTTCATGATCATTTGAATCATTTGTATTTTCGTCCTAAATGTCTTTGCTGTCAAAATCACGTATGTCTGGTAAAATTCAAAGGTTAGTGTAAAGTAAAATTGTCGTAAGTAAAGCTGTGATCAGATTAGGAGGTTGTGATGGGGTAAGTGTGGGTTTACAAGGATTTTTTAATTAAAAAATGTGCTTTTTATTTTTTAAGGTTGTAACTTAGCGCAAGAACCGGATGTTTGCTTTAATGTAACGAACAAGATTTTTTTATTCCTGCCAGCTTGAATGAATCTTCGATCGTGCAGTTCACACGAACTTTTAGGGAGTGGCTATACTAGTCGACGCGGAATAGGCTTGAGCCGACCACGTAGCGCTATATTTATCGCATTTAGTTCGGTGCGTTCGACCCAAACGAGGCGATTTATGTGTTTCAAACTGGTATTGCATATACATAAAGCTCTGCTGTTTGAATCCGATTCCTTGTCGATAAATGTGGTTACCCTTTAAAGCTAAGCGTCCACAGAATTAAAACTTCATTCTGCAGCATCGCCTCGGGTTGGAATCAGCAAACTGCCGAGCCCAAGACCCTAGGCGACGCTAATCTCGAACTGTGGACCCTTACCAAGTGTAAATTTTGATGTGGGTAGTCAAAGAAAAGTTAGCTCACTTTGTAATCGCTACTGTGTGATAGGCGGACACACTCGATCGAGACGGATGCTTCATTGCCTGTTCTTTCCAATAACATTGTAGGGTCGCTCCAGTGAGCCTAGTGACAGTTTTTATACCTACTGCCCTTTTACAATTAATTTATCGATACCTTAAAAGTTGGCTAACTTGAGTCTGCTTCAAAAAAGAGGTTTAACAGCCGTCAGAATACCCAACTTAATAAATAAACTGAAAGAAGTATTCGACCACGTGAATGCTGTGTTTCCTATGACGACCACTAGATGACGCTATTTGAAGTATTTGTAGTTTACGCTATCACGATCGAATAGGTATAAAAACTCGCACAAGGCAATCAGGATGTCGAAATTGGATTAGAATTTTGATTATTTTTAAGACATTGACTACGATTTTTTTTCTTATTTTTTTTACACTGAAACCAACTACGATCATGACTCACCTTTATGGCTCGAAATGTTTGAAAATATTCTTAACTTTATTTTAATATTTTAACTAATTTATTTTTAGTGACTGAGTATTTACATACGGTACAATAACGGTGGATGCGCTAAGGTAGCCCGTTAAGCTCACATTTTATTAGTTCTTTTTTTGCAATTTGCAGGTCAGTATTAGATTGTTTGTTGAGGATTGATTGATTTTCAGAATTATTATGTCTAGTCAAAAAATCATTACCCTTCCTTTTGGCTTTGCCGTAGTCGGGTAAAAAGTCTAATAATGACATTTTAAGCCGTCATGATTCTGGTTCTTTCAATACATATCTTGACCTGCAAAATAAAAGAACACGTGATATTCGCGGACTACCCTTGCGCCTTTCTTTTTCGTTTAATTTAACTGGTTGTTTTTATACAATTACGGTGACTTCTACATCCAATTTCGATACGAGATAGCGTTCCGATTAACAATATTGAATTTGTTAGATTATGTTTTTAATTAAGGTTTCCATCCTGTAAAATTGTGTCATACTATTTGTGGTGACGTAACTGAATATAAATTGAAACGAAATGTATTTTTTATTCTATCGCCCTTCATCCTTGATACACTTGATTTAATTCAGCAATAATACATATAATTATTCACGCATTTTCACTAAAGGAGAAACCTCAGAACGCCACCAGCTATGGTCCTTACATACTCCATTCGCCTTGTTGACTATAGAGCAAGATCTTGAAAGAAGAGTTTGAAGATTATTTGAGAATTATTTCTGAGAAAATGTATGCGATAATGTAGTGTTGTCTTGCTTTACTTGCTAGGCAATGGGACCATCTCGGGAGTATACTCTGTCGAGAATTGTGAAAATCAGTTTATAAGTGATGGAGTTATCACGCTTGTACTACGACTAGCGACACTTTATGTGTCCAAGGTGATGATTGGCCTCCGATTGGTCTGGCTGCCGTGTCACTGACTCTGGCAGGGCTACCATCATGGATTTTAATTTTGATAACACAAAAATTTTGTCGTTTTTTATAATTGTCACTAAATATCTGACTTTGTCGGTCACTGATTCAAAGGATATAAGGGTTTAAAGGGGCAAATTTATATCTCAAAAACGTGTCACTGACTCTGGCATAGCTACCATCAGGGATTTTAATTTTGATAACACAAAAAAATTGCCTTTAATATGTCAGTGATACCTGCCTGCCTGAAAAAGTCTTGAAATAGTCCCCTGAATATCATATGAAAAAATCAAGACTGAGAATATAAGTAAAGTGATTATCACTTTTACCTGCCTTTAGCACCTGATAACTGGTCTTGTCTTGCTCTGCCACGGAGCCACCATGTTAAAAACCGATCAATTATATCTTAAAATGGACATTGGCAGAATAGTCGACATCGGCTTTAATTGCCTTACAAAAATAGAATAGAATATATCTTAGAATGATGTACGTCAATCGTACTTATTGTATGTAAATTGTTATTGCACTCTTCCTATGCATACAAAAATTATAATAGTATTATTGTCCATAATTAATTAATTGTAATAATAATATTTTTAATGTGCATGTTTTTTATGTTTCTATTTATTGATGCTTATAATAATATGTATGATTTCAAATACAATGTAAATTGTTACCTGAATAAATTGAATTGAATTGAACTCCAAAGTACATACCTACTAACACTACAATAACCCATACATTTTATTTCTGAGAGAATAAGTAATGGGTATAAACCTTATACATTTGATCATAGTTCGAGATCCCCTAACAAAAATTTTGCTGCTTATAGACCAAAATCATTGTATTTGGGTCAGCTAGTATTAAAATAAAACAACACATAATATTTGTCTATATTTATTTATTTATCGGAACAATTCACTACTTTGTATGATATGAAACCAAACAGTTATTTTGGCATTAAATATCGAAAAAATGTCTATTTACTAAAATTGCACATCTAATAATGACTACTACTGAGTGTAATGCTACTACTATTATTTAATAATTATTATAATAACAGACCTATAAAGAATAACGTAGAAGGTAACAATTTATATCAAGATCACTCGAACAAGAATAATTATCACTGGGTTACGGGAGATAAAAAATATAAATGTGAAGTATAAAAGTAACAAAATAAATAGTAATATCTATTACATACTATAACAATATTATAATGTTTTTATTTTGAATGATTTATGATCTAATTTAATTAATATTTTTTTTCTTATCGAAATATTTTTTTTCAACTTTTAATAGGTATCGTATTGACACGGTCAAATTATAGTAGGTACCTGCCGATCTATTTAATATAAATATAAAATATATGAAAATATAAATATCTATCGACTCTAAAAACAATGTTTAAATATTCGTTATAAATACAATAACCATGAAGGTATATTCGTTGTTTTAGTATCTAAACTAAGTAGTGGCAATATCTTCATGTAGATAAAATATAAAACAAAAGAGCTCCTGTATTTGTATTTTTCGGCAAGAATACTATATTGTACTAAGGACTGGCTTATTCTTGTACCTACTTAGGTAAATACTACTAAAATATTTATCCGAAAAGAAAGTTAAGGTGCCAATGTTTAATATTTTATTTTGGCTTTTTGTTTCTCAGTGTATCCAAAAACTAAGTGCACGAGCTGAAGGCAATTGGGACCTGACGTAAAAGGCGTAAACACACCCCGCGCCTGTGAGGGCCTCGGCGTACTGCTGTCAATACATTTATCATAGACTTGGCCATTACTATTCTCACGTCAACTTTTACGCCTACAGTAAGTACAAAATAATTATTTAACTTATCAATTGTTTATTGATTGTCTCAACTTCTGATATTAAATCAAAATATCAATCGAAACTGCTCAGACGTGATGGGCATCACAAATCTGTCTCGTTCTGCAAAATAATTTGATTTCATATTGTATTTATATTGTAGCAAAACAAATACAAATGTCGTCACCTTAAAACGCTTGTACTTTCATACAAATAAGGTAGGGTAGGGAGTTAAATTTACTTTAATTTTTATTTTATTAACAATAATATAATATTTATAAATTATATTGTGTATGTCATGGACATGATTGTTAACACTTAAAACTAATGGAGATTGTGTTAAAATATATCTATTAAATTAATACAGGTGTTTAGATGAAATTTATAATCCTTCAAAACAATCAACTATCAGAATTAACTACTCAAATCTTTATAATACTCCTATAATTTTGTTTTTTTTTTCTTATCAATTTAAAAAACATTAACAAGATTTCATTTGTTTTTTTTTTGTAAATAAATATATATTACGTTCTTTTATTACAATTTTTAAAGTTTAACACCTGTAATTTTTATAACACACTTTAGTTATATTTTTTATATTATATCTATCAACAAACTAAACATGTAATATTTTGTAACATGCATAACATTTAACTAAATATATTGTTATCTATTACTTATCACAATATTTTGTGACCAACTTAAATAAATATTTTACAGCTTGGAAGACATGTATGATTTTGTTGTTTAATTTCGTACTGTAGTGTACGATAATTTAATAACTAAAATATATTATGCTAATAGTAATAATATTAACTTAACATAATTATAATAACTTATATTTTATGAATGATCAATAAGAAATCATATTTCTAACTAGATAGATTTTTAAAATAACTGGTTCGCAAATTGTATATTTTATAAGTAGGTACGCAAAACACTGCACTACTACTACCTACTTTTATATTTGATAAAAACTGAATATTATAATTTCGTATCCTGAACTATAAACTTTATACTAGGTTGGAAATTCTAATTGAGATATAATTTCTTAAAGCTCTTCTGTTATATTAACTTTAGTAACTTCCTGTAGAAGCTCCGGGGCTAACAATTTAACATTTAAGTCAATAAAAAATGATGAAAAAAATGAATTTATACTGCTTCTAAACAATTTAGTGTGTATTATATTATCAATTTTATTTATCGTAGGCATGCTCTGCACTTTATAAGTTTTTTTATTTTTATAATTTAAAGTATCATTCGCCGTTTGTTTTTTTACTGTTCTAAAACGACTGTTTTACACACTGACTGTTTTAAAAATAGCTTACGCATGCTAAAATTAAAAAGTTAATACAATTTTTTCAAAATCTTCTATGAGAAACTTATAATTTCGGGAAATTGTAGCCCCATTAAATATAATAAATATTTATTTACCTCGAGAACTTAGAGACGATTGAACTTAAAAAGTTATATTTCCCAGCAACATTGAGCAGCCATTAAAAATTGAGCACAAAAGTTAGTAAACTGTCAAGCCAAATTTAATACTAAAATAAATTCTACTGGCCTTTGACATTCACACGTTAAAATATTATATTAGTTTCTATACAATGTGTTAAACTAAAAGCTTTTAGAATGCTAAGTCAAATTTGGCTTGACAATGTTCTAGTTAGTCACTGTGACAATATAATACATGATACACATATCAATGCGAATGAGCAAAGTATAAGCACAATATAAGCAGCTCAGTTTAAAAGATCTTGTGCTCGTTTTCTTTAAGACTACGTGGCATCTAGGTGCCTTCATCGTCTGATCTGAAGCAAGCGTTTAAGATCCAACAATTTAGTTTGATTTTCAACACTTGGATCAGTGCCTAGAGTTCAAAAATCATTTAGACTTTTATTAGACAGTGTTACAGAGTTAGTGAGAACGAGAATTATTCAAACTTCGAGACAAAAAAACATTATTCAATTCGTAATTGCACATTAGTCAAAGATTTATTTAAAAACAAGAGCTGCCCAAAAGGCTATTGAAAAAGGGTTATTCTTAAAAATTATGGCATATTTATGGTTTCTACTATATTTACTACTAATTGAGCGTCGACTTAATCTAAGTAAACATTAACTCAATAATAACATATATTTGGTTTAATTTCTACAAACATAACGTAACAGCACCTTTATATCACTGTGGTACATGCATTCGTTGTCGATGTCCACACAGTACGCACTCACAAGCAGAAAAAAGATTATCTGTGATCTAAACGATGACACAGACAAACATGACAGGACAAGTAACTTCATTTTTAATATACATAGATTTATTAAAATTGTATACGAATATATAGATTTTTTTAAATGAACATCGAGCCAAACCTTCGAGACTACAATAATAAAGATTAGATATTTTTTAGACACCAGGAGGTATTATACCTTCTGAGGTACTGGCCTTGTTTTTTCTGCTTGTATTTGTCTACCGTGTGTATGAGATAATTAATAAATATCAGATAGATCTTGTAGCTATGAAGAGGAACTTTCCTAATGTGATTTTGGCTTTTTTATAGTGTTTTTTTTTACGAATGCCACCAAGTAAAGCATTTTTTTTTTCATATACTATAACTTAACTTACTTAATCTTATACCTTTCACTAATTAAATTATAAGTACTTAAAACATAAAAATATTTTTTTTGTAAATTATTAAGATTCGCTAAAATATCTGAATGATCAACAAATAAAGTAGATCGTTAACATACTAATTGCAACAAATTTTATATTATGTGTGCGTCTGTAAATATAATTTATATTTATATAAATCTATCTAAATATTTATATATGTCAATAAAATGTATAACCTAACGGGTATTCATTCGTAAGATTCTAAACGGTTTCACCAATCACTTATGAGCTTTTAATTTTACGCTTTTTTACAATATGGCAAAATAACACATTGTTCTCTGATTGGTCGATGTTGACAGTGGCAACGCCATTCAACCAACCAGAGCGCACATGGCGTTTGGTTATTGCTTATATATTATTTTACGCGTAAGTTCGGTAAGTTTATCAATTTGTGAAAATGTGGGCGTAAAATAATATCTACAGTTTATCTCTCGTTTAGAATGCTACAAAAGTTTATAAATTTTCGGTTTTTGTTATTTTCCGGTGACATAGATTATTTTTAGAAATATTACTCTAGATTGAGCCATTGCATTCGTTTTTGACAAGTGATGCTAGGAATAAATTCAAAGAAAAGTATGTATATTATTCGAAATTCTTCTTTACACACTTCCACACACACACTTTTTTTCTTGTTTACATGGTATGGAAGAGTTTTGTTCCGTTAGTTATGTTTTTTTAATTGCGGAATAGTTATCTTTATAAAATCATTTTTAGTAAATATAAAAATCTTAAAAAAACGAGATAACGGACCTTTAAAATATGATTATGATGAAATTCTAGCAAATCAATCAAGCTCAGAAATAAACTGACATAAGAAACGGAAACTCATTCACCTAATAAAATTAGACATTAACTTCCGAATATAGTTCTCTAATTTCATTGGATATATTTTTTACTTTGTAATAAGTATAGAATATATTTATATGATATACAATTTAAATATTAACATTTATATTTGCCGTTTGAGCAGCGGTCTTCGTTGTGTGGGGTGTGTGTACATGTTAGTTGACCATGAATATGGGCCATTCGGGACACGCGGCTGGCGGTGGTATGGGAATCGGTGACCCTCCCCCCACTGACACCACCTCAGGCATCTGAAATTATTATGGGAGCTGTTAGATATGTCCGTAACAACAGTGATTAACCTACAAGTACCAAAGGCAGATTATAAGACGTAATGATTTTCGATATCTGTACATAAAATAATGTGATTTTCTAAACTTAGTCTCTATGTAATTGCACCACATTTGGTCGATATACGAATTACCATCACGTCTGCCGAGTTTGGCTAGTTAATGTAACTTGACCCTTTTAGTGGCTTTTCTTCCTTTGATTTGAGGGAGGGGGGGAGGCAGAAGGCAAAACTTACTCTATTTCCCATACTTCCTTGTATCAGTCATTGCGAGCCTCATTTTCTGCGTCGCACCACGGTTTACGTTGAAACTCACCATAGTCTGAGGGTGATGCGGGGGGTGGTAATAGTGCGCGGGGGAGACAGGCGGCGTGGGGTAGCCCCAGTAGACCAGCGGGGGTGGCGGCAGCGTCGGGCCCATTGCTGGATAGTAGTACGTCAGGGGACCTGTCATACACATACAAGACGGTGTTAGGGGCAAGTTGTTGAGTTATGGAAGTTACAGCGTCGATGTTGGGACATGAGTAGCTTAACATCTGTTTTTGAAATTAGTGTGTAAGTTTAAAAAGAGGTCTTTTAGATAGATTTAAATTTGAAAATATTTTAAAGATAATGGATGTATAAAAATGCTCAAGCCACACAAGCCTTTAAAAATAATTTTCAATAATATTAAGCGATTCGCTGACTGCTTTCTATAATTCACTTAGTCATAATAAAGTATACACAAATAACACGACCAAATTAGGTCAATGTTGTCGTAGTAGAGCAGTAGCCAAAAGCTTACGGACATGACGTAATAATCGACACTACAAGAAACATCTGTGAATGATATCAAAATACATTCGTCTACAAATTGCGAAGATTCTCGTTTATAACAAGATGGTAAAATAAATTATAACATTTCTGTCACTCGTTCATAAATAAATCATGCAATTGTTAGTCACACTAATGATATGTCTAGTTCTTGGTACCTGAATGAAGTATATAAGGTTTAGGTATTTTAAATTATTCTCTGTGCAGTTCTGACAACGTGCAGAAAGTAGGTAAATAATACTATAAGATAACATAAATGTTATGTGTAGTGAAACATGTTATATGAATTTATTTCTTCACGTTGCATAAATATATATGTACCAATATTAAAATGTATCCCATTAAATTTTACCCACTTAAATACGTAATATGAAAGTTCCATACATGTATATTATTGTGATAGGTACTAAATTAATACTAAAATGCTTAGCGATTATAGAACGAATTATAAGTAAATTCGAAGAGGTAAAGCTAAGCATTTTGTGCCTTGTGACGTCTTACGATACGAAGAGGGACGTACACAGTTTATGTACCTATGTTAGATTTGCCATGAATATTTGACGAAAAACAGGAAAAATATCAACAATAATTTAAAAAATGTAGTTTTTCAATCAAGCAATATCCCAAACCAAAGTCCAAATATTCGACAAACCGAGGCCGAATATACGCCACACCGAAGCAGAATTTATACCCGAAATTTTCGCCGAATACCCACAGCAGTCTTATTTATGTAATTATTAAGAACAAGATGAACAACTCACCGGGTCTCTGAACGCATTAACATTTCACCAAAGCAGTGCGCACTTACACCAATATTCTGTAATGTTACACACGTCGATCTTGCCGCCAACCACCAAGCCAGTCTGCGGACTTTACCAAACTTATGCACGCCTAGTAACCCTAGTACTTTTAGCACCACTAGTTTGCGACCTCAATCGGAAAAAGGATTTATTTAATTTACAAATTTAATCTTTATATTTCAGAAATACATTTTTATGTCGTTTATAATTTTTTTTTAATATTTTAACATAATGTTTCAGTTCACCTGCTGGTATTATAATTTATGTTTAGGTGTACCTATTATATTTAGAGACATTCATCATCTGCCTAGCCTTTTCCCAACTATGTTGCGGTTGGCTTCCAGTCTAGATTTTACACGGAGGGATTGTAATTTTTTTATTTCTATTCTCTAACGAAAACATTTTTTTCCAAAAATAAGTAATCGCCTTCAACTGTCTTCATACATTTTTTTTTTACAGGGTGGTCGCAATTGAGGTCACAATATAAATGCGATAAATCAAGAGTAGATAGAGCTTATTTCATGTGATCCCACAACAAATGATAGATAGATACTTACGGCGCTTCTTGTTAAAAACACTGCCAAATCTCTGTGCCCACTATTCCGACCCAACCTCTAGTGGTACACCATACACCCATGGACCCTACCTCTAATCAAGCACAAAAAATTTTTTCTACATCACACTAAGCTTGAAGTCCCTTGGACATTTAAAGTTTAATTCTATCACCTGTCCATGCATTTTTAAAGCGAAACAATGTAGATTTAGAATAATGTTGTTTGTAATTTGGGGCATAGCGGCTAAATTTTGGGTTTTGGAAAAGGTATTTTGCCTGAAGTTGTATATTTTAACTAGAAGATTTATTTAAATTTACAAAGAAGTAGAGAAGCTAATAGAAATCTGCATTGTGTAAACGAGAAATAGAGCATTTAAGCCATTTTAAAACATACATTGCTACAAGTCATTATTACCACAAAAGCGAAAGGTAAAAATGGAAGCAATATAATTAAGTTAAACTTGTCTAAAAAAAAATATTATATATATGTATTGACGTACTTATTCATAAAAAAATTAAATACTTAGGTTACCTACCTACCTACTACAGAACCATTTTTTAATCCGTCTATGCCCCAATAATTAATAATAATATCATGAAGCCTGTGCTTAGGTACTGTGTTTGTTAAAAATCGACCTTTTTCGTGTCCCATGGGTTTTGTACAATGTCCGTTCATCGTTCTAGACATAGAGGAACGTTAGAAGCATTAGGAGGGGTATGACTGTGCTATGTATCTGTTATATTGTGAAGGAAAAGTTATACTAAAGGAAAAGGGTATGTGCGTATCGACGCACGTGAATAAAAGAGTATTTTAAAAACATTTAGTTAAGTTGTGCACCCTACCCATGATTCTGATGGTCGAATTTACATTTAAACCTCTTAACTAACCCATGATCTTTTTTGCTATGTAACTTTCATAAGTTTGACAGCGTGTCCGCTGATGTGGCGTGTCAACATAACAAGTTTCAGGAACTAAAATGTGTGTAACATTTTTTTTTAAATACAAATAATATTTACCTAAATTCTTTTGCCCACTCACCCGGAAGTATGTTAGTAAAACATAAAAGGACGATACTTTACTGTAGCGGAGACAGATCAAGCGGTCGAGTGTTAGTGTAACCCTTCCTTCACAAGTACCTCTTGCTATCTACGCGATGAAGCCTTGGATGGACTTGGATTATGAACCTGATTTTACATTTTTATCTCACAAAAACGTAAGCTTGAAAATCATTATTTATATTGTAGTTTTATTCTGGATACTCAGCGCTTAAAATGGAGACATAATGAAATAAATACCTCGTACCCAGATTAAAAATCAAAGTAAATTGATCAAGATAATAACAAAATCAGATCCATATCATACCCGACCTTAGAAATAGTACATATATGAGACAATAGCACAACCACAAACCAGAGAAACTCGCAATTATCATCTAACATGTAAATTAACCTTTTATTTCTATTCGCAATACACTATATTTATCAAACTATAATTATAATAAAAAAACCATCATGATGCTAACAAAATGAGACAAAAAAGAACTGTAAAACGGAAAAAAACTTAGTTCTATTCAATAAAACTACATTTTGATATGAATTTCCGACTTCATAGAGAAAAAATTGAGTAAGCGCATCGAAAAAGTTTGTTTGTTTGCAAAATAATAATGATTTCAACTGTAATCGAAACGCTTTGGCATTCTATGTTGTGACCCGTGACGTACGTTTATAATATAACGAACAGAAAATCTCCGATATCCTCACACCACGTCCCCCAGTCACTACACAGACAGCATTTTAAAAACATTTAGTGCAAGATGATTCATGAGAATAATATTTTAAATATTCGTATGAACTAAGGGTCATAATACATATTAAATAGTTTATTGCCCTTGTACCTGAAGAGCAAGATTTTTTACAGGTACCTAAACAGTAAAATATTTTTGTTCTTCAGGTCAGTTGGATATGCCAATATATTTAATGATAAACATATCAACTGGAAGTAAATGCACTAAAAATCATCAAAATACTTTAAAAATAACGAATTTATTTTTAACTCTGTAACGAGAAAAAAGTAAAGCGTAGAATCTTTAAGAGATAGCAAGAGAAGAGAAAGCTGTGATTAAAGTATAGCGTGTTAATGACTGGAGGAGACCCTTACCAAGATTAAATATATATGAACTTATACTCATGATACTATGTAAATCTCATTTCAAGTTACACTACAAGTTATGGAAGCATAATGCAAAGACGTAGCTTTAGAAAAAAATATCGTATTGTCACTGAGCGCCATATTAGTAACTTGATACAAATGCATTCAATGCTAATATATTTCAAGTGTCCCATTTCGAACCATAGTACCAAGATAAAGTTACAACCGTGTACATAATTTTATGAAACAGTAACATAAAGTTCCGTAAACGAAACTCTTTAGTATCCGATCGCGATGTGCTTTGGAAAACTACGGAAGATCAAATATCGGATTATATTTTGTCAACCCGAGCCATGCAACCCTTTCCTTAAAAATAAGCGGTTCATGCTACACCCTTTTTATTTTAATTTGGAAAACGACATAAATATATTTTGGTTTTTAATACTAAAAATACGTGTGCAACACTTACCGTTTGTCTGATGGGTTTCATGCACATTTTCCATAACACAACCCGACGGATACACCATAATACAACAGTTTTTTATATAACCATTAATAAACACAGTATTGCATTGTATAATAGACTAAATTGTAACTTCAGCAATATAGAAAAGAAAACCTTTACTAGATTTGTATCTTAGTTTGAACAATTATTTCTACTTTTTCTAAATTGCCCAAGTTACAATAAGTACCTAGATTTAGAAATGACAGAACAAAGATTAGCCATTACACCGTGTACTTGTGACATTAAGCCCCATACCTATTTTTGTGATTATTGAGACAAAATGGCGACACCATATAAAATGACGTTAAAAACTTTAAGTATAAATTGTTCCATTACAAGTCACCCGATTGGTTTATACTCCCGAATCAAACTCAGTACTGGGTTTTGCTACACTATCGCACACTGATTATGACAGTTTATTTTTCAATATTAGATGACTTCATTTTGACGTAATGCTGAAATTCGGGAATATAAACCAAATTATAGCAGTAAATTATATTTTTTAATGTACCTAAACTAGTCTATGTGGTGTGAGGTACAGTCGATGGGGTTATGCTAGGTGGTATAACCATGGATTATTATTAGGTGATATCATATTGTAAAAGTTTTTTGGATGGGTCAAGAGGATGGATTAGGAAATAATAGGATGTTGCAGCCGTCCCGTTATATTTAGCAAATTTAAAATCGAACGCTCTGAAAAGTCATTTCTCATAACTTTAAAATAGAGCTTATTTTATTCTTAGTAATTTATTGTTTAAAGAAAAATAGATATTAAGATTTTATTTTAAATCATTGAACGTGAAATATTTTTCAATTGCCGATTACAAAAATAAAACCTCAAAAACAAGTATTTTTTAAAATACTGTTTAAACCTTATTAATTTGATTTTAAAAGACGCCCCATCCGTTATTAAACGGTTTCCAAAATAAATATAAAGCCGAAAAACTCATAGATAAATCAATTCATTTTGCATATTGATTATGGTAGCAAAAACACTTAGTAATAACTAAGCACAACAAGTGTACGACACACACATATTGTACTCACAAAAAAAAAAACAAGACTTTAAGTACCTACCTAACTTAACATGAACCTACAGAAAAATCGTGAAGCAAATGTATTGCATGAACAGTAGAAATAAAATATTAGACACTGCTAGGCAGAGACCGGTTCTTCTCCAAACCTCTCTATACTGTGCAATATTTGATTAGACATACTGCCAGGATTTGGAATGTATAAATATAATCAAATAGAATTTGATTTTCCTGGAGATAATAGCAGTTATAATTTGAATATGAAAGTATTATTTCTAAATATTGATCCACTCCTGGCTTAACCCACGAAAAAATGCTGCTATAAAAGCATTTTTACTAAAAGAAATGTTTCATTAAAATATGTTCAGTAGTTTTTTTGCGTATTATATGCAATACATAAGCTTCATACTACCAAATAAGTACCTAACACTGTCTCAGACTTAAGATCAGCCTTCAAGAAATTGGCAAAACATTGTCTTTTCATAATGGAATGTTTAATATTTAAAAATCACAACGACGTCTAATCACACAGTTGGGGTTGCCTTAAGGAAGATATTAACAGTTTTGTGCCTCTGTATTCTTTCTTTCTTTTTCTTTTTTATTGAAAAAATTGTCTTTTAATTCTGAACACAACTTGTCAAAATAATGATTTCTTTTTTGGTTGTATTTTATCAATATGAACAATTTTCTAATTAAATTCCTCGCAAAGGTAGCTTAAAGAAAACTCCTTTAGCTGCCTTTATGAGGCATTTTATTAAATGACAAAACAACTAGGTATAGGTATTTGATTTTTTTTGGACGCAACCCCTATCTTAAAACGTAAAATAAATCATACAACTACTTGTCATTGATTAACAACCTCTGGTTCACTTACAGATAATTAAATATATGAAAATGAGAGTTCAACAATATTTAAAGTCACGTAATAAATTCAACAAGTATTTTAAGTAAGTACTTAACCTATCAATATCGAGCTGCTAAATAACTGCCTTTATAGATTTACACTTATCTTTGTAGTAAATTCATGTATATAAACTAAAATATCGTAAACATAGCGAAGGCACTTCACATTCTTGAGCTTAACGTCAAACTGTCATTTTGTCTACCCTGTTTCTTGCCGAATTAACGCCATATGTAACGTGAGCTTATTTTCTCGGCCAATATTGGTCCAAACATAGGTTAAAAAGTCAAACAAAGTCAAAACTTTAGAACACAATGCAGCATTGGCGTTTGCTGCGGTTGGCCGGTCAACAAGCTTAGACTTTATCATAGTAACAGGCCTATTCCTTCTTTAACAATTAATTGACATTACTGTGTCAAAATTTTACACTAGCGTCTCATCAAGAAACCTAACTTTTCATACCTGCATTTTTCCTGACATTTGTGACATGGTCTTGCCATAATAACGCACACATTCAGACAGCGAAAAAAAATAACGTTAGCGATAACTGATTTTAGCTGCTTTCTTAATCACTGTAAAAGTATATTTTGACTTAATTATGTTTAACCGTTATCCCCCTCAGGTACTGTTGTTTTAGCAAGTTAGTATTCTTGTACTCAGTAACGTATTAAGTTGATTGTTAATTATTTATTAGTTCACCGTTTTAAATCTACTTTATTGAATTACAGTTCACTTATTTTTTATTTGTGGAAGTTTCAAGCCTTTGTAAAAAATATTTAAAATAAATGACATGTTGTTTTAGCGGGTAATAACGTTATATTTGAAAACGAATTGTTTTAATTTTTAATTATTTTTCTTTGTTTCCAAAATTATAAAATGTAGTTATGTTATTAACTCTAGTTTCAACCATTTTTTATTGTCTTTTAACAAAACTGCGTTCAAAACGACTCAATTACTTTAAAGGCACGGCTTTCTACTTCTTTCAAGGTTTTAACCATTCAACTTAAACGCCCGGATAGTACGGGTAGGTAGGGAACATGGATAGTGTGGGGAATGGTGACGTCATCGAACCTGGCAAAGCTGCGGATAAAGCCGACCCGTACCCTGCCGGCAAAGCTGTGGGCAACGCAGTCGGCAACGTATTATACGTAGACAGCATAGGACTCGTATTTGCGTACGAAAAAATCGGAGCCGAAGCCCCATAAGAAAACAAAGGTAAAGACATAGCAGGTGTCATTTGAGGAGACATAGTATACGCCCTCTTTGCAGGCGTTGCGTCAGTCTGCTGGAACGCGCGTTCATAAGACCGTTTGGTTGGCAGCATTGATTGCTGTTGCAACATTTGTGACATTTGAGACATTTGAGACATTTGAGACATTTGCGCCATTTGGGGCAGTTGGTAAGCCTGTGCGGTTGGTTGTTGGGATCGGACAGCTGCGTAGGTTGGGAGCATGCCTCCCATGGGGAGTAGTGGGGGGCGGAGTGAGGCCAGGAGTAGGTTCTCGTGTTGGCGCGCCAGTAGGCTCTGGTGCGCGATGTGGTGCGCGAGTAGACGCGGCGCGGGCGCGGGCGGCGGGGGAGGGGCACACGTACCGGGAGAGAGCACCTTGGGGGACGTGGCCGGGGTCACGCCACCGGTCAGCACCAGGTTCATGTCGTCGCCTGAGCACTGGAACACCTGGATTGAACAACGGGATTAAGTTACAAGTACTTACTAAACTATCTTTACACTTTCGGTGTCAAGTACCAATTCAAACAACAATTCGTTTGGGTGCCCACACTGCCTCCGAGTCGGCACTATACGTAGGTATAACTTGGCAATTACAGGCATACAAAAAAAAATAACTTCACAGCAAAGTGTTTAAAGTAGGTAACTATAAACACAAAAATTGCTCAAATAAAATTGCTAATTGCATTTATTTTAAGACCTGACATGAAACTGCAAAACTTCAGATGATTAAAATAAAGAACCGGTTGTTCAATTTTAACGATAAAACTCGTTTAAATAAACTAATTCTTTCTGAAACATCGTTTGAAGTAAACCGGTAACGATGACATCACTTAAAAGGAAGACAGGTGAATACTTACCCTTTCCACTTAGTAAAGGGTATTTTTACACCCATTAGAATTTTTGATTAGTTTAATACTCGTATTTAACTGAATTGATTAAGAAATTGTGGGCAGTGGGGTAGGTAATTTTGGCAAAACTAAGTTTTACTACTTACTTAACTGCAAAGTTATTGATGAACTTATGAACGAAAGCGTCAAACTAGTAGCTAAGTTCTGGGCTGACACAAATTAGAATACCACCTTACGCTAAGAAGAAGAAGTTAAAATGTGTTACCTCAATATACCGCTGCTTCTTGCCGAAGGTCATGTAGCGATGGTGCTTCTGCTGAGCGCACAGGAACGCGCTTGCTTCGCTGTCCATCTGGATGAAGGCCTCGCCACTTGGGTGACCCTGGTGTTGATATAATTGTAGAGGATTAAGTAATACAACCCTACTTTTTTATGAGGTCTTGATGCCATTGTAAAATTCAAGACAGCGAAGTTCTCCGAGAGATAGTTACCACTAAGTAGTTAGTTTTTCCTGTTTTAAGGACAGCAGGGCTATTGCGTATCTTATACATGACAGTGGCTAACCTATAGTGCCTATCAATTACTGTCAAATGGTTCCATTTTGTACTAAACCACAACCAATTTGACAATTAATCTATAGACAATATGATAGCCACTGTCATTTAAAAGATACGCAATAGCCCTGCAGGCCGCCATTAAATTCTCATCCTCATGAAATTCAGAATAAACGTATTGAGCCCTGGAGAAACAATTCAACAGTCCTGTATCGCGAAATTGAGAAAATAATGACTTGTTTTCCCCAAGTTTATTAGACAATCGTTGCTTAACCTGCAGGGCTATTGTGTATCTTTTAAATGACAGTGGCTATCATTTTGTCTATGAATTTATTGTCAAATTGGTTATGGTTTAGTACAAAATGGACCCATTTGACAGTAATTGATAGGCACTATAGGTTAGCCACTGTCATGTAAAAGATACGCAATAGCCCTGCTGGTCGTAACTGTTGGCAGTGTCTTCCTTAACCGTAAACTTTGAGTTTTAAATGATTGTGGCTTGTGGCAAGGGACACATCAAATGTTATTATTATCAGAAGCACCACTAACCTGAGCATTGTACACCATGTGGACTCCTTGCACTACTATGTTCTTAGCGAACTCATCTAGGAATGTCAATATGTGCTCCACCTGCAAAGAAAATATTTACAATATGATAATCTTGCCATCATCAATATCATTCATTTTACAGCCGAAAAACGTCTACTGCTTGTCATAGGCCCCCCAATCCCCCCGTGCGTCTCACATCCAGCGGATTCCCGTAACCTTCACTAGGTCAACGGTCAATCTTGCCATAGTACTGAAATATATATGCACTTCTCAAAGAGTATTTCTATCCGCTTCCTGTGTTCAGGGAACGGTTCGATTTGCTAACCAAACATTTATCGGAATAACATTTTCCGGGCTATGTTGGGGGCAGCTTCCAGTCTAACCGGATGCAGCTGAATACCAGTATTTAACATGGAGCGACTGCCTATCTGACCTCCACAACCCAGTTAATACTGGGTAACACGATACAAATTCAGAGTACAATAGAGTATTTCATATAATATACACATATTTTTTTATTTTTTTCACGTTAGCAAAAGATGAAGATGAGTCGTGTGACGTCACAAGGTTAGTTCTAGTACCTTTTTACCCACAAAGTGACGTCAAAAGCACCCACTCATGATCTTTGACACGTTTTCTTTTTTTTTATTATTTTTTTTAAAAACAAAAAACACGTATCCAATATTTTTCGATAATCTAACAGACGGACTAATTAGATTTTTTTGGTGATATACCCTATTATGTTTAACTTACTTGCGCCTCATAAGGCAGGCCCCTCAACCTGACGCAATCCTTAGCAGTTCCTGAGGTGATGACATGTTGTGGTACCAGGGCTACGGGTAGCAGACCCTCAGCGGGAGCCGGGGCTGTGGACGGCGTGCTTGTCTGACTTGTACGAGTCTCCAGGGAGCGGTTCAGGACCTGGAGAAGGAGGTAGCTGATTAGATAAATCTATGTAGAATTGAGAAGTTTTTGTTTTAGCCTAGTATTATTAATTCACCATAATTTAGCAGAACAGTGGCAAGCTCTAGTAAAGGAGCCAACATGGCTACAGACACACGACTATGTTTGCACTTAAATCGTGTCGCAAAAACTAAAATGCCGAGAATTTTGTTTGACGTTGGAAAATCGTAAGCCAAAGCTTCTTACTATTTAATAACAAGCTGGTCTGTCTAGCTAGTGTCATACACCCCCATGTATATTTTTCAGGGTGATATTAAGTTTTTGGGTTCGTAATTCGTAGGTACCTATAATATTAAACTTCAATGTCCATTAGCATGTTTCGCATAAAATAATGACGTACATCACCAACCCGCACTGGGCACGAGTGGTGGATTATAGCCCATCCATCTGCTAGAGAGGAGGCCGGAGTCCCTGCAGTGGGAACAATTATAGGCTGATGATGATAACATCACAGTTACCTAAAAACGCACTGCACTGTGCCAATAAATATTTTTTCTTTCTTCCTTTCTTTGCTATGTTTTATTATAGGTATCGTCTACGGAAATCAATATTTATACTTATAAAAATTATACAACGTTGCTTTATAGAAAATACTGGTTTTTCGCTAAATCAGAAGTAAATAACTGACAGTGCGTTTACAAAGCATATAATATCACTTATCGACATACGATATATTGCAAAAATACTTAATGATTTTGCATAATATCAAGTTTATTATTCGTACGACATAGACCGAAGTAGGTATTACATAACTATTAATAATAATAGTGTTCAGTGCTGAGCATTTAAAAAATGCCCGTTTTCACTGAGATCCTCCAGAGACCTAAATAAATGCCTAATGGCTAAATTTTCAAACGCTACTCAATTTTAAGTTGCCCTTAAATCTCGTTCTGTCTGTTACTTTAGCATAAAGCGACCGAGACAGCACTAGATTTGAGGGTTACTTATAATTGAGTAGTGTTTGAGAATTTGTCTCTTAGTCATATAAAATTATTGTAAACTAAGACAATCCTATTGGAAAAACCCCAAATGACACTGCCCGGGAATCGAACCTAACTTAATCTACTTCGTGACAACCAGTCGCGCTTGCAACTACTTGATTAACGGGGCAGCAATATCATCAGGAAGTAGTAATCAATGGAAAATTACCACAGATTCCAAATTCAAACGAAGAGAAATAAAAAGCGCAGTAAATGTTAAAAAAATAAAACAAAATACACGGGCTTGGAGGTAAGGCCTTGTGCAACGCGTATCAGATTGTTGCAAGTGCATCTACCTCTAGCGGCCACTTAAAGTTAATACTTACCAGAAACCTCAAGGGCAAGCTAAAGACAGAAATCTTGGTCAATATGACGTTTTTGAAACAATTTTCATATAATTGGTAGGTACATAAAGGAATAAAATATTATGTGACATTGCGTAAACTGGCCTAATGTTTTCTAGACCTTATTGTCTATGTTCAGATTCGAAGAATAGGTCTTTCGTCAGATAGATTTCCAAAAATTACTAGACACGTTTTTTCCTTCTTTCACATAAACAAAAAATTAAGACAGTGGTACCAGTGCTTCCAAAAGTCGTGTGACGTCACATCGCAATACATTTGCAAACCCCCACTCATGATCTTTGACGTTTTTTATCTTCGTCAAAACGAAAAACACGTAGGTATTCAATATTTTTCGATAATTTAAGTGACGGACTAAATTTTTTTTTTTTTGTGTCAGGAAACATACCTATTGGCGGGAAATAGGTACCTCTACAATATATATATCGTATGACCACCTGAAATGAGGAGCCCAAAGTAGCGTAGCTTGTTAAAAAAAAAAATAAGTTGGTTAAAGCGGCACTGGCAAGTACTGGCAACATCATATTTATTATGTCAATTTGGTACAGAGTCGTTGCAGAAATGACTCGTAAACAATTGTTACTTCTTTGAACCCTGAGGTCAAACTACAATTTCGCTGGCACCACAACCTTCTCAACATATTATTATGGGCATCAAAGAATGCAAGGTCTTTTTCGGAAATAGGTAAGTAGCGAAATAACCTTGGCAGCATCATCAGTAATGTTTGAAATCGTCGCGTTTACATAAAACCACAATTTACAAACGATTGTTTGTGGCTGGAACTGCTCTCAGCAATTACTCTATTATGTTCGTTGAAGATAAAATAACAGATCGGTCGGACGTATATTTTTGTAGCACGTAGGTCGCTTAATTTTTAGGTAAATACAGGTAGGTAGGAGATTGTTATGAAATGTACTTAAAAGCCATAAATTGGCTACAGTTCAAAATAATCCGGCACAGAAACCTTAAACTTTTAGAAAAGGAATCCTCCTCATGGTCCCTTTGAAAAAGAATTACCTTACAGAATTTCCACAATAGATAGGAATCGCAGATTCTTTGCGTTTTTGTTTGTACAGATTTCGTCTTCTTTTAGCAGAACTAATGACTCAGATTGTCTCCGACCATTGCGTAGAGACTTAGACAGGTCTGTCCTTTTCTTGACTGTACCCAATTTTACCGTTTTATCGAAACACAATTTGCTTGGTTGCAAAACGTAAGTACCTACGTAGGGTGATTTTTCACTCAATACTGAATACAGGCGTCCCTTTTTGTGTGCCAAGCACCCTGCTCTAGGGACTAGCGCCAGTCTCATTCACGGTATTCTCTCGATGGCAACAATGTCGTCTGCCCATATTACGCAACTAGTAAATTATAGTGCAGATTGTACCTACTAACCGTGCTAACAATCGTACAATAAGCCACGCTGGCGGGCTCCAGTAAATAATAAAACGACTAAATTCTTGATAACATTATATTTACGCTCGCTGCAAGAGAACAAAGCAAATCTGGGACTAAATAAGTATTTATTTCACCTTTCTTTATTATCTACTAGCACTTTACCACACTTCTACAATAATGAGTTTCACTCTAGTGGCAATGACGAAAATCCCTAGATTTACCCCACTGCATAAAATAATACCACTAATCCCCTATTAATCCCCTATTAGTTAAATCGGACAAAAAAAACGAATTTGACCGTCAGATAGATTTCCAAACAATATTGAACACCTTTATTTTTTTTTTCACATAAACAAAAAATGAAGACGATACAGTGCTTCGAAAACTCGTGAACTCCTCGAAAACATCGTCAATGTCAGTACATTTTTACCTAAAAATGACGTCACAACCCGGGACTTATGGTCTTTGACGCGTTTTATATTCGTCAATTTTTATTAATTTGATAAAACAAAAAACACGTATCCAATATTTTTCGATAATCTAACCGACGGACTAATTAGAATCATATTTTTTGACTCAGTCTGATTCCCTATTACGTTTTTGTGTTTATCACGAATACTGATTACAAAAGTAAGAGTAATTGGTTTCTCATAAAAATATACAATTTTTCGATATAGTATCAAGGCTGTAGTAAATTCAAACCTTTGCGAGAGCTGGAGTCTACGTGCGAGACCACTATGACAGATCTCCAAGCATAGTATCTAAGTATTGTTTTAAATGTAAACGGTCTCTTGCGTATGGTTGGTGCACAATTTGCATATCTTACTTTATAAATCTTTGCGGAATCAAATAAATCTTTATGGAATCGTCCCTAGACCGATTTCATCCCACGAATGTCTTAACTCCCTACATAATTACTACTTCTGAATGTTCTAGTCTTTGTGCTTCAATGTATGCGCATCAGAGGTTATCACTGGTATGTTATAGATAGTTAGCGATTTGAAGGAGCTTCCTATAGCTTGTTTGTGTCCTTTCTCATTATCAAACGATATTTCTAATGTCGCAGATAAATTTGGTATTTTTGTCTTGACATAAGTAAGTATTTGCAATCTGCAAGTCGTTTTTGTTTATTAGTTTTCATTTTCTGAAATTTTACCGGTACCAAATGACTTTGATCAATGTTATAGTCGTACTAAATAGAAGAAAATACTAGGCTGTGTTTTTGTTGTACACTGCAAAGTCATGTTAATTTTTGTATTGTACCGACGTACATTCAATCGATTTTCTCCTCGCATTGCAATTGTTTACAACTTTAACATAGTTTTTTTTGTACCTAAATGGCGTCGCTTTGTATAGAATTGTCCTATACTGAGGGATCAACTTAATTTGGTTTTGCATTGCTTTATTGGTCGTCGTCGTAAAGTTATCTACCACAAAATCAGAGACTAGATAGATCTCGAATCTCCTGAATTTCGACAAGGTCGGATTAGCTGCACCTTGTACCTTGCACAAATACATAGAACTATATTCTCACCTGTTGCACTTCAGCTGTGGTAGACCGGAACAGCTCAATATATCTAGCTCCGATAGACTTGCGGTGTCGAGACAACGCCTTGGGCGCGTCGTCTTCTTTAGAAAAGAGCACAAAGGCGTCTCCTGTGGCTCTGCCATCAGCTCGACGCACGAACAACACACCTTCTGCTCCGTCTAGGACTAGGACTGGGTTGTCGCCCGTTGAGAAGAAGTCGAGCTGGAAATTAAGGTAGATATTAGTATGCTGAGAGTTGGCGGATAAAGAATTCTAGGAAAGTGGGCTGTAGATTAGATTGGACAAGCGGCTGTTAGGACCAAAAAAAAGCCAAAGATGGGTTTGGCTTGGTTTTTAAATCTACGGGAGCCACGAAAGGTTCACATAAGACTGTGTGTTCGAAGCTAGGTGAAGCTTAGTTATTAACTACAGTACATAGTGTACTCGTAAGTTGAAATGAGGTCTGGTTTTAATTTATTATTTGGTTGGAGGAAGATTATCACTAGATATACCTACCTATTTTTAATTTTTTTTAAATATATTAGAGACTATGTGTAGTCTGTGTTTCTTTATACGAATAGGCACCGAAACACACTTAGTCGTCAAATTCTCTTTTTAAAGTCCAAAAACAATCTTTTCAAGTTATACCAGGACCATGCAGATTAGCGTATGAGATGGTCTCACTAAGAGATCACAGTATATATAATTAAATCTAGTTCAAGTGTATTAATAACAAAACAGCAAAGGTTGGGTAAGCTGCCACCTAATCTAACCACCTAACCCAGAGGTTATGGCGTATCGCTAGAGTTGACAACATTATTATCAATTTCACGCCTTTTGATTGGCTGACCAGATTGTTATGTTGGTAGATAGATCGTCGAGTTAGAAGATTGTGGTTTAGAAAACATATGAGTATGTTAATTAAGTACTTAAGTTAAGATCAAACATAGTTATATCAATAGGTATCAGAACACATGGTGTAAGATACGATATCTATAGAACGTCTCCTTAACGCTGTTAGCTGGTTATGTAGGCCATTGCCATGTTATAATTATGGCAAAATTTTGCCTCTGACCAAAGTAAAAGCCAGCCCTAGGGTCACGGAAGGCGTCAAATAAACGTTTCGAAAATTTCTTAAACAGGCTAATAGCCCTCGGACCCAGAGTTACATTTCAACACCAAACGACTCGAAAATAAAGTTTCCACAAAAGTACCAATATTATATACTCACAACTTGTTGCGGCGTCGCATCGTAAGGTAGCCCTCTCATGCGCACGATGACTTGCGCTCCACGCGAGAGGAACGCGGCCGCCTCGCAAGTGGCGCCCCCTGCTACTGACAGGAAGTCTTCGCCGCTTGCACGGTACACCTGGATCAGAAACAAAGGCGGTTTAGTAGATTTAGGAAGTCCTTGAAAAGATTTACTAGCACTTCCTGCTAGCTGAGTAAATCCTTTTGATTATTTACTTTAGAAAAACATAAAAAAATTACTTATGTAATCTGTAAACTTTGGCAAAGCAAACTTAGAATCAATCTTTCAAAACAGGTAAAACGAGTAGTATCCTGCTTGCGCTGAAGAAGGCAGTTCTTATGTCAAAAAAGTATATTGTGGTTCTAAGACCGGATTTCTTCCAAAACCTATAACATATGATTAGTCGAGTCTAGCATGCCTCCGCAATTGACCGTTCGATTCCGTTGGGGCTTATTCAGGTGAAAAGAGGCTTAGTTATTTATTTGAAGCCCAGCATAAACGCACCTTGCAATAACGAACACAAAATTTTGCTTCGTTTTTGCTTCCGTATTTGTTTGTTAGTCTCATCTGGGTAACTAGTCTTGTTATTTGCAAAGCATTCGCAGCTTCTATAATCGCTTGGCTCATGCTTACCTCAATGTACCGCGATCCGATATGGTGCTTATGTCGTTTGAGCGCCATGTCTCTGTGCTCCTGTGACACGAACCGCACCAGCGCCTCGCCGTTGCGTCTACCTTGAGGCGACAGGCAAAGGGCTACGCCACCCCTGAAGAAAATAAGAATGCGTCAGCTTGCACAACTAACATTTATGGACCACTGACCGCACGGCGTTCCTCAACCGAGGATCCAGTACGACAACATGGAAGGGGCAAATTGGCATGGCAAGGGGGATATTGTAAGAGATACCGCGGCCTTGACACATAGGGCTAAGAAGGAACATGGGTGGTTTTTAGTCAGTAGAAGTCTGACACTCTCTTTCGCTCTGTCCAAGAGCGGGAGGGGTTATTTGATGATTCCCTCCCCCCCCCCCAAGGATCCAGTACGACTGCCGCAATTCATTAATTACAGTTTCTGTATTGGTGTGAGCAAACTTGACGTGGTAATGGCTGATCAGAAGACGTACAGCTGGCTCCTTGCCACCTAGAATAATGGGCTGCCTTAAGATACAATCCTTTTATCATCATCTGCCTAGCTTTTTTCTAACAATGTTGGGGTCGACTTCCAGTGAAGCCGGATGCAGCCGAATACCAGTGGCTCTATTCTTGTGCCATTCTCCACGGTCCTTTGCCAGTCTCATCCAGGTTTTACCCCCCACGACAACTATGCGCCTATCTCGCGTAGTATAAACTCCCATTAGTATTATTGCCGTATTCAGTCATCACATTGAAACCGTTTTCGACACTCACTTGGCAACATTGAGTCCTCGGAAGAATTTAGCGATATCCTGATCTGATGACTGCCACGGCAGACCCCGTGCGCGAACTATGCAGTTGCCGTCTATTTCATCGTCTTTTGAGCTGTAACAATACAAAATAGCACGTTGTTAATTTGTCTATATTGATAGGTATATTTAGAATAGGTATTTTTACTTTATTGTATTTGTACTCGTATGTATGTAATATCAGAATAATAGCTTTTCCCAATCAATATGTAACATAAATGGTACCTACTTATAACAACAAAACTGTCTGTCTGATAGATCAGGCTAATCTCCGAAACGGCTGGACATATTTTGACGAGTTTATTGGCATAAAAGAAGTGAATTACCTATAAATATTAGAGTAAAATATCTGTATTTCTTCAAATGTAGAGCGAAATACACTTCAAGTACAACCAAATTCCGCTCGTTGCTATAAGTACTCTTTGTTTTGATACTCTTAAGGCCTCGTTCACATGGTGATGATCAGGGACGACATTTTACGGGAAAGGGATCAATTCACACGTCGATATATCATCGGTAAAAAACAAATGCAGTATGAAATTGCCGTGTGATCCCAAAATTATGTAGTAAAGCATCGTAGGGTATCTACCAGTCATCTCCGTGTGAAAATAGGTACCATTATTACGTGAGAATCTTCTAAATATTAGTGTGTTACTATAATTAAATACACTGTTCAAGACGTATCTTTTTGTTGACACGAACAATAAATTCGGCTAAAACATGTAAAAAATGGTAAGCTTAAACGATGCTTCCAGGTGACCTCCGACTTGACATCAAGATTTCAAGAATCATTGTTATAAATTGCTTCTCTGTTCACACTGAAAGTGCGGGCTATGGTTAGAGAAAAGACGATGAGACCTTATTGTTTTCGTATCATGAAAATATTTAGTATTTCTATTTAGAAATTCTTATATAACGTTATCAACCTCATTGAAGTGGGACAAACCATTGAAATAACGGACAATAATTAAAAAAACAATGACATAATCTAATCGAAATTACACACTGATTATTTTATCCCATGATTTTCTACCGAAATATTATTTTTACTGTAAGTATAACTTCTAACGATTTTTATGTAGGTACCTATGAACACACTAGTTTTTGACCGCGGCTTCGCCCGAGTGAATGTCGGAAAAATCCAAAATGACGATTTTCCATACAAACTTTCATCCCCTGTTTCACCTCCTTTCCTCCTTTTGAAAAACCTTTTAGTAGATGCCAGCGTCGTATGGGGAATCGGAGTGCGAAATTTTATGTTCTAGAAACTTAGGTGATCCTCAGTCAGTCAGCTTTGCCTTTTTTATAGATACATAGGTTTTTGTGATGATTGCATGTGTAACTAAATAATGATCCTTGTCTAGTAAATTTCCAGTACGGCTTGGTCACCTTTTTGTATAGATTTCCTGTACGTTTTGTGTCTTCGTGCGTATTTTTGCTAAATTTACTTTATGGTCTACAAAAACGGGACAAAAAATATCGTGCGGAAACCGGTGTGTTCTAGAAAGAAGACAGTCATGTAAGACCTACCAGCCCTGGCCTGTGTGGCCTGTGTCTCAGCAGTGGGAACATTTTACACTGATTAGGATTCTCAGGTCGCGGGTAAGACAATATTTAGGCCAAATTATAGTCTAATAATGCTAAAACGATCGTAAAACAAGAATAGTAAAGTCTATTATCCGAAATCCAACCCATCCGTGCGTAGTAACAATATTTTAATAAAATAATATCAAAACAATGGCTTCTAGCTATAATTTTGCGCCAGTTCGCATGACGTCCGCAGCATAGAATGCATCGTAAAATTCTCTGCTTAGGTCATCATTATTTCTTTATGATTTTATTATTCTTGTTATAATTTTGTTGGGTGAGCTGAATGTGAGAGTAGTTTTGAATTACGAGTAAGTAGAAATTTTCTTTGTTTAAATGTATACATTCAGTCTGCTATACTTTGACATAGCTAATCAGCTCATTACTGTTGACGTTCAAATCGTGAGGAAACCAGCATGTAAAGCTAAGTCAGAGGCTCACGGGCGTCATCATAACTCTGACACAAGGATAGGCTCTACTCTAACCACACGATTAAAAATAGAAGACTCAACTTGGAGCATTATAGTAGATAAAGAGATTTCGACCAATGAAAAAGAAAGGTAAATAAAGGGGAATACAAAACGAAAGTTTATCGAATAATTATCACTTGTTTCTATGAAGACATCGTGAGGAAACCACCACACTTGAGAGATTTTGCTCAACGGCATGTTACCTAAGTCAAGTCAGAGGCCCATGCGCGTCAGAAAAAGTAGAACACCAGGTTAGGTTAGTATGAATGTAGATGACTATAAAGAAAGAAAGAAAAGAACGACCGAAGATATGATGGATGTCCTTTTTTTTCTTTTGGGACAAGCCCGCCACACTATTCTCAAACCACTGTAACTCTTGTAAGCCAGAATTAACAGTGGCGACCACAAGAAAAGCAAAATGAAACCCGACGAAGTCCCAGAGAAACGATTTAAAACTGTCTTGGACCCTGCAACGAAATGAATCAGAAAAGAATAGCGGAAGAGTAAGAAAAATATAATTTCGATGGACGTACTATGTAAAGGATGACATGAAAAGAGGTGACTGCTGATATAACGAGAAATAGAGAAGTATGAAAGAAGAAGACATACTCGACCCCAAAATAAATTGGCATAGGGGCAGGAGGCTGATTAAAGAAAAAAAAGTATCTATGTGAAACGCAGAAGCTTCGTATGGGCCATCGTACTGTATACATGCCATTTGCGGTACAGTACCTCGAAGCTGTTCACATATATCAGTCACAAATCAAGTTATCAGTCTCAGAGCTCCCATCTGACCTACACATCGTAATGGAATATACCGAAGCTTTATCTATTCAAAACTAAGCTAAATATAATGCTACTACTGTTATATCAATCTCCCTTTTCTAGCAATCGGAATATTTACAGTATCAATGAATGTGGTGACCTAGACCTTAGATACAACTAGCTTTAGTGCTCGTCTTCGTCTGCGTAGGAGTAACATAATATTCTATAGCATTCGGTAATATTCTATAGTATTCGGTCTTACCATTCTGTTCATTCTGTTCATCTACAGTCATACTCAAAATTTTCCTCATGAAGTCATCCATCTTTCATACCGCGATGATCGATTACACTCTTTTCAGTCACGACTTTCAGACTTATTTTTGCTCATTCCTTTTTTTATAAATTCACGTCACTCTACGCATCCCCCATCTCAGCCACATGCAATTGCCTTTCCTTCATAACTTTTGTGGTCCAAAAATTTTTGCAGATAATAGTTTAGAAAAAGAACGTTGTCATACAAACAAAAACGAATGTATAGATGAATGATGAATGATTGATG
The DNA here is from genome assembly GCA_932274075.1 of Diarsia rubi. NCBI lineage: Eukaryota > Metazoa > Arthropoda > Insecta > Lepidoptera > Noctuidae > Diarsia > Diarsia rubi. The sequence goes on from OW026427.1 coordinate 9,105,391, forward strand.
GAATATATAGTGATGCACTTGACCTTAACCTTATATATTATCATTATATACATATAGGTACCACAAATACATATGTTTGCTAGTTAAACAACGTGAGTTTATTTCCTTATCTAGAAGATATTGATTTGTAAATCCACAGGAAAGTCAACCGTGGCAATTGAAATTGATAATGCATTGATTGGATTCTAGATTGTCATAATCTGTTGAATTAAGGTGAAGGCGACGAGGTAGCCCGCGGAATTCGAATTTCCTTACAATTTTTGCAATTTCCCGGTCAGTGTCGTATGTTAAATAAAATGAAATTTCGCGGCAGTAACAATTGTCTATTTACTGAGTTATAATGATTAAAACCACCAAAACAACCGTCTCAGTTCATACAAGTGTCAAGAATGCCTTTGTCATCAAATAATCACTCTTGACACTTTTAGATTTTTTTGATGAAATAACCCTATACTCTGTAAGTATATTTCCAAACACATTATCATAGTCATTTTCCTGTCCTTGTCCCATTCTACCTGGCTAGACGCAACGCATTTTCATCTTTTATTCTCCCTGTCAGACGTCATGGCATCGTTTACTCATTTCTCTTTCATTATTCACGCAATCCATCCCTCGTTTCTTTGGCTTTTAAATTTCTCTCCATTCATCAACATTAATATCCATCATGTTTTAAGGCACATGCGTTTCATCTTTCATACCACCACGTTACATGTCCTGTCCTGACTTCATTTAAATTCTCCTGTAGCAGGCGCCACTTTCGAACTACCACTTATATATATATACTCGATTCCTTACTTTATCTATTCTTGTCACTCCATATTATTGTCTATTATTATTTACATAAACAATGTGTCTATTATTTTATCGTAGTGACTTGTAAATAATATATTATACAAGATAGCAACACAGTTTTAAAACATATAATTATATTTGTCATTTGTTTTATCAATATTTTTGTCAATCCTTGGACCGAAAATGTGATAGCGAAATATCAGACTATTTGGTTCATGTGGGTCATGAAATATTCCATGATTTATATTGGATTAAGAAGCTGTAATCAGCTGATAAATGTGATGTGATTTTGCAACGTGACATTGAAAACGAAAAGCAAAAGGTGTAAGGAGGTGTAAGTTCAAAATCAGAAGTCATTCATTCAAGGCTTATAATAAATTGATTAATGCTTTTTGAAGGACAAACCATGAAAAAGTTTCAATAAGACCATTACAGGCACTTTTGAATATCAGAAAAACCAAAGCGAAGCGATATACCTACACTTAATCAAAAAGTATAATAACTTGTGAAATTACCACAGTTGCCCCGTTCTAAAGCGAAAACGTAGGCAAGAATCTTCATGGACACTGTTTTCAATCAAAATATTACATCATTCATATTCAGATTCAGATGTAGGAAGACGTGCAAGTTAAGAGCGTCCAGAATAAAAAAAAATTAAACTACGTGAAGAGGCAAAAGAAAATAGCCATACGGAAGCATTCACAAACCTGTGAGAAACCTGTCTTCACCAAAGTGCAAAAGACACAATCGTATATGTTATTGTCGTTATATATATATATATATAATAATACATGTAATACGTGTGACTGTCTCAGGCAGACAATGTCCATTATGGCTGACCAAACCAAAACATCTTAAACAATGATGTTACAACACTGACCAGTGACCTGACACTTTAAATGACCATAGAGTATGTATAGAGGGGTGTTGAATATCACCTATTTTGGCAAAAGGATTAAGTAGAGGTGTTGTTGGCAGAGGCGGATCTACTCGTATAAATATAAAGGCTTTTTGAGCTGCAGCCCAGAGCCCCGTTAAAATAAAAGGCCCCAAGTTCCCAATGTGGGCGAAAAAAGGAACAAACTAAACATTTTAAGGTTCCTATGCTACAAAGATTTAGAAAGAATAAAACATGAACCTAGTACCGGAAACAGTTTTTTGAAAAAGTGCCAATTAGTTAGTTAATCATGCAGGCCCGAATACACAAACTCTCGGGCCGCCCCTGGTTGCATATAGCACGCACGCACTTTTCGCCAACTTTATTTAAGTTTCAAATAGTAGGAGATAGCCTCTTGGCATCAACCATACGAACTCTGTGGGCTGCTACAAAGGAATCATGCAGTGATGTAGATCTACGGCAGTCTGTGGCCTGAAAGTCTGCAAAGCAGTGGTAAACCATGGCAAGGGGTATCGTATTACCTGGGTTGTAGAGGTCAGATCAGTTGCTTCATGCAAAATTCTGGTTAGATTGGAAGTAGACCTCAACGGAATTGGAAAATGAAAAGATAGAAAATTAGAAACACAGATGATGATTGAGCCTTGCACCTTTCTTGTAGGAGAAATTAGGGAAAACTTGTGATAATTTGCTTTTTGTCTAGCCACCAGACCCTACTCCCCACGGGTACAATGGCGACATGTTAGACCATCGAGTGTAAACATAAACTTTAGCTAATCATCGTCATCGTCATCATTCAATTGTTATTTTCACCATTGAAGAAAAAGATATAACTGACACGAGGCAAGGATTATGAAAAATAAATCTTTGCGATCTTGAGAAGAAGATTTTCCATTATTAATATTATTTGTTCATAATTCTATGAGTCCTTTGTGAACGTCACATTCTCTTCCCATGAGATGATGTTACGTTAAGTTACGTGTAAACAACAATGATCTTAAGAGAGAATGACGTGGATTAGGCGAGAGCTACAGTTGCTTTTCGTGAACTGAGAACAACTATAATGTCTGACACATTCTGATGGTCGTAAGTATCAAATTATGGCTCGTAGGAAGAATAAGGACAAGTCTTCAAAACATCGAGTAGAAGTGTCTGAAAGTGTTCGTTCTTAGTTTTAGTCATTAAAATGTGACTACACCATAACAGACAGCATCATCATCTACCTAGCCTTTGCCAACTTTGGTGGGGTCGGGTCCAGTCTAACCGAAGCAGCCGAATACCAGTATTTTACTTGGACCGACTGCCTATGTGGCCTCCACAACCTAATTAGTAATGGGTAATGTAATATGATGTCTCCCGGGTAGATAGGTTACCATAACATACAACAGACTTGGCATACGCAAAATTAAAATTCTCAATTTCTTGCCAAAACTACACGGACACACTTAAGTACATCAAGCAAAATCACAAACGCAAATTCAGAAGCCAATTTATCCCCGCGTATCTCGGATCAATAATACTGCAAACAGCGCATTACAAGTAGAAACAACAGCAGGCCGTTCCACACCGATTTGTATTTGAAATTAAAACTGGCAGTGTGTTGGCTCCTTATCTTTCTGCGAACGACGTGACGCATCGCCTCAGTCGAACATACAGGTATTGAAAACGGATATTGAAGTCTTGTCGACAAATGTCGTATGATGAGCCCACGATAGGGTAGAAGAGATACCAACGCAGACCTGAACCTTATACATATTATATTATTAACCTTATAGATATTTTTCCTCGGTATTTTTTAAAATCAGCTTTTACACTTTGATCGTGTAGGTATTGCCCTTATGTAGGAAACAGCTGATAAACCAATGAACAATTTCTATGTAGGGGGTTTACGGGGTGATTAGGTAGTAACCGTTTGTACGTCGTTATGTCGGTATAAGAAAATTGTGCTCGAAAAGACAATTAATATAATCGTTATAACCGTGGAGCCCATAATAAGGACAAGACAGATTACGAACATCACGTTACTGGGTTATCCGCATGTGCCTATAAGGATAGGCAGACGTACAATAATCTATATGCGAAATATTTTTATCTATCCGGTAAGGCTGCGCAGCCGACTCCAATAAAGTTGGGGAAGGTTAGGAAGATGACGATGACAACCAAGCAAAGCATCTGTGTAACTATGACCTACCTACTAAGCATTTGATTAGTGACGTGAAATTAAAAAAATGTGAGAAATGCAAATCGTATTCGCAAGAATTGTTTCACAAACCTCTTTTGAGTTTGTTAGATATGCAAACCATGTCGTGAACAAGCTTGTGTTCAGTAGGGCTACATTTAAATTTTCCTCAGACACTAAAGTCTTAGTTCAAGATAGTTTCAAAATAACACGGAAGGCGAAAGACGAAAAAAGAACGTAATATCATTCACAATCATCAAGCGATAGTAACATTCATTGATACACCTGTTTAATCAAAAATCAATAAAATTAATTTAGATTATGTTACAACAGCCTGCTCACAGCGTGCCACCCTAGCCAGCCAATGACAGCTAACCATAACCATGCCACTCTAGCAAACCATAGCCTTGCCACTCTAGCATACCATAGCCATGCCACTCTAGCATACCATAGCCATGCCACTCTAGCCAGCCAATGACGGGCAACGACTCGCGAGCCAATCACAGTCAAGCGAAGACACCGCCATAACTACCGGATGCCTCCGGTGGGGATATCAGTCTATATAATGCCCTGTAAGCTCAGTTTCGAGGTCTTGTCGCGCTCGATTGTGAAACCTGTAAGTCGAGACTCTGTCCGAATAAAATAATGAATCAGTTCCTGTCTATTCTTTACCACTGTCGTAACAGTCAGAAGTGGGATCGAATAAAAAAAAACCTACGATAAAACGACTCTCTGCTACTTAAAAGTCAACGGTCACCTACTGTGGAGGACGAGGTCAAAAATTCAAACGAAGAACGTACGTCGATGCACACCGCCTGCAAGGAAAATATTGTCTCCCATCCCAGTATCACAAGGCACAAATTGAAAAAGCGGGTGACAATCTGGATGGAACACGAAGCGACTACCCTCAGTATCGCATCGTTCATTCCATAATTTGACCTTGAAAAAGAAGACTGCGGCCAGTAACCACCTGTGAGACACTTTGAGTTACAAGAAGTATCCATCTCTCTGCCAGCAACGGTTCTACGGTAAATTAAGACTACCTAAAGGTTGTCAACAGCAACCAAGGACATGGAAGGAAGGAACCGACCTACTTCACGCTGAGAGCTGCCAGGAACCATGCATAAATAACAAGGTCAGTAAACATGCCAATATTTGCCAAATTAGCCAAATGCCATTAGCCAAATATATAAGCCAAATGTGTTTTACCATGGAGTGCCCCATGAGTTGATAATTATGCGAATCGTAGACAAAATAATTTGGTAAGCCCGATAAGTAAATCTAATCATAGTCAGTTAATCTGTATAATATTATCCCGGTACGAAAAAAATAAGTTTTACGAGTAGGTACTAGTTGTGTACTAAAGAGTTGAGAACTTAAAATGTACATATTTAGTTCAAGTGCGCATTAGATTATCCAACAATAACAATTCCAAAGTAAATCATGTAGATCAGATACTTATAAATAGCTACAATAATTTTATTAAACTATTATCAGAGATATAGATAGCATTCCTGGGCGATCTCTTGCTACCGCCAGCCGATATTCAAACAGTTTTAGACTTATTGGATAAAGTTCTTGACAGATTGAAAACGAGGAACTTAAAATTAAATATGAGGAACTGCTAATTTTTACATATTTCTTAATTAGGGTATAAAACATCATGACGCGATGGCATTCAACCAGGTGAATTTAAGTTGATCGTCTTAATTTCTCATCCCGAGTAATGTAAACGAAGTGCGTCAGTTTATTCTATCTAGTTCTATCTAGTTACTAAAGAAAGTCCATTCATAACTTAGCAATAATAGCTCGCCCGTTTATCAAACTTAAAAAAAAAAGTACGATGTGGGTATGAGGCAAGTCACATAAATCTTGTTATGAAAAAAAAAAAAATGTTAAATGTTGGTCGGTATTAGTGATTATGTAGGTACGATCCTAGTTTTCCAACAGAAATTCACACGTATTGCAGGTATTGCACGTATCTTTTATAAAGTAGATTGACGGTAGTTTGCGCCCTGTCTTTTAGTTTAGTCGCGTTACAAGTCAGATAGAGTGTTTATCATGATTTTGGGCTTGAATCCCTTGCAGTGATAAAATTGTTGCTAAGATTTCGTATTATGACGTGTTATGTAAAAATGTCCATGTAATTCGGACTGTACTGCAGTACGCGATACAATGACTAATCATGGTCTTATGCCATGTATTGCCCAATATTACTTTTCACTATGGTGACCGATGAGCCAAAGCCCAAGCAAGCTAAAACGAAAAGCCAAAGTCAAAGTCTATGCCTATCTTAGGTAAGTAGATCGTTCGATAGATGCCGTTTATTGTGTACCATTTAGACGTGAACGATTTGTTCAGTACTGTGCAATGACAAGATGAAAAGCCGAAAAGTAGTATTGTTTTACTGCGAAATGGATGTACAGATACCTATAGTGAGTAATTGTGTAATCGTTGATGGTAGGCTATAACGTAAACAAACCTTTACGGTACCAGATTAGTTGTGTGAGTTGTGTCAAACTTCGCGCGATGGAAGATATTACAAAATGCATCATGACAATAACAAGGAGTAAAACGAAGTTCTGAATTTTATAAATATCAACAAAATTTCTGATTTCCAAAAATAACCCGATTTATAAGTAAATATTATTATGTGACGTCATGTTTACATTGTGCGTACTGTAAAGGGGATAATGTAGGAAAGAGGGTTAACGACATCCAATTCTAAATCTAACTTAGCTCTGATAATACATGACAGTAGCAAGCTAAATTTTAATTTTAAAATGGTGATAAAACTGATGTCCTGAAACGAGGCTGCGCCTGTGGGTGGGTATCTTGGGGGCCAGAGTTGCATTAACTTAACATTAGTACTTAAAAGCTTTAAACACATAAAATTAATATATTGGAAAAATAGAAAAACGTATTCTTGTGTATTGGTGTGTATAAGTAATGAAGTTTTGCCATCGACACGCTAAGAATTATGTGTGTGAGTATGTACATGTATGTATGCGTGCGTCTTAATGGTATGATGTAATTAACTTAAATTGTTTCTTCCGTTTCTTCAAACGATAGTTTGGCAAAACAGTTTATTTATATTTTCTTACATGAAAAATGTTTCATGTTTTTAATGTCGCAGATAATATGGAGTTCTTATAATACTGTTAATATTACAACCGGGTACCTATAAGCCTTACGATTTATCCCAGATCGGGTTGCTCCAGGCAACCAGGGCAATCTAGGTGCGGTAGGGTTATCTCAGAAATGGGACGTAACTTAGATACAAGGTGAAAAATGATAATTCAAATTCAAACTCTTTAAGTCAGACAAGTGTCCATAGTGTTAGTAACAACAAAATAACTTAACGACTAGGGTTAGTAAACTTAGTGTTATGGCAAAAGAAAAAAAAAAAAGGAAAGGAAATATGTTAATAGTGTGATTTACAAAAAAAAAAACTATGATTATGTAACTTTGGCGCCAGGCGATGACTACTGGCGGCAACAAGGTTTAATGCTTTTAACATCACGCATGTAATACCCAATGGGTTAGGCAGAGGTACTTATACTCATGAGTACACACACATTTCGCCAGTAAATTGAAATGAATTAAAAAGTGTTTATTCATGGTTACATCCGTGCTACATGGTATATTACTTCTGTCATACTGTAAAACAGTGATATTTAATTTAAATGTAACAAATTGTTGGTACGTTTCCATCAATAACAACGTCACTTTTACCTACAACTAAACACATTTATTGAACACAAAAGTTGACTATAACGTAATGCTATAACATTTAAGTTGCGTTAAAACACTTTAATTAATAGCGGTGAAGCCGAAAACATAAGCTAGTATGGCATAAATATATACTTATACAACAATAAATAATCATAAATGGAATCTACACATCTCTTGTAATGAGGTTTTTACATAGGTGTTAAAAACAAACTTCCCTAATTTATTTTAAAAGACATTTTCGTGGTACAGCTATTTTCTTAATCGTAAGGTATGTCGTTAAAAATTGTTGGTACTAAGCATTTCCTACATCTTTGTCCATAATAATTAGTACAAGTGGGTACCTACTACAAATCTTCTTATGCATTTATTCCTTTTACTTCAGCTTAAAGTCCCATGCTATAGGGGGCGACCCAGGTTAACTCTTGTTCGTTAGAAGATTGGTTTTCTGGCCCACATTAACTGATATTGAGGAGTTAGGTAATGATTGACATAAACTAAGAAGTGTGAAAGGTCATATTATATGATACAACGGGTTTACAGGTTTAGTATCCGCTGTAACATATCGTAGCAGTGCTTTTGTCTGATAGCACCAGTAGTGTGAAAGAACAATTGAAAACCGAAGATTTCATAAATCTCCTGAGAGGTCTATTGCCCCATTTTAACTTGGTTTTTCTGAGCTGACTTGTAATCACTGTTTTCTTGTTTCCATTGCGGGAGCAATTGTTCCAGGACGGCCGAATGTTACAACAGCCTGCTCACAGCGTGCCACCCTAGCCAGCCAATGACAGCTAACCATAACCATGCCACTCTAGCAAACCATAGCCTTGCCACTCTAGCATACCATAGCCATGCCACTCTAGCATACCATAGCCATGCCACTCTAGCCAGCCAATGACGGGCAACGACTCGCGAGCCAATCACAGTCAAGCGAAGACACCGCCATAACTACCGGATGCCTCCGGTGGGGATATCAGTCTATATAATGCCCTGTAAGCTCAGTTTCGAGGTCTTGTCGCGCTCGATTGTGAAACCTGTAAGTCGAGACTCTGTCCGAATAAAATAATGAATCAGTTCCTGTCTATTCTTTACCACTGTCGTAACAATTACCAGCCAATAACATTATTAATCTACATCTAGATAATGTCAGAGCTAAGCAAGCAATGCTTACTGGTAAAATCATTTCTATTTGATAAGCAGCCGAAGGTTGCAAAATCGAAATATTTACCATTCTACTACATTACTCTCGTGCAAGGAATTGTTCACAGACCACGCAGAAGACATAACATTATGATAACACCTGAAATCTCCGTGGGGTTATACAGACGTGTACCTTAAAGTACACCCACATCTCAGCATTTGTGTTTAAGTACCATGTAATAGAGAACGAGTCTATAGCTATCAATCGGGCACAAGTCTAAACTCTATGACTGTTACTGAAGAAATCCTGATGGGAAAACCCAATAACACTTTACCCTATCCGAGAATCTAACCCAGACTCTCATGCACAGCAGTCACGCTTGCGATCACTAGGCCACCGACGCAGAAGACGTCAATAGCGGTTGCACTGCTGGGACAAAGTCTGACCTCCTCTATAAGCTGTGGGACGCAACCCACAATGAAGGCCCAGTGGTGGATGTCACACCTCTTAATTTTTTTGGTTCTATGACATACCGGTTTCCTTACGATGTTTTCCTTCACCGTTTTGAGAGCAGTGGTGATGAATTTAATGATGACGTCACACGAGAGACTAATTAGTCACTTGCACTATAAACTTGTTTGCGTTAGGCAACGCCATGTTACTAGTGAAGATGTCACGGTGATACGTCACACGGCAGTTTTGTCACTCATTGTTGAAGTAATTATGAATCCGATTATTGTGTCAAGGTCAAAAATGTATTTGATTAATTTAGTATCAGTAGGAATCCAGGTAAATTAGAAATTTTCTTAACATTACATAATTATGGTTGAGTTATGCATGTTACAAAAGTATTTCATAACAACAATTATTATAAACACAAAAAGTCGCCAAAAGTTGCCCTGTTAGTTTCTAAAACAGAATTTTAGTCCACAAAAAAATTAAAATCAGCAGAACACAGTACTGCATGCATTAAAGTATGCAATTGAAAACTGCCTTTTTGCCATTTAGTCCAAACTGTTCTTGCTGACTAAACAATCGCGTTTGTTGACCATTTCCAATCCGCATCGCGTTTTGTTTGTCGATGATTGCGAAACTTGAAGAATAAAGAACGGCGTATATTTTAGAATTGCTGTAACGTTGCGTTGTTACAGCGGATATTTTGAGTCAGCTTTATTTTGTATTGTCATTCTAAACTGAGTTGATTCATTTGGAATTCGTCAATGCTATCTTATTTGAATTAATTTAAACCGCCGTTATATTCTTGGCCTTATTTTACTGAGGGTCGGCACTACACGTGTTTTTCTTCTATTCTCCCAAATAACTGTCACACTATCATTTACTTCAATAATATTCCTTAAACAACTTCATTCATTCCTCAACACTTTTATGTTTATCTCTATTTTAGTCAATTTATACGTTTCATCCCGCCTCATCACATGTCCATACATTACTTTTTCTGTAACTAATGCAACTTTTAAACTTCCTCTTATATACTCATTTCCATCCATCTCAACTTCCTCATCTCTGCTACATGCAATCTTCGTTCATCCATATTCTTCAGAGCCTCATTCCGATCCATAAAATACGACAGGTCTAATCACGGACTTGTTTAATTCCTTTATTGTATCCATTTGAACTTTCTCAATTTTAATCAACTTATCATGACAGTGTAATGGCACGTAATCGTCGAAGTTTTAGGCAAAATTGACCCTTATCATTTTCATTATCATCGTCCTGTCTTTATCCCATTCTATTTTGGATCGGCGCCGGCGCAACACGTTTTTTTCTTCAAATATACCCTGTTAGACTCATTTACTTCTTTCTCTCTTATATCATTCCTGACACAATCCATTCATCTTTTCTTTGGCCTTCCTCTACCTCTCCATCCGACAAGGTAAACCTTGTAGTACACCTAAATCAACATTTATTTCTAAAACAATGTGGAATTATCCGCAGTCGTTACCATGCGTCCCTGTTAGCGACCGGTCGCGTTACAAACGCCGGAACGCTTGCGCACTATAAATCTTACAAATGTGTTCGTAGAGGTTGTAACTCGAACCTTATCGAATGAGTTTTTATTTCACCAAAAAAGCAGGGCAAATTGTGTGGAGGTGCAAAAAATTGTCGTATGTTTGTGTTAGGTTATTTTTTTGCATGTAGAAGAGTGTTGAATAGAACGTCTGTTAGGTTAGTATTATCAGCCTAATATGTTCCCACAGCTGGGACAAAGTTGTCTTTTTTGTGATCACAAGTGGTTCTTACTTTATGTATTGTGCTACTGCTGACCATTATAGTCCTGTGTCCCGACTCATAAATCGAAATTTACGAGTCGGGCAATTTTCGCATTAGGCAATATTCAGTAGCAGCTGATGGCAATAAGTTTACCTCCTATTACATGGTATTTAACCATAACTGGCGAAGTGTGGCTGTACCTAGACTCGTGTACTTCTGCATAATCGCCCAAGATAATAGGCGTCATGTTTATGTTCTAAGGAAAAACTGCACCATATCAAAATTTACCTATGGTTAGTTATGTGGTCGAACAGATTAAATAATTCCTACTGCATACAGTGCTGTAACGAATGACGATTGTTAGTACTCGTACCTATACCTGTATTTTATTTGTGCCTTGCAATATGGCAGTGCTAGATAAGTAATTGGAACAATGTACCTATACTTCTAATTTTGTAGTGATAAATGGTCGATCTTAGTTATTGTTGTTTGTTTCCTTGACTGGGGACTGTACCTCCATTTCTTATACGATAGCCCTGGTAACACTGATTGTCAAACTTTCGCCTTTCTGCAGCCTAATAGCTTATTGTGCGAAAACTCACAGATAAACTTTTAGCCTATTACCATCTTCGTAAGTGTTTATATTCTGTTTAACCTCTATGAGGTCATAGCCGTAAAGTTTATGTAAAAGATCTTCAACAGCTACTGTTACAAGTAATTAGTTAATATTTCTATTATTTCCAATATCGCCATTGTTTTGCATCATATTAATGATAGAAATGTGTTTCGTTAAAGACGTAAACAATATAAAGTTATAAGAAAAGAGTTTAACAAACCTTAACGATACAATGAGAGAATTATTGGTTGTAAGTATTGTTTAAGTATCTTATAACAAATAAGTTATCAACAATAAAATTAAGAAGAAAATGTTGTAAATGTAACAGGAGCAAGTCTAGATACGGCTCTGGGTCAAGACTTCGCTAGCAAATCAGATTCTCCTAGCTCAAAAACTTCAAATATTAAACCTTAATTAAATACCAATATGAATGGGATGCAAAGCAAACTAATTATCGTAAAGCTATCAACGCTCACCTTGTTATCTTAAGTTGCTGCCGAAGACCGATAAAAGCGTTAAAGAGTCCCGAAAGCGTACCACTTTATCATAAAACAAACACTTGACAATCCTGTGCTGTTGCTTATCGCTAGTTTTTATTACACTACCACGGGTAAGGAGTCGACGCGTTCCAAAACATAAAATTTCAAGATAAGACGGTTTTGTTTGAGGAGTGCACGAGACGTCCGCTACGCGCGCCGGTTGGGGACGGAATGCGTTGACGTGACGCCGGGCGAGGCGACACTTCACATGCGCCTGAGTTGATATGCCCTATGAAACTGGGGATTGTGTTGATCTTACAAGTTATTTTGCATCTGATTGATTTGTAGAATACTAAACAGATGCTTTAGTCTTCAGCGGCGTTACACTTTTGAATCTCACTAATGATTTCAGTACCTACTATCGAAAGAAGCTTTTATAATTTCAATATCAAACAATTTGACAAACATGATGAAACTAACAAGAATTTTGTTATTCCTAGCAGGGATGCAAGATGATAACAGAAAACGTAATAATACTAAAGATTATAGAGACCCAGAAAGAAACAGACTGACGGATTTAACGACCAAAAGATACAAAACGGTTATATTAAGATATTTTTGCATAGCAACATAAGAACCACAAATGAATGTGCACTAATTATAGACAGTATCAGTGAATTTGATGGGAACTATACAAATCAAACACTTGGACTCTAATGTAGAATAGATAAGGAATTGCATTGGATATTTACAAGGGGTCATAAGTAGTTAAAATAACCGTGTGATCTGAAGTGGGCAAATAAAGCACTTTGTTTTTTTTAAAGATTTGAAGAAATAAAAATAAGAAACAATTTGAAGAGGCTATAAAAAAACATGATTTAAAGAAAGCAGAACAAGAAACAGAAGAAGGAAACTGGCTAACACAAGAAGGGATGAAACTTCTAGCAGTAGTAGTCACCATTTACACAGATATGTAATCATGGGTTTACTAATACTAGAATAAAATAAGCCTTTATTATTCGGGTATTCAGGAGACCGTGAACAGTAGTCTATTGAAGACTCAAACAACGATAAGTAGACATACCTAAACGATTTTAGCAAAGTGTAGAAAGTAAGGAGCTCCAAAAGTTATAATGTTATAAATGTGTGCGTGCATCAGAAACAGTAGGGCAAGAAGGAAAATGTATTTATATTTTTTTAGACCAGAAGACTTTTAGTGGGCTTACTTATAATAATAAAACCTGGGGACGATTTCATGAGGTTAGGTTAAAAATAGATAAATCTTTCAAACTATCAAAGGTCACAAAGTATGATCCACATTAGCATTTTAATTGGCATATCAAATTGACAACCTCAATCATTAATTCATCATCATCATTTGCCGTGCTTTGAGCCGTTAGGGTCGGCTTCCAGACTAACGGAATGCTGTTGAGTAACAGCGTTTTATAGAAGCGACTGCCTAGCTGACCCAATTACTGGGTATCACGATATCCCATTGTTAAGACTGGTTCTCAGACTTTCGAGAAGCTGGCTACCCTTAACGGCTGACAAAAATCTACAAAAGACAGCATAGGAACCATCAACTTCATTCCCTTGTACGATTCTATTTGGGGTCGGCGCAACACGTTTCCTTTTTCTATTCTCCCCTGTCAGACGTCATGGCATCTAAATGATCTCCTTTCTCTTGCATCATCAATCATCTACCCTAGCCTTTTTCCAATATGTTGGGGTCGGCTTCCAGTCTAACCGGATGCAGTTGAATACCAGTATTTTACATGGAGTGACTGCCTATCTGACCTCCACAACCCAGTTAATACTAGGTAATACGATACCCTTTGGTAAGACTGGATGTCAGACTTTCAGGTCACTGACTACCTGTAACGACTGCCAAAGATCTATATATGGCACCCGGGACCAACAGCTTAACGTGCTTTCCGAGGCACGGAGGAAACTCGGTATGTAATGGGCGGTCACCCATCCACAGATCGACCTAGGCAAGCGCAGCTTAACCTAAAGATCGACCCGAGTGGCAGTTCTTATTAAGCCACGAGCTCCTCCTTTCTCTTGCATATCATTCGTATTTTCTTTGGCCTTGCTCTTTAGTAATTGTATTTAATCCCAATGAATAATAATAATTAATTGATTACATTAGGATAGATAATAGCATTGATAGAAGTGCATTCAAACGAGAACTTTGCCAAGGTTTCTGAAAGTTGTTTTTGAACTTCAAAATCACGACTCACAGTGACAAAGTGACAAATACACTTAATGATTGACACTTACATGCGAGTCATTATAGTTCAGCTACTGATGTATAAGTGACTATAAATAGGACTAGGTAGAGATTCATCACGGAAATTGTTCCATGTTTCATGGATACAGTTATGTAATAATGGGCGTCAATTTGGCTAGAATCTTCTGTTGCACACCAAATGTCATGGACACGTACAATTAGGTACAATGAGAAACGGAGTGAAAAGTCCTTTAAACTATTGAAAAGGTATGGTGTGAACTAGTGTGTGATACTGAGATAAGCTACATATAAACGAAATGATAAAAATTATGATCGTAAAGCAGTTAAATTAGGACTTATGGATCATAATGATGCTAATACAGATACAGAGTTGGTATAGAAACTATCTCCACAAATTAGCAACACAGTCATGGAAACAGTGCTAGAAGATTCTGCCTTATAGACATCTGTCTGGTTTTTCCACCAAGAATTTCTCAGTAGCCGACAAGGAGTCTACATTTCTGCCCGGTTGATGGCTATACGCTGGCCCCCTATGACATGAGACTTGAATGTTACTGGCAAAATATGGATAAACGTGTACTATTAGGTGCTTAACCTTTTCAAGACATAACATGAAGTTTTGTTAGTACATTAACCTGTAAAAAAAGTTATAAATAAACTTAAAAGAGTTATAACAATTTCTCGCTAATAGCATACCATAGTGCTAAAAGCTACGTCGTAAGGGCGATGTAACTGTCAACATTAAATGCAGAAAACAGACTCTTAGTAAGTGCTGTAGGGCAGCAGGTGAACCATAAATACTATATTGACATCAACACTGGCATAGCAGAAGTAATGAAACTTTTATTAAAGAAACAAGCAAGTTTTTTTGCTGTTTTTCTATGGCTTGCAAGGAAAAACAGGTGGGAGGGGTGAGTAAATAATTGTTGGTTTAACCGGTTGATAAGAATACGCTTATAAATTGAGTTTAACGTATTTTGTAGTGACGTTTGACAGGGTGATAGTGTATTTATTGCTTTAATTAGTGTTGATATAGAACATACGTGTGGAATAGATCATGTAGATGTAGCAAGTAAAGAACATAAAGATAAAAACTAAATTATTGATATAGATTCTATATGATTGATTAATAATACTTTCTATATTACAAAAGTAACGGAGTTTAAGTCTGCCAACCAGTATAAGAAGAAAGGAAAGAAGCTTGAGACATTCGATTTTTAAAGCAAATAATTCAGTAAAAGTACGAATTAAACAGGAATGCCAAAATGTACAGTAACACATACATATTATAATGTTCAAATAAAACATGCCCGGAAAGTAATAGTCATCATTTTGTCAAGATACCGAAAGCAACTACTAGGCTGTCAAATTTATGTAATAGATTTTCAACTTTATCGCAAAAGCATTAGGATTAAACCTGATTGGGAAAATATAACAATTTCGGGTAGCTTTATATGCGGGTATCAGTACCTAGAACAATACATATATCATTCGATAGGAGAAATAAAAGATTTGAGTAACGAGCAGTTTTCGAAGCTAACCAAAAAACAAACCAAACGATCGCAAACTCGCCAGTTTATTGGTACACAGGTCTGTTTAGTTTAGACAGCGCTTTCAGGACAGTAGCCAGTAGCAAGTAGCAAGTACAGTGTAACAGTGCACGTGTGCCTGATTTTTGTTGATACGCCGATTTTTATGCGCTGTCGCTGTTGCGTCAGTTTGTAAAGAAATGTTTCTGTTGTATGGATATGTTTGAATGGGGCTTTCTATACAGCTAGCCTCGTTAATATATTAAATTGTCGGTAGGTACTGTTTCTTTATAACCTTGTATTTTATGGGGTTTTCATTGAATTGCTGGTCGTAATTTATAAATGTATGAACTTCGTTTTACGTAATGAGAAACTGATAAGTACCCAGAGGGTCTGTCAAGGGGTATTGTTGGTACTCATATTACTTCGTTGAACCAAGTAACAATACCCAGAGATCCGGACTGTGCAGGTTACGAAGGCAGGCGCTTTATGTAAAGTAGTGGCAGTCAGTTGCATCTGGTTGAATTGGAAGTCAACTCCGAATGATTAAGAACAGGTAGATGATAATAATGAAATTGAGCAAGAATTTGGAGTATAAAAGAAATCACTACCACCAAACTCTCACTATAAATTAAGCTATACAAAAACCAGTTTGTGCAGATCTCGCACTGTACGGGAAATCTATACAAAGTAAGGTCATATACTGGCAAAGTATGGCTTCATGTGCCGCCGTGTCTACGTTTGGTATCCTAAGATTCGAGAGTATTTTGCTTTCAGGGACACTAATGTTTAGTGTCCCTGAAATCAGCAAAATACTCTCAATCCAGAAAGGTCAGCTGCGTACCTGTCCTCGCAACTAAAGTGTGTATGACGAAATTATTAAAAGTTGACGAAGCTAAAAGAGTGTGGTTCCATAGTTTTAGGCTACTCCCATGCGAAAAAGTCAGTTTATTTTATGCAGTGAGTTATAATTAATTTCTCATTACAAAAGCTATTGAGGGAAAGAAAGGTAAGTAACACGATCACGTCATTATTACTTCATCGTTCTGGAACTTTCATTGACACAATGGACCCTTAGAAACTACTATACTGTCTTTATTTTCTTAGATAAACATCATATCGTGTCTGAAATCTATGAAGGTGTACTCAAAGGTGTGTATGTATCGCCAGTAATGTTTTAGTCCGGTGTAATAGAGAACGACCCTACTGCCATCATCCCGACTTGGCACACGAGGTAGTCGGCATGTGAAATGTAAACTCGGCCGTCATTGTGCCGACTGTTGTTACGGCCAATAGCTTGATGGCCAGAAGCCTTGTCGAGACTCTCCGTTGGTGGTTGGGGGCTTGATGCAGAAGGCTTCGTTACGGCCCGCATTATAAGGAGGTTTCTATCCCTGGATCCTTAACCACCGGTAACTTGGAACCTGCTCCTTACACAGCGGATTGATAAATTAAGAATTTCTTCAACTAATCTGGATTCGTGTCCGGTTCTCCCAACAAATTCAATATATTTTACTGGACATTGGAATCAAACTTAGGACCTTATGCTCAGTTTCAATC
The DNA here is from genome assembly GCA_932274075.1 of Diarsia rubi. Classification (NCBI taxonomy): domain Eukaryota; kingdom Metazoa; phylum Arthropoda; class Insecta; order Lepidoptera; family Noctuidae; genus Diarsia; species Diarsia rubi. The sequence goes on from OW026427.1 coordinate 9,122,800, forward strand.
GTGACAGTCCGTAAGCACTCTAGGTAACACAATAAGCCAACCCGGGAATCGAAATCAGCACCTTACATGCGTTAGCGACCATATAGCGATAAGGCAATTTATAAAGTACTACCTACAAGTTCTAATCTTCTTATCAATAAAGAAAAACGATTAAATCAAAACAGGTTATGTCGCAATTACTAGTCAGGTAGTAATGATAGTATTACTGAGCTGATAACTGATTAGTGATTAGCTACCTAATCAGTGGTTGAGCAACCGGTCAGGAGGAAAAAGGTTTTATCTTGTTTCGAACTCGTTAGATTATATGTTTGTATGTTTTGATATGGATACTATGGCGCTTGTAATATCGACGAAATATCGGGTGCTCAGGGTAATTGAAAGTCACGGAAGATTATATCCTGTAAGTGACAGAGTAAGGTTATTTTATGGATACCCAAAAATTAAGCTAGTGGAAGTCACGTCCTAATTAATGCTTAAACTACAAGAAATATTGATGTCGTGCTAAACTACATTCCTACCTGTGACGAAAGTCTATGTCTACGGGCCCTTCCACCATATCATTTCTGATGAAAATATAATGTAAGATATTTATAACGAATCAATCAATGCTCATAATATGAATGAAATAGCAAAAAAGGTCTAATGACTTATTTCATAGTCAGCAGTTAGAACCATTTCCGAAAAAAAGTAACTCTTACAATTGGTAACTGAATACAAGAGCCTACTAGACCACGCACGCTACAGCTGAAAATTTACTGCCCGGAGTCGTGGACTAAAGAACTACAGTTAATTATAAACAAACGTGAACCAGTGAGTGCATTCAGTGTTTGCGTAATACTGAATGGACTTTAGTTAAACCGTAAACTGACAGAACGATGACACGGCCAGTCGGCACGCTATTTACTACACCGATACTTGGACTTTGCTTCACCTATTTCTCTTGCATCGTAAAATGACAAATAAACTTAGTGGAACGTCTAGCTCCTGGGTCTTTTCCTACGATGAGTTTGATTTCTAGTCCACCTGCAGTGCAGGATCTCTGTTGTGATTTAAAATAATCATGTAACTGTGTCACGTCATAGGTCTCAACACTCTCAACAAGTTAGGACCCGAGACGTGCACCTCTAAATTTTAGGATTCATGTGCGCATTGTTTAATTTATCACTTGCTTCGGTGGAGGAAAACATTGTGTGGAAATCAGCAGCGGTGGCGAGCCTGACTGTACACAAGTCCACTCCAGTCGCTGCTAGTTAGAAATTCCTGGAGAAAAAGTTTAATTACACTTGGCCCGACTTGGTTTTCGAACCCAGGACCAGAACAGTCGCACTTGCGAGGAACGAGGCAGTCAAATTAAAGATCCCTAGGTTTCTCGTGGATTTAATAATATAATTAACTAGCGGACCTGGCAGACGTCGTACTGCCCGGACAGCAGCACCAGCTACCGGGTCCAAGACAGCAAAATCCCCATTAACAAAATGACCGGCCATTTATTGAATTCATTTGTTACAAAAAATGTGATAAATGAAGAACCGCTCGACCAATTTTGTGCAAACTCCACATAAACCATCTTACTAAATAGTCCGTAATATTATGCCAGTTATTTCCTGAATTGCAACGGAATGATCAGTAGCTGAACCATTTTATCTTTAATCGATAACCTACAAGCATTATACATCTGTTATTAAATTATTTATGGTTTAGTTATTACTGGTATCTATGATTTAATAATTTTCCTATATTACCTATGCATTCTCTTTGGATCTCTGGTAAGATCCGGGTGGGAACTGATCGATTCTACACCACTGCTCATGTCATACTTTAAGATCTAGTTCGAATTTACAAGTGGGTCGGTTTACAGTCTGCGGGATCTAGTGTCTTACATGGAGCTACTACCAGGGGGTCTAAAATGGCCACTTTAGCAGATCATAATATGAATTGCGTTTGGGGGACGGCACTGCTCGCGTCCGTAGGACTTACCATCTTTTCCTAGACCCACCCTACACGTGTCCCCTGGGTGGTGCTAAACGAGTAGCAAACGTCGAGCCTCGGGCGACGGTTAATAAACCCGACTCAGCCGGCCTTACTAGCGTGGCTTAAGTGAAGGTAGGAAATGACCTTCACAACCCGTAACTTCGCTCTTGCACACCCAGCGAAACCGGTGGCCTTGGCTTAATCGCCTGGGCCAAGAGGTAGAAAACCTCCATAAAAAATTACCCCAACTCTACGGTGCGATACGTGCCTAAGGATGCGTGACTGATGGGGAGATCAGTCGTAAGCGATCAACCTCGGTGGACCTGGTAAACACCGTTGTAGTTGCCTTCTAGGGGGAATGGGCGTCACCCTCCTAGCGACCTAATAATTCGACCCTACTCGTGGGAACAACATGAATGATAATGTACTTAAAAACAATTCAAATAATCAAACCGAACAGCAAAATAAAACCTTAACACAGCAAATTTTCCATAAGGGTCTCTTCGTGAATAGGCCTCGGGCCCAATCTCTAAGTGAAGACCGCGTGGCACATAAAACAACAGGACGGAATGAACCTACCAAAACACTATCTGAAAACATCATATCCGGCGAACCAAAATCCCCATCCCAATGGATAGAAGTGAATGAAAGAAAGCGTCCAAGACAGAGTCCCGACCACGCAAACGACCATGCTCAAAAGCAGACCAAACTTAGTAGCTACTGGCTCAGCCAACCAGTACCGACATCAAACAGGTTTGAGGAACTAGAGGTTTATCCAAATCTAGAGAATATTACACAAAAAGAAGCTAAAGGGAAAATCCCTAAACCGCCTCCTATATTTGTAGATAAGGTCGAAAACATACGGCCGCTGCAACAACTCCTTGAACAACATGCTACGGGCGACTACGAAATCAAAATACTAAATAGTAACAAGGTCAAAATCCAAACTATGACACATACTACTTACAAAGAAATTGTAAAACAGCTAGAAAGCAAAGAAACTGAATTCTACACTTACAAGCCTAAGGAGGAGCGCAACTTCAAAGTAGTCTTAAAAAACATTCATCCGTCCATTGACACTCAAGAAATCCAGCAAGCCTTAAAGGAAATAGGTCATGACTCAACTAATATTTGGAATATCAAGCAGAGAACAACACAAAAGCCTCTGGATATGTTTATTGTTGAACTTCTACCGAAAAGTAATAACAAACAAATATACGAGCTTAAAAGCCTCTTACACCTACGTATAAAAGTTGAACCACCAAGACCAGTGCGGAACATACCTCAATGTGCCAAGTGCCAGCAATATGGGCACACAAAAGCATACTGTCATCGTACACCCAAGTGCATAAAATGTGCTGCTAACCACTTATCGGCAAACTGTACCCGAAAAGAACGATCTGATACAGTAAAATGCGCACTTTGTGATGGAAACCATCCAGCAAACTATAAAGGTTGTAGCGTATACAAGGACTTACAAAAACAAAAATATCCACCGATAAGAAGCAAAAAAATAGAACGGCCGGGCAACCCTGAAAATGTTGAAGTGCCTTTGACACAAGACAATACAAAAAACCCACAACATAGAAGAGCCTATAGCAGTGTACTTTTGAACAAAGAAAATGAAACACCTCAATCACACATAATTCATTCATCCGACCAATCAAACGACATGCAACAGTTAATGGAAATGTTCAAACAAATTATGAATCAAATGGGTACGATAACAAATCTGCTTACAAGTCTAATGTCAATAATGTCCAAAAATTCAATCAACTCAAATTAGTACTATGGAATGCCAATGGGCTGTCACAACACTTCTATGAAGTTAAACTTTTTCTCGAAGCAAATGATGTAGATGTTTTGCTAGTAACAGAAACACATTTTACAAATAAATCACATCTAAATATACCAAAATACAAATTATATCACACTCAACACCCAGATGGAACAGCTCACGGTGGCTCCGCTATAATAATCAAAGAAAAAATAAGGCATTATGTTGCGTCTCCTTACTGCACAGAGGAAATACAATCTACTAATATAGTGATCGAAGACCCCAAAGGGGAGATAGCACTGTCTGCAATATATATTCCTCCAAAACACAACATGAAATCCGATAAATACTGTGCTTTTTTCAAAACCCTGGGACATCGGTTTATAGCTGGCGGCGATTACAACGCGAAGCACACTGAATGGGGGTCACGTCTAACCACACCTAAAGGACGCCAACTTATGGAAGCTATCAGGACTCTACAACTGACTGTCACCTCAACGGGGGAACCGACATACTGGCCCGCTGATGTATATAAGAAACCTGACCTCATAGACTTTTTTATTTGCAAAGGACTACCTCAGTCATCAATAAAGTGTAGCTCTTGTTATGAAATGTCGTCAGATCACTCACCAGTAATTGCACTAGTGGACTGCAACGCCACAAATGTCATCAAAACATGTAAGCTACATACCAAAAAGACAAATTGGCCATTATTCCGCGACCTTGTCGAGCAATCCCTTGACTGTCGGATACCTCTTAAAACAGATGAGGATATAATTCAAGCAGTCGAGTACTTCAACAAGAATATACATGAAGCCGCGTGGGCCGCAACTCCGCCTCAAATTGAAAACGACAAACCCAGCAGTTCGTGTTCTAAATATATCTTGGAACTGGTAAATTCAAAGCGCAAAGCCAGAAAACTATGGCATGAAACAAAATACCCGGGGCATAAAACCACATTTAATAGCATCACAAGCAAGTTGAAAAAAGCCCTAAAAACAAACACAAATAAAGAAATAGAGAACTACCTCAAAAGCCTTGATGCAACCCAAGCCACCGATTACTCTCTCTGGAAAGCTACGGCAAAACTTAAGAGACCAATAATACATCGATCTCCTGTTATGAAGCCAGATGGTACATGGGCGAAAAGTGATAAAGATAAGGCGAATGTATTTGCCCAACACCTTGCTGAAGTTTTTACACCAAACACCGACCATGGATCTAGCAAAACCGGTCTAATCAAAACTGAACTTGATCAACCACATCAGCTGGATAAACCAATTAAAAAATTCACTAAGCAGGAAGTACTTACAGCGATCAAAAAAATCAACATCCATAAGGCACCGGGGTATGATCTTATTACGGCCAAGACCTTGCGAGAGCTACCTGACGTCGGCATCACATTCCTTACCTACCTTTATAACGCATGTCTCTGGAGAAACTTCGTTCCACCACAGTGGAAGGTTGCAGAAATCATTATCATTCCTAAACCTGGCAAAGACCCTACTGATGTAAAATCTTACCGTCCGATCAGTCTTCTTCCAGTTCCATCTAAAGTCATGGAAATACTTATACTCAAACGTCTAGCACCGGAAATTACAGCCAACAAGCTTATTCCCGACCATCAGTTTGGCTTCAGACAATCTCATGGTACAATAGAGCAAGTACATAGGCTAGTGGAACAGATAAATTACACATTTGAAAGTAAACAACTCTGCTCTGCGGCCTTCCTGGACATTTCGCAAGCGTTCGACCGTGTTTGGCATGATGGGCTTTTGTACAAAATCCGTAAAGGCTTACCCATAAATTTCTACCTTCTCATCAAGTCATATCTTAGCGACAGACACTTTTATGTTAAATATGGAGACGCTACTACACAGTTACACGAAATAAGAGCAGGAGTTCCGCAGGGCAGTGTAATGGGTCCAATGCTTTATCTAATATATACTTCAGACTTACCGAATAGACAAGACACAATGACAGGAACATTTGCTGATGATACAGCGGTCCTTGCCGTTGATCATACTGCAGCTGGAGCATCAGCGAAATTACAACGGAACCTAAATGATATCTCGAACTGGCTGAAAGACTGGCGTATAAAGGCAAATGAAGCTAAATCAGTCCAAATCACCTTCTCCTTAAGAAGAGAAACATGTCCAGAAGTCGAACTTAATAAGATAAAGATACCCCAGGTAGATGAGGTTCGTTACTTAGGAGTCTACTTAGACAGACGACTTACCTGGAAAAAACATATAACAACTAAAAGAAAGGCACTTGACTTACAACTTAGAAAGCTACATTGGCTCATGAGACGAAAATCCCAAGTTACACTGGAAAACAAACTCCTCCTATACAAGTGTATACTTAAACCAATCTGGACTTATGCTTTGCAGCTATGGGGCACTGCATCCAAGTCCAATGTGGAGATCTTACAGCGCTTCCAGTCAAAAACCATACGAATGATAACTGGTGCACCATGGTATATTACAAATAATCAACTACACCGTGATCTAAAAATCAAGACTGTCAAAGATGAAATTAAGGACTCCTTACTAACCTACTGCAAAAGAATTGTAAAACATCCAAACCAATTGGCAAGAAGTCTAATGGAAGAACAACCAAACCAAACATTTAAAAGGCTTAAAAGGCGTGCTCCTCAAGATCTTGTCTGACAAAAATCTAAAGTCATACTAAATGGACATATCATTGGATACTGTACCATGCACGCTACATACACATACATAAAATCCAGCTTAATGTCGACAAGACAGATTGCAGGAAATAAAGGAGATTAAAAAAAAAAAAAAAAAAAAAATTGTGCTTTCAAAGCAAGAAGAAACCTTACTATGTAATATGTGGTCACACTCACAGACCTAAACAAACACGGCATAACATAGTGTTCGACACAAACGAGCTTCTCTGCTATAACATAGTGCACAAGTAAAATGTTAATATTATAGTTTTCTAGGTCCTATTTATTTTACAAATCCCAATTTTATCTACTAATCCGCACTGTCATTTGCCATCTCTAGACAGGAGGCAGTGGGAACAATATAGTCTGATGAGGATGATGATTTAGTAACACAAACTGTATTGTATCATATGTATGTTACTCTTGTAAGGCATATAATCTATGGGCCAACGCACCCTGAAATAAATCAATTTAACAAAAATATGTCATGGAAACGAATCTAGACTGCAGTATGCGCACTACATCGCTAGCTATCTCAATCATGCTATCATAACGCAGCGTAGCTTAAAGTTCATCTCTTATCTCCGTCCGAACGTCCTCTAGCAAGGTTGTTGATCGGTGGTGTCTAGATGATGTTGACGGTTCGCTTACACGGGACGCGACATATCGTGCGGTGTTCCACAAGGTTTGGTCATGAGCCCGCTCCTGTGGGACATAGGGTACGACTGGTCACTGGATGCTGAGCGACGAGCTCTATCGTTTATATATCCCTGACTTGTTACACAAGTGGTACAATTAATGACGTCATGAAGAAAAAAATTGAGTCCCTACGCACAGGAGTATCCGAAAGTGTTATTATGTTCCGCGATTCTTGTTAGAATTCAAGTTTTAGCTTCTTCAAAATTGTATGGGAACCGATTTAAGAAAAACCTTTCTTTTATTTCGATACAGTTTTTTGTGGTGCTTGTGAGATGAAACTGCCTTAAGTTAACTTTAAAGAATGTAAAAAGTCGTGAAAGCAAAAAGAATTTAGTTTTTTTTATTACTAACCAAACATCTTTTTTCTTCATTCAACTAAAATAAATCAATTTGGTTGAACCGTGTATTGCTGGTTATACATTATAATATTAAACTCTAAAGATAAGCTGTATGGGATTCAAGATGAATATTGCACCGGTTTTCATGTCGTTTCACGCAAGACATGCGTTTAGAGTGCGGGTCCAGATCCAGAGTAACTGAGCTTATGGAAGGTCAACTTACTCACAAGTTGTTTTCGGGACCTCACAATGCGCGCGCTAGTAACAAATCAACCTCATCCTATTGTAAATAAAAATCAATGCCATTTTTCGATTTATAACTCAATAACGGGCTCACATATCCAAACCAATATTTTAGGCTTTGTTCGGACTATTTAGAAGATGGTCTAAGTGCAGTTTGCACAAAATCGGTTGAGCGGTTCTTCATTTATCACATTTTTTGTAACAAACGAATTCAATAAATGGCGGATCATTTGTTAAGGTGGAAGCTCACATCTGGCCCGCGAAATTCTAATTTTCTTACGTTTTTGGCAATTTGCAGGCCAGTGCTTGGTTGTATGTTTATGAAAATTTGATTTGCGACTGTAAGACGTATGAAGTTACCGAATTATAACCATCAAAATTACTAACTACTAAAGAACGACGACTAAATTACTAAAGAATGACTTTTACATGCAAAAATCAATCTTGACATGAAAATGAACTTGGAGGGTTGTATTGATAATTTTGATGGTTATAATTCGGTAACTTCATACGTCTTACAGTCGCAAATCAAATTTTCATAAACATACAACCAAGCACTGGCCTGCAAATTGCCAAAAACGTAAGAAAATTAGAATTTCGCGGGCCAGATGTGAGCTTCCACCTTAATGGGGATTATGCTGTCTTGGACCCGGTAGGTGACGCTGCTATCCGGGCAGTACGACGTCTGCCAGGTCCGCTAGTTTCTTATATAAAGGGTGTAAAAGTACCCTTAACGCAAACGAAGGACACTTGTTCTCCCCACCACTGCGATCATTTTTTGGTTCTTGACCATACCTGGGAACCCCCTAGTTACGGAGATATTGGGGGTTAAAGTTCCAAATGTTGCACAGCTGTTTTTGTAAATACTAGTTTTTCTGGTTATATGTACTTAAATTACCTCCATGACCCGTTTACTATTCAAAACATCCACTAGCACAATGTTTTAAGAGTGCAACATTGAGTTTTACCGTAAAATGTGTTTTTTGCCCCCAAAAAAAAAAGTGGTTACCCAGCAAAAATTTTTGCGTAGGGGTACTCAGTTTGATGTACAGAATGCTTGGTTGACGTAGTATGTGTGAAGGGTTAATTTACACCCTGTATCATCCCTGTGTCATTGCTTGAAGGTAAACAATTATGAGAGTACCTATGTTATTTACTACAAGTTTCTAACTTATAAGTTTTGAGGTACGTTTTGAGTACTCATTGAGGTACGTTTATGTACTCTACATTCCTTAAGACTCTCATACATGCATTCTGTATCTAGTTACTGATGACGATCAATATTAGGATATACAAAGAATACCTACTTGCTTATCTTTAGAGATATAATTCTTCTGTACGTGTGTTTGTCACTAAACTCCTCCTAAACGGATGGATAGACTTGGATAAAACTTTCTATAATGTGTTCAAGTGGATTCGACAATGGATAAGATTTACAATTGGACCCGGTCGTTGGCGCTGCTGTCCGGGTAGGACGACGTCTGCCAGGTACGCTAGTCTTTATATATAAATCTTCTGTACGTATGTTTGTCACTGAACTCCTCCTAAACGGCAGAACCGATTTTGATAAAAAAAATCGCATGTGTTCAAGTGGATTCGACAATTGTTTAGATTCACAATTGGACCCGGTAGGTGGCACTGTTGTCCGGGCTGGATGCTGTCTGCAAGGTCTGCTAGTTTTTTTTTTAAAAAAAGACTTTGCCCCACTCTAGGAATTTCTCCTGTATCGTGGGAGCGTTCACAAACATTTAAACTCACATACATAAATACCCAGACCCGGAACAACTATCTGTAGGTCATACAAATATTTGATCCGTGCGGGGATCGAACTCGCGACACGCACGCGCAGCAGTCCATTGCATGAGCCACTGCACCAACCGTGTCGTAGTTAAATATAAATAGTTAATTATGATTACACTACAAATTAGTACAAGTAACTGCCTCGTTGGTCTTGTGGTCGAAAGCGCGCCTGCTGTGCATATGAAGTCATGGGTTGGATTCCCAGTACGGCCAAAGTGTTATTGGGTTTTTCCATCAGGAATGTCACGGAGATACCGAGCCTGGATTTGTGCCCAGTTGCCTATTACATGGGATTTAAACATAACAGGCGAAAGAAGAAGAAGTCACGAGCGCTAATATGTATGTAAACACGTAACAATTTTTGAAAGTGATGGCATTATTATAAAAAGACTAAATAACTACATTATCGTTCCACACGTAACACACAAGTTCACACAACGAAACCGTAAATAAATACGATTTTTAAACGCCTGAAACTCTTTTTGAAGCTGGAATGAGCAAGCGATTGCTCCGCACATTTAATTTTGTAAGGCGTTCTGTCGATATCGAGATACAGTGCTACAAAGATATTTTATTTGTCTGTTAGTAAGTTTAGTAATAGGTACTTAAAATTTGTATTAGAAATAATTAAAACACTTACCAAATACCAGTCTCTAAAACTAAGTCCACAGTCTCAGGTAACTCTAACCGGAAACCTGAAAAATAAAACAAAGATAGCATTAACTATATGAACCATATAACACACGGAAATTAAAATGAGCCTTATTTATAGACTCATAAAGTTGATATTTGGTTAAGTGACAATAATAGCAATTTGGAAGCCAGGATTTGAATATGAAATGGTTAAGAACTTAAGATCAGGGCAGTTGGCAGGATACGGGAAGCAAGACCTTCCTCGTTTTTAAGATCTTCGGGGCTGTTTCAAGAAGGCCAATATCCAGAACCATAGAAGCCTTTCGGCTGAAGAACAATACTGAAGAAAGAACTGGACTGAAGGTTTCTATACTGGAGCACATACAGCTACTAAAATCTATCAAAGAAGAATGAATTAAACTGGTCCAAATATCCACCACTAATGAGACCTCTTTTTACTTATAGTTCACTAAATAGAGCGTAATTTCAATAGGAGACAAAAATCAAGTCTGGTTATAAATAATGACTCAGTATTTTTATGACAATTGTATTATTAAAAGAAAGGAGTAAATTATTTAAAGAAAGGAGAATGACCAACTCGGTCCAAATGACCACCATTTGGACCGAGTTGGTCATTCTCCTTTCTTTAATAGATTTTGAATTTTTATCTTTATCGGCAAAGCTTTAGCTAAGTTCAGGGTTGATTGGGAAAAAATTACGATATTTTTTGATATGCTGCCGTTTGCACTTAGTTTGTATAAGCAAGTAAAAGGGTTTTCTCACCATCAGTGATTATCCTCTGTATGATGCTGGCCATGTCTTTGACTTCAGCGGCATAAAAGTTTTCGCCGCTGTACGGACTTATACCTAAATCTGTACAAAATAAGGTTAAGGTTTTATTGTTTGAAACTTTTGTTTAGAAGTAGTATTGCCGCTTCAAAAGATTTAAAATAATTATAGTTAAAAAAAATTGATTTAATCAGCAAACCCTTTCATTTGAAATCCGTATCATAGGAAAGCATATAAATAACTAACCCGCCATCTTTTTAAGTCCGCCATATTGGGTTTAGAATGACGCCACATATCTAGCCCAAAGCTAAGTTTCAGCTCAATCGGAAACCAGAAAGTGGGTCTTTGACTTCTAAGATTTTTTACACAGTAACAGGTGAAGCTAATTAAAGCATGTTAAAATACCCCTTAGGTACACCTTTGCCATTGGAAGAAGATCAAAATTGGTTCTAAAGAAACGACGCAGTGGCAGTTAGACAGACGATGTGTGTTGAGTAATCATCATCAGCCTATAATGTCCCCACTGCAGGGACTCAGGCCTCCTCTCTAGGAGAAGGATGGTCTTTAATCCACCACGCGGCCCCAGTGCGGGTTGGTAGATGACACATATGATGTCATCGAAGTTTTTGGTTTTACCCTGACGATGTTTTTCTTCGCCGTTTTGTAAGCAATAAGGATGGTTGAGAAATACGGACCTGCAACTATATTTTATATTCCCGAATCGAATCCGCTCTTCAAGAGTGGAACGCCTCTGTCGGCCAAATGCGGAACTACTAGTGGTTTGACATAACACCATAGATAATAAAGACCTGTCACATTTGCGTCAGCTTTTTAATAACTGCTACTTAGGAGCTAAGTGGAACATAAACAACTCATTTCCTTGACGGTTAATAATTAAGTGAGTTTGAAGTAAACGGATTGAAAACTCTGTTATTATAACAGACGTCTCAGTTGTCTCAGTCAACTTATTATTAAAACTGTCGCAATGCAGGGTGTTTATGATAATTAAATTACAGCTTTGCACCGTTTCGCCGTCAAAGAGGTGTCGGGTAGGTATTTTGCCATATAAAAAGTTACAGGCGCCGCCGCTTTACATTAATTTCAGCTCCCGTCATCCGTTTTTGAGGTTTTCCTCTTAATTAGAGGATGCTAGTCTGTCTAAAAAACCTAGGGTAAAGTCGGTCCGATGGATGAAACGAAGAAATCTTGTGAATGACTAAATCATGGAAAAAACTTAAGTTATGTTGGCAACGGACTTAAGTCATTACATACATAAGTTTAAATTCCATATAATACAGGGCGTTTTGATAATACGGACAAAATTTCAATACGGAGCCTTTACAACTTGGTAAAGCCCAGTTGCCTAGCACCACGCATAATATTATCACTAATTTAAATGGGTCCTAAATTGTGCGTTGCTATATTTAACAACAGGGTTGGCAAAAACGCTCGAATGCAATTTGTAGCAAGACATTTATATAGCTGTGGTAATATGTGAGGCAGGGTCATCATTATCATCTGCATAATCTTTTTCTAATTACATTGAAATCAGCTTCCAGTCTAACCGGGTGCAGCTGAATACCAGTATTTTACATGGAGCGACTGCCTATCTGACCTCTCCAACCTTTTTCCATACAAACTTTGCAGCCTAATTTTACCCCCTTAGGATGTGAATTTTCAAAATTTCTTTCATAGTGCTCCCCTAAGTTCTAAATGGAAACCCTGTGCAAAATTTCAAGTTTCTAAGGGCTCGTTTACGGAGAAGCGGGGCGTCGCGCGGTACGTCGCGCGGCGCGTGCAGTAGGCTAATCGCCTGCTATTTCATTTATTGAGAGGGGGGGTCTACCGCAACAAATTTGAAAAAATTTAAACTAACGGGCGAAAAATCGCTTCTCGTAAAATCGTCGTTTGAAATCGAATCGCTTGAATTTAAAACGCACAAATCGCCGCGCGACGCCCCGCATCTCCGTAAATGAGGCCTTACTCCTATAGTTTAAGCCCCGCGTTGATAAGTCAGTTAGTCAGTCAGCTTCTCCTTTACATATATTTATATAGATTGAAAAAGGATACAGTTGAGCATATCCAGTAGTGATCCCGGATGGTCCGGCGGCGGCGGCGGTGGCGGCACAGTACGTGCGCCTGCGACAGCACGCAGCGTATATGCGCGCACGTACTCCTTGCGTATGTCGTGGAAACGCGCGTAGTACGTCGGCAGGTTCAGGTCCTTGCTGCAGGCTTCGGGGTGCAGGCATTGTCTGTGAAAGAACAAGAAGACTATTAAATGCCTAGTATAAGTTTTTAAACTGACATGGTCACTAACATCATTATTCATCATCATCATTTCAGCCGAAAGACATCGACATAGACCTCAGTAGCAGTAGTAAAGTGTCGCCACATTGACCGGTCCCGTGCGTCTCGCATCCAGCGGATCCCCGTAACCTTAACCAAGTCAACGGTACACCTAGTCGGATTCCTTCCAATGCAACGTCTTCCGGGTTAGTTCGGTTACATTATTATAAACGCTTTTAAAACAGGAAATTGGTGGTTTAAGCCATTAATTTGTTTGTTTGTTTTTTAAAAAACGTGGGTGCGTTCACAAACATTTAAATTCACATACACAAATACCCAGACCTGAAACAACTATCTGTAGGTCATACAAATATTTGTTCCGTGTGGGAATCGAACCCGCGACACGCAGCGCAGCAGAAATACTTATAAAAATATATAAATTAAATATTATAAATTATAAAAGTCGAAAAATTGCTGAAAAATGTTCGCGAGTGGACACAGTGAGTTTCGAGTTTTGGGTGACAGTGGTACCGAGCGCCAAAAACGGACATGAAAGGGGGTGGACCGATTTGTCTGCTCATAAATACCCACCTGCAATATCTTCAATTTATCCGTGATCATGGTGCTTGCGACAGTGCCGCAATATCGGAAACTCGAAACTAAATAATAAAATAGCATAGTAAATATCCCGTTTTAAGTGTTAATTTTGACAAATGCCTAGCCTTTACTAAACGATGTTACGGTCGGTAATTAGTGTAGCAGGGTGCATCTGAATACCAGTTAGCATTTTAAATAAAACAGTTACCTATCCGGGAACATAACTGCCTTTAATAGGGTAGTTGACTAAAATAATCAAATTGATCCGTCAAATGGATTTCCAAAAAATATTGGATACTTACGTATTTTTAGGATTCCGTACCTCAAAAAGAAAAAACGGAACCCTTATGGGATCACTCGTGTGTCTGTCTTACCGATCATTGCCCCCCCCCCTTATTTCCGAAACTACTGAAACTAAAATTCTGAAAAAAAAAATACAGAAACCTGTTCAACACGCATAGATTACAGTAAAACCTATAAAAAGTCATGGTACAGAACCCTTCATGTGCAAGTCCGACTTGCACTTGACCAGAATTTTCTTTTTTCACGTAAACAATAAATGAAGACGATACAGTGCTTCGAAAAGTCGCGCGACATCATAGTTTGGTATATTTTTTTACCAGAAAGTGACGTCACCAGCCGTCACTCACGATCTTTGACACGTTTAATTTTTGTTAATTTGATAAATGAAAAAACACGTGTCTAATATTTTTCGATTATGTAACAGACGGACTAAACAGAGTCATATTTTTTTTAGTCACTCAACTACCTTATTGTACGACCTAGGGCTACTGATAATGTAATGATTGTCAAAGTTCTACAAATGAGGACGCACAATGAACGTTTTTACATTATCGAGCCCTTACACAGTCAGACCTCACAGAAAATGGCAGGATAAGCTGGACAAAACCAACAACCAGTAGGCCACCTTGGCACTGGATCGAAGGATTGAAAGCCATTGGGGGGAGGCCTTCGCCCAAAACTGGGATGACACTGGCTAACAGTACCGAGGGTCGAGAGGGTCTTATAAATTAGTTCATCCATGGACCAACTTACATTACTTATGCGCATTAATCATGACGTTTGTGAATTGTCCCTGACTGAATTACTATTCTGTGCTCTATGGTCTTACCACCAACAAAAAAAACATCATAGAAAAATTCAAAGCGACATTCTTTTCTCTCCAAATCATCATTTTCCATCAATACAGCATTTTTTTCTATGCTGATGTAACTGATACACTATGCATGCTCATCATCATTATAGATTATTTCGTATAATAATGCGAAAGCCATCCGTCCTGAACTCCTGACCTCTGAACGATGAATGGAAACCGTTTGTGTTTGGGGAAACTAAATAATGTATGCTAAATAATAATGCTTTTGGTGTGTGTACGTTGTTGTGAACGATACGGGAATGAGAAGTTTATTCGGAATATGACACCCATGGGTCTCTGACTTAGTTTGACATGGCATAATTAGCCTAAAATGTTTCCCCAGCTGGGATATAGTCGAGAAATATTTAATTCAAATAATAATTCACTACGTAGCACTACTACGCACATGAATCTGAAATCTCCGCGGTGCGTCTCGTGTTCAACCTCGAAACCCATGATTCAGCAGTCCAATGGTCACCCTACTTCATCATCAGCCTATAATTTTCTCACTGCAGGGACTCAAGCCTCCTCTCAAGAAGAGGGATGGGCTATAATCCACCACGCGGGCCCAGTGCGGGTTCGTAGATGTCACATGTCTTCGAATTTTTTTTATACTAAGACAGGCTGGTTTCCTTACGATGTTTTCCTTCACCGTTTTGAGAGTGAGAGCAGCGGTCTACGCAGCAGCACTCTACTTATTTTAAGTTAATTATGATTAAATTAAAATTAAAACAGCGTCCACGAATTAATCAAAATGATTCATAGGCAATCAGGCCTTCAACTAACCTTGCAGTTTTAAAATCAAGGGTAAATTACCAATGGCAGTTTCAGAAGAAAAAAAAAGATAATAAAATCTTTAAGAAAAGTCCCGCCAAAATCCAGCCGTTTTGGAGATTAGCCAAAACCAACACGACAGACAAAAATGAAAAAGAAAAAAATGGTAAAATCTAAAACCGTGGCGTATGAAAGTGTATAACGGAAACACTGAGGCACCTACAATAGACCTGATTATGTTTACCGGATGTGGACAGATTGTGATCGCATTTGGACGCTTTCATACCATTTTTGTCGTAGCTCGTAATCTAGCCCAAATATAATACTGGGTATAAGAGAATTTAAATGTTTTACTTCAATAGAAATGGTATAACTGAGTGCTACTTCGGGTGACAGATCTTGGCGATAAGTGAAGTCTGCGGGGCAGTAACGTATCGTGCCTTAGACGGGCTCTGTATCATTAATTGTTGGGGGCCCAAATTAATGGTAAGGATTTTTCATTTTTGACTTTCGTAATTTCTGAAGTGAAACAAACATCCGGGGCTCCATACTGGGGCTCCGGATCATTGATACGGGTGATACGACGGTAGCTACGCCCCTGTTATACTACTATGGGGTCTGCTTTGAGTAGAAACTGGAATCCCGATGGTCTCTGAGTGACTTTACATTAATTGTAGCTCGTGGCTAATTAATAACAGCCGCTCAGCTGGGGCTTTGGTTAAGCCGAGGTTGCTTAGGTTGGTTATTTATTTTACACTTCAAGCACAAAGTGCTTAATGCTAAGTATTGGATTTTTTTACCAGTCAACCTCTGAAGCATGCAGCAAACACAAACAGATTCCCTATCAAGAATTTTGTCAGTAGCAGCCACTGATTCAGTTTTGGTCCCCTTTTGATGGCAATAGGCTAGCTCCCTATTATATGGGACTTAAACATAACTGGCCATATGTAGGCTAGTTACAGTACTTGAGTACACCACTGCCTAACCTCTAGGCCTAGGGGATTATAGGCGTGATGTTATTTAATGTAATAGTAGTAATAGTAACATACCTTAAAGGAGTTTGTCCGTCTGTGACAAGCCTGAAGAGTGGGGAGTGGGGGTCCACTTGTAGAGACCTCACGAACTCATCGAACTGAAAAGTAGAAAAAATATGGTTATTCGATTAGGTACACATTGATGCAGTACAGGTACAGTACAGTCAGCAAAAGACTCGCCCTCAATAGGGTAGAACTTGTCAAAAAACTAATTAGTCCGTCAGATAGATTTCCAAAAAATATTGGACACGTATTTTTCCTTTTATCAACGTAAACAAAAAATGAAGACAATGCAGTGGCTCGAAAACTCGTGTGACTTCACAGCGCAGTACATTTTTTACCACGTTGTGACGCCAAAAGCCCCCACTCATGATCTTTGACGCGTTTTATCTTCGTCGTCATCGTCAATTATTATTGATATATTAAAAAGGGTGTTAAAGTACCCTTAACGCAAACGAAGGGCACTTGTTCGCCCCACCACTGAGATATTTCTTTTAGTTCTAGACCATACATGGGAACCCCCTAGTTACGGAGATATTGAGGGTCAAAGTTCCAAATTTTGCACAGCAATTTTTGTAAATACTAGTTTTTCAGCTTATAACTTTACTTAAATTACCTCCATGAACCGTTTACTATTTAAAGCATTCACTAGCACAATGTTTTAAGAGTGCTACATTGAGTTTTATAGCAAAATATGATTTTTTTCCCCAAAAAAAAAGTCGTTTCCCGTAGGGGTACTTAGTTTGATGTACAGAGTGCCTTGGTGGACGTATGTGTGAAGGGTTAATTTACACCCTGTATTTTTTCTTTTTTTTCACATAAATTAAAAATTAAGACGATATATTGCTTCGAAAACTCGTGAACTCCTGGAAAACGTCTTATGACATTTTCTACCTATAAATGACGTCAAAATCCCCCACTACTGATCTTTAAAGCGTTTTATCTTCGTTTTTTTTTATTTATTTGTTAAAACAAAAGACACGTATCCAATATTTTTCGACAATCTAACTGACGGACTAATTAGAATCATATTTTTGTTCCCAGTCCGATCCCCTATTATCTAGGCTTCATATAATTATACCAAAATAACCTTCGTTAAACATAATGATGAAAATAACCAATTCGACAGTATCGGTCGAGTTGATGTTTATATTCCGTCATTATTTATAACAGAATAGATTGGTCTTAAAAAATGTTGGCGGCCTCTCACCGCGTTGCAACTAATAAGGTGACTGCAGAATGTTCGGTGGTGATATATTACCCGCCTACGCGACGCGACAAAAAAAAAGGGCTATTTTCATATTTTTTCAACCGACTTTAAATAAAGAAGGGGTAATTCTTCTTACATTTTTTGTTTGTTACCTCGTAGTAACTATGTCATGTATGAACCGATTTGCAAAAATTTTTTTTATTTGATAGTATATACTCAAAATCGGTTCATGGTGGTCTTTAATGACTTCTCGTTAGACTGTAAAATTGATTCATGGCAGACATTAGTGAGTGCAATTAAAATGCGTTAAAGAAAAACTTCCAAAAAAAAGTCTAAAATAACTTTACTTTCGGAAGTCTGTGGCAATAACCGACTTTGCACGAGTCTTGAAAATTCTAAAGAGTTATTCCTAAATTAGTTTGACAATCGCCAAATCAGTAGATATGATGACTAAAAACCTGCAAGCTCTTCAAGTACAAACGTTGTGAACAACGCCTAACGCCTATTCATGTATTCACGGCTTATATTATTAAGTTATTTTCATCAATTAAAGTATTTGGTTTTATGTTTAATTACACTTAATGAGTTAATCACCGACATGCGGTTTGTGCAGGAATTCCCTTGTTTTTACTTAATTCATTTGTCTATGCAAAAATATTTATATTATATGACTGGCACTTTGCCTGTGACTTCTTCCACAAAACTTGTGATAACTCAGATACATATGGGTAAAACGTGGTCGTATGCAGGTACTACCGAGTTCATTGAGGCTCTGTATTTTTACCCTTATGACCTAATTAATAAGGTTGTATACGTATAGTGGTCGACCGTCTATTAACTTCTTACTACCTATATTAAACTTGAAACACGTGCTGAACACTTTGCAGGTTTCAGTTTAGTTTAGGTAGCTATATTCTTTATCTTTGTCGGTGTGGTTTAAGATTTTGTGCCGCCCTTGGGCCTCTGAATTGGCTTTACCGCCATATGCCGTCGCAAAATATCTCTTAGGGCACGTTTACGGAGACGCAGGACGTCGCGCGTCGCGTGCAGAAGCTAGCGTGTTATATTATTCATTTACTGAGAGGCGGGTCCACCGGAACAAACATTGCATTTTAAAGTAATGGGCGACAAATCGCTTCTCGTAAAATCGTCGTTTGAAATCGTTACCATTTTCATACATCGCCATGTGCTTGAATTAAAAACGCACAACGCGCCGAGTGACACCCCGCGTCTCCGCAAATAAGGTCTTAAGCATGCTGGTTTTCTCACGATGCTTGATCACTTGCTTCGGTACGTTCATCCGAAAACTCAACTAGGTGCATTAAAAGTAAGACGTCAAGTGATTCAAATAAAAAAGCACGTGGTCAATTAAACAAGACGAGCAAAAAGACAAACCAGTTCTTATTAAAATTACCTACTAAGACACTATCTCCACCAAATCAGATTAAAATCAATATAAACCAAAAACAATGACACAACAGCCATCTTTGAAAGCCAAAACCCCAGTAGCTACGCCAGTAATTGGCTCAGTTGTTTTTGGCGGTGCAGTCAAAGTGACAAGCGTGGCCGGGCAACGAACTCGGGACAGTACAGTTAGGAACTGGTTCCTGGTACCTGTCGCACTCGTGGAGACTGAGAAATAAACACAGATGCATTTCCGTGTGCGTGTTGCGGGTTTTTTTTCGTGGCTTGTTAATTTTTTGGAGTTGAAAGAGAAAAAAAAAATGCTTTTTGGGATCAAAGGACTGAATGTTGAAGGATTTTAATTTAGATTTTGAAGGAGCTTTTGAAAATAGAATGTAAAGGAAATTACTGCAACTAAGTAGGTACCCAAGAAACTAAAACGTGAAAATAATTACCGCAATAAAGTTAAAACGCGCTTATGGTTTTGTAACGACTCTAAACCGTTCGACATTGGTTTTATTTGGCCTGTAACAAATTTCAAATAACAAATTTCTTTTGGTAGGTAACCTCTCGAAGTGCTGGAAAAGCTATAATTTAAATCTTAAGCAAAGATAATGATTTCTTGGTAAAATTATGATAATGCTATTGAATAATGAAAGTATGATGCAGAGAAGTGAAGAAAATATTGATTTAAAATGTAGATAGCTATTAATAAGAGTTGAGGAAGAAGCACAAAAAAAACTATCATTTAACATATGATAATATTGAACAGAAGCTGACATTTCTGCTATTCATATTTGTAATTTTGCGGAAGCCAGACAGTCTGAACTGTCAATAGTGACAGCAACTACGCCCTAAATGACGTACATAGGCGGATTTCTTCACTACACTTAAATTTTCACTTTGAACACACTAGAAAACTTGATGCGACCTATGCAAATACTCGCAAGTCTTTGGGTATAACCTAGTTAAACATAATGATTAGTGATTTGGGCTTCGGAAGTCGAAGGAGAGAAGTGAGAAGTATGGAGGCTATGAGAGGAAACAGAAGGTAAGGTAAAAGAAATGGTGGATTGACTGTGTGAAAGTTAAATCATCTGCGAAGAATTTTACTTAACCAAGGAAAGAACAAACACAATCGTAAAATGTACCATTCATAATAGTAACTGCGTCTGTGACTATTTTACGAATTTTAACGCAATTCATATTACTTTCAAGGAAAGAACAAACACAAAAGAACTAAAAAGTTGGAAATTTTCATTTCATAATTTAATTTTGTTTAATTTAAAATGTGCTTGTTTGTTTGCTTTTCAGTTTTTTCAGTCGGGTGTTTTTTAAACTACTTTTTTTATTTCCAACTTTTTAGTTCTTTTGTGTTTGTTCTTTCCTTGGTCGCGTAAAATTCGAGAATGGAGAATGGAATAACAAAACGTGTTGCGCCGACCCCAAGTAGATTTGGGACAAGTGCAGGGAAATGATGGTGATCTTAACACCTCATCCTTAAGCTTCAGGGGGTCTAAAAATGACCTCTTTAGCAGATCATAATAGGAAAGTAATATGAATTGCGTTAAAATTCGTAAAATAGTCACAGACGCAGTTACTATTATGAATGGTACATTTTACGATTTTTAACGCAATTCATATTAGAATCATATTATGATCTGCTAAAGTGGCCATCTGACCAACGGAACCCTCACCATCACAGCCCACTTTCTACATCTTAAAATTACAGTCGACCACGTTATTTTAAATTAGCAATTTAAAACAGCACGGGTTATGTCATAGATAAATTTAAAATAGATATAAATAATGATTTAGATTTATTGATTTACTTGATTAAGATTCTGAATGTCGTTAAAGGTACAATGATCTCGAGAGATGATGGACAATGCTATATGTAGGAAGTTACGAGAGATATTGAGATAAACTGGAAAGAGCTTGATGAGCTATCTAAACTAAAATTGTCGTAAAATATTATCTACAGTATGTTTTTAGATGTTGGTGGCGCTTGGGAGATATCAATAATCAATTGGCCACTAGTAGAAGCTTTTCAGCTGATATTATGATGATTATGAAAAAAGACGGCTCATGGCTAAGTAACAATAATAGCCACTTCGTAAACGCAACAAAGAAAATCCTTTGAACTTTTGGAAGCACGTTTTTCGTTGACGGGTTTTTTTTGGCGGGTTTATAACCATCAAATAACCCCTCCCGCTCTTGGGCAAAGGGAAAGGGAGTGTCAGACTTCTACTAACTAAAACTACCCATGTTCCTTCTAGGGCTACCTATATGTCGAGGCCGCGGTAACTTCTGAACAACCCGCAGCCCCGACGGGTGACAACCAGTCTTACAAAGCAATATCGTATTACCCAGGAGTAACTCAATTGTGGAGATCAGAGAGGCAGTCGCTCCATGTAAAACATTGGAAGCTGACCCTAACATATAGTTGAGAAAAGGTGAAAGGCAGCAAAACAATGCAACATTCAATCGAGGTAAGTATTGAATCTGTGTCTGAGACAGAAATTCGTAAAAACTAGTCTTGAATAAACACTTAACAATCTTGTCTGACCCCGCAACCACGTCCAAACCTCAATATTTACCTTTCGTCGATACCTTAAGTAAATAAATCAAGTTTGCTGTCACATCTAGATTCTTAATACTGGTTTAAAGCGGATTTTACCGGTTTCGATTTGAGTCAGGTACGTGCTTAATGGTTATATAGGAATTAGCATCCGCGACTGAACGTGTAGTAAGCGATAGTGGACAACTGAATAAAGTATAAGGAAGCAAAGGAGATAGAATTTGAAGTTTGAGTTTCAAAGTGTTACTAACGTCATCATTCTCATCTTCCTGTCCTTGTTTAAGCCTTTGTTTCTTTAAGTCGGCAAAATACGTATTGTTCTTACATTTCATCTGTAGCAGCTTTTATCTTTTACTAGCTGTTGCCAGCGGCTTCGCCCGCTACAACTTGAAAATTATCCCACAGGAAGATAAAATCGGCATAAAAACTATCCTATGTGTTAATCCAGGTCATAAAATATCTATGTAGCAAATTTTATTCAAATCCGTTTAGTAGTTTTTGCGTGAAGAAGTAACAAACATACAACACAAACTTTCGCCTATAACATTAGTGTGATAGTGTGATATCATCCTAAATATATATCATAAATCTTTTCCTTGGTCTTCCTCTCCCTTTCCCTCCATGAAACAAAAATCATGGAAGTAACGCAAATAAAATAAATGTTATATTATTAGTTTATTTTCTTAAAAATTTCGATTTCATTGTTCCCTTGCTACATTCTTTCTTTGTTAAGTGTCACCTCTTTTGTGTATGTTTTTATACTGTCGACATCATCAACGATATCTTCACAGAGACCATAATAAAATTCCTGTTCCCACCGAACCCCTTTAAAAAAAAACAATTCCCAGCGGCGAATAACCTCAAAATCGTCAGTTTCCGCGTAGCCTTTTTGTACAGTTACAAAACAGGTTGTTCAAAAATTAAGGGAGAGATACTTTAAAATGTGGATCGCCACGAATATAAGCCACAAAGAATAGAATATGCAGAAGGTCTGGTCCTCACAATGAGAAAACAGGCGACAAATAAACACGTACTTACGACCTCAAACTATAAATTGCATGTAGTTTGAAGATAGGATCGCGATTACTGGTGCAAGAGGTACTGGTTCCGATTTGCGGGTTGTTAAAATGGTCATTGGGTATATTCGTCGAAAATGTCTCAGTATAATCCCGAAGTCTAGATTAGTGCTCAGTTGGTGGCATAATATGTATGGCTCATACATAACCGTCATAAACATACTACATGGGACTTGAACATCCTCATCATTTAAGCCGAAAGACGTCCTCTGCTGGAGCTTCTCCGAAGTGAATCCGGCGGATCCCAGGTCATCGGTCCACCTAGTGGGAGGCCTTCCAACGCAATGTTTTCCGGTTCGCGGTCGACACTTCAGAACTCGGCGAGCAATGTGCCCTGCCCATTGCCATTGCGATTGGACTTGAACATATTTTAATCGAAATGTGAGTGCACTAAGGAGAGGACAGGTGTGATATTATCATTACATTGCTCACATTCGGTACGAGTATACTGGTACGGGAAGAACCTGTGTCCTAATTGTGCAGACCTTCTGTACATTTTCAGAGTTGGTATTCGCACTTCTCCGGTTTCGCCGAAATGAACACTTTTGATCGAATAATCAATGGGGTTTGAACATGATTGACGCTTGTTCTCAAAGCTATTAAGGTCTTGTGTATGGCCTGTTTTTGAAAGATTTATTGCCGGTTTTAGTCAAAGTATTACGGTATTTGCAAGGGAATTAACCTCGATTTTTGATCGAATTTTGAAAGAGAGTTTATGTCTGTTCTTGACATGTATAGTAAGAATAACTGTAACGTTTTATATCTAAGATACTGATTTTGAATATTAATTGGCATCATGTGGTAGAATGTTTATTTTTAATTAAAGATAAAGATGTTGAGGTTGATGATACCAAAATTATGGCAGACGTATTAAAAGACTTGGAGATTAAATTACTTATGGCCAGGTTATGTGGGCTGCGGGTTGTCCGATAGAGATACCGCGGCCTTGACACAAAGCGCTAAGAAGGAACATGGTTGATTTTTACTCAGTAGAAGTCTGAAACTCCCTTTCGATCGACGATCGCCACCAGCCAAGTTCCCCGTATTACTTAATGTTAAAATACAAAAAACCAACAAATATGTCACCAAGGCCCTTGGCGGACATTATAGGAGAATGTATCGTGTGTAGTTTATTGAAAATACCAGTTTCTGAACACGTTTCACCAACCTGACGTACGGACAGGTGACGTTATTATACATAGTCGTACAGTACGTGGGCGATGGTATAAATGAACCATCGAGCTTAAGGCTCGGTATCCACCAAAGTGAAAAAATAAAAAATAAACAACAAATTCGACCAATCACAGAAAGGGCGAAAGACCAGATGTAAAAAAAATAATGAATGTGATTGGCCGATTTCCGCAAAACTCCTGTCGTCTCTGCTCTCCTCCGCTATGGTGGAAACCGGATCTCAGACAGAGGGAACATGGTGGTGTGATTCTCCATACAAATGTATACCCTTCTTGCTGCCTGATTAATGAATGCCTCTTTAGCAGTATTTATTCTTCATAAAACCAAGGTCTACACACGTCCCTGCCATTTCCTTTTTTTAAGCAAGTAATAAATAAAGAAAGAAATTAAGATCCTCCAAAAATTACAAAAATGACCCATTTTACAGCCGTACGCGATTAGAGGACTACCAGACAAATCCAATACGTTCTTACCACAAAATATATTGATAGGAACCTAGACATAGATACCTACTCTTTTTTTAAATTAAAAATACCTAATTGAATTGTTTCAGTTTTTGAGGACAAAGCTTGCAAAATGGGGAATAAGACAAACTTTTCATGTAGGCAATCGTTTAGACTATGCATTAATAGTAACATTGCCTCCGAGTGTCATTCAGAGGCTATACAAAATGTTTTTTTTTGTCACCGTCCAAATTCTGATATATTGATCTTTGGCGAAAATCATTGAATACGTTGTTTTTTTCCTTTTGGTATAACTCAATACAAAAGTATTGAGATATCACATCACAAAGTTTAAACGTTTCATGGAGAGCGGATATTTCTTTTGAGAAATTGTGGTTGAAAATGAAAATCTTACCCACAAATCGACTTTTTTTCAAAAATTTTAATAGTGAATTTATACCTTATGCCTAGAAAAAAATTGAACAGTGACAAAAAACATCTTGTATAAAAAAATGTTCCCGTGACATAATTTTCCACCAAAACGCTACGAAAGCTGCGGGCAAAAGTTAGTGATGAATGCAAAACCAGTATTTCAGTAATAATAATGGTTTGGTTAAAAAATACTAAAAAAACGCTTTCATTGAAAAAACTGTTGTTGATATAACACTTTGTGATTAAGTATAGTTGACATCATCTCTGTTGATTAGTTGGTTTTGGTGTAAGGTGTAAAAAAGATTGTTTACTTAAACTGTTGTGGCCTTGAAGTAATTGTTATGAACTTATGACTTTAGTAGTGAGGATAAAGAACATACCTACGTAGATACAGACATTCAAGTTTTCACTTATACTCAAAGACACACAAATGAATGTTTGAACACTTACTATACATATAGGTACCTACTACAATAATTGTATTTTTGGTTGGTGTCCTCATTTCCTCCAGGTGATATAGTATGTCTCTCCTTGACCTTACCTGATTGAAAACGATTGGGTCTATTATGTAATGAGTCGTGCCAGTCAGTACTAGACAGGGTGTAAACAGACCCTTGACGAAGCCGTCAATCAAGCATTCTGTACAACATCAAACTGTTACGATTTTTTTTTGAGGGCGAATGTTATGTTTTTACGGTTGAATTTATTGAATAGTCAGGGGTCAAGAAGGTGTCGAAGGGGCTGCGGGATGTTGTAAGAGATACCGCGGCCTCGGGCCTCGGGTTCCCATCGGTGTTGAGTGTTAGTACTTTGAAGTACCTAGGACTCGTCCTCGACAGCCGGTGGAACTTCGTGGAGCACTTCCGACGTTTGGCTCCCAGACTGGAGCGGGCCGGGGCTGCCTTTAGGTGACTCTTGCCCAATCTGGGGGGGGCAAACGCCTCCTGCCGGAGGCTCTATGAAGGGATCGTGCGGTCCATGGCCCATTACGGGGCCCCGGTGTGAGCGCAGGCTTTGAGAAAGCGGGTCGCCCACTACCTGAACGCGCCCCAAAAGGTGATGGCCGTAAGGCTAGTCCATGGGTACTGCACGATCTCTCGGGAGGCGGCGAACCTCCTTGCCAGATTGCGGACAGACCTCCGGTGTGATCTCATGGCGACATGGAGAGAACGACTGTCGCAGCCCCGTGCAGGGCACGCCACGATAGCAGCGGTAGTTCCCTCTTTGAGTAGTGGCTGGAGAGGCGCCACGGCGCCCTCTCCTTCCGTTTGACGCAGGTCCTCACCGGACACGGTTGTTTCGGGAGGTACCTGAACCGAACCAGGCGGGAGGAAACGCCCGGAGGATAGGCCGGAGGACACGGTGGAGCACACCGTGGAGATCTGCCCCGCTTGGGCTGAGCTCCGCCGCGGCAGAGCTCAGGTCGACGCCGCCGATCGCCGCTACGAAAAGGCGGCGGCGACCTCTCGCATCCGGCCCTGGTGTAAGCCATGTTCCGGGGCGAGGAGGAATGGGACGCCGTCGCCTCCTTCTCCGAAGCAGTGATGCTAGCGAATAGTGATGGGTTACTCATCATTTATATATGAGGTTGAGGGAGCACCTCATTTTGCCTCGTGAGGTCCTCACGAGGTACCCCTCATATGAGGCGAGGAGTCGTACGTCGACGAGCCGAATCCGATCCAAACTCAGCCGAAACTCACTCGCTAGTTTTTGCGTCATTTATTGTCGATGTCAATTTTTGAGGACGCGTGAACGAGTAGTGAGGTGGTTCAATGTTGCAATTCGAGTAACTCTTTCAATTTGCGATCACGAGTACCTCAAACGAGGCACCTCATGAGTGAGGGACACATCTCTACTAGCGAAGGAGGTGGCGGACCGTGAGAGGGAGAGAACCTCACGTCTCAGCCGCCGCGGGAGACGCTCCAGGCGTCGGGGGCCACGAGACGGCTTCCGGCCACCGTAGACGCGGGCCTGTGGACGGTGAGTGATGGGATAGCTCGCCGACTATGTTGCAGTCGGCTCCCAGGTTAACTGAATGCAGCTGAATATCAGTAGTTTACGTAGCGACTGTCTACTTGACCTCCACACTTATAATTATATTAAAGTAGTACTAGTTACTAGTAGGTAGGTACCTACTAGTAGTAAATCAAAGTGTACTGAGATCAAAGTCCATGCTGTCATAAGTCAGGGTTAAAAATATGCAGCATGCTTAAGAAACTTTGTAGTGCTTATTACTTTTAATAGCATAGCAACATTATTTTATTTTGTAGGGCATATTACTACTACACTTAAAAAGTTGTCTTTAATCCAAGTCGAAGGTGGGGGGCCTTGCGAGACTTCAAGAAGGCTTTCAAAAAATATCAGATCAGTAATGCATTTATTTTGGATTAATTTAAAAAATCTCAAGCTCTGCTCACTCATTGCATTTTTAGGATGCTTAACGACAATTTACAGGCACACGCCTGTAAATTGCTGTTGCGTATGATAGGACTCGGGTATCAATAGTAAATACTTCTAGAAGGGTTAGATTAAGTTTGGTTATTTGTTTTCTTCTAGACTACCTATTCCTGGAAACCCCCTAGTTACGGAGATATTGGGGGTTATAGTTCCAAACTTTTCACAGCAGTTTCTATTATTCTAGCTACCAGGTAAGAAAAGAAAAGAAAGAAAAAGAAAGAAAATATATTTATTGGTCGCAGAAACATACCAAGTATACAGGAAAAAATAACAATACACAAACAACGCTTAACAAATATAAAAAAAAAACCTTCCTGAGAATCCTTGATGGAAAAACTCAACAAACACTTTGCCCGATCTGGGGAGTCTACTACGATCATGCTTTAGTTCAGCATTAACATCCAGACTAGCAATTTAGTCGATGACACACTACCTAATAATTTTCCAGAAATTGCTAGCATACCCGTTCCAAAGTTCACAACACTAGTCATGGCAACTCCTCTAAGCATGACACGGCACCTTTAAACATAACGACAGCGACACGTAAAGCTTTATTTTTTCAGTATTTGTGTCTTTTAGAAACTGCTAGTATTCACCATTCCAAAGTCCACGTCAATTCCCTTATCCATGACACAGCATCTTTTTATCATAACATCTTGCACTCCGTCACAGCCGTTTATTTGACCTTCCCGACCTTCAGGGTCAGAGTCGGAGCTAAAACCTGTAATTACAGCTAGAACCTTACGTATTACTGTGATCTTTGATCTGAGTATTTTTGTCCAGAGTTGTGATTGGTGCTGTATCATGTTGGGCTGGTTTTCTGCCGACTGTGTGAAATGTATTATTTTGTAGTTTTGGACTTTGCAGTATCTATAGTTAGTCTTGATGACTAGAAGATGACATCACAGTTATAATTATAAACTTTAGTATTTTGGGACAAGCCCGCCACACTATTCCTAAACCAATTTAACTATAATCAACAGAGTCGACCACCAGAAAAGCGCCGAGACTTGGAAGCTTGACGGAGTCCCAGAGAAATTATTTCTTAACAGTCTTGGATACCGCAAAGAAATGAATCAGAAAAGAATAGCGAAGGACAAACATCATTCCACGTCACTCCATATCAGCAGAACAGACCAAGGCCAATAGACAAAGAGATGTATAGGTACAATTTAGATCAGCCCCGTGGCCTAGCACCACGGACAAATTATGAAGTTGTGGGCCTGTTTTATTTGATTCCAAAAATAGATAGGGCTGTTTATACAGCAACTCAATGTCCAAACAATACCCTACTTACGTTTTGGATCACATGTAATTAAACAAAGTCCTCCGCCGCGTCAGTCTGTCTGGTTACGATAAACTCAAAAACTTCTGCTCCGATTTTCATGCTGTTTTCACCAATGCATAGAGTGGTTTTCGAGCATGGGTTTGGTATATAATTTGATGTGGGCAAAGTCGCGGGCATCAGCTAGTGGAAAATAAAATCCAAACCATTTATTGATCAGAAAATGGGATTGCAAAGTGGGCCTGCTCTTGACCTCGATCACACCTGATGGATTACCTGGATCATTATGATAGAAAATCTGATTTTTTATCAAATCGCTTCATAAATGGAAAGCTTCCATATAAAACTAATCCTCTCCATGGATTAATTAATTATATTGTATTAATCCGTGAACAATCTTTAACGTAACATAGTCATTTATGTCTTCAAAGCCATAATTTATGGACACTAATCTGTTTCACTATTCAAGGGATTAACCACATTACAACACTTTTTCTAAAGAAGTTTGACCTAACGGGTGTCACTTATTCAAGTATCGACTGTCACACACAGGTGAGCGGCAAAATCTAGTCCAGTATGAATCGCTCCAGTGGATGGCTTTCAAGCAATTCATTACAAAAGAAAAGCGTATCTGATGTGCATGGGAAAGATGGACATGCATGTGCATATCTATGGGGTACCCGACAGCTTCCTGTAATTCATTTTAGGGAGAATAAATATAATATAGATAGTCCTTCATGGAGCATTGGATAAAACTACATTCACAATTAGTGTGTTCCCGTAATTGCTTAGGGTCATTGTTGCTCAACAAATTCTACGTCCTTCGTCTGTCAAACCACACAAGTTTCTTCTCGTAATACAACTTGATTCAAATTCAAGGGAAGCTGCAATATGGAAGTAATCAGCTTCTGACGTAAGTCTTTTTTCTCTTTCGACTGCGGGCGCTAAGCTCATAGTAAAAACGTATTTACATTAGCATGATGTATTACTACATTTAGCTTGCGTAATGTCCGTCATTTGTTACCTGTCTCGGTATTATGGGCTCTATAGACCAAAGCCGACGACGTACACGCTCAGATGCCAAGTGACACGCAAGCTGCATGTAGTGTCATAAAGCATCATCGATTGCAACATGACGCCGACAAAGTTTTTCGACTTGCTTTTGAAACCACTAATTAGCCCGCCGACATCATGTCGGCAAGTCGCGCTTTGGTGTGTAAAGCCTTTTAGGAAGATTTCGTTGCGTGCGAAGCTAAAATTGTCTAGTGGTCTGCCCGCAGAGGTCTTGTCTAAATTTCGAAAATTCAATTTAAAAAAAATTGCGTACGAAACTTTGATCGCCAAATGGCTAAGCAAGGTCTAAAGATGACGCTTTTAGTTGTGGGGGTCAGTCTTTACGATTTACTTCCAGAATTATCATTACCGACTAGCGCTTTACTTCTGACCCTGGGCATAGGTTTCCCCAATTCCATGTTAGGTACAGCACTAAAATGAACCACAAAAATAACACTAGACTGTCGACCGAAATGGCATCCTGAGAGGACATATTAAAAGACATACGGACTTATATTTATCAATATAGAACGCGTATTTACTGTGTTTGTGTGTCTGTGTTTTTAAGTGTGTTCGTGTCTTTTCATGTTAAAGTGCTATGGACCGTTGAGGCGGTATCTCGTGAGGAGCCGAACTTGGCTGCAGGATCAAATCACTTCTTTCGTAAAAATGTATTGTCACCAGAACCAAAATTCAAAATTTCATCTCAATGGTTGAGGGGAACGGGAGTTTGAAATTCGGTTGCAAGATTTGACCGATAAATACTAAGTACTAGTCACAAGACAAGTTAAATAACAGCTTAGGTATAAAAAAAATTGATTCTAAGAATTTAATAAATCCTTTGTCGTTCATCTAAATTGTATCCTGGTTAGGCATGACGCATGTGAAGAAACACGCAATTATGGAGGACGAATATCAAGTTTTGTGTAAGATTAATATATTTAAGTAAAAAAGTTAAATGGATGAGGTATACGCCCTTTGAACCTTTGAGCTTTTGCCGGTAACATAACATTTGTCGTCAAAAGGGTAGTCAACTTTTTGTGTCCAAGAACTTTTCCAGTTTGGATCGAGGTTACGACTGGTACTCATTTATGGTAAGTTCATCAAAAGACATTTTCTTTACAAAATTTTGTTACCCTTGGGCCCTATCAGAATATTAGCAGTCTGACACTTTCAAAATGTTAATGTTACAGCACTTACAGCACCATACTGAGATACATTTGTGATGCCTTTTGGCGTCATACAGAATCAATATAAGTAGGTAGTTTATTGTATGTCTTAAAATTACATTCTTAGCGTTCCGTTATTTCGTACCTCAAAAGGAAAAAGCGGAACCCTTATGCCTTATAGGACTCGCTCGTGTGTCTGTCTGTCTGTCCGACCATCCTCCCCTTATCTCCGAAACTAGTGAGCCTAAAATTATTTAAAAAATATAGGAATTATTAAACGAATTCCTGAATTAAAGATTACATGAAAACCTATAGTAAGTTTATGGTGCTAAAATAACATGTAAACTCTCTAAATATCTACTACAATGGTATGGAACCCTTCTTCGTCCGGCTTGCACTTGACCAGTTTTTTCGTTGTGCTTGATGGGCCTGCCATTGACCTCAGTCACGCCTGATGAAAAGATGGATGAGTTCTATGGTGGAACAACCGTGCACAGAAAATGCCTGTTTAATCTTGTGCTTTGAAGGCAGACGGGTTAAGTGTGTATCTTTGTCACCTTAATTGTTCTCTTTTTACTTTATTTGGTTTTAGTGTTTGTCTTGTTGCCTTATAATTTCTTTGTTTTCTCTCGATATTCACTATTGTTTAGTTAAGAATAGGGTATTTCACCAAAAAATAGTAATTAGTCCGTCAGCTCTAAGTTTTGACAGTTCTAACTTCGACGAGTTACTAAACTACAGGATAAAAAACACTCTAAAGAGTTATACGGACTGCAAAAGCTGTCACCAAAGTTATAATTTTAATTAAATACAAAAAGACCCAATTAAAATTAAATTTGTGTTCAAAGAGGTGATTGTGAACCTTTATGTGAACCCAAAAACAAACGAAAGAACTCATTTCCATACAAAATATGAATAAATTCACACTCCGTTGACCAACGACACATTTTGAAAGAAGCTCGTTGAAATAAGTGTAAAGTAGCCATTTTTTAAGGTTTATGCAAATTTTTATTCATGAATCTTTAATAAAATTAAGCTCCTGAATACTTTAATATTTTGTTTTGTAACTTGTTTAAAAGGATTTATTTGTTTTGTGCAATTGTGCATTTAACATAAAACTACCGTGGTAAAATTATTCAGCCATTTGTTTTATTACTTTTGTAAGGACAATAGGTGTGGGAATTGTGTTTTGATTGCGTCATCCAGACTGTCAACGATTTCGACGGCACCGTTTTGGTACACACTGTACCTGTGCCTGTACTGCTGAGCGATTGGATGCTACGCGGGATCGATTCCCGTACGGAAAAAATATTTGTATGGCCTACAGTTAATTGTATTTTGACGTCTCGTTTCGTTCAAAATAGGGTAGTTGGCAAAAAAGTCCGTCAGATAGATTTCCAACAAACATTGGTCACATTTTCTTTCTTTTTCACGGAATCAAAAAAATAATACAATACAGTGCTTCGAAAACTCGTCGCAGTACATTTTTTACCACGTAGTGGCGTCACAAGATCATATTCAGGATCTTTGACGCGTTTTTATTTTCGTCCATTTTTATTAATTTGATAAACAAAAAACACATATCCAATATTTTTCGATAATGAACTGACTAAACAAAATCACATCTTTTTTAGTCACGAAACATCCCATTGCCCCCAATAAGATTTAACTCCACTAGCTTATCATAGGGTTATTTGAGGTCAAAAGTCCGTGCCAAAACGCCCACAACCACCCGTTCATTGAAGAATTAATGACAAAATGGTGCATGCTGTTTGTTTTTCCTTATGCAAAACCGTGGAGCACACAGTACTCTACGATTCAGTAAGATAACAATTTTTCTTTAAAACTGACCCAGAATTTGTGTGTGAAATCCAATCTTGCGTAAATTCTGGCATCAGCAGTTCCCTTCAGTATAGTGCTAACGTCAAAGATAAAATACTTAGTATAGAAAATCACCTGTTGTACTATCACTTCTAAGGGCTGTCCAGTCTGTAAGTCTTCTGAAGGCCTCCTTGTTGGCCTCACCGCATATTCTCTCTCTCCGATTATCTGAAACAAGAGCAAAAATACACAATTTATTGATGCTTTAATTTGCTAAGGGAGTATAGGCAGTCCATGGAGCCCTCGAAGGCGATGGCCGTGGTCATGTAAGAGAAGTGGGCAACGATCGCCACTCACTGGACGTCTGTCGGGGGAAATCGCTGTTTGAGGTAGACCGCGGTGAAGGTGGTTTTATGATCTGCGGGGCTATTGCGTATCTTTTTAAATGTCAGTGGCTATCATAGTGTCCATCATTTAACTGTCAAATGGTTCCATTTTGTACTACTTATACCTTAACCAATTTGACAGGTAATCGATGGAGACTATGATAGCCAATGACATTGTAAAAGATACGCAATAGCCCTGTTGATCTTGTTTGCGGGGCGAACATGGCCAGACATTGAGCAAATAGACTAAAGAAAAAAAATCGACCTCTCTGGTCTAGTGGTCGCAATTTCAATTTTCAGGTAAGGCAGGTTATATTTTCTATCAGGGAGTCACGTGTTTTTTTGCTTGCGGTATTAAGTACATGGGACTTTTAATCATAATTGGCAAAATAAGGGCCTTAGTAGGATTCTCTGCGTTATCAGAGATTATGGGCGTGTTGTTGTTTAAAATTGGTGCCTTAACAAAGTACGTATTCTGGTCAATAATTAATTAACAGTAACAAAAACGCCTTATCAGCCGAGCAAACTGTGGTTACTCCCAAAAATGTGACGTCAATGTGACGTCTTCAGCTGGTAAAAAAAAGTAGACAGCCGAGTTTTAATTGGTAGGCCTTACATTTTTTTGCGAAATTCGTTTTATCTTGGACATTAAAGACCTTTTTTTTTTTTTTTTTTTGGTGGGTGTAAAATCATCGAATAACCCCTCCCGCTCTTGGGCAGAGCGAAAGGGAGTGTCAGACTTCTACTGACTAAAAACCACCCATGTTCCTTCTTCGCCCTCTATGTCGAGGCTGCGATAACCGTTGGACTACCCGCGGCCCCGACAGGCGTCGGCCCTTTCGGGCCCCTCCCATGTTGCTGACATCTCTTTGAGGCGCGCGTGGAACACGAACGCGCCGTCGACACGGCCTGTTTTCGTCGTGAGACGGACGGACGGCGAGTTAGCCCATCATTCACCGTCCACAGGCCCGCGGACATTAAAGACCTTGGTCCATCAAAAATTGTTGAAAACTATAAGCCGCACGACATCATACAATATAATCCAACTATGATTTCTCACTGTTAGAAAGCAAGCCTCCTCTTTGAGAAGGAAAGGGGCCAAAATTCTCGACGAGGGCAGCAGTTTAGACCGCACCCTTATTTCTTTTCAATTGTGTCCAGATACTCGTATGTTGCCTCTTAGAGAGTTTTCCACCTTTATTTGCATAAATTACTTAGAAAAGTCAAAATAAATGTGAAAATCACAGAATAAAACGATAAGAGCATTACCTAATACTCTAATTGTAACTTTATAGTTGCCATATCCTAATAACATCATAATTCCAGCGAAAGAATCTCGCAAGTGCGTCGATTTCTAAGCAGTAACTGCCCCGTTTTGCGGTGAAGCGTAAAGAGACCACAAGCATTTAAGAAGCCTATCTTCTGAAGACTTACGATGTGTTAACCAAAACCTCCACAAATTACTGTGTCCCACATTATTACTGCAAACGCATTGCGTCATTTTTTCTAAAATCCGTTGAAGTGGTTAAGCCAAAAAGCAATAGTAATCCACTAATTGTCATAGCCTTAGCCTTAGAAGAGCTACAAGCACATTAAATACTAAAAACTCCTGTCATTAGGTAGACACTTAGATCCAGCCTATTCCTTTGCTACCGACCCTTGTGTCGGAGCATATATCCTCTTCCATACTTCTCTATAACTCGTGATCTCATCAGACACCTCCTTCCTAGCCATATCATCCTTCACACAGTCCATCCATCGTTTCTTTGGTCTTCCTCTACTCTTATACCCCTCAACATTCATACTCAAAACTTTCCTCACGACATTTTTCCATATTGATTCTTGATTTACAAGCGTTTAGAGCTTAGTTATATATAGTAGAAATCTAGAATTCAACAAGCCGAAGCTCAGTCTAAAAAGTAGATCTTGCGGCCTAGTACGGATGTTGTCCATACATTATGATTGTCTTGACCAAGTATGTCTATTATGCCACAGATCTACAATTAGTATAGGTTACACGTGTTATGTGGCAAAGTCAAGTAAATACTGTAATTAAAATCTCCGAGAAACTATTAAGACTTAGAACCTATCGCCTTCCATCTACTTATTAATATAATTAAGTATGTATTAACCGAGTTCTTGCGTGTATTATGACATTCTGCCGATGAGAGTTATATTACATAGATAGGTAAGCTACGTAGCACATCTTAAAGTGACTTTTCACTATTTAAAAAAAGAGTTATTTAAACTCAATGCTCACAACTTTTTCGTTAGCTCAGGTACCTTAGAATCCCTTCCCCTTAAATTAATTCAATTAAAATATGTTAATTCGGTCTTAACCTTTAAATTATCAGCAATAAATTACGCCGAAATCAATCATCTTGAATGTTTTTAACAGTATCTTCCGGTCTCACGATAACGAGATGCGCCTAAAATAATTGACATGTCATAAATTTTGACGTTTGGTAACCCTGTCGGCGGCCATGTTTTAAGTTGCGTAGCTTTGGCATAAAATTGTCCAATTTACACGTACTGTGCGATGATCAGTGGCTAGTTATGAAAGCCCGTCGTACTCGTAACCGGTTGGTACACAAAAAAAGTGAGAACAACCATAATGTTTTGATGATCGAGTAGTGTTGTTTGAGTAGGTTATGATGTTTGGTAAATAAATCGATATAGCTGACAAAAATGCTCTCTATTGGGTGCTTTTTATTTACCTGTGTTAAGCAAATAAATGATTTGATTTGGTTTTCCCTTTACACCTGTCTCGTTTGTCTGCATAATGTGTCTGTGACTTTTTTTTAATGTCTTTTTCTCATCAGGCAACATATTTTTAAGCGATGCAACTCCATAAGACTGGTCAGAAAGTTGGGTTTCAAAGTACTAAAAGATAAATGAGAGTCGTACAACGTAAATTAAATTATTATACCTAACATAATAAGATAATCTTCGACGCATATAATAGCAACTAAAATACGATATTTCGTCATTATTAGCCGGTGTAGGCACAGAAAAATACAGATAATGGTGTGACCAGAGACATTGAGACAGCCTTCAATCATGTGCAATGAATGTCATGTACAATTTTTGGTAAATGACAACCTGTTCCCAAGCATTGTGCCCAGATGATTGTTTCGCAAAAAAATGTACGAAAATTATTTAAATTAAGTATTATACTTATTTTTAATCGTGTTTTGAGCAGATTATAATATTACAACTGCAGCTACTTTAATACCATGAGTGCAATTTAAAGTATTATTGTCTCTAAGTAATTAACAATGGTGTTATTACATTGCAGTTACGAAACTAACTACGATGCTGCCTGTTTTACGCCATAATGTCTATAGGGGTTTCGACGAAAATCTAACCACAGGAAAAAGGTGGAAAATAAACAAAAAAATTACGTACCTATGATACTTTTTTTGTCCTGGTTGGATAATTTCGAATATCCACGCAGGAGAAACCGCGACCTAAAGTTAGATATTTCCAGAGACATGGACCGTACGTCAGATATTTCTCGAACAAAATAGTTAATGTGCCTATAACTGTCAAGGTAGGTTATAAGGTTAAAAATACAATTATGGTTTGAGTAGCTATACTTGAGTGTCATCTACATAATTGTTGTCTACATTAATGTATGATATGAGGTGCCAAAGGACCGATGATGTTTAAATAATCTACACTAATATTATAAAGAGGAAAGATTTGTATTTTTGTGTGTGTGTATGTATGTTTGTAATGAATAAACGTAAAAACTACTGCGCCGATTTCTAAAATACTCTCAGCATTGGAAAGCTAAATTCACGTTGAGTAACATAGGTTTATCCCTGTAATCCCAGGGGAACGGGAACTACGCGGCTGCAACCGCGTGATGTCCGCTAGTAGTCTAAAAACTAGAAATTATTATTATTATATTTGTAAAGTAGAAGTCTTGGGCTAAGGGAGGTGACCATCTATTCCATAAGTTCATCACTCTGTGCCTCGAAAAACAGATTAAGCACAAGAGTGCTTAACGTGCCGTATAGCCGGGTAGGTACTTTGATCCCGGCTGTCGTCAAAAGACTACAAATCTGACAACTAATCTTTTAAGGGTATCGTGGTACCCAGTAAACGGGTTGGTTGTGGAAGTCAAATAGTCAATTGTTTCATGTGAAATATTCAGCTGCATACCGATAGAATAAAAGCCGTGTCTAACATAGTTTAGAAAATTATTGCAGATACTTACATAAGTATTCACTTTTTTAATTAAAAATGCCATATCCAGTATTTTCTAGTTCATTGTTCTTCCAATGACGCAATTCCCGTTTAAGGTGGAAGCTCACATCTGGCCTGCGATTTAAAAATTTGATTTGCGACTGTAAGACGTATGAAGTTACCGAATTATAACCATCAAAATTATCAATACAACCCTCCAAGTTCATTTTCATGTCAAGATTGATTTTTGCATGTAAAAGTCATTCTTTAGTAATTTAGTCGTCGTTCTTTAGTAGTTAGTAATTTTGATGGTTATAATTCGGTAACTTCATACGTCTTACAGTCGCAAATCAAATTTTCATAAACATACAACCAAGCACTGGCCTGCAAATTGCCAAAAACGTAAGAAAATTAGAATTTCGCGGGCCAGATGTGAGCTTCCACCTTAAGCCAACCCACCAGTTCTAATTTCAAACTGCGTCGGGGCGCTTGGCCAATCAGAGCGTGATACGATTAGGCATGCATACGATTAACCAATCAGATTGCAGTGATTGTGAGCGTTAAAATGGCCGTTTTGGATTGTTTACGACGTGGTAAACAGTGGATATCTTATTTATTATTATACATACAATTTTAATCAGAGCAATGAAGACGGATTATCATAATACGTTTGTATTATTCATAATAGGTCTATTTTCATTTAAGTTCTATTTTACTGTCATATAGAGATCTTTGACCGTTGCCACAGCAGGTAGGTAGTCAGTGGCCCGAAATACTGACAACGAGTCCTACCAATGGGTATCGTATTACCGAGTAGGTACCTACTAACTGGTTTGTGGAGGTCAGGTAGGAGCATGGTTAAGAAAAGGCTAGGCTAGGCTAGATGATGGAACTATTTTTTGTTTGTAAATTTTTAAATTCATCACTTGATTCATCAATATTAATCATCCATCTCCACTAATTACCACAAAAATTAAGTAACTCTGTGATTCTCTTGAATATCATTGGGTAAAAATCCTAGCTTGAATGTTTGTGAGCAATTTTTTCTACATTGTATGTAAAACGTAGGTCGCGACACGCATTGCGCATGCGTGGGTCAAATGTCACAGCCACAATAGCGGGAACCGGGGTTGCCAGTCGATAAAACAGTATATGAACGGATGTTGGCGTACAGGTTCGTTTTTGAATGGTAATTTAAATAATTTATAGCGTTCTGGGAATTCATTTCGAGTTGTATTCAAATGTAGGTTATTTTTTGTTCTACGGATTAAATTAAGGCAGAATTGATAAAAACCGGCCAAGTGCATGTCATGCACGCACAATGTTCCGTAGTTGCCTTACAAAATATGTGAACTTACTAAACTGAATAACCACCCTTCCTCCAAACGATGGTTTCGTTTGGAGGCAGGTAGGAAGGGTGGTTATTATATGAATGGTTATAATATTATTGCAAAAATAAAACAAACTTACATTTGCAGTTTAAGACCAGCGCTCCCATACATTATGTTTAGGAAAAATATTTTATACAAGTACATTTTTTTCAGTTGGTCGACTATTACTCGTAAACTTGTGATGCCTAACTAAGCTGTGATAGATTTTCTATACATACAACCTGTAAGTTTATGGACTCTAACAATTTGCACTTTAAATATTAATATTGCACAAACGAATCCCTTGATCGAGTGTTTGAGCAAACTCACAATATTTTTTAAAGACTTATTCAACGTTACCCCACCAAGGGACTTCGCTAGAAAAAAAATCAATCCCACTTCATTGTAAACTGGAGCTATACCCTAAAAAACAATTTTCGAAATTTTTTTTAGCACTTTGTCGGCGTACCTAACTGACTCATTTGTATATTCATGTACAATTACAAGATACAGCTTTTTATCACCTACCAAAAGTCTATATTAATATTGCACAAACGAATCCCTTGATCGAGTGTTTGAGCAAACTCACAATATTTTTTAAAGACTTATTCAACGTTACCCCACCAAGGGACTTCGCTAGAAAAAAAATCAATCCCACTTCATTGTAAACTGGAGATACCCTAAAAAACAATTTTCGAAATTTTATTTTAGCACTTTGTCGGCGTACCTAACTGACTCATTTGTATATTCATGTACAATTACAAGATACAGCTTTTTATCACCTACCAAAAGTCTTTGAGATATAGTGCGGACGGACGGACAAGCAGACAGACAGACGGACATGGCGAAACTATAAGGGTTCCATGTTGACTACGGAACACTAAAAAAATGGTGACAATAAGTAGAACCTTTCAATTTTAATTTACTGATCCAATTTAAACTTTTGAACTTGCACAGTTGCACCACAAATCACTAAATGCATTTATCAAATTTAAAACATCGTTTGTAATAATTATATTTAAATGATGATAGTTATAATATTAAATTTAGAGGGACAACCCTACTTTAAAGTAAGAAGCAATAATCACGCTTACAAACAAACCATTTTCATTGAAACTTGAAGCATTAATAATAATATACTTTTGTCTTTAACAACTACCTATTTAACTGGCAGACTTATTATTTAAACACTGGAAGGTTTTATTTACATTGACGAGTTGCAGAAGTTCAGAGAAGTAGGTGATATTTCTGGATGGAGCTGGCACATAAACGTGGAACTTGACAAAATCAAAGAGGCCTAAGTACAGCACGTTGTGAAGTCGGGCTTTGGATGATGATGATGATGATGATGAATTTCACGCGAACTGAGGTAGTAAGCAATAGCAGTTATCTATATAAATGCCTATATTAACATGTCAAAATGAATCTATCGTGCAAAAATTGCCAAGCAAGTGACGAAAAAAACTGTAACCTAGAAGTGTCAATTTTAGTACAGTCTTAATGCAAGTCATTAACACACATGATCCAAATGTTGCAAGCCCAAAAAACCATTTATATGCCTTGGTTTTTTTGGGTTCTCGAATAAATACAAAAATTGTTAGCGTGTGCGATATAGACTCTGTAATTTAAGTAGTAGGTAGGTACTTGCAAACTAGGCCAAACAATTCTTTTTTTTTTTGCTATTCGTAACTGACCTGACACATTATTATGTTATCGGTTTACATTATGTAACAAATATTATATTCTAGGTAGGTATACCTATTAAGATTTGACTTGACAACTTGAGACTTGATCAAGGAAGGATTTTTGAAAATTG
This sequence comes from Diarsia rubi, assembly GCA_932274075.1. Taxonomy (NCBI): domain Eukaryota; kingdom Metazoa; phylum Arthropoda; class Insecta; order Lepidoptera; family Noctuidae; genus Diarsia; species Diarsia rubi. The sequence goes on from OW026427.1 coordinate 9,163,480, forward strand.
AAAACTTGTTTGTATTATAATTTATAGTATCGGGGAGTTATCTCCGGAACTTTAGATCCAATTCTAAATATTTTTTAACTGGCTGTAAAGTACATTATTCTTGGGTGCTAGACACTACAAATTATTATATCATGCCTATTATACTCGAGGTATCGCAATTTTCAGCAAAGTACTAGAAAAGTATTTATTTTGTCAACCATACCATCAGGACAGCATAGCACACTAGAATTAGATTGTATCGTTCCACTATCATTACGGAGTGTCAAGGCTTGCACCCGTCCTCTGGTCATGTCACCCTAGTAGGTACTTATAATTATACAGCATTAGTATTAAGTGCGGTATTACAATAATGAATGAACTACCTATTAGCTTTGTCCGTGACTTTACTTGCACTTCTGGGTGTATTTATTAAACCTTGCCTACACTTATGTTTTGCAAGATTTTTGTAAAGTTTTCCCTTTTGCGGTATTTTTTTTTGTCGTAGTTAAATAAAAATACCTGTAAAGAGTAATTGTAACAATGATGACATTAATTCATCTAAATAATATTCTCAATCATCTAAATAAAAATATGATGGTGGATTCCCTAGCATAACTTGTGACGAGCATAACAAGCACCTCACACAGCTATAGCTAGCGTTTATGACTGATTTTGCGCGCCGGCTGGAGGCACCGAGAGTAATGTCCGGATAAGCAGACATCAGCCTCATAGGCTGACTGACCTTCGTGATGCCATGCAGTAAAAAAAAATGTCGGTGGTAGGTTCTTTTGACATAATAACCGACTATAACGCGGTCGATATCGTGGGGAAAATGTACCAAATCCTTATAAAATGTTGCCAATTACTATATCTTTGCATATTACGAGATCACTAAACGAAAGTCATGCACATACCTTCTGAAATAATTACATACCACCTATCAGATCTAAATCGTTTCAAAATTATATTCATTGCCATAATATAATATTAGGCTGTTAAATTGCTATAATATTTCATATTTAAATGAAGTGTCAAAATGGTACCTATAACTTACACTAATGGGTCTTAAGCATACTTATATATTTTTTTATTTCTAAATAGTTTGGTAACTCGGTATATCTTTATTTTTATTTCGCACAAGCCATGTGCTCGATTTAAATTCCAGTCGACGACGAAACGAGGGACTTCGGTCTCATTTTTTGTGACATCATTTAGCTAGCCTTTTCACAACTGTGTTGGGGTCGGGCTTCCAATCTAACCGGATGAAGCTGAATACCAGTATTTCACTTAGAGTGACTGCCCATCTGACCTCCACAACACAATTAGTACTGGGTCAGACGATACCCCTTGGTAAGACTGGTTGTCAAACTTTCGAACCGTATATTTTGAAATCAATATCAGCTAAGAAAGTGTTGTTATGGATACCTAGTCCATAAATTGACGCCTTGGAGAAGTACTTCCAATGAATTATCTCGAAGCTTAAAGAGGTAATTATTAAAGGTAGACAGCTAATCATTTTAATAGACAATTAGTACTTTTTCTATCAATCCTTACAACCAATTTAAGTGTACGCGTGTTATTATATTTTTTGCTAAATAATCTATTTAAAAAGGTCGATAGTTTTAGCTTGCGGCTCTTCCGGCATGATTTATTTATATCTTATTATTAATATTTTTGACATTTTATCGAAGAGCTTTAATTGATTGAACTTGCAAGTAAGTAAGGCTCAATAAGTGTTCACAAAAACAACGACCTCTAGTATAAATTACAGAACTTTAGATTTGATTCTAACTTAAAATATTATAAGTTTAAACTCACTCACTCACTTAGGACACTCACTTACATACGTAAGTTGTGTTGTTTATATTTTTTTTTAACCTAGGTTTACCTATGTAAACCTAGGTTAAAAAAAAATATAAACGACAGAAATCAGTTTAACCACTTTATAAATTCTAACTTTATTATTTCAACAACACTGCTCACTCATCAAACATTCAAATATAACGAATAATAATGGCTAAAACCACAACTACCAACATATAAAAAAAAACATAACTGTCAAAATAAAGATGTCAGCCAATATTTCGGCCAGCACCTGACTTTACTTTCTCATCGACCGATTTGCCTTGATAGGTACGACATTTCTTCTCTTGACATATATAAAACGGCATTATCATGTCGTGTAGAAGCTTTGGCCTTCTTGAGCAGATAAACTTGAATAAGGGACTTCATTTGGCCACAGTTCATCCATGCATTCCGAGTTTTACAAATTGGTAAAGTGTTGCTACATTTTCAGTGCGTACTAATAGTAAGTGCGGCTTTGTACTATAAAATAGTTTTAAAAATAACGCAGAGCCATTTACGCCTGAAATGAAGAACTGAAATCAAATTCCTAACTGACGATATTAAAGTTCTCCGCGACTAATAACATAATATAAAATTCGGATAACAACAGTAGCCCACCAACTACAACACCTATCAGCATAGCTATTATATTCACAACCACTCGATTATCCATCGTATCCAATCGTTAATAAATAGATTCGATTCTAATTCGAGATGAAAATATCAATCCTGCCGACAGCTGCTGCCAACTGCCAGCAGATTTGCTATCGGTAGTGCAACCCAATCAGAATTACGACGCCATCTTGTACTGATCATAGTAAAAGTCCTTGCGTATCCATTTAAAATTAGAATCATTTTTAATTTGTTTTTAATTATATTTTAGTTACTGGACTGTTAATCAGTGCAATCTATACCTAGTAAAACTTATAAAAATATTTTTTTTCACCACGACTGTTTATGTATGTCGATCGAATCTGTGAATAGTATTTGCCAATTTTTCGATACAAAAATCTGATAGGTACTCGAAAAAGTGTCACGATCGAATCGATTGTTTGTGAATAGCTATGCTGGTCGGAGGTTCCTTCCTTTTCTATGGGGGAAGAAGAACTTAACATAATACCCCCGTATTCACATATATTATCTACACTAATATTATAAAGAGGAAAGATTTGTTTGTTTGTTTGTAACGAATAGGCTCCGAAACTACTGGACCGATTTGAAAAATTCTTTCGCCGTTGGGAAGCTACACTATCCCCGGGTGACATAGGCAGACACTTTTTATCCCTGTATTCCCACGGGAACGGGAACTACGCGGGTGAAACCGCGTGACGTCCGCTAGTATATAATATATATAGATAGACATACCGACTTCTTTTTAGGCATTTCGAGAGCGAGCGTGATAGATACTACTTTTCGAAATCGAAATCGAATCGAAGCGTTTGTCATAGGCTCCTATACGCCTATTCCTGCTTGCAACAGTATTATTTGTCAATGTTATTTTATGATACGGTCATCACATCACTTCTTAACATAGTCTTCGTCAAAACCCCGTAACTTTTTAGCCAAACATTACTAAGTTTAAAGAAGCAAACAGTAAGTGTACCTACTTAATGGCTTAAAGTGAAGGTGATAATTATTTGGTAGGACGTAATCATTAGGGTTTGGGATAACCATGGCTTAATGATGACGTCTTCCGTGATGTGTGGTCTAAGAATAGGAGATGTTAAGTTGTCTATGGCGTAATGTTGAGTTAAGGTTTATTATTGACAGGTGTCATACATAAGCTAGAAATAAATATTATACAGTCGTACAGTCCGTCCGTGATTTCTATCTACTTAATAGATAAGTTATTTGGGTGTAAAATACACCTAATGAAGTTGAAGCGCACTTGTTCTCCCCGTTATTGCGATCATTTCTATTGTTCTGGAATATCCATGGAAACCCTCTAGAGACCCTCTCTGCGGTTTCTAACACCTCTTGAAGAGGTGTTAGAAACCGCAGATAATTTGTGATAGGTATTATGGTGCCTTACTCAACAGCAACACTGCTTTTGATGATGATGAACTTGAACATACCTGCAAAAAGAAAAAAAAATATTAAAAACATTGATTTCATAATTAGGATGTGTGCTTTTGGCGGATATGAGACTTGACAAGATTAATAAATATCTTGATTGTAACAAAACGGGTTGAACGGTTTACATCATGCAAAAATCTTGTGGCGCTTGAACGACAAATTGACAGGAAGGCACTGTTGGTATAGTTCCCAGCACATCGACCCGAAACTGACAATTTTTCCCGATCAACCTTGAACATAATGCTTTAGCGATATAGTTAAAAATCTATTAGTACCTATAGAAATTTGACAGATTGAAGTAGCTTGATGTGCTATCGTTTGTCAAGTACTATGCAAAACTGACTCAGGTAATATGGTATCTGCGCAGAAGGATCTACGTTGAAGGTTTTATTTAAATACTCCTTACAAAGCTACAAAAACAAATCTAACATAAGTTAGCACTAGAACTATTGATATTCCATCATCTTTGTAACCACTTGGGCGCGTAGGGACCTAAGTATTTGTACAATTGATAGTGTTGTTACGAACTCGCGGAGGTCCGTGTTGACAGATGTCACTGAGTGGAAACGTCAGGTCCGTATTGACAGTGACGGTAAGTGCAAACGTCATATGTTATGATTTTACTAGCCAATTAACATAAAATTCTATAAATCTATAAACCTTGGGTTTATAGATTTATACCTACAATAGAATGTAGAATTTTATGTTACGGTGTACGCGAAAATATGAATTAAGTGAGAAATGATACAGGATGTAGGTACCGTAAAACGGGGCTAATTGGGTTTTTGGGGGCTATTTAGGACGACCCAGAATTTCGAACAAAAATATCGATTACTGTCGGTTGGTGTATGGTAGAATTTATTTTACAAACTCTAGCAATACTTTGATAGTTTAGGTCAAATTGTCAACTGTCAGTGTCAGTTTTTTTCACAGTTAAGTTCCAAATTTTAATGAGAGAGCCAGAGACTGATTTTTCGTCGAAAATTTAAGTGTCAAAACTTCTTCCGCAGCTCAAAATATTAGCAGTTAAGAGTGTGAATGTTTTGAAATTATGATTATATAAAGTATCACGATGTTTTCTTGCTAATTTATAATTTTGTTATGCTTATAGTTTTTGATTTATTATAGAAAATGTGTTTGGGGCTTTTCGGGACACCGATGCGGGGCTTTTTGGGACAGTGTCCTAAATAGCCCCCTCACTTTAGTGCATTTGTAAACAACCTAGGTATTTTATATTAGTATATATTTGTAAGGTTTATTGTGGTTTTCAGATAAAACACATTCGTATAATGGTTCGAAAATATACAAGAACATTTAGAAACTTCAGAAATTTAAACTTTTAACTAAATTTTTAATTTAGTTAATCTGGAACAATGTCTATGTGTATAATTTTGTATTTTGAATTGGGCGTTGATAGCTGCGCTACAGTATTTTACTTTTGTAGTTATCTCCGTTTTTCTTTTGTATCCTGTACTCTCAAGTTGTTCCAAATAAATTTTATTTTTTATTTTATTTAATGGTAAACGTTTCATGCCGTACTTCTCCTATACTCATGATGATTTGAACAAGGCATTAACAGACGTCAAATCTAAAAGACTGTCTACCAGAGAAGCGGAAAAGAAGTATAGCGTCCCCAAAAGTACAATTAACCGTCATTTAAAAGAGAAAAACTTACTGTATTCAAGACCAGGGCACCCTACATTATTTTCAGAGGTGGAAGAAAAAAAAACATTCGTCGATTATATTACATATGGGGGAATGGGGATTCCCCTTAGATCTAATGGATTTGAGAGTCTTCGCCCAAAAATATGAAATATTATTAATAAAAAATTGAAAGGACTGTCTATAATTTGAAAGACAATTTCCCGGGACGGGATTGGGCGGCTTGTTTTTTACAGAGGCATAAAGAACAGATTTCTAACAGATATGCTGACTTACTGTTTTGTTTTTCTTTGAGGTATTGTTATTTATCTTATGATAAATAACTGAGATTGGTTTTGTTTGGAAGAAAGCTTGATTTATAACGTTATTATTACCATTAGTAGAAGTTTACGCTTGCAATAAACAAAAGTTTTCGAAATATATTTTTTTTTCTTTCAAATACTACCAATTCCAAAAAAATAAAAGATTATTTTACGTGGTATTAGTTATTTTTTGTCCCAAATATCGATAGACTTGTCTAAAGTGACTATTTTGGCTCATAATATGGTTTATATATTCATTTTCCATTGCTGTCCTTAATAGCCCCAAATAAGCGATATTTGGGACAGGCTCATCTTTATTTTTTTTTTCAGTTGTTTTTGTAAGTAGTTACTTCAAACGTATATTTACTTAAGTAAGGGGTTCTCCAAGACCCATACATTTTTTTTACTATATAATTTTATGCGATATGAACAAGATATTTGCTAAAGTATGTCAAAATGTGTCCCGAGTAGCCCCGTTTTACGGTAAATTAGCCCTTCACACATACGTGAACCAAGCATTCTGTACATCAAACTAAGTACCCCTACCACTGTGCTACTACCATTCTGTGCTAGTGGAAGCTTTGAATAGTAAACGGGTCATGGAGGTAATTTAAGTAAAGTTATAACCTGAAAAACTAGTATTTACAAAAACAGCTGTACAAAATTTGGAACTTTGACCCACCTTTTGTAACGGGGGGGTTTTGTTCCCAGGTATGGTCTAGAACCAAAAAATGATCGCAGTGGTGGGGAGAACAAGTGACCTTCGTTTGGGTTAAGGGTACTTTTACACCCTATATGTATGTAAGAGAAAGTAGTAAATGATGCCATGACGTCTGAGTCGTCTGACAGAGCAAAATGGAACAAGGAACGTGGTCCACCGACCACAAATATAATGGGGCAAGGGCAGGAAGATGATGTATACCTACCTATGCGAAAACATGGCGCATGATTGAAATATTATATCAATTTTAAGTCATTTCCACACCCCGATTACGTAAAACTCTTTGAAAGGACTTCAAATCTTAAGAAAATTTAAGAAACACAATTCAGTTTTAAGAAATGTAAAATTGAATAGCAATGGGAATCAGAGCTTTCTACGTGGTATAATCCACACCACATATTGGAGTTACATGAAACCTCCAATTAGCCAGCTAATTAATTACTGAAGTTATCAACTCACAGTAGACCGTAATGAGAGTCCACTTACAATAACAAAAGAATAACTTAATAATCTTAAGTTAATGGTAGGTTATAAAATAAAGCCTTCATATTCTTCTTCCTACTTCACCTCTAACCTGATGGCCTGCAATTGAAATTAAACTACTTGATGTTAATAGACAGTTATAAAATACTATGTTATTCACTTGCCATTATGAATTAACAGAATAGTCGCTTCGTACACTTATTTATCCGTTCCATGCATATTTCCTTTAAAATAAGGTAATGACAATAGCATTTCAATATCACTTGCAAACTTAATGCTCGTAACAATAAGGTTAAGTATTTTTTTAGTGTTACCAAATGAAAGGACTGTAGATAGGTACTGTGGCATATAAACCCTATCGAGGTCAATTTTCCAATCACTATACTTCGCACGTAATTGTGGCAGGTAGCGCTAGTAGCTTACAAAACTGTCAAAAATGCTGTCAAATTCAGTACTTTTTTAACTTGGTTCCATATTTCACCACTCACAGTGTGTATTGCGCATCGTTACATTTTAAAAATTGAACTCCATGTGGCCATTGACGCAGAAATCAGAATGGAAAAGTCAATAAATTGCATTCTGTTAAAAACGAGGTTTTGATTAAAACATGTACTTTTGTTCGCGTTGTCCGTTTATTGAAAGTCAAATGTCAATGCGTGTTAAATAATACACAATTGTGTGTGTTTACGCAAGACAAAAGTTGTTTTGATCGGATAATGAAGTAGTTTTGTAGTAAATTCGATAAAAAAAACATTAGGTATGACGCACAAAGCTGACGCCAGATTTATTTTCAATTCTTTGATTCAGATTGTCAAAATTTTAGGGATAATTTAATGGTCACGAATCGAAGTCCAGAAAAAGGTTAGTATCTAAGTACTGCAAGTTCTGCACTTAAAAGAGAAGCCAAAATAACCTTTCATCAAGGGATTCATGCATTTTAGAGACGTATTAAATTAGAGTTGTTTTATTTTATATGATTACTAAGACAGAAGGTTACACAAAAATCACAATTATGAACGTTTCCGTTCGATTCGATACGTTACCGAAACGTTAAAATCAGGGTCACCACCACAGTCACCACTTGGCCATAGTTGGTAGGTACTTAATTATTGACCCAGAGGTACAAATGCCAGAACATCAAGTTACCCGAAACTGTCTAGTGAACCTAATTCTTTAGGCGATAAAGTTGAAAATCTATTAAATAAAATGACTGATTGTAGTAGCTTGACAAACTACTGATATCTAACTTTTTAATGGCCCAATTACTGTAAAATACTTTAGAATATTTTTTTTTGGTCGACAGGATATAATTTAGTTTGACCCGTACGTATTCTAAACCTTGGCCATTTGCTGTAATAATATATGTATATATGTCAATATTGCCAGGAAATATTAATTCAATGATAATTTAACTGGCAACACAATTCACATACCTGATTTAATGTCTCTATTTAATGCATCCTGTGCAAAACCAGTTACGTTAATAAATGGATATTAAAATATATTTGAAAATTAACTTAGCAGTAGTACCTACCTACTATCAATCATAAATAATCATAATCACTGCAACAACCTGAAGAAAAAAAATTGTATATCTTTTTCATGAATTTCGCGAGTTACCCTGACGCTTCCACCATTAGCTATTTGAAAACCGAAAAAAAAAAGCCCGACGTCACCTACAAACCTATTGTCACAGAAACATAAAACCGACTATTCTTTCTTTATTTATTACAAAAAAAGAGGTTATGTGCCCTACTTAGTTAGGAAATAAATAATATTTCACTAACTGCAAGTCATTATTACACTCATTTTTTTCAAGAATAATGTTTGACATACACGGTCACTAGTCGCGTATTAAATGGACACACTCCACCTAGATTATGAGTTTTATTTCTATTTGATTTTATGTTTTTAAGTATTTATTTTAGCTTTTATTTACATTGGCTTATTACATCACGCAATATACGCACCACATCAGTGGTCATAATTATATTTGCACATTCAAATAATCTACACACAGCTCCACATCAAACTATACATTCCAGAAAACATGGCCTGGTTTTGTATAGATTTCCCGGCGCTGTCAGTGACAATTTCATATTCATTTCACTGACGAGAACAGTTCTAATTTTTAAATTTTTACAATTTAGCTGCTCCTTGCATTAGCGATAAAGTTGAAAGTTCATGAAACACTAATAAAGACAGACAGATTGTAAGTACTCGTAGTAGTTTGATGTGCTGACGTCTGTATAAAATAAAAAAAATAGACACGAGATTAACCAGTGCCAACCAGTGTACCCACAGTCTAGAGCTATTGTCAATAATTATTAATTACAACGTCACACCAAGGGTTAAAGTAATCACTCACTATTAAGTACTAACAATGAATAATAATGACTCTGATCTTTAATCCCTTGCGTGCGAATGGCGCTAAAGTTGATACTATAGCTTTATTTGTAGCAGATAGGACATCATCATCATCATTTCAGCCGAAAGACGTCCACTGCTATATATAAGCACACCCCAAGTGTCACCACAGTGACCGGTCCCGTGCGTGTCGCATCTAGCGGATACCCCTCAACCTTCACCAGGTCATCGGTCCACCTAGTGGGAGGCCTTCCAACGCAACATCTTCGGGTTCGCAGTCGACGTATAGGATCAATTTTTTGCGATATAATTCAGCGCTCAGTGTCCCAAAAGTCTAACAACCAGTCTTAACAAAGGGTATTGTGTTTCCCAGTAACTGAGAGGTGGAGGTCAGAAAGGCAGTGGCTCTATGCAATATACTGATATTCAACTCGGGTTACACTGGAAGGAACTGAACGGAACATGTAGCAAATTTTCGTATACTTGCTGCAAACCCATCGTTAACATGCATCGGTTATTATCGCAACTTATCTTGAAAGAATCTCTTAAGTATCTTGAAAGATCCTAATCCTCAACTGAGAAGGCAGGATCCTTCGACCAGTCTTTTGTTATGTCTGGTAGTATTCACCAACGATTGTTGTTGGGTTTCTGCAGGTACAAATATACATCAGGTGGATCACTCGGCTTAGACAATTTAACGCTTTGATTAATCAAAGCGTTAAATTGTCTAAGCAGAGTGATCATTGATTTTGACACATTGACTTTCCCAGTCGAAATCGAATTCGATTTCGACTGGGAAAGTCAATGTGTATCTCACTTACTTACGTAATGCTGTAAAAAGACAGACATAAGGCTTATCGAATCGAAGCGTTTATGAATTAGGGGGCTGGCCTGATAAGTGTTTCGTAGCTATGTAGTAGAGGCCATTCACTGAATGCTCATTCATTCAGTCTGCATTATCCTCCTGCTTTATAATTTTATATATCTTTTCGTTTATATCTCTTTATCAGCTTTTATTTCAGTATTGACTTTAATTTTTGCTGTATCATCTTCTTTATCTTATATTACTTTATCCACACTAATAACACGACAGTTATCTTTTATGAATGTTTGAAAATAGAGGTCGTAAAATAATTTAAAGAGTTTTATTTTTGTACACGGAACGCTTAAATAATCGAAAAGTATCGTTTGCTTGCCTAAAAAAATACGGAAGTCACACTGTCAAATTATGTACCTAGTGATCTTCCTTAAGCTAAAAGTAATTCCCCTCTTAAATACTTACCTATTTTACCTCAATAAATGTTTGCGTACTTTATAATCTTGAATAAAATTATCTATTGCTCAAGAAACACAATAACGCAAATGCAACGTTTTTTTTACAGTGTCAAATGTCAGCCATTTTGAATGTAGAAACTGTCAAAAGATTATAAATGAATACAATTATTTTTCTACATATATGTGCAATCGCTTATAATCTTGTAGAAAAGTCTTTTGTATGAAGATTTGTGTTTGCATGATGTATTGTTAGTAGTATAATGATTTCAGGAAAAATAGCGTCTGAAACTAACATTTCTGGGAATCGACAATAGGTATAGAAGATCCTGTATTGTGTATTTAAACTGCATAATAATGTGCAAATAATCCTTTATAAAATGAAAAATGTCAGCATAACTAGCTCTTTTCCCAACTAACCATGGCATCTTCCATATTTTTTTCGTTTTTTTTTTGGGGTGAGAAATCATCAAATAACCCCTCCCGCTCTTGGGCGGAGCTAAAGGGAGTGTCAGCGACTTCTACTGACTAAAAACCACCCATGTTCCTTCTTAGCCCTTTATGTCCAGGGCGCGGTATCTCTTGAAACAACCTGCAGTCTCCATCCATCTTTCCTTACGCCATAATCAGCTCTTTGGCATGTACAGGTAAAATCGATAGGAAGGGTTATATTTTTCTTCGCGCCGTCCACACCTCACTCATCTTCATATTTTTCCCGGTTTATTCCGCACCCATCTTCATTTCTTTCACCCGGAACTGCCATGATGACATATCAATTCAGTAATGCCAACCTTACCTAACAATAGTACGATAATAATGTCTTGTTAGACAGTCGTTTCAAAACATCAACGTTTAGTTGATTATCCCATAAAAATAATGGAAATATTAACAGCGTGTCATTGTTGTAATAACAGTTTATTGTCTGTAATTTTGTTGGACGTTAAAATGGCTAGTTTTATGTCATTGTCTTAATTTTAGCAAGAAACAAGCGTTGATTTGATAATTCTGTTCGATTAAGTGTCGACGGGAGGGTATAAATCATTAGGTAGTTTATAATGATGGTGGTGATGGGGCCAGACAGGACACTATTTTCATAACAAGTATACAGGATGGAATTTTGTAATGCCACCTGGAGGGAAAGTACTCTTAATACTGCAGATAGAAAATTTTACTCAAAGGAAACATTCCTTTAGTTTTGAATAGAAAGCAAACAATGATTGAGCATTCAAAGATTTTCGAAAATTCTCTTCTCCCACACCCGGGAATCGAACCGGCTAAAATCTGATCTCTCTAACAAACATGATAAATTAAATGAAAGGAAAACCAGGAAATCTTAAATTAATTTAATTATTTACAAAAAATGGTAAACTAACTAATTACTTGCTCGAAAAGGGCTCCATTCTCTTGGATACTTGGATTGTTGTTGCCTTGTTCTAAAAAATACCACTTCTAGGAAGTATTTAGGAATCATTATACATAACAACTTAAGTTTCCAACCTCATAAAGGGTGTAAAAGTACCCTTAGCGCAAACGAAGGTCGCTTGTTCTCCCTACCACTGAGATCATTTTTTTGGTTCTAGACCTTGGAACCCCTTAGTTACGGAGATATTGGGGTTCAAAGTTCCAAATTTTGCACAACTGTTTTTGTATATACTAGGTTTCGTCGAGGATTTGTTAATTGATTTTTCTCTTAATGAAATGTTCGTCATGTAGCTGACGCGGAGGTCATCAGGTGGGTTTATTATGCGGTGTGTCAATCTCTTCTAACATACTGCATTGTATCATGGGGTGGTGCTTCGAAATCAAACATTTTGAAATTGGAAAAAGCCCAGAGGATAGCAATTAAGATGGCCTGCTGTCTGCCAATGCCATATCCTATTGTGGACTTCTACAAACAATTTAAACTTCTGACAGCGAGACAGCTATTTATCCTATATACTGAGCTTAAGCAGCATACTTCTGTAGTTTTTGATCCCCTTTCTATGTCAGGTAAACGTAAAAAACATACTGTTTGCATAAAAGCTAACGGTTTAAAAACGAGCTTCTCTCAAAGATTTTATACTTACCTAGGTAGTAGGTTCACATTAAAATTTGTATAATAGGATCAATGACTGCACCACAATTTATCACCTGACAAAAAAGGCTTGTAAAACTGCTACAATGGAGTGGCTCCTTAGATTGGATTATGCGTCTACTGAGGAATAACTTTACCATCCTAAATAAACCGTCCCCACTCTTCATAATTTTTTCCCACTGGTGGCTCCTCTATTTTTGTTGGTTTATTTTGCTATTCCTTGTTTTACCATTGTTTTTATTTTTTATCGTTGTTTAATGTTGAATGCATTTCCTTCACTTTTTAAATACGTGGTTTACATGATTGTGCTTTAATATGATTAAATTTAAACTGTGCTAATTACTGTGTAGTGGGACCCTGGTGATCTGCTATACAGGTTTTCCTAGTGCATACACCAGTCTGTCATAAACTTTTCTGTGTAAGGTAATTTTAAGCTCTATTTATACATATTAAGGTAAGTAAAGTTTGTGAAGAGAGAATAAATTAATTTGAATTTGAGTTCCATAACAATCTGATAAAGTAGTCCGATTAATGTAAATGTTCCTATAAAGAATGTTAAACTGTACAATTTTCGTAACAAAACAATCAATTTTCATGATGCCCTTCACATTTTAGCGTGTATTAATTATCCTCCAAACGCTTAATAAGTTAGCAAACCTTTCAAACAACAACAATGTTGCCAACACAAAATTACTGCTTGTAAAACAGGGCAACATTTCGAAGGCAGCCATTAAATCCACAGGTTATGAGCACGGCATGTACCGGGTCTGTAATTAAACATCATTTGTAACTATAATCATGTTGTATTATGTAATTGTGGGACCATGGTCCATGAAGCGTGGACGACACTTAGAACGAAACCCTTTTTATCACTTGCTTCTTTCAAAGAACGTTTTCTTTTAGTTGAGCCTCGGGTTTTACTTTTTAATCAGCAGGTAATCATCTTTCTTACTGATCTTTATCAAACCTAGAGCTGTAGATACTTGAAGCATTGGATAATATGATAGGTACAGAAGTAAAACCAGAACAGGACGACAGTTACGAATAAAATTTGCAAAATTGACAAGTCGAACTTGCAGTTGGCAGAGTAGGATAGCTATGACTGTTCAATGACGTAATATATGTATATAGACACGTCATGATATTAATATTTAACTACTTTTACGCGTAAAGAAAGGGAAAGAAAATATGACACCGTACAGCGGGATGCCTGTTGATGCCTGTTGTCTTTATGTTTCGCGCAGGTTTACACACACGATTTAAATTAAGAACAAACGTAACATCGCGCCAGAGGTTGGTGCGTAACTAAGCGCGATGTGGCCAATTGGCTTCATTTCATGTTGTCATTTTTGAGGGCGGACAACGTATCTATAGTTTTAATATATCATTGTGACTGTTACAAGTCTTATCGGCGATAGACTGAAAGTAGCGTATGAGTTCAATACCTACTCAAAAAGCAACTAGATGTAGCGATGAAGAGGAGGAGTGTGTAAGAACTTAGCAGAGGTTTATATCAAGTGATTGAGAATGATAAGCATATTTGAATCGTCTCTCATACTATGCTGCAAAGTTTACAGGCAAGGACTCCTAATAATCCAAAAACGAATGCATATTTATAGGGCTAACGGTGCGGAAATCTGTCAGTGCATTGACATCACTTTAAATTATAATTACATCTCGAAGTTACTGCTGTTAATCGTAACAAGAATAACAATTATGTCTCTCATAATTAAACGAGGATATTAATAGCAAGACAATATAATTACTAACTTAATTAATAAACTTTCCTCCGTTAATTCTCTAGCAACAGGACTACAATAAATTGCCAGCAGAAAATAAAAAATGATGAAACTATCGGCTGTCAGTTTTGCAAGAGTAAATTATTTTTTACTATACTATTGTTTTGTGGAAGTTATTCTAGATTTTCTTGATGGTTGAAAGTGTCATAATATCAAACGTTGACAGCTAGGAAGCGGATGATGCATTGACGGACGTGATGACGTCATCAATTCGCCTTAGAGTTATATTTTCCGCAATTAGACTAGGGGAATTAGCCTTGGTATATTAAATACATTATATTAGCCATTATATCACGTGGAACTGGGAAAAATGTCGATGTGTCCGTCACATCCGCGGGAAGAGCCTGTCCTATTTCTGTTTGTTCATTTTTCAAGTACCTATACTCGTACCTACATTTGATAATATACAAGCTTGATAAATCGTTGCCTGACCCATCCATGGTTTTAACTAAATTTGTAGAAGGCATGTTGCGCCAAGAAAGGAATAAGGGCAAGAGAATGATGATGCTAGTAAACAAACGAAGTCAGAAAATGTCAAAACTGTATAGGATTGGCGTGTAAACGCCGCCTGTGTAATCCCGTCGGGGCTGCTGGTTGTTCACAAGTTACCGCGCGTGGCCTCGACATACAGGGTGTAAATCAACCCTTCACACATACGTCAACCAAGCATTCTGTACATAGAACTAAGTACTTACCCCTACGCAATTTTTTTTGCTGGGAAACGACTTTTTTTTTGAGGTGTAAAATTTCATTTTACGGTAAAACTCAATGTAGCACTCTTAAAACATTGTGCTAGTGGATGCTTTGAATAGCAAAAGGGTCATGGAGGTAATTTTAGTAAACTTACAACCTGAAAAACTAGTATTTACAAAAACAGCTGTGCAAAATTTGGAACTTTGACCCCCAATATCTCCGTAACTAGGCTGTTCCCAGGTACGGTGTAGAACAAAAAAATGATCGCAGTGGTGGGGAGAATAAGTGCCCTTCGTTTGCATTAAGGGTACTTTTACACCCTATAAATAGGGCTAAGAAGGAACACGGGTGCTTTTTAGTCAGTAGAAGTCTAACACTCCCTTTCGTTCTGCCTAAGAGCGGGAGGCGGGTTATTTGATGATTTTCCAGCCGCCAAAAAAAAAAACATCTGTGTAAAATGGATCGGACAAAAAAAAACGAATTAGTCCGTCAGATAGATTTCCAAAAAATATTAAACACCGATTTTTTTTTTCACATAAACAAAAAATGATCACGACGATTTCGAAGTACTGCTTTGAAAACTCGTGAACTCCTCGAAAACGTCACTTGTCAGTAAATTTTTTACCTACAAATGACGTCACAACCGGACTCATGATCTTTGAGGCGTTTTATCTCCGTCAATTTTTATTATTTTTTTAAAAGAAAAAACACGTGTCCAAAGATTTTCGATAATCTAACTGACGGACTAATTGAATCATATTTTTGACCCAGTCCGATCCCCTATTGTTTTTAATTAATTATTCTCTCTAATTATTCTTAATTAATTATTCTCTGTAATCATTAAAGCTCAGTCCTCCATTATGTTAATAAGAGTTGCCTTCTCAAGTTTATATGCAGTTTTTCATGAGTGCTAGTTAGTAATTAAATAGTCAAGACATTAGTCAATTATGGGCAAAGATCGGGAGCAACGGTCATTGTCGAACACCAGCTGATGCCGTTTAAACTTACGGTACGATTTATTTTTATTGCAAGAATAGGGTAGTTAACAAAAAAAAACTAATTAAGGTGGAAGCTCACATCTGGCCCGCGAAATTCTAATTTTCTTACGTTTTTGGCAATTTGCAGGCCAGTGCTTGGTTGTATGTTTATGAAAATTTGATTTGCGACTGTAAGACGTATGAAGTTACCGAATTATAACCATCAAAATTACTAACTACTAAAGAACGACGACTAAATTACTAAAGAATGACTTTTACATGCAAAAATCAATCTTGACATGAAAATGAACTTGGAGGGTTGTATTGATAATTTTGATGGTTATAATTCGGTAACTTCATACGTCTTACAGTCGCAAATCAAATTTTCATAAACATACAACCAAGCACTGGCCTGCAAATTGCCAAAAACGTAAGAAAATTAGAATTTCGCGGGCCAGATGTGAGCTTCCACCTTAACCCGTCAGACAGATTTTGAATAAATGTAGGTACACGTATTTTTTCTTTTTCTCGTAAACAACCAATGAAGACGATGACGAATGCACTGTGCATTGAAAACTCGTATGACGTCATATTCTAAGACATTAGTGTGACTTTTTACAGGTGAGTGACGTCACAAACTCCCGATCAAATCTTTGACGCGTTTTATCTTCGTCAATTTTATTGATTTGATAAAACAAAAAATACGTAGGTATCCAATACTTTTCGCTAATCTAACAGATGGACTAATTAGAATGATATTTTTTTTTAGTCAGTAAAAATCCCTATTGTGCATATTATACAGGGTGTCCAAGAACCTGGCGTCCAACTGGATTCCCACGATGCCCCAAGTTCTAACAGTACTCAGAAAAATATTTTAAAAAATCCACCCCATGTACTTACAGAATTATACTGATTTCAAAAAAAAAGGGGAAATGAGCACCCTGTGACATACTTTTGAATGCTGTGACTGCTAATGCTGATAATTTCGATATTTCTTGGAGGTTTTGTAATCTAGGGTATTGCTGTGTCTAAATAGAATGTAAAAATAATGTACTTATTGTACCATTTTAAAATAAAATATTATTTTAACTAAAGGTGATATGGAAAACTATTGAATTTCGCAACTTTGACCGACTGTAGTGTAAAAAAAATGTACCAAAATAGTATGGCAAGTGACGTCAAATTTTGACGCGTTTATTCCTCTTTTTAAAAAGGTATAATACTTACACATTAATTTGAAAAAAAAAATTTTTGATAATATTTTTACTCAACAACCCAATTTTTACGAAGTGCCTACCTACTAACGGTAACTGTCGGACCCTTTCTTATCTTAGAAACTGTTATGTTACTACTATTATTTACTTCGGTTCCAAGAGTGAGCAAGAAGGAAATACACACAGGTAGATGGGTTCCCAGTAGAATAAAAGCAAAGAATGTTAGTTTAAAGATATTTTATTACAATAAATGTTCAAAATGTTGACCACCCGCGGCAATACAAGCTCTCACTCTCCTTAAAAAGGACCGCTTTATGTTTCGCGAGTAACTTTTTTGACGTATCACCTGCACTGCTTGTGTTATCTTCTCACGAAGGTCAGCGATGTCATTAATGGGCTTCGCATAAACGAGCTCCTTCATAGTTCCCCAGAAAAAAAAATCCAGCGGATTTAAGTCAGGTGAGCGGGCTGGCCACGGGATTGTTCCTGATCGCCCAATCCACCTGTTCGGGTATTGCTCGTCCAAAAACTCTCTAACGGATACGCGAAAATGTGCTGGACAGCCGTCGTGTTGGAACCACATATCTGGTGGGGTCTCTTCTAGTAAGTTTGGCAAATCATTTTGAAGAAAATTTAAATATGATTCGTCAGTCAAATTCTCGGGCATCTCAAATGGACCAATAATATTCCCACAGAGAATACCGGTCCACATGTTCACTTTGAACCGGTACTGGGATCTATCTTCTCGCATCAAGTGCGGATTTTCCACATGCCACTCGTGCAAGTTGTGTAGGTTCATGTAGCCATCCTTCTTAAATGTTGATTCATCTGACCACAAAATTTTGTCGATAAAGTTTTCGTCTTCTCGATGTTTTTGCAGGATTGTTTCACAAAACGCGACTCGGCTCGGATAGTCTCGAGGTAAAAGACTTTGCACTCGCTGTACGTGGTACGGATGATATTCTTCTTTTTGGAGAATACTGTGTGCTGTGCTCTTCGGTATCCCCGTATCAGCTTCTATTCCTCGCACAGAGATGCTTGGATTTGCCGACACCGCCTCTAAAACTTCATCGCGTATGAAGTCATTTACGGGTCGTCCTTCACCAGCTACTTGATTGGGGAACCGCCCGTCACATAGTGATCTGTGCACATTAATGAAAACTCGATGGTCGGGATATCGCGTAGCCCTCGGATACCTTTCTCTGTAAAGTCTCGCTGCAGCTCGTCCATTACCTCTACATTCTCCATAAATGTAGTGCATATTTGCGTATTCTTGCGGAGTGTAGGTCGCCATGGTAGCACACACAAAACACAAACTGTCCAAACACAGGCAAAGGTCGTCGTAAAGAGTTCGTTTCAAAGTCCAGAGCACAAAGAGTAATCGAGTCCAATAAACAAAGCTTTAAATCGTAGTACGTGATCAATGGTAACAATAAGAGAGAGGTGCGTAGTAACGGCAGGAGGCAGTGACGCGTACTGACCGTACTGTTATCCTAAATAGCACGATCCCAGATAGCGTCACTATCTATCTCACTCGCACCTCTAACCTTTTTCTCCCTCACTCTTACCTGAATAATGGGGTACCATAAAGAAGAACCAGCAAATCGCAAAGATAGTTTCTGTCTTGCTCCCTCCTGTTGTAATAACGAATCACTATGGTGAGATGCATGCACATACCGTCCCTTACGGTCTAACCTGTTTTTTGAGAGGCCTGTTGTTATTTTTATGAGCATACAATAGTAATTCTTTAGAGGTTAGATTCAATTCGTCGTAAATTTTTCTTTCTAAGAATTCTGTAAGACATCGTAAAAATTGGGTTGTTGAGTAAAAATATTATCAAAATTTTTTTTTTTCAAATTAATGTGTAAGTATTATACCTTTTTAAAAAGAGGAATAAACGCGTCAAAATTTGACGTCACTTGCCATACTATTTTGGTACATTTTTTTTACACTACAGTCGGTCAAAGTTGCGAAATTCAATAGTTTTCCATATCACCTTTAGTTAAAATAATATTTTATTTTAAAATAGTACAATAAGTACATTATTTTTACATTCTATTTAGACACAGCAATACCCTAGATTACAAAACCTCCAAGAAATATCGAAATTATCAGCATTAGCAGTCACAGCATTCAAAAGTATGTCACAGGGTGCTCATTTCCCCTTTTTTTTTTAAATCAGTATAATTCTGTAAGTACATGGGGTGGATTTTTTAAAATATTTTTCTGAGTACTGTTAGAACTTGGGGCATCGTGGGAATCCAGTTGGACGCCAAGTTCTTGGACACCCTGTATAAGCATCATGCAGAAGCTAAGCTAAGTTCATTGCTTATTAAATGAATTATATTTTCTGGTTTAAATAGTTTATCGTTAATCTTAAAGAAAACTGTAAGTATTGTATTTATTTAAAGACGAGCTTGTGGCCAATTAATAACAACCGCTCGGACTGATCTCCAGGTTTAACCGATTTACGTGTAACCACCCATTATCTACGCTACGAGGTATAAATGAACAATTAGACATTCGCATTTTTTTTATCGAAATTGGTTTTGTAGTTTCGGAGATAAGCTTGCTAAGAATATAGTAAAATAAAATCCAATTGGAAACTTTAATTACTTTTCCTAGTTTTAACACTAGGTATTTTACTTACCCAATGGAAGGTTCTAGCATGCTTTTACTTTCTGGAACGTATTCCAACCACAGACATCGTGCGAAACGCTACTTCCTACGTACTTACTAAGGCTATAAAATGCGAAAGTTTGTCAGGATGGATGCATGGATGTTTGATACTCTTTCAAGCAAGAACTACACAACGGATTTCGATTAAATTTAGCAGATAGATATTTATACCCTAGATTAACACATAGAATACTTTTTATTCCGGATAGTATGATTCCGTGGGACAATTATCAAATACCACGCGGGCGAAGCCGTGGGCATACTTAGTAGTCCTCTGTATAAAAACATCGTGTAAAAGAGGTAACCAGCCAGCTACGCGGTTAAATCATGAGTCAATTCACTAATCACTGCATCGCGTGGACAATCCGCCTGTTAGGCCATTTTGCATATAAAACAGTTCGAGACAATCCTAGGTCTGAATCACGCTGATAATTTGCTAATCTGAGGTGGGTATTGTAGATTCCTTCCTACAAGACTATGCATCTTCTAACATTAAGTTAAACTTTGACATTTAGGATTCATTGCTGCCATCTTGCCACCATTGCCGTCGTTTTACCAACAATGGCGTCTGGTCAATGTCATTCACGCGCCAAAATATCCCTGTAACTGTCATCTTTTAGGAAGCAACTTTTAAATAAAGAAGCTGAGTGGGTTGCTCAATGGAATTTTTGCACATTAGATGCCATGTTAAGCTTTTTGGTGGGATTTTTAATTAACGAAAAGAACAAAAAAAACTTTACATGCCAGGCTGCAATGCAATGCGAAGCTATTATTCAAAGACATCTCTATTAGGTACATATTTTATCCAAGTACATATTAAAGAAAATCAGCAGAGCATAATGCATGGTTGTTAATCTTGACAGTAAGCATTATATATACCAGGTGGCGTATTATGGCATCCATCTTGTTAATCTGTCACTTCCTATGACCGCCATCTTGAATCCTAACTCTGCTGTCATTGATTAAAGACTGCGATTTTGTTGTTAGTGGTATCATTGACTGTTTACTTTATTCGTTATTTTTAATATACCTACATATTAATATAGTAGGTACTTATAGGGTAAAACCAGGATAGTTGCCCCACCCTTTTTGAATTACGGGCACCATGTTATGTATAAGAATGATGATTTAATGATTTAAGTATAACATTTTTATTCATGATTATTATAACACAATTAACATAGATAGATAGTATTATAAATACACAGTAAAACCATTTAAAATGTCATTAATAACAAAGCTGCGTGCTCCGAACAGGTTTCTCGATTTTATTGGCCTACCTGACTTAGTTAATTATAGATTATTGACTAGACTAGATTCAGATCTTTGTTAGATCTAGATACAAACTAGACTATGATAGTCTTTATGATGGAGTAGTTTACTGCGCATTGACCCGCTCATTGCCATTGCGTCAGGAACTTGCACTCTTTTATGTCAATTACGTCTTTGTTTAATCAAAATCAAATCAAAATACTTATTTCATTACTCATACTCTGAAAGTAGGTCATAACATGCCTGCGGAGCGGGTTGAAAGTAGTACTTTTCAGCCCTAGGGAGAATCGCTTTCAACAGACTGTTGTCAAATTATTTAAAAAAAACTTGGTCTATTTTTACATTTTTATTGAACAATGTTCCAACTTTTTATACAGACACTCAATTACATCGCGATTTAAAATAACAATAAAAGAAAGTTTAACTTAAGAATGACTTTAATTTAGTTTAGTTTTAACTAATTCTCTAAAATAACATAGATTTCGACAAAATCTTTGCCTTATTTTTAATGATGAACATGTAAAATACTGGCTGTATAGCTGGACGACCAGAAAACAAAAAATAAATAAGCGGAGGCGACAACATCCGATCAACACTCATTTTTTCTTTAGTTATGTAACTTAGGTTCTTATTTTCCCCGTATTCGTAATGAAAAGCTCAGTGTTTACCTCGGGTAAATTACTTATTTAGTCCCTCGAACTATAAGCGCCCTCACTACGTTACGGGCGTCAAACCCCGTCTCGGTACTAAATATGTAATTTTCGCCCCTTGGATAACAATTGTATACTATTATTTCACATAGGCCTACATGGGTACTTACATAAAATGTCGACAAAAAGGTGCACGGTTCGGTGCATTGGTCTATTCTTAAGGAGAAGAACCGGCAAGAAATTCCAAAGGTTACTCTTTTTAACCGTGGTGCTAGGCAACTGGGCTTATTCCAGATGTAGACGTCCCTGTGTGGCTATTGGCCTTGTTCTGTTCTGTCTCCTGCTGATATGGAGGGAAGTGGACATTTTTTTTCCTACTCCTCCGCTATTCTTTTCTGATTAATTTCGTTGCGGGATCCAAGACAGTTAAATCATTTCTCTGGGACTTCGTCGAGCTTCATTGTCTCGGCGCGTTTCTTGTGGTCACCGCTGTTGATTCTGGCTTACAGGAGTTACAGTGGTTTGGGAATCGTGAGGCGGGCTTACTCTTTTAATCTTATAAAATCGTTTGGGTTAACAATAAGGTGCACACATAATCTTGGTACCTATAATACACACATGAAGACCAAGCAGATTTAATGACTGAGATGGTCTTTTGAAGAAAGTACGGTCGACCAAGAAATTGGTTTACCACTTTTGATGACATCTCCCAGTAACATAATTATTCGCTAAGGATTACTGTATTACATTAACGTAATTGGTTAACTGTGAGCCAATCACAGAGCAATGGTTAAAAGAGCATGCAACTTAAACTGTGATATCAACGCAATAGAGAATATTTTATGTAAACACAAACCAACTTGTCCTTTATAAATCAAGGAGGTTTATGCTAGATACCATACTTAAAAAAAACTTATTCATTTTCGAATCGCTTTTGACATATATGATATATATATATATATATATATATATTACTTTTGTATGATCTGTCAAGTGTCAGTTATTGATCAACTCAATAAATTATGTAAAATAACCCTTGATGTTTTGTACGTGCAAATGATATTCAACCTTAGAGTGGTAAACCAATTTCTTGGTCGACTATACCACACATATTTGAGTGGACCCGACCAAAAAAGTGCAAGCATTTGTCAGTTATCGTGGCGCTCGACTTATAGTTTTGTGTTGTGTTTTGTTTTTCTAGTTTTTTTAATTGAATGTACACTAAGCTATCATATGATCCACTTAGTGATTGAAATAAAAGAATTATTATTATTATAACTCAAGGAGCTCAACGTCACGACGAACAATAGCAAAGAAAGGACATGCAAGTGATTGATACTCGGAGATCTTGAGGAAGACGCTATTGCATCAGCAATGATCAGCATAAATACTAAATGACAATGCAACGAACTATAAAGTTTATAGGTTGAATTTGATTAACGAGATTATTACAATAGCAAACAAAACGATGTAGGTCCTTGTAACATAAATAACACATAATATAACATCACGATTGTAATCCCCATAGGGTAGGGTTAGAGGGTTACCAAGTAGGTACTACACCCACAAAAAAAACATGAATAAATTGGAGGCAAACCTATTGCTGTCAACCGGACTCAACTCCAGACTCCGTGGCAGTTACTGAGCTTGTTACACGGCTTGTCGTCGTCATAAGACGGACGGACGGCGAGCTAGCCCATCACTGGCCCGCGTCAACGGTGGCTGGAAGCCATCACGTGGCCCCTGAGGCAACCTAGGTAGGTACCTTACTTAGAACTCGCGCTTGCAACCACTTGAACAACGAGGCCGAGTTAGAAACAAACATATCCAATAACCCTCCTTTTGGGCTTCGCCGCAGTCGGGTAAAAGGGATTGGGCCCAAACATCCAAAGACAGAAATTAATACAGTAAGGGAAGGGACATTTTTGCCCTGCAGTGGGAGTTGGGACACATCAGATCCATAATAATTGCCAAAAACGAACTGGAACACGTTGCTTTGGAAGGCCTTACTCGATGGACGTATAACCCGGTATAGGTTACGGAAATACGCTGAATGCGACACACGGGACCGGTCAATGTGGCGACACTTAGAGGAGACTTATTCTATGCCACCCATGACCGATGATGATGATGAAGACCAGAATTAAAACTGCAACTGAAATACACAGTAAATAGGGCAATACGTATACGTAGTACCTACATAATGATATGTTCGTGTGTGTTTCGATCGCGTGCCAGCCGTGGAATCTAAGCTATGCATTATACTTGAACTATTAAGACTGCTATTATGAGTCCAGTTGCATAGCAGACGAGCAGAAGTTCAATTTTCTTCAACAGTTAGCTACTCGTACGAAATACGAAGATTAATTGTTGAACTCAAGCCAGTTTCAGAGGGTCGACCAGATGTATTAAACCAGCCCCTAAATAATGATCTCACTCAGATACAGCCTGTCCCTTTGCTGCCCTACTCGACCTAAGGCACGCCACACTTCTACGGCTCACAGGAGGTCCTCCTTAGCGCTCTGTTACTTAGTTTGTAAGTCGTGTGCCCCTGGCTGGAAGCCTTACACTCCAGGGACAGGATAGTTCTGTTAAGCAAACGCCAGCCTCATAGGAATGGCGGAATGGTTTAAAAAAAAGAAGAAATCAGGCTGTGCCGCTCCAAATTATAAGGGTGACGGTTTTGGCCTAACACTTAATATTAAGTTGGATAAATTGAGGATTATGTATAAAAAATGTTCTTCGTTAAACCTTAGTTTAACAAAAATAATATTTGTATAACTAAATTAGCTAGCGGCTAATAAACTGTAAAACGTCTGTTCGCCCTATTCGATGTCGAACCTTTTGTTCTTCCATCACTTTGTATAAAACTTAAATTCATAGACAAGCAAGCGCAACCGCACCAACGAACCTGCTTTGCGAAAAACAACTTGAATTGCTCACTCATTTAAAAGTATGATGTTTCCTGAAATTGTAATAGATATTGTTATTGCTGCAACGGTACGTACGTTGTTGCCTAATCACCGCAGTGGTGATTGGAACCGGGAGTGGTATGTACATCATGTTTTGGTAAATCACAAAGAGGATGTGTCCTGAAAGTAACTATCGTTATAAAATAAAATAGTTTATTTGCACCTTCAAGTAAGAAATACAGTTTTACGATTAAAATAAGCCTAAAGGTAAATAATTATAAGTTGTAAGATACAGTTGCAGCCAATACCGAAGCTAAGATAACTAAATATTTTGTAATTATCGTTGCAAACACTCTGAGTTCTAGTGGTGGTGTTTGGTTTAAGTAGGTATGTGAATTTAAATGCCTCTAAACGCACCACGATACAGGAGAAATTCCAAGAGTGTTACGGGTCTGCATGTTATTTGGGAGATAAATGTATGTAAACGTACCCACAGTACAAAAAAACATCTAGCTTAAGGCAGAGTTTTAAAAACTATTAAAAAATACATATTACCAGCACTTGGCCAATAATATTAATAAATCATTTATTTCAGATTCATCATAAGATTACATGCAAAAAAAAATATTAGTAATAATTAATTTATTACTACACAATTTGCCTCTACTACACTATTATAAACACTAAAAACAAGTTACATTTATTGTTTACAAACATTCCATAAAATGTACTGTGTATTTTTTTCTATGATGTAAGATTAGAGACTTTATTCATAGACTTTTAATCCAAGTACCTAATCCAACCTTCGTGATAAACTAGCATTATAATTAATGTGTAACATTAAAATTTGTTTAGATTCAATGACATTTTAACTAACTGTTCTAAGGCCTTATAAAGTGATAAAATGTTTTAATTCAAAAGATTAGTAATTAACACTTATTACTTTCTTACGTCAAGCCGTTCTCATTCATTTCAAAATACACCATAATTATTCTTATATAACATAGTCATCAAGAAAAATGTGGATGTAATTTGATTTTAACGAAGGAAACCACTAAGACCTAAATTACTCCTAAGTAGGTACTTAAATCTAAAAACAACTAAAACAATAGACAAGAAAACTATGTTTTCTCATATTTACAGTTATTTTAGAAGTGGCAACACTGTCGATTATATTATTTACATAGTCACTTTCTCTTTTATTGCTTTTTTGCGATGGGACTGTGTGACTGTGTTGTTTATTTTGTAATAATTGTTTTATCCGTAGATTCAGATAAACAGTCGGATTTTTAGTTTTTAATAACTTTTTTACTAGAGCTATTTTACGGTTAAAGATATTTATTTCTCAAAAGAATTACAAATTCACTTACAGAGAAAAAACAATAGGTTTACAATGTTATCTGCCGGTAAGCGTAGATAAGAACAAAGAACAAATATGTAACTTAAAAACAAATATGTATCCTAAAACTATCATTACAATAATATTTTAACTTAGCATCGTTTTAGCATAACAAGTATAAAATTATCAAATAAAAGAAGGTAGGCAGGCTACACACAAGAAACAACACAAAAGTTTGAGCGATGAGGGTAGGGTGCAATTTAATAGTTGTTGCGTGTTTACTAAGGCCTGCGACACAGTGCAGAAATATAAGCGATTCATTTAAATGTTTTCGGTGTTAAGATTTGTACATACTACATTAGATTATCATTATTTATTTTTGATTTAATTTGTTTGTATTTTTTGTTTTGTTTAATATTAATATGTATACACACTTTTTTTTTTTTAAATTTGCAGTGAAAGATCTTTTAGTATAGGTATATCTTTTTAAAGTTTTCTTGTATACGTATGATGATTTGATTTCTTTTATATCTGTAGGTAGTTTGTTAAAGAAGTTGGCTCCTTCGTACATAATATTTCTCTTTCCATATTTAGTCCTAGGCTGGGTTAAGCAGATGTCATTAGCTTGTCTTCGTCTTGTTAAGATTTTGTAAGTCTGTGCCCTTTTTGTAAATATAATCTGAGAATGTATATCTTTAGTTAGAATTTTTCTTACGAGTATGCATGTATTGAATTTATAAATTTGAAGGAGATTCATAAGTTGTGTTTCTTTGTAGATTTTATCGGTAGGAGTTAAATAGTTATATCTAAATAGTGTTTTAATTATTCTATTTTGGGCAATTTGGAGTATTTTTAGGTTTGATTTGGCAGCAGTTCCCCAGACCTCAATCAAGTAGTCTAAGTGAGATTTATCCATGGAGTTATATATAGTATAACGCACCTGTCTAGGTAGACATCGCACCACGCCACGGAGCGCACCTGTTAGTGATGTGAGCTTGTTTTTGACACTCTCTATATGTGGTTTCCACGTTAATTGATTATCAAGTATAAGACCAAGATACTTTTCTTGATGATTGATTTTACCAACTAATCTCTCGTAAAAAGTACAGTACTTGAGCATCAGAAGATTCAGAAGGAATTTACTCATGGTACAGACGCCGCTAAGCTACCCAAAACTGTCAAATTTTCCTAATTAAATTTAAACCTAATGCCTCAGCGCTAAAGTTGAAAATCTATTTAAGAAATTTGACAGATTGTATGCTGCCGTCTGTACATTTAAGTACCTTTACACCTAGACAACAGGATGTACCTATATGTATTTTTTACGACTATCTATTTACTATTTAACACGTACGAATGCATTTCGTAAGTCAATATTTACCTCACAACTAAAACTTAAGTATTCCTATAAGTATAGTTTGCGTGCAACCCTCCTCTTTAAAAATATGTTATTAAATCCATTGATACTTCCTGATTTATTCCTGGGCTGACGACGAAATTGGTGTCACAGCGACGGGAAGACCTGGATGAGGGTGGCACAGAAGTTTAGATAAGTATTAGGCTCCACCAAGCAATAGGCAGCGGTGGCCCAGTGGCCCCAGTGTGAGCAGCGATGCAGACTATTGATTGCAGACAGGCGCATATCTTTGATTAATTTCATCACCACTGCTCTCAAAACGGTAAAGGAAAACATCGTGAGTAAACTGGCATGTTCTAGAACCGAAAACTCGAGAACGTATCATCTAGCACCTTGTACTGGACCCGTGTAGTTAGCCCACTTCCTATTATACAGAGGAACCCTGTATCCCAGCAGTGGGAACATTATAGTCTGATTATGCAGTAGTGGGTGATGTCGGCCTGTTTATTATCATGATTAAGTATTTCTTTGATTTTTACCTAGGTATTTTTTTTAAAGTATTTATCCCTTATTTAAAATTCATTACTCCCTAAGATTGACATTAAAACACGTTATAATCGTCCAACAAACCAGTTTTATAAGCTATTGGAACTGTACAAATAAGAAACAGTAATCCAACTCAATGATGTCCTAGGTATAGGTACTAATTAATCAACCGCACATAATTTCATGAACTAAATATGAATGACAGAAGAAATCAGAAAATTATCTTCTTTAGTTTGAACAACCGATTTATCATCATCCTTATCATCTAGTCTGAATTAATCCAATACTGTGTATAGGCCTCTCTTTTCTTGTGCCAATTTCCACGGTCCTGTGCCACCCTCGTCCAGGGTTTTCCTCCGTAGGCTACTCTATGTCGTCTATCTTTTTATTTTTTTCTTATTTTGACAAGCCCGCCACACTATTCCCAAACCACTGTTACTCCTGTAAGCCAGAATCAACAGTGGCGACCACAAGAAAAGCGCTGAGACAATGAAGCTCGACGAAGTCCCAGAGAAACGATTTAACTGTCTTGGATCTCGCAACGTTTATGAGACAAGAATAGCGGAAGAGTAGGAAAAACAATCGTCTGTCTATCTATATTTCTTTTGTCAGTTCTTGGACGCCACTCGGTGACAGCCTTAGTCCACCTGTCACCACTGCACCTTGCTAGGTGTAGGTACTGCCGATTTCCGTTTGAGTTGCATAACGCGATTTTCAATATCGAAAACCTTTGGAAGAACGTCTTCATTCAACAGTTTGGGAGCCTCTTATTGGACAAGGTCGTATTTTCTACTGGCCTCCCTGGGCCATTAACCTGAGTAAGAAGTCCTGGAAATCGTATTTTATTTTTTGGCATTTCAACCTTGAATGGAAGCTTATAACTAATTTAGACAAGGTCAATTAACTATATTCTAGAAGTACACTTTAGTAATCAAAATATTATGATTTGAGTGAAAACTTTAGCAATAATGATGAGTAAAGATAGTTTTTTTTTTCAAACCAAAATTCAAATCCCCGTAGCAAGGAGTTTCTTGAGGATAATCAAACAAATTATTACGCGCAAGTATTGACTTTAAGTGCGATTTATGATCTCATTGTCGATATTTTGGTGTCACAATCATCTAGAGTATTAAAGGAAAAATACTTAGCTATTACATCACTGCGAAAAAAAGTCATTCATAAGAATACGCAATGGATTCAAGGTTATGGATATTTTTGAAATTGAAGATCGGAGTGAATCTTAAGATTTTGGTGGATTGCATAAAGGAATATGGCGAATTCGGTAGGTACTATTTTAATTTAAAACAAGTCAATAAAGGTTTTTTTAATCTAACAAGCAACACTGAATCTCAACTTTACTCTGACACAAATAAACTAGCGCCAAACGTCATAGAGTTAATTTAATATAATTACACGAAACTCGGCGTAGCTTCAAATAACAACACAAACTAATGTTTTTTCCTCAAACATATTTATAAATAAACAAACTAGCCGAAGAAAAAACAGATCCGCATAGGTATTGAGCTTTGGGAGCTTTTAGAGCAAAAATCTTAGAGGTCTTATAAAGTTTTTACACTATGATAAAAACTTAGGCGATGAATTCGTGTGTCTAAGCTAGAAATAAATTTTCCTTTTTTATTCGGCTATCAACGCGTTTCAATATTTGCAATTTTTTAGATTTTGGCATTTCTCAATTGCAGAACAAAATCTGTTTCTGGTGCCCTGTTGATGGCGATAGACTGCCCTTTATAACATGTTAAGTTTTTATGTAGATCTCCACATAAATTAGGCATAACATATATTATTCGACGATTATAAAGATATCGTATCAGATACCTTAATTACCAAACGCATACCTATTAATGTGGCATTATATCAGCTATGTTGATAACAAGTACAAGGCTTTCAGGAAAAATAAACAAAACAATAATTTGTGAGTGCCTAAATTACCAGTGATTTATTTCTTAAAAATGTCGCGAACATGGAGTTACCGTTCGCGTCGACAAAATTACGAAATCCCAGCATCTGCCAAGCCTATTCTTAACATAAGTACTAGAGTTTTACCGTTTGCAGCTGAATACCAATATTTTATATGGAACGACTGCCTATCTAACCTCCACAAATTAACGGATTAACAGACTTTCGGGCAACTGACTACCTGTAATGGCTGTAATGTATGTCAAAGATCTGAAAATGAAAGTCTACAACTTCCATACATTCTACTAATTATTTCCTATTTGGATTGAATGCTTTCTTCTATTTTGCAAAATGTAACCTAATGCTTAGATGCACATCGGTTTAGACTGGCGTTTGTGTCAATTGTTATACATTTTGCGAGCCTTTTATAATCGAAGGAATAAAAATTATTCGGGTCACACTATCTTTTATTGAGCGTCAGCCATCTTTTAATTTCTTTAACTTTCGTCTCTAATTAATTTAGTTGACCCATGGTTGACCCGTGCAACATCGTCATATAGGTTCACAGATTTCTCTCAAGCAACTTCAAAATTCTTATAACTTTTAATTAACTGTAGTTAAACATTGATTTACGAGGTACATCCGTTAAAATTATAATTTATAATACTAATTTGGTGTAGTTTATTTAATGCGCCGGCCGCGGTGGCTGTGGCGTCGATATCGAAGCAATACCTTGACCTAGTCGTACGCTTGTCTTAAAGGCCTCGAAGTCAAAAGCTGCTACCTATATATTTTTGGTACCATGTCTTCCTTTTGCCATGACTATAAAAATACAATTCATTTGATATGTTTTTAATTGACATGTTCAATAACATTATCGTCAACACTGAAAACGGGATATTTACCATGTTAATAACTGTTTTTTTTTCGAGTTCCCGATATTTCGGCGCTATTATAAGCACCATGATCACGGTCTCTCGGATAACAGTTTATTCGGCGTGATCATTAAATTTAATTATGATAATATGACTCTTTAATGATTCGGAAAAAATATTTTAGAAACGATTTTTCTGACGATAACTCAAGTTCGTGAAAGCTGGAAATTAATGAGGAGAGGATTTCGGCCAGCACTAGGATCTTGTAGGCTTTTGAGCCCGATGGCCAATCTACAAATATCGTTATTGTGAGTAGAAATGATTTGTACCTTGGGCGGCCTCGATTGGCGCGAATCCTGACCACAATGTTTTTGCCACAGATAACATATTAGTTAATAATTACGATATTCACGTGTTTCATCGAGACACCACAAATAATAATGTAGCCTCACGACTTTGTAATTTAATATGTTCTTCGGTATTTCTGTTGTTATGTCATGTTATTTTATTGCATTTGGTTGGTTTTTCGTTTCGTGTTTACTACCTATTTGTTATTTTTTTTGTGTTTTGAAACGAAATTGTAAATAATGGAATCTTTCCGTTTCAAATTGTTGAGCGGTATATTGTTTTTTAAATTATAATAATTATATTCTTGTAACCATAGCGTGATTGTATTTAAGCAGGCACTTAATATTTCAGGTAATTGCCAAGCGGTTGGTCGACTCTTCGCGTGACCAGAGGGCTGGAATATTTTTTGGGCAAAGAATCAACATTGCCATCCAACGTAGGAATGTTGCCAGCCTTCTGGGCACTTATCCTGTTGACAACGGTGTGGACGAAATTTTTGACGCCCTGTAATTCTTCTGTTTTTTATTGTAGTTTGTAATTATTGTAAATAAATTCTTAGCAGGCACTACTACTAATCTGTGCTTAGGTTGGTTCGTGGACAGGTGATGGCCTTTTACTACCAAGTTTCCTCCGTGCCTCAGAAAACACGTTTGTTAAAGTTGGAAAAGCCGTTGGTCCCAGATGTCATTTGATGATCGTTGACAGTCATAATTACAGCTGTTAGTTGCCCGAATGTCTGACAACCAGTGATCGTACCAAGGGGTATCATAATTACTCAGTACACGGGTTGTGGAGGTCAGGTCATTATAAATATCGGTAGTCAGCTGTCTCCATTTAGACTGGAAGTATAAGCTAGGCAGATGATGAGGTAGTAACTGCTATATGTATCTTTAGCAGATACTCATAGTATCGCGTCCAAACATTGATACCTCACTGTAATTGTATGTTTCTTCTTAAGTAAGTCATAAACAGGTACCTATAAGTACTATAATTATCATCGCAGTATGATATAAGTTACAATCTGCTCAGTAGTAAAGATAAATTGTACGCAATCGACGTCTTGTCGTTTGCCAACTAAACTGATTAAGATGGGTTATAAATTCTTGAATATAATATGTGTCACCATAGTTATCTCATTTAAAAACTTGGTAAATTTAACAGGAGTAATCTTTATCTTAATTGTTTTCAAGTTTCTTAGTACAGTCGAACCAGCTAAAATAAGTATATAGGTCGAGTTCTTTATAATTCTAGAACACGATAACACGAACAAAATATTGATTGCAATTTTGTTTTTTATAGTGTTTCGCTAAATGTTTCTGTATAATCTTAGAAATAAACACAAGTTAGCGGGCTGTATACTTATTAGCTTGTTCCACTGTACCATGTCATATTCCTGCTCTGCCCTGCCCTGGCGCAACAAGTTTTCTTGTTCAATTCTCCACCATCAGACGTGAAGCCATTATTTCCTCCTTTTTCTTTCATATCATTCTCACACAATACACACATCTTTTCTTTGACCTTCCTCTACCTTTTCATCTATCAACATTAACTACTTTTTTGGCACATCACGATCTGTATGAAAACCAAGCGTGCCATGTTTGACTACCTATTATGACGTCACAAGTATTATAAATCGGAAATTCAAATCGATTCAAAGACGCGCCTCTTTCGCCCCAACCCTCACCTTTTGCACCAGCGCCGACGTCCGACTAGCGCTATGTACCGATGCAGACTGAGCGCGAAAGTGGCCACTTACGATTTTTGTACGTGCTAGCTATAGGCACGCGAAGTAGTTGCTCTTGCGTTATCTAGGTCTATTTATATCTGTGGTTTCATCCCTCATAATGACAAGTCCAAACGATAGACGACATCCAATTAGTAGATAATAACAAAACCTAGGTACCTACCTTTCTTAGTACCAAGCTTTAATCCAATTAGTTATATGCAGTAAACACAGCAGTCCTCTTCTCGATTATGAACGATCCACGAGCTCCCGATTATTTAAAAAGTTATTTCAAAGTGTTGGGCAGTTGTCATAGTCGTAATCTTCGAGCTTCCAAAAATCTTATTCTCCAAATTCCTTCACACCGCACCTGTTTTTTGTCAAATTCTTACACTATCTCATCTGTTAAACTCTGGAACGCGCTACCCCTGGGAATTAAAAAAGCTGAAAGCAAATTCACTTTTAAAAGGAAAGTACGTTCCCACTATTTAAATCAGACCAAATAGGTATTTTACAAGTTAGTCA
The DNA here is from genome assembly GCA_932274075.1 of Diarsia rubi. Lineage (NCBI taxonomy): Eukaryota > Metazoa > Arthropoda > Insecta > Lepidoptera > Noctuidae > Diarsia > Diarsia rubi. Next base: position 9,197,087 of record OW026427.1, read on the forward strand.
TGGTAATTACCAGATATGTTTTATTTTGGTATTTCTTGCAATATTTATAAGTATATATATATTTTAATTGATACTGTATTTTTTTTTTTTTTTCTAGTTAGTTTGTAGCCTACCACAGTGTTGTCTTGTTTGACCCTAAGGTTGACTGGTAGAGAATGCCTTGTGGCATTAAGTCCGCCTATGTATCACTATTGTGCATAAAGTTTAAATAAATAAATAAATAAACATTGGTTTTTACAACAGTTTCCTAGTGATCAACCGCATATTAAATATGCTGAATATTCCATTAATCTGCACAATTAAAACAAAATTATATATAGGTAATTCGCATAAACCGATTTTACAAACGATTTAAACATAATACGATTACCGGAAACTCCATCAAAATTGATACTAGAAGCAATTATTTTAGTTCACAAAAACGTAAAAATTATTCAGCCATCATTATTTTTGACACGACTTCCTTTAAAAATAAAGGTATAATTTGAATGGTTTGAAGTTCACATAATATTAACATGGGTCGACGAATGCAATCGTGGAGCGAAAAGATATTTTTATCTGATAACAAAATGAAGGTTACCAAAAATATTTAAAAGCACCATAAACTATATTAAAATTTAATTATTATAATAATTAATAATCTGTAATCTGTGTGTAAGTATGTTTTTGAATAAAAGACATTGTTTCAAGATGTTCGCTACATTGGGAATTTCGCATGTGGCAACCTTTTAAAGGTATATTAGATTATGAAAATCTGATAACATTATTATAGATAGCGCTGTAGGTACCTAAACAGCTACTGATTGATATCATGAGGTCTTGCAGATCTTGTTCAGCCTAAGTCCAAGCGGAAAAATTGTTATTGACTATTCAGGTAACGACCCCAAATCTGGATTTGTTCCTGTTTGATGGCAATAAGCTTGTATTCTATCACATGGTACTTAAACATACATTTATCTAGCGATGTATGAATGAACTATTAAGGAATTACAGATGTGATGTTATGTATCATATGTTATTTTGTATATTATACAGGTAAGTAGGTACATATATAAATACTTTTTAGTACCACATAAAGAGTACCTAACAATAACCTTAATCCTATAAACCTACCTACTAAACTAAAATTAAATCCGATATCAGAAAAAACTGTTCCTGTTCGCAAAGTATGACCTAAAGATTATAAATCAGATTGATTAATTACAGATAACGAATTATTTAATTATTATTCATAATCTGACGCAACGTAGTCACCTACCTACTAAATTATTAAAATTAATTTAAAAATAAATCTCTTTATAATACTACTTATCGCCCTTACGTCAAGTGTAAAATGAATTGCAGTAAAGTTTTTCTCGTAATTGATTTATTAAAAATCATTTTATATTCAGGCCACCAAGGCCCATAGTTAAAAAAAATACACAAGTTTACATAATACAACAACAACAAACTAATAAGCATTAAACAAAAAATATTTTTTAAATATAACTAGGTAAACACGTAACATCGGCCTCATCCTTCGCTGCAATACCACCATAAGATTGATTGTCACTTACACTTCACAAAAGGTACCAAAGGAGCTAGAACAGATTAGTCTCATCATCAGCCTATAATGTTCCCACTGCAGGGACTCAGGCCTCCTCTCCAGGAGAGTGATGGGCTACAATCCGCCACGCGGGTCCAGTGCGGGTTGATAGATGTCACATGTCTCCGATTTTTTTTATTTTAGGACATGCCGGTTTACTCACGATGTTTTCCTTCACCGTTTTGAGAGCAAATTATCCCTCATCTAACCAATATTCTGGCTAAATAGAGCATAATTGACCCATCTCGAACACAATGTGAGTGAGGAGCCCCGACACGATACAAATGACAGTGGCTATCATATAGTGTCCATCAATTAACTGTCAATGTTTAAATTTTGTACTAAACCATAACCAATTTGACAGTTAATCCATGGACAATATGATAGCCACTGTCATTTAAAAGATACGCAATAGTCCTGCTGGTCGGATAGTATCAGAAAAGAAGAATATAAATGATGTTGAAGAAGTCAACAATTTCAACAGCGATGGAGTGTGTCATGGTCTTTGTGACAGTCGATAGTGTCAAACTTCGACGACACAGTTGGCGCAGTGGCTCAAGCAGTTGAGTGCCGCGCTACGTGTCGCGGGTTCGATCCCCGCACGGAACTAATATTTGTATGGCCTACAGATAGTTGTTTCGGGTCTGGGTATTTGTGTGTATGTGAGTTTAAATGTCTGTGAACGCACCCACGATACAGGAGAAATTCCTAGTGTGGGGCAACGTTTTAATAAAAAATAAAAAAAACAAAATTCAATTAACTAATGTTTTTCGTCAAAATTGCACTTACATGGTACCTAGGTACCTACTTTTTAGTGCCCGATATAAATCACTGAAGGTAAATAGTAAATACAGAAGTCGAACTTTGCAGTCTGATTCATCATGACTTAGCGAATTTAAAATCTAAATAAAGATGGATAGTCTTTCATGGATATTTATCTAATCGTACTTATTTACCTACATAAAATTCTGCGAAACCTTTCTATAAATAAATATAAAAAGAGAAAAAAAAGTTGATACTACATTTTCATTAAAAGGAAATCCGTCATCAAAACATAAGTTCCAATTTATGGTTCATCTTGGCCATTTTCGCAACTATACTGGTCATCTTTTAAGGTTTATCTAATTGAAGCTGAACTGAATACTTACCTGAAGTGAAAGCCCCGCTGACCTACACAAACAGCATAAAAAATCGCTGTGATTTTACCAGCGATAGGTACAACCCACCAAAACCTGAACCTTAAAGTGAAATAAGTTGTATGAAAGTATGTAAGTATAAACGGGCTGCGGGTTGTGAGATACCGCGGCCCGGACACAAAGGGCTAAGAAAGAATATGGGTGGTTTTAGTCAGTAGAAGTCTGACACTCCCTTCGGCTCCGCCCAGAGCGGGAAGGAGTCATTTGAAGATTTCTCACACTCCAATAAAAAAATGTACAAACGCTAGCACATCAAGGTACCCGAAACTGACAAATCCCAATCAACCTTGAACCTAATGCTTTAGCGATAAAGTTGAAGATGTGACAAATTGTAAAAGCTTGATGTGATGTACAAGCATAAGTGTATAAGTAGTTGTATCGTTTTATTCTTATAACATTTGTATGGTAAATTCTATTTAATAAGCATCAACAAATGAGTTGCACTTGGTCATAGATTCCTAGAAGTTTACAACTTGTAAATCTCTTTTACCCTTTTAAGGAATGTTGTCGAGCATTAAACTCATAATTGGTTTTATTCATCATCTCATAGAATACATTATTGAAGAATGGGCAGAAATATACAATTTAAATAGACAGTTACAACGAAAACGTTAATGATTATGCTCAGGAAATATGTTAATCTTCTTCAGTTTATCAATACACGATAATGAACAAATTTTGTCATACTGCAATAGTTGTTGCAGATCTTATGAAGTTCATAGCCTGGAAATGTTTTTTTATAAGTTGTCACCATATTTTAGCCATTGTCAGTGAACAGTAGCTCAAAAGATTTTTTTTTTATTAATTTTGCATCAAGTGTGCAAATGAAAGCATAAATATTACTCCTCCAAAGTCTTTGAAAGGTCTGCAACGCTTTAGGCGGGTTACTTCGATCTTAAAATAGTTTTTTTGCAATTATTTCTTTTTGTTACTAGGTTTCTTCATCATGATTTGCATGCCCTTATCCCAGTTGATTTGGTGTCGCGTAAAATCTCTTCTTCAATCTTCTCTATCGTCGTCATCTCAGCAGGCACGTCTTTTTTACCCAAATCATCCTTCACCCAGTCCATCCATCATTTCTAAATACATATAAATATTGAATCGCCATAAAATCATCACTCAGTAATACGAAAATTTTTTCTTTAAAATTATTCTAAACATGATAATTTATAACGTGCAATTAATACTTACATGTATAAATAAAATAGTAAGGAAAAACTAAGTGGGTAAATAAACCTGACATGTATTACACAGCAATAAATTGTTTTTTGTCCATGTAAAGCTTCCGTGCATTGGGTCACAAATAATTGGTTTCGAAGGCCACGTCAAAATTTTTCCCTTTCATTAAATCAAAGTAAAGCCTTCGACACTCTTGTTTGCATTTAAAATGTACTCCAAAGATAAAGCTTCAGTACTAGCTATTTTAAATCAGTTTCTGCTTTTAAGAGTCCGGTTATAGTAACTTAGTGAGTTACTACAAGACCTACCGCAAGGGTCGATACTTTGCCCTTCGCTGTTCTGAAAAGATTAAAAAAAACTAGGCTAGCAGCAAAAACTCATAGCTAGATAATATTCTTAATTCCTACAAATCATTACGATAAGTTGTATGGTTATCTATAGTTGAAGCTAGATTAAAATGTTAGAGGACCGTAATCTATGAAACATATCGACGAAGTTCAGGTTGTTACGTGATCAAAACGACAAACCCAGTATTTTAGCTGATTTCTTATTATTTACTCCTGTTATTTTATTTCCTGAAAGCTTGATATTAAGGTGTTGACTAGAATAATATGGATAAAAAGATTTTATCAAGGCTAGTAAACCATACTAAAATATGCAATTAACAAAAATATTTCACAAACCTGTCATATTTACCGGATAATAAAACAGTGATACGTTATCGTAGGTCAGATGATAGTGCGATTATGTTATCTGTGCACACATGTACTCGCTATCTAGTATTTACAGCACGTTTTTATGCTTTGACACCTTTTTTTTCATAGCTTTGGTAGTAGAGAATGAGCCTTTCAGTAACCCTAGCCTATTTCGTTTAATAAGGACTAGCTGTTTTCCGCGGCGTCACCCGCGTCCATGTTGGTTTTGCGTTACAAATAATATACTAAAACCTTCCTCGAGACCCACTCTTTCCATTGGCGAAAACAGCATGCAAATCGGTGCAGTAGTTTATGAGTTTCTCGCGAACAGACAGACAGATAGACGCAGTGGAGGACTTTGTTTTATAATATGTAGTTATATACTAAAACCTTCCTCGAGAACATCCATTGGCGAAAACAGCATGAAAATCGGTGCAGTAGTTTACGAGTTTCTCGCGAACAGACAGACTGATAGACGCAGTGGAGGACTTTGTTTTATAATATGTAGTGATTCTATGTCTATTGCTAAAGTTGGGACAGGACTAAGCAGATCATGACACTATAATAAGTGTAAAAGTACCCTTGAAAAAACCGCGAAGCAAACTTTCCCTGTAATTACATTATTTTTGGTATAGGCCATATCTGTGACGGAGATCCTGGGTGTTAATGTTCCAACTTGTTCAAATTCTTTTTTATGTTTAAATGTTATTATTTTTTTTTTTCATCCCCCCGTACTATTCAATACATTCGTTTTTAACTCAACGTTTTGAGTGCGTTTACATTGAGTCCTTCCTACCGTCCAGACTTGATTTTTTAACCCAAAAAATTCGTATCCCAGAAATAGTATTTGCGTAGTTTCATAATTTTAGGTTTCGTTATTTCTGTTTGGTTCTTGCTTGGTTTTGCTATTCATATAAAAGAAGCAATGTTACAAACTCATTGAAATCCTAGTGATATTAGCATTTAGTGTCGGAAGCCACTCACTCAAACCCACTCAACAGCAAACTAGTGTGTTACGCAAATAGGGTGCCAATATGGTAATAGGGAAAGTTCGTAAAACTGCGGATATCGTCACGCCCGGATTCCCTAATGACTTGGGGAAATAAAATCACTGTCAGATTTAGAAGCCGGCCCAATATTTCTGTGGCCAATTAATTACTATTTTAGAGTGTCGGTTTCTGTATTTAGTCCTTACAGTGGACCATTTTGAACCATGGCGGCCGTTATTAAAAGCAGATCGGTCTCTTTTTCATTTTTTATTTGGTTGGTAGGACATCATAAAATGACTCCTCCCACACTGCACTCCAGGCAGAGGGGTAGGGAGTGTCACTTCTTCTGTCTAAAAACCACCCATGTTCCTTCTTAGCCCTTTGTGTCGAGACCGCGGTATCTCTTTCGAACAACCCGCAGCCACGTCAGGAGATCTATCTTCAAAGACTTCTCAGGACTTACGCAACGGATCTTGGTGTTCCAACGAGTTCCTTACCGACGAGCAGTATTGCCGTTAGATTTTCAAATAAAAATAGTAAGCAACTAGCGTCTTTTTAAATAAATTCCTGAATATATTCATATCTTATCTTTACAGTCGTAATCTACTTACTCAATGTTCTAGTCCCTATAGTAGGACCCTCAATAATAGGGATGTTTACTAACTTAAAAAAATATAATTCTAATTAATCTGAAAAAAATAATTAAATATTTTGGAACCCATTTAATGATAAAGTAGGTCATATCTCAAAGCTGTAATCGTTATTTTTCTTTGCCAAGTGGTACATACTTATTATTACCCAATAGGCATGTTTACTGACTAAAAAAATGTGATTCTAATTAGTCCGTCTGTTAGATTATCGAACAATATTGGATATGTATTTTTTGTTATAACAAATCAATAAAAAATTACGTGTCGTCGTAGTGGGGGTTGGTGACGTCACTGAACGCTAAAAAATTTCATACTGTCTCAGAGTATGACGTCACACGAGTTTTCAAAGCACTGTATCGTCTTCATTGTTTGTTTACGTAAAAAAAGAAAAATTACGAGTCCAATATTTTATGGTAATCTGTATGACGGACTAATTAGATTTTTTTTTTGTTATCTACCCTATTCCTTCATACTACTCCTACTGCAGTCACTGCTCCCTCAAAACTATAGCCAAAAACTCTCAATGAAGTAATTCCATTACATATTTTACGTTTATAAAATTATATTCCACCTCAATTCTTTAGGAGTGGCTCCGTCAGTTCAAGCTGCTCATAAACGAATAGCGTTACGCTTCATGATCACAAAGACTATGCAGTAATTAAAATCATCTCATTAAATTGTACTCAGTCTTATTAACTGCCTCTAAACCGAGATTTAAAATTATTTGACGTTGATTTCATTTGGCTGTATTACGTGATATCTTTGCCAGTTGCCTGAAGGTTTTTTTTTTAGTTTTGTTTGTTAGTTTCTGTTTATCTTTGGAAACATCGTTTCTTTTTTATCAGGGTGGGTTTTCTTCTGATTTTTCGACCGGTACTTGAATCTTGAAGATTCACGTTTACCTACTGCAAAAACCTTTACTTCAAATCAAATCAAAACCAATCAAATCATTTATTGCATGAAATATGGGTACCTACACAAATGGATGAAAAAATACAAAAATAGACCTTTAAAGTTTAAACCATTTAGGGTAGGATTACCCTAAAAGGTGTGCAAAATTGGATATACATCAAAACAAAATACGAGAAAATGGGATGTCAATAATAATAAACAATTGCCATATTACATAGGCATAACTTTATAAATAAATTAATTATTTACATTTATCATTTAAATAATCATTAATTGAATAGTAATTATCAATACAACCCTCCAAGTTCATTTTCATGTCAAGATTGATTTTTGCATGTAAAAGTCATTCTTTAGTAATTTAGTCGTCATTCTTTAGTAATTTAGTCGTCGTTCTTTAGTAGTTAGTAATTTTGATGGTTATAATTCGGTAACTTCATACGTCTTACAGTCGCAAATCAAATTTTCATAAACATACAACCAAGCACTGGCCTGCAAATTGCCAAAAACGTAAGAAAATTAGAATTTCGCGGGCCAGATGTGAGCTTCCACCTTAATGGAAAATGTGCTTGTTTCTTGTTTTTCCGTTTTTCAGTCGGGTTTTTTTATTACTTTTAAAAAGTTATTTGAAAATAGAAAACAAAGCGAGCCGCGTTCGTCACTAGCCAGTGACTAGCGCGAGTAAATAAGCCGAGTGCAGTGTTTACTAACTACATAGTTGTGTTTAAGTGTACTTGAGGCTTTGTTTCTAAGGTCTCGCAATGAAAAGCATACAGTGCATCGACTGGGTTACTTACTTGCAGTGTTTTCTTACACAGAAAACGGCTAAGTATAATATTTAATCTTTGAACATCGTCATGGTCCTGTTAGTTGACTAGCTTTACTTTGATTTAATATTGATAAATAGAGTCGCAACTGTCCTCCTTACTGTATTTTACATTGTGTTTTTCTTAATATCATCATCATCTTCCTGTCCTTACCAACTCACAATTTGTATTATCTCTTTGTAAAGCAATAATAAGTTATGATGTTTTTACTTGCCACCTCCATTTACCTACTCCATTTGTACCAATAATATTTCACACAACCCATTGATCCCAAAGTTTCCCTAAAAACGCCAGACATATTTCGAACCTGTTTCCTTACAAAGTTGTAAAAACCTCAACACTTATTAGCAGAGTATGAATTCCCGGTATCCGATGGTATCTCTGCCACAATCGGGCATCATGATTGCCGGTGCAGATAGGCCGGAAAGTCACACTCACAGGGAACGGGACGATAGTACAGTTATAATAAACTGTAAACGAGGCATATTTCTTAATAATGGAACTTTCTTGTCGAAAGCGCGTTCAAAAATCGAATTTTCATTGGAAAATTCTTTATTCAAACTGCGGGTATAGACAAATAGTATTTATTATTGTTGATTATGTCAATCTTATGAAAATTACGATCCCAAATACAAATCCGTGGCCATAGTCATGAACACATAAATATCTACGTTAAGTATGTGTCAAGTATTTAAACTTCTATGGCAATAGAAAATTAATACCTACTCGTGTAAGACCATATATATTTATCTTTGGTTAGTATTGCCATACTAATTAGTAGTCTCTGGGCCTTGGATAAATGACGAACCTTGTAGTTTATATCCTTAAAGAAATGACGTATTTCGCGTTATTTACTTCAGGAAGTACCTACTTCTATCAATAGACTTTCAGCTACAGTTATATTATTACTTTTGGGTTTCTCCTGCCAGACAAAGGCCCTTCCATAGGTTCTTCTTAGAGAAGACACCATATATAGACTCAAAAAATATCTAAATTTATTTGCTCTTGTATTTAATGCAAAAGATGTTTTACGGCAGTTACGTACATTATCAACACAAGTATTGAATAGAACCATTTATATTAGGTTATATTAACCACCTGTGGGACAGTCATACAGACACGTAAAAGCCATTACCCTCCTTTTTGGTTGCCAAAGTCGAGTAAGTAATGTGGATCACTTTCAAACCTTACGTGGTTAAGAGCCTTGTAAACATATTATTGCTTAGTTTAATAGCGGTACAAGCTTGCGAATATAGGCCTATTATTCGAGCCATGATTAATTTATGAATGAGTGTGTTCCGATGTATGTTACACAACAATCAAGGTAGGTGCGCATCAAGACCAATCAAGCTATGAAAAACAGTTTTTGCGGATCTCTCATTGTACGGGCAATCTTTACAAAGCGAGGCCATGTTATACTGGAAATTGTTAGACTAGATGTGTCACCGTGTGTACCGTCAAAAAATTTAATTGTTAAGCAAATTCCTTATATCAATTTTCTGTTTCATTATAAAATTCTAGTATGCTACTCAAGTTTCTTACTTAATTTCTATCTTTATCTCTATAATTTAAATAAGAATGTATCTACTGTGTTTTTGTATTCGAAAATTGTACTTATATGCCGCTCACTCAGTCTTGATAGTAGATCAAATATTACTTTATTACAAAATAAAAGTTGTGGTAGGTAGCCCAGTTTCCATTATGGACTTAATCATAAATTACATTAAAGAAATAAAAACAAAGCGTAAGTATATTTGTTTTGTTTTTTTTTTTTCGTTTACGCCGTGACCCGGCCGCGACTCAAACAAACACGTCATTTTCTGTAGGCGTCGAGAAGCTACTAAAAGATTATAAAAGCGACATCATCATTAGAATAAACATTGAATGAATATAGAATTTTATAATTATCAAATTAGGTTAGTGCGCAAAACACGTGCCTCTTCTCTGACCGAAAACCAAAGACAATAAAATATGACTACTTAACGAATGGTAAAAGCTCAGTTGTTTTTTAATATTTCGAAGTAGGGAAATCATCAAATGACTACTATCGCGAACGGTAGGGAGTGTCAGACTTTTACTGACTAAAAATTACCCATGCTGCTTCTTAGTCCTTTGTGTCGAGGCCGCGGTTTAGATCCTTCGGTTATTTTTAGAAGATAACACAGTAGAAGAGTAATATAAATGCTTACCTAATTCAGAGTGTTGGATTAGATTGACGTGTTAAACTGAATTAATAAGAGATTATGGTTATTTTTTAATAATAAAATTCAAAAGTCTTTTGTAAATTGTACTCTTCGAAGGTCAATTTCCGAATTTTCTCATGGTTCTTGATATAAAATAGTTACTTGGATTGAATTGTTTAATTTATGTTTGAGTGTTGATGTTTAAACAAGATGAAGGAACAACTATGTAAAAATAATAAAATTAATTCTAATTGATTTGAGTTGCGAGTGTTTGAGAATATACAGTGTGTTAGTTTAAACGAGGGACATATTGAAACCTGCAATAGAGCAATTACATGATACAAATAAAAATATGAACAAAAAAAAAACATTGATAAATAACAGACAACTTATCCTAACATCCTGTATTTAGATATAATCGGTGTACATAAGTACATAAAAAAATACCAATCAAATTGAGAACCTCCTCCTTTTTGGGAAGTCGGTTAAAAAGATAAGTTCATGGTTTAATTTTATGAATTAATTTATATTATTTTTATTTTATTTAGTTACGGACGATAAACAGAGATATGAACCTACTCAATAAGTACCTACTCAATACTTTATTACAAAACATAAATTAAAAATTAACAATATTGCAGCCCACTACAATACATTATCCGCATATTAACAACTGAGAATATGATAATGAGTGTCACTAGATAGGCAAAAACAATAATATTAATTACCTACATCACATTAATAACAAAACAAATTAAAAAGTAAAATACACTATAACTAAGTACTTTTAGTTCAAATTGAATCAATTATTTGTCAGTGGAGTAACAATAAACACTAAAAAACAAATAAATAATAAAATCTAGATTAGCTTGCATTATTCCTGGGGGCCAATTCTCAATTTTCGCCATTTATCTCGAGTTCGAGATCGTAAGTCTATCTCTATGTCTATTAAAAATATCTCTATCTCTACCAAAAAATGTCGAATCGAGCAGAATTCCGTATTCTCAGTCAAAATAGCAATAAATGTCACGAAAATGTCGAGTCGAGTGAAGATAATGTTACCATTATGAAGAATCGCACGTTCTGTTTTAGGTAGCTATGAGTTAATGAATGATTTTGTTTTAAAACGCTGACTAAACCTACTTATTTAAGTATAAAACGAAACGTTTAGTGTGTTTCAAGATTTTCGTATGCTCTTCGTGAAATAAAGAAAACAAATTGACAGTTGACTGTCTGTCAGTGTCAGAATTTGCGCCTTTTTGCGGTTCCTTCAAAACTTTTGTTATGTTTACATGTGGTGTGGTGTGGTGTGTATGTGTGTTTACATCAATATTGGGTGCTGTTTTACATTTTAAAAGTTTTATTTTAACATGGAGGGGAAAAATCAAACAAGGCAAGGGCACAAATCAAAGAGTATAAATCAAATTTCCAGTAGGTATGAGATGCCAAGCCGTATTTTATTTAAAAATAGGCGTGACGACATAGTCAAAGAATCAATGATTTAATGATATTAGGGGAAATTACATACGAGAAGGATTTAAAACACTGATTTAGTTTTATTTAAAAAATTAAGATTAGTAAGATTTTTAATAAAATAAAAGATTAAAATACTGATATCGGCCATTTTGATTGAAACACCAATCATAGCGCACTACGTCACGCCAATGTAAACATCACTAGCTGTCACTAGCTCACTGTGTTGTTTTGTTGCCGATTACGCATTTGGATATTTTTTTTGTTACTTCAATACTTTGTGAACATCTTTAGCAATGGAATCAGGCTTTTGTAAAAGCAAACAGTTCAAATTTGCCCAGGATAGATTTACTGATGTTGGGCGATTTCCTTGGGTCAAATAAAGAATTTTGCTCGTCCGAGTTCCGAAATGTGAAAACCTCCCTGTAAGTAAATTTTGTAAGTATCTAACACTATAAAAATACAACAAACTCGTTTTGAGCTTGTAGGAGTTTAGTTTATTTTCACTTTCATATGTTATTTTTACAATAAACTTGTCAGTTTATTTTTGAGGTTAGCTCCTTCGCAACTTGTAATAAAAGTTTGCTACTGAGTTAATAACCAACAAAAGGAGTAAATTTCTGTAACTACAAAGCATGTACTAGTATCTTTTCTCATAGTAACAACCTACTATCATAATCACCGGGTCAGCTATGCAGGTCCAGAGGACAACATTTTTGGCATTCAATGTAATGCTAAAACTATTGATAATGATGTGTTTTTACACTGAGGCACCGCACACCACTTATAAACTTTGTTATTCATTTTTAACACACGAATTATGGTAATGTTTGTTTTAGTTTCCTCTAGCTGCGCTTTGACATTTCCATGTTTACATAGGCGTGACGTCAGACCCGACGCCATGACACTGCGAGCTGTTTTCGCGCTCTATTTAATTTTTTTTTCAAAAATGGCTTATATCTTCGTTAAACTTTACTTTATTACTGAAATAAAGGTTTTTTCGTAAATAAAAAAGATGTACCCACATTACGGAAGAGGATTTCAAAATCTTTCGTCATGCCTATTAAAGAAATGAAAACACAGTGTACAATCCAAAACTCAACGAATTCACTCAGAAATGACGTATCTCTACAATCGACATGACATCTCTACTGCTCAGAAGCACTCGACATGAACTCTAACGTTAGCTTTCGACAAATGTCGAATTCGACATCCCCAGAATAGCAACTTTTAAAATTTGTCGAAAAAATGACGTCATTAGAAATTTTTGTCGAGTTCGACACCATCTCTAAAATCGAGAATTGGCCCCCAGAGTGTGGTTTTCCCTAGAGATTTTTTTCGGTAGGTAACAATGGATTAAATCGCCATATAATAAAGTAGGTTTTGCAAGCTGTCCTCAATACAAGTGGCCAAAATGAGACCTTATGTATAACATCAGCTAAAGCTGCCAGTTAATGTTGCTTCAACCATTACGAAGATTAGCCGAAACAACAGACAGAAAAATTTAAAAACATGTGTATTTTTTATAACTGCCGTATTTATATATATTTATATGCATTCAGTATAAATCTGTTGTTATCAATTTTATTTATTAAGACCGAGGCAGACCCAAGAAAGGCCGTTTTTTTTTTGGCGAGTGGAAAATCATCGAATAACCCCTCCCGCCCGAAATAATTCTTTGAACTGATATGGTTGTATTAATTTTTATTTATTGTATACAATAGTTACAATCACGTACCGCGTACGTCACATTATATGTTTTCTATATTAGACTTTCCTATTATTTTAATGTCAATAAATAAAAAACCTAGATCATCAATCTTACCTGCCAACTCAGACGTAGGTAAGTCCAAAAATATATCATTATAAATTCATAATTTATTCAAATTAAATAGGTATTCCTATCTTTATCGCACTACATCAAAATTTAAAGTACTTGAAAAGGACAAAAGTAATTAAATATTCAACGCTGTACTTGTTGTTTAAATAATCAGGGAATATTCATGTTTGAAAAACGTGATCACCATACACTATTCCATATTTCGTGTGTTAAATAGGAATACTTAGTATTAAATACAAATTCAATACGTCATTCAATGAAATTAGTAATTCTTTAAAGGAATAAACCTTCGATTTCTAATTCTATGTAAGTTTTATTAAAATTTTCTTTACGTGTCTTGTGTTTATGAAAGATAATACCTAAGCTTATGTGAAAGTGTTGTAAGGGGCCAAAGGTGGTCTTGGGATGGTTTAGAATTAACAAACGATGAGAAACTAAGGTTTGACGAAACGTTTGCTTTGTGAGTTGTTCTTGTTGTGTAATCGCTTGATTATCATTTTTGTCAGTCTGCGTGTACATATATATTTAGGTAGTAATACAGTAGTAACCAGCTCAGGTTAAGGTTAGGTTAATATATTACCGTAATTTATTTATTTAAACTTCATGGACAAAAGCGTTATATAGCTTAATGGCACCAGGCATTCTCTACCAGTCAAATCAAAACGATAGGATACAACACAGTAATAAAAACAATCTAAAAAAATTCAATCTCATCATCATCATCCTAGCCTTATCCCAAGTCGGTGTTTTAAAAAAAACTGAACCTAATCCTAGATACTAATATTATCTCTGGACGGATCTGGATGTATGGATGTTTGTTACACTTTCACTACCGACTAGTCAGTAGTTTTTGGATGAAAATTGGCCTACAGATAATTTATAACCTTGATTTACAAATAGGATATTTTTTATCTCGTTACTACGATCCCGTGGGATAATTAGGCACTTACCGAACTCCACGCGGGTTAAGACGCGTTCATAAGCTACTTAGTAAATAAATATTTCTTAATTAGTTGTTAGTTGCATTATCACGACGCGCGACGGTGTGAAAAGCAAATGACGTCACCAAAACTATTTAAATTGAAAGACTTAAGCATTTTAATTGCAAATTAAGTGCATTATTATAATAGATTATTCTAGAGTCTAGACTGAATTAAAATTTAAAGTAAAACCGATTTTAGCTAGCTTTCTATAATTACTGTTTATTACTAATCTCTATAAATAAATAAATTGCAGTGTCTGTTTGTAATGTCAAAATAACAGTTTTTACTGAATTAATAAAGGAAGTACTTACAACCACAATACATTTTACAATTTTTCCCAATCAACCTTGAATTGAACCTAATAGTTTCAACGATAAAGTTGAAAATCTATATTAAAGAAAGAACAATGTTCAAAACGTACCCAACCTTTTTTTTTTTTTTGACGGGTGGAAAATCATCGAATAACCCCTCCCGCTCTTGGGCAGAGCGAAAGGGAGTGTCAGACTTCTACTGACTAAAAACCACCCATGTTCCTTCTTCGCCCTCTATGTCGAGGCCGCGATAACTAGTGTACAACCCGCGGCCCCAAACGACCCCACCCTTGTAGGACTTTTAAACCTATGTAACAAAGTTTTTAAAAAGTTTTAAAGTGGTACAAGAGTGGGGACGGTGTCCAATGTGTCCATACATTTTTGGGCATTGTTCTTTGACAGATTATAATTTGATATATACGCCATGGCCTGTACCTGCGTCACATTTTGCTATTCTTATGACTTTCATGTTAAACAATAATAATAAATAATAATAATATTCCACAACTATCACACAACGCCATCTAGTCCCAAGCTAAGCAGAGCTTGTGTTATGGGTACTAGACAACTGATAAACATACTTATATATTTCTAAATACATACATATTATAGATAAATTACACCCAGACACAGAACAAATGATCGTGCTCATCACACAAACATTTGTCCTGGGTGGGAATCGAACCCACGACCTCCGGCATAGCAGTACAAATTAACTGCAAAATTAAATATTTAAACAACAAGTAATCGACACTTCAAGCAAAAAAATAATGATAAACACTACATCCTGGTTGTAAAGTTAGAAACTAAGTTCACAATGGGAATATAAATCAGTATCACTATTGTTACTGCCGACCCTCCGTTGACAATGAGTTAGCATTCTCATAACCTTTAAAATGTAGAAACTATATATTTTAAAATAATTATAATTTGAATTGCCTGATTGTTTGTGATTGCCTGATTGTGTTTATATATATATTATATATTATAATTAATTATAATAAAAATATATATATTATTATAAAAAATTAAATAATTAATTATAATTTTTAATTGCCAGATTGTTTACCGTAGTGTCGTAGAAAAAGTATCAAGATTGTTTGGTCCTTGATTTTGGTAAACTGTACAAGTATTTTTTTTTTGTAATGTGTACGGTTTGGCACAGTTATTTTACTAGAGACAGCAACCTTAGTGCAATATAGCGAACCTCAGCTTTTGAGAAATCAGAGGTAAAATATAGGCAGTAACTGTAACTGTGCTTCCCTTTCTATGTTATGTTGTATGAATAACGTAGGTTTTCGTTTTTGTCAATCTTAATTAGAATTCTAGAAAGGTTCAGTCTTCAGTGATCGTAAGAAAAAGTATCAATATTGTTTGGTCCTTGATTTTGGTAAACTGTACAAGTATTTTTTTTTTTGTAATGTGAAACAGTCTGTACGGTTTGGCACAGTTATTTTACTAGAGACAGCAACCTTAGTACAATATAGCAATATAGCGAACCTCAGCTTTTGAGAAATCAGAGGTAAAATATAGGCAGTAACTGTAACTGTGCTTCCCTTTCTATGTTATGTTGTATGAATAACGTAGGTTTTCGTTTTTGTCAATCTTAATTAGAATTCTAGAAAGTACCTGCTTAAATAAATAAACAAAACTCATCCCAATTCCCTTCTTTTTATAAAATGCAGCTTCACAACCCACACAGGAAACGCCATTTGCCATCATTTTCCTCATTTTGATGACGTGGATTTCCGCACAAAACCGCTCCGATAATCTTGCAGAGTAAGAAGTCAATCAAGTGTCAGTAATACGACGTAGGAATTCTAGGAACTTAGCTCTGTTATGCTGGTCTATGTAACATGACAGGTTGTCCCGTTTGCACGTAAGGGGAACCTATAACTAGCTATGAATAGCAGAGGCTTTAGCGCGAACGCGCGGAGAAAAACGAAACGTAGGTAAATAGGGTACCTACTACACCAAAAAAATCTAATCAGTCCGTGCGTCTGTTAGATTACGGAAAAATATTGGATACGTGTTTTTTGTTTGTTTTATCAAATAAATAAAAATTTACGAAAATAAAACGTGTCAAATATCATGAGTCCGGCTTTTGACGTCACTTTGTGGGTAAAAAAGTACTAACCTTGTGACGTCACACTTTTCAAAGCACTGTATTGTATTCATCTTTTGTTTAAGTGAAAAAATAAAAAATACGTGTCCATTTGTTTTTGAAAATCTATCTGACGGACTAGTTAAATTTTTTGGTGAAATACCCTAATATATAACAAAAACAAGTAGCAGTTTGGTTCGAATTTCATCATCATTGTCATGCTCTTATATCCCAATTCATTTGGGTAGCATGTCTTCATCTTCCATAATCCTCTCTATCTCGTCGTCTCAACAGACACCTCCTTTCTTGTCATTATTATCCTTTACACATTCGATCCTACGCCATCGTTTCTTTGGTGTTCCTTTACTGTTGTAAATAGCGCTTCATTTACATTTAAACTCCAAACTTTACTAACGACATTTAGTTCAAACTAGCTAATGCCCTCGGCTTCGCCCGCGTGGAATTTATTCTAAAACCTTCCTAGAGAACCAGTCTATCCGTTGCTGAAAACAGCATGAAAATCAGTGCATCATTTTTTGAGTTTATCGCGAACAGACGGACTGACGCGGCAGAGGACTTTGTATAATAATATGTATTGATATGTAGTGATTACGATAAGCACGTTTTGGGAGCGAAAAGATGCGTACGGCGACCCTTAGTGTGTGTTCAATTTGAATAGATCGTCGAACGCTGTAAACTAGAAAATGCGTGTTCGAAGCGTCTATTCCACACGTTTGAACTAGGCCCACCGTTCATAAGACAGCCTCGCTGGAATGTTAGGTTGTGGTTATATCTCTTGAGTAATCGTGTGAGTTTCAAATAAATGAGATAGTAAGGTTTTATTACTCTAAAATACTCTCTATTTGTGTGCTTTATTGTTATTGAATGGATGCTGAGAAATCAATGTTTTAGGTATGAATGTAGACGGCTATTAAGAGTAAGGGTATTAATAATGAATACTTTTAATATTAGGAGTATTCCTAACGAACGATGGATGGACTGTGTGAAGGATGATATTGCTAGAAAAGTGATGACTGCTAAAATGACGAGCAATAGAGAAGTATGGAATAGGAACACATCATGCACTGTCCCTAAATAAACAGGGAAAAGTTCTAGTATAACGATATGATGATGAATTGGATTTTTTTCCGATCTAATCCAGAACGAGTCAGCACGATTACAAAAACAGACAAAATGCCAGATGAAAAGAATCCTGCGGCATATCTAGGTACGGTCGGTTACTAAAGTGGATAAGCGACCGCACAAAGCAATAGCTTGACGTTTAGTTTGGACTTACGACCTTTTACTTTCACGACAGATATTGTCGTCACCAACTGATTGTGGTTAATAATTTCAACATTTTAATAAAAGTCACGATGGCCTAGCGGTTTAGCGCGTTCGGATAGATCTATAGTTAATCAGTAAGTAGTGCGTTCTAATCTCACGCAGAAAGTTTTACACTTTTTGTAAGTATTTACTTGATTGGAGGTAATGAGACAGAAATATTATACTCTTTATCAAGATAAAGAACATAATATTTCTTTTATTTCTATTTATAATAATATTTCTTTACGAACTTCTTACTTGTTCGCTTTGTTCACCCATTTCGTAAAGTTTGAAAGGTAGATCATAGAAAAATAAGTCAAGAATTATAATTTCTGTGAGGTAGACATGAGTTTTATGAATATGTTACTGGATGAACGTTGTCGATTGGGTTATACTTAGTTGTTGATTAGTGACGTGTGGTTTAATAGATAGCAGTATTGTTGTTGATATTTCTCAAAATGCAGGCACATATTAATATTGAGGCGAGGGCGACTATTATTGCTCCGCATAATAGTGATGTTAATAGATTACAATTATCAGAAAAAAACGGAATAAATGTGAGTATTATATTTAAGAATTGTAACTTAAACTGTTAGTAGAAATAAAGATAATATCGTTTGGTGACATAATGAATTCATTAATTGTTTTTTAAATTCATCATGAGACTTAAAAGATAAATAATTAGTGTTTATTATTGGATTCATAAATGCAGGGCGAATGAAGTCTTTAGTATTTTATTATAACCGCCTCATATCACTTTTGTTTTGTTTTAGAAGAATACTGTTAGTCTCTGAATCAAAGATACGAGGAAGAGGGTCGCCTTGCTAATCGACAGGGAAGTGGAAGGCCGTCGCGTATTAGTGAAACGCAGCGACGGCGGTGACGACATAATAATATAATTATGGTCAAATAAAATATGGTTTCACACCTACGGGACGCTTCGCGGAATTATTCGACACCTCATCTCAAACTGTTCTCCGTGCCCTCCAAGCTAAAGGCTTGCATCATAGAAGACCAGCTAAAAAGCCCTTCCTGACAAATAGATATAATCAAGAATGATTACGTTTCGCACGGGATTATTTAGATTTTTACTGGAATACTACCATATTTTCAGATGACAAGACTTTTAAATCAAGTCAAATAATATTATAATATTATGAGGTCTATGCGCAAACGTTTACATGACTGCATTGAAAATAATGGGGGTTCTACAAAATATAAAAATGCGGAATTGTTTTGTTTTTAATAATTAAACGTGTAATATCATATTTGATGATAATAACTTATCCGTAATTATTTACCAATCTTAAGTTGAGGTTTAGTTTCAATCTTCTTTTCTTCAAGAAAATGATCAATTAAGCTAAAACCTCAATACGACATTCATTGTGACGTTACAAAAAAAACAGGTTCATAAAGTCTAAATCATATTATTTGTCAAAAAACTATCTATAATAAGTGGGTATAATCAATTATATTTCTGTGATAAAATTATCTTTTCCTTGTTAAGAATTGACTTAGTGGGTATACAATCAAAATGTTACAAGAGAACTGTTTTTATTTAGGTAGGATTTGACGTCACAATTCTCATGATTGTTAATTAGTTAATTTTATAAATAATTATGACGAATAAAACATTGTCTTGTCATTGAACACGACTTTTTTTCTACCTTACCACCCAACAAACACCCGAAGTGATAACATAATCACAACCACATAAATAGTAAATAATAATACGTTTGGTTTATATCCTATATATTTAACTTCTTATATAAAATAAGTATTCTAATGGGTTTACAATGACAAAACGAAAAAAATGATTGCAAAGAAACAAAAAGCACTATCTTGTGGTGTGTGAGATTTGAACTCGGACCTCATTGATCGTAGATCCACTGCTTAGCCCAAACAGCTATCGACACTTGTAAGTTAAACGCGAATTTTAGCAATTCATTAAATAATGCGTTTGCTGCGATTATAACGAAAGAGACGGAAATATATTTTGTTGTGCTATTTCGTGGAGTGCGACGCCCGACGCGACTACGCCGACGACATGATACGATAGCGGGCGATCTCTGTGGCTGTTGTGTGCTTACTGTATAGAGCAAGACCACTTACACATACAAACGCATGAACGCTCGCCCGTGCGCTCACAGAAATACAATCCTTAGCGTGCCCATGCACTTGTCTTGCCTTACTGTACACTAATATTATAAAGAGGAAAGATTTGTGTTTTTGTGTGTATGTTTTTATGTTTGTATTGAATAAACTCAAAAACTACTACGCCGATTTCAAAAATTGTTTCTACATTGGAAAGCTACATTCACGTTGAGTAACTTAGGCTACTTTTTATCCCTGCCATGTATTTCCACGGGAACGGGAACTACGCGGGTGAAACCGCGTGACGTTCGCTAGTTATATCATAAAAGAAAATATGAAGTAGAGAGGAGGCCTGAGTCCCTGCAGTGGAAACATTAACAGTAAAAACGAAAATTCGTTTTCACTAGTACCTACTGTGCAAAAAAAGCTGACGTTGTTGATTTTTTCGCTCTCGGCACGAGACAAAATATCAAACACGGAAAACGGACATAAAGGTTATGTAGTATAATTTGTATTTAATAATTGATGAATGTAAGGCTATACTAAATATATAAACTAAACTAACCTAAAAACAAACTAACTATAAAAGGGCATCGAAGAACTCCTCCTCAACGCTGTCAGCAGGTAAAGTGCCCAAGAGACTGGCAGCGTTGCCGCGTTGTATGGCAACACTTAGCCTCTGGCCCAAAGAAAAAGCCAGCCCTTGGGTCAGAGGAAGCATAAACAAGGCGTTTAGAAATATCCTTAAAAAGGCTGTGGGCACTAGGACCCCACGGCCCTAGAGTTTCAACCCCAAACGGCTCGAACATATACTTAGTTTCCACAAGGGTTACTATATTTACGCCGCTTGAGGTTCTTCGCAGCTGCAGGTTTTTTTGTATTGAAAGAATAGTTCAAAGAATAAATGAGAAAATGATTAGTGAGTAACTATTTAGTTTCTTGCCAGTTTTTCTCCATAGGAAACGACTAAACCGATCCGTGCACCTTTTCTCGACATTTTAGAAGTGCCCATGTATGCTTAATATGTAAAATAAAATATTTTGGTTTTTAATAATTGTCTTTTATTTCAAACCTCCAATTTACAAAACTACCTATGTTATAATAAAATATGTACAAGTATCAAAAAGAAAAGTATTAAAGGGCGTCAAAAAATTCATACACATCGCTGTCAACAGCAAAAGTGCCCAGCAGGGCAATTGTGTATCTTTTACATGACAGTGGCTATCATATTGTCCATGGATTAACTGTCAAATTGGTTATGGTTTAGTACAAAATGGAACCATTTGACAGTTAATTGATAGGCACTGTAGGTTAGCCACTGTCATCTAAAAGATACGCAATAGCCCTGCAGAAGGCACAATTGGCGCGTTGGATAGCAATGCTTTTGTTTCGTATATAGAAATGGTAGTGGTCAACTGGTCATGCTATTTTTAGTTTTTTTTTTAAACCTTGTTTGTTTATCAAACCAGTCTTGGATGTTGCGTGGGCGCACGAGCCCAACACGTGGGTGATCGGGCCCTTCGAGTGAATGTAATCGAACGGCACTTCCGGGTTGGTGTTTTAAAGAGGTTTAAAAATTCTTTCTCTCTGGTATCGGCAGTTCGGCACGAACAAATGAAACTCTCATATTGGTACTACAAATATTTAGAGGGGACCGCGCCAAAAATTGTTTTTTTAAAGAAACTATTGCCGTCGCGTTGCGTCAAGCCTGCCGTGCATCTCAGACCAATTAAGTATATCACAGAATCGTCGTTTCGTTTGTTTTTTAACGTTAAAATTTCAATATTTTTCGTGTTAGAAACATTTCGAATTTTTCTTGTAGTCCTCTACCAAATACCGCTCGTAAATGGGATTTTATTTGTCATTCTTGGAGGATCATATTTTCCGCGTTGTTTATCGTTAACAAGAGAGTCAAAATTGTATAAAATAATTATTCAATTTTGTCTCTCTTGTCAGAAACGGAACATTTCCAGTTGTTTTAACAGGTGGTTGACAATTTGGCACATTTTTTCCCAATTGTCGTAAACAGACGCTTGGAACACATTACTTTAGATAGCATCTGTTTATATTTATGTTAAATTTGGGGATTATAAAAGAGCCGTGTTTTTCGGTAATCACATGAAACTTTGGACGCTCGTAGCAGAATAATTTGCTAAATTTAATTTTACTTTTCCTTGCACTAAGCCAAGTTTATGACTTACTATAGTAAAAACATGCTGAGGGAGAAATAATCAAGTAACAAAGGCACTAGTTTTCCCAAAAAAGTTTCTTAAGTCGAATATAATACGGCCAACGGGTGATACCGTTCCTTCTCAATTCCGATAGGCTTAAAATTTTATTAAAACAAGAAATTATCAACAACTAATGATAAAAACAAAAAATCTAATCAAACGAATGGGGATTGTGGTGACAACTGTTTTTATCTGCATTTTATCTGTGGTAGTGATAAGTCTACTGTTTATGACTAAGTACAGAATTGTATAAAATGTGACAGTAATATGTAATGTTATTATGAAATATTTAGTAGCGCAGGTGATGCAAAACTTAGGCGAAATAACTATACATTAAAGAGAATGGACGACAGTTCAACTGGCACAGAAGGAAATAGTGGGACACCCTGTGAGACACTAAGGGTGAAACTAAAGAATTTGCCTAATAACTATACAAATTGAGAATATGAATTTCAGGTTATTCAAAAACCAAAACTGTTTTGGAATAAAGTTTGACGATAAAAACAACAAAATTAGAAGTGTTAACATAAAACAAACCAAAAATCTAGAAATAAAATCTAATAGATTCAATCATTCGTAAAATCGTGATCATGTTTAGACATTTAGAGGCGATTGATATGCTCAATTGCTTAAATCATTACCACTCAAACTTGTAGAGCAGAGTATAACAGATTTCTAGTTCCTTCTGATAGGATTAGGGACATTACAAAGTCTTAAAATTTGATTGGCTGCTGAGATTTTAGTCAAATAGTCTGAACAGCTTAAATTTTGCGTTGGGATAATCCAACGTAAAATGAAATGAAATCCTTCAAATGTATCAAGTACAGTTTTGTCTAGCCTTTCAGCTACGAAGTATTAATCATCCATCATGTCACTGAAGTCTTCACAAAAGTGCTCTTAAAGTAATTTAACATAATTATAGCCATTCGTAGACTCATATCTGTTCAACTTAATTTGTATTTACCTAGCACGAATCCTGATAAACTCGTTTCTCCTTTGGCGCAGGTTTTTGGCGTTTTTATAGGGAATTCCTTGGTTTTTATCGATTTGTGCTTAGATGTACAGAAACTGGATGATAACTTGTTTTTTTCTCTGCGTTAATTTAGCCAACTTTTTATATAATTAACTTTAATAACGAGTTCTATAATATCCTAGGCGTCCTGTCTTATGGAAATGTTTGCGTTTGTGGCATGGTTATTGCTTGACTGGAGAAACCCATCGATTCTCATGGGCAAGTTTAAGGTAATTGGACGATTGGTAATCTTAGCATCATCCAAATATTGCTAATCTTTATCGTTCCAGATAAGTTTGGCAAAAAATACATTAAGAACAGAGGTCCTTTTAGAGTGCCTTGCGGAACACTTACTACTACTGTTAATGCGTGTTTTTTATAGAAATCATTGTTTTAAAGATTTGAAGTACTTAACTCTCAGGTAACACTCTTAAAGAGAAAAAGAACAAAAAATACTAGGAAATCTCATTGAGACAGAATTTTCGCCGACGCTAGTCTAAGTTTTTGTTTTCCGTGTTTGAATGCCATTACAATTACAAAAGACTGGCAGAATTTGTTTCACTTTTGGAGAAATTAAAAGTAAACTTAAAAATGAATAGTTTTACTCATTATGTATGCAAAGACAACATGATAATATATAAACAGAATGCTTTCAAGAAACAACTCGTAAAGTAGAACAGTGATCATTACTTTCCGGATTTCATCAAAAATACTGTATCGTTTGAAATATAGACACCTTGTACGGATTGGTTGATGTTGATAACTATCTGTATCAACAAAAGGTTTACCTAATCTGTTATACAACTTACGCCGCTCCTAAACTGATATCAAGTTGTATTTGTTAACACTTTGCCTTCAGTGGTGTCTCTCGTGTTACTAGTGTCATTTGATTTATCAAAATTGAAGGTTTTCAGACCTTCTTTTGCTGTTTTCTCATGTGTCATAAAGAGTATTCGTTTCGTGTTAAAATGTTTGAAGGTTATAGGACCTTCTTTTATCAAAGTTTGTTTGCTTACCTGATTCGTCAATACATCAATAACAACATAGGCGAGATACACGATCTCCTCCTCGTCAGATCCCAGCGCTGCGCCGCCGAGGCCCGCAGTGCGCACGTGCAGTGCGCACACCCAGCCCCCGCTGATCATCGCGCCATGCACTGCCACACCACCTCACAACAACACCCTCCTCAACAACACTACCAACAACACTCAGGTCCTACAAGGTACTCATCAACAACAGTCCAAGTCACACACACTTTCTAACGGGACAAGTGGGCGAACCACCGAAAATTCACGTATACGCTGTATGTTCGACTTCGTTCACTTTTTAGAAACCTGACGGTTACTCAACATGAAACAAGAACTAGCGTGCGGCGCGGACGGCGTTTTACCGCTAGCCGTCTACGTAAGCTGTTTCCGCTGTAGGTGAAAATCTAGAATTAACTCACATCACATAGCCACACCAAATCTAAAGAGACCAGTCACTAATTCTATGGAAAGAACAAGCTTTTGAACGGTGTCGTTGAACGTTCCTAATTTGAATACCGTGTTCCAGCACAGATTTCAAAGTTTTCACTTCGCGCGTTAATATAACACTAAAGTACTTATTACGAGTCACTGTATAACTTTAATTTTGATATTTGTAGAATATTTTTGATATAAAAATGTAAAGACAGCTCGGGACGAGCGTGTCTGTCGGATCGTTGGATCGACTGGCGTTCGCTCGCTCGCTTGCCCCCCTGTTGACACTGCGCAGGTAGCGCCAGGTGAGCAAAGCGACGTTGCCAAACCGACCATTATCAATGATGATGAGATAGCTGCTGCTTCTACCACGTCATTTCGAAATTCACGCACCGTTGCCAACGTAATAAAATGCTGTTTTTACTTGAAACATTTTCGAAAAGTTGCATTTTAACGCGTCGATGGAATGCGTTGTGTAGCAAGTATAGAGATTGTGCGGTCGTTGTTGGCTGACAACAGAATACAATAATTCTTTTTTTGAAAATCTTTGTAGACAGTATGCCGTATGAGTGTTGCAGGATACATTGCGTGCACAACAGGGCGACGGTTACCGTAATGTTATAGAAAGTGTAAATAGAAGCTGTGTTATGCGATCGTGTTATTTGAGTATATACAAATATGGTGTACGCGGCAAGGTCGAAGATAAAGCAATTAATAAAAAGATTTTTTATTGTTCCATTGCCTTTTTTTGTTATGATTTTATAATGAAAATATTTGCACGTTATTATAAGTGTATTTTTGGTTTTCAATGTGTGTGTGTCAATAAAAACCTTATTATCTCAATAAATAAGACAGTATTTTATGCATTAACAATTTCAACTTAAGGTGGAAGCTCACATCTGGCCCGCGAAATTCTAATTTTCTTACGTTTTTGGCAATTTGCAGGCCAGTGCTTGGTTGTATGTTTATGAAAATTTGATTTGCGACTGTAAGACGTATGAAGTTACCGAATTATAACCATCAAAATTACTAACTACTAAAGAACGACGACTAAATTACTAAAGAATGACTTTTACATGCAAAAATCAATCTTGACATGAAAATGAACTTGGAGGGTTGTATTGATAATTTTGATGGTTATAATTCGGTAACTTCATACGTCTTACAGTCGCAAATCAAATTTTCATAAACATACAACCAAGCACTGGCCTGCAAATTGCCAAAAACGTAAGAAAATTAGAATTTCGCGGGCCAGATGTGAGCTTCCACCTTAAGAATTATTCTCAGACAAGTAAATCAAAGCAGTTTTTTTTTTCGGAATCCAATATGGCTGGTGCTAATTAAATAGATGTTTAATATGCCTAACGATTGGAAGTCACTGCAGGTCAATCGGTAGTAGGTATACTCATTAAAATGCGTTTAGCTTTGTTCTAAATAAATTGTATAAGTTCGGTGCTATTAAAGTTTTAATAGAGGTGAATCGTTGAATTCGTTGACAACTAAAATCATAGACTAACCGATCCATTTCAAATAGGTTTTTGTTTTAAATAAATCAGTTCTTGGGTGATGGAGTACGATTTTGATGTGCCTATTTATAATAAGCAATTTCAAATACTTAGGGCTTTTTATTATTATTTATTTTTTGTAGATAGGTACCACATAAAAAATGGCCGTAGCAAAAATAGAAACTTCAATTATTCTTCTAAATTCTGTGTAGTAAACATTACAATAATTTAAACCATAATTATGCAGATTACAGGATTATATTTTATGTTTATCTGATTTCAGCATCTCATGCGACGTGCAAGTTTTTTTACAAAAGACGGTCAGAAAAAGATAGTGCTATTATATCAGCTATGCGTTAGAAAGCGACAAAGAAGCCGTCGGACACCTGTCAAAAAGTGTCGCTCTGGCTAAGGAATCGCTAAAAATTTACCTGTATGTTTGTATTTTTACAACAAAAAAGTTTAGCATATTTCGTGTCAACATTATGTATTTTTAACTAAATGTATTATTTCTTTATCATTTTGTGCTAGGCATTTATTTATGATAATTTATTTTAGTTGTATTTATGTGTGCGTATTTATGGTTAACCGACGAAAAAAAAGGAGGAGGTTCTCAGTTCGACCAGTATTTTTTTTTAATAATATTTTGTTTCGTTGTATTTCTACGTAGGTTTTTAAATGTATTTTTATATGCCCGATGTTGCTGGAGTTTTTAAATTTTAATCCAATCATATTTCTATTGTATTTTGAATAAAATTAAGTAGGTATAAAGAACATAGGTACAGCTGTTTTGTTAACAACTATACTTTTAAGTAGGTATTTCTAAGCTTATTATTTCACAATCTGCAGACAAAAAAAGAAGGTAAATTTTGAACAAAAGTACACGTAGGTACCTAATTATTATTTTTATTTGTGTAGGTTAAACATAGTAAATAATAATATTGAAGGCAATGTTATATTAAAACGATACATACGTTGTCCGCGCTCAAAAATGACAACATGAAATGAAGCCAATTGGCCACATCGCGCTTAGAAAACGCACCTCAACCTCTCGCGCGATGCTACGTTTGTTCTTAATTTAAATCGTGTTTGTAAACCTGCGCGAAACATAAAGACAACAGGCATCCCGCTGTACGGTGGCATATTTTCTTTCCCTTTCTTTACGCGTTAAAGTGGTTATACAGGGTGTTTGGTGCATCGTGTGCCAAATTGAAATGGTCGACTGAAGGAGTCACCGCTAGCCTTTCAGACCCTTTAACACCCCTCATGCTCTGTGGATTTTTTTTTATCGACTTTTTATTGTTTTCCCAAAAAAAGACCCAAATTTTACATTCAAATACAGATTTTTAAAAAAATATAAGGCGTAGACTCTGAATTTTAATTTTATTTCGATGTGTATGGTTTAAAAATACTTTTAAATACAAAATGAGTGATATTAGTCACCTAGTTCTTTTTTAATTTTTAATTCACTCGCAAAGGTAAAACTTAAATTAAAGCTGTACATGTTACAGCTTTAATTTATAAGGCTACAAAAAAAAACCAAAAGCGACCGGGATTTTCCAACTCCCTCATTAATTCTCCAGTCTATCCTCTTTCTAATGATGTGCCACATGCCATAAAAGTATTTTAACAACTGTGAATTCGCTAGAATTGTGAATCAAGTCACATAAAACTACATTCCAAATTCTAATGAAAAAATATTTATTGCGGAACTGTTACTTGAGAAAGAGGTAAAATTTGTTTTCTCACTCTTTCACAGTAAAATCTATCTTCTATCTCTTTCTTGCATACCTTTTTTTTTTTTTTTTTTTTTTTTTTTGGTGGGTGTAAAATCATCGAATAACCCCTCCCGCTCTTGGGCAGAGCGAAAGGGAGTGTCAGACTTCTACTGACTAAAAACCACCCATGTTCCTTCTTCGCCCTCTATATGTCGAGGCCGCGATAACCAGTGGACTACCCGCAGCCCCGACAGGCGTCGGCCCTTTCGGGCCCCTCCCATGTTGCTGACATCTCTTTGAGGCGCGCGTGGAACACGAACGCGCCGTCGACACGGCCTGTTTTCGTCGTGAGACGGACGGACGGCGAGTTAGCCCATCACTCACCGTCCACAGGCCCGCGTCTACGGTGGCCGGAGGTCATCGCGGGAGCGGATGACCCCTTCAGTCGTCAATTTGGCACACGATGCACCAAACAACCTGTATATTTTCGCCGTTTTGAAGCGCCGCGCCGCCATGTTAGTTCATGACGTGTCTATATATAATACGTCATTGATTGAAGGTGAATAAGTATAAACTTACAGATGCAGACAAGTCTGTAAAGTAGCTAGGGCCTACTCACTTACCGAGTGGTTACCATGACGTCATAGAAGCATAACGTTTTAATGTAACTGTTCTACAGTTTGGGAAAGAGATGCGCTAGACGTCCTCTTTATCTATGACTAACTGATGCCCGCGGCTTCGCCCTCGTAGATGTCAAAAATTTACAAATAATATTCTTAAACCTTCCTCGGGATACACCATTGGAGAAAACAGCATGAAAATCGGTGCAGTAATTTTTGAGTTTATTGCAAACAGACAGATGGGGAAGTTAAATATGTGTGATAGGTACAAATAATTATCGATTTACAGAAGAGTAATTTAGATAACGTTGAAGTGTGTGTTTGTAAGTACAAAATAACAACTTTTCACTGAATGGGAATAAAAGAATAAATAAATGACAGGTACCTACCTACCCCATTGTAAATATTCTCTCATTCTTTCGATCTTATTATTTTTTAAGCTTGCATAGCTTCTATCGCGGGCCTTGAGCGTGCAGACCGAATCCAGAAATTCCGTAACGAAAATAACCTAACACCCCCCACTCCGACCGGCACAGCGGTGTCAATACTTTTTAGTTTTTAGTTTTGCCATCTATCGATGAATAGCAGAACTTTTAATGACTTTTTGTTATATTTACTAAGCAAAATAATAATAATAATGAGGAGGAGGAGGATGAGGCTCTCGTTAGGCAGCTGGATCAAGGGCTTGATGCAGAGAGCGGTACTCCTGGACACGGCTCGTATTGTTAGGAGGCTCCATTCTCTGGAGCCCTGACCGCCGCCGGTAGCTTGGACCCTGTTCCCGATACCGGTGGGCTACAACTTTTTATATTTTTAAATGTTTTATTTTTTATTGTTGTTAAAGGAAATATTTAAATATGTATGAAATTAGTTTACAAATGAATAAAGGATAATAATAATAATTACATAAGTTGATAAAAATGCTACGCTTTACCGCGGCAGTCTCCGAGTGCCACACGTCTTTTTTTTTTGCATGTCTGTCTTTACAGTCAGCAGCCCCAATATGTATGACACTTAACAAACTTTAGAAGCAATATTTGCCTGCTGTGATGATTTCATTTTCATGATAGGAAACGAAACTAATATTTTGGAACCATATCATTTTGGAGTACCTAGGTAGTTCATATTTCAAAGTTGCTGATCTAACGATTGCAACTTTGAGTTTACGAATTTCAGCAGAAATTCGCGTTTGAACTTGGCCAAGTGTATACATATTATTACTCGTGACTGTACCGTCTAATCTCTGATTATAAGAACAACTTATGCTACTTACTTTTATTTTTGAAAACGATAATAGGGGGGATCGGACTGAGTCAAAAAACAATGATTCTAATTAGTCCGTCAGTTAGATTATCGAAAAATATTGGATACGTGTTTTTTGTTTTATCAAATTAATCAAAATTGACGAAGATAAGATGTGGTTGTGACGTCATTTGAAGGTAAAAAATGTACTATCATATGACGTTTTCGAAGAGTTCACGAGTTTTCGAAGCACTGTATTGACTTCATTTTTTGTTTATGTGAAAAAAGAAAAAATACGTTTCCAATATTTTTTGGAAATCTATCTGACGGACTAATTAGATTTTTTTTGTCCGAACGGGCCTATTGTTGACAAAATCTAATTCCAGAGGGAAGTATTTTTTATAGGTACCTAATAATTTCTTGGGGATGAAGGTCTCGGGCAACAGCCAGTTAAAAATAAAAACATAATCCATAGGTATACAAAAATAAACCTAACAGAGTACGATAAGGTGAACGCGATTATAATAAAAATGAGAATCACATACTACACCTCATCGTAAGAACACGTAGCGACATCTATTAACGTCATACACGAACTAAACTTACCTTGCGTCACCAAAAATTCAACATCGCGCAGAGATGAGGGTAAGTTGGAATGTCGCCCACCATACTGTGTTGTAGGAGGGTTCTACATTTTCAATTTATGGAAGAGGAACTTTTTTTTCTCTTCCTCTTTTAACCCCCAGAGTAAGGGCAGGAATATACACACTACAAACCTAATAGAATGTTCATATTAGAAATTAACCCTTCACACAAAGATCAACCAAGCATTTTGTACATTAAACTAAGTACCTACCTAACCTCTACGCAAAAATTTTTGCTGGGGACTTTTTTTTTAGGTCAAAAATTTCATTTTACGGTAAAACACAATGTAGCACTCTTAAAACATTGTGCTAGTGAATGCTTTGAATAGTAAACGGGTCATGCAGGTAATTTAAGTAAAGTTATAACCTGAAAAACTAGTATTTACAAAAACAGCTGTGCAAAATTTGGAACTTTGACCCCCAATATCTCCGTAACTAGGGGGTTCCCAGGTATGGTCTAGAACCAAAAAATGATCACAGTGGTGGGGTGAACAAATGCCCTCGTTTGCGTTAAGGGTTGGTACTTTAACACCCTTTATAGGGCAAGAGTCGATTGCTATCAACTGGTCGCAAATCTTGATAATTTTGCTCGATGGGAATTGAATCCAGGGCCTCAAGCTCAGCACTTGTACTTCCGACCACTGATGGACCAACGTGACAGTAAGCGTAACGCATGGGGTTTAAAATAATTAATCGCCCCTTCGGTAAGGCAATTCTTGCACTTTTTGTGATTTTACATTGGGTCCGAGCCATTTTAAGTTTTTTTTTACATAAGTATTACTTTTTTTTTACTTACCATAATATTATGTTGAAAGTAATTAATTATTCTATGCAAAAAATCAGCCATATACTTTTGTGTAATGTAATGAAGCACGTTCTTTACCTACTACCTACATGTGTTAATTTTCAAAGCGCTGCAAATGCAAATCCTGGAAGAGTTAACTTGCAGTGAGCAAGTCTGTTGAACTACTTAAGTTCTTGCTTATCCCTTCTTTATCGAATAATATGGTGTTATTTCTGCAATATTAAGTTTACTTTTTTGTTCTGGAGGGTGCGAAATCATCAAATGACTCCTCCCGCTCTGCGCAGAGTGGTAGAGTAGAGAGTGTCAGACTTCTATACTGACGAAAAACTACCCAGGTTCCTTCTTAGCTCTTTGAGTCGACGCCGCGGTATCTCTTTCGAACAAACCGCAGCCCCGACTAGAAGTTTATTTGCTTTGGAGAAACCTAAGTGGAATTAAGCAGGCCACATCGCGAGTTCCACAGACAACAGGTGGACCGAGCGCGTCCTGCACTGGTACCTACTCATGAAACGGAAACATACGCTGCTGCATACTATTACAACGATGGCGAGACGATATCATTGCACTGGCAGGAACGGAGTAGAGCAGAACGGCCCATGATAGGTATAAATAGAAACTTATGTAGGAAGCCTTCAAAACACCACTCAGATTTAAGCCCTGGCTCTCCTCCCCCAGCGACGCCATAAACCAAGGCTCGTCTTGGGCTCGTCCCCACAGGAGCCTTTGCGCGTAGTCGCCGTCACCTCCTTCTGCGAAGCAGTAATGCTAGCGATGGAGGTGGCGGAACGTGAGAGGGAGAGAACCTCTCGTCCTAGCTGCCGCGGAAGACGCTCCGAGCGTCGGGGACCACGTGACGATTTCCGGCCACCGTAGACGCGGGCCTGTGGACGGTGAGTAATAATGGCTAGCTCGCCGTCCGTCTGTCTTATGACGACGACAGGCCGTGTCGACAGCGCGTTCGTGTTGCACGCGCGCCTCAAAGAGATGTCAACAACATGGAAGCAAAGGCCGTCGCCCGTCGGGGCTGCGGGTTGTTGTAAGAGATACCGCGGCCTCGACATAAAGGGACATGGGTGGTTTTTAGCCAGTAGAAGTCTTACACTCCCTTTCGCTCTGCCCAAGAGCGGGATGAATTATTTGAAGATTTCCAAACCCCAAAAAAAAAACCTTCACAGGAAATGCGGTAAAGCAGTCGACAACCTCCTACTAGGTTAAACTGCCATACGCCATTCCAAAAAAAAATGGTTTTCATCCAGAGATGGATAATGTTAAGTTTCGTAATAAAAAAATATGAAGTATACGGAAACAAAGACAATTTGTTATACAAATGGGTTTATTTACAAATTGGATTTATTTAAACATTGAATAGGTACTTATTAATAATTATCTAGCATCAACACAAGGTACATTAATTAGCATTTTTTCATGCATAATACTTATTTCCCCGACCCGTTTGAGCGTGGTTCAAAGTCACGACATTTTTTGTTCTAAGTCCTCAATTTAGTTTTGAATTATTTAAATATTTATACTTAAAGGCAACATTGCAAAGGTGGGACTAGAACTTTCATGTTCTATCAATAAAATAAAAACAACGAAAGGTTTTTTTAGCTGTTGTAAAAAATATTATTATTATATTATTAAGATAAAATGTAAGAGAATTTAATAATTACCAAATCAAGGATCAATTCGTTATTTAAAATACAAAATACGGAGTGGAAGGGGCACGGATGCCAAAACTGCTACCACGTAAAAGTATTTCGAACATCATCGTTTCGAAAAACAAATCTACTGTTCCGTCATTTTTTACCGTAGTAAAAACCGTACCTACACTTTTATAGGAAAAACTATTTTTTTAATAAGCCATTGAGTTGTTATATAGGGGAGGTCAGCTCAAAGCGGCCACCTTAACTTTAAATTAAGAAAAAACCTATAAAACGATTAATTTTTGAAAATAATTTTATACTAAATTAAATAGGTAGAGAATTTATTTAATATTTGTAATTTGCAATTTAAATTTCGCGCAAATTTAAATAAAAGCCTTAGATTTGTAGATTACAAAAACTTGTCAAAAAACCGCTTTGCCCGAGGGGTCGCCCAAAGCGGCCATGGTGGTAAGGGCATAAGGCCACCCCAAAAATTCTTCGGAAATGTTTAGTTTTTGTGGAAATATATCGTGCTAGACAATATAAAAATAAAAATATAAACATATTTTTAATAAAATAATCAACATTTTGTACCCGTTTTAATCACAATCAGTCTTAAAAGTAATTTGACTTAAATTTAATGTTATAATTAGGTATTTAGTTTGAAAACTTCTGAACTAATAGGAACTTTGAATCAGATTTAGTTTTTGTTAATATTTATTAATCTTATTAATCAACAGTAATCTTACTTTAAGTCTCCCAACAGTCTTAAAATATTGAAATAATTAATCCTCTAAAACTTAAAAATCTTTCATAAAAAACCATTAAAATAAAATAAAACTTTTTGTATACCTATAACATCAATATTTTCTGCTCTATCCTAATTAATAATCACAATCGGTCTTAAAAGTAATATAACTTAACTTTGTAATATTTAGTTTAAAACTTTAGTTAACATTTTAGGAACTACCTACTTCCTATTAGGTTGATACTTGACATTTTAATTTATCACAGTTACTTCTATTGGTACTTAAGTCTTTATCTTTTATCAAAATTAATACTCTTTTTTTAAACAATTAAAATTAAATTTTAACAACAGAGATCAGATTTCTTGACAGTTATCACAGTAAGCTCCAGTTCCGGAATATGTCGTACACGATTCATGAGCCCATAACTGGCAATCATCACAGCGAATCCAGTCCAGGTTGTCCATATGAAACATGTAGGTACTCTAGGAGCTCTTCTTCTTGCTCTGGGGTAAATACTGTCGTAAATCTGCCAAGTTTCTTGATGGCAGATCCTGTTTGCAAGTGTCTTCTGAGAGTTGTACGAGGGATACCGTATTTTATTGCGATAAATTTAACTGAGCCGCGCTTTTCATTTATATCTTTGATTGCTCGGGCCATCGTAACTTCATCCCAAGACGCCTGGGTAGTTTTACGTTTGTAATTGTTGACCATCTAAACAAAATAACTGAGCATTATCAATCGAATCATAATATTTTAATTAGGGCAAAGCGGTCACCTGGCCACTTTGCCCGAGCCGCTTTGCCTTTATCGCCCATTTTGTTACAAAAATTAACTACTCCCACATTATTTATCAAATTTTGGAGCTAATACAAAAAAAACAAAGCCAAATAGACAAGTAACAATACACGTGTAATGCAAGCATTTAAACTTAAACTGGTTTGACCAAAACAGTTTAAACTTACCTTGTATTATTTTAACAAAAGATGCGAAAACGTATTTTTCGTCACTAAGAGCCACCGCTCGATCCCACCGTGCAGAATAGCAACGTCGCGCTATCACTTCAAATATCCGAAAAATGAATCGTGGCCGCTTTGCCTTCTATGGCCGCTTTGAGCTGACTTCCCCTAGGTAGGGTTTTTTTTTTTTTTTTTTTGTGCGTGTAAAATCATCGAATAACCCCTCCCGCTCTTGGGCAGAGCGAAAGGGAGTGTCAGACTTCTACTGACTAAAAACCACCCATGTTCCTTCTTCGCCCTCTATGTCGAGGCCGCGATAACCAGAGGACTACCCGCAGCCCCGACAGGCGTCGGCCCTTTCGGGCCCCTCCCATGTTGCTGACATCTCTTTGAGGCGCGCGTGGAACACGAACGCGCCGTCGACACGGCCTGTTTTCGTCGTGAGACGGACGGACGGCGAGTTAGCCCATCACTCACCGACCACAGGCCCGCGTCTACGGTGGCCGGAGGTCATCGCGGGACCCCCGACGCCCGGAGCGCCTCCCGCGGCGGCTGGGACGAGAGGTTCTCTCCCTCTCGCGTTCCGCCACCTCCTTCGCCAGCATCACTGCTTCGCAGAAGGAGGCGACGGCGTCCCATTCCTCCTCGCCCCGGACCATGGCTTGCACCAGGGCCGGGCGCGAGAGGTCGCCGCCGCCGATCGCCGCTACGAAATAGGTAGGGTCCTACTTTTACTTTTTTAGGGTTCCGTAGCCGAATGGCAAAAAACGGAACCCTTAGATATAGTTTCGCTATGTCCGTCTGTCTGTCTGTCTGTCTATCTGTCTGTCCGTCCGCATTATATGTATCTCAGACAATCGTAGAAAGCTGTAATTTGGCATGAAAATACAAATGAGTTACGCCGACAAAGTGCTAAAGTAAAATATTGAAAATTATTCCAAATCTTTGTTAGACTCAAGTGTCCTAACCTAAGCCACCTATACGTATATAGGTACGGGTTGTGTTTGGAATTCTGAAAAAAATCATGGTAGTAGCATACTTATATGTATAACAAAAATAAAAGGAAAACTATCACAGCTAAGTAGGCTTTACAAGTTTACGAGTAATAGTCGACCAACTTATTATAAAAACTTTTTTGCAAAAAAAAACCGACTTCAACATCGCAAAATTACAAAAAGTGAAAAATAAACTTTAGAAAAAAATCAGCTTCTGAAGTTGGTGACAATTGTTTGTTTGATATCGTTTTTTTTTTACCACCGACATAAGCTGATTTTTTGTAAAAAATTAGATTTTGCAAAAAAGTTTTTTTTTTTTCATTTTTAGTCGTAATCTTATACAAATATTTACTATGCATTTAACATTCAGCCAAGAATCCTAACCCCTAACCTTCAAGATTCCCTTATTATTGCTTTCAACTCCTAACCGTTGAGGAGTAGTACCTTGCATAATCAGGTATTCAGCTCACCTCGATAACCTGAAAGAATAAAACCATATTTGCGTCCGTATGATACGTTATTAAGGAATTATCCTCCAACTCCTAACCGTTAAGAAGTTACCTATACTTTCCATCATCAGCTCATCAACATGAAGTGATAAACTAATACCCTGAAAGAATACAATTATCGCTCCATAAGTACGTATAATTTTGAAAGAATTTTCTTTCAACTCCTAACCGTTAAGGAGTTGTACCTTCCATCATCATCAGTGAATCCACATGATAATATGATGATCAGCAACAAATACTTAAACAGCTTTAACAAATGTATGGAAAACGTCATAAAGGCTTATAAAATTTGAGGGTTGCCCTTAATTTCGCCGGAATCGCATCATCAGATCATCATTTGGTGACAATGGGACCACTTGGAAAGTACCTACTTATACTTACGGGTTATCGAACACAAAAATATTTTTATAGTATATAAACAATAAACATCGAATTGAGAACCTCCTTCTTTTTTTAGAAGTCGGTTAAAAATGTACTTGTATGAAATATTTTCCTTGTATGGAAGCGTCTCAAAACTGCAAATGTAAGTTTGTAATATTTTTACCCTAAAATAATATCATCGTTCGGACTTCGGAGGCAGGTAGGCAGGGTGGTTAATCAGTTCAGTAAGTTCACATATTTTTATGGGACGCAATAGGGATATTTACTGACATAAAAAAATATGATTCTAATTAGTCCGTCTGTTAGATTATCGAAAAATATTTGATAAGTATTCTTTGTTTTATCAAATCAATAAAAATTGGATTGGGCATGAGAAACCAGGGCCGTCCCGCACGTTGGGTGGATGACATCGTCAGGAGCTCGGGATACGGATGGATGAGAAACGCACAGAACAGAGAGGAGTGGCGGAGTAAAGGGGAGGCATATACCCATAGAGTATTAAACCACTACCACTACTGTGGCTAAATAGTCTTTGCCTATACCCAACAGTGGGTGATTACGGGCTGAAATGATGATGATGATGATGAATAAAAATTGACGAAGAACAAAGATTTGAGTGGGGGTTTGTGACGTCACTAACCGCAAAAAAATGTCATACTTACTAATGTCTTAGAATATGACGTCACACGAGTTTACAAAGCACTGTATCGTCTTCATTTTTTGCTTACGTGAAAAAATATATAAATACTTGTGTAATATATTTTCTGGAAATCTACTTAAATATTTATTTAAAAAAACAAAAGGTTGCCCCACACATGGAATGCCTCCTGTATGGTGCATTCACAAACATTTGAACTCATATTCAAAAATACCCAAACCCGAAACAACTATCTGTAGGCCATACAAATATTTGTTCCGTGCGGGGATCGAACCCGCGGCACGCAGCGCAGCAGTCCAATCGCTCCGCCACTGCGCCAACCGTGCCACGGATTTGACGGACTAATTAGATTTTTTTAGAACTACCCGATTACGGAACCCTACATTGTGCGTGGGCCGACATGCACTTGGCCGGTTTTTTAGAATAAGATTTGGTTGTTTCAAAGAAGAAGAATAAGAATTAGGGTTCAGTGCAAAAAAAATTAAAACCATTGAAATTGTAAACAAAATCTGTTTCAGAAAGGGAAGTAATTTTTTATGATAATTTTACGTGATTGAAGGTCAAGGGCAACAGTTACCTAGTGTAACCAAATAAAGCTAATGTCTAATGTGCCCAAATAGGATTTTTCTCAGAGTTACGAAACTAAAAAGAAACATGAAAATTATCTAACATTGGGAAACATGTTTTAAAATAAGATATTTAGGGTCATACATTATATCACAATAAACTATTAAAAGTATAGAATACTGTTATCTTCGTGAGTTTCTCAAAGTACTTACGTAACTTGCGGAACAGCTTACAATAAATAAAAATACTAAGTATATTTTATTCGTCGATCAAAATGAAGGACGAAAACGCGTGATCATATTATAGTTTACAAAATTTTATTTAAAAAAAAAATTGTGCGTACGGGCTCGTTTACGCGCGGCGCCTGCAGAAGGCTCGTCGCGTGCTATTTTTTTTATAGGTATACATATAAAAGGGAACACGCATGTAAAAACTGGAGATGTTTCATGAGATGGCAAAAAACAGAGAAGTATGGAAGAGAAAGACACTACGCCGAACCCAAATGAATTGGGATAAGGGCAAGAAAATGGCGATGATGACGTATGTAAAAACTGTTAGCAACAAACTACGAGTACATTTGAACTGGATTACAATCCAATCTTTATTCAGGGATGTTACGAATGTTCGCTTTTGCATTCGCATATACCTAATAAGCGATTCGCATAATTTCAAACACTCGCATTCACAATTTCGCATCATGCAATGCGAATGTTTAGAGAATGCGAGTGTATGCAGCATAACCATTTTTTTTTTTGGCGGGTGGAAAATCATCGAATAACCCCCCCTCCCGCTCTTGGGCAGAGCGAAAGGGAGTGTCAGACTTCTACTGACTAAAAACCACCCATGTTCCTTCTTCGCTCTCTATATCGAGGCCGCGATAACTAGTGTACAACCCGCGGCCCATGCAGCATAACCTGCATTAACCTCAGCGCTCCTCCTGCCAGTGTTCCAAGTGAGCAATTATTTAGTGCAACTGGCCTGATATATGAGCCTTTACAAAATCGTCTCATGACTGTGTGATAAAGCAGCTAAATTATTGTTTTTAAAATATAATCTGCCCCTATTGAAATTCGATTATTAAATTTGTTGCTTGTTGATTTGATTGTTAAGATAATATGTAAAGTATATCTAGAAATAAATAAAAATCCATGGTTAAAATCATACCTTGATATTTCTAAGGTCTTTTGGAAAGGTCAATGCATAGACACCAGCATATCAGGCTACCACAATCTGGCTGTCTTTAGTGGACTTCTGGCTGACGGCATGATACTTTGGATGCTTCTTCTTAGCGTAACGATGGGAAAATGTTCAAATATTTTCGCCTAAAAATTGCCACACGAACTCAATCAGCGGAGTTCGTGTGGCGAGTTTGGAGTGGATGGTGATCCTGGAAAGGCTCAAAGACATTTTTAACAAATAACATCATGCCTGAACGTCCCGAAGGGTTACCAATAGTTAGGGTTACCATCTCAAATATTTGGAAACCAGTACAAGTCGCGTGAAAACCCCGGATTTTAGAGCGCAGAACCCGGACATGAAGACAGGCTGTTTTAAAAATAGTCAGAGTAAAAAATCTATTGAAGATGTCTTAAATACCTAACCTTTTTATTATTTACTACTGGGCGTCATGCGGGTTCACCCGCGTATTTCCCGTTCCTGTGGGAATAGGTGCAGGGATAAAAACTAATAGCCTATGTCACCCGGGGATAGTGATCTTCCCAACACTGAAATGTTTTTTTTTAATCGATCCAGTACTTTTTAAGTTTATTCATTCCAAGCATACACACAAAAATACAAATCATTCCTCTTTATAATATTAGAGAAGAATTTAATTTAATCTACTACCTAATCTACTATTTTTATTCAACAACACACCAATTAATTCTACTAAGTATATTAACATTTTATATTAACAGATTAAAAAATTATAAAATTATAATTATAATGATAAAATTATTAGTTGGTTACAAATTGTTTTATTTTTAACTTGTAATTATTAAATTTTTAAACTCGGACTACAAATGAAGCCCCGCCCGGACGCTCCCCGGACGCCTTCTCAACTAGGACAAATACGGGGAAACCCAGACGGATGGCAACCATATTTCGCCTGATAATAATGTTTAAGTGCCATGTAATAGGGGGCGATCCTCAGACCAACAAAGGGGCTAGCCTATTGCCTACCAACTGGGCACAAATCCAGACTCCGTGGCCGCTACTGAAAATTTCTGACACCAAAACCCATTATCACTTTGACCGAACCGGAAATCAAACTCTGGACCCCAGGCTCAGCAGTCGCGCTACTAGACCAATTAGGAACACATTGTTAACTTCATAAAATCTAAAGAAACCATTGCAGTAGGTAACTGTTTTTTACTGAACCCTCAAAAACCACCAAAACTTCATCCATAAACTACTGCAACCATAAATCATTCACAAATTAGTCTATGGAAATGGAAGGAACGCTCGCGCCGCCCTCGCGACCGATTGGCGGGCTCATTACAAAAACAAGATGGACGCCTGCCGCTCAGATTACAGCCACATGTGACGTTTTGTTTACAGATTCCCGCCGACGAATGACCTATTTATTGCGCTTATGTAATCGGTGGGTGAGTTACGCCCAGATTTATGTAATGTCTAGCTGGTTGCCCAAGACCTAAGTATGCATGAAATTATTAAAAAAAATATTATTTCCTTTTTTCGTCGGATTTTGTAATTTTTATTCTAGAATAAAAGTTTACTACTTACCTGAATTCAAAATCGGTCCAGCTGTTTCGGAGATAAGCCAGAACAAACACAGTGAACAAACAATCAGACAACAACTAAAAAAAAATAGTTTTTATCATACCTAACACTGTAATTTAATTAATTTTGTATGTAGGTAAGTATATCTACCTATTAGATAAGTATAGGAATTGGCAGATGTGAACGAGCGAGCCATTAAGCACCAAGTAGGTACCTATCTGAATTCCACGGTGGAATTACAAAAACGTCGTCTTGGAAAAACAGCCTATCTTTGCATGACCTGGGACCTGCTCATCAGTTATATAATAGTTATATCTAAGTATTTACTTCAAGGCCACAAGACCTACAAAATCAAAAATAAAATATTTTATTTCCGATAGCCCTACTTATGGGCACCTAAAAAACGTCGAGAAAAAGTACACGGTTCAAGTTCGTCGTATCGTATAGAGAAGCCAAAAAAATCTAATTTGTCCATCAGATATATTTTCAAAAAATAATGAACACGTATTTTTCCTTTTTATCTTAAACAAAAGTTGAAGACAGTGTCAAACTCAAGGGGCAGTACATGCAGAACGAATGGCCGTTGGAGCCGAAAAGTTCTGGAGTGGCGACCGCGAACCAGAAGACCTACCACTCAGTGGACCGACCGTCGACCTGGTGAAGTTCCCCGTAAACTTCGTTGGATTCGAGACACACGCGGCACGGGACCGGTCAATGTGGCGACACTTAGGGGTGACTATGTCCAGCTGTGGACGTTTTTCAGCTGAAATGATGATCATTTAAAATCAAAAGATTCACCATTTATTACGAGGGATTTAAAAGTGACACAATACCAATACCCCTGCTTACCCCTTCAACCTTGTAATCTAACCGCACAACAACGGCTAACGTAAACAATTCAACATGCTATAATCACTGAGACAAGGATGGAGTCAGAATTCAGTACAAAAGAAAAGGACGGCAATTACCTAATACATTGTTGCAATTTGCAATAGATGACATGGCAGGTTTTTTGTTACGTTCCACCTGTAGTATGCACATTGGTTAGCTAAGCTTGGTACTGTTGTTTTATTAGTAGGCAATAAGGTTCGTTTTACAATATTTTTTTAACCCCCGACGCAAAAAAAAGGGATGTTACAAATTTGACGTGTCTGTCTGTGGCTTCGTAGCTCCGAAACGGATAGACCGATTTCTAATTAGTTTTTATTGTTTAAAGGGTGATTTAATCGAGAGTGTTCTTAGCTTTGCTTGGTGGAAATCGGTTCAGCGTTTATTAGTTATGGG
The DNA here is from genome assembly GCA_932274075.1 of Diarsia rubi. Taxonomy (NCBI): domain Eukaryota; kingdom Metazoa; phylum Arthropoda; class Insecta; order Lepidoptera; family Noctuidae; genus Diarsia; species Diarsia rubi. The sequence continues at coordinate 9,239,152 of OW026427.1, forward strand.
GAATTAAAGTGGGAACAAACATCGAAAATCAATATAACATAACACAAAAATAGACTGTCTGTGGTTGCGGAGCTCCCAAACGGATGGACCGATTTTTAATTAGTTTTTTTTGTTTAAATGGTGATTTAATGACCGCGGGGTTTTGTTTTGTTTTTTTTTTATTAGGAAGCGGTCCCCCGACGCAATAATTTTTTTTTTAAATATAAAAACCGAGTTAGTATTAAATTGGTTGAAAAGAGGAATCCTGACGAATAATAATAATTATTAATTTAAAGGATTTTTGGTTTTTCTTGGTGTCGGGAGTATTATTAAATTTTAATTAAATTTTTTAAACAGATCTGTATGAGGATCTCGTGGCATGACATACCTACCGACTATCTATCCTCCGTGCCTAGGAAAGCACGTTGAGCCGTTGGTCCCGGCTTTTATTTGCATATCTTTGACAGTCATTGGAAGACATTGGTCAAGTCATATGAGGACCATGCATGTCTGTGATATTTATTTACAAGTATGAAGTAAGTAGGTGGTGGATTATAGCCCCTCTCTCTCCCGAGGAGGCCCGACCCGAGTCCTTGCAGTGGGAACATTATAGGCTGATGATATAGGTATTATAACTTTCAATGTTCCATTTTGGTATTTCCAATCATGTTTATCGCAGATAAAAGTTACTACCTGATAATGTGTTGATTAGGTACTTACATTGGGCGCAGACATAGACAAACCTAAGTAAGCAGGTTCTTCGAAACCATAAACAAAACCTGTTTATGTTTTAATAGTCTAGTCAACAAGTTCAAAAACGTGTTAAATATAAGTAAAGCTCCTAAAAATATGTGCGATAGGTCATTCGATTCGGAATGACGCCTAGAAGAAAATATTTTAAGGGTTTTAGCACATAAAAAATTGTGATTGTTATTAACAAAATAAGAAAAAAAAACGTATTTAGTTTTTTGTTCATAATTCATTTTGAGAAAAAGTCCTGAAAGAGGAGGAAAAGCCAATCTAAAAGTCTTACTCCCGGAACTTTATCAATATATAAAAAAAAATACGCTGAAAATTAGGTAGTACCTATAGAAAATGTTTCCTCTTTTTTTAATTATATTTTTTCTCCATTTTTTTTTTGTTTTGTAAGGTAGTTTTTGTATTAATGATGATTTTTAAGAATAAAATAATTTCTTAACTAATTATTTAAACAAATGAAATTTAAAAAAAAAAACTATTATACTTAAGTATATAAAATTAAAAATGATAATGATGATGATGATGATAGAGGTTAGAGGAGGTTGGCCTGTTGGTCTAGTGGTTAGTGACCCTAACTGCTAGGCCGGAGGTCGTGGGTTCGATTCCCACCCAGGACAAATGTTTGTGTGATGAGCACGATCATTTGTTCTGTGTCAACAATAAAAAAATATTTAAGATTTAAAATAAAAACATTATTTCACCTATGCAATAAGATGGTAGTAAAAAAAAATTAAAAAGTTCCAAAATAGTTTATTCAAATCAAATCAAATCATTTATTATAATAATAATAATAATAATATTCCACAACTATCACACAACGCCATCTAGTCCCAAGCTAAGCAGAGCTTGTGTTATGGGTACTAGACAACTGATAAACATACTTATATATTTCTAAATACATAGGTACATAATATAGATAAATTACACCCAGACACAGAACAAATGATCGTGGTCATCACACAAACATTTGTCCTGGGTGGGAATCGAACCCACGACCTCCGGCATAGCAGTTAGGGTCACTAACCACTAGACCAACGGGCCAGTCAGTGTTTATTGCTTTGCAAACATGGGTAATGGTACATAGATGTTCGTTTTATAATAAAGATCTCCATATTTTACCGTCACATGGGCATGCAAATAATTGCTATACAGTTATAGTGGCATGTCAAATAAAATAAAATAAGAATGTCTTTAAATTACAAACACTAAAAAAATAAATCAGAAAATGTCAAGCTGGTCAAAATAATAAAAAATAAAATAAAATTATGCTCATGAAACCAACAATAATGTTATGTCATTATTATAGAAAAGGTATTATAAATCAGTCAATAACAAAATCTGTATGCGTAACAGTAATAATCATTAATCAATCAGTCAGTAAATCATCATTATGAAAGTCCTCAATTAAAAAATAGCTTTTTACAAGTAAAATTTCGTTTAACGCCTTTTTGAATTTTGAGTCATTTTTTTATAACATCAGGAACTTAATAAATATACGAGGGGCAGTACCAAAAACACTTTTTTGCATTAGTGCGGTTTTACATACACACATATTTTATTGACGTATTGTGTACGTACTGGATTTTTCTGACCTCTGACAATTTTTGAAATAGGTGTGGATTAGATTTCACAAACAAAGCAGTTTCTAATATGAACAAAGAAGGTAGAGTTAAAATTTTTAATGACTTAAAGTAGGGCACACAGCTATCAGTCGTCTTAAGACCACACACGTTGTTTCTTTAGATATAAACAATTTCTTAACAAATTAAGTATTTTTTCTGTAGTTGTTAGTAGGTAGCCTACCTTTAGATAGAAAAAAAGCGATAAAAAAAAATTGCAAAAAAAAAGGAAAAACAAATATATTTTTTTTTTGGAAATTTCTTTTTACCCGACTGCGGCGAAGCCCAAAAGGAGGGTTATTTTGTTAATTAAACCAAATTGTAAATACCCAAATAAAAAACTTTAATGTTTTTTTTGCATCACTTTACCTACTGTACCTACCTCAAGAGCTCCACGAAGCGAAAAATTTTTAACCCAATTATTACAACTTTTAAGCCGTAATTTATAAGAACAGAGATTGAAATATAGGTATTTTGTTAATAACAATGGTGTAACTTTCTGAAAAATCGTCTTTTTTTTTATTTTCCGAGGTTTTTTTCGTTCGATATACCATAATTTATTCAAATTTTTAAATTGGTATTCTATACTATTCAAAAAATAATTTAGGTGATATAGATACTTACCCGGCTTTTTAGACGTCGCGCCTATGCTGAAACAAACTCGCGGAGAACTATTTTCAGCGTTATTTTTTTAAAATAAATATTAGATAGTTCCGTTCCATTTTTTATGTGCTAAAAAAACATTTTTCAAGGCGTCATTCCGAATCGAATGTGCGATCGCGCATATATATGTATTTAGGAGCTTAACTTCTATTTAACACATTTTTGAACTTGTTGACTAGACTATGAACTTAAACCTACCCCGATGAACTTTTTTCGCCATCCTTTGCCCTTTACTTCCGTTTCACATTAGAACGTGCATCTGCATTTAAAAAACCATACATTTCGGTGATGCATGACCTAACCGGTCGGCCGCCCTTCCTAGCTTGATACGCCTCAGGAAATCTACCACGAAACAACACCACACAAAAAATAACCTCACTTTTTTTAAATCCATTACGTAGTTTTTATAGGAATTTCCCCGAGGATTGATAGAAAAACTGCAATGGAAAAATACAACGGAGATTCGTTGCATCATGTTTGCGCGTGTTAGCTTTAATGGTACAGTTTTTGCTGTAATAATAAACTATTGCAGTCATCGTTCCATAGCACATTGCTGGGTAGTTAGCCGCCATTTTGCTATTATAGGCATTTCCCGCCAAATGCACGGTCCTGCGACGGGATGTGCTGACTGCAGGTGTACCTACCACCTAATGCTTTGTTTTTTAATGATTGATTTAATGATGAATGATTATAGACGGGTCGTTAGTTAACTATAACGCTCCCATTTGTTAAACTCAACTTATGAATGGCAAAATGTAAGAATCAATAATAAATCTAGTAGACTACTATAGAAAAATGCAGCACATAAGTAATTTCGTCTGCATAGATCTCTAGTTGACCGCCTCGTTGGTTTAGTAGTCACAAACACGACTGCTGTGCAGGTCCTGGGTTCGATTCCCAGCAGGGTTATTGCGTATGTTTTAAATGTCATATTATGCAGGGCTCGATTCTTGGCCCTTTCTTGTTTCTTATTTATATTAATGATTTGCCTCACCTCTTAAAGGATAGCCACGATATCGTGTTATTTGCGGATGACACTTCGCTTTTATTTAAACTTAAGCGACAACCGGTAGTTGATGATGATGTAAATAGCGCGATTTTGAAAGTGGTGCATTGGTTTAACGCTAATAATTTGCTTCTAAATGAAAAAAAAAACCAAATGCATCAAGTTTACACTACCTTACGTTAGGCAGGTGAAAACTCGTGTGTTGGTAATTAAAGGGCGAAGAGTTGAATCCTGAAGAAAGCACGGTGTTCTTGGGCTTAAATTTAGACGCTAAAGCTTCAGTGGGGGCTCAGACCAAATAAAAAGTATAGACGGAACTCTGCGAACAGCAAAGTGAGGCCGGTCAAACTACGCCTCGAATAGACGCACACACGTCTCAGACCAAATAAGAAGTTTAAGACCAAGGCGTAGTTTATGTTGTACGTGTGCGTGTATTGTGTATGTACACGGCGAGGCGTAGTTTGACCGCCCTACTTTGCTGTTCGCAGAGTTCCGTCTTTACTTTTTACTTGGTCGAGAGTGGGGGCCTCATATAGATAAATTGTCGAAAAAGCTGAGCTCTGCAGCATACCTACGCAGTTAGAAAAAATCGTAATTTAACCGATGTAGAGACAGCCCGATTAGTGTACTTCAGTTATTTTCATAGCGTAATGTCATACGGCATTCTATTGTGGGGGAATGCCGCTGATATTCAGACCATTTTTATTTTGCAAAAACGGGCGGTTAGATAGATTTACAAATTGAGTCCGGACACTCTCAGAGATAAATTTAAGAAGATTAATGTCATGACTTTTACTTCTCAATATATTTATGAAAATCTTTTGTATGCTCACAAAAATATAAAGCTGTTTAAGAAATATAGTGATATTCACAATACAAATACAAGAAATAGACATAAATATATTTTACCCACAACAAGGCTCAAAAAATAGGTGGGTCATTTAGATGCCAATGTATTCGCTTTTATAATAAACTTTTACAAGCCACATTCAAAATTGAAGCCTTAATAAATTCAAATCCTTTATAAAACGTAAACTTTGCCAGAAAGGATTTTAGACTGTTAAAGATTATATAGAGGACAAAAAGCTTGGTATTGAAATGCTCCAGTTTGAATCGACTTTATACACATTTTATTTTTCCTTAATTACAATATGACATTTTACGATTTTTTTAAGCTATTGCATAGCTTCTATCGCGAGCCTTGAGCGTGGAGACCGAATCCAGAAATTCTGTAACGAAAATAACCTAACACCCCCCACTCCGACCGGCACAGCGGTGATACTTTTTAGTTTTTAGTTTTGCGATGAATAGCAGAACTTTTAATGACTTTTTGTCATATTTATTACGCCAAATAATAATAATAATAATATAAATAATTATAATTACTAGTTGATAAAAATCATAAAAATGCTATGCAATAGCTTTACCGCGGCAGTCTCCGAGTGCCACACGTCTTTTTTTTATATACACAACGACATTGTTTAGGTATTTTTTGTAAGATATTATTTTTTTGGGCAGTATTTACTTGCTCAATATTTCCTTTTTATTTTTTATTTAGTTTTGTGTTTTGTTTTTTTGACATTTAATTTAATAACTTAATATCTTGACATGATTGTTCAATATGATAAATATTTGATTATTTTGTATTGTGAATGTGAGGATCATGTGGGTCTTTCTTTAATTTTAACGATGGTCTGGCAGTTTGAGTACTATAAGCGACCCACCCAAATGTCCTTTCTTTGGTATTGATCGTCGTGACGTTGAGCTCCTTGAGTTATAAGTCGAGCTCCACGATAACTGACAAAATAATGCTTGCACTGACTGGCCGGGTCCACTCAAATCTGTGTGGTGCTTTCTTCAAAAGACTATCTCAGACATTAATCTGCATAGTCTTCATGTGTGTATTATACCAAGACTATGTCGGGAACTTATTGTTAACTCAAACGATTTTAAAAGATTAAAAGAGTAACCTTTGGAGTTTTTTTGCGGGGCTTCTCCTTAGGAATCGACCAATGCAGCGAACCGTGCACCTTTTTGTCGACGTTTTCTAAGTGTCCTTTATGAAATAAAAATATTTTGATTTTGATGGATTAACTGTCAAATTGGTTATGGTTTAGTACAAAATGGAACCATTTGACAGTTAATTGATGGACACTATATGATAGCCACTGTCATTTAAAAGATACGCTATAGCCCTGCAGCAGGGCTATTGCGTATCCAGCACTCATGTTCCTTCTTAGCCCTATATGTCAAGGCCGTGGTATCTCTTACAACATCCCGCAGCCCCGACGTGACCCTGCCCTATCCTTCGGGGATAACAGGCATGAACTTATGTAATTTATATCTAGTATTTTTAACCGATTTCCAAAAGGAGGTGGTTCTCAATTCATCAATTTCGTCTGTATGTTCCCCGATTACTCGAAGATGGCTGGACCGATTTCGATTTTTTTTTCTTGTTTGAAAGGGTTGGTATAGTTCCCAGGTGATGAGAACTCTTAAAAGTTTATCACATTTGAAGTGATTTGAGTAGTTTTGTAAGAGTACCTTCTCGGAGTGATCCCATTTCACTTTGATGAAGATCTCATGAAGAACTTCGGAGACAGGCAACGGAACTCCTCAATAAATAATAGCAAATGGAATGAAATTGCTGAAATCTCATGTCTGTCTATTGTTTTGTTTAGGTACACCAGTTCATAACATATAATCACCTCGGTAAACTTTGAAGGGCTAAGCACATTGGGCTGCGGGTTGTACACTAGTCACCGCGGCCTCGACATATAGGGCTAAGAAGGAACATGTGTGGTTTTTAGTCAGTAGAATTCTAACCCTCCCTTTCGCTCTGCCCAAGAGTGAAGGATATATTATTTTTTTCTATTTTATGATTTTCCACACGCAAAAAAAAAAGGATAGGATCTCACAGTTGACTTCTCCGATACTGTTTGAACATCATTGCCATAATTATTTTTAAGCATAAAACCTCAGATGATAAAGAAAAGCTATCGAGTTTGATGAAACGTCAAATACCTAATTTGCATCAATAAATCGAAGGCTCGACATGAAAGGCAACAAACAAATCAATAAACATGGCGGTGTAAATGTGCTAACTGTACTTAATTGGAGGAGAAAGTTGCTTTATGTCAGATGCCATCGTAAAATTCACAATTCCTGAGTACCCGCGTGTTTATTTTGCCTTGGCTTATGTTTGGGAGATTGATAACCAACATACATTTAGGGCTTCCAACGTTCCAATGCACCTCAAGGCTACTCAATGATCAGGCCGTGTCGACGGCGCGTTCGTGTTCCACGCGCGCCTCAAAGAGATGTCAGCAACATGGGAGGGGCCCGAAAGGGCCGACGCCTGTCGGGGCCGCGGGTAGTCCAACGGTTATCGCGGCCTCGACATAGAGGGCGAAGAAGGAACATGGGTGGTTTTTAGTCAGTAGAAGTCTGACACTCCCTTTCGCTCTGCCCAAGAGCGGGAGGGGTTATTCGATGATTTTACACCCACCAAAAAAAAAAAAAAAGGCTACTCAATGATCTGGAGAGGCGCCACGGCGGCGCCCTCACCTTCCGTTTGACGCAGGTCCTCACCGGACACGGTTGTTTCGGGAGGTACCTGTACCGAATCGGGCGTGAGGAAACGCCCGGGTGTCACCACTGTGAGGATCGGCCGGAGGACACGGTGGAGCAAACCGTGGAGGTCTGCCCCGCTGATAATTTGTACTTACTCATTTAAAAGTCTAATGTTTTAATCATCAAAACTGTCTATCGTGCGTGCGTGGCTGTAAAACATCTAAGTCGCAAAATCTCCCGAAATCGTCCATCATTGAGTGGCCTTTTTTTTGGGTTTGGGAAATCATCAAATAACCCCTCCCGCTCTTGGGCAGAGCGAAAGGGAGTGTCAGACTTCTACTGACTAAAACCACCCATGTTCCTTTCTAAGTCCTTGATGTCGAGGCCGCGGTATCTCTTACAACAACCCGCAGCCCCGACGGGTCGGTTTATATAGCTTGATTGGTCTTTGGTGATTCACTGTGATTGCGTATCTACTTAGCTAGCAGTTATGGGCTACTTACAATGCATTTTAAAAAGGCACCATTGGCGATGAATTTGCAATCTTTCGAGACCTGAGAATATTTAAGAATATCTTATTGTATAAAATTTAGAAATAGGTACCAACGCAAGCAACTGTATTTATGAAAATATTTTTCAAACTAAGTGTCAACACTAAGTACCTACATTATAAATTACACAAAAAGTTAAAATAACGTTAGTCCTAATGTGTTTAAGCTAATGCTATGAAAAATGTCACCATTAGAAGCATAGACAACCTGCTTATTTTTACCATTCGCGCTAAATGCAACCAGCTATGTAGTGTACTACACCCTACACTTAGGTATAGAAAAAAAATGTCTACCTAGGCCATGTCTGGGTAGGTATTTAGGTAACTGTGATTATAATACCTAATTTATTAATAAGCATACCTAGATGTTTTGGACTATCATCGTGATCAGACTAAATTACTATTCAAGTGAATATTTTTTGCGTGACACATCTAAATATATATTTTTCGATGTAAGATTAATGTCTTAGTTCGGTAGTTATCCATTATTTTAATAATTTATCTGGTACCTACCCACTCATTATTTTAATTGATTAGTTTAATTTAGTTCAATACTTACATAAGTATTAGGATCATTAATTCATGATCTAAAAAAAATAATGTAGGTACCTACGTAGTTAGCAAATATTTATGTAGGTAATAATTTACCTTTGTAATTTTCATCTAAAGGGTGTAAAAGTACCCTTAACGCAAACGAAAGGCAATTGTTCTCCCCACCACTGCGATATTTTTTTTGTTCTAGACTATACCTGGTAACCCCCTAGTTACGGAGATATTGGAGGTCAAAGTTCCAAATTTCGCACAGCTGTTTTTGTAAATAGGTAGGCCCTTTCGTTTTAGTAGTACCTACCTTTTAGTTTTTCAGGTTATAACTTTACTTAAATTACCTCCATGACCCTTTTACTATTCAAAGCATCCACACAATGTTTTAGGAGTGCTTCATTGAGTTTTACTGTAAAATGTGATTTTTGACCCCAAAAAAAAGTCGTTTCCCAGCAAAATTTTTGCGTAGGTGTACTTAGTTTGATGTACAGAATGCTTGGTTGACGTATGTGTGAAGGGTTAATTTACACCCTGTATATACAAGACAATGCTACCATGAATTAATGACAAAAGTGTAAGAACACGGAGCGGAACATAGAGCGGAGGTGGGCGGCCGATTAGTATTAGGTACCTACATAGTCCGATTAGTTGGTTCTAAGAAAAATAAACATTGAAAAATAGTAACAACAAGATACCTAAGTCTATCGGATCAGATATTGCCCTAGCGAGGCCGCGGAAACTTGTGTGGGCTACTATGGTTGCCCGGACGTTTGAGTGGATGTCGAGGCCGCGGTAACTTATGTGGGCTACTATGGTTGCCCGGACGTTTGAGTGGATGTCGAGGCCGCGGTAACTTATGTGGGCTACTATGGTTGCCCGGACGTTTGAGTGGATGTCGAGGCCGCGGTAAATTGTGTGGGCTACTATGGTTGCCCGGACGTTTAAGTGGATGTTGAGGCCGCGGAAACTTGTGTGGGCTACTATGGTTGCCCGGACGTTTGAGTGGATGTCGAGGCCGCGGTAACTTGTGAACTACCCGCAGCCCCGACGGGGAAAATAAAATGTCGTGCTGTGTAATTTAAGTAGATATTTTTATTTGGACAATACATCATTTAGAAAATAATAAATAATATACACCTACAATAATTGCCTATCATTTGAATATTATTATTTAGTTCATATTAATAAATAAAAAAGAATCTAATCATAAAACAAAATAATCCGAAAGTTGTGCGGGAGAAGCCTTATGTCGGCCATCTTGGCACAATTTCGTCATCGGAGCGATACCGAATTGATAGAGGGAATGGGTAGATTGTTTTGATTTATTGTGCTACACTGTATGTTCCAAGTCATAGTTTATTGGTATCAAAAAAAAGCTCATATAATCTATTTTAATACTACGTACTGTGACATTAAGATATGTTACAAATAATTCGTAAAAACTTGTTATAACAAATATTTTACTCAAATTTAACCCATATTGTCAGGTTTAACATTTTTTTGTACATTTCACATTATGAGTTGTTTTCCAGTATGCACATATATCGATTCCTTATAATGTTAGCTGTTTAACAGTATTTTTTGATTTCCTATTACTGAAGTAGTTTGGTTGCAAATACACTTTTACTAAGTAATGGCATGGTGCGCTCGACGCGACTTGGGTCGCTCTAGTCACCCGGACGTTCGCGGTATGTCAGCTGTCAAAAAAGGACGTTATAGTGGCTTGCATTTGGTGAAGTGGTCGCAGGTCCGACTGCTGAACTTGAATCTCTGGGTTTGATTCTAAAACTTGAAACTTAAAATGTCCCAGTCATTTTAAGTTTTTCTATAAATGGCGAAATGGGTCCGCTGTGCTATTAGACACACCCCTACCTAACCCTTCAGGAACTACCTACACGTAATGTCTTTATGTATGGGTCAGATATTACCAAAATAGATAGGATAGGACCTGTGGGAACCATTGAAATGTTCCAATAGTCGTTCGACCTGCACAATTATCTCTCACGCTGGCTGGACATGACTTGCCATTTCAAACTCTAGACAGTCTGAACCTAGGTCGGATGACTAGAATAGCTGAAACAAAGAAAACCTTCCCAGATTAAAAAATGACTTCGCCTGGAGTGCAAAACTGGTGCTGCTCCACCAAACTAACGATAGGATATTAAGTTGTGTGTATGCAGCGAGCCCTGCTATCTGCAAGAGATAGATGCAGGAAATTAGGGGCTTTACTGAATGCCTACTTAGTAATTTACCCATCATTCTGTGGCACAACACGCTATAAAAACCAACTGGTTGATTGTCAAAGTCTTTCATTGATCGAACAAACAATCTATCAGAACAATAGAGAAAAAAACTTGAATAAATAAAATAATTCAGTATTCTGATATTCTGATGCTCTCAGTTCTGTGAAAATAAATTAATATTCACTAGTTAAATTGGCAAGGCGCGAATTTTACTAAAGAATGTTACCACTAACACGTCACTTGTATTTTATCATTTATGTATAAATTTTTTATTTCTTCGAAAATATATTCCATTTAGTTTTGAGAGCGATTAACAATTTAAAACCTATGCTCCTCACATAGAATGTTTAAATTATGGACTTATTAACGTCATAGTCACGCATTGAAAATGTGTAACACTATTATTATGAGCATTACTGGTGAGAACTATGCGTAAATAGGTTAGCGAAAAATATACAGTAGTATCGAAAACATTAAAGCCTCTGAAATTCCCATTTTTACAGTATAAATATTTCAGGAAAAATAATATTACTTAATATTTTAAACTGGTAACACCTCCACATGACAGGTGTTTACGCGCCAAACAACAATGGTTGCTTGTTAACGTTTGATAAAAGTTTTTCGACGCACGTTTTTTGTTACAATTATCGTGTTTCCTGATCTAAAAACCGCCGTAATTGATTATGTAACGTTCATTTACCTAAATTGCAATGCAACATGTAGTATCGCTGTTGTAAAGTAGGCAAAAACTTGATTGAGTAGTGAGGCTGGGTCATCGAAACGTTGAAAGTGCTGTGTCCGATTACATGTTTTATTGTTAATTAAGGTCAGTAATTCGGTCGTAGACATGGCCGCGATAACTCCTAGACGTTCCTCGCGGCTTCCTCATACTCATACGCCAAAGATGTCTGAAAGGAAGAAAGGGTTATTTCAATGTGAGGAGATGCCATCGCGGGAGTCCCTGACGACGCATCGGAAGCTGCCGGTGGTAGATAGTGAGAGTGACAGCGAGGACTGCGACCTGGGCATCATCAGCACGCTGGACTCGAGCTCTGGAGACGAAAACGACCAGAATCTTCCGAAGACGCCAGAAAGAAGCCTTTGGCGTGAGTTGTTTTACTTAAACTTCTAATGCTATCTTCTAAACCATATATTGTATGTAAACAACGTCATACACAAACAGTTTCACTCCGAAAGTACAAGTAGCAACATGTAGTGCCTTTCCAATGTGCATGAGAGGTCAAAGGGCCTTGAATTTAACTTAAATGTACATTCAAGATAACCTTGCTGTTATTTTACCTGTTCCTGTTATTGTCGTTTTGTATGCATGCTACAAGTTCTTTAAAAACCTTTCTAGTCATGTGAATTACTGATTTAGTAAATCAAGTACTAATGAATGATTTAACTGGCTTCTTTTATCACAAAGTCATCTTTTAATGCATGTAACAACATATACCAGCCAAAATACAGACAGAATACCATGAAAATTTAATTATTCATGTCTGATAGAAACTTGTCCATTGCATCATACTTTTTTCACTCAGATTGAAAAGTTATCAGGTAGTATCTCATAGAATAATAAACAAACTACTTGTTTATCATTCAAAAATCTGCCAAAACAACCAATAAATCAACACACAATATTAAAGCTTAACTACTCCAAGTAATTCCTACAGAATCTGTAGCAAGCGGAATGATAATATCATTTACTATAGCAGCATTGTAGGACCCTGCTGGCTTTATCATGCAATGATTTTTATCAGGATATTACAAGAACAAGAAAAGGAAAACATTATCAGCCTTTTTACAAAAGTAGTTAAACCTGGGTTTAACTTAGACTTGGTTTATCTCGCGTGCCGTCACTTTCTCTTGAATATTGTCGAAGTGAGACAGCATGCGAGATAAACCAAGTCTAAGTTAAACCCAGGTTTAACCACTTTTGTAAAAAGGCCGTATGAGGTTAACCTAGATATTTCACATAATGGCCCAATCGAGAGGCTGTGCGGATAATAGCCCAGTTAAACTAAACCTAGATATTTCAATAAAATAAATACCCAAGTCTTGAGCAGGCACAATGATTAAAGCTTGTGCCTCATTATGAGAAGCCTTTGCCTTGCAGTGGGACAGTAAATGCATCATATTTCTTTATTCAAATACATCATCATTCTCCTACCCTTAGCCCAAATTATTTGGAGTCAATGCAATTCCATATTTCTCTATGACTTCTGGTTTCAGCAGTCACCTCCTTTCTAGCCATATCATCCTTCACAAAGTCCATCCATTGTTTATTTATTCATAATAATGAAATGAATAAATCTATGGACATTTTTACTTTAATTTGTTGACAATAAGGTCACCTCCTATTATATGGGACTTAAACATATGGAATATGTGAGTCCAGTTTAGGTGTGCTTTACTATTCATAGAAAACAGATTTTGCAAACTCTTATAATATTAAATACTAGCGGATGTCACGCGGTTTCACCCGCGTAGTTTCTGTTCCCATGGGAATATAGCTATAAAAAGTAGCCCATGTCACCCGGGGATAGTGTAGCTTCCCAATGGTAAAAGAATTTTTCAAATCGGTCAAGTAGTTTCGGAGCCTATTCGTTAAAAACATACAAACAAATATTTCCTCTTTTTAATATTAGTGTAGATTGTATCAGGAAATGTGCAAATTAAATGCCTTCAATTGGACATGACAATATTTCTTTATTGTTCATAAATTGTTTTTTGTTCCAATTTTGCATGTCTGTTTGTCAGGTGCTAAAGGCTTCTCCAATCTTCTCAGTTCTGGCCTTTTTATGGCCACTCTATCATATTTTCGCTTTATACATTTAATTGAAAGAAGGACAAAAAGACTATTCATCAACTTTCAAATTGTTGTCTTCTTATCTTTGGGCACCACTGATATGCTATCACAGCAGATGTGCCCTCTAAATAGAACTAGACCAAGAACTAATTTTGGGCACTATCTATTACTGATTAGTTTTAATAGTGTCAGTCTGATATGGTCAGTCAGACATTGATCTCTAAGTTTAACAAATTATGTAATATAATATATTATATAATAGACTAGCGGACGTCACGCGGTTTCACCCGCGTAGCTTCCGTTCCCGTGATACAGGGTTAAAAAGTAGCCTATGTCACCCGGGGATAGTGTAGCTTCCCAACTAATGAAATAATTTTTCAAATCGGTCTAGAAGTTTTTAAGTTTATTCATTACAAAAATAAAAACATACCCACACACAAAAATGCAAATCTTTCCTCTTTATAATATTAGTGTAGATTTGCAAATACAGGATATTGACACAATTAACAAAAATTGTTTGTTGTCTTTTATTCAAAATGATAATTCTATTACTATTGAAATTGTAACAAGTCAATGTTCACATAAAATAATGAAATATAAATTATTAAATAAAAAAGTATTTATAAATGGTAAAAGCTGCCTAAGGAATTTTGCTTTGATTTGATGACAATAATATCAAATTGTGAGTCTAATTAAGGTGTACCAATGCAAACCATTGGGAAAAACACATAATATTATTATGCTAACTGTTTTTAATTAAACTTTGTATCAGGAAATGTATAACTTAAACCATATGTAGATCATTATCACGCAATAAGTCAAAAAGTTTTATTATTACAATAAAGCAGGAAATAAACTCAAACCTATCAAAAAATATTCAACACTGGCATACTAAAATAAAATGTTGACTAAAAGGTTTTGAGAACCTAATTAAATAAATGCATGTCAGCATACTGATTGACTGACAAAAATATCTTGAATGTGACACATTTAAAACCTCTTTTTGTTCTTTGGACAGTAATTTTGCTGCTGTAGACAAATAAGCCTGAATAAGGAATGTTGTATGCCTAGTAAAGCTGGTTTATTCTCTTCTGATACTCTGTTTTGCTTAGGGCAGCAATCACACTAACCACACCAATTAAAATAACATTTAATAATACTATTCTACTACAATCAAGAACATCTATTTCACAGACGATACCAGAAGCCAGACCAGGAAACTCCTGAAAGAATGCAACGATTTGAAGAACTTCATCAAGTCCCCATTTACATTGAAAAAGTATCAGACAAGATACTGCCCAGAGACAAAATGTTCTGTATCTACGCCAGCAACACCGCACCTAAACAACCACCCTGGGACACCCTCGTCCTCTCACTCTTGTACAAGTGTCCATACAACTTCATCTACCTCAAGTCGGGCCCGCAAGAGCCTGGCCAGTCTCATTGCAGACACAGAAAGTTGCAGCAGCTCTCTAAAAGACCTAAACTTTGACACTGACTCTGGAACAGACTCCAAAGAGAATACCCCAACGAAATCTTTGAGAAGATCTACCAGAAGACATAAATTGACTCCTAAATTCCATAGTTTCAAAGGAGTTTTACTTGAACAGAAGAAAAACCATTCACCTAACAAAACTGCTTTAGTTTGCTTGACGAAAATGGATATGAATAGTATTATATCTCCTACGCAGATGCTTAAGACTCCTCATACAACAGACGCGGGTGCTTCGCCTCCTAAATTGGGACACAACCGTCGTTCTGTGGTCGAGATTGGCGAGAGTCCAGAGTCGGCTTGTGACAGTGAGAAAAGTCACAAAAGACTTCGTAACGATAGTTTGACAGAACACGGTCCAAATTCGAAGTACCCAAGATTAGAAAATGCTCCTAAAGCTCGTACATCCTTATTCAATAGTGATAGACTGAAAGAAATTCTTTCCACCAAGTCTTTCTATGGTAAATCAAACCCTGAACTGAATAATACTGTTACTGCAAAGATTTCTCACGCTATTGAAGCCACAACTACTAACAGACGAATGAGACATAGCCATACGCATCGACGCAAGCGAAAGCCTGGTCAGATCAACCTAGGAGTGAGGCATAGGATTAGGAAGCCTAAACATCATAAGAATAAGGCTGTGATTGTGGTGAAGCCAAATAATTTATCGGCGAATGGGTCTGTTTTGAATAGCACCGTGGTGTCTACTGTTACTATGACTGACGCATCTATGCTCAGTCAGAATTCATCACAGGAACTTGGAAATGGTAAGTGATTGAAATTATTTGGTTTTGTTGGCGAATACCCTGATATTTTTTGAAATTTAATTGTTTAGATAGTAGAACAGGAATCTAGCTAATGACTTGGAATAGTTTTCTATTATTTTGCAAATTTCTAACTCAATTTGTGCCCAGGCACAAAGTCAGGTTGCGGGTTGTTCGAAAGCGATACCGCGGCCTCGACACAAAGATCTAAGAAGGAACATGGGTGGTTTTTAGTCAGTAGAAGTCTGACACTCCCTACCGGTCTGCCCAAAGCGGGAGGAGTCATTTGAAGATTCCCCCCCCCCCCCAAAAAAAAGGCTATTCTCATCCAGATTTTTGGTTGTATGAGTGTTTTGCATAACTTTCATTCATCATTCATTTCATTGTAAAAGTCATTGATAGTTGATCAATATTTATCTACACCACGAAAGAGGACTTAACATTGTCCTGCCCATATCCTAATCTATTTGGGGCAACATGTGCTTCGTCCATACTTATATATAATAATAATAATAATAATAAGTTTATTTCATAATCAACAGGTTTTTACAAATACATTGTAGAGGCCTTCTTTTAAGTATGGAAATACCTGTAACAGAAGACCTCCCTCTTCCATATTTATGTGCATACATTATAAAGAGCCTGTTAATAATAAGGGACATAAAGGTAAAAATAAACAACAAAAAATTAAAAAGTGTTAGTTTATGTGGTGTGTGTGTGTGTGAATGTGGTGTGTGTGTGTATTTTTGTGGTGGGTGTGTATGTATGTGGTGGGAGTGTTTGTGTGCATGTGTGTCATGTGTGTGAGCAAATAGGACTAGTGTGGATGTGAGAAAAGAGAATCCAAAAGCATATCATCAGTGTAAAGAATGTAGTAGACGTACGTTCATAATAATAAATTAAAGCAACGACGGTAAAGCAAGTTCTGGACAGGCTTCATTATATTAAGTATCCGGATGTAGAAGAGCTTCAGTTTGTTCATATGTAAGGGTCTTTAGCCATACTGTTAGGATGTTTTTACAGTCGTGATGAGATTTTTGGAAGATTGCAAGTTTTTTGTTTATGGTATTGTAAACAAAAGCAGTTCGGGCAACATATTGTCGTCTTGCGAATGCACTGCGAAACCTAACTCCAGTTATACAATCATGTTTCCTTCTCCTCCCAAGAATACTAGGATCAAATACCGTAGTTTTGCGCGCTCTTAGGGTAGAAGTAAGAATATATAACTTTCTCACAGTTAAGAGGTCAGATAGTGCATAAAGTTCATGTGTAGAAAAACGATACGGCTTAAAATAGATCGTTTTGAGAAGGGCACGCTGCGACCTCTCTACATCTAGGAATTTTGTTTTAGCGGCACCCCCCCATATAGGGATGCAATATATTAGAACAGATTGGGCTAGAGCAATATATATTTGTTTAATTAGATTCGCTGATGCGATATGTCTTAAGACCTTGAAGACCCAGACCAATTTTCTTAACCGGTCACTAACTAATTCAAGGTGGTTATGCCAAGAGAGTCGCTGATCAAGTATCACACCCAGGTATTTGGTTTTTTCAACCTTTTCGATCGTCGGGCAAGCACAATTAGTGCCTTGGATATTATGGCATTGGTGTATCTTTACACTGTAATTAGTACCCGGCTGGGTTCTATTACTTACAGAGAAACACATAAAGATGGTCTTCTGAGTATTCAAGGTGAGTAAGTTCGCTTTTAACCAGGAATCAACTCTCGACAAACCAATTTCTGTGTTCTTTTGCACGGAGTCCCAGTTTTCACCTGTAAAGACCAACGCAGTGTCATCGGCATAAGAAAAGACCCGCGCTCCACCGGCCTCCAAACTACATAGGCCGTTGATGTAAATTAAGAAAAGCGTGGGCCCGAGAACGCTCCCCTGTGGTACTCCGAACGTAATATTTGTGTCTCTACTTGTGTTTAGACCAATTTTAACCTTTTGCGTTCGGTGTGTTAAATAGCTTTTGAATAATTCCAAAGGAGTGCCTCTAATTCCTATGTATTCAAGTTTACGTACAAGAATGGGAACAGAGACTGTATCAAAAGCCTTTTTGAGGTCGAGAAAGACTGTTAGGCATTTCTTTCCACGATCGAGGTTTTCGGTAATAAGAGATGTTATAGCTGATACTGCATCTTCAGTTGATTTGCCCTGCCTGAAGCCATACTGTGCATCAGATAAGATATTATATTTATTAAGGAAGTCTATTAATCGTTTGTTCAATAGTTTCTCCAATATCTTCGATAGAGCAGGTAATACTGATATTGGCCTGTAGTTACTAACATCATCTCTGGGCCCATTCTTGTACACAGGCGTAATAATAGATTTTTTTAGGACTCTTGGGAAGATACCTTTTTTAAAGCACAAGTTCGCCAGGTGGACAATAATTGGAAGAATTTCATGCTTAGCTAATTTGAGAAAACTAGTTGGTATATTGTCCCAGCCAGGAGCACTACTCGATTTTAAATTCATAAGTAAATAGTGTACTTCGTCTAAGTCTGTATCCAAGAGGCCAAATGATGTCAGTTGAGCATTATCTGTTCCTAGGTCAACCGTAGCATCTGATCTAGTACACGGTAAAATTTTCTCTGCAAGCTGTTTACCTATTTCTGCGAAATACTCATTAACATGATTGACTGCTTCAGTTGGAGTCGGCATTGCTTCGAAAAGTTTAGTGTTATCTGTGTTATATGTAAAGAGGACATTTAAAAGAAAAGTATAATAACATGTCTAAAACAAACTTATATAACCAATATCTCCGTAACTAGAAGCTTCCTAGAAATGGTGTTCCGTACATAGTATAAACAAAGTCGCTATGTATGCTTATATCTTTAAAACTACGCAACGGATTTTGATGCGGTTTTTTTAATAGATAGTGAATCAAGAGGAAAGTTTTAATATCTTTCTTGCACCCGTGCGAAGCCGGGGCGGGTCACTAATAAATAATAAAAATGTCGCAATGGTTTCGTCTTACCATTTTAACTTAGCACATTTCAGATTTATTTTGGTATCGGCCCTTGAAACATTCAAAAGATTTAAGTACACTGCGTTGTTTTGAATTTATAAACAGCTTATTTATAATAAATTTTTAGCAAAATAAAAAAAAATTACAAGCCATTTTGTCTAAAAGACCCGGATATAAAATTAACATTAAAAATACAACTTAACTAATAAAATAATGAATAGGAAGATTATTTATTTTTATGCTAGTCATGTAAAAACTAAAAATATGCAGTCTTTGAAGTACTTTTTGCTTCTGATTGATTGGTCATTAGTGCTTAATAGACTATACTTAATAATATTTTTTCTTTAGTCTCATATCCTAATTTTTTTCGTATGATCATGATTGAAGTATTTTACTCTTGAAACTAATCTTTTAAAGTAAAGTTTACTATTAAATTGCAATTAATCATCGTATTACCTTCAAATATTCAATGAAAGGATTTTATCTGTTCGGTTAGTTTTCGTGGTTGCATGCGCGTCTGCTGAGCTTTGGGTTCTAGATTCGATTCGCAAATTGGACAGTATGATAGGCCTTTTCCAATAAGAGTTTCTTAGTAGCACTCGGCACCCCGAACATAAGAAGTAGGCGATATGATACGTCCTTTTTTTTGACGGGTGGGAAATCATCAAATTACTCTTCCTGCTCTAGGCAGAGCGGATAGGAGCGTCAGACTTCTACTGACTAAAAACCACCCATGTTCCTTCTCCGCCCTTTATGTCGAAGCCGCGGTATCTCTTACAACACCCGCAGCCCCGAAAGGATATGATACATCCTTGGTTCGGAAAGCACGTAAAGCAGTTAGTCTGATATCTCTCCGGTTGTGTCGTATTGCCGTGCCGTCGAGCTATTTGTATGGAAGAAGAGAGTGCACGACACCTCCGACGACTCCTCCGAATGGTAAATCAATGCTAAGATTCGCTCCCATAAGACTTTTTAACGTGGTAGTAGGTTCCCGTAAGATAATTTTCAACCCTCACGCGAGCGAAGCCGCTAGCAAAACTAAGGCCTCATTTACGGATACGCGCGGCGTTGTTCGTTTTTAATTCAAGCACATGTATGAAAACGATAACGATTTTACGAGATGCGAATGATGCCCGTTAGTGCATGCAGCGTTTGTTGCGGTGGACCCGCCTCTCAGTAAATGAATAAAATAGCACACGACTAGCCTTCTGCACGCGCCGCGCGACATCCCGCGTCTCCGTAAACGAGCCTTTAGTCTATAAACAAATGTATTATTTCGCTCACAGAGAGAGCCGACCCATTCGACAAAGAAAAACTAACAATAGAAGCATTACTCAGCCAATGGGACGAAGAAGATATCCCAGAATCAGAACTATCTATCTCGAAACCTATGCAAGAACTGCCATGTTTCAACAGCACAGTTATAGAAGAAACTAACCAAATATTCCAGCCAGTGACCGCCGTGCCAGTTAACTTGGCAACACTACCACTAGATTCCGAAGCTATCATAGTTGAACTGGGTTGCCAGAAGTTGATGACGATGCCAGAGAATGTGGCAAGTGGCACACGGACGGTAGCACCAACTTTGACGACGTTGCCAGGAGAAATGGCAGCGAGATCACAGACGACAACGTTGCCTGCGCCGGTAACGAATGACGTAGTTATGGCCGATATAGACGGTCATGCGGAGAGTCATGGTGACTTGCCTAAGAGTGGACAGTTCCTACCAGTGGAGGGCGGGTATATACTTGTCGAAGAAAATGAAGCTCCAGGTAATTATTTTGATATTTATTTTTGTTGAACCAATTTATGCAGACTAGTTCTCTCACATGCTCATACTGCGCACACTATTTACTTATCATACATTATCCCGCTGGGCAAAAGCTTCCCCATAGGCTTCCACTCTTCTCTCTGCATTTTAACTATGCACCCTAACTGAAAGAATAAAATATACATACGATAGACGCTACAACGTGTGGAGGAGTTCGTGGCTAAGCTGCTGCGGTCGATTATTGGGTATTTGTGTATGTGAGTTTAAATGTTTGTGAACGCTCCCTCGATACAGGAGAAATTCCTAGTGAGGGGCAACATTTAAAAAAAAATATCTTTTGGTCAAGCCGGCTTGCTTAAGTCTCTCCGTGGAAGAGTGACCATCCATAACGTACTGAGTTTCTCCTGTGCCTGGGATAAGCCATAGGTCCCGGGTGTCATTTGTAGATCCGTGACGGTCGTTACTGGTGAAAAGGTCACGAAACGTGACACTGTAGTACTTCCTGCTCGTAACTGGGTTGTGGAGGTTAGAAAAGCAGTCGCTCCATGTGATAGACTGGTTAGGCACATGATGGTGAGGCGCGACAATTTGTAAAGTGCAACTAAATTTTAAAAGAAGCTCATCTGTTTTTACCCGACTGCGGCGAAGTCCAAAAGGAGGGTTATGTGTTTGGCGTGTATGTATGTATGTCCGTTTCTTTGTTCCCTCATAACTCCTAAACGGATGAAGGGATTTGAATAAAATATACGTCGTTAGATTTGTCTTGATGGCGCGAGTGTCACTGGCTACATTAAAATTAAAAAAGAAAAGCAATTTGCGGATTTTGGGGGCAATATAGCATATTTCAAAAAATAAAAAAATCCATTACCATCGAGTAGGGTATCAAAATGATGGGTTTTAAAAGGAGATTACAATAATATATGACACTTATATGTTTTAACTAAATTCAAAGTCACAAATCATATAAACAAACACAAAAGTTAAATCATCTGCGAAGATTTTTACGCGACCAACGAAAGAACAGACACAAAAGGAACTAAAAAGTTGGAAATAAAAAAAGTAGTTTAAAAACTAAAAAACCCGACTGAAAAAACTGAAAAGTAAAAAACAGGCACATTTTAAATTAAACAAAACTTGTAAGCAGGCGGGGTTCATTTGAATATTAAATTATGAAATGAAAATAGAATGGACCCCGCCTGCTTCCAAGTTTTGTTAGTTTTTAAACTACTTTTTTTTCAGAAGAATTCTCTCTTGACCAATGTCTTAAAGTGTAATAAACGTGATTCGTGCGAGTTCCGTATGGTGTATGGTGACATGAATAGCACCATCCTATATCTTCTCGTGGGTGTCGTAAGAGGCGACTAAGGGAATTACCAGAGAATGGGCAGCAGCGTTCTCTGTGCCTTTGCAACAACCATACTGCGATCGCCAACCCGCCTTTCAAGCGTGGCGTTTATGGCATAATCTATTTGGGGGAGGCCTATATCCAGCAGTGGACGTCTTTTGGCTGGAATGATGATGATGTGCGACTTAACATGATATATAAAAAAACCCTCCGTTAAAATATCCTAAGGCCATTACTAAGAATAATTTAAACACACAGGTGTGTTGCTAAGTTCATTCACTGGCCACCAGACCCCTAGTCGCCTATTATTATTAGTTAAGGGGTCAAATAATATAAGCAGCTGTTGCATTATTATTCTATTAAGTTCAAAAAAACCAGTTTTCTTATAACAAGGGGTTCTTGTCCAACCTCGCCCTATTATGAATAATGATCCTTCTTAAATTAGCATAGTAACGTCTTGTTGTATAAAGGGGTAGGTAAGTGTGTTGGAAGCATTTCATCTCAAATGTTTCTGCAAAATCTTACCGATTCACTTGTGTAAACTGCAGAGCGAGATTTAGCGATTCTGTTGTAGTGTTTTTTTTTTAATATTTGGCGACAACAAACACTGTAAATCGCTCTTTTCGATGTTCAACGAGTTAGCGCCGACAGTTGAAATTCTTACCGTGCAATAATATCCGGTTTTGATATTAATAGATCCGGTTAGACCATAGATTGTTTTGGCTGTACCCCACCCTCAAAGTTATCGATTATCATTGGTATAATACCGAACTTTGTCGCATACATTCGTTTACGAATATATTAGATCGCATCCCTGAAACAAAACAATTTGTAAGTCACATATACAACTGACCGATGGAGTACGGGTGTCCCAGTGGTGGGAACCCCGACTTACGAACAGTAACTCAGTCAGGCGCATTACTGTAATTTATTTCATCACCACTGCTCTCAAAACGGTGAAGGAAAACATCGTGAGGAAACAGTCTTAGCACCAAAAAAATCGAACACATGTGACATCTCCTAACCCGCACTGGGCCCGCGTGGTGGATAATAGCCCATCCCTCTACTAGAGAGGAGGCCTGAGTCCCAGCAGTGGGAATATTATAGGCTGATGATGATGATGATGTACAACTGAAAGCCTGCCGGGTCTAGAAGTCGCAAGCGCGACTGCTGCGCATGATGTCCTGGGTTGATTCCCGGGTAGGGCAAACTGAATATCTTTCTCTATCGGGATTTTTTTAGCAGTCACGGTGTCTGGAATTATGCCCGGTTAATGGCAATAGGCTTACATGAGATTAGGATTGGGACTACATGAGACTTAAACTAAATGGCGAAATGTGGGTGTACTATTAGTAACACTTCTGTCTAACCCTTCGGAGATTACAGGCGTGATGTTATATCAAGTTGTTTTGTGCACAAAATTGTATAAGCTGATGAAGCATTAATCTCTATTATTCCTATTTTCTCCAACACCCATATTTACACTCTCCAGCGCCAGACGAAGAGCTCACCGATCTGGACGAGATTGAACGCGAGCTGAAGATGTTGGACGAGCAAATCCTGAAGATGGCGGAGTCCAACAACATTAACGCCGAAGCTGTGCTTGCATCCACTGAGACTACCATACCTGCTGTTGATGGTAAGTCATTGAAATGGATCTTCAGAAAGGGCAGTTGCCAAGTACTCGCAACTGGCGTGCGTGTATGACCAAGGGGTCCAAAATGGCCACGCAGATCAAAATAGGAATTGCGTTCAAATTACGGTTTAAGAAATTTTATTTCGCTCAAAAAGAATACAATTATTCACTTCTATGAGGAAAAAAAAAGCATAATAATTTACAGTAATATAGGCGACAAATTCGTTCGACTATTCGTAATAGTAACTTCGTCTGTGACCATTTTACAAATTTTAACGCAATTCATATTGTGATCCTATTATGATCTGCTAAGTGGCCATTTTAGGCTCTCAGATGTATGGACTAGGCAAAATGAATATGTTAGGATAGTAGTTGGTGGTGTTCTGTGGTTTTTGTCTTACCTTACCCTACGGGAAGAGGGCGTTAGTTTATGTATGTCTGTACTAAAAACTTTTTATTTTTTAATTAGTCTTCTTAATTGCGCTATTGTTGCGCAAAGACCTCTACACTCCTCCCAATTTTCTTCAATAAGTGTTTTGCCTTCTCTGGCCATCTCGACAAATCTACTACGACCGTCTTCAGGCACCCACAGTGTGACGATTCTGGCCCATCTGTCCTGACCCATCCTGGAACTATGACCCGCCCTCGTAGACTTAACGATATTAAAATCTTAATGGCGAAAAATACGTCATGCAATATTACTATCACTACTGTGCACTGCTCTCAAAACGGTGAAGGATGAAATCATTAGGAACGCGGTAACTCCTGGAACCGAAAGTTCTAAGACATGTATCGACTCCTAACACGCAGAGAACCCGCGTGAGGTCTGTGTCCCAGCAGTGGGAACATTATAGAATATTTTTTTTTATGCTATAAAATTATTTTTTTGTACAGTCGAACAAGCTAATAAGTATACAGCCTTACTTACAACTTGCATTTACTTTTGAGATTGTACAGATACATTTAGAGACCGACGTCAAACGATACAGCGTTTGACATCAGTCGCTTGCGAAACGCTTTATAAAACAAAATTGCAATCAATAAAGGGTGTAAAAGTACCATTAACGCAAACGAAAGGCACATGTTCTCCCCACCACTGCGATCATTTTTTTGTTCTAGACCATACCTGGGAACCCCCTAGTTACGGAGATATTGGGGGTCAAAGTTCCAAATTTTGCACAGCTGTTTTTGTAAATACTAGTTTTTCTGGTTGTAACTTTACTTAAATAACCACCATGACCCGTTTACTATTCAAAGCATCCAATAGCACAATGTTTTAAGAGTGCTACATTGAGTTTTACCGTAAAATGTAATTTTTGACCCAAAAAAAAAAAACTGTTTCCCAGCAAAAATGTTTGATGTAAAGAATGCTTGGTTGATGTATGTGTGAAGGGTTAATTTACACCCTGTATTTTCTGTGCAATAAAATTATAAAGATTTGTGCCTGTAATCTTAATAGCTTTTTTGACTGAACATACAGCATATGTATATGTAGCATATGTAGCTAGCTGTACATACCGCAGAATAGACTGGGATATTGGTGGCGAATTTTAATTCAGTATTCATCCACCATAAATCGTCAGTCTAATATCAGAATTCGTAGGTCAATTTGAGCATATTTTACAGGTGCAATAAAAAACTGATTTTCTAACAAGTTTCGAGATGTTTTTAAAATGGCATTCTATATCTAAGTTTAGAATGGGTGTAAATTAATATTTTACTAATGTTTTTTTGATTTTTATGGCTAGGAAATAAAATAATGATGTTAAACAAATAATTTTATTTTTTGGAGATACGAATTCTGATAGTCCGACGATATCCAAACAATGGTCAATAGATTCCAAAACCAAGTATTCGACAACTTAAACGTGTGAGAAAGGGCCCAAAACATGCACATAAAGATTTTTTTTCATAGCCGGAACTACATCTAAATTAAACATCATTAGGCGTACCCAAATGAACAAACGGCTCATTATTCCTGCATAATATCATTCAAAATTAACCAAGACCTAATTAAGCCAAGAATCATATTTCAAAATTATATCTAAATTAAGTATTTTTGAGAAAATTCACATTAATGTACCATTGTTTCAAGTTTTTGTTACATACAAGGTCGGGAATATTACATGCAGACAATGATCTTCTCAAGTAGGAGATAATTTAAACTACTGACACGATTTTAATCATGTTGTTGTCTATAGAATAATAAGTATTATTTACATATTGTTGCTGAATATATTTTAAATATTTATTTAGGCGCGACTGGTTGTCCTCCGTTATTAAGTAACTTAGCGGCTTAGCGGCGGTTAGTGGCGGCTTAGCGGCTTAGCACGCGTGGATGTCGAAAAATTATAAAAGGTGTAAAAGTATCCTTAACGCAAACGAAGGGCACTTGTTCTCCCCACCACTGCGATATTTTTTTTGTTCTAGACCATACATGGGAACCCCCTAGTTCCGGAGATATTGGGGGTCAAAGTTCCAAATTTTGCACAGCTGTTTTTGTAAATACTAGTTTTTCAGTTTATAACTTTACTTAAATTACCTCCATGACCCGTTTACTATTCAAAGCACCCACTAGCACAATTTGTTAAGAGTGCCACATTGAGTTTTAACGTAAAATGTGATTTTTGACCCCAAAAAAAAAGTCGTTTCCCAGCAAAAAATTTTGCGTAGGGGTACTTAGTTTGATATACAGAATGCTTGGTTGAAGTATGTGTGAAGGATTAATTTACACCCTGTATACTAAAACCTTCCTTTCGAAACTCATTTGTGGAAACGGCATGAAAAACGGTGCAGTCGTTTTTGAGTTTATCGCGAACAGACCGACAGACGCGGCGGAGGACTTTGTTTTAAATATTTAGTGATGACCCATCGCAAATACTGTGGCACGCACCTAGAGCCGCGTTTTCTTTTTGTAATAAAATAAAAATGTTTTTCTAAACACACCTCAATAAAACAAAGAAAGAACTAATTGTTCTACAAAAATAAACACTTTAGTCGTTGTTTTGTAATTTCAGAAGTTCCCACCACATCGTCGTCTGAGAATCCAGCACAGGGTGACAAAAGTAAGCTGTTCCCCATCTTCGATAAACCTAACCCTGGGCTTGTCGTTCCTGCTAGCACCAAAGGTAAATATTTTTCGATGAGTCTGTTTCATCACACTTATATTATAAAGACGAAAGTTTGTGAGTGTGTATGTTTGTTACTTCTTCAATAAAATTTGGTAACCACATAGGTAACCCGATTTTATCTTCCCGTGGGATAATTTTCTTGTTGTAGCGGGTGAAGCCGCTGGCAACAGCAAGTAATACATATTTAAAATTAATCATTATTTTTTGTGTTATTTTAGTATCAATACTAGTCTGACAACCCAAGATCGCCAACCGCACATAAAATTTTAGGTGCTATCTTTTTATATAGCATAAACAACATTGCAAACATTAAAATTACAATGATCATAAACCCAAAAAAAATACTCTTTCTCATTAGATCTCAGAATCTTTTTTATTAGGTTTTGTTTTTGATCTGGAACTTCTGACAATCTCGTGGTTTAGCCAGGCATAATTCTCAAGGACGCTCCGTACAAACCCGAGTTTCCTCCGTGTCTCGGAAAATACGTGAAGTCGTTTATAGTTCGCATAAGGCTAGGCAGATTGCCTTAAAGAGATGTAAGACATACCGCGGCCTTGACATATAGGGCTAAGAAGGAACATGGGTGGTTTTTAGTCAGTAGAAGTCTGACACTCCCTTTTGCTCTGCCCAAGAGCGGGAGGGGTTATTTGATGATTTCCCACCCCCAAAAAAAAAGGCTGGGCAGATTCCTGAGTGGCAGCCCGGAGTCTTAGATTTGTACTTGGGTGATGGCAAAATCGTCGCCGCCAAACACATGGGGCTTAAACCTATCTTGCGACATATACAAAGTTGATACGACAGAGAGGCTTTCCTTTAAACAGCATAAACTAGGTACCATTTTCAAGCTCTGTACCAAAAATCAATTAAATAGGAGCAGTAGTTTAGTCACAAATGATTTTTTAAGTTTATGCCCGTTTGAACACGATGTATCTTTTTGCTAAAAGATGGCAATGCAAACAAGGAAACAAAATAAATACACGCACGTGCACTTTCACTACGACAGTGATAATCATAGCAAAACATCCCGCGCGTAAAAGAAATAGAAATAGGTCACTGTGTTGCGCCGTCCGACCGCTTTGGCGCGCTAGGTATCTAAGGTCTGTTAAATTTAAGGGCTGTTTGCGTTTTACTCTGATTTGTAAGCTATTTAATTTATTTGCAAAAATAATCCTCATATTTGGTGCTTTTTTGTACCGTATCGAATTAATACTGCCCCCCTCTCATATCAACTCTGTATGTGTACTTCAACTACACTTCTGCTTAACTATTCTAGAATAACAGGCGTAATAGATGTTATGTAATACTTTCAGTTGGTGCTGAGAAGAGTAGTAAGCGCTCGTTGATAAAAACGGGGGACGATCAGTACGTGATAGACGCTGGGCAGAAGAAGTTCGGAGCCACGCAGTGTACTGAATGTGGCACTATTTATCAGGTAAAATACAGTGTTATTTCTAAAACACCGTTAACCTTGCAAGACTGTAATAATATCATCATAAACAACAACTTTTGTTCTATGACT
The DNA here is from genome assembly GCA_932274075.1 of Diarsia rubi. Taxonomy (NCBI): domain Eukaryota; kingdom Metazoa; phylum Arthropoda; class Insecta; order Lepidoptera; family Noctuidae; genus Diarsia; species Diarsia rubi. The sequence goes on from OW026427.1 coordinate 9,267,537, forward strand.
TTTTACAAAACATAATACATTTACTAAAAACAAAAGTTCAAGATTTCGTTGTCCTATCTAACACATTTCAACTCTGTATTTTGCTGTACCTACCTACGCCTGTCGCGCCATGTCGTAACTCGCTACGCCACGACTACCCCGCCGCCCTTACGCCGCTCCCCTCGCTATTGTACTATCGTTTTCTTTTGCTTCGCAGACTTGGTAACATTTAGAGCGTACAATTTAAATATTTTTATTTTTGTAAGTAAATCTGATGAACTAAAATATGATGAATTGGTGCGTACTACTCGCACCCGACTGGGCGTCCGTGTATGACCAGCAGGGCTATTGCGTATCTTTTAAATGACAGTGGATATCATATTGTCTATGGATTAACTTGCAAATTGGTTATGGTTTAGTACAAAATGGAACCATTTGACAGTAATTGATAGGCACTATAAGTTAGCCACTGACATTTAAAAGATACGCAATAGCCCTGCAGATGCATGAATGTGGACGAGACAGAAGGAGTATGTAAGGATCGTAGCGCGAACGCCATCTGCATCCTGAAGTTTCTGGCTACCCCCATGTGAATTTATAAAGGGTGTAAAAGTACCCTTAACGCAAACGAAGGGCACTTATTTTCCCCACCACTGCGATCATTTTTTGGTTCTAGACCATACCTGGGAACCCCCTAGTTACGGAGATATTGGGGGTCAAAGTTCCATATTTTGCATAGCTGTTTAAGTAAATACTAGTTTTTCAGGTTATAACTTTACTTAAATTACCTGCATGACCCGTTTACTATTCAAAGCATTTACTAGCACAATGTTTTAAGAGTGCTACATTGAGTTTTGACCCCAAAAACAAAAGTCGTTTCCCAGCAAAAATTTTTGCGTAGGGGTACTTAGTTTAATGTACAGAATGCTTGGTTGACGTATGTGTGAAGGGTTCGTTTACAGCCTGTATTTACGTAAAAACCGATCGCTTTGATTAGGAAGCAGAAGTAAAAAATAAATGTTCTATTTTTAACACTAGTTTCTTTTTGTAAACAGATCGGCGATCCCCAAGACGAGCATGATCATTTGGTACATCATAACTCTACAGACGTACTTAAATTTAACGTAAGTACACCACATATGTCAATTTTTATTAATTTGATAAAACAAAAAAACACGTATATAATTAGTCCGTACGTTAGATTATCGAAAAATATCCAATATTAATTCGATTTTTTTGGTGAAATTATTCCCTATTCCCGGTCGGGCGAAGTGTTATTGGGTTTTTGCATCAGGAATTTTAAGTAGCAGCCACGTCGTCTGGATTTGTGCCCGGGTGTCCCTGCTTGATGGCAATAAGCTTACCCCCAACGTTCAATGTTTGGGAGTGGACCATTGTACGTGAGCTTTGGCGCCCGTTACTTCAATCTGACCACCTCTCGCCCTCTATAACATGAAATTTTAACATAACGGTCGAAATGTCACCCACCTTTCATATTTTTTACCTCTTTCCGTTAGGTACACCTCTGTCTAACCCGTCGACGATTACAGGCGCTGATGTTATCGTTATCATCATCAACAGCCTATTAATATACCCACTGCTGGGACACAGGCCTACTCTCTAGGAGAGGGAATGGGCTATAGTCTACCACGCGGGCCCAGTGCGGATTGGTAGATGTCACATGTCTTCATAGTTTTTGGTTCTAAGACAGTTTCCTCACGATGTTTTCCTTCACCGTTTTGAGAGCTGATGTTATATTAAAATAATATTCCAGGGTTTCAAAGACGAGTGCGTAGTAGACCGGTCTGGTTCCGCGCGCTGTATCCGCATACGAGGCGGTGAGACTGGCTGGAAGAAGGTGGAACAGCTGCTCTCTCGTGTCGTGCATCCACACCTCGGGTACGGCAACGAGCTGCCTAAGGAACTCATACATGCTTATACGGTAAGTCATTTTATTGTGTATGCCACAAGATCGAAAATCGGTTCTTTTGCTTTGTTACGAGATGTACCCAACGCTGGGTAAGCCTCTTCTCGATTCCTTGCAGTGGTCACGGTTTTGCATTGACTGGCAATAGTACCACAGCTTTTCTTAACTTTGTACTTATAAACATAATATTCTATCAGTGAAATAAAATATACCACTTACTGCTGCACTCAGAGCTTTAATGATTACTTAGGCCATTACTTAGTAAAGGTTTCGACAGTTTTGTCATACAAAAGTTTGTCAAACCTTTACTAAGTGGCGTGTGGCTTTATTAAAAAACAGGAATCATTAAAGCTCGTTTAGTGTCCAGGTAAATATAATGTTCACTTAGCATCAACCAAAAAGCTTCAGCTTGTTATAGCCCACCAATAAACGCATTTGCCCAGTTTTACCAACAAAATAAGGCAACCAATCAGGTAGATAAAGTTCATTCAGGGTCGGCACAGCGTGTGTGCTTCAACTCAACTCAACTCAACTCATACTTATCTCTGTTATTCTCTATTACTCGTGATCTCAGCAGACACCTTTTTGCCATATAATCCTGCACACAGTACAACCATCGTTTCTATGGTCTTCCTCTACTCTTATGGGTATACCACATTCACACTCAAAAGTTCCCTCACGACATAATCATCACCTTTATTGTGTTTCAGGCGTATTTATACATAGAAAAAAAGCAGATAGTAGGTTGTCTGATCGTGGAGCCCAAAGTGCGCGCTTACAAGCTCATCCCCGGCGACCCTGACTGCTGCAGTGTCGAGGATTACCCTGTCAAGTGAGTACTACAATAACCTCCTTTTTGGGCTTCACTACACAGTCGAGTAGAACTACTGTACTCTAGGAAGATAATTAGCAGTTTTTTAGGACAAGTCTGCCACACTATTCCCAAACCACTGTGACTCCTGAAAGCTAGAATCAACAGTAGCGACCACCAGAAAAACACCGAGACAATGAACAAACAATTTAACTGTCTTAGTTCCCGAAATTAATTCTGAATAGAATAGCGGAGGAGTAAGTTAGCAGTTTTTTCAAGTACCGCGATGAGTGAGGATGATGATGTCTTGGCTGCCTCCTTAGTCGGTTATTTTCATTTATTTTTTTTACTAATTTCTCAGTAGAAGCCAGCAGCAGAGTCTGGATTTGTGCTGTGTTTATGGCAATTTATTGACTCGCCGATGTCACATAATTGACGAAGTTTCTGGTGTAATTTGTATTCTAGGGGATCAGACCAAAAAAAACTAATAAGTCTGTCAGATAGATCATAATTAAAAAATGAAGACGAAACAGTGCTTCGGAAACTCGAAAACGTCACATGTCAGTACACATTTTGTACCTACAAATGACGTCACAACCCCCACCCCCCACTCCACATCTTTGACGCGTTTTATCTTCGTCAATTTTTATTAATTTGATAAAAACAAAAAAACACGTATCCAATATTTTTCGATAATTTATCTGACGGTTAGTCCGTCAGATAAATTATCGTAAGTATCGTAATATTTAGAATCATATTTTTTTTGACACAGTCCGATCCCATTATTATGCTTTGCCGTTTAGTGATTACAGACTGATGCTATATTTAAGTAGCAGTAATTGTTTATCAGCCATCTTTACATATCCTTCGCTTAGTCGTAAAAATATCTTCTATTCTCAGATGCGGCGTATCCCGAATATGGACACACATAAACTACCGTAGACGTGGCATAGCGGCTCGCTTGCTAGCATGTGCACGGGCCTCCTTCCTTTATGGCGAAGCCCTAAGGGTCGCCGACATCGCCTTCAGCGCCCCCACGGCCGCTGGAAAGGCCTTCGCCACCAAATTCTGTGGAACACCCAACTTCTACGTGTATTTGGACTAAGGAATATAAACTAGGCTTGAAAAAAGCATTGCTTTTTCGCTGAAAAGACACTACAGTGCCTAAAATATGTTGAGTTCCCAAAACTGTGCAAATTGGGTATATCCTGTGTTCAATTTAGTGTTTCTAAGACTTGTGTGTGTGTGTACATAAATGTTGCTCATGACATAGGATTAGTGTTTGGCAATTTATGGCGAATTCTCAGCTTTTGTTTAGAAAAAAATAGCGTGATGGTGCCAAAAAACTTTATGTTTGCTATAAAACTTTACCCATGTGTGTGATTCGGAAATATTAGTGCGAAAAACAGTAACCTACCTCATTGTGAGAGAAACTGCAGTGAATTTGTGACGTTTTACATTAGTTTTAATTTTATTTTAGTTAGTGTGATCTGTTCTGTCACCGAGTATTCGAAAAGAATATGGCTGCCTGTGTACTGGAGAACGAGGTTCAGATTTTATGGTACCTGTTGCTTAAAATATACACAGCTCCGCTGATCTTCCCTGCTCTGGCACACTGGCAGTCATACCGCACTAAATAATTCAGCAGTAACTACTTAATTATTTTTTGTATTGAATCTCCTTTTTAAATCCAGTTTTATACAAAGTTACTGCCAGTAAGCATGGGCCGCATGCTCCCTAGGTTTTATGACAGTTGCGAAAACTATATTTTTATTACCTGAAAGTTATTTCTGAGACTTATCTCTTGATGAAATACTAAGTTTGTAGACAAGGCAATATTATTATGATAATTTGTAATGTATTGTCTCTTTTTTCGAACAAAAATGTATACTACTGTATTCCCTAATTTTGGAAAAATTTTTATTGTTAAACATAGCTGTTTTTTGATAAAAAGTTTTACTTATTGAGTGTGAAAATAATAATGTCGAATTTAAAACTTTTGAAATAGTTTTGTCGTACAACTATTTTTGATACTAATATTTTGTTGAAACTTGTTCAAAGTGTTACTTTGGGACCAATTAGGTATATTGTATTTTTATCTTTAGGGATTGAGTAAACTAACAAAAAGACATGCTAAGCTATGTTCTTAGCAATAATTATTGAGCATGATTTCCTACATACATAGGCACAGATTCTGTCTAGTATGTGTGTATGCATGTACTGAAATAAAGATACATTTCATACTATACAAAAATGGTTTTTTTAAAGATTACTACCATTTTTAACTTTGTAGTTTCATTATAATATACTTGTTACTTAAGTAGTCAATGATCCATGAGAGTCAATGCCAGTTTTTTTAAGTCAAGTTTTCCTAATAGGAAAAATAATATTAGACATTTGGAATGTATCTTGACCAGTATGTAAAATGTTCTATTGCAATATAATTTATTTACCATCCATGAGAATGAATATCTTTTAAGAAAATTAAATCTCGCTACCAGCGTGCGTGTGTGACCCGATGTATGAATGTGGACGAGGAAAAAAGAGTGTATATTATGGATCGTAGCATGTGGCGTTCTGTAAGTTTATGTATGTTTATTGAAAATGTTTTACCTAAATTCAAACATTTAAGTCGATTTTATAAGACAGTGCCAATGTCGTTTTAGAAGTCCTTATTTTAGTTCAATATTAGGTACAGTGTCTCAAAATAGGATAAGTTCTAGATTTAAACTTTTGAAGTCTTTTTAAGTTAGTTTCGATGACTTTTTCTTGATTCAGTTTAAAGTTATTATTTTTGGAACCTTAATATCGAATATTTTTTGAGATTTTGTTTTTTTTATATGTATGGCTAAGCTATGACTAGCCATTTTATAGTATTTGCAGCCTCTGATATTATCAGTATTTTTTAAATGATAACCATTTGAAAACTACAAAATTCAAGAAAAGATTTAAATTCCTGATAACTCCTAAGTTAGAATAGCCTTGATTGAAACATGTACAACGAACCGTCTCTGCATTTAATTTGTAAAATAATTAAAATAGTCTGATTTAAAACAAAGTTACTATTTCCCGTACTCTTAGATCGAAATCTATAAACGCTACTTAGCATGAAGTATGACCAAGCGTTATTCCTGTCAATGTTGGACAGCACAACATGTTCTTAGTAACGTTTATAGATTTTGTCCTTAGAACTAAAACATAAACGCTTATTGTCAATATTCTAACACATACCTCATGATAGTTTTGTTAAAAACACGGTATTTTAAGCATTTTAACTATTGTCGTAATATCAGGTCAGTACGCTTATATTTTAAGTAAGTTAGTATAATATTGTTAGTGCCCCGATTGGGTAGACTTGCAAAAGAACTTAATACTCTAATTTTAATTTTATTATGTGAAATTGTGTCATCGAACTTTGTCCCGTCTATTAAGCTTAGCGCAGAGCATCTTCATGTATGTAGAAATAATTAAATAATAGACCAATACAAGTAATTGCTGCAAACTTGTTCAAGTATCATTGGGAATAGTCAAGCGGCCAAATGTGGGGAAAAGCGGCTAAGCATTGAGATGCTCAGCCGAATCAAACAAAATTGACCGATGGTTGGTACCGAACGGAATTTCCGATCGCGAGCTGAATATCTGTAGTAATATTATCTTGGGTTCCGCTATGCTGTTAAAAATTCACGGTGTATACCTCGTATAAACGGTTACTGCGTGTTCGGCACATCATACCGAAACCCAGAAAATTATCATCGATTTTTTAAAATAAAACAGCTATTTCCTAAAAAAGTGCAAAAAAATGCAATATGACGTGGTTTGGAATGCTATACTAAATACGTGATAACCGTCTTTGCGTTAGTGTCGCTTCCAACCTGTATACTACCGAACCGAGTACGGTTTTCGAACAAGGATGCAGCATACATTTCAAGTTCGCTCTCTTTTTAGTAGCGCTTCTAACCAAAATCATTACCCTTCCTTTTGGCTTCACCGTAGTTGGGTAAAAAATGCCACCTTTTTTCTTTATGGTGTGGTTGTTGCCTCATCTGGTGTCAGTTTTATATCGCCCTTGGGCCTCTAACTTGGCTTTACATGCGAATTAAGAGCATTTTCATCTCGACTGCGCTAAGCTTAATAATTTCAAATTGTTTACTTTCACGTGTCATTGAAAACTAGTCTCTCTATTAATTTATATTTTGATCTGAACATGTCAGCCTTCTTATTGTGAAAACTCTCTCTCAGTTTCGTTTTTAACTATAAATAATGTTTTAATACTTCTTCTGTGGGTTTAATGCAAGTTTTTGTGCCTGAGAAAACCTATTCTTTTTTTTTTAAATATTTGTTTCAACAAAAGTGGGTAACATACAAATCGTCTGCCAAACTGCAGAACAGTTTGTGTGCAGTGTATTATAGTTCGCTAGAGTAAAGTCCAATGGGGGCGGTAGGTATGAAACTGGTGGCGTTGGTATAGCTAGTTCCTAATAGCGTCATTGGTTTAAAATCTGTTAAGGTGGCAGAAAGCAATAGGGTAGCCCTAGGAGGGCACACCACGATAGTGGCGATAAGTCCCCTCTGTGAGGAGTGGTTGCCACCCTAACAAATATGGCTTTACAGAGTAATAATCATTTACATCATCCATAAAACTTTCTAAGTTCATTTAACCTTAACTTTATTGGTCTTTTTATCTTGTGGGCATTAAGGTCTAAGGACCCCACACACCCTAGTAACAGAGTTTCTAAACCGCTTCTACGGAACTACCAGCTTATACGTGCCTTCCGAAGCACGGAATCGTCTTTTTATCAGACAATCGGGTGATTCAAGCCTGCAATGTCCTAGCCAAACTGTAAACAACTTTACAAAGTCTGCTTTCCCGTGTGAATCAAACCCACGAGTGGTCACAAGGCAAACGCCTAAACCACTCGACCACTGCAACGTTATTGGTCCTCGTTTCAATTATGGAATAGTTGTGCTTCTCATCTTTCCCACCAGACGGCGCTAGTTGTCTCAGAACAAAAATTCGCACTAGGCCCACAAATTTCTTCCGACATTTTATTTGCTAAGGGGCGTGCCCAAAGATGTCTCGTACCTTTTATATTGCCATAGTAATGTAAATAATATTTATTTATAATTCGTTTCTCTATGTTTCAACTCTTAGTTTGACAAGATTCTCGTTACTTTTCGAAGTGCTCTTTTTGAAATACACAGGAAGTGTGAATTTTGGTTTTTTAATAATAAAATTGATTTTTATTAAGCTAGTGTTTTATTTGTGTGCAGCGTGTATTCAGCTACGTAAGGTAAGGTAGGTAGGTAGTATAGCTTCATGTAATTTCTGCTGCAACCGAATAGACTCTGGAAGCCGACCCAACATAGTAATTTGTAAAAACCTAGGAGGATCTTATAGAGGCTAAATAATAACGGCCGCACGGGTAGATCTTCAAGGTAAATAAAAAAGCTTGCTAAAAGACTGAAAAGTCCCTGTGTAAAATACCCAAACTTGTTCCGATAAAAGACAAGCCAGAATTGCATTAGGCCTCATCTACGGAGACGCGGGGCGTTGTGCGTATTTAATTCAAGCATGTGGCGATGTATGAAAACGGTAACGATTTTACGAGAAGCCATTTTTCGCTCGTTAGTTTAAATGCAGCGTTTGTTGTTGCGGTGGACCCGCCTCTCAGTAAATGAATAATGTAGCAAACGACGACCCTTCTGCACGGCCCGCGTATCCGTAAACAAGCCCTTCTAACACTCAAACAAACATCGTAAATTTTGTTTAATCCGAGTAAACCATATTTCTTATGGCCTTCATCAAAATAATGTTAAGCATCTTCAACTATTCCGCATTCTTCAGTGTTGGGAGAACTAACACACATTTTTTTTTGACGGATTGTGACTGGAACGAAGTCTTTGAGAGTCATAACTAGACTTATTTGTGATGAGAAGATAACGGTGAAATCTATCCATGTGCTTTACTGAAGTTGCCCCGGTGGTGCCGTGTGGGTTCAACTCATGATCAAGCAAAGTATGTTATTGAGTTTTTTCATTAGGAATCCCTTATTAGCAGTAGCTAGAAGTTGATCGTCTCCGTAACTCTTCGAACCGAAGTCGTTGATCCCTGCGCCGGTTCCGTGTCAGATTGCTGTCTCACCCGGCAACCCCGTCCAAAAGATTGCAGCACTTGGAGCCGTGTTTGCGCACTACAATAACTCCTGCGCTCTGTTGAAGTTGGCCGCCGTGAAATGCCGCCTGAGATCTACTCCTGCAGTGAATGTATCCAATTTTGTGATCCAGCATTTCTTTAAGGAAAAAAAAAGTGCCAGAGTAGCCCACGAAATTAAAATTTTCTATTCTATTTGACAAAAAAGTAATTCAATGGAATTAAATAATAACTTAGATGGTTTTGGTAATTAAAATAACTCTTTTTAGCCATATTTTTTACGGTCACGGATCACATTTTAATCAACAATTTGCAAAAAAACGTGACAAAGGTTTAATTTCGCGGGTTACTCTGACGCTTCCCCCTAAACTAAACTGTGCAAATGTACAGCGTGTTTATTCGGCCAGTTATACTTTTCCCACTAGAAAAATTATGATTAGTGTGTATGCTGACTAAAGCCCACCAGTCTTCTCTGAAATGAATGATGATATAACCAAGGTTTGATTTAAAAAAGTGTCCATTTCAGAGTTTCTTTTCCGTTCTTCATCATAAATAAGAGGTCTAAGCTTTGGCATGGGTACCTAACTACAGTACGGTCGCATTTTGTATCAAAATCAAAATATTTTTATTTCACATAGGCCTACATGGGCCACTTATAAAACGTCGGTAAAAAGAGGGGGCTCGGTTCGGTGCATTGGTCGATTCCTAAGAAGAACCGGCAAGAAACTCCAAAGGTTACTCTTTGTATGTATGCCTTGTGATTGGAACTAGCTACATTCCATTGTTGTATTTGTTTCCAAAATTCAAAAGTCCGTGTAACTAGCCTTCTTGAAATACATGCTTTAGTTAGAGTATTGAATTACATATGCTTAATGCAGAGCACGGCATCACCAACGATCGGAAACAGCTAGTAAGAATGATGAGGGACGGTGTGTAGGTACACTATGCTATGCTAGCTTCATCTTGACTTGCAATTTAGTCACATATGAATGAATTGATAAATTGTGTGAATATTAGTAAGGTTCTTTAAAGGATGTGGTGACAAATGAAATACGACAATTTTAAAACAACATTTATTTTTACATACATTAAGTCGGATTCAAAATGCCTGAAACATACTGATTTTTGTACACATCAGTTATAGATTATTATTAATTTCATGGACAGTAAATTATATATTCTCTTTGCACGAATCTGTGGAGACACAACTTAGAAGCATTTGTTATTTATAATCACCCGCAAGTACACACTACTATACACATAATATTAAAAATTTCATTTTTATCTTTAGGAATTTCATTAATTAGGTATATTTTTTAAATTAAATTTGTTAAAAATATAGATTTTCAGTATATCATTAAACGTAGGTATTAAGATTAAATACACCATGATTCGCAGTCCGTATGTTACGAACACAATGTGAAGTGCTGATCTCAAATACCGATTCTAAACAAAGTGTGAGTTTGAGCTATGCTATAAAATATCTATTAAAAAAATTAACTACCCAAAATTGAGAGAAAAATACGTTTTTTATTATTTTATTTTTGTGCTACAATGGAAAGAAATCTATGAGCACTAATTAAATGCGTTCATTCAACAGCGCTAGTAATGCGACGAGGTAAGGGTATAACTTTACCAAAAATATTTGCAGTCGACGCCTGCCCTTTGTATAAACAAAACGGTACTCGACACGTTCTTACAGTCACATACATTGTGCGCAAGTACATTCACTTATCACTACTATGAAGATATATTAAAAAAGGAGGAATTTCTCAATACTATTTGGTTATTGGCAACGGTCGTTACAATCTACTAGTAAAGAACCAGAGTACGCGAAACAAAGTATTTAAACCTACGTACTGTTTGCGCAACACGATTATATTTATATAAATGAAATATGCCCTCGAGAGCAAAATACCGAACTGAAAGCCCTACTTTCCGACATAGCATGAAAACTGGCAGTATTTCATCTAAATATTGAAAAACATAGAAAATTATGTTCTAAGCTACCTTTATACATTTTACTTTGACTCACATGTTATTGCGTTCACTTAAATCGTAAAGGTTTGAGGGAAGGACTGTAATATACAATGTTTACATACTTGTATTACGTTGACATTTGTTAGGGGATCATCCTTCTGTCTTGTATCCTGTGATACGCAAGACTGATGTTATACTCCACCACGATCTCAAGTTTTTTAAATTAACTTGTCCTTTTATCATCTAGTCTTTTAGTTTAAAAACACCTAGTTCAAAAACTCATTTAAATGGACGAATTACCCCTAAAAATGCGCTAACGCTGTATATACAATTCGTGAGAAAATATAAGCATTGATGACCCGACTATAGAATATCTGTACCTACTGCTTAAAATATATAAAAAATTGGAACTAAATTTGTTTACGTATAATTTTCAAGTCTTTGAAGTTTAAACAACCGAAAACATTGTGAGCTTAAACCTGGCATTTATTATAAAATTAATATGTAAATATCCCGTTTCACGAACACTAGGTTATGCCTCGAATGCCTTAAAATTAAAAACTCACGTTTTGGATTTTAAACTTTCGGTACTGGACCTTTAGGCGTTAATTTAGTTGTAACCTAGAAAAACGAAAAAGGGCATTAATATTAGTAAACTAAATTACTATGGTCAAGAACTGAAGCGCAACTATAACAATAATTAAAATTGTTTTAGAATTCAAAGTGCTTTCCTATGAAATTGTGATTTTTCTCTAAGTCGTGTACTTTTATATCAGAAGCTTAGCCAGACGCTGCTTTTACGAGTGCTAGAGTTTATATAACTAGAGAATGAACAATAATTACATAAATTGTTCTTTAAATAAGTTAATAATTCTGGCGAAATGTGGATTTCACCTCTGCCTAACCCTTCGGGGATAACAGGCGTGAAAACGTATAATAATATCTTCTTTTTGACAACCAGTCTTACTTACTGGGTTGTGGAGGTCAGATAGGCAGGCACTCACATGTAAACTACTGGTATTTAGCTGCATCAGGCTATGAAGTTGAACATGATAAAGAAATGCAAGGCAGATTCAATCACATAGATTTCCAAAAAATATTAGACATATTTTTTATTTTTCACGTAAACACAAAATTAAAACGATACAGTGATTCGAAAACTCGTGTGACGTCACATTTCCGTACGTTTTACCTAAAAATAACGTTACAAGATCTTTGACACGGTTTATCTTAGTCAGTTTTTATTAATTTGATAAAAGAAAAAACACGTATCCAATATTTTTCGATAATCTAACTTTTTAGTCAAGAAACATCCATATTTAAGTTTAACTTATTCAAATCGTTGTTTACTACATAACTAGTTATATAAACTCGCACATAGCGCCTGGCCTACATTTGAAGTCAGTTCAAACTAAATGTGTGCGTGCTTATGGATGAACAGACAGTATGTCCCTTTTACTGAATCACGGCTTTTAAGACCTTACTTTAATAAATTAATATTGGTCGAGGTTGTTTAGAAAGGACACAGGTGCGTTGTCCTCGCAACCGGCGTTCGTGTATGATCAGATGTATGAATGTGGACGAGACAAAAGGAGTATATAATGATCGTAGCAGGTGGCGTTCTGTGGGTTCTGCCTCCCCCATGGGATAAGGGCGTAAGTTTATGTATAACAAAATATTATTTGTTATTTTAAAAAAAAAAACGGTGCCCTGTTATGAATTTCTCCTGTATCGTGGGTGCGTTCAGACAATTAAACTCACATACATAAATTAAATACCCAGACCCGAAGCAACTATCTGTAGGCCATACAAATATTTGTTCAGTGCGGGGATCGATCCCGCGACATTGCATTGAGTCCTACCGTAAAACGTGATTTTTACCCAAAACTAGTTTATTTTCCCAGTAATATTTTTTTTTGTGTAGAATTACTTAGTTTGATGTATAGAATGCTTGGTCGCCGGCTGCGTGAATTGCCTATTTACACCACATAAGTTAAATTTTCAAATAAAATAACAAGGTATTATGTCGATCAATAAATGGTACGGGTACTTGTATTTCTGCCTGTCCCTTCGGGGTTTACAGGCGATGGGTGAATTTTTGTTCAATAAGCGAAGGAGGATGGATGAATTTTGATCAAAACGCACAGGATGATGGGCGAATTGTAGTCGTAAAGTCATAAAAGTCGCGACTCAACCCGAACAATCCGACTATCACGTAGCACTGCAAGACAGAAATTACCCCAAACTTTAGCAGTCTACAATATATTATTATACCTTTTTTTGTTACTTTTTGTTACTTTTGCAATCCACTTTATTTTGCGTTACGCTATTACTTACTTAAATAGCTACCAAATAGTACTTTTTTTTTAAATTACATATTTAATAAAGAATGCCATGTTAATTTTTAATTACACAATGATTCTATAGTGATGTTTTTTGTACGGAGGTCGCCTTATTGCACGATTGTACGAGCGCGGGTGACATTGGCGGGAAAACCCTATATAAGTTATCAGAAATTTTATTTTTTCAAGAAAATTGCCTAATATATTAAGTCCAGGACGTTTATTAAACCTAATTCAGTTAAAATTATAGTATTTTTGTAAGTTCCAATGCAACCACGCCCGTCCGACATTATTAAAGTCGTATTTAATTGACAGGCAGTCAAAACCTGTGGTAACCCCCATACAACATTATGAATTAACATATACTTTCATTTAATATTTTAAATGTACGTTATATTCTCTTCTACTTACATTTAAAGTGAAACTTATATAACAAAAAAAGAAAAAATACAATTTCAATATAGTTATATTTAAAAAAAAAATAACGATAGTGTTACGATTAGAAAGCAAAAAATAGCGAATTTTTGTTACTTTACATACGATACGAAGGAAGGAATTATTCAGTTTTTTTAGTATGGTAACATAGGATATGGTGTTTCCGCTGGCAACACTACATTATGGCACATAACACAAACTCCAGCTTAACTTTCTTATATTAAGGACCATTTTCGAACAAATCATATATTAACACTTTTATTATTTTGCCGCTTAAGGTATTCCAGGATATATTACATTAGAACAATATAAATTTTATCTAAAAAGTAACCAGTGACTGAACAAGACGTCACTTTAAATAAAACAGTGATAGAATTAGTTAATAAATTATCAAAAGTTGGGCAACAGTGTCGCAACATTCTATCGCAACTACTACGAAAATCGTCTTGATATTTTACAATGTTTCAGTGGAATGATAGCAAAGCGATAGTTGCCGACATTTTTTTTAGCTTTAGTAGCGTCATTTACCCAACAGTTGAATATACCTTAAACGGTAAATAAAAAGTTCACTAAATAAAAAATATATTAAGATTCATAACGATAGAATAGATCAATTTGTATTTTAAAAATATTTTCATAAAATAGCACAATGTGTAAGTACATAAACCAATATTAACTTTTTTTAATATAAATAATAATGATAAAATAATTATATTTAGTAAATTATGTTAGGATAGGTTAGTAATCTTTGTACTTAAAGGCTAAAATTGTGTCCATCTTATAACAAAAAAAAATATTAATAATCTTTGAAAATATTTTTTTAACTCAAATACTGCTACATGATATTCAGCCAACCGCATTAAATACGATCTGGATCTTTGGATCTTAAGTTCCTAAAAGCTCAATATTACAAAAAAATATTTAAAACTAAGTTAAAATCTACGAAAGCACTTTTATTATGTTACATTTTAGTCAAAAATTGTGCTATGAACGATGAAAGTTACACAAAACGAAATAAAAATTAAGAACCTATAGACAACATTGGAAGACGTACATTTTGATAAACAATTAAAAATAAAACTATTTTGTAATAAAAACTAAATAAAGGAGTGCACTAATGTGTTAGATTCTGCCGCCATTTTTTTTATTGGTCTTACATTTTCTGATAACAACATTGCGGTAATTTTCATAATACAATAAGTTTTTACACTTTACGCTGTAAATAATATCCGTTTTAAAATTCATGATATTTGTTCGCCCATCCCTTAAAAATTTTAGACTACCACAAAACTTTTTAGTAATTAAAAATTCTATGGTTAGTATGTATAATGCAACATTGATAAAGAAACCAAAACATCAGTGCCACCCCTTAAAATATTACTCCAAAGGAAAAAAATAAAATTAAAACCTTCTGTAATCAAAAATATACAGATATTTTCAAATATTCCTCTTTAATTTGATCTAGAAAAAAACATGGCTATACTTTGATTGTATAATTACACTACAAAATTAATATTTTTATTCAGGTTTATTTTAAAATAAATAAAATAAAAATTTGGCCTAGTTTGAGCATAAAATGATTGCGCTCGGTATTTTTTTGGTTAAGGAAATGGACTATACATTAAAAAATATGTAAAAAAAACTTGTGCTTTCAAACAAAATTGTTATAGACAACAGAAATGACATTGGTAAGGCCAGTTCATTTAATTCCTCATAAACATCACGTTCACTCTGTTTTGCTTTTGGCCAAATCTATCTTAAGCATTTAAGTATACACAATGCCAAGGAAAAATAGAACTAATAGCACTTTAATCTTTTCGCACCAACAAAACGGGTATGACACTTTACACTACAGTTCATTTTGCTATGCATAGTCCAAACCTTTTCCCAATTAAGCTTAAAACCTAAAAAGCTTGTGTAGTCGAAAGTGAAGTGGTATACTATTTGAACTAGCCTCGAGGCGCTACTAACGTTGATGATCCTTAATATAAAACCGTTTAGAACAGCTGTGGATCGGCGCAAACGACGACGGTAACGTATAAGCTTAAAATGTCTCTGTCACTTTCATATTTTGTTTCGTTTTTGTGTGTTAAAGGCGTATTTGTCATCTACGGGTACACATCAGGGAAAATTCAGAACGAATCGTGGTATTTTTTAGATTTTTCTCAGAAAAATATTTATAGTTTTATTTTTTGCATTTAAATTAATCGTATAGATGTCGTACCGTCATCGTATCGCTACCGCCTCCCACCCGGGTCTCCCGCTCCTCCACACGACATTCTCAATTCTAAATAGTCCGCTATCTAGACTCATACTAACGTCAAATCGACAAATACACCCAAAGTACCTTCACATCACTAAATAGTCTGTTTTGGCGATTTCCAACACAACGTTACAAATAACGCTCATAGTATTTAGTCGATTCTCCGTTCTCAAACAATTTTTAGTCGATTAAAACATTTTATAAAATGTTTTCGACTACCTTCTGTCCTACATCCAGCACATACTGTGAATATCGCAATGATTTTTTTATTATGTATAAGTTACAATTAAAAATAAACGTTTTTAAAATCAACAACTATCAATTTATAATAGAATCTTGAAGCAAATAATTAATATAATAATAAGAATTAAGAACAACTTATAAGTACCATTTTTTTGTGTCAACTGAAATAAATATACGTAAATGTATCGATTTATTTATCGATTCAATATAAACATAACTGGCGAATATTCGAAAACTCCACGCTTGTAATCGAGCATTCGAATTGAGTCGAATTGCGTCACAACCCAATAGACCCGAAAACGTCACAACACTACGTATTCGAATTTGGAACGTAGTGATGTGCGTTCACAAAATCGACTAAGGTGACAACTTACTAAAGATGAACTAAATAATGTACTTTATAATAATGCCATTTTGTTCCTGAACTTTGTGATTTTCTGCTACACTATAGTGTAACAAGGAAAAAGGTTTTTAGAATAGAATTAGATACATCATTGCATATGGCTTCTCACAAGTACACAAAGAAATAAATGGCATTACTCTACAAACTTCCGAACATAACTCATGAAGAAATTCACAATAATGTTGTATTTTTTTACTATACATATTTAGTAAAATCTCACATAAAATCGACTAAAGTTGCCAGCTTTTTGGGAACAATGACGTTCGGAAACACCATGGGAGCATCGTTAGCCGCCATATATCGATAGACGCTTCGCAATCGATTCGTAATCGTCTAGAATACAATCGCCACTGCATGAGATCTTACATTTCATCTTGTTTTTGTGATAAAATTACAAAATTTCGATAAATAAGTTGCTAAAACATTCGATATTTTGAAGACATATTTTTTTACTTTAAAAAACAACCAAGAACCTGCTACCAGAACCTGATTTATATTGAACTATAACATAATTCCATCTCACTGCCTCACAAAACAATGGCGATTACATCCATCAACTCAACATTTCTCAGCGATTATAACGATAAAATCGTCACGAAGCGCTATCGCTACGGCGGTAAACAACGAGGGGACTCACGGCTGCGCGTTGTATGTATTGCTGAACGGGACATTTGCGTTGCGGGCCCACCGAGTCGAGCACGAACTTTATCTGGAAAAGAAATGTTACTTACCAATTTATTTTTTGTTATGAATTGGTCTTGATTTTGACTACATTTTGGGCATAAGTATCATAGAAAATCATCGAATCAACTACTTATAAAAGAAATTTGACGTAAATCATATTTCCATCTTTAAATTGGTTTTACAAATAACTGAAATCACTTCCACATCATATTATGTTTTTAAACTAAATGCCGTAACGTTCCTGACTAATTTGAGATGAAACAGCCAAAACAAACTACAAGGTCACTGTCACCTTCATTTGAGGACAGTGCTGTTTAGTGTTTGAGATGGTATTTTGTAGAAAGAACCACACAGATGAAGAGCTTTCGATGGTAAAAAAAAAAAAACAATGTTCTTAAAACCATTCTCAATCTCATACCGACCCCTTGAAGACCCCTTTGTGCCCAGAGCTAGTTCGTAAGTCATTGGATCCTCCTGTTTTTCAAAATCTTTGTCTTACTAAGAGGTCTCGGTTGTGGAGGTCATAAGGCAGTTGCTACTTGTAAAATTCTAGTATTAACAAGTGTTTCCGAATAGCCTGGACGATAATATACTTGGTGAATACATGAACGCTAAAAACATAACACTCTTTTTTTGGGGCAGTCGTGTAAAAAGACGACGTGGAGGGATCGTTCCTGGGCTGCGGGATGTTGTAAGAGATACCGCGGCCTTGACATATAGAGCTAAGAAGGAACATAGGTGGTTTTTAGTCAGTAGAAGTCTTACACTCCCTTTCGCTCTGCCCAAGAGCGGGAGGGGTTATTTGATAATATCCCACCCCCCAAAAAAAAACAGTGGTCGATCTGGAGCGTGCAAGTAATGTGCACGATGGGCAAGAGAAGAGCTGAGGCATATCCTGGCTTAGGGTTCCACAAAAAGAGCTTTATATCAACGCAATAAAAGCCTACAATACCTATTCGCTGTACGTCGGTTAGAGCAGCTCGTACTGCCGCAGATGCATACGCTGTATGATGTCGCGGCAGTCGTTGAACACGCGTTTGATGTTCTCAGTGTCGACGGCGCACGTGAAGTGCGGGTAGCAGTAGTGCTTGCCGTCGCCGCTTGCCGTACTTATGCGCTGGAAATATAAGGAACAATAGATTACATTGTCACGTTGATGTAGCGCAAAAGACTGCCAAAGTCTTTGAGTGTGTGTATGCCTTTTCAATCAAATAGTCACTCAAGGAAGTAATATGAACTGAGAGCGTTGTATTGGTAATTTTAATCATTATTACTCTGTAAAGTCATATTTGTTACGGTCGCGAATCTTATTTTATTTAATATACAACATGACACTGACCGGCAAATAGGGTAGTTAACAAAAAAATTAGTCCGTCAGATAGGTTTCCAAAAAATATTGAATACATTTTTTCTTTTTTCACATAGACAAAAAATGAATGATACAGTGCTTCGAAAACTCGTGTGACGTCACATCGCACTGCATTTTTCACCACGTACAGGAAACATCCCTATTTTTCGAAATTAAACCCCGGAAGGAGTTAAATAGGGGATGAAAGTTTGTATGTAAAATCGCCATTTTTTACGACTTCTACGCGGGGAAAAGCTAGTGTAATATACAAAACTCACAAGAAACTCGTCCCGTATAAAGTACTTGGCCCTGGCGACGTCGGGATGGTCCCTGGCGTCGGGCGCGGCGTCGGGCGGCGTGGCGTACCGCGCGAACTCCCCGAAGTACTCCTCCAGCCGCGACTTGCCCGCCAGCACCTTCTCCGCCAGCAGGTCCTGCTTGTTCAGGAACAGGATCACCGATATCGTGCGCAGCCATCTGGAGAGGGGGTAGGTGGGCTTAGTTTTATTATTGACTAGCTGTTGCCAGCGGCTTCGCCCGCTACAACTCCAAAATTATCCCTCGGGAAGAGAAAATGGGGATAAAAACCTATGTGTCAATCCAGGTTATAAACTATCTGTGTACTAAATTTTATCCAAATCCGTCCAAAGTCGTGTGACGTGGGCCGCAGGTAGTCCACCGGTTATCGCGGCCTCGACATAGAGGGCTAAGAAGGAACATGGGTGGTTTTTAGTCAGTAGAAGTCTGACACTCCCTTTCGCTCTGCCCAAGAGCGGGAGGGGGGTTATTCGATGATTTTACACCCACCAAAAAAAAAAAAAAAAGTCGTGTGACGTCACAAGGTTAATCCTTTTTTTTACCCACAAAGTGACGTCAAAAGCCCCCACTCATGATCTTTGACACGTTTTATTTTCGTCAACTTTAATTAATTTGACAAAAAAAAAACACTTATCCAATATTTTTCGATAATCTAACAGACGTACTAATTAGATTTTTTCGGTGAAATACCATAGGCTCTATTTACTAACAATATTAGTATGTCATTATATCTATGGGCCAAAGTTGCTTGAAAATAAATGAATGTTGTTGTTATATGCCTACCTGTTGTTCCATATGCTCTTAAAGAGGTCGAGCGACTCCCTTAGCCGGTTCTGCGTGGGATCCTCGCGCAGCACCATGTTGTAGGAGGAGCAGGCCGTCACGAAGATGATGGCTGTGACGTCGTTGAAGCACTGGATCCACTTGCGTCGCTCGTCGCGTTGCCCGCCCACGTCGAACATGCTGGGGAAGGGATGCACTTGTTAGCTTTGGTGTTTTAAACCTTGAATTCTACCGACATATGGGCGTTCTTGCCCTCTGTACCCCAAAAACTTAAACCACGATAAATGTACCGAACGTCAATGCAATTGTGCCCCATGATTTATTGCATTGATTGTTGCAAAACTCAATGCAACATTAGATTTAATCCCCTTCCTTATTAAAATAATTTTGATTGAATTTGAAGGTAGGGATTCCATAGAAGACGTAGATTCGAACTTCAGCTGTGTACTATACCGTAAATAGGTGCATTCGGTTGCCATGAAAACTCTATTCTTCTTTCGTATCGACGACGACGACGAACGCCAAAGCGTATACGCATTGCGCCCCTCCCACGCCAAGGTACAAAAATCTACAAAATCATTCAACTTCATCATCATCATTCTCCTGCCGTTATACCAATTTATTTGGGGTCGGCGCAACATGTCTCATCGCCACACATGCACACACACACATGCATTACATGTCTGTCGCATGTCGCATCGCTTGTCTCATCTACAAAATAATTATTTTATCATTTTTGCCACGTTTTGTGTTAAACAACAATTACAAAGTTATAAAAAAATGCTGATTCTTCGGCTATAGACGTCGGTGGCGTGTTGGGCACGTTTTCATTTGTCGACTATACACGACCGTGACGTTCAAAAGGTTAACAACATGCTTGTACTGTCAACACTGAAAAAAGTTTCAATTTGGCAGCAAAATTTCCATTAACAAAATGATCCGCCATTTATTGAATTCATTTATTACAAAAAATGTGATAAATGAAGAACCGCTCGACCGATTTTGTGCAAAGTTCACATAAACCATCTACTAAATAGTCCGAACAAAGCCTAAACATTTGGTTTGGATAGGTGAGCCCGTTCTTGAGTTATAAAATTACAACGAAAAGTGGCATTGATTTTTATATATATATAGATAGATAGATAGATGCTGAACTTACTGGAAATTGACTTTGTCGACAACGAACTGTGTCTCGAAGATGCCGGACGTGAGGACTCGGCAGCGCAGTATGTCCTGCTCCGTCGGCGTGTAGTTCGGCTGTTTTATTATGTGCACCTGATCTAGGAAACTGTGGATAAAATTGGAAAATTACAATATATTACACAACATGAAAGAGGTTACCAAGATCTTGCAATTATATTTTAATAATTATTTAAAAGTGTTCATGGAACCACTAGCCCAGTCCTAGGAATGGGTAACTTCAGTACTTTTAAATTATTTGAGCTTCAGCCTTTTGTTTTCGACATCATGTCAATATTTTTTTAGGCAAAGTGATAATATTTCTGGGTAACACCCGTAGACCTCTGGAGATTCAGAATTTCTCGTCTGTCTTTGGTATCTCAGAGATTTTATAATTTTGACCACTTATTATTAGAAGTGTCAAATTGTCAATGAACTCAAATGGGGATGTTTACTGACTATAAAAAATTTAATTATAATTAGTCCGTCTGTTAGATAATCGAAAAAATTTGTATACGTATTTTTTGTTTTATCAAATCAATAAAAAATTACGAAGATAAAACGCGTCAAAGATTTAAGTGAGGGTTTGTGACGTCACTCACCGGTAAAAAACGTCATACTAATGTCTTAGAATTTGACGGCACACGAGTTTTCAAAGCACCGTATCGTCTTCATTGCTTGTTTACGTGAAAAAAATACATGTCCAATATTTTTTGGAAATCTAGCTGACGGACTAATTAGACTTTTTTATTTAACTTGTTAATTGTGTTAGGCCAGTATGTAGCTGCCTACACAGCTCTCACATTTGCTTTGAGTAAGTCTAATACCATATACTTAGTCAAAACAAGTGGTTGTGCAGGATAGGATGGCGCATATCCTGCAGAGAGCGCATATCATTGATCGAGGATACCCCATTTGGCCGGATTATATCTACAGTGGCCAACCAGGGTGTCTAAAATGGCCACTTTAGCAGATCATAATATGAATTGCGTTAAAAAGCGAAAAATAGATCTATCATAATAGTAATGCGTCTTTGCACATTTAGGAAAAAAGACCATAATAGGAAAATACTATGAATTCTGTTTAAATTCGTAAAATGTTCACAGACGCAGTTACTATGATAAAAAGTCCATTTCACGATATACAACGCAATTCATATTATGATCTGTTAAAGTGGCCATTTTAGACCCCCTGGTCTCTCCATCGGTTTAAAGATTTCCAGATTGGCCACCGCAGCTCGTATCCGGGTAGACTATGGTGCAGTCACGAGCAATAATATGTATACACTTGACAAAGTTCAGACGCGAATTTCTCTTGATGTAAAGATTGCAACTTTGAGACATTACCTACTTTATGATGATATGGTTTCCAAAATAATAATTTCGTTTAGTAACATTAAAATTAAATCTTTACAGTAGGCAAATATTGCTTCTAAACATTGCTATGTGTTTATATATTGGTGCTGCTGTATGTACTCAGTAAAGTCACATAAAGAGTGTAATAGTACCCTTAACACAAACGAAGGGCACTTGTTCTCCCCACCACTGCGATAATTTTTTTGGTTCTAGACCATACCTGGGAACCCCCTAGTTACGGAGATATTGGGGGTCAATGATCCAAATTTTGTACAGCTGTTTTTGTAAATACTAGTTTTTCAGGTTATAACTTTACTTAAACTACCTCCATGACCCGTTTACTATTCAAAGCATCCACTAGCACAATATCTTAATAGTGCTACATTGAGTTTTACCGTAAAATGTGATTTTTGACCCCCAAAAAAAAAAGTGTAAGGGTACCTACTTAGTTTGATGAACCGAATGCTTGGTTGACGTTTGTGTGAAGGGTTAATTTACACCCTGTATACAGATGACATGGTATACGTACTACTTGGCACAGTCGATGAGCTGGTACTCGTTGCTGCGCTCGTAGGTGCGCTGGACGCCCAGGTCCTTCCACAACGCTTCTGTGTGCTCGTAGAATTCCATTGGGTAGTCAAAGTCGGGTTGAGACGCTACGTCCTGGAAATTGACATATGGAACTTTATTAAGAGACCTATATTTATAGCAAGAATAGTGGGTAGTTCGGCTATTTATTTCGGCTATTTCATCGGTTACTGTTATCAATTATTTGCATTTTTATATTTTTTTATTAATTTTCGCAGATTCTTGTTGTTTATTTAAGAGTTGCAACATTTGATTTTAGTAGATTATTATTTTTTGCAAAATATTATAGAATTTTTAAATGAGTTTATATTTTCGAGCGTATGGCACTCGTGGGCAGCAGCTGAAAATCAGCGTCAGGTGGTGCACTTTATGTTGCCATCTGGCATTATGCTGAGCTGAGGGCCTTTTGACATTGATGTGCCTCCGGAAAACATACAGCATTGTTTATGAAGAAGCAGTGTATACTTAGCCTTTTGCGCGGTCAATAGTACGGATATTTCAGTTTAATTTAATGACGCCAGAGGGCGCAGCTATCGCAGTTGTTATATTTAATCTATGCCAGCTAGGACGCGGGAACCGCTGTCACTTATCGGATTCATAGCGTTGTGTACTTTCGCCGCGTGCGGTCGAAATCCAAAAATATTCGATTAATCGTATAACCTTTTGAAAAATCAATTATACTGTGTGTTAGCCACTTTAGTAGTGCATTAATTTTTGATTTTATTTTGAATCTTAACATTAAAATAACGGTATTATCATTATGAATCCCGGGCCGAGTGACGATCCCGATGAGGCCACCGCCCGCGCCGGGGCCAATCGGTCGATCGCCTCAAACTCGCCGACTTCCGAGAGGGATCAAGAAAAGGAGGACTCCTCGTGCGCTAGCAGTTCATCGGACAGCGAAGCCGAACGAGAGGAACCACCTCGAAAGAAACAGAGGCGGGATTCACAGGTAACGGTCGATCCTCGGATCGACGCGTTATACAACCAGGTCAGTTTTCTAACAAACTTTATAATGCACCAACACTACGTGCCGAATACTAGTGTCAACACAAGTGACGTCACAGCAGAAGTTATTAATAATAATTTTGTGACTAATCCATCTACAGAAACGCGTAGGTCATTGGATTTGGGAGCCTGTAAAACTAGTTTTGATGAGAAAAATGTTCTTAAAGCTGCTGACGAAAACCGTTTACGTCAGTTAATAAGTTTGCAACATTTTAACACTCCCACGTGGCAACATATCCGTTATAAAAAGGCATTGGCGGAACAGCTCGCGTTTCCGGGCTTTAGCAATTTAAAAATTAACGATGAACTGTGTTGTCTGAACAAAGGAAAAGATTTTTTGGCACCAACGGAAGAAATCATGGCTGCAACTACTAACGCCTTGCTACATCAAAGGGAGCTTTTACAATCCGGTTTACAGGGTCTCATTGACTGGGCTCACAATAACCCTGCTGAGTTAAAAGCCGATAACCTTTTTAATAAAATTTTCGAAACTTTCGGTAATGATTCGTCTTCCTACAAATTGTCTGAACAAACCTTACAAATAATTTGCGGTAAAAGAGCCGAATGTATCGAAACAAGACGTAAAAGAATAATTTCCGAAATTCCGGATAAAAGTGTGCAAGCTGCGCTTAGTAATATACCTCCTAGTGAAGAATTTTTATTTCACAAGACAAAACTTATGTCTCTCATCCAGTCCCTCGGAGGGCCTCAGTTCTGGTTATCACCATCACAAGCTCACAAAACTAAGGAACAACTCAAAACCAAATACAAAGAACCAATACCGTCTACCTCCAAATATAGACCTCAGGCACAAAATTATAAAAATAATTTTCGTGATAACCACAAAAAACGACAAAACTTTAAAGGGAAAAGTGACGGTTACAAACAGACAAAAAATTATTCATTTCGAAACAAAGACGGAAAAAAGTGACTACCCGACCCATTTCAGGGGAGGTCACTTAACTCTTTTCAAAAAACCGTTGGCAAGCACTTGGTGCGAACAAGTTCATAATATCAGCAGTTTCGGGATTCCGAATACCCCTTTACAAAAAACCTCCCCTGCTAAGGCCAACAACAAGAATCATGTCGCAATATGCTACCAAACCATCCCCTGCAATGTCTCTGATAATCAAAGATTTATCAGATCAAGATGTTTTGAGACTAGTTTCCAAGAAAACGCCCAGTTTTATATCCAAGCTTTTTCTGCGGAAGAAAAGCGACGGATCGATGCGCCCAATCTTCGATCTTCGAGAATTGAACAAATTCGTCAAAACGAAACACTTTCGTCTGATTTGTCACGCCTCTGTCCCAGATTTTCTCCAACCTGGAGACTGGATGATAAAAATAGATATATCCCAGGCTTTTTTTCACCTACGGGCGGCCAAATCTCACCGGCCTTTCTTAAGGATCAGCCACAAAGGCTTGCTATACGAGATGACATGTCTACCGTTCGGACTGGCTTAAGCGCCACACCTTTTTTCCTCCGTAACTTGCTGGGTCGCGGAGACCTTGCGAGCGAAGGGATGTCGAGTGCTAGTCTACCTAGACGACTTCCTTTTGGTCAACCAAGACCAATCCAAGTTATGTCTTCAGGCTGCGGAAGCCGTGAGACACTTGGAACACCTGGGCTGGCAAATCAACTACCAAAAATCTGTTCTGGTACCAACTCAAGACTTGGAATACCTTGGCATACGTTGGCAAACAACCGTAAATACAATGTCCCTGCCAATAAAAAGGAGGCAAGCTATAAACGACACATTAGACCGGTCGTTGGTGAAAAGGCACATCAATCTCAGGGAGCTGCAAAGTCTACTGGGTCAGCTAAATTTCGCCAACTTTGTTGTCCCCCGAGGGAGACTTCACTGTCGAAAAATACAAGTCTTTTTACGACAGTTCAACAAAGCACGACCTCGTCAAAACCAGCCGTTGCCTCAAGTTGTGTATCAAGAAATTATGTGGTGGCGCGGAGCCACAAGTCACACATTGCCTATACACAAAAAGCCTGCTACCCATTTCCTTGCGACGGACGCTTCGGATTGGGGTTGGGGTGCTCACATGGACGGAAATCTAATGTCAGGTGCATGGGCAACTTACCAAAAAAGATGGCACTGCAACAAAAAAGAACTGTATGCAGTAATAGCAGCAATCAGAATGAATGCGAAGACGTTGCAGAACTCACACGTGCTGGTCCAATCAGACAATCGAACTCTGATTGCATATATCCGAAAGGAGGGAGGAACCAGATCGTTGGGGTTATTAGCCCTAACCTTCAAACTGTTACAGATCACGGACAAGTTCAACATAACCCTATCGGCCCATTATCTCCCGGGGAGATACAATATAATAGCGGACAGGCTATCACGAGGAAAACAACCCGCGGAATGGCATCTTCTGCCTCGAGCAACAGCGGAAGTCTTTCGGAAGTGGGGGCTTCCAGAAATCGACATGTTTGCGACACGAGAAACCGCGGTAGTAAAAAACTACGTATCTCTAGACTGCAGAGATCGATCAGCAAGCTATATAGATGCCTTCAGCAGACCATGGCACCATGGACTAGCATGGGTATTTCCTCCTCCCAGCTTACTGCCAAGAGTTCTGGCGCAGTTGAACAATGCAACGGGAATTTACTTAGTTGTGGCTCCAGAGTGGCCTCGAGCGTTCTGGCTTCAAGACCTGAAATCCAGGGCTTTAGATCACCCACACGAACTCCTGAATCTATCTAAAACAATGATAGATGTCATAACATCACAACCTCCCCCACAGGTACAGACATTGACCCTGAAAGTCTGGAAAATTGGGGGTGGGGTGCCCAAATAAAAGACTGGTCCATTCAGGAGAAAGACCTTCTAAAGAAAAGCTGGCGACGTTCAACTTTGTCAACCTATTTGGCGCCACTTAAACGGTGGTTGAGATGGTGCTCCAACTCGCAAGTGAACTCAAAATGTCCAAAACCTGCTGACATTGCTAAATTCTTGATGTTTCTCTTTCTAGAAGAAAAATTGTCCTATAGTACTATCCTTGTCCATAAATCAGCAGTTTTAACTTTTTGCGGCCCCCATGTTGAACAACAAACCTTTTCTAACTTCATTATAAAGCAAACCCTTAAGGCAATAGGAGTAGCTAAACCAAAAGAAATACGACCATTATTAACGTGGGATCCTCGTATCGTACTGAATTGGCTCTCATCAACTGTACCTAAAGACACATTGTTCGATTTAGCACGTCGAACAGCAACAGTTTTATTGCTGGCATCAGGCCGTAGGGTTCATGACTTAACCTTGCTGAAAATTTCAAACGACAGCTTTGTGGATGATGGTGACAATATCTATTTATTACCTGCATTTGGGTCGAAAACCGACACACATTGTTATCGTCAATCCGCGTGGAAACTTTCACAACATAGTGATAAAAACATATGTCCAGTCACTTTGGTTAGGCTTTTAATAGAAAAAACTAAAACAAAGAGATCCGATGTGGCCAATTTGGACAATCTTTTTATCACTATATCTAGTAACACAAAAGCTGCCTCACGTACTGTGATTGGAAACTGGGTACGCACAGTTCTCAAAGATAGTGGTATTCATGCATCTCCGGGAAGCTGTAGGTCAGCAGTAGCTTCCTTGAATTAGCTAGATAATCAACCAATTGATGATATTTTGTCACGGGGTAATTGGAAATCATCCAATACTTTCTTTAACCATTACTGTCGTGAAATAGAACTCCCTAAACACAGTCGTAATTCATTTTTCAATACATTTACTTCTAATTGAAAATTTGATTTATTTGTTTCTTTTGTGATTATTGTTGGATCTCTTTAGATGTAATAACGGTTTTTCTTTTTTTAATGCCAATTGTTATTACTGTAATTATTTAATTATCAGAATAAATATTGGGTAATCATCATAGCGTTGTGTTTTATCCATAATATTTCACCAGCAGATAACAAACACGTCTTCATAAACAATGCTGTATGTTTTCCGGAGGCACATCAATATAGCGGTTTTACATAAAAATAAAACCGATATTATGTGCCGAGAGGGAAAACATACAGCATTGTAGGAAGTCCTTCCTGGTGAAGACTATGAATCCGATAAGTGACAGCGGTTCCCGCGTCCTAGCTGGCATAGATTAAATATAACAACTGCGATAGCTGCGCCCTCTGGCGTCATTAAATTAAACTGAAATATCCGTACTATTGACCGCGCAAAAGGCTAAGTATACACTGCTTCTTCATAAACAATGCTGTATGTTTTCCCTCTCGGCACATAATATCGGTTTTATTTTTATGTAAAACCGCTATATTATTAGTTTTAATCATTTTGAATTTGGTTTGTTCATTTTTAAGGTATTTTGCCAAATAAACTAAATTTTCTTTCTTTATTATGGAGTCGCTCATATATATGTACTGAGTTAAAACATTATTTTGATCACTAGTAAAAGAAAAGCTAAACATAACCTAATATCACGGCTGCAATCCCCGAAGGACAAGGCAGAGGTGTACCAAATAGTACACCCCCATATCGGCAATAGAAATGTTTCCTGTCTAAAAAAATATGATTCTAATTAGTCCGTCTGTTAGATTATCGAAAAATATTGAATGTGTATTTTTTGTTCTATGAAATCAATAAAAATTGACGAAGATAAAACGCGTCAAATATTTGAGTGGGGGCTTGTGACATCACTGTCCGCTAAAAAATATCATACTTGTCTAAGAATATGACGTCACACGAGTTTTCAAAGCACTGTATCGTCTTCATTGTATGTTGACGTGAAAAAAGAAAAAAATATGTGGCCAATATTTTTTGGAAATCTATCTGGCGGACTAATTAGATTTTTTTGTTGACACCCTATTATGTTTAAGTTCCACGTAATAAGGGGTAAGCTTATTGCCATTAATCAGGCACAAATACAGACTCCGCGGCTGCTTTTGTAAAAATCCTAATGGAAACACCAAATTATCAAATAACCCTTTGCCTTTTTTTTTTGTTGGGTGTAAAATCTTCGAATAACCCCTCCCGCTCTTGGGCAGAGCGAATCCCTTTCGCTCTGTCAGACTTCTACTGACTAAAAACCACCCATGTTCCTTCTTCGCCCTCTATGTCGAGGCCGCGATAACCGGTGGACTACCCGCGGCCCCGACAGGGATAATAACCCTTTGCCTTTTTTTTTTTTTGGTGGGTGTAAAATCATCGAATAACCCCTCTCGCTCTTGGGCAGAGCGAAAGGGAGTGTCAGACTTCTACTGACTAAAAACCACCCATGTTCCTTCTTCGCCCTCTATGTCGAGGCTGCGATAACCGTTGGACTACCCGCGGCCCCGACAGGCGTCGGCCCTTTCGGGCCCCTCCCATGTTGCTGACATCTCTTTGAGGCGCGCGTGGAACACGAACGCGCCGTCGACACGGCCTGTTTTCGTCGTGAGACGGACGGACGGCGAGTTAGCCCATCACTCACCATCCACAGGCCCGCGTCTACGGTGGCCGGAGGTCATCGCGGGACCCCCGACGCCCGGAGCGCCTCCCGCGGCGGCTGGGACGAGAGGTTCTCTCCCTCTCGCGTTCCGCCACCTCCTTCGCCAGCATCACTGCTTCGCAGAAGGAGGCGACGGCGTCCCATTCCTCCTCGCCCCGGACCATGGCTTGCACCAGGGCCGGGCGCGAGAGGTCGCCGCCGCCGATCGCCGCTACGAGAACACGGCGGGGCTCCGCCCAAGCGGGGCACACCTCCACTGTGTGCTCCACCGTGTCCTCCGGCCGATCCTCACAATGGTGGCATCCGGGCGAATAACCCTTTGCCTGACTTGACAATCGAGGAGCTCATACTTACCAGTCGCGCTTGCGACCACTCAACCAACGAGTGAGTAGGAGTATTTTTGTTCAAGTCATCATTAGACATAATTTGACTGGCCTGTTGGTCTAGTGGTTAGTGACCCTAACTGCTATGCCGGAGGTCGTGGGTTCGATTCCCACCCAGGACAAATGTTTGTGTGATGAGCACGATCATTTGTTCTGTGTCTGGGTGTAATTTATCTATAATATGTATGTATTTAGAAATATATAAGTATGTTTATCAGTTGTCTAGTACCCATAACACAAGCTCTGCTTAGCTTGGGACTAGATGGCGTTGTGTGATAGTTGTGGAATATTGTTACGTCGATCATCTAGAATCATCGAGAAAACTCGCTAATAACTGAGAAGTACGCGTGAATTCTAGTAGGTACCTAATTCCATTCTGTAGGTAGTTAGTCCGCCGCCCGTCGTCGCGGTACTTGCATTTTAATTTCGACCGTATGCCTACGGCGTAAAGTAACTTCTTCTTTGTTGGTTATTTTATCTTTAAGTTTATTTTTTTGTTAATGTTTTTCTGGATGCTAGCGAACTTTCTCGAATATCTATTGTGTGTTTGGGGTATAAAAGGACCGAGAGAGGACGCAGCAGGCAGTCTACTTTTAAGCGAGACAACGAAAGGTTCGAAGAGATATCAAGTGCGCTAAAGTGTTCAGTTGTGATTTGCGATTGTTTACAAGTGTTTTGCGATTAATAAAGTTATTTCGTGTGTTCAATTGGTAGTGCTTTTATTTATCCCATACCCAGCTCGTAACAATTTGGTGTCAGAAGTGAGGGATAAATAATGCCGATTCTACCCAAGGACGACACGGATAGTATCCGTACTAGGAGTCAGCGACAACAAGGTATGGACCAAAGGCGATTTGGTGACTCTCCGACACAGACACCGGGCGGTGTCCAGCCTACGTCAGAGCCAGTCGCTGGCCCATCCGGAGCTACCCCAGCATTAGCGGTGCCTGACTTGTCTGCCTTAATGGCGCTGCTGGAAGACCAGGCTCGCCGTCAAGAGGAGCAGGCTCGCCGTCAGGAGGAGCAGGCTCGTCGTCAAGAGGAGCAGGCTCGTCAGTTGCAGGAACAGATGCAACGGGACAAGGAGGAACAGGCTCGTCGTCAAGAGGAGCAGGCTCGTCGTCAAGAGGAGCAGGCTCGTCGTCAAGAGGAGCAGGCTCGTCAGTTGCAGGAACAGATGCAACGGGACAAGGAAGAACAGGCTCGCCGTCAAGAGGAACAGGCCCGGCGCCAAGAGGAACAGATGCTCCTGATAAAGGATCTTCACGCATCAGTTGGCAAAGAGCTGAGCGTGATGAAGGAGCAGGTACAGCAGCACGACGATCGAATCTCAAAGGCCGAAATTCAGATTGCTGATGTGAAGAAGGCCTTGAGTGAAATTAAGGTTGGAGATGGGGTTGTGACGTCAGTGATTGCTGCACCTTCGGTGCGCGGGTTTAAAGTGCCGCCATTCGACGGAACATCTTCGTGGTCGGCCTATAAAATCCAATTTGAGGCTGTTATGAAGGCGAATGGGTGGACCAAAGCGCAAGCCATGACAGCGCTCACCTTGGGTCTCCGAGACCAGGCCCTTACCATTCTTGAGGCACTCGGCAAGGATGTGACCTACGAACAGCTGCTGGAGGCGTTAGAGTCTAGATACGGCGACGCGCACCTGGAGCACGTCTTTCGTGCCAAATTAAAGGATCGTGTTCAACGTAGTGCCGAGAACCTACAGCAGTGGGCCCTGGAAGTTGAAAAGCTGGTTCGCAAAGCATACCAGTCCGCCCCTGCACTTATTGATGGAAATCTGGTTCAGGCGTTTGTAGATGGAATACGCGACTTGGAAGTTAGAGCTGCTGTGAGACTTGGTCACCACGAGACGCTGAAAGACGCCTTGGCCCATGCTTTAGAAGTGGAGGCAGTGAGGCAGGACCACCGTACGCACCGCGTCAGGGAGGTTGTCGCGTCAACTGTACGCGACCGCCCGCAAGGATACAGCCCTAGGTGCTTCACTTGTGGAGAAAAGGGTCATCTTCGGTCAAGCTGCCCTAAGCGCAGCTCACAAAGGGAAGATCAGCCCCAACAGGGAAGGGTGGCTGAAGTGACAGCCCAGCCACAGCAGGGAAACGAGTAAATGCCAGGACTGGGGGGCGGGTGCTGGCTGGTTTTGAAAGAGCCCCGAGGATCTCGATCTCACAAGCACATGACGGGAACAGCTTGACCATCAACGGCGAAGTCAACGGAACTCCATGCAAACTGACGTTGGATACTGGAGCTTCTCACACGGTCGTCAATTCTCACCTGGCGAATCGGGTTCTTGGGGACTACTTCAATAACCACGACCGTATACAATTGTTAACAGCTACCGGTCAGCACATAACCGTCCAAGGCAAGAAGGAGGTGGAGTTAAAATTGGGTGATAGAATTTACCGGCACAATGTCATCGTGGCCGACATAGTGGACGATTGCATCTTGGGCTTGGACTTCATGCGGAAATATCGCTGTGAGATCGACATTGACCAAGGAGTGTTGAAATGTGGTTCCGAGGAAGTCTTCATGGAAGGTGCACCATCAGGGAAAGTGTACTGCTTGAAGGAAATTGTTCTTCCTCGCAGATCAGAAACGATCGTGCCAGTTAAGTTACCACGAAATTCTGGACACAAAGATCGAAGTGTTCTGATAGAGAGGGTGAACAATGAGTTTCCATGGAAGATGGCACGAACTCTGGTAAAGGCCAACAACATCTCAGCTGTACGCATCCTGAATCCAAGTGACAAGGAGCAGGTGATTAAGAAGGGCACCTTGATCGGGACTTGTGAGGAAGTAGCTTGGATGCGTCAATTGCAAGATCTACCTACCGGAAATCAAAATCGTAGTGGAAAATTTGACGTGTCAACGCTTTTAGAACACTGTCATTTAACTAAAGGAGAAATGGACAAGGCTAAGAAGATGTTACTTCAGTACGCCGGTATTTTCTCAACGAGTGATGCTGACATAGGAAGAACTGGACTGGTTCAGCACAGGATTAATACAGGCAACGAGTTACCTATCCGTCAGCGACCAAGGAGACTGCCAGTTGCACGGGAAAAAGAAGTGGAAACCATGATTGAGGGTATGGTGAAGGATGGTGTTATAGAGCCTTCATCCAGTCCATGGTGTTCTCCTGTGGTCCTGGTAAAGAAAAAGGACGGCAGTATGCGCTTCTGTGTGGACTATCGACGACTGAACGATGTCACGAAAAAGGACAGCTATCCACTGCCTAGGATCGATGACACACTGGATACGCTGACGGGAATGAAATGGTTTACTACACTAGACCTGAAAAGTGGTTACTGGCAGGTAGAAATAGACCCAAAGGACAAGGAGAAGACTGCATTCTCAACAGGAAAAGGGTTGTGGCAGTTTAAAGTTATGCCTTTTGGATTGTGTAACGCTCCTGCAACGTTTGAAAGGCTGATGGAACAAGTACTTGCCGGATTGATTGGGGACGCTTGTCTTGTCTATCTAGACGACATAATCATTGTGGGTCGTACGTTTGAAGATCACCTTAAAAACCTCAACCGAGTGCTGTCAAAGATCCAAACAGCAAACCTGAAGTTGAGTCCGAAAAAGTGCTCATTTTTCAGAAAACAAGTAAACTTTTTAGGACACATAGTTTCGGGGGAAGGTGTTCAAACAGACCCAGAGAAAGTAGTCGCCGTCAAGGATTGGCCAGTTCCGAAAGACAAGACACAGGTCAGAGCATTTTTGGGTTTGTGCTCCTACTATCGCCGGTTTGTGAAGAATTTCCAGTTACGAACCGACCATGCTGCATTGAAGTGGTTATTACAATTTAAGAATCCAGAGGGGCAAGTGGCGAGATGGATTGAACTACTGCAAGAGTTTGACTTCATAACCGAACATCGTAGTGGGAGAACTCACGGTAACGCAGACGCCTTGTCGAGAAGACCTTGTCCTGAAGACTGCAAGCATTGTGCCAAGCAAGAGACTAAGGAAGTAGTGCCCGTGAGGATGCTTAGAACGGATCTCAGCGATGAATGGAAGGAGACCCTACAACAGGCACAACAAAATGACTCGGACATCAAGCCAATCTTCGAGTGGATCAAAGCTGGTGCTCCGAAGCCCAAGTGGAGTGATGTGGCTGCGATGAGTTCCATCACAAAGAGTTATTGGGCACAATGGAACAGTTTGGAGATCCGAGATGGAGTCTTGTGCCGTAAATGGGAAAACGCTCGAGGAGACAGCTGTCATCTGCAAATGGTTGTGCCTAAAGCTAAGGTACCGGATGTTTTACGGTTGTACCATGATGGATGCTCAGGAGGACATATGGGGGTAAAAAGGACTCTACTGAAGATCAGAGAGCGCTTTTACTGGATCCACTGTCGAGATGATGTGGAGGACTGGTGTCGCAAATGTACCAGCTGTGCGGCTGTGAAGGGACCCCACACACGAGGCAGAGGTGCGTTAAAAGTGTACAACGTTGGAGCCCCCTGGGAGCGGATAGCACTGGACGTTGCGGGACCATTTCCAGAAAGTGACAGCGGAAACAAGTACTTCATGGTTGTCATGGACTACTTCACAAAGTGGCCAGAAGTCTTCGCCATTCCCAACCAAGAAGCTACAACAGTCGCAGATAAATTGGTTCAGGAAGTCTTCTGTCGTTTTGGAGTACCCTTAGAAATTCACAGCGATCAAGGGAGGAATTTTGAATCGCAAGTTTTTCAGGAGACTTGTCGATTGATGGGTACACACAAAACCAGAACCACCTCTTACCACCCACAATCTGATGGAATGGTGGAACGATTCAACCAGACGTTGGAGAGATATCTGGCAAAAGTTGTGGAAAGCAGGCAAAAGGATTGGGACAAGCACATACAGCCGTTTCTTCTGTCCTATCGGAGTGCAGTTCACGAAAGTACGACTGTAACTCCAGCCTTCGCGAACTTTGGAAGAGAATTACGGTTGCCTGCAGATTTAATCACCGGAACTCCCCCTGATGTCCCACGCAGTGTAACGGATTACGCAAATGACCTGCGTAACAAGTTAAATGATGTGTATGAGCATATCAGACAATCCGGACAACAGATGTCTGAGAAGATGAAGACCCGTTATGATCGGAAGGCAAACAGTAGGGGTTTCGATGAAAGTTCTCTGGTGTGGTTGCATAACCCAGTGCGGAGCAAGGGAAAGTCCCCGAAATTGCAAGCAAAATGGGATGGACCATACCGAGTTGTGACCAGGATCAACGATGTCACCTACCGAATACAGAAGGGTCCGCGAGGTGCGCCTAAGGTTGTGCATGTAGACCGATTAGCGCGATATCACGGGACTAATGATGCTCGGGACGAGCATGTCTAAGGAGGGGGCAGTGTTACGTCGATCATCTAGAATCATCGAGAAAACTCGCTAATAACTGAGAAGTACGCGTGAATTCTAGTAGGTACCTAATTCCATTCTGTAGGTAGTTAGTCCGCCGCCCGTCGTCGCGGTACTTGCATTTTAATTTCGACCGTATGCCTACGGCGTAAAGTAACTTCTTCTTTGTTGGTTATTTTATCTTTAAGTTTATTTTTTTGTTAATGTTTTTCTGGATGCTAGCGAACTTTCTCGAATATCTATTGTGTGTTTGGGGTATAAAAGGACCGAGAGAGGACGCAGCAGGCAGTCTACTTTTAAGCGAGACAACGAAAGGTTCGAAGAGATATCAAGTGCGCTAAAGTGTTCAGTTGTGATTTGCGATTGTTTACAAGTGTTTTGCGATTAATAAAGTTATTTCGTGTGTTCAATTGGTAGTGCTTTTATTTATCCCATACCCAGCTCGTAACAATATTATAAAAAAAAAAAAAAAAAAAAAAAAAAAAAAAAAAAAAAAAAAAATTACCAGCGATTTACTATTTCACCATCAACATTGTCTTGGCCTTTTTTTTTATTTTTGGCCTGTGGGAAATCATCAAATAACCCCTTCCGCTCTTGGGCAGAGCGATAGGGAGTGTCAGACTTCTACTGACTAAAAACCGCCCATGTTCTTTCTTAGCCCTTGATCTTCAGGCCGCGGTATCTTTTGCGAGTAACCCGCAGCCCCGACGGGACATTGTCTTGCCCTTATCCCATTTAATTTGGGGTTGGCCTTGTCATGGTCATGACGTCTTCTTCCGTACATCGTTATTGCTCGTTCTCCCATCAGACACCTCAGCTATTAAGTATTGTTACTATCGGTCATCTAGAATCTTCGAGAAACCTCGCTAATAACTGTAAAGTACCCACAAGAGACTAGTACATTCTTTTAGGTACCTACTTCTATTCTGTAGGTATTGTTACATTGTATTCAAGGTCAGCTTTCGGCCGGCGTCGGCGGCAGTTGTCATAGTAATTTCGACCGTATGCCGAGAGCGTAAAGTAACTTCTTCCTTGCTGCTTTTTTGTTTTTTTTTATTTGGGAATGCTTTATTCATTATTAGGTAATAATAGGGAATTTTCTCGAACTTATTTTGTGTGTTTAGGTATAAAAGGATCGACACAGGTTGGAGCGTGTCAGTCTACTTTTAAGCGAGACGAATGGTTCGAAGAGATATCTAGTGCGATAAAGTGTTCAGTAGTGTTTTGCTATTGTGTACATTGGCAGTGTTTTTATTTATCCCATACCCAGCTCGTAACAGTATCATACCTGTATATAGTCGACGCGCGCTTTATTCTCCGGCTTTTCAAGCGGTATGGGAGGCGTCAGGGTGCTCATAGCGCCCGTGATTGTCTGAAACATTACACAATGACAATATTAGCCACATTATTCAAATGAAGTTTTTGCCCGACGCTAAAAAGTTTTAACTAGTAAATAAATGGATAGTGCCATAGATTTTTGATTGAGAATGAAACTGGCCAAGTGCAAGTGCACCATCCATAGTTCTTATAAGTGTTCCTTTAATCTATAAGTGATGAACTAATTTCTGTATTTTAAAAGAGACAATTGTTACACCATACACACAAGAGTGATCCTATAAGGGTTCCGTTTTTCCTTTTGAAGTACGGAACCCTAAAAACAATGTAAAAATAGTCATGACAAGTACAGTCAGCAGCAGAAGTAGATGAACATAATTTAAAGTTTCAAAGCAGGTTTTAAACAAAAAACTTTGTAGAAATAACACGTTACTAACAAGTTATTGACGAGTTAGGACTATTTTATTGAATAATCTTCAGTTTTTTTTTTTTTAAATCGTTGCCCCACACTAGGAATTTCTCCTGTATCGTGGGTGCGTTCACAAACATTTAAACGCAAATAGCGCAAACAGCGCCAACCGCGCCGTCAAAAAAAAAAAACTAAAAATATAGCTGGAGTTCTGTACATACAATCATATAAATACGAATTGTTAAGCTACTTCAGCTGTTGACTGTACCATGTTCACTAAAAAAAAAGATTTTTCTCCTATTGCTTTAAAATCATCATCAGCCTAACCTACCGTTTTCCCAACTACGTTGGGATGGCGTCTGTGGATGGGTCATCACCAATTACCATGGGTTGTGGAAGTCAGATAGGCAGTCGCTCCATCCTCCAAGGTAACATGGAGTGTCTCCGCGCTGTTCTGCGAAGACACTCCATGTTACCTTTGGATCCAAAAATCCTTTTGAGACGCAAAGGTACTCCTGTCTGTGATCCTGTAAGGTGCCGTTCCGCATTTGCTAGTCGTCAGTTTCTTGCCCTGAGCTCTCGTCTTTATGATAAAATAAATAAAGTGTTGTTTATATATATCCGTACAAAATATGAGGTCAAAAATTTACTAACCAAGTGGTTGAAAGAGCTATCATATGATGAAACTGAAAATTTACTCAAAGTAATGTCTTGATTTTGGTGTAAAAAAAAAAAAAAAATATGCTGTTTGCGCTTAATTACTTGTCTTTTGTTTTAACTAATTGATTTTTTTAATGTTTTTAATAGAAGTACTTGTACGACGATCATATTCAAACTGTTGTATGTCAATGAAATCTTGGGGAACTTCGGCTTCTAAGATACAGGCTTCTTGCCTAGTTTAGGAGTCAGATGTTTCGACTTTAACTATGACACTGTTGTACAACTTAATCATAAGTCCCTTCTATATTCAATTATTTGGTTTTTGTGTACAAATAAAATTTTTATTATTATTTATTATTATCCTACTAATATTATGTATGAATGGATGGATGGATGTTTGTTACTCTTTCACGCAAAAACTACCGAACGAATTTGAATGAAATTTGGTACACAGATAGTTTATAACCTGGATCAACACTTAGGATAGTTTTTATCCCGATTTTATCTTCCCGTCGAATCATTTTCGATTTGTAGCGGGCGAAGACGCTGGCAACACCTGGTGTAAAATACAAGTATTCGGCTGCATACGGTTAGACTGGGAGTTAACCCCAACATAGTTATAAGAGGCTAGGCAGACTTGCCTAGCCTTTTGCATACAATTTTACTAAAATACTATATGATAATGATAATATTTTCGTTAAAAAAACCGACATATTAACGATACGCTTACACCGGCGTTTCAAACCTCGTTCTTCTACTTCTAAAGCACAAACAAAAATGAACCCTATATCCAACTCACAAGTATCGCGTCTCGTATGTTCTTCTTGATGTCCTCGATCTTCTCGCGGCGCTCCTTGTCAGAGAACCCGTTCACGTGGAGGATGCGCATCTGTTTCACGATGGTCGACTTGCCAGACTCGCCCGCGCCCAGTAGGAGGAGCCGGTGCGTCGCGCGGTATAGCTGGAAAAGAAGAGAGAAATATTAGACAAAGAAATTATTTATTTCTTGGGACAATCCCTCCACAATATTTCCAAACCATTGTAACTCCTGTGCGCCAATCAACAGTGGCGACCACTAGAAAAACGCCGAGACAATGAAGCTCAACGAAGACCCAGGAAAATAATTTAACTGTCTTGGATCCCGCAACGAAAAAATCAGAAAAGACTAGCGGAGGAGTGGGAAAAACACACTTTCCTGCATACCAGCAGGAGACAGAACAGAACAAGGCCAATAGGCTAGGCTAACTGGGTTTATTTCAGTTTGTAAATGTCACGGCAAAAAATATTTATTATTTCTTCTGTCGCCTGGTTAGTGCCCAACATGGTGGTGCCGCTCATAGGCTTCTTTGGGGGGGGGGAAGGGGGAATCATCAAATAACCCTCCTCCCTTGGGCAAAGCAAAGGGAGTGTCAGACTTCTAGGCTACTGACTAAAAATCACCCATATTCCTTCTTAGCCCTTGTGCCGAGACCGCGGTACCTCTTGCGAACAACCCGCAGCCCCGACGGGACCCGCAGCCCCGACGGGACCCGCAGCCCCGACGGGGCTCATAGGCCTCGTGACTTGGCTTTACATGCCATTTTGAAATATCTCTCAAGCATGTCGGTTTCCTTATGATGTATTGTTTCCCGAACCCAGTGCTAATTGTACAACACGCACATGAATCCGACGGTCACATCAATAAGCTTGACTGCTTTGCTTTGCATTAATATTGACGGCACTGATATAAGATGGACAAATTGGGTATTTGACTACTGTTAAAAATTCACGAAAATGTTATGTTATTTCAAAGAACAGAAAAAACACGATGTGTGAAAAAAGTAATAATATCGATAACAACACTTTTTCGTAGCGCTGTCTTAGTCTAGCAAGAAATTTAGAATCAGTTAAAACTAAGACATTTTTTGTATCGATTTTATTACTTTTTTCACACATTTTGTTATTTCTGTTCATTCTTTGAAATAAATAACATTTTCGTGAATTTTTATCAGTAGTCATATACCCAATTCGTCCATCTTATATTAGTGCCGTCAATATTACTGCAAAGAAAAGCAGTCAAGCTTAGTGGTATGACCGTCGGATTCATGTGCGTGTTGTACAATTAGCACTGGCTTCGGGAAGCAATACATAATATATTTCTGTTGGTTATACCTGTTTATCCTTCTGCAGCTGCTTGGTGATGGCATCGCTGCGCCGTTTCTGTTTCTTGGCATCGTCTTCGCTGCTCTTGCCGCCTGGCGAGCCGAAGCATCCCATTGCCGACCACGCCGCCCACCTGGAGGCAAAGAGATAGAATGTTTATTAAAATATCCAAAAAGAACGATGAGGTTTCCAGCTCTTTCACCATTTTTAATGAACACAGTACAGACAATACACTACTGCCGCACTGAGAGCTGTAATGATTACTTAGGTCATCACTTAGTAAAGGTTTTGACAGTTTTGTCATACAAAAGTATGACAAATCTTTACTAAGTGACGGCTTAAGTAACCATTAAATATCTCTGAGTACCGCAGTATGGGCCTATTTCACGATATAGGAATTGCAACAATGGATCAGAATTGGTATGAAATTGGTATTTATCTGCCATATAAGTTGTTAATCGTAGGTAGTGAAACAGGCCCTAACCAGTGACACAGGCTTTAGTGTACCATCACATTAGTAAGCGTGATTAACTGATTTATTTATGTATTTGTAGCAATATCGTGGGCCGTGGCAGTATGAACGAGTGAGAAATTTAATCGGTTCTAAAAACGTGTGCGAAGTTCGTTGTCCTTTTTTAAAAGATTTACGAGTAAGTATGAGCTTTTGTTCAAAAGAAAACGTTTGTTTGTACCAGCACTGTGCTGTGGGTTCTCATAGAACAGCATCACCATGAAAGGTAACCCGCTTGCCGCTGTCACGACGTGCAAGCTGTCAACTTTTATTTTGTGGATCATCCTTTTTTTTTATAAACTATTTGTTACGTTTGTTTGTACGTCATGTATCTGCGACAAATTGTTTTTTTTATTCTTTCTTTCTATTCAACATTATTTATTCACAAAACTCATACCTTTACTGTACCAATCCCAAAACTTTCACCGATACCGTATCCACAGATTGAAACGCTAGATTATATCGAAGCTGAAACGTATCGACAACGGCACTACTCAGATTAAGTTCTTCCATGCACATTTGCAATCGGATAAACCTTCCAATGTCGCGTTGGAAGGCCTCCCACTAGGTGGACCGATGACCTGGTGAAGGTTGCGGGGTCCCGCTGGATTCGAGACGCACAGGGCCGGTCAATCTGGCGACACCTGTGGGAGGCCTATGTTCAGCAGAGGACGTCTTTTGGCTGAAATGATGATGAATGATGAAACCTTTAGCACACCCTGGGTAGTCAGTAGCATACCGGTTTTAACACATAACATCACCCTTCGGGCTTTTTTTATGGGACAAGCCCGCCACACTATTCCCAAGCCACTGTAACTGTAACTGCTGTAAGCCAGAATCAACAGTTGCGACCACAAGAAAAGCGCCGAGACAATGAAGCTCGACGAAGTCCCAGAGAAACGATTTGACTGACATGAATCCCGAACTAAATTAATCAGAAAAGAATAGCGTAGGAGTAGGAAAAAACATAATTTTCACTTCCCTCCATATCAGCAGGAGACAGAAAAGAACAAGGCCAATAGGCACACAGGGACGCCCTTCGGGATTACACGTGGTGACGTGGTGAACCTAAATAGTACACCTACATTACGGCAGTTACGTTAAAACATCCATTTAAAAGGGGGCGCGCCTATCCTCACCTACCGGGAACAAATAAAGGGTGTAAAAGTACCCTTAACGCAAACGAAGGGCGCTTGTTCTCCCCACCACTGCGATAATTTTTTGGTTCTAGACCATACCTGGGAACCCCTTAGTTAGGAGATATTGGGGGTCAAAGTTCCAAATTTTGCACAGCTGTTTTTGTAAATACTAGTTTTTCTAGTTAAAACTTTACTTAAATTACCTCCATGACCCGTTTACTATTCAAAGCATCCACTTGCACAATGTTTTAATAGTACTACATTGAGTTTTAACGTAAAATGTGATTTTTGCCCCCAAAAAAAGAAGTCATAAAATTTTGCGTAGTGGTACTTAGTTTGATGTACAGAATGCTTGGTTGACGTATGTGTGAAGGGTTAATTTACACCCTGTAGCTTTAGTCTCCGTGATTTCCACTGACATATTACTGATCGAAAAACCCAATAACTTGTGAATAGGACCTAGTACCTCATACTCCGCAGTCACTCTCGCGGCCACTACACCAACGAAAAAAGTGATTACATTAATCCTAGCTTCTAGAACTTACAGTACATTAATAATCAGAACCTAAAGTATGGCTAAGTTAAATGAGGTACTAAATAATTTCGCCGCGTATCGACGTTAGCGCCTAAAATATTAGCAGTGTGCCTATTTCGGAACAGCCTGAGCACCTGATTGTGGAGCCTAGTGCCGCGGACAGTTATAGATGGAATGCTAACTGGAATGAGCGAAGTTTCTAGAAATTACTAGTGGTTCCTCATTTTAATTGAAGGAAATTTTAATCGAACTCTCATCATAATAATTATTTAAAGTGACCTGGATGCGCACTGCGGTCAAGATAGGGTCCATGGCGTAAGAGGTGGGGCTCGAAGATTTGGGGAGGCCTTTGCCGGCCGTGGGACATACAGGGCTATTAAAAAAAGGGTATTTCTGTGATCCTCATAAACTCCCCTTTGGGTTAACTAAAACTACTCAGTTAATAACCCAATACGCTCACTAGGTAATATTCTAGTATTTGTGATGTGCCCTTACCTAGCTACAGATACCATCTTGGACGTAGCGTTAGTTTATTTATTAAAAAGCGAACACCATAAAAATACCAATTCCAGATTAATTAAATCAGTCATCTGCAATGAATTTGTCCCCAGCACATTGAAACGCCAAACGGTCCCATTGTTTTTACAGCCAATGGAATCTTTTTTCCACGAAAGTCAACGAGGGAGCAGTAGTGGCCCCGTGACCAGCCTAACCCTCTCGATTGCCACGTTTTTATATAACAAAAC
The DNA here is from genome assembly GCA_932274075.1 of Diarsia rubi. Classification (NCBI taxonomy): domain Eukaryota; kingdom Metazoa; phylum Arthropoda; class Insecta; order Lepidoptera; family Noctuidae; genus Diarsia; species Diarsia rubi. The sequence goes on from OW026427.1 coordinate 9,310,024, forward strand.
AGTTAACAACAAAGGAAGTGAGTTATTTTAATGCCAAAAGAAGTCGTACAAACTCCTACCTACTTCCAACAGGTCGTGGGTCTGTTTCCCTTCGCTATGAAGCCCGGTTTACATGGGGAGAGTTACTCGACTGGAGGAGGCTATCCGACAGGTTAAGGAAATTGTTCAAAATATCGCAATAGCTGGTAGTCTGCATTTGTACCCGCTTGACGGGACGGAAAGTCCCAAACTGTCGACAACCGAAGGAATGTGGAATCAACTGTGCCTAAATCTTCGAGAAATACGTACAGTTGTTATCATCAGCGTACCCTACAGCGGGTCACAGGCATTATAAAAGAAAGTTAACACGACTAATCAATTACTACGATAATTATCTACTATTGCTTCGCGAAATGCTAACAATGCCTCAATTTCAAAATTACCAGCATTCATCATTTGTGTAGCGTTTTCCCAAATATTTTGCAGCTCGAAATCGGTATTTTTCATGAAGCGAATGCTTATCTGACCTCCGCAACCTTGTTACTGTGTAATTAGAGAGACTACGCATCAGTGCAAAAAAGCTTCAAGTTGTCAAATCGCGTGACAAGTTTCGCACTGACATACTGGCTAGTATGTCAGTGCGAACTCGACAGCCAAGTAACTCTCCTCACGTAAACGAGGCTGAAAGGTTCTCGATTGCGCGAACGAAGCGTAAACCGAAGCGTGGGCGACCCTCCCTGGATGAGTTGTTTCTTTTTTACAAATAAATATTTTTATGGTTGCCGTACGTTAAGCCGTTCAGGTCAAGTTCGTCGATATTTTACAAAGTTTCTGTTGACTTATTTACTGACTATGGAGGGGTTGAACCGGGATAGAAATGAGCCTTCCAAGTTAGTAGAATCTCCTAATATGACTATTATGACCGTTTTAAGTAAGATTTTACTTAGTTGTAGTGAAATTTATTAGGTGAACGAATATTTCGGTCGGTGCAACTTCTGCCTAGCTTTTTCTCAACTATGTTGAGGACGGCTTCCAGTCTAACCAGCACACTGCCTATCTGACTTCCACCACCCAGTTAATACTGGAAAATGCAATACCCTTTGCTTAGACTAAAAGCTTCTCTAAGGAAAAAAACAGTTTGGCAACAAAATTAATACCAATACCAAAAGTCCGGTTGTCAAATAAATATTAAGAGTTAGCTAAAAAACTCCACAAAACAAAAACAGAATCTTGTAAACTAAAGTTAAGATTCAACCTCCACCGTCCATTAAAAATTAAAAAAAAAAAACAAAGCAAACATCACAACATATAATATAAACCAATCAGAAAAGCCCGCATTTCCAAGACCTACATTCTCCCTTTGCGTTACCACCAATAATAAAAGCACGCAATTTGGTGAACAGACTTCTAATTCATAGTCTGAGCCTTAATTCTAAAAATAACTCGTAAAGCTGTGTCAAGGCTAGAGGGAAAACTATTTGTGTATGCGGTTAAGGATATCCGTCTTATTCGGGTTACCCTGTTTAATATTTTAAGGGTAAAGAGAAGCCAGCAACCATCTACAAGCCTTCCATTTGACTGAGGATTATGAGACAGCTGATCGGTGCTGGAGGGGATACCGCGGCCCCGGACACGAAGGGCCAAGAAGGAAAATGGTTGATTTTTAGTGAGTAGAAGTCTGACACTCCCTTCCGCTCCGCCCAGAACGGGAGGAGACATTTGCTGATTTCTCACCCTCCACAAAAAAAAACGGTAAAGAGAAACGTCTACAGAACTACCGTAAAAAAAAACCGTCTACAAAATGTAACTAAGATGGTGTACAAGATAGCTGCCCATGCTCCTTCTTAGCCTTGTGTTTCGGGGCCGCAGTATCTCTTTTGAACAGTCCTGCAGTCCTGGAGAGTAGCGGTGGCCCAGTGGTAGTGGCCCCGACTTACGAACAGTAGGTCGTGGGTTCGACCCAGGCAGGCCCATTACTTTGTGTAATTTATTTCATCACCGCTGCTCTCAAAACGGGGAAGGAAAATATCGTGAGGAAACCGGCATGTCTTAGAACTAAAAAATTAGAATACGATTCGTAGATTATAGCCCAGTTCCTCTCAAAAAGAGAGGAGGCCTGTGTCCCAGCAGTTGGAAAATTAATAGGCTGTTGATGAATGAATGAATGAGTACTGCAGGCTTGGTATGAGTTGCTCGGTGCTGGAGGGGTTTTGATGCTCTTCAACGAGCGAATGGGTAAGCTTAGCGACATTATAGCCACTACACCCTTCCAGAGATCCATTCAGCACCGAGCCTTTACTGTTGGCACTGTCTCAGTCAAGCGTTGGGCCTCAAAATCGAAGATGCACTGCACTTCGGCTACCTACCCTTTCTAGGGTAGTATTACTCGATTGTCACAGAAAACACACATATAAAAAGATAGAACGGACTACCTGACGATTAGCAGTCAGCGCCGCCTACGGATCCCTTTTTTTGTGGCTGGGAAATCGTCAAATGACTTCTCCCGCTCTGGGCGGAGTGGAAACGAGTGTTAGACTGCTACTGACTAAAAACCACTTATGGTCCTTCTTAGCCCTTTGTGTTCCGGGGCCGCAGTATTTCTTTTGAACAACCCGCAGCCCCGGCGCCTATAGATCCTTGCTACTAAAAACGTCACAGATGTGAGGTTATCCCAGAAACAGCTTCTAATGTGCCTATTAGTCTACCAGCACCATTTCCTTCACTCGGAACACAATAACAGATATGGCGGTAGTACAGTGTTATTAAGCAGTTGTTTTAAATTAAATAAATCAAATGTTCTTACCCCTGGTTTCTGGAAGTCTGATCGATTCCCTGATCACTAATTCTGCTGAAATAACGAAAGACAATCAAATAAGATGAGTTTTGAGGAGGTTCAAACGGCTTTCAGCAACCGTAGGTAAGTTTTTTGGGCGTGAAAACATAGGCTTCTGAATGACCGCTAGAATTAACGGACATAATACTCATACTCAAAGGATTTCTATCTTGTATAATACCATCCCCTTGGTCGCCTTTTACATAACCATTATTAAAAATATAGTAAAATATGTGTCGAAAAGTCTGGTATGTGAAGTGCCAAGCCATTTTCGTATTTGTGCAGTGCAACTTATTCGGTAACTTTGACTAGGTCTGGCTCAAACCCTGCAAACGATTATGGTAAGTTCACTGAATCGAAGTCTTTTCTTTAACCATAATATTTGGCAGTCTTGGGCAGTCACAGTGAGTAAAATACCTATATTTCAAACCTATTTTCTTGACGTGTGCGGTGCAAGGTGTTTGTGAATGTGTATTCCTAGATGCTTGTTAACTTTTCATTTTGTTTTACGTTTTTTTTTTGTGGGGTCTACGCCTACATTGTCCTCTGATACCTGAGTAATAAGTACTAATGCAGTAACATGAAAATATTTCAAAAACAACCAGCAACCATAGAGTTTCTAGCGGTAACTTCTCCATAGGAAACGACCAACCCGAACCGTGCACCTTTTAAGCATATATTATTTCATATATTTCATATATTTTATTTCACATATATATTTATATGTGAAATAAAATATTTTAATTTTGACTTGAGCAAACAACAAAGAATTATCACTATTTATCACAGAGCAAGCGATTTGATAACTAAAGAAAATCTGGAAGTTTTGGACAGTCACAGTTAGTCTCGCAGGCCTACATCTTCACTCACAAAGCAGATAATATATTTGGGGAGAGTTTGGACAGAATTATGATTTTATGTCCGGCAGCGGACGTCTTTCGGCGAAATTGGTGATGAAATTTAACCAGTGAATCGGTTCCTAACATGGAAGATGCCTAACTAAGTGACGATGATAAATATCCACTGAATACCTAAAAAAACACTAATTTCGCTTATAAAACCTTAATTTTAAAACCGATAACGATTCGCCACAGCCTAGCGATAAGCAACCATGGAAAAATCGTCCTCGGCCTTACATGTCCATCGTCCGGATCATTCATGCGATCAATTGTTCGACTATAATGCAGCAAATATGCTAATTTAGCTCATTATGTCCTAACGCCTTTGACGACGCATGTGCGACTATGCTAAACGATTTTGGTAACCGATTTGATCTCTTAATATTAGGAGCAGTTATGTTGTACTGGATTCTTTATTGGGGTTGCGCTGTTTTGTGTTACGTCATTAATCGTGGAGTTACTCGTAGAGATATGGGTTTTGAAATAGAAGGTGGCTTTGAAACTCAGCTTGTTAGATCTTGTAAACAAATTATAAGATAAGTTAAGTTACCATTAATAATTGTTTAAGTATGTTTAAGAATATTTCTGACTACTCAAAATTCTGGGAGAAGAAGGGCAAAGGTCTTTGCTATGTGCGGGGGCTTGAAAAGTCCTAAACAAAATACCAATGACCACAAGGCAGGTAACGAACAAGACAGGAAGACTATTACCTTTTCCAAAAGGTTTAGTATCAGGCACAACAGTTAAGAATTGTATGAATCGGTTTAAATGTCTTTTGTAAACCGTTGAAAGTGTTAAAATTATAAGCAGCCCAGATTACTCCCGAAAAATAAGTCATGCCTTCGTACTGTTTACAAAACTTTACTACATGCCAAACTTATAGCCAAATTCTGACTCCGACTCAATGGTTACCAGCATACCTTACTCCCAAGGAAGCTATTGGTTGAAAATCTGTTAACATTATTTCTATTTCAAAATAGCATGACCTCATTGGTCAAATTGGGTCTTATACCTACGGTCACGCTATAATGAGCTTTGACAGGACTTTAACATTTAGATGCCGTCGACACGCTATTTTAAGAAGAAGAACCATCAATAATGTCAAACTGCCGCACTCAGAGAGCTTTAATGATTACTTAGGTCATCACTTAGTAAAGGTTTTGATAGTTTTTAACCGCAGTCAGAGCTTTAATGATTACTTAGGCCATCACTTAGTAATCGTTTTGACAGTTTTGTTATACAAAAATATGTCAAACCTTTACTAAGTGACGGCTTAAGTTATCATTAAATATCTCCGAGTACGGCAGTAAGTCATACAAAAGTACGTCAAACCTTTACTAAGTAACGGTTTAAGTAACCATTAAATGTCTCTGAGTACGTCAGAAAGTCAATAATTGTTTCACACAGATCGAGTACCTACAACTGCTTCGTTGCCCTATTAGCAAGGTTACTGAGTTTTTCCCATCAAAAGGTTTTCAGTCCGAAAAATTTTTGATGGGAAAACTCACCACCAGTCTGTGAAGTTGTGTTCCTCGCACTTTATTATTTGGGACTTAAATATAACAGGCGAAATGTGGGAATGCTTCAAGGCAATGTTGCTGACAACTCTTTGAGGCGCGCAAGGAACACGAACGCGCCGTCGACACTGCCTGTCGTCGACATAAGACGGACGGACGGCGAGCTAGCCCATTACTCATCGTCCACAGGCCCGCGTCTACACCAGGTACACTACAGCTTAACCCTTCGCGGATTACAGGCATGATTATGTTAGATACAATTCAACATATCCAATCTATCAATTCGGTCCTAATTAAAAGTCTGCGTCCACCACAAGTCCCTTAATTAAGGTTCCAATCCCGGCTATCACCATACTAATTGTAACAAGGCTCTTTGGTAGCATTTGCAAACCAAATACAAGGTGAGTGCGCGCGATTAATTTTATGTAGGGCACGCCATCATGTGCTTTAAAAGGATATCCTTTGGTGATAAAAAATTGAAGCCTTTTGATTTGAGTATTTAATAAATGTAGATTAGATTGACTTCCTGTCGTGTTATATTTGGACTTAATTATAGCTTAAGCTCAGCTTTACATGTTGTCTAATTTTCAATTAAAAAGACTAGCTCATCGAAACTAAAGTTAGTCTATGAGTTTTAGTCAAAACTTCTTCTAACTGCGGTACTCAGAGATATTTTATGATTACATAAGCCGTCACTTAGTAAAGGTTTGACATACTTTTGTATGACAAAACTGTCAAAACCTTTACTAAGTTATGGCCTAAGTAACCATTAAAGCTTTCTGAGTGCGGCAATAAGTATGCTTACCTATGATGCTTATTAATGAAAATAAAGTTTGGATGAATTTTTGTTTACATGTGCATCATTGGTCTTATGGCCGCAAGCGCGACTGGTGTGCAAGAGGTCCTGGGTTTGAATCCCATGGCAGGAGTGAATTTGTGCAAGGTTGATGGCAACAGGCTAAACCCTAGTACATGGGACTAAAACATATCTGGGGAAATGTTGGTGTAGTAATAGTTACACTTCTGCCTAACGGTTACACCCAAACTCTTCTCTTACGACCAAAAACCTACTATCCTCATTCACTTCCTCAGATAAAATCACCAAGCAACGGAGAAGGTCAAGAGCATTGCAACAGCACTCCGTAAGACAATAAACAATAGCTCCGTTTACAAACGCCCATCGAACGCGTATCAATGGCTGAGCTATTTATACTACAGGATAAACCGAACGTCTCATGACAAAGGATATTTGGAGATGAGCGTTTACCTTGACATCTATTCTTCGGAGCCATCTTTTGAGGTTTTAGCCAGACGTATTTCCGGCGTCTGCGGCGGTAATTTTAGATGGGAGTTGTGACAACATGGGGAGTTTAGTATATCTTTTGGGACAAAGGTGAGCGAGGGTAAAAATGGCGCCAGTGACAGAAAAGTAGAAATGGAATCGACTGTCGAAGTATGGGCCATGTGATGAGCAGGGACGAATCTTTTGGGACAAAGGTGAGCAAGTGTAAAGATGGCGCCAGTTACAGAAAACTAGAAAGGGAATCGACTGTCGAAGTATGGGCCATGTGATGAGCAGGGACGAATCTTTTGGGACAAAGGTGAGCAAGTGTAAAGATGGCGCCAGTTACAGAAAACTAGAAAGGGAATCGACTGTCGAAGTATGGGCCATGTGATGAGCAGGGACGAATCTTTTGGGACAAAGGTGAGCAAGTGTAAAGATGGCGCCAGTTACAGAAAACTAGAAAGGGAATCGACTGTCGAAGTATGGGCCATGTGATGAGCAGGGACGAATCTTTTGGGACAAAGGTGAGCAAGTGTAAAGCTGGCGCCAGTTACAGAAAACTAGAAAGGGAATCGACTGTCGAAGTATGGGTATGTGATGAGGAGGGACGTATCGCATGTGACGAAAAGACTGATGAGCATAAACATTGATGGATGGAGAGGGGAAAAAAGACCAAAGAAAAGGTGGATGGATTATGTGAGAAATTATATGAAGGAAAATGAAGTTAATGATAGCAGATTGACAGGGGTGAATGGAACGAAAAACCTCGCGCGGCGCGTGCAGAAGGCTCGTCGCGTGCCATTTTAACGGGCGAACATTTTAGGCGGGTCCACCGCAACGAAAGCTGCAATTTAAATTAACGAGCGAAAAATCGCTTCTTGTAAAATCGTCGTTTGAAATCGTTAACGTTTTCATACATCGCCATGTGCTTGAATTAAAAACGAAGAACGCGCCGAGCGACGCTCCGCGTCTCCGTAAACGAGGCGTATTGCTCAGACCCCAAATAACAAGAGCAAGAAGGTAATGCTTATAATATGAGATCTTTTGGGACGACTTAAAGGCGTTTCTAGAAGATTGGCAAGAGAAATACTGGTCCAATAAGAAAAAGTCACCTTTACATAGCAGTACAACTACAAACACAGGTTAAAATAAAATTAGGAAGTAAGAGGGAGTCTAATTAATCAAAATAAGTAAAGTTTCAGCGATCGATAAGAAACCTTTTAACGAGGTCCTGTCCTAAGCAACTGTTTACACGCTTCTGTTGTACTTGTTTTGTTTATTTGTAGTTTGGGGCGAAATCTTGTCTCGTCTCGTTGATGGTGTGAATCTTGTCTCGTCTCGTTGATGGTGTGAATAACACTGTCCCTCTTTCTTGGAACCAAAGCTTATTTTTAGAGGGGATTGGACATACATATCTTTGGACGGCACGGTTGGCGCAGAGGCTAAGCGATTGGACTGCTGCGCTGCGTGTCGCGGGTTCGATCCCCGCACGGAACAAATATTTGTATGGCCTACAGATAGTCGTTCCGGGTCTGGGTATTTGTGTATGTGAGTTTAAACGTTCGTCCCACGATACAGGAGAAATTCCTATTGTGGGGCATCACGTTCGTAATTCGAAAATGGATAGGCAGAGACTACAGTTCACCTACATTTCGCTAGTAATGTTAAACATAACATCACGCTCGTAATCGGAGGAGAACCTCTTGCTATGAACCGAATACAAATCCAGGCTCAGTGGCTGCTTCTGACAAATTCCTTATGGAAAAACCTTTATGGATTCATTTATTTATAACCTTAGTTTTGTTTAATTCTGAATGTTGCAGGGGCGATTCAACTCTTGAATCGGGCGCAATTTAATACTCCGGTCTGCTACTGGGAAATTCTTGTTGGATAACCCAATAACTGTTTGCCGGTCAGATCGGTTAAATTAATAGGAATGTTTCCCGACTAAAAAAAAATATGATTATGATTAGTCTGTCACGCGTCAGTTAGATTATCGAAAAATATTAGAAACGAGTTTTTTGTTTTATCAAATTAACGAAGAAAAACGTGTCAAAAATCATGAGTGGGGGCTGGTGCCGTCACTTTCTGGTAAAAAATGACCCACACTGTGTCGTCACCCCAGTTTTCGAAGCACTAGTAGGTATGCGGATCTCTTGTTAGACGGGAAATCTTTAAAAACCGATGCCATGTTACACTAGAAATATATTATAGTTTGATGTGTCGCCGTGTGTGCCTTATTTTTTCATAAATAACTGCATAAACCACACAGTAGATATTCTAAAAATAATGTTTAACCTATTAAACATATGTAATATGTATTAATAATTTGTTTACTAATATTATTATAAATTCCGAATATTATTGTTGTTGTTTTTGTGCTATTTCTACTTAATTGACCTGAAATAAGGATATTAACCTCTTTATGTATAAATTCAATTGACTAATAAGTACCTATTGTTGAAAAACCATAATATTTGTTGGGAGTCGTGGGGTAAACTGAAGTTGAACAGAACTTCAGTTGACACATAATTTTTACACATAATAAAATGTATTAATATAGTTTGATTTTACTTTGAAATCGATTATCCGGATTTTCTGTTATCTGGTACCCCTGGTTTTAATTGATCTAGCTAGATAATCGGGATTTGACTGTATGTTGACGTCCAGTCTAGCCGATTCAGTTGCATACAATAATTTTGGAGCACCTCCATCAGCACAACCCAGTTAGTACCTACTAAGTAATAAGTCATTGGCTTGTATGACTTCAGATTAGCAGACACTTAACCCTTGGTAAGACAATAGGCTAATTTACCATAAAAAACTAATTAGTCCGTCTGTTAGATTATCGAAAAATATTGGATACGTGTTTTTTGTTTTTTTCAAATTAATAAAAATTGACAAAAATAAAACGTGTAAGATCATGAGTCGGGGCTTTTGTCGTCACACTACTTGACACGACTTTTCGAAGCACTGTATCGTCTTCATCTTTTGTTTACGTGAAAAAAGAAAAAATACGTGTCCATTATTTTTCGGAAATCTATCTGACGGACTAATTAGATTTTTTTTGTTGAAATACCCTATTGTCATACTTTTAGCCAACTAACTAACCTGCAGGTACTGTCAAACACCTAAAAATGACAACCGCTTTCCGAAGCACGGAAGAAACTCGGTACCTAATGGATGATCACCCATCTTCAACTTCAAAGCCACATAAGAATAATCCCAAAACCATTACTTTAAGGCGTGAACGTCAACAAATTACATAAGTTTAAACTTAACATAACAAATGTATATTAACTGATTTAAATTCCTTGTAGCCGACAGGCGACAATGGTGGCTGTGACGAAACGGTTCTCGAGATATGAGAACAGCATTCTTTATACGGGAAAGTCGTTTTCGACTCCGTTTGGATTTCACGTCTTTGGGTACTTTGGGATATATGTATGGTGTTGACTTGATGATGGGTTGGGAGAAAGAAGTAATAATGTCTGACTACATAACATCACGCCTGTAATCTCTGAAAGGTTAGGCAGAGGTGTACCCAATAGTACACCCACATTTAGCTAGCTATTTTTACCCGACTACGGCGAAGCCAAAAGCCTTCAAAGTATAAAACAAGAAAAATCGTCTAGGAAGTAGATAATTTGATAAATTATAGGTTACAGACGTAGTCGCATGCCACCTTGCTAATGGCAACTAGCAGCTAACTTCTGTATCAATGAGAACGCCCTGAAGGCGCATCAGGTAATAGGCCACTATTACCTGATTTATCAAATAAAAAGTCTATAAAATATGTCTGCGTTTTTATTCGTAGTCGGGTTTTAGTTTTTAAACTTATTTTTTTATTATGTCCCAAGTAATGTATGACTACCCTAAACATCTGGATTTGGAACCATGAAATCTTGCACTAGACTTCTTTGAAAACGTGGGTTATAAGCTATAAATAACGAGTTCTGTAAATTCTTTCACTAAAGACAGGAAAAACTATGTGCCAAAATAGCTGAAAACTGGTGCCCTGACGCAGTGAGGCGGGGTCTCAGCAGACAACGAAGAAGATGGCGGGACGAACTGGAAGGTTCGTCAGAACTAGAAAGAGGCGCGCGGGTTCGCGAGAAATGGAAAAGAAGTGGAAGGAGGGCTTTGCCAAGGACCCACTCCTTCCTTCTTACAGAGCAGACTATAAACTTCCATCTGAAATCTCTTATAGGTACTAAATATGGGACGAAAGTTTTTGTATTGAAGTTCTATATTAAGCATTCTATATTAAGCATTAAGCGTTCTTAAAAAAAAATTAGCTGAAAAATATTGCACAGATGCAGACTACAAGACACGGGCATTTCCTGCCAGTCGAGATCTTTGGATGATTCAGACACAAAATAAGTATTGATTCGCAAGATAAGTTATCTTGCTAGAAATGATTGAAAACAATGCAGTAGTTATGAATAAGTATAAGCGAAGCATAATCAGTCTTTAATGTTCCCACTGCTGGGACTCCAGGCCTTCTCTTCATGGAACGGGAATGGACTATAATCCACCACGCAGGCCCAGTGCGGGTTGGTAGATGACCCATATCTTCGAATTTATTCGGTGAATAAAATACATAAATCTTCTCACCGTTTTAATCCCAAAATAGGAAAAAAATACTCCAGCATCTAGGAGCTTATAAAAGTTTTCGAGGTACTTATAGCCGTTCTATCAAGTCCAAGCTAAGTACGTAGGTACAAACGTTAATGCCCAAGACCTATAAATAGGTGATAGGTCCTTGAATTTGACCAGAACTCCCTAAAATACATAAACCTTATGTTATTTTTAAACGTTGACATTTTCGTTTATGGACATTTTAACTCATATCGGAACAGGGGCAAAAAAATTCTTATTCATCACAGAAAAACGAGGATCCTCTGTTCAGAAGGGAGACCTATAGGGTAGTTTATTGGCCCGATTTCTAATGAAACTAACTGATCGCGATCAGTGGGCCAAAATTGCTATTTTAGCAGATCATAACATGAATTGCGTTAAAAAGCGGACCTTTATAATAGTAACGTCTGTGACCATTTAGGAAAACAGATCATAATAGGAAAATAATATTAATTGCGTTAAAATTGGTAAAATACGCAGACGCACAGACGCAGCGCGCAGTTACGCCAATTTAGACCCCGGCCTTACTGCAAAAGTGGGTTTAACTTAGACTTGGTTTATTTTGCATGCCGACTCACTTCGATAATATTCAAAAGAAAGTGTAAGTTAAGCCCAGGTTTAACCACTTTTGCGCTTTTGTAATAAGCCATAATAAGCCGCCAGAGCCACGTAACTATATGTTCTTGGTCATGATTCAAGCCTTTTCTCGACTCTGTTGGGGTCGGCTTCCAGTCTAACCGAATAAAGTACTTATTACATGGAGTTTCTTGCCCTTCTTCTCCATCGAGATCTACGTTAGAGAATGGGCAACTACAGTACAGTCACAGTTAGTATGCATTGTGATTTTACATAAAGCGACGGCCTATCTGGTGTCCACAACCCAACTTACTAGGACAATACGATATCTCGTCGGGCAACTGACTACCTGTTACGACTGTCAAAGCGGCTTAACGTGCTTTACGAGTATGTGATGGGTGACCACATTGCGGAAGAGAGATAATATTTATAATTTCGTGTCACATCAGATATTACGTGTAGTTCGTATTTGTCGCTCTAGATGCCGCCACAGTAAGTAAAAAGAGTAAAAGTACAGATAAAAAGGTGTGCAAGTAAATATTAAATGAAAGGACGAATATGGCAACTGTGTAGGGGGTTCCCGAGGGTGTCGTTAAAACCGATTGAGAGTTAGTCCAGACGAAACGGTTAATAAGTGAAATGGTGTGAGCGAGAATACAGGGTGTTATGTCAACACTGTTTTGTGAAATCATTTATGATGTATTTGAATGGGGTAGTGCGTAATTTAGACCAGACTTGTAAGGGGGAATAAAGGCTGCGAATTCTCAGTACAAATGTATTACCGATTTTTCTTCCTGAATCATTATTCAGGTTCGGTTCAGTTAGTGTTGTACTGAGTAGAGTAAAACTTTCGAAAACAGAATACGTAGATCAACAATAGTTTTAGAACAGACTTTTTCGAGTTCCGTACCTCAAAAGTTAAAAAAGGAACCATTATAAGATCACTCTTGTCCGTCTGTCCGTGTGTCACCCTCACCACTGATTTTCTCAGTAACGGGTGGACCTAGCCTACCCAATTTTAAAAATCCCTGAGTCAACACGATTAATAAGTCTTTCCCGAAAACTTGTTTCTAATGGGAAAAGATTTATTTACCGTGGCGTAGGTTGAGGAAGCATCACGTCATGACAGCGTCAAGGCATCTTCCGCACAGTATACAAGACGGTTTTATTGCCTAGCTAGGCTGTACTGAAGTAAAGCAGTTCAGGACATTAGTTCACTGCTGTATAGAACTCATGTTCTGAACTGATGTACTCCCTCAAAATAATTATATTCGGTTTACAGATCTTAGTTCCATCATAAATACCTTTACGTCTTAACATTTTAAGCAACCTTACTATATCAAATTGTATTGCCCCTTCTGTGGAGTTTCACAGAGTCCTTGAACCCCTAAGCCCCGTAGTGGGGGGAGTTTCATAACTTGTACATATAGTACAAGTAGCAGTATCCTGATAATAAAATGATTATTGTTATTATATTATTTATTAATTTATTTTATTTATTAAAACTTTTTGCACAAGTAATAAAACCGTACAAAGGCGGACTTAATGCCTTGGGCATTTTCTACCAGTCTACCTTAGGGTGATGCAGAGACATTACAAAGAAGGTGCAAAACAGAAACAAAAATTAGAAAATATTATACCTAACATATAAAAATAAATACATACATACACATTTACATAAAATATATAATATATTGGATGTTTCACATCAAAAAGGATTCCACTAATGGCGATAACTAACTCTTTCATAAAACCCACAGCTAAGGAGTGGAATTCCCTGCCTTGCGTCGGTGTTCCCAAGCTTATACAACCCCAATCTCTTAAAGTCGCGTGTTAAGGCTTCTTCTGGGAACGTCCGTCGGGGCTGCGGGTTGTTTGAAAGAGATAACGCGGCCTCGACACAAAGGGCTAAGAAGGAACATGGTTGCTTTTTAGTCAGTAGAAGTCTGACACTCCCTACCTATTTGATGATTTCCCACCCCAAAAAAAAGGACAAGATTGAGGTCAAAATGTAAGCCCATTTAAAATAAAAGATACTTGGTATGTTTGGTGCACGATGCTCTGAAAAGTCCTGTTAACAGTCTTGTTTGGCTATTTGTTTACCACTATGCTTATTGGTGGTTTATTCTACTAACTAGATTGCCTAGTCCTTGCAATAGAGCATCATGAGCTACCTGCCCTAGTTCCATTCTATTTGTGGACGGTGAAGTACGTTTTCTTCTTCCTTCCGCTGAATTTAGAATCGCAGGATAATGTGTAATAAACGCTTTAAAGCGCTGCATTTAGCATCCTAAATTCAGGATAGTGTAATAAGCCCATAAGTTGATGCTCATTAGAGCATGCTATTGCAAGTTTTCATGACTTTCATCTTTTATATTTTAAAGACGACAAGCTATTACAAGAGGATAGATGCAATGCTCAACTCAGTCGCAAAGCTAGTTTATATGCAGCAGTTCATCTGCATAAGAACAGGTTTTGAGGGAAAAATTAAATCATATTAATAATCTCACTGCAGCGGTGGCCCAGTGGTGGCGGCCCCGACTTACGAACAGTAGGTCGTAGGTTCGAACCCAGGCAGGCACATTACTTTATGTAATTTATTTCATCACCGCTGCTCTCAAAACGGTGAAGGAAAACATCGTGAGGAAACCGGCATGTCTTAGAACAAAAAAAAAAATCGAAGACATCTGACATCTTCCAATCCGTACTGGGCCCGCGTGGTAGATTATAGCCCATTAAGCCCATTCCCTCTTAAAGAGAGGAGACCTGTGTCCCAGCAGTGGGAACATTAATAGGCTGTTTATGATGATGATGATGATTATCATGTCATAATTTTCCATAACATCACAACACGCCTGTAATCGACGAAGGACATAACTAGCGAATGGTTAGTGTTCTATTAAGTTAGGGTTACTTAGGGTGTACAGACTCCGTGGATGGAAAACCCCAATTTCACTTCCCCCAATCCAGGAATCGAACCCAGGTCCTTATCACCAGCAGTCGCGCATGTAGACTAACGGGGCAGTCAAACCCACCTGACCCGGACTTATATTTTATCCGCTACTAGCCTATGCCCGCGGCTTCGCCCCCGTGGTGTTTGGTAATGGTCCTACGGGATCATAAATTACCGGGATAAAAAGTAGTCTATGTGTTAACCTGGATGGTTAACTATCTATAGACAAATTTTATACACTTCCGTTCCGTAGTTTTTGCGTGAAAGATTATGAAACATCCACCGATTCTCACAAACTTTCCCATTTATTTATTATTCACAAAATCCACAGCTCTTGAAATTTTATGTTAAAAATATAAACTTATCCTACAGCCAATTAAGGATTTACAATTTATAGCTATACATTAACTAAGTATAATATTAGTAGGATATTTCATCACCGTTCTAGAAACATCATCTGTCACACAATGCATCCTTTGTTTCCTTTTTTGGGGGGTTGGGAAATCATCAAATAACCCCTCCCGCTCTTGGGCAGAGTGAAAGGGGGTGTCAGGCATCTACTGACTAAAAACCACCCATGTTCCTTCTTAGCCCTATATGTCAAGGCCGCGGTATCTCTTACAACACCCCGCAGCCCCGACGGACATCCTTCGTTTCCTTAGTCTTCAATATTCACTCCTTCTCGCAAAACAGGTAAGACTGCTGACGAATGCATAAGGAAATCAACTTCTTAATCAAAATGCTCACAGTACAACGGTCACAGGGTCAAGAAGGTATTACAGTGATCATCAGCACAACAAATGGCTGATTGTACCTTAGGAAAAACACGACGTTTTTGCTCTACAGTACAATAGGTACTGAGTCAGTGAACCGATCAGACGGAAAAACTGTGAATCTGTCTATTAATAGATTGTGGTTTAAAGTTTTTTTGCTGTTTTTATTGAGTCGAAAGTTAGTGTTTATTGTTAACGAAGTCTTTGTTAGTTTGTTTACATTGGCTGTGAACTTTTATTCATATTTACGGATGATTTGGATAGCTGAAGAGTATCATTTAAAGAACTTGAAAGCTGATCTCCGAAACGGCAGGACTGACTTTGACAGGGCTTTAACTGGCAGGTGACAGTTGTAATAAGGAGTAATTTAAGAGGAAATAGGATTATTTATAATTTCTAATAACTAAAAACTTCACGCACACGACGGTTGTGGGGTGCAGTTAATCTCTCATACGCCTCACCCATCTTTGATTAGGCTTCTTCCTATATTCTTTCCGCCCCAGTACCCAAAATTACATACCTATACTATGTCTACCATATTCTTAACTTAAGGGTAACATATCATACATCATAACCCTCCATTGGCTTTGCCGTAGTCGGGTAATAAATAAACCATTAAACAAAAACAAGATGAAGAAGCTTACGGGGTTTCCCGTGATGACATAAGTGCCATAGCCACACACTTTTAAACAAGTAATGCTTTCGGTTACTTAATCAAGGCTTACAAACAGGATAATCAGATATTTAAGTTACCAAATCGCTGTTTTGAATGAGAATTAATCATAGATATAGTTTGATATAAGCATTGTGACGTTTTCTTTTTTTAGGATATGTCGTGTGTCCGGAGGGGATTTCCCCGAATTAATTGGACGGCGCCAAGGAGGCCGGCCTAGAAGGATGGCGAGACAATCTGGACGCGTACCACGAGAGCTGGTTCGAGGCGGCACGGGAAAAGAGCTCATGGAAGGAATTAGGGAAGGCCTTTGCCCACCAGCGAGACAAACCAAGCTTAACAAAAGATGGTAAAACAGAACATCCCTTACACAAAATGTCGTCTGACTGTCTGCCATCTCTGAGCTACTCTGTCATAATTTCACTATGTCTTCATGTCATCTAGACATTGCTTTCAAGGCTTGCCAACATTAGTATCAAAACATCAATAAATCTTACATGATTCATCCGACCGGGACGCAGATTTTAAAAATAAACAAGGAAAAAGGTTCTCTTACAAAATTGTATCAATGAGAATCCGGTCGCGCAAACCTATCATCAATATGTGCGTATAAAACTGTCTTTTCTTAACTCAGTTGGGGTCGGCTTCAAGTCAAACCGGAAGCAGATGAACATCATATGAAGTGACTGTTTTCAGAGCTCCACAACCAAGTTTCTGGGTAACTCAATCCTCATTCTCTTGCACTTATCCTGATTCAGTTGGGGTCGGCGTAGCGTGACTTCTTCATCCATGCTTCTCTGCTTCTCGTCTTCTCATGAGACACCTCCTTTCTTGCCAAAGAGTGATGGTGAGTGGATGAAGAGTGAGAGGACAGCCAAAGAAGAGGTGGAGGGATTGTGTGAGGAATGATATGAAAGAGAAAGAAGTAAATGATGCCGCGACATCTGACAGCAAATTATGGAAGAAGAAAACATGTTGCCTCAACCCCAAGTAAAGTAAGCAGATAATGAATCCTCTAATCAAAATCAAAACTCATTTATTCAAACTAGGCTGATAATCAGCACTTTTCGAACGTCAAAATTTACTTTACTTTACTTATTTACAAGAGACAGTCCCCCAAAACGCCCCCACTTCGAGACTTCCTAGTGTTTTTGCTGGCAATAAGAAGTGGCGAAATAAACTCCCCAGCAACACATCTGTCTGTTACTGCCGCACTCAGAGAGCTTTAATGATTACTTAGGCCATCACTTAGTAATGGTTTTGACAGTTTTGTCATACAAAAATATGTCAAACCTTAGGTTGGTAAGAAGATCCAGACTCGATACAATACTAAGGTGCAAGTTAATGACTACAGACACAAATTTTAATCAATAATTAAAAGTATACAATAATTTAAAAAAATCTCTAATAATAAATAGCAAATTAATTTGATACGACAATAAAATAAAAACAAGCATTATAAACTGAGTTTGTTTACAATATCTCTGGGTTTCCCTGTGCTACACAATGTTATTTAAGAAAGTGTGTTTTATGAATGAACGGTAATACCAACATTTCAAAAGTAGACAAATAATTGACTCACCCTTTTGGGTAGTTAATGGAATCGGGAGCATGTGAAGGTGGATCGTAATTTGTTTTTTGTTGTAGAAATAATTCATAATTGCATAATTTTTTTAGGTATATCGGTATGTCTGTCGATTAGAAAAACGAACTTTATTCTAATGCGTCGTACGCATACGAGTAGGTTTGCGTAGTCGGAGTCATAGGTCTTATCTTGAGGGAGACCAGCATACCTTTTCTTTTTAGGTTGGGAAACCATCAAATGACTCCTACCGCTCTGGGCAGAGCGGTAGGGAGTGTCTGACATCTACTGACTAAAAACCACACCTGTTCCTTCTTAGCTCTTTCCCGCCCCGCTTTCTAACCCGCAACCCCGACAGCACTTCGGTGACCCAGGTACTCTCCGCGAGATTGCCAGTAACACCAAGGGGTTGCTGGCTTTTCTCGGGGAGCTGGGGTGGATCGAGTGATATTCCCACCCGCACACAAAATACGCGCATTGGGCGTGGAGTTGCGGACACCAGCCCGTTGTACTTATTTTTTGTTTTGGTGGGTGTAAAATCATCGAATAACCTCTCCCGCTCTTGGGCAGAGCGAAAGGGAGTGTCAGACTTCTACTGACTAAAAACCACCCATGTTCCTTCTTCGCCCTCTATGTCGAGGCCGCGATAACCAGAGGACTACCCGCGGCCCCAGAGGACTACCCGCGGCCAGACTAGCACACCTGAGAGATATTTCTCGACGGTCAGAGGCCCATGGAAACGTTGACACCAGGTTTAGCACTAATTACATAATAAAGAAAGAAGATTTTGGAATAGTAGGCTTACTCTAGCATTCAGAACGATCCAGAAAGTTTTTGAGAGGTTTTATATTAATTAATTTCAAAACACGTCATCCTTTTCAACACTTTTCCTGATACGTCTCAATTGACACTTCACAAAATAAAGAAAGGATAAAAGAACAACAATATTTATTTGTCGCGGATACATGACGTATACAAAATGACACAAAACAAAAACAATACCATAACAAAATATCGTACTAGTTTTTGATTGCACGTCACACTTCGAAAAAGAAGTTGACGGGAAAACGATGAAAATATTAAAAGCTCTTACATTGAATCACTACCAATACGTTGAATCAAACCGTTTACAGGACTGTTTAATTATTTTTAAATAACAGGACTAGTGGTACTGATTAGTAGGTAATTTTTTTTAAATTCATAGCCGAGCTCTGAATGGATAAATTCGAGTTTGGAATTAACACGCTTTGAAAAAGCAGCTTCTCTTTCCAAAGGTTATCAGGTTGGGTTCACTAAGTTAATGTACCTGCAAAATTGCATGGATACTTTAGTGTCTATTTTACTGTGAACGTTTATAGTCGTTAACTCGTAACTTACGTTAGGTCGCGTCGTTTCTCGCTTCACACGATTTTATTTCTGCATTGTCCATGTATTTTTGCACGTGACTGTTTATAAATGGGAATAAAAAGACTGCAAACCCTGAAGACTAAAATAAAAACAGATAAACAGCCTACGATGTTCCAAGTTTGTTAGGAATTCGACGTGAGCCTGAAGTATAAAAGTGATCGTACTCCACCACGCGGGGGCAGCATGGTTTAGTTCAGATTTCAGAGTAATGCAATGCCACTTGCTAAGACCGATTGTTAGAAGAATTGCTATCAACCGGGCTGAGAAACTCCCGATGACTAAACCCCGATAACTCGTGGCCCATAGATAAGATAGACCTAGATAACGCAAGAGCAAAACTTCGCGTGCCTAGCTTACGTACAAAAATCGTAAGTGGCCACTTTCGCGCTCAGTCTGCATCGGTGTATAGCGCTAGTCGGACGTCGGTGCTGGACGCTGGTGCAAAAAGGGATTGAAGCGAAGGGGGCGCCGCACGCCGTACGCGGCGTCTTTGGATCGATTTGATTTTCCGATTTTAGATCTCTAAATAATAGTGCTTGTGACGTCATAATAGGTAGTCAAAAAATGGCACGCTTGGTTTTCATACAGATCGTGATACTTGCGTTATCTAGGTCAATCTATATTTGTGTCTTGGCCCGATCCCGGAATCAAACCCAAGTCGCGTTTACAACCACTGGACCAACGAGACAGTCGGCTATTAAAAAGTCAGAAAAAAACGATTGAAGCGCCATCAAAGTTATCAACGCCACAATTCCAACTATCAGGCTTATTAGGAAACAATTACCTTGCAAAATTAACCCATCGTATGTATATAGCACTAGCTGATGCCCGTGGCTTCGTCCGCGTGGTTGTCGGTTATCGTGAAGAAAAGAAATCTTTTCATCCCCCCTTTACAACGCATTTTTTTTTGGTGTGGGATTTCAAAGAATGACTCCTCCCGCTCGCGGCAGAGCGGTAGGGAGTGTCAGACTTCTATTGCTAAAAACCACCCATGTTCCTTCTTAGCCATTTGTGCCGCGGTAAATTTCGAACAACCCGCATCTAGGACGGGCCCTTTCAACGCCTTACAACCATTTTTTTTTTATTAAAAAGTAGCTTATGCTCTTTCTCAGGTTTTAGGCTGTGTACCAAATTGCATTTAAATCTGTGCAGTAGTAGTGGGTCCAAAAACCTGGATGAGACTGGCAGAAGAACGTGGCGATTGAAACCAAAGAAGAGAGCTAAGTCTATACTCAGCAGTGGGTGACTTCGGGCTGTGGGTGGATGATGATGATGATGAGTAGTTTTGGCGTGAAAGCGCAACCGACAGACAGGCAAGAGTCACTTTCGCATTTATTATTTTATTAACTATAATTTTATTAATCTTACGTGTTGAACTAACTTCTGTATTTTTTTCAGAATTTCAGGCTCAGTAGTTTCGGAGATAGGGGGGGGGGGGGGAATGGTCGGACAGACAGACAGACAGACACACGAGTGATTCTATAAGGGTTCCGCTTTTTACTTTTAATGTACGGAACCTTAAAAATACCTAAATACCAAAACCTTAATTGAGAACCACTCTATATATCGATTGGTGAAAACAATGAAAATCGGTGCAGTAATTTTTGAGTTTATCGCGAAAAGACAGACAGACGCGGCGGAGGACTTTGTTTTATATACCGTAGTGATATTGAGGTAAGGACTAATTACCTTACAGAATTAACCCATCTATATATAGCATTGTTAGATTGGACATGCTCTCACGGCATCCATTATACAGTTTTTTTCCTACTTAATCGGTTCAATTCAATGGGATAATACTATAATGCTACTGATTACCTCGATGCGAGCAGGCAAGCTTCTTGATTGGATTAATAGAGCTAAAACGTCCCATGGCAGCAGAGATTTGTTACTTGACAAAGGGATTTGTGACTTTCCATGGTATGGGATGGTTAAGCTGTGTTTATGGGGACGATGTTGCATTTAAAGGTTGAAATAGGAGTCATTTAAAGTAGTAAGGTTGATGAATTAACATATTTATCTCCAACAAAGGATGTACACAGATCTTGCGAAAGCAATAGAAGACGACAAAAGTATCAAAAAGGGTCCGTTCACACCCACTGGCTCGGAGAGGAGAGCAGATTTTTTTATCACGTTTAAAACAGAGTTTTGAATCATTGTAATAAGTTTTATTTTTACAAGTCACTTCTTTTGTTCTTGAGAGCAATTTGTTCTTGAGCGTAGTGACATGAAAAAATAAAACTTATTATCATTTACATTAGATATTTATTTATTCATTTACTTTTTTTTGTCAGAATTTCTCACGAAGAGTACCTACCTTCGAACCTACGAGCGATCTGCAAAATGTTTTAACTGTAAAATTATCTTCTACACTAATATTATAAAGAGGAAAGATTTGTTTGTTTGTTTGTTTTTGTTTGTAACGAAAAATTCTTTCACCGTTGGCGAAGCTTCACTATCCCCTGGTGACATAGGCTACTTTTTATCCCTGTATTCCCACGGAAACGGGAACTACGCGTGTTAAACCGCGTGACGTCCACTGTCATATAAATTCTTTTGTACATACATGTGTTTCACTGAAGTCCTCCTAAACGGCTGGACCGATTTTGTATGTGTTCAAGTGGATTCGAGAATGGTTTAGATTTACAATTGGACCCGGTAGGTAGCGCTGGTGTCCAGGCAGGGCGATGTCTGTCAGGTCCGCTAGTTTAATATAAATAAATATATCCTTAAAATAAATATCCTTGGACATTTCACACAACGCCATCTAGTCCCAAGCTAAGCAACCTAATGCTTGTGTTATGGTAACGAGATGGCTGATAAACTACTTATATACATTTTTTTTTTGTAAATACATACATATTATAGATAGAAAAACACCCAGACTCGGAACAAATACTTGTAGGTCGTACAAATATTTGTTCCGTGCGGGAATCGAACCCGCGACATGCTGCGCAGCAGTCAATCGCTCAACCACTGCGCCAACCGTGTCGTCAAAATATAATTTTGTTAAACGCTCAATTTTAGCCAAAATGGAAGAAATCACTGACTACTGAAATACAGGTACTCGAACCCAGCTCTGGAGTCAGGGTCCCACTTTATTTTAATAAATAAATAATAAATTACCTGTTTTTATGGCAATATGGAATTTATTTATTTATTTTAACTCGTAATTCGTTAGCCACTACTATTTGCACTACCAAGCGATTGGAACTCAAGAAAAATAAAGAAGACAATGATGATGTTTTAGAGGAAAATTAATGAGATGAAACCAGAATATCGGTAAACTACCTGAATACTAGTTCATCATCAACAGCCTATTAATGTACTTAATGGGATATAATCTACCACGCGGGCCCAGTGCGGATTGGTAGATTTCACGTCTTCTAATGTTTGGTTCTTAGTCATGCCGGTTTCCTCACGATGTTTTCCTTCACCGTTTTTTAAGCGGCGGTGATGAAATAAATTACACAAAGTAATGTGCCTGCCTGGGTTCGAACCCACGACCTACTGTACGTAGTCGGGGCCGCCACCACTGGGCCACCGCTGCTCTCCGAATACTAGTTATGTACCGGTAATCTCACCACAGCTTTTCTTGTAAAAATTCTCGACAAACGTTACAGTGAAACTATTTTAGATCGACATACGTATCACAGCAGTTCAATTAATATGAATCATCATTAGATACTTATCGGATCGCCTGACTAAACACCCATCCGCCCATCTTTACATAATCTTATATGGGCCAGAAGCCAGAAATCATGATGATAGTGGTGATTAAACGGGAAACTGGTTCATCCTTAAACATTCTCTAACAATATGGTATTTTCACCAAAAAATATTATTAGTCGTCTGTTAGATTTTCGACAAATATTGGACACGTGTTTTTTGTTATATCAAATGAATAACAATTTACGAAAATAAAACGTGTGAAAGATCACGAGTTACTTTGTGGGAAAAAAAAGTTCTAACCTTGTGACGTCACAGGACTTGACGCTACTTTTCGAAGCACTGTATCGTCTTTATCTTTTGTTTAAGTAAAAAGGGAAAAAAAATGTACTTAAAAAACTAAAAAAACCCGACTGAAAAAACTGAAAAGCATAAAACAAGCACATTTTAAATTAAACAAACCTTGGAAGCAGGCGGGGTCCATTCTATTTTCATTTCATAATTTAATATTAATAATGAACCCCGCCTGCTTCCAGGTTTTGTTTAATTTACCGCCTACCACACGCACAGGCTTCAACACAGTCTTGCCTGCGCGATAACACGGTGCACACGGTACGTTTGGTTGGTAAAACTGTATTACCATTACCAACCACACGCGCGATGTACTGTGTGCCTACCGGGTTTTTAAATTGAGGTAACACTTAAAGTCAAAAAGCTAACGGAGCTACAAAGGTATTAACAAGGACCGATTTTTTTTCTTCCTTTCGAAATCCTTATGAGACATCCATAAGAATTTTCGTGTCTGTAACCGACTAAAAACCACGCCAGTGTACACTTCCCACAATTTCACTGGAAATCATGGGAATCCAGTGCGCTTTCTACGGTTTATTGACGAGAGACCTACCTCAACACAATTTGTATAAGCATAAACTAATGACACACCATTACTTCAATAAAGAAACAAAAAAAATAGGGATAGGTACAAAAACTCTATTGAACGCAATGAAGTAGAAGCCGGTCAAGTTGTCGATATACAGTCAGTGCCCAGCAATACCTAACCCCTCGTGTAAAGAAGGTGTGAGAAGGGGTGTCAGGTATTGTTGGGCACTGATTGTACTTAGTCAGATGAGTTTGTTTCGACAACTTTGGGAATATCTAGTTACGATATCGGAAAGTGCTAAGCATGCTTCGAATATTTATCTAGTTAAGGGACACTTTCTAGGGCCGCGGGTAGTCCTCTGGTTATCGCGGCCTCGACATAGAGGGCGAAGAAGGAACATGGGTGGTTTTTAGTCAGTAGAAGTCTGACACTCCCTTTCGCTCTGCCCAAGAGCGGGAGGGGTTATTCGATGATTTTACACCCACCAAAAAAAAAAAAAAAAAATGGGACACTTTCTACGTTTTTTTATGTAACTAGCTTTTGCCCACGGCCTTCGTCCACGTGAAATTGGTATAAAAACATTATGTACTTCTCTGAATCGGGCTTTGTTAACAATTTCATGGATTTTAATCCGTTTTCCAGCAATTCCAGCATGAAAATCGGTGCAGTAGTTTTTGAGTTTATCGCGAACAGACAGACCAATAAACTTCTGAAAAAAATCAGCTTCTGAAGTTGGTGGCAAAAAAAAACGATTTCAAACAAACAATTGTCACCGACTTCAGCAGCTGATTTTTTTCTGTAGTTTATTTTTTACTTTTTGTTTTTTTTACGTCGGTTTTTTTTTGCAAAAAAAGTTTTTTTTTATAATATATAGTGATAGTAATGATCCAAGACTTTAAAAGGAACGCAATTAAAAAAAAACGATGTATTAACAAGGAACTTAAAACTGGGATACAACGAAAATAAATCGTTATAATTGGCAAGAGGGTGTAATAAACTCTTCTGTATACTACTCAAATGAACTAAAGCGTCATGTTACGCCAGTACCAAAGGCAAATCAATACCAATAGACTACCTACCTGCAATTGGCCGATAACTAGCCCCTAGTTGCAATCCAACCCCGACACGGTTCTATTTTTAGAGGGGGTGCAGTAAAAATACCCCTAGTATTACACGTGACTGGGAAAACCCCCTATGTGCCAGTTATGTGCTTCAAGTAGAACGCGAATAATGGCGATTTTAAAATTGGCGATTATTGGAATGTTTTTTGGAATTAGTTACATAAAGGGTTAAGTTATGGTACTTACGGATATTAAAAGGGACGACTTTTTACCCGATTGCAAGGAAAGGGTAATGTTTTTCGCGACTCTTTGTTTATGCAAATAAAGCTCTCCAAAAATACGTCTTTCAGGATTCGATGATTGTTTGTTTTATTGTCTTTTATGCCACCGGCTTCCGGAAATCAAGTTATTTTAGGTCTTTACCAGAAGTCACAATTTTTTGTTAATTTGCTCTTTTTGGTTGTAATTAGAAGTTTTAAGAGACCATCATGTGAACATAGGCCAAGATGAAAATAAAAACGAAACTACTGAACCGACTTTTATGAAATTTCTAAGAAGAATCGGTAAGTATATCCTTTCATAAAACCAGTTTTTTTTTTTATATTTAAATATGCAACCGAATTGAGAACTCTTTTTTTTGAAGTCGGTTAAAATAAGAGATAAAACAGGACAGGTTTTTGCATTGGACCCTTCATGACTTCACTCTCCAGTATACAGTCCCAAGTGTGTCAAATTCCAAAGAACAGTATGATTCCCAACCATTGGGTTAACTTCGGAAAGGTTCGGCGACCTTCAGAAACGTTCGGCTGTCAAAAACAGGAGCCGATCGCAACATATCGGTCAGTTAGAAAGGTAAGCATGTAAACTAGCGAACGTAACTTTCACTGTAAGTTCGTGCGACACATTACGAGTAAAGCTGAGCTATGTGCTAATGACTTTGACAATGGAATGTGTTAACTGCCGCTTTTTTGGTTGTAGGAAGCCGGTTGTAGATACTGCATTTAAAACTACGCTACTTAGGCATCGGGTGACAGAGCTGTTTCATTTAATTTGTATAGAATGTCATGATTACAGGCTTTGTGTCAATAAATAACTGTATATATGTTCCAAATCCCAAAACAAAATACAGTTTTTCAAACAAACTCTTAGAACTATAACTTTGCTAATCTAAGGTCCTTCGAGCCGGATCACTAAACTTCCTTACGAAGTTATCCATTTCTGGATATTAAAATGCGTTGTTCCTAATTTGGTACACCTATCTCAACTATTAACATGAGATTTGACAGCAGATTTACAAATTCTGGTCCTTAGCTCCTTAGATAACTGGACTTCAGACCGAGATATTCAAAAAGACCCCGTAAAAAATAAATAAGATACTCGAAATTGTTAGCAACAAGTTCGCACAGTTAAAGATAAGGATTAACATTCTATTCATCTTGAAGTGATTCCACAGAAATCCAGACTACTACAGTCCGGATTTCGGTTACAGATAAACCCGTTGTAGGTAGACCCAGGGCTAAAATTTTGGTATAAGAATCCAACGTCCGTCAACGTCGCCGTATTTCCATCCGTCCCATCCTAATACACTACGTTTACACAATAAAAACTGGTGTTTGTTTGTATTCTACTTTCAGTAAAGCTTCGTCTCGGAAACTGCTAGTGCAAATTCAAAATTGTTTAGGCTAATATAACAGCTGATTTACAAAATTACTCTTTTACCTTGGAGGATGTACATTTACCAGCATATCAAGCTACCCAAACGTAACTGTATTTTTTTTCCAATCAACCTTGAACCTAATCCGTTAGCGATAAATTTGAAAATCATTTAACAGATTGTAATAGCTTGATGTGCTGGCGTCTGTACTTCAAGAGTTTAATGTGACTTGAGTCAAATAGCAAACAACATCAAGGTAGGGCAAGATTCCTATGAAAATTACTCGCGCTTAGCAGATCTGGACAAAAAGTAGGAGAGTAGGAAGGACTTCGTCATGCAGTGGTTTTGTAACAATATGCTGATTTAAAAGAGTTTCTTTCCCGAGGACGAATTCGTAGAGATGCTTTGGAATGGGCAACAACAGTACTTTCAGTGTTATGCCTTGTGACTGGGACTGTAACTACATTCCATTGTTGTCTTTTGGGCCTACCACACACACAAGCTTCACCACACTTTTGCCTGCGCGATAACACGGTGCACACAGTACATCACGCGTGTTGTTGGTAATGGTAATACAGTTTTACGAGCCACACGCGCGATGTACCGTGTACACCATGTAATCACACAGGCAAGACTGTGGTGAAGCCTGTGCGTGTGGTCGGCCTATTTGTTTCGACAATTCAAAAGTACCTGTAACTGGCCTTTTTGAAAGAACTACAGCATCTAATGGACGTTACCGAAAGCGCCAAACTATTAGCTCAGTTTTGGGCTGACACACAGCCATCGACACGCTCAGAAGAAGACTGTTCTACTTTAAATATTATGCTTTGATTTTGAGTGGGAAAATATTGGCTTGCTATAATGATGACGTGTCAATCATGTTCAAATCTTCAAAGTTGAGCACGATAGTTGCTACGGACGATAGTGCGTAAAACAGGAACTATATTTTTCAACATAAAATGCGTCGAAGGCTTAACACAGCATCCTCCAATATGTCAAAACAGTACGAGAGTTCACTGGTACGATACGCAGAATTGTCATTGCAAAAATATATTAACTTGTCAAAGTATTTATAGAAACCAGATAACAATCAATTGAGGATTTCGTCCTGCTTATCAATTTAATACATAATTGTCCATATCACACATAGCTATTTGTGAGACGCCGGTGTTATTTTTGGAATTATTATTTCCCCTTGTATTATGTATTTATCTGATAAGGCTATGTTTCTATACCCACGTCATTGTATTGTGTAGACGAGATCAGTTTGTGCATTTCTCTTTACTGTCAAGCGCATGAGAAAATGAGTAGGTTATGTTTTGCTGTTTTTGGCCTCGAAGGACTAGATTTCTATGTAGTACCTATCCATGAAGATTTTTAGCATAATAAAACGGCAACTTAGGAACAGAGTTCACACGGTGAAGAAAAATTTCGTAATACGTGAGGAAAGCTGGTCATCAATATTATTAGTCTTAAACCGAACTTGCATTCTATGCTCAAAACTTGAATGGAAAATCCGTGATTTATCAAGTTCAAGTGAACACAAGCACGCTCCTCGGCGACCTCTAACCTCTAGCCATATTTTGCAAAAGGAAAACACATTGCTATTGGCTATTTATGGGCCCATACTATAGACCCTTTACTATTTAAAAAAACATTTCTTATACTTCTGGGAAACATGCATCCTATTTTTGTGAGTGTGAGCTCCGCTATCTACCGTGCAAGCATATTGCGGGCTGAGAGATGTCAAACGTCTTCAAATTTTTGCTCCTAAGAAACGTCGGTTTCTCCACGACGCCACTCCACGTTCTGCAACAGGCCTATGATTCTACGAACCGTCGAAAGTGTTAAGCAGACGTACGAACCGAAACAAAAACATCTTACAACTACATTTGGCAGAAATCCACGGCAATAAACACTGAACAAAATGCAGCGAATGGTGCTTGACAGGCTGCCAAGCTATCGGCCAGCTATTAGTACAATTATTACGTACAAAAACCGCTTCCCACGTAATACTTAAGCATGGAGTTGTAATTTGCGTATTTACATTGGTTAAAGGTGAAAGAACATGGTTTTAATGAGAGATTTTCGCACAACTTTAACTTCTGTACCTTCTAAAACATAACTGGCAAAATTTGGGTCTACTGTTAGGTACACCTTTCCTCTCGGAATCCCTCGGGGATTACAGGCGTGTTGTTATACTATGCTTAACTTCTGAAATCAGAATTTTGAACAGTGGACGGAAAGAAGGTTCAGTAAGAGGAAATTTTGTCACCTCTTAAAAAGGTGGCTGGGATATGATGTTGAAAGCAGAGAAGCGGGTGCAAGTCAAAAGAATAAGGAAGAAGGTTTGCTCAAGGTCGCAAACAGAAAGGTGTACTTAAAGACGACCTTGTTTGTAATACAGACCCTTAAGAAGTTAGTCCAAGACTGAATGCAGAAGGCGAAGAATCGAGTTCGTGCAACACCCAATAACCCGGGATCGAGTCCGTGTCGAAGAGGACAATATTCCAGTTTTAGGATCATAGTGAAATTGTAGGCTGCCCAAAGAGGGCCGAAATTACATATTATGGAACAATAAAATGCGGTGCTTTTTTGCTTACTTCGCAGCTTCGCTGGATAGGTGTAGAAAAATATCCGAAGAAAAACAGCATGCGTGAGAGATATTTCTCGGCATGTAAAGCCAAGTCAGAGGCCCATAGGTAGGCGGTACCATTTTTATCCAATAACCGGACGATAAAGAAGTTCTTTTACTATACTCCCGCATCGGCGAGACCATCGCCGCAAAACTTCTCGAAGTACTTACTTAATTACATAATACAACTTTTATATGAGCCATAGGCAGGCAGGATAAAAAGTAGCAATGGAACAGGAAAGAATTAAGGTAAAACATACCGTTTTGCAAACCGACTTATCAACGCTGATTTAGGGAAACTATACAGGCAATGGCGTCATTGATAGGCAAAAGACGGTGTGTGAGGTCACTAACCCGTCCAGTTTGCGTCCATGGATGAATATGACGACAACCATGGACGTTTTCAGGGGAAATTGACGTAATAGCTCCTGAACGAACGGAGTTATCAAGACTTGTGGCAAGAGGAAAAGAGAATATTGTTCTAGTAACCCGGAGTCTAGATTTGTGCCCAGTTAGTGGCCGTAAATCCATCATAATCATTTCAGCAGTGGCACCAACACTTCTCATTTCTGACGACAATGATGCCATCGTGGGTATATCCAAAGACTTAAAAACACCTTTAGGTATAAAGGTTACAGAATTATAAGTGTTACATGTTGAATTCGTAACAGAATTAAATGTTACACTTATAAATGTGTTAACCCAAAACACTTACAAAAGTGTAACCATAACATATCTGTAGCAGATATAAAAGTGTTAACAGTGTTAATAACAGTTGTTGTCGTACTGTGCAATTACTTGTACCTAAAGCTATAGTAAAACTGATTATTTCAGTTACACATATTAACACTTAGTCACACATTTATAAGGTTACAGTTTGATTCGGTAACATATTTGATCTATTACATTTAAAACAGTGTTAGGAACACTTTGTTAACGGTTGTGAACGGTTACAGTTTGAGTCCCTGGGTATATCCTGAAACAGGTGGTGTTTGGCATAGGTAAAGAGAGGCCTATAGCCCCAGCAGTGGGTGGAGTCAAGCTGTGGAATGATGATGATGATGAGTATATCCATATGGATACTACCCCTATTTGTGAAAAGAAAATTATGATTTTTCTACTCCTTCGATATTCTTCTCTGATTAATTTCGTTGCTGGAGCCAAGACAGTAAAATCTCTAGGGCTTCAACGAGCTTTATTGTCTCGGCGCTTTTCTGGTGGTCGCCTCTGTTGATCCTGGCGTACAGGAGTTATACTGGTTTGGGAATAGTGTGGCGGGCATGTACCAAAAAAAAAAACCTTTTTGTACCCGTCTCTGTTTGTCGCGGGAATGGTGGGCATCAACACGTTAGAAGTGAGACGTGAATCTAAGTCGAAGCCACGTCAGTCCCCGTAAGTCACCGTTTCCACTACGCCACCTTTGTACTGAGGTAATGTTTTAACCAGTGAGTAAGAATGTAGCACGCGGTCATTGTTAGGGTTCCGTAGCCGAATGGCAAATAACGGAACTCGATAGATTCGTCATGTCTGTCTGTCCGTCTGTATATCACAGCCACTTTATTCGGAAACTATAAGAGTAGTCTTAATACAGTTGAAACTTGGTACGTAGATATTCTATGAACCACTTTTCGATTTCAATACAAAAACAAACAAAAATGTTTAAGTGACCCCCCTTAAACTTTGATTTGTCTCCCCATACATGGAACTGAATCTAAAAAAACTTAATCATCAAACCTATACCGACAGGTCATTATAAAAATGCCATTGTGGTTTCTGAAACCATTTTTTCTCAAATGCGATGGTTTGGAAGTTACACTTCCAAAGTGATAAAATGTGTCCCCCCCTCCCCCCTCTAACTTCTAGACTACGAGAGAGATAAATGTAAAAAAATATACTTATATTATA
Organism: Diarsia rubi; assembly: GCA_932274075.1. Classification (NCBI taxonomy): domain Eukaryota; kingdom Metazoa; phylum Arthropoda; class Insecta; order Lepidoptera; family Noctuidae; genus Diarsia; species Diarsia rubi. The sequence goes on from OW026427.1 coordinate 9,340,946, forward strand.
CTGTAGATCGCAACGTAAACTTTCAACCAAAATTGGTTTGAACGATAATTTTTGAGATAATACATTTATAGCACATTTAAAAAATATAACTTTTTCAGAATACAAACACTATTTGCTTAAATAAAGACTCCAAACCTAAAATTCTTTGTGTATAACAAACTTATCACAAAATATATTTTTTTGTCGCCGCTTTAAGAAGAAATAATACTAATTAAAGGGGGGTTCCCTACTTCGATGATACGGAACCCTTTATGTGCAAGTCCAACTTGCACTTGGCCGGTTTTTCGTTGATAAATAGGAGGATCATGACTGTCTGTTTTCCCGGGTAATCCCCTTCTAGTCTTTTACTAAACTTTGGTTGCTGGAAACAACGTAAAGGTGGTCGATAGCGATACTATAAGGACTTTTTCTTAAGCAAATACATTTAAAAATTCGTGGCTGTTTTCACGTAAGGGTTCGGCAGAGTTTACCTACAGTTCAACCCACATTTTGCGAGTAATGTTCAAGGCCCATAACCCTATTTAATACGTGGGCAAGCGGGCACAAACGTTAGATTCCGGGCAGTTGTGACAATAAAGAAATAGTTTTTTGTTTGGCAGAGAAAATTATAAAATAGTAAGAAAAACTACATAACATTAAAACCGGCTATAATCCAGGGATGGTTAATTAGTTGTCGTCTTGCCGGACTTTCGGCAGAAGTGCAGGACTAGGAATGTTGGACTATTTGCCCAGAGGGTTGAATTTGAGAGTGATTTAAGAATACTAATACCTACTATACTATGCCTGGCGATGTACCACAGGTTTGCTGGGATGCACATAAACTGAGCCTTAGATTATAAACACGTTTTGATTAACCGTGGCGGCGAAATGACCTGGATAAAACCAGTGGTCTGCATTGGATTGAAACTACTGAAAGTTATGGGGAGAGAGCTTTGCCCAGCAGTTGAATGACGAAGGCTAACAGAATCATTGTCAGTTGATGACCGTGAATAAAAATGGTTGGAACAAATAATAACTTCTGCTATACTTAATAACTTTTCTCTTTGTCAATTATATCGCCGTAAACAACATTCCTTAGTAACTATGTTAATTACTTCGGTTTGCAATTAAGGTGGAAGCTCACATCTGGCCCGCGAAATTCTAATTTTCTTACGTTTTTGGCAATTTGCAGGCCAGTGCTTGGTTGTATGTTTATGAAAATTTGATTTGCGACTGTAAGACGTATGAAGTTACCGAATTATAACCATCAAAATTACTAACTACTAAAGAACGACGACTAAATTACTAAAGAATGACTTTTACATGCAAAAATCAATCTTGACATGAAAATGAACTTGGAGGGTTGTATTGATAATTTTGATGGTTATAATTCGGTAACTTCATACGTCTTACAGTCGCAAATCAAATTTTCATAAACATACAACCAAGCACTGGCCTGCAAATTGCCAAAAACGTAAGAAAATTAGAATTTCGCGGGCCAGATGTGAGCTTCCACCTTAAGTAGTCTTCAACAAATTGACTTATTTGTTGTCAAATGCTGCTCTTGCGACACACGACTTCAATCGGTTTTAGTTTCATTTCGGTGGAGGGGAGGGGAACTCACTTATCTTCCTATCTGAATACCAGCGCTGGGACTTTTTTTAAATGTTACAGCAGTATGTTGAGATATGAGCCTTTTGGCCTCGTACAGGACAAATTTAATTTTAGTTATTTATTTGAGTTCTTTATTTTGTGTCGCGGGTTCGATCCCCGCACGGAACAAATATTTGTATGGCTTACAGATAGTTGTTCCGGGTTACGTTACGTTAGGGTCATCATTTCAGCCAAAGACGTCCACTGCTGGACATAGGCCTCCCCCAAGTGTCGCCACATTGACCGGTCCCGTGTGTCTCGCATCCAGTGGGTCCCCGCAACCTAGTGGGAGGCCTTCCAACGCAACGTCTTCCTGTTCGTTAGGGTCAGCTCCCAGTATATTCGGTTGCAGCTGTTACATAGGACCAGTATTTTATGTGGAACGACTTCCTATCTCATCTTAATTTAAGAGACTATAAAGCGAAAATCTGATCAAAGTCAGAAACTTGAGGTTTTGTCAGACCTTGCTTATTTTGTCCATTCGTTTTCTTAGCATTCTCATTTCAACCCCATGCAAAGACTTACTGCCGCACTCAGAGACGTTTAATGATTACTTATGCCATCACTTGTTTTGACAGTTTAGTGAAGGTTTTGTATGTCAAATCTTTACTAAGTGACGGCTCAAGTCATTATTAAATATCTCTGAGTACCTACCTACCGCAGTTAGACCGCCATTAATACTCCTAAAAATACGAATTTTATTTACCAAAAGTTATGAACCACCTACTTAGTTTGGTTTTGTACTTTTTGATTAAACCTTGAGCGGGTGGAGTGACTGGATACTTTATTTATGTTGTTGTATTGATACCGATCTAAAAGCTATTAGATACCGTATTATTATTTGATAATAACTGAGTGAAATGTCTTGTTTTCGCACGGGCCAGTCCCAAATTAGAAACGGGAAAAGGTTTTGCTAAATATTAGTAATACATACAACTGTTATAAATAATTGGTTGCACATACGCTTTAGCTTGTGGCTGAACAGCCACTCGGATCAATCTTCAGGTTAAGCCGCGCTTCCCGAGGTTGTTCTGTGGATGGGTGACTGACCGAGTTTTCTTCGTGTCTCGAAAAGGACGTTAGGCTGATGGCCGGGTGTCATTTTTACATCTTTAACTCGTTATAGGTAGTCAGTGCCCGGAAAGTCTGACAGCCAGTCATACCAAGGGAGTTGAACCTCGTTGTTGAGGTCAGATAGGCCGTTGCTCCATGTAAAGTACTGGTATTTAGATGCATCTGGTGAGATTGGAAGTCGACGGCAACATAGTAGGAAGAGGCTAGGCAGATGATGGTTGCTCATACAGACATAATATATCAGCCTTATAACATACTTCTGGAAAACCTAAAAATGCTGGTTTCCAGGAGCAATAACACTGCCCATGGTCTTGCCCAACCTGTGAGTCAAACCTGACTACTAGACAACAAGCCAGTCTTATCATAATAGGGTAGTTAACAAAAAAAATCTAATTCGTCCTCCAGGCAGATTTGTAAAAAATATTGGCCACGTAATTTTTCTTTTTTCACGTAGACAAAACAATGAAGACGATACAGTGCTGTGAAAACTCGTGTGACGTCTTATTTTAAGACATTAGTATGACTTTTACACCGGTGAGTGACGTCACAAACCCCCACTAAAATCTTTGACGCGTTTTATCTTCGTCAATGTTTATTGATTTGATAAAATAAAAAATACGTGCCTATCCAATATTTTTCGTTAATCTAACCGAGGGACTAAATGGAACAATATTTTTTTTGTCAGTAAACATCCCTATTAAAGTTAAATAAATTGCTTACCCATTAACTTAACTTCCACAATATTAAGTTATATTTTATAGTGATGGCCTAGAATGTGTGGGAGAGAAAACAGCTGATATTGATACTAAGCTATTTATAGTTTTGTACTATGATGTAGTCTCAGTTGTATTGATAAGTTGTTTTTGTTTTCCATGTTTGGTTTAAGTTAAGTTTTAAGAAAGTAAATTTAGTCTCAGTTGTATTGATAAGTTGTTTTTGTTTTCCATGTTTGGTTTAAGTTAAGTTTTAAGAAAGTAAATTTAGTCTCAGTTGTATTGATAAGTTGTTTTTGTTTTCCATGTTTGGTTTAAGTTAAGTTTTAAGAAAGTAAATTTAGTCTCAGTTGTATTGATAAGTTGTTTTTGTTTTCCATGTTTGGTTTAAGTTAAGTTTTAAGAAAGTAAATTTAGTCTCAGTTGTATTGATAAGTTGTTTTTGTTTTCCATGGTTGGTTTAAGTTAAGTTTTAAGAAAAAGAGAGCAGAAGACCAAAGAAAAGATGGATGGAGTGTGTGAGAAATAATATGAAGGAAAAAAAGAGTTCATGATAGCGTGACGACTGAGAGGGTAGAATGAAAGAAAAAAATGTGTTGTGCTGACCCCAAATAACATGGGATAAGGACAGGAAGATAATAATAGGGATATTCACCGACTTAAAAACATGTGATTCTAATTAGTCCGCCTGTTAGATTATCGAAAAATATTGGATACCTACGTATTTTTTGTTTTATCAAATCAATGAAAATGGACGAAGATAAAACGCGTCAAAGATTTGAGTGGGAGTTGGTGACGTCACTGGCCGCTAAAAAATGTCATAATAGTGTCTTAGATTATGACGTCACGCGAGTTTTCAAATTTATTGTTTGTCTACGTTAAAAAAGTAAAAATACGTGTCCAATATTTTTTGGTAATCTATAATATGACGGACTTATTAGATTTTTTTTTGTTAACTACCTTATTGGTTCAAACTCCAAGTATTTATTTCAATTAGACCATTACAGGCACTTTTGATTGTCAAAAAAGAGAACCTACAAGTTCTATTTGATCTACTAGTACAAGACTTACACATCACACTTCACACTAATATTATAAAGGCGAAAGTTTGAGAGTGTGTGTTTGTTACCGTTTCACGCAAAAACTACTGAACGGATTTGGGTAAAATTTGGTATGCAAAAAATTTATAACCTGGATTAACACATAGGATATATACTGATACTTCGGCCTAAACCACATTACAGGTGAGATTTTATGTTATGTTTTGTCATTACTTACTTTTTCATTTTAGAGGCTGAGATGACTTTTCTTTTTTTTATAATGAAATGAGCCTGCTCTTGATCAGGATCAAGAGCTAGATAGATACGAAAGAGATACTGTGGCCCCAGACACAAAGGGCTAAGAAGGAACATGAGTGGTTTTTGCATGATGGAAAGCGCTTGAACGTGGTCTATGATGGACAGAGTATACCCAGAAGATGCCTGTTCACTCTTATTTCAAAGGCAGATAGGTTAAATAAGGTGAGGTAACACCGATGCAGACAAAGTTCCACACTTTGGCTGTGCGTATAATCATTGTGGAGGAGATGCGCTTTCTATCTTATTTAAACTGTAAATATAAATACGAATTAATTCACAAAATCTTCAGATTAAGGTATTTTTTGGCACATTTTCGATTATGGTTATCAGCGCTACTGCTGAGTATGAGGTTCTAGGTTTGATTCTCAGACTGGACAAGGTATTATCGAGTCTCTGACAAGTTTGAGAAAACTCAAAATGGTTTTTTATTTTCATTGAGATAAGGTTGCTGTGATTGCTATTGTCAGAGGTAAAAGTAAGTATGAAACCACCATGGACCATAGAAAAATACACTTTCTTTTTATTATTTGCTATTCATTTTAAATGTTTTATTTTTGAGTGTCTATTTTTTTTTTTTTGTATTGTCATAATTTATTTAGTTACAAGATTAATATTGCATAATATCTCACAAGTTTAATATTATCCGTACTAAATACACAAACATGTAGGATGTTTGTGTGATTATGTTTTTATTGATGCATTACGTTGACATTACAGGGTTAGGTTCAATTAATGGAAAATTCCTGCTCATAACCTACATGTTACTGCAAAATTGTTGACAGCTCAAATGCAAAAAAAAAATAACCGCTAAGGCCAGTTTGAGAGAACAGTACTTGAAAGAACAAGCAAACATACTATTGAAAATTTCAGACCAAAAAAATATAGGACTGGCAACACCAAGGTGTGAATATGCTCTGACAGCCATAGAATTCAGAGTACTGTATTTTTTACTAACTCTGTTCTGTTGCCATTTAACACTGAATGCTCAAAGCAAAGCATTTAGAGTTGATGACTGAATGAAAATGAGCATTTTATTATTGTTTTTTCTTCTAGTAATTTGTGTGTTGTTGACTTTAACATAGGTCTTACTGGTATACAAATATGGGCTAAGTAGTAACAAGCTAAATGGCTGTCAGATAGAAGGGTATAGGGAGTAGGCTTTCCATGTAAAATCTTGGCATTCAGTTACATCCAGGTAGACTGAAAGTCGCCCCAACATAGCTGGACAAAGCCAGACAGATGATAGACAAATGCAACATTGCAACCACAAAATTAAATTAACGACACAGCCACACCTGTTCTACATTTAAATTCCATTCAAAAGAATTTAAAAATAAAAATGTGTTATGGTATGCTGCTGAATTATTTTGGCTTTATACACTGCAATGTCAATTTGGTTGACATTAAATAATTAGTGATTGCATGTTAAGTTTACATTACTATAAGACCTTGGTTTTTAGTGTTTGGAGACATTTTTATAACATTGGCTTTCAAAAATTAAAATCAGAGTCCTAAAAATAAAATGTGACATCCTTACATTGCTAACTGAATTGTGATAACATGGGATAAATTAATTGTTCCCTATAAAATAATATAATATTATCAATGAATCAATTAATTCATTAGTGCTAATTTATATTTATTTAATTACCTGATAATAATTCAGCTAATGATTTTAATATTTATTGGCTAAACCAGAAAAAGTTGGTGCACTTAATTATTCCTTGTAATATACCTTGGTAATTTATAATTACTATTGAATTTGTGTCTGTGCTACTCATAGTTATAGTTACAAGCTTTATTAATCACTTTTCTACTTTTATTTTCATAGTCGCCAATTGGAAAGTCTTACAGGTGCAACTGAAATTACTTGAGGACTGTGATATTTAGCATCTATTTATGACATTTAAGAATACACCTTCTTAAGTAACAAACTATGTAATCCAAACGTATTAAAAAAAAAACAAAATGTAGATCTATGTCTTCTACAATATCACATTTTACCCATTTGAGTATACAATTTAGAAAAAACATTTGAGGAATTACAAAGAATAAAAGTGCATCTGGATTGAAAGTCTTTGTAACCAATATGTTGAACGAGATATTGGTTCTTCACTTTTCAATTCTAGAATAGGTTAATGTTGTGCCTAATATGTTGTCACTTACAATATGACACTCGAATCATTTAACATTCTAAGTACCAACGCTGATTTAGGTACTGGCTCATAGTTATTATTCATTGTCAATGTAAAGGTTATAATTTATTACAGTAGATATTTAAGGTATTGTAATTGGGTTTTCCATTAGCTTAAATACATGATTAGGAGGAAAAATAAGCATTTAAATTGGGGAAATCTTATGGTGGGCTGGGAATTTGTTTATGATATTTTACTAGGATCTACAACAGGTATTTTAGTATAGATTTTGAGGAAAAGTGTGCTTTGAAATTAGGGAAGATTGTGACTGTAACTGCCTGGATAATGAGAATTAACATTTAACTATGCTATTGTTTATCTTTTCGCCTTGATAGTAATTACAGAAGTATCTATTCGAACTTGGAGTGCTACAGAATGAATGAAAGACATTAGATCACTTGACTGCCAAGGAGTTGGGGTACCAAGACTTTTAGGTGCAGGACCTCTTTGGTGTGACAATAGCTAAAGAGGACTTACCAGCAGGTGGGAGTGGCGTTGTCCACCGTGTCTTGATTGGGCTGCGAAGGAGACTCGGCTCCCCGCGCGCCGCCCGCCACAGAAGAAGCCGTGGTGTCGCTCTGCCCCCTTACTGCGACCGCATCATCACGTCACCACGACCACAACACGCACTGGTATTATCTCGAGCTCACTGACACTAGTTGCATCTCAACCTGAAAATCACCACACCACAAACTCGTATCACAGTTTCGTAGCAAGTTCCTAGCACCCGCGGCCACTGGAACACCACAGACGTGCACTCACACTGCCCCGGATTCGGACTCAAACCAACTCCGAGCACTGAGATCACGCCCTGATATCACCACACACGATTTATCCCACTAAAAAATGGCAACCTTTGCCACTAATAACCGAGTCGACTCACTACTTCACCATGGAATACTGTAATATTTATAAACTTTCACAAGTTAATTATAGATCAGACGTTACTATTAACGTTTGAACATAAGTAAAAGCTGAGAAAATAATATTTATAAATAGCTTCGGATTATTTTGATACAAATCTATATCGGTGTATCACTCAATACACACCCCTGATTCGGGCGGAGTGGATCCTCTTCTTTCTCTTTACGAGACGTTTAACTTTTGAAAATTAGCACTGATTAGTTAGTATTACTACAATTATATGACCTACACCCTGATAACTACAAAGACATTTTGTAGCAATGACAGCGATCCGTATCGGCTTCACAGAACCTATAGAAAAAAATCAACATGTCGCCTCCTGTGATATTGCAAGGTGTTTTATCATTGAAACTTCAGTCAAAATCGAGATAAAGGGGCGTGGTCATCGAGAATCGAGAAGATTTTCCACCCATGAACGACAGAGTTAAACAATGTCATGTTGTGCATTTTTGGAAAAAACTTATCCAATATTTTAGTATTTCCTTATAACATGATTTTAACGTTGATTCTGTGGAGATTTTTGCATTTTCGGAGGAAAATACGGTCAAAATAAAATGAGACAATTGGAATTTATTTTAATCGACTAAAACATGGGAGATTCTATTCAATGATTTTCTAATAAGTACTAAATTGTAAGCAATTAATTTTGATAATTTAAAAGTAATTTATTTATTTTTCTGATGGAATAGCGAATAAAATATGAATAAATAAATATTTTTTATATCAATAAAAAATCTCATAGTTCATCGACAAAATTATTTTCAGGCCAACACTATTAATTCTCTCTCCCTCCTCTCTTGTCTATGCCAGATACGAACGAATTTCAACGAATGTTATCATTGAATGACAAAACGTGACAGCTGATCCAATGAAACTCAAACAAATGTCACCGAGTCGTTCAAATGGCGCGATTACGATACGCTGATTTATTTAGTTTGTGGCTAAATAATTTATGAATTCTTGACGTTTTGTTATAATAAAATATACATTTTAAAGTGTGAAACATACTAAAACATTTAAAATGGCTTCAAATAATAAAACTTTGCACCTGATAGCCTCCAAACTTGGACTTGGCGAGGAAGAAAAAGTTCTTAAGTATGTAAACAAACCCGATTCATAAAACTTGTATTAACTTAATATTTAATAACAAGCTAACGTATTTATTAATGTCTACACACTGATTACTATCTTAATAAACAGCTTTGATATAGTATTGGATCATCTATTTAACTATGAAGGTCACAAAATTATTCTAAGAATTACAACCTTAAAAACTAACTTGGCTTGGTACCTAATTCATTTTGGGGTTGGGGTAATTCATTGGGGTACAATTACACTGCATATACTGAATGTAATTCTCAAAGGATGTCTACCACGCTGATGAATGCATTATAATGTAGTTCCTTAGGAAACCCTCTTCTCAATTCTAACAGGATTGCTAATTTGCTAATATGTACGAAATTAAGTTCTCTAGGTGCCTTGGGATTTTGGACCTAAATCACAGAACAGAGTCTGTTGCAGTTTGTAGCCTACCAATAATCCATTATAAGCTCTATGCTAAACCCCTGTTGATTCACATTTCAGTAAAGCAGCAGAGCTGGAACGTCTGCTGCAGACAAAGAGCATGGCAGGCAGCAACATGTCGGACACCAGCAAAGTAGTCATATGCCTGCACTTGGCTGCTTCTATGTTGGGGGCAGATTTGGACATAGTAAGTTGATTTTACTGATATTTACAAAATAAACCCTTAAAGGGAATTTCCAATATTGTTTGACAAAACAACATTGGAAATATATTTATTGTGCAAATCTGCAAATCGCCAGTCTGTGGAATATAGATCTCATCAAAGTTTGAGTGAATCATTTTCTTTTAGGCAAGCAATAATAACAATAATAATTTGCATTTTTTTTTTGGGTGGTGGAATATCATTAAATAACATCCCGCTCTTGGGCAGAGCGAAAGGGAGTGTCAGACTTCTACTGACTAAAAACCACCCATGTTCCTTCTTAGCCCTTTATGTGGAGGCCACAGTATCTCTTTGCCTGACCTTGGAATTGAACCGAGGACCTTATGATCAGCAGTGATGGTTGCTACTTCTCCAAGAACAAGGCAAGCCATAAACTCAGTCTACCAGACACACATAACCTTCAGAAAAAAGAAATATTTCCAACATTTTGCTCACAAATCAACTCAAATATTTATCTTCGAAATTACAGAAAACAGCAATAAAATACTCCGGGCTCAAGCCCTCAGCGTACACAAACACAAAGAAGGTGGTGGCGAACCTTCTAGAACTGAACAGTGACAAGCTGACCACCAACATGCTGTGTCTGACCCTGCAGTGTTCAGGAGTGCAGGAGCTCGCTGATAGGATCCTTGAGGAATACCAGCGGTTGGCTAAAGTGGTGAAATTTTTTTGTTACCTTAAGGGCCTTTTTTCTTGATCATACTGTTTGGAAAGCGCTGAATGTGGTTTATGATGGAATATTTTTTTTTTTATTATTTTGTACACCTTCCTTATTATCAGCCCACAAAAGGGAAATGATGCCATGACGACTAACAGAGGAGTATGAAAGAAAGTGTGTTGCACTGACCCCAAATAGAATGGGACAAGGGCAGGAAAATTGATTTGAAAATGGAAGAGAGGCTGCCCCAAAATTTCAAAATAATACCCATGCAGAGAGCAGCCAGTGTGAGCAGCGGTGGCCCAGTCGTGTCAGCCCCGACTTACGAACAGTAGGTCAAGGGTTCGAATCCAGGCAGACACATTACTTTGTGTAATTTATTTCATCACCGCTGCTCTCAATACGGTGAAGGAAAACATCGCGAGGAAACCGGCATGTCTCAGTTCTTCCAACCCGCACTAGGCCCGCATGGTGGATTATATCTATGAGCCCATCCCTTTCCTAGAGAGGAGGCCTGAGTCCCTGCAGTGAGAACATTATAGGCTGATGATGATACCCATGCAGACATTAATCATGCCTTTATCCCCATTGTAATATTGTTAAATTTCAATACCCCTTTAATCCTGAAAAATCCACTGTAGTGGTACTTTTATTGGCAAAGGCCTCTTGGCAAAGGCCTCTAACGATTTCCATTGCTTTCTGTGCATTGAAACTCTTCTCGATTATGGACCTGCTGTCAGCTTACGTTCGTTCTCAAATCTGTTACTTGGTGTGTATGGCAGGAGGCTCCCTCACACTGTGTCAGATCACCACTCCGCATAGCCCTATTAACACCAGTGGTGGAGATTTAAAATAAAGTATGTTTTATTTATTGGAGGAGGCCTTTGCCACCTGGCAAACGGACACGCAAAAGTGGAACTAACATTTTTTACAAACAATAAAGATATACTAACGTGTCCGCTTGAAGACTATAATAAAAATGTTTTGTTATTCAGTGATATTATAGCTAACTTCTTCTGGAAATTGTTATCTCTCAAGATTTTAAAATTGAATTGTCTTTGTTTTCAGGAAGTTGATTTGAATCTCCCTCAGTATGTCTGCATGGCAGTGTACCATGCATGCAGGTAACTATTTTTTTTTACTGAACCTGTAGCTTGGTTTGTAAGCCCTGTAGAGCTATTGCGTATCTTTTTAAATATCAGTGGCTATCATAGTGTCCATTGATTAACTGGTTTAGTTTAAAATGGAACCACTTGACAGTTAATTGATGGCAACTATGATAGCCACAGACATTTAAAAAGATATGCAATAGTCCTGCTGGTTGGGGACCAAAAGCGCTGACTACAGGCTTGTGTTTCTACAGACAAAAGAGTTCTTCTACACTGGCTATGTCTGCAGGGCTATTGCGTATCTTTTAAATGACAGTGGCTAACCTATAGTGCCTATAAATTAATGTCAAATGGTTCCATTTTGTACTAAACCATAACCAATTTGACAGTTAATTCATAGACAATATCATAGCCACTGTCATCTAAAAGATACGCAATAGCCCTGCTGGCCCTCTGAAATCTTATATTCCAACTTTTTTTTGTAAATAAAGTCCCCAAATTAATTCGCGTCCGGCGATAAATCACTAATATGAGATTAAGATGTCATTACAACTTAATATTTGTTTAACAAGAACCCACTTTAATTCATCATTATAAATTTTACAGGGTCAACAAAGTAAAAGTACCAAAGAGTAAGATAATAGAGAAATCAAGACTGAAGCCTGCACAGTGGACCAAACTGGACGCAGACTGGAGCAGGTTCACTGACCTACATTTTGCCGCTTCTAAGAAGAAAAAAGGACGGCCTACTAAGACTGCTGTGGAAAATGGTAAATTATATTATTTGCCTTATTATAAGCCTATTAAGTCCCACTGCCGGGTAAAAGTCTCCCCTCCTTCCTTCCACTTTTCGCGATCTAGTGCGATTGTAAGGTCAATCCTTTGAAAAACAGTCCCAGCTCATTCCCGAAACAGTCCCACCATCTCCTGGCCCTAGCGCGTTGTATTTGGTATCCACTGAGGGGTAATATTTGCGGATTGCTCCTCCGACATGCGGCAGATGTGACCAGCCCAGTTCCATTTTAACCCAACTGCTGTAAGGCCATCATCAGCTATTTGGGTTTTGGAGCGAAGTATGCCTTACTCGACGCCGATTACACCCGCGATACGACTTGCAGTAAAGCAGTGAAATATAAGCTTTATGTCATGGTTGTTCGGGCGCCTTCGGCCACTCGGCGGTCTTCGGCTGTTGTCGGATGGCGGCGGGCGGCGGAGAGAGTTGCGGCACGCGACGTGCGGGACGCGGGCCTACTTCGCTACCGATCTCTGATGACGACGCGCGCGCATATTTCTTTAGTTGACCAACAATTTCAATGCACCTAATTTTGGATTATTTATCGTAAATTACAGTCCACTGCGTCTATATCAAGTCCATAGTTAGGTTCCTAACTAGTAATTACAGTAGAATTTTTAACACTTTATAATAGAAAGAATTCGTGCACATAAGGTTGTTTTAATTGAGATGTGCAAAAACGTTTATTCCTCATAAGTGGACCCAGGGCACATTATAGAAAAGAAAAATAACATTTTCGTTGATTATATCTGGATAAGAACATAGTAAGATTTTGAAAATGTACTGTTAACATTTTCAACTATTATAATTTTTAGATGTTAAATATTTTTTTTTATTTACAGATTTTATATTAATCAGACCTACTTACAAATCATCGACTAAATTCGACGCCTGACCATGTAGGCAGCGTGGCCGAGTGGTCTAAGGCGCTGGTTTTAGGCACCAGTCCGAAAGGGCGTGGGTTCGAATCCCACCGCTGTCAAAACTTTTTACTTCCAAATTTACCTTATTTCTCAATAAAACATTCATCCCTCAACCCCTAGTCCAAATTTGGCTAAAAATATCATAATAATAATGTTTATTATTTTTTTTTTGCAGTTGATAACGAAGAAAACATGGATGAAGATATGCCAAAACTAGAAGAGCCACAACAGGAACGAATAGAGCCTTACGAAGACTGGAAGAAACGTATGCTAGAAGCGGCATATAAGGAACTTAAGGAGATAGAAAAAATCGAGGCCAGAAAAACTGTCACACCTAGAAAATCACCTAGAAAAGTTCCCCAGAAATTTTCTCCGTACAAAAGTCCCACGAAACCAAACGGTGTGAGACTACTATTTCCTATAAATTTATGATTGCAGTTTTTTATTTATTATTTTGCAATGTAATTTTAGTTTTATTTTATTTTAATTATTATGGATTTGACATTTTTAGTTTTGTATTTTTTTTTATAATTATAGTTGTGTCGATTTTTTTGCTGCTTTTTTTTTTTGTTTTTATTTAAATACTTAGTGGAATACTGTAAGCTACGTTTTTGATGCTAGTTTTTTTTTTTAAATTTTAGCCATTCTCAGTAGCAGTTACGGAGTCTGGATTTGTGCTCAGTTGATGGCAATAGGCTGGCACCCTATTATACATGGGACTGTAACTGGTAAAACGTGGGTGTACTATTAGTTACACATCTACCTATCCCTGTTATGTATGAGCTCATACCAGCAGGTTGAATTAAAAAATAACTGGGCTGTGACAAATATGATTTTTGTAACTCATCTACATATAAAACATCAATGCCACTTTTCGTTGTAATTTTGTAACTCAAGAACGGGCTCACCTATCCAAACCAAATGTTTAGGCTTTGTTCGGACTATTTAGTTGATGGTTTATGTGAAATTTGCACAAAATCAGTCGAGCGGTTCTTTATTTATCACATTTTTTGTAACAAATGTATTCAATAAATGGCGGATCATTTTGTTAATGGGAATTTTGCAGTCATCCGGTAGGTGGCGCTGCTGTCCGGGCAGTACGAAGTCTGCCAAGTCCGCTGGTTTATTTATAAAAAAACGTTTCCAAACGTAACAAATTAGTCAAAAATCTTCTTCAATAAAAAAATCGAAACCAGCTAAAACCATTAGGCCATGAAACGTGTATTTTACGACATTAACAAAACTTAAAACTTTTATCTTTCCATAATGTCAGTAGAACAAAATATGGATGTTATTCCAGACCCTAGATTTATAATAAATTCAACCAATGACACGATTCAGTTCAACGATCCAAGCAGACCCTCGGAAGCCTACCCCACTTCTTTGGGATTCCTCTTCATATTTACAACGCTACTACTTGGCGTAATCGTAAGGGCTATAATGCTACGGATAGGAATGTGCATTCCTTACCGAGTTATCATGTTTACGCTTGGTGGCTTCGCGGGATTTTGTGCCAAACGGTTCCCTATCATAAAGCCGATTGTTCATATATGCTTCATGGATGTTGACGTGTTGTTGATAATGTTTCTACCTCTGCTGATTTTTCGGACATCGTACAATGTCGATGCTCATTCATTTTGGAAAAGTTTTTCTCAGATTTTGTTGGTGGGGGTACCAGGAGCGTTGCTAACAGCTCTAATGGCTGCTTTTATGGCATTTTACCTAATTGAAACGTCATGGGACTTCTCTACAGCATTGCTTTTTGGGATTATCTGTTCTCCTATATACCCTTTAGAAGTTGTGAAGCAATTGAAGTCGATGTCTAAAGGGAAGTATATCGGTGTCCTTTTACTCGGCGAAGGACTATTAGGAGATGTGACAGTCATGATTGAATTTACAGCAGTTTTTGGATACGTAGCTGGTGCCCTAAGTGATGGTTCAAATATAACGTTATTTTTAATCCGTTACGCTGGAGGGGGCCTTCTTCTAGGCTTAGTGATGGGAAAGATAACGGATACGTTATTATCGATAACATATAACGATTTACTCTGTGCTGTGATAGTTACTTTGGCTGGGGCGTATTTGACATACTATATTGGTGAGAAGTTTTTGTATGTATCAGGGTTGTTAGGGACAGTGATTACTGGTGTGTTAGTCAGTAATAAGAAGTCGACCATAGCTAACGATGTAGAACAAGTGGTGTCCCAATTCTGGATGATATTGGGCCATATGGCCAATACGCTGATTTTCACTATGATTGGGGTCGTCATCTTCGAGAGAGTGAGCGATATAATCAGTATTCGGCAAGTTTCGTTGATCTTCGTGACTTATACTACGGTTTATTGTTCGAGGTGAGTTGCTTGTTCAGTTTTTATTGTAGCTTGCACTTTATTTTCTCTTGTCAAAGATATAACTTTATGGTGATCTCAGTTACGATCCACAGGCTAGCATAAGCAGGTGGGGAACCAGGATTTTTTCTGAGGGGTGGGGGGGGGGGGGGCTAGGGTTTTTTTTGCATCAATTTTTTTCTCCACCTTCGAGGGACCCCCCCTGGATCCGCCTTTGTAGCTTAATCAGCTATTAATGTTCCCATCCACAAAATGAATGCAGATGATTTTTGGCACTGTATTGTATATGAATTTCTGAATTTTGTTAGGTTGATGGTGTACGCTGCAATGACGCCGCTGCTGCGTCACATCGGGTATGGCATGACGTGGCAGCATTGTATGGCGTGTGTGTGGGGCGGACTCAGAGGACCCCTGTCTCTCTGTTTGGCGTTAATCGTGCTCCAGACGCCGACGGTTTCAAATGCCGGAGAGGTAAGTATCTAATTGTCTATTGCATTTTATCTAGTCTTACGTTCGACCAAGGTTTTTTTTCAAAATTTTTTTGTTTCTCACGGTATGGTTGGTTCATCAAGGTCGCTCATTAAGTGATGGAAGCGGACAATGCTTGGTGTCGCTTTGGGATCGCATACGGAACGTGGTGATCCAACAGAGAACTAGAGTTGTCGTCATAGCTCTCAGAATAAGTAGTACCTAAACTGAAGTAGCAATGGACGGGTCATATTAGCCTTAAAATCGATGGCGTGTTCTTAAGTGGATAACGCAAATCGGCAAGCGTAAGGTGGGACGCGCCCAGGCTCGGTGGAGCAACGATCTTTCGCTGATAGCATCTGGATGACTGTTGCCGAGAATTGAGCTAAGTGGCGTACGAATGAAGACCCCTATGTCCAGCAGTGCACTGACGTATGCTGATGATGATGACAAATTTACCTCTACCTACCGCACCAGTAATTCTAGCAGCAAAAAAAAAACATTTTTTTTTGTTGCTCCTACAATTACTCAAAAACCACTCACGATACAAAATTTTAAAGTTCCAATCCAAAAACTAGATACTTGGAGTTACGATTTACTTTACCATTTCTCTAGAAGTTACGGCCTTTTGAAAATTGCCCAAAAATTTGGATTTTCTTTTTTCCCAGTTTTGTATTTTTCGCTCTTCTAGATCTTCCTAATCCAAACAGCAGGCCTAGTAATCCTCTCCCTCTTAATAAACGCAACGAGTATGACGAAGGTCCTAAAGATCCTGGGTCTAGCAGAGATCTCGTTAGCCAAGAAAGCGAACATGACGAACTGTGTCAAACGCATCATGATGACGAGAGACCGCTGCATCTCTATGCTGAAAATGGACAAGTTTCTTGCTGATGCCAACTGGGATTTGGTTTCTCAAGGTTTGTAGATTTTTAACCCCCCTTCCCCCTGTGTAACGCGCCGTTACATTTTCTTTTGTACCCCCGCTTCCTCCTCCATCAACTGACAATTTCTACCTCATATTTGAATATTGAGAAAAAATAAACCTATTAAAAAAATAAGCGAGAAAATATTATCTCTCTGCGCTACGCGACTTTTCTGAAGAGTTAAAAAAACAATGTTACGTAACGCGTAGCTCATACCTCTCCCTGCCGTCCCTGTAACGCATCGTACCGTTTCACCAAATTCGTTACGTAACATTTGAACGCTCTTGTAGTCTGGAAGCCGATTGCTGACCAACAAGTTGGGGAAGTTATGACAGAGGATGGTGT
Source organism: Diarsia rubi (assembly GCA_932274075.1). Taxonomy (NCBI): domain Eukaryota; kingdom Metazoa; phylum Arthropoda; class Insecta; order Lepidoptera; family Noctuidae; genus Diarsia; species Diarsia rubi. The sequence continues at coordinate 9,358,156 of OW026427.1, forward strand.
TTGGATCCCGAAGGCGGGCTGCGCTGGGTGGGTCGCGAATTTCATGCACAGTAGTTGTCGTGGCTCATCCGCCAAGGTGACAGAAGGCTCTCACAGCGGTGTTTTTATTGGGTACAAGCGCCACATAACCATTCCCTTGCCCCGGATGGTGCGGTATACATAAGGCATTTATCACAAGTGTGAATGGTGTTTCTGCGGAAGGCTGTGCGATTTCATCTTTGTTTGAATGGATGCGTGGATGTCCACCGGCGGCGGCAACCTTTTGCCATTTAACACAGCTCAACTAGATATCCCAACAACAACAGAACAGACATACGGGATAGAATAACATGACTTGATATGCAACAGCAAGAAATGAGTCAACAGTAGTACCAGTATCGTCTAACAAAAAACTGGCCAAGTGTAAGTTGGACTTGCACATGAAGGGTCCCGTATTATACCATTGTAGTAGATATTGAGTGATTTTCCATGTTATTTCATCACCATAGACTTCTTATAGGCTTTCCTGTAATCGTTGGAACTAATTCTGTATTTTTTTCAAAATTTTCGGTTCAGTAGTTTCGGAGATAACCTTATCTCCGAAACTGCTGAACCTGGATGGTCGGGCAGACAGACACACGAGTGATCCTATAAGGGTTCCGCTTTTTCCTTCTTGAGGTACGTAACCCCAAAAATTAACACTTTCAGTGCCAAAGCACTCAGCAAATGAGTCTAACAAAAATTCGTCTATGTGCCCCCAACCCGCCTCCGAGTCGAATCGTTGCCATACGTAGCTACAGATAACTTGTTCTCACATGGCAAACAAATAAACATGGATAATTTGAACGTGGCAGTGAAAGTGTTAAGTTTGCATATAATCCTGTCGTCCAAAACTCCAAACTCTTCTCTACCTTCCACTAGCTACTACAATAAAACACCCCTACCAGCTCCAAATGTCTGGTCGCGCCGACGAAGACGATGAGGACGACGCTTACATGGGCTACCGCTACACTACCTGTCCCGATTGTGAGAGGGAAATACCCAACGAGCCCACCAAGAAGGAGTTCGCGGAGATGACCAAGTAACTTCAACACTGTTCCATCAATCATTAATAACTGTAGTCTTTGAAAAGTATCGGTCATAGAGGTCGTGCCCATAGTCACCATATCCCCAGATTCATTTGCTTCGATTGGAGCTTCTCCTGTAAAGTAGAAATTTATTCAGAAATGCATAAAAAAACCATTGAAAGCCCATGCAAATATTTAATCCGAGCAGAAATTGAATTTCCGTTCCATGCGGCCGAAGCCAAATGCTAAGCCACTATTTAGCTCTGATATCTATAGAAGGTATGAGTTCCAATTTTCAACGATGAAGACGATACGTACTGGATTATCACAACACCACCAGCCCGACTGCTAGAGGGAGATACCCAACGACCTGATTATTTTCTTTGACAGGCATCATGCAAAGAAGTCGTGACAAAATTCATACCATCACCTCACAGATCTCCAGACATACCTACTGTTCTGACACTTTCTTTCATTTTTCCACAAACAACCGCGGCACCGTTAGGGTTAGCATCTCAATGAGCGGAGTACGAAACGCTGTACTCGCGCGACGATGTGACTCCCAGTTATAATTTCCTGGAGCACAATGTTGGAACAAATACACAATCACACCTAGGTTTGCCAAAAAATCCTTGAAAAACATTAACGCCAAAAAAATCTCCACAAACCAGGGAAGCCAACCAACGCGTCTTAAAAGCCTTAAAGATATCCTACTGGCGGCAGTACGAGCACGGCAAGATCAGTAAAGACGGGGTCAGAGTGCTGGTACAGGCTGTGGAGGTAGCTGCCGACTCCGACGACGGCAGGATCAATCTGGACCTACTGGGAGCGCTCTGGAAGCCTAAGGTAAGGTGCTTTACAGCTGGGTACTTTGGTAGTCATTTAAGTATATAGCTGGTGATTTTGTTAAGGTCGCATGTAGCTGAGGACTTTGTGGTAGGTTCCATGCAGCAGTGAACAAGAAGTATTCCTATCTTTGCCAGTACGAGTCAGTCAGAAATCCCGCATAGTTAGACCGAGGCTGTGGGCGAGGCGGGCAGGGAATCAATTCTAGTTTCACTGCGGTATCTGGGAAACAATAGGGGATCGGACAAAAAAATACTTAATAATTAGTCCGTCAGATAGATTTTCAAAAAATATTGGACACGTAAGTATTTTTTCTTTTTTCACATAAACAAAAAATGAAGACGATATTCTTTTTCTGCTTCCTCTGACGATGAAAAAAGAATAAGAAAAAAAAAACAAAGAAAGAAGAAGAATAAGAAAGAATTCAATCTGCTTCGAAAACTCGTGAATTTCTCGAAAACGTCACATGGTAGTACATTTTTCACCAACAAATGACGTCACAACCCCCCACTCATGATCTTCGACGCGTCTTATCTACGTCAATTTTTATTAATTTGATAAAACAAAAAACACGTATCCAATATTTTTCGATAATCTAACTGACGGACTAATTAGAATCATATTTTTTTGACCCAGTCTGATCCCCTAGAAATGTCCTTGGACGTATTTACTCGACTGTATACCCTAACGAGAGATTGTATGAATGCTCGTTGTAGATGCTTTTTACCGTTATATACAGCTTTATAGTATGCAGTATAATTAGCCATTCCTTTCCCTTAGACGCAAGCCATATGGCTACGTCGTAAGCTAGTGAACATGATGACCCCCAAAGCAGCAAACGCCCAAGTACCCCGACAAAACTGGCGGCAGCGCTGCTACAGAATCGTCTCTAACGTGTGGTTCGACGTATTCATCTACATAATGATACTGTGTAATACTCCTGTGATATTGTGTGAAGTGGCACTGCCAACACCTGTATCGCACACTGCCATGACTACTATCAGAGCGCTGAACTTGTGAGTATCCTTACTAATATTGTAAATGCGAAAGTAGGTTTGTTTGTTACCTTTGCACGCCTAAACCACTGAATCGGTCATCCTGATATTTTGTTTGTGCAAAAAAGGACATAGTGCAGCTTTATTCTCGAAAAAAAGTACTGTTTCCTAGGAAAACAACAAAACTTTCAGATTAAAATAGATGACGCTCCTTGCCTTTCGAATCATGATTTATAATAATTTTTGCGGAATACACAATAATTTACCAAAATTATTTATGCGAGAATAACTCTCTCTGGCTGTACCTTTTGACGCCCATAACAGCTGAACAAATGTCGAAGAAACTAGGTACAAAAATGGTCATGACCTGGGTCATAGGACACTTTTTCATCCCGGTAATGGGTTGGATGCCGTGGAACTAGATTTTTCATAGGGGAACTGGGTTTTTAGGTACTCCATTAGCTTTCCCTGCCAAGTTCAAAATATAATTATTTCTTTGTATGCCCGAAATTGCCAAGTCATCTATAGCTACGACGTACAGCGACGACTTGCGAGGCGGGTTGTCGGCACAGAAACGAATTATTATTCGACCCATTCGATTAGCGGCTAAGAGACACAGTAGAATTCGATTATCCTGATAAATTAAAACCAGGGGTATTCCGTATAATCAAAAATTCGTATAATCGATTTCTAAGTAAAAAAAACTTTTGTGTTTTTCACATACGTCATTAGACAATTGGATATAAAAATACAGTAATTAGAACCGCGTAAAATGAGTCCGGATAATCGGGATTTTACTGTACATACATCGATTCTGGAAATATGAAAAAAGAACATTGGGCGTGCTGTACAATTTTTGACTTTCAGCGCTGATGCGAGCGGTGCAAATCCAACAGAATGCTTGCCCATCATATTTTTATTTTAGGTGGGAAATCATCAAATCCCGGAGCTCGTGGGCAGAGCGAAAGGGAGTGTCAGACTTCTACTGAATAAAAACCGCCCATGTTCCTTCTTAGCCCTTTATATCGAGGCCGCGGTATAAAGGGTATATATAGTATACAACATCCCGCAGCCCCGACGGGGATGCTCATCTCCCTTACGTTATTTCATTGGGTTTCTAAAATGGCAGATCATAATAGGATCATAATATGAATTGTGTTAAAATTCGTAAAATGGACTATTCATAATAGTAACTGTGACCTTGTTTTGCTAAAGTGGCCATTGTGAACCCCCAGTATCGATTTTTGTTTTAATATTCCAGCTTCTTTTTTCTAATCTACGTGTTGGAGATGATACTAAAGATGTGTGCACTCGGATTCTGTGGCTACTTCAAGTCGCACTGGAATAAACTGGATTTCTTCATCGTCGTTATGGCCTCTCTTGGTATGTCACAGCTTTAGCTTAACATCGCGGTTGTTTTAGAGAAGACGGCAGAAGATACCTACATCTTTAACCGACTGCGGCGAAAGCCCAAAGAGGGTTGTGTCTTCTTGTTCTTTGTTCCGTCATAACTCCTAAACGGAAGAACGGATTTGGATAAAATATACGTAGTTAAGATTTGTCTTGGTGGCGCGAGTCACTGCTGGTCGCGGGTTCGATCCCCGCACGGAACTTTTATTGGTATAACCTTCAGACCTAAAGATAGTTGTTCCGGGTCTTGGTGTTTGAATTGTGTATGTGAGTTTGATGTTTGTAAACGGTCCCATGATACGATAGGAGATTACCACTGTGCATCGATATCCCAAAAATAAAAATAAAAGTCTTACTTGTTAAACTCAACAACACGGAACACCTTATGACAAACATCAACACCTTTGCAAATCCTTCTGTCAAAGTTGGAAATGAAGAGTTGGTGATGGTTGCCATGTTCTTTCATTCGGCAAAGAGCATCAAAAAAGGGAGAATACAGCTTAGGTGGCTGCGTTCAGCAAATCGGACGACATTCTGAAATCAGCCAAAATCCCGCTATGTCTCAAGTCCCGCCTCTATAACCAGTGTGTTCTGCCCACAATGACTTACGGTGCTGAAACATGGACGCTCACGCAGGAGGCTGTGTTTAGACTAAGAGTTGCACACAGAGCCATGGAACGGTCCATACTAGGCATAAAACTGGTATACCGAGTTCCAAACGTCGGATATCCGAAGATGTACAAAGGTTACCGATATTGGAAAGCGCGTTATGGAACTCAAATGGGGTTGGGCAGGACACCTGGCAAGGCGTAGAGATGGCAGGTGGAGTGAGGCTGCCACCGAATGGCGTCCAAGAACGGGAAAAAGAAATGTAGGTCGTCCGTCGAGTTGGGAGGACGATATAGTTGCCATCGGGGGAACAAACTGGATAAGACTGGCACAGGAACGTGGCGATTGGCACCAGAAAAGAGAGGCCTGTACCCAGCAGTGGGTAAATTCGGGCTGTGGATGATGATGATGATGGTTAAACTGATTAACCATTTCTCTGTTCTTTTAGATCTAGTACTAGACGTAATAGATGCTCTCACTGCTTGGAACAAGTGGAACAGCGTCAACTCCAGTTTCATCACGGCTACCAAGTTACTGAGGATGCTTCGTTTCTTAAGATTATGCAAGCTGGCTAAGTAATACTTACTTTTTAGTTTTGTTTTATGGGGATAGCCTTTTGAAACTCATTGCAGATAGGGTTTGGGACAAGCTATGCTAGCGCCACAAGTTTTTTAGTTGTTGCCATCCTCGTTAAATCTTTTGCTTGATTATTACTTTATAATGCTGCTCCTGTTTTTGAGACTCGTGCAAATGCGACATCTCAGTATAAAGGGTGTAAAAGTACCCTTAACAAAGCCGAAAGGCACTTATGTTCTCCCTAGACCATACCTGAGAACCCCCTAGTTACGGAGATTTTGGGGTCTCGCATTGTGAAGGATTTCCGTATAGTGCGATATCAGCGTAAACTGGAAATGTATGGCTTGATGTGAAGCCGTGTGTACAAATACGTTACTATAATTTATGAAAATATTACTTGATAAAATACTACGATGAGCATGCTTCGTTTCAGGGTATCCGTGCCTAAAATAATGGCTTATATCGACCGCATGGTTGACATACAGCTTGCGTTTGGTTATGATGTCGGTAAGGTACATACGCCCATACTATTATTATAGCTAGTCTATATTGTCCATTCCTTGCAGTGGTCGCGATTCTGTGAAACTTATTTCCAATTCTCGAGGAAGACATCCAGTTCGTCCCATTCATATAAATACATAGTATAATACTATTTGTCTTTCTGTTACCTTTTCACTCCATAATCGCTAAATGGCTTTCTCAAGGCAAGCAAGACATTTTCTTGAACCAAAAATCATCGAAGACATGAAAATTGTGGTGTTTAGACCACCGGCCGTTGTACCCATCAATTTTTTTTGGGACAAGCCCGCCAGACTTCTGTAACCTCTGTACCTAACTCCTGAAAGCCAGAATCAACAGTGTAGACCTCCAGAAAAGCGCCGAGACAATGAAGCTCGACAAAGTCCCAGAGAAACAATTGCAATATCTTAGATTCCGCAACGAAATAAATCAGAAAAGAATAACATGCAGAGGAGTAGGAGGAATATGCCCGTTTCATATATTATATTCTCTTAACTCCCGTATTATATAATACTAGCTTTTGCCCGCGGCTTCGCCCAAGTGTATGTCGTTCAAACTACAAAAAATACGATTTTCCATACAAAATTTGCACCCCCGATTTACCCCCTTAGGGGCTGAATTTTCAATAATTATTTTTTATTATAGTGCTTCCCTACGTTATAAAAGGAACCCCTGTGCTTTCAAGTGTCCCTGCATCCTACTGTCCGTGTCTTGCGTGGTGTGTCTGGTGTGTGTCTGTGTCTGGTGTTTCTCTGTGTGTGTGTGTGTGCTGTATCTGTTCTGTGTCCTGCACGACAGGCCGTGTCGACGGCGCGTTCGTGTTCCACGCGCGCCTCAAAGAGATGTCAGCAACATGGGAGGGGCCCGCAAGGGCCGACGCCCGTCGGGGCTGCGGGATGTTGTAAGAGATACCGCGGCCTTGACATACAGTGTGATTCTTTATAATGTGCACATATCGAAATGAGGGAATCTATGCTTAATTTTATCGATGGAAAAAATATTTAAAAAAATCTAAATATTTTTTAATATTTTTTATGGAATTTTCAAAAATGTTGTCCGCTGTTGTGACCCCAATGTAAACAAAACGGTGTAACTTTTAAACTAAATTATCTATCGCGATGAAACAATTTTATGTAAAAAGTTATGAAAAAAAAAAGTTTTTTTGATCAAAAAACGTGTTTATTTTCAATTGAGGGTAGTTTTTTTCCACAATTTTCATTTTACGAGGACGCCTAATTGCTTCCAATCATTATGGAGTTTGTTTCATCGCGATAGATAATTTAGTTTAAAAGTTACACCGTTTTGTTTACACTGGGGTCACAGTAGCAGACAAAATTTTTAAAAATTCCATATAAAATATTAAAAAATATTTAGATTTTTTTAAATAATTTTTCCGTCGATAAAATTAAGCATAGATTCCCCCATTTCGATATGTGCACATTATAAAGAATCACACTGTATAGGGCTAAGAGGGAACATGGGTGGTTTTATTCAGTAGAAGTCTGACACTCCCTTTCGCTCTGCCCAAGAGCGGAAGGAGTTATTTGATTTCCCTCCCCTAAAAAGTGTCCCTGCATTGATATGTCAGTCAGTCAGTAAGCTTCTCGTTTTATTAAATACATATATGTATAATTGAAAGATTTTATTTTTCTAGGGCTTTGTAACCGGTGCTCAAGAAGTATGCACTCTCCTGCCACAGTTGGTGGACAACAAACAGATACATGAAATGTTGACTACGACATTGGATAGTGACAGGTAAGTTGACATCACGACTTTATTCCTTGTAGGGGTAGGTAGAAGTTTATCACATTTAGCCAGTACATGAGGTATATCGAGTCTAATAGGTATCGTGTTACCCATGTGTGTGGGTACCTAGGTTATATAGGCGGTCGCTCCATGTCAAATGTAGATGGTTTATTATCATAAGTTAGGCACAAATAATGAGAATTTCCTAACAGAGACATCAAAGCAGTTTGGGTTATCCGGAGATCGAACTCAGGACCCTCAGACCCTCAGGACGACCATGACCACTAACTCAAAAAAACAGTTAAGTACCTACTTACGGGGTCAAATACAGAGCCTCCTTTATTGAAGTTGGTATGGTAACTTATTAACACTAACTTAGACATCATTAGGACAATCTAATTCTATCACTTTACGGTAGTTTATGAGCAGTCACATCATCATCACCACATGTCGAACAACATACAGGGTGTAAATTAACCCTTCACACAGCCGTCAACCAAGCTTTTTGTACATCAAACTAAGTACCCCTACGCAACTTATTTTTTTGGGGTCAAAAATCACATTTTACGGTAAAACTCAATGCTAGTGGATGTTTGGGATAGTAAACGTGTCATGGATGTAATTTATGTAAAGTTATAACCTGAAAAACTAGTATTTACAAAAACAGCTGTGAAAAATTTGAAACTTTGACCCCCATAATCTCTGTAACTAGGGGGTTCCCAGTCCCAGGTATGGTCTAGAACAAAAAAATATTCGCAATGGTGGGAGAACAAGTGGTTTTCGTTTGCGTAAGGGTACTTTAACACCCTTTACTCAAAAATGCATGTAATGTTGTCATTATTTTGACAAACTTGTTTGAGCAAAGTCGACCTTGCCGGTCTGTTTCAAGGAGCGGCCGGCAAAGTTTTGCTGGCCGCTCTAACAGGCCGGCAATGTTTTGCCGGCCGCTATTTTGACGTTTCAACGTTTTAAAAAATCAATTCCAAAAAGATTTTATTTAAAACACAGCTGTTTGTACGTCTAAAGGTAAAAAAAAAAAAGATTTAAATGAAGTAATAAATGAAGAAATAATCCAGCAGTCAAACACCGCGTTAGAATTATCGCAAACTATCAGTAATATCAAACCGGGAAAGTCGGTGTTGAATTTTAGTAACTGTACTTTTCATAATTGTCATTTTAATTAAAATTCTAGTTAATTAATATATTTTTTATTTAAATTACTTGCTGGTTTTATTTAGATTAGGTACTTGCATTTTTGAGTAAAGCACTATACAAACCTTGGCCCACAATGACTGCTTCGCTGGTCACGCTATGATTGCCTCGAGCTAGCCTAGCTACGCTCTAGGCCTTTCAGCTTGGCCATCATTGCAGCCCTTGCTGTCCGCGCTGTAAAGGCCTCGACCTACGGTCTCGGCCTTTATGTCAGCTCGTCCATCAAGTGCTGCACGCTGACCGCGCTGTGTCGGCCTGGAGCTGCGCTACGCTGCGCTGTCGGCCATCATCAGCGCGACCAGCAAAGTAGTCATTATAGACCGCGGCAGTAATGTACTATTATATAACTCTTATTTTGATCCTTGCGGATAATAATAAAAGAAGTTAGGACGTTGTTCACGTTATTGATAATTTTGTTCATAGATTAGCAGTAACTCGTCAGCTAGGCTTATTGCAACGCGACAGACCCTGGACCGCCATCACTGTGAAGACCAGACAAGCCACTACATCCACTCTGAATATTATGATCTTGGATGCTATGCAGTTGAAGGAAGAAGGTAAGATTTAAGCCATCACTCATATTATAAAACGAAGTCCTCCGCAGCGTCTGTCTGTCTGTTCGCGATAAACTCAAAAACTATAGCACCGATTTTCATGCTGATTTCATCCATGGGTAAAGTGGTTCTCGAGGAAGGTTTTAGTTTATAATTTGACTTGGGTTAATGCCTTGTTGTATGTATTTATGAATTGTCCTTGTTTTATGTATGTATTTATCAAATTTTGTAGTTCTGTATTTCAAAACCAGTTCCTCTGAACCGATTGTGCTGTTATATAGGTACGCCTTTTGTTCTGGTGACGATCCTGCAACCAGGATCACCCCTCAACGGTTAATGACGCAGTCACGAAACTCTTGATAAAAAAAAAACATATAAAAAACGTGCATTTTGAAACTTTCAGGTTTTTTGGACGAAATGGAGTATAGACTGCTCCTAAATGCAATTCAGGAGAAAATCCAATCTTGTCGTCATAAAGGCAGCTTAGTAGCGCCATCATCTCCTGAGGTAACTCAGGGTTGAACTTTATGACGGCGCGGAAGTTAACTGCGGTCTGCAATTTATACAGTGAACACTACTAAAGACTGCACATATTACGGCAAAAAAAAAACAATATTGGTTGAGGAACAGGAACCACAGCGGAGGAAACTCGGTATGGGTGGTCACCCATCCACAGACCAACCTAAGCAAGCGTGGCTTAACCTAAAGATCGACCTGAGTGATTAGCTCCTGTGATGTCATCATTTCAGCCGAAAGACGTCCACTGCTGGACATAGGCCTCCCCTAAGTGTCGCCACATTGACCGGTCCCGTGCGTCTCGCATCCAGCGGATCCCCGCAACCTTCACCAGGTCATCGGTCCACCTAGTGGGAGGCCTTCCAACGCAACGTCTTCCAGTTCGCGGTCGCCACTCCAGAACTTTTCGACCCCATCGGCCATCCGTTCTGCGAGCAATGTGCCCTGCCCACTGCCACTTAAGTTTGGCAATTCTTCGGGCTATGTCGGTAACCTTGGTTCTCATGCGGATGTCCTCATTTTTGATTCTATCACGCAAAGTAACTCCGAGCATAGCTGTGATGAACGATGGAAATTTTAAGTCTCATTTTAGTTCGTATGTGGAATAAATTGTATGACAAAAAAAAACTAATTAGTCCGTCAGATAGATTTCCAAAAAATATTGGACACGTATTTTTTCTTTTCTCACATGAACAAAAAATTAAGACGAGACAGTGCTTCGAAAACTCGTGAACTCCTCGAAAACGACACATGTTAGTACATTTTTTACCTACAAATGACGTCACAACTCCCCACTCATAATCTTGGACGCGTCTAATCTTCGTAAATTTTTATTAATTTGATAAAACAAAAAACACGTATCCAATGTTTTTCGATAATCTAACTGACGGACTAATTAGAATCATATTTCTTTGACCCTGTCCGATCCCCTACTGTCACTCGCCGCTAACTTCCGTGCCGCCATACAGTTTGAACAGAACTTTAATATGCTATGGTAATAATATGATAAAATTAAAACTAAACTTGATCCTAGTAAACCATCCAGCGATGTGATACATCCCCGGATTCAATTATTGTAGAATGTTTTCAGACACAACTCCGCGCGGTTTCTTGGTTACAAGGAAACGAAAGGATAGCCGACTTCTTTTTAGAGCATTCGGAGATTTTAAACTTCAATATCAACGATATATTGATATCCAGAGGTGAAAATCGTTATCCAAATAGTTATTTTTTTAGTTAGAAGACTTTGGATTTTGATGTTGAGAGATTTAGAGCGGTTATACGCCACATTTTGCATTTCAAAACTAGAGAGTGGAAAATCTTCAAATAACCCCTCCCGCTCTGGGCAGAGCGGAAAGGAGTGTCAGTCTTCTACTGAATAAAAACCATCCATGTTCCTTCTTAGCCCTCGTGCCGAGGACGCTGTATCTCTTTCGGACAAGCCGCAGCCCGAACGAGAGAGGCTTAGGCCTTAACCGGACTATTTTGGCACCCACCTCGAGTGTTAGCTCAGAAATACTCAGGATAGTCCGGTTAAGCAGACGATTAACTTCCCAGGTGGACCTGCGAAAAGCCAGTCACAAAAAAATTAGTTGCGCGTATGGAAAAAAGTTCACATACGCGTATACAGGGTGGAATTTTGTAATGCCACCTGGAGGGAAAGTACTCTTAATACTGCAGATAGAAAATTTTACTCAAAGGAAACATTCCTTTATTTTTGAATAGAAAGCAAACTGCATTCAAAGATTTTCGAAAATTCTCTTCTCCCACACCCGGGAATCGAATCGGCTAAAATCTGAAAAAATTATACCCTGTACTTTTATTGCATCGATCGTTAGGGTCAATTATAAGGATGAAATAGGGGTAAGGATGAAATAAGTGTTTAGTACAAAATGGAACCATTTGGCAGTTAATTTTTATTTTAATTGATGCACACTATATGATAGCCAGTGTCATTTAAAAGATACGCAATAGCCCTGCTGAAAATTACGAACAGCTAGGTATCAGATACCTTGCCAAGAGGCATACCTCTTCCTGATAGTAACTTAATAATCCAGAAAATATAAAGTATTTTCACGGTATTATTCCTTAGGTGATGAGCCCAAAGGCATGTACATCCTCGTGTCAGGTCTCCTAGAAGCGACCTACACGCCCCCAGACGATGACATCGATGAAGCCATACCTAACTATGAGTTCATGTCGGACCTCAAGTTTGGGGACCCCTGCCAGGATTATATCGTGTCGGGAAACGCTGTTGGGGTGTTGGGGGTATGTCCCGCTTTGGAGTCTTTTTAGATACCTTTCTTATCCTTATCTAACTGCAATATTGTATGTTAATAGATATCAACGGAATAAATCGTATTCACAATTTCACCTATCATGAAACATCCCGTTTGAATATTCCCCGAAACAATTGGCTAGTTTTTATAGTAGGAGAGGCAAAGTGATAATGGGTTTTTCCGTCAGGGAATTCTTAGTAGGAGGTCGGAGCCCGGAGTTAGCATTTGTGCCCGGTTAATGGCAATATGTTCCTATGTACACGTACCAACTTTTAAAAGTAGTTTTCCCCTCTTGTGTTGACGTTTTGAACGCCACGGTCGGGTATAACCGACAAATGAAAACTTCACGTCATTTTTCTCTAATATTTTTTAATTAGAGTATCACTCTAAACATCACTATTTTATTTTATATGACACAGCATTAAAACAGCAGTTAGGTACCTACTATTAGATACGTTTTCTTGCCGTCATCAGACGACGCGCGCTGGCACGTTGGACACGTTTTCATTTGTCGGCTATCCATACCCGACCGTGGTGTTCAATAGGTTACGGTTTACGTTTCTACAAACATAGCATTTTGGAAGTCATACCTATTACGAAATAGGTTTTATCTCTAACTAGAAACCGTTAATTCACAAGAAAATTGCTTTTTTGTATTTTACAAGTGTATACATTTTTTGCTCGTAATAACTACATCTCTGCACATCGACTATCTCCATAAAAAAAATTGTGGAATCACATATAATGCTATGTTTATGTTGCAATACTATCTGTGATGCAGGTTTTAACAAATCGTCCGTACAGCTACACAGTTCGATGCGACTCCGCAGTTCAAGCGTACTACATTACGATGCCGGTCATTAAGGAGGCTTTCAACTTAGCGCCGCATCCTATCATGGGGTAATTACACTATACGACATCATGCTGGTTCCCTAATGGGGTAGTATATGAATGCGGTGTATGAATATTTAGATCTCGCCAATGGTTTTGAACGGCGTTTTCGGCATCTTCAGTGAAAAGCGATCAATTGGCGACAAGGCAATAGAAAAGATATAGGGTATCTTTGTTTTTCCTGATCCTTATCCATTGCTTCTCCTTCAACCTGTCGAAAGCTAGTTTCCTAACAATTAATGTCAAAAATACTATTCATTTTATTATTTTATTTCTTTGAAAGTGTGCTGAAAAACGTAGTTTGATACACGTGGTCATATATTACTGCAGTTATCGGCTCCATACAAACTTCGCCTGTGGTTCGGTTGTGAATTCCAGCTGGAATTCAATAACAAAGTTTCCCCACCTTTTTTTTTTTTGGCGGGTGGAAAATCATCGAATAACCCCTCCCGCTCTTGGGCAGAGCGAAAGGGAGTGTCAGACTTCTACTGACTAAAAACCACCCATGTTCCTTCTTAGCCCTCTATGTCGAGGCCGCGATAACTAGTGGCCCAAGTTTCCCTACCTTACTTCACTATTCACATGGAACTTCCCTGTCCATATAATGAAATGCGAAAGTAATGTCTTATTATCTGTTTACTCCTTAACGACTACTTACCAGCTGGTTAGGATTTAGGATACCTTTTATTTCGATGGTACGTTCTTGTTGGATAATTCGGATTGTGACCTCAATGCTGGAGAAAATAGTTTTTGGCCAGAGTAGTTTTTGCACGCGGTTTTTTTTTTAAACGTTGCCCCACACTAGGAATTTCTCCTGTATCGTGGGTGCCATTCACAAACATTTAAACTCACATGTATAGAGGAAAGTCACCAAATATGAAATAGTATCTTAATATGGAATACCTTCATTTCTCTAAGACTATAAGTATGAAACGCAACACTCGACCATCTTCTGTTCCATTCGGTCTAGGTACTAACACGTACGTGGTGCAATAGACCGAATGGAACAGAAGATGGTCGAGTGTTGCGTTTCATACTTATAGTCTTAGAGAAATGAAGGTATTCCATATTAAGATACTATTTCATATTTGGTGACTTTCCTCTACACAAACACACCCAGACCCGAAACAACTATCTGTAGGCCATACAAATGTTTGTTCCGTGCGGGGATGGAACCCGCGACACGCAGAGCAGCAGTCCATTACTTGAGCCACTGCGCCAACCGTGCCGTCGAATGGATTGCGAGCAAAAACTATTCTGGCCTCCAACAATCATGTTGTTTTTCCTCTCTAGCCTTGAATCATCAATGTGGCGTGAAATAGGTATCAAGATAAGCATGATGGTGCTTCCGAACGTCCCGGCCTACCACGGCTGGCCCGTCGAGCGTCTCAGCATGAGGCTGGAGCACGCCTTCGTGCCTTGTCTCAAGGCTTTTAAGGTAATGTTAAACCTGTCGAGGCTGCGGGTTGTTCGAAAGAGATACCTCAGCCCCGGACACAAAGGACTAAGAAGAAACACGGCTGGTTTTTAGTCAGTAGAAGTCTCACACTCCTTCTCGCTCCGCCCAGAGCAGGAGGAGTCATTTGATGGTTTCCTAACCTCCAAAAACACGGTAACTAATGTTAACGAGGAGTTACATCTTCCCACTTCAGTCCGGGGACGGTGCAGACTTCCGGGTGTACCACGGGATATTAGACCCTGCAGGAAGATGTTCACTTGTTGGTAAGTAGATGAGCAACCGTCTTCGGAAACAAAGGTAGGCCGCGAAATTCGGAGTCACCAATACAACCGTCTCAGTATATTCAACCCTCAAGAGTGACTATTTGATGAAAAAGGCATTCTTGAGGATTGTATGAACTGAGACTGAGTACTGGTGTTTTTAATCATTATTACTCAGTAAATAGACATTTGTCATTGCCGCGAATCCCATTTTATTTCACATACGACGTGACACTGACCAGGAAATTGCAAAAAACGTAAGGAAATTCGAATTTCGCGGGGTACCTTGTCGCATCAACCTTAAGTGGGAGGGTGTAACTGTGACCTCGTTAATTGGGTATACCTCAATGAATCAGCAGCTGTTGTGGAGTTGTGTCGACTCGCAAACCATGATCCACCTCCTATCCTGCCTTCTTAGCTCAAAAACATGCAACCGCAGACCTTTGCGCTGCCACCGATGATGCGGTGGAAGTGGCGAAGTTCTAGGCTTACAAAATATTAAAAAAAATGTCGTGACCATTACCTTCTTCTTCTGAGGCAGTAGACCATACTTACGCAAACACAAATTATTCAATAGTCTATGACTTCTAATTACAGGTGTTTGTCGTAAATGAATTGATGGAAGATATCGTGTTGCTTGATGGAATCTGTCAGGATATGGCAACAAGAGAAGTATTCCAGCCACCGACTTACTTACCCAGGTGAGACTTTAATAGTAGAGGGGACTGCCTCGTTGCTCTCGTGATCGCAAGGGCGACTGCCTCGTTGCTCTCGTGGTCGCAAGGGCGATTACCTCGTTGCTCTCGTGGTCGCAAGGGCGATTACCTCGTTGCTCTCGTGGTCGCAATGGCGACTGCCTCGTTGCTCTCGTGGTCGCAAGAACGACTGCCTCATTGCTCTCGTGGTCGCAAGGGCGACTGCGTTGCTGTTGCACATGCGGTCCTAGGTTTGATTTCCAGGTCGGGCAAAGTGCTATTGGGGTTTTTCATCAAAAATTTCTCAGTAGCAGCTAGAAGTCTGGATTAGTGCCCGACTGATGGCAATATGCACCAGCGCCAGGTATGCTTATATCCCCTTGTAATAGCTGGCCAGCCTATTGCCATCAACTGGGCTCAAATCTATACTCCGTGGCCGCTACTCAAAAGTTCCTGATGGAAAATTTCCGGGCGTCGGACCCAGGATCTCATGCTACAAGTCCACCACAAGGCCAGTCAGCAGGTAGTTCTTGCAAATGCCAGCAAAAATATGCACCATACCTCCAGAACCGCCCACCGCCTCATCTTCCCGAAGTCGTCACAACTGATGGTGTCCGGCAGCTGTCCGGATACGAAGCTGCTGATCGTGCCTGCTAAAGACTCGGATGAACTGGACATCATGGAAGACGAGCTCGATGATCTGCAGTGCGAACTGGTGAGACTTTGATTCTGTCGTCATCTACCTGGTCTTTTATTTAAATTGTTGGTGTTGACTGCTAATTAAGCTGAATGCCACTAAGCACCATTATTTCAATTTTTATCTGACAGCCCAACTATTAGGTGATATTATGATACCCGTTGGTAAGTTTGGGTAAGCGTCAGAACTCCTGGACCAAAAGACATATTTGATATTTTGAAGATATAAAAAAAGTAGTTAAAAAACTAAAAACCCCGACTGAAAAGGCTGAAAAGCAAAAAACAAGCACATTATAAATTAAACAAAACTTAGAAGCAGGCGTGGTCCATTCTATTTTCATTTCATAATTAATTATTCAAATGAACCCCACCCCGCCTGCTTTCAAGTTTTGTTTAATTTATAATGTGCTTGTTTTTTGCTTTTCAGTCGGGTATTTTAGTTCTTGAACTACTTTTTTTATTTCTAACTTTTTAGTTCTTTAGTGTTTGTTCTTTCGTTGGTCGCGTAAAATACTTCGCAGATGATTTAACTTTTGTGTTTGTTTGAATTTATTTAAAAACATATAGGTGTCATATATTTTTGTAATCTCCTTTTAAAACCCTTCATTTTGATACCCTACTCGATGGTAATGGATTTTTTTTATTTTTTCAAATCCACGATTTGGCCCCCAAAACCAGCAATGATCTTCGTTTATTAAATTTTAATGTAGCCAGTGACACTCGCGCCATCAAGACAAATCTAACGATGTATATTTTAATCAAATCCCTTCATCCGTTTTGGATGAGTTATGAGGGAACAAAGAAACGGACATACATACATACATACATTCATTTAAACTTACATACATACATACACGCCAAACACATAACCCGCCTTTTGGACTTCGCCGCAGTCGGGTAAAAATGCAGTACCATTGCCAAACTTACAAGGGTTTTGGTTGTCAAAGGTCTACAAAAGCCTTAGCTGGCTTGGCTGGTTTTCAAAGGGGTCGTACGAATCGGTCTCGGTATATTGGCAACTATCCGCTGATGAATGGGCAACTATTCGTTGAGTCACCGTGGCAGGCTTTGCTTAACCATGAAGATTTACCCTGCAGCTGTTAAAGTTTAGCCACGTGTCTCTAAAGTAAAGCGAATTTAAGATATAATAATAATAATAAATCCATTTATTTCAGAAACAGTGTCCCCATATGCATTAACACGCGAAATCAAAATAAGAATTAAAATAATACAATACAAAAGTCATCAATAAACACATTTTAATGTACAATTACACATTAATTAAAATGAAAAATATTCACAGAAACATTAAAATTCACAGATCAGAGATGTGTGTGTTATCAACTTATCACACACACAAATAAAAAATAAAAAAAGTCATCTTAGTATAAAGTTAGGTTTGGATCCGGAATGCTCAACATGCAGCCAGTAGTATTACGGTATGCAGGTCCAGTACCGCATTATTGGGCATTCCAGATCCAGATCCATCCTCCATGCGAGCTGAAGGTAGCTGTTGGAGCTGCCTTGTATGCGATGCATCAGGGACACAACTCTCTTGCGAATAATCGCTGCAAAACCATCTATATTTGCATCCGCACACATACCTGAGGCACTACAGTAGCGAGACAGCTTCATCAGCATATACAAGGTGGATGCCACACCGACGTCACCCAGACACGAATACGTCGTAACCGTTTTAGCGTCTGTATTCCTTTCACCCTGTGTAATGTACTCCGCAGGTCTCTAACGTGTCCTCCCGCTGCCTGTACCACCGCGTGGCGCGGCGCTTCTCTACGGAGTCCCGCGCGCCGTCCGCCCGGCGCGGCCGCAACAGGCGGCGCCGGGCGGGCAAGCGGGTCAACTACCGGGAGTCCGTGTGGGGCAAGCAGATCTGTTAGTGTAGCTAGTGTTGTTGAGATAATATCAAGCCTGTGTTTGATGGGCAGAATGCTTGATTGATGACTTCGTCAAGCGTCCGTTCATACCTTTTGTAGCACACCTAAACACCAGTCCAACGCGGGCGAGCCTATTCTATCATCCAGCCAAATCTAACCTTTTTTTTTGGCGTGTGGAAAATCATCAAATAACCCCTCCCGCTCTTGGGCAGAGCGAAAGGGAGTGTCAGACTTCTAATGACTAAAAACCACCCATGTTCCTTCTTAGCCCTATATGTCAAGACCGCGGTATCTCTTACAACATCCCGCAGCCTCGACGGGCAGCCAAATCCAGCCTTCATTGCTATTTGATAAATTCGTAATGGATAAACCCAATAACACTTTGCCCGATCTTCATGCTCAGCAGTCGCACTAAACAATGTATTGATTAACAGCGTCACAGATCATTGGCGGTGCGAGTGAGAGAGAAATGAACTCCAAGTATTACAAGCCAAGTGTAACAGAAATTGTGAGTATCCATATAACTTACAGTTGATGCTTTATGAAAAGAACGCAATTGTAGAAAGCATGCTTGGTTTAGCACTAATTTCTTGAGTTAATTGAATAAGGGATGTTTCTGACTAAAAAAAATATGATTCTAATTATAGTCCGTCTGTTAGATTATCGAAAAATATTGGATACGTATTTTTTGTTTTATCAAATCAATAAAAATTTACGAAGATAAAACGCGTCAATGATTTGAGCGCGGGGTTGTGACATCACCGCTAAGAAATGTCATACTATGTCTTAGAATATGACGTCACACGAGTTTTCAAAGCACTTTATCGTCTTTATTGTTTGTTTACGTGAAATAAAAAAAGTCTTAAAAGTATTAAACAAGAAAAATTGTCTAGTAAGTAGATAATTTGATAATTAATATAGAGGACAGCTGTAGTCGCATGCCACTGATGCCTGATGCGCCTTCATGGCGTTCTCATTGATACAGAAGTCAGCTGCTAGTTGCCATTAGCAAAGTGGCATGCACTATTTTTCTTTTATTATACGATTTTTCATGTTTCATACTTTTAAGACCGCGGTTTTATTAGTCTGCGTTTTTATATAAATACATTTTATATCATATAATTAGTCAGCCCATTTCTAGACTTACCTATCATTTATCACAGTTCATCAAATCTTTCTTTGACGAAAAAAAAACCTAATCGCAATGATTTTTGTTGCAGCCTGAAAAACTGGAAGCCACGAAATCCAGAGGTGAGTTTTACTCTAGCGATCTAATGTCGATTATGTTCATTTTATTAATAGGTACCACATTTGGTCAGTTGGGTGAGAAATTAGTTTTTAGCGTTTCATACCTCAAAAGGAAAAAAACGGAACCCTTTTAGGATCAGTAGTGTGTCTGTCTGTCCGACCATACCCCCTCCATTATTTCCGAAACTAATGAGCCTAAAATATTGAAAATAAAAATACAGAAATTAGTTCAACACTTAAGAAATGGAAAACCTTTATGAAATGGTGCAAAAAAAAAAAAACATGGAAAATCTCTCAATATCTGCTACAATGGTACGGAACGCTTCATGTGCAAGTCGGACTTGCACTTGGCCAGTTTTTTTTTTTTCATGGCAACTTTTTTTGTTGTACCGTTGCCTTTCTCCTGTACCGAGACAAACATTTAAACTCCCATACACAAATACCCAATTGCGGGACAACTATCTGTAGGCCATACAAATATTTGTTCCGTGCGGGGATCGAACCCGCAACACGCAGCGCAGCAGAGCAGACGTCAATTGCTTGAGCCAATGACTTTGATAACTTAAGTAGGTATTTCTCGGAAATGTGACGCTTCAGATTTGGTCTCGTTCAAATCTTATTAGATTGATAATTAAATCTAGGTCTAATGTGTGTACATTTTGTGTAGGCATCTTAAATGAATAGTTAGAGGTACACAGTGAACTTATAAATATTCTAGCGTAGTGTACCGTACCTACATTCATTACGCAAGAATAGAATTATGTCGCATAGAAATGATGAAAGTGCCCTCATTTAACGTCATTGCGATCACAGTCACAGGTGTGGGCGTACAAGTGCATGGCGCGGCTGCATCGGCTTCTGCGCAGAATTCAGAGGAAGAAGTAAGTGCACTACACGACTTAATAGGACCATTAACAGCCACGGAATCGAGATATGTGATCGTTTGATGGCAATAGGCGCGCCCCCTATTACATGAAATTTAAAACAAAAAAAAAGTTGCGAAATATGGGTGTACACATCAGCATAACCCTTCGCAGATTACAGGCGTGATGTTATGTTATATTTCATGCTTAGGTTTGAGAATCTGTTCAAAAACATGAATCACGCGATGATTGTTGGTGTTCATTTACCCCACTGGTTACTTTTACGAGAATTTTATTGTCAGTTGAATAAGAATCTTTTACCTATTTGGCAAACATGTGTTTAAATGAAGTGACTAATCATTAATCAGACATGCAAGGTATTGAATTTTTATTTGAACAAACAATAAAAATATTCCGTGCTTACCTAATGTTTTGATAACAATTTGGGTATTTTGTAAGCAAGCTAAGAACCGTATCGGTCACAAACAATTGGATAGGTACCTAAGTCATATCAGATCAAGACTAGATTATAATATTTGAGTAGGTAGGTACATACCTACAGGCCTATAGACAATTCATTCAAGCAATGTGTGAATGTTTTACGGTTTCTAACTATACATCATCGCCTGTAATATTATCTACTCGAACGGTACCCCCAGATCGTTGTTCAATGTTATAGGATACGAGTTGGCGAGTCTATTGGAATCAACTGAGTAGGTACAAACATATAGGTACTCCGGTGCTGCAACTCAGAAATTCCTGATGTAGGTAAAACCCATTATAACTGGGTCCCTTGAGTGTAAGGCGTCCTGTCAGGGCACTTTTTCCTGTCCTGACGACCAGGGTCTAAAATGGCCACATAAGCAGATCCTAATATGAATTGCGTTAAAATGCATAAAATGCCCAGACACAGTTACTATTTGAATAGGTAGTCCATTTTACGAATTTTAACGCAATAGGGTACACTAAAAATCTAATTAGTCCGTTAGATAAATTTCCAAAAAATATTGGCCGCTTTTTTTTCTTTTTTCACGTAAACAAACAATATAGATGATACAGTGCTTTGAAAACTCGTGTGACATAATTTTCTAAGACATTAGTATGACATTCTTTACCGGTGAGTGACGTCACAACCCGAATTATACTTTTTTAAGTCGGTAAACATCCGGCATCCCTATTCATATTATGATCTGCTAAAGAGGCCATTTTAGACCTTATGCTAATCATTTGTTTATCTTTTACAGATATACAACACGATGCTGTCGAAACTGAAAAGATCATCGACAGGCAACAGACCACTACCATAATTATTTTGAATTTTAAGGGAATTTACAAAATATTTTTATTGTAAAACAATGAATTTACTTTTTTAGGTGTTTTAATGTACCTATCTGTTTTTTTATGTTGTTATATGCAGTCAATACATATTGCAGTATTTAAAGATTTGTTTTAGTTTCAAGTGCATTGGTCCCTCCCTACACATAATGAACTCACACCTTTTTCCCACGTGGAAATCGCTTAACGCCATGCTACGATCCTAACAAATCCTGAACCGTGGATGACGCAAATCGTCCACGTTCATACAGGCACGCTGGTTAGGAGTAATACGCATCCCGTTATTGCTAGAGAACCACACCAATAAGGTCAGTGTATGTCTTTCTAGGGCATCCTGGCGTTGCCGCTCACATCTGCCTTTTTATTAGCCGGACCTCACTCATCCTCTCCAAATGACCAAACCATCTAAGCATACTCTTGGTCCCTACCTCCCTAAAAATCCCGAAATGATTTTTATGTTCCGAAATGAAGCTGCTTAGGGAGATATTATCCACATGTTAGATAATAAGTCCTTGAAAATTTTAAGCAAATCTTAACCTAATCCCATCTCTGCTGCTGATGGATGGAATCAAAATATCAAATAAAAACACATGCTGGTTTCTATACCAATTTATTTTAAAACTAATAAAATACAAAAGAAACATTACTTAAAAATATGGACCGAATATTGGACCATTCGGACCAACGAATAAGGTATTAGAAAATTATAATTAAAATATACATATATATTTATTTTTAAACTGTATTGCGCAATCGTAAACGTAACGTTTAGGAATGTGGAGAAATGCTTTATTTTATAATTTAATTATTTAAAAACTTTAAATGGCTTAGCACCAATTAAGAATAATAAAAACTGCACTATCTAATTTTATTTATTATTTATGTCATATCCACTTTAATTATTGCTTGGAAAACCAGTACCCTGATAAAATTTGATAAAAACTCGAGTTAAATAAATGCAGTTTGGTCGCAAATCAAGCTGGATGTAATTAATGTTTAATCCCTGTAAATCAATCAGGGCCCATTTTAAATAATTTGAAACTTATTCTTGGCCTGCAAAATTAGTTTTAAAAAACAAATATAAATAAAAATGTTAGGGAGACTGTTCACCAAAAAGCCTTTCTTAAAATAGTTAAAAAAAACAAATTTTGTGCAGAACTACTTCTGTGGACATTTAAAATCTTTATAACTATTGAATACAACACTGGATATCTATACTGAATTACCTATACATAATAGACTATATTTTTCTGTTCATACTTCAACTATTATATTCTAAGGAAATGATTTGTGCTCACACTGATTCAAATAAAAACGTGAATAATATTGCCGTAAATAGTGGTGCCATGTATTAGAATTGTGTGGTCATATTTAAGGGTAAACTGAAGCACTTTATTTTACCCTTTTTTGCCAAATTTGTGTTGCTTATACCCAGAATTCAGGCTGTGGATAGTGATGCACGAGAAGAAAGTTGATGTTGATAATATTATATCTCACTATCAGGACACATGAAGCGTTTCAGTGTATATTTCTGAACAATATACTATGTATCTTTGTTATTTAAGGTGTGAGCAGTAACCATTTATCTCTAAGTACAATAACACACTTTTAAACAGTCAACAAATGAAGTTATATTGCGTTTTACACAACAATAATTAAATTTAATTGTATTAAAGCTACAAATACATAGAATTTATAATAAAAACGTGTGGCCTTGAAAAAGGAATGACGATGTTTTTTTGGCAACAAAACAAGCCACACACACAATATTTATGAACATCACACTTGTGAATAGATGTTAGTCACAAGTGTGACGTTCATAAATCATTTATTTATTATACCTAAATCATTTTAAAGACATAATTATCATGTCTATAGGCACATGGTGTGGGTGTGTTGTTGTTTTTTGGTGCAGTTGCACCAAAAATTTATCTACTTTCGTCATTTAAAAATATTCTAATGTATTTGTAGCTTTGATTATATTTTTAATGCTCATCATTTGTATTGACAATTCGAGGAATAACAAGTCAATTAAAATAAGCTCTATACGTATTCCTAGCAATGGCTGAATATTCCACAAACTGGTATTACAAAAGCCCTATACTGATTAGGTTGCTATAACAAGACAGGAACGAATATAATAACACGTTATAAATAAATAAAGTGCTTATTTATAATACAAAATATTCTTAATATACCAATCTAATCACTAGGCAGAATACATGGTTCTAACTCGGCAACATCATGCAATAAAAAGGTTTGTTTTAAATGCTGGTAGCACTTTTTGTGTCAGGAGTCTTTATTTCAGAATGGTGCCAAGTTCGAACCCTGTTGGTATAGGTCTTATTTACATTAGGTATTAGAAACACAAAGAATATAATGTGAATTGTATTTGATTATGGAATGTTTTATTTGTTTCATATGATTGAGAAATGCAAATATGGAAGTATAAAAAAACATGGGTAAGAATGTGAATACTGACTTAGAGTCTACTTTAAAAAACGACTTGCAAAGTAATAAAAGTATTTTTACTTTGCAAGTAGTGTTTTAAATAGACTTTTCACTAAGATCAGAAATACTTCAGAAAATGTAATGCTTATAGGTACAGCACAGATGTTGACTCCAATAACCTTTTAAAAAGTGCAACATTATTGACAAATATTTCAGTTGCCATCCAGAAAAAAGTAGGTTATTCACCTTATCAAAATACAGATTACTTATATAGAAATAAATGTTTGCATTCAAAATTCCTAATGTAAACAAGTTGCATGATACAAGTTATCAAGGTAGATAGATAAACTAACAGAAATCATTCAGTTGCGTAACACTAATTTTTAGATATGGTATCACCTTTTGATATTGGCAGTTTTGATGTTATTGTATTGATATTGTCAATGGCAAGACAGATAAGGCTCAATGGTTATAGAAAACATGCGTCTTTTTCACATGAAAATGCCATTGCTTCCAAAACTTCTGACGAAAGAGAGACTGACTATATCATCTTCTATTTCTTTCTAGCTAGTGCATTGCATAGCCATTTTAGGTCGAACCATCATAAGGCAGTACGTGATAATGATTTTAGGATAATTAAATTTTGAAAAAATCAAGAACTCCTGATATAACAATGTTTAAAATCTGATAATATCTTCTGTAGATCTACCTAACAACCTCAATAGCTTCCCATGATATGCATCTTACTTCCTGGGCTGTTGAATATTTGTTGGAGGCTTGAAATTGATGTGCGCTGGAGGCTTAGGGCTATGTGCCACCTGAGCAGCTTCCGGGGTGAAGTCAGCATTACCTTTGTTTGGTGCTCCAGAGATTGATATGGGGTTGGAAGGCACAGGTGATGGTCCGGAGAGACCGGTAAAGTCTTCATTTGCTGGCTCCTTTCCAGTTTCTTTAGTGTGGGGCGTTTTGTGTTGAGTGATTCTCATGCCTCCAGCTTTCACTGTAATTGTAAATAAAGAAAAGAATGTAGTAAATGATTTCTAGAGTTTGTGTGATTAGGTGTTGGATTTTTATCACTGTGAAAATTTGTTTTTGTTATGCTAGTGAATCGAACATCGGTGAAATACGTAATCATGTTATTTTAAAAGTTATGAATAGATAAGATTTTCACCTAAGTTATTTTATAGTGTAGGTATTTATACAGATACAGAATCAGAAAGGATGCCTATCAATAAAAAAAACGAATATGATTCTAGTTTGAAGTAATGGTACCATTTTCTAAAAGGAAAATCCTGTTCTTTTATAAATACAAATTTGATATAAAAAGTAGGTATTAAAAAGGCGTTACGCTGACCGCCCTGACCTTGGAGGTAGACTCTTTGTTTAGCAAAACGCAATCAATCGTAACATAACATACATAATATGACGTCATGCTCAAATTCAAGGCCTACATAAACTTGATTACATTGTAGTTTAAAAATAAATCAACTTGTTTACATCAAAATTACATTCATTTCCACTAAGTATTGTTAATATTTTGTTTAAGAGAATTATATTTCATGCCTTTGCCATTTTGCCGCCACGCGGACGTATAAATATTTTTTTAACAAACTTTTTTTTGTACACCTGGTTATATATAAACAAAGGCATTGGACACTAAGTTTTTACCTGCCGGGGGATGACCAGCCTTCAGTTGAGAAGTTTCTTCAGTTGACGACATGATTACAACAGTAATATTTGATTGTAAATAGTAAAAAATGCCAACGTTGCACTACACAGTTTTTGTTAAATTGTACTTCGTCTTCGACGTGTAATTACAATTCGATGACACGGCAGCGGCTTCGATACCGATAGCGAATTGTCAAAATGTTAGTGTTGGGCGATACTTGCTAGAAAACATCCTAGTCGATTTTAAATTATACTACTAAATCATTGTCAGTTTGCAGCTGACATAGTCACCAATAAAGAAAGAAAGAAAAAATATTCATTTGTCGCAGAAACATGACGATTAACAAACATTAACTCTGAAGGCTAAGACTATTGTATGACTATATATTGTAAGACTATTGTATGGTAATTATCCTACTCTTTCAGTGACTATAGACCAAATATTTTATTTTGGTATTTCATTTTGTGCAATGTTGTAATGTTTTGACTTGTTTGTATTTTTAATTGTTGCTATTTTTTTAATTTTCTTTTTATGTAATTTAATTTCCTTTTTATTAACATGTAATTTAAAATTCAATTGATTGTTTATGAATAAATGGCTAATGAATAATTCCTTCTTGTACAGACGCCAGCACATCAAGTTACTACAATGGGTCAAATTTCTTTATTTGTCAATACTTATATTTTCAAGTTTATCGCCCTATATTAAGTTGATTGGGAAAGCTTTACAATTTCGGGTAGCTTAATAATTATATTAGAGTGTAAACATTGAAAAATTAAAATGTTTTAGTCGATTATTCGAAACGTAAATGTGTCTCCGGACATCCTTATCGGAGTCGTACTTTCAAGTAACATCGATAGATGGCGTTGTTTTTACTATCTTACGATCTCCACCATGGCAGGGGAAACGAACGAACCGGAAGTCTCAGTCATGATAATTTTTTGTATTTAAGTATTTAGTTTTGTGGAACCTAAAAATATACGCACCGATCATAATTATCTACCCATTAATTACAACCACTAGGGGAGCGCTTAGTTTGGTACCGCAGAATTAAATACATAATCATACTTAACTGTCTACCAGGCGCGCATCTAGCAGACTAGCACTCAAAAAAGGTTGTGGGTACAGTCACCCAAAAATCGGCCCAGTGTGAGTTGGAGTATGAACTAGCTCATGATCGTTATATAGTGACCTACTCGTAAGGTGTATTTATATTAAAACATCTATAATATAATAATATGATAATGAGAAATACATCGCTGCGTTCCGAATAACCTACGTACGTTTTATTGTTTTGTTTTTTATTACGGCTAGTATTCTTGACTTGATATAATATAATGAATGAATGAATAACTTGATTTGGTTAGAAGGGGTGGAGGGGATGAGTTAACCACTAGTAGGAACTACTTTTAAAAATCGTAAGTTTTTTGAAAAGAGCCTTGAGGCTTTAGGTGTTGTATGTTGAGATAAGGCAGGATTCAAGAATCAGCATAGTGAGCTCCTAAAAGTTAGCACCCAGTTTGAAGTTAAGAAGTCTTCTTACTGTCTGAATTTGTGCCTTGTCAGGAGTTGCTAAGACAGCCAATCCAAGATTCGGAAAATCCGGGCATTATTATGCAGTCCAGATAGGATGTATTCAATGTGACGGAAAAGGGGTGCGTGGCGCAGGTTATGGTAAATAAGACCACGCAACCAGTCTACATAAAATATATTAAAATTAAAATATGGGTGTGGGAAGGTCTACGGACACAAACTCCTAAGGCATCCCTGTGGAATGTGCTGCACTGCCCTGATAGCCGGCGTGGCGATGACCGCAGCGAGGTGCCACGCTGGATGCGTAGGGGCGATGGCCAGCTCTTCTTTACGTCGGCCCTGCTCGGCCCACGTGGCAAGTATGGCCAACAGGTGGGAAGTCCGATGCCGGCCCGATTTTAGCACGCACGACGGAACCAGCCGCGTAACTAACGCGAACTTGAGGGTGCTCTAGCCGGAACTTTGGACCCCAGTATGGGGGTTTCAAAGACACCGAATTTAATTGCTCGATGGCGGAGAATTATGTTGATTAGGTAGGCAATTGTTTTAGGCCCGGATAATGGCGAGTTAAGACACGTGTGAAATCACATATAATTTAGATATGGTGAGACGTGTGACCGCTTCGGGAAAAACCAAAATTCCTAATGTCAAATGTATTCGCGAACGCAGCGAGCGAACAATTTTTTAGCATTCCAACCCAAGAGCGAGTGGAGCAAGCCAGCATTCGAAAGAACTCAGTGGCGTGCAGTGGTCCCCCACGGTGGGTAGGCCATGAATAATTGACAGCAAAAAAAAAAGTTTGGAAAATATTCAGCTTTTAACACTTTCCCTGCCA
This sequence comes from Diarsia rubi, assembly GCA_932274075.1. Lineage (NCBI taxonomy): Eukaryota > Metazoa > Arthropoda > Insecta > Lepidoptera > Noctuidae > Diarsia > Diarsia rubi. The sequence goes on from OW026427.1 coordinate 9,386,294, forward strand.
AGTTTAAAATATATTTTTTGAAGTGAAACTTTGTTTTATAGGTTGTATTTGGATTTTTTCGTCACAATTTGTGACAACATATAATTAATTATTGTCCCGGGCGTGTCACATAAAAGCGTTACGGAACTATTGGTTGAAATTGAATAATTATTTTTGATTGATCGTCCATTTATCGAGGAAGGTTAAAAGTTATATAATATTACGCTGCAATCAAAAGGAGCGGAGCATAATTGAAAAATGTTGATAAATTCTTTGTTTTTTCTCAAAAAGAAATAATAGGGGATCGGACTGAGTCAAAAAAATATGATTCTAACTAGTCCGTCAGTTAGATTATCGAAAAATATTGGATACGTGTTTTTTGTTTTATCAAATTAATCAAAATTGACGAAGATAAGATGTGGTTGTGACGTCATTTGTAGGTAAAAAATGTACTATCATATGACGATTTCGAAGAGTTCACGAGTTTTCGAAGCACTGTATTGTCTTCATTTTTTGTTTATGTTAAAAAAGAAAAAATACGTGTCTAATATTTTTTGAGAATCTATCTGTCGGACTAATTAGTTTTTTTTTGTCCGATCCCCTATTTATCCCGGTACTTACGTTGCGTGCGCTGCGTAAACAGTTTTAGTTACGCAAAAATAAAATGTAAGACCTCCGATGTGTTCCTCTTTAAAAGTTCTAAAAAAAGCTCACGACAGTATTATATATGTCTATCAGCGACGGATAACTCACAATAACTACTTTCACTTTTAAAATTTTAGAATAAATAGAATGAATTTTTGCTAAGCTTATTTAACCCTTTCTTTTTTTTTGGCGTTTCCATATCACACTGTGCTCTGTGCACTGATTACACAGAAAATTAATAATGCAGAAAACCGAATGATGCATCAAAAGAAAGGTCATAATTTGTTGTTGCAAAAACAATAAACCTCTAAACTTTTATAAACAAATAGTTATGCTATATTTAGGTTATGGGTAGGTTGGTGTCTCACCTTAAATATCAAATTAATTGGGGAAAACAACACTGACCGGCAAATAACAAAAAACGTAAAAAAAATCGAATTTCGTGGACTACCTTGTCGCATCAATGGCTAGACTATTTTAATTGTTGACGGGATTGTTGATGCCATAGTTGGGATTCGGAGAGCTGGTGGCTTCTATGAACCACTACAGAAAAGTGAAGTGGAATTACGAATTTAAAAACATATATTAATAAACAGAAGGTTGAAAAAAATCTACATACACATCTTTGTGGGGTGTTTATTAATTGAATACTTAAAAAAATCAATTAAGATTCCTCAAGTCCTTATTGTTAATTAGATAGGTACCTACTCTTTACAATTTTAGTACATATATCTTAGTGCTAGTGAAAAAGACATCAAAATCAGTATCTCGAACAGGAAAGTCCAAATGAAATTCAAACATATTATTTCCAAGCCTTTATTCTGAACCTCCTCTGTGGTACAACGACATCGGCGTCATCCCTACCAGGCTTCATCATATCCTTCTGCAGCTCCACTATCATCCGCAGCATGAAGTTTATCACCTGGCTGCTTGTGCCGTCTCGCAGTCTTTGGAAGTCCTGTAAGGAACACAAAAAGTCTTGAAACGCATAAGTTCTTTTATGACAGTTGTCACAGGAAATTACACGAGCAAAAACTTTATTTGCGTTTCATAGAGTTTAAGGTTTAAGGTCTGAAACAGGATCCTGGGAGCAGGGTTAAGTCATGTCTGTCATAAAAATGTTTTGTCACCAGAGGTTAACTGGTGGAGAAACTGGACATAGACCTCCCCCAGGTGTCGCCACATTGATTGGACCCATGTGTCTCGCATCCAGCGGGTCTCTGCAACCTACACCAGGTCATCAGTTCACCTAGCGGCAGGCCTTCCAACTTCCAATGCAGCGGAATACCAAGAAGTGTTCTTTTGTGAAGTTTGCTTTTGTGCTTGTATAGATTGTTAAGCGATAAACTTCATGGTCGGCTTTCTTTCGGTGTTCACGACTCCGACCCAGCTGGGCCTATTGGTTATTTGGAGACCAAGGTTAACAAGTGCCCTGATTGTCATTGCACAGTCATAATTTGTTGGCAATAGTCATGGTTGCTAAAAGAGAGTGCCATGTTCTTTCCTTTCCTGCATTTTTTGAGATTGCCCAAAAAACAAAATAGTCTGAACTAGGTACCTTGCGGGTAGGAAGACATCGTCCGTTAACGCAGACAGTCTGATGCGTCAGAGAGGCCAGCAGACGCTTCAGAATCTCAACCTTCTTGTTGGCGGCGAGGGGGCGGAGTCGGGTCACGAAGCGCAGGAGGTATTCTAGGAGCATTATATCCTCCTGAGAAAAGACGAGAGTCAAATATGCAGGGCAGATAACATTTTAAAGTTAGCAAGCGGACTTTCAGATCTTTGTGTTCATGATTGTAGCATATGGTGTGTAAACTGGTATCAAATCAAATCAAATAATTTATTCGCATAATATGGGTAAAAAGATGGTACATAGAGCATTACATAATACTACAGTAAAGATCCTCATTTTAACCATTTCTGGTATGCAAAACTTAAAACTACAGAGGTAGGTAAGTACACATTACATTTTGGACTAGGTACATACTAACTTAACTAGTTATTATTGCACAGATAAGAACATAGTAAGGCGCTACACTAATTTTCTATTCTTATAACTAAGGTATTCCTGGGTCGTGTAGAAACATTTATTGACTAACCAGGTGTACAATTTTTCCGGAATAATGGAATAATTATTTATCTCAATGGTGTTGTCAAATGCTTAAGCGGCGTCTCCCCACAGACAATGGCCCACCTTCAGCGGGGCGAGTGAGGTTCGCGTGTGAGTTTTAGGCTCTATATATCTGAACTTTTTGTCATCGATACGCGTAGAAGAAGAATCGTGTTTAGTCTTTGATAGAAAGAAATCAGATATTATTCAGTCGTCAGAGGTATCCTACAAAAGCAGGACCTCATTTCATCAGCATCATAATCATCAGCCAGTGCTGGACATAGACCTCTTCAATCGTACGCCATCTGATTTGATTCTCGACAACTCTCGTTCAGCCGCTACTGCTCAGTGGTTTTTATTTCGTTCCTCGGGGGAATAAAATGGATCGATATTTGGAAACCTAAACGAGAAAACGAGGTTGGTATTCGTGTTTTGTGTTGAATTCTCCGGAATATCTCCTAGTTTTTCATCATTTTATCGCCCTTGTCCAATACTATTTCGGTTCGCCGCAACATTTTTTTACCATTCTCCCCTATCAATCGTTAGGCAATCATTTGCTCCTTTAATATATAATTCCTCACACAATCCATCCATGTTATCTTTGGTCTATCTCTACCTCTCCAACCATCGACTTCTAGCCACCAACACTAATATGTCATAGCTCGTACAATATCTGCAATGACTCTTAAAACATTACCAGTGTCAAGGCCAGCACACACGACTCCACATTGTATGCCCGCCCCACGATGAGCGAGAGATCTTCTCTGTCCAGCACCGGCTGCTTCAGACCCTCCAGCCATTCGAAGAGTAATCCAGTCAGAATTGTAGGGTCGGTCTGCAAACATAGCATTTCAGTAACAATAAGAGAACATGGTCAAGTGACTTGATGAAGTTCAATATTTGTATTTTACCATTTTATCAGAAAAATGGTATTCTTTTTATTGTAAGGTAAGTGCCTTTTTTTTTTTTTTTTTTGGTGGGTGTAATATCATCGAATAACCCCTCCCGCTCTTGGGCAGAGCGAAAGGGAGTGTCAGACTTCTACTGACTAAAAACCACCCATGTTCCTTCTTCGCCCTCTATGTCGAGGCCGCGATAACCGTTGGACTACCCGCGGCCCCGACAGTAAGGTAAGTGCCTAACCTGGTGTCAGTTTTGATGCCACCCATACGCCATTCAAAAATGGTGTAAGCATGATCCTGCTGATTAATTAAGGCTGTTTAGGCTTACCTAGTACTCAGAGTGTGCTAAACATGGGTTATTCTGATGCCTAAATCCCAGCGTTGGGCTCATTATTGCCTGTTTACCTAGCAATATAGGTAAATAGGAATGTACATAAGGGCGATAACTTACCTCTGTGTTGATTTTGTCAAATGCTTCTCTTTGCTGGTTAATTTCATTGCGAAGTGTCTTTAAGTATTTCTGCCTTTCGTCTGGAAGACTGTGGTGGTCTACTGTGAATGCCTGAAAGATGAAGAAGTCTAATGAATAGTCTATTTTTAACTTCGTCTAAAAACAGTTAACGATCACCTAGTTATACTGTAGGAAAGGCCTAAGAATGAGTTCTCATAATAGGTCATGCATTGAAAAAACGCATTTAAGTACAAACGACGCATTAAAACTTTCTGACGTTACGCAAGTCCAACATCGCGCAAGGGTTGCTTCATAATGCAATAAATAATAATAATAATAATAAAGCCTTTTTTATTTCCACAACGACATAATTTTACATACCTATTAAATGTTTGTTAGTCATGTTAGTTTATTTAACTTATGATTTAAATTTAGTGTTAGTATAGTTAGTTATCTTCTCGTGACGTGGATCCCGTTTGGGTAAAGGCCTCCTCTTTCTTCTTCCACCATCTTCTATCTATAGCGAGGGACATCCAATCTCGCCCTATTGTTTTAATAATATCATCAGCCCACCTTTTTGCTGGTCTGCCGACATTTCTTTTTCCTAATGGCCCTTTCCAACGAGTGGTTTTTATGGTCCATCTATTATCTTTACATCTCGAGATATGACCAGCCCACTGCCATTTTAATTTTAAACCCTGTGTTAGTGCATCAGTTATTTTAGTTCTTCGCCTAATAATTTCTGCCCTTATTTTATGTTTTTTTCTAATATTTAGTGTGCTTCTCTCCATTGATCTTTGTGTTACCTTTATTTTTTCTTTCACTTTATTTGTGTATACCCATGTCTGACAACCGTACAATAAGCTAGGCAAAAGACAGGTATCGATTACAGTTTTTTTCATGTCTGGTGTGTAATCTCCTTTTAAAATTTCCTTTAGAGACCAGAATTTGTTCCAAGTTATTTTACATCTTCTTTCTACTTCTTTTTCATTATTATTTGCACTGAAAGAAACCTGTTTGCCCAAATATATATAGTTGTCCACGTATTCTATGTTGTTGCCATTTGCATTTATAGGATTCTTTTGGCTATTTGTTATTATTTTTGTTTTGGCAGCGTTCATCTCTAGTCCAATTCTAGTACTTTCCTGGTCCAGTGAATGTATCATAGTTTCAAGTTCTCTAGATGTTTCAGCAAGAACAACGATGTCGTCTGCGAATCTCAAATGGCTAAGGCAAACGCCACCTACACTCAGTCCCTTGGTTTTCCAGTCTAGTTTCTGAAATACATTCTCTAAGACAGCAATAAATAGTTTAGGTGAGAGAGGGTCACCTTGTCTTACTCCACGCTCAATTCTTATTTCTTCTCCTCTGGCTTCGAGTTTCACCCTACTTATAGCGTTGTTATATGTAAATTTTATGATGGGTATATATTTTCTATTAATGTTCAGTGATGATAATGTATTCCAAATAGAATTATGGCTTATACTGTCAAAAGCCTTACTATAATCTATAAACGCTATGTATAGAGGTCTCCCAAACTCTCTATATTTCTCCATTATTTGTCCCAGTGAATGCAGATGGTCTGTTGTACTAAAACCTGATCTGAATCCTGCCTGTTCTCGTGGTTGCGCTTTGTCAATATCTGTTGCTAGTCTCTTAAGGATTATTGATGAAAAAAGCTTGTATAAACATGCCAGTAGACTTATGGGTCTGTAGTTGCCTACATCAAGAGGATTACCTTTTTTATACAAGAGTATTATGTCAGATGAGAGCCATTGTTTTGGTACAGTTTCTGTTTCTAGTATTAGATTAAATAGTTGTGTGAAGTGTTTCAGTAGTATTGGTGCAGAGTGTTTGAGCATTTCATTACTTATCCTATCAGGTCCAGGGCTTTTTGCATTTTTTAATAAATTAATATGATCGAATACTTCTTTTTCTTCTATTGGGGTAGTATTTTCTGTGTTAGGAATATAGTTTAACATTTCGTCAATGTCATTTTCTTGGTTTCTTTTCATGTAAAGTTCTTTATAAAAATTGGTAGCCTGGTCCAATATCTCTTTTCTAGATTTCGTTTCTTTCGTTTTAGTTTCTAATTTCTGTATCCACCTTTTATTTAAACTTAATTCCTTAAACGCTCTTTTAGTACTTCTAAATTTGTCTATGTTCCGTGCTATAGTGTCTTGTCTATGTTTTTTGTAGTCTTTCTTTATCTCTTTGTTTGTCTGTTTAAATAATTGCCCAAGTTGTCTTTTTATCTCCTTTGTTTTGTTTTTTGTGGATATAAGTTCGTTGCGTCTTTTTATTAATGATACTGTATTATCGCTAAATATTTTATGTTTTTTCTGTTTCTTTTCTGCATTTTTTAAAGTTGTGCATGACGTTAGTGCGTGTTCTAGAGTGTCATAATAGTCTTGGACATTTATAGGTTCTACTATTTTTTCGTCAATTTCGTAAGATCTCAAGTTCTCTACGTATGCGTTAACATCTCCTTGGGTTAGGAAGCCACATGTGGATGATTTGAAGTTCTTTCTGCTCTGTTTCGGGACACATATCCTAATTGTAGCTCTTAGCATTCTGTGATCAGAGGCAAAATGCATGTTGTTTAGTATTTCAAAGTTTGTCACTAATTTTGGAGTATTTGTCATTATGAAGTCAATTTCGTTCCTAAATTTATGGTCTGGGGATTCCCAAGTCCATTTTTTGTTTGTTTTCTTTTTAAAATGTGTATTCATTATAGACAGTCTGTATTCAAATGCGTATTCTAACAGCCTCGTGCCTCTTTGATTTCTTATTCCATAACCATATTCACCCAGTATCGGGTATTCTTCAATTTTGGGTAGCCCTATTTTTGCATTAAAGTCACCAATCACAAATGCTTTTTCATCGGCTAGTTCATGTGCCTTTGTTAAATCACTGTAGAATTTTATGATTTCATCTTCACTTGAGTTAATTGTAGGAGCATATACTTGGATAATCGATAAACTGAGATCCACGAACTTCAGCTGCAATAATGCAACCCTTTCTGAGATGCCAGTGAAATTAGTTATGTGCTTTTTTAATGCCTTTTTTATCAAGAATCCTACTCCATAAAATCCCTTCGTTTGTCCCATGTAGCATAGAATACAATCATTATACTCTTCAATGTTACAACCCATTCTTCGCACTTCTGAGAGTCCTATTATATCATAGTTAATATTTTCCAAAGCATGTGATAATTCTAGATATTTTTCAGTTGTTGCCAGAGTCCTCACATTGTACGTACAGATTTTCAAAATATGTTCTTTATTGTTCTTTGTATTATTATTTTTGGAAAGAGGGTGGTGGTCTAATTTCCCACGATGACCAGTCGGCTTGGGAAATGTCATAATGCAATAGTTTCTTATTATTTTTATCTCAATTTTAATATTTTATTCATGTTTGTACTGTGATTGACAAATGGCAACGGGTGTAAATTACCTGAATTAATGAATTTATTAATATTATTAATATATCTATCAGCAAGGAATCGTATTTTTTCATGCACCTATCCTTTTCTCTCGCTCGCTCTGATGAGATGACGAGTAATATGAGATTTATGTAAGAAAGAATCATGTTCCAGCGACACCAAATATGTTAGGATAAGAGCAGGAGGAGTGCAATACGTCATTACGAAAGAATCATGTTCCAGCGACACCAAATATGTTAGGATAAGAGCAGGAGGAGTGCAATACGTCATTACGAAAGAATCATGTTCCAGCGACACCAAATATGTTAGGATAAGAGCAGGAGGAGTGCAATACGTCATTACGAAAGAATCATGTTCCAGCGACACCAAATATGTTAGGATAAGAGCAGGAGGAGTGCAATACGTCATTACGAAAGAATCATGTTCCAGCGACACCAAATATGTTAGGATAAGAGCAAGAGGAGTGCAATACGTCATTACGAAAGAATCATGTTCCAGCGACACCAAATATGTTAGGATAAGAGCAGGAGGAGTGCAATACGTCATTACGAAAGAATCATGTTCCAGCGACACCAAATATGTTAGGATAAGAGCAGGAGGAGTGCAATACGTCATTACGAAAGAATCATGTTCCAGCGACACCAAATATGTTAGGATAAGAGCAGGAGGAGTGCAATACGTCATTACGAAAGAATCATGTTCCAGCGACACCAAATATGTTAGGATAAGAGCAGGAGGAGTGCAATACGTCATTACGAAAGAATCATGTTCCAGCGACACCAAATATGTTAGGATAAGAGCAGGAGGAGTGCAATACGTCATTACGAAAGAATCATGTTCCAGCGACACCAAATATGTGAGGATAAGAGCAGGAGGAGTGCAATACGTCATTACGAAAGAATCATGTTCCAGCGACACCAAATATGTTAGGATAAGAGCAGGAGGAGTGCAATACGTCATTACGAAAGAATCATGTTCCAGCGACACCAAATATGTTAGGATAAGAGCAGGAGGAGTGCAATACGTCATTACGAAAGAATCATGTTCCAGCGACACCAAATATGTTAGGATAAGAGCAGGAGGAGTGCAATACGTCATTACGAAAGAATCATGTTCCAGCGACACCAAATATGTTAGGATAAGAGCAGGAGGAGTGCAATACGTCATTACGAAAGAATCATGTTCCAGCGACACCAAATATGTTAGGATAAGAGCAGGAGGAGTGCAATACGTCATTACGAAAGAATCATGTTCCAGCGACACCAAATATGTTAGGATAAGAGCAGGAGGAGTGCAATACGTCATTACGAAAGAATCATGTTCCAGCGACACCAAATATGTTAGGATAAGAGCAGGAGGAGTGCAATACGTCATTACGAAAGAATCATGGTCCAGGGGCACCAAATATGTTAGGATAAGAGCAGGAGGAGTGCAATACGTCATTACGAAAGTTACAACGTCTCACATGGCGCCGAATGTTTGTGACAACGAGAAGAATGATGATGATCATCATGAAGAGCAAGTCACGAGTCACCGATAAGTGACTTGCGAAAGTACAACCTTTACGCGAAGGAAACAACCGCTAATCCCATGACATAATCGTTTTGTCCTAGGTATACAATAATCCTCGGCTATATAATAATCCACATAATTGGTGTTTACTAACTTTAAAAAAAATAGATTCTAATTAGTCCGTCTGTTAGATTATCGAAAAATATTGGATACGTATTTTTTGTTTTAACAAATCAATAAAAAATGACGAAGATAAAACATGTCAAAGATTTGAGTGGGGGGGTTGGTGACTTTGTTTACGTGAAAAAAGAAAAAATACGTGTCCAATATTTTTTGTTAATCTAAATGACGGACTAATTAGATTTATTTTTGTTAACTACCCTATTTATCAAAGACACTAAATACCTCATAAATCTGAACAGCTGGTATACTGCCGTTGTTGGCCGTGCCTGTGATCTTGCTGACTGACTCCAGGTTGCGTTCGATGTCCTCCTCTACTGGGTCTCGCCATTCCACCATTGGCAGGGGTGGTCTGTTGTGATCTGTAGCCAATGGAAGGAAATATTGAGAATAGGGCGATACTGAGCAGAAATTAATTCGAAAATCAAACAGTTTAATCGGTTAGGAACCAATACATACCAACAAACAAAACTAACACGGCAAGTTGAATAAAAGTTTATAATAAGACATACATTAAACTAGAATTGGTCCTGTATGAAGCATTAGAAACATTTAAGACTTAACGTCACAGCGCTGGTATTCTGATAGGGCGCCCAAACTGACGCCACGATCCAGTACGAATAAAAGTTTAAAAAATAAAAATAAGACGAAAATAAGTATACATTAAATGCAAAATTAAAAATTCCTTGGTTTTTCTGCGATTTTCCGGTCAATGTCAACCTGTAGGATGAACAAAATACGAGTATTATGAATGCCTTAATTTCGTAGGTTGCTCTCGCTGATCCACCGTAATCACAATTACCTAGATCAGTAGCAGATTCCTCAGGAGTGGTAGGATCAGGAGGCTTCGTCTTCCTAAGTTTGTACACCATAAAGGATTTGTAGAAGGGCTTGTTCTTGACGCGGAAGTCCAGACCGACGCTCTGGTGACAACCACACAGCTTCAGGAGACGTTCGCAGAGGCAGTATACTATCTGAAAGAGATAAAAGAAAAAATAATTGGAATATGTTTTTGTTTTTTAAAAAAACGTTGCCAATATGGGCAAGGCCTGTTCGGGTCGTTTTTGAAATTTGTTTGTTTTCTTTTTTTGTCTTATAGGAGAGTTCGGTAGATGGACTTTCTCAGAGTATATTTCGGTATGCCCATTGTGGAAAAATGCCATTGGAATCCACCACGCGGGCCTAGTGCGGGTTGGAGATGTCACATGAATTTTAATTTTTGGTCTAAGACATGCAGTTTCCTCACGATGTTTTCCTTCACCGTTATGAGCGAGGACTGGAGGAACGTAGGACTAATGATAAAATCAGATCCTATAAACATCTCTTTTATCAAAATTTATACCATAAAACTCTTGAAGGGAGCTTCATCTGCTCTTCGCCACTCTTACTTGTTTTAAATATTGCTTCTTTAGCACTTAAGAACCCTTAGATGTACCTACTACAAACCTTTGGCAGTTCTCTAAAAGCTCTTTCTTCTAATCCATGCAGAGTCGCTCGCTGTCGGTACAGATGTTGTTTTAACGTGAACTCTGAAGTTTTTCTATCTTTCGTCAGGTTTAAGGTTTCCCTGGAACAGATTTAGAAAAATTTGATGAAATCGTTTTATAAAGGTGCTTTAATTACTAACATGCTTAAAGCTTTCGTTACTTCTGCGAGATCATTTACCATTATCGTCATCAATCTCCAGCTCATATCCTCATTACATTATAGGACATAGTACATGAACATATTCTAAAGGGTGTAAAAGTAGGGCTGTGGGATGTTGTAAGAGATACCGCGCCCTTGACATAAGGACATAAGGAGGAACAAGGAGGGCTAAGAAGGAACATGGGTGGTTTTTAGTCAGAAGAAGTCTTACACTCCCTTTCGCTCTGCCCAAGAGCGGGAGGGGTAATTATTGGTTCTAGACCATATCTGGGGGTCAAAGTACCAAATTTTGCACAGGTGTTTTTGTAAATACTAGTTTTTCAGGTTATAACTTTACTCTAATTACCTCCATGATCCGTTACTATTCAAAGCATCTACTAGCACAATGTTTTAATAGTGCTTCATTGAGTTTCATCGTAAAATGTGATTTTTGACTCCAACAAAAAAAATCGTTTCCCAGCAAAAATATCCTACTTAGTTTGCTGTACACAATGCTTAGTTGACGGCTGTGTGAAGTGTTAATTTACACCCTGTATGTCGGTCCTTGTCTTTCGTTTCTCGCTCTTCCATTCATCTTTTCAATCGCTTGCTCAGTATCTCCCTCAATCATATAATATTTTTCCTTTTTTATCTTTTCTATAATTTTATTCCACTCTGTTAAACTCATCCCTTATTTAGTGTCCATATTAGCTTGCTTTAAAACCTACTACTCTTCGTGATGTGAAAATCTCTGAACGGTCTGCTTGCCCTGTGGGTTTGCTGTATTTTTGATCCCCTAGACACGCTACTACCCACCTCATTTTCTTCAATATAAAGGTATCTTTATCCTACTTACTTAGAACTAAACACAATCGTCTGCGGCAGCATGTAATGCTCGAACTGCTGGACGCAGAGGATCTGGCCCGAAGTCTGCACCGATTTGGGCCTCTTCTTACGCACCAGACGGATGGCATCGTTGGCCCTGATCCGTAAGGAGTACACCAGGAAGCAGGCTATCAGGACCCCAGTCCGGCCTAAACCTGCGAAAGAAAAATGATTTAGAATTAGAATTTAAAAATCATTTAGAATCTGCTACACGACGTGTAGTTTGTCGAGTCATTGAGTTCCTTAAGTTCTGAGTTAGGCTTTTATTGACAACTGCCTGCACTGTCTGTCTGAACAGGTCAGCAAAAAGACAAGGGTTCCGTGAAAATATTAAAATTGTTAGTAAAATCCGATTCAACTAAGGAAATCATATTTTATAGTAACTTTACGCGGTCGTCGCCGGTCGCAGAGCACCGCTAGATTTAAGAGAGGTGTCATCTGCCACCAGGGTCGTTCATGTCGGTTCATGTCAATGTCTCGCTAGCTACAAAAAATTTTTGAAAAAACATATAGGTACTGCCAAAATCATTACCCTTCCTTTTGGTTTCGCCGTAGTCGGGTAATTAACACACCCCTCTGTCTACCCTTTAGGCTTTAGGCTATTATTATAGACTGGCTTATGATTGCAATAGGGTAGTTAACAAAAAAATCTAATTAGTCCGTCAGATAGATTTCCAAAAAATATTGGACACGTAATTTTTAATTTTTCACGTAAACAAACAATGAAGACGATACAGTGCTTTGAAAACTCGTGTGACGTCATATTCTAAGACATTAGTATGACATTCTTTATCGTTCAATGGCGTCACAAACCCCCAATCAAATCTTTGACGCGTTTTATCTTCGTCAATCTTTATTGATTTGATAAAACAAAAAAATTGTATCCAATATTTTTCGATAATCTTACAGACGGACTAATTAGAATAATGTTTTTTTTAATCAGCAAACATCCCTATTGTAAAGGAAACCCTCGTTGGTGTAGTAGTTGCAAGCCCGAGTGCTGTGACGTGGTCGTGGATGTGATTTCCATGTCAGGCAGTTTTTTTGGGATTTTCCTTCAGAAATTTCTCAGTAGGAGCCACAGAGTTTGGAATTGTGTACGGTTGATTGATGAAAATAGGCTTGCTATCATGGGAGTATGGGAGTCATGGGACTTACCTAAATACATATAACTGGCGAAATGAATAATGTACTAATGGGTTCATCTCTTCCTAACCCTTCGAGATTACAGGTGATATTATGTTGGAGACGATCTCGAAAAAAAAAAATATGAATTTTCTCGAACAATCTCTACCAATGGGAGCCATTGACCAAGGTAAACAATGATATTATGTTCTCAGGAAAAATAGCATGCGTACAAGTAAGGTGAACAGGTTAGTAAATTAAATACGTGTTTAGTATTTTATAAGTACGGAAAACACGCTAAGGTTCTCTCCGACTGTTACTGACAGACTACACAATTATATGTGCCATAATTATAATAGTTTAAAGAGGAAAGATTTGTATTTTTATAAGTAACGAATAAACTTTAAAACTCCTGGAACGATTTGAAAAAATCTTTCACCTTGGCCGCGTTGGGATCCGAAGCTACACTATCCCCGGGTGTACAGTAGGTACATATATTATGGTGCAATGTTGAAAAACAATGTAACATAATGTCTAAAGCTCTAAAACTGGCTCAAAGAAGTTCACTGTTAAACGGGTCATGGATAACTCCATGACCCGTTTGATGGTGCTCCAGCACATAACAGCAGAATCACTACTGCCTACATTATAACCATTTAATACCTGGATTGGTACAAACGGCACAATCAGATGGCCTGCGAGATCGCCAGATCTCACCCCATTAGATTTTTTTTGTGGGGATATGTAAAAAATCAAAACATGAAATCTTATGTGAATAACAACGAGTTAAGAGTTGAAGTTCAGAATACGATTTATAATATTCACCACAACACTTTATTAAAGGTTACTAGAAATGAATTCGTTAAAAGAATAAAGAACGGGTATCATTTAAGCTATCACCAATTTAATTAGTTTTGTGTTTCTTAAATAATAGGGTTTGTCCTCAAAATAGTAGATCTGTCACCAAAATGTAGTCACCAAACAGTATAAAATCAATTCCACAATAAATCACCTAAAATCATGGAGATATGGGCTCTAGTAGCAAATAAATGTTTTTGTATGTATTATAATAGTTCAGTGGTCTGTCTGCAGGGATTAAAGGAACCTAACTAACCGAACCTCGGGGTGACCTTGACGTCGACCCTCTAGGGTTAGGGTTTCTTTCAGCATTATTTGGTGACAGATCTACCATTCTGGGCACAAAACTATTGTTTATGTAATAAAACTATTATTATAAAAACGAAGTTTATTTTCATCTAATGCACTACCTTTTTGTTGCTCTTATTTTACACATAATTATATTAACATTAATTTGATAATTCATTTCTGGAAACACTTTTTGTTTATCTGAGAACGAAAATATTTCGTGGCGATAGATCTATTTATTAGGTGATACAACTTGATGACAAATATAAATTTTGGTGATAGAAAATATAGTTCCCATAAAGAACAATGGCAGCCACCCATACATGAAATTAGCTGAGATTAAATTCATGCGTCTTTAATTGAAAAATATCTTGTTTAACTCGGCGTCAATTTCTGAATTAGTTTGTGCAGGAATATTTGTTCAAGAACTCCGAGAATAATAGAAATTCAGTCATGAACTTTTGTCGGTTATGTTTATGGGAATTCCTATTCGGAGAAGTAAATGGGCAATAATGCATTGGTGCATGCATTTTCCATACAAAATTATTTCAGAATGCAATTTCTTGTAAAAGGTAGGTAGGTAATCCCTTTGTAATCCACATTGTAATCACAATCACCAACCTATCAACAGTTGTCAAAACAAGTTATATTTTTTGGATTTGGGATAATAGTTTTTTTGCCAGTCAGTAATTGAAAGTAATTCATTTATTTTTACACTACAATATTTTTACCTCCCTGCAAAGACCACTTCCACTTACAAATAAACATTATTGTTGATTAATTTCACTCAGTTTTTTATAATAACAAACTAAAACTGATTATAATACAATAATTCTGTACTTACTATCACTTGGCAACACTAAACATCAACAAAAAAATCAAATAACTTATTATTTAAAAATTTTTTTTTATCCGAAGTTAACTAGTTAATGTGATAATTTGAAAAAAACGTAGAAAATAATAGAACTGCCTTCGTATTTAAGTTACTTTTAGACGCTCAAATTATATTCAGCTAAGATTTCGCCATTGTTCTTTGTGTATCCAAGAGAATGGAGCCCATTTCGAACAACTAATTAGTTAGTTTACCATTTTTTGTAGATAAGTAATTAAATTAATTTAAGATTTCCTGTTTTCCGGTTTTCCTTTAATTTAATTTATCATGTTTGTTAGAGAGATTTCATCCTTATAATTGACCCTAACGATCGATGCAATAAAAGTACAGGGTATAATCTTTTCAGATTTTAGTCGGTTCGATTTGACATCATTTCTCAGCTCATTACCATTGCCGTGACCACCGCGACAACATGATAGTCTCTACGTTTTGTTGTTAGTTCCCCTCATTTTCGAACTCATTTTATTTCTACTCTTGTTGGCGGTGGCGATATACACCAGAATAAAACTTGAACCTGTTCGAGGAGTGTGTAAATCTAAGGCGCGACTAGATGGAAAGATCGCGCTGGTGACAGGCGGGAACCAAGGCATCGGCTTGGAGACAGCCCGGGACCTCGCATCCAGAGGAGCTAAAGTGATCATCGCCTGCCGTAACGCCAAAAAAGCTACAGAAGCTATCGAAGACATAGCAGCTACCACAGGAAACAAACAAGTTGAATTTAAACATTTAGATCTACCCAAATTCAGCAGTGTAATTTTTTTTTTTTTTTTTATAAAAACTTCCCCACACTAGGAATTTCTCCTGTATCGTAGGGGCGTTCACAAACATTTAAATTCACATACACAAATACCCAGACCCGGAACAACTACTTATCTGTAGGCCATACAAATATTTGTTCCGTGCGGGGATCGAACCCGCGACACACAGCGCAGCAGTCTTTGGTTTTGATGACAATACATTGTTATGAGAAACATATCCTGCAGCCAGCGTCGTCTCTATCCGAGGAAACTCTTAAACGGTTGCTGGCTGAGGTCATGATATAAATTATATCTATCCATAAAAATAAAACTATTTTTTATAGATAGATATTATTTATATCATGACCTCAGCCTGCAACCAGCATTGTCTTCTCACGAGGCAACGCCTCAACAGTCAATAGCACAGATTGGAAACTAAGGCCTCAATTACGGAGACGCGGGGCGTAGCTCGGCGCGTTGTGCGTATTTAATTCAAGCACATGGCGATGTATGAAAAACGACGATTTCACGAGAAGCGACTTTTCGTTAGTTTAAAATGCAGCGTTTGTTGCGGTGGACCCACCTCTCAGTAAATGAATAAATAGCACTCGACGCCCCGCGTATCCGTAAACGAGCAAAACAAAAAAAAAATAACTTTAAAATAGTCGCGTGAATCGAAAAGGCCTTTTTGTTTATCTAAGTCATGCGCGAATTGCCAACCAATCTTATCAGGGTTCCTTACGTTACTTCGAAACACTATTCTGCGAAAATGGTTTCACCTAAAATTAAGTATACACCGACGCCTTCATACGGCGACGTTATGTTTGGTCTTAGACGCCACCGAAAACCTTTTTTTTACCTATGTTCCTTCTGAGCCCTATATGTCGAGGCCGCGGTAACTTGTAAACAACCCGCAGTCCCGGCTATCATCTATAGGCCTTATTTTTTGCTTCAAAAAAAAAAACGCTTATCCAAAAAGAAAGTATTATTATGTTGGCTAAATATTTTCGAGGTAACGTTACATAGAACAAACAAACGTTGGTGAAACAAAAGTCGATGTAAGGTTTTCGGTGTATAACGTCATCGCAGTATGAAGGCTTCGGTGTATAGTTTTAGATGAAACATTTTTCGCAGAATAGTGATTTGACGTAATGTAGGAAACCCATCCTAACAAAAGGTATCGTATTACCAAGTAACTAGGTTGGATGTCAGACAGCCAGTCGCACCTTTTAAAAAACCGGCCAAGTGCATGTCGGACCACGCACAATGTAGGGTTCCGCAGTTGCCCATCAAAATATGTAAACTTACTAAACTGATTAACTACCTGCCTCCGAACGATGATTTTTAATATAAAATTAAACAAACTTACATTTGCAGTTTTGAGACCTGTGCTCCTATACATTATGTAAGTATAGGAAAATATTTCATACAACCACGTTATATTCTATAACTCGACTATTATTCGTAAACTTGTAAAGCATACTTAGCTGTAATAGTTTTCCTTTTATTTTCGTTATACAGGGTGTAAATTAACCCTTCACTCATACGTCAACCAAGCATTCTGACATCAAAGTACTCCTACGCAAAAATTTTTGCTTGGAAACCACTTTTCTTTTGGGGTTTAAAATCACATTTTACGGTAAAACTCAATGTAGGACTCTTAAAATGTTCGCAGTGGCGGGCGGGGAGAACAAGTGCACTTCGTTTGCGTTAAGGGTACTTCTACACCCTATATATGCTACTGCCATGAATTTTTTCACACGCCCGAAATCAACCTGTATATGTGGTTTAGGTTGGCACACTTGAGTCTAACATAAATTTGCACTTAAAGCTAAGCTTAATTTATAAACGAAACCCTTCATCGGAAAACTGTTTGAGCAAACTCGCAGTATTTTTTTAAGTAACGATATCCCACACTTTGCGGGAAAAAAAGTCATCCCCACTTTAATGTGTATAGGTATATCCATATAACCCTGTATATCACTGATTCACAGTAATTCATTGTTCCTAGGATCAATTGAAAACACGATGACTTTTATTTAATTTACATACAATAAAAAGGTTCGGCTGTTCAAAAATGTGCTTGTATGACAACATGTTTTATTTATTTATTTACAAAGATAATAGCGGTACTTAAACCCGTACAATCGATGTATTTAATATATCTACTAATCATTATAATTGTTAATTCTTAGCTTCTCTTTAGGTGCACGCATACCATTTATGGAATATTCCAACCTAGAAGAAAATATCATGTTCAGCACTTAACATCATTAACACTTAACATATTATAACTGCGGTACTCAGTGATATTTAACGATTACTTAGTAAAGGCCTTCACTTAGTAAAGGTTTGACATATTTTTGTATGACAAAACTGTCAAAACCTTTACTAAGTAATGATTAAAGCTCTCTGACTGCGGCAGTTAAGGCTCTAATATTTACTAACACAAATTATATTGTTAATCATATATGTATTTTAGTATTCCCATAATACTAAAATACATATGATTAACAATATAATGACAATAATTAAAATGTTTTGTTGTATTTTAAACCCAACGCACAGCTTTGAGCATTGCACGGGGTTCGTATCGCCCAGCCCGAACGAAAACACCGTCACTGTGTCGAACCGTAGCTTGACGCGTACTATTATGTGTTCTGTGGCGACGCCTGCCGTGTGGACTCCACCTTCGCCTGGTTGACGTCTCGCTTGCAGCTAGGCGTCTGCTTACGACTGGGTGAAGATAGTAATGGTAATGTAATCGAAACGAAGTTAAGGGCTCATAAATTCAAATACAAATATTTAATTGCAGACCATAGTCCATATTTGGTTTTGTTAGTTACAAAACTTAAGAACTAAACTACTTAACTAATACTTGGAGAGCATAGTTTGGGTTGGGCTGATCGAGTAGGACCGCCGTTGTGTGGTGAGAATATAGAATTGTAATTTATTTTGGTAGGTACTCGTCCTACCCATACGCAAGTTCCACAATAAACGAACGCGTAAGTATCACCGTTAATTTGAGCTCGTCAATTTTACACTCTTGTTCCACACTTCTTCCACTAACTTATTATTATCAGCAAGTCTGCTATATTTTCCTTCAACACACTCCATGAAGTATTTCCCTCTTACGTTCTCCAGATCTTCAGACACGCACAGATGTATCGTCGTCTGAGCTCCCCCTTTGGGTCCTCTAAAAAATACATCGAAGTAAAACTGCTGGATCTTCTTAGCTACAGGAGGCAGCCTCTTAAAAATATCAGTTTTAACAATTCCTGGATGTAAACAATTGACTGTCACTCCTTCAGGTAATCTGTCAGCTAGGGCCTTTGTCCAAAGAACGTCACATAATTTACTATTTGCGTAATTCAAGAACTGCCCCTTAGTTCCATCTCCGGCTGGTTCTTGGAAGTTTTGAATACGTAGCTTTGCAAAATGGTGGAGATATGATGACACTATGATGATCCTGCTGGGTTTGGACGCGATCACTTTGTCTAACAACAGGTTTGTGAGGAGAAAAGGCCCGAAGTAGTTGACTTGCATCACTACATCTATTTTATCTTCAGTAAGCTTCGAATTGAGACCTGCGCAGCCAGCGTTGTTGACCAAAATATCGAGACGATCGTAAGTTTTGTTGAAGTCTTCAGCAAATTTTCGCACGCTGCTGAGTTTTGCTAGGTCCAAATGTTTAAATTCAACTTGTTTGTTTCCCGTGGTAGCTGCTATGTCTTCGATAGCTTCTGCAGATTTTTTTGCGTCCCGGCAGGCGATGATCACTTTAGCTCCTCTGGATGCGAGGTCCCGGGCTGTCTCCAAACCGATGCCTTGGTTCCCGCCTGTCACGAGCGCAGTTTTTCCATCTAGTCTCACATTAGATTTACACACACCATGAAAAGGTTCCAGTTTAAGTTTAAAGTACAGTGACAGCAAAAACATCAAGAAAATTAATGTGAACAATAAAATTAGTGGTATTAACATTAAGTAGTAAACGATAGCAAGAATCATGTTGCCGCGGCTGACTGGTAAATACAACTGAAGCATGATTGAATTATTTATGCTTTCGTATTGTATGTTTAACTTGATCTTGCTTGTAATATTAATGAATGGGGCCGTCCATTGCACTCAATACGGTCGCTTTACATATTCGATTAGGTTTAGGTTTTTATTTTCAAAATTAGGTGTTGCTTTGATGATCAGTTATTAAATGGTCTACCCTTATTCTCTCCTGTTAGGTGGCACTTTATCATTCACTCCTTTTGTTCATTCAACCTTCTTTTCTTCGATCTTTTCTCAGTCTTTTGTCCATTCATCAATATCTTCACTAAGTTTGCACACTTGCAACGCTTTTTTATGCGAATGTACCAGACGAAGGTTACGGTATTTGATAGAGAAGAGGATGTATCGGTGTGTGATGTAGAAATAAATGATAAGTGCGAGGAACAAGTGAGTGAGTTTGTATATTTGGGCAGTATGTTTACAAGAGATCAAAAGATTGACGCAGATGTGGTAAAGAGAGTAAACACGGGTGTGTAATACTTTATTTTGTACATGTTACGGACCAATTGATAAATGAGAGCCTTTTGCATAACGTCCGGAAATTATGAATAATGGAAAGTCAAAGACAAAGTGAATTGTTACCAAATCTTATTTATTTTTATCACAGTTCAAGGTTATTTAATATGTTTATTTTGTTGTCATCAGGCAATTTCATTCAGGATTAAGGATCAAATCTGTATAACAAACAAGATAAAACTCGACGCGGGCGAAGCCGCGGGGAATAAAGTAGTAAAAATCAAATTCAAAATTACAAATTAGTTCAATCCAATATCAACTGGATAGTGATGTTTACTGACTTAAAAAAACATGATTCTAATAAGTCCCTCTTTTAGATTATCGAAAAATATTGGATAGGTAGGTACGTATTCTTCGTTTTATCGAATCAATAAAAATTTACGAAGATAACACGCGTCAAAGATTTGAGTGGGGGGATGTGACGTCACTCACCTATAAAGAATGTTATACTAATGTATAAGAAAATGACGTCATACGAGTTTTCAAAGCATTGTATCGTCTTCATTGTTTGTTTACGTGTGCAATATTTTTTTTTGGAAATCTATCTGACGGACTAATTACATTTTTTGGTTAACTACCCTATTATGGAGGTATATATAGGCAGTCGTTCCATGTACCTAGCATCCGATTAACCTACCCCAACATAGATCAGAAAAGGCTAGACAAACAATGATGACCTCTTCTACTATCATCTAAGTTAACCTGAGTAATGCTGTCACCGCGTCGGGGCTGCGGGTTGTGCGAAAGGGATACCGCGGCCTCGGCACATATGGCTAAGAAGGAACATGAGTGGTTTTTAGTCAGTAGAAGTCTGACACTCCCTAGGGAGCCATTTGATGATTTCCCACAACCCCAAAAAAAGGCTTAACAGAACTGGCTGAATTATACCTGTTGCTATCAATAATTTACTATTTACATTCACACAAAGATAACATATATTATTTAATGTGCTATTCTTCTATTGTGTCGTGTGATAAGTCCCTAAAAACTGGTCTCAGAGTTTTTATGGAGTCCCGTGACTTTGCTTTCCATACAGTAAAATTTTTTTTTTATACTCTTGTTTTATCAGGTAAGACCCAAGCCAACAAAAGTACATAAATTACTAATAGTCCAGTCCTAAGTAACGGGTCTGAGTACAAACACAAGTTACACAGTGGACAACATACTAAGTGTCACCCCCTGGAATTCCGCCGAAGAATAAGAAAGAGATAACGAATATAAGAATGAATGAGAGACAATGTCTCGTGCATGCTGGCATCCTCACGACATGCGACATATTCCTTTACCGAAACACGTGGTAATGCGTAATACGCACGTGAATCTGATAAATCAGTGCGTGTCTTGTGGTCGAGCTCGAGACCTATGACTAACAACATGTGACTAACCTGTAACATAACATGCCTGTGACTAACATCATAGCCACAAAAACCACGCCAGGGTTGGGGAATTTGTTCAAGTCACCACGGCCCCGGAACGCAAAAGGCATTAGACAGAACACGGAAATAAAGCCTTCAAAACCAAGTAATAAGAATATTCTTTATTATGTTCACCTTATAGGTTACAATCATAAAAGAAAATATTTCACATAGGGTGACACAATGAACAAGCGATGTTTTCAAGACAACATTTAGACAATCATTGAAGGAATTGGGAGACACCTTTCTGCAGGCAATCTGCGGTGTACCAATAACTTATTAGTAGACATATATTATAATTATTAATAATCATTTATTATATTATTATCAATTCATAAACTGTACCGTAATTGTCGTTCGACCTTAACACGGTCTATGTTTATAATTTATATTGCGTTATCTACAATCTTGCTATATTCTACCCTGATAAAAATTCACATTTTTAAATCACATTATACATAACACCATTATTTGTAATATCACCTCCGAGATTTGAACCCGTCACTTGTAAACTCTTGTTCCACACTAGTTCCACCAACTCGTCATCATCAACTTTGCTGCTGTATTCTCGTTCCTCACACTCCATAAAGTGTTTCCCTCGCACGTTCTCGACTTCTTCAGAAACACACAGATGTATCACCGTCTGAGCTCCTTCTTTAGGCGTCCTAAACACCAGAGCATTAGCTACGGCGTAAAACATACCCCTCACAAGAAAAGGCATAGTTTTAAATATATCAGTTTTTACAGCTCCAGGGTGTAAAGTATTGACTGTCACCCCTTCAGGTAATCTCTTAGCCAATGCCTTCATCCAAAGAAGATCACACAACTTACTATTTGCGTAATTAAAGGTCCTTGGGCGTCTGAATCTTTGATCATGTAAATTATTAACGTTTAATCTCGCGAAGACGTGCATCCAGGATGATACGATGATGATCCTGCTGGGTTTGGAGGAGATCAGTTTGTCCAGCAGCAGGTTTGTGAGGAGGAAATGCCCGAAGTAGTTAACTTGCATCACGACTTCATTTCCATCTTCAGTAGGCTCCGGATAGACACCGCCACATCCAGCGTTGTTCACTAAAATATCGAGTCGGTCATACGTGTTGTTTACGTACTCAGCGAATTTCCGTACACTACTGAATTTGGCTAGATCTAAATGTTTAAATTCAACTTGTTTGTTTCCTGTGGTAGTTGCTATATCTTCAATAGCTTCTGCAGCTTTTTTGGCGTCCCGGCAGGCGATGATCACTTTAGCTCCTCTGGATGCGAGGTCCCGGGCTGTCTCCAAGCCGATGCCTTGGTTCCCGCCTGTCACGAGTGCGATCTTTCCATCAAGTCGCGCCTTAGATGTACACACTCCTCGAACAGGTTCAAGTTTTACTTTAGTATAGATCACAACCCCTAGCATAAGTAGCAATAAAGTGAGATAAAATATGAGGGGGACTAACAACAAAACGTAAAGTATGTAGACTATCATGTTGTCGCGGTGGCTACGGCAATCGTACTGAGCGGAGATAAATCTAATAATATCAAACGTGTGAATTTCTTGAATGACTATAGCGTCGGTCGTACATTACATAAACAAAGTCTGTCTTAAATTTTATCTAGTGGTATTTGCCCACTCCAAAAAAAGAAGGAGGTTCCCACTGACGTTTAGGGCTCCGTAAATACCTAGTCAATAAGGAACCCCTATAGTTTCGACGTATCCGTCCGTCAGGAAGAATCTTTATTCTCAGTACTAGAAAGCTGTAATTTGACATCAATATACAGATTAGTTACAAAAAAAAGTGGTAAAATAAAATCTCGAAAATGTTTTTAAACGGTTTTATTTAGCTCACCCCGTTTGTTTTTTAAGATATCTTTTGTACAGTCAAGGTCATTTGGGTTTGTGGAAAAATTCACGGTAATAGCATACTCGTATATCGAAATTAAACGGAAAACTGACGTTACTTAACCTACGAAAACTGTCCTCGAAGAAGTACAGGTTTTGAAACTGCTATTGTTGGTATGTTTCATTATTAAAGTTAAGTCAATCGGAGGCATGCATGGAGGTTAATCAGGTTAGTAAGTCTAACTTGGCAACTACGGAATCCTACATTGTGCGTAAAAACTTATTGTAAAATAAAATGTTTGATTATTCGTTTATTTTGTACATTTGAACTACACACATCAAAAGTGTCTAGGGATCAAGCATTTTTATGCGGATTTCTTGAGATTGAGATGTGGCTTTGTAATAAATTTATGATTTTATAAATTTATATGGATCCTTTTTGGTGCCTTTCATAATTTGAATCAGGAACTGTGAATCAAATTCGAGTAAAAGATGAAAATCAGCTGTCAATATTTTCCCTATAAAAACATACAACGCATTGAAGACATTATTAGTGCTACTGTTTCCCTACTACTGATTAAAACCAACGTTATTATGGAGCGGCGACGTCATTTAAGCAGGAAAGAAATGCTCAGAGCCGTGGGAATGATAGAAGCTGGTTCCCGGCAACGTACTGTGGCTTTAGCTCTGAATACAAGTCAGAGTGTTATCAGTCGACTTTGGACACGTTACCGAAGCACTGGTACCGTGGCTGAGCGCCATGGAGGACGGTATCGCTGCACCACACGGAGACAAGACCGATACATTCAAATCTTAACTCGAAGAGCTCCAACAATAACCGCCATGATGTAAGCCGTGAGGCTTCATCACTCTTCAGGGAACTTAATTAGCGACCAAACAGTCAGAAACCGCTTGCATGAAGTGAACCTTCATTCCCGAAGACCGCTACGGGTACCACCTATAGCAATGCACAATCGTAGGATTCGATATCAATGGGCTCTTGAACACAGAAATTGGGCAGAAGAACAATGGCGTTTCGTGTGCTTTTCTGATGAGTCTCGTTTTGGTATGAGACCGGATACAAGACGTATACGACACTGGAGAACCCCTGGACGCCAACAGCGATTAAAATCCTGCCAGGAAGTCCATCCTTATAGTGGTGGAACCATCATGGTATGGGCGGGTATTTGGATCGGCGGAAGAACTGAGTTGATTTGGATCAGAGGCAACCTCAACGCTCAAATTTATGCTGAGGCGATTGTATCAGACGTCATCGTTCCTCTACAAGTGCAAATCGGTCCCTTATTTCAGTTAATGCATGATAATGCACGACCGCACACCGCAAGAGTTGTAAGACAGACTCTCGCCGCAGCTAACATCAATGTCCTGCTCTGGCCTGCTCAGTCGCCAGACTTGAACCCGATTGAGCATGCATGGGATATGCTACAGAGAAGAGCTCTGCCGAATATGGAGGGTATCCAGTCGCAAGAAGACCTTTTTTTGTTGTTGCAACGAACATGGGCGGCCATTCCACAGCGTGATTTGGATGAACTCATTTTGAGTATGCCAAACCGATGTTCTTGTGTTGTTAGTGTTCGCGGTAGAAACACGGATTATTAATTGTTTAAGTTACCCAAAATAAAATTTTAAAGAAAACTGTTATTTTAGTCTTTTTTTCGAACTTTAATGTTAGTGGTTCAAATGTCAAAAATCCCTTTATTAGGAAAATGGCAAATTTCTTTATTAATGCAAAGGTGACTTGGTTTATCGTAACTGTGACAAGCGAAAACACTTTATTTGATGAATCCTTAAAGAAAATTTTAATTAATATGGCTTGATGGCCTTGCCTGATGGGAAGGCCACCCATTTTCGTATTATAAAACGATTTTTCATTTCAATGGATTTACCTCCATTCGGTCCTATTTTTATCAAAATCCTATGCTGATGGGATTAATGAGCAGTTGAGCGAACTCCTCAAATATTATCGGTATATCGGTATCGGTTGCAGGGACCCGCTGTTTGCGAGACGCACGAAACTAGTCAATGTGGCGACACCTGGGGAGGCCTATGTCCAGCAGTGGACGTCTTTTGGCTGAAATAATGATGATGATGATGACATGTCGGTATTGGTATTATCATCAGCAAGCCAAGCAGTTCCATTAAGATAGAACCATTTGTGGTGTGCGATGGAAAAAGCCACAAAGAACCCCCGGAACTCCATAAGTATTTTTACTAGTGGTGATAAGGTATCTCGACTTTTATCATCATCAACTGCCTAGCCATTTCCCAACTATATTGGGGTCGGCTTCCAGTCTAACCTGATGCAGTGGAATACCTGCTTATCATTATTTTACCTGGAGCGACCTCCAAAGTGCCCTCCACCCCTTAACGACTGATCTGCAATTTCCAGCCAAGACCAACAGCTTCTTTCTGAGGCACGGAGGTCGATATATAATGGGACCCATCCTCGTACCAACCTAGACAAGTGCGGCTTACCCATAAAATCGACCAACCGTTATTATTATATTTAACTAGGTAAGATCCTATATTAAAATATTCAAGATAAGTACTTATATAAAGTACCCTATTATGGAGGTATATATAGGCAGTCGTTCCATGTACCTAGCATCCGATTAACCTACCCCAACATAGATCAGAAAAGGCTAGACAAACAATGATGACCTCTTCTAGTATCATCTAAGTTAACCTGAGTAATGCTGTCACCGCGTCGGGGCTGCGGGTTGTGCGAAAGACATTCCGCGGCCTCGGCACAAATGGCTAAGAAGGAACATGAGTGGTTTTTAGTCAGTAGAAGTCTGACACTCCCTAGGGAGCCATTTGATGATTTCCCACAACCCCAAAAAAAGGCTTAACAGAACTGGCTGAATTATACCTGTTGCTATCCATAATTTACTATTTACATTCACACAAAGATAACATATATTATTTAACTAGCTTCTGCCCGCGACTTCGTACGCGGATCCTGCTATTTATGCAAAAATATATTTAAAAAATTTCTTTATAAACTATATTTGGGGTTTTTCCTTCAGGAGCTAATATATAAAGACCGGAAGCGTTGCTGACCCTTGAAAAAGCAACATAAAGTTGGCCATGAGAAAAACAGCCGGTTGTCAGGTCAACGCCAGCGGCTTTAAGCGTCTGCCCTTGTGACTTATTTATTGTCATAGCAAAGCATGTAGTCACAGGGAACTGTGTGCGCTTAAATAGCACTGGAAAATACTAAACTTAGACAGGAATTAAAGGAAGCGAATATGAAATGTAGTTCTTATGAGCGACAAATTAAAAGTTTAGAAACTGAGGGATCCCTAATTAGAGGAGGAAAAAAAGAGTATAATATTGATGCCAATTACCAGAACCAACGACCAATACGGGTACCAGTACCTACAATACCGAAGTGTACTACTGCCCTGACTGAAGCGTCTCAAGCAACTACGCCTTCGCCGCTGCCGTCGCCTCAGAGCCCCGTCACAGATGGCCCCGTGGAGACTAGTTACGCAGAGGTGGCCAGGAAAACAGCGGATATGAAAGTTGGCGATACTAGTAATAATGATTGGATAGAGGTTAAGAAAAATAGCAGAAAAAGTAACGGAATAAGGAAAGGTGGTAATAACTCGATTAGTTCTTTAAAAGCCGTTGAACGCAGGAAATTTTTACATGTTTGGAGGTTGAATAAAAGCACTACAGAGGAGCATCTAAAGGAGCATATCAAACGGACATTAGGAGGGGACACGGAAGTTGTTGTCGAAAAACTAAAACCTAAAACCGAGCGAGACTATGCTTCATTCAGGATTGGTGTTACATTAAGTAATTTTGAGAAACTTTGTGACCCGGAGATATGGCCAGTAAATGTAGAATACAGCGAATGGATTTGGTTTCGTCCCAATACTACCCCAAGTCAATCGGAAACCAAGTAGTAGTTTCCAGATTTTATATCAAAACGTCAGAGGGCTTAGAACTAAAACAACGCAATTTTTATCACTGTTGGAATCATCAGGAGCTGATTTATTTGCCATTACCGAATCGGGCCTTAATGAAGCGATTAAGAACGCGGAATTTGGGCTCCCTGGCTATCAAATACTACGGTGCGATCGGGCTGATGGTCGCAAGCAAGGAGGCGTACTTTTAGTGGCCACACCGAGATTTGAGCTGCGACGAGTATTGGTACCAGGTGACATAGATATAGATAGACAAAACTTTGAGCTGTTATGTGCGGCTGTTTATAAGCAAAACTGTTTTTTATTCACTTGTTGTGTCGTGTATATTCCACCAGGGGCTGGTGATAACGAATATTTAACGATGTTTTCCATATTAGAAAAAATATGTGTCAAATATAACAGTAATTCAATTATACTGGGGGACTTTAATATGTACTCGTGTAACAAGAACATTTCGAACTATTACGAATATTTCATGGCCTACTGTGAATTTACTCAGTGCAACTCTGTACCCAACTGTAACAATAGGCAATTGGACCTCGTGTTGAGTGCACGGAGTGGCGTGTCGGTGAGCGCGGCGGACGAGGGCTTGCAGCCTGTGGACGCCTACCATCCACCGCTGACCGTGCGCATCCAGCGCGCGCGTTCTTCGCCGCCGTCCCCCGCGCTACAAACCCCTCCCGCATCGCCGCGTACGCGACACTCGCTATCTCATTCATTGTTAAATCGTGTATGTTGGAATTTTAATAAAGCGGACTTCAATCAAATGTATAGTTTGGTAGCTAACATAGATTGGACTGAGATTTACGGTTCATGTGACCCAGACATAGTTTTAGATGTATTTTATAAAAAGGTATATGACGTTTTTGACAAGTGTGTTCCTCCAAAAAGTAAACATATGAATTCCTCAAATAAGAGATACGTTTATCCAGTTTGGTATACAGCTGATATTATTAGAGATATAAAAATTAAATATTTATTGCATAAAAAATATAAATTAAGTAAATCACGTAGTGATTATGTGGAATTCGCGTGGTATAGGGCGCGAGTGAAAACTGAGACGGCTCGAGCGCATGATCAGTACCGCAACCGCGTGCAGGGGCACCTGGCGAAGGAACCGCGAGCGTTTTGGGAGTATATTAGGTCTAAGAAAGGAGATTCGAATCAGCGGAAGTTAATTAAGGACGGACGAGTATTATCGGATTCCGATTGTGCCAATGAGTTCGCTCGGTTTTTTCAGTCGGTGTACAATCCGGAACCTCCCGTACTGAGTGTGGCGGCGGCGAGTGCGGGCGAGGCAGCGGGCGCGTCGACGGGTGCGCGGGTGCACCTAGCGAGTGTGGGCCCCGCTGACGTGCAGCGTGCGCTCGAACGCTTGCTCCCTAAGCGCTCAGCTGGGCCAGATGGTATTCCAGCGTACATTTTTAGGGATTGCCGTGCGGTGTTGGTTAGGCCGTTGCTACACTTGTTCAACGTCTGTATCAAGGCCGCAACTTTTCCTGAGCGCTGGAAACTTACCCGGGTCGTACCTGTGCCTAAAGTTAGTAGAGGCTCAGCACCCTGCGATTATAGACCTGTAGCGGTACTATGCACTCCAGCTAAAGTGTTTGAATCGACAATTCAAGGTAGCCTGTATCCACAGGTTAGCGCTCTGTTGTCCGACGCACAGCATGGTTTCCGCCCTGCGCGGGGGACAACGGGCAACTTACTGGACCTTATGTCACAAATAGTACCGACGGTGGATGCGGGGCAACAGGTAGATGTTGCCTACTTTGATTTTAGGAAGGCCTTCGATACAGTCGATAACGACGTCCTTTTGACCAAACTGGCTGGTGTAGGCTTTACACCTCACACTTTGTCCTTTTTCGCCTGCTATTTACGGGACCGTTGTCAGTATGTCGACTGCAATGGAAAGCTTTCTGAGCCCTATTACACGAGATCGGGAGTCAGTCAGGGCAGTAACTTAGGACCCTTTCTCTTCATTTTAACAACAAATGACCTGCCGAAAGTAGTCAGTAAATCCAAACCATTGTTGTTCGCGGATGACTTAAAATTGATTAGGGAAATAGGACAGGAAGCTGATCATGACGTACTGCAGAAGGATATAGATAGCATAGCAGAGTGGAGTCGTAGCAATAAATTGTACTTCAATGTGGCCAAATGCTCGGTGTTGTCATTTTCCCGTGCTCGCGACCCAAGGCATTATCAATATTGCTTGGACGGAATCAGAATGCAACGTGTCTCAGAGGTTAAGGACTTAGGCGTGCGCTTTACAAATGATTTGAATTTCCGTAATCATACCACGGATGTTTGTAAAAGAGCATACCGCAATTTAGGGTTGGTCTTACGGCTTGGAAACCAGTTCACAAACATCAGTGCTCTGAGATCGTTGTATGAAGCGCTGGTGAAAAGTCATTTGGAGTGCAATGCTGTCATCTGGTCGCCACATGAAGCAAAGTACAAACTAATGTTAGAACGTATCCAGAACAAGTTTGTAAGATTCCTGTACTTAAAGCTATATGGGGTGTATCCAGGGTATCCTCTGCTATATCCAACTCTATTTGTGCTGGGCATGGTAGGATATTACAAACTGGAAGTAAGAAGGGAAGTAGTTCTTGCCACTTACCTATTTAAGATTTTGCGTGGTAAAATACACAACCCAGGCGTTCTAAGCACGATTGGTTTGTGTGTACCTGATGGGTACGTGGGGCGACGGAGGCGGCCGCCGCTGCTGTGGGTGCCGCCCGCTCGCACCAACCTGCGGCAACACGCGCCGCTAACGCGCGCGCTGCGTGCACTCAATATGGTGTCACAACAAATTGATTGCTTCAATTGTACTTTGAGTGAATTCACACGGGCCGCTTTTTGTAAAATTAGTCTAGATTGTTAATTATTATTGAAGAATTATTATGGTTATTATTGATGTTACGTTCTTAATTAGTCTAGATTGTTAATCGTACGTCTCAGTCATTGGTAAACTTTAACTATAACTACACTGTTGTATTAGGTTAGCCTGTAATGATAGTGTGTGTTTTAAATAAATAAATAAATAAATAAAAAAAAAAAATTGAAAGGGAAAATTGTTGGGGATGAGTGGTATGCGCGGTATGAACACAGTCTCACCGGCACCACACCCAGTGAGGATTGTAGCAACTATTATATTACGTTGTAAAGCGTTGACAATAAGACGGGTTCCATTGCACAGTTTTGGCGGAGTTAAATTTCGCATCAGCATTATGGGAACACCGACTTTAAGTCTTATTTTATGAGCAGGGAGACCACTCGCTGTAAGTGAATTGAGAAACTCAACTGGGTAATTAGTGGCGTCGTCCTGATCGACAACACTGTCGAAAGAAGTGTAAACCACTTCATCCCCTACAATATCCGCCAAAATTTTCTGATTAATTTTTGCAGCTTGATCATTTTTTGGAGTCAATATAGCGCGTTCGCATAACCATGAATTTTCTTGGTTTGGTATACTCTGAATGTTCCCAAATACCGATCGTATCAGTTCCTCTTCAGAGGCAACAATTTTTCCAAGTATTTCAGGAACACTCACCAGACCATTCTCTTCAGGAAGGAGACCTTCCCCAACTTTCAATAATACTCCTGAAAACTCTTGGGCATGTGAATTATCACCAAGCTGGGCTCTCATATTTATGGATAGTTTGAGCTTTTGTATTTGAGGCCATAGATGTGAATGTTTTAATGAGGCATTAATCTCATCTGCCCTAGTTCCCCGGCTTATGACTGGAAGGGTTTGTCGAAAATCTCCCGAAAACAAAAGAGTTACGTTACCCATTGGCCTGTCATCTCGACGAATGTCTCGTAATGTTCTATCCACAGCCTCTACTGCCTTTTTTTTGACATAGTACACTCATCCCAGACGATTAGACAGCAATCCTGAAACACTCTCGCTTTGTCACAGTTTCGTGTTACAGAGCAGGTTGGTGTTTCAGATCGGTCTAAATCGATTGGGATTTTAAACATTGTATGTGCCGTCTTTCCGCCTGGAAGTAATGTGGCAGCAATACCGGATGATGCTACGGCAAGAGCGATCTTATTTTGCCGTCTTATTTCAGCAAGGATTGCTCTCGTCAGGTAAGTTTTTCCGGTGCCTCCTGGAGCATCTAAAAAAAACAGCTTCCCTTCGTTGTTTAAGACACTTTGGACCACTGTATTAAATATTTCCCTCTGTTCTATTGTGAAATTTGACCTGCTGTCATTAACTACGGTGGCTAACTCTGTAGAACAGTAGCTTGTTTCAGCAACATACTCCCGATTAGTGCGTGGCTGATTGGGTTCTGCTTGGGGAACAGGTAGGCCGTAAGTGCTAAGAGAGTTGCCTCCAATTGAATAAACAGTATCTTGTATAGAACAAAGGGAACTATTCAACACTCTGTCATCTGTGGGACTAATCGTGTCTTCCGAATTGCACCTCAGAATGCGTAAAAAGTCTTCAGAGAAAAATGTCTTGTACTTTTCCCACAATCTCAAAGGGTCCGAGAGAGCACAAAATACTAACATTATGGCAAACAAATTTCGTAAACTACTGGGGCTGTCGCTGACACATGCTTCCTCGAGGGTGTTGTCCCAGTGTTGATCATCGTCAAGGAGGTTAAGTGCCCTGCAAGTTGCTTGAAACGAAAGATGCTCTACACCATCAACAGTCTTTAAAATAGAAAAAGAAGTTGGTCCATGAACAATATGGAGCAACAGGCGCAAGTAATAACATTCTCCATTGTTAGGATGCACTGTGTACACTCTGCCCAGAGCAGCGTCTTTGAAAATCCCTGGATATCCATCAACTGGTTGACCACGTCGACGTCGATTAAAAGTACCTCTCTGTTTATCATAGGTATAATAAGATGGCACCTGGTCATAAGTCAAAGTTTTTGCAAAGTCATCGTCTTGACATAACTTGAAAAATGCCAATAGTGTCGTATGACGTGGATTTTCTATACGGTCTCCAACATTGCTGGGATCAAAATATATGCGCTGGCCATTTTCCAAGTGGACGTCTAGATGCATGACCGTGGGATGGCGTTCATGGATAGGAAATCCCAATATTCGCCAAATACCTTCAGAAGTACTTATGTATCGACCGGATTGGTACCTGGTTACTTCATCTCGGTCCATTCCCTGTAAAGCAAATGTAGCTTGGTCACTCCCTTTGTTAACATACTTACAAATATATTTTATGGATTCTACACTATTGCAAATTTCCACATTTATGTGTGCACTAAATATTTTGGACAAAATTGGTGAATAGGGGACGACCCAACTATTATTCACAGAAATCTGTTGCCCACGTAACCTGACTTCCGCAGTGAATCCACCCTGTTGTGGTGAACGTCGTCGATATAATGGATATCCATTTTCACCTGTCACTGTTTGTTCTAATAATGCACGAGGATATTTCTTCGCACAACGATTACCTTGCATGCATGGAGAGTCCCTGTTTATAGTGCCGCAGGGGCCATGCACCATGTGTGTTTTAACAATAGCATATAGTAGAGGATCTTCATCTTGATTTGGAAACTCTGCACTTATTAACTTGTCGATGTCGTTGGGACGCGCTTTTTCAAGCAACCAAAGTAGAATGTGTGCATGTGGCAAACCACGTTTCTGCCACTCTACGCTGTACATGTAACACAGAGCCGTTCCAAATATGCTATCTTTAGTTAATAGGTCCATCATTAACTTCAATTTTAAATGGAAAACTCTTGCTATCAAATCATGTCGATCGAACGACACTTGTCCTGCACATAGTTCTCGAGTAATTTCATCCCATTTTGGATTTGTCGTGAACGTTATAAAAAGATCAGGTCGACCATATTTCCGAACGTAGCAGAAAGCGTCTTGAGTACGTTCGTGCATATAGCGGGGACCCCCGGTGAAACTGGAGGGCAGAATAACTAAACGGCCTAAGTTTTCTATTTCTGTATCCTGCTGCATAGCGTCCCGCAAATGCACGTATTCTTCAGCTCGTAAACGCCTCTGGTTGGTGCGTATATATACCAATCGCTCTGTTTCAATTTTAGCGTACATGTCAACAATAAACTGGCTAAATAGACCACGAAACCTTTGTAGATAAATGAAACGATTGAGTCTGATTTGTAGAAGATAAGAATAAAATTGTTGAGCTGAAACTTTTTTATTTAAATTTAGTTCTCTTGTGGCAGGTTGAACTTGATGAATTGCAAAGTTATAACCATCATCTCCATGGCAATAAATGAGAGGGTACTGCAATGCATCGTAAGATCGATGTGTTTCATAAATGCGTTGCAGGCGATTATCTTGTGTGCGTAACACTATGTCACGCCGCTCACATTCTTGATCAGCCAAAACCACTGCAACTTCATTTGTTACTGGAGCATTGTATCTGCCACGATGTCCAGTAGCGGGTCGTTTATCAGCATCAATCACAAATTTATAACTGTTGCTTTGTCCAGGGGGAATAGATTCTAATGCAGATTTAAAACTGTGTACGTAGGGATTTACTTCATGCAACATACTTAGAAGAAGTGAAATCAGACTATTGTTTAATTGCGGAAAGTTTTGGTTTCTAATATTTGCCTGATCTTGATAATTGGATACGAAATATATTTGGAGAAACTTGGGGTCATTTTCAGGCAATAATGAACCAATAAGGTGGTAAACTTGGCCTTGCACTTTGAATGTTGGCATAAATGGGCCTTCTGAAATCTGTTTCGCACCAAAAGATGTCATTTGAAAGGCATTATTGTACGAACGGATGTTGTCCAAGAAATGTTTTGACTGTGGATGGTCACCGATTAGCAGTGATCTTAATATTTCTGGAGGATTTTGTAATATTTCAATATGTACTTTCCCACCTGAGCAACACATACCGTTTGTTTCTTTTTGCCATTTAACAGCTTCACAAAAAGTACAATTTTGAACCATACCTCCGATGGTGGAATATGTGGCGTAGTCAATCATCTAAGGAGTATACGTGTATGCACTCCGTTCCTTATCAACCCAAGGAAGGTTGCCATGCCCTACGGCTATATCTTGAGACACATCCGATTCTTCAGATGATGTCGACATTCTGTTCAGAGAATGTCGAAGTCTATCAGAATTCAAACGTTCGTTGCGCTCTTCTTCTGTCTGTTCATGCCGTAATCCAGCAATTCTTTCTCTCTCACTTTCTAACTGATTATGAATATTTTGTTGTGTGCGTGTTCGGGACAATGTATGATAATCTCGATCAGCAGTTAGTCGCGCATCACGTTCCGCACTTGTCTCTAGAGACCTAGAAACAGATGCGTAGATACGCTGAGAACTCAAGCGTGTTTCTGTATCGGTAAACGTTTCCGACTCGCGAGACAATGCATGTCGCTCACGATCAGCGGACAGTCGCGCATCACGTTCCGCACTTGTTTCTAGAGACCTAGAAACAGATGCGTAGATACGCTGAGAACTCAAGCGTGTTTCTGTATCGGTAAACGTTTCCGACTCGCGAGACAATGCATGTCGCTCACGATCAGCGGACAGTCGCGCATCACGTTCCGCACTTGTTTCTAGAGACCTAGAAGCAGATGCGTAGATACGCTGAGAACTCAAGCGTGTTTCTGTATCGGTAAACGTTTCCGACTCGCGAGACAATGCATGTCGCTCACGATCAGCGGACAGTCGCGCATCACGTTCCGCACTTGTTTCTAGAGACCTAGAAACAGATGCGTAGATACGCTGAGAACTCAAGCGTGTTTCTGTATCGGTAAACGTTTCCGACTCGCGAGACAATGCATGTCGCTCACGATCAGCGGACAGTCGCGCATCACGTTCCGCACTTGTCTCTAGAGACCTAGAAGCAGATGCGTAGGTACGCTGAGAACTCAAGCGCAATTCTCTATCCGTGAACGTCTCCGACTCGCGAGACAGTACATGACGTTCACGATCAGCGGTCAGTCGCGCATCATATTCTTCACTGGTCTCTAGAGACCTGGATGTAGATGCGTAAATACGCTGAGAACGCAGGCGTGCTTCGCGATCTGAAGAGGTTTCCATTGAGCGAGTTGCAGCCTGATGTTCTCGAACCGCATCAAGTCTCTCCTGACGCTCTTCCGTAGATTCTTGGGATCTTATGATCCTCAATCTTTTAGCTCCTTTGGAACGTTGGGAAAGATTTGACCTCTTTCTAGGCATGGTTATATTTTTATTGTGAAGAGAAGATACCTGAACTATTAAAATCTAAGTGACTGCTCCCCTGCGTTACCGGGTAGGCTACCGTGTCACAAAGAGAAATGGAAAAGGAAATTATACACTCAAATAACATAAGCCCGAAGGCATAATATAAAAAAATGGGAGTTTTGGCCAGTAGTCCTAAACTGTTACCGCCTTCACCGCGTGGAGGTACTCCCAACTTATGTTATTTTATATCTATATATACTCTTCTATTACATACAAATAATATACAGTGAAATAATTGATAGCTTTGATATACAGTGAAATAAGTGATAGCTTTGAATTCCACATCAGATGTTTTTGATCTTCAATTTTTATAAGTCAACAGGAAATGCCCATCAGACCGAACAACTTTTGCTAAGACGTCATTCCTATATGTGTTATGGTGTAGCTGGGCTCTTGGAGTTCCACATCAGGTGTTCCAGATCTTCAAATTGATTCTCTCTGAGCAGAAAATGCTCATCACGTGGAACAATTTTTGCTATGGTACCATTTTTGTATCTCTTATAGTTTAGCTGGTCTGTTGCGGTTCTGAATTAGGTGTTCAAGTTTCCAAGATAAATTATAGCCTATATGTTGCCCAGACCTAATACCTATACAACAAAAAAAAAACATTCAAATCCGTCCAGTAGTTCTGAAGATTAGCGTGTACAAACAAACAGACAAACAGACAAACAGACAGAATTTTTTTTTTGGATTCGTGCTCTATTACTTTTTCTAAACCCCCCTCATTTTTTTTTTTTTAGTACGCACAATGTACAGACACAGTTTTTTTACTGTTTTATTATATGTATAGATGTGCTATTCTTCTATTGTTGTCGTGTGATTAGTCCCTAAAACCTGGTCTCAGAGTTTTTATGGAGTCCCGTGACTTTGCTTTTCATAGATTTTTTTTTAATACTTTTGTTTTATCAGGTAAGAATTAATGTACTTTTGTTAGCTTGGGCTAACAAAAGTACATAAATTACTAATAGTCCAGTCCTAGGTAACGGGTCTGAGTACAAACACAAGTTACACAGTGGACAACATACTAAGTGTCATCCCCTGGAATTCCGCCGAAGAATAAGAAAGAGATAACGAATATAAGAATGAATGAGAGACAATGTCTCGTGCATGCTGGCATCCTCACGACATATTCCTTTACCGAAACACGTGGTAATGCGCAATACGCACGTGAATCTGATAAATCAGTGCGTGTCTTGTGGTCGAGCTCGATACCTATGACTAACAACATGTGACTAACCTGTAACATAACATGCCTGTGACTAACATCATAGCCATAAAAACCACGCCAGGGTTGGGGAATTTGTTCAAGAGTCACCACGGCCCCGGAACGCAAAAGGCATTAGACAGAACACGGAAATAAAGCCTTCAAAACAAATGATATATTAAAACTGTAGATACGTTGTCCCCCCCTTAAAAATGACAACATGAAATGAAGCCAATTGGCCACATCGCACTTAGTTACGCACCAACCTCTCGCGCGATGCTACGTTTGTTCTTAATTTAAATCGTGTGTGTAAACTTGCGCGAAACATAAAGACAACAGGCATCCCGCTGTACGGTGTCATATTTTCTTTCCTTTTCTTTACGCGTAAAAGTAGTTTTATAAAATTTTCGCCGTTTTGAAGCGCCGCCATGTTAGTTCATGACGTGTCTATTATAATACGTCATTGTTCAAAACCAAGTAATAAGAATATTCTTTATTATGTTCACCTTAAAGGTTACAATCATAAAAGAAAATATTTCACATAGGGTGACACAATGATCAAGCGATGTTTTCAAGACAACATTTAGACAATCATTGAAGGAAGTGGGAAAAACCTTTCTGCAGTCAATCTGCGGTGTACCAATTGCTTATTAATAGACATATATTATAATTATTTATCATATTATTATCAATATAATGATAAACTATTCATAAACTGTACCGTAATTTTCGTTCGACCTTTGACACGGTCTATGTTTATAATTATTATTGTGCTATCACCGCAATTATCTACCACCTTGCTATATCCTAGCCTGATAAAAATCCACATTTTAAAATCACATTTTACATAACACCATTATTTGTAATATCACCTCCGAGATTTGAACCCGTCACTTGTAAACTCTTGTTCCACACTAGTTCCACCAACTCGTCATCATCAACTTTGCCGCTGTATTCTCGTTCCTCACACTCCATAAAGTGTTTCCCTCGCACGTTCTCGACTTCTTCAGAAACACACAGATGTATCACCGTCTGAGCTCCTGCTTTAGGTGTCCTAAACAGCAGAGCATTAGCTACGGCGTAAAACATACCCCTCACAAGAAAAGGCATAGTTTTAAATATATCAGTTTTTACAACTCCAGGGTGTAAAGTATTGACTGTCACCCCTTCAGGTAATCTCTTAGCCAATGCCTTCATCCAAAGAAGATCACAGAACTTACTATTTGCGTAATTAAAGGTCCTTGGGCGTCTGAATCTTTGATCATGTAAATCGTTAACGTTTAATCTCGCGAAGACGTGCAGCCAGGATGATACGATGATGATCCTGCTGGGTTTGGAGGAGATCAGTTTGTCCAGCAGCAGGTTTGTGAGGAGGAAATGCCCGAAGTAGTTAACTTGCATCACGACTTCATTTCCATCTTCAGTAGGCTCCGGATAGACACCGCTACATCCAGCGTTGTTCACTAAAATGTCGAGCCGGTCGTACGTGTTGTTTACGTACTCAGCGAATTTCCGTACACTACTGAATTTGGCTAGATCTAAATGTTTAAATTCAACTTGTTTGTTTCCTGTGGTAGCTGCTATATCTTCAATAGCTTCTGCAGCTTTTTTGGCGTCCGGGCAGGCTATGATCACTTTAGCTCCTCTGGATGCGAAGTCCCGGGCTGTCTCCAAGCCGATGCCTTGGTTCCCGCCTGTCACGAGTGCGATCTTTCCATCAAGTCGCGCCTTAGATGTACACACTCCTCGAACAGGTTCAAGTTTTACTTTAGTATAGATCACAACCCCTAGCATAAGTAGCAATAAAGTGAGATAAAATATGAGGGGGACTAACAACAAAACGTAAAGTATGTAGACTATCATGTTGTCGCGGTGGCTACGGCAATCGTACTGAGCGGAGATAAATCTAATAATATCAAACGTGTAAATTTCTTGAGCGTCGGTCGTACTTTACATAAACAAAGTGTGTCTCAAATTTTATATAGTGGTATTTGCCCACTCCAAAAAGAGAAGGAGGTTCCCACTGATGTTATGGGTTCCGTAAATACGCATTCAATAAGGAACCCCTATAGTTTTGATCAGTCGAAGAGTCCGTCTGCCAGGAAGAGTCTTTATTTTCAGTACTAAAAAGCTGTAATTTGACATCAATATAGGGTAACTAATATAGTTATTGCCAGGTTAAGGGATTGATAGTCGTTTCTTCTTATTATTATGTTTATTAATAACGAAATCAAGTAAAATAGCTGTTTTTATGTAACTTTACCATATTTTTTATAGGAAAATCAGTCATTTGTTTATATATCTTTAGAAATAAAATAATAAAAAATCAAAAAAAAACAAAACCTCTAAAATCACAGTAATTGCCCAGCAGACATAGTAATTGTCATACATAATGAACAGTTATTGTCCACCTAGCAGTTATCATTAATTAACGTCTTATTCTAATAATAATACTTAAAAGTTGAGATCTCTTCGAGCCTTTTGAACATTTAAATATAATTCTTCGCAATCAGAATTCATATCATCGTCAGAATCATTAATTTTATAACAAAAATGACATAAAAATAGCAACATATCAGCATCATCAGGGATGTTAGTTTTATGGTGTTCTGGAATACATCGTAAATGGAACGACTGGTGACAGCTACTGCATTCGATTATGATTATGGCCCGGGTTACGTTTGTAAAAGCGAAATGTTGACCTCGGGATACCGTACATTTGAGAAATTTGGCGATCTGACAATTGCTGTTCATTATTTTGAACTTCAGCTATTGCCTTCTGAAGGTTTTCTTGAGAGTTTTTTAATTTAGGCACCTTTGGCATTCTGAAAGAAACGATTAGAAAAAATTAGAAAAATAAATAAGGATAATTAATATACAACTATTGCCCGGGCAATAGCTGTATCTATTGTCAGTGGCAATAGCTACATAATGATAGGGCAATAACTAAAATTATTAGAATTTTGGTACAGTGATTGCCCACCCCCTTTTAAAACTTTACTAAAAAAATAACCGTTATTCCAAGTAGTTAGATAGGCACTTAAATATCTTTTTTATCGAATAACATTAATCACAAAACATTTAACACAGAAAAAGCCAACAAAAAATGCAATTTTGAAACAACTATCCTTAAGAAAAATCACAAGAAACTTACTTTTTTTTGACGAGCTGCACACCCTGTTACATCAAAATCGGTTATGACATTTAAAAAATAAAATGTTGCCAGTTATTGAAATTTAAAATGCTACTATATAAATAGTAGTAACAACT
Organism: Diarsia rubi; assembly: GCA_932274075.1. Taxonomy (NCBI): domain Eukaryota; kingdom Metazoa; phylum Arthropoda; class Insecta; order Lepidoptera; family Noctuidae; genus Diarsia; species Diarsia rubi. Next base: position 9,426,391 of record OW026427.1, read on the forward strand.
ATGGTTATTAAATTTATACTAACCCTTTAAAAATTACCAAATAAACGCACTGCTTCTTAATGTTGGCAATCACTATATGCTGGGCAATCACTAGTGGTTACCTATTACTTACAAAAAAAAAAGTGTTAAAATAAAATCTCGAAAATATTTTTTAGGATAACTTTTGTACAGTCAAGGACATGTTTTTTTATTTTCTCGTGCTATTGCGAGTTTTTTGTAGGTACTACTTTTCCGATTTTAAATTAGTTTGTGAAATATTAAAGCTATAAAGTGCTATTTTTTGTTAGATTTAAGTTGCTCCTCCCCCACCTACCAGCTAAACGGTTATGTTTGGGTTTGTGGAAAAATTCACGGTAATAGCATACTCGGAAAACTGACGTTACTTAACCTACGAAAACTGTCCTCGAAGAAGTACAGGTTTTGAAACTGCTATTGTTGGTATGTTTCATTATTAAAGTTAAATCAATCGGAGGCATGCATGGAGGTTAATCAGGTTAGTAAGTGTAACTTGGCAACTACGGAATCCTACACTGTGCGTAAAAACTTATATATTAAAATGTTTGATTATTCGTTTATTTTGTACATTTGAACTATTATTCAGAAGAATGTTAGTGTTCCTTCAGACGCAGCTCTTCAAGGGAGGCCACTCATGGGCTGCGGGATATTTGACATATAGGGCTAAGAATGCAAACGGCAGGCTGCTGTTCGGGAAGTCGTTCTATGAGGGGCCTCCCTCATGGCCGCGGGTTGTACACTAGTTATCGCGGCCTCGACATAGAGGGCTAAGAAGGAACATTGGTGGTTTTTAGTCAGTAGAAGTCTGACACTCCCTTTCGCTCTGCCCACGAGCGGGAGGGGTTATTTGATGATTTCCCTCCCGCCAAAAAAAAGGCCACTCATTTTCGTATTATAAAACGATTTTTTATTTCAATGGATCAAAATCTTATGCTGATGCCTCAAAAACTCCTCAAATATTATCGGTAGGTATATTGGTATCGGTCGCCGACCGGTCAATGTGGCGATACCTGGGGAGGCCTATGTCCTGCAGTGGAAGTCTTTTGGCTGAAATGATGATGACGATGATGACATATCGGTATTGGTATTTTTATCAAAAAGCCAAGCAGTTCCATTCATAAAGAACCATGTGGTGTGACATGGGAAAAGCCACAAAGAACCCCCGGAACTCCATAAGTATTTTTACTAGTGGTGATAAGGTATCTCGACTTTTGTCATCATCGACTGCCTAGCCATTTCCCAACTATATTGGGGTCGGCTTCCAGTCTAACCTGATGCAGTGGAATACTTATCAGTATTTTACCTGGAGCGACCTCCAATGTGACCTTCATAACCCCTTAACGACTGTTTATAATCTGGAATTTCCAACAGCTTCTTTCTGAGGCAAGGAGGTCGATATGTAATGGGACCCATCCTCGTACCAACCTAGACAAGTACGGCTTACCCTTAAAATCGACCAACCGTTATAATTTAACTAGGTACGATCCTATCTATATTAAAATATTCAAGTTAAGTAATTATATAAAGTGATATTGTTACCTTGTGGGAACAGGTTTGTAGTCTTTGCCAAAACCAAAACCATTAAATAGGTGGTGATTTCATTATTTATGCGCATATTTATAGTAATTTCTTTTTCTTAATTTTTACTTAAAATGGTTAATTTGAATTAATCCCACAATCTACTTTAATTATTAACTGGTCAAGGGCAAGTTAGAATCTTACACTAAAAGTTTTATAACATCGAAATTATTTAAGTGAACCATTATTTTATTATATAATTCGAAATTATCAAGATAATTATTTATTTTTGCTTTACTCTAAGCTCTCGGCTCGACGCTAAGACTTCAACATCCAGTACGCGGCGATTACCTTCGTGTTTTGTAAAAGTTTATAACTGATTCATCATCATCAGCCAGAAGACGTCCATTGCTAGATAAAGGGGCTTGCTAGATGAGGGAGGCCCCTTTTTTTTTTTGGCGGGTGGAAAATCATCGAATAACCCCTCCCGCTCTTGGGCAGAGCGAAAGGGAGTGTCAGACTTCTGCTGACTAAAAACCACCAATGTTCCTTCTTAGCCGTCTATGTCGAGGCCGCGATAACTAGTGTACAACCCGCGGCCATGAGGGAGGCCCCTCATAGAACGACTTCCCGAACAGCAGCCTGCCGTTTGCATCCACCGGTTGCCCACGTCTCTCACGATGTCGTCGGTCCACCTGGTGGAAGGCCTACCAAGCGTCTTCCGGTTCATGGTTCATTCTTCCACTCGAGAACATTTCATCCCCCTTGGTTGTTTGAAAGGAGCTTAAAATACCAAGGCGTAAACGGACTCATCACGAAGTAGACCACCAATTCAAAAGAAATCTTGCACAAAAATTGTTGCTAGGAAATTAAAAATGAACGAAAAGGAAAAATCACATCTTACTGTAGGAATCAATGTAACGCAACATTAAAATGATGGTTTCATTGAATAGGATATTTCACCATAAAAATGTAATTAGTCCGTCAGATAGATTTCCAAAAAATATTGGACTCGTATTTTTTTTTTCACGTAAACAAACAATGAAGACGACGATACAGTGCTTTGAAAACTCGTGTGACGTCATTTTCCAAGACATTAGTATGACATTCTTTTCCCCACTCAAATCTTTGACGCGTTTTATCTTCGTCATTTTTTATTGATTTGATAAAACAAAAAATACGTATCCAATATTTTTCGATAATCTAAAAGACGGACTAATTAGAATCATATTTATTTAAGTCAGTAAACATCACTATTGTACAAGTTTGTCGCAGTATACAGGGTTATTTGTAAAACACTAAGTTGCTAACATCATAATCAACAACTTTTGTTCTATGACTTTAAAAAATTCATCATATTTTAGTTCATCAGATTTACTTACAAAATTAAAAATATTTAAATTGTACGCTCTAAATGTTACCAAGTCTGCGAAGCAAAAGAAAACGATAGTACAATAGCGAGGGGAGCGGGGTAAGGGCGGCGGGGTAGTCGTGGCGTAGCGAGTTACGACATGGCGCGACAGGCGTAGGTAGGTACAGCAAAATACAGAGTTGAAATGTGTTAGATAGGACAACGAAATCTTGAACTTTTGTTTTTGGTAAATGTATTATGTTTTGTATAAAGTAATAGAACAAAAGTTGTTGTTTATGATGATAGTAATACAGTCTTGCAAGGTTAACGTGTTTTAGAAATAACCCTGTATAAAAATATCTGATATCTAAAAAAACTTGTGACCAAGTTGGAATTTTGTCTACAATGCTGTCCTATTTGACCCTAAGGTTGACTGGTAGAAGGAACATGGGTGGTTTTTAGTCAGTAGAAGTCGGACACTCCCTTTCGCTCTGCCCAAGAGCGGGAGGGGTTATTCGATGATTTTCCACCCGCCAAAAAAAAGGTTGATTGGTAGAGAATGCTTTGTGGCATTAAGTCTCACCACGTTTGTGCAACAAGTTTAAATAAATAAACTTTGACCTTCAATATTTCCGTAACTAGAAAGTACGGTTCAGAACAAATAAATGTTGCAGTGACGTGGAGAACAGCGCCTTCTGGCTTCCTTAAAGGGTTTTTTACTCCAAAGGTACCTGCATGGCAGTGTATGGCGACTCTGCCCTCCTGCAGAGCGAAGGACAAGACCTTCGCCATGTTGAGGAGTCCACTCAGGCTGGCTTCCGCGTAGTCCGGCCACGCGAAGTTGTAGTAGTATACTGAAAATAAAACGTCATGGAATCAGCGGGTCCAAAATGGCCACTTTAGCAGATCATAAATAATTAATATGGGTTAAAGTATGAAATTGCCGTTTTATTGTAGTAGGAACTTTGAATTGACATAGAACCTTCATGGTTTGAGGTTTTTGAGTGAAACTTTTTTAAAGTAGCCAATTGTTTGGTGGTCTCAGCATGGTGTTATCTGTGTTATTCACTATAGCTTTCTCTGGCCAAGCAATAACAGCAGATGTTACTGTGCCGAACTCCGAACAATGATAGCAAAACAAGCAGTGAAACAGCCCCGACTCATGAATCGATCTTCACCATTTTTGCTTTGTGACAACGCGAGACCTCATACAGTACAAAAAAAAACCGTTTTTACTTCTAGAGGAACCGCAATTAGAAACCATCCGTCACCCTCCATATTCGCTAGACTTGCTCTAGCGGACAACCATTTTTTTCGTGATTTGGACAATTATCTACGGGATAAAAAGTTTTCTTCTCAAGAGGCAGTACAAAATGCTTTCACACAGTTTGTCGAATCTAGATCACCAGAGTTCTATCGCAAAGGCATAAATTACCTTCCTCTTAGATGGCAGCAATATGGTAATTATTTTGATTAAATATATGTTTTATAGAAAAAAAAACGAATTAAAATTTTTCAGTAGGTACAAATCGGCAATTTCATATTTTAACACTTAATAATATGAATAGATATGATATGAATTGTGTGAAAATTCGTAAAATGACCCATTCTTAGCAGCGTCTGCGACCATTTTACGATTTTTTTACCGAATTTAAATAATAATAATAATTAATTATATCCATTATACAGGGTGGCCGGAACATTGACGTCCAAAAATAAAATTTAGGTCCCTCGTATCGTGGGGTATCCGAATCACCCCCATGTATGTTCCGCGACTTTTCATAGTTTTCGAGTTACGAATTTTTTTCTGATTTTTTGAGAATGATCGACCTGACCAATCTAAAAAAATTTTAAAAAAAAAGTACATGGCTTTGTCGAGATTTTTTTTTTTGCAACTGAATCTTCGTGAGTAGTACTTTTATGCATAAAATAATCAACTTCGTAACTGTGATGAAAGTTATGAAAAAGTTGGTCTAAAGTGAAAAAATTACGTTCCACACAGTCAAATATTAAGTTTGACGCGCCAAGGCTACCAACGATTTTTTTATTATCACACACTAATTAATAGGCAAAAGTTTGTGAGTGTGTATGATTGTTACTTCTTCACGTCTAAACGGCTGGAGCGATTTTAATATTTGGTAAGGAGTTAGCTGACACCTTTGATTAACACATAGAATAGGTAGTTTCTATTCCGATTTTATCTTCCCGTAGGATAATTTTCCAGTTGTAGTGGACAAAGCCGCTGGCAACAGCCAGTTTTTTATATATAGTACATAAAAAACTATATAGACGTGTACAAATAAATAAATTATATACTTAACACAAACGTTAAACTTAACACAAAGAATTGCACAACAAAATAAATAATAAAAATAAAATAAAACAATAGGTAATTAATGTCATATTTTTTTATTACAACTTAATTATGTTGGGGTCGACTTCCAGTCCAACCGGATTTCAAATCAAATCAAAATCATTTATTTCAAGCAGGCCAGTTACAGGCTCTTTTGAATAGTCGAACAAATACAAAATTTTAATAAACTAAGCTACAGTCCCACTCACAAGGCATAATAACTGTCAGTGTACTGTAGTTGCCGATTCCAAAGCGTTGGTCTCATGAGAAGAATGGCAAGAAATGCCATTCAGAAATGCCAATGCAGCTGAGTACCAGTATTTTACATGGAGCGACTGCCTATCTGACCTCCACAACCCAGTTAACACTAGCTAGTACGGTAACCTTTGGTAAGACTAGTTATCAGTGTAGTGAAACGACTGTTGAAAATGCATTTATGGCAGCCAGGACCAACAGATTGACGTGCTTTCTTTCTGAGGCACGGAGGAAACTCGGCATGTAATGGGCGATCACCCATCCGCAGACCAACCTAGGCAAGCGCAGCTTAACCTAAAGATGTACCCGAGTGGCAGTTCTTATTAAGCCACGAGCTCCTTAATTATGTATTACAGCTGTTGCCAGCGGCTTCACCCGCTACAACTCGAAAAGAAGAAAGAAGATAAAATCGGGATAGAAACTGTCTGTGTTATAAACTATCCGTGTACCAAAATTTTATCTAAATCCATTCAGTAGTTTTTGCGTGAAGAACTAACAAACACACACTCACAAACTTTCGCCTTTATAATATTAGTGTGATGTGACTAAAAACAACCTTATAATATTTTGTTTCGTGGCGAGATATTTTAAAGCTACTAGAATACTACACAAAAAAATCAAAAAAAAAATAAAACAAGTTGTAACACAAGTCTGCAAAGTCTTTGCTATCCTAAAAAAATATAAATGTAATAAACATACTATCATTGGCCATAAAGATGCAGGGGTCGTAAGTGAACCCCGACTTGGTGAGGGGTGGTCCACAACTGGCGTGCTCTCCCGGAGTCTGTAGGTTGATCACTGTGCGAATGCCCCAACTGAAACATGATAAAATCAACTTTAATAGCTTGATTTATGGGGGTTATTCCCAAAGCACTCTAAAAAGAGTGTCAAACTACTCCATGAAAAATATGATATTTTTAATAAGGTTTCATGCTACTCCTTGATAATATTAGAATGTTCTCAAAGTACATCATTTGAGCTCTGGTCGGTTAAGGGTATAAAAAGTCAAATCATTTGTTTGTGAAAACCATAGACTATGGTGAAAACCTAGCTTTGGGTATTGTATGTCAACTTGCTACGGCGTAGCTCGTAGCACCTGCCCCCAAGTGTGGCTACGAAACTTTATAATGTTTCGCAAAAGTTGACGTTAAGTTTTGGTGAAACCCATACGAACAGGTTGCTGACATCGGGACCTGGCAACCAAGGTGTTAAGATCGACCACCAAACATTCTGTTTATCAAACTAGGTATTTCTACGCAAAAAAATTTGCTGGAAAGTGGGAAATGTCTTTGTTTTTTGTGGCTGTGGTGAAAAATCAAGTTATACGTTCGGCTCAAGGTGCTACGCTTAAAAACCATTGTGCTGATGGATGAATTGACTACTAAGGGAGTTATTTAAAGTGAAGTTATAACGTTAGAAACTTTGGAACTTTGATCCCCAATATCTCCGTAAGTTGAAGGTTCTCAGAACATCGGTATTTTGTGTTTCGATAAAACGAATTTCGGCATTTAAAACTTTCGGTATTTTGAATTTCGGTGTTTTGGACGTCGGCTTTTCAATCACAGGTATTATGAACTTTCGGGATTTTGATACACGCACGTACCCTTCTCAGGTATGGTCTAAAACAAAAAAAAAATCGCAACGACGGAGAGCGAGCAACGTGCTTCGTTAAGAGTTTCTTTTACACCCATATACTCCTACAGCAGCATTTGGGAGTGCTCACCAGTACACGAAAGTTATAGGTGCATGCAATGAAAAACGACATAAACCCGCTCTTTTTTACCAATGGGGACAAGCAGAAACTCACATCACAAGGCACATCTGCCTCTAAATAGATAACTTTTGTTAATCGCCTTACACTCATCCTCTCCACATGGCCAAACCTTATACATACTCTTTTGAATTTTTGTGGGCTACATGCGATAAACCAGTCATGAATTCACTACGACAGTGACAGCAGATCGACAGGAGTAATGTCCAGCATACTGTTAAAATCTACGTCATCGTTTTGTATCTACATTAGATTAATATACTGTGCACTTACCTATGAAACTGTTGTATAATGTTCCTGGCAGCGATGCTGGCAGTACTGGGTCGTGCCATCGCCAGAATGTCGTCAGTAACCCTGTGACAACATCACGACAGCTATTAGGTAATCGTTGAAACGGCCACAGTTGTTGTTGTACTTAAAATATCTTTCCAATAGTTGGTAGGCCTGTGACGATATCAAATATGACGGTAGGCATTAGGTAAGTTTGATGGGATTTGGAAGATACATATTTATTTACAAAATCCACAAACTACAATTTACAGAACTAAAATTATATTAAATTATATGCAAATATCAAAAAAAGAAGAATTACAGGACGATTTTCAAAAAATTCGTCCACACTGCTGTCAACAGGAAAACTGCACAGAAGGCTGGCAGCATTCCCACGTTGGATGGCAATGCTGATTCTTTGGCCAAAGAATAGGCCAGCCGTCTGGCCACACGAAGAAACTCAAACACAAAAGGAGTAGTTGAAAAAATAACTGATAAGCAAAAACAAGCTTGTATGCAGGCGGGGCCCATTTCGTTCGACTTTATATTTCCATCTTTTTAGTTTACTAACATAAAAGATCACTTTTTTATTAGGGTTCCGTAGCCAAATGGCAAAAAACGGAACCCTTATAGATTCGTCATGTCTGTCTGTCTGTCTGTCTGTCTGTCCGTCTGTCCGTCTGTCCGTCCGTATGTCACAGCCATTTTATTCCGAGACTACGGATACGAGACTAAGGATTACACAGTTGTAACAGGTAGATGTATTCTGTAAACCGCTTTTTGAATTTTATATAAAAATAAAAAAATATAAGATTAAGAGGGGGCTCTCCATACATGGAATTGAAACTAAAAAAAACTTTTTTTCATCAAACCTACACTTGCCCTCATGTGTAGGTTTGATGATATGTGGATGTATCTATGGATAGGTCTTCAAAAATGACATTGAGGTTCTTAAAATCATTTTTTCTCAAAGTGAATCGTTTCAAAGATACTCTCTTACTTTAAAAGTTAGAGGGGGGGCCCTCTAACTTTTAAAGTAAGAGAGTGACAATTCTAAAAAAAATATATAATGTAGATCTCAACAAAAACTACCAACCAAAATTGGTTTGAACGAGATCTAGTAAGTATTTTTTTTTAATACGTCATAAATCGTAAATCGCAATTTAGCGTTCATTCAATCAACTCAATTATAAAAATTATGTTAACATTATGTTACTTGCTGCTACGGAACCCTTCATGGGCGAGTCTGACTCGCACTTGGCCGGTTTTATTAATGATTATTTTCCCTTTTCCATAAGGTTCATCATTTGAATTAAAGTCAAACCCATTACCCTCCTTTTTGGGCTCGGATAATTGGCCCGATTAACTCGAATTATTGGTCCCTGCCTACGAGGTTTATGAGTATATTGTAGTTATAGGAACAATAAAAAGTTATTATAACAAACAACTGCTATAAAACTCCCAGCAGGCACTTTACAACGGTATTACCTTATTATTAATTTATAAACACATAATAAAATCCTACTGATTAGCTGTTAAACATGTAGGCAATTAAAGTAATTACATCGAGTGGATACTGTCACGAGCAATAATATGTATACACTGGACAAAATTCAGACGCTAATTTCTCATTAAATAACTACTGCAATTAGGAGATATGAAACGAATACGATTGTTAACAACCTAAACACATGTGTGTATAAACAAGCTGTAAGGAAAACTGACACTAACTGCCGCACTCAGAGAGCTTTACGGATTACTTAGGCCATCAGTAAAGGTTTTGACAGTTTTGTCATACAAAAGTAGGTAGGTCAAATCTTACTGCGATACTCAGAGATATTTAATGATTACTGAAGACGTCACTTAATAAAGATTTGACATATTTTGTATGACAAAACTGTCAAAACCTTTACTAAGTGATAGCCTAAGAAATCATTAAAGCTCTCTCTCTCTGAGTGCGGCAGTTAGTGTCAGTTTTCCTTACAGCTTGTTTATACACACATGTGTTTAGGTTGTTAACATTCGTGTTCGTTTACGTAAAATAATATAATGTAAGGAATACAAAAATAGGTTTAATTTTTAATTGCTGAGGTGTTCTTGACACAATTCTGTGTTTATATACTCTAACCATGATACGGTGCGTGGTAATTAAGTTAGAATAACTTGCTCATAAAATTTTGTTAAGCTTTTTCAGGTCAAATTAACCAAACTTCTAACACCGTGGAAAAGTTATAGAAGGCCCTTGAGGCTCTAGGTTGGTCTAGGATGGGTGACCACCTTATACATACCGAGTTTCTAGTCGGTACGGGTAGGTAGTCAATGTCTACCTGCAGCACGGCACCGTTGGCGCTGTAGCTTTGCGCTTGACTGCTGCACTGCCTGTCGGGGGTTCGATTCCCGCACCGAACAAATATTTGAAATTTTGAATGACCTACAGACATTGTTCCGTGACTGGGTTCACTTGTGTTTGCTTTTTAAATGTGAGTTTTTTAAATGTTTGTAAACGCACCCACGATACACGAGAAATTCCTAGTGGCAACGTTTAAAAGAAAAATGTGTTTAAAAGATAAACAACGGAAATAATACAAATAAAAAAAAGTAGTTGAAAAACTAAAAAAACCCGACTGAAAAGCAAAAAACAAGCACATTTTAAATTAAACAAAACTTGGAAGCAGGCGGAGTCTATTCTATTTTCATTTTGTAATTTAATATTTAAATGAACTCCTACAGCTGCTTCCAAGTTTTGTTTAATTTGTGAAAATGTGCTGTTTTTTTTGCTTTTCAGTTTTTTCAGTCGGGTTTTTTAACTACTTTTTTTATTTCCAACTTTAAGTTCTTTTGTGTTTGTTCTTTCGTTGGTCGCGTAAAATTCTTCGCAGATGATTTAACTTTTGTGTTTGTTTATAGGATTTGTGACTTTGAATTTCTTTTAAACATAAAGTGTCATATATTTTTGTAATTTCCTTTTAAAATCCTTCATTTTGATACCCTACTCAATGGTAACGGAATTTTATTTTTTTAAATAGCGATATGGCCCCCAAAATCCGCTAATTTCTTTGTTTTTTTTTTTAATTTTAGCCAGTGACACTCGCGCCACCAAGACGAATCTAACGACGTATATTTTATTCAAATCCCTTCATCCGTTTAGGAGTTATGGGGAACAAAGAAACGGACATACATAATACACGCCAAACACATAATCCTCCTTTGGGCTTCGCCGCAGTCGGATAAAAATGAAATGAAATGCTGCATCTAATAAATTACTAAAACACAGCAAATAGCAGTTCCGCCGCGTCTGTCGTCTGTCTATCTGTCTGTTTGCGATAACTTTAGCTAGTTTATAATAAAAACAATAACCCTCATACATTAGTAGTTTGTTTTATTAAGGAACGTCATGTTCTTTCTGTACTCGTATGTTATAACGACTGCAGTGCTGTAGTTAGGGTGAGGATACACTGAGACATCGACATTGTTGTAAAAATGTGGTACCGTTGTCGGTTTCCCTTCCACCTTTTATGTGTTAGTTTTAAATAAGTGGTAAGTTACAGTAATAGGGGATCGACAAAAAAAATTTGTCCGTCACATAGATTTCCAAAATTCTTTTTTCACATAAACAAAAAATGAAGACGATACAGTGCTTCGAAAACTCGTGAACTCCTCGAAAACGTCACATGTCAGCACATTTTTTACCTACAAATGACATCACCCATGACCCATCATCACCCATGATCTTTGAGGCGTTTTTTCTGCGTCAATTGTTATTAATTTAATAAAACAAAAAACACGTGTTTAATATTTTTCGATATTCTAACTGACGGACTAATTAGAATCATATTTTTTTGACCCAGTGCGATCCCCTATTCTTTAGAGCAATGGCATAATAAAATTGTCTGACAATCGCTTAAAGCTGTCGGCAAAACCTTTGTTATTCAAATGTTGTAGGAAACACCAAATATATCGAATAAAGATATCGTGAATCATATTCTGTTCAACATACAGTCTGGCAGTCCTAGTACATTGTACGAGTAGAGGAATACCAGAGAAACGATGGGTGGACTGTGTTAATTATGATATAGACAAAAAAGGAACAGTCTGGTGAGATGACTAGTAATAGAGAAGAAAGACAAGAAGAAGAAGACAACAAGAAAAAAAAGAAAATGACATGCTACGTCGACCATAAATATTAATGAATTGGGATAAAGGCGAGATAATACACCCTGGCAGAGACCGATTGTTGAATTGATTCTCCGACATTATTTCCATCATAGCTATAATAAGGATTATGAAAAAAAAACTAATTAGTCAGATAGATTTCAAAAAAATATTGAACACTTATTTTTTTCACATAAACAAAAAATTAAGACGATACAGTGCTTTGAAAACTCGTGAACTCCTCGAAAACGTCACATGTCAGTACATTTTTTACCTACAAATGACCTCACATTTCATGATATTTGAGGCGTTTTATCTCCGTATTTTTTTATTATTTTGATAAAACTAAAAACAGGTATCCAATATTTTTCGATAATCTAACTGACGGAGTAGTTAGAATCATAATTTTTTGACTCAGTCCGATCCCCTATTGCAAGCAGTCGGCAGCAGCTTCGCTCGTATGCCCCAGCCCTTATTTCTTAAGTTCACATTAGTAAGTCGAGTAAAAAAAGTGTATTATTACGATAATTAACATAAAATAAAGCCGCCGGGCGGAAGTCACGCGACCCACTATTTTATTATACTTTATTTTTAAAACCAAGGATAGGTAGAGTCCATAATATGATAATTTTTCGAGGGGTGCTTTATTACTTTTTATTAATGAAAAAACAGGCCAACTGCATGTCGGACCCAGCACAATGTAGGGTTCCGTAGTTACCCATCAAAATATGTGAGTTTTTCAGGTTAAAACTTTACTTAAATTAATTTCATGACCCGTTTACTATTCAAAGCATCCATTAGCACAATGTTTTAAGAGAGTTCATTGAGTTTTACCGTTTAATGTGATTGTAGACCCCAAAAAAAAATGTCGTTTCCCAGCAAAAATTTTTGCGTAGTTTGATGTACAGAATGCTTAGTTTACGTTTGTGTGAAGGGTTAATTTACACCCTGTTATAGCAGGTCGAGGCCGAGCTGGTCTCCTTCAAGTAACAGTCGTTGTTGGCCATACCTAAATAATGCTGATGTACCTACCAGTAATACAAACTAAGCTAAATGCCCCTCCTACTAAGAAGTGTTAGAATTTAGATAACACTTAACATTCCAACGGATTGTCACCTCTATTTCGTTGCAAACCCTGCGCCTAAAAGTTTTCGAAACCACCCTTTTTTATTCACCATTTTGGTCCACAACTAACAACAGTGACATTATAAATGCAAGTGGTACTTTCTTGTATCGTGGTAGTGTAGAACTAAATTATGAACGCGTTGGGTACGGGTGCTACATAACTTTATAGTTGAATAATATGTTACGCGGAGGGCTGAGTGGGGGCTGTTTTTGTAAAGGTTAGTCGTTATCTTTCTTGAAATAGTGCTATAATATTATGTTTTGTGGGTCAGTAGGTGTTAATATATTAACAAGTAATGTTTTGTAAGATGCTTTTGACCTTTGAACTTAGTGTGTAAATATCAGTGCCGGAAATACTTATGCGGGATTCATAGTGAACCTGTTATTGGAAGGCATTGTCGCTGCAGTTGGCAATTAAAATTGCGTTAGACCGTTTAGATTGAGTTTAAGACCGAAGAAAATCAGCAATACTTCTGACCTTACTTTTAATTGTAAACCACGAAGAGAGAGAAACAAAGGTTTAACAAAACAATGGAATGGAATTAACATAGCTTGGAACCTGCGACGGATCCGCGCTCATACCGAAGTAGCCGGTGTGCATTCCAGGCAGTGCAATTAATTAGAGTCATAAACGCTTCTACTTCCTTTAAATCCTTGTATAATAAGCAAGAGGTGCTGTTACCAAGGTAAAGTGGAGGTCAGGTCTAAAATGGCCACTTTAGCAGATCTTATTATGAGTTGCGTTAAAAAGCGTATTCATATTATGATCTGCTAAAGTGGCCATTTTAGAACCCCAGGAGATTCTAACAAAATCATCGCGTGCCTAGTCTTTCCCCAACTGAGTTGGGGACGTCTTCCAGACTTCCAACCCAACTACTGTAGCAGAACTTTATGATTTATTTTATAATTTTATATGAAGTGTGACGGCTGTGTGGATCCGGCCTAGAATAGACCACCCCTATCTTCCCGTGGGTGTCGTAAGAGCCGACTAAGGGATGGTGGCGACTTACCAGTCAGAGTACAGCCCCTGTATCGCAGTCCCCGGCTGTGGCAGCTCATATCTGCAGCGCTGTCCCCCACAGAACAGCGCACACTGCAACCCGCGAGGGGTGCTCACGCGCAGTTTCTCTCCCACGACGCTGTAGAGTGCTGAAGGAGGGTGGTTGATGCGGCGCCGGGATTCACGACTCCTGGAAGATGGGAACAGTTGTTTGAAATTGCTGGTATTAACGTAAGAAGATTGTGTAGGACAAACGAACAACGTACGGATACTTAAGTGGTATTGGATCCTTCTGCTGTAAAAACACTGTAACAACAAAGATACTCAGATGATGTAGAACTTCATCATCATCATCATCATCTACCGCCCAAATCCACCCACTTCAGAGTATAGGCCTCTCTTTGCTTGTGCCAAGCTCCACGTTATCTGACAAGACATTATTGTAATCATTTTGTCTGTCTACGCCTTTGCTACGAGATTGCTACGAAAATGGCCAGTGTACCGTAACAAAATTACGTAATATTCTATTCTCTTTTTATATATATTATATGTTACGATGCACACTAGGGTAGTAAATTGGACACGTCTTTTTTCTTTTTTCACGTAAACAAACAATGAAGACTATACAGTGCTTTGAAAGCTCGTGTGACGTCATATTCGTTGACATTTTTACCGGTGTGTGACGTCACAAACCCCCACTCAAATCGTGGACGCGTTTTATCTTCATCAATTTTTATTAATTTGATAAAACAAAAAACACGTAAGTATCCAATATTTTTCGATAATCTAACAGACGGTCTTATTAATTTTTTTTGGTGAAATACCCTATTAATTCATATTACTGAGGTTCTGACAGTATAATACACTTCTTCGTGTAGGTATGCTGGTAAGATTATTTTCCATATTGTCATAATTGTCTGCCTTTCTGTCAGAAAAACGCCTGCCACTGTTTTTTCTGGCTTTCAGGAGTTCCAGTGGTTTGGTAATAGATAAAAGTGTGACGGAATTATTCCAAAAACAAATATGCATATAACTTGGAAAAGAAATTATTTACCACTTATTAAAACAACATAACAGATTAGTCCAATACGATGCTATAAAACACAAAAACAGTACAATATGATAAAGGAAACTTTCACTTAGATAAAAAAAAAACAGAAAAAATAAAGTTGAAAAAAATACTTAATAATAAAGATTTAACTAGTCCTTCAGAATCTTAATGGTTTATTACTTAACGCTTTCTTTTTTCAAGTGTGTGGAATCATCAAATTCAGAGCTTCAGACTTCTACTGACTAAAACCACCCATGTTCCACCTTACCCCTTTGTGTCGAGGCCGCAATATGTCTTTCGAACAACCCTCAGCCTCGTCGGGGACCCTGATATGCATTAGTTACCTGTCCAAAAAGTGGAATCTCCGAAAATTAACGAAATTGATGCTTGATTTCCTGCGTTCCTTCTCCAATATTTTCGTGGACATTTTTAATATTATAACGTTGTCACTTGGCGGACTGTCCACTGAATACTGTATCGTAGAACATTACAATGGAGCCACCCTTAGCATTGTAAAAATAAACAAACGGCCCACTGAACAATTAGGAGGGTTGGAATAAAAAGTTTGTAATTTTAAGTTATTTTATTTACTCATTTTATTTCAGGGCATGTCTTAGAACCAAAATAATCGAAGGCATGTGACACCTACCAATCCGAACTGGGCCCGCGTGGTGGATTATAGCCCATCCCTCTCCTAGAGCGGAGGCCTGAGTCCCTGCAGTGGGAACATTATAGGCTGATGATGATGCATAAAACGTATATAAATCACCAGCTGGTACCAACGTAAACAAGTATTGTTTAAGTGACAAAATCTTAAAAGTAATGTTTCCGAACACCAAAATTTCTGATGAAGCTATATAATTATTCATCAGGCATTGGTTGATACTGAAGGCAAAGATAGAAACTTTGATACCGGAAAATTATGGAAGTTAGGCAGGGCAGGTTTAATAAAAAAAAACCGATTCTATACTTACATTCTTGTTATTTCAGTACGACACAAATTCACTTGCAAACTTCCTTTTTTGAGTAACACCGCCACCGTTATAAATGAGCTGAAACAATGGTGACTCAATGATCGATTAATCTTCAAACCAATTTTATCCGTGCGTGCAGACTGCAATCGAGTTGACATTCAGAAAACTCAGACACGCATACCTTCTGCCCCTCGCTATTAAATCATTCTCGAATCTATAAATAAGTACCTAACCGAAAATAGAAAGATATTGTTCGTTCATATTCTGACCGTACTTCGCGGTGAAGGTTATAATCACATTAGTGGTAATGGACAAGCACAGGGGCCGTGAAATGGTAACGACAGTAAACTAGAAACCGGTGGCTACCTCTCGCGTCCGGACCTGGTTCAGACCATGGTCGGGGGTGAGAGGGAATGGGACGCCCTCGCTTCCTACTGCGAAGCGGTGATGCTAGCAAAGGAGGTAGCGGAACGTGAGAGGGAGAGAAGCTCTAGTCCCGCGCGGGAGACGCTCCGGGCGTCCCGGGGGCCACGTGAAGTCTTCCGTCGCGGGCCTGTAGACGGTAAGTAATGGACTTGCTCACCGTCCGTCCGTCCTATGACGATGACAGCAACATTACACATCTGCGGGTTGTTCGAAAGAGATACCGCGGCCCCGGACATAAAGGGCTTAGAAGGAACATGGGTGGTTTTTAGTCAGTGGAAGTCTGATACTCCCTTCCACTCCACACAGAGCGGGAGCAATCATTTAATTTTGATGATTTTCCACCATACAAAAAAAGCAAACTAGGAACACTGTGTTCCTATACAGGGTGTAAGCGACAGCCCTCCGATGCTCACTGATAGGGTATCATGTTATGATGACCAATACGGTGCAAGTAATTATTACACGAACGTTATAGGAATCCAATACATTTTATTTTTGTACGCAATGTATCGGTCGGTACTGTCATACTGTGGCAAAAGTCGGCAAAACGTACTTAGTGAACGGCAAGTACGATGACGGGTTCGATGAACTCTGTAGCTAGACAGGAAGTGAACAACTGAAATCAGCTATTATCCTGTTCGTGAATCACACGTCGTTCGTTATAGTATTTCAACATCGTTTATTGTTTTATTTTATTTTAGCCGTATTAGTTATATACGTAAATTTTAATGTTGTGCTGCGTACGAATTTACGAATAATCAATAAAAAATAGAGCAAGTAAACTATGTGAGACCACTAATGGGTGCACTTCTGCGGGACCCTTCGGGGAATAATAGGCGTGATGGTATGTATGTTGGTATGTTATGTTAATAAAACTATGAACACTATTCTTCGATTATAATAATAATAGAAAAGAACCGATCATAGTTTTAGTAAAATAGGTCAAAGAACTGGTACATAAATTCTGAAGATAATCATTTTGATGGCTTTGTTTGATAAGCTATGATTACATGTTCGATCAAATTGTCATGTATTTAGGTACAGACATATGTAGATTACCTACATGAGTTCAGTAGTCAACTTATTTCAAGTAAATTTAAGTACATTGTGTTAGTGAAACGTCCATTTTGTTATTATTCCTATAAATTTTAGAGTATTCTGGAAAAGTTCTGTTTCATCATCATCATCATCATCAGTACGTAATATAATTGGCTAGACATCTGACCTTTCTAATGGGACGCTATTTATATTATATACACTTTATAGGCGCGTCAAGTCGTGTGACGTCACAAGGTTAACTTACTTTTTTACCCACAAAGTGACGTCAATAGCCCCACTCATGATCTTTGCCACGTTTTATTTTCGTCAATTTTTATTAATTTAATAAAATAAAATTTAACATAAAAAACTTTTTAAAAACAAGCTTTTATTTAAATGCGCTAAAAAGAATATAAAATAACTTTTCCTTTAAAAGATAAACTATAAACTTATAACGTCATCACACAAATTCACTCACATAAAAGCTTGTCGCGAGATTTAAGTACTTGATTGCATAGTTTGAAAAATTAAAATCAATCAGACAAGCAGTTTTTACATTGTACTTGCTTATCTTCACAGGTAAAGTGAGGGTTACGGGAATTCGCTGAATGCAAGATGCACGGAACCGATCAACTTGGGAAAGGCCTATGTCCAGCAGTGGACGTATTTCGGATGAAATCATGATCATAAGGTACGGCGTGGCTAGTGCAGAGGGGTATTGTATATTAAGGTATGACCAAGCAGTTTTACTAGGCCGATGATAATGAAAAGGTATAGTAAAACGCTGGAAAGAAAGAAAGTTAGAAAATTGTGTTTATTTGGCAAAAATACCTTAAAAATGAACAAATCGCCCATTTTATACCCCCAACCTCGACACAGGTCGGAAGTCCCCATAAAAACTAAACTAACCCATATTCGGGGGTGCGTGCCCCATGAAATATGAGGGTAGTGGAATATCACGGCATGGGAAATGTCACGCGAGTTCTCTCATTATAAGTGACGCGAAGAGAGCGGGGGTAGGAGGGAATGTTATTAGTATGCTTCTGAATAATTAAGGAAGGGGTAGTGACGATTGGTTCGGAAAATTATTTTAGATTAAGTAAGTACCTACTCTATTATTTAGGGTTCCGCTGTCACATGACCAAAACGGTACGCTTCGTTCATCCTGTTTTGTCTGTCTGTATATATCACAGCTGTTTGACTCTGAGACTGTTCGTACCGTGTGTTTGGAAAGGACATCCATAAACAGCTACACAAAAGTGATTTCAATGATTCTCAGCTCCTATCGGTCTAAGCATGATGTTATACTTATAGCTTATAACCTTTCTCGATAATAGGCTGTTGGATAGCCCATCTAAAAAAACAACTCTAACAAGTAGTTCCTGAGATTAGAGCGTTCAACCGTTTTAGCGCTAAATGTTTAAAAACAATTTACAGTTTATTAATTTTCTGAGTAAAGCTTAACAGTTTTACTAAGAATCAAAGGCTAATAACTTAGTTGATTAAAAGGCTGTTTGGCAGGTAGTACCTACAGCAAAATACCAAGACCCTGGCCTGACCCTGTGAAAATTCTGGTAATAACTAGAATTATGAAAAATTTAAATCTAGTTCAGAGGCAGGCCAGGAAGGGCTGCGGGATGTTTTTAAGAGATACCGCGGCTTCGACATAAAGGGCTAAGAAGGAACATGGGCGGTTTTTAGACAGTAGAAGCCTGACACTCCCTTTCGCTCTGCCCAGCAAGAGCGGGAGGGGTTATATGATGATTTCCCACCCAAAAAAAAGGCAGGCCAGGAAGCCGGAGCTACAGGTTGTTCGAATGAGATACCGGGCCCCGAAGACAAAGGGCGAAGAAGGACCATGGTTGCGTTTTAATCAGTAGAAGTCTGACACTCCCTTCCCCTCAGCCATAAGCTGGAGGAATCATTTGATGATTTCCCACCACCATAAAAAAAACTGGTCAAGTTTTGCCCTCAACTTTAAGACCAGGCACTCTAAAATAATTTCCACGCAAGCTCCGCCCCATTCACCCCGCCACTCCGCGCGATGTGCTAGACACTAGCACATCAGTAATAAAGTCGAATACCGCGTGCGCTTTTTGATCGCGTTCGAGCACGAAACTAAATGTCGTAAGTCTCAATTCTTATTTCGTTTATAACTAAAGTAGTAATTGATCTGGATAAAAAATATCTTGTGGCTGGATAGTAAACTATATTTTCTTACAGTGAACATTTATTTTAGACATAAAAGCGGAGCAATCTTGAGGAAAAATGTAATAATCGTTAAAAAAGACATGATTTTCGAATAAAAAATGAATCGAGCGAATATGCTACAATTACGTAACTGTCTTGTACATGGAAAGAAAAAGATCCAATAAATCATATACTAAAGTTCCATTTTGATTGTATGTACGACTGTTTCAGAATATTAATGCAAATTAACATAAAATTTAGGGAGCCTCCTCTTAACATGACTATATTTAACTATGACTTGTCGCCAGTGTCTCTTTAATATCTCTGTAGGCTGCTCTGTGTATCTACACGGCACAGGCTAAAGTTACTGCTTCAGACATACTGGCAACAGCCAGTAAGATATTTTATTTGATACAAAAATCGTGAGATGTAGCAACAAAACAGACTTAAATGAAAAAAAAACCGACTTCGAAATTAAAGTTATTTTCAATTTTTTCTAACTAATAATAACATAATCTAATCTACGCCAAAGTTTCTTCGCTATATTTTTCTCCAACGTGACAATTTCTTGTCAAGTGCACTCAAATCGTTCTTTATGTTAGTTTTCTCCTCAGACACAAATATTATGCTAAATAATATACAACTCTTCGTGCCCGCACAGCGTGTAGGCATAGGCACGCGTCCGGGTCAAAGGCTATAATACCCGGAATTAAAACAGTTTGGTCACGACAACTTTGCACAAAATACTGTGCAAAGTTTACTACTGTTTACGTTTTGGTGTGACGTGACTATTTTTGTAAGGTCATCAAGGATAGAGGTAGAAATATTATATGTATAATGTTTAGAAGAAAACTTAAGATGGTTTTAAATCTAAAGGTTTTCTTTTGATAGTGCATACTCAGATGTATATATCAACTGTCAATTAACAGTAGCTATAAACACTGCTGGAGAGCAGCGGTGGCCCAATGGTGGCGGCCCCGACTTACGAACAGTAGGTCGTGGGTTCGAACCCAGGCAGGCACATTACTTCGTGTAATTTATTTTATGACCGCTGCTCTCAAAACGATGAAGGAAAACATCGACAGAAAACCGGCCTGTCTTAGAACCAAAAATTCGAAGACATCTACCAATCCGCACTGGGCCCGCGTGGTAGATTATAGCCCATTCCCTCTCCAAAAGAGGGAAGGCCTGTGTACCAGCAGGGAAGTTTGGGAACATTAATAGGCTGTTGATGATAAATACTGTTTTTGGAAGGAAGTTTCAAGATTGTTGAGGATTTCCAAGTCATATTATAAACAATTAGCGTTTTGTGTATATTTTGTGTGTATTTCCAACTTTCCGAACACGCCGTTTGCAAAGTGCTAGCACTGCTTGCAGTCAATATTAAAAGGTAAAATTAACTAGGTGCCGAGTATGCTAACTGTTGATGTTTCATGATCATTACTGGGGCTTGCCTTCATATTGCAGACCTGTACTTAAGTACTTATTTAGGTAGGTAGAGAAGAAAACGTGTTAACCTTTATTATTGAAACAGCACAATATTTACGAATCATTAATTACAGTATGAAATATTTAACACGGTAATTTTATTTGTGGTGTTCCCAAGAAGTCTCATGGTTCAAGATCAAAATATTACGGTAATTGTTTTTATATTCTTTTAGTATTATGCGTCAGGGATTTGATTTTCATATAGGGTTTTTTTTTAAAAATTTTAAATCGTCCTACACTAGGAATTTGTGCTACATGTACCGTGGGTACAAACATTTGAACTCACAGACACCCAGACCCGAAACAACTATCTGTAGGCCATACAACTATTTGTTCCGTGCGGGGATCGAACCCTCTAATAAAAAAAATAGTTTAAAAACTAAAAACCCGACTGAAAAATTTTCTATTTTCATTTCATAATTTAATATTCAAATGAACCCCGCCTGCTTGTTTTGTTTAATTTAAAATGTGCTTGTTTTTTACTTTTCAGTTTTTTCAGTCGGGTTTTTTAGTTTTTAAACTACTGTTTTTATTTCCAACCTTTTTAGTTCTTTTGTGTCTGTTCTTTCGTTGGTCGCGTAAAAATCTTCGCACATGATTTAACTTTTGTGTTTGTTTATAAGATTTGTGACTTTGAATTTATTTTAAACATAATAAGTGTCATAGATTTTTGTAATCTCCTTTTAAAACCCTTCATTTTGATACCCTTCTCGATGGTAATGGATTTTTTTATTTTTTGAAATACGCTTTATGGCCCCCAAAATACGCAAATTTCTTTTCTTTTTTAATTTTTAATTTTAGCCAGTGACACTCGCGCCATCAAGACGAATCTAACGACGTATATTTTATTCAAATCCTTTCATCCGCATAGGAGTTTAGCCGGAACAAAGAGACGGACAAAATACATACATACACGCCAAACACATTACCCTCCTTTTGGGCTTCGACGCAGTCGGGTAAAAATAACCTTTGAAGGAGTTAATATATGATAAGTAGACAATAAAAAACAAAGTTTGATTTTGAACCAGCATGGTACGGGATTCCATACATAAAAAAAACATTGTCCTTTGGTGGGATGAAAATGTGAACATAGGTATTTCATAATATTATTGATTTTGTATAACATGACGCTTCTTATAGGAAAGTTGCCGTTGTGGTTTACAAAGTATATCATATTCTTTTGTTCAGTGAAATTTTATAAACATCACAGAACCACTATTTTAGGTACTGGTGGCTTTATGAATCATCAGTTTGTTTTCACATACAAAGTTGATACGACAGAGAGGCTTTCCTTTAAACAGCATAAACTAGACCAGGTACCATTTTCAAGCTTTGTACCAAAAATCAATTAAATAGGAGCAGTAGTTTAGTCGCAAATGATTTTTTAAGTTTTTGTCCGTTTGAAAACGATGTAGGTACCTATCTTTTCTAACAGCTGATTATGTCTATACGCATAGGTCATGCACCTTTTTTAGCCCGAGCATTGCATGCCTTCGTCTATAGTGACTACTGTTCGTAATCATTATGGACTGTTGTGACAGGACTCCCACGTCCCTCTACTGTAACCAAACGTTTGGAATTGCGCCGGTGGGATCTTGGGGCGAGGTAGAAATTGGTACATAAATAATATAAAAGTAGCTATTGGCGGGAGCTTCGACCTTTCACTGACTTTTTGACTTTTCATATTTTATGTAAGTAAAGCATTTGAATAGTAGACCGGCAAACAAAAACAATCTGGGTGATCGCAGATATTTTGTGGTTGAGTAACTTCTGGGTGATTTGGCTTACGAGTAGTGTATTTTTAATTTTTATGTTATGCTCTGTCTAAATGTTACTTTATTAACAATATTTACAAATTACAGATCTAAAATAACAATAAAATATACATATACAAGTAAGTATCAAAATGAGAAAAATTACAGGGCGTCAAAAAATTCGTCCACATTGCTGTTATCGGGAAAAGTGCCCAGAAGGCTGGCAGCATTGTGGAATCGTTGAAATAAAACATGTAAATTTAAATGATGTTTATTTTTCTTGGTTGCCAATTATGAAAATCATTGTCAGCTTACGAGTATAATGTTCCCACTGCAGGGACTCGGGCTATAACACACCACCAGCGGCCAGTGCCCAGTACGGGTGGGTAGATGTCACATGTCTTCGATTTTTTTGGTTATAAGACATGCCGGTTTCCTCACGATGTTTTCCTTCACCGTTTTGAGAGCAGCGGTGATGAAATAAATTACACAAAGTAATGCGCCTGCTTGGGTTCGAATTGTTCGTAAGTCGGGGCCGCTACCACTGGGCCACCGCTACTCGCAAATAGCCCAACACTGGGAAACCTTCTTTGACTGATTGTAGTAACTTGATGTGTTGTCTTTACCTATTTATACGTCGCATATTCATGCTAGGCTCCACAAGCACCCGTTGCGTCGAGGTTGCGGATCCTGTCGGGGCTGCTGGTTGTTGGACAGAGATACCTCGGCCTCGGCACAAGGGCTAAGAAGGAACATGGGTGGTTTTAGTCAGTACAAGTCTGACACTCCCTACCGCTCTGCCCAGAGCGGGCGGAGTCATTTGATGATTTCCCAACCTCAACCTCAAATAAATCGTAGTAACGATCAGAAATTATAATTAATGGTGACTCCACCGTAATGGAGAAATGTTTGTTATTTAGTTTGGTATTTTAGATCGGAGGGGACGATAATATTGTTTACTCAAAACGTGTAGTGAACTTGATGAAGCCAATTTTCTTTTAATATGTTAGTAAACAGTTCTGTGAGTCACTGATTGACTGACAATCATTGGACATAGTACTGCCTAGGCAAATGTAGATAGAAACATGAAGACCTCGGACCACTAATGTAATATACGTGGGGAAGGTCTCATCATCATTCAGCTTCCAAGCTGCCAGTTTTTTACATATAAAACCCAATATCTGTACCGACTGTTCGTTTCGTTCAATGGCCCGAAAGTCTGACACTCTTACCAAGGGCTATTGTATTACCCAGCACAAACTAGGTGGTGGTTATGTTATGGTGCGTTAGCCTACTGCCACTTCAGCTTACTTATTCTGTGAGTTATGGTGACAACTCTGGGCCTCGGAGTCTGCTATTAAATAGTGTCAGAATGGTCTATCATTGATCTCATAATTGTTGATTTTGACAACACCAACTTGTCAAAATCAACAATTATGAGATCAGTGATAGATCATTCTGACTGATCACACTGATCTCATAATTATTGAGTAGCAGACTCGGGGCCCTGGTCTTCTGTCGGATCACCTCATTTCGAATGCGATCCCTCAGAGAGACAAACACTGAAGATAAAGTTGACGTTGAGTTGTTTGTTGACGGCACGGTTGGCACAGTGGCTCAAGCAATGGATTGCTGCGCTGCGTGTCGCGGGTTCGATTCCCGCACGGAACAAATATTTGTATGACCTACAGATAGTTGTTCCGGGTCTGGGTGTTTGTGTATGTGAGTTTAAATGTTTGTGAACGCACCCACGATACAGGAGAAATTCCTAGTGTGGGACAACGTTTTTAAGAAAAAAAAAAGTTACTGACCTGTTATTGTTATTCCCATTATGCGTAGGCGCAACTCTGGTCCTCCCTCGTCGTCGGCACAATCTCGCGCAGACGCCGCGTGCGCAGCCCAGCCTCTCCCATAGCGCACGCTGAGGAGACTCCGGCGGAACGTCACCATTCATATTTTTATCAATGTCTCTTTTATCTCACTTTATTTATTTATATTGATTGAGTGTTGGTCTACACGTACTGTGGCAGTTTCCTTTGAACTTTGTTTTGGTCGGACTTGTGGAAAAAATGCTTTAAGTTTTTGTTTTATGAGAAGAAGCCTTTTAAACTTTTTGGTCGTCTGTGGATCGCCTAAGAAAGGATGATTAGAGTCAAACTAACTATAAACATTATAAATTAAAAACTATTAAGTAAACGACATGAAACAATAATAGGGCATAAAAGATCTCCTCGCCTAAGCTGTCGGCTGGTAATTGTGCCCAAGAAACTGGCGGCATTGCCACGTTGTATAGCAACACTTGGGCTCTGACCAAGTTAAAGTAAAACGGCCCGCACTTCGGCAGGATAGGTAGTGATGTTGGAGACTCTTGACAGCTTGACCACATTGACAGCGATGAGGAGAACAAAGACACACAAAGTGCGTGGATACAGTCAATCAGACTGTTAATAATGGAATAGCTAATGGAAGATAAGACATGATGTACCTAACACCAAAGAGATGTCAGCAACATTACAGGGGCCGAATGACCGACGCCTGCCGGGACTGCACCAAAAACGAAAAAGCGGCACCATGGCCTAAATACGCAGTGAGGTGGAACTGGGTGGAAGATGAATGGTAATAGTGATTAATGGAAGATAACACATTATGATGCCTAACCCTAATTGAGGGCGAAAGGATGAACTTTATACATAGATAGGTAACCTACATACTGGTAAATGTGAACCGGTTTAGTGTTTGTTTATTGATGTTATACATGGTTGTTAACCCCTTTACTGTAATGTAAAGCCTCTGATTGCTTTAATAAGTTGACGGCACGGTTGGTGCAGTATCAATCGCTCAGCCACGTGGCTGAGCGATTGGAATACTTGATGTTCGATCCCCGCACGGAAAAAGTATTTGTATAGCCTACAGATAGTTGTTGCGTGTCTATGTATGGGAGTTTAAATGTTTGTAAACGCACCCACGTTACAGGAAAAAAAGTGAGATTATTTACCTGCGTTTGGAGTAGTGGTGGTTAATATATCATATAGCAAAATAAAGCACCGTGCTTAATACTCATAACATAAAGCAAATGCTATCATGGCTTTCACAAGTTGCTATTTGCTTATTGCTTTTACATCGCACTCATACATGCTGCCATTCACTGCGCTTGCTTTAAGTCAAGTTGAGTGGCATCATGATATGCCTACGCGTTTAAAAATCACGTGCTTTAATAAAGCATATAAAAAAACTAGCTTAAAATATAAAGCATTAAGCAAGTGATTGCCTTAAAGCAACTTTGAACACCACTAGTTTGGAGAGTCGGAGTTACTCAAGATCATCTCATATGCCTAAGCTTTTTCCGAGGTATGTTTCGGTCGGCTTCGAATCTTCGAGTCTAGCCGAATGCAGCTGAATATCAGTATTTTATATGGAGCAACTCCTAACTGACCTACACAGCCCAGTTAGAACTGGGTGATACGAAATGCCTTGATAAGACTAGTTTTCAGAGTTTTAGGTTAGGTACTGATGATTACAGATATCCAACGCAAAATCTTGTAAAATCAGAATAATAGAGTTATTTAATTCTTCTTTATTAAAAAAAATACGGAACCCTAAACATGGGAATACCTGGTTATCTAATATAAATTTAGAACAAGAGTTTATGTATGAAATAATAACCAAGTTTTAGGCAAGGCCATGAAATTTTATGACATTGTATGTTTTAATGGTGTCTACTACGAAATTATGCCGGGTCACGAAAGCCTACCTACGAGACAAACCTTGTGAAATGCTTGAAGATTTATTTGAACTCCTAGACCAAACTTTAACTAGGTATCTTGCGGAGGGTTTACGAGGCAATCGTCCTTTCCTTCGTAGCCTAAAAACCATAAAACTTTGCAGTCTCATATAAATAGCAGATTTTCAGTCAGTCTACGTAATAAGAATCTACTTAATTATAATCTCAGGTAATTCTTTTTTTTTTTAATGGGATAGTTTAACTGTTCTGATCTTATAGTCCGACTCCGAGTTTTTAAATGCTAATTTCTTGCACTGCTTATGTCTGTAATATGCTTCACGGTATTCGATCGCGATGCTTCCTCTTGTCCAGCTTGTCCGCCAGTGTTGGACAACTAAACTATTTCTATTAATAATTCTCGGTGTCAAGCCCGTGAACAACCTAGCGTATTCTAGCGTGTCGACTGTCGATTTCAATTCAAGTCCGTCAAAGTCGACAAGTTTGGCACTTTCAGTATCTTCCGTAAGCTTCGGAAACGATATGATTCAAGTGCCATAGAGTTTGTGGGGCGACACCACATTTACACTCCAGGGCAGAGTCATCTATGAATCTCCACTTGCGGTTTTCCTTGCTTCGGCCAACCTGTGTCCGGAGTCTATTTGAAGACTTCTAGATTCGCCATGGTAACTCGTGACCAGGTGAGAGGTAATAATGTGTTGGGTAGGGAAAAGGCTTTCTCGTTACAGCGCCCACAGCTCAAGTCCTCCCTTAGAGCGTTCACCAGTGAGCGGGGGGTACATTCTTCAAGAAACTTCAAGAAGCCGGCTGTGGACACCGGGAGGGAAGCATCGTCCGGTCGTACCTCCTACCGTATTAAGAAAACTTCCGCCCTTCAAGAAAATTACTCAATTTAAAAAGTACTCAAAAGTTTTCAGGTCAAACGTACAAAACTACCCAAAATAAGTACTTTGAAGTCTTACCCTATAATCATGTATACAGCCTTGGAACTCGACTACATATAAATGCATCGATAGATTAGCTAATTACAGACTGTGTTCGATTTCAATGCATCGATATATTTATGATATAGGTACGCTACACGACCCGCTGATGTGAATTATTAGTTGGGGTATCGATTGGCCGACGGTGTATCTTGTATTTAATTAGATTTTCAATGGCATTTTCTGTAATAAATAGAAAGGTGATTAGTATCCGAATATGTTGAAAGGGAGGCGAAAAACATAAAATCAGGCCAGTGATCCCTGAAGGTTTAGGTAGAGATGTACCTAATAGAACACCACACTCACATTTCGCTATAGTTTTGTCTAAGCCCCGTGTAATACAGGGCTAACCTATAGCTATCAACCGGCCACAAATCCTGACTGATAGTGGGAAATACCTGATGGAAAAACTCAATAACACTTTGCCCGACTTGGAAATGGAGCACAATTTGCACGTGCGACCATTACACCAACGATTATAA
The DNA here is from genome assembly GCA_932274075.1 of Diarsia rubi. NCBI lineage: Eukaryota > Metazoa > Arthropoda > Insecta > Lepidoptera > Noctuidae > Diarsia > Diarsia rubi. The sequence continues at coordinate 9,454,326 of OW026427.1, forward strand.
CGAGAGTTTACGATTTTTTTTTACCTGGCTTATAATTAGGTAATTTCCTTACTAAAGTAAATATATAAAGATAGTACGTCAGCTAAATTGTAAAAAAATATTGAATACGTGTTTTTTGTTTTACCAAATTAATAAAAATTGACTAAAATAAAACGTGTCAAAGATCATGAGTGGTTCTTGTGACGTCTTTCTGGTAAAAAATTGAACCAAACTGTGACGTTACACGACTTTTCGAAGCACTGTTTTGTCTGATTTTTTTATTTACGTGAAAAAAGAACAAAATGTGTCCAATATTTTTTGGAAATCTATCTGACGGACTAATTAATATTAAATTAGTATTTTTTGCCAACTCCCCTATTGAGACAATTGATAGCTGCCTGGTCTCCTGTTGTTCTATATTTTCTTCTTGCAGCATGATTTTTTTTATATGTTTCTGTTCTACTTTTCTTTCTTTCTATTGTTTATATGCAGATTTTTTTTTGGTAAAAGAATTATTGTGCCGAAGGTGGTCTTAGCCTGTTACGGATAGACAAAATAATCAAAGGAGGGACTGTGTGAAGGATATGTTTCAGCTAGAAAGCTGGTGACTGCTGAGATGATGAGTTACAGAATAGAGAAGTATTTTATGAATGAAGAAGACAAGACTTGCTGCGGCATTCACTTATAAGTTGGAATAGGTCGTGGGGCTTTCAAGACCTTTTAAAAGTACGCACAACCAAAAAAATTTGAAGTTATACAAAAAAAAAACTATTTTTATTAGACTATTCCATGTTTATTTTATTTCAAAAATAGAACCCTGAATTAGAATGAAACGTAAAAAAATACAACAATACCAATATTTCGTTATACAGTATGGAATCCCACCATGATGGATGAAAATCAAACTTTGTTTTTTATTGTCTACCCTTATCATTTATCTCCTACAAAAGTTATTTTTGTAAACCATTTCTGTGTTTCGTGCTTTTTTACCCGACTGCGCGACGCAAAGGAGGGTAATGTATTTATCAGTCATTGTATATATGTAGGTATGTATGTTTGTGTCTATGTGGCGTTCTAGAGACGAAATGCGTAGGCTGATTTTGATAATTCTTACGTCAATCGATTCGTGTCACAAAAGACATGACAGTAATCAAAATTCACCACAGCGACAATCAGACGCCATATTGTCAAACTTTAAAAAAAAAAAACCATGAACTATGTCAAGTGGGGTGTCGTTGAATAGGTATTTTATGATCATCTTTAGGTTCCTTTTATCATTTTAAATAAAAGTTTAGGATATATAAAGATATAAAGTTGTTTAACAAAACAATCATTCTCGCTAATTTTCATACTTATTGATTTAAGTTTTTATTTCAAGTATAAACGATATACAAACAAAAAAAAACAGTGAAAAGCATGAAGAACAAATATTTTTGATAAAAAAAATAACTGTTATTCATTGCCAAGTCGCGGAGTATAAAAAAAAGTTTACCACCAAGCTCGATAGATGGCGTTGTTCATTTGATGCACGTTTGTGAATCACAGTGTTAAGATTTTCCGCGTCTACTTATATCCATAACAAAGAATTCAATTTCCTTTGTTATGGATATATAAGTTATCAAAATTTACAACTTATTTTAGCTCACGAATATTGAACTGACTTTTGTACGTACGTAAATTAAAAAATAATTCATTTGGATTCCTATTGTTTTTTACCCGACTGCGTCGAAGCCCAAAAGGAGGGTTATGGGTTTGGCGTATATGTATGTATGTCCGTTTCTTTGTTCCCTCATAACTCTGAAACGGATAAAGAGATATGAATAAAATATACGTCGTTCGATTCGTCTTGATGGTGCGAGTGTCACTGGCTAAATTAAAATTAAAAAACCAAAGAAATTTGCGGATTTTGAAGGCGATATCACCGATTTAAAAAAAAAACCATTACCATCGAGTAGGGTATCAAAATGAAGGGTTTTAAAAGGAGATTACAAAAATATATGACATTTGTATGTTTAAAAGAAATTCAAAGTCACAAAGCCTATAAACAAACACAAAAGTTAAATCGAATCATCTGCGAAGAATTTTACGCGACCAACGAAAGAACAAACACAAAATAAAACTAAAAAGTTGAAAACAAAAAAAAGTAGTTAAAAACTAAAAAACCCGACTGAACAAGCTGAAAAGCAAAAAACAAGCACATTTTAAATTAAACAAAACTTGGAAGCAGGCGGGGTTCATTTCAATATTAAATTATGAAATGAAAATAGAAAATTTTTCAGTCGGGTTTTTTAGTTTTTTAAACTACTTTTTTATTATAGGGTTGTTTTATTGTAGGGAACAAATAGTTGTATGGCCTACAGATAGTTGTTCCGGGCCTGGGTGTCTGTGAGTTCAAATGTTTGTACCCACGGTACTTATAGGACAAATTCCTAGTGTAGGACGATTTAAAAAATTAAAAAAATCCCTATATAAAAATCAAATCCCTGACCCATAATGCTAAAAGAATATGAAAACCATTACTGAAAAAGCTGCACATTTTAAATTAAGTAAACAAAACTTTTGTTTAATTTAAAATGTGCAGCTTTTTCAGTCGGGTTTTTTTTTTGATAGTTTTAATCGAACATAACCTCAAAATCAGGCGAGTAGGTACCTATATTTCAGATTTAGCGATGGGATCGATACATCGAATCTTTAGTAAGAAAATTTATTGTTCAATTATTTTTAAATAAAAATCGGTGGTTCGTTTAAAAACATTTCGAATCACATACATAAATCAAACACCCCGACCCGAAACAACTATCAAATATTTGTTCCGTGCGGGAATCGCGTAACGTCGTTAAATAAATAAATATGAAAATAAATAACTATGTATAATATTTTGATCTTGAACCTTAAGGCTTCTTGGTACCTACTGCTTTTGGTCATTCTCCTTTTCATTACTCAGTATTTAAAAATTTAACTTCAAAAGTTTAATTGAAAACACATCTCGGTTGGTTTATTGTTTTTTAGTTGACTGTACTTTTAAAAGGCATAACATTTGTTAATTTTATTTGTGGTTCCAAAATACTACTGAAACATAATTATAATTATTATAAAGGGAATCAATCCTGGACCGAGGTCCCGGTCCCAAAAACCCCACGACCAGTTGGAATAAGGGCAGAAAAATGAAATGATTAGAATTAGAATTTATTTATTTGTAAGAATGCAGTGATGTGATGTGGTCATAGGGTCGTTTGCTCCACATATCATTATAATTATGTGTTTAGAGTAAGACGTTTTAAAAAAATTATAGGTACCTACCTACTGTAATTTTAAAATGTATACCTACTTATTTTTCCCATTTATGACAAGACAGCCCTATTCATAATTGAACTGCTGGGAAAACCTTAGTGGTGCAACATTTCACAAGATGTTGTTTTTAATGCATGCCATGTGTGTAGGTTAGTAGAATGGTACGATTTTCTGTTTCTTAATTATTAATGAAATAACGTCGTCAAGGTACAGTTAAAATAAACACATAATTTTATGGTCCGACTTATTTGCTGAAAAACAAACAAGTTGTTTACACATAACTTATGTACCTACATACCTACATAAACCACAGATTGATTTAAACATTTTCTGTTAATAAGGACAACTTTCAATGTAATTCCACTTTATTCCATTTAATATTATATCATGTACCTAATGCTTTACTTAAAGTAAACGGATTTTAAATCTTACATTAAGTGTTCATAAAACCAATTTTAAATCGCACAAACATCCATGATTTCACATTTGCGTGAGCTAACACAGATTTTTCCATTTAAAAAAAGAACTTTTGTTTTTTTACTCATCGAAAAATCAAAATGTTTTTATCGCGTGTTCGCGGCATTCCGACCGTGTATTGCCAGCGTGGTATTGCAAGGGAGGCAAAGGAGTTACTAGCAATCAGCCAACAGCCAAGTGGCGAGGCAAGAAAGTATCGAATAAACGTGAACTAGGAAACGGAGGGGGACTATTATCGAAACAGAAAAAGGTTTTATTTTAGTTGCAATGTTTGTTATCTTTGTTAGAGGCGCTCGTCGCTAAATGATAATAGTCGTCTGGGTGGATCTTCGAAGTTAAGCAGTGCTTGTCAAGGTTGCTCTGTGGATAGGTATCCATTAGGTACATAGGTACCATTACCATTTTTAGATCTTTGACAGTCGTTGCAAGTAGTCAGTGGCCCTAAAGTCTGACAACCTGTTTGGCTGATTTTCACTTGCCAACTTACGTTTCGCTGAATTTTATTTCGTCGAATGAACCTTTAATAATTTAGTTGAAATCTATTAACAGATAATAAGTAGGAGATTGATGTGCTGGTGTGTATAGGTTCCTGTTTGGAAATATTTTCGAAGCGAAACTTCAAGAAATATGATTACAAAGTGGTGGCCGGAAAGTACTTACGCAGAAAAACATGGTTAAATAAGTGTAGATCCTATTTCTACGTGACGTAAAGATCGTAGTCCCGTGTCCCAATTAAAGACTCAAACGTGGGTTTCAGTATTTATTAACATTTAATTCTATGTCATGAAATGTGTCATTAAATCCGGCCAAGTCAGGATCGCATACGTTGGGTTCCGTACCAAGGTAAAAAAGATGATTATTATTTTATTGTTGATAGTGAAAATACTAATACATTTTGATTCCATTGTTTTGAATCAATTTAAAGCATTTTTTTGTGTATTATAGTCAGGGTTATCCTAATAGGTACTTATGATCAACAACTAGTCTATTCACAGTTTAAATAATACCTACCCAGCTCAAACCATTGGACCCAGAAAGCTTTCTTTCTTTTGTAATGTTGCCAACGAATAAGGTTGAAAGTTTTTGTGAATAAACGTAATTTAGAAATAAATGCTTTCTTATAGGTATGAGTTCAACACACTCTGTGAAAGTTAAGTATTTAAAAGATACGACCCTGTGACAGGCGGACAGACAGCGGAGCCTTAGTAATAGGGTCCCTTTGGCAGCGTTTATTGACGGAACCCTAAAACTAAACTTAGGTATGGACTAAACTAAAACTAAACTTAATGAAGTCCATACTTCATTGATTTATCTTACAACCAAATGTAATATTTTATAATTATTCTCATAAATGATCTTAATTTGGTTTTCCTCCATTTTGTTTTCGTTGTAAAGTTTCCCGAAATCTGTTTATGGAATTGGCTTTTAATGAATACTTAGGTCGTAGTGCGACCAATCATGCTATGTGTTTAACCAGTATAAGCTGATCTCTCGTTGTACAGGTAATCTATACAGAACGAGACCATGTTATACTGGAGAAGTATAATTATGTTGTGTACTTACTCAAAATGTGCAATACCTATACCGTGAAACACACTCTGAGTGTAACATTGTACCGATTGGGCCGGGCTCCGCCGTATTCTCGTAGCGGCGATCGGCGGCGGCGACCTCTCGCGTCCGGCCCTGGTGCAACCCATGGTCCGGGGCGAGATGTAATGGGACGCCGTCGCCTCCTTCTGCGAAGCAGTGATGCTAGCGAAGGAGGTGGCGGAACGTGAGAGGGAGAAAACCTCTCGTCCCGGGCGCCGCGGGAGACGCTCCGGGCGTCGGGGGCCACGTGACGGCTTTCGGCCACCGTAGACGCGGGCCTGTGGACGGACGGCTAGCTCTCCGTCCGTCCGTCATACGACGACGTCAGGCCGTGTCGACGGCGCGTTCGTGTTCCACGCGCGCCTGAAAAGTGGTCAGCAACATGGAAGGAGCCCGCAAGTGCCGACGCTCGTCGGGGCTGCGGGATGTTGTAAGAGATACCATTCCTTACTTGGATCGGATACCTATTGTTTCTAAAAAAATTTAAGGGTTTTAACCGCGGCCTCGACATAAAGGGCTAAAAAGGAACATGGGTGTTTTTTAGTCAGTAGAAGTCTGACACTCCCTTTCGCTCTGCCCAAGAGCGGGAGGGGTCGCGCTCTTGGGCCGAGCGAAATTAAAATATTTGATGATTTTCCACCCCAAAAAAATTTCAAAAAAAAGGTTTTAATTTCTTTGCAAGGAAATTAACAAGGAAATTTTTCTAAAATAAATGTAGCCTAAGTTACTCCTTGACATCGTCGCTATCCGCTTATAAATCAGTCACTTCGATTTCGAGTGGTTTAGGCGTTTCCCTTGTCGTGGTCGTGGGTTCGATTCCCACGGGAAGCATACTTTGTAAAGTTGTTTCCAGTTTGGCTAGGACATTGTAGGCTTGAATCACCTGATTGTCTGATAAAAAGATGATTCCGTGCACGCATAAGCCGGTGGTTTCGGCCGCCAAATAGTGGTCAAACCATGTCAGAGGCCCTAGAGGTGGTTAAGAAACTCTCTACAAATCTATTTCGACTCTTCCGTTATAGGTTTTATGTTGATTAAAATATGATTCGCGCAAATGCGTATGTATTTATAGAGATGTAATCAATAAACTCATGAATATAATCCTCTTGAGTTACCATTTCTTCAGTACAAGCCACCTTGTTTTTGGGCACGTTGATGGGTATAAAACTGAGGACTACCCACATCTTTTTATTAAATTTTATGACGTGAATACATCTTTAAAATAAAAATACTTCCCTAGAAATGTACTACATACATATTGAAGGAAAATTCAAGAAAACGAGTCAGAGAGAGAACAGAGTTGTATTTAATAAATAATTTACCCATATTTCTACAGTTTTGAAAATCGGGACGAGCTTATCGCCATCAACGGGGCACAAATGCTGCTACTGAAAAAAATTTGATGCAAAACCCCAATTATTACACTATGTAACTTCCATCTGGGGGTCTAAAATGGCCACTTTAGCAGATCATAATATGATCATAAAATGGACCTGTCCTAAAAGTAACAGCCTCTGTGACCATTTAATCAATTATACCCAATTTTTATTATTACTACAATACGTTTTACGTATTTAACGCAATTTATATTATGATCTGCTAAAGTGACCATTTTAGACGCCCTGGACATCAAACCTAGGGCCTCATGCCCAGCAGACTCGTTTGCAAACATCGGACCAAGAGAACAACAACTACCTATTTATTATGATTACTTTGTGAATCATCAGTCAGTTAGGTACCTACTATATCAGAATGTGTACTTATAGAGCCAACGGGAAACTGGGAGAGCATTCCTAAGTTAAATTCCATTGGGACTACACGAAAAGTGAACATCATTATTTTCATAATGGGTAAGTGACCTACTTTTGTTTTTCTAAATTAGGTCCAATTAAAATAGTAACCTTTGGAGTTTCTTGCCGGTTCTTCTCCTTAGGAATCGACCAATGCACCGAACCGTGCACCTTTTTGTCGACGTTTTATAAGTGCCCATGTAGGCCTATATATATGAAATAAAAATATTTTGATTTTAATTTTGATTTTAACTTCTGTTAAAGTGAAACTTCCAGGGTAGCCCGCTAAGTTTGGCTTTTCTTACTTCTTTTGCAATTCGAAGGTCAGTGTCAGGTTGTATGTTAAATAAAATAGGATTCACGACCGCAACAAATTTTTATATGACTTTACTGAATAAAATCACCAATACCTACAACTCTCTCAGTTCATACAACATCCTTGAATGCCTTTTTGATCAAATAATCACTCAATGGATAGGGTATTTCACCAAAAAAAATCTAATTAGTCCGTCTGTTACATTAAAAAAATATTGGATTATTGTTTTTTGTTTCATTAAATTAATAAAAATTTACAAAAATATAACGTGTCAAAGATGAACACGCTTTTGACGTCACCTGCATATTTCAAAAAAAATTAAGAACATGCTAATTTCAAGGGTTACTTGGAGGATATTCAAGTTCAAAATAATTAGCGGAGTAAATAAATGTTTCATAACATAACACAATTACATACATTTCAGGTTAGTCATAAATCCCTAGTTTATCAGTCAGTTTGAGTTATGTATGTAGGTAAATAAATATATTAATACATAAACTACGCGCTCCTTTTCACCGGCTTCACAAAGTTCATAATTCATTCGTCGGGCTTGGTATAACATTTTATAACAAACTGCCATCTTCTTTTCTAGACTTGCCATTTAATGCGTTTAAAGCCAAAGTAAAATCTAATCTTTGTTTAAAAGCGTACTATTCCATTAACGACTACTTAAATGATAAGAACAGTTGGTCGCTGAGTTGAACACAAGACAATGTTTGTTATTTATTTATGTTCTTTCTCCAAGATTAGTTTACTGATATGTTATGTCTTTTTTTTATTATTATTATATACTTTTTTATACTTGCCTTACTATTGTATCGAGTCTGGTTCTTCTAACCAACCTAACAGACAGATGTGTGCTGGGGAGTTTGTTCCGCCACTTCTTCTTTCCAGCAAAAACACTAGGAAGTGTCGAAGGGGGGGCGTTTTGGGGGACTGTCTCTTGTAAATAAGTAAAGTAAAGTAAATTTTGACGTTCGAAAAGTGCTGATTATCAGCCTAGTTTGAATAAATGAGTTTTGATTTTGATTTTATTAGCGTTATATTCTTGTAAATACGGGAAACATTAGCTGTGACATTAGTATCATTTGTAATGTGTATTCTGTTAAGAGGAGACCTGAAGCTAAATTGACATGTAATGAGTGAGTTTATAACGTTTTGTTTATTTCCAATATTCTGCGCATGGGCTGATTTATTTTGATTCGGCGCGTCATGTCTTCTCCCGTGCTTCTCTTTGCTTTATTAGCGTGCCGAAGAGCTCCACGAGCTCATTCAACCACCCTTTGTCGATGTTCTAGACATTGGTACAACGCGCTTTGCTACATCTTTTAAAAAGAAGTGAAATTGCGCACAGTCAAGAATTGAAATTCACTGTCTTTCCTATCAGTGTTCCCCAGTTCATACGACCCCAATCTATTTAAGTCGTGAGTTAATAAGCTTCTTATGAGTTAGCTCTTTCCATGATCGACCATATTTCTGTTCATCTTATATAATATAAGAAAATCCCAACAATTAAATTAATGGGAACAAACAGAATCTATTTCGTCCCCTTACTGCAAAACCCAACTAACTGCACAATATATAGTTTCGAGAAAATCGTGTTTAAAGGTTCGAATCGTAAATTTTCTATTAAAACACCTGATAATGAGGAGAGTACGTGTATTTTTATTTCTTATTGTATTCTTTATTCGGGTGGAAGAAAAAATGGAGTAACTCGGAAAAATTAAGGATTGGCTTGATTTAAGTGCTGCAGATTACTGGTTTTTGCTGTAGCCGCAATGTTTTCTTATCTTTTGAAGAAATTAGTTTGTACAGCAGTTTTTTTATTAATTTAATTAAACAAAATTTGTAAATTCACGTAATGGGTAATTTCTAAAACTAAGTAGAAATGTTTAGTCTCTTTACTTAGTTATGGATTTGTTATTGTTCATCCAACTTGAATCGTGCCATGTTTTTCACGGCGAAAAATTTGAATATAGTGCAAAAACATTGCTTTAACCAACACTTATTGGGTTTTGTCCGTTCTTTATTTAAAAAATCTCCTGTTAAGTTACGTTTAAGTTTAGCAAAAAGCTAAATCCAGAACGGAGCGTCATCTCGGAAAATGGGTTTTACCAGTATGTAGATCTTGGAAAGAAGAAAACGGTATATGTAACTTATTTTTGCCCATAAGTGACTACTCTGGTTGGTTTTTGCTAGGGCACGATTTGTAGCCTTTTTTTTTTTTTTTTGGTGGGTGTAAAATCATCGAATAACCGATGAGTTTACACCCACCACCACCGCTCTTGGGCAGAGCGAAAGGGAGTGTCAGACTTCTACTGACTAAAAACCACCCATGTTCCTTCTTCGCCCTCTATGTCGAGGCCGCGATAACTAGAGGACTACCCGCAGCCACGATTTGTAGCCTTGTCAAATAAAATCGTAAAAGTTACGCAACGTTACTGCAGGTCTGTGACGTAATTTTTCATGGATTTCATCTCGGCGGTACTTACCGCATCCCACAGTAATTCTAATAGAGGGAGTTTACCTATTATACCGTGGCCGTTGCGGTGGATGTAGGGAAATTGTAGGCCAACAAAATTTTATAAATGTCGTGTCAGCGATACAAAGAAGAAGACCTACCTATATTATTAAAGTTATTTAATATGTTTATACTTATAAAATTGCCGGTTTCTATTCCAGTTTTTCCTTAGTGTCATATGTCTTACTTACGATTTTATAACTAACTACTTACTTAATATTTTCAGGTTCCTTCAAAGCTCTTGTTTTCGTCGTGGCAGCATTGCTGATCATCAACTTCGTAACAGGTAATTTCCTCTCGCTAGAATTTCTTTATTTTCCCATTTGTCATACGTGGAATGTTTCATAAGACTATTGAATTGTAACTATATCAACGGGTTTACCTACTCATTACAGGAAAAAATAACATCGCGCTAAATGCTATGTTTATCTTTGGGACGAAGAAGGGTAACCTACTAAACGGCCTTCGGCCAATAAGGATTACATTGTAAAGTAAACCTGGGTCTATTCAGGAACCTAAAACATCAGGGAGTCTAAAATGGCCACTTTAGCAGATCATAATATGAATTGCGTTTAAAAGCGTAAAATAGGCCTATCATAATAGTAATGCGTCTGTGAACATTTCGGAAAATTGATCATAATAGGAAAATAATATTAGTTGTGTTTAAATTCGTAAAATGTTCACAGATGCAGTTATTCTAATAAAAAGGTCATTTTACGATTTTTAACGCAATTCATATTATGATCTGCTAAAGTGGCCAGTTTAACCACCCAGGGGGTCTAAAATGGCACACTTTAGCAGATCTGATTTGCGTTTAAAAGCGTAAAATAGACCTATCATAATAATTATGCGTCTGTAAACATTTAAAAAAATGATCTTAATAGGAAAATAATATGAGTTGTTTAAATTCGTGAAATGTTCATAGACGCAGTTATTATGATAAAAAGTTCTTTTAAGATTTTTAACGCAATTCATATTACGATCTGCTAAATTGGCCATTTTAGACCCCCTGTACCTAAAATTATGTTTAACTTGACTGGCTCGTTGGTCGAGTGGTTGCAAGCGCAACGGCTGAGCAAGAGGTCCTGTTTTCGATTCACGTGTCGGGTAAAGTGTTATTAGGTTATCCAATCAAGAATTACTCAGTAACAGCCACGGAGCCTGGATTCGTGGCCGCTTGATGGCAATAGACGGAATTTGTACTAATTGTTTTTTTTTGTATGCTCTTGTCTCTATCACCGTATACCATAACATATCTTATTATTTCTCCAGCAATCGGCTACGGCGACTGTCCCCCTAAGAACAAAGTATATGACAACAAGCACAAATGTTTCTCGGACGCTGACTGCCAGAAGTATGGCCAGATCTGCTGCCCTAACCAGTTCAATACCAAGTCTTGTACAAACCGAGCGCCTTGGATGGTTCGTGATTACAGGAATACGAAGAAGGACAAGTACAATGGTGAGTTGGTTTACAAGTTACATGTAAGGCTCAGACCAAATAAAAAGTAAAGACGGAACTCTGCGAACAGCAAAGTGAGGCCGGTCAAACTACGCCTCGCATACACGCACACACGTCTCAGACCAAATAAAAAGTTTAAGACCAAGGCGTGTATGTACACGGCGAGGCGTAGTTTGACCGGCCTCACTTTGCTGTTCGCAGAGTTCCGTCTTTACTTTTTATTTGGTCTGAGATGTAAGGTGAATGCCACAAGGTATTCCGCGAAATTCTCATACGTTTTTTGCAATTTGCCGGTCAATGTCACCTTGTATGTTTAATAAAATAGGATACGCGACCATAAGAAATGCGACTTTACAGAATAATAATGATTAAAATCACCAATACAACCGTCTTAGTTCATATAAGTCTCTTTAGTGACTGTTTGATGAAAAAGGCGTTCCTTCGACGAAGATTTGTGCCCTTTCTGCATGAGAAGGGCTGTTTGCCCAGCAGTGGGATTTTAAGAAGCTATTATTATATTATTAATAATAGTACATTATGATACAAGTGTGTAGTGTTGGTGCTTACCGCTAAGGCGCCATTGAGACCCGAGCCATTAGGTGAGGGTCTTAAAAGAGCCGAGGACGGTAATCATCAATACACACGTGTATCATACGACGTTTTTCAACACACTTGTGAATAAAATAATACTAAAAAACCATTTTCAACAGTGAAAACGAGTTGTGAAAATTTTTACGTAATGGCGGGAAAAATTAATCAGTTTTCCTATGCGCGCATCTAACAATCGCGAACGGTCGAAGACTACAACATTGAGGTTTCTTTTTGTTTGGCTTTTAGCCACGTACAAAATTGCGACTTCAAAGTTTTATTTATTGAAAAAATACAAGTTAAAATTATCTATTTAAATTCGAAGTTGCATGAAATGAGCAACAAATAGGTACATTAATTTATTTAGACTATTGAACACGATCTTTTTTGTATCGAAACTTTTTTAAGAACAAAGCAACACAACCAATAAAAAAAAAACCTCACTTGTGAATAATAAATGAAAAAAGTCATAGTTTGATTACAGGTGTCATTAGGTGCCTAATTGCAGTGGAATTAGAGCCATTTTATGAGCAAGTGTGTTGAAAATACTATTTATCTTTCCAGGTGCTGGAGGCCGTGCTGGCGCTTACCAACCCTACCACTATTAAGCAACTCAAATACAAAAAGGCCCGAGAAGTTCTACTTACATCAATGCGCCTAGAGTTGCTAACACCCTGGAGATAATTTTTTTACTAATCTAAATTAAGTAATTTTTAAGTCATTCAGTCACTTGAGGCATTTTAAACACCTTGAAAAGTGCTCGAAAGACATAATTGTACTAACTATTGCTTCTTAGTTTTTAGAATTAAAAGCAAGGCACATGCAGCATTATCGCGACAGATTGATATTCTATGCTCTAGATGTACACTACATTTGCTTATTTAATAAACTCAAGTAGAAACGGACTGCGATGATAATTTTATTTTTAAAATTGGACTACTGAGGAAACTAATTAGCAAATGCAAACAAGCAAATTAATGTGTTATAAAAGATTTATACGCACCTATAGGAGATGAGAGAGAAGAAACGTCACGGCACGTACTCCTGGAGTGCAGGCAAGAGCGTGGCAGATCAGCGGGTACAAACTCTACGATACCCATTAACTCTCCCGGAAGCCTGAAGCAGCTTGGGAAGGCTGCTAGACCCTATCACCCCCAGGAAAGCAGAAGCGAGACCAGCACCTCAAATCAACACAAATACAGGTTAAACACATAACCCTAGTTTTGGGTTTCGCCGAAGTCGGGTGAGATCAAACCGTCGTCATTCCGACCGTTTCAAATCAGCCCCAAAATAATTACTCACTTCACTGCCCCAGTGACGCCCTAAGCCGAGGCTCGTATCCCGACGTGGCGCCCGCAGGACGCTGTCGCTTATAAGTTTTTGTTACCTCGCTGAAGCCCACTCAGTGCACTCATAGGGAAGTCCGTTTTTGTAGGGGCCCGCAAGAGCCGACGCCCGTCGGGGCTGCGGGTCTTGGAAAGAGATATTGCGGCCCCGGACACAAAAAGGCTTAGAAAGAATATGGGGTAAATAGATTTGTCTAGCCCTGGCTGAAGCCGCAAGTCCACAGAAGTGGGCATCATGCTTTTAACTGTGTTTGTGGAAATCCAAATTTTTTAATAAGGAATAGTTTTGACTGTCAGCGACTTTCATTCTTGTTGTACAATTTGGAGAACTTATTATGAACTTCGATTTGAGATATATTTTAATCCATTGGACTAACTCCCATAATGACTTTTAAGAACCTTTGTTTTAGAGGGTGGTCATCTAGTGACTCCTCCCGCTCTGCGCGGAGTGGAAGGGAGTGTCAGACTTCTACTAACTATAAATCACCCATGTTCTTCTTCACCCTTTATGTCCAGGGCCGCGAAATCTCGTTCTAAAAACCCGAAGCCCCGATGACTAAGACCCTTTGGCTCATAAGTGGAACATGACTTAATTTAAGACACACATTTTTATAATTTTGTCCCGGTAGTACTTTTCCGGATAATTTCCAACCTAAAGGTGCTCCAGGTGGGCTATCACGGGCAAAATAAAAAAGACAACACCTCTTTTAAGTAAAAAAAGAATATTTAATCAAATGCAAAAAAGATGATAAAACATAGAAGCTATGAATGTGATTGTTCAGGGTCGGCTGCACTTGTTACGCTTGGTCTTCGGGTCTACCTTGCAGACCTCGAACGAGTTGCACTTCACGTTGTCACAGTATATGCCGGCGCCAGCTGGAGAAGATGAAAATGGGGATTAGTTTTCGGAAGTGTGTCATCATGATCATCATCATCAACCTATAAATGTTCTCTCAGGCATCAGGGGGGTTAAAAAGGCCACTTTAGCAGATCATAATATGAATTGCGTTAAAAATCGTAAAATGGACTTTTTATCATAGTAACCGCGTCAGTGAACATTTTACGAATTTAAACAGAATTCATATTATTTTCCTATTGTAATCTATTTTTCTAAATGTTCACAGACGCATTACTATTATGATAGATCTATTTTACGCTTTTAACGCAATTCATATTATGATCTGCTAAAGTGGCCATTTTAGACCCCCGGGTCTCCTCTCTAGGAGAGGGATGGGCTATAATGTGGATGTTTCTACTAAGCAAAATATGATTCTGTTTAGTCCGTCAGTTTATTAATTAAGAAAATCGACTCCGAGATGCTGTAGCTGTGTGATGAACCTCATCTATACAGCTTTATTTAGCTTATTGTGTTGGAGATGGCTTCCGGGTTTTTTTTCAGAATGATATGTACAATATGCCTTTTATGTTGGAGTCCCGTCCACTTAGTTAACAGATTGGATTATGCTATCAGACTGTCGGATTTCTGACTACATATCACTGGTAACATACGCCAAGGCTTAACGTGCTTCACAGCAGGGCCTCGGTATATAACACGATTAACAAGTACTGTCTATGGTTGTCTTTCTTCAATTTTGTTCATCCAGTACACACCCCAGATACTCGCACTGACGCACCCCGTTGGTCTCATGGTCCCAAGCGCGAATGCTTAGCTTGGAATCCAGGGGTCGACTACAGGGGCGAACATAAAGAGTGAATGGGTTTTTCATTAGGACCCTCAGTAGCCCGGAGTTTGAAAGTTAGTGACGTGACACCGTCGTACATCGGAAATCACATTAAGCCGTTAGTCCTGATCTCACTCCGGTCGTGTCGGATTGGTGTCTCATCGGATTATGAGGGTAAATAGCAGAGAGCACAGACCTATGTTTTCGCACATTTTTGCACTTCTACGTACTTGTATAATGTGCCCAAAAATTGTCGGGGTCTCGATATGCGCACAAGCCTGCCCGGTGGTCAGTACCTATCAACTCAAAGCCCTATTATAGGTCCATTAAGCCCAATAGGGCACAACCGGTGGGATGTAGGTTAACACTTCCTGCTTCTCATTGACCACGGGATTGCTGCGACAACATCCAGAGAATGCTCACGGCAGTACGCAACTTCCGTTACTGGTTGTTGAGTGTCGAGAAATCACCTTTGTATTTTCACTTATGATGACCTGAGGGACCACTTTTGTATTTTCACGTATGATGACATATTTTTTTTTCGGTGTGGGAAATCATCAAATAATCCCCGCTGTTGGGCAGAGCGAAAGGGAGTGTCAGACTTCTACTGACTAAAATCCACCCATGTTCCTTCTTAGCCCATTTATGACTAGGCCGCGGTATCTCTTACAACATCCCGCAGCCCCGACGGGCGTCGGCCCTTGCGGGCTCCTTCCATGTTGCTGACATCTCTTTGAGGCACGCGTGGAACACGAACGCGCCGTCGACACGGCCAGTCGTCGGCATAAGACGGACGGACGGCGAGCTAGTCCATTACTCACCGTCCACAGGCCCGCGTCTACGGTGGCCGGAAGCTGTCACGTGGCCTCCGACGCCCGGAGCGTCTCCCGCAGTCTGATATGATACTGACTCTCAGACCAAGAAAAAAAGATAGACGGTGCGCCGCGAACACCAACAGTGAAGCCACAAAAACCACGCTACTGCAAGTAAACATACACATTTTTACTTGTAGTAGCGTGGTTTTTGTGGCTTCACTGTTGGTGTTCGCGGCGCACCGTCTATCTTTTTTTCTTGGTCTGAGTACTGACTATACTAAATATCTTTTCGATTTTCTTTCTATAACTTACACTGGCTTTTGCTAGAGCTGCTGGATCCAGAACCGTTGGCAGCTGGAATGGTGCAGGACTTGGCGTTGCAGGCGTTGTTACAGCAGACCTTTCCGTTTCCGCATTCGTAGTCCTGGACGCACTTGGGACTGCAGCCGTAGACCTTGGAAGGCAGGGGGCAGTTGCCAGCTGTAATGAGGGAAAAGGATGCAGGGATTAGTTTAGGGATTCATCATTCGGTATCTTGCCTTTTCCTAACTTTGTTAAATCGACTTCCAGTTTATCTGCCTTAAGCGCGGGTCAAATACGTATGGCGTATAGCGGTGGCGCGGCGCGGGCGGCTTCCTATTCCATTTAAATTTTATACCAAGTACATAGAAATAAAGTGCAATTTAGGATACACGGGCGCAGAAATGAGCCACGACATTAGCATAGGAAGCCGCCCGCGCCTCGCCACCGCCATACGCCATTCTTACGTATTTGACCCGTGCCTGTGCTACTCAAAGTTTGAATCACAATCCGAAGGATTTGTAAGGAAATACATGCATATATAAAATATTATCTATATATATAAAAGAAAGTCGTGTTAGTTACTTCACTTATAACTCAAGAACGGCTGAACCGATTTAGCTGAAAATTGGCAGGGAGGTAGTTTAGAGCCAGGAGAAGGACATAGGATAGTTTTTGTTCTTTTTTTTTTGGGTAAGTAGATAGTTAGGTTGTAGGTAGGTAGATAGGTAGGTAGGTAGTATTTAGGTAGGTAGTAGGTAGGTAGTAGGTAGGTAGTAGGTAGGTAGTAGGTAGGTAGTAGGTAGGTAGTAGGTAGGTAGTAGGTAGGTAGTAGGTAGGTAGTAGGTAGGTAGTAGGTAGGTAGTAGGTAGGTAGTAGGTAGGTAGTAGGTAGGTAGTAGGTAGGTAGTAGGTAGGTAGTAGGTAGGTAGTAGGTAGGTAGTAGGTAGGTAGTAGGTAGGTAGTAGGTAGGTAGTAGGTAGGTAGTAGGTAGGTAGTAGGTAGGTAGTAGGTAGGTAGTAGGTAGGTAGTAGGTAGGTAGTAGGTAGGTAGTAGGTAGGTAGTAGGTAGGTAGTAGGTAGGTAGTAGGTAGGTAGTAGGTAGGTAGTAGGTAGGTAGTAGGTAGGTAGTAGGTAGGTAGTAGGTAGGTAGTAGGTAGGTAGTAGGTAGGTAGTAGGTAGGTAGTAGGTAGGTAGTAGGTAGGTAGTAGGTAGGTAGTAGGTAGGTAGTAGGTAGGTAGTAGGTAGGTAGTAGGTAGGTAGTAGGTAGGTAGTAGGTAGGTAGTAGGTAGGTAGTAGGTAGGTAGTAGGTAGGTAGTAGGTAGGTAGTAGGTAGGTAGTAGGTAGGTAGTAGGTAGGTAGTAGGTAGGTAGTAGGTAGGTAGTAGGTAGGTAGTAGGTAGGTAGTAGGTAGGTAGTAGGTAGGTAGTAGGTAGGTAGTAGGTAGGTAGTAGGTAGGTAGTAGGTAGGTAGTAGGTAGGTAGTAGGTAGGTAGTAGGTAGGTAGTAGGTAGGTAGTAGGTAGGTAGTAGGTAGGTAGTAGGTAGGTAGTAGGTAGGTAGTAGGTAGGTAGTAGGTAGGTAGTAGGTAGGTAGTAGGTAGGTAGTAGGTAGGTAGTAGGTAGGTAGTAGGTAGGTAGTAGGTAGGTAGTAGGTAGGTAGTAGGTAGGTAGTAGGTAGGTAGTAGGTAGGTAGTAGGTAGGTAGTAGGTAGGTAGTAGGTAGGTAGTAGGTAGGTAGTAGGTAGGTAGTAGGTAGGTAGTAGGTAGGTAGTAGGTAGGTAGTAGGTAGGTAGTAGGTAGGTAGTAGGTAGGTAGTAGGTAGGTAGTAGGTAGGTAGTAGGTAGGTAGTAGGTAGGTAGTAGGTAGGTAGTAGGTAGGTAGGTAGGTATGTATTTAGAAGGTAGGTAGGTAAGTAGTAGGTAGGTAGTAGGCAGGTAGTAGGTAGGAAAAAGGGCATTGCAAGGCATGCGGGTTCAGCTAGTTTAGTATAAAAGTATCCTTGACGAAGCTGAAGGCACTTGTTCTCTCCGACATTGCATTTTAAAGATTTGATTCGTCTGATGATTCCTTTGAGAGGGTGCTAAATCAAGTTCCAGAATTTTCCTCAAGTACGAAACATGTTCCCCAAAAAAGCGGAACAAAAACTTCAATCTGCTAAAGCTCAGTTATTGCTTAGAATCATTTCAGAATTCTCCAAAAGTTATTTTTGCTACAGCTATTTCGTTGGCTAGCCTGAAGTTTGCTTAAAAAAATATGCTATCGGGGAATCATTCCAGCCAGTCGTAAATCTAAGGATCAAAGTACTATACGGTGTACAAATCGTGCTTATGATCCCCGTTTCATGAATAACAAGACTTCCTGCCAACCGTTGACTTATGCAACAACGATGACTGTATAGGGACAGAACATGCCGTTTATCTAATCTAGTCACTCCTTAAACGGTGATCTGATTGAATAATTTACTTAAACGACTCGTTCCTACGTACTACGAACGTTCTGGGTGCTGCATCATGCCAGTGGCGAGTATGACGACATACAAATAGGATCTGGCCACGTGCAAGTCGGACTCTTGCATGAAGGGATCTGTGCTATCGTTGTACCTCCTTTAATTTTTATTATTTTGTTGTTATTGTGGCAATAGAAATACTTACAGCTTCTGTGATAATTTCAACTTACTGTCTACGTTTTACGGATTATGCTATACAGCCCTTTGACAGACAGACAGCCGGACAGCGGTGGCTTAGTCATCATGTTTAGTAGTTAGTGTAGTTAGTTATCATGTTTGTTAGAGAGATTTCATTCTTAGAATTGACCCTAACGATCGATGCAATAAAAGTATACTTAGGGTATTATTTTTTCAGATTTTAGCCGGTTCGATTCCCGGGTGTGGGAGAAGAGAATTTTCGAAAATCTTTGAATGCAGTTTGCTTTCTATTCAAAAATAAAGGAATGTTTCCTTTGAGTAAAATTTTCTATCTGCAGTATTAAGAGTACTTTCCCTCCAGGTGGCATTACAAAATTCCACCCTGTATATCAAATTTACAGATTTGTGTTGCTGGGGTGTTTGTTCCGCCACTTCTTTCCAGCTAAAACACTAGGAAGTGTCGAAGAGTTTTTTTTATTTTGAAATATGTCTTTAAATGCTATCGGGGACTTCGTCCGAGTAATGATAAGAATTATCATGTCCTAAGGATAAAACATATTCTACACACAGACATCAGACAAAAATATAGTAAAGTAAAATTCGTACGCAAACTAAAACAATATTTATTAGTGTAGGTATTAAGAATATGTGTATTTATAGGTTTTTATAGGTTTTTGTACCTAGGTACATGATATTAAGTTTATTGTATAAGAGACACAGGCGGCAATGTACCTACCTAATTAGTTTTAAGATTTTTTAAGTAAATAAATCATTCATTCATTCATTTATGGCACTCGGTAATAGTATGTTTGCTAGTAATGAGATAATCTTGATTGTTTAATATTTAGGAACCTCATCATCATTTCAGCCGAAAGAGGTCCACTGCTGGAAATAGGTTTTCCCGACGTCAACCTTCACCACGTCATCGGAACATCATTCTGGGACTTGAATGCAATAAAATAGGTAAAATTGAATCGATTATGTGAAGGATACTCACAGGCCTCCGAGTAGGACACCATCAGCACCACAGCTACAATGGACAGCAGGATAGTTGCGGAACCTGGAAAATAATGAAAAGGATGATTAATATTGGGGTTAATATGACCCCAATAATTAGGGTGAAAATCACTTTTAAAAGTTGCTGCGTGTTTGGTACCTACTCAGAGATATTTAATGATTACTTAAGCCGTCACTTAGTAAAGATTTGACATACTTTTGTATGACAAAACTGTCAAAACCTTTACTAAGTGATGGCCTAAGTAATCATTAAAGCTCTCTGAGTGCGGCAGTTAGTTGTTATTTATGGAATAGGTATGTATATCGCAGGGAAATGAGGATATCAAGACTTCTAGAATGCCTAATTACAATTACCTACTGTATCGACAACTATGTGCAATTTGCAATTCTCCTGTTTACTTTGTGCTTAACAGGAAAAAATATTATTATCCTCTTAAAGGTCAATTCGATTTTGCTCTGGTAAAAAACAAGAAAAATAAACCTTTTGCAATTTTTTTTTTTTAATAATAATAATAATCGTTTATTTATAGAAGTGGCACATTTACAATAAAATTATAACTAGTTATTCTGTTCTGCTAACGAATGCCTTATACATATTTATCAGTCGATGGTAATGCTTTGCCTTCTGGCTGTCTTTTAGCTGTTCTAGTTCTAGCAGTTCTAGCACATTATGGATTTCAGTAGATATAATAAAAGGAGAGCAGTGGTGGCTCAGTGGTGGCGGCCCCGACTTACGAACAGTGAGTCATGGGTTCGTTCGCACCCAGTCAGGATTACTTTGTGTAATTGATTTTATTACCATTGCTCTCAAAACGGTGAAGGAAATCATCGGGAGGAAACCGGCATATCTTCATCATCATCATCATCAACAGCTTATTAATGTTCTCACTGCTGGGACACAGGCCTCCTCTCTTTTGAGAGGGAATGGGCTATAAGTAATCTACCACGCGGGCCCAGTGCGGATTGGTAGTTGTCACATGTCTTCGAAATTTTAGTTCTAAGACACGATGTTTTCCCTCACCGTTTTGAGATCAGCGGTGATGAAATAAATTACACAAAGTAATGCGCCTGCCTGGGTTCGAGCCCACGACCTACTGTTCGTAAATCGGGGCCGCCACCGCTGCTGATCTGCATATCTTAGAACCAAAAAATTCGAAGACATGTACATCTACCAACCCGCACTGGTCCCGCGTGGTGGATTAAAGCCCATCCCTCTCTTAGAGAGGAAGCCTGAGTCTAGGCTGATGATGAATAAATTATGGTCAGTACGCTGGTATATTACTACCAAATTATTTTAATTCATAATTATCTTCATAATGTTTATTAATAAACTCTACACAGCCTCGGGTGGTAAAATGTTACCAAGTCAAGGGCGATCCGTCAGGTTCGCACGAACATCTCGTAAATTAAAAAAATGAGTTGGTTTCGATTACCTACGTATGAATTGGCACAGTCTTTGGAGAAGCTCGTTGTTAAATAAAAGCAGCTGCTCCTTGCTAAGTTGGTCTGAGGATGGGTGGCCGGTGGCCCCCATTAAGTACTAAGTCTCCGTAAAATTATATCTTTTAGGCATGCTGGTTTGATTATCTCGCGATGTACGCGCATGAATCCGAAAACTTTAAAAAGCCTTGGGGTCGAACTCGAGATCTATTCAGACTGTCACACCATTAGGGTATCACTGATATTTCTATGATGAGGCGTGTAGGCAAGTTCGATCCCCAGTCGTTGCACTGCTGTACGTGAACCCATTCTCAGTACAAGCAATAGAGTGCTAAGTGCTGACAGGATGTATAAATTGGGGACTATTGGCTCTCTCTTTGTCTTATAGCTTCTAAGTACTTGAGGTTTGTGACCCCTTCAAAATTGATGTTCTCACGGCTTATCGTGGTTTATGACACTCGAATTGATGATTTAATTGCGTATCCTATTAGGAACCACTCGTCATCAATCCGATACATTCATTTCCCACTAACCAGGTTTATAAAAGGTCAATCTATTCATGCACGAAATCTCTTCTAGGTGATATACCTACAAAAGAGATTTCAACACTTTTTATGGAATAGGTACTGTATGTCACAGAGAAATGAGGATATCAGGGATTTCACGAAATGCCTAAGGATATCACGAAATACCGGTAGATGTTGAATATTCTTGTACTTATACCTATTACGTCTTCTTACTAAAAGAGTAAAAGTATCTAGTGATATGACAAAACACCAATTCATCGTCAGTGATAGGTTCCACGCGCGCCTCAAAGAGATGTCAGCAACATGGGAGGGGCCCGAAAGGGCCGACGCCTGTCGGGGCTGCGGGTAGTCCTCTGGTTATCGCGGCCTCGACATAGAGGGCGAAGAAGGAACATGGGTGGTTTTTAGTCAGTAGAAGTCTGACACTCCCTTTCGCTCTGCCCAAGAGCGGGAGGGGTTATTCGATGATTTTACACCCACCAAAAAAAAAAAAAAGCCCTAAATGACCTTTATAAAATAAGTAATGTCTGGCGGCTCTGGGTTCTTGGAATAATGGTTTTATGCTAATGTTTCTCTAGTTACCAAGTACACACACATACTGTATACACATATTGTGTGTGTTGTATTGCTACACACTTTTTGCTTCATTAAGTGTGACTAATGTCTTTGATTTAGCCTTTGTGAGACCAGTACTAACTACTACTGGACAAGTGGCATAAGTAAGAACATTATGAATTGTACCCGTTAAGACGACACAAAGGATTAATAATACTTAGAGGTCCACCTTTAATCACGTTACGTATCAAATAAGGGCGGAGGGTCACGGTTTATCACGATGGGGATAAACCGTCAGAACCGTTTGGGTAGATTAATAATATAATAATAATAATAAGTTAATTTATTTCTCTCACAATGGTTATTAGCAGTAAACAGTTTTGAACAGTATAATATTCACATTGTGAGAGCTGGTGCCTGAAGTAGGTTTAAAAAAAAACCTGTATTACAGGTCACCAGGCCTCACTTAGTGGCATCCTTATTAAACAGGCAGGTAACATAATTATGTATTTCCTACCAAACAATTATAAATTTAAAATAAAACAATCAAAATTGTAAAAATGATAACCTCCTCCTTTTTGAAGTAGGTTAGATTGACGTTCACTTGTTTTATTAGTGCAATACAAGGCAATGCGTGCATAAAGTATTAGATATTTTTTTTTACAATATTGAGTGTGTGACCACGTAAGAACAAAACAAAACTCTCATCTTTAAAATAATAAAAAAAAACAGCTCAATCGTTTGAGGAACTGGTTTGAAATTCAGTTGCAAGATTTGACCAATACCTACCTCTTAAAAATACACATTGATAGTCAAACAGATAAAGACGACAGATTCAAGTTCAACAAGTTCTGCTAGACAATATGCAGACCAGTATGCACAAAACCTGTCTTGCTCTGCAAGCGGACAGTTAAATTAACCAAATGGTATTTAAGTGGCTACGACAGCTAGACTTCTAGTTACATCTGCGGGTCTAAAATGGCCGCTTTAGCAGAGTCCACGCAGAATCGTAATATGAATCACGTTAAAAATTAATATTCTTAAAATGGGCTTAATGTCTATAACTATAAAGTCCATTTTAAGAATTTTAAATTTTTAACATGATTTGTATTAAGTACGATTCTGCTAAAGCGGCCATTTTAGACACCCTGAAATGCTGGGGAGATCACAGTAATTTGGCATCGCCATAGGTCTGTGTATGTCTCCTATTGCGAGCTATCACACTCGCATTCCCAATTCTATTCATTTGACAGTTAAACAATTATTCGAATTACGAATTTTACAAACAAAAGAAGCTTTGGATAAGAAACTATTAAAATCTTGCGGATTGTAATTAGATAGAAGAATAGAATAATTCTCCTGCCCATATATCAATTTATTTGGGGTCGGTTAACAAGATCAGTGAAATTTTACAGAACGTAAAGTTTTAAAAAACGGCCCGTGACCTCATCACAGCCACTGGACAGTTTAGAGCGTTTTAGCGGGAATTATTTAAACTATTTTTATTTACGTTTTTTCTTTTTATCAGTTTTTTTTTTTTTTTTTTGTATAAAGTAGGGTCTATCTATAAAATAAAAGCGATTCCAAAAATTAGTCTACATCCCTATTAACCTCGAATGGTCGACTAAGCAATAAAACCCTGTCCATAATCCATTACTTCTATTCCAATTTAAATTGCCCAATTTATTAGACAGTAATTCATTTAAAATGGGAAGTCAATCACTCGTAAAAATATTTGAATGTCTCCAAGTCAACATTGGAAATGGTATTCAAATTCAAGTGCCAAGTAAACATTGTACAAGCAAATAGCCAGTGCGTATTTGTATTCAATTGAATAATGGGCCGATGGCCTCCCGATGCTGTCTACTCTCTGGAATTTTCCTCTTGGCACCTTTGTTACGAGAATACCTACGTTTAGTAAACAAAAAAGTTAAGAGCGCCCCTTGAGATTTCGAGAACGTCTCGTACTCAGATGCCATATAGGATTTGACTTTTATTATGATGTTTATTTTACTGACTGTCTGGTTAATCTTGTAATCGCAAGTGCGACTGGGGAACATGAGGTCCAGGGATCGGTTTCCGGGTCGGGCAGTGTTGTCTGGGTTTTTCCGTCTGGAAATTGTCAGTACGAGCCACGTAATGTGGATTTGTGCACGGTTCGCACCCCATTACAATGGACGTGAACATAATTAGTTAAATGTGAGTGTACTAATACGTACTCTTCCTAACCCTTCGGGAAAGACGGGCGTGTTGTTATACAGGGTGTAAATTAACCCTTCACACAAACGTAAACCAAGCATTCTGGAATTGATTCATTCTGGCATTCATCATTTGGAACTTTGACCCCCAATATCTCCGTAACTAGGGGGTTCCCAGGTAAGGTCTAGAACAAAAAAATGTTCGCAGTGGTGGGGAGAACATGTCTTGTGTCCTTCGTTTGCGTTAAGGGTACTTTTACACCCTTTATGTGCTTATTACTCTCTTCACGTCAAGCAGTCGTGTGGACCAGTGGAAACGGCCGCCAATTACGAGTAACTGTGGATAGTAGATTGTAACTCAGGCAGGCACTTAACTTTGTGTAATTTATTTCTTCACTTCTGCTCTAAAAGCAGTGGTGGGGTCAGGGGACTCATAAGGAAATGCGAAAATTGTGCCTACAAAATCGGGGAGTCCTAGGACCGGGATGATAAAGTCAAAAGTATACCGTACCTTTAATAGGTGTTAAAGCACTTGAAAGACATGAATAGATTCTTTGGAAGAAATTCCCCAGCAAGCAAACAGTATTTCTAGGTAGGTACTTCCGTATAAGTGCTTACCTACTTTTTAGGTACCAACTGAAGTGATTATTAGGTTTTGTTGGCATGAACCGTGTGAACTTTACGATTCCGTATTTTATGATTATTGATTCGTGCGTGTGTAAACATATATGCTTAATGAACAATTTTACATGCCTATTTGGTAAGCGGTTTTATATGAAAACATGATCAATTAAAATGTCGCCTTTCCTAAAAGTTGTTCAGATTTTTGAATCCTACGTGAATATTTAATTTGTTTCTTTTTAAAAATGAAAAAAGTCGGTCCGTAGAAGAAATAAGAGGTTAAAGGCAGTCAACAAAAAAAAAACAAAATCGGGTCTACACATTTATATTTTCTATTAAATCGATATTTTTCTGAATATTTTTTTAGTATTTGGTCCTAATTTAATTAATAAAAACATTTTTTCTTGTTAAAAATGGACAGGAGCGCGACAGTTCCTTGTGAAACACCAGAATCAAAATCTTCTACCAATGAAAAAATCCTTGACAATGCATCAATGCACGTATGCATGTAGAATTTAAATCTCAATATTTTCCTATTCCGTCTTATTTTATTATTCACGAGAAATTACTCACCCATGTTTCTTGTTCTTGTTTTAAATTCACTTTACGTGCACTCACAACAAATGCTAATAAGCGACTGGCCACTCTGGTTCCGTAGTCCACTGCGAAACCTTTCGATCATGTTCTTAATTCAATTATCTTGGTGAGCATTGGCTGGCCAACGACAATGTCACTTCCATTGCTGTTCCTCTGAGTGTTTTAAAAGAAGATAGCCTTATATGAGGAGCAATGCAAAGGTCTCAAATGTTGGTCGTGTGGGTAATGTTTGCAACCAATATGATGATTTACGATAATGTAATTTGCCAATCGATTGGTGTCAAGGTTCAGTTTACAAGTGTGAGAGTTTTAATAATATTAATTTACTGGATGACCCGACAGACTGAAATAATGACAACAGCGCTGCAGACGCGCCTCGTCCAACTGTAGCTGGAAAACTCCAGATGGCTTAGAAGAATTACGAACACACACACAGGATTTTACATCACACAAACTCAAAACCATTCTGCGCAGTAAAACGCCGAGGGAATGAAGTATAGTATCACAGACAACATGGTATACGTATATGTATTATGTATATGTGTATGTATATATATATATATGTATATATACATACATAGACTCATGCCTTTTCCCGTGAAGGTAGGCAGAAACCGTAGAACGCCACCTGCGATCCTAACATACTCCTGCCTCGTCCACGCTCATACAAGCACACCGGTTGCCAGCGCACCTTTCTGAAGGCTCTAAGTCAGTGTATGTCTTTCTAGGGCGTCCTCTGCGGGCGTTGCTAGTGCTACTGACATCTGCTTTATAATTTGGTAGGTCATACATTCGAATAAAAAAAAACACAAAACGGGATCTTTCAAAAGTAGTTTGTGACTTGCGACTCAGTTGAATAGTAACAGCCGCATGTATCGTAAGATCGTGGGTTCAAATTCCAACCCAGGCACTCACTTTATACTTTGTGTAGGTTAGGTACCCAATTTAATTCATTGCCCAACTGAGGAAGTCGCGATGAATAAGATCACTGCATGAAAGAATGGAGCACAGCAAAGAGCAGCCATGGAAACTGTAAAGAATTAGGAGAGGCCTTTGGGGGACCCCAGGTTCTTTCTTCTTCCTTTATCGCGTAGTTAGTACTAGTGCATAATACTATGCCGCTCATAATCCTCTGACTTGATTTAGGGAATCGCAACTGCTATCCATATGGTGAAGGATAGTCTTGAAAAAAATAGGTCTGTGACGTCTATCAACCCGCATTAGGCCTGGTGGAAGAACCTGGATGAAGTTGGCACAAGAACGTGAAGAGTGGCACCAGAGTAGAAACGCCTATAGTTTTACCCAGCAATGGGTGAATTCGAGCTGAAGATGATAAGCTAAGCCGTATTATCCCCGTTTCCCGATGTTTTGGTAAACAAGTTATTTTAATCGATTCTAGATGACTCAATCTCGAGTATTTAGTTATCTTGGTTCATTGGTTGCCCCTTATTCGTTGAGTTCGTAAACAAAACTGTTATGACCAAGATTGTGACGTGCTTTTGAACCTGACAATAATGGAAGTACAGACGCCAGCACAACAAGCTACCCGAAACTGTCACACTTTCCCAATCAACGTTAAACTTTAGGCTGTAGCGATAAAATTGCAATTCTATTCAAGAAAGACAGACTGTATGTGGCTTGATGTGGTGGCTGTACAAATGGTATCCTCTTGTTTCGCAGACAGAAATTTCAAAGAATTTCGTTTCTATGAAAATGTTTAATATAATAAAGGGTCTAAAAGTACCTTTAACGCAAACGAAAGGCTCTTGTTCTCCCCACCACTGCGATCAATTTTTTTGTTCCAGACCATACCTGGGAACCCCCTAGTTACGGAGATATTGGGGGTTAAAGTTCCAAATTTTGCACAGCTGTTTTTGTAAATACTAGTTTTTCAGGTTATAACTTTAACCTAAACTATAACTTTATAAACGGGTCATCGAGGTATCCATGACCCGTTTTACTATTCAAAGGATCCACTAGCACAATGTTTTAAGAGTGCTACATTGAGTTTTACCGTAAAATGTGATTTTTGGCCCCAAAAATACCTAACAGTCGTTCCCAGCAAAAATTTTTGCAGGGGTACCACTACCTACTTAGTTTGTACAGAACGCTGGGTAGAGACGGCTGTGTGAAGGGTTAATTTACAGCCTGTATATTTACTTCTTGTATTTTTGTTTTAAATACCTACTAGGTATCTAATTAAATGAAACATATTTTATAGATAGGTACCTACATGATTCAAAATAGAATTTCATAATCAATTTTTTTTATTGCATAAACTTATCAAACCGTAGAAGTTTTTAAATATTTGTTGAATTATAAAAATGAAATTAAAATTTATAGTTAGAATACAAGACTTGAAATGTTTAGAACGGTTATGTAGGTAGGTACCTACTCGAATAAATAAATATTTTTCTTTGTAAAAAGTTTTATGTTAAATGAACAGTAGGTCTAGGAATAAAAAATAGGTATTTGATTTGTTATTCTATGAAATGAAACTTCTAAATTGTAACTTTATTTGAAACAAAAATCTATGATTTAAATTTCGTCAAAGTAAGTAGGTAGGACCTATTTCATGTTATCATGAGAAAAAAATGATGTAAATCGAAATTCTATGAAAACATTCTCTATAAAATAACGCACAAGTTCCCTGTACAAATTCTACAATGTTAGTTTGGTGCTAGAATTACCAAGATGGCGTGGTTATTAACTAATTTGGTGAACCCAAGAAACACGAGGTGGCCTATTGACCGGTTCTTCTAGATAGGTACATTGTGTCAATAAGCTACCTACCTACTACTAGCTCTGCTGTGAAAATACCCATAACACGGTTAGTTATATAACATGATAATAATATCGTGTCCATAATAAGTCAGCACCTAGAAGCTACACTAGTTACCCAACTATGTATGTGTATGAGCAACTGGTTTGTAAACACACATTGCACTGGCGCATGGCAACCGGTAGATATATTCCCGGACTTACAATAACATTTTAATTACATTTAGTTCTACTCAAAACAGGTTTTAGATGTTTCATGTTCATGATTGATTTCATCTTGATTGCGACGTTTAGTCTAGCCAGTTGATCCTCAAATTAAGTATTGTATTTTTAACAGCCTATGTCATCTTTCATGATTGCAGACCATTGAGGTAAGTACCTATAATGTACTTTGCAGACTTGGATTAGGTGCCTACTTAGTACTTATGCTGCTATGCATTGGTGCCTTTTTTTTGGCGTAGGTATGGCAAATTAAGTATCAGCCCGAAAGGTCGAGGCCGCGGTAACTTGTGAACACAACAACCCGCAGCCCATGCATTGGTGCCTCGTTTGCTGTTTAGTTTTTTAAACAAATAGCCTGATTTACCCGACTGCGGCGAAGCTTGCCTAATAAACTTTTTGGGCGCAGCGTGTCTGTAGCGCCATCTAGCCATGAATATAAAAAAAAAACAAATATAAACAATTAGTTCAGATCATACCCGGTAGATATGCTCACAGTGCTCTAGTGCGATAGGGATGTGCCTCAAATTATCGACAAATGTTATCGATAGCGTTAATTAATTAAATGTTTGTGTTATACCTATTTTAAAAATTCAAAGTGTGTAAAGACCTAGGGAAGCCATGAAATTATACGGGGCGTTTCAATGCTCACAATATATTTATAAGATTGAACACCATGGCCACTTGGAAAATTTGTAGTTCTTGAAATAGTAGATACTTTTTCGGAGTGGTCTCATTTCAATTAATTGGTGAAGATCTGATGAAAAACGTCGTAGATAGGCAACTCCTCAATAAATAATAGCAAATGGACTGGATTGCTAAAATCTCATGTGTATCTATTGTTTACACCAGTTCAATATCACATCACGTTTGCAATAAATAAAATGAAACAAAAAAGTCACCGACTTCAGAAACAGATTTTTAAAAATACCTACTTTACCTGTATCACTAGCGGATGTCATGCGGGTTCACCCGCGTAGTCCCGTTCCCGTGAGAATATGGGGATAAAAAGTAGCCTATGTTACTCAGCTCTATGTTTTTGAAAATTTTTGAGTTTATTCATACACACATACAAAAATAAAAACCTTTCCTCTTTATAATATTAGTGTAGATGTAGATTAAAAATCAAATTATAACTTCTTGTGACTTGACCACGACTATGTGACCCCCCCCTGGCACCAAAGATGGATCCGCCCTTGTTCTGAGTACGGCAGTTAGTGTCATGTTTGAAGAGTTAAGCCTTCAAAAATGACACTTAATATTCTTACAAGTAATATCAAAATTGAAGTACATATGGAGCTCATTTTTTATTACATTTAAGGTGGAAGCTCACATCTGGCCCGCGAAATTCTAATTTTCTTACGTTTTTGGCAATTTGCAGGCCAGTGCTTGGTTGTATGTTTATGAAAATTTGATTTGCGAATTATAACCATCAAAATTACTAACTACTAAAGAACGACGACTAAATTACTAAAGAATGACTTTTACATGCAAAAATCAATCTTGACATGAAAATGAACTTGGAGGGTTGTATTGATAATTTTGATGGTTATAATTCGGTAACTTCATACGTCTTACAGTCGCAAATCAAATTTTCATAAACATACAACCAAGCACTGGCCTGCAAATTGCCAAAAACGTAAGAAAATTAGAATTTCGCGGGCCAGATGTGAGCTTCCACCTTAAGGAATATCCATTTCTGTTGGCCCGCCACTTTCGACAGAAAAAAACAAAGATGTTCCAGTGATGATAAAAAAACAGTATTTTTATACCTACTGTTTTTTTTGCCCGACAGTAAAAAGTATAATGTAGTCTATGTAGTGAAAAACAGTTTATTACTGTTTTAACAGTTTACTTGGAAACCCTAACTGACAGACAACAGAGTACAACTATAATTATAATAAATATACTAGACTGGTCGACTTTTTGCCTCGAGACGAAAAGTGTTTGCTTCCGATTTTTGTCGTCTTGTCCCGTCTATAGCTATAAATATTTGGATGTCTTTTTAACAACTAGGTAGGTACCTACTTTGTTTACTCTTGAAAAACAGTTCAACAGACGTCAGTTCCATCTGTTATGCAGTACAGGAACTTTATTGAGACGCTCTTGCCGCGCCGCGCCGCTCGTCAGCAGCCATTCGGTGCAGTCTGTGCGTTAGTAGAAACATTTGTATTTTCAACACTAGATATTATACGGTTTAAGATATTATATATATTTAAGATATTGAAAACTGATCTAGGTGTGGCGATCAACACCTCTTTGATTGTTAGTAACAATTCGTTTTGTTCCTGATTTTTTTATGCGATACTAGATGCCGCTACTTACAATATATTTACATCCAAAACTAAAAATGTTTGAAAAACAAACAAGAAACAATTATGCATAGTTCTGCCAAGACCTCACATAAAAAAAAACTCGGAAAAATATATGAACTAAAATTACAATAAAATCTAAACGAGGTTACCATTTCCGAACAGTGAAATCTACGATGTGGTGCGGCGCCTACCGGATACAAAGCGAACTAAATTCAAATATTTCGGTTCAAACGTCAAACGTCCAACGAACGGGTGAATGTTTGTGATAATTGTTTTCTTGTTTAAATTACAAAAACTAACGTGAAATCATTATTATTGTGCAAAGTGAACACAAAATATGTCAACTGTGTGATTTGTGATATTCGAATACCATTTAAATTGTATCAATCATGGATCCCTTCACTCAGGTACGATTGGGCGATAATTTATGTAATAACGGTCGCAAACTTTAGAAGGTCAACAAGAATCATGCGATTCTTATTCTTTTAACATTTAAAAACTTTTTTTTAGCGCATGTTAGAGAGAGCACGGGCCAGACAGGAGAAGATCGATCAAAAACTTGCAAATTCCGGACAGGCTGTTCCGAAAAGGAAGCCGCTATCAGAGAACATCGCTATAGTAAAAAGTGAGGGTTCTCCTGCGAAGTCTCCTAGTAAAATGGCGCGGGAATCTATTACATCGCCTCGGAGACAGTCGAAGGACTCTACAAAGTCGGAAACCCCTATAAAAAGTGTAACTAAGAGGTCGAGTATGAAGTCGGAAGTAGCGTCACCTCAGCGGGGTCGTAATGACGTTGTAGTTACTAAAAAGGAGTTCAAGAGTCCAAAGAGAGGGAGTATCAACAGAAGGAACTCCGATGTGTCCGTGGAGATAAACATTTCCCATAGAAATGACATACAGATTGAAGTTCAGGTGGAAGAAAGAGACGCTCCTATCAGTGTGGTGTATGACTCACACGCGTTGTCTGGCGGCAATGTTGTTATAAGGGAGATTACAGGTAAGGAGCATGACCCACAGACATTTTTAATAACATTGATTTTTGACCAATACTGGGGCCTTGTCAAATACTATTTAGCCTTGGCTATGTTTAAATGTCATCCAGTCACACATGCATCCTATACATCTAGATATCATAAGAAACAACATAATGCATAGTACAGTAAAAAACCACATAATTGTTGTTTCACAACAAAAATTCCTTTTCCAAAAAAGGTCCTAACATAAAGGTATTTATCTCAATAAGGAAGAACAAGGATGACTAACTATAAGCCAGTGACACTTCTTTTTTTAAATATTTAATGTTTATTTATCCTCAAAGCTTGACAAAGCTTCATGCTTGTAACTTATTAAGTTATTAGTTTATTACTCACCTCAGTAAGATAATGGTTCCAATAATTAGTAAATGTTTCTTAAAAGTTTAACAAAGCATTAGCTGATTGTTTGGTCCATGGTTTATTAAATTGTTTGTTGTTTTTAATTGTGAGGCTTGTGGCTGGCCAGTGTAGTGTTTTCAGTGTTATTTTATATTCTGGATTAGAATGGCAGGTAAAGGTAACATATTTATTATTCTGTTTATTTGAAAAATATCTACACACAACATGGGCTCATGTTAGATTATGAATTTATGTCCCACTCTCTCTCACTTAGACAAGGTTTGTGTCCCAGCAGTGGTATCCTATTAACCACATGACATTATCATCATCTGCTGCTTCAACCTACCGACTGCTGGGTACAGGCCTCTCTTTTCTTGTGCCAATCTATGTGCCAGCCTCATCCAGGCTTTGTTGTCTGCCCATCTTGATGCTGGACGATCCACATTTCTTATCCCAGTTCTTAGATGCCTTTTGGTGGCAGTCTTAGTCTATTGTATATTGGCATTGGAAATTTCATTAAAAAGTATTACTTGCTCACAGTTTATTTTTGGAATATGGAAATATATAGTTCTTAGTATTTAGGACAAAAGTTAGACAGGAAAAGGGTCTCAATAATTTTAATCATTGTTATTAAATAATACATAAATAGGTTTACGACTTTTCAATTTCCTGTTCACTACCTCAAATGCCGTAAATTGTTTTAATTTATGGCAACGGTGATATGTTTAATGCAAGAAGTTACCACTTATCGACATAGCAAGGCTCCTGAGAGGCCTATATCCACTAGAAGACATCTGTGACTCATGTGAATGAATGAACTGAACTTCTTTTCTCATAAGTATTGTTTTTTGGTCTATTTCCTATCCATGACTTGTAATTACAGAAGACACATCCAGTAACCTGGAGAAGGCAATAGAAGACACGTCGGAGAACAAGCGTGCAGGACTCCGGCACAATGTTAAGTCACGACTCGATCGACTCGGCAATCTGTATTCAGGTATGATATGAGATGATCTTTATGCTGTAGTAAACTTATTTAAAAAAAGTGCGCTTCTGACCAAAACCTCTCACCATGACTTCTTAATCTTTTGATTTAGGGCTAATGTGAATCACTAGTCTCCTGCAAAATCTTCTGCATCACCTTTTGACTGTGTCAGAGAGTTAAGCTTATGTAATACAAAAACACCCGGTCAACAATCGTTGGGCACTGAGCAGTAATCCACAAACACCCACCGTTGGAGGATCCTACCTTTACAACTGGAAATGAGGATTGTTACACCCTGTACCTCTCCCTAAAATGTATAATTTTCTTTCTTTATTATTGTGCAGAACTTGCCTATGTATAACTTTTTATAAAAGACGGAAACTGACTGACTACTGCTACTACTGAGACTGTAAGCTTTCCTAAAAATAAATAAATAAACTCTATGCTACCCCATGGCTATGCTTTCACAGAATCAAGTATGATAAAAATTCAAATACAATAACACTTTCTGATGTGCTTCAGTAACAGTTGAACTTCTAACCACTACACCTATGAGCGATTTCTTTGTTTACATCAAATAACTTGTAACATTACTCATAACATTGCACTTGATTTATAGTTTGACTCACACTAACAATATCCTGATAACTTATTACATTACTCCCTAAAACATAACAGGATGTAATAACAAGAAGGATCTGATAAATAAAATAAAATAGACATAAAGAAATGGTTCATTCAAGGTTTTGCTTGAATAGTTGACATTTTAGTGTACTCATTGATAGTTGTTTGTGCCTAGAATAAACATTAATAATTTTTGGTACTAATTTCTTATGAATGTAAGCTTTCTTTTAAAAAATACTTTTCTTTCCTATGACAATGACTATACTCAGCTTTAAGCACTAAAAAACTCTTAAACTTAGTTTTTTTACAAAGACTGCTGTTTAAAGAGAGTTGGTGAGTTTCATTTATCATCCTATTTTATAAACTTTAAACTCAAACATACATAAAACATGACGCTTTGACATTGCTTGCAGAACGTATGGCCGACGGGGCCGAATAGTTCTGGTGTGGTGACCGCGAACCGGGAGACGTTGCGTTAGAAGGCCTCCCACTGGCTGGACCGATGACCTGGTGAAGGTTGCGGGTATCCGCTGGATGCGAGACGCACGGGACTGGACAATGTGGGAGGCCTGTACCCAACAGTTTACGTCCTTTTGGCTGACATGATGATGATGATGAATGGGCACCGTGTCTTGCTCAGCATAACACCCATAATAATAAAATCACCATTCTTCTTTCCAGATAAACCAACCCTCTCATCACCGATCCACCGCACAGAACAGGAGTTCTCCTCAGCAACTCCACCATCAGAGTTTGAACCTAAGCAGCCTAAGCCGCGCCCCCAACAGGATGGCAAGAAGAAGTTCGGAAGACTGGCCGCTTTAGCAGACCAGATCAATAATTGGGAAGACGATTTGACGCATCATACTTATGTGAGTATTGGATTTTCTGGCTTGTTCTTCAGAAATCAGAAATCAGAAATATTTATTTGTGAGAATGTAGTTTTACATGGTATGGTGTTAATCTTTCGTTAGGTCCTAAACATTCTTGGTGTAAGGTTGAGGTTATTAAGGGAGAATTCGAGGTGTTATACAAGGTGGCGCAAAATTATTCATCCAATTTTGTTCATGAATAACATTTTTTTTTGTTAAATAAAACTAAAAGATTTTAAGTGATGGAAATCTTTATTCGTACCTTTAGATTTTTTTCTGTAAAGTGGAAACGAGGATAAAAAGGATGTCGCCAGTGTTGATGCACATTTGTGCCCATTTTATCGCAATAAACGGCATGACGATTTTGTGCCGAAAATTATCCGCGTGCAATGCGATCCATGAAGAGCCATTACATCCACTCAAAACCAATGTGCTGCTACGTTCGCGCGATCGGAGTGATTGGGCCGTTGTCACTGGCGAATGCTACAGGACCATGATAAACGACGTACTCCTGCAATTGGATGAGCGGGGCTTAGTGAACATGTGGTTTCAACGAAACGGTGGAATTGTACTCGTTTGGTGGCAATGAGCTAGCCCCCCTATTTATTTAACGGGCGGAATATTGGTGTTCTGAATGATGCTCGCAACTGTGCTAGGTGCACTATTACGAGCATCAATATTACCAAAACCTTCGGGGATTGCAGGCGTTATGTTATATTATGTTAACCATTTTGTATTTTTCATTGCTTCCAGCAACCTGACACCGCAACAAAGAAGACGACTGCTAAAGCCGAACCCAAGAACAATAAACCAACAACAGCACAACCCAGAAACTTCAAGCACACAAACAAACAGACATCTGCAGAACCCAAAAGCAAACAACAGGAGAAGCTTGATGCATCCACATTGGATGTGTCAATTCATTCTATTAAAGACATCAACAAAGTGCTAGATAATACAAGCAAGGCTAAACAGGTTTGTTGCAACCTTTCTTTGTTACTTGATTATGCAGTTTATTGTATGTGAATGATATTTAGAAAAGTGGGAATCTGTGGCTTAACTTTTCTTGTAGCAGAACGTAGATCCACGCGAAACATAATGACCTTTTAATTGTTTCTAAATACTCGGCATACAATGAGTTAACAATAAAAACTGTATGGATGACGCATCGTGGATGGATAGGTATGTTTCCTGACTAAAAAATATGCTCCTGTTTAGTACGTCAGTTAGCTATTCCAAAAATATTGGATACGTGTTTTTTGTTATATCAAATTAATCAAATTAAGATCATGATTGGGGGCTTTTGACGTCACTTCGTGGTAAAAAATGTCCTGCGCTGTGACGTCACAAGTTTTCAAGGCACGGAATCGTCTTCATTTTTTGTTTACGTAAAAAAAGAGAAATACGTGTTCAATATTTTTTGGAAATTTGTCTGACGGACTAATTAGTTTACTCTTTTTTTGTCCGATCCCCTATTGTAGAGGCAGACTCCACATATCCCACCAGCTGGAAAAGGCTAGGCATATTTTACTCATTAGTTTTTTTTTTAAACTATCCTTTAAAGGTTCGTACCTTGGACATAACATTTAAAAGTTGGTTCTGGGGTCAGTCATGGGTTTTGATTTAGATCTTATAAGGAGTCTGAAGCCTGAAAGGCTGACATGAAACAATGCATGTAATTCCCAAAGAGTTGGCTTGTTTTTGTTTCTAAAGTGGCTCACCAGTTTCGTTAAAGGGAGTGAAATGCGGAGAACAACAACAACAACAACTAACAACAACAACAACAAACTAACAACAACAACAACAACAACTACTAACTTCGCTCTTCAATTGCCTTCCAACATAGTGCTGCAATATTGGACATGAGATGTGATGGCTGTTCTGAAAGTCTTAGAATGGACTCCAGGACACCGTTCGGCCCAAGCCTGTTCATTCAGGTGGGGGTTCCTAGATGACTCCCTGCCCCAGTGTGTAAATGTTGTGTTGCCCCACAAATGATGGGCCACTTAATAATGTGTCCTGCCTGTTCTGTTGCTTGCACATCACAGGACCTGATCGACGCCACTGAAATTGCCAAACTCGTCGCCTAAA
Source organism: Diarsia rubi (assembly GCA_932274075.1). NCBI lineage: Eukaryota > Metazoa > Arthropoda > Insecta > Lepidoptera > Noctuidae > Diarsia > Diarsia rubi. The sequence goes on from OW026427.1 coordinate 9,491,337, forward strand.
GTCGCGCTGACTCAATTTAAATTGTCATCGATACGCCAAGGAGAAGAAGTTACATGATTTCTTTAATTTGCCCACAGACTGCAAAACAATTCAACTCCAACACCTTCACTAAACCGTCACCGAACGAGTGTCAGCGGCTAGGCAGGCAAATAGTAGCTGAATTGGTAAGTGCATAGCATATAAGACTGTGATATAACAATACTGTTTATATTCTAGGTGATTTATTTGATTATGAACTGTATTTGGATGTGTATATGACTTTCCATTTAGATTTGTTATTAATTTTGAAAGAAGATGTGATGTAATGGAATTCAAAAAGTATTGTTTTGAGAATGTCAATGTTGTTTAATACTAAGAAGGTAAGTAACAGTTTTGTTTATTTTGTTCCTTGATTTAATATTAGAACTGTCTTTACGGGGACTGCTTTGGCACATTTGAGGTCAGTTAAGGACATTTGCAGAGAAGAATTGCATTGATGTTTCTGGTCCTCTAAGTTTGAAGATTAATGAAATCAATGCTCGTGAAGAGACTTTTGCTCTGCATTGAGGCGGTAATACGCTATATATTTTTTTTATGAGCCTCATACAAAAGAGATAATTTACGCGATATAGCGCTCTTTAAGCGATTGTTCGAGCTCCAAATTCAATAACGATTAATTTCAAAGTTGATTACATGATTCTTGTGTGTTTTGTATTTCTAATTATCAGCCAAAGCAGTCTGTGGATGGTCAAACTCCCCTTTTAAAATTATTCTACAGATATTCTTAATAAATTCTCATTTTTGTGTCTAAGAATTTTCTATAAGTATTACATAAATATTTTTTTTAATTAAACCACAGGGTCAAATTAATGAAACTCTGCAGATGTGATATACTATGTGATAATACAACATTATTTTAACTTCTCTTCTTGAGTCAAATGATATCAGGAAATCAAAGATTTTGTCCCACCAGTAAAGACTTAGACATCTGTGCCGTTTCGCTCATTCAAGTCCTGATGGAATTAGTTGTGCATGACGGGCAGGCTAACAGTATCAGTACCATTTATTTTTCGTTGTATCGTACTTTGATATCGATACCCGTCATCTGCGGAGTTTCCCTAGCTAATTCAGTTTGACCCTGTATAGATAAATCCTAGGCATCACTAACGTAGTCTTAGTTACTAACCAACCCGCAGTTTCTTATGATTGGAGCAATGGTGAATGGGTGCTCGTGTATATCAATAACAACGGTTTTGGGGTCAAATTATGTTAAATTCGTCAAAATTATCGGTCCGGTTTGTGGTGAATTCGTATTGAAACGGCGAAGTTGCATCATTTTTGTAAACACAACGCGTAAAGGTTTTTGTATAACGCCTGTGCAAGTTTAGATAGCAATTTTTTGATGCTATCTTAATTTGCCTTGACCGGTTTTTTAGGAGCTCTATTATAGGGTTAAAAGCCCTGCCATCATGATCATATTGAGGGTTAAAGGTCATCCAGTAGCACGCAAGCTTACTTTTCCATACTCCCATACTTCTCTTTCGCTCGGAATCCTCGGCCGTATCATCGATGCCGCCTCGTGCAGCATTCCCGCGAAAAGTGTGATTCCGTGCTACTAGTTATGGCGCAAACCTATGCCATACACTGCAATATCATATATTTATCTTCTATCTAAGAATAGAATTCAGCTCGCTCGTTAATCTATTTATCATAACCCGTCTTCTTAGCGTGTCGATGTTAATCTAAATTGTGTCAACCCAGCTGAGCTCCTAGTTTGGCGCTTTCGGTAGCGTCCTTCACTTCCTGTAGTGAACAAACAACAGGACACGTAGGACACGAATACCGAAGTACCCCGCCGTTTGTGGAACAGCACCACATTTACACTCCAGCAGGGCTATTGCGTATCTTTTAAATGACAGTGGCTAACCTATAGTGCCTTTCAATTACTGTCAAATGGTTCCATTTTATACTAAACCATAACCAATTTGACAGTTAATCCATAGACAATATGATAGCCACTGTCATTTAAAAGATACGCAATAGCCCTGCAGGCCAGAGTCATTAATGAATATCGACCTAAGCTGGTTTTCCTTACTGCGAATAACCTGGGTTCAAAGTGTATTGAAAGACTTCCAGGACGGCCATTGCAACTCATGTCCAGCAGGGCTATTGCGTATCTTTTAAATGACAGTGGCTAACCTATAGTGCCTATCAATTACTGTCAAATGGACAGTTAATCCATAGACAATATGATAGCCACTGACATTTAAAAGATTCGCAATAGCCCTACAGGTGGCAGATTGCTGTAACTCATAGTTCCTTAGGCCTAAAAGTCCCAAGAGGGTAATACAAATCACATTTGACGCGAAATTTGACTTATTTGTCATTGACAGAAGATTTAAATTATAATAAGTGACCTGTGCTCTTATTCACCTTCACACTTATCCAACAATAAATATGTAAATGGCTGATCGAACGTTGTTTACAATGGAAACCGTAATCCTTTTGATTACCATGTCATGTGACGCCGCGCCGTCAATGGGGAACAGATTTGCGTAGGAGCCACATGCGGCCTTTACTCGGGAAACGGAATGGAGTCGCTGTTCTGACTAAACATTTTTGACAAACTCTCGTAATTGGGTTGCTCATTCAGTCAAGTACTCGGGCTGGGCTCGAAAATTTGGCTGACACTTGCCTAAAATTAATATCCCAGTGGGGTGATCGTAACCGTCTGACCTTTGCACCACATAAAACTTATCAACCTCTTTTAAAAGGTAATCTTAAATCATGCTCTAGTATAAAATTTAATAACGTTCCCGTGAAAAAGAAGGTGTCCGTGTGCTACCTTGGGTTTGTCTTAGAGAGGAATTTTTCATTCATTGAACACATAAAAACCGGCGGTGAAAAAGCTAAAAAGAACTTTTATGCCTTAACGAGAATATCTAAATCTACGTGGGGTTTACCATTTGTAACTGTAAAGACGATCTGTGGGTCTACTTACTTGGGGTGTATGTGCTACGGGGCACCAGTTTGGGCCGATAGGGCCACCATAGGAGCGGCAAGACGTAAATTACTTCAAAGTCAGCGGTTAGCCTTGATTTGTTTGTGTAAAGCGTATAGGACGGTCAGTACTTAAGCCTTACCGGTACTGGCAGGGGTACTGCCAGTCGATCTTGAAGTGCAGCACCGTGCTTCAATGTACTACTGCGCACGAGAGACCGCGGACGCAGACTTTTTAACACAACGTGACCGTACTAAACTAGCTAGTTACTTAAACCACAGACTGACGTCTGGGAGGAACTTTTGTCAGAATGGCAATGTAGGATAATTCCATCAAAGGCCGACACCTCCACCAGTTCTTTCCATCCGTTCGTGAGCGGCTGGCCAGGACATGGCTGGAGGTGGATCACTGTGTTGCCTAATTTCTCACAGGTCATGGTAACTTTAAGAGTAAATTATTTTCCTTCAAGCTTGTTGCCTCGCCTTTTTGTCAATGTTCTACATCTGACTGCGAATATGAACAATCTGCACATCACATTTTATGGGAGTGTAGTCTTTGGCAGAATGAACGCAATATTATGTTGGATAGTGTACAGATCACATCCGGAGTTATTTACTATACGGACCTTGTAGAAACTAGAAAAAATTTCCGTGCGTTCAAGCATTTTTGTCATACCTATTATTGGAATCAGATATAACAGCTCACAACTTAGGACCCAGTAATAATGACAACAATATCCGTGGTGCTATATAGGCAACTGGGCTTATCCCAGTTGTATGCGTCCCTGTGTGCCTATTGGCCTTGTTCTTTTCTGTCTCCTGCTGATATGGAGGGAAGTGGAAATTTCTGCTTTTCCTACTCCTCCGCTATTCTTTTCTGATTAATTTCGTTGCGGGATCCAAGACAGTCAAATCATTTCTCTGGGACTTCGTCGAGCTTCATTGTCTCGGCGCTTTTCTTGTGGTCGCCACTGTTGATTCTGGCTTACAGAAGTTACAGTGGTTTGGGAATAGTGAGGCGGGCTTGTCTCGTAATTGGGTTGTGGTGCGCAGATAAGCAGTCGCTCCATGTAAAATAGTGGTGTTTAGCCGCATTCGGTTAGACTGTAAATCTATCTCAACATAGTTGGGAAAAGCTAGGCAGATCTTGTAATCGTATACATACCTGTAATTTATGAAAATAGTAATAACGTATTAGAGTACATACACGAATTTTATCTCGTGGGACAAAACTTTGATTGTGTGACTGTGATTGTCTTTAGCAAGCCGGTGAAAAGTGCTTTTTCTAGCAAAAATGATTTATTTCTCTCCATGAGAAGAGAACTTTGCCCTAATGTATGATCACTACACGAGTGTGATTAAGTATCCTGTTTCATTCAAATAAACAATTTTATTTTTCGACAGTATTTTATGCTACTCCACAGTTTTTCAGTATGTTGAAGTCCGTTCCTAATAAAGGATTAGAGTCGCGCTTTGTATCGTCAATTTGACGCGGCGCCCGCATAGAATACTAATAGAAACGATTTTGTTATCTACCGCACATCTATTCTTATTTGCATGCAGCTATATGTAGCCACTAGCCACACTGTTATTGGGATGAAAATATTTCCGAAACCTGGTTTCAGTACTTATAAAGCAATTCCTTTTGACTCCTTTTTGAATCAGTATTTAGTATGGCTCGATACATTTTCGGTCCTCCCTTCTGCAAATTTACCTTTTCTGACACACGAGTGTCCTAAGTCTGGCCACTGCACCATGCACTTTACTTTCTGAGCCCAATTACCTTGGCTGCCGTTCATCAAATCCTCGTTTGTTCTGACTAGGTAGTTACTAATTGCGTGCCGAAGGGCCAACAATACGGCAAACTCATAAGGCAAGCAGACCATTTAGAAACCCTAACATCATTATGAGTGGTTGGTTGGATGGGCAAACCAAGCTTGTAGGCTTGTATGAAAGTACCACCACTCGTAGTTGCTGGTGTGTATTAGCCAGTGAGATAATATCTACAATGACATTACCCTGATAAGTTTATCAGATATATTTATTTGAGAGCTTTAAATGTCATATCAACATGATTATTCTGTTCAAAGCTATGTTTTAAAAGCATTTTATTTACTACTAAACTAAACTATTAATGTGGATATGTTATGTTTATTTACTAGTCCCTGACTGTTATTTCTATTCGTTAACGCACCCACGAATCAAGAGAAATTCTTAGCGTAGGCTTCACACTGATAAGACAATACTAAACCAGAGTGACTTTCCAAATGTATAAAAACGTAGAAAGCTCAATTTTAGCGACATCAGTTGTTCTTGCAATATGGTTTTCCCTTATAACATTTCTGAATCATACGTCAATGTGGTATGCAAAACGTGTAGCGAATACATCTTAGTCTATGTTATTTTTTTAATGTTGATATGGGGGTTTTCCCCTCAAGAATTTCTCGGACAGCCTGTAGTTTTAATTTGTGCCCGATTGATGGCAATAGGCCAACGGCTCGCCCTCTAACATGGGCGTGATATATAACTGGGAAAATGTGAGTGCTCAATGTATACCTCGAACCCTCCGCGAATAACAGGCGTGATGTAACGTATCTGGGTCAATAAAATTTCTAGTTTTTACGGAACCTTGAAAAGGACCAAGTACTTGATAATCTGTGTATCCTTTTAAAAGCTTTATCATTTTTAATTTGAGTGACCGTGTGCTCTTTTTGTGACCTTTTTTTTTCAATGTTTATTGTTATAATCAAAAGCGTCCTTAAAACTGTCCTTATGAATAAATTGTCGTTTTTCATTAGGTTAAACACTTACATACAGGGTGTAAATTAACTCTTCACACATACGTCAACCAAGCATTCTGTACATCAAACTAAGAACCCCTACGCAATAATGTTTGCTGGGAAACAACTTTTTTTTTTGGGGTCTTAAGTCTCATTTTACGGTAAAACTCAATAAAGCACTCTTAAATCATTGTGCTAGTAGATGCTTTGAATAGTAAAAGGGTCATGGAGGTAATTTAAGTAAAGTTATAACCTGAAAAACTAGTATTTACAAAAACAGCTGTGCAAAATTTGAAACTGACCCCCAATATCTCCGTAACTAGAGGGTTCTTAGGTATGGTCTAGATTAAAAAAAAAATATCCCATTGGTGGGGAGAACAAATGCCCATCGTTTGCGTTAAGGGTACTTTTACACCCTTTATATTTCATTCGATTTACATCCGTCTTACCTAATAATGTAATGCGCGACCAATACAACACATACTTACTTAAATAATTATCTTATCTCTTCTAGTCGGAACTTTTTTTTGTCTCGAGCTGTATCTGATTCTCATACTTCCTGCAAGGGATATAAACAAAACACATGTGTAAAGGGTCGACTCTGATCTTAGGTACGAGTTTTCCTCTATCACTAGATCCTCATACTTAGACAAAGCTCTTCCTCCCACAATAACACCACTTAATCACAACACATTAGCAAGATCAACCAACTGCACAGACACACAGTCTATATCTATAAATAATACCCCCACCAATATAAGCTGGGTAAACCTTTGTCCCTTCGCACCAAGTCCCGGCGACTTTACGACTTATTTTGATCTTTTACGGCTATATTTAAAGCTTTCGTTTGTGTCTCGGCTATGGCCATATGGGTGGGCTTTCACGATCACGACAATGAGGTTTCTGGGTTCGTGCCCAATTTGTGGTTATAGGGTTGTGTTGAAGACCCTTAAAGGGAGGACGTTCAACCTGAACCTAAATTCACCCAAAACATCTAATTAGTTCGTCTATAAGATTATCGACAAATATTGGATACGTGTTTTTGTTTTATCAAATTAATAAAAATTTACGAAAATAAATCGTCAAAGATCAGTCACTTTGTGGGTAAAAAAGTACTAACCGTGTGACGTCGCACACCTTGGCGCGACTTTTCGAAGCACTGTATCGTCTTCATCTTTTGTTTAAGTGCAAAAAGAAAAAAATACTTGTCCATTAGTTTTTGAAAATCTATCTGACGGACTAATCAGATATTTTTGGTGAAATAAAGAGAGATTTGTACTTTCAAGACTATGTACAGACTCAAGCTACTACAAGCTGTCAATTTACTTTAATAAGTTTTCACCTTTATCTCTAAAAGCATTAGGTTCAAAGTTGATTTAGAAAATTTGACAATTTCGGGTAGCTTGATTTGTGCTGGTGTTACAGACACCAGTTTAGTACCTACATTTCTGTAGTAATTAATTAAAAGGTTAAACATTTATATACCAGGATATTTTCAAGTACTACTTACCTGTTTTCTTTTGTATCTGAATTAATAAAGCTTATTATATTTGGTTCATCATCATTCTCTTGTCCGTTTCCCAATTTATTTTTGGTTTGCACAGCGTTAATTCCTTTTCACATTCTTCTTTATTAAATTAGGCATCTTATTAGCTTATGTTCCTGAAATTACTCCAAATTCAGTGTAAAGCTTGATGCATACGCTTTTAATATTTAACAAAGCGTGGCAACCCTAAAACCCAAGGCCAGCGCATAAAATCGACGCAGGAGCATTCTTTCGCCACTCCTTCGAATTTCAGCGCGCATACGGCACAATGCCCCTCGTAATATTATGCTCACGAGTGTTCCCTATTGTTTTCTTTTACGCAAATCATATTATTATATTCTAAAAGGCCTTTCGACGAAAGCGTTTCTGAACCTCTTTTGTTTCCTGTTTTTTTTTCGTTGCAACCCTGAATGTGTTGACCGCAAAAGCTTTTGAAAATGCTGTTTTAAGTGCCTAATAAAAATGTTGTTAAATGTTCTGGGGATTTTGCTTTTACATAAGCCATAAGCGTAATAACTGAACTGTAAAATAATCTAATAACGTAGAATTTTTAATAAACGCAAAATAATGAAATCCTCTTTACATCTTTGATTGGTAATACATATGTATCATCATCATCATATCATCTGCCTAACCTTTTTGCAATATGTTGGTGTTGGCTTTCTGTCTAATCGGATTCTACTGAATACCAGTATTTTACATAGTGACTAATGGAAATAAAAATAAAAGGGTAATATCCTAATATAATAATACCCCTTGGTAAGATCAGTCTTACCAAGGGGTATTATTATATTATATTACCCTATATGTATCACAGGTCGTAACAAGTAGTCAGCTACTTGTTACGACCTGTGATACATATATGTAGTTCCCACTGCTGGGACACAGCCACAGGCCTCCTTTTCTCTGTGTGGGAGGAAGTGTGCCATTATCAACCACCTGGGCCCTAGTCAGTATAAAATTATCTTCGAGTGTCCTCTTCTAAAGTGTACGTGAATAAAACAATATCTCATTCATACATTCAGCTTCCCCCTTTACACTGTGTGTGGTCTTTATGACGTCATTTGAGACTATCAGTCTCATTCATTCTTTTAGATAAAATGTTTGGGTGTTTATTACTTGACCAGTATATTCTGAATCATTAGAGTGGCGCTGCTTGCTAAGACCCTATCAACTGTCAAATGCAGTATATTTTTAATTTAGTTCGCTATTTTGCCGCGTGTCATGTTTAATTGGGTGCGTCCAACTGTTTTGTAATCGGAACAGGGATGACAGAAATTTAACAGCTGTGTTTCCAATGAGATAAAATATCGATTAACTCTGATGACAGTAATATGGTTTTATTTTGTTCAGAGAAATATGGTCAAATGCAGTCATCATCACTGTTGTACAAAGTTTGGCTCTGCTTACCTAGTCAGGACTTTTAATATTTGATAGTTCCTTTTATCCGGGCTGCGGACTGCGATTTTAAAATAAATGCACGATTTCGTGTGCAAGTTGCTTTTCTCTTCAGCAATTACGCCAATTTATAAACCCACAAACTACCGTAACTATTTTCTGAAGGCAAGGCAAATGATGTTCAAGTCCTGCTGACGTCTGATTTGCTGGTGAAAAAAAGAAATGAATGACAATCGGTTACAAATAATAACTTCTTAAGCATGCATTACCATGCTTTTTTTTATACTTTTTTTTTTTGGGGGTGGGAAATGGGAAATCATAAATAGCCCTTCCGCTCTTGGGAAGAGCGAAAGGGAGTGTCAGACTTCTATTGACTAAAAACCACCCATGTTTCTTCTTAGCCCTTTATGTCGAGGCTGCGGTATCTCAACATCCCGCAGCCCCATGAATTACCATTCTTACAGAAACTTTGAATCAATATATTTAAATAACACACCGACCATACATATGATCATCCATCCATCCCTATTTGACTAACAATAACACATTACAGTCATTTGCATTGTATGATGTTTTTATTTTCATAGTCCATCATTCAAGGTAGCCGAACGGACTGGTCGACATAATAGATCATTTACTTTGTAATACCTTGGGGTCCTTGGGCCCTTGAATGTTGATATATTGCCATTGTAAAGGTGATAATCTCGCAGCATAGGGATCCATTTAGGAAGGTGTTTAGACAACAGAGGATGGGATAGGAGACATTGAAAAAAGCCTAACAATAATGATATTAATTATATGTCCCGTCGGGGCTGCGGGTTGTTCGCAAGAGATACCGCGGCCTCGACATAAAAGGCTAAGAAGGAACATTGGTGGTTTTTAGTCAGTAGAAGTCTGACACTCCCTTTCGCTCTGCCCAAGAGCGGGAGGGATTATTTGAGATTTTCTCACCCCCCTTCCCCCAAAAAAGAATATGTAGGTAACTTCTACTTTACTATAAAAGTGAAAAAGCAGGTAGAAAAGAATGGAATGGTACCGATAGATATCCCAAAAAGCGAGTTCAAACAAAGTTTTATAATTCCATTTTAAACCAGTTTTGCAGAAATACCGAATCGCATCTTCATTTATTCCAATTGGTACTTCTTTGTAAGCCAATCGTGATCGAAACGCATATTTTTTAGCCTGTTATATGTGTCCCACAACTGGTTTCCCTTTCTCCTCCTAATCAAACTCCTATCAAAAATCTATAGTGGGATGCAGCTGAATACCAGTATTTCATATGGAGTGACTGCCTATCTGCTCTCCACAACGACGATACCTTTTGGTTACAGACGTAGCAAGTCACCCTTTATGTCAGACAAAACTCCTTTTCCACTCAAATCCGAACAAATTGATTCTGATACTTTTCGTTGCAACACAACCAAACAACATCAGTTTCTCAATCTACGTAAATACATCTAATTCACCTGCATATCTGATTGGGCAGGAGTTCCTGCTCCAATCTAAATATGCAACCTATAGAAAATCTAGCGGGATGCAGCTGAATATATGATATAATAATAATAATAATAATAATAATAAGGTTAGGTTAATAATAAGTCAGGTTATATCTCACCTTCTTTACATGGATGATCTGAAACTCTTTGCCCCCAACAATTTGCAACTGATGAAGCTACTGAAGGTAACAGAAACTTTCAGTAGTGGCATCAGAATGGAATTTGGAATGGACAAATGTGCAGTCATGCATGTGAAGCGAGGGGAGATTATGGAATCCGTGGGAACTCAACTCTCGGATTCCCTACAACTTAGATCACTCTCGTCAACAGAAACTTACAAGTATTTGGGTATGTCGGAAGCATTAGGTATCAATATTGCCGACATGAAACAATCGTTGAAGGAACGTTTCTTTGGCCGCCTGAACAAGGTGCTGAGCAGTCTTTTGTCAGGTGGAAACAAGGTGCGCGCCTTCAACAGTTGGGTCATGCCGGTTTTGATGCATTCTTTCGGCATACTCAAATGGACTCAGACAGAACTTGATGCCCTAGATAGGAGGGTCCGCTCACTATTGACTGCAAATCGGATGCATCACCCACGTTCGTCGGTGATGAGATTGTATATCCCACGGAAGTGTGGAGGTCGTGGTTTCTTAAATGCTAAGACCCTACACAACCGTGAGGTATGCAGTCTCAGGGAATACTTCCTAAAAGCCGACGTGGGGATGCACCGAGATGTGGTCTCAGTGGACAAGGGCCTTACCCCGCTCTCCTTGGCTAACGAGAACTGGCGCAAACCTAAAGTATTAGACACTAATGACCGCAAGGAGGTATGGCAGAGCAAGGAGCTGCACGGACGCTTTTACCGGGCCCTACATGGGCCCGATGTAGACTTCTTAACGTCTGTATCCTGGCTGCGTTTCGGTGACCTTTTCGGGGAAACCGAAGGTTTTGTCTGTGCAATAATGGACGAAGTTATGATGACGAATAACTACCGGAAATACATTGTGAAGGATGGCACGGTTGACATATGTCGGGCATGCCACCGTCCTGGAGAATCGATCCGACACATTATTTCTGGGTGTTCTCGTCTGGCTAATGGAGAATACTTGCATAGACACAACCTCGTTGCCAGGATTATCCACCAGCAACTTGCTTTGAAATACAACCTTGTGGAAACAGAAGTGCCATACTATAAGTATGCGCCCGACCCAGTTCTCGAAAATGGTAATATTTCGTTGTATTGGGATCGACCTATCATCACTGACAGGCCCATTGTTGCCAATAAGCCTGACATTGTGGTGATGGATCGATCGGAGCGTCGCGCAATGATTGTTGATATCACGGTTCCGCATGACGAGAACCTCGTGAAAGCAGAGAAAGATAAACAATACAAGTATCTAGATCTGGCTCGCGAGGTTGTCGACATGTGGCACGTGAATACAGCAGTCATTGTGCCGATAGTCGTGTCTGCCAATGGTCTAATAGCCAAGAGCCTCGACGAACATCTAAGGAGGCTCTCGCTTGGTAGCTGGATCAAGGGCTTGATTCAGAAGGCAGTACTTCTGGACACGGCGCGTATTGTCAGGAGGTTCCTCTCTCAAGAGCCCTGACTACCGGTAGCTCGGACCCTGTTCCCAATGCCGGTGGGCTACTATTTTTTATATTTTTAAATGTTTTTTATATGCTTTTTTGTAATAAATATTTAAAAATGTATTAAATATGTTAGAAAGTGAATAAAGGAAATAATAATAATAAGTTTTTACGCCCTGCATCCATCACCATATTGATATATCACCATATTCGTCCGCTTTGCAGGACAATCCTGCGACCTGACCTGAGATGCAATGAGAAAAGAAAACGATACCTTTTGGTAACAGACAGACTTACCAAGTCACCTATTATGTTAGACCTTATCTTATAAACCTCCTTTTCCACTTATTCCTATACAAACTTTCCGTAGCAACACAACCAAACATCAGTTTCTCAATCCACGGAAACACATCTATTTCTACCTGCATATCTGTGTGCGCAGGAGTTCCTGCTCCAATCTAAATACGCATCTCGCATGGTGTGGCCGCTTAAAATGTCATCATGCCCATCGGTTCACGTTTCCGTGTTTACGTGTATATGGGTCGCTACCGTACTGTGTGTATTTGTGTTGGCTTTATGCAAATGGTGGGTTGTGAAAGATTTGATCGTAATGATTGGGGGAGTTAGTTTTCTTCTGGTGAATGAAGCTGTTCCTGTGGGACTATGCGTCCTATAAATAGAGCTTCTGCCACCGTTTTTTCAGATGATTCTTAACCCAAAAAATAACTACAGTTGAAACCTTTGATTTAGATCCCTAGAAGTGCTTTAGCCTTCATAGGCGATCGGACAGAAAGTGTGCTTTGATGTCTCAAAGATCCTTTAAAAAAAATATCCTTGGGTTTTTTAAACTCTTCAGGACTTAAGAAAACGAAAACATGTTACGCCAATCCCAATTTGAATAGGATAAGAACAGATAGCTGAGATGATGAGGACTTCAAGACCTGTAAAATGCAAAAGCAATTAAACGCACTTTACCCAGTGTCATCGTTTCGCTTCTAGATTTCTATAATAAATAAAGTTACCAACACAAAACTGACTTTATAAAGGCTACAATTTATATACTCATAAAAAAAAATGTTAACTTCAAATAAAATAATTCCACCCTATACCGAGGTTCTTAAAGAACGGTTATGGACACATGGTCCTACCGCATAGTCTGATCAATCGGACTACGTGAACTTTTTTTTCCAGTTGGTTCGAACAACGTTTTAAGTTCCAATATAATAATACACTCATCAGAATAATTGTATAGTCGACCAAGAAATTGGTTTACCACTCTAAGGTTGAATATCATTTGCACGTACAAAACATCAAGGGCTATTTTACATAATTTATTGAGTTGATCAATAACTGACACTTGACAGATCATATGTCAAAAGCGATTCGAAAATGAATTTTATAAAGGACAAGTTGGTTTGTGTTTACATAAAATATTCTCTATTGCGTTGACATCACAGTTCAAGTTGCATGCTCTTTTAACCATTGCTCTGTAATTGGCTCACAGTTAACCAATTACGTTAATGTAATACAGTAATCCTTAGCGAATAATTATGTTACTGGGAGATGTCATCAAAAGTGGTAAACCAATTTCTTGGTCGACCGTACATGTTGTATTTATATTCTTTTTGCCTACCAAAATGGATAAATGCTCACCAAATCTTGAACGCAAAAGCGAGCGAAGCGAGCTCGGGACTAGGGTAACCGCGACTCGGACAGTTTTTTTTTAACCACCCAAATGTATTTGCCCCGCTATACGTCGACTGGGCCTACAGAGTTCATGTTACATCGATAATATAAAATATTTGGTCTGAAGTTAACTTTAAAGGCGTTTATAAATCTTTATTGCATAGAATATAAAGGAAAATACTCGTAGGTTCATTTCTACAATACTTTATTAAACACAATTTGGTGAGCATTCATCCATTCTGGCAGGCATTTCGAATTTTTTGGTAGTAATAAGTTCATTTCTGGTAGGCGTTTAAACACAAGCCCTTTATAAACATGTGTTAATTATTACTGCAAAGCCAACACAAGCTTATCAGACAAACGTAATAGAATACTCATCATTCTCTGAAATTTTGCATGAGTCAGCGTCACGCTTTGTAAGCTTGGTTCAAGCTTCTAGTGATAATTATTATGGTAAAAATGGAAATACATTTCATGGTTCTTGATCAGAAAGTGCTCGTGGCTAAATAAAAAACAGCTGCTCGGATCGATATTCAGGTTAAGCTGACCTTGCCTGAGCTGATTCGTTGATGGGTCACCATATATCGAGTTTCTATCGTTACTCGGAAAGCTCGTTAAGCCGTTGGTTACAGCTGTCGTTTGTAGATCTTTGCGAGTCGGTACTGGTGGTCAATGGCGCGAAGGTATAACAACCAGTCTTAGTAAGGCATATCCTATTATGATTATGCTAGCTGTTGCCAGCGGCTTCGCTCGCTACAGCTCGAAAATTATTCCACGGGAAGATACAATCGGGATAATCTATGATATCTATCCTATGTGTTAATCCAGGGTGTCAGCTAACTCCATACCAAATTTTATTAAAATTCCAGCCGTTTAAACGTGAAGAAGTAACAAACTTAAGGTTAAAGAATATATTTCTCAAAAAGAAATTATAATTATTTCACTTATTTGAGAACATTTGGAACTTAAATAGGTATTTGGTATAACTTACACACTCACAAACTTTAGCCTTTATAATATTAGTGTGATATGAAGTGCGCACTGGCTTTTGGAGATAACACATATTGGATCTCCACAACCTAGTTATTACGGCTTCCAGTCTTGGACTCAGGCCGACCCTAACATATTGGGAAATTGCTAGGCAGATGATGATGACTATATGGTCCAGCAGGGCTATTGCGTATCCTTTAAATGACAGTGGCTAACCTATAGTGCCGATCAATTACTGTCAAATGGTTCCATTTTGTACTAAACCATAACCAATTTGACAGTTAATCCATAGACAATATGATAGCTACTGTCATTTAAAAGATACGCAATAGCCCTGCTGGTGTTCAGGGTTCAGGTTACATATCTTAAGGTTCCATGGTACAATACGTTGATCCCTTAGCTGCCTTAGCTATAAAATGTCTGTCCAGAGGAGTCTGTCTGTACTGCCGTCGCTATGTGTCACTCTGTTTAGACAAACAACGAACTTACTGAAGTCTCAAATAGCTTAATTACAGCTTTGTAAGTAGCTAAAATGCTTTTATTGAATATGAACCTGAGACTGACCTCCACGTTCCAGCAATTATGTTGAGATCTTACTAAATAAAAGTTTTAACACAGAACTTTGGTCCTCAACTGCATAAACAGAAAGTACATTTCACAACGTACATAACATAACTGAGCACTGGTTACCAAAACAAAGCCCTCCTTTATAACGAACAGGGAAAAATTACCAAACTTTCCCGCAACCCAGCCATGTGCCATCATAAACATTAAAAAGACCCACACACTATAAATCGTGGACCTATTTAACGGTGTAAATTTACTGTCTTTTTTACACTCGGATACAGATTAATCACCACAGATTTTATGTCGCAACATTTTTTCTACAAATTGCATCATTGTTACGACAGCTTCACTTCCCTGGAAAGTTAGCCAGGTTTAATGATCCATGTTTTAGTATAAAAATCCATATAAGAAATGTAGACCTTTTTAACTGGTCATGGACTCATGGTAGTAGTTTGTTGAACCAAGTTTTTGCACACCATTTACCGGTCGGTTTGGATCGGGGAGTTTTTCTGTAAATGCTTTTATAAAATTGATTGCTTGGGTGCATCGAACCTCGACTAGACAGTCGGGATTATAGAATGTTAGTATTTCAAGGTCTAGATATGTTGGATTTTGACTAGGAACGATTACTGCAGAATATATTAAAATACCTAAGGAAATGATTAAGCATTAGTCATTTGGCTACACTAAAGTGATGTAAATTCGTAGTAAATTAGATGTAAAAAGTGTTTTAGGTGCTGCAAAAAACTTAATTGCAGAATCATGCTAAGTTTTAAGCATTATTACGTTCATACTAGGTAACAGTGACTAGGAGTTATAGTAGAGTAGGTTTTAAATTACTGCCACGTGATGAAGTTACACATTATTGAATCAGTCTATCATACAGGGCGTAAATTAACCCTTCACACATACGTCAACCAAGCATTCTGTACATCAAACTAAGTACCCCTACGCAAAAATTTTAGCTAGGAAACAACTTTTTTTATTGAGGTCAAAAATCACATTTTACGGTAAAACTCAATGTAGCACTCTTAAAAAAGTGTGCTAGTGGATGCTTTCAATAGTCATGGAGGTAATTTAAGTAAAGTTATAATCTGCAAAACTAGTATTTACTAAAACAGCTGTGCAAAATTTGGAACTTTGATCCCCAATATCTCCGTAACTAAAGCGTTCCCAGGTATGGTCTAGAACCAAAAAAATATCGCAGTGGTGGGGAGAACGAGTGCCCTTCGTTTGCGTTAAGGGTACTTTTACACCCTTTATCGTCCAGTAGTAAACATGACTTTTCACATTTTATGAACCAAGATTCGCCATTCCTTGTTTCGTTGCAATCTTTCTTAGTATGCCATTAGAGGAATATCTTTTTCCTGCGTGGTTTTCAACCTGTGTTCCATGAGATCGTATAATAGTAACGGGATAAAAATAACTCTGGTCATGCATTGTCTACCTGTGCGTCGATGTTCGCCTAAGTCCGTCCAGAAAGTCTATAATATTAGTATGAATTTATGGATACAGCTGAGCAGGGATGGGCCAGTGGTGTGAACATTGAGCTGTAAGTTATTAGTCGCGAGTACCGAAACTAAGACATGCACCTCTGATTAATTTACGGATTCATGTGCGTAATGTGTCGCTTGTGGCTTAATTATAACTGCCACTCGGGTCGATTTTAAGGTTAAGCCGCGCTTGTCTAGGTTGGTCTATGGATGGGTGACCGCCCATTACATACGACGAGTTTCCTCCGTGCGTCAAAAAACACGTTAAGCTGTTAGTCCCGGCTGCCATATATGATCTTTGGCAGTCGTTACAGGTAATCAGGGACCTGAAAGTCTGACAACTGGTCTTACCAAAAGGATATCGTATTACCCAGTATTAAGTGGGTTGTGGAGGTCAGATAGGCAGTCGCTCCGTGTAAAATACTGGTATTCAGAACTGAAGCCGACCCGAACATAGTTGGAAAAAGGCTAGGCAGATGATGATGTGCGTATTGGATAATTATAACTTGCTTCGGTGAGAGTAACTAGCATGTCTGAGAGATATTTCTCGATGGCATGTCAAGCCAAATCAGAGGCCCATGGCCGGGGCTGCGGGATGTTGTAAGAGATACCGCGGCATAAAGGGCTAAGAAGGAACATGGTGGATTTTAGTCAGTAGAAGTCCGACACTACCTTTCGCTCTGCCCAAGAGTGGGAGGGGTTATTCTATGATTATTTATGATATCAGCCAAACAAAAAAAACTGAAACCAAAAAAGACACTAACCACACAATAACGAAAGAATGAGAGTGGATAACCTTCACCAACTCTCAAAACACACGAAAATAAAAAACCGGCCAAGTGCGAGTCAGACTCGCCCATGAAGGGTTCCGTAGCAGCAAGTAACATAATACAATGTGGAGCAGGACGATTGACATTCCTCTAAACCACGTAAAGAAAGGCATGCTCTTTACCCGTATACAAAAAATCAATCAAATCCAATGACTACTTTAGCCACAGGAAATTATTTTTCATTTTCTTATTTTTCAACATGATGTAGATCGGAGTCCGTAATAATAGGTAAACATTGTAAGGTCAGGAACCTGTGCAAAAACCTACGATTCTATTCTCAACGTCTCAATACGCTTGAAAGACAGAGAAAGGTGTCATACGATCCCACTCTGACGCGCCCCGCACACTCCCACAAAATACTACAATTATAAAGAAAAAGTAATATTACTTACGCAAATAATGCATTAGTGGTGCATAGAAAATTGCGAGTGTGTGTGTGAGCGGAATTTTTTTCGGCAAAAAGTCCTTGACTCGGTAACTATGTCAGTCAGTGCATAGCGGCGCCCTTTGAGGAGAGCACACGCCTACTTTTTTTATCACAAGACGAGCCGCGCGCGCATTGTCGTGATTTTATGAAAAGTTTGTTGTTATTGTGATTAAAGACGATTTATGATATTTGGATTAGTGCATAGGTTACTGTGACTTATTGGTGTTAGTGTAATATTAGTTATTTAGGCATTTATTAGGTAGCTAGTTTTGTGATTTAGGTTAAGTTAGTAAGTTTTTTAGTTTAATTATGCCTCAAATAAGGTTTTAAGTGATTAATTATTCAATCAGTGATCTTTTATTAATTAACAACTCGCAACTTAGTGAGTTTATGCCGCTGATTTGTTGTTCTCCGATAAAAAGTACCTACGCCCAACATCGCCGCCGCTCGCTGCACCCCGCGCACTAGGTCAGTGACTTTTCGTAGTTAAAGCGTGTTTACTTTTTATGCAGTTGATTCTGCTATTTATTTTGTTTGAAAATTGCAATTTTTAAATTTTCCACTAACTACTAATCTTCGTGTTTTAAAATGTTTCGATGGACTAGTACAGTGCTAGTTTTAATTTAATGTCGTAGTTCCAGATCCACATTGTATAAAAGTTATTGTAGTTCGTTGTAACTGACGATGTTTTAATAACAGCGTATTTTTAAAATTAAGTTATTGCGATTTACGATTTATGACGTATTAAAAAAATAATACTAGATCTCGTTCAAACCAATTTTGGTTGGTAGTTTTTGTTGAGATCTACATTATATTTTTTTTTTAGTATTGTCACTCTCTTACTTTAAAAGTTAGAGGGGGGGGGGGACACATTTTACCACTTTGGATGTGTCTATCTTTGAAACGATTGACTTTGAGAAAAAATGATTTTAAGAACCCCAATGTCATTTTTAAAGACCTATCCGTAGATACTCATGTGTAGGTTTAATGAAAAAAAAAAAAAAAGTAAAGTTTTTTTAGTTTCAATTCCATGTATGGAGAGCCCCCTCTTAATCTTATATTTTTTTATTTTTATATAAAAATCAAAAAGCGGTTTACAGAATACATCTACCTGCCAAATTTCAACTGTGTAATCCTTATAGCTCGGATAAAATGGCTGTGACATACGGACGGACAGACAAACAGACAGACAGACATGACGAATCTATAAGGGTTCCGTTTTTTTCCATTTGGCTACGGAACCCTAAAAAGGATCCCAGAAATCGCTCCCTAGTTTACTTAACCATTTAAACAGTACTAAATTAGAGTAACACGACCCTCCTCATTCAACTAACTAAGCAGCATTAGCTAGATAAAGGCATTGACCGTAAGGGGAATGTCTATCACAATTCGGTAGCCACCCGAACTTAAGTAGACGAATTGGTTAAATGGCTTCTATCAATTTAGGCAGTGGAATTTTGGTATTTTTGAACCCCGTTCATGATTGGAGTGAATTTGTTGTGTTTTGTTTCAAAAGAGTTGTGGTAATATTTTTTCTACAAATTCTGGAATTCATAAAGCTTAGTGGCACAATAGGGTAGTTTTTATATCTGACTAGTCCGTCAGATAGATTTCCAATCATTATTGGACAAATATTATTTCTTTTTACATGTAAACAAAAAATGGAATCGATACAGTGCTTCGAAAACTCGTGTGACGTCACAGTCACGTCAGTGTTTTTTTTTTTTAAATTACCATGCTTGCGGCTTCATTGCAGCTATCATGCTAACGTGACTCTTGAAGTCTTGACTAAGAACCATATTTACATCATAATTTTACTTATTTTTAGTAAGTAGATACTAATTTAGTAAGTACTTACCTATGTAATAACAAGTTTTATTAAAGGTAATGATTTCCGTATTGAATCATATTCAAATTCATTACGGAAATGTTGGTTACGTAGGTAACCATTTTGGTGTATTACTTGTCTAAATGTTTTTGAATAACCCACAATATTTTTTACTATAGGTAATCTGCTCTTGGAGATTATTACGAAGGTACTATAAGATGATTCAAAGCAATTCCTTTCAAAGGTTCCAATTTGAAAAAAATCTTCAGAGTGAATAATGTAGCCTCTGGGGTACCAACTCCAAGATAATAGACCGGTAATCTATTGAATCTTAATCACATTACGATACACGAATTTTTACAACCTTAAATTTTTTGTCCTCTTTAATTATGGACTTTGAATGTGCCTGTCATTATTTCTTGTTACGCTGAGTTGTTACGGTTATCGATCTATCATTTCCTCTCTGAAACTAGCTTAATTTAAGATTTGCTATTTTCACTGTGTATTCTAGCATTTTGCTGTCATGGATTGCCGCAAAGTAACGCTTGGTTCCATAACTTATGGGACGAGTTCTCGAAGACCCATACGTTATGAAACCGTAACTTTTGGGTCTTCGAGAACCCGTCTAGCGGTTCATTTAGTTATATCGAGCAAAACATTAAGACGGTGAAGGAAAACATCGTGAGGAAACCCGATATGCCATAAAACCAAAAAAATTAAGACTTGTGACATCTACCAACCCGCACAGCTCACCACCCGCTCAGCGTGGTGGATTATAGCCCATCCCTCTCCTAGGCCTGAGTCCTTGCAGTGGAAACATTATAGGCTCATAACGATGATGGTAACTGTGTCTACTAACATTTTACTATCATGGAATTCCGCATAGTAATACTTGATTCCATAACTTATGGGTCTTCACACGCGAGTCTAGCGGTTCCAAAACATGATCGAATGCTTCATCGGCTGTTTAGAGGAAAGACTAGCGGCGCTTGAACATAGAAATGCATTCCCCTGTTTTCTCCCAACTGACCCTCATGGTATGTTGATTCAGACGTTTAAGAAAAAAATATATAATAATTTAGGTTTGGGTTTCACCCGCGTAGTTCCCGCCCCCGCGCCCGTGGGAATGCAGATATAAAAAACGAAACGGACATACATACACGTCAAACACATAACCCTCCTTTTGAGCTTTTGCCACAGTCGGGTTAAAAGTAGCCTATGTCACCCGGAGATAGTGTATAGCTTACCAACGGTGAACGATTTTTTTCAAATCGGTCTAGCAATAGGGTCGCCGACATAAACGATACGTAAACGATGCTGGAAAAATGTGAATGTTCTAGAACACAGGCCTGATGTTATGTTTTAACAAAGCCAGCAATTCCCCCGGATTTTACCAAAATCGTTTATTGTCACACCGTTGGTCATGAAGATAATCACGTCAAAGTTTTGAGAGCGCTCCGTTACGGCATATTTTTTTCGAAAAAAGGCGTGTTTTTGCCGGTCGTGCCGATATTTCTGTACAACTAAATTGTCTTGTCATTAAGGTTTCCGGCACTGACTTTTCTTTGGAGAACTTTAGTGTAAGTAGTATAAAACTTAAAAAATATATCTATTGTGCAGACGATCTTATAGGTTCTGATTTCATTTGATGCTCTCCTAAGCAATTCTTGAAGACCAGAATGTTGACCCATTTATGATAAAACGCTTTTTAGTTGTTTTCACTGAATTTAATGTCTGAAATATTGAACTACCCAAAACGAATCGTCAGTGAAACACTCAAATGTCATTGAATGCCAAATTGCCGCTCTGTTGACTACGGTTCACAAACCAGACGCGATTATCAACGCGTACAACACAGTGGTAATATTATAATCATCTCATAAATCATAACACAAGCGTGTCGTTTGCCCGAAATAATGATACATAGTTCCTCAATAATTATTACAATAACACAAAGCGTTGCATCAAACGATTCGATGCGTCAAAATATAATTATCAGCTGGGCTAACGTGTACGGCCCTCCCCGCAGCAGACACATTGCCAGTCAGTTGGAGCTCGCCACACGGGACTCACGTGCGCGGCCTAACGGACACGACACGCACGTTCATTCAACTCCCCAACACTATTTATTTATCATCATAACAATTAATAACACTTCAGTTACGCAACCATACGCCACACATGTGATGCAACTTCGCCGCGAACCCTCTAACGCTATCCTAACCCAGTTTAGCTAACCGCGCGAACTCAACACCACTATAAAACGTATCAATAAACGAAATGCTAGCACGTGCTCACCCCTCGCGTTACGCGGCCGTTGTCCAATCGTAGGAGGGCGAGGGCTACCGGCGAGTTTCGGCCAGCCAATCGCGGCTCGTCTACGAATTCACCACGAAAACCGCCGATCCCGACCGACAGGAGCCGAAGTGCGCATCGACTACCCCCAGTGCCGCTTCAGCCCCCAACATGGCGACAATGGTGGCCTCGCCCGCCAACCCGGCCGTCACAAAAAAGCCCTCTATCAAGAAATACAAAGCACCCACGCCGCCGCGGAATATTATCACGGAAGACGATTGTGAAAGTGAAAAAGACAAAGAGAATGCAGTGCAACTCGACAACGAAAATGACGCAAGTGATGATTGTAAACAAACAAAACCGGAACCGGCGGACGACTTGCCGGCGCCGGAGAAGGGATCGCCGCTAGTGAAAAAGTTGGGTCCAAAAATAAACGGGAGTGTTGACAGGAGTTCTGTGTTGTCTAAGGCGGCGATGTTCGAGACTGGCAGCCCGAAGGCGAAGGACCCCGCCGAAATGTCTCTCAGGGAACGCAAAGCGCTCTTTGAGAAAAACAAGGGTGCAGCTATCGTTCCGAAGGCCCCCTTCGGCCAAGCACCCTCCGCCAAATCCCTTCATGGGGACAACAAAGGTAAGTTCTACTTTTTTATATTTACTGCCAACAATGAAGAACACGCTAACTCCTTGACATATTATTTGCTTATGGTTTGAAACTAACATAACAACAGTTTTTTTTACACTCCGGTGTTTCGCAGTTACAGAGATTTTTCTGTAGCTGTTAATTGATTTAATTGCTGTCTGACGTTTACACGCAGCTAAGCAGACGATAATTATGTATTGTGCAGCTAATACGAAGATACTAGAATCAAACACACTAGAATCAATATTAAAAAAATACTTATTCCAAAACGAATTCAGAACAAAACGAACAGCGTATTATCCCATTGATAACCTACTTACTGAATTCATAAGTCGTGATAATCTTATAACAATCAACAATGGTTTCATCATGACCATCACACATGCAAATTAAATATTTGTGTTGCAACTTTTTGCGAATTATAAAAACAAAACAATAAAATATAATTAAAATGTCAAGTCGTGCTGCATGCAGATTCTGTGTCTACCTTCGTTTTTTGTGCAATATCAAAAACTGGATTTTCCCCGACCAGAGATTTAAGATAAAAGTTTTTTATTGTTTGTTCGTCTGTATTGGCATTTAGATGTTATCGATAATGACCTGAAACTTAAAACTTGGGATAATAAAGTGCCCCAGGGTAAATTTGTATCTAATTTATTTGACTTATCCGGCGACAAAAAGTCGAGTGTAATTTAGTTTGGTTAGATTTTACGTCATAACTTCATAGGTCATCATAACTGTTGTGATAGCTTATAATTAGTATAAAATGTTAGAAGAAGCTTAAAAGTTGCACCAGTTAAGTTGAAAGGGAGTCCACAGTCTTGCTATAGGTACACATGTTATTAGTAGGGACGAATGTGACTAGAAGAGTGATGAACATAAATGTTGATGGATGGAGAGGGAGAGGAAGTCCAAGGAAACGATGAATGGTTTGTGTGCTACGTTGTCCTCAAGTTACATGGGACAACAACAGGAAGATGCTGATAAAGTCATTCAGAGGGCTGAATGACTCATCTTTGTAAACGGGAGTGGGCTGTTGCTGTTGCCCACCTGGCGGACTCTGAGTGAGTTGATAGACGTCTTCAAATAATTGGTTCTGGGACAAGCTTGTAGTCGTAGGCATATGCCTACTTCCCGTCGGGGCTGCGGGATGTGGTAAGATATACCGCGGCCTCGACATAAAGGGCTAAGAAGGAACGTGGGTGGTTTTTAGTCGGTAGAAGTCTGACACTCCCTTTCGCTCTGCCCAAGAGCGGGGCTTATTTGATGATTTCCCACCCCCCAAAAGAAAGAACTATGCCAGGCTCGCCCCCTATTACATGGAAGTTAAACTATCAGATACACCTCTGTCTAACCATTCGAGGCTAAAGGCGTGATGTTGTGGATGTGTATGACTGTGTGACATGCCGATTTCGTCACGATGTTTTCCTTCAACAATTGTAGATACTATTCTTTTTATTAACATAAATTAAGCAATCTTATTACATATTTATTTTTTAAGCAAACAGGTAAATCATTTTTTCTAATTCCCACACTTCGTTAAATAAGACTTTGTTTGTATTTAATTACTTGTTTTTAATGAAGGAAGCACCTAATTGTGATAACATTATGTATTTGTTACAATTGGTCTATTTTCCACGACCCGAATAGCGTAGCTTGCTGTGCTCAGGGTCACTGGGCCGATTCCCGTATCAGGACAAATGTTTTAGTATATACTAAAACATTTGTCCTGATACGGGAACTGTGGGTGTTTATTTAGGGCATTGGAAGAACGCGTTTAATCTGGGGGCACGGTAGTGCCCCCGCCAAGTCGAGCAATAAATCGGCACAGCCGTACCATCCTTTTCTCGAACCAGTTCAGGCCATTAACGACCTCCTTTAGCTCCGTTGTGGATAAAACTAGAAGTCTGAATTTAACCTAAACCTAAACCTAAAGCCTAACCAATTAGGCATTGTATAGACACGGTATATTTCAAATTTCATTCTATTTGAACCAGTAGTTTAGGAATTATAACAAATCAAAGTTCCTTAGATTTGTCACTCACTGACTGACTGACTGACTGACCGATCATCAAAAGTCTAAGGCACTTCTAGCAGACAAAAAAGCTTCAAATTTAGAATACAATTAGTGTTTAGTG
Source organism: Diarsia rubi (assembly GCA_932274075.1). Lineage (NCBI taxonomy): Eukaryota > Metazoa > Arthropoda > Insecta > Lepidoptera > Noctuidae > Diarsia > Diarsia rubi. The sequence continues at coordinate 9,516,020 of OW026427.1, forward strand.
TATAAACCAGGGAAAAAACTAAAAAAATATGCAATTTCAGTCTAGGTTTTTAGATACGCTAACTGCATAAATAACTTTGTAATCCCATATAATTGTGTAGAATTACAAAGATAAAGTTACATTTTCAGTGAATGAATTTTACGAGTTATTAATTTTAACACACTTCCTAGTTTCTGATTGCTCTGAAATTTTGCACGTATATGTATATCGCCTATCAATGCAATATTATGTTGATATGGAACTGATCTGATAATGGAGCTGGAAGTTGGCCATAGGAACTCCATTTTAGAATATCATAACCCCATGGAGTTTGGACTCGTTTGATTCGTCTTGTCGAGTAGTTTGTCTTAAGATGGTGTCTAGGGTCTGTTAATGGAGCTGGAAGGTGGCCATAAGAATTTCTTTATAAAACGACATAACCCTATCGATTTTGGACTCGTTTGATTTGTCTTGTTGAGTAGTTTGTCTTTAGATGATGTTCAGGGTTCTGAATAGTTCTGATGATGGAGCTGGAAGGTGGCCATAGGAATTCCGTTATAAAACCACATGTAACCCCATCGAGTTTGAGCTCATTTGATTTGTCTTGATGAGTACTCTGTCTTTAGTTGGTAACCAGGATCTGATGATGGAGCTGGGAGGTGGCCATAGGAACTCCGATAGAGAACGACATAACCCATCGAGTTTAGACTCGTTTGATTAGTTTTGACGAGTACTTTGTCTTTGGATGGTCTCCAAGATCTGTTGATGGAGCTTGAAGGTGTCCATAAAACGACTGTTGTGTGTTATAAAACGACTTGACATTGTCGAGTTTTTACTTGTTTGATTCAGCTTGTCGAGTAGGTACTTAAAGCAGTACTTCAAATCGATGAATAAGACTGCACCAAATTCGAATAAACCTATGTATTGTTAATTCATTAAACGAAATAGATAGAATGAGAGACCCTACAAAAAGAAATGTGATCCCAGCTAAAACAACTTGTAAAAAAAAGCCAAGCCGCGCAACTCAGTTCTTTTACCGTAAAAAGTAGTGAGATCTATGTTATACCAAGTCAGTTAATATATTTAATCCCTACTTAAAAATCTTTGATGTTTTTAATAAAAGATTGACTTGGCCATCGCATCGCATTCGCCATTGTTAAACAGGCCATTGTAATAGCTAATCGCCATCGCATTGGCCAATGCGATGCGATGGCCAAGTCAATCTTTTATTTAAAACATCAAAGGTTTTTAAGTAGGGTTTTTTTTTGTAGTACAGCACTTACTTAGTTAGACATTCAATAAAAAGATGTTATTTTGATATAATAAACAGACAATTTTTATTTATTTGTATAGATTTGGCACTACAAACCCTCTATAATGTAAATAACATCTATGCAGAGTTTTCTTTCTCCATAATATTATGCATACTATGTAACGTACAGCCAAAAGGCTCACGAAGTCACTGCCTCGGGTCATGTCAAAGACCTTTGTGTCAGTCATACTGGTTATGGGACGTCACGGTACAGCCATAACGATCCCTTTGACATTTCAGCATTAATAGCACTAGACTAGCCTTAATTGACGAGGAAAATATTGACCATAGCGTGACCAAATCAATTGCAGAGTATAGTGAAAGATGAATGATTGACTGCGCAGGATTAACTGCAAATGTTGAGTAAGAAAATTAACATGACAGATTGCCTCATTGGTCTAGCTACTGGGGATCTAAAATGGACAATGGACTGCGTCTGTGACGATTTTACGAATTTTAACGCGATTTCTTTTATTTTCCTTTTATGATCTATTATCCTAAATGGTCACAGACGCAGTAACTATCCATTATACGCTCTTTAACGCAATACATATTATGATGATCTGCTATAGTGGCTTCGCTTTACGACAAAATTCGGTCGCAAAGCTATAACGATGCGGATTTAAGTTGGTAGCTAATACCGGCGGGTCGCGTCCGGCTCACGTCCACCTTAAATCCGCATCGTTATAGCTTTGCGACCGAATTTTGTCGTAAAGCGATCGCTATCTTTGTCGAGACTGCAGGCCCAGGTCGCTATCTTGACTGCTGAGGGTCGAGCAGTGTTATTGGGGTTTTCCATAACGAATTTTTTAGTAGCTGACACGGAATCTGGAACTGTGAACCCAGTTGATAGCAATAGGCTCGCACCCTATTGCATGGGACTTAATCACGACTAGAGAATTGTTGGTGCACTATTAGGTACACGTCTGTCGTACCCTTTTTTTTAAGGTGGGAAATCATCAGATAACCCCTCCCGCTTTTGGGCAGAGCTGCCACTCCCTGTGTCAGACTTCTACTGATTAAAAACCACCCATGTTCCGTCTTAGCCCTTGTGCCGAGGCCGCGGTATCTCTTTCAAACAACCCGCAGCCCCGACGTCTGTCGTACCCTTTGAGGATTACAGGTGTGATGTTATATGTAGCACGTGCATCTCTATTAACTGAAACTTGCATTAAGTCAATTTTAAAGGTCAATTTCAATTTGCAAGCAAAGCTCTGCAGACTTAATCATACCTTATCACAATATAACAAAAAGTACTGATAAATAGAATACCTGCTGTCGTTAACCCCAAAAGTGTAACTTACATGTAAGTAGCAATTTTTTTTCCTATTACAATTGCAAATTTCGCTTTAGTTGATTTAATTTAACACTGTATAACTACACTTCTTACATGTGTGAGTAGAACGTTAGTACACAGACACAAGTCCATAAACACGTGGGCCATAAATATTACAATCGTCGGTAAGTTCGAATACCAACATTCTTCTCCTTTCGAAGAGAATTAAGTGCGTCTAGACGTCTAAAGAGGTCACTCGTAAAAAGGTCAGTAGCATTCAAAATATCTAGACAGATTCAAATCCAGACTGACAACTTGTCTACGATTTTTTTCACGATATCTGTTTAAAATATTAATGATAAACCTATACAGCGTGTATAAGACATCCGTGGTCATTATAATATTTAAGGTTAGGGTAAGCAAGACACCGTCGGGGCTGCGGGTAGTTTGAAAGAGATACCGCGGCCTCGACACAAGGGGCTAAGCTAACATGATCAGTAGAAGTCTGACACTCCCTACCGCTCTGCCAAAGCGGGAGGAGTCATTTGATGATTTCCCACCCCAAAAACAAAAAAGGGTAAGCAAGATGACCAATCATGCTATACAAAACCAGAATAAGCGGGTTTCTCATTGTAGGGGAAGTCTATTATAAATAGAGACCATGTAATACTGGAATTGTACAGATCGAATGATGATAGTATCGTTGGTATAGTGGTCGGAAGCGCGATTCGACTCCCGGGTCGGGCAAAACCTTAATAACTTTTTCTATCTGGAATTCCTCAGTCTAGCTGTTGCTACGTACGTAGCCTGCATTTGTTCCTGGATAATGGTAATAAGTTCGCCCCCTAAAAGGAATTAAAACATAATGGGCAAAATGTGGGTATACTAATAAGTACACCTCTACCTTTCCTTTCGGGATTACAAGCGTAATGTTATGTTATGTAAAACGAAAAAGTTTTGGCTTTCTTTCTGCATTTCCCACCTACTCAGCTATCCAGTTTTCGTGCTAGACATGCTACTGAACCCTCAGGGTTCCCCTTTCAACATTCTCCCCTCCTATAATAAATTATTATCTAAAATATGACCACACATTTCTGTTACACTCTGTATGTATGACGTCAAAACAGCAGCGATCAATTTTCTCTATACAAAACGTTGGCTGGAACTTTTTGTTGCCATTTTTAAATCGATTTGTCTCGATAACTAAGTACATAATCGACTAAGTAATTGGTGGGATAGCGATATAAGTTACGTGTAAGTTTTTTGTTCCGAATACTTGAGAGTGCATTCACCTTATGTGTAGTAGATTAGTTTTATGGGCCTGTGAAGCTTTTTTTGCCAATAAATTCTGTACTTACGTCTATACCTAAGTGTTTATTTTAGCGTAAAAAATATGCAAGAAGTACCTAGGCAGTTGTTGCGAATGCCCAACCGGTCTTGATTTTTTCTTACAAAATCGAAGAGTTTGCTTTGTCCATTTCATTTCATGGTTAACTGTTTGCTAGTGGGCTCGCTTCTTACAGAGGATTTAAATACCTATATCTTGGGAAATGTGAGAGTACGATTAGTTACATTTCTGCCTTATGCCCCGGGCATCACCGGGCGTGATATTATGTTATGTAAACACGACATTTCATAACCAAGTTAATTCATACTTCCTGTGGAAGTGGCCACACCGTATAATTAACTTCAAATTAAAACCATAGAGGGCCTATCGCAAATTGAACAGTGTGTTAACCACCTGCAGTGTTGCCATTTAAGTTACAAACCCCATTCGTGGATAACATAATATATTATGGTGACTACTAGAATTATGTTGACTTCTTTATTAGCTGTAAACATTATGCTTTAAAGGTTCTTTTATGTCACATAAGTCAATTTTTGTTGCTCATTATAATCTTCGTCCATTGCTTTAATTAAATACTTTCTGACAATTTAAATAGCTGTACCTGTCTTATCGAAGTTTGTGTTTTAGCAAGCTTTCACCCTAGATAGTTTCATTGTAAAAGTTACCTTGTATAAAAGCAGATCTGTCTATTTGAAATTCTGAAATGAAGATACTGTTTGCTTGAGTGAGCTATACGTGACTTTAAGTAGAACAGAATGATGTCAAACAATTTTTCCATGAATAATAAATTATTATGCTTTGCTAAAATAATACAAAAAGTGCGTAATCTGCAAATATCCTCATACGTATAATTCATTCAGTATTCTAGTACTTACCCGGCAAAACAAAACATACGCTTAACAGGAAAACAATGAAATTAATATAGATCAGGTGTTTTTCCCGGAAAAAATGTATTAGGTATACATGTGTTGATCCAAACCTGAACATACAAATGCACTTAACTAATTGGTGTCTGAATTAATACGACTAAAGTACCGGATCTCATTCATAAAACAAAAAGTTTAAAAGGGAAAAATGTCGCCGTTAATTCTGTGTGCCATAAGGCATTGAGCTCTGAATCATAGAAACTTATACTTTTTGGTTATCAGGGAAAAAGAACTGAATACTAAGATGCTGGTGAAATTCCTGGCATATGAGACATCCCGTCGGGGCTGCGGGTTGTTCGAAAGAGATACCGCGGCCTCGACACAAAGGGTTAAGAAGGAACTTGGGTGGTTTTTAGTCAGTAGAAGTCCGACACTCCCTAGCGCTCTGCCCAGAGCGGGAGGAGTCACTTCATGATTTCACCCACCCCAAAAAAAGGCATATGAGACATCATCACGCCTGTAGGTAATCCCGAAAGGAGTGGGCAAAGGCGTACCTAATAGTACACCCACTTTTCGCCAGATACGCTTAAGTCCTATTTAATAAGGGTGAGCTTATTGCTGCCAACTGATAAATCCAGATTCTCGTGGCTGTTACTGACAAATTCCTGATGGAAATCCATATTAAATTAAAAAAAAATAAGGCCCATCAAATGAATGATCGGTCATATTTTTTTTGTTTTAGGAATCCAGACACCCTGTATTAGTTGTTCTGACTATTGAAAGCACTGTTTCTTTGGTAAATGACCACTATTAACCTCAGCTGTGTTTGTCCATTGATACTATTCATAAGACGGCACACTTTCATTTTTCCGTCATTCTCAAAAGAAAACTGACAAATTAGGACCACCCAAATATGGGTTCATCCAAAAGTCTTTGAAAACATATTTAGCACTTCATAACTACGTCTGGAGTTTTAACAGTTATAAGCACTGTTCTAAACTAGCGCACAAAATTTGGACAATAATAATTGTGTTACACGGTTTCGCAACTAATATTTAAAAAAGTTGCTGATTTATTTTGTATGAGTTTGACCCGGTCAATTAATTAGCAAGTCTATATCGAATATGGTAATGTCGAAAGGCTTATTGAGGAAAAATAAATTGCTTCTAGTATAGTCATCATTCTCACTGGCCCATTAAATTTATGAGGATAGTTCTGCCAAGCTCTGAAAATCATTTTAAGAAGATATCTAATATCATGGGCTGTTAAAAAAAAAATATATTCGCTCATTCCCTGTTTGTTTAAATTCTGCGCAGTAAACGTCCCATAAATGCATAAGTAATCTTCATAAATTTTACGACATTTTCCATAATAAAGAGCACACGTGGTGACCGATTGTGGGAATAATCGATCTACAGCCAACTGTCCTTAAAAGAAATCTTCAGTAACTTACACTTGAAATTGGACTTTTTCTCTTGAACCCAAAAGTGGTTTTTGCTTACACACCATCGAACATGTGGTACTCTAATCATACACCTAGTTAACTTATTATAAATATAATGGTAGGCAATTAGTTGATATGCTCAACCGCGAGATTACTTTATTTAATAGTAGCTTGTAATGTGATCTCAAGAGTAAATGTTATACCTAGTTGAAAATTTGTAATAATATGAGCATCCAAGAAATTATATAGGGTCTTTAATTAGTTATCGAGAATCGTAGTTTCACGTTCGGCGGAGTTTTGCTATCTAATTAAATTCGACGGAGACTTTCTGATGAGGCCCATTGTTAGCGACCACGTTTCGGTCCCGTATGTAATCACTGGCAACACAAACTGGTCATAGATGACCTTTCGTCTTGAGACACTGTGGTAAGTTGGACGAGAAGATACCCCTAGACCAAATAAACTGGACCAAGTTGAAGAGGTATCTGAGGAGATGACGAGTAAAAGAAAAGCATAGAAGAAGGAAGAAATACTGCGCTGATCCCAAATTGAGTTGTGATAAGGACAAGAGAATGATGAGGATGAATAGACAAACATATCACCATCATTTCACCAAACTATCAAAAGGTGGAAACAGTAAATAGGCTAATGGACTGACAGTTAGAAGTCGTCATTTGTAAGATTTGCAAGAAGCTTACGTTTGACCGCAATTTAACCTGGGAGTAACCACAGCCTAAGAGTAGTTCACTTCTCGCTCGCTGCAAATATACTCTAGCTACACAATAGAAGATAGGTTTTCGACTCATCACACCAGCGCTCCTCTTTCTAATTTGTTTTATATCATTTTACTTTTAAGATTTCGATTTTTGGTTTTGGGTTTTGCTTTAAGTATATTAGAAGCGCTAAAAGTATAATGCATGATTATTGTGATACTCAAATAGGGACTCTTCTAAATACAGATTAAGTACTCAGCAATCTAGCTAGAAGAGCAGTGATTCACCCAGCTGTTGGTTGTACCTAAACATGTTTAATTATTATCTTATCTTAATTAATACTATATATAATTGAAATATACAAATTATCTACTTCCTAGTTCGTAGACGATTTTTCTTGTTTTCTACTTTTAAAACCGCGGTTTTGTTAGTCTGTCAGTTTATTCGTAGTCGTGTTTTAGTTTTTTAAACTTATTTTTTTTATTAGACAGCTGATAAGGCAAGAATATTATCTTGTAATTTGTACATCTGGCGTAGTATTGTTTTTACACAATACAATTTCTTAGTACAGATAAAATTTACAAAACAAAAATATTTTTTTACAGATAAAACTTTGCATTGAGTATCGACACTCTAGCCAGACAAATCAGTCGATGGCGTCGACGCAGTAGCCCAGAGCGATTTCAAAGACAATAACATCTAATTACAGTTACTGCTAAGCCGTTTCACATTATTGGCTCGTAAAGACGTATTGGCTATAACTCAGGCTTTCCCCTTGCCACGACGAACAAATTGTGGCATTGTTAGGTCCACTTGTACAGACGTAGGTAGACGTCAGCACAACAACTACTGCTACAATCTGTCAAATAGGGGATCGGACTGAGTCAAAAAACAATGATTCTAATTAAGTCCGACAGTTAGATTATCGAAAAATATTGGATACGTGTTTTTTGTTTTATCAAATTAATTAAAATTGACGAAGATAAGATGTGGTTGTGACGTCATTTGTAGGAAAAAAAATTACTATCATATATGACGTTTTCGAAGAGTTCACGAGTTTTCCAAGCACTGTATTGATTTCATTTTTTGTTTATGTGAAAAAAGAAAAAATACGTCTCCAATATTTTTTGGAAATCTATCTGACGGACTAATTAGTTTTTTTTTTGTCCGATCCCCTATTGATTTTATACTAGCTGATGCTTCGCCCGCATCGATTATATACTAAAACCTTTCTCGAAAACCACTATTCCATTGGTGAAAACAGCATGAAAACTAGTGCTGTAGTTTTTGTTTACAGCGGAGGACTATTGTTTTATAATATGTACTGATGTAGAGACGTTCAGCCGCTGAACGTAGACAGAATGATCTTTAACTCTTTTTAGCGCTGAACTTCAGCGCTAAAAAGAGGTAAATATCATTCTGTCTCTGCGCTGACGGCGCCATTGGTGAATAGATTCTAACTTTGATAGATATCGGAAACGTGATAAAAGATTTTGTCTCATACAATGCCTAGGTACTTACTTGTTTGTATTAATGTTAGCTTTTGATGATAGACAAAAAAATGCCGGACGAGTAGGCTGTCAATTTACATCCGTTCTAAACTTCTAAAATTTGTTGAACAGTCTTGCCAAACAGATGTCGCTACTATTCCATGTTTTCGAGTTTAGCGCGTGAGTTTTCTCACCTAACCGTTTTTGGAATTGTAAATTGGCAAGTAAATAAATATGCGCGTGTATGGTCTAGTTACCTGCTTTAAAATTGTGGCTCACTGTTAGTATAAAATAGGAATAGTTATTGAGGAAAACCGCAATTTAAAACGGACTTGCTTTTAGTCATAAGTATCTCTGCTCGATAAGTATCCCTGTTAAAAACCTGCTAAAGGACGTTAAAATGATTGATATCTTTATTTACTATACCTATACAAAATATAACCATTCTCTAGCAAAACTCCCGACAGCTTCAAAACCAGCAAATATCTAAACGAAAAGGTTATCCACCCAGCTATTCAAAATTTTTACTACCCACAACGTCCCGCTTGCCGCCTGTTCCGTCAGTTGCATAATGCTGTATCGACAATAGTCTATTGAGTATTGAGCTCGGCTTGGCTAACTAACGGAACGACTCTGCTCGTAGGGCTGCTAACTGGGAGCCCTGAAGTCCTACACATAGTAGTGAAAAAGTTTGTAGGTATTTTGCTTTAGAACTATGTAGCTCTAAACCTGTCGAGTCTAAATGTGTCAGAGATTAATACATTATCTGTCCTTTTGACATGTATGTGGCTTATTAAAGTATAAACTACTATCAAAGCGATGTTACCAAAACATTGTTGGCCTATACTGGAAAAAAATTGTGTTTTGCTTACTTAGAGGACCAAAGCTTTGCATATGGCGCTGTTGAAAGAAAAATTGCATGAATTCCCTGATTGCCGATTTTCGACGCTTCGCCACTGGTGCCTTGTTACTGAAGGGAAGCCGGCTGGTAACGCAGGCTTGATGAAGTAATGGAAATAACTCGGAGGTATCCTAGTTCTATAGTTGGTTAACCCTGAAAACTACTGTACAATGGTCTATTGAAGTTCGAGTTTGCCACGGAACGGAAAGTAATTTAGACGGTAGGGCTGTTAAAACCTAAAAGGTAACATGGATTGGCACTAATAAATTACAAAGGCAATAGATCAATCTGTGGCTCCAATTTTTCTAAAGAAGTCCTACGCCTTTTTACTCGACTGCGGTGAAGCCCAAAAGGAGGGTTATGTGTTTGGCGTGTATGTATGCATGTATGTATGTCCTTTTCTTTGTTCCCTCATTACTGAATGACGATTTAACAAACCCATGCTTGGTAGACAAGATCTGGCCATAATTCAACACTGTATTTTTTCCTAATACTGTTAGATTCAGTTAAAAAAATATCTTGCTGAAAACGACCCTTTTACTATCTTTATAGAGCCTATGTAACCACGCGGAAAACATTTTAATTTTAATAATAACAGCACCAAATCACGGGCGGCTGTTTGTTTATATTATTTTTTTATGTATGATAATTTATGTTTGATGCTCGTTTTAGTGTTTATTGATTTAATTTTGTTTTTATAATAATTAATAAATAACTAAACTTTGTATAGACAACCCTGCCTGTAACACTTGAATGACCCCAGCCAGTGCCGATCCGTCGATTCTGGTGGCAACGCGAGAGAAAGTCGAGATGACGCGAAAAACTGAACTGTTTATTTGTAAGATGCCCGTGTTTCGATGTTCTTGTTACATGTCATTAAAGGAGCACATGTCTGTTCTTGGTCGAATGATTTTTAGAACAAACATTTTTAGAAAAGGGTACGTAATTATTCAGCTTAGAGCAGCTTTTCCCAAAAATTTCATCTTGCTCAAGATCGATACATCACACTAATATTAAAGGCGAAAGTTTGTGAGTGTGTATGTTTGTTACTTCTTCTCGCAAAAACTACTGCACAGAATTGGATGAAATTTGGTACACAGATAGTTTCTAAGCTGGAATAAAAAATAGGATAGTTTTTATCCCGATTTTATATTCCCGTGGGTTGTAGCGAGTGAAGCCGCTGGCAACAGCTAGTAGTTTACGCGTTTGCGGTGACTAGTGTACAACCCGCAGCCCCGACGGGAATACGATACCCCTTTTTTTTTTTTTTTTGATGGTTGTAAAATCATCGAATAACCCCTCCCGCTCTTGGGCAGAGCGAAAGGGAGTGTCAGACTTCTACTGACTAAAAACCACCCATGTTCGTCGATGATGTCGATGCCGCGATAACCGGTGGACTACCCGCGGCCAATAAAATATTCAATATTTTCGTCCGCAATACCCCTAAGCTAGGCTAGTTGTTAGACTGTCGGGCAACCGACACCCATAACGACAAAAATCTATAACAAATGACAGTCAGGACCAACGACTTAACGTGCTTTTCGAGGCACAGAGCACACTCGGAATGTAATAGGTGGTCACTCATCTACTGGTGAACCTAGGAAAGCGCTGCTTAACCTAAAGATCGACCCGACTGGCTGTTATTATTTAGTCATGAACTTGGCCAAAAATATTCAAACTACATACTATAAATACCACAAGACAAATCTTCAAAATTGTCAATTCAACAAAGAATCCTCGCCCAAAATGAACGCTTAGATAAGTGTTAATTGTTAAATCCAGACCAAAATTGTAACGTCGTCAAATTAAGTAGTCTACCAGTCAAATGACGCAGTGCTAAGCTAATACGAAATTATGTAGTCGAAGTAACCTTGATGATTATGAAGTCATCATTACGAATGTAATCGGCGCCTGCTAGCACGCACATACCGTCGTACAAGAAGCCATAAAAGCTTACTTTAGGATATCATCGGTGTTTTCTACGTAGGTCTTGATCCAACTTGTGGGAGACGAATTGCAGTTTTGTATAAGGAGTTTCGTACCATCATTATCATCATCATTTCAGCTGAAAGACGTCCATTGCAGGATATAGGCTTCGCCCAGATGTCGTCACATTGACCAGTCCCGTTCATCTCGCATCCAGCGGATCCCCGCTATCTTCACCAGGTTTTCGGTCCACCTAGTGGCAAGCCTATTCGTTCTACGTTGCCCGTTAATACCAACCCAAATGGTTGTCAAGATTCGAAGTAAAAAACTATTTTCATAGACTAACCGTACCAATAACGTGGTATCGGTAAAAAAAACTCAAAAAAAAAGTAGTATCTAAGTAACATCCTACCTTTTCTTGAGTGATTTAATTGATCTAGAACAGTTACGCCTGACTCCAGTCGTACTAAACATTCGGTAAGCTCTGGAGTCTTCTGTGGAGCGCACTGTCTCTTACATACACACGCATAAGAACGACCATGATAATGTTAAGACGAATCTGTCATACAATACCCGGTCAATGATACTTATTACTTCTACAGCTTCCCAGAATAATTTCGTCTTTCAAATACCAAGGCACGCACCTCTGATTTTTCGGATTCACCTGCGTATTGTATAATCACTTGCTTCTGTGAAGGAAAACATCGTGAGGTAACCAGCATGCCTGTGAGATATTTCTAGCGAATTCAGAGGCCCTAAGCGGCATAAAAACTCGAGGTTAGGTAATAACCTCAAGATAAAGAAATAAGAATACCATAACGAAATAACAAGGTATTCTGTTTCGAATCCTTCCCATCAATTGTCAAAAAGCTTTCTCCAATTCACTTAAACCATTGTCAGTCAGTTTCTTACACGAGAAAATATGTGTCAATGATATGTTTACTTACATGCACCATGCAATCAGTCCGGATCATTAGAGGCATAGCCCACAAAATGATGTGTTATTAGTAATACTATTACCGAAACTGCCACCTTTCCGGCCGGTGTCATTACTGGCGGACTTATTCTGAAAATACTTTATTTGGATGGTATGGAAATTTAGTTTCTTACAATGAAAACTCATAGCCGTGCTCGTATATTATGCGTTATGTACGAGTAAGCAGATTCAAATAGTTACCTTCTGTATGACTAATAATCATGGGTAACTTGATAGACGCAAAATCATTGAATCCTCAATCACGAACGCCCACCCATCAGAGTGACAAGGCGTATTTCTTCTACCACTCTCAACATCAACAAAAAGCCGCTAAAAGCTAAACGGAGAAACAGAAGTCGTTTGATAAATCTATCGCCAAGTACGTGAGCTTAAAGCACTCAGGGTAAAAGAACTCCTTAAGAGTTTTTGCTCGAGTTTAAAGCAGGTTTGAGACCGGTTCTTATTACTAAGAAGGTTTACGTCCTAATGTTGCAGGCTTGTGACACAAAAGGCATGTGCCAAAATAAATACACTTGCCTCTTGTGTGTTTTCTTAGAAGTCTCAAAGCGATTGGGATACTTTCTTGAAAACCGTTACCTACTCATATTGTGGTGTATGGTTATTTTTGGCGCTAGAATGACGGGAGAGGAGCTGTTAGTAAAATGTTTGGGAAATTATCTGAGATTTTTTATACTAAGGCTTGTGTTTGGCAACAACTCTCCAGATCTGAAAAGATAATGCGCCCTAGGATGGAGCACGCTTGCCTAAAAGAAACCAATTCTATCAAATTTCGATTAGGTCCAGATTGTAACAATCAGGAAGCAAGAGAAGCTGCCAGTGAATTCCACAGACTGGCGGTTCACAATAAATGTGGAAGCATATGACTTTGTTCGGGTCCGTGGAATTTCAACCATATGACGATGACGCTTCGCCGTATCTCGTCCGATGATAGTATGGGGATGCGGGGAATAGATTTTGTAATTCCAAAGTGCAACCCCCGAAATGTTACCGATAAAATATCGATAGGCTAGTTTGCGGCGAATTGTATTGAAAAGACAACATGGCTGAGTTAGTTGCTATTTTGGCATGCAAAATATCCATGTACTCGTAGTACACTTGTTTCTTTTCGTCTTTCCAAGGACTTTTAAAGCGACAAAGATGCTTTCTTGAACATATTACTCATCCCGTCGCGGCTGCCGGTTGTTCGAAAGAGATGCGGCCTCGACACAAAGGGATAAGAAGGAACATGGGTGGATTTTAGTCGGTAGAAGTCTGACACTCCCTATCGCTCTGCCCAAAGCGGGTGGAGTCATTTGATGATTTCCCACCACGCAAAAAAAAGAACTTACATGGTTTTATTTCCTGCAGTTTTGTGGTCAGGGTCAACAGCTATAAGCCTTGGTCCTGGTTGTGCAAGGCTAAAGATTCTAGATCAATTAGTCACTTAATGATTTTGCATTTCAATCAGCTATTATCATCTTCAACCTTTTCTTTCGCTGTTATGATTTTGTTATACATTTCTCTGTGTAGTTAACTGTAGTTTAGATCGGTCTCCGGTTGATAGCAATATGCTCACTTCCACAGAGGCTCCACATGGGACCTTCACATATCTGACGAAATATGAATTATACTATTAGAAGCATGTTTGCGTTAACTTTTGGGCATTACAGGCGTGATGTTGTGTATTAATTTTTTCTATACTTTCTCTTTTAACCTAACGAAAATATTTAAAACCAGAATAATACCCCAAATAGGGCTGTCGAAAGTGCTATACTGTATTGCCGAAATAAAGTGATGTCGCATCACCTAATAGCAGGTGAACAAGGCTAGCAGGCGCCGTCAACCTTGAAACCGCAGATGGTTTACAGGGAAAGAGGCCCTATTTGACCGCCGTTCACTTAGTATTTTTATTTTTTTTAAGTATTTTGTGTCAGATAACAAATTTGAGGATACATTAAAAAATTTTACTAATAGATGAATTCTAGCACATGTGACGTATATTTGCCCGCGCTACGCCTCTCTCTCGTTCCTCTCTTTGAGAAGAGAGAGCCTGAGTTTCTGGGGACGTTTTATTATGCTCAACTAACTAAAGATGTTATGTTGTAAACAGGAAATTAAAATAACCATTGCGAAAACTGTTATAAAACCGCCAGCAGCTGTCTCTATCGCAGATCCAAACAGTTACAGCACTGCAATCATTAATTGCAATGATAATGAAAATGACACGCCATCAGACAATTTTCTAGTGAAATTAATAGCTCGTTAACACGACAAATCGGTCATCGGAACCGAACAGATACGAACTAGTGACGCGTAAAAATGTGACAATAGGCCTCTTATGCCCATGACAGACGCTTCACTCGTGTGTACGTCTGTCACTCGGGTGACTCGTATTTGTTTCGTTCCATGTTCACACGACGAAAAACTACGTAGGAGTTAAAATTTCAATTTGCTTAATAATTGTCTAAACGAGTAAAAAATGCCGAGCGCCGAAATCCAACTTATCGGTTTACTAATTAATTCATTTTTACTTTCTATTCATTTTGTGTTGACTAAAAATGAGGCTTTATAGGTTTGTTGTAATAATGCGAATACTATGCGGTTTGAGCTATTCATTATACAACATTTCTTCTCGTCAGCTCAGAAATGTATTTTATCACGGATTCAAATCACATTTTATTCGAATCTTCTAAGGTTTTTTAAAGCTGTACAACCTCTACCGAATACCTAAGAGAAAGTGAAGCGTCTGTTATCGGTCTAAGTTGCAAAAGGTTTAGTACCACTGTTTGGAGCGTGGGATTCGGAAGCGCAGCTCACTAGTTCGGAGTAGTGGTGGACCAACGGTTGGTGATCCGCGTCGCCCATTCCGTTGAGCGCACGCGCAAACGATCGAACTTAGAAAAATATTTTATAGTTTTTTTTTTTCGATGTTGTTTAGTGATCGTGATTGAAGATTTTTTGTGATCGCAGCTTCGTTGGATTTTTGTGACAAAAATTGCCAATCGATAGTGTAGTGATCGATATTGTGTAGGAATTTATATTGAGGTAAAGATATTATTTTAAGTTATTATTTTTTTACTTAACTGCAACATATACTTTACTGTGTAGGAATTTATATTGAGGTAAAGATATTATTTTAAGTTATTATTTTTTTACTTAACTGCAACATATACTTTACTAAGCCATATTGTTTCCAAGTTACATGCCATAACCACGATACATAAGCTGGCTTCCTTGTTCCATGGGGGTAGTAGCCAGTAACCACAGAACGCTACCTGCAGCTGCCTGCTGTTGTTAAATTTGTATCCCAGTGGTAAGTTTCTATGGGATTATTACCGACATTTAAACAGGCGAAACTGCGAGCAATATTGAAGATAATCTTCCTAACGATTTTACTTTTTATCCGGTCAAATCAAATTATTTCTTAACTAGCTACAACTCGAAAATTATCCCACGGGAAGATACAATCGGGATAAGAACTATCCTATGTGTTAATACAGGGTGTCAGCTAACTCAATACCAAATTTTATTAAAATCGCTCCAGCCGTTTAGACGTGAAGAAGTAACAAACATACACACTCACAAACTTTCGCCTTTATAATATTAGTTTGATTTATTCGCATACATAAGTACTTGTTCTTTTTTCTCATTGCATCCATATTTACCTAAGTTACAAGTTATTGATTTAACAAAATAAATAAGACACACATTACTAACGCGCCAACACTTCGGAACAATGATTAAAGCCTTAAGACACAACAATGTAGGTAGCAGTCATTACGCGGTTTCCGTCATTATAATAATTCTGAGATAACTACATTGTAGTGATTGTTCCGTAACATCCATCGGGTTTTCTTGACCCCGATGTTTAAGCGTGTTTGAATGTTCGTTAAGTCAAAAAATATCATTCAACCCCTTTTTTTTTTTGGCGGGTGGAAAATCATCGAATAACCCCTCCCGCTCTTGGGCAGAGCGAAAGGGAGTGTCAGACTTCTACTGACTAAAAACCACCCATGTTCCTTCTTAGCCCTCTATGTCGAGGCCGCGATAACTAGTGTACAACCCGCGGCCCCGGGGTCATTCAACCCCTGAAAGCTTATTCGCTATCTCCCACGATGTACTAGGTGTAGAGAATAATGCAAACCCTGAACCTTTTTGACTAATTCATTCAATGTTTCCATAACTTGAAGCACGGCGTTTAAAATCTTTTCATTTTATCTGATTCACTCCCCAAGCCTCTATTTTTGATGAAGCACCCCCTCATTAATTTGTTCAACTAAGTTGAATTAACTCTTCCGAATCATCTAAGCTGGCACAAGTTATTAGTTTTCACAGTGGATTTAAGGACCTCAGAAACCAGGCATCAGAAGATTGTACCAACGATTAAATAAGGAAAAACCTAAAAAAAAACATTCAATGTTAACTACACCATTAAATTAATGCCTATGTCTGATCCTTACTAAAGCACGTTCGAGATACCAAGGAAAACCAAGACAGTATAATTGAATAAGTATTTCCTCTGAGGCCTAAGTCGTTTACAGAAAGTTGAGTTAACTTCAGGAAACATTAAAATGCAAAATGTGTAACCAGCAAGCTTAATCACTTTAGAACTTGTTTTACCTAAATGTAAAGATTATAAATAAGAGTCTTTTCTGTTCACTTCCTTCCCTTGGATTTTTTTATTTGTTTTCTGCAACATTAAGACCCGGGTTCCGCCATAGCGGAGGCCTGGAGGGGAGCGGAGACGAGACGAGAGGAGATATGCGGAAATTGGCCAATCACATTAGTCAAAATAGCGTAGTTATCAAATAAGATCTAATTAGTCCGTCAGATAGATTTCAAGAAAATATTAAACTAGGAAACTTCGCCACCATGTAAATTTAAAGTTTCAGCCTACCTAAAAAGCCTTCTAGAGCTAATTGAGTCAATATTCCGAAGTCATTAATGTAATGACCTGCGTACACCAATAGTTGATACAAAACAACAGCTATTATTATCAATAGCGTTTACAATCACTACACCTTGTTAACTGGCTCAGTTTACTTGACCCGTATCGGCGACAGATGTTTCGCCAAGGTTCAACTCGTTAATCCGAACAATTAAACCACTTCTGTGACAGTAAGCGATAAACTTACAGGTTTATTTTCACTGTGTTAATCCATTTTGTAAATTAAGAGTGGATCGAATAACGTTTTAATTTTCAGGTTTAATTTATTGACTGTTGTCTGGCATAATTACTTAGTGCAGCTGGAGAATACTACACAATTATTTAGAATATTTTAACAAGAAAATAACTTGAATAGCCATTCAAGCTATTGGTTATACTTTAGTATAGTTTGAACTATGACATCATCCAAGTATTATTTACTCCCAAACACAACAAGAATCAATAGTCTGAGAATTTATTCAAATTAGGCTAAGAATTAACACTTAGAAACTGGTGATTTTGCTTAGTACCTACGTTACTTGTGCTAGTACTAACATTAGTAACTGATGCTTAAAGCAGAGAAATCTTCCTTATTTAAAGCCCAATTGTATAAGTTTTATATCCTACCACTTAAGTCACAATTACAATTATTGAGGAATGGCTTTAAGTCTGGAAGCCGACCCCATCATATAGTTGGAAATACAGGCAGATGATGATGTTTAAGTCTTGAAACCAAAAATATTGTTTACCTTATTAGACATTCCTCCAACCGCCTCCACGCCAAGATCACCAAATACGTTTCTACAAAACTGTTGCAACAATACATAAAATATTCCTCTCAACAAAATTCTTAACTTATCGATCACGAAGCATCGAACCGAACGTGATTTATCTAGCTTTTTGCTGCCCCTACAACACACATTGTATTTAACTTAACACATACCTACACAAGCAAAAAACCTTCATTGTTGGCAGTTAGCACGTCGAACTTTACACCTTATAAATGACCTCGAACAGTCGATTTTCACTTATCTTTTTTTTTCTTTCAGTTGACAAGAAACCTCTGGTTCAGAAAACGACTCCAACTAAAACGAATTCTTTGGCAAATTCAAGAACGAATTCAAAAGACGATATCCCTGATGACAATATAAGTCAGAGTTCGCTTGGAGGTGGAATTAAGGGGAAGTTGGCAGCTCTGTTCAGTAAAGAACAGACGATCAGTGAGTCCACTATCGCGAATAAGTTCAAACTGGAGAGGGAGAAGGAAATGGAGATGCTGCAGAACAGATTTCATTATAAGGTGAGGTGTTTTATTTGTTTTTCTCTTTATAATTCTACTAGCTTTTGTACGCGGCTTCGCCCGCGTGAATGTCGTCGACGTCGTTCAGCAGTTTTTGCGTGAAAGAGTAACTAAAAACTATCCTTACAAAGTTTTGCATTTGTAGTTGAGCTTTTTCGAGGAGTAAAACTAAGTGCTCTGAATCATCATCATCAGCCTATAATGTTCCCACTACAAGGTCTCAGGCCTCCTCTCTAGGAGAGGGATGGGTTGTATCATTAGTACAAAATGTATCACAATCTTACATACAAATAACGAGATTTCAGATGGCATGTTTAGTGCTAAACTCGCCTAATAAAAATACATCTTGGCTGAAGAAGCCTGCGAAGTGTCCTACACTGACATTTGCAAATTGTGTGAATAGCTTTACGACTGTAAGTAGGTTCATGCAAGATGATTTAATAGTGCTCAGCTATTCCAATTAACTTTTCTGAAGTGCCATTAAAAGAACGTACTTGCGTACACTAGACCGTCGAGGCAGTCAAAGTACACCACACTGTTCCCAAACGTCCCAGAGAAACGATTTAACTGTCTTGGATCGCGCAACGAAATGAATCAGAAAAGAATAGCGGAGGAGTAGGAAAAATAGTCGCTTAGTAAAGCCAAATCTAACTTCCCGTCATCTATACCATAACTCCTGACAAAACACGACGTCTGCTCGCTCCATCTCCTTACTTATTAAGCTCCGGAGCTATTCCCGTCGGTGCTCGGGAGCAACAAACCAGAGCTATTTATTTCCTGATGCTCCTCTGCCTAGAAAGGAAATTAAGAACTGTTACTCGTTAGTTATTTCAGATTAATGTGAGGAGATTTAATGAGAAATGGAACAATCTTTTCCGTTTGCGTTGTTTCTGAGGGATGCATTGCGACTGCAGAAATATGCTGTCAGATAATCTAAAGAAATGTTGTTTAAATTTATATTATGATTAGGCTAATAAAATCAGTCATTTTGTAAGCCAAAACTCTTTCTATGCCATGATATTATAGGAATTAACTCATTTTGTCTCGTCATTTCTTCTCCAAATATCGGGGTATAACACATAAGGTTGTAACCTAAAAACATAATAATATCAAATAGTGATAGAAGGCAAATAGGGATAAGATTTGATTTTAAGATTCCAATTTCCAATACCTCCTAATGTTTCTGTTCTCCTGGTAGTTTTTTGGAACTTTACTAAAATTATTATCGATTACTTTTATTATACATCCCATCACTAGCAGCTACCAAATCGTAGGTGCTCAGATGGGAATAGCTTTGGTGCTCTAAGCGTAGGTGCTTTAAAAATCGGTGCTCAGATGGGAATACCTCGTATAATGGATAAAAACGGATTCAGCGCTGTTGCAAGCACCATGATCACACATGAACTCCGAATTTAATAAAAAATAGGCAATAGGGTCGCCCTCTACTGGCGAAATGTGGGTGTACTAATGAGTACCTACACCTCTGCCAAACCCTTCGGGGATTACGAGCGTGATGTTATCTATACTAATATTATGAAAGGGAAAGATTTGTATATTTGTGTGTGTGTATGTTTGTAATGAATAAACCCAAAAACTACTGCGTCGATTTCAAAAATTCTTTCACCATTAGGAAGCTACATTCACCCTGAGTAACATAGGCTAGTTTTTATCCCTGTATTCCCACGGGAACGGGAACTATGCGGGCGAAACCGCGTGACGTCCGCTCGTGTTAAATAAAAAATTAGGGAAATGTGTCCGTTTTCACTGTGTATGGTAATATTAGTGACCATGTCAGTTTTGCAGAAATAAGTAAAGTCCACGCATTATCAGAACATAAAACTCATCCTCATTTCTTGACCTCCATTCCCCTCGAACACCGAAAACTAGTGACGCAACCACAAAAAAGTAACAGTGTACACTATATTTACTGTACACTTTCGTTACTTTGTACACTATACACGATAATTGACAATACCGATGCAGTACAAGTAGTACAGACGAACAAGATATTTGGTATACACGCAGAAATCTATATAATTCTAGTTCACTGAAAATATTGATGGCAATTTTGTGCTAATGCTGTACCGCTTGACATCAGTCTAAAAAGTACCCTAAACGAAGCCGAAAGGCACTCTATTCTCCCCGTTTATGCAATAATTATGTTTGTTCTAGAGTCTAGAACTAACAAAATTATCGCAGTAACGGGAGAATAGAGTGCCTTTGGTATGGTCTATATAGAACCCCCTAGTGACGGAGATATTGGGGGTCAAAATTCCAAATTTTTCACAGCTGTTTTTTTTTAATTAAAAACGATTTTTTTAGTTTATAACTTTACTTAAATTACCTCTCCATGACCCGTTTACTATTTAAAGCATCCACTAGCACAATGTTATAAGAATGCAACATTGAGTTTTACCGTAAAATGTAATTTTTATCCCAAAAAAAGTTGTTTCCTAGCAAAAAAAATTGCGTAGGGGCACCATAGTTTGATGTACATAATGCTTGGTTGACGGCTTCGTGAAGGGTATGTTTACACCCTGAATGTATCTGTGTAATCATAAAAGTAAATGCAAAAGCTGTCTGTATACTTAATAGCTTGTTCGACCGTTCGTACACGCCCTTTTCCTAAAAAGAGGCCATATTGCCAAACGTGTCGTAAGATGTACTAATGAGCTGCATGTACTAAGTGTAGCTTTAACGATGGCCGAAGGCTGGGAAAGAATAGCTCGCTGTCCGGCCGTCTTATGACGACAACAGGCCGTGTCGACGGCGCGTTCGTGTTCAACGCGCGCCTCAAAGAGATGTCAGCAACATGGAAGGGGCCCGCAAGGGCCGACGCCCGTCGGGGCTGCGTAATGTTGTAAAAGATCCCGCGCCCTTTACATATAGTTTTAAGAAGGAACATGGGTGGTTTTTAGTCAGTAGAAGTCTGACACTCCCTTTCGCTCTGCCCAAGAGCGGGAGGGGTTATTAGATGATTTCCATTTACCCAAAAAAAAAAAAAAGAAGCGAATGTGATTAATGTAGTACTGTTGGAGGGTATTTGCAAATTGAGGTATGATGATGCTGTTGTGAACTGTTTATTGATCTTTGTGGTGGTGAAATAGGGTATTTCACCAAAATCTAATAAGTCCGTCTGTTAGATTATCGAAAAATATTGGAAACATGTTTTTTGTTTTATCAAATTAATAGAAATTGTCGAAAAGAAAACTTGTCAAACATCATGACTTTGTGGGTAAAAAAAAGTACTAACCTTATGACGTCACACGACTTGACGCGACTTTTCGAAGTACTGTACCTATCGTCTTCATTTTTTGTTAAAGCGAAAAAAGAAAAAAATCGTGACCATTATTTTTTGAAAATCTATCTGATGGACTAATTAGATTTTTATGGTAAAATACCCTATTGAATGGGCATTTGCAAAGTACAATTTAAATCTTAGAAATTGATGTGCGAATGTAGTTAAATTAGGTGATCAACCGACTAATAAGTTTCTTTTCACTTTTTTTCCAAAGTAAACAATAAAGGCATAAATAAGTTTTATGAGCTTCGTTTGGCTTCATCTGCCCTTTTTCCACCCTATTTGGGGTCGCCCCAACACGTTTTCTTCTTCCAATCTCCCCTGTCAGATATCATGGCGTTATTTACTTCATTCTTTTTCAAATTTCTCACACAGTCCATATATCTTTTATTTGACCTTCCTCTGCTTGTCAATACATCAACATTAATATCCATCACGCTTTTGATCACATGCGTTTTCGTTTTTACCTCTCCTGATTAAGTACATGTCCTTCTTTTAATATTCACTTTTCAAACTTCCAGAAATGGTCATAATTATAAAATATAAAACAAGCAAATTATCATTTATCAGTCATCAATTTTATTACAATGTGATTCTTAATGAACACTTCAGCATTCATCTCTTCTTTGAAGAAAATACATTATTTAAACACCTTGGTTGTATCTCAAAAAGGTATTGTGTTACAAGTTTTCACAGGTGTCGATTCCCTCTTAGGAAACTTGCTTACCTTACAACTTGACGTTTCTATCTTGTCCTTATAAGGACGGGAGAGATAAAGCTATCGGTGTGTATGTACGTTGTATGTCTGTCTTCTCTCATATCGGCACGAACTTTACATGTTGACATCGTAACACTAACTTTTATTAATTATTTAGTACTTGATCATGAGTTTATGTAAAGATTTAATAGTATTACGAACTGTTTGTGGGATAAATTAAAACACTATCAATTAAACACCAAATATATTTATGAACTACAAAACACGAATCCCCAGCGGGGCTATTGCGTATCTTTTAAATGTCATTGGCTACCATAATTATTGTCCATGATTTAACTGTCAAATTGGATAATAATATGGTTTAGTACAAAATGGAACCATTTGACAGTTAATTGATGGACACTATATGATAGCCACTGTCATTTGCAAGATACGCAATAGCCCTGCAGATAATAAAATGCTATAATATCTATTTGAAATCACGTTTTAGAAAGCGGTACTTACGATTTCGATAAATGTTTCATAAAAGGGGTTTAAGGGGGCGAAAAATCGTTCTAGCTAGGCCTTATACCTGGGGAAGGCAGTTTTTTCTATGTTCACTCGAGCATTACTCAGTACCCCAGGCACTAACTATTGATGAAGCGATTTGTTTTCCCCTTTCTGTAGCAAATATCAGTCATGTAAGCGCAACAAAGATATCAGAAAACTGCTACATTTGTTAGCCGTTTTTCCTGGCCCGATGCCATTTGGCAATGTCCCTATTGGGTCGTGTTTCGGAATAAAAGCTTTTAAGTTTGATCTACGTTGACAATTTCGGTTGGTTTTTATTTTAATTTTTTTTGGCAAGAGCTGAATAGCTAAGAACATTGTTTTACGGAAGACGGTGGTTTTTTTTAAATCTAGGAGTATTGAAGACCACCGGGTAACAAAACTGTGTCGCGGCGTTTTGTTCATAAAAATACACAAACATCTTAAAATCTTGCGTTGAATTTTAATAAGATATTTGTTTGTTTATGATAACAATATGCAAATGTGTTGTAGTAAAATACAGAATAGGTGTGGTCTCCTAAGCCGGATATTAAAGAATTTATTATAATTTTTATGTATGCTATAATGTTGATTCGTGTAGTCTTTCGCATACAAACAAACTTCAACCCCTTTATAACAACCCCGTCAGTATCTTGTCTTCGCCTCGACACCCTATCCATACTAATACAAATGTTCAAGTTAGTCTGTCTTACTGCCGCACTCAGACAGCTTTAATGATTACTTAGGCCATCTCTTACTGCGATACTTAGTGATATTTAATGATAACTTAAGCCGTCCGTTAGTCAAGGTTTGACCTACTTTTGTATGACAGAACTGTCAAAGCCTTACTAAGTGATGGCCTAAGTCATCATTAAAACTCTCTGAGTGCGGCAGTTAGTAACGGTTTTGAGTTTTGTCTTACAAAAGGATGTCAAACCGTTACTAAGTGATGGCTTAAGTAATCATTAAATATCTGAGTACCGCAGTAAATGTTATTATAGACCCTAACCTGGGAAATAGGATAATTTAAATCCCAGTAGTTCGACCTCACGACTACGACTGCTTCGAATAAGTTCCAGGGGTCGTTTCTCAGGTCTGGTATGGTGTCACTGGGTTTTCCCATCATTAATTTCCCAGTACCAGGCACTTACTCTGAATTTGTACCCGATTGATGGCAATAGGTCCCTTTTACATGGGACTGTACATCACTGGCTAAATGTGAGTGAACTATTAGGTATACCTCTGGCTAACGTATCGGGGATTACAAGCGTTATGTCATGTGTATGTACGAGTTTTAGGGGAGGTGGGGGGGGGGGGAATCATCAAATAACCCCTCACGCTCTTGGGCAGACCGAAAGGGAGTGTCAGACTTCTAGTGACTAAAAACACACCCATGTTCCTTCTTAGCCCTTGTGCCGAGGCCGCGGTATCTATTTCGAACAACCGGCAGCAGCTGTTCAGATTACAGGCGTGATGTTATGTAGCACGTGCATCTCTATTAACTGAAACTTTTATGAAGTCTGACGGGACCCGCAGCCCCGAAGGGGGTAGGTTCGACCTAGTTTGTCAATTTTCAAAGCCGCAGCCAAAATGCAGTGAAAAATATTCCAATTATTTTGGCAATGGTCTGTCTTCATATGTAAATTTTGAAGTTCACGAAACGGTACAATGAATCATCTAGGTATGTAAATGGCGAAACAGTTTCTACAATTTCGACATTTCCGCACCTAATGGAGTCATGGTAGAACCTTCGTTACACAATGTTGCGTTACATTTTAGGTTTTACATTTCTTTAAACACGTAGTTTTATATCTACTATTCAATAAAACATCTTTAATAGGGTACTTAACAAAAAAAAACGAATTATTCCGTCAGATAGATTTTCGAAAACATATTGGACACGTATTTTATTCTTTTTTCACGTAAATAAACAATGAAGACGATACAGTGCTTTGAAAACTCGTGTGACGTCATTTTCCAAGACATTAGTATGTGATTCTTTACCAATGAGTGACGTCACAACCCCCCACTCAAATCTTTGGCGCGTTGTATCTTCGTCAATTTTTCTTGATTTGATAAAACAAAAAATACGTATCCAATATTTTTCGACAATCTAAAAGACGGACTTATTCATTTACAGCCTAAACCTCTGTTTTCAAATAACCCGAAATTTTCCAGTTGGGCTTTATTTTATTCCCCTATAGGGGTGAAACAGGGGTTTAGTACGGAAGATCATAACTTACGCCGAAAAAAAAAAACGGGTTTTTTCGAAATTATCTGTGAGATTTTCCATGTGGGAATCACTACTCCTTTGGTTATTAGGACTGCCTTACACAATCACTTGGAATAGATAGGTAGTAATCTGTATGTTTATACGCTATAACTGGTATTACGGTGTTTGACCATAATGGCAGTATTTGCGTGTCTACATAACTTATTCGATCTACGCCTTACTTAACGACATTCAAACTCCCCCCCGTATCACATTTATATCACCATCAACTTGAATCGTTAAGTTTTCCTCATTAAAAAACTTACGTAAGAAAACCCAATGAGTGGGTTTTGGAAGTAGTCAATCTCAATATATGTATGGTAATAAAACCACTGATATGGCAATAGAAAATAGTAAATGGAATAAAAAACGTACGGTTTCATTCTCTCTGTAGACATTTTACCGTAACTGTTAGAATGTATCATAAATAAGTATAGTATAGTATTCAAAAATAAGTGCAAAAACACTCGCTTATAAAATTCATTTGTCGTAAATGTGAACTAAAAGCTTCAACTATCACGCCTGTAAGCCTTGAAGTCAGTTAGTTAAAGATACTTTAGTAAGTTGTAAAATTTCATAGGGGGCGAGCTTATTGCAACCGAGAGGACTACCACAAATCTATACTATAAAACACTAAAATAACCCCAATATCTTCTCAATTTCAGCCCAAACAACAAAAAGCCGATAGTCCCAATGACTCGGATGATGATGCCAGCGAACAAGACCCTTCTGAAAAGGCACCTCTCATGGGTTCAACCACCAGCCTATCACAAAGTACTAAGAAGCCGGAGATCATTGCCAATATACCCAAGGTCACCTTTGATGAGAAGAAGGAACAGCCCAGTGATAAGGAAAAGGAAGTTGAGAAGGAGGATAGAGTTATTGGATCACAGCCTGTGAAAAGACGAAGTGAGTATGGTCATATTCAGTTACTGGTTTTTTTTTCAGGGACAGGTTTGTTGAGACTAGATAGACTGTCGTTCCATGTAAAATACTTGTTTCCCACGGCATTCGATTAGACTGGACATGTTTGGATCGGCCAAACATCATTATTATTATAAGCCTATATTGTCCTACTGCAGATCAAAAGCCTCCTTTCCCCCTTCCACTTTTTGCGGTCCAATCCAAACATAGTTACTAGGATATTTTCTAGAATGAAAGCCGATCACAATGTAGCTTGAAAAACGCTACATACTAAGATTTTTTAATTGTATTTTGATTGGACTGACGCAAATGTGTTTGCATGAATACCCAATCATAAGCGCATCATCATGTTACGATAGCTAGCCTTTGGATTGCAAGTAGATTTTGTTATTAAATCACGAAGTCGGTAATACCCACTTGTAGCTTATTTTAAAACACTCACGGTAATTCATACGGAAGTCCAATTATTGCAAATTATTTCATCTTATCACCATTATTTTCTAAGCCTAACATAATAATTATCAATCTTGTTCCAGGTTCCCAAGACTCGCCCGTAGTCCTATCAGTATTAGATGACGTAAAAAGGATAAAAGTGAACAACAGCAAAAAGGAACCTCAGACTAACGGAGCGATTTTACAACAGCCAGCTAGCCTATACCCACATCTATCAGACATAGAAACAGACACCTCGCACACTCAAGAGGAATACTCAGACTGTGGCGGATCAAGGTGTGGGCACTACACTCTCGAATGCGTCTTCTTCTTTCTATGTATTTAAGTTTCAGGACGAAAGTTGTTCGTGACAATAAACTAGATGGCGTTGTACTCAATTTTAGAGTTGAAGATGGCGGTGTTACAGCAACTGTTGTGCGAACGGTTGCTTTTATTTAGTTTTTATATAAAGTTCCTATTAATTTAGGAAGCCTTATTTTATTTAAAACGCGTCATAATCGAGTTCAGTGAGTTATTTAACTTACGCAAATAAAATATTGAAAGACAGCTTGAAAAAGTAAATCGTACAACGTTGCTGTAACAAAAACTAGACTTCGATAACGTATCGATAGATATTTATTAATATTCCTATTAATTCGCTATTTATTATTCATACTTCTAGGCGTAGACAGGTTGCCTAGCCAGTTTTATAGGTGCATGTGTACTACAGGTATTTATTAGGTCGTAAATCAGACTAGACCACATGACCAGGTGACTTTGAGCCGATTCTTTAATAGATTTAGATTGCAATCATTAAAATGCAGTTAGATATATCAAAACTATGGTAAATACCTATCATCTATATTAAATAATGACCCGTTATTAGTATATCGATCATATATTATATCGATAGTTAATCTTTCAAATGACAATATAAATATACTGCAATTTTGTAACATTAGGTAAACGATTTTAATAAATAAAATACGTTGTAGTCGACCATTTTTTAAACGGAATTAAAACCTTTTTGCTGTTCAAGCATTTTCTATCGCATCATTTTTTGTACAAAATGCAATAAAATTTTCAATTATTCTAAAATTAAATTTGACTTAAAATTGTGCCTAAAGTAAAATCGACTGTTTTACAAAAGTTTTTTGATACTTACTGTAGTTATTAATTGTCAGTAACTAATAATTTTGGAATTGAATGTTTCCGGCATTAAAACAGGAATGCTATCTTGCATTGCGCGGTAATTAATGAAACTAAAATGACGTGTCACGTTAGTAGGGAATAGGCTTTATCTAGGAGTTTTTTTTTTATAAACATGCCTACATTGTAAGAAGCATTGTAGGGATAATCTTTTTTCTACCTTAATACATTTAGCGTCAAGGTTGATATTCGCAGTTTATTTAACACTGTGACATTGTCAGTCAAAAAAAGAAATATTAAATCAATGACGAAAGTACGCTAACAGCCACATAATGAATTTAATACCCCATGAACACGTTACGTCAACTTTTTTCATATGCATGCAAAAGCTCAATTAAAAATTCGTCCCTAATATAGAAGATATTTTTCACAAACCACTATGAAACGTGTGCGCGTGTGTATGTTTTACTGTGTGAGATAATATGCGTGCGCTTGTTAGATACACGTCTGCCTAACCCGTCGGGGATTACAGGCGAGCTGTTATGTGTTCTGTAGAGACATACTTGTAAAAGTCATTCAAAAACAATCAAAACATTTATTTAAAGTAGGCCTGTAGTCCAGTTACAGGCACTTTTGAATAGTCGAACAAATGCAAAATAAAAGAAGCTACAGTCCCAGTCACAAGGCATAATAACTGTAGGTGAACTGTAGTTGCTCATTCCCTACCGTAGATCTCTATAGAAAAGATATTTCATTTTCTCAATACCATACATTTCAACGTTTATTAACTTAGGCACACTCCTTTGTCCTACAGTTCAGTTACACCGACAATTTCAAGTGTCAAGTAATTCGATACAATGTCTGAGGCACGGCTGTTCACAATAATCCGTTACTTTACACGGCGTTCGTTGCGAAATCGTCACGTTCGCGATTTACCTCTCGTGTTACTACGAGCAAGGCTTTTGATGAACTTGACTTTTACGGTTATTCGCACTGTAATAAGGTGCTTAAGCAGTATTTGAGGGTGCGCAATAACTGACATATCTAATTAATTGCTTAGTATTTTCTGTCGTTGAATGTGTAGGGTAGAGGATATAAGCAAAATTAAGTAATTTCCTACTCTCCATTTTTTTATAATATTTAGCTGTTTTCAAATACATTTGGCTACGTCACTATTTGATTTTAAAATGAGCTCTTTGCACTGAAGATAAAGAGTCATGTTCTTCAATATAAAACAAATAATTTGTCTCAAGTTACCACTTTCATTATTTGTCTAGCCATTTCCCAACTACGGTGTGGTGACGTCTGATCAGCAGCAGTTATATACCAGTATTTTGCATGGAGTAAATACCCATCTAAACTTCACAACCAATAAGTTCACTTTTTATGTAACCCAACCAACTGTGAAAGTCAGATGCACTTTTTAATACTTTTCCCGAATCTTAACACTTCTGCTAAATAAAAACGCCAAGACCCCATTAATGACAGTGTGCAAAATTAACAACTACTTCTAATTATATATTCAGCAAGTGTCTCACGTTATTGGGTCAAGTCGATTTGCATGGTGGCCGGTCATGGCGGCGAAAAAAACGTTGATTATCTAGCGTACATATCTAAACAGTCGCTTTAAAAACGTAGACAGGTTATTATTGAGACATTTTTCCCTGTACACACACTTCGTATCGTTTTGGAAGGTGTCTACTGATTTAGCGAGAATAAAATGTAAGAAAAATATAGCGTTACTAATATTTTTAACTCCTTGGCGCATTCTGCTTTGCTTCGTAAATGTGACCATTGAATGAATCCAAAATAATGTGAGGGGGTTACCAAGTTAGACTTGCAATTTCACTAACGAATAGTCAGAGGCACTTTGCGTTTTATAATAAGCAAAGAAGACGCTCCATAAAGATCATAAACAATATCTAATCATCAGTCTCCTGTTTTAAATGTCTATGCTTTTAAGGAGGACGTAGCACGCCTTCTTCTCCAATAAAATTTAATCTCAACATTTAACTCCCTTTCCAGTTATGTCATCTTTCACACCATCCATCCACCGTTTCTTAGCTGACTCTAGCTATGCAATAAATAAACTTACTTGCTTCCGTATTTATCAATAATAGATAATAATTAGATAGGTATTTGCGCAACACAGAGCTGATTGACGCTACTCTAGAATGCCAAACTTATCGCCAAATTTTGGGTTGAGTCAATTTGAATTGTCATCGACACGCTATGAAGAAGGTCATACTTTAAATTAAATCCCGTTCATGACAGTATTTGAGTTAAATAATGTGAAAGCTTAAAACAGTGTCTACAATAACTATCATAAAGTATACATATAAAAAAAATATTCTAAGACTGTATGTTGCCTATTAGTCAGTACTTGCGTAGTGGTTTTTCCTACATTCTTGTTGTTATATAGCTTAGGTTAGATATACACGGATCTACTTAAAACTGACGTATATGCACGATTATTACAAGTACCATACCTTTTATTTATGCATAATAATAATACTGCAGTACAATTCCATCTTTATCTTAGAAATAGGGGCCGGAAATTACCCATAATGACATAGGATAAAGAAAATATTCCATTTATAAGCTACTCTTATCTTCGGATAAATTAACTGGTTTGAAAAGAAATTAATTTCTATGGAATATACATCTGATCGTTTCTAGGGTGAATATACTTGTTAGAATCAATACACATTTTGTACAAAACATAATTATATTTTTTCATCTATTAGCATTGCTGTTGTGGAGCCCAATTGCTTTGAAGTGCTTGGTGATGTCGTCATTATTTAGTTGTAATGTTCTACACATAATTATCATTACCTGGTGAATATAAACATAATAATTATAATCAACTAGCTGTTGCCAGCGGCTTCACCCGCTACAACTCAAAAATATACCATGAGAATATTAAATCGGGATAAAAACTATCCTATTTGTTAATCCAGATTATAAACTATCTGTGTACCAAATTTCATCCAAATCCGTGCAGTAGTTTTGGCGTGAAGTAACAAACATACACACTCACAAACTTTCGCCTTTATAATATTAGTGTGATATCATTCAAAATTTCAGTTTACTGTGGATTGATGTTGACAAGTGTTTTCGGCCTTAATTTATTAACATTTTTTTCAACCTAAAAATCTTAATTATCATGTAAGAGTAAAATAAAACTAGCAAAACTAAATCCATACAGGAGAAAAACTACAATTGCAAAATCTACTTACAATTGCTTATCAATAACAGAATAATTTAAAAATACTAGGTTAAATTATTTGGGCTAATGTCTACGCATTGGCGGAATATATACATACATAATCAAGTTGTATTGAGCAATATAAATTAGCCTTTATTCGAGTGTTCATAAAGTTGAAATTATCAATACTTAATGTTTGCAATAGTTTAACTGTCTAAAGTAAGGATTCTATGAATGCGATTATGCGATTTGTCGCACTGTACTGAACAATGTGATGCATTATTTAAACTACTGACTAAAATTATTTTTACCTAAAACTGAATTAGAACCTCCTCCTTTTTTTGAAGTCGGCTAAAATACATTTGATCCTGCGACTAATCGTATTGTCTGCATTTATAAAAAAATGCCATATTTCGACATCAAGCATTTTTGAGAGGCGCCATTTTCTATTCCGATAAAAATTTAATTTAATATAATTTAATTTCGATTAATCTTATAATTATAAGACTCCTTTTCAGGTATTTTATAAATTATGTTGTCTGTGATAATATTAAACTTAATTAGTAATGTTTTTTTTACAATAAAGCTATTGAAACATACCTATGTTTGTTTATTTTATTCCTTTTATTTTGCTGTGTTACCCATAGATATTATCAAAACTGAAGTGAATGATTCTCAGTATGTTGTTTGGTTTTTTTTTCTCCACACCTTATTTCAATCAGGCCGAATTCACCCTTTGATTTTGTAATTCGAACTGTGATTTTCGAAGAGCTATTGTGATCAAAAGCGCTAGTGTAATTTAATTTATATTATGTAGGTACTAGCTGTTGCCAGCGGCTTCACCCGCTACAACTCGAAAATTATCCCACGGGAAGATAAAATCGGTATAAAAACTATCCTATGTGTTAATCCAGGTTATAAACTATCGGTGTACCAAATTTTATCAAAATCCGTTTAGTAGTTTTTACGTGATGAAGTAACAAACATACTCACAAACTTTCGCCTTTAAAATATTAGTGTGATGATGTGATCACAATTGTATGCTTTGTTGCTCTTCAAGCTTATTCATTCATCTTTCTGTAAGCTTATTATTGCCAGATCGAATGTTTTATGTTTTGGACCAGCACACAATTTTGGTATCGTTGTCCCTAAATATCTATGTAAATGTCTAGAAACGAGAGACCGTGTTTCAGCCGCAATGCACCGTTGCTGTACTAATTTTGGAAGGCCCTTAGAAAATACGACCATAGGTAAAGCTTAAACACCAATAAAACATATCAAACTAATTAGAATAAGCAGCTTATGGCCTTATGATAAAGGGAACATCGAGACATTTTTGCGATACAGTTTGTTCCTATAGTCGTTAATAATAAATTATGAATACATCAACCATGGGGTCCTGCAAGGAAACTAGAATGCAAGTTAGGTCATATTATTAACCTTGACAAGCAAGCTTATAAAAACACGAAACAGATGTCAAATTAGCCTCAAACACATCTGCCTGTTTCGTAACCAGGGGAGGGAACCAGATGTTTTCATGCCTTTTTGTTGAATCCCGACCTTTAAGCTGACACGTGCGACAGATGGTCGAATATCATTTATAGTAGAAGTACTTACATCTGATTATCATGGTGGACAGCGCATGTATTATAAAGAATCCGAGGTATTTATTAGTGGTCTTTGTAAAGGGCCTACCGGTGGCTAATACCACTCTATATACTACACAAGATGATGACCTACGGCTTCACCCGCGTGTATTTAAATTGTCCCACGGTATCGTATCACTGGGATTAAAAGGTATAAGTACATCTGTGTGCCAAATTTCATCAAAATGCGTTGCTTAGTGTTTGCGTGCAAGATTACCAAACATCCATACACTAGTAACTTTTGTATCTGTAATAGTAAATTATAGATCAAAAATGGCCAGAACTGTTTTGAGAAAAGGATGGTATGGCCGTGCCCCTTTATTGCTCGACTGGGCGGGGGCACTGCCTTGCCCACATATGAAGCTCTTCATACGTTGCTGCGGGTTGTTTGAAAGAGAAACCGCGGCCCCGGACACAAAGGGCTAAGAAGGAACATGGGTGGTTTTAGTCAGTAGAAGTCTGACACTCCCTTCCGCTCTGCCCATAGCGGGAGGAGTCATTTGATGAATTCCCATCCCCAAGAAAAAGAAAGTACTTCATTCATATTTACAACATGTTGATGTTTGGAAAATAACAGGCGCAAGTACCTGACAATAATATTATACGGTATTAATATTACCGTATATGCGGCATATTTTTGCGACCAAGCAGATGTTGTTACGTCCTGCTTATAACATAGTGCATGCCTGTAGGCTGTAGGAATATTCTACACCTGATTATCACGTTGGGTAGTGAGTGTGTAATGACCATTCGTGTTATTTATTAAAGTTTTTTGTGGAAGACATTTACATCCGTTTTTAGGGTTCCGTAGCCGAAGGGCGAAAACGGAACCCTTTTAGATTCGTCATGTCTGTCTGTCTGTCCGTATGTCACAGCCACCTTATTCGGAAACTTTTAAGACTACACAGTTGAAACTTGGTAGGTAGATGTATTCTGTGAACCGCTTTACGATCATTGTACATAAATAAAAAATAAAAGATTTAGGAACTGATACTAAAATAAACTTTTTTCATAAAACTTATTAGTGTGGGGTCTCTATAGATAGGTCTTTAAGAATTACTTTGAGGTTCCTAAAACCATTTTTACTCAAAGTCAATCGTTTTAAAGAAAGATACTTCCAAAGTGGTAAAATGTCCCCCCCCCCCCCTCTAACTTTGAAACTAAGAGAGTGAAAAATCTAAAAAAATATATGCTGTAGATCGCAATGAAAGCTTTCAACCAAAATTGGTTTGAAAGATAAACAGTCGATGGTTTTTTTTTTTAAATATAGCACATTTTAAAAAATCGCCAATATAACTTAGTCATTCATACAAACACTATGATTAACAAACTTATCACAAAATATGTTTATCTGTTACCGTTTTAACGAGAAATAATAAAAATTTAAAGGGGGAACCCTACTACGATGGTACGGAACCCTGAACCCATGTGCAAGTCCGACTTGCACTTGGCCAGTTTTCTGCACATAAACAGCTTTGGTTGTATACTATCCTGTTAGCAACATTGTGGATACCTGGCAATTTACCTACTCATACGATATTTTAACTGTTAACAAGAGGCGATAAAGGCCTCTTTGTTAACAGAAGTCCCATAGAAGTAGAGAGTCATTTTTACTGTCTGCAATATAAGTAGGAGAGGATTTATAGGGTGAAGGAAAACATTGTGAGGAAACCGCCATGTCTTAGAACCAAAAAAATCGAAGATATGTGACATCTACCAACCCGCACTGGGCACGCGTGGTCGATTATAGCATATCCCTCTCCTAGAGAGGAGGCTCGAGTCCTTGCAGTGGGAACATTATAGGCTGATGATGATGAACTAACCGTTAGCCGGTTTACTAACCCATAGGGAAACCCACAGTAATTATTAAAATTAGTTTACAACCTTTTTTTGGGGGCGGGGGGGAATCATCAAATGACCAGGGAATAGTAGGGAGTGACAGATTTCTACTGACTAAAAACATGTTTCCCCCTTTGTGCTGAGGCCGCGGTATCTATTCTATTAGAACAACCCGCAACCCCGACGGGAAATGAACCCACACACATCCTGCATGGAGAAATTGAAGTCTCAAGGTACCGCCAATCTGCTGGTATATTGTTCCTTGACCTGGACACCAAAAACTAGTATTGATTGACAAACCACGGTCGCAAGCAAATGAAAAAAAAATAAGGTAGTTTCAAATATTGACGACAGTAGATATCTCATTATCATCCATGGAACTACAAGGTCGAATATCCTAAAACATAGTGGAAAACTACGAGAGGTCCATAAAAACCTCGGCCACTTACGCATTAAAAAATATTAAGTAGGTACATGAGCACGTTTTGATAAATGTGTTCACTCAAGTAAATCGAGACCTTGGCTTGTCAAAGTAGTATCAATGAAAATTGTATCTTTAATTCTCAGACCAAATAAAAAGTATAGACGGAACTCTGCGAACAGCAAAGTGAGGCCGGTCAAACTACGCCTCGCATACACGCACACACGTCTCAGACCAAATAAAAAGTTTAAGACCAAAGCGTAGTTTATGTTGTACGTGTGTGCGTGTATTGTGTATGTACACGGCGAGGCGTAGTTTGACCGGCCTCACTTTGCTGTTCGCAGAGTTCCGTCTTTACTTCTTACTTGGTCTGACCTTTTAGTGTAGTGTACAAAGTGGAAGGGACACCGATGATGGTAAAACGGTTACCATGTATTCAGTACATCATTCTGAACCCCACATAGATATTTTACGTATCCTAGTTTCTAACCACCAGCTTATATAATACTAGCGGACGTCACGCGGTTTCACCCACGTAGTTCCCGTTCCCGTGGGAATACAGGGATAAAAAATAGCCTATGTCACCCGGGGATAGTGTAGCTTCCCAACGGTGATTTTTTTTTCAAATCGGTCCAGTAGTTTCGGAGCCTATTCGTTACAAACAAACAAACAAATCTTTCCTCTTTATAATATTATTATTAGTGTAGATACAGGGTGGAAGGGTAGCCGACCTTAATAAGTAGAGATGATGAGATTTCATGAGTCTTCATTGGACTAGTAACTGTACGATATACATAATTGATCCGTAATGGCCGAAGTATAGAAATATTCTTGATCAGAATGAACGTTCCAGCGCTGATTCCGTAGCCTTTATAACATACTGTTAGGATGCGTTAATATCAGGTCGCTTTAGTAGGGATGTTTACTGACATAAAAAAAGTGATTTTATTTAGTTCGTCTGTTAAATTATCGAAAAATATTGGATACGTATTTTTGTTTTATCAAATCAATCAAATTTGACGAAGATAAGACGTGTCAAAGATTTGAGTGGGGGTTGGTGACGTCACTGACTGCTAAAGAATGTAATATAATACTAATGTCTTAGATTATGACGTCACGCGAGTTTTCAAAGCACTGTTTCGTCTTTATTGCTTGTTTACGTAAAATAAGAAAAAATACGTGTTCAATATTTTTTGGTAATCTTTAAGACGGACTAGTTAACACCCTATTAAAACGAACATTATGAAAGTCAGTTAGAAAATAAAATCGTCAACAGCTTTTGCGTCAGCAGCTTTGCTTTCAAGAAATCTTAAAACTAAATACATAGCCCCATGTATTTAGTTTTATGATTTCTTGAAGTAAAATAAAAATAATTCTATCTATCTTCTATCTACTAACCTAATCTGAAAATTAGTTAAACTTTGTCGTTAGGCTAAGATGTAAAAACAAATAATTTTATACAACCTTCGCATTTGGTAACTATGTATTAACCTAAAATGGGGTCGCTGTACTCATCCTTATGAACAACTTTTCTTCAAACTCACTAACACTGAAATAAAAAAAACTGGGAACAGCAAATTTTGTTTTCATCACGTTTTCAATGTTGGTCTCATTGTAAAAGTTGTTCACAATGATGAGTACAGTTACCCCTTTTCAAGTTTAAAGTCAATAAATAAGCCTGTAAAACTAATCTCAGCTTTCGACACTGACCGAAGCGTAAAAGAGCGCACTTTCATTAAGGCATTATTTTTATATCCACAGAGTTTTAGTAAAAACGAGAATTTACCAACTGCTGGTCGTTCCCACTATTTATAGTCCACTTTTTGTGCCAGCCACATCCATTAGGCAAAATCATTAGCTAAAGCTAAATTTATAGTGCGGCAATCAACGACAAGCCATTTACAAGTACAAGTCTCCACAGTTGATAGTTTACTATTGTGACAGAAACTAATAACTAAGAATTACATTTTTATATTAAACTTGCGGACCTATAAGACGTCGTCTTGCCCAGACTGCAGCGCCACCTACCGGGTCCAATTGTGAATCTAAACCATTCTCGAATCCACTTGAACATATACAAATAAAATACCAAAATCGGTTCAGCCGTTTAGGAGAGTTCAGTGACAAACACACGTACAAAAGAAATAATAAAGATTAGGTACGCACTGACAGGAAAAAAGCTTTTACACAAGGCAGTTCTAATAGTCGCTATGCAGCTTGCAAACAAATTGCGGCAAATTGCTGCGCGGCGGACAGACCTCCGGTGCGATCTAATGGCGACATGGAGACAGCGACTGTCGCAACCCCGTGCAGGTCACGCCACGATAGTGGCGGTAAGTCCCCTCTTTGAGGAGTGGCTTGAGAGGCGCCACGGCACCCTCACCTTCCGTCTGACGCAGGTCCTCACTGGACACGGTTGTTTCGGGAGGTACCTGCACCGAATCAGGCGGGAGGAAACGCCCGGATGCCACCATTACGAGGATCGGCCGGAGGACACGGTAGAGCACACAGTGGAGGTGTGCCCCGCTTGGGCGGAGCCCCGCCGTGTTCTCGTAGCGGCGGCGGCGATCGGCAGCGGCGACCTCTCGCGCCCGGCTCTGGTGCAAGCTATGGTCCGGGGCGAGGAGGAATGGGACGCCGTCGCCTCCTTCTGCGAAGCAGTGATGCAAGCGAAGGAGGTGGCGGAACGCGAGAGGGAGTGAACCTCTAGTCCCAGCCGCCGTGGGAGGCGCTCCGGGCGTCGGGGGTCCCGCGATGACCTCCGGCCACCGTAGACGCGGGCCTGTGGACGGTGAGTGATGGGCTAACTCGCCGTCCGTCCGTCTCACGACGAAAACAGGCCGTGTCGACGGCGCGTTCGTGTTCCACGCGCGCCTCAAAGAGATGTCAGCAACATGGGAGGGGCCCGAAAGGGCCGACGCCTGTCGGGGTCGCGGGTAGTCCACCGGTTATCGCGGCCTCGACATAGAGGGCGAAGAAGGAACATGGGTGGTTTTTAGTTAGTAGAAGTCTGACACTCCCTTTCGCTCTGCCCAAGAGCGGGAGGGGTTATTCGATGATTTTACAACCACCAAAAATAAAAAAGAGGGTGTGTTCGTTCATTACAATTTGGTGAATTCTTTGATTAGGTGAAGCATATAAGAAATGGTAGGGTAAACTATGCGAGCTTAAGAAACACGAAGAATATTTTTCTTATTTTCTAAGCTTATGGTATGAACCGGACAAGGAGTGTACGGCACGTTTTAAAATAAGTTAATAAGCTGATCTAGACCTGAATATAAATTACATGTATTGAGAATATAAACCAAACGCATACTGAGACTGAAAAACCACGTCACAGCAAAATAAAGGAATAAAGTAATCAACATGTATGTTTCCCTAAATTAAATATTAAATTGTCACCTTATTCTGACATCAATTTGTTATTTGTTTGCATTCCAGTTCCGAAGACTGCCTGGCGGAAAATGTGAAAGATAAAATGAACAAGTCTGACAACTGGGCTGAGACATCGTTTGGACGAGAAGTTATGAATGTAAGTATTTATTTTAATAATTTATATAACATCACGCCTGTAATCCCCGAAGTATTAGGCAGAGATGTACCTACCTAATACTAAACACATAAAGGGTGTAAAAGTACCCTTAACGCAAACGAAGGGCACTTGTTCTCCCCACCACTGCGATCATTTTTTAGTTCTAGACCTGGGAACCTAGTTACGGAGATATTGGGGGTGAAAGTTCCAAATTTTGCAGAGCTGTTTTTGTAAATATTAGTTTTTCCGGTTATAACTATACTTAAATTACCTCCATGACCCGTTTACTATTCAAAGCATCCAATAGCACAATGTTTTAAGAGTGCTACATTGAGTTTACCGTAAAATGTGATTTTTGACCCCAAAAAAAGAGTCGTTTCCCAGCAAAAATGTTTGCGTAGGATACTTAGCTTGATGTACCGAATGCTTGGTTGACGTATGTGTGAAGGGTTAATTTACACCCTTTATTTCGCCAGTTATGTTTAAGTCCCATGGAACAGAGGGCGCGCCTATTGCCATCAACCGGGCACAAATAAAGCCTCTGTGGCTCGCCGTCGTCGGATCGGACGCGTTCGTAGCGCGTTGTATCAACTCTGACGGGCGTCGGCAATTCGGCACTTTGTTCGGCAGTGGGCCGGTGATTTCTGTTAATATAATCTTACTGCCTCTTTCTGACTTAACGCACCATTTTTAACCATTTCGGTTCTGAGAATCTTGGTCCTACGGTCGGCAATCGCGCTTGCTGCCACCACTTGATTAATTGGATAATCCGTTCGTAACAGTCATATTTTTAACAGACTTCCAAAAGGCCTTTGCTCTGATATGGATGATACAGGCTAACTTTTTTTTCAAATCGGTCCTGTAGTTTCGGAGCCTATTCGTTACAAACAAACAAACAAATCTTTCCTCTTTATAATATTATTATTAGTGTAGATACAGGGTGGAAGGGTAGCCGACCTTAATAAGTAGAGATGATGAGATTTCATGAGTCTTCATTGGACTAGTAACTGTACGATATACTTAATTATAAAGATACAGGCTAACAGTATCAGTATCCAAAAAGGAGGAGGTTCTCTATTCTTGTACGTATTTTATGTTCACCGATATCTGCGTCATTTTAATTCATAGCAAGATGTCTTTGTCACTTTGTTCATAGTTAGTTACAGGCGTTTCAAAAAATCTAAGTTTGCGGGAGGGATATTAACGACTGACAATGGGTTGAATGACAGCTAATGACAGTGATATAAAATACCCCTTCCCGCACCCCGCAGATACTTCAGTTCAGCGATAGGCCTATAGTCATTGTTATAGATAGACAATGAAGGATAATTGTGTTGTGGAGGAAAACCACACAATACATTATCTTAATAAGTTAATTCATTGTCGCCTTTGTTTTAACGCAGGTTGCGTTACTTACCAATAGAATATTAATCGATACATTCTATTGACAATCATTTATTTTATACTAAACCTATCTGTGTTACTTCTGCACCTTCTAGAGATTTAAATGAAACTGTGAAGGTGGTCGATTTTTTTTGTGTTATCGACACTCGAAAGACGAAAAAAAAATCTGTTTGGTTGTCATTCTTAAATTCAAAAAAAAACTTGTTTATAGTGACAAAGATCTTTTTGTTATCGTGGGCAACATTCAAGAGGCGACCGGTCTTTTGAGAGAGAACAGGGGTTTTACTTCACTTAAAACACCGTGGTGGTCACAATCCGCACATGAGACCTACACAACGTATCCTCATTTGCTACTTCAATGCTAATATTAAATTGATGGGACATGTTGATGATCAGGTGGTAAAGAAGAATAACACGAGCTACAAGAAAGCAGTGCGTGAGAGTGACTCCGATAGCAGTGGACTGGACAGCGAGCTCGACGATATACTGGACGAGGCCATCAATGAGCAGAGTGAGGGACCCACGCCGCCTAAAGTTAATAAGGTAAATATCATTACACACTGGGTTTTATGTATCAGTGACTCTAAAGTCTGACAACCGGCTTTTGACTTTGGGATGTAATCACACTATCACACTAATATTATAAAGACGAAAGTTTGTGAGTATGTGAGTGTGTATGTTTGTTACTTCTTCACGGAAAAACTGCTGAACGGATTTGAATAAAATTTGGTGCACAGATAGTTTATAACCTGGATTAACACATAGGATAGTTTTTATCCCGATTTTATTTTCCAGTAGGATAACTTTCGAGTTGTAGCGGGTGAAGCCGCTGGCAACAGCTAGAATATATTATAGCACAGTGGGAACGGTCACGTACAAAATGTATGACGTGCGATAAAATATTATATCTCAAGATGTAATATATATATATCCCATAGTCAAAAGCCGGCTTAACTAGTCTTACTAATGGATATGGTATTACATTACCCAGTACTAATTTGGTTGTGGAGGTCAGACAGGCAGTGGAGTTTTCAGTGGTTGCTTCATGTAAAATACTGGTATTATTTAGTTATTAAAATGTTGGTATCAGCTACATCTGCAGGGCTATTGCGTATCTTTTAAATGACAGTGGCTATCATATTGTCTATGGATTAACTGTCAAATTGGTTATGGTTTAGTACAAAATGGAACCATTTGACAGTAATTGATAGGCACTATGGGTTAGCAACTGTCATTTAAAAGATACGCAATAGCCCTGCTGGTCTGCTTAAACTAGGAGCCACTGGCCAACTTAGTTAGTAAAAGTTTAGGCAATAATGATCTCTGATTGAGAAGTCAGAAATAAGAATATTTGAGGAAGTTTTAACATGACGCCGTAACAAAAAAGTTGAAAGAGGAATCGTCTGTTTAGGTTTCAAAAATCCCCGTTGGGGCTGCGGGTTGTTCGCAAGAG
Source organism: Diarsia rubi (assembly GCA_932274075.1). Taxonomy (NCBI): domain Eukaryota; kingdom Metazoa; phylum Arthropoda; class Insecta; order Lepidoptera; family Noctuidae; genus Diarsia; species Diarsia rubi. The sequence continues at coordinate 9,557,305 of OW026427.1, forward strand.
ATACCGCGGCCTCGATATAAAGGGCTAAGAAGGAACATGGGTGGTTTTTAGTCAGTAGAAGTCTGACACTTCGTTTCGCTCTGACCAAGAGCGGGAGGGGTAAGGCGACCACAAGTTCGTCGGAAAAAGATAACCTTTTGCAGATGACAAGGAACAAAAACAAACGAAACTGCTCTGTGACCTGTTACTAATGATCTTACATTTAAATATTCTCAGTAAATCATGACAAATCACCGACATGTTCCAATGAAACATTGATCAACACAATAGACCAGACACTGTTGTACAAATATCTATTGTTATTTCTTTAGTATTGACTTGTATCTGCTGGTGAACGCAACTGTGGTTTAGTGAATAAGTGTTTGTTATTGTTACCGGTGGATTTTGTGTACAGTAATGTCAAGTTTATTGAGGAATCTGTTACCTTTTTATAAACAGGTAAAATTTTATTTTCAATGTGGAAAGTTTACACACATTAAAAGCTACGGCGTAAGGCACATCTATAGTGAGGAGCTCATGGCTAATTCATCTGCCTGGCATTAAATCCAACTAGCTGTTGCCAGCGGCTTCACCCGCTACAACCCACGGGAATATAAAATTGGGATAAAAACTATCCTATTTCTTCTTCCAAGTTATGAACTATTCTGTGTACCAAATTTCATCCAAATCCGTGCAGTAGTTTTTGCGTGAAGTAGTAACAAACATACACACTCGCACACTCACAAACTTTTGCCTTTATAATATTAGTGTGATTTAGTTGGGGTCGGCTTCCAGCCTAACCGGATGCTGCTAAATATTATTATTTTACATGGAGCGACTGCCTATCTGACCTTCACTACCCAGTTAATACTAGGTAATACGATACCCTTTGGTAATACTGGATGTCAGACTTTCAGGTCACTGACCTGTAACGACTGCCAAAGATCTATATACAGCCGGGACCAACAGCTTAACTAGATTTCCGAGGCCTGGATGTATGTAATGGGCGGTTACCCATCCACAGACCAACCTAGGCAAACGCAGCTTAACCTAAAGATTGACCCGAGTGGCAGTTCTTTGAAAGCCACGAGCGTGTTAGTAGACCGAATGGAACAGAAGATGGTCGAGTGTTGCGTTTCATACTTATAGTCTTAGAGAAATGAAGGTATTCCATATTAAGATACTATTTTAATAACAACATATGGGCCGATCTTTAGGTTAAGCTGCGCTCGTCTAGGCTGGTTCGTTATTGGGTGACCACGAATAGGGGATCGGACTGATTCACAAAAATATGATTCTAACTAGTCCGTCAGTTAGATTATCAAAAAATATTTGATACGTGTTTTTTGTTTTATCAAATTAATAAAAATTGACGAAGATAAGACGCGTCAAAGGTCATGAGTGTTGGGTTGTGACGTCACTTGTAGGTGAAAAATGTAATGTTTTCGAAGCACTGTATCGTCTTCATTTTTTGTTTATGTGAAAAAAACAAAATACGTGTCAAATATTTTTTGGTAATCTATCTGATGGACTAATTATTATTTTTCGTCCGATCCCCTATTACATACCGAGTATCGTTCATGCCTCGGTAAGCACGTTAAACCGTAGGTCCTGGCTGTCATTTGTACATCTTTGACAGACTTCGACAGGTGGACAGTGGCCTGAAATTCTGATAATCAGTTTTACCAAGAATTGAATTATTGGGTTGTAGAGGTTAGATAGGCAGTCAAATCCATGTAAAATACTGGTATTTAGCTGCATCCGATAAGACTGGAAGCCGACACCAACATGATGAGAAAAGACAAGCCAGTTGATAATGTACAGAGTAAGTGCCAGTACATCCAGCTACTGTAATCTGTCAAATTTCTTTAATAGACTTTATCACCAAGGTTTACGGTTGATTTTTCTAATACAAAATCGGAAGATTTTGCCGTTTGAAGTAGTTTGATGTGCTAGTATCTATCCGTAAGTCTACAGTGATTTGTGGTGCACACGCAAACCTTAGCTTATACATCCCGCTTGACCAACCACTCCCGGTTGGTTCCAGCATTCCGTCGAGTCCTCATCAAGTTTCGTGTACCAGGAGCGCACGTTCAAGTCTCCGCTGAAGCTGCAACCCGCTACTCCGCGCCAGGACAAAGGCAGCGAGCTCGTGCATAGTGTCAGCTTCTACAGGCGGATGCAGAACGCAGTGAGTGACATACATACATTTACTACCCTACTTCTACACAGTTACACACTATTAACATTACATAAACCCCACAACTTACTGGTACTAGTTATCATGACAAGCTGTATTTATAAGGCACTTCTACGAGCGCGCGGTGAATTTATTATGGACTAGCGGACGTCACGCGGTTTCACCCGCGCAGTTCCCGTTCCCGTGGGAATACAGCGATAAAAAGTAGCCCATGTCACCCGGGGATAGTGTAGCTTCCAAAACCGTGAAAGAATTTTTCAAATCGGTCCAGTAGTTTCGGAGCCTATTAGTTACAAACAAACAAATCTTTCCTCTTTATAATATAGTGTAGATATAACGTTGATTTTATAATTGACATTTCACTTCCAACATAAACTTGATATAAAGAATTCATCCATTTTCTGTCGCAAAAAAATTAACCAACATGCTGATTTATTTTCGATTAAAAAATCGACGTACATGCGTTTACACAGCTCACTATATATTGCTAGTGCCTCCGCTTTCTAGTTTTTCTTTCTGGAGGAGTAGCTTCATGGGCTGCTTACGACTTGCATACAGAACTATCAAATTCCGTGGAGTAGCGTCATGGAAAAGTATTATCATCACACGCTTTGTATTGCCCTGCTTTCGACTTACATACAAAACAATCAAACTCACCAACCTCCACAATTTTGTCTACTCCACTATGTATCCTAAATCATCCACTATTTTCACACCTCACCGTCTCCACAGTCAACCACCCCATCAACTCCAATGCGAGTGGTCCGGCACGTGTCCCCGGACCGACAGCCGCCCGCCACGCCGGACGAGCCGGCCGCCTGCGTCACCACCGTTCGCGAGAGGATCAAGGAGCTGCAGAACGAGATCTCCAAGCAGCAGACTGTTATATCTCAGGTAATATCTTCCTCCCTTCTATTGCCTAACCTCTTGATAGGTGCTACGGTGCTATGTTTATCTGCCGCACTTAGAGAGCTTTAATGATTACTTTGGCTTGGGCTTGGGCTTGGGCTTTAAAGGGTTGTGATAGTTTTGTCATAAGAAGTATGTAAATTTTATACTAAGTGACGGCTTAAGTAATCATTAAATGTCTCTGAGTACCGCAGTTAGTCCCATCTAGTAGGGGGGCGAGCCTATTACCATCAACTGGGCACAATTACTGTCTACTAAGAGGCTACTAAGAGATTTCTGTTGGAAAATCCCAATGACACTTTATCCGACCATCCGACGTTTGAGTCAAGAGTTTCGACGACGTATGGCGATTGTTAGTTCTGGGCTAAAATATTTGTAACTTGATTCAAATTAACTTCCCTTTCTTCACTTTGATTTCAGGCCAGTCAAGCTTTGAATCTTTGCGCAGCTACCATCGAATTCAGCGGCTCCACAGAACAGGCAGAAGGCGAAAGATTACTGTTATTAGCCAGTAAGTAAATATATGGCCAGAGTTAGATGTCTTGTGAACAATAGGGATGTTTTGTGACTTTAAAAAATATGATTCTCTTTAGTACGTCCGTTTATTTTTTGATAAATATCCTAAATAAAACGTGTCAAAGACCAGAAGTGGGGCTTTTGTCGTCACTACGTGGTAAAAAATGTAGCAAGCTGTAACGTCACACGGCTTTTCGAAACACTACCGTCTTCATTTTTTGTTTACGTGAAAAAAGAAAAAATAAGTGTCCCAATATTTTTTGGAGATCTATCTGACGGACTAATTGGATATATTTTTTTCGTCAACTCCAATCCACTAGAATAATATTTTTTTCTTATGCTATTTCTTTCTTTATTGTTACTTAATATTGATGAACAGTACCGTAACGTTCCAGCGCACCGTCGCCAGGCGTGCGTGCACGAGCTGCAGCGCCTGCAGGTGGAGGGCGCAGGCCCGGCCGCCACCGCCGGCATGGCCACCTTACACCTCAACTCACTCAACGTGCCGCTCAAGAGGGAGTACGTGCGGCAGCTCAATGCTGGTATGTGTAGCTTTTATTAAACGGTTGGTAGTTTTTTGGTGGGTGGGAAATTCTTCCCACTCTCAGCGGAGCGGAGTATCTGACTTCTAATGACTCCACCGACCAAGCACCCACGTTCCTTCTTAGCCCTTTGTGTTCCGGGACCGTGGTATCTCTTTCAAATAACCCGGGAGCCGCCAGGATCTGGCAAAGTGTTGTCGGGTTTTGCCGGCCCGTTTGTCCTGCGACTAATCTCTCTCAGATCGTGTGGCTACCTCGTTGGTTTAGTGGCTGCTGACTCTCGACTGCTGAGCATGACGGCCTGGATTCGATTTTCGAGTTGGGCAAAGTGTTATTGGGTTTCCAGGTAGGGTCCAGCTAGCAGCTTGTTTTTGTGCCCAGTGGAATGCAAAATGTGGATGCACTATTAGGTTTGCCCTGCCTAGCCTTTCGGGGATATATTATTTGTTGTACGCTGTAGTCTTTGTTGGGACCAGCCGCCCGTGACTGAAACACGATCGGAACATATTAATATTCTTTTTATTCATAATCCGTATTTACTAGATTACCTTTTTGAATATTTCTTAAAAATGGATAGAAAAATTTGTAGTGCGCCCGCGCCAGTGTCGGGAGCAGGGCCCAAGCCACCGGTGGTTAGGGCCCCAGAAACAGGAAACCTCCACACAATGTGAGCCGTATCGAAGACTACTTCTATGATATTTTCCTAAATCGTCGCGTGTAGGACATATTTTTATTGTGTTTAACATAGTGTATTTCTTACAGCATGCGAACATATTATAACTTAGAAACCATCGATTATTTACAGACGGCGCCGTAGGTCACCACGCAGTCTGCCTGATCAAGTGTCGCGACCGCGTCCTAGCGACAAGCATGCAACAAACGAAGCCTACGAACAACATCCTGCACTTCCCTGACAAAATCAGTATGCTGGGACTTGCTAGCGATTTCAAGGTTAGTTATGACTAGTGATATCGTACCTAAACGTCGAAATCTCCACGCGTATTAGTACTAGCTGACCAGACAGGCTTTTCCTGTTCTTTACTAGATGTAAACAACAGCACCACCTACCCTGCCTACCTACCTAAGCTGTTTGGGAGAAGAATAGGATATTTCACAAAAAAAAAAACTATTTTGTCCGTCAGATAGATTTCCAAAAAATAATGGACTCGTATTTTTTCTTTTTTCACGTAAACAAAAGATGAAGAAACTACAGTGCTTTGAAAAGTCGTGTGACGTCACAAGGCTAGTACTTTTTTACCTACAAAGTGACGTCACAAGCTCCCACTCATGATTACGTTTTATTTTCGTCCATTTTATAAATTTGATAAAACAAAATAGCAATATTTTTCGATCTTAAAGATAGACTAATTAGATTATTTTGGTGAAATACGCTATTGTAAACATAAGCACACCGATTATGTATAGATAAGGAACAGGGTGTTAAGCTCTTCAACCTCTATAGAAAAGGGAATAATAGGGGATCGGACTGAGTCAAAAAACAATGATTCTAATTAGTCCGTCAGTTACATTATCGAATAATATTGGATACGTGTTTTTTGTTTTATCAAATTAATCAAAATTGACGAAGATAAGATGTGGTTGTGTCGTTGTGACGTCATTTGTAGGTAAAAATGTACTATCATATGACGTTTTCGTAGAGTTCACGAGTTTTCGAAGCACTGTATTGACTTAATTTTTTGTTTGAGTGAAAAAATAAAAAATAAGTACGTCTCCAAAGTTTTTTGGAAATATATCTGACGGACTTATTAGTTTTTTTTTGTCCGACCCCTATTCGTGTATCCCTAGAATGAATGTTTATAACGATTTAACTGTTTAGCTGACACTGACGCCACTACGACGATGATAGCGTTTAATATTGAAGACCAAAGTATCAGACTCGAACCAAGAAAAACGCCTCATCATTACAACTGAAAGACTTAGGAGAAGGCCTATGTTCACTGCTGGACATTGGCCTTTTCCAAGTGTCGCCATATTGACCGGGCAATCGCGTCTCGCATCTAGCAGATCACCACAACCTTCACCAAGAAAATAGCTTAAGTATACTGAAAATAGTGATGTTTTTATTTAAATTTTCAGGTTACGGTAGAAGTGTACCTGCTGCAAGCGTCAAAAGAAGTTCTATCACATGAGATGAAGTATCACATCTCAAACAAAAAGGTATGCATATTGGTCTCATGGTTGCAAGCTTGGGTTTTTCTAATAGAAATGTCAGTAGTAGCCCGTAGAAGTTAGCGGCATGATACCCCTCTGCCTTGGAAAGCATGTTAAGCTGATGGTCCTGCTCTTGGTCTCCCTCCGGCCATGTCAGATTGCCGTCCCATCGAACTATGAGGGTAGGAACAGAGAGTGCACCTGTGCACCGATCGCTAAGTTTGGCCACTCCGACAGAAAACGATCAGCAGGGCTATTGCGTATCTTTTAAATGACTGTGGCTATCAGATAGTGTCCATCAATTACTGTCAAATGTCTCCATTTTGTACTAAACCATAACCAATTTGACAGTAAATCCATGGACAATATGACAGCCACTGACATTTAAAAGATACGCAATAGCCCTGCTGGACTATTTAAATATTATTTATATTATTTGAGACTTATTTTTCTTATTTTCTCTTCACAGTCAAGCTCCAAGCTCCTGACACCAAAATCAAAGATATCAGAGCTAAAGGCGCCGCGAGTGCAGAGCCCGGCGGGACCGCTAGCAGTACGCTCCCCGCAGTTCTCTCTGCACGGATACTGCATCTTTGCGTTACAGCAAGCAAGTAGAAACAACTTCACTCTGAACAAGGTAAGAATTCTTGGGACAAAATACAGGGTGTAAATACACACATACGTCAACTAAGCATTCTGTACATCAAACTAAGTACTCCTACGCAAAAATTTTTACTGGGAAATGACTTCTTTTTTGGGTCCAAAATCACATTTTACGGTAAAACTCAATGTAGCATTTTTAAAACATTGTGCTAGTGGATGCTTTGAATAGTGAACGGGTCATGGAGGTAATTTAAGTAAAGTTATAACCTGAAAAACTAGTGTTTACAAAAACAGCTGTGCAAAATTTGGAACTTTGACCCCCAATATCTCCGTAACTAGGGGGTTGTCAGGTATGGTCTAGAACTAAAAATTGATTGCAGTGGTGGGGAGAGCAAGTGCCCTTCGTTTGCGTTAAGGGTACTTTTACACCCTTTATTTTAAAAAAATGCCAACGAAAATACCCATACCGGGCTCACGAAAATCGCCGAAAGCAGGCCTGTGTCCCATCAGTAGGAACAATATAACTAGTAGCTAATGGGAATGTTTCCTGACTAAAAATATATATGATTCTGTTTAGTCCGTCTTTATCGGATACATGTTTTTTGTTTTATCAAATTAATAAAAAATAACGTTTAAAAAAAACGTGTCAAAGACCATGAGTGGAGGTTTGTGACGTCACTTCGTGGTAAAAATGCACCAAGCTGTGACGTCTTTGTTTACGTGAAAAGAGAAAAAAATATGCGTCCAATATTTTTCGGAAATCTATCTGCCGGACTAATTAGTTTTTTTTGTCAACTACCCTATGCCTAACCCTTCGGGGATAATAGATGTTTTGATGTTTTTTTTAAGTTGTACACTGCATAGGCGTGGTACGTGGTCCAGCTGATCGAACAAATTATTTAAAAAATACTTTGAATGTACACTCATGTCTTCAAAAATAAAGTATAATATCAGGGCAAACCGATCTTTACACTAATATGAATATGATTTAGGATAAACGAAAATTTTATCAGCCTACTAGGTGTTGTTGCCAGCGGCTTCGCCCGCTACAACTCGAAAACGAACCTACGGGAAGATAAAATCGGGATAAAAACTATCCTATGTGTTAATCCAGTTTGTAACCTATTTGTGTGCCAAATTTTATTCAAATCCGTTCAGTAGTTTTTGCGTGAAAGAGTAGCAGACATTCATACTTACAAACTTTCGCGTTTATATTATTATTAGTTAAATAAAATGATAAAATTCGAAACAGTCACATAAATGTGTATGGAAATATCTTATTTTGAATGCATTGAACGATTTCAAAGAACACCAGTATTTTATCATACTATCCTAACATCAAAAAACACTCTTAACAAACAACATTCCGTCCACCGTTAGGTCCCATGCGGCAGTCCCCTGGAAGGCGTAGTAAACCTGGAGATCAAGGCACGCGTGCAAGTAAGCCCGCCGTCCCCGCACGCCGCCTTCCTCACCGCGTTCGACGACGTGTCGGGGCTGGGTGCGTGGCATCGACGGTGGTTCAAACTGCAGCCGCCACGACTGGCTTACTGGAAGTATCCTGATGATGTGCCCAGGAAGGTAGGACTCGACATTTGTGTCTTATGTCAATCTATGCATTGCTGTCCATTTGCTTGCAGATAGAGTGGTAACACTTGTCTAGGACTAGTAGATCAGGACGGGCAACTGTACACCATGTGCCAGTAAGGTGATATTCGGGTGTGGTATAGACTATCCAACACAGTAATGTGTAATCATACTAGTAATTTCGGAAAAATATTTTCGAAATTTCAATACCTTCTTGACCGAAATGTATAGGAAATGTATTGTCGCGATTCGGTTCAGTTTGATGCTCCTATATGACCACGATTTTCTGAAACTTGCGTGTGGGGGGGCAGAAAATGCTCTATTAAGTCCAAACGATCAAAGCGAAAAAGATGAAATTCGGCTTGATTCAGTTCGGACGATACGACTCGACGACACGTCTATCCAGCCACCACCACGTCTATCTATCGTGGTCTCAAGCTGATTAGTGATTACACGTCGAAAAGTGTAATCACTTCCTAAGAGTACAATTTTATACAGTCACCTAACTCTAAATCTTTTCTTTCAGATGCCAATCGGCGATATCGACCTCTCCACCGTCATATCCGAACGCGTAATCAAAGCCCCACGCGATCTGTGCGCGCGACCTAACACAATCCTACTTGAGTCCGCTATACCCGCCGGACTTATCGTGCCAGACTGTGGGTCACTAGTCTACGTACGAAGACCCGATGGGTCTATAGTCAGGAGACACCTACTAGCTGCCGACACGCCTAAGGACAGGGATATCTGGCTTGACTGCCTCAATAAGGCGCTGGAGTATGTCAGGTGCTGTGGTACTGATGATGATTAGAGCTTGGGTAGAAAAGGAGGTATGTGATATGTGGTATATGTAAGACATTTATGCTGTGACTATTTGGTTTGTTACCTACTGTTTTTAAAGTGTTTTGAATTGGATTATAGAAACTTTTTACCTCACACAGGTTCAGGACCATCTGTGTTGAACATCCATTAACATCACTGATAGTCTGGAGGGTCGATATACTCGTATTGTTGTGAGGAAATTAATTCATACAAGCAGTAGTTTACTTCCCTACCTACTCCTCTGCTATTCTTTTCTGATTCATTTCTTTGCGGAATCCAAGATAGTTAAATTATTTGTCTGGGACTTTGTCGAGCTTCATTGTCTCGGCGCTTTTATGGTAGTGCAACTGTTGATTTTGGCTTCTAGGAGTTGCAGTAGGTTGGGAATACTGTGGCGGGATTTTCCTTGTAAATAAGCAGTAGTGTAGTTTGTAAGTCTCTGACGGATCCCTGAGCCTGGAGAATTTCGACTCTAATGTGTGAGGATAAAAAACAATTACAAATGACAATGTTTTAAATTTTGTTTTTTTTTTTTAATATGAATTTGCATTCGAAATAGTATAAATAATGACCATCCATTCAAATAACTTATTCTTATCCGCCTTACAATCCAGTATTCCATTGGCAGGACCAAGTAATACCCATGTACTATGTATTATGTCGTATGAAATTGTATGGGACCAATTTAAATGTCATTATGTGTATGTATTCCTGTTTTTAATTATAAAGACGAATCGTATAACATGATAAATGTACACGACGACACGACTTGTTCATGCAACAAGGTACGTATTTGATTTTTGCACTCTATTCAAAACTGACCATATCTACAGTCCTTCACAGATTTTACTAGAAATGTTACGTTACTCTCAAATCTAAATACCCAATCTTGATTCTAAGTATGCTGTGGAGTTACTTCGGGCGAGGCTTTATTTTGCCAATGAGGAATCTTATAAGCTAACAGTCACGAACATCAATATGTACACAATACAACTATTAAAACTGATATTTTATATTGTTAGGTACTGTGTTGATTAACATTTTATGTCTTCACAAACAACACTTACTTTTGGCCGTACTTTCGCGAAATAGGTCTCATCTCAAAGTACAAACCGTTTTTGTATTTTGCTAAGTGTACACATATTTTTGCTTGTGACGACCACTCGTGAAACCGGGAGCTCACCCAGTGCCCAGGGTGTGAGGCGTAACTAACGCTTTCAAATACCAGACTTTTTCAATACCGGTATCAATTCCGGTATAGGAAGTCAATACCGTGATCACGGTATTAATAAGTAATTGTAAAGTATTGAAATAAGTGTCTATATTGACGAACAACTAGCGACTCTACCCCGAGGGTTACGAAACCTGCTAACCAATCGCAAACGTACCAACCGTCAAAGTATGCTGCAGATCTCGGGAAAAAGTACCTAGAGAGAAGCAAAGACATTATTGAAGCGACACAAAATGAAATCACCTGGTCGAACCTAGACATAGTACTTAAACCCAAGAACGAGCAACTGGTGACTCCACCCCGAAGGTAACGAAACCTGCTATCTAATCGCAAACGTATCAACCGTCAAAGTACGCTGCAGATCTCGGAAAAAAGTACATAGAGAGAAAGTCATTATTGAAGCGACAGAAAATGAGATCAACTGGTCGAACCTAGACATAGTACTAAAACTCAAGGGCGAGCTACTGGCGGCTCTACCCCGAAGGTTACGAAACCTGCTAACCAATCGCTAACATACCAACTGTCAAAGTACGCTGCTAGTCTCGGAAAAAACTACCTATAGAGAAACTCATTATTGAAGCGACAGAAAATGAGATCAACTGGTCGAACCTAAAAAGGTCAAATAGGACATAATTAAATTGGCAGAAGTACGCAGAGAGGGAGAATATACAATTGAACGACAAAGCAATATCTTTTACCTCCTCGAACTAACTGCAGGTTTGTTCTGCGTCGGATTCATATAGATAAAGATGACGAAACCCAAATCCTATTTCGGGAAGTAGCAAACAGGAAAGATGTATAGACTGAAGAAGATGCCACGCCTGATCTAGCCGGCATACAACAAATGATGCGCATGATGGCAAGTCTTCAACAGCGGAGAAGATAATTACAACGACGTAGTCAACGCGGAGGTCATAGCAATATCAAAAGTTAGGAAATTAAATCCTAACGTTCAAGAATTCAAGCCGAAGTGTTTGTTTTCACTTAGGCTCACGACGAAAAGATCTAAGCTCATTACAAAAAGTAGTAACAACATAAATTCACCCATTAAAAACTATAAGCGTTATCCCCGCGATAAAAAAACAGAAAAAAAATTGCTATTGCAACACTCCTTAGGTTTTACGTCACAAAAGTGTCATCAACAAAATGTGAAGAACTAATCAAATTAATTACGCAGGAGTATTTCGAGGGGAAAATAGCAAGTCCACCCGACTTAAAGTTCGAACATGCGGTAGATGTCGGCTCAACCTCATGTACACTGGAACCTAAGGACAGTTCCACAACGTTGCCAGCATCCTCCACACTTAATACCAGTTCAACCCCTACAAATTGTCACTCAGGGTTAAAATAGACCCCAAAAAAAAACAATTGATAAGGTGAACAAATAGCTGGCAGAACCGACACAGCGAAAGTCCCCAGCAGTTTGCCTGGGAACATTATTTTACATTCGATTGGAACTCACTTTACTTAGATTTACTTCCGAATTTTTGATTTGTAATACATTATAGTTATGCACTAACATAGGTTTAGAATATTGTTACTAACCTGTGGATCTTAGTTGTCGAAATAAATGATTATACTATATGTTATATATGGCTTACGTTAAGGCTTGGAAAACGTGCTGAAGGACCTTGCGAAAGCCTCGGGTAAATGACTCTGGAAGGAGGACTACCTCGCCAAAAATTATTTGGTGATAGGAGATGCCCCGCCACCCTTGACACCCGCAGATGAAGATGACGAAACGCAAATACTATTTCGGAAAGCTGCAAACAGTAAAGATATACAGACAAGAAATGAAACGCATGATGCAAGACTTCAACAGCGAAAAAGATGATTGCAACGACGTCGCAGCTTTAAAATACATTAAAAAATATTAGAGAACCAATCAAATTAATTACGCTGGAGTATTTCGAGGTGAAAGTAGATAGTCGTCCAGACTTAAAGCTCGAACTTGGCTCAACAGCTACCTCATCTACACCGGAACCTAAAGACAGTTCCGCAAGTTACCATCACCATCCACACTTAGTACCAGTTCAAGCCCCTATAAATTGTCTCTCAGGGTTAAAACAGACCCCGAAATTAAAAAAAATCTATTGATAAGGTGAATAGACGGCTGGAAAAACCATCAAAGCGAAAGTCCCAAGCAGTTTGCCTGGGACCTATAGAATTCAAAATGAAAGACCCTATCAACTGTAAATTTCCCATCAGCGACTCCACTTCGAAGGTAACGAAACCTGCTAACCAATCGCAAACGTACCAACCGTCAAAGTACACTGCAGATCTCGGGTAAAAGTACCTAGAGAGAAGCAAATTCATTATTGAAGCGACAGAAAATGAGATCAACTGGTCGAATCTAGACAAAACTAGTCAAAACTCTCAAGGACGAGCACCTAGCGGCTCTACCCCGAAGGTTACGAAACCTGCTAACCAATCGCTAACATACCCACTGTCTAAGTACGCTGCTGATCTCGGAAAAAAGTACCTATAGAGAAAGTCATTTTTGAAGCGACAGAAAATGAGATCAACTGGTCGAACCTAAAAAGGTCAAATAGGACATAATTAAATTGGCAGAAGTACGCAGAGAGGGAGAATATACATAACGACAAAGCAATATCTTTTACCTCTTCGAACTAACTGCAGGTTTGTTCTGCGTCGGATTCATTTAGATAAAGATGACGAAACCCAAATCCTATTTCGGGAAGTAGCAAACAGGAAAGATGTATAGACTGAAGAAGATGCCACGCCTGATCTAGCCGGCATACAACAAATGATGCGCATGATGGCAAGTCTTCAACAGCGGAGAAGATAATTACAACGACGTAGTCAACGCGGAGGTCATGGCAATATCAAAAGTTAGGAAATTAAATCCTAACGTTCAAGAATTCAAGCCGAAGTGTTTGTTTTCACCTAGAAAGGATCAACAATTGATAAGGTGAACAAATAGCTGGCAGAACCAACACAGCGAAAGTCCCCAGCAGTTTACCTGGGAACATTATTTTACATTCGATTGGAACTCACTTTACTTAGATTTACTTCCGAATTTTTGATTTGTAATACATTATAGTTATGCACTAACATAGGCTTAGAATATTGTTACTAACCTGTGGATCTTAGTTGTCGAAATAAATGATTATACTATATGTTATATATGGTTTACGTTAAGGCTTGGAAAACGTGCTGAAGGACCTTGCGAGAGCCTCGGGTAAATGACTATGGAAGGAGGACTACCTCGCCAAAAATTACTTGGTGATGGGAGATGCCCCGCCACCCTTGACACCCGCAGATGAAGATGACGAAGCGCAAAAATCCTATTTCGGGAAGCAGCAAACAGGAAAGATATACAGACAAGAAATAAAACGCATGATGCAAGACTTCAACAGCGGAAAAGATGATTGCAACGACGTCGCAGCTTTAGAATACATCAAAAAAGTTGGAGAACCAATCAAATTAATTACGCTGGAGTATTTCTAGGTGAAAGTAGATAGTCATCCAGACTTAAAGCTCGAACTTGGCTCAACAGCTACCTCAACTACACCGGAACCTAAAGACAGTTCCGCAAGTTACCATCACCCTCCACACTTAGTACCAGTTCAAGCCCCTATAAATTGTCTCTCGGGGTTAAAACAGACTCCAAAATTAAAAAAAATATTGATAAGGTGAATGAAATGAATGTGGAAAAACCATCAAAGCGAAAGTCCCAAGCAGTTTACCTGGGACCTATAGAATTCAAAATGAAAGACCCTATCAACTGTAAATCTCCCATCAGCGACTCCACTTCGAAAGTTACGAAACCTGCTAACCAATCGCAAACGTACCAACCGTCAAAGTACGCTGCAGATCTCGGGAAAAAGTACCTAGGGAGAAGCAAACTCATTATTGAAGCGAGAGAAAATGAGATCAACTGGTCGAACCTAGACAAAATACTAAAACTCTCAAGGACGAGCACCTAGCGACTCTAACACGAAGGTTACGAGACCTGCTTACCAATCGCAAACATACCAACCGTCAAAGTACGCTGCAAATCTCAGGAAAAAGTACCTAGAGAGAAGCCAAGTCATTGAAGTGACAGAAAATGAGAACAACTGGTCGAACCTAGACAAAGTACTAGAACTAAAGGACGAGCACCTAGTGACTCCACCCCGAAGGTTAAGGGACCTGCTAACCAATCGCAAACATACCAACCGTCAAAGTACGCTGCAAATCTCAGGAAAAAGTACCTAGAGAGAAACAAAGTCATTATTAAAGCGACTGAAAATGAGAACAACTGGTCGAACCTAGACAAAGTACTAAAACTCAAGGGCGAGCTACTGGCGACTCCACCCTGAAGGTTACGAAACCTGCTAACCAATCGCGAACGTACCAACCGTCAAAGTACGCTGCAGATCTCGGGAAAAAGTACCTAGAGAGAAGCAAAGCTGTTTTTGTAGCGCCGCCGTTGGAAGCGTCGATATAGTTTTGAATGTGTGTTTTTTTGCTCTCGCAAGGGAATCTCTCGGGAATTGGCAAAAGACCCACCACTTTTGTTTTATGATGGTAGGTGGGTGCAGAGTAAACGTTCTAGCTCGAGATCTGGTTGCTGATACAATCGTCCTTCCGCCGCCAACCAAACTGATAGCCCGCACTACTGATGTTCTGCTATTTGGACCGTTTAGAGCTTCTGCTCAGAAGCTCCAAATGCAGCGTCACAGTGTTACGCCTTGATATACACCCGGGGTGTATATTGAAATAAGATTATAGTGCCGATACATATTTCCCATTTTTAAATTACTGGCGTAAATGATGCAGTAATGTTGCTAAACGTCAAAATACTCGTGTTAGGCCTACGGCTGATCATCATATATTATGGTTTAAACCAGGTTCTGTATGAAACGTAACGTTTGATCCCATCACTGAAACGTACCGTAGAGGTTGCCGTGTGGCATCTGAGGCTCTGTATTCGTATATGTACCATTAAAGTATGCCCTGAGCATTGTTTTTAGTTTGATACATCCCGCTGTAAGTACTTTTACGATGATTGTTCTAATCGTTTTATTGCAAGTTGCTCGTCTTCGATCGTCGAGTTTAAGTACTTTGTATAGGTTGCTTCTCTCTAGGTAATTTTTCCCGAAATTTGCAGCGTACTTTGGCGGTTGATACGTTTGAGATTGGTTTGCAGGTTTCGTAACCTTCGGTATGGAGTCGCTAGTCCGCGTTACCCCACAGTGCTATCAGTATAGGCACGCAGGTCAGTACCTGCGTTTGCTTTGAGAAACCTTCAAATATACTTAATACTCATTTCTTTAATGCATTCCACAATGTAGGCTTAGGTGGTAAACATTTTTTGAAAGTAACAATCATGGACATAAAACAACTGTGCAAGGACTGTAGTTGAAATCGAGAATATTGGCTGATTATGACGCTAAAAGTAAACTAAAAAGGTCAAGAATTGTATTCTAAGTTGATAGATTAGACCTCTGGCAGTAACGTATCACTGTCAAAAACATTGCCATGACAAAATAGCTCGTAGTTTCTAGGTAGTAAATACGATAGCAGCGTAAACGAAGGTTTTTTCTATAATTTTGTAGTGTGTATAGTTGTAGTTTGACTGAATTTAGCTTTAATTACTAACAATGTAACCATTAGGTTATTAACTAACAATGACATTAATGTTTAAATAAAAACTTTTTTAGATGAAAATACTAGTACCATAGATGGAATTTCAACTGTTCGTGAAATAGTTTATAACTATTTATCTTTTTTAAATTTCAAATTTCTACATTGAATCTGGTACAACCCTACGACTAGCTTTTTAAACTGCCCATTAAAACAATGAAATAATCTAAATTAATCATGAGAACTATTCCCACAAATGCGAATAGCTTTTCGATAAATCATTCATATTAATTTGTACTAACATTTTATTATTTCTACTAACTCACATACTATCTTTAGTTCTAAATATGCATCTTATATCATCTTCCATTAAACTGTATAATCATAAAATAAATACTCGCGCTGTCATACTTTTATGTAATTTGTTCGCAATTGCGTTTAACAATGCAATTTAATTATGTGTTAAGTCATTTGTAATCTACTTGTTTTACTTTTTAGATGTTATTTTAGGTGTATAGACTTTTGACACTATGGATTTACCGTTTATACAGTCGTTTGCACATCAAATTACCAGAAATTGTCAAATTTTCTCTTTTAATGTTGAACTTAAACGTGATGATTTTATGGGTTAAAATCATTTGGAAGAATGTGACATTACATGGTAATGGTACAAAAACTAACCCATTTTGATAAAATATTGTAGGTTTTCGGGTTTTCACTTGTTAAGTAGCTCAATAGCTTTACACCCTTATTACAGCTTGTCAACATTTTACAATGCAAGGGTGCGTCTGTTATATTATATTGATTTACGCACATCAAGTTACTGACAAATTTAAAAAAAATACAGTCTTGGACCCTAAGCCTTCAGCGACATGGTTGCAAATCAATTTAAAAAAATTACTGATAGTAGTAACTTGATGTGCTGCCGTATGTACATTGAGGATTACCATATAATTGCAGTCTCTATACCTACGTCAAAAGACTTTGTTTTATATAAATTCTAATACAATTTGAATAGACAAATAATTCAAGAACTACGCAGTTTTTATTATTAGTGTGCACCAAGATTTGGAATTGATTGTATTTGCAATAATTATGTATGTGTAGTTTGTAATTATATTTTATATGTAAATAAAATCAATTTATTACAATAATATAACTATTTTAAGTATATTTTGTTGTTTCATTTGTTACTTCCTTCATAGATCGCTGTATCAGTGATAAATTCACTAGAAACTTATCAGCAAGGTTAGATTCTATCAGCAGAGGTGCATTCGAAATCCTGTTTTGCAATATTTGATGTCACCGAACTAAAAGCTCATATCTCTTTCGATCAAAATACTAAAAAAAAAAAAACTATTTTGTTGCAAACCATTAGCAGATAGTTGATTTTTTGTAATTCATGTGCGAATTGTATGGTTTTCACTTCGGTGAAGGAAAACAGTGTGATGAAACCATTTCAGATGTCAGAGGCCCTTGAAGAAAATCAAAGATTTTTTTTTTGCATAATAAAATTCGAATAAAAATTAACACACTACTGGACATAGGCCTCCCCTAAGTGTCGCCACATTGACCGGTGCCGTGCGTCTCGCATCCAGCGGATCTCGGCAACCTTCACCAGGTCATCGGTCCACCTAGTGGGAGGCTTTTCAACGCAACGTCTCCCGGGTCGCGGTAACCAGTCCAGAACTTTCCCGCCATCCGTTCTGCGAGCAATGTCGCCTACCCACTGCCACTTAAGTTTGGCAATTCTTCGGGCTGTGTCGGTAACCTTGGTTCTCATGCGGATGTCCTTATGTCTGATTCGATCACGTAAGGAAACTCCGAGCATTGCTCTCTCCATTGCCCTTTGCGTGACTTTGAGCTTTCTGATTTCCCATTATGAGCGACCGTTAAGCACTAACCACACGGTGAATACAGAAGAAGCAGAAACCTAATAATGGCTCTGCTTGATATCCGCAAGGCTATTGCGTATCCTCTAAATGTCAGTGGCTATCAATTTGTCCTTGGATTAACTGTCAAATTGGTTATGGTTTTGTACAAAATGGAACCATTTGACAGTAAATTGATGGACACTATTAGATAGCCACTGTCATTTAAAAGATACGCAATAGCCCTAGGAAGGATTAAGCACAGTTGGACCTGTAGGGCTATTGCGTCTCTTATAAATGTCAGTGGCTATCATATTGTCCATGGATTAACTGTTTTTTTAAAAGAACGTTGCCC
Organism: Diarsia rubi; assembly: GCA_932274075.1. Taxonomy (NCBI): domain Eukaryota; kingdom Metazoa; phylum Arthropoda; class Insecta; order Lepidoptera; family Noctuidae; genus Diarsia; species Diarsia rubi. The sequence goes on from OW026427.1 coordinate 9,575,684, forward strand.
CACACTAGGAATTTCTCCTGTATCGTGCCCGTGCGTTCACAAACATTTAAACTCACATACACAAATACCCAGACCCGGAACAACTATCTGTAGGTCATACAAATATTTGTTCCGTGCGGGGATCGAACCCGCGACACGCAGCGCAGCAGTCCATTGCCTGAGCCACTGCGCCAACCGTGTCGTCAAAAAAAAAATCGTAAATTGGTTATGGTTTAGTACAAAATGGAACCATTTCACTGTCATTGCTATGCACTATAAGTTAGCCACTGTCATTTATTTCATTTACTGTAGGGTTGCAGAACACGCATTTAATTCGATAAGGAAAGGACTTGTTGCAAATTCATAGTCAAAGGCTTTCCTCACGACATTTGACATTACACCAAGTCAACCGATTATCAACGACTTTTCAGATCAATAAATAAAACAGCCCCAGAGACTTCAATCATCTTTATTTATAATACAATACAATATAATATACAGAGCTTCAGTTGCTATACAATGATGATATGCCTATCAAAATATTGATCATCGCCTAAGTTATCATGTCGTGCATTTATTCGCTTAATTTGATACCTAACTACTTATGTATAAATACATAGTAAAGCATATTGACTAGAGTCGAAAGTAGAATATAACTTTTATATTTATTAAATCAAAAATAGATTTTAGGAATACTACAGTCATGCTTAGATTTGGAACTAATCGTGAAAGGTTTTATGGTGCATTTAGATTTTGATTTTGTTTTTTTTAGAAAACAGTTTTTCTTGTGAATTGTGAGTAAATAAATAAATACAACAAAAATATCAGCAGTACGTCAAAGAAATCAGACGGTTTTCACAACGTTAGATAAAACATATAATTAATAAAAATTCACTATTGAAAGATCTACTCTTTAGTCACAAGTCGAGGGTTGATATTACAACAACAAAACTTGTTACTTTAAAACTTAATTAAAGTAGTCATCACATAATGAATACAGCCAAAAGAGTATTATTTAAAAATTAGGTGCTTACCTTCTAATATAATTATTCCATTCTTAATATACTCAAATAATCAACAACTTTTAAATAAATAACAATTCTATGACATTAATTAACATAATCTATAAAAGCGCCTCAAAATATGAAACCTAAGCTTCTACATGTGTGGTTTTCAACTTTTCTCGAAATATCCTCCATAAATACGAACCAAGCTAAATTAAATTTAAAATTAGGCATAATTCAATTAATGTCCGAAACTTTTAAATTAGGGAACCCAATTTGGTTATTTACCCAAAGGGCAACATAATATGTTATGACCAGAACAAAATAATACAAACCAGTAATAAACATTTGATAAAAGAATTTCTTTGGATAATCATATATTTTATCTGTTGAACCTGTTGATTTCTTTGTAAACAAAATAAATAAATACACATAAGCCAAAATAGACAAATTCCCGTCTCTCTCTTGCATTTCATAGTTTGATTGTTTTCCGAAAGTTACAGAAATAACGCATTAGGACAAAATGGGTTATATAACATTTAGCTACCACTTCATTCAAGACATTAGAATTAACAAAATCTCGAACTAACATAAGCAAAAATCTACACAACAAAACCCGCCGAAATATTGCAAACTCAAAATAAAATATTGCAAACTCAAAATAAAATATTGCAAACTCAAAATAAATAGTAATCATGGTAGATATTCAGTGTTATTGACCGTGTAGTTCTAACTTATTTAACAAAAATCTGCTTCAAAACTTCCACTTTTAATGTCCTAAAACAGAAGGCATAGGATGAAGAAACAGCTCAGCAAACGCATTATCAACGTGACTTATACTCTATCCAACCGTCACGGAATCTCTTCGTCATTAATTGGATCTGGCCGTCAAGTTGGCGTGGTCTATCTGCCTATGTAGTGGTGTCCGCCTACTCTTCGTCGTAGAGCGGAGGCTTGTCGGGGTCGCTGTGGTGTTTGGCCGCCATCTCCGATGTCAGGGCTGCCTTCAACTCGTGCTGCCAACATGGGAAAGATATTTTAGATTAGTACGTCACTATATTTTGGGTGGGTGTGGTTTTGTGGGTCTTTTTAGTCGTTTTTATATAGGTAGGTACACGAATAGAAAGTAAGACATTCATTTTTGGCCTCAAGTACACACAACAAACTAAAACTTTGATCAAAACAAAAAAAAAAGATAAGGATTATTGTATCTCATGGATGCTCCAAATAGCCTGCCGGTGCTTCATGATCTTATCAAGAATTTCCATCAGGAATTTCTGATAATTAAAATTATAATGTATATGTAAAGAGACAGACACCCATCTCTACACAGTAAAGTTAATGAAAAAGCAACCTAATAATCATCCCAGCTTAGTTCCGTTTTAGGAAACAATACTGTATTAGCCTTTGTCCAAAATCCGGACGATTACATTCATATCCGAACTATGACCTTAACAGAAAAAGATTCGGTTGAAAATGAGACCTTAGAGGGTCAGGGTCCGATCAACATTTGCTTAAGGATTAGAGACCATACGGTATTGTTCTCTATAGACAAGTCCATCACTGTGGTTTTAATCAATTGTCTGGCAGAATATAATAGAATATCCTTTATTATATACTCCATAAACATAACAAAGACACATTTCGAAGCCATTTTGAATCAGTAACTTCCAGGATCGCTAGTGCGATCACAAAGTTTAAATGTCAACCTAACTAATGCAGAACGGAGCGTTGAATCGAAGCTCTAAAGTCGCAAATATGGCTTAAGTAAAGCTAAGTTACGGACAGGCGTTACTTGTAGGATATGGCGGACAGTAAACTGTTATGAAACAATGTTTTGTTTTAATTTCTCCAAATACTGATGTTGGCTTTTTAACAGCATATTCTTAGGTCATCATCACTCTCTGCCTAGCTTCCCGACTATGTTGGAGTCGGTTTTCAGACGAGCCAGATGCAGCTAAATAGGTACCAGTATTTAACACGGAGACTCCTCATCTGTCCTCCACAACCCAGTTTATACCTACTGGGTAATACAATAACCCTTGGAAAACCCCAATAACACTTTGCACTGCCTGGGAATTGAGCGCAGGACCTCATGGACAGCAGTTGACTAGACCAAGAGGCAGTCGACATTAATAAATGTGACACTAACTACGAAATGGCGACATAGTCGGGTGAACTGGCCGCAGTCGAGCGCGAGCTGGGGCGCTGCCCGCTTGCCGCCGGTCCAGTCTCGGCTGAAGGTGATTTGCGCGGAGACCAGCGCCGCAGCCAGCACACACGCCGCCACCACCGCTACACACCTACTGGAGAGAATTACATTCATAAAAACTTAAGCCCATTAGCACCATATACTATATAATATATGGTGCTATCGGGCTTAAATTTTATAGGGTCTAAGTCTTAAGGCTTAAGTATATATCAATAATTAGGTTTTGCGCAAAACATAATTATAACCCCTGGTTATGACCCCTTTATTAAAGTAGGTAGAGGTACTACCTACTTTAATTTCTTTAATTTTCTTTCAACTCCTAACCGTTGAACAGTTGTACCTTCCATAATCAGCGCATCCACATGAGATTATGATTATCAGACGCAAATAATAGAACAGTTTCAAAAAATATATCGAAAACGTAATATGTGCCTATATGATTTGAGAGTTGGCCTCGATCTTCCTGGGATCCCATAATCAGATCCTGACTTGGTGACAATGGGACTACTGGGCGGGAGTATACTCTTACAAACACAAAAATAATTTAAAAAATCAGGCTATGCAATTCACGGAGATATCGGTGGATAATATATTCGGTAATGTACCATCACTAGGTACTTATGTACTGAGAATTTATGGAAACATTCTCGAAAATATTCTCGGGAATGTTACTGCTCAGGAGAATATACTGAGAATTTAAGTTGTAGAATATATTAATTTGACGTAGACTTTGTAAAACTTCCAAATGCACTAAAAACGATTACTCTAAATATAGACTGATACAAACGAGTCATTCAATTTTTAAATTTTCGTAAATTTCCTCCCAAAAGAATATTCTCGAGAACTTAATAGCAAAGTTCTCGCAAGGAGAATGTTCTCGGGAATTTACCATCGCTAGCCGTGTGCGTAAAAAAACGTTTCTTCGTTATTCTATTCTTAGGTAGGGACCTAAAATGAATGGGGGAATGTAACAAAACTGTTCTAAACAAGATAAAAAATTTACTCTCCTCTCCGAGGGTGTGTCAATATAAATAAATATTAAGTGTACTGCAAAATACACCATCGCAATACCTCACCGCTCAAAATATACGCGAACATTTTCAATGGTAGTTGTGGGTCGAATCATGAATAAAAACTGAATGATAAATAATATTCTGTATCACAATGTCTGCGTCCACCGTATATAAATTGATATCGTTACACCACATCACTATTTTCTATCTGAATAAAATATACGTACCTACCCCGTGTCCTCGACCGTCCACAATAAAAAAACTTTGCAAAAAAAAAAACTGACTACAAAATAGTGAAAAATAAACTGTAGAAGAAAAATCTGCTTCTGAAATCCGTGACATTTTGTTGTTTGATTTCGTTTTGCCACCGAATTCAGTCGGTTTTTTTTGCTAAAATGTTTTTTTATTTTTCCATTTTTAGTCGTAATATCACATATAAATATTTGTGCATTTAATATTCAACCCAGAGACCTAACCCTTAACCTTCAAGATTCCCTTATTATTGCTTTCAACTCCTAACCGTTGAGGAGAAGTACCTTCCAAAATCAACTCACTTATTTAACCTGAAAGAATACAACCATATAAAGGGTGTAAAAGTACCCTTAAAGGTAGAAAAATAGACTACAGTTTCGATAATCTTAAAAACGAAATCTTACATGAATTATGTAATAAATATGAAGGTTGGTATAGGGTATACACCGACGCGCGACGGTTCAAAGAGTGCTGATGGGTTAGGGGCAGCTTATTATGAGCCTGGATGTGGTGAAAGAGGCTGCTTTAAATTGATCAATAATAATTTATCAATTATGACAGTGGAACTTACTGCAATCTCAGAAGCTCTTACTTACGTGAAGAATAAAGGTTACAATAAAGTAGTTATTCTAACAGACAGCAAGAGTGCCCTACAGCATATAGCTCGATGCGCCTCTGGGTACAGAGGTGTTTCGAAAGCTTATGCCATTCTAAAGCAAATTTGGGAGTTCAATTTTAATGATAGGGAGATAAGGTTGCAGTGGGTTCCATCTCAGTGGCTTACCGGAAAACGAGGAGGTCGATTTACTCGCAAAAAAATCCGCTTTAGAAGGTTTAGTTATTGAAGTCAAGTGTCATTACGCAGAATTACTAGGTAAATATAAATTAATTTGCTATAATATGTGGAAAGAATATTTTAATAAAAAGTCTCAAGAAAAGGGTATTTGGTACAAAACATTGCAATGCGAACCTCCTCGAATTCCCTGGTTTACTGATGTGAGAATCAGTCGAAAATATATAGTTATAGCACATAGGTTAAGAACGGGACACATGCCACTTAACAAGTTTGGCTTTCTAATGAAAAAAGTTAGTAGCCCTAATTGTGAACAGTGCGAAACTGTGGAGGATGTGCATCACTTGCTAGTGGAATGTGTCCGTAATAGTAGAGAAAGAGACGCTTTGATGGACGAATTACACATTAACAGGCTAGATCTGGGTGCTTTTCAAAGCCTCATATTAAATCCCAGCAGTGGGGACGCTATTAGAATATACCAGTTTATTTACAATTCTCTTAAGTAACAAGTAGTAATCTTAGTAGTTATAAGTAGTTTAGTTTTATTTTAAGTAGGTATTCTTGTAATAATATTGTTATGTGTTACGATGGGGCTGACATGGTCAGGTATGTATGACCCAAAGCCCCTAAATAAATAAAGATTAAAAAAAAAAAAAAACATGCATTAGCACAATGTTTTAAGAGTGCAACATTGAGCAATACCGTAAAAAGTAAAAAAGGGTCAGGTAGGCGACACATCTATCAGCTTGTCACTATGTTTCACTAATTGTTATCAACTGGGCACAGATTTAGTCTCCGTAGCTAGCCTGCTACAGAAAAATTACTGAATGAAAAACCCAATAATGCCTTGCCTGACCCGGTAATCGACTCCAGCACCTCATCTTCAGCAGTCGTGCTCGCAACCAGTAAACCAACGAGCAGAATACTGATTTGAAATTAATGTGAATATGAGATATAATTAGATACACCTCTGCCGATCCCTTATTTATAGGATTACAGGTGTAAATATGTGCTATGTAAACTTATGCACTTAATAGGATAATATTTTCATTATGGAAGTTAACAAAAATGTCGAATTATTCCGTCTGATAGCTTTGCAAAAAATATTGGACATGTATTTTTTTCTTTTTTCACGTAAACCAACAATGAAGACGATACAGTGCTTAGAAAACTCGTGTGACGTCATATTCTAAGACATTAGCATGGCATTTTTTACCGGTCAGTGACGTCACAAACCCCAACTCAAATCTTTGACGCGTTTTATTTTCGTCATAAAACAAAAAATACGTATCCAATATTTTTCGATAATCTAACAGACGGACTAATTAGAATCACATTTTAGTTAGTAAACATGCCTATTATTCAGGATTTTCAGAGGCGTTTTTCCATTACCTCAAAACCGATCACCATTTCCTAGTCTGCATCATCAGCTCATAATGTTCCCACTGCAGGGACTCCGGCCTCTGATCTAGGAGAGGGATGGGCTATAATCAACCACATGGGCTCAGTGCGAGTTGGTAGATGTCACATGTCTTCGACTTTTTTGGCTCTAAGACATGCTGGTTTCCTCACGATGTTTTCCTTCACTGTCTTGAGAGCAATGGTGATGAAATAAATTACATAAAGTAATGCGCCTGCCTGACTTCGAACCCACGACTTACAGTTCGTTACGGTTACTATTTCTTTATAGCTGTGAAGAAATAAACCTTATCACAGTTCTAGCAAATACTAAACTAGAATAATCGCAGCATAACTACTTATTATGTGCGTCCACACGTCGGCAGTTTTAGTCACGGGATCATCAGAGCTCGTGACGTTTGCTCGCAAACTACAATAATGTCGGCTTACATCTTACAATGATAAGTGACCGGGTAACGCGTGTGTCTCTTATATCTTCACGAGTTACGACATTTTCTTGATGTTTATTGTGTTATTTTTATAAATAAGTGGATTAAGTTTTATTTTAGACTAGCTGAAAACTAAAACTTAAATCGAGAACCACTCTACCCATTCGTGAAAACAGCATGAAATTCGCTGCAGTAGTTTTTGATTTTATTGCGAACAGACAGACAGACTGAGGAGGGCTTTATTTTATAATGTGTAGTGATATAGATAAATTAATGGGAGAAGGCAAGTCAAAATATTCGAATTGTAACTTTTGAAATGGCGCGGTTTTTTTGTTGTTTTGTACTGACCCACTGTTTACTTCCATGTGCTCTTTTCTCGTGCCCCCTTGAACCACCACTAGCGGGACGCGTCCAGATCGTCTCGCCACATATTTTTTCTACATAACTGATGATATTATGTAGGGTGGTTAGTAATTAGTGACCGATATGACTAGTTTAGATCTACCTACTCGAAAAACTCAAAACCTCGTCTTTTTTTTAATTTCTAAAACATTCGGTCTGTTATTTGGAATGTATTTTTTTATAAAAATGGACGTGTTCTTGACCTCAATCATCAATCAGCTGATGGAAAGCGGTGGAGCCGATGGATGAGGTGGATGCTTTTATGGAACGAGCGTGCCCAGAAGATGCCTGGGCATCTAAAATGGCCACTTTAGCAGATCATAATATGAATTGCGTTAAATACGTAAAATGGACTTTGTATTGTATAAACTGCCATTTAAGAAAATAGATCTTAGGAAAATAATATAAATTGGGTATAATTGATAAAATGGTCACAGAGGCTGTTACTATTAAGACGACGGAGTGGCCATTTTAGACCCCCTGTTCACTCTTGCTTTGGAGGCTGACTTGTTAAATCTGGGAAGGAACATAGATGCCGTCAGAGAGTTCTACAATTTGGTTGTGACTGTAAAACCAGCTATGACTTTAAAAAAAAATGATTATCATCATCATCAATCACATGACTAGATACCACTGAAGTTTTCTTATAACTTTAAATCATTTTGTTTTTATCTACTCACAATACTCAAAAACGTCACATATCAAGCATTCCGGTGGAAAAAACATTACGAATATTTTTCTGGGCTTATCATGCGAAATTATCGTATTGGCCCCCCGGGAGGTGAAACTAAACGATTTGATGAAGGTCGCGGCATTGAATGCTGTTATCACCGTTTCTACAGCTAAAAATAATATTGAATCAATCTATAGCACAGATTTACTTGTCATTTCGAACGTGTGCAATGCATTTGTTGCTTATAGTAACGCTTGCAACTGATTCTAACGTATACGGTGGTAATGATCTTATCTTAATTGATCTTGGTAAGACTAAAGTTGGCTTTTGACGATGGGATATCTCTTTATATGGGATAATTATATCTCTCTATATGATGGGAAATATCATCTTGAGATTTAGTATTTTATCGCTCGTCATACATTTTGTACGTGACCGTTCACACTGTGCTATAATATATATTACATCTCAAACGCGGAATGTAATCTATGTTACATCCCCTAGTCAAAAGCCGGCGTAATTGTCAGATTTGGTCAGATTTCTACTAAGTCAAGCGCTCTTAAGGTGGAAGCTCACATCTGGCCCGCGAAATTCTAATTTTCTTACGTTTTTGGCAATTTGCAGGCCAGTGCTTGGTTGTATGTTTATGAAAATTTGATTTGCGACTGTAAGACGTATGAAGTTACCGAATTATAACCATCAAAATTATCAATACAACCCTCCAAGTTCATTTTCATGTCAAGATTGATTTTTGCATGTAAAAATCATTCTTTAGTAATTTAGTCGTCGTTCTTTAGTAGTTAGTAATTTTGATGGTTATAATTCGGTAACTTCATACGTCTTACAGTCGCAAATCAAATTTTCATAAACATACAACCAAGCACTGGCCTGCAAATTGCCAAAAACGTAAGAAAATTATAATTTCGCGGGCCAGATGTGAGCTTCCACCTTAAGGTGTAGCGTACTTTCCGAAGCTTGGAAGAAATTCGGTCGATCCGTGATTACTCATTCATGGAGATGGATCATCCTATGCAAGCGCGGCTTTACCTGAAGTTCGACATCAGCTACCAGAGTATTCAATAGTGTATATTTGCATTGTAACCAAACGGAAGTTATTGGAGAATTAAGAAAGTTAAGTTCCTGAAATGTTAGATAGGAACTTACTGCAAAACAATAATTGTACCTAAAACTTGTACTCTACAATTTTAAAAAATCTAGCTCCTGGACTACATAAGACAACTTTTATAGCCACATTTTGACACCGGATTAAGACAGTTTTCTGAAAATCCTAAGCTCATCATCTGCCTAGCCTTTTCCCAACTATGTTGGGGTCGGCTTCGAAGCTTACCGACCGATTAAACTGAATGAAATGAAAAAAATGACAAAATTAATAAAATGCTTCATTTTTATTACAATGATTTGTGTTTGGAGCCTTCTTTTATGCAAACAATGCCTGTGTTAGGAGTCCGCTCCTCCATATTTGAATACCAGTATTTTACATGTAGCGATTGCCGATTGATGTAACTCCCACAACCTAGTTCGTAGTGGGTACTGGGTAGGCTAGGTACGGTACCCCGTGGTAAGACTGTTTGTTACACTTCCGCGCCAGCCTGTGACTGTCCCATACCTACAAATGCAAACCGGGACCAACGTGTGTCGTGTTTTCCGAAGCATTGCACGGAGGAAACTCGGTATGCTATAAATCAAACACAAAAGCACATAAACCTGAAAATTCAGAACACAAAACTTTCAAAAAATTTTTTTTTTACATACAAGTATGTAGGTACATCCCAAAACTTCACACCAGTACTTAATGTAGGTAACATGTAAATAAAATTTTAACTATTTTGCATAAAAACTTTTTGGTCAGACTTACCTACAGCGAATCGGCGTCATGTCACTTAGGTTCGGTTAGCACGGATCACTGGACACAACAGTGCCCTGCAATCCGGCAGCCATCTTTATATAGCGTCCCGTTTTCCCGCGCATCCTAACCACGCATAGACAACGAACGTGGGAAAGGATTAAGGAAATCTCTTGCGGATAATACAAGAGATATTTTAAAAAGAATATTATCCATATTTTTCAATTTCCTTTCTGGTTGTTAAAGGGAGGGTTTCTTTAAGGGGTTGATATTGCAAACCATGCAACGAATAATTTAAAGTAAGAGTAAGTTTTCCACTGACTGCCTCGATGATGCTCTATTGTGGTCTCAAGAGCGACTGCTCAGGATGGTTCTGAGTTCTCGGGTCGGCCAAAGTGTTTTTGGGTGTTTCCCTCAGGAATATCTCAGTAGCACAAATCCTAACTCCGTGGTTAGTTAGGATTTGTATCCGTTTGATGCCAATAGGATCGCCCCCTATTACGTGGGACTTAAACCATAAAGTTGGAACCTACCTAATTGGCGAAATGTGGGTGTACTACTATTAGTTAGGTACACCTCTGACTAACCCTACAGAGGTTACAGGTGTGCGGTTATGTTATGTTTTTCAATAAATTTTCCAATGGCTGTTCTTATGTACATTTTTCGCTACTCAAAATGTTTGATCTCAAAAATCTTAGGCACTTTTATCGAATTTACAGTCTCTTATAAATAAGTGGCGAAGTGTCCGCACGCCGCGAGATAGCAGATTCGATTCCTTTTCAGAAATCAAAGATACGGCTTTTTAGAAGTCAAGACAGTCATTACTTCTTAAATTTTGGTGAACACTCAGAATTTTAATAGAATTTTACTATGTTTGTACCTAATTTTCAGATTCGTAAATTGTAATTATATGCCTAATTAACATAATGGAAGGTAAAAAAGGTCACCAACCTAACAAGCTAAATAAATTCTTTTTCACGAAAGAAAATTTTTTTTGCACAAATCCATACTTCGTGACCACTACTAAGAAGCCATCAGAAATTCTTGATGGAAAAACCCAATAACACTTTGCCAGACCCACCCAGGACCTCATACCCAGCAGTCGCGCTATCGACCACTAGACAAACGAGTCAGTCTATGCTACAATGAATTTATGAATATTCCCGCGAACTAAAAAGAGCGATCAGTCGCGCGATTTGTTCACGATCTTGGTTTTCATAGGTTTATAGTGATTTGCTCGGGAAAGCCAAACAAAAGGCGCCCATTATCAGTGCAGTTTCCTATCAAGGAAACCCATTAACACTTTGTCCTACTTTATGATCGAACCCAAAATTCCACGCCAAGGACACGCTTGCAAATACTACACCAATGCCGCCTCTGCACTATTTATCATCCCCAATGCCTTTTTTATGCCTTTTCCCAACTATGTTGGGGTCGGCTTCCAGTGTAATCGGCTACCAGTATCTCGAGTACCAGTATTTTTACATGGAGGGACTGCCTATCTGACCTCCATAACACAGCTAGTACTGGACTCCTACGGTACCCCTTGTAACTTGGACTAGTTGATAGTCTTTCGGGTCAATGACTACCCTACTACTCCTTTGTGGGTCTTTAAGACCAAGACTTCCGTCCATCTGGCTGATTTCAGCTGCCTTTCAACTGTCTCCGTGGTCGAGTGTTCGATTCCCACGGGAAGCATACTTTGTAAAGTTGTTTCCAGTGTGGCTAGGACATGGCAGACTCATCATTGGAAACAGATGTGAATCACCTGATTATCTGATAAAAGAAAAATGATTCCGTGCATGGGAAAGCACGTATGCCGGTGGTCACTTGTCAGGTTTGGAAACCCTGACACCAGGGTGTGTGGAGTGCTAACTCGCCGTCCGTCCGTCTTACGACGAAAACAGGCCGTGTCGACGACGGCGCGTTGTGTTCCACGCGCGCCTCAAAGAGATGTCAGCAACATGGGAGGGGCCCGAAAGGGCCGACGCCCGTCGGGGCCGCGGGTTGTACACTAGTTATCGCGGCCTCGACATAGAGGGCGAAGAAGGAACATGGGTGGTTTTTAGTCAGAAGAAGTCTGACACTCCCTTTCGCTCTGCCCAAGAGCGGAAGGGGTTATTCGATGACTTTCAACCCGCCAAAAAAAAAAAAAAAAGGGTGTGTGGAGTCGTTAGACCTGCTGCTCACACGATAAGAACAAGAACTTTTTTCCTGTGTAGGTAGTACTTACCTTATTTCCAATTTGATAATTTCACGACTGAATCATTCGTCCCTCAGGCTCTCTTACTCCTTGCAGTTAGCAAGAAGCAAGAACATTCTAAAAGCATTAAACAAATGAAAAGATAACACCCAACTGACGAATAAATATTCGTATAATTTGCTAGAATTTTTTAAGAAGCCGTTTAGGATATCACATTATGACCTCTTAGGCCTGTTTATGAGTTGTTTCGCACATTATAGACACGCTCATTGTTCCCCAGTTCATAACTAGGAATTCGTATACAGGGTGTAAACGTAAACCCTTCACGTAGTCATCAACCAAGCATTATGTACGTTTACATCCTTTGTACAGTCGAACAAGCCAATAAGTAAGTATACAAGTAGAGTTTTTTATAATTCTAGTACACTGAAAATATTGATTGCAATTTTTTTTACAAAGCATTTCGCTCATAGCGACTGAAGTCAAACGCTGTTTCGTTTGGCATCTGTCTCTAAATGTATCTGTATAATCTTATAAGTAAATGCAAGTTAGCTGCCGTTCCTTATGCTAAACTCATTATCTGCCTAACGTTTTCTATTCTTTTCTTTAAAAAAAAAAAAATATTTTGGAGTGGGCTTTATGACGCCTGAATACCAGTATTTTACATGGAGTGACTCCATAACCCAGTCAGCACTAACTATCTGTTAAAATAGGGTAGTTGACAAAAATAAATCTAATTAGCCCGTCAGATAGATTTCCAAAAAATATTGGACACATATTTTTTCTTTTTTCACGTTAACAAAAAACTAAGAACATACTTCAAAAAAATCATGTGACGTCACAGCTTGGTACATTTTTTACCACGAAATGACGTCAAACCTCCACTCATGAACTTTGACACATTTTATTTTCGTCAATTTACCTAATTTGAAAAAACACGTATTACATCCAATATTTTTCGATAATCGGACTAAAAAGAATCATATTTTTTTTGCCAGGAAACAACCTTATTGTGATCTACAAGTGACAGCCGGGACCAACGGCTTAACGTGCTTTCGGAGACACGGAAAAAACCCTGTGTGTAATGGATGATCACCCATCCACAGACCGAACTTGGTAAGTGTGACTTAACCTTGAAGATCGATCTGTGGTTGCGTACCCTTAGAATTTATTTCTTTGCAACCTACCCAGCCTAAGACATTTCTCAGTACACACAAAAGGACCGCGTAAACTCGTATAAGAACATTGTAGAATATGAAATACATTCATTTTCCCTTTGATCCATTACCCGTGCGATCCGCCAGGTGGCGCTTTACAAAATGGCCGCTTTTGTTGCCAGTTATTTATGAATTTCAATACATTCCTTTGGCATTGGAAACTATTGATAACTACAAACATCTTAGGGAATATGATCTGTATTCTTTGTATTTCTCTTGTGGAGTATAACGGCGGGCTAAAATTATAGCTGTACATTCTGTTTGGATTATTGTCTAAATATGTTAGTATGTACTTCTTAGCTATTATTAGAGCAGTAGTGATAGCCTAGTGACTGGCAAGTCATAGGTCTCGAATTCGAACCAAGACACCTTTAATTTATCGGATTATGACTTGCTTCGGTGCAGGAAAACATCGTGGGGAAACCAAAACCAACATACCTGAGACAAAGCCGAGTCAGAGGGTCATGGGCGGTATAGAAACTTTTTTTTTACTACCGTATTTTGTCCCACTGCTGGGCAAAGGCCTCCCCCATTTCTTTCCAGCTCTCCCGATGTTGTGCCTTCACTGGCCGAGTCACAAACGAGTCCAAATCGTCACGCCATCGTTATTTTGGTCTGCCTCAGTGACGACGACCGTCTGCGTAATGCAATAACCACAAGAAAAAGCAATGATGCCAGTAAACTCACTAGGTATTCCTGTTGACAGCGATGTGTACGTTGTTTTAGAAGCACTTTAATGCTTGTCTTGTTTTCTCTAGGCAATAAATGTATTTATTAATAGCCGAGCAAGTCAACAGCATTTAACTTGACAGTGACAGGCTATTAATTTTAGCATTCTTGAAACCAGGTGTTACTTAGCCTTGTTGAATTATTGATGGTTTTCTGATACAAAGAGATTAATCACTACTGTAATGAACGAACACTGCTTAGGGAAGTTAGAGACTATTAGTATCATCGGCCTAGTTTTTTCCCAACTTTATTGGGGTCAGTTTCCAGTCTTACCAGATGCAGCCGAATACCGGTATTTTACATGGAGCAACTGCCTCTCTGAACTCTACAACCCAGTTGTTGTCACACTTTCAGGCCACCGACTACCTGTAACGACTGTTAAAGATCTATGTATATGACAGCCGGGAACACGTGCTTTCCGAGGCACGGTAATATTTATGATATTTATACTGTGACGGAGGTAACTCGCCAGGTTTAGAGTGGTCACCTTTGTTTAGTTTAGTTTAATTGGGCTTTTATCCTCTTGATTAGGCCATTGTGAGTGATGTCTATTAGCAATATTACCAACTCCAACCGAGTAAGTACTTGCCGTGGCGTTTCTTCCGCCTCCATGCAACCTCTGCACGTGGGTTATCTGTTACACCTATGTTAAATGGATGTTTGTTTAAAGAACAGTGACCCGATAAAATTCACCCAGTGGTCACCTATCCACAAACCAACCTAGGCAAGTGTTTGCTTTGCAAGCAAGTGTGTACTTACAACTTATTGTTTAGCCACGAGTGACTATTATTATAGTCATTAAAAACTGTATTGTTTCCGATGCATTCTAATGGTGATTGCACCTGCAGTACCTACTGTCTGTGCAGGTGCTACATTTAATATTTAATTTAATCACAATACTTTGTCACTAGACAGACTCCAGCACATCGAACTAATACAATCTGTATTTCTTTAATAGATTTTCAACTTAATCGCTAAAGCATTAGGATTTTTATTTATAATAATAATATTAGTGCAGAGAAGACTAACTGACGCACGCGACCGCGGCGTCGTCCGCATGGGTTTCAAAAACTTGACAAATTATATGTATAGGTAGGTACTTAAACCTTTCTTGAGAACCACTCTATTCATTGTTGAAAACAGCATGAAAATCGGTGCAGGAATTTCAGAGTTTATCGCGAACACACAGACGCGGCGGAGGACTTTTATTTTATAGTACTGAATTATATAGGTACTAAAACCTTCCTCGAGAACCACTCTATCCATTAGTGAAAACCGCATATAAATCGGTGCAGCAGTTCTAGAGTTTATCGCGAACAGACAGACAGACGCGACGGAGGACTTTGTTTTATAATATGTAGTGATAGTGACTAGGTTTGCTATTAAATTTTCCCAATCAACCTTGATTGAGAAAGTTTGACAGTTTTGGGTAGCTTGTTGTGCTGGCGTCTGTACAACAGTACTTTACTGCTAATTATGTTGTGGATCTAGAACTATTGTTAGCTATATAAGTCAAACACATTTTTTTTGTAGGCTTTGGTCACACGACTGTTAAGCGATAGGTCCTGGGTTCGATTCCCGAGTCACCGGTCGGTTATTGGGGTTTTCCATCTGGAGTTACTCAGTTGCGGCCACAGAGTCTTGATTTGTGGCTAGTTGAAAACTTTAGGCTCAGCCCCTATTAATTAGGACTTTAAAAAATACATACACCCGAATAGATAACCACCTCCTTTTTGGCAGTCGGTTAAAAATAACGGACGATATGTGGGTACCACACCGTTAGAAGATTGCAGTCATGAGGTTATGTTTTGTTTGTGTAAAATATCACTTGGTACCAAAATAGGGGTGTTGTGTTTTGTCTGTAATAATTTAACTTGAAAGACATTTATATTAATATTATGCTTTAAAACACATAGACCCAGAAAGAAACCCTGGGTCATTAGCATACTTACTTATCTCGTTAGTTATATAAGTTTAACGTTTGAAATATCTATTGAGATGAATAAATTAAGGAATTTGTAAGAGATGTCATAAATATTAGTTTTTTTTTATTACAGCCAATTTTCATTCTGGTTCTGCACATTGTGTGTTGACATTATCCGAAAAATAACAAGTTAATGAATACATCAAGTTGGTAATAGATACTTCTTATTTATTCTTTAGGAGGGTAGTAGAGGAGGAGTATCTTTTTTTTCCAGTTATATTCAAGTATCTCAAAGATTTATCTATTCCTATTTAAATACTTATTGGATGTCGGAATGTACAATACCTATAAAAGTTCCGTTTTTACAAATAAACCCGTAATAAAAAACACTATAACACCTAAAGAAATAATTTTATTGAAATAATTTTAAGTTTATACTTAACTAACGAAAGAGTGTCTGATCATACATATCGACCATCGACAACAATGTCATCACATGCGTCCTTGACCTATCTCCACACCTAGGCAAAGGCATCAGAACGTTGAGTTTTGGCAGCCACAATCAAAAGACGACGTATCACTGATAGCGATGGCTGGCAAGTAATTGTAACATCTCGATGTTGTTTACAGCAGTCCTCTAGTGCGGCGACCGCATACTACACGTCTTGCGCATTTTTTTTTCTTTATTAAAAATCGTTAATAACGTGAAACTGCATCGTGTTGGAGAAATCCGGTTTTCTTTCGTGTGCCGTTAACTGAGAAAAAGGTTAGTTACGTCTATGTTTATTTTTTACCTTGTCGATGGTCGATGTTCAAATAAGGAAGACTTTCCTCGAGTTTAAATATAGAACGTGCATAGAAAATGTTGCAAGGTTATCGTTTTAAGTCACGCAGTGATAGGAATGCTGGAAATAATAACAATCTGTTATCACTTTTGCTAGACTGATTAGAAATGATCTCTATTGTGTTAAATAGAAAACAAGATTTATGTATTGCGTGTTTATGTTATTTTCCGCTCGAACAACCGAACAATTATAATGCTATTGGTTTGAATGCGTTTCCTGAAGATATTAACATTAACCTTGTGTTATCTAACCCAATAGGTACCCAGTGGTAAATAGCCCGGCACCTATTTACCACTGGGTATAGGTGCCCAAAGCGTGAAATTACATTAAATACTCTATTCGCACCAAAAACTACAGAGCAGCTGTCTAATTCGCGGAACGTGTTTTTTGGGGATTGTCAGTGTCACTTGTCTTTGGTTCATCAGTCAGAATAGATGTCATGTCAACAGTCAACTACCCTACAATAATTTTTTGTGTTCGCTTTTATACTGTAATGTAATCAATAATAATAATTATCATGACTACGCCTACTTCCTGATCGCAACAAATGAAAACAATTACTATAATAATTATGATTTGTTAAAACAAAGTCTATGTTTATTGCTTGTATTCTATCAAAAAAAAAAGCAAGTTCCTATCGCTATATAAATTTAAACTTTTTTTTCGCTTAGACAGAATTTTCGCTTTGTAATAGAAGTTTTACGTCAAATAAATTCTTCGTAACTTTAATTCGTATTACGATTCAATCGCTATTTAAAGAAATGGTTTTATATTTTCAACTAATTTTTGGCTAAAGTTAGTACTTAATTGCTGTCATGACATGACCAATTAATTATTCAATTTAAGGATGTTACCGTGTTTAAAATATTTTCACGGCATATTTATCATTATTTGGAAGACCAGCGATACGGATTCTTTCTTCCAAGTACCACCTTCCTATCTAACAATTATTAAACATGGTTTCTTCCTTGAAACCTAGAGATCCTGCTCTCTGCAAAAGGAATTTTCTCTAACATTATTTGACTCCATATTCTTAGACAGCAAGCTTATTGCATCATGCCTTCTTTGGATGACTTGAACTAACAGTTCTTCAATAACATCATCTTCAAATAGCCGCAATTGCTTGCATTTTAGGTTGGTCTGTGTATATGTCCACTCATCATACAAGATGATTTTTTGTCACCGTCATAATTCTGATATATTAATCTTTGGCGAAAATCATTGAATATGTGATTTTCACTCACTCAATACAAAAATATTGAGACATCACAAAGTTTTAACGTTTCACGGAGAGCGGATAATTCTTTCGAGAAAATGATTTAATTTGAAAATTTTACGTATCGATTTTTTTTAATGGTGTTAGTGAATGATACCTAATGCTTAAAAAAAAATTGGATGGTGACTAAAAAAACATCTTGTACCTATACCGAGTTTTCTCAGTGCTTCGGAAAAACGACCCAAAAGTCTGACAACCAGTCTTACCAAGGGGTATTTATTACTGCAACCGGTATTACCCATTCTAACTGGGTTATGAAGCTGATCTCCACTCTACTCCCTAGCTAGGCAGTCGCTCCATGAAACTGCAGGAATTAAGCTGCACCCGGTTAGACTTGAAGCCTAACATAGTTAAGAAAAGGCTTGGCAGAAGATGATGTGGTTGTGATTTTTTCTCACTCGTCCACATCTAAATGTCCACGCCGACGAATTCGCGGGCAAGAGCTAGTCAAATAATATTTACGTTCACGTTCTGTCTCCATAACGCTCCAATCAGATTTGCAATAGGCCGCATGATTAACTGCTCACCGCTCCGGCGCGGGCGACGCGACGCGACGGTTGCTAACGGAAAGAAGTCAAACGGGTACCGCGGTAGACATTACGTTCGAACTAGTTTAAGACAGTTCCTTGTATGATGAAACTGTTATTTGCTGGAGAACTATTAAAATAACTTAAATGTTAATTTGGCATTGACATTTTTCTTATAATTCGTGGGTAAACGCAAAATTCAAATTTTCTTACGTTTCTTGCAATTTTCGTGCCAGTGTCACAACAAAAAAGTTCTTCTTCATCGTGTGGTTAGTGAACCACACGATGAAGAAGAACTTTTTCACTCTCAGACTTGCTGGTTTCCTCGCGATGTTTTCCTACACCGAAGCAAGAGACTGTAAAAACAATTTTTGGGAATTCGTTAGCTGGCCTTTTCCTCAAGATAGGTACCTACTTAATGAGTCAATAGGGCGAGCCTCCGCGACTAGCCTCTGATCTATTCTCCTTATCACAACAGATGATGTAACATACCCGAGAAACCGCGCTACTGATAACAGTAGCCGTTGTGACGAAGCGACTTGTTGACAACTGCAGCTTCACTAAATAGGGGGCGTTCTGATTGTGTATTGTCTTGGAGAATTTGTAGGTCTGTCAATATGTTGCGTAAGATTTATTTTGTTCTACTTCTAATTTGTCCCACTTCTGATGTCAATTTTGTTATTCTGACATCAGAGTAGGAGATCGGACAAAAAAAAACAAATTAGTCCGTCAGATAGATTTCCATAAAATATTGAACACGTATTTTTCTCTTTTCACATTAACTAAAAATGAAGACGATACAGTGCTTCGAAAACTCGTGAACTCCTCGGAAACGTCACATGTTAGTACTTACATTGTTTACCTACAAATGACGTCACAACCGGACTCATGATCTTTGACGCGTCTTATCTTCGTCAATTTTTATTAATTTAATAAAACAAAAAACACGTATCCAATATTTTTCGATAATCTATCTGACAGACTAATTAGAATCATATTTTTTTGACTAAGTCCGATCCCCTATTGGGTTGATATTGTGTTGTATATATAAGGATAATCCTGTTTTTAAACACTCGGTTCCACAACTTAAAGAACATTTTAAGATATGTGTGATGATTTGATGAATGTTTGACTCTAGCGATCAAATCAACTATGGGATTTAGAAGTAGATTGATCACTTCATTTACTAAGACGTGCGCGCGCGTTGCCTATAAATTGATGTAGCCAACATCGTCCCAATCCTGATGTTCAAATAAGAGGTCCTTTTTTAAACTTTTGGTTGTCAAGTTATGTATGATGAATTGATGACACTATACCATCAAATCTAGCATGGGATTTGCACGGAACTACATATTAGTAGTAGATTAGTCACCTCTTTTATTGGGCTCTGATTGACGATTTCGGACTTAATTACGGACACTATTAATATTAAGTCAAGGGTTTTCTCCATATTTTTATGATAAATATGGTAATGGTCCCGAGATTACGCACTCATGACAAAAAACAATGGCCTTTGTTATTGGGTGGAAATATCATCGAATAACCCCTCCCGCTCTTGGGCAGAGCGAAAGGGAGTGTCAGACTTCTACTGACTAAAAACCACCCATGTTCCTTCTTAGCCCTCTATGGCGAGGCCGCGATAACTAGTGTACAACCCGCGGCCCCGACGGGCGTCGGCCCTTTCGGGCCCCTCCCATGTCGCTGACATCTCGCGTGGAACACGAACAACGCTGCAGCCTCACTTACCTATCTGTCGATATGTTGTGTATCTGCATAGCCTTTTCCCAGCTAACCAAACTTTAACCTAACCATTACCAACCCTCACCTCCTGGTTTGCCTAACCGAATGTGCCGAACAGTCGAACACCAGGACTAATTCCATATTATCTGACCTCCACTACCCAGTTGATGATGGGTATAATACGATATCCTTTCGTAAGATTTGTTTTATAATATTCCAAATCAACCTTGAACCTAATGCTTTACCAGCCAAGTTGAAATGAAATAGCAGATGCTAAAGAAAAACAGATTGTAATAGCTTGATGTGCTGGCGTCTGCATGATACTACTGATATTCGTCGTAGTGTCAACAGACTGTACACAAACATAAAACGTCTTCCATTACACTTATTTCAATTTATTTACAAAACATCAACACACACGTCTCGTCATCATATTTTCAAATTTATCTTTTCTACCACAGACACGCCGCTCTTTATTACTTTGTCTATGAAACCTTTTAAAAGCATTCGCAGTATTATCTACCGATGCAAAACCCGTGTATTGGTACCCAAGGGTACCATATCACCACTAAAGTGCCGTAGAAGTACCAGCCTAGAAGCAGCTGACGCTGTTGCTTCTACGGTAAATAGATCTCTTAGGACATCAGGAGCTCGTATATTTTCCAATATTAGATGATGAAGTGAAAAATCTAGAAACATGTTGCGTAATTTCCCACGTTTTTCAGGGAGACATTTTATAAATATGATAAAGAAACATCGCGGGGGAGTTCCTTTTTTAGTAACACGTTTTTTTAGCTTCACCTGTAACGAACTACATATTTGTTTTTAAACAATCTTATTAGTTAATTTCATCGGTTTCCGATTGAGCTATATGGAGGCAAAACATTTTTTGTATAGGAGTCCGGCCATACCTTTAAGAAAAACTGGGAAACTAGCCCTGAATAAAGTTTATTTTATTTCATAGTGTTTTTTATGCTTTTAATAAAAATTAAAACGAAGTAACTTATCTCAACTTAATACAGACTTCCAATGTAAATTCAGTTTGAAATAGGTGAAGCTTCATTCTGCTCAGTTTTTTCAGCTTTAACACGTGCAGGATATATTTGAGTAATTGGAAAGTCCGTAGACCGTAGATCGCGATCCCGTTTTATGAGTATGACACTCAAATGTCTACAATTTATGACCGTATTTTTTTACACAAAAACAGGCTTCCCTGAAACTATATTTCCCAGTACGTATGAATTCGGGGAAAACTCTCCAGAATCATCCGTCGTAATAAATAGTAAGAACATGACCCTGAATATAGAATTATATTATACATTGGTAAGTACATATATTCGCTTTATCTACAAATAAATCGTTATTTATAAACGTGTCGCCAAGTTTAAAAATAACTTGCAAATATTCCATGAGAACTGATAAGAAAATGCGAGAAAATTTAGTCATACCTATTTACCACATGACTTTATAATAATGTTATCTTTAGATAAATCCGGGTGAATAGGTTCAGTACTTGCTAATTTGATGGTTACTATTTTAATTGATAATTAAGGCTGTAATTGCTAGAAACGGTCTCGAATATTTTGATATGTTGTTTGTCATATCATAATTATAATATTAATCGTCTATCAGAGAGCTTTGTAGAATGATACAAAAAAAAATACAAAAAAATACAAAAATATTTATTTCCGTAAAACAATATTTCTTACATTAGTTGTTGATTGGAGTCTCCTTTTAAGCAAATAATGCCTGTAGTAGGAGACTCCGCTCTTCCTTATAATTATTAAGATAATACAATTTTATTTTCTTACCAATACAATCCTAATATTCTCCTAATAAGTTATGAATGTATATATGAGCGATTAAAGGTAAAAGTTGAGTGGCGTATAATGGATGAGGATTTGTGTGTGTGTGTATGTGTGTGTGTGTGTATGTGTGTGTGTGTGTATGTGTGTGTGAGTGTGTGTGTGGGTGTTTGACTGCACGCGTTTGATGTGTGTACGTTATCATGTTACAAGAGTGCTTCGGTGTCTTCATACGAAAGTGGTTTTATTCATTCTAGTATAGTGTAAGATTACTTAGGCCATTGCTTATAGTAAAGGTTTTAAAAATGTGTTAATCCTTTACTAAGTGACGGCTTAAGTAATCATTAAATATGTCTGAGTACCGCAGTTAGTGTCAATGTCAGACAAATATTTAGATGTGATGTCACACACAACCGGTTCTAGGTGTCCCGGTTCGGGGAAAATTTTATTGGGGTTTTTCATCAACATATATTTTTAGTGTAGGTATGCTTTGCTGGTTGTCCTAAATAAATAAATTTGTTAGAAGTAGTTACGGAGTCTGGATTTACGCTCGGTTGATGGCAATAGGCCCACCCCCTATTACATGGGACTTTAACATAACTGGCGAAGTCTAGGTGTGCTTATTAGGCACACCGCTGCCCAATCCTTCAGCGATTACAAGCGATATGTTATGCAGTGTCTGTTTGTACTTTCAAAATAGTAGCTCATTTACTGAATGCATATAATTATGTAAGTATACAAGATGATTTTTAAGTCACCGTCCAAATTTTTCCTAGGCATTAGGTACAATGATATATTAAAACTATAGATACGTTGTCCGCCCTCAAAAATGACAACATGAAATGAAGCCAATTGGCCACATCGCGCTTAGTTACGCACCAACCTCTCGCGCGACGCTACGTTTGTTCTTTCCCTTTTTTTAAAAGTAGTTAGGTATATAACATTTTCGCCGTTTTGAAGCGCCGCCATGTTAGTTCATGACGTGTCTATATTATAATACGTCATTGATTAGGTAGGTATCATTCACTAACACCAATTTTGAAACAAAAAAAACCTCGAAAGAATTCAGTATCCGCTCTCCGTGAAACGTTAAAACTTTGTGATGTGATTTCTCAATATTTTTGTATTGATTGATATTAAAAGAAAAAAACACGTATTCAATTATATTCGCCAAAGATTAATATATCAGAATTTGGACGGTGACTAAAAGATCATCTTGTACTTATATTTTGTTTGTTTGTAACGAATAGGCTCCGAAACTACTGAACCGATTTGAAAAATTCTTTCACCGTTGGGAACCTACACTATCCCAGAGTGACATAGGCTACTTTTTATCCCTGTATCCCCACGGAAACGTGAACTACGCTGGTGAAGCCGCGTGATGTCCGCTAGTAGCGAATAAAAAAAACTTATTTGCATTTTAGGTCTGTAGACCAGGTATGTCTGAAAGTCTGTTTGTTCCGCTTAAACCGTGCCAAGCTCCACGCTCGTGTCCCACAAGCCGCTTTCAAGATATTCCCGCGATGGCAACAATATTGTCTGCCTAAACCTGCATAGTTACTGTTTTATCTAAACAATAGGTACACTATTTTCTTTAATCTACTGAGATACTTATCTGAATCTATCAAAATTCTAACATACAGGCACTTATTATTGAGTAAGATTAGCCATTTGACAAGCAAGTATTAATATGACTAATCCAACTCAATATTTTTGTTTTGAGCCTGCCCTAGAAACTCAAGGCCGAATATAACATGATTTTTATCATACAAACTTGTCCTCAAAAACTTGAAACGTCAAGTCTCAAACAATTCCTATTTGTTTCTGATAACGTTTCGCAAATGCGTAATTTTAACTGAACAGTGTAAACAGCTGACTGATCTGACGTCAAAGAATTATATTTTCCTTCTTACTAAAATAATAATGTGAAGAGGCGGAAGAAATGTTTTTATAAAGCGTAATATTTTGATAAGATAGCAGTTTTTTTAAATGTCTAATGTCTAATGCTAAAAATATCTTTAACCAACTGATTTTATAGAGAAACATATGCTTCTGCGCACACAACCTAGCCTCTTGACTGGGCCATCACGCCATTTAGTATATTCCCGAAGGTATACGCTGAGGTACATGGCTGCGGGTTGTTCAAAAGAGATACCACTACCTCGACACAAAGGGCGAAGAAGGAACATGGGTGATTTTTAGTCAATAGAAGTCTGACACTCGGAGGAGTCATTATATGATATTGATATTGGATACGCTTTTTTTTTTGTTTTATCATCATCATCATCATCATCAGCCTATAATGTTCCCACTGCAGGGACTCAGGCCTCCTCTCTAGTAGAGCGATGGGCTATAATCCACCACGCGGGCCCAGTGCGGGTTGATAGATGGCACATGTCTCGTCGGTTTCCTCACGATGTTTTCCTTCACCGTTTTGAGATCAGTGGTGATAAAATAAATTACACAAAGTAATGCGCCTGACTGGGTTCGAACTCACGACTCACTGTTCGTAAGTCGTGGCCGCTACCATTGAGCCCCCACTGCTCCTGAGCCACCACTGCTTGATTGATAAAAAATTACGTGGGGGCTGGTGACGTCACGTTCTGGTCAAAAATGTACCAAACTGTGACGTCGCGCGACTTTTCGAAACACTGTAAAAAAGTGTGTGAAAAAAGAAAAAAATACGTGTTCAATATTTTTTGGAAATTTATCTGACGGACTAATTAGATTTTTTTTGTCAACTGTTGAGAATCATGGTTCTTCTCTAACCTAACAGACAGATGTGTTGCTGGGGAGTTTGTTCCGCCACTTCTTCTTTCCAGCTAAAACACTAGGAAATGTTGAAGGGGCGTTTTGGGGGACTGTCTCTTGTAGAATTTGACGTTCGAAAAATGCTGGCCTAACTTTTATTTTCGATTTTGATTTTGAGAATCGAACCCTTACTAAGCCCCATTATTCTAATGGTCGCTAGTAGTGCATGAGATGAGGATCAGGGGGTCTAAAATGGCCACATTAGCAGATCATAATAGGAAAATAATATGAATTGCGTTAAAATTCGTAAAACGGTCACAGACGCAGTTACTATTAGGAATGGTCCATTTTTCCAATTATAACGCAATTCATATAACTTTCCTATAATGATCTGCTAAAGTAGCCATTTTAGACGCCCCACAGAGGCGAAATATCACAAAAAGTTGGCAAAAATCCAAATTGCAGTTTTTTGAACGAGTTTTACAATAATAATTAAATGAATAAAAATAATATGAAAAAATAATATGAAATAATATGAATATGAATGAATAATAATAATTGAATGTTATAGAAGCGTTAACGGTAAAAAATACTCATAACATAGGATTGTAAATGATATGCAAAATAAATAAAAAAAACTATTTATTAATATAATCATCATGGATTAAACATGTTTCACTGGCACTTAAAGTTACACGCTTTTTTGGCGGTAATTTCCTTAACCCAGTAATGTATGGGTCTGAAGATACCATTAATCTGTTGAAAGTGTCTTCCATTGTTAATTTTCTCGAGAATTTTCTTGAATAGTTTTGTCTGTATTTTCTAAGATCTTTATTCCTACTTTCTTGAGCTAATATAAATCTCTTCAGAGTTTGATCCTGGAAAAAGAGAAAATAAATGTTAAATTATTAAAATTCTACCTTAGTACTAAAATTCATAAAGTTTGTTCAAGGTGCGCAAAAACGAGCATCTCATTGTAAATGTTTATAAAATAAGAATATGTAATGCTCAATTTAAAGTACATTTGAGGGCTTGACTCCACTGGATATGATACTTTTATACAAAGAGAAGTTTGATCACACTAAAAATTGCGGCAGATTTTACAAGAAATACGCAAAACCATAGAAATACAGCTAAAAAATAATGCTTTAACAGATATAATAATAGTTCCTTACCTCCAGGAGTAGAATCCATCATTACAACATTTAAATCCACCGAAAAACTTAATACAATTTACAGTTGAATTTAAAAAATAAATGAAACAAAACACGCCCGCTGCTTAACAAGTTGAACTTTGGACTAAGATACTAGGTAACAAAGAATCAAAGGGGACGGGTCGCTTACGGAGGTAACTACCCTGTTTTACTAAGAATGTTGTTTAAACAATAGAAACCAGTTAGCGTGAAATTTGTACATTTTAGTTTTTGCCAACTTTTTACGATATTTCGCCTGCGTGCGCCCTGTGCTTGATAGCTCATAGAGACGAGTCGTGTGTCCCAGCATTGGGAATAATATTGGCTGATGATGCTTGTAATCGCTACTACAGACCAACTTGCCAATCAACTGTTTTAAATATAAACGTAACCTTTTGAATGCCAGTGACCACTCGTGACATTTTTAACTGTATAATTATTTCCGTGTTCAAGGTAATGAGTTTTTTATGCATTAAATATCAGGTTGTTTTATGGTTTGTCAATTTCTAGATATAGCCCACCCAGACTAGTTTTTTTTTTTATCTTAGCTTGGATCATCTTGTTTTCTCGGAAGAATAGAAGGAGATCTACTAGATATTGTTAAAAGTATCTCATTGTAATATGATGTAGGTTTTTCCCAAAATAGATTATAGTCTATGGCCATTTTCAATTTTTCATACCTGATTGATCAAACAAAATCACTTTTTTCCTGAGCTAGGAGTCGAACACAGGACCTTATTGATTGGAAGTCGCACTTACGATCACTATAGCCCAAAATTTCTCTGTAGCGGCCACGGAGCCTGGATTCCCAACCTTTTTGATGGAAATAGACCCGCCCCCTATTAGGTGAAACTGAAAGTTAACTGGCGAAATATGGGTCATCTTTGCCAAACGATTCGGGGATTACAGGCCTTGATGTTATTTATATAATTATGTAAAATGAAAAACCGGTATGAATCTCTTAACTAATACTAAAAAGTTCCTAGTACCTATTCAAATTCAACATTCCTGCCCAACTCTGGGTCTCAGAAGTTCAGAACTACAAGTTCAGCAGTCCTACCTGCGACCTCTGTCTACTGGTCTTGTAAGCACGAGACAGCCGTGTCGACTGTAGCGACATCTATACCGTCAAAAAAGAACTATATCGTTCCTAAGTAGCTGTGTAGATGGCGCCACAAACGACACCTAAACAGTTTCAGTATTTCAATGAAAAAAAGGTGCAGGAAACATCTTTTTTTCATTGTCCGTCCATACCCGGTATAACTGTGTCTTTGCTCTCATCACGCCTGTAATCCCGGTAAGGTAAGGCAGAGGTACACCTTATATTTCACACACATTTCGCCCGTAATGTTGCCTAACGAAAACGACTACTTTAGAGTTTGAATACGTTAATTTTTGCGTATGGCATCTCTTCCTTAAGTCAAAAAAAAAAAACTATCACAAATGATCATCATGGGACTTACTAAATAAGTCCCATGATGATCATGTTGTAGTTTTTTTCATATTTTGATAGCATTTTTGCCATACGCAAAAATTAACGTAAGTATATGCAAACTTTAAAGCAGTCGTTCTCGTTATTCAGTTTGACACAACTCCAACCCGAAAGATCCTTCTTTTTCAATGAACCAACTTTAGATAGATGGGTAGAAAATACCTTAGAAATATGCTTTATTACGTCGACCAATTAAGCTATAAAAACCAGCCTAAATATGCTTATCTCTCATTGTATTGGAAATCTATACTGATACATGTATGACATTGCGAGGCCTTATTCTACTGGAAATTGTTTGAGTTGTCGCCGTGAGTAGGTATATCAAGATTGTTCCACAACCAACCCTATTTGCAGCTTATATCGTATTCCTTCACAAACCCTTTTTTTCTTTTTTTGGGGTGTGGGTAGTAATCAAATGACTCCTCCCGCTCTGGGCGAAGCGGAAGAAAGACTTCAGTCAGACTTCTACTGACTAAAACCACCCATGTTCCTTCTCAGCTCTTTGTGTCCGGGGCCGCAGTATCTATATTATTTCAAACCACCCGCAGCCCTCCACACCCCCTTATATTCGGGATATCTTTTACAAAAATCAAAAATTTTATTAGGCACCTCTAAGCCAGATATCTAAATCTTGACAGGGGGTCTAAAATGGCCACTTTAGCAGATCAAAATATGAATTGCGTTAAAAAGCGTAAAACGGACTTTAATATTAGTAACTGTGTCTATGACCATTTTACGAATTTAAACGCAATTTATATTATTTTCCTATTATGATCTGTTGACCTAAATGGTCACTGACACAGATACTAATATGAAAGGTCCATTTCACGCTTTTAACGCAAATCATGTGTATTATGATCTTCTAAAGTGGCCATTTTAGACCCCCAGCACAGAACTAACTAACGAATTGACATTTAGGAAACCAGCTGTACCTATAAGTTGGAACCTACATATTTATTAAAAAAAAACATCATAAATTAGAACTCACTTTTACTGTATAAAAAATTGTTTACTGACAGACATCGGGACAGGTGAAACTAAATAAAAGCTTTTAAAATACAACTTCATTACTGTCAAAATACAACGAGGAAACAGATATATCAAAATCTCCATAATTATAAAAACTGAGTGCAAAACAACCCGGTTTGTCCATTGCATGCATAGTCGATATACTTGCATAGCGTACATGCATCGATCTATCAATTAGTCTGGCTGGAGTGTCCAATATCCGGCCGTGGGGCAGCCATCTGTAATTATTATATCAATCGGACCCTCCCTCCGTTTGATATAATTATTAATAGCCGCCGTACCTGCCCTGTTTTCCCCTTTACAAAGTGTAGTCTAGTGTTTTTCCGGATATTTTTGTAATATTCCCGGCCTTTGCTCGCCGGCCGCTGTAAATGAAGTTAGGAAAATATTTAATACATCATGGCTAGTAATGCTTTTTGACCTAAAAAGCCAACCAAATAGTATTATGTAGGTACATACCTAAGTACATATTTATGTAAGCATCCGATAAGACATGTTTTTCCTATTCCTCCGCTATTATTTTCTGATTAATTTGCTTGCGGGGTCCAAACTGTTTCTCTGGAACTTAGTCGAGCTTCATTGTCTCGGCGCTTTTCTGTGGGTTCTGACTTTCAGGAATTGCAGTGTTTTAAAAAAAGTGTGGCAGGCTTGTCGCTATTTAAAATCCGATGAGAAAATGACGAACCTTAACAATCCTCATTTAACCCCTGTAGAGGGAAAAATGTGAATTTTGAACATTTTGAATTTTGAACACACACATTTTGAATTTTCAACATACATTGTGAACATTTCTTCGGTAGTTCTCTACTTTGTAGAAACAGGGTGAATTTTTGAAGTGGACATGGATGACCATATTCGAAACTATGAGGAACAGCGAAAAGTTAAGAGCCTCGAGTACGATTTGGATGAAAACTAAAACGGCTTAATTATTATTTTTTTAAATTCCTAGCCTGAATCGACGACATTGAGATTTGAGGAAATTAGTCTGTAATATATTAGCAAAAAGTTTTCCAGGTCATGCCATGGCAATAACGCAGTGACAAATTTTGTATGGCAATACAAAACGTGCAAGCGCGACTATTACTTATTCACCTGAACCCTATTTTACCTGTCTACTCTAATATTATAAAGAGGAAAGATTTGTTGGTTTGTAACGAATAGATTCCAAAACGACTGGAACGATTTGAAAAAATCTTTCACCGTTGGGAAGCTACACTATCCCCGGGTGACATACTTTTTATCCCTTTTATTTCCACGGGAACGGGAACTACGCGGGTGAAACCGCGTGACGTCCGCTAGTCTTTTGACAAAGGTAGTGCAGAAAGGTGTCTGAGCCCTCTTTGAGCCTTGTTAGTGCTTTGTAATCAGACTGACTTATTGATTTCGAAGGCGGTACCTAGTTAATTTTGTATCGCTGTTAGAGACTTTAATATTTGAGTATCAATTGCCTGTCACTTCATTCTCCACTATTTGATCGGCTACGGGGTTGTTTTGGAAAACCCTTTCATAGAGGACTATTGTAAACACTATCCAAGGAATAAAATTATTTAAATACAAGCTATGCTATTAGGATTTCCACACATCTTTCATCGTATTTCGTATTTTTTTTTTTAAAACCCTTCGTCGTTTCCATAACATATTTCCATTGAATTTGGCTCTGTGTACCATTGGGAATATTATCCGCTTTCAAGGGCGGATCCAGGATTTTTCTGGGGGGTGGGGTTGGGGGGGTACATGGGGCAGGCTGGCAAAAATAACCAACACTAACTGTTAAAAAAAAATAACAATAAAAACTGACAAAAGTGGCAAAAGTCAATGAAACAAACAATTCACTGACATTTGATTTGTAAGTATGTACTGTGGTGGGAACTCTATAACTGTCTGGGGTGGGCACGTGCCCCCGTGCCAACCCCCTGGATATGCCCTTGTCCGCTTTAACACTTCCACCTACAATGCCAAAACACGGAACACCCAAATCCCAGATAACTCAATTGATTATCAACTCAACGCTGCACTGGGGTTCATTCCGGCCAATGCAGTGCTTGTTACCGATATAGCAGATTAACATCTCTCCTAGAATCCTGTACCTATTAAGATCAACGCTCATATAAGTCTATAAGCGCTGCCCACGCACAGTCGAGGTCCAAAGGGCTTTTCCATAAAATAAATACAAAATTGGTTGAAAAAAACAAAACAAAAGTATAATTTGAATAATTATAAAGTGAAAATGATATGGGCCTCCCATGCTTTAGGACAGGATAAAAAAGACATATATGTTTAAACAAAAATTGGGATAAGGGCTAGAGAATGATGATGAGTTGTAAGATGGCATATCTGCTTACGGGGCATTCGGTCCACCTCTTTGCTACTAAGTGTGCGTTGCATTGTGGAGCAAATACTAATTCCTGAACGGCTTGAGTTGGTCTCGTGCAGTACTTATAACTGTGAGATGACCTTTAGGCTACGTGGAAATTGCGTTAGGATCGGACATTTCATGCGGGTGACGGATTTCGAAATTGGCGCACTGTGTTAGAGCAAATCAATACCCCTTCTCTGAAATGCAGATCGAATGAATTGGATTTGTTGCATGTGATCATTGAATTTAAAACATTACAAGGGACTTTTAAAATATCCTACATGCGAAATTTGGTGTAAGTGGTAATAAACAACCCGTCGGGGCTGCGGGATGTTGTAAGAAATACCGCGGCCTCGACATAAATGGCTGAGAAGGAACATGGGTGGTTTTTAGTCAGTATAGAAGTCTGACACTCCCTTTCGCTCTGCCCAAGAGCGGGAGGGGTTATTTGATGATTTTCCACGTGCCAAAAAAAAAAGTAGCAATAAACAATACCTTTGCTAAACTCTTCGGGTATTACAGGCGTCGTGATTTGATTTACCTACGAGTATAGGTATCACACATTTCAAAAGCTTGTATTTTTCAAAAAATAAAGTGTTGTGTTCAACAGACTGCATGTATAGCCTGTAGAGGCGACAGAAGCGAGTTTCCGATTTTCCTTTACCGGATGTCCGCTCTTCACTAGCCCTCACGTTTAATAAATATCAATTTCCCATGTTACAGGAAATCAAACTGTTGGAGCGGTAAACAAGAAAATCAAAATGGTGTTCTTCTTCTCTCTAATAACTAAGAAGTAAGTGGTTTTGTTAAAGTATGAGATTCCAGATGTAATTTACTGTCCTATTCTGCACACAAAGTTTCGTAAACTTGTAAAAAGTCTGGATAATATATTGTCAGGTGAACAGAAACGGAATATATCGACACTATGTCCGTTTCTGTTCACCACTGCTGAAACAACGTACCTCATACGCAAAACTTTGTTGTAATGACACACCCAACAAAGCACTTTGCCTCGCAGTGGAGGTACGGCTCATTCGCTCTCAAGCTTGTGTTCCAACAGTGTGATTATTGAGCTCCTTAGATCATGAGCCTGACTACACGATCACTTACGAATGTTTACACTGTCAGGACAGGTTCAACCAAATCTGTGTGGTTCTAACTTCAAAACACCTTCTCAGAGAGTAATCTGCATGATTCTCATAAGACTTGACCATAATTATGTCTGGGCCTCTGAGTTTGTTTCGGCTGCTTCTTCTCAAAGTAGTCAGGTTCGAAACATCAGCTCCAGCTAAAACATAACGTTTAAAAGTGTTTTGTAAAACCAATTTACAGAAGTAAGCTTAAGATTTATGATTATGATATAACTTAGTTTTTGTTGGACATTCTAAGATCATTAAGCTCTACCGCTAACAAAATGGATTGTTCATCGGAACACGTTCTATAAAAGAAAGATGCAATCTTTATGCAACAAACATTGGCCAATTCACCCACGTGTTCATCGCAACTCTTGCCAACAGTTGCATACATCATTCATAGCAAACCAGTTAGTCTACGCGCGTCGCGTCGTTCGCAATCGCAACTCGTCTATTTAGTTATGAGTCTATTTTCACATCGCGATCGATCGGTCGTGACGCGGTGAGCTCAGTTGCGTTACATATTGTAAATGGAGATCACAGAAGTTTAAATAAGAAGGTGATAATGTTAGGGAGGAAATTGGCTGAATTTAAAACCTGTCTGCTTGGATTGAGGAGCTCGTGGCTTAATAATAACTGCCACTGGGGTCAATCTTTAGGTTAAGCCGCGCTTGTCTAGGTTCGTCTGTGGATGGGTGTCCACCCATATATACCGAGTTTCCTCCGTGCCTCGTTGAGCTGTTAGTCCCGGCTACCTATAGCTAGATCTTTGGCAGTCGTTACAGGTGACCTGCAAGTCTGACATGCAGTCTTACCAAAGGATATCGTATTACCCAGTATTAACTGGGTTGTGGAGGTCAGATAGGCAGTCGCTCCGTGTTAAATAGTGTTATTCTATATTCTCTCATAATTATCTCTCATAATTTATTCCATCACCGCTGCTCTCAAAACGGTGAAGGAAAACATCGTGAGGAAACCGGCATGTCTTAAAACCAAAAAATTCGAAGACATGTAACATCTACCAACCCGCACAGGACCCACGTGGTAGATAATAGCCTATTCCCTCTCAAAGAGAGGAGGCCTGTGTCCCAGCAGTGGGAACATTAATAGGCTGTTGATGATGCCGGTTTCCTCACGATGTTTTCTTTTACCGTTTTGAGAGCAGTGGTGATGAAATAAATTACACAAAGTAATGCGCCTGCCTGGGTTCAAACCCACGACCAACTGTTCGTAAGTAGGGGCCGCCACCACTGGGCCACCACTGCTCATTCAAATGATTATAACACCTAATTTATCTATTAGATAAGGTAACCAAAAAAACGAAGATACGTGGTGGATTACAGCCCAGTCCCTTTCACCGAGTGTGTTCATTCATAACTAAAAAAAATCTCTGGAACAGTCTCTACGTAAATAAAATACACACAGCTGTGCACACGTTTTTCAGCACGACTTGCAAGTTAAAATAACTGATGTAACTTAATTTGAGCGACAACGTAATAAAACATGTTTAAAGTCATGTCGGTGACATAACAATACGTTTATAAAACATTTATTTGTTGATATAACCCGTAATTAACATTAAAAAATAAGAAAACTTGATAACTAATAGGTTTTCACGTCGAAAATTCGTTACGCTTTCTGAATTAGTTGAGGTGTTTGTAATAAAAGACCGCGTCTAGGTACAATAAAATACGAATTTCTGTCGCAGAAAAGTGTCATTAAAGGCTTCTCCATTTGGGCCGCGGGTTGTAGGTACACTAGTTATCGCGGCCTCGACATAGAGGGCTAAGAAGGAACATGGGTGGTTTTTAGTCAGTAGAAGTCTGACACTCAGTTTCACTCTGCCCAAGAGCGGGAGGGGTTATTCGATGATTTTCCACCCACCACAAAATAAAAAAAGGCTTCTCCATTTTCCTTGTAATGAAAAGGCAAAAAAATCGTTTTAAAAAAAGACAATTTTTCACGAAAATAGGTATATTATTTGACTGCCACGTTTTTTTAGTGGTCGAAAGCACGACTGGATGGATTCCTGAGTCGGACAATGTGTTATTGAGTTTTTAATCAGGAATTCCACAGAAGCGACACACAAAATCCACACTGGCGTGAAGCCAGTGTGGATTTGTGATCGTTTGATAGTAATAATGTCGCTCCTTTTTTACGCGGGACGTAAGTCCCGCGTAAAAAAGGAGCTAAGGAGCTAACAATAATTGCCAAAATCCGGGTGTACTATTCGGTAAACGTCTGCCTAACCCTTCTGAGATTACAGGCGTGATATTATGCATGTCATCTACATCAATCAATATAATAAAAATCAATGCCCCTTTTCGTTGTAATTTTATAACTCAAGAATGTTTAGGCTTTGTTAGGACTATTCAGTAGATGGTTTATGTAAAGTATGCACAAAATCGGTCAAGCGGTTCTTCATTTATCACATTTTTTGTAACAAATGAATTCATTAAATGGCGGAACATTTTGTTAATGGGGATTTTGTTATTTGCGATTAGACCCGGTAGGTGGCGCTGCTGTCCGGGCCGGACGGCGTGTGCCAGGTCCGCTAGTTATATTATAAAACAAAGTCCCTCGCCGCGTCTGTCTGTCTGTCTGTTCGCGATAAATTTAAAAACTACAGCACTAATTTTTATGCTGTTTTCATCAATGGATAGAGTGGGTCTCGAGGAAAGTCGTAGTATATAATTTGATGCGGGCGAAGCCGCGTACATCAGCTAGTGTTATATATAAATGATTTATTTTGACATTTCCAAAGGCTGAGCAAACTTAACCTTCTAACTTATCTCTCCCACACGCACATAAACACACAAATATTATTGTATGTACATCATACGGAGAACTCCGGATTGATAACAGCGAGCACCGATAAGAGGGTCATCTCCTGACCCTAAGCTCGGAGGCCCGGCCTCACACCCTCCCACGTAATCTGACTTTTAATAATATTTATGTAGCCAGTTATAATGGCGATTATCTGAGTAGTAACCACTTTTAGGAATGTTCGTTGTCAAGCCCACTTTGTAGATAAACTATACTGGTACCTACCATAAGAAGAGCGGAGTCTCCTAAAACAGGCATTATTTGCTTAAAAGGAGACTAAAATCATCAACCAATGTAAGAAATATTGTTTTACGGAAATAAATATTTTTGTATTTTTTTTGTATTTTGTATTTGGTCTACATGGTTGCAAGCACAACTATCGCTCTGCCCAAGAGCGGGAGGGGTTATTTGATGATTTTCCACACGCCAAAGAAAAAGGTCGCGAAAAGTGTTATTGAGTTTTTCCATATAGAATTTGTCAAGATAAGTCCCGGAGTCTGGATTAGTTGCACCAGTTGATGAGTACTTTCACCCCCTGTTACGTTGACGATTGGGTTTACAATTTGGTACCTACGTCTACGGCATATCCCTTTAGAATAACAGGCATAATGTTATTAAGAAAGCGACGCTTACAGCCACGAATTAAACTTCAGTGTTGTTTTAAAATTACGCCCTGGCCAACCATTTTTTTTCAGTCATCAAATAACCCCTCCCGCTCATGGGCAGAGCGAAAGGGAGTGTCAGACTTCTACTGACTAAAAACCACCTATGTTCCTTCTTAGCCCTATATGTCGAGGTCGCGGTATCTCTTACAACATCCCGCAACCGCGACGGGTCCCGCAGCCCTGACGGGGCCCTGGCCAACCCTTGCACGTGAATTTCCTTTTGTTTGATTGTTTTCCTACCGATAACTACCTTACGTAAAACGTTGTATTGCGAAATAAATTGATCAAAAATTTGTTGGTAAGTATTTGAAATGCTTCGAAAGTCGAAAGAAACCGAGTGTAATCTAATTATAGGTTGTATTCGCGGAGGGAAATGTTTTAAAGGGGCGTCTGGGTTTTTCAACCCTTGCTGTGTTTTATTATTTGTCTTTTGGTGGATGAATGGATTACTTACATCGGCACACATTTCAAAGCATTTGTTCCAATAGGGGATCAGACAAAAAAAAAATTAGTCCGTCAGATAGATTTTCAAAAAATATTGGTCACGTATTTTTTCTTTTTTCACATAAACAAAAAATTAAGACGATACAATGCTTCGAAAACTCGTGAATGTCTCGAAACGTCACATGGTTGGTAGTACATTTTTCACCAACAAATGACGTCACAACCTCATGATTAATTTGATAAAACAAAAAACACGTTTTCAATATTTTTCGATGATCTAACTGACGGACTAATTAGAATCATATTTTTTTGACCCAGTTCGATCCCCTATTAGACCATTACAGATATGTACTTTTGAATGTCAGAAAAACAAAGAAAACGAAGCTACAGTCTCAGACACACAAGGCAAAATAACTTGCGAAAGTACTGTAGTTGCCCATTTCAAAACGTAGATCTCTATGGTGAAGAATTGGCAAGAAACTCCACGGACACTCTTACTGCCGCACTCAGAGAGCTTTATTGATTACTTAGGCCATAATTAAGTAATGATTTTGACAGTTTTGTCATACAAAAGTATGTCAAACCTTTACTAAGTGACGGCTTAAGTAATCCTTTAATATCTCTGAGTACAGCAATTAAAGGCACTTATTTAATAATAGTTAAGGAGATATTACTTACTACATTTTGTTAGAAATTTAATGACCATGTTAGAAACTTAGACGCCTAAGCACCACGTCTAGGTAAGTAATATAACATCACGCCTATAATCCCTAAGGGTGAGGCAGAGGAGCATCTAATACATCCACATTTCATCAGTCATGTTAAAGTTCCATGTAATAGGGGGCGACCCTATTGCCATCAATCGGGCACAATTCCATACTCCGAGCTGCCGCTGCAAAACCCAATAACATTTTGCACGACCCGGGAATTGAATCCGGGACTACATACTCAGCAGCCACGCTAATAATAGGGATGTTTACTGACTTACAAAAATATGATTCTAATTAGTCCGTCTGTTAGAGTATCGAAAAATATTGGATACGTTTTTTTTGTTTTATCAAATCAATAAAAATTGACGAAGATGAAACGCGTCAAAGATTTGAGTGACCGCGGTTGTGACGTCACTGACCGCTAAAGAATGTCATACTAATGTCACAGAAAATGACGTCACACGAGTTTTCAAGGCACTGTATCGTCCTTCATTGTTTGTTAACGTGAAAAAAGAAAAAAACGTGTCCAATATTTTTTGGTAATTTATCTGACGGACTAATTAGATTTTTTTTATTGCAAAAGACTTCAGCCATTTTATGGGCTCGACTCTGATAGCTAGGTCACGGTATATTCCGTTGATAAAAATGTTTGACCGAAGTACCTATCTACTTGTAGGTATTCGACCTAACACGGTCGAGTTCAGTTCAAAATAATCTCGTCCCCAACCAGACCTCTTTGCAATCGATGTTTTAATAACGTATTTATCTTACATTAATTAGCTGACCCGAATTATTGGCGGTAGCAAGATTGTTACGACATGTTACTCTTTTGAACTCAAAAGTAAGCGATTCTTAGCAATTCTTTTTAGACTTAGTACTCGGTTGATACTAGCAAAAGGCTTGCCCCTTTTACAAATAACTGGCGAAATATAGGTGTTCTATTAGGAACACCTCTGTCTAACCGTTCGGGAATTTACAGGCTTGGTGTTAAGTATTTTGAAAGTGGCAAAAATTGGTTGAAATTGGTGGATGGTCGTCCACCAATTTCAACCATATAGTACCGGCGAATTCAGCTAGCAAGGAAAATTGGAGTGCACATTACAAAATTATAATTTAATAATTCCGAAATCGATCCGTGGATCGGTGACCATCTACTACTTGAAACCGCGGATAAAGAAAAAAAGCTACGACAATTTGAAAATGTAGTTTCTCCTTATTGACAATTAAAAAACTAATTAGTCCGTCAAATAGATTTCCAAAAAATATTGGACACGTATTTATTCTTTAGTCACGTAAACAAAAAATGAAGACGATACAGTGCCTCGAAAAATCGTTAAAAAAGTACTTTTTTTTAGCACGTAGTGACATCAAAAGCCGACTCTGCTCTTTGACGCTTCTTATATTAGTAAATTTTTATTCATTTGATTAAACAAAAAACACGTATCCAATATTTTTCGATAATCTAACTGACGGACTGAACAGAATCATATTTTTTTAGTCAGGAAAAATCCATATTCTCTGACACCTCTCTATCTCTATAA
The DNA here is from genome assembly GCA_932274075.1 of Diarsia rubi. NCBI lineage: Eukaryota > Metazoa > Arthropoda > Insecta > Lepidoptera > Noctuidae > Diarsia > Diarsia rubi. The sequence continues at coordinate 9,614,129 of OW026427.1, forward strand.
AGTTCTAGATAGACTTTAAACTTTAACTACATATTTACAAGATTATGTTATGTTATAAATTGTTTTATAAATAAACAGTGTTTACCATCATAAATCTCTAATGACCCTAACTCTTAGAAATGGCACGAGTTTAAAAAGCACGTGTTAATCTAGGATAATGCTAGACGATTAATTAATTAATTGATCACATGTGCATTTGTTTACCAACTTCTTGTTTGTGAAAGTACCTAGATTTAAAGTCCATTTCCACAAGACTAGATTACAATAATTAATAGAATGCCTAAACCACTCGACCACAGATCCAGGGAGCATACTCGTACTTATTACAAACAGCTTAAACCTCTTACCCCACGTAAATTCTTATCGGCAAAAGTAACAACTTTAGCGGAGGAATAATTTCTAAAATCTTTCCTTAGTTTTCAGTTTTTCACACATGTTATACACATATTATTATTTTAACTAACCAATAAAATATATACAGGGTGTAAATAAACCCTTCACACATACGTCAACCAAGCATTCTGTACATCAAACTAAGTATCCCTACGCAAAAATTTTTTTTTGGTGTCAAAAATTTTATTTTACGGTAAAACTCAATGTAGCACTCTTAAAACATTGTGCTAGTGGATGCTTTGAATAGTAAAAGGGTCATGGAGGTTATTTAAGTAAAGTTACAACCTGAAAAACTAGTATTTACAAAAACAGCTGTGCAAAATTTGAAACTTAGACCCCCAATATCTCCGTAACCTGGGGTTCCCAGGTATGGTCTAGAACAAAAAATGATCGCAGTGGTGGGGATAACAAGTGCCCTTCGTTTGCGTTAAGGGTACTTTTACACCCTATATATAATATTAATAGACTTGTTAGACTGTGACTGAATTTAAGATTTTATTGTATATCTTAGTCACTTGGAAGATAAAATTTAGCATTCGGAGTGCAAAAATGGGTGTGCAAAATGTTGTTAAATTTAATATAAATATTTATTAATCGCAATTCGTATGCGTCGTCATTATTGTTAATTGCCTTATCTTCTACACTTCGTTGACCTCTTGAACTCCCATTATTGTCTGTGTTTATCTTATTTGTCGCGGATTTAAGCGGTACATTCCAGAAAGATTTCCTGCCTACCGCGGCGCAGATACATTTCAATCACCAGTGTCGATTACTTAATTTTACTACTTATATTTATAATTTTTGAACGTTAGAAAACAGCTAGGTATGTCAAACCAAGACAACTTCTTCGTTCAACAAAAATAATTTTATTTATTTAAACTTTATGCACAATAGTGATACATACGCGGACTTAATGCCACAAGGCATTCTCTACCAGTCAACCTTAGGGTCAAACAAGACAACTTGTGGTAGAAATAAATCCTTTTAGCATTACTACATATATTATTACAAAACAAAGTCCTCCGCCTAGTCTGTCTTCGCGATAAGCTCAAAAACTGCTGCACTGATTTTCATGTTTTTTTCACCAATGGATAGAGTGGTTCTCGAGGAAAGTTTTAATATATAATTTGACTGACATCCACGCGGGCGAAGTCGCGGGCATCAGCTAGTAATTAATAAGGCCTCGATAGCTGCAGGTTCAATCCCGGACAATTGTATGGCTAAACCCTTTATTGCATAATACCTTAAACTTACCTACTTATATTATGAGTAGGGACGAATCATGTAACTAAGTATAAGAGTGATGAATATAAATGTTCATGGATGGATGGAGAGGGAGTAGAAGACCAAGGAAGCGATGGATGAACTGTGTGAGGAATGACATGAAAGAAAAAGGAATAAATGATAGTGTGACGACTGACACAGGAGAATGAGAGGAAGAAACGTGTTTTGCTCCCACGTAAAATGGAACAAGCGCAAAAAGATGACGTGATGTGTGTGTGTGGTGTTGTGTGTGATGTGGTGTGTTGGTGTGTGTGTGATGGTGTGATGATGGTGTGTGTGTGTGATGAAAGAATTTCGGCAAAAGAATTTATTTAAGAACATGTTAACCATCCTGAGAGTTCTTAAATAAACTATTTTTCTAATGAGCAGACTGAAGATCGCAAATGTAATTAATAACCCATACCTGGGGTCAGTCGCCTCGAGGGGACCGGTAGTCGTCAAGCTGGTCGAAATTGATGAGCATTAAGATGTACCTTACCTAATAGGCGGTAAATTAATAAGATGTACCACGGTGATGTAGTAATACGTAGTACCTTGAAAGGGGGTGGTTATACTTCCAGGAGATTGTTGAATTGATTACTTACACAATCATATTCTGCGATGGAAAATCCCCTTTTCATAAAATTCGCAAGAATCCTGCTGATTTGACCCTCAGATTTCAACGGTATCAGTCAGTAAGGCTACCCTTGTCATGTATTACTCATGAAATCAAGCAAAATTTTCCTCATATGCGCCTACTTGAGCAATGTTTTTGTCACAATGACATTATTTATTATTTTGTTATTCACTGATTGGTTATTATCGCGGAAAATCCCCCTTACCAGATAACTAGTAAATAATGGAAATGTATTAATTGATAATTAACAGATTCTGATGTGTAGTCAGACATGGCATTATTGTTGATCGATCTTAATAATAGGTTACTAATTGGGATATGACATTGTTCAATTATGGTTTTTGAAAAACCCTGTAATTAGTTATTAGTTGGGTTACAGATATGAATGTGGACAGTAATTAAAGATGGAAAAAACCAAAAAAAAATTGGAGGGACTGTGTGCATGACGTAGTATGGTTAGAAAGGGTGTTACTATAGAGACGGACGACTGATAGAGACGAAAACATGCAGGGACAACCCCAAATCATAGCTGTTGCCAGCGGCTTCACCCACTACAACTCGAAAATTATCCCACGGGGAGTTAAAATCGGGATAAAAACTAGCCTGTGTTAATCTAGGTTATAAACTATCTGTGTACCAAATTGTATTCAAATCCGTACAGTATGTTTTTACGTGGAGAAGTAACAAAAATACACACTCACAAACTTTCGCCTTTATAATATTAGTGTGATTGCACAAACAATAGTTCCTGCAAAAAAATGCTAGAAAATTAGGCGACGCAAAACCGAGAATATTTTCAGAATAATTATATTCTAAAGCCGTAATTGTAAAGATAATTTGTGTTATAGGCAGTTGTAGATATTTTTAATTAGGTATACTTTGTGGGCTCGTATCTTGGACTGTCTGCTGCAAAAGGTCGAAGTGTTGCATCAGTGGTACTGAGACTTGAAATATTTTTTATGACTTGTCTTTGGCATTTGATACGAGTATTCGTATGAAAATTTTATAATTAGACTTTGACTGACCAATCTGTTTATTTATGGCTATTTCTGTGCTGTCACATTGGCCTTGAATCTCAACAACTGGAAGTCATGGTGAGAGGCCATTGTCCAGCTGCTGTGGGATGGCACAGGCTTATAGCATTAGTATTCGTAAGTATAATTAGGTATGTCTCTCACTGCCGCACTCGGAGAGCTTTAATGATTACTTAGGCCATCACTTAGTAAAGGTTTTGACAGTTTTATCATACAAAAGTATGGCAAAGCTTTACTAAGTGACGACGGCTTAAGTTAATAATAATAATAATAATAACGCGCAACTGCTGAGTATCCTGTCATGAATTCGATTCTCGGATCAGGCGTCGTCGGTGTCTCTTCCACCCTGTTAGCTAACATAATATTCTTTACTTAAGTTGTCCTACGACAACCTAGAAACAAATCATATTTGTAACTAAATAAATTCATTCGATAAAATTGGCGTTAGTGCCTAATATATCGAAAATAGACTAGATCAGACTGATCTTCGCAGTCCTAATTATTTCCCGAAATTCAAAGCGCCTTACAATTACAACACAGCATTGTATACTCACCAGCAACATTCACAAAAAACATAGGCGCTCCTCGATAATTTTGGGCACCGATAAAAAATAATAGAAACGGAAAAAACATACACAATGCTATTAAACATAGATTATTTCTATTAATAAATATTTAATAATAGACAACTAGATATATAAATACTTGTACTAATAAAAAACAATATTTAACTTTTCAAACTAATCAATAAAAAAATTGCCGCGCATTTTTTTTGACATTGTCAAACTAATAAGCTTCCTAGTTCTAGCTTGACAAAGGAGTCCCATTCTCTTTGCCATGACCTGCGGCCTTCACGACCAGTCTAACAGGTGATCAGAAGACAAAGAAACGATGGAATACATTATCTAAGAGTCGATATTAGACAAAAAAAAACTGGTACACAAAGAGGGAGATATTTATTAAGAGTGCGTAATAAAAAATATTTTGTTGTCTGTGGTTGAGTAGGAAATGATTAGCTAGGTGACTGGTTTTCTATCCTCATTCCAACAGAATTTATTACATTATTGGTGCCAGCGTAGCGGCTTCGTCCGCTTGGATGGCTATATTCGCGACAAATTATAAAGTAAACCTTACCCAAGAACCATTCTATCCATTGGTGAAAACAGCAAGAAACAGCAAGTTTGTTACTCAAACACGCCAGAACGGCTGAACGGATCTAGATGAAATTTAGCGAACAGATAGATTAAAAAAATAATTTGGAAAAGCATTTAGGCTAAAACTTAAAACATAACCACCAGTACCTCCTAAGCCTAACCTTTCGTGATGTTATTGTTATGTCAAATAGATGTTCCACATCTATAACATCAAGATTGGAACACCACGAGGCATGAAAAGAGAAAAAGATAATTAAGTATGATAACTCATTTTTGAATTTTGCTCGTCATCTTTTATTGCGTATGAGTCTCCAAGGGGCCCGTCTTAGTCCTGATAACAGTTATCAGGGCAAAGGTGTGTCAATCGCTTATCAAAGTCCTGTTTTTATCAATATTACCTTGATTTTTATAATCAGGCATAAAAGTAGATAAGATAATACTGCCCATTATACATGAATTTAATTATAAATGTAACGTCATAATTTTTAACTCTGAGGGGATTTATTCTGTGTCTACCTATTTATTTATTTATATATCACGTTTAAGCAACTTTTCTGGTCAGGATCAGAATTTTTGGTCACAAAAGAGATAATCATCATCAGCTTATAATGTTCCCACTGAAGGAACTCAGGAGAGACTCACTCTAGGAGAGGGATAGGCTAAAATCCACCACGCGTGCCCAGTGCGGATTGGTAGATGTCACATATCTTAGAATTTTTGATTCTAACTGCCGCACTCAGAGAGCTTTAATGATTACTTAGGCCATCATTTAGTAAAGGTTTTGACAGTTTTGTCATACAAAAGTATGTCAAATCTTTACTAAGTGACGGCTTAAGTTATCATTAAATATTTCCGAGTACTACAGTAAGACATTTTCCGCCGGTTTCTTCACGGTCTTTCCCTTCACCGTTCCATCGTTCAAAATGGATGAATGAAAGGTAATTGCATGTGGCTGATATATGAATGCTAAGGGTGACGTGTGGTGTATCGCGAATGGATAAGAAGAAGTCTGAAAGTGGAGCCGGTGACAGAAAAGTTGTGTGGTTATTGGTAATCGTTGTATGGATTTGTGATGCGGAGGAATAGGGAATATGTTGTGTACAAATGACGACGACAAGCCGTGTCGACGGACGGCGCGTTCGTGTTCCTCGCGCGCCTCAAAGACATGTCAACAACAACAAGGGCCGACGCCCGTCGGGGATGCGGTTTGTTTGAAAGAGATGCTGCGGCCTCGGCACAACGGCTAAGAAGGAACACGGGTGATTTTTAGTCAGTAGAAGTCTGACAGTCCCTTTCGCTCTACCCAAGAGCGCGAGGGGTTATTTGATGATTTACCACTCACTAAAAAAAGAGGCTATAAGAGTAGAGGAAGACCAAAGAAAGCAGAAATGACGAGTAACAGAAATAAATTGGGATAGAGGCAGGAGAATGGTATTTACGGAACTTTTGTGCCCAATTTACTCTATACCGAAGAACAGAAGCCTTAAAACCAACAGTTACACAACCAGTGGGGTGGTGCCCGGAAACATCAAGGATTTCCAGCGAATTTGAATATATCGTCAACCCAACAAGCTTTAGAACGACTCTGGTTTTCTATAACATTAATTCTGGTCGGTATTAGCACCTCTTTTGTAACCGACAACTTATGAATAAGGTAGGTACATTCGTCGTCAAAACATACCTAGGACAAACAAGATTCAATATTTTACATATCTCTTGCTCTGTAAGTACACCCTTACACCCCTGAATGCCGGGGTGTATGACTATCATTACAGCATAGGTTTTGGAATTTGAAAAAAGAACTGTCATACTCATACTGCACGAAGAATATTTTTAAAAAGTTAATTTTTTTTTTCTCGGTATCGATTAATTACTCGAATCGGAATCTAGACAATTTATTTTATAAAGATTTTATTTTAAATATGGAACTATTTGTTTCCACATCGTATGTTAGATGGAATCGATTTAAAAATCAAACTGGCCAGCAAGATTTGAAAAATTTTTAAAAAGGCACGGCGGCTGGAAGTCCAGCAAAGTGGCCGAAGGTTATATCGAAGATTCGATGGCAAACAAAAGCAAAATTACTTCTAAAATAACAGAAAATATAAACTTAAAATCACCACGTCAAAGCACATCATCTGAGCCATTTTTTAATGAAGAAAATAGTACCAGTCAACTGCCGCCATTTACGATGCAAGAACCTCAAGTCACTCAAACTCAAGTCTTATCATCACAAACTCATATTCAAACTATAAATATACCTAAAAAGAACGTGACCATATCTCTTACAAATTGTAATAATTTTACTATTAATTTTAATTAAATACACATTTTTTTCTTCTTAATAAATGTTCATTGAAACCTGCTGTCTTGTTGTTTACTTACCTCACAATCGATATGTAAAGCAGAGTATTTATCTCGGGCGTAAGCATCAATTGCATACTCGGGTTAATTAGCGCCTTCGCTTCGCTCAGGCGCCAAAAACCTCGTATGCAATTGATGTCATACAGCCCTTGGTTAATAATCTACTATTGTCTGCACTATTTTCATCCAAATCTAACATAATAACCGATTTTAATTTCTTTTTCTTTATAAAGTCTCTTCCTTTTTCAAAAACATTAAAGATTGCAACATATTTTTTACACGTGGCCAGGCCGGGTATGTTATTGAATTTTGTTTTGTTTTTTTATCAAGCCATAGCAACAGACTAGAAGGACGCGGCGGATGATAAAAATAAAAGTTTTTCACCGAGCAAGTTTGCTTTTAAAAGATTCAATGGCTTCTTTTATGAAATTGGCGTAACCTATAGAAACCTGACTGAAGTGGAAATTATGTTTTCCCTCCTCCTCTGATTAATTTCGTTGCGGGATAGAAGACAGAAAAGAACATATATCTGAACTTCATCATCATTAAGTTTCTCAAATGTAGTCTTGATTTCGGATACAGACAAACCTGTTGTAAACCACCGGCTATAACTAGGATCTATGTGGCATAAATATTTTTATATGAATGTTGGTGTCCTCCTACTCACCACTCAGGGTAATTATGTTTTGATTACGAACTAGTGTACATCAAAAATTTAAAAAATACTGTTACTCATCATCTGCCTAGCAGTTTCCCAACTCTGTTCCAGTCTAACCGGATGCAGCTGAATACCAGTATTTTACATGAAACGACTGCCTATCGGTCAGATAGGCAGTCGTTCTTCATCACCCAGTTAGTACCTACTGGGTAACCCTTAGTAAGATTGGTTGTCAGCTGATGGTTGTCAGACTTTTGAGCCACGGTCCGAGAGGGAGTTTAGAAAAAAGAAGCATGGAGCACTATGACAGATGAATTGTCACTTGTCACTTGTCAGTGAACGCGCGCTCGGGATTAGTTACATTAGTTTTGAGTTTTGGCGGCAACGCATGTATTTTACTTTCTGTAATATATTTCTCGGTTTCTAACATCACTACCTGTTACGACTGTCAAAGATCTCCTTAAGGTGGAAGCTCACATCTGGCCCGCGAAATTCTAATTTTCTTACGTTTTTGGCAATTTGCAGGCCAGTGCTTGGTTGTATGTTTATGAAAATTTGATTTGCGACTGTAAGACGTATGAAGTTACCAAATTATAACCATCAAAATTATCAATACAACCCTCCAAGTTCATTTTCATGTCAAGATTGATTTTTGCATGTAAAAGTCATTCTTTAGTAATTTAGTCGTCGTTCTTTAGTAGTTAGTAATTTTGATGGTTATAATTCGGTAACTTCATACGTCTTACAGTCGCAAATCAAATTTTCATAAACATACAACCAAGCACTGGCCTGCAAATTGCCAAAAACGTAAGAAAATTAGAATTTCGCGGGCCAGATGTGAGCTTCCACCTTAATGGCAGCCGGGACCGATGACTTAGCGTGCTTTCCGAGGCACAGAGGAAACTCGATATGCAATGGGTCGTCACCCATTCACAGACTCACCGAGAGCCCGGTTTAACCCGAAAACTGAGTAGCTGTTATTATCTACCCACGAATTTAAAGATACTGTTATACTAATCACGCCTTTTTTAAGGTAGGAAGAAACGACCGAACGCCACCTGCTCCGTACGATCCTGACATTCCTGACATACCATAGATAAAAAATATCTACTTAAAGGCACAAAACATACAAATTGCACGTAGCGTGACGTAGCAGACACACCCAACGAGCGACTCGTCGTCGTCGCTCGCTAAATACCAAGCTACGTTCAAACATTCAGTGGGTGTGTGCAAACCGGTTTCGATAAATTTTCCACATCATTCCGTTTAAATGTTACGATTCAGGCCAAGTGCGGTTTTTTATGCTGTTTTGATAGATAAAAAAACCGAACATGGTGTTTCTAGGCGGATCGAAGATATTATATTAGGTAGTTGATGATATCATTATCTAGTCGTAAATGTCGCTGGTTAACATTGACATAACTTCACGCTTGTTATTTCCAAGGATTAGGCAAAGGAGAGTCCGGGTTTATGGCAGAAGGCTCGCCACCGAACATTCGTCAGTCGTTGTGGGTAGACAGTGGCCTGAATGTCTGATAGGCGCTTCATGTACAATATAAGCAATATTACAATATTGGTTATATTGTACACATGAAGCTCCTATCATCTTACTCCACTGGTAAGACTTAAGGACGATCCCAATATGGATGAGAAAAAGCTAGGCCGAAGATGAGGTGATGTCAAAAATCAGTTTATGATTGTGAAATCCAGCAGATATTGGACTCTAATTTACTATTTTATGCTCAGCTCCTGATCAGTCCTGATGTCATCCAGAGCGCTATTATTTATTCTATGGCGGATTTTTTTTGCAGCAAAATACGGTCCTTATGTGAGTACTCCTTTTGCTCGTCCACTTTCATACCTAGGTAGATAAAAAAACATCTGGTAATACACACATGCCGGTTGCGAGTATACGCTCCTGTCCTGTCTGAAGAACCTTACCAATACAATCAGCATATTGTGTTTCTAGGGCGTCCCCTCCCGGGCGTTGCCACTAGCAACGCTTTGCTGCAAGTAGGAACAAGCGGATATAAAATACTTAGAAGTGCGCGCTTCACATTTATGAAAAGATTTTGGGAGCCAGCAATGCTCAACATCAACAATGCACGGCACGAGAATGCGCGACATAGGAATGTACGTCATTGGAATTCAAAACACATACATTCCGATGTCGCGCATTCTCGGCCTGAACCAAGATTGTCCGGCTTGATATTGTACAGCACGACAATGCACATACCAGCAATGCGCGACACTGGATTGCACAACACGGGTGTGTACGCCCTTGGAAAAGGAACCATCACAATGTCTCCAAATACTCGGCTGTACCTTGCTTGCCCGATCCAAGAATGTACGGCACGATAAATGGCGACATCGCGTGATTGGCCGATTGGTTGGCCAATCAGGTGACTCGGAATTTTGGGACTTGGATACTAGGTAGTGCTGTTCCGAAAGACGATTGTAAAAACGATGTCGAAGGGATCCATAGGTTAGGTTAGGTTAGAACTGTGACCAACTACGCGCGAGCCGAGCGAGCGAAGCGAGCGGTGCCGCGGCAGCGGTCGGCGAGCGGTACCTCGAAATTGGTCGCGAAATTCTTTTAAGTATGTTTGTTTTGGTTTCATTTGTCATGCTGTACATTAACAAGCCGGACAATCTTGGTCCAGGCCGAGAATGCGCGACATTGGAATGTACGTCATTGCAATTCAAAACATATCAAAGTCCCAAAATTCCGAGTCACCTGATTGGCCAACCAATCGGCCAATCACGCGATGTCGCCATTTAAAGTGCCGTACATTCTTGGGTCGGACAAGCAAGGTACAGCCGAGTATTTGGAGACATTGTGATGGTTCCTTTCACAAGGGCGTACACACCCGTGTTGTGCAATCCAGTGTCGCGCATTGCTGGTATGTGCATTACAGTGACGTGCATTATAGGGACTCAAGATTTTCTAGAAAATGACTCTCGGAAAAATGGTAGATAAGAGGATTAATTTGTACGAGAAAATGTATTAGATGTAGCATTTAATTTCTCTCTTATATTCACTACTAGCTGATGCCTGCGGCTTCGCCCGTGTGGATGTCGATCCAATTATAGTATACAAGCGGACGTCACGCGGTTTCACCCACGTAGTTCCCGCTCCCGTGAGAATACGGGGATAAAAAGTAGCCTATGTCACCCGGGGATAGTGTAGCTTCCCAACGGTGAAAGGATTTTTCAAATAGGTCCAGTAGTTTCGGAGCCTATTCGTTACAAACAAACAAACAAATCTATCCTCTTTATTCTAACTGTGTAGACTAAAACCATACTCGAGAACCACTCTCCACTCTGGTGAAAACTGAATGAAAATCGGTGCAATAGTTTATGGGTTTATCGTGAACAAACAGACAGACGCTGCGATGGACTTTGTTTTTAACCAACCTCCCAAAAAGAGGAGGTTCTCAATTCGATCGGTATTTTTTTTAATATAATTATGTATATAGTGATTGGGATATTGGGTATTACCTACTTTAATTTAATCTGTTTCTAACTGCGGCACTCAGAGATATTTAATGATTACTTAGGTCGTCACATAATAATAATTTAACATCCTTTTGTTTGGATCCGCTGGATGCGAGACGCACGGGACCGGTCAATGTGGCGACACTTAGGGGAGACCTATGTCCAGCAGTGGACGTCTTTCGGCTGAAATGATGATGATGATGATCCTTTTGTATGGCAAAACTGTCAAAACCTTAACTTAGTGATGGCCTAAGTAATCATCTGATTGCGGCAGTTTTGTTTTTCAATGTATTAATGAGCCTTGAATAAAGTCTCAACATCTTCCTGCCTTTGTTATAAATTGCTTGGGGTCTGTCGCCCCTGTCAACCGTTACGCTATCATGTACTCCTTTTTCTCTCATTTTGCTCTCACAAAATGCATCAACAAATTTAATTTTCTTTGGTCCATCGACTAATCTTAATTAATTTATTTATAGTCAAGTACAGATAGCCAGCACATCAAGCTACTGTCAACTTTCTTTAAAAGATTTTCAACATTATCGCTAATAAGTTAGGTTGATTGGGCAATTTTGATAGTTACCCTGCTTGCTGTCCATATTTATACTGTGTTGATGTCCTGACGTCTGTAACTAGGCAACCAAGGTCTGCTTGGTAGTATATTATCTGTGGCTTGAGTAAAAATAGAGAAAATGAATTCTCCCAGATATGAGACCTGGCTATCTCGATTTTTCGCCCCCGTAAACCTAATTGCTACTTTAATCGAAATCATTAGAGCCGTTTTTCCAAGAATGTGATTACAAATATCGCTAATTGAATAGTATAGAATTACTATAACTGTAATTATTTTTCGTATTGATCAGTCAAAACAAAGCTAATGAGCTCAGACTAAGTACCAATTATACGCTAATAAATATGATGCGTATAAAAACGTGTATTTTATCAAACATGGCCGCTACATCGTCTGATAAGGGGGAATAAGGAAGATGGGTATTAATAAATATAATCGTTATCTTTTGTATAGAGATCCGCTTCCTGGTTACGCAAAATTATTGGGATTGTCCTATTTTGAAGATTTTTGTTGTCTTTTGGTCTTATAATTATTGTAATGAAGAAGTCTATTGTAGAAGTGCGTTACTTACTATGTAGTTTAGTTAGATACTTACAACTTACTCAATCATGTGGAGGGTCCAGATTACCCATTGAATTCGGTCTTCTTCTTTATTGTGTTGTTAGGACCCAAGTTTTGGTTTCCTCACGATGTTTTCCTTCACCGAAGGAAGTGATAATTATACATCGCAAATACGCATATGAATCGAATAAATTGTAAGGCGGTGAGGAAGGTAGACCACATCCACACTGTGCGACAGATTATACAGAAGTCTGAGGAGTATAATCGGCCTCTGTGTCTTGCATTTGTGGACCATGAGAAAGCTTTCGACTCTATCGAGACCTGGGGGCCAATTCTCGATTTTCGCCATTTATCTCGAGTTCGAGATCGTAAGTCTATCTCTATGTCTATTAAAAATATCTCTATCTCTACCAAAAAATGTCGAATCGAGCAGAATTCCGTATTCTCAGTCAAAATAGAAATAAATGTCACGAAAATGTCGAGTCGAGTGAAGATAATGTTACCATTATGAAGAATCGCACGTTCTGTTTTAGGTAGCTATGAGATAATGAATGATTTTGTTTTAAAACGCTGACTAAACCTACTTATTTAAGTATAAAACGAAACGATCGAGAATTGGCCCCCTGGGGGCCAATTCTCGATTTTTGTGAAATTTTTGTCGAACTCGACAAAAATTTCTAATGACGTCATTTTTTCGACAAATTTTAAAAGTTGCTATTCTGGGGATGTCGAATTCGACATTTGTCGAAAGCTAACGTTAGAGTTCATGTCGAGTGCTTCTGAGCAGAAGAGATGTCATGTCGATTGTAGAGATACGTCATTTCTGAGTGAATTCGTTGAATTTTGGATTGTTCACTGTGTTTTCTTTTCTTTATTTTTTAAATAAAATACGGCTTGGCATCTCATACTTACTGGAAATTTGATTTATACTCTTTGATTTGTGCCCTTGCCTTGTTTGATTTTTCCCTTCCATGTTAAAATAAAACTTTTAAAATGTATAACAGCACCCAATAATGATGTAAACACAGTACATGTAAACATAACAAAAGTTTTGAAGGAACCGCAAAAAGGCGCAAATTCTGACACTGACAGACAGTCAACTGTCAATTTGTTTTCTTTATTTCACGAAGAGCATACGAAAATCTTGAAACACACTAAACGTTTCGTTTTATACTTAAATAATTAAGTTTAGTCAGCGTTTTAAAACAAAATCATTCATTAACTCATAGCTACCTAAAACAGAACGTGCGATTCTTCATAATGGTAACATTATCTTCACTCGACTCGACATTTTCGTGACATTTATTTCTATTTTGACTGAGAATACGGAATTCTGCTCAATTCGACATTTTTTGGTAGAGATAGAGATATTTTTAATAGACATAGAGATAGACTTACGATCTCGAACTCGAGATAAATGGCGAAAATCGAGAATTGGCCCCCTGGTCGGTTCTGGACTCATTGCAGCGATGCCAAGTAGACTGGCGATACATCCAAGTGCTGAGGAGCCTATACGAAGAAACCACAATGACCGTCCAAGCTCAGAAACAGCAGACAAAGCATATTCCATTGCATAGGGGGTGAGGCAAGGGGACGTAATTTTCCCGAAATTATTCTCCAACGCACTGGAGGATGTATTTAAGACGCTCAACTGGGAAGGACGGGGCATTAACATCAGCGGCGAATATATAATTATTGCACTTATGATTCGCAGATGACGTCGTCATAGTGGCTAAATCGTTGCACGACTAGTGGATTCTTCAGTGCGCATTAGTCTCAGGGTGGACAAAACCCAGGTTTGTTCAACGAACACGTCACCCCTGGACCTATTGTTGTCAATGGCGGTCCTCTCGAGGTTGTTCGAGAATTTATTTACCTAGGGCAATCTTTGCAGTTTGTTAAAAACAACTTCGAGAGAGAGGCTAATATATTAGAAGAATCAAGCTGGGATGGGAAGCTTTTGGGAAGCTTCGTCGGGTCTTCTTGTCACGCATTCCGTAGAGCCCAAAAACTAAGGTCTTCAACCAGTGCGTCCTGTCTGTTATGAGATACGGGGCTGAAACGTGAACACTCACGGTATGGTTGGTCCATAAATTTAGGGTCGCTTAGCGAGCTAAGGAGCGAGCTATGCTAGGAGTCTCTCTCAGGGATCGCGTCCAAATTGAGGTGATCCGATAGAGGACCAGAGTTGAATAAGTAAGCTGAAGTGGCAGTGGGCCGGCCATATTAGCCGCAGATCCGATGACCGTTGGAGTAGACGTGTTCTTGAGTGAAGACCGCGAATCGGCAAGCGTAAGGTGGGACGCCCTCAGGCTCGATGGAGCGATGATCTTCGCAGAGTGGCTGGTAACAGCTGGATGGGAGTTGCCGAAAATCGAGTTGAGTGGCGCAAGATTAAAGAGGCCCATATCCAGCAGTGGATTGCAATAGGCTGATGATGATGAGAAAGGTGAGGTGCGTGAAATTAAAAACCATTCAATTCTACCTCTTCTTCAACCATTGGCCAAATGGACACCCAGTGTTGAGTGTTAGACCATTGAATTATCCAGTCAAACTCCTCAGACATAAAGGGCCTAACAAAAAAAAAAGTTTTAATGGTTTTAAGACATTTATTTCTCAAAAACAGAATACAATAATTCACTTGGATGAGAAACACAGGTTACATGGACACATGGAGGTATCGGAATATAATATTGTAATATTACAATATTTTACTTAATCATTAACTTATCACTATGTTAGTAAAAAAAAAAAAAAGTTAGTAAAATGTTTATTTATTTATTTTACTATTTATGTACACACAGTAGACAACACCGGAAAATAACAAAATATAACGTTTGAGTACACAGTTGTCTACATTCTCATCGAAATATTTTTGTCTATACTTATCGATCGTCATCATGATCATCACATAATAAGTATGTATGAGGAATTTAATATTTTAGCTCTACTTACACACTTCTGCATACCCCTTCGGAGAAAACAGGCGCCATGTATGTTACAAGTGTCAAAATGTTGCCCAGTCATTCTAAAGTCTTGTTTGACATTTTGATTCAGATGTCCATTTTAGTGTTTGCACGTGACAACCTTAATAATAATTATAACTACGGAATTTGATATTGAGATGTCAATTAGTGTTAATTGGATTACAAATACGAGTTTAAAGTGTAAAGTACGTTATCATATTGTCAGATGAACTTAGGACTGCGATGTTTATAATCTAGTTCGTTCTAGATCAAAAGGCAAACTAAACAGTCACTTAGACTAAGGACTATGATCAATAAATAAATGTGCTACATACATCGATCACTAAGTGATCGATGGCTACATAGGTAAGAAGTAGTCATCATTATCTGTTTACTCAAAGTTATTAGAATTGTGATAACACTGTTTTCATCGTTTCGTCTATATTAAGTATAAGTAGGAGTGGCAATAACAACAAATAGATAGCTATACTAAACACTTTTTAATTTTTTTTTTTTTTTTTTTTTTTCATACACAGGCTTTAAACTGCACTAGTAGGCAATCATACTTTCTTGTCTAAATAATTTTAAAGAGTATTTTGAAAAATTACGACTGACTAATGGGCCTCATCAGAAGGCTTAAAGTCACCCAAAGTCAATGGAGAGGGCTATGCTCGGAGTTTCCTTGAGGATCGAATCAGAAATGAAGACATCCGCATGAGAACCAAGGTTACCGACGTAGCCCGAAGAATTGTCAGACTTAAGTGGGAAGGGGCAGGGCACATTGCTCGCAGAACGTATGGCCGATGGGGCCGAAAAGTTCTGGAGTGGCGATCGCGAACCGGGAGACGTTACGTTGGAAGGCCTTCCACAGGTGGACCGATGACCTGGTAAAGGTTCCGAGACGCAAGGACCGGTCAATGTGGCTACACTTTATGGAGGTTTATGTTCAGCAGTGGACGTCTTTCGTCTGAAATGATGATGATGATTGACTAAACCCAATCTTTGGCCACAAGAAATTCGGCTGATTGTAGTACCCAACTCGCTGTGCTGGCCAGTGTAAAATACATTACAAATTGATTGAGATCATAATTAATGAAGCTGCCATCCTCGTCTTAGCTTAGTGAAATATTTTCACTTAGATACAGACATTCAGGTCATTTTGAGATGGTTATTAACTACAAAAATTCTCACTTTATGTGGGTTTATAACATTTTTGTGGAAAAAAACTACTAGTCACTGAATGAATAATTATAAACCTGATCACCACAATGGTAATAATTCTATTAAAAATAATAAGTCTAGTCAGGTGATATAATTTGATATTCTGGCCTATTCCAAATGTCATTTTTGCGTAATGTGTTGTTTTTATAATTTAATTATCTAGCCTAACAACTAAAAGCTCAAAATAGATAATGAGCTTAAAGAATTTAAAGATTTATGTAATCTTATGGACTTTGCGCAGACACACCCACTATTTTAAACAAAGGCAATTGAAACAAGAGTGAATCAATTGATAATAATATGATTGATGAATTCTGCGATGTTACTAACTCGCAAATCGTATCAAACCACATATCAAACGCACACATACACTCACACCTATTCCCATGGGCGTAAGCAGAAATTACCGCCTTTTATTTTTGCTTCGCCCAAGTTTATCTCTAATCAGCTCAAATTAGTTTAATTAAGTATTTATAAATATAAGACATAAACTGGCTTGGCCTTGGTCGTAGAGACTATATGTTGCTTGCTATACAACGCTGCCGCGTTGCAACACCGCCAGTCTTTCAGGGACAAAGAGACCATTTAGAGGCCGTTGAGGAGTATTTTAACGCCATGTTATTTGCTTATGGTGTCCATGGGCAAAGTCTTCCTCTATTCCTTTCCAACTCTCCCGGGGTTGTGATTTCCGTTAATGGGGTATGGACCATATTCTAGCTAGTCCAGTGCGTGTTGGTTGGTCGCCAGAGCCTCATTGGTCGAAAGAAGGGTGTATCACGTGCAGATACATTGGCCGACCTAGGGGTCGAATCCATGGCCTCATGTTAATCTGAAGCGCTTGTGTACACTAGGCCAATGAAGCAGCTACCAACAAATGAACACAAAACTCACAGTTACTTACTATACTCATTTCTGCCCAAGGTTAGTATTGATTTATACACCCGCTATCCTATGAGTGTATTTTTCTCTACCAAATTCCCAATTAGAGCAAATAATATTTGTCTTCTGAGATAAATGTCTGAGCGGAATTTTCGGCAAAACTTGTTGCTCAGTTTTGTCGCTAGCCTATCACCTTTATGCTTGTTGTCTTAAGGTTTATTTATGAAATAAAATAACTGTGATACCTACTGTTTGTGTTATGCAGGCGTGTACGAAAGTACTTAGATGACTAACTCAAGAATACAAAGAAAACGTGTGTAGCTTATCTGTGGTTATGGTGTCGAGCTTATCTATGCCCAAAAACACGGAGGCAACAAATATTGCGCCCCACTTTGCACGCCTCTTTTTTATCTCAAATTTACACGGCTTGTCATATGACTAGCACTTTTTTCATCACAAAAACTGATGTAAACTATAAACTAAAAGACTATAGTATATTTTCAGCTTATCTCTACGAACTTGTGACCTATTCGGAGTCACGTAGTGTAATAGAATGTATGTTGGTACTTACTAAGGCCGTGGATACTTGCATCAGAATTTTATTTAAGAATTTTATTTATAAACTGACATTTTTAATTGCTGGTGCTAAACTAACATCGGATGTTTGTGCGTGGTTATTTATACTTTTTGGAGGATGGTCAGGTCACAGACTATGAGGTTCAATGCGATTTTTGAGACTTATTTTCACTTTCACACTTATGAGTTTGAAGAAAGTTTCGGGAGTTCGGGTTCGGGGATATTTATTAGGTAGATACGTTGCTTTTTCTTGCCAAACAAAATGTTTTTTTAAAATGGTGACGATTGGGCGTTGTTAAGACCGACTTTTGAACTTATGAACTGAATGCTGTTATTGAACTTCTAAAATACGACAGCCTCTTTATTCTGGTTTGGTACCTATTTCATAACTTTAAGAAATAGTACTTACCTAAAAGATGCTTTGTTAGAACAATATTTGCTTTTCTAGCAAGTTTTATTGTTCGCAACTTGAGAAGCGAGTTTCTTTTCCCTATTTGCTTTTCATTCGACGTACCGTAGCGATGTTTTTCGCTTTCCAGTGGCGAGTTACACAGGAAACTTCAGTTATCAGAGGCTTCAGAGATAGGATTCCTGGAAAATGAGAAATAGGGCTGAAATCTGAAAGCACTATACGCTTATTGAAACGGAGGGTTCGTGGAAATGTGAACGCTGCATTGTATTGTGAATTGTGAAATTCACTTTGATGTTATTTGCGTTCATATTTTCCGGAAAATGCCTTACACAATATTTTACATTGTAGTTGGCAGTTGAAATTGTTGAACAAGTCTGTGTCTGGCAAACTTTTACCAGTTTGCCAGAAACAGACTTGCATTATAGATATTGCATTTATTAATACAATAAAAACAAAATGTAAATAATAATAAAACATTGAAGCAAAAACTCTGTGTTCGGTAACAACTGCATTAATAAAAAACTGTGTGGCAGTCATTAACGCCAGACTCTGTCAGATCTACGTTTTTGGAGGATCGAGCGTAAGGTTCCAATGTCTTACGCAGCACCACGGCAAGTAGAAATGCATGTCTGACTGTCGGCAAATCGCAAAGAGCGTAGGTACTTACCTACTGTTCGGAAGTTGGAAAGCGAATCGGTTTGTGAGTCATGTCATGACTTTTAGCATTGCCTTTTCTGACGGAGAATTAAGCATTTCCCTAACCCACTGTTAAGATGGAATTTGCCAGAGCGAATATAACTAATATAAGTAGGATACTGTACGTAGGGATGCAAAATCAGCAGCATTCCGCAGGTTTATAATTTATGTAGTTTTAGAAAATTACGGTAAATGAGAAAAAAAAAAGTCTAACAGTGGACTAAAATAAACTAACATAAGTACCTAGGTACTTACTTTACTACAAAACACTAGCAAATGACCATAATATTATGATGTTTTGATGACGTAAGTAAACAAAACATATTGCAATCGTTATAACTAACTAATAAAGACGTTGGTAAACAAATCAATATAACATAGGTACGTAGAGCAGAAAAACTGAAACATTGAATTAGTGACGTCACTAAAGTATTAACGGAAACAGCGTCATGATAGAAAATCGATCATTTACGGTTTTGTCTATGACTTGCTTTTGCCCGCGTCTTCGCTCCGACTATCTTATCCCATGAGAAGTTAGAATACAGCCTCAGGTCTCGTTGATAATGAACTTCCCAGTAGTAGTGAAAGAATTTTTGGAGTCAGTTCAGGGGTTTGCGTAGATGGCCCCCTACTTATGTGATAGTAGCGGGTCATCTGTCTCGGATCCTAGTTAAGTTACCTTGAATCCAAGACCTGGAACTTCGTCGAATTTCATCGTCTCGGTGATTCTTTGGTGGTCGCGACTGTTGATTCTGACTTTCAGGAGTTCTCGACCGGCTGCGGTCATAACAGTCAATGTCCATCACCGTCTGGTGCCGCGTCCGCCATTATTTTTATTTACTGTACTGATCTTGAGCCAGCATGACTCGCACCTTTTTCGAAGGCCAAGGTCATCCTTCCATTGACATAACAGTAAATCTGGTTGAGGACGTGCGTCAGTGTGAATGTGTTCCACTTCCCACTAGTAGATAGATTGTAGATATAGGTACGTAGTAGGTGGATAATTGCGTCTTTCGTTCATTGACAACAATTTCTTGTACGTCAGACGATCTATTGAACGAATTAGGTAAGATTGAATCATTGACATGTGTTTGAAAAACTAAATGGTGCTAAACTACGAAATAAACGGAAACGCTGATAATCCAATTTCGTTATACCAAAGTTAGGTAAGTACTTATTATTTTTCATTTTAGAAGCTATTTTAATAGTGGCGCGATTGCAGTGCATGAGGCATTGGGCGAGTTCCATTCCCAGGTCAGGCAAAGTTTATTGGGTGTTTCCATCAGGATATTCTGACACACGACCTCGTAGACCTCTGACCCTTCAGGGATTGCACGCGTAATGTTATATTACCAGAAAAATAAACGCACACTCATTAATACCTAAGTACCTACCTACAAAATCACGCTAAAACAAAACACTAGTTTTAGAAAGTAATTTCAATAACAAAAACATAATCACCTCAGTACCTAACCAAGTATTTTGAACTGCAATCAGTATGAGCATAGCGCACGCCGCACACGCCTCCGATGACGAAATTCACCTTGTGCTTTACAACTTGCTGATGAAATAGACGCCTTCTGTTACAATATAAATAAACAACTTGGCTCTACCAAGTCAAAAACGTTTAAGTATAATTCCGATCTATGGATTATTATTTTTCTCCTGGTCATATAATGTTTGGCAGTCACGAAAGAAAAGAAGTAAAAAGAAGTTAAAATTGGCGGGAAAGTATTTTTAGAATTCTGACAGGCCCCCGTCCTATATGCGTGCTCACAAAATCACAATAATGACTTTGATCACAAAGTCCCCGATACAGCATCACACAATTCACACATGATTAGCTGACGCAATATGGCTTCCGTCTTGCCGACATAGCACAAGGAGATTGCTTTCGGCATACATAAAGTGTAGTAAAGTTACTTGACAATCGCGACGTTCCACGTAAGGTGCCGCGGAATTTACCATTGATAACTATCCATGGTAATTAGGTAGTATAAAATACTGTATCTAGTGTCGAATATTCAAGGTTCATAAACTTCATTACAGTCTCAAGTAGACTAGAACACGTAATTCGAGGCCAAAAAATACTCAAAAACCATCAAATCACACATACTAAGAACTAATCCCTAATCATCTAAAACACGATAATATTTTCAAAAGCACATAAATACAACCAGCATTACAACAACAAATCGATGATAATAATCGTAGAAAAACAAGTTGTTTGAGTTTCGAACGCCGCGTGCACACGTCACGACACACCCGCGCGCTCGACCAATCAGAACGCGCCGTGCAAACAAGCCTCCTGGTATTAAAGCGCGCGCGCAATATTTTATAACCATTACGTTTCTTAGTTTCAACACGTATAGTTCCTATTAAATGGGCGACAAATTAAACACTATAGCATATTATAGGTGGCTGATATTTCTGTTCAGTTTCAGTAATTTTGATAATATTTAGCTCCTTCTCGTTTCTAGTTTTTCGAATTTATTTTTGTAAAGTATTAGTTAATTTTATTGTTCTTTAGTTTTTAATTTTTATTTATTTCCAATTAAAAATAATTTAAAATGTTGCACTTCAACTCAATCCCTGAAGACTACGTGAGGAAGACCAACCAGTGAGTATTTTTATTAAGTAAATTTTCTTTGTCTATGAGTTTTACTATGTCCTTCTGTAATTATCTACTTACTACTTAAAATATATCCAAAAGTCCAAAACGACAAACTAAGTTCTATTTCTGCCAATAAACATTTTTTTTTTTCATACATTGTTATACCTAAGCCTCTGTTTTTAAAATTGCCCCCTTAACTAATCTTGCACTCCATATAATACCTATATTAGGTAAGTATTTAAAATAATTTTGTCCAAGTTCTGCTAATTCAGTTTTCAGAATTATTTGCTAACTTGACTTTAAATCATTTATTCGAGCTTTTTTACTATTTTAATTTGCTACCTTTGTCTTTTAACTTTTGCTACTCCAGACATTATATAAAAAATAATTCCTCAAATCAAATACCCACGGATTGAACAGTGTAGTAACTGGTCCTAATTTGCTTAAAAAGAAAAATAATTATGTAATAATAATTACATTAAATATCTTCCATCTCAAAACACAAAATATCGGAAAACTCCAAGACTCCTGTGGCACGTTTATTGACAATAAGAAACCTATTTATATCAAAGAGAGGGAAAATCCCCATGGCAACGAATAGTACCAGCCAGAGGGTTAACTGTTCCACCAACTGTTAAAGGTAAAGTTCCCTTACACACAATAAAGCCATGTTTTTTTCTTAATATTGGCTGTCTGCACGCGTTCTTTTCCACCAGCGTTTCGTATTTCGTAACAACAGCATTGTTTCGAATTGAATCAAATTACCGAGTCTGTAACTAAGGAGGTTCGATTTTTTGTATCGCCAATGAGTGCCTATAAAAAAATATTCGATTTGGCACACACGTCATTGTGGGCCTGCCAGTCTTTGACTATTTCAACACTTAACTGACGCTAAACGATATACAATTTAATTCCTAAATAATAATCAACAGTTGGAGTGTGATATTGGGAGCAGCCACTAAGTCTGAAGTCGTGCCCAGTTGTTGGCAATACGCTTACCTCCTGTTACATTGGACTTAAACCTATACATACTGGCGAAATGTAGGTGTACCAACTATTAAGTTCCTACACATCTGCCTAACCCCTCGAGGATTACAGGCGAGATGTTATGAATTTGTTTGTAGTTTGAAATCGCTGAGATAGGCAAGCACCGAAGATGCAAAAGAGCTCTGACAGTAAAATCTGGCATTAAAACCTATGAGTAGCAACCAGTATCTTCTGTGTGAATCTTAGTAGTTATAGATTCAATTTGAACGCATCGTTGTCCTAGTTCGACCTCCTACAGTTAGATAGGTGTATCGTCTCGCGGTCATTGACAGGACAGCTCGAAAAACCTTTGGCATTTTCAGTGAAGATGGTACTTAAAAAATGTATTATCTTAAGTAATATTGCAGCATTCGTATTGAACATTTTCCATTAAAGGTAATCGTAACCTGACTTTGCTGGCTTTGAAATACGATTGCATAATACATAAAACTAGAGTGATTGATAAGCAAAAAGTACCTAGTTAAGTATGCCAGCAACGTCGATTTTTCCTCATTCTTTAACCGAATATTTCCGTCGCCTGTGGTAACACCCACGAGGCTACTCTATTCATCTTAGTTAAAGTCTAGTTTTTCACACTGTCACCACAAATCGGCGGTGACCTTAAAAACGATTACCTTTCTCCTGCTCTTCTCCAAATTTATTTGGGATCGAAGCAACATCTCTTCTACTTGGTTTCACTCGTCATCTTAGAAGTCACCTCCTTTCTAGCGGTATCATCTTTCACACAGTTCATCCATCGTTTCTTTCTTCGTCCTCTCCATCCTAGAAAATCCTAGCTGAACAACTTCGTGGTTTACCAAAATAATGTAGAATTTCGAACTATGAAATTTCGCATACAAAAACACTCTTATCCTGATTCTTACAGGAAACTCCGATAGTTCGTAGGTACCTATGCCCAATTATGATTAGTATGCGTCAAAGGGAAAATCCAAATTATAATGAATAAAATCAAAATCATGTAAATTATTAGGTACAAGCAAATCACGACTTTAGAAAATTATGGATATACTTGAAAAAAAATAGGCTATAGGCTATTTCTGCTGTCAAGGTTAGCTCTCATCAAATAATTAACGAACAGCAACAGATAGTTATGTAGGTACATAACTACAATATATAATCCCATAATGGCAAAACATTTGGGTGTACTAATCGTTACACCACTGCCTCACCCTTCGGGGTATATAGGCGTGATGGTTTGTTGTTTATAAAAGACCTTTATCTACTTTACTATTTCTTCACAACCATTCCTAGGAACTTCTATGTACTTATAAACAAATTAATCCATTTTATCTATCACCTAATTAAATTACGAAGTAAGAACAAAGTGCAGGACAGATAATTATATATCTAACCTTTGATTTAATTGCCCGACATTTTGTGCCCGGTTCAAAGTTTGAAACGTCACCCTGAGAAACAAATGGTCGGTGTGCAAACGGAATAGATAACGAAGAATTATTATTTATTTGATATCAGATGTTTCAACATAGAGCAACTATTAATTTGTAGGAGTCAAGGAGGCAGATAAAACCGTTACCGTTATTTTAGCTAAAAAATCATACTTATGATAAACACATAGTAGTAATTTGATTCAAACTCAAAGCATTTATTTCAATTAGACCACTACAGTACATTTGATTGTTAGAAAAACAATGAAAGCGAAGTAACAGTTTCAGCCACAAGGTATTATTTATAGAATTTCGATTATTTATATTCGTAGATAAGAACCCAATAGAGATTTCACAGAAATAAATATCATTTAAGTATACGCATTTTCCCTAGTTTGCCGGCACTTATGACGAAGTCACAGGAAGCTCTAAATAGCGAGAATTGACGTCAGAACTTATTATCGATATGTTTCCCAAATTGGGTAATAGGTTATATATCCACTGCTGCCACATTTGACGTTAACAGAACATTTTCCCTATTACCCAAACATTTAACTTTACCGAGTTTCTTGCCTCTTCTTATCCATACGAATTACGAACCTACCAGTCCTACCACCAATATGTATCAACTCAAATTTCTTGTGAAGTTTGATGTTCGAAGTGAAATAGGTAGTTATAATGGTATATTTATATAGGTGTAGTCTGTCTTTACTCATGCATGTTTTCCTTTGTTCCCAGGTATGCCCAAGTGGCGCTGGCTTGCGGTCGTGCGGCCCACCAGACCGCTCTCCGTGGGGCCACCAGCCCCAACCCTCAACTCGCTGCATTGACTCCTAAGGTAACTACAACTTCAGACAAAAAATCGATTCAGTGGGTAACTAGGTAAAACCAAACGAAATCCCTGGACAATCAGGCAGATATGTAATTTTAGGTCACCCACATTTAGCCAGATCCTACTAAGAAATTTGAGATGAAAAACCAATAATAAGGAAAATATTGGTCAATAATTTCCAAAGTGTTACTCACTGTAATGATTGAAAGATTATTTCTCAAACAAAGACAAGGAAATGAGTATAAACGCTGGAAAAACACAATAGTTTTTGTTCATTGCTCGACTCAATTATTGTCTAAATCGTGCAATACTGTACTTATAGTAGAAAATTGCATTTACATTTTTCTGTAGGGTAATTTTCCTTATTTGACAACGGCTTTAGAAATACATTCGAAGCGACACCTAAGTATTATTGCGCTGATCCAATTTCAACTATCGACGCTGTCGCGACGGTCTAAAACAGTTTGCTTTTTTAGTGAACCATTCATTTAGGAATAACCAAGTAAAAACGGCGATCTTTAACGTGTAGTTAAGTGCCAGCCGCGAAGCGAAGGGCTTTAAACATTAATAGGCCAGGCCAGCACGTCACATGGAAACTATTGAGTCGATAACTTTAAATAATTTACTCAGGCCGAATGCCAGCCTGATGGATCGATGTAAATGCACCAACCTTCAGAGGTTGATGACTTACTTGACGTTCCGTTAGTGGACATTTTGATGAACTGTTGGATATTAAAATTTGTATTTTGATTAAAACTGCATGTCTTAGAACTAAATGACCAAAGATATGTGGCATCCACGTTTTCATACCATTCATATCAGCCCTAGTATATTAGCTTTTTGATAACGTTAGTTAATGAATTCTTATTACAAACGAAACACTAGAGAACCTAAGACAGACCCTTGAAGGATCCAATATAGGACGGACAGTCAGTGGCCTGTATTACCTAACTCCTGTCACAAAGAAAAAGGGGAAAGGGCAAGTATTGCAGACACTACTAAGCCATTCAAAATTTAAAGGGATCTCTAAAGGGTCTGTCATAGGCCTTGTTGTATTTCATTACTATTATGATGTAGTAGAAAAATGTCCTAACGTTCATTACACTCCTCAGGTTCGTGCCTTTGTGGAGCGCAGTGCTGCTCTCTGCCAGCCAGAACATGTCCATGTCTGCGACGGCTCTGAGGCTGAGGCAGCTGCCTTGCTGCATATCATGCAGCAGCAAGGAACTTTGAAGCGTCTGCACAAGTATGACAACTGGTAAGTAACACCAATACTATTGCCACGTCTTTTGTTTTTGTGCACTCTTGCATCAGGCAAAAATCATATTGGAGATGTACCTCCCAATAACTATTGCATTGTATCGGTATCAGGTTAATATCGTTAGGAATAACGGCATTTATAGCCTGAATATTGAGAAGAAAACTTTTGAAACACTTGATAATAAAATGGCGCCCAACACGTTACCTACGAAAGCTAATAACCAACCACCAAAATGCTATCACCAAGAATAAAATGAGTTCCCGCACAAAAAAGAATCTAACCAATCTCTTCTTCTCCAGCTGGCTAGCCCGGACCGATCCCGCAGACGTGGCTCGCGTTGAATCCCGCACCTTCATCTGCTCCGACAAGGAGAGAGATGTGGTGCCCATCGCACGCGCTGGCCAGAAATCTGCCCTCGGCAATTATATTGCCCCCAATGACTACGAGAAGGCTATTACTGAGAGGTTCCCCGGATGTATGCGAGGTGAGTTTAGCTGGAGTTATTTCTTTGCCCTAACTAAGGACAATTCGAAGATTTGGAATCGCAAGTGTAGATGCAGGCAGGAAATCGGACTAGACGCGAAGATGATCAATGGAGTAACAGAGGCCACGCCCGTTTGAATAAGAATATTTCCAAACAGTCATAAAAAAGTGACCAGAATAGAAAACAAAAAGTGCTATGTGTATTTTCAATATAATTTGCACTTAAATATACATGACATTTAAAATAATGTATAGCAAATCAGCATTAATTAACATTGCTAAATATACTAATTGCTAGTTGATTATTGAAATACCTACCTGATATTCAAACACGGAAGCTTTCACGAAATCTCAAGTAAAACTAAACTTCTTTAAAAGTCATTGAACAATGTTTGCAAAAAAACAAAACTATTTGTTAATACTTCGAAAGAAAAAAACAAAAGACTGTTTGGCTCTGTTCCATTTTCAAACAATGTGTTTCCCAAAATCTGAGGATGGCTCAACAGATATTGAGTTACGGGTTGCTAGTCAGAGGGGGTTAATAACATAGCAACCATGCGTACTTTGATTGATATACCTGTACAAATAATTGCATATGTGTTTCTGTCTGGCTCAGACTCCCCTCAAAATCAATACAGCGGGCCCTAGTCCCGGGCAATCAGCTTATTGCTCTAATTAGCTGACGTAGTCGTACCTGTCTGCGTACCATTGTACGCGATGAATTTGATGTGGAATCGGGGCATAGATTAAAATTATTTCGGTTAATTTTTTTTTGCTCGATTTGAAATTGGAAACTTTGTGTAGTTTGTACTGCTCAGAAGGTCTAAGCTAGACCAAAGATACAACATCACGCTTGCTTTTGACGAAGGAATAGGCAGAGGTTTACCTACCTACCGATAGTCCTTACGTGCACCCACATTTTGGTTTTTTTAAGAAACCTTAATTTTTTTTTCTGTTTTCATTTGTATAATGATGACCCATTACCTAAACAAACATCTAATCTGTGAATGTTTTGTCAACAGGCCGCACAATGTACGTGATCCCATTCTCCATGGGCCCCGTAGGCTCTCCGCTGTCCAAGATCGGCGTCGAGATCACAGACTCTCCCTACGTAGTCTACTCCATGAGAGTCATGACGCGGATCGGTATGTTACCCTTCAAAATATCAATAAATTACACAATACGTACAAAACAACCAGACAGGCATGTCACCAGTGTATCTAGACCGTGGACAGCCGCCGGTGGGTAAATTTTACGCGCAGTTCATCAAAACTCAGTGCTTTATTAAAATCTCGGAGGTCAGTTTAAACTGGGTGCAATGTAGTCTGCAAACGGCTTCGCTCATATTCGGGACTCGTCGGGCGATGGGAAGAGGGGGGCGATATGTTCGGTTCTGCTTTAGCGGCCAGTCTTTGAGTTGTCTACAAATAAATATTTGTTTATGATGGTTCGCGGTTTTCAAATTAAGGCTTTGTGAGCGCAACTCGCTAATGGCATAGATCACTTGCAGCCTTATTCCGGAAAGCGCTCGCAATACCAGCTTTAATTAAGTTCAGAAAGAGATTACGCTTTAATTTCCTAATTGAGACAGTAATGAAAGTCATGGCGAGCGCGTTTCACAATACGACTACGCAGATTTTCGCCAGCTTTTGCAAGTACAGAACAGGAAAAATAGCAAGCTATTTCGGGCAGGAAATAAGACACAATATTGGTTCCAATACTTTTATTTTTAATCCTAAACACACTTATGCATAATTATATTAATTATAGGTACGCCCAGCTCTGTCTACTCAAAAATACCGTAGACAGATCACCGTAGAGTAGTAGTTGTTGTCATGACGCCCATTTTTCGGATATGGCATTTACTTTATTCAACAGGCTCCGAAAAACAGTACGCACGAGAAAACCTACTAGTACAGTTCTACTTATTATACTTACTCTCAAATGTTGCAGTTTCAGCAACAAGAGATAATATCCCTTCCGGATTCGAACCGGAACCGTAGTTTCCGCCACCATCTTAGGAGGCTCCTGAAGAACTGCTGAAAAAGCATGGGAGCCTAGAAATAGAAATGGCGAAATATAAATATCCGGAGACGGAACAACGAAGATACCGAGTAAACGACTAGCCGACGAAAGTTGGCCTAATATTCGGCGTAAATTCACGCCGAATATTGGCCATATTACCCCGACTTTGCATTACGCGATTTGCGATTTTTTTATTTAATTTGTACGGTACAGACAGGAGATCGTATTACGTTGTATCCCGTGTCTAGAATTTTTCAAGAAAACATCCACATAATATGAATTTAAGTCGGTGGAAAAAAATATAGACAAGCATGTTTGTATGAGTGTATCTAGATGAGATTAAGCTTACTACCTTTTTTTAAAAGAATGTGTTTTCGTAAATGTTTTATTATAGTAATTATCTTGAATGAAAATGTGAAATTCTGAAAATTTAGATTGGTTTCACCAATTCTTTACCTGAACAAAATAAAAAGACTTTTTTTTGGCGGGTGTAAAATCATCGAATAACCCCTTCCGCTCTTGGGCAGAGCGAAAGGGAGTGTCAGACTTCTACTGACTAAAAACCACCCATGTTCCTTCTTCGCCCTCTATGTCGAGGCCGCGATAACTAGTGTACAACCCGCGGCCCCGACGGGAAATAAAAAGACCTGAAAACGCGTTTTAGTATTTGGAGAGCTAAGGTCAGGTACAGTATTCAAGAAAAATATTCCCGAAAGAAAAAATAAGGTTTAGTATTCATCCTCGGGATCCGTCTCTGGATACACAATTTGGCCATCGGCATCTTTAGGTCTGCCGTGGGAAGGGGAGTAGCGTTCCTCTTCACCAGCCGGTTCCTCCGTTGGCTCCTCAGGAGCCACATCAGCCTGTTGCTGTACCGGTTCCATTCCGGGAGGGTAAACTAATTCATTTTGCAGAATCTGCAATTTAAGGCCTTCATGTTTTCTTCTTTCAAGCAAGTACATAATTTCGTGCTTAGCCGCCTCTTGGTGCTCCGGAGTAAGCTTCATCATTGAACGGAATACCATGTCCGCAAAAGGGATGATCTCGTTATATCTATCGTCGATATTATTTGGAGTTCGTTCGATAATATTTGACGTTGATGGCATTCCTATATTTAGGGCTGGAGGCGGTATCAATGGCAACTGCATTTCGCCTACTGGCACCGGATTCAAAATGGGAGCAAAATTGGTATGACTGTAAGCCCCCCCGTCGAGATCTTGAGCATCGGTTGGTTCTAGAAGTAGCGACATCAGGTCAAATATAGTTTTACTTTTCTTTGACGCTGGTGAACCTGGCGAATCGGGCTGATTTTGCTCCTGTCGTTTGAAATACTCTTCTTTCAATTTAATCCATATCTTCTTGATGTCTTTTACTGAAAAGGTAATGAAACTACACTGAATTTCGTTTTTATAAAAATACCTATATTGTATTATACGGGCGGGAGAAAATCTTTATTTGACGCTTTGAAACCTCCTTGGTTTTAAGCGAATCAAAAGAATGTCCAAAAAAATTCAAATAATGACCACACACCACTTAAGCATGTTTACGTTCCAATTCCTTAAAATAAAAAAACCCCGAAATAACCCAATTTTTCCCTCAAACTCGTCCTAGGAATCGAACCCGGGTAGGTACTCAATTTGCGTCAAATGCCGTAGCTTTGCACAATGAATTTAGCCGGGGCTCGACCGATTTATAAATTAAAACTATTTCTCTGAAATATTTACATCAATACTTAAAATAATTACGGGTATTTACACAAAAATAAATCGAATTTTTTCGGAAAAAATACGAGTAAAAGAAACTTACTTGTGTCTCGTTTCTGTAGTGGCGGAAAGTTATCCCAATCTTTAAATAGGGTTTTACAAACTTCAACCCACGCCGTTCGTTTGTTTTTTTTTTCCTCCTTTTCTTTTTGCGCATTTTCATATAAAATTGGGTGCTTTTGAATCTCTCTGATAAGGTGTGTATCGACGATTGTGTTGTCTTCGTCGTCCAATTTGGAGTTAGACGGCCCAGGTGTTGGTTCAGCGGTAGGCTCAACGGTTGAAGGAGGCTGCGTCATCACGCTACCGTTCTCTGCCACAATTCCGGTATAATGCCGCGCGGTTACTCAACGCAAACCTTACACAACTGCAACGACATCTATGTATGCACTCCAAAAAGGCGCGCTTTCGAAGTTCGGTTTTCAAATCACTATTTTCACCTGTCACTTTTAAAAACCGCACTGTAGTACTTAATTTTTATTATTTTTACGAAAATTGTAACTGTTCTTGTGCAAAACTTGTCCTGTTGTAGTCTTAAAAACAGTGTTATGATAAGGTGGCAGGACGTTGCCAATAATGGGGCTCTCGTTGTTCACGTGTTGCGTAGGCCGTGCTCCCAGTACGCAGGTCAGGGATAGCCCCTAACTTACAAAACGCCAATCGGAGCGCAGGTGAAAAATGGCGCGGATTTTTCAATTTGTAGGTTAGGTTATCTGTCAAATAAACATTTTATTTTATTTATGATTATTTATTTTCTTTGTTAAATATTTAGTTGAACTTAGTACTCACGTGTCTCTACATGAATGAATAAAGTCCAAGTTTGTTGAAACATATAGATTAGACATACTTACGTTTGAATTGTTGTTGTTTGCAAATCGACGTGACGGCGTGTTAATTATTCTGATATTTTGATGATTTGTAGATTAAATACTCGGTTTTTTCGTAAAAGTAAGCTTTACACATTGCCATAGTATCTTCGGTCAAGTATAGACATTAATTGAAGCTAAAACGAACCAAGATAAGCCTTTGAAAACCGCTAGTTTCTAACTGTGTCTCTCGTCCACAAAATAACACTTTCAGCAGCTGTTTTCAGTTCCCCTCAAGGAAAAGAGACAAAGCACCCCTTTTATTTAATGTCAAAAAGAGACGCAAAATCTAAAATTATCTTTTTTCTTGTCAACAGGAGCAAAAGTTTTGGAAACTTTACGTCAGGATGAGCAGTTCGTACGATGCCTGCATGCTGTGGGTAATGGAGGTATTTCTGGCTGGCCCTGCGACCCACCCCGCACTATCATTCTGCATAAACCTGCTGAAAATGAAATTGTAAGCTATGGTGAGTATTTTAGACAACATATTAAGAAATATAATATTTATCATGCCTGTATACCCAAAGAGAGGTGTATTAATCGCATAAAACTAGACTTCCGTATTTTCGATGTTGTCAAAATGTAGTGCCTATATTGTAATGTATTGTCTCAACAAATAATGCTACAATATTATCAAAAACACCTGTTCTTCTGTTCATAAGTATAACTAGCATATTACTTATCTCATTAGTAATTGACGACGTATTGCACGGTCCCTAAAATAATTATTTCACAGTAGTCGACTGGTATTATAGAATTGGACTGATAATTGGGAAAAGTCACATCAGTACATTATCTAACGGAAAAACGTCAGTACCCAAAAACACACACATTTATGTAAATTCTCGACCACTAGCGCCACCTAGTATTGGCTAACGAAAACTATGGCACTTTTTGGCTTGTAATATTTCAGTGTTCCTAAGTTTTTTTTTCCTTTGTTAACAGGCAGCGGTTATGGCGGAAACAGTCTGTTAGGCAAGAAGTGCTTCGCTCTTCGTCTGGGCTCTGTTATCGCTCGCAGAGAGGGATGGCTCGCTGAACATATGCTGGTGAGTGGAAAATAGCTTTCATTATTATCATTTCAGCCGAAATACGTTCACTGCTAGACATAGGCCTTTTAAACATTTGCAATAGACGTTATTATTATTTTATCGTTATATATGAGTAAACATTTTAGACAGATTAATCTGTGCATGATAGCTATACCAATACATGGGACAACCGACCTTAATACTTATATTAACATGATTTAGGAAATAGCAGACAGTCTCGTTGGTCAAAGCGGTCGCAATCGCGTCTATTCAGCATAGAATCCTGGTTGAATTCCTGGGTCGGACAAAATGTCATTGGGTTGTTCCATTAGGAATTTCCAGTAACAGCTGCAGGCTGCTAGGTACAGGCATCAACCGGATACGAATCAAGCCTGTAGTCTGGATTAGTCTGGATTCCTAGCCGGTTGATGGTAAAAGGCTCGCACCCTATTACATAGGACTTAAACATAACTGTGTATAATTAGTGTGGTATTCTGTTATAAATTTATATACATACTGATTTAAAATAAATGTGCATAAAGCGGGTGGTGAGGGCAACCCCGACAAGGTGGGTGGGAGGCACTCCGCTGTCATCCACCGTAGAGGACGGTCGTTGCGATCACTGAGCGTTGGGTGTACACAAAATACAAACTTTGTGTTTTATTTCCAATATATTATTATATACAAACAGAGAATTATTTGTGGAGTTTGGAGTACTCCACAATTGGCGACGAGGAAATCTGGTAAGTGCTGAAAGATTATTTCAAATCTAATTGCATGCAAATCGGCAGTCAACAGGTTGTTTAATGTGTTCATTTCCTACCTACATGGAATACGATTGCATTTTGCTAGACAATATTATGTAAACAATAAAATCTTACATTGATCAGTCATTTAAAATATGCAAGTGCTCTAAACGGTAGTACGATTTTTGTGTGTATTTTTTTAATCAATCTTAGCGTAAACCTACTGATAAACTAATAACAACATTACAGTACCTAGTTAATAAATAATTAATCAATAAAAAGTTCAATTAAGAAAAGAAATAGTTACCTACCTACCCTCGTTATAGTGTATGATGTGGATATTACTTATTTTATTGCCAACAAATGAAAGTGTTATTATTTACGTTAATTTTAGGTAGATTTTATCTATGCGTGATTATAAGTACTTGATATTTAAGCATAACTCAGACATTATTCGTAATCACCGAAGCAGAGTTATGAACTCTTTTGTTACAACTTTGTTGTTATGATATTTTTAGATATTTCATGTAGGTAGGTCTAAAATTAAGGGGTTTGATAGCCGATTGCATGTTAATTATGATGTAAAGATGTTAGTATGAAACAAATAACTTGTTTTACTAAATATGTGTTGAGGCATAAATAGTCAGCAGTGAAAGTACTATTAGTGAGGAAATATAGTGCTGACATCAA
The DNA here is from genome assembly GCA_932274075.1 of Diarsia rubi. NCBI lineage: Eukaryota > Metazoa > Arthropoda > Insecta > Lepidoptera > Noctuidae > Diarsia > Diarsia rubi. The sequence continues at coordinate 9,647,752 of OW026427.1, forward strand.
GTTTAATGTGAGTGTGAACTCTCAAAATTGTGCCAAAATATGCTAATATTTAGCAGCCGAGTACTAAATTGAATAACTGTAATAAAATTTTAAAATAACTACAGTTTCAAAAGTTTAAAATAGCCTTAAAACCAGTGCCTGCTAATACTTACCAATAAAATGTTGTTGTGTAGCTGGTGTGCACATTCCACTATAACTATATACCCACATTGTACAAATACCGCAGAACTATCACTACCAAATCGTAGTGAGATATTCTCCGTGCGATTCTCGACTTACCCACATTAAATTTAACTATCACTGTTTACATTCTGAGTAATACCGCACGACTAAGTACTTATGTAAACGGTAATTATTATCGTTCATAGAATCTTAATTTTATTTGTATGCAAGTAACAGGTAATAAATTAATATAGTTAAGAAAGATAATATGATTAGTGCACGGATTTCTTTAAACAATATATTGCGAGTAGACTTGACTTTTGCTCTTTTTCAATAAGCTACCGACTACACAACAACAACCGATCGTGCCTGTAAGTATTAGCCAAGTCGAAAGAGAATGACAAAATACATACTGTACACTATTCCAATGGGTAAGCAGCCATAAAGTTCCTCATATACTGGTATAAATAAAACTGTACGTACTAGTATATGCAATTCCACAAAATGAAATGATTCATGTTCCAATCCAAAAGTTCAGTCTTACGTAATAAAAACTGAACAGGTTAATAGGATTGGAACAAGAACAAACAAAACCCGAACTCAGGGTATTCACACGAATAATACACGGTGTACAAGATGTGGAAGTGAAAATCACAAGTGTGATGATACACGTTTACCCGCAAGGGACAAAGTATGTGACAAATGTGGCTATAAAGGTCACTTCATGAGTCAATGTCGAACGAGGAAACTCAAGCGTAAAGCACCCAATACTTGGGACAAACAAAAAAATGACAGTAAAAAAAACTAAAACAACCGAACCACAGACCAAACCACCAGTCAGTAATGTAAACTATATATTTCACATTGACGATGACGCTGAAATAACTTGCCAAGTAGGAGGTGTCAACGTAAATATGCTCATCGACTCTGGGAGTAAAAACAATATAATAAATGATAAAACCTGGGAATATTTAAAATCAAAAACTGTCGCTGTGTCTAACCAGCAACCAGGTTCCGATCAAGTGTTTATGGCATACGGTTCAAAAGATCCTCTAGATGTGCTCGGCACATTTGAAGCATCAATCGTAGTTGGAGCAGAAACAAAAACTGCAAAATTTTATGTGATTAAAAATGGCACCCGTAATTTGTTGGGCAAGCATACATCTACATGTCTCAATGTGCTTAAATTAGGGGTGAGTATAAATCTAGTATATACAGAGATTTTTCCTAAATTTAAAAATGTCCAATTGGCTATTGCTATAGATCCATCTGTGACACCCAAATGTCAGCCATATAGGCGAGTACCAATTTCGCTCGAAAATAAAATCAATGATAAACTTGATGAGTTAGTTAAAAAAGACATCATTGAACCTGTAGATCAAGCCACAACCTGGGTTTCTCCGGTAGTACCCATTCTTAAGAGTGATGACACATTAAGACTGTGTCGACATGAAATCAAAATCAAAATCAAAAGTCATTTATTCAAATTAGGCTGATAATCAGCACTTTTCGAACGTCAAAATTTACTTTACTCTACTTATTTACAAGAGACAGTCCCCCAAAACGCCCACCCTTCGGCACTTCCTAGTGTTTAGCTGGAAAGAAGAAGTGACGGAACAAACTCCCCAGCAACACATTCTGTCTGTTATGTTGGTTAGAAGAACCAGACTCGATACAATAGTAAGGTGTAAGTTCATTTTAGAGTTACTACAGACACAAATCAATAATAAAAAATTATATAATTATAAACAATGTAAAAATAAAAAAAGTACATAACATATCATATATGAGATGTGCAAACAAAGCCATTATAAGAGAGAACCATCCTTTACCTACAATGACCCAACTTCTCCCGAAGCTCAGGAAGTCATGTATCTTTTCTAAACTCGATATTAAAGATGCATTCCACCAAGTCGAAATAAAAGAAGATTGTCGGGATATAACAACTTTTATAACCAGTAAAGGCCTGTTTCGATATAAGCGTCTGATGTTTGGTATATCGTGTGCACCCGAACACTTTCAGAAAATCATGGAAAGGATGCTTCTGCCTTGTAAGGGCGTCGTTAATTTCATTGACGATGTTATTGTGTTTGGCAGTAACGTAAATGAACATAACGATAGACTAAAACATGTGTTGCAAGTTTTGGAAGATAATAATGTGGTGCTTAATGATAAAAAATGTATTTTTAACGCGTCAAAAATAGATTTTCTGGGTCATGAATTATCTCCACGAGGCATTAGGCCCCTTGATAAGTACGTCAAAACTATAAAATCATTCAGAGAACCTAAAACAGTCGAAGAAGTTCAAAGTTTTTTAGGACTTGTCAATTATATTGGAAAATGGATCCCAAGGTTGGCCACCATGACCGATCCAAATTAGAGAAATTTTAAGACACTAACTCTCTAAACACGCCGACATAGCTGAATATTGGAAAGACAAACAATCTGCTGCGTTTGCGGAGTTAAAAGAGAGTTTAAGTGCCCTTCGCACTTTAGGTTTTTATGATCCACACGATAGGACACAAGTCACGGCAGATGCTAGCCCTGTAGGGTTAGGAGCAGTCCTCGTTCAGATTGATAAACAAGGACCTCGGATTATTGCTTTTGGTCATAAAAGTTTATCTGACGTTGAAAAACGATATTGCCAGACCGAAAAGGAGGCACTTGCCTTGGTCTGGGCCATCGAACATTTTAATATGTATTTATATGGGTTAAAACAATTTGAGCTGATCACTGATCATAAACCTCTCGAGGTAATATTTGGGCCACGATCAAAACCTTGTGCACGAATTGAACGATGGGTGTTACGGTTACAGGCTTACAATTACAAAGTTGTTTACTGTCCTGGTAAAAACAATATAGCTGATGCCCTGTCCCGATTATGCCCAAATCATATTTCACATCCACATGTTAATAGACTTTCTAGGCCCCCTGCCAAGTGGACACAATTTACTAATAGTCAATGATTATTATAGCCGCTACAAAGAAATTAAGGTTATGAAATCTATTACATCTAATGAAACCATTAATGTTTTAAAAGAAATATTTTCTAGGCTAGGTATTCCGGTCAGTATAACATCGGATAACGGACGTCAATTTACTAGCGAGGAGTTCAAATCCTTTTGTTCAGAATTTGGCATCAGGCTTTACAATTCTATACCATATTGGCCACAACAAAACGGGGAGGTCGAAAGACAAAACCGCGACATCCATAAGCATTTGAAAATTAGCCAATGCCAGAAGTCTGATTGGAAGGATGATCTCCTTCGCTATCTCATGATGCGAGCATGATGATCATCATGATGCGAGATAAAGACACTCGAAAGAAAGAAAAAGGTAAAATAAATGAGGATAGGAAACGCAAAGCAAAAGGACAAGAAATTGAAGTTGGTGAGAAAGTATATGTAAAGAATTTTGTAAAAAGTAATAAATTAACGCCAAATTTCGATCCAGAGCCACATACAGTAGTCAGTACACATGGGAATAAAGCAAATGTCCGTAATGATTCAACTGGCCAAGAGTATAAAAGAAACGTAATTCATCTTAAGCGAGTAGAAGGAAATTGGACAGTTGTTGATACAGAATCTAATGATGATGATTGCGTGTCGGGCGAAGATCAAAATAAATTGTAGAAAGGAATAAACGGAAACAACATTGTCAAAATATATGTAATAAAACATATCCTAAAAATAGATAGAATAATGAAAAATAAACCTTAAAATGTAAATATTCACTTAAAATTAAGTATAATAAAAAGTTATTAAAATTGAAATGATTGTGACATTTAATTAAAGAAGAATTAAATATTAATTATTTACTCAATTTTTATTGTCAAAATAATAATCTGATTTAATGATGTTTATTTATTTTTCTAAAAAAAGGAAGAGATGTGGTATTCTGTTATAAATTTATATACATACTGATTTAAAATAAATGTGCATAAAGCGGGTGGTGAGGGCAACCCCGACAAGGTGGGTGGGAGGCACTCCGCTGTCATCCACCGTAGAGGACGGTCGTTGCGATCACTGAGCGTTGGGTGTACACAAAATACAAATTTTGTGTTTTATTTCCAATATATTATTATATACAAACAGAGAATTATTTGTGGAGTTTGGAGTACTCCACAATTAGACACCGCCAAACCCTACAGGGATTTCAGGCGTCATGTTGTATTATGTAACTTACTAACCAAAAACCCTTCCTTCTCCTAGATCGTAGGCGTAACAGACCCCAAAGGCCGTAAGCGCTACATCGCAGCAGCCTTCCCGTCTGCCTGCGGCAAAACCAACCTAGCCATGATGACCCCAACACTGCCTGGGTACAAGGTGGAGTGTGTCGGAGACGATATCGCCTGGATGAAGTTCGACAAGAATGGGGTGCTGAGAGCTATTAACCCCGAGAATGGCTTCTTTGGAGTTGCTCCAGGTATGGATTGAAAGATACCTATACTGTAAATTAAAGATAAATTTTTTATCCGTCAAGACTGTAAAAACAGATTTGCTATGTTAATTTTGATAAAACTGCCTCTTTGGTCTATTCAGTCTGAGGTCTTGGGTTGGATCCTCAAGTTGAGCAAAGTGAGTTTTTACATCAGAAATCTCTTTTAAGCAGTTCGGAGTAAATTAAAATTGTCAATGTGGGTAGAACACTGAGATGGGCGAAGTATCATTGGGTTTTTTAAAAAACTCTCGATAAAAGCTAGTAGGCAAACGCATGCAGCCACGAATCCAAGTTTTTGTGGCTGAATGCGTTAGCTTCCATATCAACAGAAAAAATATCTGGCAGAATTTGGAAGAATGACACCTCTCAACGCCGACTCTTACAAAAAAACTAGAGCAAATAATAAAAGTTCCGCTATCCAAATACTAATCATACCCATCTTTCCACAGGAACCTCTGAAGCCACAAACCCGATAGCCATGTCAACAGTATTCCAAAACACTGTATTCACGAACGTAGGCGAGACCCAAGATGGTGGCGTATGGTGGGAGGGCATGGGTAACGCTCCAGAAAAGCTTACCGACTGGAAAGGACAGCCTTGGGATGCTAGCAAGAAGACTCCTGCAGCCCATCCTAACTCTAGGTAAGCAGAATATAAAATGTGTGGAATAATATCTTTGCATGTTGGTTTGTAAAAAAATGAAGGAATTTGTCTATGGTTGAAAGTGTTGCCAGTGTTGGAAGTTTTATCCCATTTTGGGGGAGAAATTCAAAGGTTGTGTGTTTTTTTGAAGTAGATCAATTCCTCTATTTAATTATACTAGTGTTTATAATCAAACGTTTGTTCCATAGATTCTGCACTCCAGCGGAACAGTGCCCAATCATAGACCCTGAGTGGGAGAGCGCAGAAGGAGTGCCGATCTCTGCCATCTTACTGGGAGGGCGAAGGCCTGCTGGTGTGCCATTAGTTGTGGAGTCTCGCGACTGGCAGCATGGCGTGTTCATGGGCGCTACCATGAGATCTGAGTCTACTGCCGCCGCTGAACATGCTGTAAGTTTTTTTTAAATTAGCTTAAAATGTATGTAATACATTTGTTCGGGTGGAATCTTGCAATTCAATTTTGAAGCAGATATCTTCAGCCGATTGAGCTGAAATTTTGTACGCATATGTATATTGCGTGACAATGGAATATTAATTACATTTTACAAAGGAATGGGACTATTCGTTCTGTTTGTCCATCACACAAAACTGAAAGGGCTAATACCAGTACCAACTATTAATAAATACATCATCTTATCTTAGCGATTCCTGAACGCCACATATTCTCAAACTAATAATTCCTTGAACAACATTCTAACCAAATATTTTCTCCTACAGGGTAAAGTAATAATGCACGACCCGTTCGCCATGCGTCCGTTCTTCGGGTACAACTTCGGCGAGTACATCAAGCACTGGCTGTCGATGCCTCAGGCTGGACGGCAGATGCCCAAGATCTTCCACGTCAACTGGTTCAGGAAAAATGATGAGGTTTGTACCATATAGTAATGATTTTTATTATTTATTTACTCAACTAGCTGACCCGCTTAACTTCGTCTGTGTCACACAGAGAGAGTAAGGGTTTAGATTATTTTGCTGCGGAGTTATTAGAAAACTGTAACATCTCCTAAGATATTCATTGAAATCAAATGATGTCGAGGGCAATTTGGTTTAAAATGAAATGCTTGTAAAGAATAACGTATTTTTGGATAAGGATTAATAACGTGTTTATTTTATGGCTAAGTCTTCATCAAGAAACTTCACTGTAATCTAACAAAAACTTTAGGCGAACTAATTTGGCAGTTTTATTCTGCACCTTGCTGATTGCTGATTATTATATTTCTGCAAAATTCACTATAAACAAGCCCAAAAAATATTCTAAATACTAATAACCATTTCCTCTCCACAGGGTAAATTCCTCTGGCCCGGCTACGGCGAAAACTCCCGCGTTTTAGACTGGATTCTCCGCCGTTGTGACAACGAGCCTTGCTACACCAAAACCCCCCTAGGAAACATCCCCTCAGAAACCGACCTCAACACCCAAAACCTAGCCCCTATTGACATGAAGACCCTCTTCAGCATACCCAAAGACTTCTGGCTACAAGAAGCTGACGCCATCGAGAAGTATTTCAAGGAAGAAGTTGGAGAAGATCTACCGCCAGCCATGTGGGAAGAATTGAAGAAACTTAGGAAGAATGTTCAGCAGTCTTAAGTTGATGCCAAAGATTTTTTAGCTTTAACTTTTATGCCCGTTTTTATATGTCACACTTGAGTTAATGTCTTTTTATATTTGCTTTGATACAGTATAATGTACTGGTTAATTAGCTGCATCCGGTAAGTCTGGAAGCTGACCCCAATATATGTAGGAAAAAGGCTATATGATGAATATTATTGAAAGTCGAATAGTATTTTTTAACCGACGAACATAAAGTAACAGGTTCTCAAATCGACACTTTTAGCCATTTATCAAGGTATCGCATTTAAAAACGGGCCCTAGTCGTAAGTTTTGGAATGTAAAGATACTACTTATATTTCTTTTCCGTGTATAGTCTTTGCAAACATTCCCGAGATTTTATTGTATTTTTGTTTATATTTTAATCCAACGCTGGTCGTGAAATTGAGATAAAATTGAAAAGTTCTAAAAAGGTTGGTTTCTAAGAACATTGTTGAGAAGAACAAGAAGGCTGTGTTTATTTAAGTGAAAATAGTTGTTTAAAATAAGAATAATGTGGCGACACATTAAGCTATACATATCCAGTATAACCTGACCTGGCTTCGTAAGAGCTTCGGTTATAATGAGAAATCAACGTATACTGGTATTGCATAGCTTGGGTGGTCGTGGTGCAATAATGAATTACTCATCAAATAATGGATAAATATTTTTATAATGTAGGTTAATGTTTTAAATAAAACGTATTATTCAATGAGTAACTTTGAATTTTATTCATGGTAACACATACATAATTACACTCAAGCCTGTCCCACAGAGATAGGCAGAAACAATACATATGTCATATTACATTATTTTATGAAACTATACAGGGTGCCCTTCACAAAGTCGTCAACCAAATATTCTGTACATCAAACTAAGTAGCCCTACGCAACAAAATATATCTAGGGACCGACATTTTTTTTTGGTTAAAAATCACGTGTTACGGTAAAACTTTGTGCTCATGGATGCACTGAATAGTAAATGCATCATGGAGGTATTTAAAGTTATAACCTGAAACACTAGCATTAAAAAAAAATACTTGTGAAAAAGTTGGGACTTTGACCCCCAATATCTCCGTAACTAGGGGGTTCCCAGGTATGGTCTACAAACAAAAACTGATCTCAGTGGTGGGGAGAACAAGCCTTCGTTTGCGTTATGGGTACTTTTACACCCTTTATAATTTTTATATTCTACTTACAATGACACACTATTTCATATGTTTAGCTGAAAATACTCTGACACCGTCTTGAGTGGAGGCTCGTGCATACTTCGTCAATAGGGCAGCTACATTTAATTTATCCGTTGCGTAGCATCTGAAAAATGCAAGATTACATTTTCATTTGTTGTTTTGAGCAAAACCTTCATTACCCAACCACCAACTAGGTAACCAAAATCAAAATATTTTTATTTCACATAGGCCTACATGGGCACTTATAAAACGTCGACAAAAAGGTGCACGGTTCGGTGCATTGGTCGATTCCTAAGGAGAAGAACCGGCAAGAAACTCCAAAAGTTACACTTCTTTATCTTTTAAAATCGTTTGGGTAAACAATAAGTTTAACAATAAGGTCCAGACATAATCTTTATAATACACACATGAAGACCATGCAGATTTATGTCTTTTTTTTAGCGGGTGGAAAATCATCAAATAACACCTTGGGCAGAGCGAAAGGGAGTTTCAGACTTCTACTGACTAAAAACCACCTATGTTCCTTCTTAGCCCTATAATATGTCGAGGCCGCGGTAACTTGTGAACAACCCGCAGCCCCGACGGGCGTCGGCCCTTACATGTTGCTGACATCTCTTTGAGGCGCGCGTGGAACACGAACGCGCCGTCGACACGGCCTGTCGTCGTCATAAGATGGACGGACGGACGGCGAGCTAGCCCATCACTCACCGTCCACAGGCCCGCGTCTACTGTGGCCGGAAGCCCGAGGCCCGGGGCGTCTCCCGCGGCGGCTGGGACGTGAGATTCTCTCCCTCTCACGTTCCGCCAACTCCTTCGCTAGCATCACTGCTTCACAGAAGGAGGCGACAGCGTCCCATTCCTCCTCGCCGCGTATCATGGCTTGCACCAGGGCCGGGCGCGAGAGGTCGCCGCCACCGATCGCCGCTACGAGAACACGGCGGGGCTCCACCCAAGCGGGGCACACCTCCACGTTGTGCTCCACCGTGTCCTCCGGCCGATCTTCACTATGGTAACATCCGGGCGTTTACTCCCGCCTTTGTTAGTAGCCTTTCATTCGTTCTCTCAAAATGATCATTATATAAAGTACTTACTCAATATAAGGTGATATCTGATCAACAGTCCACTTTGGTTTGGTTTGGAACAGTACTTTAAATCTGTCGTTGATTTCTTCAGGTAAATCGCCTTCTGCAAACCCCCATACGACTTGTGGCGTTGTTGATTTGTCCACTAATGCTATGCCAGATAAAAGTGATTCCTGAAAAGTCAACAGTATTATTAAGTATTTTTAACAAAAAGTACTAGATTTACTTCAGTTCTTTTAAGTGGGATAATATGGGGAAATTCTAATGCATAAGAAACACTGGGAAACTTCGTTAACTTCTCTCTGTATTACTAAAAACAATTTAAGCATATAATTTTTTAAGCAAAAATAATCACGACGTGGAGCCTTGGCACAGTCAGAGGGTGTCGCGGCAGTCCTTGTAGGAAATGGCGGGACGAGCTAGACAAAAACAGCGATCAGTGGTCGGTCATGAGCTCAAGATCTAAAGAAGAATGAAATGTAAGAGGCGAACAGTATCAGTATTTTTTTTTATGTTTTAAAGTAGATCAGAGTATCAGTCTTTCTAAAGGTACTTATGCCTGCACTCGTGGAGCAGTGCTACCGAACACAAGTAACTAAAACGCCTCGCTGGCATCGGCCTTTAAGCTGTCTTCATATTCTGTACTTTGAAAAGAGCTAGTGTAACAAAGGCAACGCATCTGATTCTGATGGAAATGCCTACAGGCAACAGTGCTTCTCGCCATTGCAGAATGACCACTTTAAGTGTGGAATCCAAAGCGGCGCTGCTAGACAAGAAAAAATGCTGCAATACGTCAAACTTGGTACATTTAATTTAGTTCGGAATTTTCCCGCCTGCACTTAAACGTTTGTTGCAATTTACGCATATCCAGCACTTATTGACGTCTAAAAAAATTAAAAAGAAATATAAATACCACTTACATCAGTCACCATTCCTTCAGGCACCGAATCTCTCCAGGCTTGCAAAAACTCCGCCAGATTGAATCTCCCGGCACTCTTTAACAGCACTCTAGCCAAGAACCTACACACTTTGTCTTTCTTATACTCGTAAAACTGAACACCATCTTCCAGAACAGACTTTGTGGTATAAAACCTGAACGTCGCCTCTAATATTGGTAAAGGAACAAGCTCTTTGAGACTCTCAATAGTTATTTCTTTGGATATCCTGTCCAAAAGCCAAGAATTTTCCTCTATAAGATCCAACATGTATGATAGGACTCGGAATTCGTAATCAAATTCTAATAACCGATAATGCCCGTCAATTTCGATTGCCTGAATCTTTTCTAGTTCTTCATTCAATTCTGCTTTCGATGCTTGTACTTGGTTGCATATTGCATCGTGGTTTAGTAGCTTAGTTTTGTCTATAGCATACTCTAGTTCAAAGCCTTGATATCTAGTAGGTTCCAGAAGTTTCCTGAGCTTGGCTAGCCTTGGTTTGCAAGGTTTTAGTTCGTAGTATGTGAAGAATGTGTTGATGATATCTTTGTGCACGATTTGTCTTGGAGGTTTAGCCCCTTCATCAGATTCAGTGGACTTGTTCAGACTTGCGTTTGATTTGTCGAATGATGAGTCTGATTCCATTGACTCATTTTGTATGGTCTCGTCAAGTCCTGTTGAAGCTGCGAATAGTAATTCTGGGACGAGAAGGAGGCTGTTTGATGTTTCGGCTTCTTTTACATCGTAAGTTTTGTTGCTTGTGCATAGTACTACGTTCTCGTCGGGATCACCTGGAATTTATATTTAAATTATTTATTACAAGGGATAATTAAAGGTGGAAAACAGAGGCAGGCAGTATTATTGTGATCTTCCATCAATTTCTTTAGCCACCCGGAGTCTGGATTTGTGCTTCGCTGAGGGCAACAGATCCCTTTCGACATTTAGCTGGTTTATTTACATCATCTTATGGTTTTCGCCTAACGCAGCAATTGCTTTCCCTAAAAATTCTTCATCAGAGTTACCGTGTAAATATCCAGGGCGTATCATAAAATACAACATTTCAAAGACGCATCTCAAGAACGGTACGCCTAATAAAGCCCTTCTTCTTAGCGGCTAAACAGTTTTTATGGCCAAGGTTTAGTCGATGATGCAATAAAAATCTCCGAAAATTCCCATTTTCCAAAACGTCGCATTTTCCATTTTTCGTTGTATTGCTCATAAAGGATATTCCCATTCCAACAGACCTGCCCTAAACCAACCCATAATACCTCCCTTAAGATGGAAGGAATTCTTTTTCTTTTAATAATGTTTTACTTACGCATACTTACAAACCAGCATACCCAAAGACTTTGGTCCCAAGCTGAATGCATCTGCATCCTTCTAAGTGTAGTAGATTAGTAGCAACAACCAACTTCGTGCTATTAATGGTCTCTCAAGAGTGTATCTAGGCCATTCTACTGGGTAATGTTACAACAGCCTGCTCACAGCGTGCCACCCTAGCCAGCCAATGACAGCTAACCATAACCATGCCACTCTAGCAAACCATAGCCTTGCCACTCTAGCATACCATAGCCATGCCACTCTAGCATACCATAGCCATGCCACTCTAGCCAGCCAATGACGGGCAACGACTCGCGAGCCAATCACAGTCAAGCGAAGACACCGCCATAACTACCGGATGCCTCCGGTGGGGATATCAGTCTATATAATGCCCTGTAAGCTCAGTTTCGAGGTCTTGTCGCGCTCGATTGTGAAACCTGTAAGTCGAGACTCTGTCCGAATAAAATAATGAATCAGTTCCTGTCTATTCTTTACCACTGTCGTAACAGTCAGAAGTGGGATCGAATAAAAAAAAAACCTACGATAAAACGACTCTCTGCTACTTAAAAGTCAACGGTCACCTACTGTGGAGGACGAGGTCAAAAATTCAAACGAAGAACGTACGTCGATGCACACCGCCTGCAAGGAAAATATTGTCTCCCATCCCAGTATCACAAGGCACAAATTGAAAAAGCGGGTGACAATCTGGATGGAACACGAAGCGACTACCCTCAGTATCGCATCGTTCATTCCATAATTTGACCTTGAAAAAGAAGACTGCGGCCAGTAACCACCTGTGAGACACTTTGAGTTACAAGAAGTATCCATCTCTCTGCCAGCAACGGTTCTACGGTAAATTAAGACTACCTAAAGGTTGTCAACAGCAACCAAGGACATGGAAGGAAGGAACCGACCTACTTCACGCTGAGAGCTGCCAGGAACCATGCATAAATAACAAGGTCAGTAAACATGCCAATATTTGCCAAATTAGCCAAATGCCATTAGCCAAATATATAAGCCAAATGTGTTTTACCATGGAGTGCCCCATGAGTTGATAATTATGCGAATCGTAGACAAAATAATTTGGTAAGCCCGATAAGTAAATCTAATCATAGTCAGTTAATCTGTATAATATTATCCCGGTACAAAAAAAATATGTTTTACGAGTAGGTACTAGTTGTGTACTAAAGAGTTGAGAACTTAAAATGTACATATTTAGTTCAAGTGCGCATTAGATTATCCAACAATAACAATTCCAAAGTAAATCATGTAGATCAGATACTTATAAATAGCTACAATAATTTTATTAAACTATTATCAGAGATATAGATAGCATTCCTGGGCGATCTCTTGCTACCGCCAGCCGATATTCAAACAGTTTTAGACTTATTGGATAAAGTTCTTGACAGATTGAAAACGAGGAACTTAAAATTAAATATGAGGAACTGCTAATTTTTACATATTTCTTAATTAGGGTATAAAACATCATGACGCGATGGCATTCAACCAGGTGAATTTAAGTTGATCGTCTTAATTTCTCATCCCGAGTAATGTAAACGAAGTGCGTCAGTTTATTCTATCTAGTTCTATCTAGTTACTAAAGAAAGTCCATTCATAACTTAGCAATAATAGCTCGCCCGTTTATCAAACTTAAAAAAAAAAGTACGATGTGGGTATGAGGCAAGTCACATAAATCATGTTATAAAAAAAAAAAAAAATGTTATAGGTCGGTATTAGTGATTATGTAGGTACGATCCTAGTTTTCCAACAGAAATTCACACGTATTGCAGGTATTGCACGATATTTTATAAAGTAGATTGACGGTAGTTTGCGCCCTGTCTTTTAGTTTAGTCGCGTTACAAGTCAGATAGAGTGTTTATCATGATTTTGGGCTTGAATCCCTTGCAGTGATAAAATTGTTGCTAAGATTTCGTATTATGACGTGTTATGTAAAAATGTCCATGTAATTCGGACTGTACTGCAGTACGCGATACAATGACTAATCATGGTCTTATGCCATGTATTGCCCGATATTACTTTTCACTATGGTGACCGATGAGCCAAAGCCCAAGCAAGCTAAAACGAAAAGCCAAAGTCAAAGTCTATGCCTATCTTAGGTAAGTAGATCGTTCGATAGATGCCGTTTATTGTGTACCATTTAGACGTGAACGATTTGTTCAGTACTGTGCAATGACAAGATGAAAAGCCGAAAAGTAGTATTGTTTTACTGCGAAGTGGATGTACAGATACCTTTAGTGAGTAATTGTGTAATCGTTGATGGTAGGCTATAACGTAAACAAACCTTTACGGTACCAGATTAGTTGTGTGAGTTGTGTCAAACTTCGCGCGATGGAAGATATTACAAAATGCATCATGACAATAACAAGGAGTAAAACGAAGTTCTGAATTTTATAAATATCAACTAAATTTCTGATTTCCAAAAATAACCCGATTTATAAGTAAATATTATTATGTGACGTCATGTTTACATTGTGCGTACTGTAAAGGGGATAATGTAGGAAAGAGGGTTAACGACATCCAATTCTAAATCTAACTTAGCTCTGATAATACATGACAGTAGCAAGCTAAATTTTAATTTTAAAATGGTGATAAACATGATGTCCTAAAACGAGGCTGCGCCTGTGGGTGGGTATCTTGGGGACCAGAGTTGCATTAACTTAACATTAGTACTTAAAAGCTTTAAACACATAAAATTAATATATTGGAAAAATAGAAAAACGTATTCTTGTGTATTGGTGTGTATAAGTAATGAAGTTTTGCCATCGACACGCTAAGAATTATGTGTGTGAGTATGTACATGTATGTATGCGTGCGTCTTAATGGTATGATGTAATTAACTTAAATTGTTTCTTCCGTTTCTTCAAACGATAGTTTGGCAAAACAGTTTATTTATATTTTCTTACATGAAAAATGTTTCATGTTTTTAATGTCGCAGATAATATGGAGTTCTTATAATACTGTTAATATTATAACCGGGTACCTATAAGCCTTACGATTTATCCCAGATCGGGTTGCTCCAGGCAACCAGGGCAATCTAGGTGCGGTAGGGTTATCTCAGAAATGGGACGTAACTTAGATACAAGGTGAAAAATGATAATTCAAATTCAAACTCTTTAATTCAGACAAGTGTCCATAGTGTTAGTAACAACAAAATAACTTAACGACTAGGGTTAGTAAACTTAGTGTTATGGCAAAAGAAAAAAAAAGGAAAGGAAATATGTTAATAGTGTGATTTACAAAAAAAAAAACTATGATTATGTAACTTTGGCGCCAGGCGATGACTACTGGCGGCAACAAGGTTTAATGCTTTTAACATCACGCATGTAATACCCAATGGGTTAGGCAGAGGTACTTATACTCATGAGTACACACACATTTCGCCAGTAAATTGAAATGAATTAAAAAGTGTTTATTCATGGTTACATCCGTGCTACATGGTATATTACTTCTGTCATACTGTAAAACAGTGATATTTAATTTAAATGTAACAAATTGTTGGTACGTTTCCATCAATAACAACGTCACTTTTACCTACAACTAAACACATTTATTGAACACAAAAGTTGACTATAACGTAATGCTATAACATTTAAGTTGCGTTAAAACACTTTAATTAATAGCGGTGAAGCCGAAAACATAAGCTAGTATGGCATAAATATTATACAACAATAAATAATCATAAATGGAATCTACACATCTCTTGTAATGAGGTTTTTACATAGGTGTTAAAAACAAACTTCCCTAATTTATTTTAAAAGACATTTTCGTGGTACAGCTATTTTCTTAATCGTAAGGTATGTCGTTAAAAACTGTTGGTACTAAGCATTTCCTACATCTTTGTCCATAATAATTAGTACAAGTGGGTACCTACTACAAATCTTCTTATGCATTTATTCCTTTTACTTCAGCTTAAAGTCCCATGCTATAGGGGGCGACCCAGGTTAACTCTTGTTCGTTAGAAGATTGGTTTTCTGGCCCACATTAACTGATATTGAGGAGTTAGGTAATGATTGACATAAACTAAGAAGTGTGAAAGGTCATATTATATGATACAACGGGTTTACAGGTTGAGTATCCGCTGTAACATATCGTAGCAGTGCTTTTGTCTGATAGCACCAGTAGTGTGAAAGAACAATTGAAAACCGAAGATTTCTTAAATCTCCTGAGAGGTCTATTGCCCCATTTTAACTTGGTTTTTCTGAGCTGACTTGTAATCACTGTTTTCTTGTTTCCATTGCGGGAGCAATTGTTCCAGGACGGCCGAATGTTACAACAGCCTGCTCACAGCGTGCCACCCTAGCCAGCCAATGACAGCTAACCATAACCATGCCACTCTAGCAAACCATAGCCTTGCCACTCTAGCATACCATAGCCATGCCACTCTAGCATACCATAGCCATGCCACTCTAGCCAGCCAATGACGGGCAACGACTCGCGAGCCAATCACAGTCAAGCGAAGACACCGCCATAACTACCGGATGCCTCCGGTGGGGATATCAGTCTATATAATGCCCTGTAAGCTCAGTTTCGAGGTCTTGTCGCGCTCGATTGTGAAACCTGTAAGTCGAGACTCTGTCCGAATAAAATAATGAATCAGTTCCTGTCTATTCTTTACCACTGTCGTAACAGTAAGGTAAAGCTTTGATGATGATAACGACTAAGGGGACCCGATTTCAATTTCGTTCCAAAGCCTTTTCAAGTACATTCAAGAAAGTCAAGGATACGTCAGCGTATTTATTGCAGAGTGAATTTATCTCTGCAATAAAAAAGAAAAATTAATTGTTACCTTTAAACTGCAGTTCGTTTCCCGCTTCTATTTCCTTCAGGAGTGTGGCATCCAGGAGCATCAGTTTCAAATTATCGTTGTGTTTGCTGGCATCAGGGAACCTTAGTACTTGTGTGATTTCCGTTAACTCTGACTCGTGAAGTTTTGCAGTTTTTATTATTTTCCTCACTTCCTCTGGGGTTCTTAATTCGCTGGAATTAATAATAGGATAAAAAATTAACAACTCACTAAAATCGCTAATTTTTTAAAGAACCAAAGAACTCGGAGAACCCAATGACAGACAACCTGCGCCAATTATTCTTTTACGGCTATCAGCCATCCTGCAGAGTTCGTCACTCCACCTAGCCCGAAGGAGTCTCCGCTCTCCGCCTTACGCTTGCCGAATCGCGGTCATCATTGTTTACATACACACATCAACACGGTCTAGGGATATTTCATACTCAATTAAATAACTCGAAAAGTACTGGCCGCATTGGAATCTTTTATACACCGATTTGTTTATAATTTATCTCAGACTAAGTAGGTAATTCCAAATTCAAATTTTTGAAATTTTTTTTGTTTCGGTGGCATAAAAAAATCTTGATATTTAGGAGAGGGAATTTTCATTAGTGCGAAATTTAGAAAACAATACGAATTACGTTTAGTTACAGTTTTTTTTCATTTTTAAACGAAAGATAAAGTAAAAATTGAGGTATTGTAGCCATGCAACGCCAACATTTGACGAGAGCGGAGATGTTACGAGCTGTGGGAATGCTGGAAGCTGGGGTCTGTTCAGCGTAATGTTGCTAACGCCATAGGGACCCACCAAAATGTAATTTCAAGATTGTGGACACGCTATCGTGCCACAGGTGAAGTAGCGGAGAGGCACCGGGGGCCAAGTCGCATCACTACCCCCAGACAAGACCGATTTTTGCAAATTACTGCGCGAGCTCAACCAAATGCAACGGCGACTCAATTGGTCCAAAGGCTGCGAGTGGAACACCAAGTGCTTGTGAGTGACCAAACTGTAAGAAGGCGACTGCATGAAAGCAATCTACGCTCTCGTAGACCACTCCGGGTTCCACCTTTACGGAGAGGCAATCGTGGACGACGATTAGAATGGGTTCGGAACCACGTGGACTGGGGCCGTGAGCAATGGTCCAATGTGCTGTTCACGGATGAATCCAGGTTCGGCTTTCATCCAGATTCACGAAGGACGCGTGTTTGGTGAGTTTCTGGACGATGGAGCCGTCTTCAGAACCCTCAGGAAGTTCACCCATATCAAGGAGGAACAATTATGGTTTGGGCAGGAATTCGTCTTGGAGGACGGACGGATCTCGATTGGGTGCGGGGCAATATGACGGCAGAACGATACGTCCAACAGGTGCTGGAGCCCGTAATCTTGCCCCACAGAACACAAATGGGGCAAGATTTCCTGCTCATGCACGACAATGCCCGGGCACACACGGCGAGAACGGTAGCAGCTTGGTTACATACACACAATGTTAGGGCCTTAGACTGGCCTGCTCAATCGCCAGATCTAAATCCCATTGAGCATGCGTGGGATATGCTGCAAAGAAGAGCTCTGAAGGAAGTTCCTGAAAATCTGGCTACAGAAGATCAACTTTTTGCGCACCTCAGAGGGACATGGGACAATATTCCGCAGCAAGACATTGACAACCTTGTTCTGAGCATGCCGAATCGTTGCCGATGTGCTATGAACATCATGGGCGCTTTCTCAGACTACTAACTTCAAGTTTATAAACACAAATTAAATGATTTTTCTATTTTTTTTAGTTTTTACTCACAAATTAAAAGTTAATTCATATACGGTTTCCGTCTATGCTTCATTTTTTTTCCATAAAATCCTGTAACTTTAATCGAAGTACCTTAACCATTATTAAAAAATAGTAGAATATTAAATAACGTATCTTTAAAATATATACATAGCATATAAATAATATTAACACATTGATAGTAATTCGCTTTTTTTTAAATATTCCTAGACCGTGTTGATGTGTGTATTTACCATAGGTAATATGTTCTGAGTTTTAACTCTGGCTTAACCCGCTACAACTCGAAAATTGTCCCACGGGAAGATAAAACACAATACAATTTTCCAGGTTATAAGCTATCTGTGTACCAAATTTGATCTAAATCCGTTTATTATTTTTTGCGTGAAAGAGTAAAAAAACATCCATCCATACTTACAAACTTTCGCGTTTATAATATTAGTAGGATAGTGGTTTAAAATAGTTTAAATTAAACAACATTGCGTATTTTTTTATTTAGATTTAAAAAATATCCAACCACAAAAATTGAAACTTTTTAAATTGTCTATCGCCATTTATTTTTTGAAACTGACAACATTCACGTTTTTTTGTCTATGGTTCTATACTTTTCAGAACCTTTTGTTTGACATTGACATTTCTACATAGTTTGATCTCCTAAAATTCGCTGCGTGATTTCTGAATCACGTTTTAGTTTTTAGATTAGTTAAAATAGTGTGATAAATAGCAAAATGTCCTTGTTCGGTGATATACTATCAATAAATAAGAATGAGGAGAAGACACAGCAGGCGGGGGCGAGTTTATCCCCATATTTGAACTTCGATCCCCATATCATACCGAAAATGCAGCCAGAATTCTTGTATCCTGACGACAGTCATATGGCATCTACTGCACGAAGATCTAACGTAGCGCTTCCCATCATTGGAATGTCTTTTATGTCGGGATCAGGTAATGGGATGATGAAATTACTTATAATAATTATAACCTCAAAATGATAAGTTATTTTTACATAACACCGCGTAAGGCCAAATGTGTAAACAGTACCTATTTGAGGTGCAAAATTGATGTGGAAGTGTATCAAGAAAGTCTAAATCAACATATTTTTAATGAGGGATTAATAATTATCTCTGTTTATATGCATTGTGGGCATCCAGCCAAATTAGATTGCAGTAATAAGTGCATATGACATGTATGCTCTCCAACACACTACAGTTAGCATCTAATTCATAAAAGAACAAAAAAACAGCAGAGTCAATAGACATAAAAAAAAACTTAAAAACAAAAACATTGACCATTACCTCAACTTATTGAAGTAGATAAGCTGCTTGTTCTTTAGAGCAAGAAAACTAAAAAGAATAGGTAGAAGTTAATTGTATTAGGTCCAAAAAGTATTTTATTTTTATTCAATCATACTTTTGATAAAATTACACATCTGAGGGTGTTTCATACAGTATTGTTATATAATTTGTACTGCCCAGAACATCAAAAAGCCCTTGTGAATATCATTGCAGATTTTACTTATAACATCTTATCAGGAATAAAAATTCTGAGCAGTTTAAAAAAAAAATCTGCTGCACAAAAGGTTTATTCCCGTCTTTTTTTCTTTTTCATACCCAGGGAGGACGCTAAGGTGGGTATGACCGGGAATAAACCCACCAAAAGCTTCAGAAGTTCGTTCTGTACCATATGGTAAGGCAGAGGTGTAACTATTTGTTGTGGGTGCACCTACAGACCGTTGCCAACAGCAAAAATCAACTGCTAATTAAAAAAATTGCATAAACCTGTTACCTACCATCATAACTTCAGCGCTGTCTGTTACTAGCTTACTTGTAAAACATGTGTTATCTCTGTTTCAGGCATGGGTGGTGTAGCAGGTTTATACAAAGGGCTGAGGGCCACAACACTAGCGGGGCAAACAGGCAAAGTGCGAAGAACGCAAGTTATCAACTACATTATGAAACAAGGTCAGTTCATGTCAATATTCAATGTACAAAATTAAATATAATCCTCTTTTCGCGAAACGCAGTCTGAGGGACGGGGAATATTGCCTACTATTCCGTGTTGAGGATATCCACAAGTCATGATCTATGTTAGGCACAGAAATCAAGTGAAAGACTCCTCCCGCTCTGGGCGCAGTGAAAGGGAGTGTCAGTCTGACAAACACCACCAGATCAGCAGAGTGCAGCATGTCTTCTTCTTCCATACTTGTCATTTCATCAGACAACCCCTTTCGCGCTACATAATCAGACACCCCCTTTCGCGCCAAATAAAAAAAAGACACCCTCTTTTTCGGCATAACATCCTTTCCGCACATTGTCTCTATGCTCTAATCTTA
This sequence comes from Diarsia rubi, assembly GCA_932274075.1. Lineage (NCBI taxonomy): Eukaryota > Metazoa > Arthropoda > Insecta > Lepidoptera > Noctuidae > Diarsia > Diarsia rubi. The sequence goes on from OW026427.1 coordinate 9,668,039, forward strand.
TTATAAAACCTTCATTACTATGTTTCAGGAACCAACACAGGCTGCACCCTCGGCATCATCGCATCGTTCTACTCCTGTATCGCACTTGGCGTTACATGGATACGCGACAAGGAAGACACCGGCAACACCTTCATCGCCGCAACCACCACTGGCATGATCTACAAAAGTACCTCTGGACTCCGCTCCATGGCCTTAGGAGCTGCAGTAGGCCTGACCCTTGCAGGAGTATACACCCTCATTACCGATAACGACAATATATGGAGCAAAGCTAGATACAATAGATTGTGATTCAACCCGCCTATAGTTATGTAAATACTTAATAGACTGTTATGTTTAGTATTTTGTTATGGACGACGCCAAAGGATCTGCCGGGACGCAGGGACTTATTTGTGCCATGTCCCCCCGTACCTGTTTAGATTTATGTATAGTGTGCTTTATGGTATCCATAAGCTGTGCAGTTGTGTCACTGTTGCCATTGATGCAATTGTGTACATAATAAATGGTATACTTATTAGGTAATTTTTAGCGAGCTATTTTACTTGTATTCTTCTATAACTTGTTATAGAAAGCCATTAGACTACCAATGGGCTTCCTACGCCAAAACTAAAGTGGGTACGTAAATTATTGTGGAAGTCAAAAGGTGCAAAGGATTGCTCAAATAATATCAGTTCTTTTTTATACTTTGATTTTGTCTATGAAAGTGAGCTGTGATTTTATTCAACTTTCAGTACTCTCTCGAAGTGTTATTATTATTTTCTATTAATCTCAAACAATTTTGTACTTTATGCAGCTTTGCATATAAACCTTTTTGTTAAATTACGCGCAGTTTATGGATATCTAACCCCCCTGTATTACGTACATATTCCCGCCTTGTCGTATCAGGATCGCACAAATATGCGTAAGCGTTAATAAATGAGTTATTTGAAAAATAATGTTTTATTTATTTCATTCACGTTGTTTTACACAGTGCAGTTTGTACAATGTTGTATTTACATGTAGCGATTACGATGGGATATGTTTTAATATACTAGTGGAGTCTGCAATAAATTATTGGAAAGGGTATTTCAATACCCCATCCCTTTTCAAGTCGAGTCGAGCCAATGTGAATAGTCAGTAATGTGAAAAACTAGTACTATGCAAGAAAGCACCAATAATAACTGGTTCTGCTAATTAACCATTACCAGATACTTTGTGACCATAAACGAGTGTATGGATCTGACCCGCATAAATGTCCATGCCGTTATCGAAACCGTACATTTGCAAATATGCGTTGCACATAGCTGCCGTCTCAGAGCCAAAGCTGAAATGTCTCACCGGTTAATACTTTGACATGGGCAGTTTTTTTTTATTGTTCGGAAGTAAACTACCAGGTTATAAACTCACGCATGCCGATCAGCAGGGCTATTGCGTATCTCTGTTGACAGATTTATTGGTTATCACTTTGGCTCTGTGTGCTTTCATTAACTGTCAAATTGGTTATGGTTTAGTACAAAATGGAACCATTTGACAGTAATTGATAGGCACTATAGGTTAGCCACTGTCATTTAAAAGATACGCAATAGCCCTGCTGAACAGGGATCTATCAATATGCACTTATAAGATATCTTCTGGTGGAAGTGCTAGAGCAGCCCACAAAATTCAAACTTTCTTACGTTTTTTGCAATCTGTCGGTCAGTGTCAGGTTTTGTTGAATTCACTAAAACTATCAATGCCTCCCCTTAAAGTTCATTGAATGACTATTTCATGTAAAAGTCGTTCAGTGGGATTCGTTTGGGATGGTCGCATCGATTATTTTATTAATTATACGCGGTAAAGCCATATTTATTACTGTCCCGAATCATATCAAGTTCAACATAAAACCTGAATATTTCAAAAAAAAAATTAAGAAAACTTTGAATTTTTTAGGAGGGTGGGAAATCATCAAATGACTCCTTCCGCTTTCGGAGACCCAAAAAGGAGTGTGCAGACTTCTACCGACTAAAAAGCACCCACGTTCCTTCTTAGTCCTTTGTGTCCAGAGCCGCGGTACCTATCTCTTTCGAACAACCCGTAGCCCCGGCAAGAAACCCGCAGTCTGGAGCTTCCACCATAATGTCAATTAAAACAAGTGGGTCAAACCCCCCTTTGGAACTACTTAGTCTGCACGAGTAAACTGACGTCCGTTAGCTCGACTCAACCTTGACATAATAAATCTCCCTTGGGGTGTGTACATATTGGCGAACGTGGAACCTTGCATTAACTGGTGTTTTCTTGAATCTTCACAGAGTAAAGCTAAGGGCATAAGGAAAAATAATGGCAGAAATTTCGAGCAACCAATCTCGCTGATGTGCAAATGGCGCAGATTTTTCTGACAAGAAATGTTTCTTTCGGAAAATATTGACTTGCTAGGATGAAGAAAATTTCTGCTGCATTTATTTGTTTCATTCGTCCTAAGCCAAGACAATGGAATATACCTTTACCTTCAGCGCATCACAAGCCTGTTCGTCAATATGTTCACTCCCTTTGATAAGCTTGTTTTCTAATTAGTTCCAACAAAGTTATTGAGCAAACAGGCCCTCCATGGAGTACACCATAAAACTAGCGACTTATAAAAATAAAATTACAATGCCATCATTAGCGTCCAATATTTGAAAACAAATAATTTGGCACCCAATTATTTACAAATAATTGCAATTCAAAATAAACATACAATTGATCCATTATCGTGGTTAACTAGCGTTGTAAAAATAATACGACTTCGAGTTCCGGGCAACTGGTGTTTTGCCTGAAATGCATTAACAACCTTGACTCTCGGACTTTTTAAATGAGGTTTTATTAATAACACCCGGAATGCATGTTCGTCTTTCTTACTTGACAGTAAAGCGTGCGTCGCACAGTAGGCGAATGAGCGAGCGGGAGCGATATTTATTATAATGTTCTAGTTTTTTATTTCAACAAGAGCCCCGGTAGATGCCGCATCCAGTGGATTGAGCTGCCATTTTGAGCAACGCGCGCTTGCCTTTTCTAAAATGGTAGCGTTTCACGCAACTCTTAATTAAGCTAATTTCTTCTAATTTAACGATACTAGATGATCATTTGGTAGTTTTTATTCGAATTGAAGACATTTGAATCAGTTTTCGAAGGATATTTTTTTTTCCAGTTAGTAAATAGAGCCCAATAAGTAATTTTGAAACTGTAGAAGTATCAACCGATCTCTAATTGTCGATGACCCTCAATCGATTAAAAAATCCCAAATATCGATCACATTTCCAATAAAATTTTGCATAACTTTGCAGGTATCAGAAAATACTATCTAGTACTTATATAAAAACAAGCGCGGTCCGTTTAATATCATATTACTTAAACTGTAGTCATGATAAAATATCTTAGAAAAAATCCTATAAGCGATAACAATGTAATTTATCTTAATATTCTTTACTTATCTATATTCAACAATACAACCGTTCATTACTTAGCGGTTTTATAATAAAGTACAATTGGATGGACTTTTATGTGATAGATGAGTTAATAAGAATAGATGGAGCCGTTCCGGTTGTCAGTTAAGTCCAATCGTGTAATCTAACTAATCATGTTTGCATTGCTGGTTGCTTTTAGCCGTCGTTTGCACAGGCGACAACCAGTGGATTTTCAAAGCACTGCTTCACGCAGAGAGTTGAAAATATAGTGTACATTTTTAAAGAGCTGTTTGAATTCTCAAGAGTTAAAAAGCCAGAACGCAATTATATAAAATTGCGTCAAAAGCCCCATGTGAAACGAATGCTTACTTGGCATCCGCAACGCAAAATACTGAAAGTAATCGGGCTCTGGTTGAGTTGTTTAAAAACTCTCACCATTAAACTGAATTTCTAATCAATATAGTGGTTTGTTTACCTACGTTGCTCTAGCTAGCCAATTCGATTGGGGATGCAGTGACTCCATGTAAGAAACTAGTATTCAGCTCCATCATGTAAGAAACTGGTATTCAGCTGCATGATGACATTGGTTTGCTGATCTATATAATTTAAACATTTATTGTCACGGCCTTGAGGGATCACGGCCCGATAGATATTAATAACAATAAAATTGATAATGAAATGAAACCGCCCGCTGCGCTGTTTGATTTCACGGAATGAACAGAGATTCGTCGGAGACTTGTACAAGACTTGAGTATCATTCCAAAAATAGGGCCTCGGAGACGATTCCGTCAATGCGCTATCTTCTGTTTATTCAACATGTATATAGATAATCTAAGTTAACGCGATTATTTTGGCAAACGTACTTACTACAGTCCACCGTTCGATTATGTCAATCTTTAACCGATTAGAACCAGATATGATTAGTTACCGCCCCTGACAATCGTAACACACCGTTTGCGATACATAAATACAGACAGATACACACACAATACATTACAGAGATTCTAAACATACATTCTACTAAAACAGTATACGAAAATATACTTCAACAATGCGAATAACCACCGAATACTCAAACGAGACTTAACTTTAAGACGTTTTTAAACGTATTCCTGTCACTAAAATACACCTTACGATCTTCCAAAAGTAACCGCGAACCACAGTGGAAACGTTGCTCAATCGGAATGATGCCCGTTCACATTATTCCACCAGCGTCCCAGTATTCCCAGTATAGTACAATACGCTGGATTGCAACTGGAATAGGCTAAACCGTCATCGGAATGGAGTGGGTACTGTCCTGTGAGAGATCCAGTCCAGTAACTAGATTGACTTCTCAATCTAGCACACCCATCCAAGCCAAATGGAATAGTGTAGACAGCCTAACCAACGCTGGATTTAAAGTTTGAACAGTGAACACGCAGTGTTGTTTTTTGTGAATAATGCATGATCCAGTTACAGCACTGGGCTAGTTTACTGGACTGGAAAGGTGTGTCCAGCTTCGCAGGTTCGCTGGGGACCGCAGTGACATGATTATTTTCTATATGAAAACGGTGAAAGACGACAATTTCGCAAACTACGTGAGCGTTGCCATTGCGATTGGACACTGGACACCGCGCCGCGGTTGCCGCAGCGGTTATGACAGATAAGCTTAGTTCGACTAAAAATTGAGTAACGTTTGAGTAATGGACCTTAAGTAACACATGTTTAACTAGACTTAGCACGAACGAGGACAATTACTTATATTTAGACTGATATTGGACTGTTTCTGTGTGATTACTTGATTAGAAGCTCAGTTTTAAATCGCAAGTCTATAAGACGTTACTATACTAAGTTAGTGATACTTTTAGGCTATTTTTTAGTACCAGACAAAGGTTAAGAGGTAGGTATTACTCGCGGTGTAGAATAACAGAACGAACTAACAAAACCAGAAAGAATCTTTTTTACATGAACTGTGCGAAAACGTAGCTACTTTTGCATATTTCACAATAAATACGGTTCATTAGATTACTGAATATTGGCTTTTCCGCTTGATCTGATAAACGATTAATTAAAAAGATTATACCGCTAACCAGAGTCACTTTACGACGCATTGATAATGAGAGAATATTTATTTTCATTGTTCAAGTGTTGAGAATGCTCATTCGAACGTATGACACACTGAAATGATTCCCACTGTGCTTGAAGCGGTTTATTTTCAAACAGTTACTAAGCTACCCGATTCATATTACTGAGTCAGCATAGGCGCATGTAATGTAGACTCTGGGAACTGTAATCATATTTTATGTACCTGAAAAAAGGCATTTATAGTCCGTTCTTACAGAATACGAGGTAATTTTATACATTAAATAAGGATAAAATTAAAGCCTTCGACAGCTGAAATAGAAGATGTTGCTTAGAACCAGTGTCTTCGCAATTACATTTGGAGAACTACCGTACTGACACTACGACGCGAATCAGCTTGAACCGGACCGATAGCGAATAATCCGACGCGATGTTGGTTCGCGTCATCCGATCGAAGCGAGATGAATGACGAATGACGCTCTTATTGCATGGACTTTTTTGACCTGCCTAAGCGGATTATGCGTCGATAGTGACTCCCTAAAAACTCGTCTGCATATTATGCTCGTAAGAAAATAAACTCGGCGTTCTTAATTTCTTATGTGACCTTGCTAACAGCTAAAAAAATAGCAGACTTACAAATGTCTCACAAATTGGATTATAATGTTTTAACATACGATAACTATCTAACGAACGCCTTCCGACAATTTCTCTGTTTACTCGGAACGATAAAATAAATGATTAAGTATTAATTTTATAACTACACAATATTTACAACACCTACTTATTTATATAATCGACGTAGTTTCATAATAATATCATGCCATATCAGTGTACAAACACAAACGATCCACCTAGGCATTCTTGGCAAGATTTTCAATATTTGAAAAATGAATATTATTATTTTATTATGCAGAATTATGGCCGTTATAATTGTACATTATTTTTCGAAGGTTTGGTCATATGATATTAATAAAAAAAAACTATTTGGAATGCCAATATTGTTATGACATGCATAAACAATGACTTGGTGTAATGTTCTGAATTTGTTTGACTGAGTCATTCTCATTACTAATGTAACATATAAGTAATAATAGTAAATTACAGGACAATGCTATGTAGTATCATCAAAAACGTCTTTTCTAACTATGAAGGATAAATAAACAAGAAGAATTACTAATAAAATCGACCAAATTAATTACTTTATACATCCAGAATGTGTTTAAAATTCTGATATTAAAGAAAAATAGTCATTCCTAATATGATACTTTGTCAGTACTATAATTACCACACTTACATAACATCAGAAACTATCAGAGTAGGTAGATAGATAGATTGAAGTGAAGATTCTCAAAACAATTCATTGGTGTTAGGATCAACATGATTAAATAACTTAGCAAAACATAGACAGATACAGAGTTATCAGGTTGAAGGGGTTTGTTTATATAATTAACTTATTACAATCATAAGTCAACTACTTAATAAAATGTCTGGCCAGAGATGCTGAAATCAAAGAGCTTGAAATTTAAAATGCAAACTCAAGCGGTTATTATTGTTTTTTAAACCACATTAGTAACACAGATTGGCTTAAAAAAATATAGCAATAAAACTGTTATTGCAACTCACTTACGCAAACGACCCCTAAATACGGTTACTATTGCACATACACATATAAAAACCTTAACATTTCACATGCACACAATAGGGTGACCGTGTTTTAGCTTCCTGTATTGTGTCTTGCAGTCGTCGCTGCACCCTCGCAGGTTTGAGGAGCAGCAGTGCTTCTGTCACGTGGTCGCATTGAGAATAGACTTCATATCTTCAGGCAGGACACAGTTCAGGTCATCCAAACGTCGTGTGAGCAATGTCTTAGTATTATCTGCCACTGGAGGGTTACTCTTCAATACCTCCCTTAATTTCAAAACCATGTCTACAATTTCCACTTCCTTCTTGCCAACTGACCATTTCTTCAAGTCACTCTCAGCCAGTGCTTCAAGCTGCAATGCATGCAGTTTGTTTGTCAAATTATTGTGCCTTTCATGGAACCATGCACTGAAGTTGGGTGTTCTAAAGTAGTTCCTGTATAAGCCAATCCAATCGCCTTTGATGCCAGTAGTCAACTGTGGGCCTGACTGTTGTAACATTGCAAAGAAATCCTCTGGGTTAAATGGATTTGGTACAGGTGGTGCTCTGAACGGAGATATGTTCTTCTGTAAAGGCATTAGAGATGCCATATACCTCTCTAAGGGTATCATAAAACTTTGAGTCAGTTCAAGCAAGTGTCGCTTCACCATAGCTGTTTGTACTTCAGATGGTCGATCAGTTCTAATCCCATTATGCAATTTCTTTATAATTGCTTTATCTTTTTCCAAAAAAGGTTTGTACTGTGTATACACACCAGGAGCAGTGTCTAAAAGTTTGAGGTTACCAACTTTCCTTAGTTTAGTTTTTATTGAAGAAGAATCACCCAACTTAATAGTGTGCGGCCAATGTTGCAATGTTTTCGTAAAGAATGGATTGGTCACACCCAGTATTACACAAGGTGGGTTGAATTGTTTCCTTGTAAACTCTTTGAATTCACTATCATGTATTGTGAAATATGGTCTATATTCTGCCGAATATGGCAATGGCTGTATCAAGTATGTCAGCGCTTGAACTAATGCAGAACATTCTGTAGGTGAACTTGCCATAACCACTATAGGTTCTGCTGTCAAAACTAACTCCCATAACAAATGTAGGTGTGAAATAACACTTGATAACACATCAAATACATTCACATCTTGTATGGATGCTAATATATGAGGTACATTCGGAGAATGCACTTGTTTGGCAATGTCAGATCGGGTGATCTTACCAGTCTGTTGGTTAGGAATGTATGATTGAAAAACTGTACCAAGCACAGGTAATAATACATTCTGGCCGGCGTCGAGTGAAGGCCACCTGTTAATATCATGACAGGCGGCTTCTAGGCTTCTTTCCCCTTCTTCAAAGTGCTTAGGAGCAATCAATTGGATTACTTTGTAGAAAAGATTTATAAAAGGTAATCTAGTAAGCAAAATTATACTTTTCTGGAAGTATCCTCGCGGCAGGGAGGGGTCCTTGACTTGTCTGAAGTAGACGAAGCCCCAGTAGTGCGTAGAATCGGCGCGCAACGTCGGCACGCTGTCTTCGTTGTACACGAGTTGCTGGCGCGTTAGGCCCGCTCGTGAACGCAGACGCACATGGAACTGTGTGTCTCCCATACACCCCGAATTAGAGTCCGGGAACGCCAAATAACAAATATTACACTTCTCTTGATCAGTTAGTTTGACACCAGGAGGATACACACTTTCCATAGCCTGTCCGAGCTCCAAGTCGAACGTAACCACACAAATGCAGTGCAACCAGTCGGAAAAGCTGCTCCATTTCGCTTGGTACTCAAGTTCTGCCGCGGGCATTTCACTGTCCTCGTAATTTTGCAATCCACAAGCCATGGTATTTTCCATTTACCGAAAACACATCACGACCAACCAATTTTTTAATGTTTATATATTAAACACTTAATTAGTACTACGTTATCATTGTTTATTACGATGTAACGAGTTCGGAAACATTTTTTTGTTAATAAAAACGACAAAAACAACGGAGCGTACAGAAGTCGTCCCGCAACAGCTGTTTGACACAATATGGCTGCGGGCGCCAAAACAAAAGTTTAACAAGTTTATCGATAAAACTAAACGAAAATCAAAAGTTTTATGTATCATTTTAGGCACATTAACTTACCCGTAATCCATATTTTCCATTTTTGCATCAATTCACTTCGTTTTCAACATAGATTTTATAAAAATCGGTTTAAAAATACGGTTTCAGGCCCAAGCTACTTCTTGAATGCGTTCCGTTTCACGCAGAATTACTTTACCTGACTTGCACACAATTTTGTTCACACAGCCAACTTTTATTTCAAACAACAATTTCAAAAATAAAATAAATTCAACCTCATCAAAAACTTCGATTAGGAATATATATTTATAAACCCTTAATAATGATTTTTCGTTTCAGTAACCATTTCGCCTTCCACCAAAATCTAATCACTTCACTCCTTTTTTTTCGATCATGTTCACGAGTGTGGATTATTGGTAGTCCCACAGAGTACTTTTATTTATAGGGTAGTCCCGAGTCCGCAGAGTACCCAATTTATAGATGGTTGCAGTCCTACAAAATCTGTGATTTGTTTCTGTTTTGCACCTACTGTGTACTTACTGTCTCTGCATCACTGGTTGTGAGTGTGTATGTTTGTTACTTCTTCACGCAAAAACTACTGAACGGATTGCGGTATTTGGTACACAGATAGTTTAGAACCTGGAATAACACATAGGATAGTTTCTATCCCGATTTTATCTTCCCGTGTGATTATTTTCAAGTTGTAGCGGGCGAAACCGCTGGCAACAGCTAGTAATAAATAAATGGGCTATGAGGCAACAACTATTGTATGAAGAAAAGTAGGTACATTCCTTAGATCCGGGGAAGTTGGTTGTGAATAGGAGTGGGTAATATAGCTTTTTCACAGTATCAAATCGAAACTATATATCGATATTTGATATCGGATTTCGAAACTATATATTTTCTGAAACTATATATTTACAGATACGCGTAATCCGTCTCATGATGTTGTATCGTTCCATAAAGCATATTGTGAGAACCACCTAGGTATGCGATATTGTAAATATCGTAATACGATTTTATCTCTAGGGAGCTAAATTAAAAACAACGGGTTTGTCTAGATAGCTGAAATTTCCAAACATCACTAATTTCACTTGATGAAAATGCCTATTACGTAGTTAGAGAAAACATACAATTATTATTGTCATCATCAATGAACTGTCCTTCATACTTTTACCAGGCTTAGGACTGGCTGCATTATTGTCTGTTACGGCCGGCTGCTAAGTTATTTCGTCGGTAGAGATCGTGTCACATCGTGTATACTCGACTCGGTGATTCGGTGTTTAAATTCGGTAAATCGGTTGAATACGATACGACTAGCATCATACTCGTTCTCGGATACGCGATACGGAGCAATATAGTGTTTCGCCCGATATATAGATTCAGATTAAGCCGATATCGGATTTTAGATATTGCACCAATATATAGATTCAATATCTATATACGTTTTGTATCACCCACCCCTAGTTGTGAACGTTAGATGCCAATCTATATGATGCTCACATTTTTCTAAGGCTATGAAATAATTTTACCTTCCTGTCGAGTAATCTTTTATTTGATGACCCACAGGTTGGGTACAGAACTAAACAAGGTCGAAACTTGACAAACTAATGTATAATGATAGACACGGTTAAACGAAAACATTGAGATCAATGACCGGTGGTAGACGTTTTCGCTTTTGTTGTGTTTATCGATACTTATCAGGTCTGTTGAGTTTTGCTAGGTAATTTAAATAATGATGTCCTTTATAAAGGTCCATAATAGGCGCATGCTACAGTGAGGAATCGCCTTTTTAGGTGGCCCACACTTTCAGTACCTAAGCACCTCTGTAATTGTGTGATAACAACTATCGTGTAATCTAATTCTTCTTAGCGTGTCGATGACAAATCGTCAGTTGTGCAAGTTAGTCAGATAAGTACTAAAACTAAACAAAAAATCGCATCCGGAACGAGGTGATCCGACGGACAGCCAGTTGTCGACAACTGGCACAATAAGTAAGCTAAAGTGGCAATGGGCCGACGATATATGAACCGATGACCGCTGGAGTGGACATGTCATGTTTTTGTGAGGAGACCGCGAATCGGCAAGCGTAAGGTGGTGACACCATCAGGCTTGGTGGCTTGACGATCTCCTTCGCTAGCATCACTGCTTCGCAGGAGGCGACGGCGTCCCATTCCGTCTCGCTCAGGACCATGACTTGCACCAGGGCCGGACGCGAGAAGTCGCCGCCGCCGATCACCGCTACGAGAACACGGCGGGGCTCCGCCCAAACGGGGCAGACCTCCACAGTGTCCTCCGGCCGATCCTCACAATGGGCGGCAATCCGGGCGTTTTTATTCCTTCCGCCTGATTCGGTGCAGATACCTCCCGAAACAACCGTGTCAAGAGAGGACCTCTCCTCCCAGCCGCCGCGGGAGACGCTCCGGGCGTCGGAGGCCACGTGACGGCTTCCGGCCACCGTAGACGGTGCGTAGTGGTTCTAGCTCGCCGTCCATCCGTCTTATGACGACGACAGGCCGTGTCGACGGCGCGTTCGTATCCCACGCGCGCCTCAAAGAGATGTCAGCAACATGGAAGGGGCCCGCAAGGGCCGACGCCCGTCGGGGCTGCAGGTTGTTGTAAGAGATACCGCGGCCTCGACATAAAGGGCTAAGAAGGAACATATTATGTTTTTTTTTCAATAGAAGTCTGGCACTCCCTTTCGCTCTGCCCAAGAGCGGAAGGTATTATTTGATGATTTCCCCCCCTCCCCCCCCCAAAAAAACGGCGTCACTGAGGAGGGCAGCAAAGGGACGCAGGGTGGATAAGAGAGATAATTATTTAGGCGTTGATTTAAAACTACTATCTCAGCATCGCGAGTGAGGGAAAATAAAAAATATTTCTATTGGCATTATATTTATTTAGGTATGTAAACGAAATACAGGCTCAATCAGGGCTTTATCAGCCAATATGACTAATAGCCCGTTACTTTTACTATATTACATATTCACTTAATAAAGAATCACATTTTATATTTCAACTAAATACATCAAAAGTGGATTGTATGAATGACGTTCTAAAATAAATATCAGTACAAATCCGGCTTCCTTTAAATGTTGTGGTCACAAAGACAGACCCACAGTAGTAAGACATGGAGTGCGCATACCATTTACAAATGAATCTGCACTACCATGTTTATGCGCGTGTTGAAGTCGTGGTTTTCGGTCGCAACGCCACTTCATGTGACGGTCGTCAGCGTAGAGCGATACTCAAGTACTCAGACGGTGCCCGAGGCCAATGCGTGGTACGGTGTGGTGAAGTGATGCTCTGTTGTCATTCCCTAGTTGTCGGGAGAGAACACTTCTACCATACCACACGACTAGCTAGGGCACAGTCTCAGTTAAACGATGAAGGCCTATAGCTGTTAATTCGTACAGGCATCCCACATAATAGATCTAGAACATAGAGTTAGTACGTACATGGAGTACTCATACCAAATGCATGTATTATTTAGGTTAGCCAGAATAGGATTCTTACTTTATTTACTCACTACTCTGTTAGCATCACATGAATACATATTTTCTAAGATATTGTCAACATCAACATCTCTTATCTAGTGTCGGTCGAATCATACAGCCCTATGAAAGGACGCTTTCATTTGTTTAAGTTGATGCTACAAGGTAGCCCACGAAATTCGAATTTTCTTACGTTTTTTTTTGCAATTTGCCGGTGTGTCCGGTTGTTTGTTAAATAAAATAAGATTCGCGACCGTAACAAATGTGACTTTACTGACTAATAATGATTAAAATCACCAATACAACCGCCTCAGTTCATATAAGTCTCTTGAGTGACTATTTGATGAAAAAGGCATTCTTGAGACTTGGGGCTCTTTTACGGAGATGCGGGGCGTCGCGCGGCTTGTTGTGCGTTTTTAATTCCAACACAGGGCGATGTGCGGAAACGTTAACCATTTTAAACGTCGATTATTCGCTCATTAGTTTATAATGCAGCGTTCGTTGCGGTAGACCCGCCTCTCAATAATTGGATAAAAAGGCAGTCGGTCTCCGTCAACGAGCCCTTAAGTGTATGAACTGAGACGAGTTATTTAACATACAACCTGACAATGATAGGTAAAAAAAACGTAATAAAATTCTTATTTCGCGGGCTGCCTTGGCACCTTCACCTTAACTAATTTGATCACGTACCTATTGCATTCGTCATCAATCGATTATGAAAGTAATACCTACGACTTTCTTATCCCTATAAGTTTATGCACATCAAATAAATTAGCGCGAAACAGACATCGGAATGTGATGCTGATGACGAACGAAACGGATTTCCCTTTCGAACTTCCATAAAACCAATTGTGGGCCTGTAAAGAGTCCGAGTTTCTCCGAAAAAGCACGTTGTAGAATTAGTGGAAAATCGCGGTAACGCAAATGTTATATTTATTGTCAATAGTATAAAGTTTAAATTGCAATTATTGACGTGCGCACATCAAATGCATCAACTATACGATGCTTTCCCATTTAAATGCCTGTTCTGTCACTTTATGAGAAACCCAGGTTTTTACAGTTACAATACGGCAAAGGGATCTAAAACTTCAACCTATCAAAATATAAATAAATTGACCAAATTATTACTGATGTTTCCGCAATACGATATGACCCTGTTCCAAAGGAACGATGCACGAGAAATCAGTCTCTTATGACAAAAGTTTATCGTGCATTGGCAGAACTAATACAGAGAGTAACAGGCTTCCCTTTCTGTTCCTCCCTGTATACAGTACCCGGTCGTTAATATGACGAAACAGTCAAATCGAAAAGTAGAAAATGACTGTCAACACACATATGGCAAATTGGCAAAATGGCAGAAATTTTCTCTAAATCTGGTGGATTATACTGGGTGGGAGGGATATCGACGCACAAACAATTACCAAGTATTTACAACATCATTCCGAACTTGACTTGCTTGCTTCGATGTAACAGCCGGGTACTGTACTAATGTCAGGAAATAATTGTTAAGCAATTAGACTACTAACGTTAATAGTCCCTTTTAGTCAGTTTTATAAATGTAGGGAATCAATATGCTTAACAGTTATCTCTCTGACGGAACATACTCCTTGTTAACTAAAATTCAAGTTTAAAAAATAATATAAGTAATACTTGTAAACCCTAGCAACACCACGAAAAAATGCCTAAAAAGCATGAGATGGTAATGGCTTCCTATAGTACATAGAAATAGTTTAGTTATAATATAGAAACTTTACAATTTAGAGAAAATGGTTAATCAGATTTTATTTAACATTTTTAACTTTCTATACTTAGATAAACGAAAAATTCTTAAATGTTGAACACGCACCAATTTTTCGAGTTACACACGCCCCGAACTTGTTCTTTTTATGATATATTTTTTATTTGTATATTACATTGTGATATTTTTTTTAGTATTTCTATGATTAAATCAAATATAAAAATAAAATATCTTTTTAACGTCTTTTAACGCATTTCAAATATATTTTTTTAACATCATAATTATCGGAATAGAACGAATTCGGGACGACTGCGTATCGCAAAAATAAATAAAAAATCTACTTAAAACTACTGCGAATTAAGAACGTTACACCAACACAAATTATTATCTGTGCATAAATATTTAAAATAGTATTAAAAAAGTGCTAAATTATCATCAGTAATCAAAGTTTTTTTTAGGTTACACAACAATATATAATATAATTTATTTCATGAAAATTAAAAAAAAAATTGAATAAAAATATCATCAATTCACATTTAATTGCACAGGTCGAAATATAAGCTTTAGCTTAGTTGGTTATTTCAAGCTGTTTTCAGGCGTTTTTTTGGCTCAATAATATCAAAACGTTTATTAACTATACCCTATAAATACTTTTTGAAATGAAAATTTATGCCTGTTTTCAGTAACACTACGCAAAATCGAAATGCATGTCAAAACAAAAACGCTTTGATGAATTTTCAACCCTCAACTGAATGAAGAGAGTTGAAAATTTGAAATCCCATAAACTGAAGAGTGCACCAGTACAGTACTTTCACAAGTTATTATGCCTTGTGCCTGTAGCTTCGCGTTTAAGTTTTTTCTTGACATTCAAACTCAACTCACATGCAAGCAGCATGTGAGTTGAGTTTGCAATCATATTTAGATATTCATGTGGAATTTCTAGAAAAAAAAGTGACTCTTTATACCAAAGCTGTATCTTAGTGTGCGGCAAAATCCGGCAACATTACAGTTAGTATATTAGATTACATTGTGCACTAACTATGGCCCACTAAAGGGCTGTTTAATTTATTTTTTGACGATGCCATAACGCACGTAGAACGAACACAGCTTGAAATAACGTGGTCTTTGCACACATTGCCTGTAAAAAAATTGATTTGGCATTTTGAACCCGATTTCATTAAGTATAACTTTTGCCTATCACATTTGTTTGAAACTGGCGTTGTGACATATATTAATTTGGTAAAATCTTAGGTCTACTTGCACCACAAATTGCTGAATACTTTAAAAGTAAAGTTAATGCATTGTTCTATCTCTCTCAACTTCAAAAGAGTGACAGATACAGATCGATGTGTTAAATTCGATTAGCGCAGTTTGTGTTACATTTAGACCTTAGTTCCACAACATATAGTTCAGAAACACGCTTCAAGAGCTGAACAATATTCTCCAAGAATTTACAAATTAAACGACACATTTAATCCTCCCTAGCAATACTTGCAACCGACATGTGCACATTGACCGCAACAACTTCAGAACAAGTGGTTACCGTATAACCGCTACCGTATAATCCACTTGTTCCAAAGCCCCAAGCTTTATAACAGTGATGGGAACTGCACACATTAGGCACGATGAGGGTTGTTTTTATTTACTGCATTCAAATTCAATTTATTTCAAATTCCCACCGTAAAGAAAACATACAGAGTTGATATGAGAGAGGGGCATTAAATTACACTACGTATACTATACGTGTTTAGTATTAATTCGATACGGTACAAAAATAAAAAGCACCAAAAATTAGGATTTTTTTTCAAATAAACTAAATAGCTTACAAATCAGAGTAAAACGCAAACACCCTTTATAAACAAAAACTGACCCTATATACCTAAGTAACAAATTGGCAACGTCACACGCGCGCGTCGCGTCAAAGCAGTCGGGCGGCGCGTCAGAGCGGCAACAACGCATCTCAGATTTATCGTTTTAAGGTGCATGACCTATGCGTATAGACATAATCAGCTGTTACGGCTGTTAGGAAAGATAAAACGGGGCAAAAACTTAAAAAATCATTTGCGACTAACCTACAGCTCCTATTTAATAGATTTTTGGTACAGAGCTTGAAAACGGTACCTAGTTTATGCTGTTTAAAGGAAACCCTCTGTCGTATCAACATTGTTTATTGACATTTTGAAATAATAATTCGTAAAGAATCTCAACTTAGCGTAATAAACGCCCAAAGCGCTTAAAAAGAATGTTAAATGCGTTCGGAGCCGTAGTTCCACTTCGTGTTGACAAAAAATGCATACACAACTTCGTAAGGTTCAATTTACTTAAACAAAACGTCACCGTGCCTTGAGCGTGCAGTCAAAGTTATCTGAGCATTATAAATAGGAACAAACTGCTTAAAAAGCCGATCGAGCCACTGCTCATACTAAATTATTTACTCGTGTTGATAACTCCCGCGCAGATGTACCCAGCTTTATATAGTCATGTAGTGGCGTTAGGAACGACGTATTTGAGATCGATTATTTGTATTTATGTACTAGAAATATCGAAAAAAAATGCTAAGATTGCACCAAAAAAATCTAATTAGTCCGTCAGATAGATTTTCAAAAACTAATTGCCAAGTCTTTTTTCACTTAAACAAAAGATGAAGAGGATACGGTGATTCGAAAAGTCGCTTCAAGTCGTGTGAGGTGTGACGTCACAAGGTTAGTACTTTTTTACCCTCAAAGTGACGTCAAAAGCCCCCATGATGATCTTTGACACGTTTTATTTTCGTCAATATTTTTTAATTTGATTAAACAAAAGACACGTATCCAATATTTTTCGATAATCTAACAGACGGACTAATTAGATTTTTATGGTGAAATACCCATTGCAAACCGCTGCACAACATCTGATTATATAGGGTTCATTCATAAACGTTGATTTCAGGTCGAAGCGCCAGGGTTGAGGGTAGCCTGTGAAATTTAAATTTTATTACGTTTGTTGCAATTTGCAAGTCAGTGTCAGGTTGTAATGTTGACTAAAATACGCGATCATTGTTTCACGAAATAGTCATTCGATTGGATCAAATGAACTTTAAAATACATACGTTTTACGGCCGCAACTCACATTTTTGTTTTCAACATAAAGCCTGACACTGACCATCCCCCAACCAACCACGAAATTGCAAAAAAAAAACTAAGAAATTTTGAATATCAGGGGTTACCCTGGCGCTTCCACTTTTGGCAAAGGCTTAACCATACATTTTAACGTTTCTCTTAATTTTTAATCAGTTTATGAATAAACTCCTCTGTCTATGATCTAGCTTCTTCTTAAAATGGACTAAAAAAACGACGGTGTGCGATCTGAAGAGCTATACGTTTCGTTACAAATCTGTGTTTGAGACATACGGCTCAATCGGTGAGCTTTTTATTGCTTGTCAACATAGGCAGGAGGTATATCTGAAGAAAATACTGCCAGAAATGTGTTAAGAGCATGGCACCCTTTAATAGTTTATTAGGTACTAAAATTTAATTGCAGTTAAGTAGAAAGACATGAGGTAATAGAACTATGGCAAAACTATTTCTATGGCATCTGAGTACTAAAAGTTGTAAAAAAGGTTTCATTCTTGATTTCACAGATTTTCTGACAGTATTTTTAACTATTATTGTTAACATAACCTCACTACATGACAAAACAAGCTTCTTTACATACAAAATACATCCACGGTAAATAAAAAAAGTCTAAACCAACACACTCCTACTGCCATGTCGAGTTGCTAGCAACGTTCGTGTTAGGTTGCGCGAACGCGTTCGGGAAACTCTGACCTAAGTTCAAACTATTAAACTGTTGCGACAACGGCTGTTGGGGCTGATTAAAGAACTGATTACTCTGAAACGGTTGACTCTGCAACGGTTGTTGTTGCTGTACCTGACCTGCGAACGGTTGCTGGTACGGATTAGGCATGGGGAATTGGTTGAACTGCATACCGTTTTGTTGCACGGGCTGTTGCACCATGCTGCTGAAAGCTTGTTGGTGTTGGAAAACGTTGGGTCCAAACGGGTATGATGGTTGCACCGGTTGTGCAACCTGTTGCACGGGATTGAATTGATTTACTAGATTCGTTGATGGGGTTTGACTGTATAAAGCTAATATACTGTCCTTTGTTAACTTTGATTTTTCTTTCTCCGTTGGTGCGGCTTGTTTGAAGAAGTTTTCTTCCTCAGTCTTGAGATCTGGTTTCAGGTCTTCGGGTTTCGTTTCTGCTAGTTTTTCTGTTGGTGCGGAGAAGAAGCTGGAGAATATGTCGTCGTTGGCGGGTTTGGGGTCCGGTTTGGTACTTGTGTCGAGGCCGAGCAGGTCGGCGGCTCCGTTGGATATTTTGTTGAGGTCCGGCTGTGTGGGTGGGGTAGACCTACCTAGTTTTGGGCTCACTGACGATTTTGGTTTCGGAATGCTGGGGATGACGTCCGATTTCTGAAACCAAATGGTTTTAGTATTAACGTTAAATAATTTAAACAAAAGGCTCAGGACTTTTTGTATGTCAAGTAAATTTATTTTATTACATCACGGCACGGCGCGAGATGGTGCCTTATAATTATGTAAGAGCCATAAAATAGCGGTTGCAGCGTATTGGATTCTGGTATTTGTTTTGACCACTAAGAAAGGGAATAACCTTTTTTATTTTGACCATCTATGTACGAGTAAGTCCATCTTGGCCCTTCACCATCCACCCACCACCACCTGGCGTTTTAGCTGGGGTTGATGCGGAAAAAGCTCCCCCAGCACCACATTCATACTTCCACACACATGCTTCACAGTTACACTTTGTTCTTGAACTATCTTTCATACAATTTGTATTTGCAATAAACCAATATTACTTCATGACGACACAAAGAAGCTGTCACGGAAAAACAATAAAAGAAAATGGATATTAATTGTTTCTTGTAACTCTTATCGTACAGAAAAGTATTACTGTGTTTATTTTGCAAATAAGTTTTCATAAATACTTTTACACTTTATTTTTTACTAGTTGAGGCTGGTGTTTATTCTGAAAAGAAACAGCCGCATAAAACTCCGAGGTCATAGTTTCTTTTAAAATCCTGACACCATGTATGCCTATCGCGGCTTAAGACACAAAAGGCTAAGCAGGAACATGGGTGGCTTTTAGTCAGTCGAAGTCTCACTACTGCTCTGCTCAGAGCGGGAGGAGTCATTTGATGATTTACATCGCTCCAAAAAAATGGTCCTGACATCATCATCATCATCTGTTGGGCTATTGCTGCCTTTCTTTTCTTGTGGCAATCACTACGTTCCTGTGCCAGCCTCATGCAGATTTTTCACTCGATGGCAACTATTTTGTCTGCCCATTTCACCGCTGGACGGTCCCCATTTCTTACTGCCTTTCTTGGACGCCATTCGGTGACAGCCTAGCCGGCATAATTATGGTCAAATGACATGAGGACTTATATAGTCAGTGCAAGCATTTGTCAGCTGATGTTGAATGTTAACACTTGTGCATATACGATAGCGACTTGACAATATGAAGTGATTACCTATACAACGCGGATATGATAAGTTTGAATCTTCAAAAAAACCTCACAAAATCTTCAAGAGAAATAACTCCAAAATCAATCTAACGAAAATTACGCCAGATTGCAATCCCCTTTAAAATATCCTAAACCATTCATCATTATCATCAGCCTATAATATTCCTACTGCAGGGACTCAGGCCTCTGTCGAGACGCTCCGGGCGTCGGGGGCCACGTGACGTCTTCCGACCACCGTAGACGCGGGCCTGAGGACGGTGAGTGATGGGCTAGCTCGCCGTCCGTCCGTCTTATGACGACGACAGGCCGTGTCGACGGCGCGTTCGTGTTCCACGCGCGCCTCAGAGATGTCAGCAACATGGGAGGGGCCCGAAAGGGCCGACGCCCGTCGGGGCCGCGGGTTGTTGTAAGAGATACCGCCGCGGCGACATAAAGGGCTAAGAAGGAACATGGGTGGTTTTTAGTCAGTAGTCTAATACTCCCTTTCGCTCTTCCCAAGAGGGGTTATTTGATGATTTCCGGACCTTCCCAAAACCAGACTCAGGCCTCATCTCTACCCGTCGGGGCTGCGGGATGTTGTAAGAGATACCGCGGCCTTGACATATAGGGCTAAGAAGGAACATGATTGGTTTTTAGTCAGTAGAAGTCTGGCACTCTCTTTCGCTATGCCCAAGAGCAGGAGGGGAAATTTGATGATTTTCCACCCCAAAAAAAAGGCGTCATCTCTATGAGAGGGATGGGCTATAATCTACCACGCGGGTCCAGTGCGGGTTGGTAGATGTCACATGTTTTCGTTTTTTTTATGTTTTTAATACATGCCGTTTCCTCACGTTCACCGTTTTGAGATCAGCAAAACTCCTAAATCATTATACCGGTATAAAACAAGCAATACTTACATTATATTTCTTATCACTGGCGGTGGGTGCTGGCAGGGGTCCTAAGCCTGAGGTGTTGGATTTCTTTTTTCGTTTCTGTCTCTCTATTTCTTCATCAATCTCCTTGTCCCTGAAACATTACGTCAATATAATTAATATCCTCATTTATAAGTTTGGAGTTCTTTTTTATATTAAATGCCTACTCTTAACCTGAATCTTGTCCTGCGCGGGTTGTACACTAGTTATCGCGGCCTCGACATAGAGGGCGAAGAAGGAACATGGGTGGTTTTTAGTCAGTAGAAGTCTGACACTCCCCTTCGCTCTGCCCAAGAGCGGAAGGGGTTATTCGATGATTTTTTGAAAAAAAAGAGGTCGACCATGGAACGAGCTAACCAAAAAGATGCCTATTTATTTATTAAAACTTTATGCAGAAGAAATAAATCCGTACAAAGGCGGACTTAATGCCTTGGGCATTTTCTACCAGCCTACCTTAGGGTGATGCAGACATTACACAGTCAAAAAAAAACAAAAACAAACTTGACGGCACGGTTGGTGCAGTGGCTGAGCGATTGGACTGCTGCGCTGCGTGTTGCGAGTTCGATCCCCACACGGAACAAATATCTAGAGACTGTTTTGTCCATTTAGTCAGTCGGGGTCACAAGTGTTTATTAGTGATAAATAAATATATTTGGTGTTTAATCGGTAGTGTTTTAATGTATCCCATACCCAGCTCGTAACAATATTTATCAAATGGTAGCTATATGGAACTTACCAGTTAACCTTAGGCAATGCAGGCGGCACCCATTCCTTTGCAATGTACTTCTTCTGCTCATACTTAGCTCTGATGAAGGCTTCGAGCGACGAGTCGTTCTGCGGCCTTCGGAAGGAATCGGGTAAGTTCGCCTCGTAAACCGCCCGGGCACGAGAGTTTCCCATTTGTTGGAGAGATACCTGGAATTGTGGGAGGTTGACGTAAGTGAGGTGTTGATACTCTTTGGGAAATTAGATTAAATATGCTAGCTTATAATAGACTTTATCAGTCCTAATTTGAGTTTATTGTAGCATGATTTCTACTTTTTTTCCATGCTCCTTATGTGTCACCCAGAACCGAAATTTGCTCGACCTAAAACAACAGTCCTAAGGCACGCGGTAGCGCTCGCCCGCATGCAGAAAAGGATAAGAGTATGAATAATGCGATTCCGTACTAATAGACGAGGTTCAACCCTGAGTTGACTTCTCTGTAAACCACCTTATGTAACGACTCCTGCCCCCTCTCCGTCACAGAGGGTTATGTAGGGTGTACTTTCGCCAGTTACCTTTATTTAAACCCTAGGGGGCGAGCTTATTGCTAGCAACCGAGCACAAAGCCTTGTTTGACAAAAGGGAATGTTACGATGCAAATAAGGACAGCTAAACGTCATCACTATTCGATGTAAGTAATGTAGGGTACGTTAACGCAACCGATATTTAGTTATGGTTTACTGAGGAGAGTATCGTCCCAGCCACTTACTGCCGCACTCGGAGACCTTTAATGATTACTTAGGCTATTAATAAGTAAAGAATTTGACAGTTTTGTCATACAAAAGAATGTCGAATGAATGTTTACTAAGTGACGGCTTAAGTAATCATTAAATATTTCTGAGTACCGCAGTTACAGTAATTAGACTGAGTGGTAAGTTTCATTCAAAATTACGTTCAAAGTTGAAGCGAGAACAATGTGTGCATTAGTGGCGCGTAATTTCGTTCGCACACAATCCCACGAGTAATACGTACGCACGAGACGTACTCGTATGTAGCCTTAAAAGGTTAATTAACTTTAAATTAGACTGCACGGTTGGCGCAGTTGCTCAAGCAATGGACTGCTGCGATTCCCGCACGGAACAAATATTTGTATGACCTACAGATAGTTGTTTCGGGTCTGGGTATTTGTGTCTGTGAGTTTAAATGTTTGTGAACGCACCCACGATACAGGAGAAATTCCTAGTGTGGGGCAACGTATAAATTAAATTACGTTAATATTGCTTTACTTTGGGATGTGACTGCATCTAAGATTCTAAGCTTAATAACTGTTGTGTAGTCATTGTAGTCTATGCTGTCACTTAAACTTTCATAATTGGTGGTTCCTCCGGCTTAACGTGTTTTCCGAGGCACGGTCGAAATTCGTCCACGAACCAACCTGGGCAAGCACTGCTTAACCTAAAGGTCAACCTGAGAGGCTGTTCTGATATAGCCACGAACTCTTCCACAAATACATTAATGATTAAATGAAAAGAGTTCTATTTGCGTAAACAAGAACGAGTCTATTTAGTAGATTCAATGCAACAAAGGCTTCATTTAACAAACCTTTTCTTTTAAAAACCGACGGGCCAATTTCAAAGAAAGCAACCCTTTACTAAAAATAGCACGCCAGGATTTAAAAAATTCAAGTAAATGGTCCGCCACGTGCTTCGTACATTGACGTCGTTTTCGTAAGCACTTTATTGTTAGAAGTCACGCAATCCTTGATATAAAGGGTACTTTAATAATTTCGCACGACAGTATACGTCACAAGGTAGCTAATGCGATAACCTCATATTATTATCAGGTGAGCAGTTATTCTTCACAGGTGAGCTTGGTCAATGACCGCTCATGGTATTGTTTGGGTTAACAGTAAAATTGGTAAGACGTATTTAAATTGCTTTTGAGGTTGTTACCTCGCATAATCAAATAATTTTACTCGATAGAAAAAAAACGCGAAGATACCTCTTAAAAATACTTTTAACGACTAAAAACCATACTAAAATACATGTGATTGTTCTATAAGCAACATACTGTTTTATTTTTTAGTCCAATCAATAGTTTTTTGTTTTTTGCTTATTCCTGAACATAATTTTGTATGGTGATATAAAATCGGACTGGACAGTCCTTACTATTTGCAACGTATAGTTACCCTACGAAATTATGAGTGTGCATTGCGAGGATGCGTTTCGGGGTCGCGGGGAGTGACGCAAGCTTCAACCACTCGCTCAAGGTCGCTGGCATTTATTGTCGCCTTAAGAGCTACATAGAAGAGGTGCACCCACATTTGGCCAGTTATCTTTAAGCTCCATGTTCTAAGAGACGAGTTTATTGCTATCAACGAGAAATTGCTGATAGAAAAACAAAAGACCTAGCAGCAGTCGCGTTTGTTACCACGACCAACGTGGCATAGAGTTGCACTTGTATGTCGGAAGCTGAGATTGTATGCTGTATACTCATTTTATCCGCTTATGTATAAGGAGTTGAGGGTCAGGAGGGATCTCACACTCACCTCGTACTTATTCAAGGTACTTAATGCGGAAATTTAAGGCAGATTTGAGGTTTGAGTCCTGTAGACAGGTCTGCGGGGCGACGTCGACAGACTGTTTGCTGGTGGAGTCGCGCAAGCGGGCAAATCTGTTAGCTGATACATGCGCTCACCCACACTCTTACTTAACCTCTTAACTAAAGAGGTTGATTTATTCCATTGTTATTCGAGTAAGTTCACAAAAAAGCATTAATGGTAAATAGTTACGAAACCTTATATTGTCATTGTGTACCTACATTATCGCAAGACGGGTTATCATTTACTCTATGGTTAAGGTTAACTTCTTTTACGGGTAAACCTTTTATGTCCTTGTTTTAAAGTTTCAGAACCATTGGACTTACGACTTGTTCCGGTGTCCAGGAGTCCAGGTTGACACTCTTCACTTTAGAAATGTGAACCCCCAGGTTACGGTGGATCCCGGCACACCTGATGCACAGGAATATACCGAGGTTCCATGACGCCCAGCGAGGACCTGAAGAGAAGAGGAAACAGGGATATTATCAGAAAAATATATCTTCCATCATTCCTGTATCTGTGAACTGTAATCACACTTCACACTAATATTTTAAAGGCGAAAGTTTGTGAGTGTGTGAGTGTGTATGTTTGTTGCTTCTTTACATAAAAACTACTGAACCGATTTGGATAAAATTTGGTACACAGATAGTTTATAACCTGAATTAACACATAGGATTTAGGTTTTTATTTCGATTTTATCTTCCCGTGGGATCATTTTCGAGTTGTAGCGGGTGAAGCCGCTGGCAACAGCTAGTAAACAAATAATAATGCTTTCCTAGTTTGTGTGGAAATCGGTTATCGTGATATGGACATGTGATGCGGAGGAATGAGGAAAACTTTGAGTACGAATGTATCTATAGCTATAAGAGTAGAGGAAGACCATGGAAACGATGGATGGACTGTGTGAAGCATGATATGGCTAGAAAGGAGGTGACTGCTGATATGACAAGAAATAGAGAAGTATGGAAGAAGACGTGCTGTAATCCCAAATTGGGAAAAGGGAGCAGAATGATGATGAATAATGTTTGCCGTTTTGGGGCGGGGCATCAAATAACAACTCCCGCTCCCCCGAAAGGGAGCGTCCACTGACTAAAAAACCACCCATGTTCCTTCTTAGCCCTTTGTGTCGAGGCCGCGGTATCTCTTTCAAACAACCCGCAGCCCCGACGGGGAATAATGTTTGCCTCGGGTAATGTTCTCCCAACTATGGTATGTTGGGTTTGGTATCTACACTATTATGTATTTAATACTCTACTAATTAATTACTTTTTAGATAAAGATAAATTAATAATGTAAAACATGAGTATGTATTCACTATACAGGTCTTTTATATAAGTGAAAGTAGCTACATGTTTTGTGTTCAAAAAATGTTTGGCTTAAGCATTAAGGTAAACTCAATTTAAAAAAAAAAACAAAAATAATAGATCTACAAGAAACGTACCTATTTGAATAGGGGATCGGACTAAGTCAAAAAAATATGATTCTAATTAGTCCGTTAGTTAGATTATCGAAAAATATTGGATAAGTACGTGTTTTTGTTTTATCAAATTAATCAAAATTGACGAAGATAAAACGCGTCAAAGATGGGGGGGGGTTGTGACGTCATTTGTAGGTAACAAATGTACTGACATGTGACGTTTTCGAGGAGTTCACGAGTTTTCGAAGCACTGTATCGTCTACTAATTAGAATTATATTTTTTTTAGTCAGGAAACATTCCTATTATAATATATTTTCCTCGTCAGTTTAAATAGCATATCGAGTTAACTTCAACCACTCATACCCATGCGCGAAATATGTGAAATATGCAACATTGACATACCAAAACATTATTTTTATAGAAGGCAAAACATTAATAACAGACTTCCTGCTGTCTATGTTGTAATTAATGCAAGGTTATCATTTAAATGTTGACTGTATATTAGGGAAGTTCTGTCGGTGTACACAGGGTGTCTGGTAATTAATGGATCATCAGTCTTTTCCCAAAAGGTATGTTTACGTTTTAAAGCGCGTTAAAGATTTGAGTGGGGGCTGGCGACTTCACTGACAGCTCAAACATGTCATACTAATGTCTTAGAGTATGACGTCACACGAGTTTTCAAAGCACTGTAACTGTGTGTGTAACTGTCTTCATTGTTTGTTTAAGGGCAAAAATAAAAATAAGTGCCCAATATTTTTTGGTAATCTAAATGACGGACTAATTAGATTTTTTTTGTTATGATCAGCTGAAGTGGGACTGGGCTGGCCATGTTTGCCGTATACCCAACGAGCTGTGGGCCAAAATAACCACGTCGTAGAGCCCTGACACAGACGGAAGTCGACGCGGTAGATCTGGTAGGAGATAGCGGAGCGAGCTGGATAGACACACAACCGACAACCAGTGGTCCACATTGGCCTCGGATCGCAAAATTTGGAAGTCATGGGGGGAGTCAAACTGGATACAGCTTTTGTAAAGTGTTATTTTTTACATGTGCATATAAACTTAATAAATTAATTTAGACTATTGTTGGCAATCATCATAATCAGCCATAAGACGTCCAAAGTTGGACAAAAGCCTCCCCCATAAAACGCCATAACGAACGGCAACCTGCCGTTTGCATTCACCCATTGCCCGCGACTCTCACTATGTCGTCGGTCCACCTGGTGGGAGGCCTACCAATGTTGCGTCAACCTTTCTTCCCCATTGGTTGTCGGTTCTTCGAGCGATGTCTGCCGGCCTATTGCCACTTCAACTTGCATATTCTGAGAGCTATGTCCGTGACTCTTGGTAATCGAGTAACTGCTATTTAACACTTTTTTTTTGTGGGTTGGGAAATCATCAAATGAGTCCTCCCGCCCTGGGCAGAACGGTAGGCAGTGTCAGACTTTTACTGACTAAATACCACCCATGTTCCTTCTTAGCCCTTTGTGCCGAGGCCGCGGTATCTATTTCGAACAACCCGCAGCCCCGACGGGACAACCCGCAGCCCCGACGGCGATTTATTTAACACTTCAAGCATTTTCTACTAGTCAACCTTATCCCTCATCACTCGAAATCTAAACGCATTTCGCATCGGGGGGTGTGACAATCTGAGCCCATACATCCCCCTTAGCATTCTCATCTCAGCCACATGCAATTGTCTTCATCCTTTTTGTGGGCCAACATTCTGATCCATACAAGAAAGCAGGTCTAACCATTGATCCCCTTAAGTTTAAGGGGAATGCGAAAGTGAATGAATGCTCTCAGTAAGCCAATATTTTGAGTTAATTAGTTTAACAGCTGATCAAGCAATGAAACTAGCTGAAATATTCTAGATAACATATCAGAGTTTATGATAAAACTATCAATGTTGGACATTTGCCATTAAAAGCCATGTCATAGAGATAAGAGGAAATTGGACGATAATTAGGCCAGTTTACCTTATTATTTTTTATTCATGAAAAAATATACTTTTGTTATTAAAATTAATGGCTGTGTCTTCCTGAGTCTGATTGGAATAGTTGTCAAAAATACTTAATTGTTCCTTTAACATATATTTAGAAAGATTTTAGGTTATCCCTGCTAAGTCTGGTTGTTAGAATTTCAGACCACTGATTACCTGTAAAGACAGTCAAAGATCTTCAAATGACAGCCAGGACCTACAGCTTAACGTACTTTCCATGCCGCAGAGGAAACTCGGTATGTAATGGGTGGTCATCCATCCTCGGAAAAACCTAGACAAGCACGGCTTAATTTGAAGATTGACCTGAGGGTCTGTTATTATTTAGTCAAAAGCACCTCTTACAGATCAATGACTGCATTGTGCATTTTTCAATTGAAAGATTATAATCATACATAAACAATGCTCATCAGCTGAGGGATAACAAAACATCTGTTTAAATACAACAGTTTCAACATGACATATACATATTTTATAAACATATCCATTAATATATATGTGTAAGATGACTATAGAATATTGATATGAATGATTAGTAACAAGGTATTATGAGATGTCATTGCATGTGCCTAATAAGCCATCCACATACTCTATCAACCTTTAACCACCAAAAGTTATTTATTGACTGGCCTGTTGGTCTAGTGGTTAGTGACCCTAACTGCTATGCCGGAGGTCGTGGGTTCGATTCCCACCCAGGACAAATGTTTGTGTGATGAGCACGATCATTTGTTCTGTGTCTGGGTGTAATTTATCTATAATATGTATGTATTTAGAAATATATAAGTATGTTTATCAGTTGTCTAGTACCCATAACACAAGCTCTGCTTAGCTTGGGACTAGATGGCGTTGTGTGATAGTTGTGGAATATTATTATTATTATTATTATTGAATAACTTAACAGGAAGGGACACAGATGCACAAACGGTTATCACATTTTCAGTATGTCACAAAGTAACTATACACATACGCAACACATCTATTGCACTTTTGTAGGAAACAGCTGATTTTTGTATTTATGTTACTAAAATTTTCTATGTCAGGGGGTTTCAGAATGCTTCTAAATACATGGTTGTTACCATTTTATTTTACATTACCAGGGGTTACCATGTTACATTACCAGGAGGTCCTGAATACCTATTTTGGAAGAAACCTTTGACTTTATTGCACTACAATTACCTAAATTTAATTTTATAAAACATTTTAAACAGAGGAATGCCATTGTTTAAGGAAAAATGCATATAATATTCTCATAACATAATTAGTTTTGATGTTTGTTTGGCTTCATTAAAGTCTTACTTTAAAGTATAAGTTATCATCATTGCAACATCATAGTTTAATTAATTATTTATAGGTAATAGTAGTTTAAAAATAATGCCAGTCATAGACTAACATAACTTAGTAATCAGCTCATGGTTTTCCCAACTAAGGAGGTTGAATTTCTGAGGTACAGTATCAATATACTTGGGTTTTTCAATGTACTGTTTTAATAAAAAGCAGTTCTGAATGTGACGAAATTCAGTGATGATTAATCACAAATTAGCAAATAGTGTGAATGACTTGAATGTTGGAACAATGATATGGGGTATTTTCTTAACTATACCAAGGTTTAACATTATGAAAAGAGAAGTGAGAGAGAATAATGTTTGTAATAAATTCCAGCAGCTGTTTGCACTGAATACATGACTATTTTGAAACATTCTTATAAATCATCCAACCAAGACCTAAGCAGTTTATCAAATACATGCAGCCTTCGTGATTTACGGTAAATTATAAATACTAACAAAGTGAGAGCACGGAAACTGTGAGAAAATGAAATAAGAAGCGATAGCAAGACAGTTATTACAAGATAACGTGACGCATTTGAATAATTTTGATGTTAAAAATTGAGTTCAAGGACCTCATTTACACTAACGAAATTTACACAACTTGTGAAGAAACAATTATTCAAGATTATTATGACCTCATTACAACTGCATTCAAGAAGATACATCCAAAATTTGCAACCATAAAAAGAAAAAATTCCGCGTACCTTTAGCATCGCAATCAACACAATATTTATTGTCCTCATCCTTCAACATCTGCATCAATATGTTCTGACATCTGTCCTGGATCTGTTTGGCTCGATCTTTTTCACTTTTAGAAGACATTTCTTTGAAATATTATTAGCAAACGATATCAAATTCAATGAAAATGGGTGGAATCTATATACTTTACTCTTTGGGTGGAATGCTTTTTTTTTTTTTTTTTTTTTTGTTTTTGGCGTTGCACTATTCGTGCTTATTGCCACTGACAATATTTAGTGGTTATAACAAAAACGTAAGAATCAATTACTCGCGAAATAACAATATTTTACAACGGGAAATTTGGAAATGAAAATGGAAAGGAGGTTAGTTGTGTTGATAAAAATAATAAATGATAACAAGTTAACAGTAAAGATATATAATACAACAAAAATCTGAAAACATTTGACGCCACGAGTGGTCCAACAAAAAGGCCAACTCGGTGCGAAAACTAAAAAACTAAATGTTAAATTCATTACTTAAAATATAATTTATAAATTAATGTTTAAATAGTTATATCATTATTTACAATGAAAAGAGCTATAGTTTTATAAATATCTACATTAAAATTAAATAAAATACATGATATAGAAGTAGGAAACGGGACTCGGAGGGAAACAAGGCTTTGGAAAAGTGTAGAGTGGTCATAAAGGGGGCAGGAAAAAATAAGATGGTTCAGATCTCCCACTTCAGCGCCACAGACACACGCAGGGTTCTGCACAATGCCAAGCCTGGCAAGATGAGCAGGAGTACACACGTGACCCAATCGCATACGTATGAATATTGTTGTTATCTTTTTGCTTAACTTGTACTTGCTAAACCAAGGCTTAACAAAAATGGATGGCTGAATATTACGATAAAATTTCCCTTTCACTGATTGCCCGGACCAAAGCTGACCCCAGGATTCCTGTAGATAAACTCTGGACAGAGCAGCCAGATCTTGGGAGTTATTTTTGTACGGAAAAACGTCTCCACACAACACGGCATCATTAGCTAGCTGGTCAGCTCTCTCATTACCTAAAATGCCACAATGCGACGGTATCCACGCAAAATGCACTGAGTACCCCTTCATAAAACACCTATTAAGGAGTTCACGTGTTTCAAATATTATATTAGAATTATGAGAATAAAAAGGGAATCTGGCCAAAGATTGTAAGGCACTCCTTGCATCAGTCAAAATGAGTGAATTTTGTAAGTCCATCATAAGTATATATTCGACCGCTTTGAATAAGCCGTAACATTCTCCCGTAAACACCGATGATTCGGGCGGGAGCTTTATTTTTTGCACGATATTAAATTGGGAGTGGTATACACCTACTCCCACACATGAGTCTCTTCCATGCTTCGAAGCATCTGTAAACAAGAGCTGAAAGCCCTTCCAGTCTCTATCCATAATAAAGTTGAAGTTATGGTTGTGACATACGTCATCTCGGTAAATATTGAGGTTATAGTGTATATTTGGAGATCTAGTTAGCGAGTTGTACTTACAGTGAAATATAGGAAGAAATTGAGAGTGATGACAGGGAGCTTCGATTAAATTGTATTTTCTAAAACTTTTAATTAAACATGGAGTGGCTTTGTGCCTCCAGTAAGTAGATGAAATTACTTCTTCAGAGAGAATGGCAAGTTTATTTCGCAAAGGATGATAAGTAAATTGCAAACACCGAGCCATAAATCTATCAGCTAAAAATTGACGTCGTAAATGAAGTGGGGGTTCTCCACATTCCACCTGAAGACAATTAATAGGACTGCTTTTCATTGCACCTGAAACCACTCTAAGTGCCTTGGACTGAACACTGTCCAGTTTCTTAAAACCCGCAACATTACCAGGTTCCAGCAAAAAAGTTCCATAGTCCAATACGCTTCTAATCAATGTGTTGTACAGTAGTTTTAATGAAAAAGGATGTGCTCCCCACCAAACACCAGCAAGGCATCTAATTATGTTGATATTTCGTTCACATTTAGCAGCTATATAATCACAATGCGGTAAACCAGTAAGATGTGTATCCAAAATAAGGCCTAAAAATTTAACTTGGTCTTTAACAGGCATAGGGATATTATTATACGTTACTGTAACAATAGGAGGCTTACGCATTCTAGTAAACAAGACAATGTTGCTTTTATCAATTGACAGGTGCAAACCATTAGTTTCAAGCCAAGTCTTTAGCAAACATAAAGAAGAGGTTAAGGAAGTACAAATATTTGCAACAGAATGACCAGAAAAATAAAGAAGTAAATCATCTGCATATTGAAGGACTTGTACTGACTCATTTAGAGAGGATTCCAAATCATAAGTATAAATATTGTAGAGAATTGGACTAAGTACAGAACCTTGAGGGAGCCCTTTCCATACTAAACGGGTAAATGTATACCCGTCAACATGAAGATTTAAAGATCTCTCTGAAAGCATGTTAATTATGAACTTAGACAGCAATGTTGGAACTTGTAATGCATTAAGCTTTTGTTCTAGGATTGATACCAGGACATTATCGTAAGCTGAGCTAATATCCAGGAAAGCAGCAATTACAGAGTTATTAGAAGAGAAGGCTAACCGAATATCAGTTGTGAACACTCCAAGGCTGTCCATTGTACTTTTACCCTTCCTAAAACCAAACTGTGACGTAGCTAGCAAATTTTTGCCTTCCAAATACCACTCCAAACGATTCTTTATGAGATGTTCAACAATTTTCGCAAGAACTGTAGAAAGTGCAATTGGCCGATAAGAAGAAACATTACAAGAAGGTTTGCTTGGTTTCAGAATAGGAATAATTGTTTGAGATTTCCAACTTGCTGGAATGTTGCCAGATATCAAAGCTGTATTGATGAGAATAGGGTGGAATGCTTGTTTGTTGAAGGAAAGAGAAACC
Organism: Diarsia rubi; assembly: GCA_932274075.1. NCBI lineage: Eukaryota > Metazoa > Arthropoda > Insecta > Lepidoptera > Noctuidae > Diarsia > Diarsia rubi. The sequence continues at coordinate 9,700,510 of OW026427.1, forward strand.
ATAGAGCTGAAATGACAGCCTGATTTGATGAGTTGTGTTGTCATTTTACTCTATGATTTTTGACAGAATGAGAAAAACACGAAAATCAAAGTAGGCAAAGAAGTTTTTTAGTAATAAAAGTCTTTACAATATAACTCGAAACTATCATAATCAGGTAAATCAAGTTAAAGCTTTTGTGGTAGATAGTCACTTGTGTGACTATCTTTAATCCTTTTTCTTTCTAAGTAAAAAGAACCTTCCAATTCCCAATGAGGGTTCCTGAACGCATAACCTTCGGTCAACCAGGCGTCAAAAAAAAAATTGTCGACTGACGGGCAAGGCACCTGTCAAAATTGCAATTTTTGCTTTGTTTTGAATACATTCGTGCACTTTCTCAGTGGTTTATAATCGTTGATAAATCGTAGTTATTCTTTTAAGCTATAAGAAAAAACTCACAAAATTAATAAGTGCTTTTAGACCGAAACAAGCCGTTGGGCCGAAAATAAATAAATAATTGTGGAAAAGGAAATGTGTTGAACGCAATATTTCGCAAATTTTAACATTACACAATGGGAAATCAACTTGTGGGTGTAGCTCCGTCGCAGATATATCCCGTAGAACATTACCTGAGTGACCATGTAGACCTAGCGTTCGATCAGAGGTAGGATTCAATGATTCAATTTCCTAAGTAGTGATACTTACTATGTCAATATTGATAAGTATTTTGTTTAAATACTTGTAATATGTCCACGTCGCATTTAATATTAGCAGATTCAAGTATAAAATTCAAATAATTATTTATGGCTATTGACAAACATATTTCATATACAAAAAATTTTGAGTCTATCTTATCTTTACCTACATCTTTGTCTTGACTGTAATATTTGATCATAGTTAAATACCTTGTTGTTTCAGAATATAGATATTATGATTCACACTACACATTTGGCACATTTCATAAGGATTGACTAGAGACAGCAATGAGTAGAATAATCCTATTTGTTATGTCTCTTTCCTCCCACTATATGTTTGTGAGTGTGCCAATACTTAGAATAGCATCCTGCAGTAAAATGTAATAAAAAAAAAATTCTCATCATCTTCCTCTCCTTGTCCATGCCTATTTTTAAGCAAAAATATGTTGGTTTACCATAAATTTAGAAAATCCTGTTAACATTTAAAATATTCACATTAAAAATACTTTCATTCCAGCCTCGGCTCAACCCGTTTTCTGAAGGTGGCTCGAGCCAGATCCCGAGAAGGTCTAGTAGTGGTGAAGGTGTTTGCAGTCCATGATCCATCACTGCCACTTGCTGAACATAAGGAGAGGATTCTGAAGATCAAAGAGCAGCTGGCTTCGGCATTTAATTGTTTGCCATTCCAGAGGGTTATTGTAAGTAATTTTTTCTGAAGAATTTTTCACAATTCAATCCCCAAGGGTAAAAAAGGGGGGCAAAGTTTGTCTGAAAAATCGTCATTTTCATGCAGGCATTAGCTATTAAATTTTAATTATAAATAACAAAAGCAAAAAGAAAGTTCGATGCTGTTTCGTTCCGGCAGTATAATGAGATTGCTAAGATCCTCATTCGCCGTACTAAACAGAACATCTTGCAGTTTGGTACATTACCTAAAAAGTCATGTCAACTTTTCCTGCAAAAACTCTTTTCCTTATAATTTTTTTCATACAGTTTTTCATTTCAACATCTACTTACCATTCTTCTTCTTCTTCTTCTTTATGGGGTTCAGGTTTCCGCACTTAGTCCTTGAAGTGGACCATTGTGCGTGAGCCATGGTGGCCGATTACTCCAACCAGCCCACCTCCCTCCAGAAGCAGATCAGACTTCCCGGTCTTCTCAGGGCATCCGCAAGGGATCTTGGTGTTCCAAGGGTCTCCTCACGAATCTTGGTCTACTTACCATTATTTTCGTCTCTATCCAGCTTACAGATAAAGCTGGTCTCCTAATGCGGGAGTACTGCAAATGCAGCGTTTACGACCGCATGTCTACTCGTCCATTCCTCACCACCCTTGAGAAGAAATGGATTACGTTCCAAGTGTTGTATGCACTGCACCGCATGCATAAGCTTGGCATTTGTCATGGTGATATTAAGGTAAGCATTTGAAATTGGTCAACTATGTTTATCTTCATATTGACTGGAAAGGAGATACTTATCTGATAAGATGACGATTAATGGAGAATTAGGAAAGAAGACATGCTGCACTGACCCTAAATATAGGGCAGGAAAATAATGATTGAAATAGGGTAGTTAACAAATAAAATCTAATTAGTCCGTCAGATAGATTTCCAAAAAATATTGGACACGTATTTTTTGTTTTTTCACGTAACACAAACAATGAAGACGATACAGTGCTTTGAAAACTCGTGTGACGTCATTTTTTGAGACATATGTATGACATTCTTTTGCGGTCAGTGACGTCACGACCACTCAAATCTTTGACGCGTTTTATGTTCGTCATTTTTTATTGATTTGATAAAACAAAAAATACGTATCCAATATTTTTCGATAATCTAACAAAATGACTAATTAGAATCATATTTTTTTAAGTCAGTAAACATCCCTATCGTCGTTAAGTAGTCACTGGCCCAAACAAAAGTGTGACAACCATTCTTACAATATTATGGCAGTCACTCCATGTAAACAACTGGTATGCATCTGGTTAGAGCAGAAGCTGACCACAACATAGGAACAGGCTAGGCAGATGATACTGAAATTGCAACTCTCAACGCTGAGCCAAGCATTGACAATGCAACTGGGCCATTATGGACCACTGGTCACTGGTTTAGTCTAGCTTGTACCACCATCTTCTACGTGGTGTGCCGCGACGCTTTCTGGCTGTGTCAGGGCTCCAGAAAGCGGCTATTTTGCCCCACAGCTCATTGGGTATGCAGCAGACGTGGCCACTTCAGCGTAGTAGCTGTATGAGCAAAGTCAGTAACTTGTGTTTTGGAGCGCAGTGTGGTTTTGCGTACATCGTAAACCCGCAAATAATTCTAAAATCCTTTTATTCTAGTTAGAGAACGTAATGGTAACATCGTGGCTATGGGTGCTGCTCACAGACATAGCATCGTTCAAACCCACGTTCCTGCCTGACGACAATCCGGCCGATTTTAGCTACTTCTTCGATACCTCTCGTAGAAGACTGTGTTATGTCGCGCCCGAGAGATTTGTGAGGGCGCCTGACCCGCATAATAGGCCTGTGGTAAGAATGAATTGGATATTTTCTTTTTCCTCACTGTCGTTAACATCACGCCGCCGCGTCGCCCATGTTGTGTAGTTGTAGTCATTCGAGACCACGTATTATCATCATCATCATTTCAGCCGAAAGACGTCTATTGCTGGACATAGGTGCGTCTCGCATCCAGCGAATTCCCTCAACCTTCACCAGGTCATCGGTCCACCTAGTGGGAGACGTTCCAACGCAACGTCTTTCGCTTCACGATCGCCGCTCCAGTACATTTTGGCTATCCGTTCTTCAAGTCACGTGCCCTGCCAACTGCTACTTAAGTCTGGTATTTTTTCGGGAAACGCCAGTAAGCTTGGTTCTTTTCATTAATCAGATACTAGGAGTAGCGTTTGCGAAAAAACAGAGAGTGCATTATAAAGACAGAGGGTGAATTATAAAGACAGAGGGTGAATTATAAAGACAGGTGAATTATAAAAAAACACACAAAAGTATAACAACATTTTTATCTATTCTAGGGTGACGACAGAATGGGCGGTCTGTTGCTGAGTGAATCACCCTGTAAAGTTGGTGAACTTGTGCCTAGTATGGATATATTTTCAGCTGGGTAAGTGCCACTGGAATCTTACAATTAAGAGATTGTGACTATCATGGATATACGTATACCAGTTCATGATTCTGATTATAAAACCCGCAGCGTTGGAAAATTTATCAGTAAAAAAAAAAACTTTGTTCTTTTGGCAATAGTCGAACGAAACCTTGCGCAGCGGTATTGTTTTTTTTTTTTAATACAATATTTATAGAGTATTTCAAAGGTATTAACTAACAGCGCTCTCCTGTACTTTACCTACAACTGTACAACATCAATGGAACCTCTGATATTTTTATAATCGCCGTATTTCAATTCTAGAGGGTACTAGATAGAATAGGATACTTACTATTGTATACTTCGAGGATGTCTGAGTAGCCACTACTCACCGAATAATTTCAAAAATGGAACAGAATTTGTACGAAATCATCTGCTAAGTAAACAGAAAATTGGTGGTGACGGAGCATCAAATCAATGCAAAAAAAAATTGTCACGATGTCCCACCACAAATAATAGTACATTGTTATCCGAGGGGCGAAAGTTACTTATTTAGTTCCCAGATGGGGTTTGGCGCCCGTAACGTAGTAAAGGCGCTAATAGTTCGAGGGACTAAATAAGTAATTTACCCGAGGTAAACACTGTGCTCTTCATTACGAATTCGAGGAAAGTAAAAATAAGAACATAAATTATTAGATAAAGAAAAAATGAGTGTTGATCGGATTGTCGCTGTCCCAATTTTTTTTTGTTCTGTTGTCTTCCAGCTATACAGCCAGTATTTTTATGTTCATCATTAAAAAAATTGGCCAAGGTTTTGCCAAAATCTATGTTATTTCAGAGAAATAGTTAACTAAATTATATTAAAGTGATAATATAATTTATGTTCTTAAGTTAACTATTTTAATTTGAAATCGCGCTGTAATTTAGTGTCTATATAAAAAGTTGGAACATGGTTCAATAAAAATGTGAAAATTGAGATAGTTTTTTTTTTAACAGCTGACATTTGACAGCTGTCAGTTGAAAGTGATTCTCCCTAGGGCCGAAAAGTAGTACTTTCAACCCGCTCCGCAGGCATGTTATGACCAACTTTTCCTCAGCTGCGCACTCCTAGAACTTTGGAACGACGGCACACCCGCCCTAGACCTGCCAGGTCTGCTAGCATACCGCAACGGCGAAGACCGGCCTCCTACCATGACGTTGACTACAGAGGAAACGCAGCTGAAGACCTTACTGCACTCCATGACGGAACGGATCCCTAGAGATCGGAGAACTGCTGAGTTGTATCTGGATGAGGCTCGGGGCAAGTGAGTAGAATTTTGTTTGTGTCTTTACAAGGTCTCTCTTCTTCAAGGTTAAGCTTCTGGTTTCGATTTCTGAGACAGGTCAAGGGATTTTGTTATATAACTAGCGTGATGTGTCGATCTGCACAGCTACCGTCTACTCCCCGCCCCCCCCTCTAACCTCTCTGCCTACAGAACAGGAACGCTATTGTGTTATGAGATCTTAAAGCTCCTTCCACGGAGCTTTTAGATTTAGTTCTCAGAGTACTATGGAGTGAGTGTGTTCAAATAAAACTATAGTAGAAAGCTTATTTCTTTGTCCTGTCGACACTCGAAATAGCACATCCAAGGTGAGAGAAAATTCGCTAGTCACCGATGATAGCAGAATTTTACCAGGGTGTGCTGGCGAAATTCTTTAGTATATGTTAGTTCTTACAATCTAAACACATGAAGATACTGCACACTTGTTTTAAAAACATGTTGTATCGTCAGGATTTATTCTGTTAGGCTCGTACATTGTGTGGCCAGAAGATGGGTCAGTTAGTGCAATGAAAACACACTGGATATTTGAATTTACAATTTAACACAATAAACACAGGGCACTAGCGGGTTCAGTTCCGGGATGTCTCAACTCCACTGCGATCAGATACTCATTGTCGTCCTCGCGGAAAGCTAAAACACCAGCGGGTCTAAAATCTCAAGTCCATTTTAAGAATTTTAAATTTTTAACATGATTCATATTACGATTCTGTTAAAGCGGCCATTTTAGACCTCTGTGCTCGGACTTGTAAGTAGGTCGCGTGATGTCTCATTGTTACCACTGCCGCCCTTGCGATTCATTCCAATGTCCGCATTCAACGACCGGATTCGACACACAAATAATCATCCCCATGGATTTACTATTGCAAAAATACAGCAGGTTTAAAATAATAGCAATTTTGTTGTTCCAGATTATTCCCCGAGTACTTCTACTCGTTCCTCCAATCATACATGTTAATATTCTCGGCCCAGCCCATTCTACCGCCCGACGAAAAGATACTCCGCATACACCAAGACATTCGCAACATTATCAAAATCTTCACCCAGCCTTCAGACACAAAAAACTACCAGGACTTAGTGGAAGAGACAACAGACCATCAACACATAGACAATATAGATAAACTCAAAGACAAGTTTAAGGTTTTGAATGTGAATACCACAGATTTTGATGAAGATGATGATAAAGCTCCAGAGAGGAAAGTAATGGGGCCTGATAGTGAGGGGTTGATTCTGATAACGTCTTTGGTGACGTCTTGTATTAGGGGGCTGCATCATTGCACCTCGAAGTTGTATAGTTTGGAGATTTTGCAGCTGTTGTGCGAGAATTCTAGCTCGGAGACCATATTGGATCGGATTTTGCCTTATATTGTGAGTTTTTTTCTTTATTTTTTTAGAGTTTGTGTTGATTTGTGTTGTATACTTTAAGCGAGCCATTTTGCGGTATTGTAACTCATAACTGAAAGCTAGTTTTAGACCTTTGCCGTGATTTATCTTTAACGCCGCATACCCTAAAGTTTCATGTTTCTTCCTTCAAAAACTGTGTATTTTTTGTATAATGTACCTTACGGTGGGAATAAAGCTCAAAATAACTGGTTCGTTTTGGATATATCACGTATTTCAAGGAATGTAAGCAATTACCAATCGACGTCTATATTTTAACGACGTTTATATTTTGATATCGACGTGTATATGTACCTTATACGATATCTGGCCATGTTCGAGGTTTGGAAGGAGAAAGGGGACGCGTTTGCCCAGCATTGGGAAACATGACAGGCTTTTTTTATTTTTTGGGTGTTGGAAATCATCAAAGGACTCCTCCCGCTCTGGGCAGTGCAGAAGGGAGTGTCAGACTTCTACTGACTAAATACCACCCATGTTCCTACTTAGCCCTTTGTGTCGAGGCCGCGGTATCTCTATCTCACAACCCGACGGGGAAACATGACAGCCTAAGAAAAAAACTTTGTAACTTACAGCCACACATAAATCGAGAGCATAAATTCACCATTTTAAGTACGAATCATGTAAAATAAAATGTTTTTTCCAGATCCACCTATCCCACGACAGCGTACCCCGCGTGCGCGCGTGCGCAGTGGCGACGTGCGCGCGCGCCCTAGCGCTCGTGCGCGCGCTGCCCAACGCGGACTGCAACGTGTTCCCCGAGTACATACTGCCGGAGTTAGCGCCCCGGGCCACGGACCCCAGTGTGCCTGTGAGGATCGCTTATGCTAATAATATTGGTGAGTAAGGTTAAGCAACCTTTGTCGAGGTCGGTTTGCGGATGGGTGTTACCGAGACCCTTTTGTGACTGGGACAGCACGTTAGGCACTTGGAATTGGCTCTTATTAAAAGTAAGTATTCAGCTGCATCCGGTTTGACTGGAAATGGACCACAACTTAATAATACGACATAAAAATGTAATTAGCCTGTCAGATAGTTTACCAAAAATATTGGACACGTATTTTTTCTCTTTTCACGTAAAATAAAGACGATACAGTGCTTCGAAAACTCGCGTGACTTTATATTTCAGTACATTTTTTACCTAAAAGTGATGTCACATGCTCTTTCACGCGTTTTATCTACATCGATTTTGATTAATTTGATAAAACAAAAGACACGTATTCAATATTTTTCGATAATCTATAGTTCGTGTCAAATAACTGTGCCCCTCTGAAGTTGCCTACGAGTGGCTGCGCAGCAGTCAAAATTACGAACAAAATGCAACTGCGCATGCGCGACACATGGGGGCGGGCATTATGGCGGCGCGATGTTATGTCTCACTCACTCGTTTACGTTTGCTGCATGCTTGCGTCCCGCTTGCTCCGTACGATAGACATTCGATGCCACAAGTGTTGCGTTATTGTACATGTTGTTATTTGTTTTTGTTATAACTTAGTCGTTTTTGATTTGTTATCTTTTTATTTCTTGTTAACATTGTTACTTAGTTTTTTGTACTAGTTTTTTGGCAAAAATGCCTAAACGGAATACGCCGTCAGGCCAGAAAAATAATTTACAATGTGGTGAATTATATGAAAAAGGAGAAAGACGAAGGCGTGCATAATGTTGCACAGGTGGCATTGATAATATTCCTCTTTCTTTCAATTCACCTGAGTTAAAAATTACGATATCTTTTAAAAATATTTATTTATTGTGCTTAAACACTTTTCTACGTAACTGCACCTGCGCGATCTATGCTAATGGCTAACTTCAGAGGGGCAAAGTTATTTGACGGGAACTGTAACTGTCGACTGGCCTGTTGGTCTAGTGGTTAGTGACCCTAACTGCTATGCCGGAGGTCGTGGGTTCGATTCCCACCCAGGACAAATGTTTGTGTGATGAGCACGATCATTTGTTCTGTGTCTGGGTGTAATTTATCTATAATATGTATGTATTTAGAAATATATAAGTATGTTTATCAGTTGTCTGGTACCCATAACACAAGCTCTGCTTAGCTTGGGACTAGATGGCGTTGTGTGATAGTTGTGGAATATTATTATTATTATTTCCTTTATTTAAATTCATACATATAAATTATATTTATATTTTATTATTATTATTATTATGTAACTGACGGACTAAACAGAGCCATTTTTTTAGTCAGTCGACATTCCTATTGAGAAAAGACTTAGGTATAAAAGATGATCGGTAAGTATTTAACAGCGGCTTTGAATTTGGTTACTATCCTACGGGATCCCAGGTTACGAAATAACTTGTAAATCAGAATATTCTTACAAAACCTTGGTTACATCATAATGTAACGTATGTAACGTGTATGTGTATGTTATGTGAGAACGATGTAGCAAGATGTGTACGATAAAAGTGTCTAAAGTAAAGACAAAAACTGGCCAAGTGCGAATCGGACTCGTACATGAAGAGTTCCGTACCATCGTAGAAGGGACGGTGGGATATCATCAAATGACTCCTCCCGCTCTAGGCAGAGCGGTAGGCAGTGTCAGACTTCTACTGACTAAAAACCACCCATGTTCCTTCTTAGCCCTTTGTGCTGAGGGCGCGGTATCTCTTTCGAACAACCCGCAGCCCCGATGGGAGGGAAGCCCCCTTTATATTGTAGGTACTAGGTGTTGCCAGCGGCTTCGCCCGCTACAACTCGAAAATTATCCCACGGGAAGATAAAATCGGGATAAAAACTATTCTGTGTTAATCCAGGTTATAAACTATCTGTGTACCAAATTTTATCCAAATTCGTTCAGTAGTTTTTACGTGAAGAAGTAACAAACATACACTCACAAACTTTCACCTTTATAATACACACATCAAAAGTGTCTAGGGATCAAGCATTTTTATGCGGATTTCTTGAGATTGAGATGTGGCTTTGTAATAAATTTATGATTTTATAAATTTATATGGATCCTTTTTGGTGCATTTCATAATTTGAATCAGGAACTGTGAATCAAATTCGAGTAAAAGATGAAAATCAGCTGTCAATATTTTCCCTATAAAAACATACAACGCATTGAAGACATTATTAGTGCTACTGTTTCCCTACTACTGATTAAAACCAACGTTATTATGGAGCGGCGACGTCATTTAAGCAGGGAAGAAATGCTCAGAGCCGTGGGAATGATAGAAGCTGGTTCCCGGCAACGTACTGTGGCTTTAGCTCTGAATACAAGTCAGAGTGTTATCAGTCGACTTTGGACACGTTACCGAAGCACTGGTACCGTGGCTGAGCGCCATGGAGGACGGTATCGCTGCACCACACGGAGACAAGACCGATACATTCAAATCTTAACTCGAAGAGCTCCAACAATAACCGCCATGATGTTAGCCGTGAGGCTTCATCACTCTTCAGGGAACTTAATTAGCGACCAAACAGTCAGAAACCGCTTGCATGAAGTGAACCTTCATTCCCGAAGACCGCTACGGGTACCACCTATAGCAATGCACAATCGTAGGATTCGATATCAATGGGCTCTTGAACACAGAAATTGGGCAGAAGAACAATGGCGTTTCGTGTGCTTTTCTGATGAGTCTCGTTTTGGTATGAGACCGGATACAAGACGTATACGACACTGGAGAACCCCTGGACGCCAACAGCGATTAAAATCCTGCCAGGAAGTCCATCCTTATAGTGGTGGAACCATCATGGTATGCAATGGGCGGGTATTTGGATCGGCGGAAGAACTGAGTTGATTTGGATCAGAGGCAACCTCAACGCTCAAATTTATGCTGAGACGATTGTATCAGACGTCATCGTTCCTCTACAAGTGCAAATCGGTCCCTTATTTCAGTTAATGCATGATAATGCACGACCGCACACCGCAAGAGTTGTAAGACAGACTCTCGCCGCAGCTAACATCAATGTCCTGCCCTGGCCTGCTCAGTCGCCAGACTTGAACCCGATTGAGCATGCATGGGATATGCTACAGAGAAGAGCTCTGCCGAATATGGAGGGTATCCAGTCGCAAGAAGACCTTTTTTTGTTGTTGCAACGAACATGGGCGGCCATTCCACAGCGTGATTTGGATGAACTCATTTTGAGTATGCCAAACCGATGTTCTTGTGTTGTTAGTGTTCGCGGTAGAAACACGGATTATTAATTGTTTAAGTTACCCAATAAAATTTTAAAGAAAACTGTTATTTCAGTCTTTTTTTCGAACTTTAATGTTAGTGGTTCAAATGTCAAAAATCCCTTTATTAGGAAAATGGCAAATTTCTTTATTAATGCAAAGGTGACTTGGTTTATCGTTACTGTGACAAACGAAAACACTTTATTTGATGAATCCTTAAAGAAAATTTTAATTAATATCAATCAGGAGAAAAGTTATTGCAAAAATATATGTTGATCCCTAGACACTTTTGATGTGTGTATTAGTGTGATTATAGTTGAAAGTTCTCATTGCGATCTACATCATATTTTTCGTTTAAGTTCGAGGGGAGACCCACATTTTACAACCACTTTGGAACTGTCTATCTTTTTACAAAGCAACATTCGTTTGGCAGCAAAACTGGCGGAGACGGCGGTTCGATTCCTGGATCAGACGCAGAACATGGTCGAGAAAGAAGCTGCCAACATCAATTACGAGACTGAACTGTCGGCGCTGCATGAAATGGTATGTGTAAGGAACCACATAACATCACATCACGCTTGTAATCCCTGAAGGGTTAGACAGAGATGTACTGTCAACAGCAGAAGTAGCTTAACATTTCGTATTTCATAATATTGTATGTACAAAACTCCAGCTATATTTTTTAATTTTTCTGAAGATTATTCAATAAAATATTCCTAACTCGACAATAACTCGTTAGTTGCGTATATTTCTACTAAGTTTTTTGTTTAAAACCTGCTTTGAAACTTTAAATAGTTTTCATCTACTTCTGCTGTTGACTGTACCTGATAGTACACCTACATATCACCAGTTATATTTAAGTCTCATGTAATAAAAAAGAAAACATGTTTATTTAGCACAATGCCACAAATGCACCCAACAAACAATAAAAAATATTAAAGAAACCATAAATCTGAAAAAAAAAGAGTGTGTGCATCTCACGGCTGCGCCAAATAGGACCAGTTCAGAAAAGTGCCGAGCAGCTAGTGCCCGACGCTGGTTTTCAACTGGCCCTGAGATGGTGATGTTACGAACGTGAAACAGGGTGTCTAAAATGGCCGCTTTAGCAAAAACGTAATATTAATTTGACTTGACCGTTATTCGAAGCTTATTTAATTGAGATAGGCACTGCGTTTCCCGCTCTTTGTATTTCTATATATCTGTCTCTTTTTGGTACGTCACTTCCGCTTGGCAGTGGCAGGGAGGCTCGTAAAGCGAGACGCGCCATTTTGATTTCATTGGCGTCTTGTTTCCCGCCGTGAACGGTCGTGTCCTACCGACACTTAGCTACCCTATAATATTATAATTTAAAAGTGCACGAGTCCTAACGGTTCTAACCGAATTAAAAAGTGATTAAAGTTTAATCTTTCGATATTTAGTATGGAAAATTCGTGTGATAACGCCGATAGGGCGATTAGTGATGTGCTTCCAGGACCTTCTTCGCCGGAGAAGCGAGCTCGGTCAAGTAGGTCCAGTAACTCGAGTTCTAATAGCTCGAGTTCCAGTAATAGCTTCGTCTACCAACCAAGAGGTACGTAGCCTTCGAATGGTTTGCAAAGGCACCGGTCAACACGTGAGTACTGATATGGATTATAATAGTATCTCACTATTGTCGGTGTTAGTGAAAATCATTAGGAACAAATGCTTGATGTTGAACCTGATAATGTTAGTGCACGTGGTAATCAAGAATTTACCTTAACTTCAGAAACTAATCTTAAGGAGCCTACGGTGCCTAAGATTTCCGAGAACTATTTGAAGTTGCTGTGTGATTTGCAACATTTAGATAAAAGTGAATGACCTTTTTTCCACAGGGGTCCTTAATAAGTGTTCTTCAGAATTATTACAGATTGTTTGTGGCCATCGAGCTGAGATTCTACAAATGAGGAGAGATTGTGTCATTACACAAGCAAAGGACCCTTTTATGAAGGCCAGCTTAAAGACAATTCCACCGACATGTACCAACCTGTTCAATGCTGACAAGTTTATTTTTGGCTATTGCAAAAGGCTCATACGACTTCTACCGCGCAGGTGGATGCAAAAAAGTTTTGTGGCCCATCGCATGGGTCAAAACCTTACAATAAGTCCTCGCAGGGCTTTGCTCATACAGCTCAAGCTTGCCAACACATTAATGCACATTCGCAATGTGCTAGCAGTAACCCACCTACGCAAGGTGGTTGCAGCAGCGGTAATCTACCTCCCCAAGGTAGCTATATCGCTCATGGCCATGTTCAATACAATTCGGTCGCACCGACGAATGGCAATAGCTTTTGAGGTCGATCGAATGCTCGGCAAAATTATCAACCAAGGCACGGGCGAAGACGCGCGTCGTCGCCTCCCCAGCACAATAATGACAACAAACGACGTAAGTAGACTCGTTCAGAGCAGGCCGTCTCCTTCAGTTTCGAGGCCAATGGGAAAAAGATGAATGCACCAAATTACATTCTAAAAATAATAACAGGGTATCGCATACTCTTTTGCCGGAAACCACCGCTTTTAAATCTAAGCGAAGTCAGAACCAACCTAAGCGTTCCAAAATCTGCCGTAATGACATCGTCATAAACAAAATGATAGAACAGCAGGGCTATTGCGTATCTTTTAAATGACAAAAATGGAACCATTTGACAGTAATCAAAGCACACAGAGCCAAAGTGATAATCAATAAATCTGTCAACAGAGATACCTACGCAATAGCCCTGAAAAATCGACCTCTCGCAGGCGTATTTTCATTCACTTGTGGCTCGCAGCCACAGAAGGTTAATTAATCGCTAATTTATCGCAACGAATTGCTTGAAATGTCCTGCTTACCTTTTGGCTTGAGCACAGCGCCCAACCCTTTTGCTGCGCTTACAAATTGGATAGCTTAGACACTCGTGCAACGAGGTTTAGTTTAGTTTAACTGGGTTTTATCCGCACTTAGCCTCTCGATTGGGCCATTGTGCGCGATGTTCAAAGAATACCTACTCCAACCAACATAGGTCGTCCCAGAATTGTAGCAGCCTTCCCAGACTGCTGCAGGCTTCCGGGAGAGTTAATGGGGATCGCAAAGTTTTTGCCCGGTGATCTCGCGCTCCTGCACTCAAGCAGTACGTGCCGTGGCGTTTCCTCCGCCTCCATGCATCCTCTGCACAGTGGGCTGTCTGTTACACCTATGTTATGTAGATGTTTGTTTAAGGAACAGTGACCGGTTACAATTCCTAAGTTTTTACGGATTTTGTCCCTTTTAAGTTTGATGAGATTGCGAGTAAACTTCATTGATGCCGCCAGAACTGCATCTTTTGTTTGCCTGCATCCTTCACTGTTTCTCCATTCGGTAAGGTGTTTTTCTGTGGTTCTTGAACGCAGCTATGTTTTTATTTGGGCTTGAGGTATGGGCAGTAGTGGTTCCGGTCCAAATACTGTATCGCTTAAGCCTCTCTTGGCCAGCTCATCTGCTGCGTCGTTACCCAGCGAGTTGCTGTGTCCTTATATCCATTGCAGGGTTACACTATTCGTGGTTTGCTTGCACTATTAATGGATTGGAGTGCATTGTGGCATTCCAGTATTAGGACAGAGGTAATTGTGTTGTTTTTTAGGGCTTGAAGCACCGATGCACTGTCTGAGATGATCTTTATTTTGGCAACGAGGTGTCAGGATAGTAGTTTTTCTCGACAATTTCTTGATCGCTCACCAGAACAAAAACCAACTTCGGAGTCATGTGAAAATTGTGCTCACAGACACTCTAAAAAATTAGGTTCGCTGATCAATTACAAAAAGTCAATAATGACACCGACGAAAAACATAGTGTTCCTGGGAATTCATTGGGATCTATGGACGAATCAGAAGCACCTTCCCGAAGAGAAGATTCCAGGTCTTTCAGACAAAATCGATCATTTATTGTGGAAGTAGCGCACGACGCTCAAGGAACTCCAGAGCCTAGTTGGTCTACTCAATTTTGCCAGCTTTGTAGTTCCGAAAGGACTAAACACCTTACCTCGTGCTGCCATAGACGTGGATCACTTGTCGAGGTTTTTCTGTAACTGCAGAATGCTCGAACAAAATATTCTCCAAATGGGGAGTTACACTGATCGACTTATTTGCGTCCAACCGACAAATTACGTGTCCTTAGACCAAAACGACGACCAAGCCCTGTTTTGCGACGCGTTCTCCCAGATGTGAAATTACAACCTAGCGTGGGTGTTCCCTATACCCTTTCTGGTTCCCAAAGTGCTAGGTTATCTCAATCAAGCACAGGGAACGTACCTGCCAGTAGTTCCACGATGGGAGCGAGTATTTTGGCAACCCGACATCAAATTGCGTGCTCTAGCAGCCCCATTTGCGCTATATCATCTAGAGAAAGTCCTAGTCGAAACGACAATAGGACCACCACCAAACGTCCACGACATGACTGTGACGATGGAAGTGTGGAAATGTGGGGGTAGTCAGGGATGCTAACACACTGGAATAGTAGTCAATTAGAACTTCTTGAGTCCCTCAACACGTACAGTTAAAAAGAAGGGAAGAGATGGCTAGTTTGGTGCGAAACGCACCAAGTCAACCCCTCAACACCGGTTTTTTATCTGATCTCCATTCAACTAATAACTTATCGTACAATTCGATTTTGTTACACAAATCTGTGGTCGCAACCCTTTGCAAACCCAGAATCATCAGGCCAGTTAAGCTCTAATGTCCTTATAAAACATGTTCTAAAATCTATCGCGTTACTTATACCGATCACGTGCCGGTCGCCCATGTCAAACCCTCCTTTTGGAACATAAACGACCTTGCTAATTTCTTAGACGCATTGATAAAAACAAAATTTTTAAAGTGCAGAGACATGTAGCTGCTCTACTTCTGTTATGTTCCGGGAGAAGAATCCATGATTTAACTTTGCTCAACATTGATTCTAATAATATTATTGTAATCATAATGATGCTTAAGTATTTGGGGTCAATTTTAGGATCAAAAACTGATTCTGCAGATTACAGACTTATTTGGAGATTTATTTCAAATGAAGATAACAAAAACTTAGACCCGGTCTACTGGGCCAAGCATAAGATGTCGCTTCTTGAGAATCGTAGAAATGCTGCAAATTGTAGTAATTTGTTCATTAAGGTTAAAGGTGAACCTAAACCTGCATAGCAAACCCTGATTGCTGGCTGGATCAAGTCCTTATTAGTAGAAGCCAGTAACAAGGCAACTCCTTGGAGCTTTAGGTCAGATGTGGCCTGATAAATTGGGTAGATATTATCCCCTTAAAAGATTTTGCTAGACGTAACTGGCAATCACAAAATACGTTTTGCAAATTTTATAGACGTGAGGTTAGACCCACTGACCGCTTTATTTAATCCAGTTAATTTGAAATAATGTCTTTGTAATTAAAGACCTAATTTTACTAGAATTACTACCTAAGAGGTCTATAAATTAAACTGTCTTTATTTTAAATAAATAAATGTGTACAAATCTCTGTATGCATTTTAGATGTTACAAGTAACTGTTTTTACAAAATCATATATTATCTACAGTACTATTTTTATTAATAGTCATAGTAGCTCACATTGGCGTCTTCGTCACTTCCACCAGGCGATAACAAACACGTCTCAATTAAATAAGCTTCGAATAACGGTCAAGTCAAATTAATAGAAGCGTTTTACCTCACAATAAAACGCATATTAATTTACTTACCTTATTCGAAGCTTATGTTCAAGCTCTGCCTGGTAATTGGACTCAATGAAATCAAAATGGCGCGTCTCGCTTTACGAGCCTCCCTGCCACTGCCAAGCGGAAGTGACGTACCAAAAAGAGACAGATATATAGAAATACAAAGAGCGGGAAACGCAGTGCCTATCTCAATTAAATAAGCTTCGAATAAGGTAAGTAAATTAATATGCGTTTTATTGTGAGGTAAAACGCTTCTATTAATCATGCTAAAAATTTAAAATTCGTAAAATGAACTTTATTGTTATAGACATAAAGTCCATTTTGAAACTTTGAAATTTTTGACCTGATTCATTTAGTATGAATCACGTCGCGTCACGATTCTGCGTGGATTCTGATAAAGCGGCCATTTTATACCCGCTGTTTTGTACTCTGTGTTTATGTGTATAAGTAAGTGCTTTTATAAGGAAATATGTGTATAATAATTAATAATACATTTCATTAATAGGTGTGAGCCTATTGCCATTAACAAGGCACAAATATAGAAAACCTTAACAACAGTTTGCCCAATCTGGGAATGAATCCAATGAAACTAAATCGACGAGTCGCTTGCAACTTTAAAAGCTTTTATAATTTTCATAGAATCAAAAAAAATACAAAAGTTTTTACTCTTTTGTAGAGAACTTAATATTTAAATAACTTACTTAACCTACTGTCAGAGTAGACAGAAGCTTGGAAATAAACCAGAGCCAAGAGAATGAAAAAAACTTCAAGTTTGCCAAAAATATTATTTTTCTTCACACCAATTTCCATCATATTTTTTTTTTGGCGTTTGGAAAATCATCAGATAACCCCTCCCGCTTGGGCAGAGCGAAAGGGAGTGTCAGACTTCTACTGACTAAAAACACCCCCCATGTGCCTTCTTAGCCCTTTATGTCGAGGCTGCGGTAACTTGTGAACAACCCGCAATCCCCGACGGGTTCCATCATAACCTACAGTAAACAAAGTCCAGTTTCCACCGTCACTGTTAATTTAGCAGCCATTTATTTTCTCCCTGTCAGGTACGGTCAACAGTATCATATCTCCTGACGGATTCGCAAGCTGTAGTGAAGCGTGCGCTAGTGGAGAATGGCATCACTAAACTTTGTATATTCTTCGGAAAGCAAAAGGGTAAGTGGTTTTTTCTGATTTTCTCTTAAGGTGAAGGCGGCGAGGTAGCCCGCGAAATTCGAATTTCCTTACGTTTTTTGCAATTTCCCTGTCAACCACCGTCTCAGTTCATACAAGTGACAAGAGTGATTATTTGACGAAAAAAGGCAATTCTTGACACTTGTATGAACTGACAAGGTTGTTTTAATCATTATTACTCAGTAAAAAGACAATTGTTACTGCCGCGAATCCCATTTTATTTAACATACGACTTAATACTGACAGGCAAATTGCAAAAAACGTAAGGAAATTCGAATTTCGCGGGTTACCTTGCCAACTTAAGTGTCGTGAAGTCGGCTAGCTATCAACTGATTTTCTTGATCAAGGAAATTTACAAAAGATAATAGATTTTTGTCGATAAAAGAGTACATTAACTTAATCGCTGACGGAGTGACTGTTAACACCGTCATGGGCGAGTACTTTTAAGGTAAACGCACACTTTTTCGCGCCGAAAAATGCGCCTGCCCCGAAGGTTACGTTTTATCATACGTACAACTTTATTGTCCGATTCGGTGCGGATAAGTATCCAAGGTTTCATAGGATTTTATACAAGTAATTCTAATTAAAGTTCGATTACTTTGCCACCCTCGACTCTAATAAGTGTGCGTTTACCTTTACTCAACAAAATATTTCGTATTTTATTAATATAAAAATTAATACGAGTAATATTATATCTGCTATTGTTTTTTTTTTCAAAATTACAGAAACTGGTAAGATTTATTGAGTTTCGTTATCTTTATCATCCTCACCTGTGCTAAGGCTAACCATTTCCGAATGTAGCTTTATGTTTCGTCTCGTGATCAGTGGAAATCTGTCGTTTTCGTATATTTGTGGGTGACCACATTCATCGACGCGGAATCGACTTGAGCTGAAGCGCAGTGTAAATGTAATGTGAAGACGTCGATTTTAACCGCCGCGGGAAACGCTCTGGGCGTCGGAGGCTGCGTGACGGCTTCGTGGACGGTGAGTAAGGGCTAGCTCGCCGTCCGTCTGTCTTATAACGAGGACAGGCCGTGTTGACGGCGCGTTCATGTTCCACGCGCGCTTCAAAGAGATGTCAGCAACATGGGAGGGGCCCGCAAGGGCCGACGCCCGTCGGGGCTGTGGGATGTTGTAAGAGATACCGCGGCCTCGACGTAAAGGGCTAAGAAGGAACATGGGTGGTTTGTAGTCAGTAGAAGTCTGACACTCCCCTTCGCACTGCCCAAGTGCGGGAGGGGTTATTTGACGATTTCCCATCCCCCAAAAAAAAAAAAGACGTCTAGTTTTGAATCGA
The DNA here is from genome assembly GCA_932274075.1 of Diarsia rubi. Classification (NCBI taxonomy): domain Eukaryota; kingdom Metazoa; phylum Arthropoda; class Insecta; order Lepidoptera; family Noctuidae; genus Diarsia; species Diarsia rubi. The sequence continues at coordinate 9,719,279 of OW026427.1, forward strand.
GAATTTTTATCCTATAGCATTTCAGGTAAATTATTTGCAACAAGCACAATCCAACGGATCTCTGCATCCTTCATTACGTCATCGATCTACCTAGTAGCGATCGTCACTCCAGAACTTTTCGGCCCCATCGGCCAACCGTTTTGCGAGTAATGTGCCCTGGTTGCTGCCACTTAGTTTGGCAGTTCTTCATCCTTAAAAAATCGTAATTAATTCTTAACATTCGAGTATTTTATATTTTAAAATCAATGTGTTTACGTTTACACCACGTTCGTGCTAAGACCTCTGATCACGTATCACCACTATTTTGTCGCAGTCAACATTTAACTTTTTTTCCGCTCAAGTCAATTTCACGTCGTTAAGTATGGTCACTATCTACCGCACTCAGAGAGCTTTAACGATTACTTAGGCCATCACTTAGTAATGGTTTTGACAGGTTTGTCATACAAAAATATGTCAATCCTTTACTAAGTGACGGTTTAAGTAACCATTAAATATCTCTGAGTACGGCAGTATATCCCTTAACCTAGTCCTATGTATTCGCTAATTGGCTAATATTCTGAGCTATTTATCATATACTTCGTTTCAATGCCATAGAAAAAAGCTGTTAAGTGTAGTAGCTACTTCTTAAGCCCGTCACATCAGGCGTGCCGCGGCGCGGTTTACACTGCAAAACCACTATCAATATTGCCTGTCTTGAAATCAAGTATGAGTAAAGTCATTTTAAAGAACCACTTCATTTTATTACGTAGAGGAAATAAAACCAAGTGGTTTGATGAGTATGTCTTGCTGAGCTTAAATTCTACGCTGCACTTAGGATTCTAGTCTTAACTGCCTCGCTTCCCTCAGAAGTTAACTCAGAGCTAGCCCTGGATGAATTTGATGTATTCAAATATTTATTGAGTCAAGACAAGACAAGAGTCAAGGCAAGACAAAGAGTCAAGGCAAGACAAGAGTCATGACAAGACAAAGAGTCAAGACAAGACAAGAATCAAGACAAGACAAGAGTTTTTGCTGTAGTATAGTCAAATAATTGCTGTAATCCTTTGCTTAATATCTATAAACTTTATTTCAAGAACGGCAACATTGATATTTTTTGTGGCAGCGACAACTCCAGCGCCTCGTCAGATGTGAACCGGCTTTATTTGACCCTATATTAAATAAACTATATCCGTATTACAGCAAACGACGTGATCCTATCCCACATGGTAACATTTCTGAACGACAAGGAAGAAGCGGCTTTACGAGGGTGTTTCTTTGAGCGAGTCGTGGGGGTAGCTGCGTATGTGGGTCACCATGCTGCACCTATTCTCGTTCCTTTACTACAACAGGTAAGTTCAAACTATCATCATCAGCCTATAATGTTCCCACTGCTGGGACACAGGCCTCTTCTCTGTGAGAGCCGAGAGAGGGCATCGGTTTTAATCCACCACGTGGTGACCAGATTAAACTATACAAATCTGAAGTTACCTCCACAGCACTCTAATTCAATCTGTTTTGTGCATGTTGTGTCTTATAGACAGAAGAATACCCTTACTTAAGGTGAATCTTTCAAGGTAGCCCGCGGAACTAGTATTTTTAAACGTTTTTTTGCTATTTGCTGATCTGTCTGGTTGTATGTTAAATAAAATAAGGTACACGATCGTAACAAATGTGACTTTACTGATTAAATAGTCACTCAAAGACTGTACGGTACATTGTCAGCTTCAGAAATGTATTTATTATTTCCGCAGAAGAATATTTCGGCTTATACCATCAGGGCGATACTGAATATTGATATTGTATAATGGGGCAAGCCCGCCACACTATTTCCAAACTCCTGAAAGCCAAAATAAACAGTGGCGACCACCAGAAAAAGAGACTACGTAGAGTTCCAAAGATCCATTTACTCTGTATTGGATCCCGCGGATTGAAAAAAAAAATCCACTTAAATATTGATATTAAAATAAATGCTTCTTATAACTGACATTCATATGTTTCAGGGTCTGACAGACCAATCGGAGTGGATAATAGCGAAGGCCCTCAGAGCTACCACCAACTTAGCTGAGCTAGGTCTATTGCCCAAACAAGCTCTGTGTGACCTTGTAGCGGAGAGCGCTGTGTTCCTAGCGCATCCTAACTTATGGGTAAGTTTGTACGTAATTTAATCAATTTCACTATTGGTTTGCTAGATCATGTCTTTACTAATTGAGTACCCTACTCGTGTAAAAACGCGGTAACTTATTAATGCCAGTGTTTGTATATTTTTTTTTTTTTTTGGTTTGTGTTTAATGTTTTACCATGGATGGTCATGGCCCTCTGACATGGCTTTTAGGGCATGCGGAACCGATTTCGATTTTCTCGAATTTTAATATGAACCAAGAAACCGGAAACCGAGAACCGGAAACCGGAGAAACCGGGTTTCACAAAAAAAAGCTATTTTGAAGGGGTTCATTGACGCCATTATTTCTGTTAATAGATCCGTCACGAAGTATGCGGCTTGATATCTTGCGTGTCGAGTCTCCTGAACCCTATCGACGTGAACTGCAAGATATTGCCTTTAGTGTGGCCACATCTCAAGCACAAACTTATACAGGTAAAATACTTATGTAGTAAAAAAACAAATACAGCTTCTAGATGAGGTACGAAATAATCCCACTGCAACACACAACTAGAACAACAAGTCCGACATCCTAATCCAGATCGTGGTCTACCTGTTTACCAAATAGGGTAGTTAACAAAAAAAAAACTAATTAGTCCTACAGATAGATTTCCAAAAAATATTGGGCACGTATTTTTTTCTTTTTTCACGTAAACAAACAATAAAGAGGATACAGTGCTTTGAAAACTCGTGTGACGTCATACTCTAAGACATTAGTATGAAATTTTTTCGCGGTCAGTGACGTCACCAACCCCAACTCAAATCTTTGACGCGTTTTATCTTCGTCAATTTTTATTGATTTGATAAAACAAAAAATACATATCCTATATTTTTCGATAATCTAACAGACGGACTAATTAGGATCATATTTTTTTAAGTCGGTAAACATCCCTATTGTATTGAAATCTGTTCAGCCTTTAAGACCTGCAAAGATAGCAGACAGAGCTATTTTCCTTATTTATGATATAAGTCCATGTAGGAGGACATTTCAAAGGTGAAATAACCTCGATCGATTTCAAATACTGTTAGTCCATTACCAGTATTTTAGACTGGTATTTCATCTAGTCAGATTAAATAGCCAACTTTAACATAGGAAAAGCTAGGCAGATATGAAGACATTTTAAACATCGTACTCTTCAATCTTACCCAGGTGGAAAGAGCAGAACTTCTACTGGAGAGCCTAGCTGAGCCAATACCACGTAAAGTGCTGGATGCTGTGCTGCGTCACGGAGATGTGGACCGACTGGTGCACACGTTACGGGAGAGGAGGAACACGAGGGTCAAGGTAATGTAACTTTATATTGCAATACTAGCTGTTGCCAGCGGCTTCACCCACTACAACCCACGGGAATATAAATCTAGGTTATAAACCATCTGTGCACCAAAAGATCTTGTTCATTGAAATATGGAATCTCGTACCAAACTGTGTCAACATCAAACTTTGTTTTTTATTGTCTACATTGATCATATTAACTCCTACAAAAGTTTTTTTTGTAAACTAAATCCGAGTTTCGGAGTCATTTTATAAAATCGAAAATAACCTCAAAACCAGGCAAGTAGGTATTGTAGTGAAACCTCTACGATGCGAAGTCAGTCGAACTGTCAAAATCAACTGACAGATCTATCAGAACGACTTTTGAACTGGTTGTGTGAACGCCATGTATAGGGAGTAAAACAATATTCATACTTTTATACTTTAAATTAAATTCCTTCTTCATAAATCAAATCTCAGCCGCATAATGTCGTAAAAAAATATGAAAATAATTACCATAACATTTTGATCTTGAGTTTCGGTCACTGTCTTTTGATCCAAATCCGTGCAATAGTATTTGCGTGGAGAAGTAACAAACATACACACTCACACACTCACAAACTTTCGCCTATATAATAAGTGAATGTACTCGTAGGTACATACTCGTAACATCCATCTTTATGCCAGACCCATTTTAACTCCCACTTTGTGTCAAACTTCTACTGACTAAACACCACCCATGTTCCTTCTTAGCCCTTTGTGTCAAGGCCGCGGTATCTCTTTCGAACAACCCGACAGGAATGCCATACCCATCAATGTATCAACCAAGTATGTTACAGTACTACTGGATAGGCTAGGAGCGTTTAGAGTGGGGACTCTGAGCGCTCACCGAGTGACCTCAAAAATGAACGGTAGCACAATCGCACAGTGAAGTTCAGTGGAGACCTCTGCATAGTCGCCTTAAGATGAACGGTAGTACAATAGGATATTTCACCAAAAAAATCTAATTAGTCCGTCAGATAGATTTCCTAAAAAATAATGACACGTATTTTATCTTTTATCACGTATACAAAAGATAAAGACGATACAGTGCTTCGAAAAGTCGTGTGACGTCACAAGGTTAGTACTCATGATCTTCGACACGTTTTATTTTCGTCAATTTTATTAATTTGATAAAACAAAAATACGTATCCAATATTTTTCGATAATCTAACAGACGGACTAATTCGATTTTGCACGGCGAAGTTCAGGGGAGACCTCTGCATAGTCGCCTAAATAACTCTGCACAGAGGGGCTCCGGACAGTTATTTAAAGAGGAAACGGTGCCTCCTCTCATGAGGGGATTATGCCCAGGGGGGGTATTATTGAGGTAAAAATCCCAGAGTCCCCGGTCGTAGACTGGGTGTTGTGGCAGAACACCCAGTGTACGACCTTCCATAAGTGGTCCAATTATTTTTAATAACCAGGCAATAACTTGCCTTCAAGCTGTTTTTGAAATTGTATAAATCGAAAAAACCCACACTACTTGACAAAAAATCATCGAGTTACGCAAAGTTTACAAGTTACAGATTAAATTTGAATATGAATTATTGTTTCAGGTGAAACAAGGAACTGTACCACAGTACTCCGAAATGGGACAACAGCTTAGAAACTTATTCAGAAGATTGGCATCGGATGGTAATTATAGAATTATGATTCACATGACCTATGTTATCTAAAACGGTGAAGGAAAACATCGTGAGGAAACCGGCATATTCTTAGAACCAAAAATTCGAAGATATGTGACATCTACCAATCCGCACTGGGCCCGCGTGGTGGATTATAGCCCATCCCTCTCCTAGAGAGGAGGCCTGAGTCCCTGCAGTGGGAACATTATAGGCTGATGATGATTATGATGATATAATCTAAAGAGAGGTTCTTTTTCCTACTTTTTAATCGTATTTCAGGTATGACAGAGCATGTGGAAAACCAGTTATTAGCTATGAGTGCGCATTTAATTAAAATACAAGGATCTTCAACACAGGTTAGTGATACTTTTCCATTATTTTTCAGTAAGAGATAAGCTCACATTTAAATTTGCTGAATACAATCGATAAGTAATGAAATTGCAAGCTTGTTAATTAATTTTACCTAAAACCGCTCACTTCTGGAGAAATTAATGCATTGGATAGATAACTATAAACTTGTGATACTGGTGACGAACTTATTGTAATCTTTAGGTATGTTTTTAGTATTGTTCTCAAGTGACATTGAAATTGTATACTACTTACTTGCTTTTTTTTAAACCAGCTTAAACTTACAACTTCTTCAAACCTCTTGTTGTTTCTGTAAACCAAGATAGACCCTTAACCTCTAATAATAATAATTTTCAGCATATCACAGAGGCCCCTGGCCGTTTGAACCTGGTACAAACTAGTATATCTCGCGCCGTACAACTGGACACCGGGGCAGCGGACACGATGCATCATGTCGACAAATTATATGCTTCGACACAAAATAGGTAAATTCATAAAAATATTACTTCCCTATTTGAATCGGAATAGGGTATTTTATCAAAAAAATCTAATTAGTCTGACAGATAGATTTTCAAAAAATAATGGACACATATTTTTTTATATTTTCACGTAAACAAAAGATAAAGACGATACAGTGCTTCGAAAAGTCGTGTCAAGTCGTGTGACGTCACAAGGTTAGTACGTTTTTACCCACAAAGTGACGTCAAAAACCCCCACTCATGATCTTTGACACGCAAGATAAAATGGGGATAAAAACTATACTATGTGTTAATCCAGGTTGGCAGCTAACGCCATACCAAATTTTATTGAAATCGCTCCAGCCGTTTAGACGTGAAGAAGTAACAAACATACACACTCACAAACTTTCGCCTTTATAATATTAGTGTGATTTAATAAAACAAAAAACACGTATCCAATATTTTTTGATAATCTAACAGACGGACTAATTAGATTTTTTTGGTGAAATACCCTACTGTTAAAAAGATAGGGGTTTTTTTTGTCTAAACCGTTTTACCATTATGAAACCCTAAGTTACTCCGTCCGGGCGAAAAGTTTTGAAGTCGCGACAGCGAACCGTAAGACCGGGACCGGTCAAGATGGCGACACCTGGGGTAGGTCTATGTCCAGCAGTGAAAGTCTTTTGGCTGAAAAAATTATGATGAGTTACTCCTCATAACATCAGCTAACCGCCAGTAGATAGCAGCAGTCCGTCCAGTCGTTTCGGAGATTAGCCGGAACAATCAGACGGACAGAGCGGGAGAGAGACGAAAGTATCAAAAAAGGTTTTTAGTTATAAGCATCGTAATTCACCGTATATAATTTCATATGAAATCAATAAAAGCTATTAATTTGAAATTACAAACAGACTGCAATTTTATTTATTTGTTTAGATTTTTACCCAGTAAGAATAATTATAAAGCTAAACCAATAATGTGTCAGGCTGATTTGCATTAGGTTCCGTACCAATAATATACAATCGGATACGGAACCCTAACGGGATCCTATTACTAAGCCCCCGCTGTCCGTCAGTCTGTCTGTCAGCGGGCTGTATCTCATGATAGATATGCGTTGAAATTTCCACAGAATTTGTATTTCTGTTGCTGGTATAACAACAAACAATAATTTTGGACGTGTCGGACTCGAACTTATATTATGTGGTGTTCTATTTCACAGACGCACCCACAAAACGTCGGTATCCTACGAGACCCACATGAACACAGAATGGCAGCACATGTTTGGACAGTCACACGAACAGCATACAAGAGGTATATTTGTCACTAGTAAAGGAAAACGTCGCTGTTGCGTCCGGGACGTTTTGTTTTCATGAAAATGAGCTAGTTTCCGAAGAAAGTTTCTAAGTATCTCTTTTGGATTCGAATTTCTCCATACGGTCCCACATAAAAGAGGACTTATGTATAATTTACGATTCAACTCAAAAATTACTCTGACGACTTTGAAAATACTTTCCGCATTAGAAAAGTATTGAAAAAAAATTACTATGTTGGATAGTCGATCTATCGAGCAAAGTTGTAAGCTATATATTATTGTGACGCAGACGAAGTTGCGTGGGTCAGCTAGTTTATAAATATTTTAACACCATCATTTATTCAGTGTTTATATTTCATATTGTATTTCATTTCAAAGGCTTCATTGAAATATCTCTATAATATAATGTATCTACAATTTTCTAGTTCAAGGTGGAGGCGAGATGGTTATTTCCACTAAACTGCATTTTTATCTTACCTTATTTACACATATTAAACTCTTACTAAACGCAAAGATACTACACCACGAACAAGGCCAAACCAACCAATGTAAATGCAAAACCTGGTATTCGTTTTATGCTGTCCACAGACCTTTTGACTTGGCTATACATGCCGTCGAGAATATAATATAATGGTTTTATTTACAATGCGTACCTTCATTTTAAGAATCCGAAAATCAGAGGTGCGTGTCTTGGGTTCGAACTCAAGACCTTTGACCCTGACTTGGCAGTCCAACAGTCACACCAGTAGACTATCAGTGCTAACACATAAACAAATGGATATTAACTGCTACATAACGAATACATTAATGATGTTTGTTTTGCAAATAGGTTAAACTTTTACAAGTCACTTTTTTCAAACTAGATGGTGTTTCGTAATATTCATGTCAAATTATTAAATGTCACAGCAAACATAACGAAAATTTTAGGCCGCTTAACACTTTGTCCTTGAAAGTCTACGGTTAGTTTACCGTGTGTAGACAGATTTTCGCAGTTAAAAAGTCAGTGTACAAGCAATTTACGGTTTGTAACAGGTATTGGTGTGGAATAATAACCATGTTTAACTTCAGAGGGCGTATCGCAATCACACGTGGTGACGGGAAGCGGCGTAGTCTCACAAGTGATGTCCGTACCGCCGCATCACTCACAACTAGGACATAGCGCTAGCTATGTGCAATGTATGTATATAGTCGATCTTGACGTAGAATGATCGATTCGCTTGGCAATGGCTTCCAGCAAATTCTATTATTATTATAGTATTGTAAAAAATGTCTTATTCGCAATAAAGAAAGGGCCAGAGACTAAAAAAACTCGTCTTTATGAGAATCGAGACATAAATTATGCCAAATGGGCATAATGCGAATCGGACATTCTGCATCAAATCTCCATTTCTTGTTTGTCCATCGTCTTTCTGCCCTTGTTCCATATTATTTGGGGTCGACGCAACACGTTTTTTGTCTACAATTCTCCCCTGTTAAGTGTCAGTTCCTTTCATATAATTTCTTAATCAATAGGGGATTGGACTGAGTCAAAAAAATATTGGATACGTGTTTTTGTTTTATCAAATTAATAAAAAAAATCGAAGATAAAACGCGTCAAAAATTATGAGAAGAGGGGGGGGGGGGGGTTGTGAAGTCATTTGCAGGTAATAAATGTACTGACATGTGACGTTTTCGAGGAGTTCACGAGTTTTGGAAGCACTGCATTGTCTTCATTTTTTGTTTATGTGAAAAAAGCAAAAAATATGTGTTCAATATTTTTTGGAAATCTATCTGACGGATTAGTTAGTATTTTTTTGTCCGATCCCCTATTATTCATACATCTTTTATTTATCCTTTTCTTCGTCATCTCCATTCAAGAACATGTATATTTATCACTCTCTCTTCTCAACCATAATCTTTTTTTTTTTTTCATTTTCTCACTTATGTATTGTTAATGTAAATCGGAAGCGCGGAAGTACATAATACTAGCATTTTTTTGAATTATATTTTTACTTACATTCTGTATAAAATGATTAAGTTTCAGTAAAATAATAGGGTACTTATTATACGGTTATATGTGGATGGGATGCAGGCGATTTCAACTTTTTCATCTTTTTCGATAGTCCTGTTGGTTTGATATCTTGGCAATCTTGACACGTTACATTTCAATACACTTATTTATTTATGTAACAATTGCTTGATGTACTAATAATTTACACCACAACCATCAGCTTGCAACATAATATTTGACTAAAAACACTTCAAACTTCAACTTGCAAACATGGATTTACTGAATAAACACCCGGATTCTGAACAGAGTGTTCAGTTGATTATTGCCCGGGGTTTGGGATACATCGGAATTAACTTTAATCCTATTTGAGTCATACCCTAATTTTAATCCAGCTAATTATTAAAGAAAAGTTTAACGGGTAGGTTAGGAGGTATAAAAAAAAGTGTACACTTTTTTGTAAACTATCTTTTTTATAGCCTAAACATAGTTTACCTATAAAGTTCCCTTTACTAGGACTCTGGCCTCCTCTGTATGAGAGGGAGTTTTTTGTACTTTTACAAAATCTTCAATTCTGAATAGTTTTATGCATTAATGTCGTTAATTCGTCGTTTGCAGACAGTATGGCTCCGTGTCGTGTTGAGCTGAGAGATTTGACGTCGCGGATGCAGCAGAAATATCAGAAGTCGTTGAGGTAAGAATTAACCTACTTACGTTCACTACGTCCCGCTATGTATATATACGTTTTGAGATATAAAGCTTGCAAAGAACAGTCAAAATGGTCTTAGGGACCATTTTTAACCGACTTCCAAAAAGGAGGAGGTTCTCTTTTCGTATGTAAGTACGTATTTTTTTTACGATATCTTATTAGACTACTTGCCGAGTAAATTAATCGTAGATGGTGAAACAGGCTCTTCATCGCATTTTTGACATGGATTCACAGTTCTCTGCGAATAAATGTTCATACGAATTCACGTCAAAAATGATATAATTATTCTTCGTCAAGTTTCATTGTCTCGGCGCTCTTCTTGTGGTTGCCACTGTCCTGGCGCATAAGAGTTACAGTGGTTTGGGAATAGTGTGGCGGGCTTCATAAAATAAAACAATGTATTATGAATGATGTGATTCTATTACTACTATTAGCCTATTTGTCCCACTGCAGGACAAAGGCCTCCCTTTCCACTATTCGCTAATCCTTTGAGAAAGAGTCCAGCTCATCCCACCATCTCCTTATGGACCTGTCGCGTTGTCGTCTCCTGATTTTTGCCCAATGCTCTTCCGACAAATGTGACCAGTCCAGTTCCATTTCAACCTAGCAGCTGTAAAGTCACGAACTCTGTTTTTTTTTTTTTAATTAAATGAGACAATACCGCCTCACTATTTCCAAACCACTGTAACTTCTGTAAGCTAGAATCAACAGTGGCGACCACAAGAAAAGCGCCGAGACAATGAAGCTCGACGAAGTCTCAGAGAAACGATTTAACTGTCTTGGATCCCGCAACGAAATTAATCAGAAAAGAATAGCGGAGGAGTAGGAAAAACATAACTTCCCTCCATATCAGCAGGAGACAGAACAGAACTAGGCCAATAGGCACACAGGGACGTATACAACTGGGATAAGCCCAGTTGCCACCACGGATATTATTTGTCATTAATATTATTGGGTCCTAAGTTGTGAGCTGTTATATTTGATTCCAATAGTACTCGTAGGTATGACAAAAATGCTTGAACGCACGGAAATTTGTTCTAGTTTCTACAAGGTCCGTATAGTAAATAACTCCGAATGTAACCTGTACACTATACAGCATAATATTACGAGAGAGACGAGACTCTATGAGACTCTGTTGTCAATATTTGTTATTTTCTTGTGCAGGAGTCATGATGATCCGCTAGACAACAATGACGATGTGTTACCACCGCACGGCTGGCGTCCCGGGAACCAACTGCTCGCCTACTTACATGAACACAAGTAAGTTATATTTTTATCTATATAAATTACTAGCGGACGTCACGCGTTTTCACCCGCGTAGCTACCATTCCCGTGGGAATACAGGGATGAAAGTAGCTTATGTTACCCGGGGATAGTGTAGCTTACCAACGGTGAAAGAATTTTTCAAATCGGTCCATTAGTTTTTAAGTTGATTCGTTACAAACATACATACAAAAATATAAATCTTTTCTCTTTATAATATTATTAGTGTAGAAAAATAAAAGTCCTGGCTCGCTAACTGACTGACTCATCAACGCCAAACCAAGCCCTAGAAAGCTGAAATTTTGCACAGATGTTCCCTTTATAATGTAGGTAATGAATAAGGAAGAATTTTTCGAAATTCAACTCTTGAGGGAGTTAAATAGGGGATGAAAGTTTGTATGGAAAATCGTCATTTTTGTTGCCGACACCCACGGGAAGCCGCGGGCAAAAACTAGTTATACATAACATAACATCACGCCTTTAGTCCCCGAACGGTAAGGCAAAGGCTCTTATTATTCAGGTTCTTAGTTGTGTTTGGGTTCCTTACCAGTAGGGTAACCAACGCGACCCTATTACTAAGCTGTGGTCTGTCAATGAGCTGTATTTCATGATAGGTAATACGTAGAGAGCAGCGGTGGCCCAGTCGTGGCGGCCCCGACTTACGAACAGTAGGTCGTGGGTTCGAACCCAGACAGGCACATTACTTTGTGTAATTTATTTCATCACCGCTGCTCTCAAAACGGTGAAGGAAAACATCGTGAGGAAACCGGCACGTCTTAGAACTAAAAAATTCGAAGACATGTGACATCTACCAATCCGCACTGGGCCCGCGTGGTAGAAACCCCTCTCCCCTCTCCCTCTCTGCCTCTCTGGCTGTTGATGATGAATAAGTAAGTATGTTTACACAGAATGTGTATTTCTGTTACCGCTATAGCAAAAAACTTTTCAGAAATTGTAATATGCCGTTGATGATTCTTAAGGGTCTAACCCTCACCCTTAACGAAACCAAAGGGCACTTGTTCTTCCCGTCACTTTTTGTTCTAGACCATACCTGGAAATCCCCTAGTTTCGGAGATATTGGGGGTCAAACTTCTACATTTATTACAGCTGTTTTTTTTTTAATTTTAGGTTTTCAGCTTTACTTAAATTGCGTCTATGACCCGTTTACTATTCAAAGCACAATGTTTTAAGAGTGTTACATTACGTTTTACCGTAAAATGTGATTTTTCACCAAAAAAAAAAGTTGTTTCCCAGCAATATTTTTTGCGTAGGGGTACTTAGTTTGATGTATATTCTTGGTTGAGGGTTTCGTCAAGAGTACGTTTACAACCTGTATATATATATAACTAGCGGACCTGGCAGACGTCGTCCTGCTCGGACAGTAGCGCCACCTACAGGGCCCAATTGTGAATCTACACCATTCTCGAATCCAATTGAACACACACAAAATGATCCGCGATTTATTGAATTTATTTGTTACAAAAAACGTGATAAATAAAGAACCGCTCGACCGATATTGTGCAAACTTCACATATACCATCTACTAAATAGTCCAAACAAAGCCTAAAAATTTGGTTTGGATAGGTGAGCCCGTTCTTGAGTTATAAAATTACAACGAAAAGTGGCATTGATTTTTATATATACATATAGATATCTCTTATTATTTTGTTTGCAGAGCCCGAGTGAATCAGTTAGTAACTCTCCCGGCTCACCGCTCTCTGTTCGGCTCGTGTTCAGACGACGGAACTGTAAGGCTATGGGATGCGGCGAGGTTACATACACAGGCGCATATTAACAGGTAATGAAATATAATACTCATTATAATCTGCCTAGACTTTGATCAATTCATCTTTGTCAAACCGAGTGCATCTGAATACCAAAATTATGGAACGACAGCCTATCTCTAATTTCATTGTAATCAATTAGCAAAGTTTGAATTAAATAATTTGAAGCTAACGCGAATTAGTTGATAAAAGAAATCTAATCAGTCCGTCAGATAGATTTCTAAAAAGTATTGGACACATATTTTTCATTTTTCACGTAAACAAAACTTTCCCTTCCTTTTGGCTTCGCCGTAGTCGATTATAAATGAAGACGATTCAGTGCTTCGAAAACTCGTGTGACGTCACAGCGTGCTACATTTGTTACCAGAAAGTGACGTCACCAGTCCCCTACTCACGATCCTTGACACATTTACGTAATTTTTTTTTTAATTTTATAAAACAAAAACACGTATCCAATATTTTTATAATCTAACTGAGACGTACTAAACATAATCATATTTTTTTTAATCCAGGAAACATGCTTATTGTGCGCAGTCGCCTGTCGAACCTGCATATCCCAGTACTGGATGAGCTGTATTTGTTTTTGACTTTTAAAAATACTACAGATACCGGCACGGTTCTTGACGGCGGAAGAGTGGGGATCGCTGTGCGCACCGTACACTTATGACAAATAAAACGAACACCCGTTTATTATTTAGTAGCAGTTGCCAGCGGCTTCACCCGCTACAACCCAAAAATTATCCCTCGGGAAGATAAAATCGGGATAAAAACATACACACTCACACACTTTCGCCTTTATAATATTAGTGTGATTCGTCGTGAGGTACGTGCTGAAGGAGTTAAGAACAAATCCCTACGGGCCAATCACTGCACTTACCCCGCCCCCGCGCCTCACTTCATACCACCAAAGGGACCCAATAACTCACTTTTGCGCAGGTGAAGGTCAGCGCTCAAGAATCGTGCCGATGATTGTACGACAGGCGAAGCGTCCTCTTTTCTTATCTTGGCATGTTTTCGGTTATATAGTATATCGACCATTTGTTTGATACCTCCTACTCTTAAATCCACATTCATACTCAAAAGTTTCTTCATGACATTTTCTTTATTCATTCGTTATTACCCTTAGTAATGTATGTATTTAATCTTTACAGATCAAAGTCAATGTATAACAGAAACGCTGGCCCGGTGCTATCAATAGCAGCGTGTGAAGGAGGGCAGTCTCTTGTAGCGGCCACGCAAGAGTCCGTGTTTGTATTAAGGTATGTACGTCTGTAGTAATAAAGTTTAATACAGCTTGAAAACCTTGGAACTTGGTCAAATCTTTACGTATATAATTTTAGTATTTTACTGTGCATGGAGTTGCAAACCGTAACCATGATTGACAACATCGTAATTTTTCGTTTGTTGTTAAAAACTTCAATTTTGCACTTTTGTATGAAACTACATTTTTTTTCATCTGGGGGCACGGCAGTGCCCCCGCCAAGTCGAGCAATAAAGCGGCACTGCCGTAGCATTATTTTCTCGAACCATATAATTATCCAGAATCATATACTGAATTCATAGTTACGTTTTGTCATATATTTAACTAAAATATAGAGGTGTCTTATGGACACCTTATTAGAACGGAGTTCCTTTTTATTTAAAAAGCGGATTTAAACGTTAAAATTAAAAAATCTTTTTGTATATCCTCAAAATTGAGACAAGTTGAATCAACAGGGGATCGGCCTGAGTCAAAAAAATATGATTAAAACTAACTGACGGACCAACCGTCAGTTAGATTATTGCAAAATATTGGATACGTGTTTTTTGTTTTATCAAATTGATAAAAATTGACGAAGATAAAACGCGTCAAATATCATGGGGGTTGTGACGACATTTGTAGGCAAAAAATGTACTAACATGTTACGTTTTCGAGGCGTTCACGAGTTTTCGAAGCATTGTATCTTCATTTTTCGTTTATGTGAAAAAAGAAAAAATACGTGTTCAATATTTTTTGGAAATCTATTGACGGACTAATTAGTTTTTTTTTTGTCGATCCCCTATTGAAACACGTTTTATTTTCCTAAGTAATCGATCTAGTCCCTCAACCCGCAAACAAAGCAGAACGATAAAGTGCGTTAAGGGTCTCCTATAACTATCTTCTGTTTCTAGAAGGTCAAGCTAATGTTTACTCTCCATTTCCTCCAGGGTCGACGGCACCTCGTCCCGTATGAACCTGTCCCAAGGTCGTCAGCTAGAGGGCGACGGTGACGACGCGGTGTGTGTCGCGGCACCTTCACATGGCGCAGTTATATCGTACGCCACGCTACTAGCTTCTATCGTGGGCTGGGACTTGAGGGCGCCAGGTAAATAAATAAAATAAATTGTGTTTTATTTCAGGCAGAATACCCATAATGAGAGAATAATTAAAAATAGCATAGAAATCATTTAAACATCCTCAATCACAATAACATTCCAAAATTAAATGAAAACACGTTAAAATCATCAAAATATCAATAAATGTCAAGAATCATACAAACATTCTAAAAGTAAAAACACATTAAAATTCATTATAAGTCTTTATACATTATAACTTTTTAATACATCACAAATCGTTATGAAAAAAAAAACATCAATAATCAATAAAAACATCATAAAAATTCATTAAAAACAAATGTACAAAAAAAACGAGGTAGGACAAAGTTTATGCGGATGTCTTGTTGTACAGGAAATCTATACAAAGCGAGGTAATGTTATTCTGGATTTGTATAGTTTGATTTGTCGCCGTGTACACTCACAATTTTAGTTTGAAAAAAGGGATTTTAGTTAAAATTCAACTTCAACATTAAACAAAATTGGAAACCTTAAAGAAAATTTGAAATTTCATAAATTTTTAGGGTTTATTTATTTATTTAGGATCTCCAACAAAGAATATACACAGATCATGACAATTATAGTGGACGACAAAAGTAGCAAGTAAGTGTACTCCTTTACTTACAGGAGACCACAGCATGCACAATATAATTTAAATCTAAGCTAACAGAGCTATACATCACCAATTAAAAATACTATTAAATTTAATACAAAAAATAAAATAAAATCAAAACTCAAAATAACAAATAACGTCAGAAATGATCAATGTGAAAAATTTAAAAAAAAAAAAAAATTAATAAATTCAAGTCAAAAGTGAATGTCAAAAATAAGAATAAAAAATAATGTCAAGAAATAAAAACAAAACGGATACTGACGAAAATTAAAGACTATAAATTATTGTCACAAATTATAAGCAAGCAAAATTAAAATTACATATTAATTCATAATTAGAAAATATAATTATGTATAATTAAAATAAAAAAATTAAAATCAAATAAAAATTAAATAAAAAAAATAAAAGTTATAACAATAATTAACAAACGGGTCCCGTACCTCACAAAGAAAAAACGGAACCCTTATAGGATCACTCGTGTGTCTGTCTGTCTGTATGTACGACCATTCCCTCCCCTTATCTCCGAAACTACTGAGCCTAAAATTCTGAAAAAAAATACAGAAATTAGAAAAACACTTTTAGATTATAGGAAACCCTATAAGAAGTCATTGTACGGAACCCTTCATGTGCAAGTCCGACTTGCACTTGTTTTTGTTGTAATATTTTGCTAGTACATAATATCACGGAATTCCACGAAATAACGCCTGGTTCCATAACTTATCCTTGTAATAACGCGAGCTGTACGTAGAAATTTTTTTTTGGTTCTTTTTTTTTTTTAATTTTAAATTTTTACAATTATTTTTAAACACGCAATCAGCAAAGTTTTTTCGTAGTAAGGAATACTAAAATCAGAAAATGGAATTATTGTCTACACTGCATTTTTTGTTTTTCGATATTGACAATTTTGTCATTCTTTTCTACAGGAAACGCATGGAAACTCCAAGGCGACCTAAAGCAAGGAGTGTACACCTGCCTGTACGCGGACCCGTGCGGCTACCTCGCAGTAGGCACGTCCAGTGGCGCCATCTGCGTGTGGGACCTCAGGTTCCATCTGCCCATCACGTCAGTGCGCCATCCCAACTGTGAGTTGCTCATTTAGTCATCGTCATGTATCTAGACTTTTCTATGCTGAGGTCGGCTTACACCTTAATATCAAAATTGTGAATATGTATTATGAATTGCAGTTTTATAAATTTAATCCAAAATTAGCGTTCGACCTCCATCGGGAGTCAAGACGCACTGCAGGTTATCGCCCATATCTTATTCCACACATTCGCACGAAGCGCTTTGTTACATCTTGTATCATCCGAACTGTGTCTTGGCCTAAAGAACTCTCTGCTCAAAATAGTGGTTTCAATAATTATAAAACTTATATTTTTTTTAATGTTAACATTACAAGTTACTTATATTTATACAAAGCACACAAATAGATCTTTGGAGTCTGTCTTTGCATGCCATGGCTTGAGATTTGATCAACGCACTATTAACAGTTTGGTTATTCTCTCAGCTTGCGCTTTACGTTCTTATTGTTACGCCGGTCATCTAGAATCTTCGAGAAACCTCGCTAATAACTGAGAAGTACGCGTGAATTCTAGTAGGTACCTAATTCCATTCTGTAGGTAGTTAGTCCGCACCCGGCGTCGTAGGTACTTGCATTTTAATTTCGACCGTATACCTACGGCGTAAAGTAACTTTTTCTTTAAGTTTATTTTTCGTTAATGTTTTTTCTGGATGCTTTATGGAATAGTAGCGAATTTTCTCGAATATCTTTTGTATGTTTGGGGTATAGAAGGACCGGGAGAGGACGAAGCGAGTCAGTCTACTTTTAAGCGGACAACGAAAGCTTCGAAGAGATATCATGTGCAATAAAGTGTTCAGTAGTGTTTTGCAATTGTGTATTAGTGTTTTGCGAGTAATAAAGTTATTTCGTGTATTCAATTGGTAGTACTTTTATTTATCCCATACCCAGCTCGTAACATTATTATTCATTGAGTCTCTGATATCTACAGGTATGTGGTTTAGTAAGTTCGGTATTGTAAAGGAAGCGGTACGCCTGCCATAAAAATTACTTTTGCGTGGCTCTTGAAATGACTTCGATTTAGCTTCTCGCGTATTCACGTGAGACCTGACTGGAATCTGAATATCGCTGTTATCAAAATGTTCTAAGAGGAACAGATACTTAGCACGCGCTAGAACAGATAGTACTTTGCAGTGTTTAACCATAAAGTTCGGTACGGCTCCCTTGAGGGGTTCAAAACAAAAACCTACTCAAGCTCAGTTTCGACCCCTCAAGGGGTTAGCAATCAAGTCATACGACATCCTCATTATTTAGGTAAATAATTTTTATTTTGTTTGTCAAATTCTATGTGTATGAGTTAATTAAGAGAGTTAAATAAAAAGCTCATATGTGAACGCTATTAAATATTCTATATTTATTGCGCAAGTTTCTTAAATAACCCTGTATAATTCTATGTATAATATAGGTTTATGGCAGGGGTCATGGCTAAGACATAGTTCGGATAATAAGATATGAGCGATAACCTGCATAACGTCTTTACTTCCGATAGAAGTCAATATAAGACCTAATTTCCCTTGTTCCTGCAACCAGAACTTAAATTATGCTCTTTTTCTACAGCGGAACGAGTCCGTCGTATAGTAGGCAGCGGTGCCAGCGGAGGTATATGGGCGGCCGGGGCTAGGGACGCGGCCGCGTGGAGCCTGGAGTCTACACAGAGGACTCACGCGCTGTGGCCCAGCACTAATTGTGTGCAACCTCTACAGTATACACCTGCTGTAAGTACGCGGATAAGAAAAATATACAGTAGAATTCCGATTATCCGAACCTCGATTATCCGGACTCATTGTTCAAGGCTTTAATTACCGTATTTTTATATCCTACTAGGTGTTGAAAGCGGCTTCGCCCGCCACAACTCGAAAATTATCCCACGGGAAGATACAATCGGGATAAATAATATCCTATGTGTTAATCCAGGTTATAAACTATCTGTGTACTAAATTTTATCCAAATCCGTTTAGTATAGATTTTGCGTGAAAGAGTATCAAACATCCATCCATACATACATACTTACAAACTTTCGCGTTTATAATATTACTAGGATTGTCTAAATGACATATTATATGTGGAACTATCAACAATAGAAAACTTATTAATATTGTTTTATTTTACTTTGTAATCGATTATATAACTGGATTTTCGATTAATCGGAATACCCCTGGTTTTAATTGATCCGGATAATCGGGATTCTACTGTTTATATTTTTAACGTACAACAATACGCAAATGAATTCAAAAAATCAGAGGTTCCTCTCTCAAGAGCCCTGACCACCGCTAGCTCGGACCCTGTTCACAATGCCGGTGGACTACTATTTTATGTTTAAACATGAATAATAAGAATAGAATAAAATAGAAGAATATAATTTAACCCTGTATTAGAGTGCATATATTTCTCCGCCGCGTCTCTGTTCGCGATAAACTCAAAAATGGCACAATCGGATGGATCGGATGGTAATCGGTACTAATTTTCACCTATGGATAGTGGTTTTTGAGGAAGGTATGTAATTTGTCAAGTTCCGACATCCACGCGGGCATCAGCTAGTTATAAATAAAAGTGAGTAAGTACAGTTATAATTCCTATCATATCCTCCAGGCATCCCACTACATAAGCTCGATCTACTGCGGCTCCCGCGAAGGCAACCGGTTCGTTGTGACCGGCGGCTCAGACCTTCGCCTGAGGTACTGGAACTTGGAGCAACCGGAGGACTCCTACGTGTTGCTGCACGCTCATAATGATTCGCTGAGGAATACACCTAACGCTATCAAGTATAGGTGAGTCAATTTATTGGTTTAGTAATTGTTATTTTTTTAATCTAAGAAAATCCTACTGAATTTTTGAAGACGTGATACTCCTTGGAGTTCTTTAATAATTATAAAGATTTATTTTCACCCACAAAATACATCTACAATATACCTCTATATTGTAGATGTATTTTACAAATATTGGAGATACAAAGGTTTGTGGGAGTCAGGAATCCAAACTAGGATACCCTGTGCTATGAACTCCTGGCCCTTATCGCCGAGATTAGAATTTTAATCTAGTAAGTTTCTTTATGGTGTTGTTATGGTCTAAACTAGTGTCTGACCTTTTTTGCCTCCCGTGGGTCTCTGACATGGCTTACATACCGTGCAGAAATATCTGCCAGACATGCTTTCCTTCACTGAGCAAGTGATAGTCATAGGTCTCAAGTCGAACTTGAGACGGTCTATGGTTTGGCTGTTGACGCATACAAATCGGCCATTTTGGCTACTCCCACTTCGGATTGGAATAAATATTTAAAAAATTGGTTGGAATGTATGCAAAAGTAAACATCGCGGAGAATTCTTTAAAAAACAATCATTATCATCATCATCATCAGCCATAAGACGTCCACTGTTGGACAAAGGTCTCCCCCATAGAATGCCATTATTAACGGCAGCCTGCCGTTTGCATCCACCGCTTGCCCGCAACTCTCTCGATGTCGTCGGTCCACCTGGTTCCCGAGGCCTACCAACGCTGCGTCTTCTTTGAAAATCAATAAATGGTAAAAAAAATAAATAAAAAAAAAAACTATTAGATTGTCTATACCTATTTCAAACGACACAACTTATAAAAGGCAGCCCTCGTAAGACTCGTCCGAATATAAATCTTTAGCAACCAATTACGACTGTCAAAGATTGAATAACAGCAAAGAAACCGGTATGTAATTGTGGTCACCCATCCACTTACCAATATTGACAAGCGCGGCTTAGCCTTATATCAGCAATTAAATTAAAATTATCTAACTTTTTCCCAGGAGCCGCATAATTGACGGGACCACAGTTATCCAGGAATGCTGCAAGCTGAACCCTTCAGCGCCAGCCTCACTGATAGAAGACAACATATACCGCAGCGTGGAGTCCCGCTCGTTCTACCACACTGCGCCTATCACTGACCTGACTATGGTGGAGGGCACCAAACCTTACCTAGTCAGCGCGGCCGCTGACGGCGTTATTAATGTGTGGAAGTAGGATGGTTGATAATACAGTGGAGCCCTGTAATACTGTGTAATGCCTGTCTAATCCGATGCTCCTTGCAATTTGTCGCATTACATACTTCTTCAAAAAAATCCGGACTCTAGGGGGGTGTTAGGCAGTTCTATAATCCGACAAATCTGATAGTCCTACACTGCAAAACGTTTGTCGGATTAGGGTATTTCACCATTATGTTAGATTATCGAAAAAAATTAGATACGTGTTTTATTGTTTTATAAAATTAATAAAAATTAACGAAAATAAAACGTGTCAAAGATCATGAGGCTTATGACGTCACTTTGTGGGTAAAAAAGTACTAACCTTGTGACGTCACAACTTGACGCGACTTTTAGAAGCAGTGTATCGTCTTCATCTTTTGTTTAAGTGAAAAAAGAAAAAATACGTGTCCATTATTTTTTTAAATCTATCTGACGGACTAATTAGATTTTTTTGGAGAAATACCCTATTAGCACTATTATAACTGGTGTAAGAAACGATGGATAGACTGTGTAAAGGATGATATGGTTAGAAAGGTGGGGTCTGATGAGATAACGAGTTAGAGAGAGGTATGGAAGAAGACATACTGCACCCACCCCAAATAAATTGGAATAAGGTCATGAGAATAATGTAAATAATATATATTACATCTTGAGCTATATATTACATCCCGCGTTTGAGATGTAATATATATTTTATCATTGTGAAGGGTCGCGTACAAAATGTATGACGAGCGATAAAATATAACGCTTGGTCAAGGGGGATTGGCGATTTCATGTTTTTTTATATGTTTAGTTAGTTGTTAAATGATTTATTATTGTTTCAAATCAGGTCCTTAGATTTTCTATCTGTGATCTTTTCATATTTTACTCAAGTTATATTTTATGCTAGATGCATAATATTAATTTATTTTAATTTGCAGTCAAGGGAGTTAGAAAAAAATAACGACTGAATAAAATTGTATCAAATGTTTTTTTTTATTATATAATATTTAGATAGTAATTTATAATATAACATTCTTCATTAAAACATTAATGTCTGATTTAGACGGCTTTTATTTCGTGCTTGTTTCGGTTTGCGATCTCTTTCGAGCTCGAAAATATTCGGACTGACCCAAAACACGCATGAAAGTGAAACCGTCATAATAATTACAGTTGTATATAGTAAGATCCTATTTTTCTATAATAAAATAAAATATCAGTTATTTGATTTTGATTTATTTACATAATTATATTCCTTGTACTACTGACCTTTTAAAAATGTTTTTTTACTGTTTCAAACTTTAAACACACACACTACATAGGCGGAATTAATGCCGTAGGCATTCCCTACCAGCCAGTCAAGACTAGTACAAAGGACACACATACAAGACACATATGGTACATGTAAGATGCATTGATTGCGAGTCAAAAACTAAAAAGATATGATTTGATATAAACAAACGAAAAAAAAATCAACAAACACTGCCTTCTAACAAGTATTTTTCAAGAGAATAACCTCATAGTCTTAAATAAGTGGTTTTCAACCACGATTTTTTGTTTGGTCTTAAAAATATGGCGACATCACCATCATATCAATAATATTACATACTAAAAAAGTTCGGTCGAACCGCTAGAGACAGACCGAAACTCAACAAACATCCATTAATTTGAGTCAAAAAAACAAAAAAGTTTTGTGCTAATAATTCATCATGTCTGTCATACGAACATTGTTCGTTATGAACTAGATTAACTATCACAGATTATAATGATTTCTAATGTAATACAAACAAACCAATTCATACTTTCCTAAATTGTACTTATGGCAAAGTCTACAAATATGTTGTTTATCATACAAAAAACAAAAAAAGAAAATTGCGTCATTTTACAGCTTGACTCATAATGAGGGGAATCCCGCGCGGATCACGTCATATAATATTAATCAAAAAAGAAGTAGGTTATTGCTATCTTTTTTACATATTTCTTTGTATAACGAAATAGTAGCATAATTATTGGTGCTGAGGAATCACTATGAAACTCGACACACTTTATTTAGGACTAACTGCCGCACTCAGAGCTCTTTAATGATTACTTAGGCCAACACTTAGTAATGGTTTTGACAGTTTTGTCATACAAAAATAAGCAGCTACAGCAGCAGCTTAAGTAATCATTAAATATTTCTGAGTACGGCAGTAAGTTCTGAAACTAATCCCGTGCAGGAGTTAGCCCAGTCTGCGCTAAGCTTAAAAGTTATACATATTCATCTTCACACACAACCTCGCTTATTTAATACCTAGTATTTCTCCTCAGGTGTATCTGCCAACAGTTTCTCGAGATTGATACCTTCGAACTTGGGATCAGCTTTGTTTGCTGCTGTAGCAATGAAGAGCTCCTTCAATAGCTCCAGCTCTTTTGTCAGTCTTTTTGTTGTGTCTTCTAGTTCTTGATTCTCTTCTTTCAGCTTTTTGACACGTGAGAATGTGTCTTGTGTTTGCTGTTTGGACTTAACTCTGCTTTTTTTGACCGCCTGAAATAATATAGAACAAATAAGTTAAGGGTAAAGGGAATTGTTGAAGAAAGTGCTCTAATTGAGATGTGAAGATTTGCCCTCCATGGAATAACCAGATTATTGATTATATAAGTAGTACAGATGCTACTGTACCTTACATTTCTGCCTAGCCCAATGGGTAGTGTGATTGATAAAATTAATTATTATCATTAAAGCATAAATCTAGTCTAATTAGAACTGATGTAACAATGAAAATAATTTATCCATGCTGCAGCAGTAACTTTTTGGATAAATCTCAAAACTTTCATTATTTTTCAGAAAATGCTTTTAGAATTATCAAACAATTAAGGTAATAATTATTTATCATCACCAATTAAAATCACCTTTTTCAGTAATACTAAGGGCCTGCCTAAATATTATTGCAGCTTAGAATGCTGAACTTTAAGCTGAAAATCCAAGTTCTTATTAAAGTTCATTGAAATATTCCAAAGTGTTTGAACCAACATTGTCATGAAACATGTGTCCGATATTACAACAATTACATCATCATTACAAGATATTAACAATTGCGCAATGTTTCTGAAACTTGATGCAGCCATTACTAAAAAGGCTAGATTTATGACTTATTATAATATTATAACTAACATCATTTTTCTACTATGATGGATCAAGACAAGGCAGTTTCTATGCAATTTATAGTTCTATGCCAAAGAAAAAATGTGAAGTGTAACATAATCTACCCATTAGGTAAATAAAAGGGTGCTTTGTAATGTTTGTTCACTACAAGAAGTGATAGATGGTATCGAAAGCACCTAGTAGCTCAGTTCTATGACAACACAATTAAGATTGTCAACAATAGGCCAAGAAGTGCTATGTTGCATGCTTCACACTAATAAGTAGATACTTATTTGAGATAAAAGGGACAAAGAATGGTGATGATGATATTATTATAAGATATGTTTTTGAGATTATTACTAGAAGATGGAGAGAAAGAAAGGTAGACCACAAAGGAGGTGGGACGACATCAGACAAGTCATGGAAACAACATGGGGTAGAGTGGCCATAGAAAGGCCAGAATGGAGAAAATTGGAGGAGGCCTTTGCCACCTGGCTAGCAGACACGTAAAAGTGGAACAAAAAAGCAATTTATGAACAATAAAGAAATAATATTGTCATGTCCCATTGAATAATAAAACTAGAAGATGATGTTATGTTAGCTATCAAATTAAGTATCTGAGATTCTAATAGATCAACAACAAAAGTTTACTTATCTCTAAAAGATTGGTAGGCCTGTATGGTGAAAGAAATGCATCCATAATTCAGCGAGGGACTATTTATCTAGGTCGAAATCAGGTTTTCTATGGTTAACTTAAAAAAAACATACAAACCTCATTGTTTCTTTCCCTCTTCTTTCTGTACTCATCGTCTCCCTCATCAACATCGCTGGCTCCACGTCTCCCTCGCTTCACAGGCGGCATGTCCAAATCGTATAAGGTCATCAAATTGCTAACGACTAAAAGCCGTGAACTTTTTACAGAAATTAACTGTAAATCACTTAAATCACACTCCTGTAATAGAAATAAAAGAAGTTAGTTTTCGAAAAGTGTTCCCATGAAATTATGACGCAATTTCGTTGTACAATTTCGACATCATACGTACCAAATTATGGTGCTGATGCTTTATAGATACTGCTTTAGCTGTACAATAGTCTTGATTTACTGGATTTGTAGAACAATCAAACAATGTTCATTTATTTGACAATACAAGATAATACGCGTCGTGATACTTGTTCGAATGGAAAGGATTTTGTGAATGAAATAATGAATATAAATAAATCTGTCTTTTTGAACAGAATCAAAAGTCCACAAACAATGTTGCCATTGTTTGTTTTCATATTCCCAAAAAAAGTTGTTTGGCTGCTTTATTGTTTTTGAACCAGCCACAAGTGAAACGAAATTTGCATAAACAATTAATAGCTAAAATAGAAGAGTTTTGACCAAAGACTTTATATAAAAAGCGTTTCAACCGAATATAGCAGTACTAAAGTGTTACGATTTTTCCGCTTCGACCCACCAAAACGTACCTACCGTTCAGAGAACTTCCCTTTGATTGGCAAGACAGCTTGAGATCTGTCAAATTAAATGACATCTGTCAAAGTGTCAATATCATCAGCTGATGAGCTGAAAGGCTTTAGTATTAATCGAGAAAGAAAAATGTACCCGATTAAAATAATTAATTTGCGTCTCCTAAAATGATAGAATCTTCGGCTTTTTAACCGACTTCTACAAAAAGAAGGAGGTTCTCAATTCGGATGTATTCAGGGTGTAAATCAACCCTTCACACATACGTCAACCAAGCATTCTGTACATCAAACTAATTACACCTACGCAAAAATTTTTGCTGGGAAACGATTTTTTTTTTGGGTCAAAAATTTCATTTTACGGTAATACTCAATGTAGCACTCTTAAAACAGTGTGCTAGTGGATGCTTTGAATAGTAAAAGGGTCATGGAGGTAATTTAAGCAAAGTTAAGTACAACCTGAAAAACTAGTATTTACAAAAACAGCTGTGCAAAATTTAGAACTTTGACCCCCAATATCTCCGTAATTATGGGGTTCCCACGTATGGTCTAAAACAAAAAAAAATATCGCAGTGGTGGGGACAACAATTATATTATTATTATTATATGTTTGTTCGGGCATAGCTCCGTAGCTTGCTAACCGATTCGAAAAAATATTTCTGTGTTCGTTATGGTATACTTCCCAAGTGGTCCCATTGTCACCAAATGATGATCTGATGATGGGATCCTTGAGAAATTAAAGTCAACCCTTAAATTTTATGGGCACATAATGATGTTTTTCATCTATTTTTAAAAGCTGTTTATGTATTTGCGTCTGATCTGCTTAATATCATGTGGGTTCGCTGATGAAGATGGAAGGTACTTAAGACTCCTCAACGGTTAGGAGTTGAAAGAAAATTCTTTCAAAATTATAAGTTCGTACTTTTGGAGCGATAGGTAATTGTATTCTTTATATGTTTAGGTACCTATACCTGATTATGGAAGGTACTACTCCTCAACGGTTAGGAGTTGAAAGCAATAATAAGGGAATCATGAAGATTAAGGGTTAGGTTTCTTGGTCGAATGTTAAATGCATAGTAAATATTTGTATAGGATTACAACTAAAAATGGAAAAATAAAAAAAACTTTGTTGCAAAAAAAAAACCGACTTCAGTAAAACAAAATTACAAAAAGTGCAAAAATTTCAGAAAAAAATCAGCTTCTGAAGTCGGTGGCAATAAAAAAGATATCAAACAAACAATTGTTATTGAAAAAACTTTTTTTTTTTATCTTTCCATGTTCAATTGTAATTTATAAACGCTGACCACTGTTGACTGTGATGCTCCTAAATCTTTATTACATAAAATAACAATAAGTTAATTCTGGATATTCTAGGATTCCCTGGTAGGTAATCCTAGGTACCTACTACTGATTATTTGGAAGATAATTTTCTGAAAAGTTCTTTTACTTACTGTTTCTTGAGCAGTAGGTACTTAAAATGTATTATTTGGATATTTGAAATAATAAGAAAAGGGCAATACTAAAAAGACAGTTTTTTTGTTGTTGTAAAAATTTAGGTATTTATTGTATAATTAAATAAGATCATTTAGCACAGTTGTCTGATATTTCATTTAAAGCATAATAGCTGTTCATTCATAAGCATAACACAGATATCTACCTACTCTAGGGAAGACGACGTCTTACAGTACCTATCTCAAACAATAATTTTAAATTATCACTGTGTAGTGTAAAGGAAAAAAACAAACACAATAGGTATTGTACAATGCTTCGGAAACCGACTGAAATACTAATGTTACCATGATTATATACTAAAATTTTGTCAGCCTGGGCCCTTGGCGTAATTTAGGAACAGTCACATGGCGATGTGTTTCTGTTTTTCTATAGCATTAACTATTTTTTTTCATGGATCGATTTAGCTTCTAGCCAACCAATTAACAAGCGATGTTTTCTTTGTGTATGTAACAAATAAATCGATATTCTAAAGAAATAGGTAGTCCCTGTAATAAAAATATAAGCAATTTCATTCTCCCTAAGTTTTACTATAAAACAATTGCGAGATTTTCATGTGAATATGTACCTAATTAAAATTTAACATTATACTCTTTGTGGTACCTATTTTTCATACCTATATCTTTTCTTATAAAAGATTCATCCAAATTCAAAGAAAAATAAAACCATATTATCTAATTAATTCTTATTATAATTGTATCACTGATCACATTGTTTTTATCTACAAGTCACTAATAATTAATCCCGTATATTTTTCGTAACATAAAATAGTGTAAAATATTGCCTCTTTTGTATTAGTGTTACCTAAGTCATATCCTACCTATCAAAATTCATTATTTTGCTTTGCCAAATGTGCAATAATTGGCTAAACAACGGCTCAGAATAGAATCTCAAATCGTCAATCAAAAAGAAGTTCAGAAGAGAAATAAAAGTCTAAAAAGTCAGTTACAAGGAAAACAAATGTTGCTTTACAGAAATATCCAGTAACTAAAAATTAATTCATAATGGTTTATTACAAAATGCTTTAATTTTTAATGTGTTGACAGTTTTAAAAATTATCGTCAAGGGTTTTTTTTTTTAATTTGGAAGACGACAGTGAACACTGAGCGAGCTTCACCATTGAACTATTTCATAAACGCATCATCAACATTGTGTATAATCCAGATATTCTTATCAATATAGAGGTGTTAATCTAAAATGCTATGAAATGTACTTGACATATTACACAAAAAAATATTGGCCTTATATTTGCAAGTCATATAGAATAAAGTAATACAATACAGGCAAGCATTATAGTAGTAGGTAACATAATTACCTTTTGTTTCTAATGATTGATAGACATTAACGTCATATAAAAAGTTTCATTTCTATTGCTACTCTCTAGCATTCTACTATTACAAATTAGTAATTGATGGGTCATTCAATTGAACTAAGAATACAAGTCAAATAAAATCCTTCCATACTCAAAAAAGTAGACAAAAAAAATTTATTACATTTAAAAACATGATTATCTGCAGAAAGACCCAAATTGATTTTAATATAATGTAACCAATGGTACAAAGTAACTGTTGGTATACATAGTAAGTATACAATAAATTATACCTGTTTACGTTTATTGCCACTATGCACTTGCAACCTTATCACTTGTTGTCTGTTAAGAACCCATGATTTACAATTCAAATATGATGAATGTGTGCAGATATACATACACTCCACTGTTGTTATTGTATTTATTATAGTGATTTTGTTTACAGTCGCCAGTACATAATAGCGCCTAATTTCTTCTAATTGAGCCACAGAACACTTAATTTAGCTGTCCCAGTGATCACTTTCACAGTATTTTGGTATCTCAACCACTACTTACAAGTCAAGTCTATTTAGTTTTATATTTAAGCATCTATTTCTTTTCATCTGGTATGTCGTCTAATAGTTTGTCCAAGTCTATCCCTTCGAATTTTGCATTGGTTGAGTTTGAAGCATGAGCTAAAAACAGTTCTTTAAGAAACTGGAGCTCTTTTGTTAGCGTTTTCACTTTCTCTTCCAACATTTGGTTTTCTGCTTTTAACTTGTTGACTCGTGAAAATGTTTCTTGTGTCCGCTGTTTTGTCTTGAATCTGCTCTTTTTTACTGCCTGGAAAGATTAAAATCGTTTATTATTATAACTTGAGCACAGAACACAGTTTTGTTGCATCACTCAGGGTCTGTGTTAACAATATTCTTTATTATTATAATAACTACCATTATTTTCTGATAAGAGAAACCACACTCAAATAATATATATATGTTATGATAAGTTTTTGTGATATTACAATTACAAAAACAACATGATCACTGTAACTAATTATCACAATCACAATGGAATTATAATCATAGAAACTAATTTAAAATTAAAGCAAACTGAGGGATAACACAAGCCTTGGAGTGCCATTTTGAAATAAACAAAACTATGTAAGGCAAACAGTTATAGCAGAACTATTGCATAATGATTACGAAAACTACACAACAAATTGCACAATATTTTTTATAATCTTTTTATAGAAAATAATATATTATCAAACCAGTACTCTATAATGTGGCAGAGATAAGAAGAGTATTTTGTCGGTTATTTAAGTAAATTAAATTCTTACTCAATATTATCAATGAAAGCATATTATGGCCTCATAATTTACATACAATATTTTCCTTATTGTGTCTTTTACCAAGTGAGGTTGGGTAATTCATGGAAACACTTATTCAGGAAATTAAGTGATTCAGAGATAGTCCTTTTATTTTCAAATAATGTTTGGTAAATAGTTGTGATTCATGTTTTGATGTAACACAAATATGGTTACTGAAGTAAAACAGAATGATTCATATTTTATTTAAAAATAAACTTCTTTTGATAAATGGACATTCACTGGGGACAGGACAGTCCTCATGGTAAGAAGGGGTATTATTAAATTAGATTTCTATATGACAAAATGTAACAGCTAGGTGGTTATGCGCGCCATGGCTCATAGATAAAATATCTAGCCCACTTATTACAAGTTTTAAATAATTATCATTATGTTCCTTCATTGATAATGATCGTTTAACTGATGGGAATGTTTGTTTGCGGGAGTCGATGGATAAAGCCTCAACTTCTTTCTTTAGTTTTCTACAAAAGTTTTGATCCATTACCTCATTATTTCTGTCCCTCTTCCGTCGATAATCGTCGTCTCCCTCATCGTCAGCATCACTGATTCCTCGTCTCCCTCGCTTGTTGGGAGCCATATCAAAGTAATCTTCGAGCTCGTCTAATATCATCAATTTGTTTATACGACAAAAGCCGCGCTTTACTCACAAATTTTACTAAAAATTACTTTGGAACACACTTTTGAAAGTTCAATGAAGGTTTAATGGAACTAAAGTAAGATTTCGCAATAGTATTATTGAGAAACTGTTTTAGACTGGATCGCTTTTGCAGTGTTATTGCACAAGTTCCACAATGTAATGCTTTGGTTTGGTGTTCCTATGTAAACCTGTATTTATACAATTTTATCTTGTTTTACTGGAGTTGGAAACACAAACAACAATAATACGTTTGCAAAGTGTTCATAGATTTACTCGGTCCATGATGCGTAATACTCGAAAGCAAAAATATAAATACCGTACCTACATAGCTTATCACGTTAGATGTCAGTTCACGACGTCAATGGGGCAAGTTTTTGACGTCAAGTCGTCATCGTCATGCATGAGTCACTCAGCGTAGAGATTTCATCATTCGTTTCATGAAACACTTTCCAATTATTCGAGAATGAGTTGATGTCGATAAAACAATAAATTATTCTTTTTAGTTACAAACACATCGAAATAATTCATAAAGAAGGGTTTGTTTTGTGTAGTTTAAATTAATTTAATAGTTGACAAAATGACGTATTTATTTAAACAAAATAATATTAATACTTAAATAATATTAATACGAAATTAAATCAATTATATTTTACTGTCGACATTGGGATTAGGATGTGAAATCTGTACGTACACTAAGTACAACCCTATTATTTTGAAGTTATGTCTGACCCAAGGCCTAATAAACTATCTGGACTGTGCACGTGCCACTCAAAAGCGTCCCGAGCGAGATTACCTCAAAAGTGGATCTCATCTCTTTCTGATAGGGTGTCCAAACATTTGTATCTAGTTCTGGGACAGTTATGTTTTAACTTTCTAGCACTCAGCTCCTCGCTTTGCATTGGTAACACTAAAAAATTAACTGCAATGGGATAGGTTTTTGATGAAAAGGACAAATAAGTTTATTGGTAGGATAACTTGATTCTAAAATATGAACATTTTAATTTAGTATCTTAATTTTGGTTTTTTTGTATGCACTTAACCTAAACTTATCTAATGAAACTTCGTCTAGGAAAACTTAGATGCACAGCGAGCAAATCGAGCTCAGCATAGCTATTTACAAAGAATCGAATCGAAGTCGAATCGATCGTCACAGTTTTTCGAGTATCAGATTTTTGGATCGAATGATTGTCAGTTTTTCTTGCCACGGGTGTCTTGGATAGCACGTGTGTCTAGAGATTTTTAGCTGTTTTTGTGTGATTGTTGTTATATTTGTGACTTGTTTCTGTTTATTTGTGTTGTTATTGTGTTTGTAAACAGGTGAGTACTGTGTTTGTATTGTTTTTCACCCATTAACATCCAAGATGGAGAGGAATAAACCGCCAGACCCTGACCCTCCTGATATCCCAATTTCCCCATCATTATTTACCCCGAACCCTTTGTCCCAATTCGCGGATGTTGCCTGTAGTGTTGCTGAGATGGATGTATCTCAATCTCAACCTCAAAACTCACGCAAACGCCCCGGTAATGAGGAAATATTGTCACCATCCCCTCCTAGCAAACAATCCAAAAGCCAAATTGGTCGTTCCAAATATTCAGCCATGGATAAATCCCCCTATCTTGTCCATGTTACTCGCTTGGAATCCCAACCAAACTCAGGGACCACTTTGCACCCTGTTAACTTTGGAAAGTTTTTAATCAATAATAACATTGCAAACATTGTTCGTGGTGGTGTTAAGAGAGTAGGCCGAAACCGCGTGTCTGTTGAATTTGTATCCCCTCAGGATGCAAACTCTTTTTTGGTTAATAGTTTATTGGCAAAGTTTGGGTACTCAGCTACAATCCCAACATTTAATATTACCAGGATGGGTGTAGTTACTGGTGTCCCTTCTGATATCAGTGAAGAAGAGGCCATAACTTATTTATCTGTTCCCTCAGGATGCGGACCTATCCTTAAGATCCGCCGCATTATTAGGAAAGTATTTAAAGACGGTGTGACTGAGTGGAAACCCACAGAAACTTGCGTCATCACTTTTGATGGCCAAGTCTTACCACCACGGATATACTGCTGCTACACATCCCTCACTGTTGAGCAATACATCTTTCCCACAATTCAATGCCGAAAATGCTGCAGATTCGGACATGTGGCTAATTTATGCAGATCCAATCCACGCTGCAGTAAGTGCGGCCATGATCACCCCGGTGATGGCTGCAGCATTACCGAACAAGAGGCTTTTTGTATATTATGCTCGGGGAATCACTTCGCCAATAGCAAGTCATGCCCCGAGTATGGTAGACAGAAAGCTATCAAGACAATGATGGCTGAGAAATCGATGCCTTATGCTGAAGCTAGCAAAACTATCCCAACAGTGTCTCGCAATTATGCTAATGCTGCCAAGGCTCCGATAACTCAGTCATACCGTAAGACTGTTACGTTAAAACCTAAATCCCATGCCCCTCTTTCCCCGTCCTATGACAAAGCTGCTCATCAGCAGATAGTTTACAATCCTCAACTTTCACAGCCTAATGGCTGTGCTCTTAATAATAATAATGTCCCTTCTGATAACACTATTTCTGTAATTGAACTTCTTGTAAAACTCTTACCCACCCTTATCTCTTCTCCTTCTAATTCTCAATCACCGTCCAACGTTGCCGATCAACTTATTTCTCTTCTTTTATCCATTAGAAATGGCGGCTCGCCAAGTATTCCTACAGTGGAATGTGAGGAGCGTGTGGCATAAAAAACACGACCTCATATTCCTTTTAAATAAGTACAAGCCATTGGCTTGTTCTATAGCTGAGACTTGGCTTACTCCAAGTCTTAGCTTCCGTATGCCACACTACAACATACTCCGATGTGACAGATCTGATGGCTACGGAGGATCTGCCCTATTTGTTAACAATAGGATTCCATTTTCGCCTCTATCCCTACCTTCCTTTACAGGTGATATGAGTATTGCGGCAGGAAGGGTTGAAGGTATCACAGTATTTTCAATTTATATTGCTCATCCTCATCGTGACTGTTTAGTTATTTTAAAAAACACTTTTACCAATGTCCAAGGACCAATATTGGTCATGGGCGACTTCAACTGTCACCATTTCAGATGGGGATCCGAACGCTGTGATGCCTTTGGTGTAGCTTTGGTGGATATTTTAGATGACCTGGATCTTTGCATTTTAAATAATGGCTCCCCAACGCGTAGATCTCCTCCTGGACAACAAAAGAGCTGTGTTGACCTAACATTTTGTTCAGTTGAGTTAGCAGCTTCCACCCATTGGGAGTGTACAACCTTGACACATGGTAGTGATCATTATCCTATTGTCATTTCATTACTCAATAAGACTTATTTAGAAAAAACATCTCCTCCACTTCTGAAATATAATATATCAAAACCAGATTGGTCTAAATTTAGGTCAGTTATGGAGGAGAAAATCAATGCCCTCCCAAAATTAAATTCAACTTTACCAGATTCTTATGGTCACTACCATGCTGAAGGTTGTTATGAAGGCTTAGTTGCGGCTATTACCTCTAGTGCAGATTCTTGCTTCCCACTGAAAAACAGTGCCCAAAACAAAATTCCCTCACCTCCATGGTGGGACCAAGAATGCACTTCGGTGATCAGGTCAAGAAACGCCGCCGAAGAACACTACAATGGCGAGATGTCCACTGAGAACCTGTTGGAGTATTTACAGATAAATGCCAGATCCAAACGTCTTCTCCGCAGGAAGAAACGTTCAGGTTGGGTCAAATATTGTACATCTCTATCTCCCTCCACCCCAATTTCAGAAGTGTGGAAGAATGTTAATAGATTTAGACGTGGCTGCTCTCCATCATTATCTTCTCCAATCGCTAGAGAAACCGCTGAACGTTTTTTTGACAAAATAGCGCCACCCTATGTCCCCCTTCTTTCTGAATGCGTTTATACACCTACACACAATAATATATCTGAGGACTCTTTTGATAGTCCATTTACATTACAGGAATTGAATGTAGTACTTAGTCATGTCCGGGACTCAGCTCCTGGCATTGATGGTGTACCATACTCCTTTATAACCCATGCCGGGGTTAACACTAAACTTTACTTTTTAGATGTTATAAATTTTTGCTATGACCATGGCTGGGTTCCGGATCAATGGAAAGTTCAAATTGTTATTCCTTTATTGAAGCCAGGCAAACATATGGATGATCCGAATGGCCTTAGACCTATCGCTCTATCTTCAGTCTTAGCTAAAATACTGGAACATCTAATTAAAAACCGTTTAGAATGGATAGTCGAATCGAGAGATTTGTTGCCCAACTACCAATTTGGCTTCAGGAAGGGACTCAGCACAATGGACAGTGTCGGAGTTCTAATTACGGACATTCGCCTGGCGTTCTCCAAAAACGAATCCGTTGTTGCTGCCTTCCTAGACATCTCCTCCGCATACGACAACGTTCTTCTTCCCGTTCTCAGGCAGAAACTGCACCAGCTGAGTCTTCCGGTCAAGATGATCGAATGCATATGCGGACTACTTCTGTCTCGGTCATTGGTTCTGAGAGTCCAAGGGGAGGATTTCGATAAAAGGCAGACCTGGAAAGGTCTTCCGCAGGGCTTCGTTCTCAGTCCCCTTCTTTATAATTTATATACAGCGGACATAGGAACCTGTGTAAATAGGAACTGTCACATTCTTCAATATGCCGATGACATAGTCTTGTATGTGACAGATTCTTCCATCATAGACGCTGCGACATCTCTATGCCTCTCTCTGGACTCTTTGAACCAGTAGCTTTTGGACCATGGTCTCTCTCTGTCCGCACCAAAAAGTTCGGCAATAATTTTTTCTCGTAAAAGACAGATTCCTCCTATCTCAGTGGGTATCTTAGGTAACAATATTCCGATAGTCAGTAAAGTAAAATTTTTAGGCGTTGTTCTAGACACAAAACTATCCGGTAAACATCATTTAAATTCATTAATCCAAAAATGTGAAAGAGTTATTTCGATTTTAAAAGTTCTTGCGGGTGTATGGTGGGGTGCCCACCCTTATACCATGAAATTGGTCTACAATGCCGTAGTTCGTAGCGTTCTGGATTATGGTACATTCCATTTAGTCCCATGCAACAAGGGTGCTTTGGCTGGGCTGGATAGGCTTCAGTCAAAATGCCTTCGAATCATCCTTGGGTGTATGAAGTCCTCTCCCGTTAACGCATTGCAGGTTGAGTGTGCTGAACCCCCCTTAGCACTAAGACGGCAGTATCTTGCTTCTCGTTTTCTGTCTAGGGTTTTATCTAGATCTCGTCACCCCCTTATAGCTAGATTAAATGAGTTAGATGCCTTATGCAGAAGCTCAAACTACTGGAAACACAAAGAATTACCTTTAATATTAAAAACATTTCGTCAACTACAAAATTTAGAGTGCCCAATCGTACAGTATCCCAAACTACCTCTTTTTAACTTTGCTTATGATGTCATAAGTTTTACCCCAAAAATTATTTTTGACATTGGTATCTCTAAAAAATCGTCCTCGGCAAGCTCGGCCTTCAATGCGGTGGTGGGAGAACGATGGTCTGGGTTTCAAAGATTTTTTACAGATGCCTCTAAGTTTAGTGACCATAGTTACACTGGAGCCGCGGTTTACTACCAAAACTCCAAAATAATTTTACAATACAAATGCCCTAAAGAGTCATCTGTGTTCACGGGCGAATGTGTGGCCTTATTAGAAGCATGCATTTTCATAGAATCACACCACAATATTGACAAAGCCGTTATTTTCAGTGACTCTCTAAGTAGTTTACAAGCCTTAGTCCAAAACCCCTTCAAAAGTAAATTGCACAGCTCACTTATTTTAAAAATTAAAAAGTCCTTATTTACTTGTGCGGGTAATCAGAAAGACGTTCAGTTAGTTTGGATTCCTAGTCATTGTGGTATCAAGGGCAATGAATGTGCTGATGCTTTAGCCAAAGACGCTTGTTCTTCAGCAGCAGCTGATCTCTCCTACAACACTCATCTGGGATATGACTTGCTAAACTTGCCAAAAATTAAGCTCCAATCTTCATGGCAGGAACAGTGGAACATCAGTTCTAGGAAGAAAGGCAAGTTTTACTACGCAGTCCAACCAACCATTAGACCAAAACCTTGGTTCTACGGGTACAAAAAGGTCTCTAAAACCGTTACATCCGTCCTATGTAGAATCAGACTAGGTTTCTGTTGTACTCCCGTGTTTTTACACAAAATCCATGCACGTGACTCCTCTCTCTGCGAGTGTGGGTTGGGAGAGGGTACTTTAGACCACATTTTCTTTGAATGCTCAAGCAACGTCCCACCTCTTGATTTATATGGCCGCCTTCCTAAACTCAAAATTCCTCTCCCGATTAATTTCCCTTCTCTTTTAACACATCCTTCCTCCGAACTGCTTGTGGCGTTGATGATTTTCATCCGCCACAACAGTATAAAACTATAAGCTGTTACATCAAAATACTCTGTCTATGTTATTGTGGTATATATGTATGTTTTTAACAATTATAATATATATTTATTATTTATTTTTTGTTTGTTTCAACCCTTTTCTGCTACTAACCCAACAAGTCGCAACTGTATCAACCGAAGATTTTTTATTTATTTTTACAGTTTTTATTGATTTTTATTTCTTTTAACACTCACTTGCCGTTCCATTTCACTTTCGACATTGGCAGAATAGTCGACATCGGCTTCAATTGCCATTCGTTAAAAATAGAATAGAATGATTGTCAAATGCTATTCACAGATTCGATCGACATGGTAGACGGTAGTACAGAAACACACGTGGTGTACAAAATTTTAATCTGGATTCGATTTGAAACCTTAGCGTCAGAATAGAGAGGGTTGTATCAATAGTAAAAGTAAGTTGTATCAGTAGTCAAATGGAAGAAATAAAAAAAATAAAGATAGAATTTAAATGTTTGTTCTCGTTAAGAAATTTTATAAGATTGTCATGAAATGTTAAGAAATATTATTTTATGAGATAATAAATACCGATATTGATAATAGATAAGAATATTATGACAAATTTATACAATGATTTCATGATTCCCGTTTAAATCTAGAACTTAGTCACCCTAGTTGTTAAGTGTAAACACAAGAACTAACCTGAGAAGAGAAATTCGACACGCAGGAAACCCCTCACTATTACACCCCTTCACGAAACACGATTTTACCATATTTTAAGATAAATATTTCACTTGTATAAAATAAAAAGCACTTGAGAAAGCAAAAATACGAGTAATACTAACTCTTGGTTTGACATGAAGTTTATTTTTAAATAGCATTTTCATAACAAGATTTTTTTCGTTGTATCAGCCTGGTCTAACCTTGCCGTTTAAAAATAAACATTATGTCAAAACAATAGAGTTTGTATTTCTTTACTTTCTTTTGTCTTTTTGAATGGGTAAATATACTTCAGAGCAAGACAAAAATCAAGGGGCATTCTGTCCTTGTCTTGCAATTGACAGTGCGAAAAAAAAAGAAAAAAGTATAGGAATCGAAAATCACTTAGAAAGCTAAAATTGGATGGACTCTCCAATATTAACCTACATTCGGCTTTTACCCTTATTAGATACTGTTTGTACTGTTGTTTTGGTCCAAATTTTATGTATTTTCTTCGTTCTTCTCCTCTTTGGAAGAAACCACAACTTTTGGACAAAATTGACCAAATTATTCACCACACTTTGACATCCATTCTTAATGTGGCCCTGGACGACCGAGCGTGGCAGCAAGCCACCCATCCATTCGTTTTGGTGGCCTCGGCGTCCGCAAAATTTCTAGTGTAAGCTTACGGCGTTCCTGTCGTCTGTCCACAGCACTGAAAAGCTAACCAGGAAATTTTTAACCCTCTCCCTGGTAGACTCGGAACTGCCGTGCTTGACTGATGCAGAGAACGTCTGGAGAATGGCTTGCCCGAACACGGATCGGCCCGAGGAGAACCCATTTTCCCAGAGACAGTGGGATGAGCCGCTCTGCAGGTTGGTACGGAATAACCTTATTAATACGTCTACCAATACTGCTGAGCGTGCCCGCCTGCTGGCTGTGGGTGAGTAGGAGTCGGGCCTCTGGCTTCTGGCACTAATGTCACCTAATATAGGCACTATGTTAGGTGACACAACTATCCGGCTCGCTACATGTTTGCGATTGGGTGCTCCGTGTGGGGCTCCACATCGTTCAATGTGGTGAAGTAGTCGACAGCCTCGGACGCCATGGCCTTTCCTGCAGTAAGAGCGCAGGTCGGATTGCGCGGCACGCCAGCATTAATGATCTCATCCGACGTGCTCTGGCCACCGCCGGTGCGCCTGCTGTTTTGGAACACAATTTAATTAGAGTGCATGTAAGTTAAGGTGAAGTAATTGTGCATACAAAAATAACTATAATTAAGATTCTAAATTAAAATTTAAATATTTTAGTATCAAGTTATTTGTACCTTAAACCTACCGTTTCCTACCAATAAATTTCTTTGTCTTTGTCATCATAAACCTATCCCATTGCAGTTTTTTTAATATTTTTACCTAGGCAAACTAGGAGCTGGGTGCTAGAAAGTTAAAACATGACAATAACTGTCCCAAAAGTAAGTACAAAATTTTTGGACACCCACCTGAAAGAGATGACACCCAATTTCGAATTGAAATTGGATGTCATCTCACCACGCTCACTCGCAACGCTTTTGAGTTGCATGTGCATTCCAGAGAGTTTATAAACAACTCCTTGGTCTAAACATTTTTTACTGTCAGTTGGATGCGAATAGTCCACCAAATTCAAATATTCTTACGTTTTTGCAGTTTGCAGGTCAGTGTCAGTTTTTATGTTGATTAAAATATGATTCGCGAACGTAATGCGTGTGTATATAAAAGCTGCGGTCACATGCACAATAGTACAAAAAAAAATGGGCAAAGCTTACTCCGATTTCGATGTTTATTGTTCGCTGCTGGAACCCACAGTAGAACAGAAAGAACAGTAGTAGTGCAAAATAGGCGTGGCACGCCTGAAAATCTGAGACTACTTGTATCTGCGCGGTGTTCCACGTAGTCTCAGATTTTCGATTCCAGTCGTGTTTTGAAATCGCTTCGAGTAGCTACTGCCAATTATTTTTCCATTACAATGTCGCTTCGTCGATTTTGGAGTGCAAAAATGATAAGATAAGAAGAAACAATCTAAAAATTTTGGTGTTTCCTATCTTCGATAAATACGATTTTATTTGTTTTCTAGTAAAAACGTATAGCAATTTACTACAAATGTGACAGAATGACAAGTAAATAAAAATCAACCTTTACCCATTGAAATGGATCGAATCTTGATTGTTCTATGATAAACAACGATTATTTTTGTTCTCGAAAGATCCAGTACAACAAGTGCAAATCGGACTTGCACATGAAGAGTTCCGTATACCATTGGATTAGACATGAGAGATTTTCCATGTTATTTTAACACCATAGATTTCAAGGTTTTCCTGTAGGTAATCAAAAAGTGAAAAACTAATTTGTGTTTTTGAGATAAGAGGGGGGGGGGGGGGTGGTCGGACAGACAGACACGAGTGATCCTATAACGGTTCCGTTTTTTCCTTTTGAGCTGCAAGCGAAAATACCGAATACATATCGAAAATATGAAATATATAGTTCTTCTTGTTGTGTCCTGGAACCACCAACCTCAAGTTCAGTGATGTGATAAATAAGTATGCTAGCTGGCAGGACAGAGTTAAAACTAAGAAGTCCACCAAAGACTGGGAAGAACAATAGAACTACAATTATTATTTTTGAATACGGGTTGAAGAAGAACGACTTCTATCATCCAACACAGTGGGCTCATATTGCGGAATTCCTTATTTTTATGGATGACGGAGTCTATTTCTTAGAGAGAGAGAGAAGTCCTGTGTTCTTGCAGTAGAGGTAATAAAGGATAAATAAAAAGGCTTCATTCATTATGCTACACGGGTTAATGGCGAATTAAATAAAACAAGAGAATATCAGACCACAATATAATTCTTTCTTCACGATAAACTTTATTTACACAATTAATGGAAGCATCGAATGCTAAACTTTCTAATACTGTAATGCTAACCATTTTCAATACATTTTATAACTTTACAGAATAATTATATTGAAGGTAATAATTGAAGGAAATGCTTTAAGGTGAAAGCGTCAGGATAGCCGCGAAATTCAAATTTTCTTACGTTTTTTGCAATTTGCAGGCCAGTGCTAGGTTGTATGTTGATTGGAATGACTTTGACCTCGAAAAAGTCGTTCCTCGAATTATATGAACTTGGAGGGTTGTATTGATGATTTTGATGATTATAATTCTGTAACTACATACGTCTTACACTCGCGTCCAACATTTCAATCAACATACAACCTAGCACTGGCCTGCAAATTGCAAAAAACGTAAGAAAATTTGAATTTCGCGGCTATCCTGACGCTTTCACCTTAATCAAGAAATTTTTATTCATTCGATTTCATTTCTAGTTGCTATTAATTAATCAAGAAACAAAAGCAAAGTAATAATTTTTATTCGTGTTACATCACAGACAAAAAACGAGAAAACATAAGTCTTATCCGAAATAAATCAATTAGGAATCGACTATCAATCAAACACAATCGACTAACTGAATGACAGCTGACAAATATCATTATCTGCAATGGAAGAAAAACAACGAGTTCTTACAATCTAACGTAACCCTATTGAGATTAGACCAGTCTAAATGGTTATTTACATATAAAGAACGATTAAATACTTTAATTGTTGCGTTATTGGAACTATAGTTAATTATTATGCTTTATGACACAAATAAACCATATTTCGATCTTGTTATATTGTCTTGAGTTCGCATGAATTAGAATGTAACAATTTTTTTAAAAATTTTGTTTGACAACTACAACGATTTTTAGAAAAGAGGAAATAATTATGTACCTAATAGTCGA
Organism: Diarsia rubi; assembly: GCA_932274075.1. Classification (NCBI taxonomy): domain Eukaryota; kingdom Metazoa; phylum Arthropoda; class Insecta; order Lepidoptera; family Noctuidae; genus Diarsia; species Diarsia rubi. The sequence continues at coordinate 9,760,521 of OW026427.1, forward strand.
TCTAAGCTTAATTTAAGTCAAGTAGGCCAAAAGCCAAAAAAGACTTGGGTTTAGGAGCCATAAAAATAATGGCAGCTGTCAGACATAAATACCTACCGTATTGAATGGTAGTTTAACGGCCATAAATTTATTTTTATTGGATGAAGATACATAAAGGGTGTAAATAAACCCTTCACACAGCCTTCAACCAAGCATACTATACATCAAACTAAGTACCCCTACGCAAACAAATTCTTTTTTTGCTGTCAAAAATCACATTTTGCGGTAAAACTCAATGTAGCACTCCTAAAACATTGCGCTAGTGGATGCTTTGAATAGTAAACGGGTCATGGAGGTAATTTTAGTAAAGGTATAACCTGAAAAACTAGTATTTAGTACAAAAGACAGCTGTGAAAAATTTAGAACTTTGACCCCCAATATCTCCGTAACTAGGGGGTTCCCAGGAGAACAAGTACCTTTCGTTTGCGTTAAGGGTACTTTTACACCCTTTATATTGGGTAAAGACAAACATTTTGTGTACTTATTAAGTTTTTACTATTGTAAATGTTTAGGCCTCAGCGGTATATTTTAATACATGATGGTATTCTTGCGTCGCTTAGTGGTAGAAGTCTGTTTTCCAAACGTACATAAACCTTATTTTTACTACAAATAAGGTACATATTTGCATTGAAACTTTGCTCAAATTAGCTTAACACGAATATGAACACTTTTTGCCCTAAAATAAAGTTGTACAAAATACATTTCATCGAGAAACACGACACAAGTCTTCGGTATAACATACATGAGCATGATTAGTAAGGTAATAATGATTGAAAGATTTAAAATGTGCTATGATTGCTACACTGCAGATACTAGGCTCCCTTACACCGCAAATCACTAAAGGCGTTTAGCGCTAAACATAATATTTTTCTGGTAGGAAGGTTCTGTCATCTTCAAACGATGGACTGTCACGTTTAAGTTATTAAGTGTTAAATGTATTTAGTAATTTGTAGTGAAAGTGGGCCTTAAAACCACTTACACTGTATTTAGGTCAACCCAAAGTTAAATAGATAATTTTGGTACAAAAAATACACCATTGGTTATTTGATCCATTTTGTGCTCCCAAATGACGGTACGTTATGTCTTAAATAGCTAGAATAACATTAATAAATAAATAATATAGTAAATACAGACTTGAAAATATTTAAGACAAATCCATAACAGGAACATTTTTTTACAAATATTTCGTATTTCATTTGGTTTCTACTGCATAATGTGAGAATTTATTTTTTATAGAAGGTCGCTTTTATAATTAATTAACATAATGCGATGAGCGTAACGTATTAAAAATGTCGATCCATTTCTGTCATTAGTTTGAATTTCACAGAAACAGAATATGTATACGGTGAAAGTGCCATGGTACTTCACGAAATTGTAAAACACGTAACAAAATTTTAATTTCGCGGACTACCCTGGCACTTATACGTTAGATATTAGTGGTGTAGGCGGGCCTAGTTACAACGTATACTTCAGCTATTAATTTCATTAGAACATGGGTAGAGCTTCAACATTACAATAAAAATATGATAGTCCAATAGAAAAAGTAATATAATTTAAATATCTACTAAGATAAATCAACAGATACAATTAAAAGGCCTTGGTGATGGTGTATTGTAAACTTAATAATCAACAATAAGTGCCTGGTACCTGGCCTTACATGAACTATAAAAAAAAAATTTGTGGAGCTGTCTGTGTCAATTACACCATTGTGACGTTCTTTTGAATCTCTATGTATCGCCCGGGCACTCATTTTGACCGAGATAAGACCTAACATCATGGAACATTGATGTAAAGAATAGGGTAGTTGACAAAAAACAACTAATTAGTCTGTCAAATAGATTTCCAAAAGATATTGGACACATTTTTTTATTTATTCACATTTACAAAAAATTAAGACGATACAGTGCTTCGAAAACTCGTGTGACGTCACGTCGCACTACATTTTTTACCACGTAGTGACGTCAAAGCCCCACTCCTGATCTTTGACGCGTTTTATCATTGTCAATTTTTATTAATTAGATAAAACAAAAAAACGTATCCAATATTTTTCGATAATCTAAATGACGGACGAAACAGAATCATAGTTTTTTTAGTCAGGAAACATTTACATATTTTAAATATCATAGGTAAATTGTTATCTATTAAAATTTAAAGAAATTAATAGTTGAACCTTGTATTGTCGAACTATCGAATTATGTTTTCCGTTTCAAAAATAACTTTTTTTCTCTAAGCTCGCGACTTGTACAGTTGTCGAGACAAAAATACGTTTTACTATTCACAATCAAAACATTCAACTCTCTATGGCCGTTGGACCAAAAACATTTGAGATAATTAAACTTTCACGTAGGTTTTCTTAGTTGAAATTTAATAATAAGCACGGTTGGAAATTCAATTAATTTAGTTGATTTCTTAACGAATGTTACTATTCATGAAAAATCGACAAACGTTAATCTATTAGTTTGCCAGATGACATCTCTAACATACAAAAAATAAGTTCTAAATTCTAATTTCCTTTTTGTATCTATAATATGAATACACGACATAATAAAGAAGCGAAAGAAAACATTAAAAGCTAAAAATACAAATCTAGAAAGAGAGTTAACATGAAAATACATTGGGGTTTTAATCAGGCCACTCATAACATTAGGCCATCGTCTTTCCAATAATATTCCAATCATGTTTATTATTAAGTCTCGTTATTAAAAAGTTTAGAATATTATTATTATGTCGATGCTTACGCTAAGAATCGTACAGACTAATGAACTAGTATCGCTTAGTTACCAAATGCCAGCAGTCGACGGCGCTCGCTCGCCGTGTCACTCGTCCAGATAAACACACACCTATGTTTTCTGTCCGTTATAAAATGCTTTTCCGAAAGTACTACAAACTTCAGCTGGAATCTGCATCGCAAGTCGAAAAAAAATACGATACGATTCCGTAGATATACTTTGCCGCTGGATACTTTCTTCGATCTAATTTCGCATAAACCAATATCTTTTTTGCATCCGGTTAGATTGGAAGCCGATGATGTTATAGATTTCCGCCAAGTAACGCCTGATTCCATAACTTATCTGATATGACATCAATTCAACGCTGGTGTTTTGGTGCAGATATACGTATTACTTTTGATAATTTATATAATTCAAGTAATACGAATGTTTTCACAAAAACCTCAAGTTCCAGCATAGCGACACGTCTTATGCCTGTGTTATCTGGACCAGTTCTCAATATTAAGACTTAATTATTTTTATTATCATTGCGAAGACGTTTATTTATAAAGGAAGAAGTCAGTAAATATTGAAATCTAACTTTTATTAATCACCTAAATCTAGTCTTAGTTTTAGGAATTAGAATTAGACGTCATTTACATTGACGTATGAGCAACATTTGGTTCTCTCATTTTTGTTATAAGTAAAATTTCGATAGTCGATTATTCAGTTTAGTCGAGTGACTTCTTAGTCGAGTAGCTTAATTTAAATTTTAGTCGCATCCTATAAATATTTAATTCACTTTCGATTCCCGTTTGAGTTTGGATTCGAATTCACGTGTGAGTCTCGTTTCTGACAGTTCATAGTCATCCTTAAATCGATTATTACAAGTCAGTCATTGAGCGTATCTTCAGAAATCGATTTTCGAGTTTCAGATCGATTCTCTATTTATAAATCGATGCTTTTCTACTTCCATTTCTTGAAATCTAATTACTAAATATCATAGCATCTTTAGCAGGGGTTACAAATATTTCTACTGCGGAACTATCTTTGCATACCTTTTCTACGACAGGTCGATCTATGTGTACTAGTGTTGCACCTATCTAAATATTCCTTGGGCAATGCTGTCTGTGGTTCCTTGTGATTTCACTGCGGTGGTGGCATCTGAGTCTTTCGGCACTGACAGAGCCACTTAATGATTCGTGCGTTCCGTTCTACGACGCTAGGCGGCTCTGTGTTGCGGTAGATCTGTTTCTGGACGCCGCCACCGGGGCCTTGCACCTGGAAAAATAAATAATTGATGAGGAGCGATGAAAATGGAAAAAAAGCTTTGGAAAACTTTCACACTATTTTGGGATCAGTTGCAATCGTGTTGAAATACAGTGATATGATCTTTCAGTTCCAAACTAAGTAGATCCAGGTGGTAGTCCAGAATCAGCACAGTTATTTATCATAAGTCAAAGCACTCCCCCCCTTTGCAAGACAGAGCAAAGACTAATCTTCCATCGTTCCTCGTCTACAGTCCTGCATGGTTCTTTGTGACACTTGAATAAACCGTTAACGTATGATAAATTGTAATTTTGTAGAAAATCAAGATGGCCGCGTTAGTTCCGAATTAAACCACGCAGTGCTGTACTGTGACTTGGTCCAATTTTTTACGAAGTTATTCCGGCTACCCTGTCATTTCTATCTGCAATGGCAAGCTACACGTCCGCCACACTATTTTGAAACGACTGTAACTCTTGAAAGCCAGAATCAACAGTGGCCACCACCAAAAAAGCTTCGAGACAATGAAGTCCCAGAGAAACGATTTAACTATTTGCTCCTTACCGTGTAGTCAGCAGTAGCAGCCAACTGGTTGCTATCAACCGTCGAGGCTGAAGAGAAGAACACGGGACTGTCGGGTGGAGCATCCCGCACCAGCGCGTCGTATTGTCTAGGTTCCAGTCCTAGTCGCTCGAAGAACTCTTGCAGACGTGACGCCTCCTCGGTGGGACTGTCGGGGGAGTCCTCGCCCTCGCACGGGGCGGAGGCCGGGCTGCGGCCGTCCGAGCGACGGTATCTGGAAGGGTGGAGGTTTTGTAGAAGGGAACTATCGCGACTTTTTTTATGGAAGTAATAACATACATGGTTAAGGAACATCTTTGTCACGAACCAAGGATTCAGTTCATTTTCTGGACGATCCAAAAATTTCATACACTACGAAGTGTTATAGAATGTTGGCATAGAATGTTTGAATCACCTACATTACATGATGCTATCATGTGCATGATGAGACCTACATGATATAAGTATCGGCATATTACGGCTTATAATAGAGCTATAAGAGAGAATATTTTTTTATCAACGGTAAAAAAATTGAGTTTTGTATCGTAAAAATCATGAAGTCTTTCAATAATAATTGAGAAATTACACCAAAATGAACGATTATGGTGATAGTAATCAGCCAATTTAAGTACGATTTCGTTACATTTAGGAGATTAAGATATAAGAAATATATTTAACTTACCTATCCGAGATATCAGACTTGGAGCGCAGTATGGGTCGTGGTCGACGCTGTTTGTACCGTAGACATCGCTGGCGCTTGAACGTGCCCAGTGGTGACGTCACCTCTTCTGCCGGCTGGCAGATCTGTAAGGGGAAGAACGTCGTTAGTAGTCACATGGTTAAGGCTGGGATAAATTTGTAGATCATGAGGTATATGTTCAGTATTCTGCAGAAACGTTTTAACCATAATATATTAAATAGGTATTTGTTTATTCACTAGGCCGCTAAAAGTTATTAGTTAGAACTATTTGTGGAGTCATAACGGTAACGGTCTACTACGGAACCCATGATGTGTGTAGTTGGAACTATTAGTGGAGTCATAATCTACTACAGAATCCATAATGTGTGTAGTGTTGTACTTTGCACGTACAGGCACTAAATACACTGGAGGAATTTCTGTAATCCGTCGATGAGAATTAGGAAGCCGATGACCTTTTTGGTTCTACTTACTTCGTATTTTTTGAGCCGGATTAGTGACAGATCTAGTAACATACAGAAACTCACGCTATTTTTCCCTATAAAATTATTGTTACTGTATTGAACTTTTCTCCCAATATATACTGTACAATTGGCTATTTGGCTACTGTTAAACTTTCATGAACATTTTATGTTATTTCAAACTTTCCAAAAACTAACAGAAATAACAGGATGTGTGAAAAAAGCTAGAGAATCGATCAAAAAATGGCTCAGTTATAACTGATTTTAAATAACGTGCTAGACAAACATAGCGCTACACGAATGTGACGTCATATTTCATATCGCCTTAGTTACGTAGTACAAATCGCCGTTTCGCGAGACAAGGATAGAAAGTGCCCCCACCAAAAACTTCTAAAGCAAGTAACTACTCCATTTTTTGATCGATTATATTACTTTTTTCACACATAGTGTTATTTCTGTAAGTTCTTTGAAATAGCATAACATTTTCGTTTACTTTTAACAGTAGTCAAATATCCAATATCTTACGATCTAGTTGACGGTTCTAACCTGCGTAGCGTTGACATACTCCTGTTTATCATCAACGCGTGGTCTCATACGCAGCTCCTGGTACTGTGGCTGCTTGTTTACCACTTCCGTGCTCGGCTCATGGTACCTGCAAGTCAAGTAATTCTCATACTGCAACTGTGTAACCACACATTGTTAACTGTCGTCAATGGTGTTCTGACATGTCCGCTTTGCGCTCGTAGTTATTCGGCCAAAGTTCCATATGCTAGCTACTTGAGAGCATATGAAAGAGCAGTACACCAAAGCTTTTGATAACGATTCTAGAAAGCCATCAAATGCAGTCACTGCGGCGGATATCGGCTAGATGGCATCATTATCAACTGAGTGAAAGAGTCACCTTGTTTAAACGTATTCGGATCATCATAATTTAGCACAGTCGGCCGGCAAAATGATTTATGGAGGTACACGTTCAGGACAACGCTGCTCGGCTAAGCTCAAACCGAATGAAAGCTGAATCATCATCTGCCTTGCCTTTCAACAACAGCATTTATTTATTTTCAGTCTACTTTGGCCCATAAATAATACGGTAATACCTTACAGACCAACTTCCTAAAAATATTATGTCGCCTTCCAGTCTAATCGGATGCAGCAGTATTTTACTGCGTGGCACGACACCTCTTACTGGTTATCTAAGAATTAAAGCTGAATATGTAAAATAATTTCTTCGGATCAGTTTTATTGTTAACAACCACTGCTGAAGAGCTGAATCGAATTTGCACCCGTAAAAATATGTAGTATCGTTCCCTTTCAACTTAAAAAGTGACCACCGTAACAAAGGGTTAGGTGTCTATGCACTAAAAATGACTCAATGATGCCTTACCTAGTGTACTCCCTAGCGTACTCCTTGCGGCCGACGTTGAGGCACTTGAGCGGCGTCTTGTACGTGCACTCGTAGTCGCCGTAGTCGTACATCGGGGGCTCGTCTTGGAACTGCGGTGGAGGAGCACTGGCCTGGATGAAGAGAAGTAATGGTCACTGTTATGTGTCACATCCATCAAAAGATTCACGGCTAAAAAATGACAGACGCACGGGCCCCGGGGTTGCGGATTGTTCGAAACAGATATCGCGGCCTCAGAACACAAAGAGCTAAGAAGGAAATTGGGTGGTTTTTAGTCAGTACAAGTCTGACACTTCCTTGTACTTCCGCCTAGAGTGAGAGGAGTCATTTAATGATTTCCGACCCACCAAAGACAAACCAAACAAAAAACAGTGTTTATTGAGTTTGGTCCGTAGATTCTGCTTCTCGCCGAGCACGTTTCATTGGGACTGGCTGTCATTATTATTATTCATGACAATCGTCAAGGGTAGTAGGGTAGTAAAATGACCGAAAAACTAACAACTCGTCTTCCAAGGTAGCGAAGGTACTCATGAACTGGGTCGAGGAGGTCAGATAAGCAGCTGATTCATGTATATTATTGATATTCAGCTGACTATCAATGATGAAATTGAATTTTAAACGGACTCCGTCATCGAGTTTGGTAAAATGCTTTATAGATTATGTCATGGATCTCTGAAACATTTCAGGCTCTTTATTCACAAATTCTTCGATTCGACAAGTCGTATTGTCTATCTTTTTTTTGGCATTACGAAAGTGAGTGAGATATTAGAATCGAAGTGTTTGTGAATAAGGGGCAAGACTTCCGTTTTTTGCACGATGAAGAAAATTATGTGGGGTCAAACATGTGGCACACGTAGTGCTGCGCTTTACTGTTGTGAGGATAAGTAATAAGTACGTGGATGACCGTTTTTTTTGGTAATCGTGTTTTTTAAAAATAAAACCTAGCTAGATCGATTTATCGCCCGAAACCCCCTGCATGCGAAATTTCATGAAAATCGTAGCCGTTTCCGCGATTCAGATTATATTTATAAAAGAATAGCTCGTTTCAAGGTATTAGATAGATTACCTGGAAGTGTATCCCAACTCTAGGCGCGTGCGCATAATGATGATGATGCGGGTGGTGTTGCGGCACGTTGGGTGCGGGCGGTGCGGCGGGGGAGGGGGAGGGGGCGCCGTCCTGGAACTGCGGCGGCGCCGACACGTAGCACTCTAGTGATGCGCCGTACTCCGACACGCCGTACGAGTTGTAGCGGCTGTGGTAATATGGACGTTACTCTAGTGTATTTAAGGTTGTTTATTATTTGATTCAGCACTGGACTAAAGTGTGGAATGTGAAGGACCGTTTCTTCTATCGGTTCTTGAGTCGTTTAAAAAATATTTTTGAGGATCTGTTAATGAAGAGAAATGTTGGTCCTTTGAGCCGGATTTCTATAACCTAATGACAGTTTTTACTATGTAACTTACAATGCAATTGGGTTTATCACAAATCTAGCTCAAAGGACCGATGGGAATCAATATAAAAAAAGCCTGACGTCAAATGCATTTAATTTCCTTCATTTATTTTTTTACATATTCATTACACTTTTTACTGTAGCAATCATTACAATTATCATTTTCTGTAACTTGTTTTGTCAATCATCCGGCTCGAAGGACCATGTCAATACGACATGTTTGTGTAAGTAGCACTAACCTGGCATGTTCATGGTCATGCTGCGTAGAGGACCCTGAGTCAGTACGTCTGTGTTGATGCGGCGCGTTGTGTGCGGGAGCGCTGCGCTGTGTGTAGTGACCGCTTGAACCACCGGAGTCACGTGCAAATGAGGAGCCGCAGCGACTGGACAAAATAGGACATTTTAATAAAGATGGCGACATTTTCGTTAAATAGAGATGATTTCCCTTTGGCGAGAGTATGGTAGATGATTCTGGATTTGTTAGAGACAGACAAAAGTCCGGAAGATCGAAGTTGTGGCTTTCCAAATGGTATCATGCGGAGTACGAGACGAACGGAAATTGATCAATCGACTTTCATTGAAATTCGTATCGTGTTAAAAGTGAAAGAAAAAAAAAGTATAAATATTAGTCTCACACAGGAATAAATAAAATTATAAAAAATATAATACATTGAACAAAAATATTATTTAAAAAAAAGGATTTTAAGAAAAGCTTAAAAATGCGACATACTGTGTCATGGATTAAATTATAAAAACTTTTTAACAAAAAATAGAACCGACTTCAACACACACTTCAAAACTTTGTTTGATTTAATTTTTTGTCACCGACTTTAGAAATTTAATTTTGTTCTAAAGTTTATTTTTTACTTTTTGGGCTTTATTTTTTGTTGAAGTAGTTTTATTTTGTTAAAAAGTTTTTATTTTTCACTTTTCAGTGGTTCACATGTGCTTACCCCTTCAAAACGTACCGGCGTGATGTTATGTTATGAACTGGTGTAAACAATAGACAGACAATATATTTCAGCAATCCCAGTCCATTTGCTATCATTTATTGAAGAGTTCCGTTGCCTATCTCCTTCATCAGATCTTCACCAAATTGAAATGGGATCACTCCGAGAAGGTCCTCTTTTAAAAACTACTCAAATCACTTCAAGTGTACTAATAAAATTTGAAGAGTTCTCTCTATCTCTATTTCTCCAGGATCCCAACATCAGATCCTGACTTGATGATCATGGGACCACTTTGGAAGTATACCCTTTCAAACAAGACAAAAAAAAATCAAAATCGGTCCAGCCATCTTCGAGTAATCGGGGAACATACATAAAAAAACAACTTCCGACGTTGAGAACCTCCTCCTTTTGGAAGTCGGTTAAAATTACTCCCGTTAGGCCGAAATGCTTCTATATCAGCATAGTACAGTAACACGTCTAACATCTCTCTTGTGATTGGTCGAATCCTGCAAGTCTCTCCACTCCATTCACGCTTTGGTGTAAATTTGCCCTTACTTAATGATAATGAACCATAGTCACCTGTTATAAGACTGATAGTTGTCCTCCCCCGGTGAGGGATGCTCCGAAAAGGCGTCACACGAAGACATTAGTGAGGAGTGGTTAGACCGGGTACCCTTGGAGGAGCAGGAGGCCGTGCGCTGGTGTGTGGAGTGTCGACGTCGACGTGGGGAGCGCCCGATTGTGTCTGTATGGCCGACGTTGACGCTGAGGGTATCAAGAAATAGATGGCTTTTATTCAAAAGAAATATAAAATTATTTTTCGGATTGTCTTCTTTTTATCGTGTAAGCAGTAAGGTTTGACATGCTAGTGTCAGAGTTTCTAAACCGCCTCTAGGGTCTTTTTTTGTTTTTGGAGGGTGAGAAATCATCAAATGACTCCTCACACCCTGGGCGGAGCGGTAGGGAGTGTCAGACTGTTGATGACTGCAGATGTTACTTCTTAGCCCCTTTTCTCGGTAATTTCCGAAATGTAAGATACCAGAAGGTCACCTCGAAAAATATAAGAACTTAATTTTGATTTCATTATTTAGATATTTTTTAAGATAAATCTTCAACGTTTTCAATCCAGGTTGGTATTTCAGGATGTTCTGAACGTCCTAGCCTCTTGCATTAAAATAAGCCCTGTTTCCCTCACGATTTTTTCCTAAACCGAAGCAAGTAATAATAGTGCAATACGTATTCAAGATAAAAAAATAGGAAACCAGCATGCCTGAGAGATATTTTTCGACGGCATATAGGTAAAGCCAAGTCACGAGGCTCATAGACGGTATAAAAAACTAACACCAAAAATATATATAAAAGCACTAAAACTCACCTGTTTAGTGCTTGTATTTATTTTTGGTGGTGAATCATCAAATGACTCCTCACACTCTGGGCGGAGCGGTAGGGAGTGTCAGACACGACGAAAAACCACCCATGTTCCTTCCTAGCCCTTTGTGTTCCAGGGCCTTGGACCACGGTAGCTCTTTCAAACAACCCGTAGCCCCGGCAGCCGTCGGCCCTTGTGGGCTCCTGCAATGTTGCTGAAATCTCTTTGCGGTCGTCATTGACACGGCAGACTTAGTGGCTTATGAAAAAATAGAATACTCACTGTTCAGGATAGCACCTGGTCTGCGTGTGAAGGTCCGGCAGCGACTTGTGACTGTTGATGTTGGGACAGCCGCTGTCTTCCTCTCTCATGCTGGGCTGTGAGTGAGAGTTCGACCTGCACATACAACTGCGCCCTTATTATTGAAGAAATACGTTCTTCTGATTGTTGCGATGATATTGTTGGATTATAGAGATTTGTAAGAGATCTACTCTCAGTATTGGGTAGTCAATCAAAGGTTGAAGAAGAGAGAAAGAGACATTTTTGCCTACGACGCCACCCCTTCTGACTTTGTCATTGTCTATTTACTTACTTCTGCCAAAAACCGCCATTTAAAGCTGTTCTATAGGTATTTGATTTCTGGCGTAAATTGAGTAATCGGTAACAAAGTTGGTCTCTCCTGTCTATGGAAAAATTGAGTATAATGCTGCGTCTACCAGCGACAACCGACGCGTGTTCATGCTGTATCGGCGACCCCAATATACAGTCCTGTCACATTTATTTTACCTCTGACAGCAATTTCCTAAAAGCAACCTTACTTTACGGTCGGTTGTGATTTTAATAGACTTGTCAGTGGTAACAACTCCCATATCGCAACAGAAATATGGATCACTTGGATTTCCAAAATGATGCCCACCCTAAGGACTGTACGATACTGGAAATATGAAATAACGTAAGAGACGCCGAAAGTCAAAAATTGAGCATGCTGTACAATTTTTGACTTTCGGCGCTGATGCGATAGGTGCAAATCCAACAGAATCCTTAAATCCCTTACGTTATCTCAAATTTTCACGATCGTGTAGATGTTCTACAGCTAGGTAGATGAGAATACCTGATGTACCGTGGTGCGGAATGTGCGTACTGCGCCGGGGGACTGATGGCGGCTACGGGGTCGGCCGGGGAGCCCGAGCCTGACACCACGGGCTCGGGGAGCTCCATGTTCTCGGGGCTGGAGTGAGAACTCGCTGGAAAGGGAATAATTATGAAACTGTTAACATAACATCATAATAGTACACCCATATTCGCCAGTTATGTTTGAGCCCCATGTAAAAGGGGGCGAGCCTATTGAAATCAACTAGGCACAAATTCAAACTCCGTAGTTGGTACTGGGAAATTCCTAATGGTAAAATTCAACGACACTTTGCTCGGCCCGGGAATCCAACCCAGGACCTCATGCTCAGCAGTCGCGCTTACGACCACTAGACCAAGGAGGCAGTCTTTTCCTTATCAGTCGTATTCTCGACCACTTCACCAGCGGAGATCATGTCAAACAAAATTCTATTAGAAACTAAAAAGACGAGAATACTCACGCATAGAATATCCACTTTTAATCACCACCTCACTGGGCCTCTGCCGAGGTATCACAAAAGACTCCGGAAAGAACACCCTCGCATCACCGAAACTCAAGGGTCTGTTCATCTTCTCTCTATGGTCAGGGTCTGATTTCTGGGCCTTGGAGCCTGAGGTGCCCGATGACGAGGTCCCGGAGAAAGTCCCGGAGAAGGTCCCTGAGTTGTGTTGCGAGCGGGGAATGGTTTCTCGTTCAGGGTAGGAGTCTTTAAGCCGTCTTGTGTCAGCGTATACTTTGTGCGCTGAAAGTGTACCTGATGAGCAAAATTTTAAGAGTTTTATGAATTCTTTGCTATTGTTTTGAGCCTAGGACACCATCATAATATAATAGTCCTTCTTTGATGTAGTAGACGGACACATCAACTTGTTTTTTTTTTTGCATGGACATAGTTTTTAGGCCGGAAAGTTACCTACATCGTGGAACTTAGAGGTTGGTCACCTTAACACTTGCCCTGCCAACTTTTAAAGTCATCTATAACTACGTATAGCGACGACTCTAGGTGGGTTGTGGCACAGGTTTGGCACCAAAAGTTTTATGGAGAAAACTCCAGGATAAGAAATTGTGAATTTCGCGGAGAACAGTACAGTAACTTCTACAAAAGACTTTTTTATAACATTCGGTCCAGTTTTTATCCAAAATCTCTATGGGATCCACTGAGGTTTGAGTGCATTTGATAGGAAATTCGTATTCGGTTCCACCCGCCGCCGGTTTCATGCCGGCGCTGGCCGGCACTGGTGTGTAGACAGCATAAAAGGATAATCATGTTATATGACTTACAAACAGCAAAAGGCGGCGAGTAGACATTCTCTCTGCTGTCGGCATGCTCCAGCAGCCGTCGCAGCGTGTTCTGCAGTCCCTCGCCGGCGCTGACGGCGCGGCGGGCGGGACCCATGCTGCGGGTTGTCGCGTCTGTGGATGATGGGATAGCTGTTGGTCTAGGGATATAGTAGAGAGAGTGTTGGTGGCCCAGTGGTGGCGGCCCCGACTTACGAACAGTAAGTCGTGAGTTCGAACCCAGGCAGGCACATTACTTTGAGTAATTTATTTCATCACCGCTGCTCTCAAAGTGGTGAAGAAAAACGTGCGAAAACCGGCATGTCGTAGAACCAAAGAATTCGAAGACATGTGACATCTACCAATCCGCACTGGGCCCGCGTGGTTATTGCCCATTCCCTCTCAAAAGAGAGATTGTTGATGATTGATGATAGAAATATAGTGTGACTCCTGGATAATATCCTCCTGACCAAATATTGTAGCGTTAAGTCCGAAAAAAAAATCAGTTTTTTTTTTTTAACTTCCTCGTGTAGTGGTCAAGTGGTCTATGTGGGACAATCGTTATTGGGTTTTTCCATTACGAATTTGTCAGTAGCAGCCAAGGAAAATGACTAGCAACCGGACAGAGATGCAGACTCCATGCCTCTGCCCGGTTGATGGCAGTTAGCTCAACCCTCGAAACTCAATGAGCGGAATTCCCTCATTTCGCTAATTGAGTAGTAGTAGAGTAGATACTCGTACTATTTATTAGGTACACCTCAGCCTCATCCTTCAGGGATTATAGGCGTGATATTAAGTTATGTTTTTTAAAGATGTGTGTGGCGATGTGGCGAAAAATACGGACCTACGTCAGATACAGTCTAGAAGAGGACCAAAAAACGGACATGTCCGCAGAAATCCGGACCATTAACTCCAAAACGGAGCTTGGAGTTCGTATTTGGTGAAACATCCATATCGTCCCCATAAGGAAAACACCATCAAAACACCCTACGCAGTACGAAACCAAAATCTCATACACATAGATCAGTTCTGATTCGAATGCGGTTGACACTGATTGATAGTGAACTGTGAACGTAGGCATGAATTAGCGATGTCGAGAGACTTCGCAATTAATCTTACGCGAGATGTCAAAACAAGCCAGTTTTATGTAGTGTGTGTGTCGAATGATGATAGATAGATATAATAAGAAAAATAGATCCGGTCCGTTGACGTAGAAATTTACTTGTAGAAAACAAGGAAAATTACTAATAACAGTCGATTGGTGATCGTTGACCGATCAATTACGCAACACCACAATACACTTCAAGACAGATATCCCCTGGCTACGGGTTGTTGTAAGAAATACCACGGCCTCAACATAAAAGGTCGCTCGGCCCAAGAGCGGGAGGGGTTATTTGACGATTTCCCACCCCCCAAATAAAAAAGGACAGGTATCGCCGATGTTGGCGATAAGTCAACCAGGTTAAAATTGGACTGTGCGGGTCACATCCTAAGGACCAGTATCAAACAGTGGATGCTTAAAGACAGCCGTGGTCACCGAGGCAGGCCAAAGAAACGCTAGCGTGATGATTTGGACTCGTTCCTGACTGATTGGCCGGAGAAGGCAAAACACCAGAGTTGGAAAGGAATGAGGGAGGCCTTTGTTCAGCGGTGGGACAGAATAGGCTAACTAACAATGTAGGTACATCAGCGTGGTTATTTATAACTCGCTACAGATTTCTACCCAACGATTAAATTTAACAGTGCATGTCTAGTCGTGATATACTTACAAGGGTTACAGCAGGCATCATTGTTCAGGGTACCGGAGCTGACGAGGTGGCAGCCCCCGGCAGCTATCGCCTGCCCCAGGCCACTGCTCATCTGCTTAAAACATTATGAAACCATTGAAGTTGATGTAGAAGATTCATCAGCTGCTTAGCTTTTTCGAACTATTTTGGGGTCAGCTTCCAGTCTAGCTGAATGCATATAAATATCAGTATTTTACTTGGAGCGACTGCCAATCTGGCGTCCATAACCCAGTTACGATTACCCTTGGTGAGATTGGAAGAGGTGCAAATTGAATTTACCTATGTATAATAAGTTTGTCTGCCCTGGAACTGTAATTTAGGGTATGATTTATTTCCTCATCTTTAACTTTCTATAAATCACCTAACATAATCATTTTCAGTCTATTATAGTGTGAGGCCCCTATCTCACGCCCGTCGGGATGCTGCGGGATGTTGTAAGAGATACGGCGGCCTCGACATAAAGGGCTAAGAAGGAACATGGGTGGTTTTTAGTCAGTAGAAGTCTGACACTCCCTTCCACTCTGCCCAAGAGCGGGAGGCGGTATTTGATGATTTTGCAACCTCTTTTAGCGAGTGGGTGGGCGCAATGAACAATTCCCTTTTTTTTTTTGGCGTGTGTAAAATCATCGAATAACCCCTTCCGCTCTTGGGCAGAGCGAAAGGGAGTGTCAGACTTCTACTGACTAAAACCACCCATGTTCCTTCTTCGCCCTCTATGTCGAGGCCGCGATAACCAGTGTACAACCCGCGGCCCCGACGGGCATGAACAATTCCCTTTTTTTTTTTTTTTTTTTGGTGGGTGTAAAATCATCGAATAACCCCTCCCGCTCTTGGGCAGAGCGAAAGGGAGTGTCAGACTTCTACTGACTAAAAACCACCCATGTTCCTTCTTCGCCCTCTATGTCGAGGCCGCGATAACCGTTGGACTACCCGCGGCCCCGACAGGCGTCAATGAACAATTCCCTTATGTGAACTTAAGTATCTGTCAAACTTTTTTTTTTTTTTTTTTTGTGGTTAGTTCATGACACCATTTTCTTCGTCTTTTAGCACAGCTTTATCATGTTACCATCTAACAGGATCAACCTAACAAACCTATGAACAAACTCACCCTCAACGGCAACTCCTGCTTCCGATCCAGTACCGTCTCCGATTTCACATAGAAAGCCTTGGTCTCTGCCAGCAGCTCCACAGCAGACTTCCGTTTCTGCTGCTGCGGCTGCGCCATAGATCTGGGGGCCGCCATGCCTTCCCTGGACTTGCGCGGGAGTTTGAAGCTCGCGAACAATGAGTCTGCGAGACGACGCCTGGGGAGGGAGGAAAAACTGTGGTCATTGGATTAGGCTGTCTGGATGAATGGGTTTGAGCAAAAAGGCGTGGAGGCATTGATTTATTTGAAAGTATTTTTGTGCAAGACTAAAACCAATTTATTTCAATTGTCAATGAGTCAGTCAGAATGTTTAAGCAGGTTGCCCGTTCTACATCTAGCGTAGATCTATGTTGAGAAGAACAAGCTTTGAATGGTGTAATTCAACCTGTATTGCTCCTTTTCTTTACTGTGCTGGCATGCTGATTATGATTTTTGTTTGTCCAAAAAAATATTCTGACCACCGTAAGGAGCATTCTTACTTGCAGCGCCAGGTACTATTGATACGCACGGTAAACAAGATGTGGTCATCAAGTGCACGGGATATTCGTATAAATAAATGATGCAGCAAAACATTTAATTTTCTTACCTGGGTGGCGACTCAAAGGACCTCGAGAACGAGGGACAATTAGCAGCTCCCTCAAACTTCTTCCTCACTTCCTCGACCTTAGACCAGCCGGCTTCCACGTTAAGCCGGCGGTTCAGTGGCGTGGCCTGCGACGCATTCTTTGCCAGCTCTTCCCTGGTCCTTTTCACCGAGACCTCAGGGATGCAGTCATGGGGGCGCAGGCCCCGCGCCTCGTGGCATCTCTCGATGAACTGCTGTCGCCGCAGCGAGAAGTTCACTGATTGGTGGTGGTCTTCGTCGTCGTCTAGACACCTAGAAATGGGAGTGAGTAGTTCTGGTTATTGGAGCGGTACAGAGGACAGTTTAGGAGCTATTTTTGCCTGTTTGTTTTACTATAGAAGCTGCTTTCCTGGCTCAGAAATAAACATTGCGTTGTTATTTTAAAATCGCGTTATGATTTCTTTCTTTAATTTCATTTTATCTTTTTTTTAATGACCTAATGAACTTAAATGTGAGTGTACAGAGTGTAATGGGTACAGTCACGAGCAATAATATGTATACACTTGTCCAACTTCAAATGCGAATTTATGGTGAAATAACGATTGCATCTTTAAAATATGAGCTACTTTATGATGACATAGTTCCAAAATATTAGTTTCGTTATCTACGTAACTTGAAAATGAAATCATTACAGTAGGCGAAAATAGCTTCTAAAATTGCTCTAAGTGTTTACATATTGGTGGTGCTGACTGTACACCTCTACCTAACTCTTCAGAAATTACAGGCCGGCCGTTGTGTAAAAGGCAGGAAAAAGGCTTCAGGTTAAATGTCAAAGGGATTACGATTCCTGTCTAGATCAAAGTAAGTAGAAATTACAGGTGTGATATTGTGTAGGTATTTGTACATGAAAAAGGCTTCAGGTCCATTGCCAAAAGCATTGTCCTGATAAATATAAATATGAAAGAATTTATCGTATTTCTGAGCTATGCACCTGTTCAACTTAACGCTTTTTTCGTCTGAGCCCGTATCATCCGGTCTCTACCGGATGATACGGGCTCAGACGAAAAAAGCGTCACTGACGAAAAAAATAATGTTCAGTTGACGAAATTGAATAACAATGGGCTAAGTTAAGATGCCGAAATAATTGCGTTGATCTAGATTTTTTGTACAATGTCACTGGAACTTGGTATTCAAATGGCTAATCTAAGTAAACCAAATAGTTTTTTTTGTATTCTAAGCAGCAAACCGTGTAAGTGTTGAGTCAGGCAGTAACTAAGCATAGAAATCGGCTGGTATGCAGGGTCTTATGTCTGCAAGCTGGACATTATACTTGAAATCATGTTTTCATTTAGCTCTTTAGTTTGTTGAATTTGAAGACAGTTAGTCACTCGTCTGCAAAAGAAATGGTGAGTAGTCATGATTTCTTTTATATGCATCAGGTTCATTGCCAAGGACAACGCTTTGTGGTTGATCTGGCCTAGTGTACTTAATACGGAGTTTCGGCAGAATACGAGGCTAACTTATACCAGGTCTAATACTAGTGACGTGTGACCTAAGTACTTTGAGTAGAAGTTTAGAACATTTAATTTCCGAACCCTTTACAGAACGTTAACTTATTTGTTGGTTTGGGAGTAATTAGTAAGGTTTTCCAATTGGTAACCCTGGGAAGGTAGGATTAAACAAGTCGAAATCCCCTTATAGGGTGACGAGGGTGTAATCTTATTCTGCAGATACCGACTTAGAAGTTACATAGATCAGCACTTGTGGTCCTTCGAGTCTTACCTAGCAGGTTGCGCGAGATGCGACCTGCAGGGTTGGTAGCAGGAGAGGGCGGCCATGTCGCGGGCTCTGCCGGGGGAGGCGCGGGGTGCAGGGGCCGCCGCCGGCGACGATCATCATTCGGACCGCGCTCAGGAGACACCGCCGCTACAGTCACTGGCTTCTGGAAGAGAGGAGAGGTTATATTAGACTCTTAGAAGATTATAAAGGCCACATGGATATCAGTAAGGCCTGTTTGCACCATAAATAACTATAAATATCTGGTTGAGTGAGCTTTATGTTTGTTTGTTTAGCTAAACAAATTTTTAAAAGTTGAATATTTTAGACATGACTATGTAATATCTCTACACCAGTATTTCTTTGCGCATCTGGGATAAATGAAAAAGAATTTTAGGATAAAATTTAAAAATTAGAAAGAATGAAATAAAATATATTTATTACCGCAGAAACACATCGAGACAGGATAAAAACAATACACAATTTACGCTTAACAGATACGTTACGTTAATTACGTGACAAGTAGTTCCCAGGAGCAATTTAGAGCAAAAAAATTAAGGGACTATTAGTACCCAACACTCAAGCTGATAATATGCATTTAGGAATAAACATATTTAAAATATTATAATTATGTATCTGACAAAAAAAGCCGTGGTTTGAATTCGTTTTACTTAACGAATATCTTTTTTTGTGGTACATTCAAGAAAGGTTTACTTCGAAAGAAAATAATCTGTATGCTTAAAGATTTAAACAAAGAAGGGCTTTTAATGATAGTTAGGTACTTTTACAAAGTGCAAAGAAGTCCTACAAAAAATTTGAAAAGAAATCCTAGAACTGTAAATTTAATTACAGTCAAATTACAACTTAAATTAATTCTCAAAATACTTTGGGCACCGTTATTTTTCCTTTAAAAATAGATTTCATCTTATTTGGAACTTGGTCCAACTAAGTTCTCCAAATAAGCCGTTAGCGTTTAGTGAAGTTATGTTGACAATAGCCAAATTGAGCTTCTTTAAGGTTTAATGGATGCAAATACTGATATTATCTGGGCAAAGGCATACAGGGTGTAAATCAACCCATCACACAGCCGTCAACCAAGCATTCTGTACATGAAACTAAGTACCCCAACGCAAAAATTTTTGCTAGAAACGACTTTTTTATTGGGGTCAAAAATCATATTTTCCGGTAAAACTCAAAGTAGCACTCTTCAAACATTGTGTTAATGGATACTTTGAGTAATAAACGGGTCATGGAGGTAATTTAAGTAAGTTATAGCCTGAAAAACTATAAGTAAGTATTTACAAAAACAGCTGTACAAAATTAGGAACTTTGACCCACAATATCTCCGTAACTACGGGGTTCCCAGGTATGGTCTAGAAGAATCAAAATATCGCAGTGGTGAGGAGAACAATTGCCCTTCGTTTGCGATATGGGTACTTTTATACCCTTTATACAACAGTCAATGATGACGCATTTACATAATGCTATGGTTGGATATTGAGACGATGAAAACCGCGTATCTCGAATCAAAAAATAAAGCCCATCTCGTGGCTAAATAATAACTGCCACTCGGGTCGATCTTTAGGTTAAGCCACGCTTGCCTAGGTTGGTCTGTGGATGGGTGACCACTCGTTACATACCGAGTTTCCTCAGTGCCTCCGAAAGCACGTTAAGCTGTTGATCCCCGGCTGCCATGTATAGATCTTTGGCAGTAGTTACAGGTAGTCAGTGACCTGAAAGTCTGACAACCAGTCTCACCAAAGGGTATCGTAGTACCCAGTGTAAACTAGGTTGTGGAGGTCAGATAGGCAGTCGCTCCATGTAAAATACTGACATTCAGCTGCATCC
The DNA here is from genome assembly GCA_932274075.1 of Diarsia rubi. Lineage (NCBI taxonomy): Eukaryota > Metazoa > Arthropoda > Insecta > Lepidoptera > Noctuidae > Diarsia > Diarsia rubi. Next base: position 9,780,952 of record OW026427.1, read on the forward strand.
GGGGAAAAGGCTAGTCAGATGATGAACTCTGCTTATACCTTGTCAGCGTCATTTTCGTAAAATCATTTTATGCCGCATGAATGATGATGACGAAGGGATGCTGTTCTACTAGCGGACGGTAGATTGGGGAGGCGAGCGGTGGCGATGTTTCAGGTGAGCTTAGACATCGCCAAAGGAGTTTGGTTCCAGGGGAAGTGCTGGATTATGGGTTGCGAAAATCATGCGTAGCTGTTCTTGTGTGGCTCATCCACCAAAGCGATAGTACGCTTGACAGTATTTGTTTGTGGGTCTAAGCCCCATGTAATCAAGCAGTCCCCCCGAACGATGCTGTAAATAAATAGGACCTTAACGGCCTTATTACAAAAGTGGTAAAAACCTTTTTTTTTTGGCGGGTTGATTATCATCAATTAACCCCTCCCGCTCTTGGGCGCTCTCAGAGCGAAAGGAAGTGTCAGACTTCTACTGACTAAAAACCACTCCATGTTCCTTCTTAGCCCTATATGTCGAGGCCGCGGTAACTAGTGTAGGTACAACCGGCAGCCCCGACGAAAGTGGTTAAACCTGAGTTTAACTTAGACTTGGTTTATCTCGCATCTCCCACTTCGATAATATTCAAAAGAAAGTGACGGCATGCGATGCGAGATAAACCAAGTCTAAGTTAAACCCGGGTTTAACCACTTTTGTAATAAGGTCATAAATGTTTTAAAGCCGGACGCGTATTGGAATAAACAAGATGTCATTGGTACCGATTTTCGCAACGCGTCAAAAGATCCGTGTACAACTTTACCTCTTCCGTCTTTATTATAAAGAAATACCGCTTCACTTTTAATAAAAATTAACTTTACATAACTTGACATAAGACAAGTAATATCTACTTGAGTCAAATATTTGAACTGTCAGTACTTTCACTGAATGACACGACAACCCACTGTTAGGTAAGAGTTAATACTAATACAATACAAGAGAAAACTAAACAGTAATGTTTCAAAAGTGAAGAGTTACTCACTTTTACGATCGTTTGATGACTGTCTATTTTAAAAGAGCATGATTTGCGAAATAATGTGAAACTGTTAGTGAATGCTGTCATGTCAAATCGGAGATATCTAATTACGTATCAGCAGCTTATTACAGCTTGTATTATGTGGTATTAAATGCCTATGTAGGCGTTTAGTGGCTACATTAACGACCAAGTCTGTGATAAATGTACTACCCAAAAATGTCAGGTGGAGATTCATTGATTATTCTGCCCTGGAGTGTTAATGTGGTGCTTTTCTACACACGGTATAGTGAGGTGTCCCACAAATATTGCACAAATTACAGGAACTGACTGATAGACGCTACTCAGGCACCAAATTAGTGGATCGGTTCTGAGCCGATACAGTTTATATTGCCATCGCTAAGAAGATGAAGATCCTTCGACTTCCAGTACTTGATGGTACTAGGTGGAATATAAAAATAACCAAAGGTGCCTATGACTTGGGGTCCGGGAGGTATGCAACGGACAACATTTTCTTTTTTTTGTCTGCTTCGCTAGCATCATTGCTTCGCAGAAGGAGGCGACGGTGTCCCATTCCCTCTCGCCCAGGATGCACCGGACACCCTTTATGTAGTGTCTTACTCACTGGCGGAAGCATTCATATTTTACTCTCCCTTATCATTAGTCTCATTCACTCTCCTTCTTCCATCATTTCCTCACAGTATTCAAAGTGTTCCTTCACCAAACTTGATAATCTTGACATTTGCAAACCGTACTCAGGTCTACAAGATGCCCTCATCACAATTCTTCTCATTGCAGTAGTCATCCTCTCTATCGCTATATCAGGTTGCACAAGATTCCCTCCAAAACTAATTTTGGGATGACTATACAGGTTGTACCGCCAAACCAGAAAAACACAGCGCCCCAATTGTCCGGTATTCGGGCCACATCCAACAATTCGGTCAGGCCATAATATTGATGAATAGTATCCGCGCATACATTAGCTTCATTAAGCCAAATGACAATGCTGACCGCTGGTAATGAGGTCATTGTGCGCGATCGCGTGCTTCGCTTACATTTTAATATGGACGAGGTTGCAATTTAATTTTTAACGGGTTTTTGTGGATCTGGGATACGTTTCAGTGAAGTCCAATTAAGTTTTTGGCTTCAATTTTAATGACATCAGAGCTGTTCTGCGGTTTGTCTCATTGTACCTTGTTGCTGATGACATACTTATTAGTTAAGTATTTTTTTTATTATAGCTCAGAAAATGTTAAACAAACCATTTATTGAGGACCATTTTGTAAATTTTGTGCAACCAACAAACTGCATAGGTAAGTTTGTTGGGATTAGTATCCCGATTCCCGACAAACTGTTACGCAGATTAGTTTCTCGGCGGGAGTAGTAGAAGTCATTCGCATTATTTCTCAGTATTCCATAAAACAACAACATTTACTTTGAGTTTTTCAACTTTTATATTAAGAACGGGTAAAACTACCACTTTTTACGATGTCAGAGTTCCGTAGGCTATTCAATCCAAACAGCTCTTAAAAGAGCTACAATAGTTTCTAAATTCACCATTCACTTGCAAAATTCCACACTATATGTTCCCACAGCTGGAACACAGGTCTCCTACACATGTAAGTACATGTTTCTTCCATTCTACCCCGTTAAAGAGGCCTATGCCTAGTATTGGACGTCTTTTGGCTGAAATGATGATAATGACCCTGTAAAATACCACGCTTTCATTTACTCCTTTGTATTCATATCATTCCTCATAAAATACATCCATCAATTTCATGGCTTTCCTCTCCCTCTCCATCCAGCAACATGTATAATTGTATATTCATCACTCTTAAGGCTGCTACACACGTTACGATAAATCGTTATGATTGGACGGTGTAGTTCAAACTGCACAGTGTAAACTACATGTGTGTATGAGAGAAACTGTACAGTTTGTCTGATTTTAGCACTACGAAAACTGTGCCGAGTGGACTGAGTTTAAACTGTACCGTCTGATCGTTATGATTTTTCGTAACATGTGTAGCAACCATTGAAGTCAATTGCGAGTCCCATGCGAGTGCCATACGATTTTTCAAAGACCTTCATTGTCTAAAAATTATTGGTTCTGGAACCTGCTGATTTCAGCATGTTGCTTTGCCTTCAACGTTGTGCGAACTTTCTTCCTCTTCTTCAAACCTTTTGTTCTACCAATGCTGACTGTAGGTCTCTACCAAATCTCTCCACTTTTGGCGGTTTTGTGTCTTCGCTATTTAGTATCATCCGGCCAATTTAATGAGATCGAGCTTTAATTTGAAATGCCCAATTACAATAACAAAATAAACCTTATCCACAACACCATGCAGTATAGAAAGTTGCCACCAGAGACAAGCTACGGGAAAACGAAAGTAGGTACACGGTGTTTATCTAGTTTTTTCTTCACAAATTACGCACGTTTATGAGAAACTTCTCTGTAAACAAAGGCGACTAATGCCACGCTTGACTCAATTGAATGAGTTTACTCGCACCAAGTGAGATTACAAGTCTTTAGGGCAATCATTTAGCTAACTCGCCGTCCGTCCGTCTCACGACGAAAACAGGCCGTGTCGACGGCGCGTTCGTGTTCCACGCGCGCCTCAAAGAGATGTCAGCAACATGGGAGGGGCCCGAAAGGGCCGACGCCTGTCGGGGCCGCGGGTAGTCCTCTGGTTATCGCGGCCTCGACATAGAGGGCGAAGAAGGAACATGGGTGGTTTTTAGTCAGTAGAAGTCTGACACTCCCTTTCGCTCTGCCCAAGAGCGGGAGGGGTTATTCGATGATTTTACACCCACCAAAAAAAAAAAAAAAAAAAAAAAAAAAAAAAAAAAGGGCAATCATTTAAAGCGTGTTTTTTGATAATTTTACCTTTTTTGAGGTAATGGATTTGAACTAGAGTTGCAATTAGGAGTAATTAGAAGCAGTTCTGTTGGTTTTTAAGAAAGTGGAGTAGGAAATTACTAATATTAAACTGTACTTGGATTGCGTTAACTAAAGCTTAAATTAGGTATCAATTAAAATATATGGAATTGTTCTCAAGTGCTTTCAAAATCTTTACGATTGAAGCAATTTTAAAAAGTTGATTTTGAATATGTTTTCTGTACAAAAGACCTTTTGGGTCTCCGGAAAAGTGTGTGGCCATTCAGACGGTCAAATTTGGACCAAGAACTTATAAAAGTTGGATCCTTTAGTTTTTTAGCCCCAAGATGGAACGAGGTAATCTCTTCTGCCAAATATTGTCTGGTTCCGTCAAAATGTGACATCGGTTACTTCTTAATAAATTACCTGTCCACCTCCTTTTATTTCTTACATCTATACAGACATTTATTGACAGAATAGTACGTCCATAACATAACAATAATAGTCTTAGATGATATTGATGGAAAGATACTGCCGTACTCAGAAATATTGAATGATTACTTCGGCCGTCACTTAGTAAAGGTTTGACATATTTTTGTATGAGAAAACTGTCAAAACTATTACTAAGTGATGGCCTTAGTAATCATTAAAGCTCTCTGAGTGCGGCAGTTAGCCATTTTACATCAGAATAATCTAAAACTGTACTAAACAGAACTCTATTGTTGTTTTCTCATAAATAACTAAACTGTTCGTGATGAATGACCCTTCATTCATCGTCCTAGAAGAATATTCTATTTATCTTCGGGGACGCCGGCAGACACCAGACGGGCGATCAGTCCTTTCGTTGTGGATTATTTCGCCCAGTTCCCCATTTTGGTGGATCCCCTTCATGGGTTACTGGTGGTCGGCATCGCGAATCTTCCTGTTGCCTTGCAGAAGCTCACCAGTTGTTCGGTGGAGATTTCTGCGAGCTTCTCTTCATTAATCTCATCTGTTCCTAGGATTTCCCATCTGAGTGGCCCATACATTGTGCATTCCGCCACAAGGTGGAAACTTGTTTCTTCTGCTTCTCCACATGCTGGGCATATGGGATCTTCCTTTACTTTCATAATCGTCAGATGTCTATTGAGTCCACAGTGTCCTGTTGCGACCCCTACTACTAGTCTTATGTTTCCCCTGCTCATTCTGAGTAACTTGTGGGATTTCTTTTCATCATATGACTTTAAGAAGATTTTTGATTGTCGACAACCTTCTGTTGCGTTCCATCTTCTATTTGACTCTCTTGTAGTTATTCTATGGATGATTCCTTTTGTTATATTATGTGGGATCGGTAACCTGGGCTCTGGTCCCACAAAGGTTTCATCTGCTCCTTTTCTGGCTAATTCATCTGCTATCTCATTCCCTTCGTGTCCTTGATGACCAGGGACCCATGCGACTGTTACTTCTGCTTTTTCCGCTAGTTGGTTGAGTGCTTCCTTGCACTCTTTAACCAGTGCAGATGTGACTTCCACTTTGTTCAGTGCTTTGAGTGCTGCTTGACTATCACTGTATATAACTATTTTGGAAAGATCACCTGTAAGGGCGTTTCCAATTATTCTGGTACATTCCATAATGGCATGTATTTCTGTCTGGAACACACTTGCGCCTGTTCCTAGTGAGAATGATCTATTTATTTCCAGTCTTGGTATGTGTATCCCAGAGCCGGATAGCTTAGTTGATTCTTTCCTTGATCCATCTGTATAGCAGACCGCTATAGATGGATCACTCTCGATTGTCCATTCTTCTCTTGAGCCTATATGTATTCTATACTTTTTGTCGAAGATCTTCTCTTTTTTGATTAAGTCATTGTTGGCCATAATCATTGATAGATTGTCTTCGTACAGATTTGCTATCTCCGAGTGACCTTTGTCCATAAAATTGCCTTTCCAGAGGTTCAAGCTTTTCAGTTTGAACCACTGCTCTAAGGCTCTTTTCTTGACTTGTAGACTAAGCGGTATCATTCCTAGTATGACATCCAGGGCCGCTGAGGGAGTCGTCCTCATTGCCCCAGAGATCATTAACCCGGCCATTCTTTGAACTTTTACTAGCTCTGTGCTGTTACTCTTGATTTGTGTTCTGTGCCACCATACTATTGCTCCGTGTATAACTCTGGGTATGATGATGGCATTGTATATCCAGGCTACTATAGCCGGTTTCATTCCCCAGGTTCGACCTATAGCTCTTCTGCATTGTAGTAATGCAATTTTTGCTTTCTCACATGTTTCTTTTATATGCGTCTTGTATGACATGGTTTTGTCTAAGATCACTCCTAAGTATTTTATTTCCTTAGTTACTTCTATCCGTTCACCGTCTATGTATATTGGTGATAACTCCGTGTATTTCTTTCTTTTTGTAAAAAGGACTAACTTCGTTTTGGTGGGGTTGAGGTTCAGTCCCCTTTCCCTACACCATTCGAGGGTAGCCCTAATTCCTTTCTTCATTACGTCACTCATGGTGCTAAGTACTTTTCCAGTAATTAATAGCACTCCATCGTCCGAGTATGCTTGTATATATATGTGCATCTTGTTTAGCTTCTTAAGCAAGTCGTCAAGTACCAAACACCATAGGAGCGGCGAGATGCAGCCTCCCTGGGGAAAGCCCCTCACCGCTCTCACTGTGATGGTATTGTTACCTAATTCGGCCTGAATTGCTCTGTGTCTTAGTACGTTTTCTATCCATCTTGACATGTAGCTTGCTATGCCTTCTCTTTGTAAAGCGGCCTTGATCGCTGTGGAGTTGGCTTTGTCAAAAGCTCCCTCCACGTCGAAAAAGCAGCCCAATGCAAAGTCTTTGTTTTCTAACGCTCTTTCGATTCTTACCGCTATGTTATGAAGAGCTGTCTCCGTGGACTTGCCCTCCATATATGCATGTTGATTCCTCTGTAGCGGCGTGTCACTTTATATATAGGTTATGTAATAGATAATTAGAGGAAGCTGGTACCTATTGATATCACTGACTAAAGAAACGACTGTTTAAAGCGGAAGGAAAATAACGGAACAACGCATAATTACGGCGAAGATCGAGATGTTCTTGAAGATATTTCTAATTTGTAGTCTTACTAATTTACTATGTTAAAATCAACGAATTCTATCGAGATGACTATAAAAGTGATAGATATTAATGTTGATGGGATCCAACGGTGAGGAAGCCCAAATAATCAAAGAATCCAAGATGGATTATGTGAGGATTGATTTGAAAGATGTTGTGTAAACCCGAAGAAGAATGGGACAAGATAGGAAGCAGTTGAACCAGATCAACGCTACAATGATGGCTGATAATATAGAAACATATTATGTAGGTATTGGAAGGACATGTGGTGAATTGCTAACTCTTCATAAAAAGTAACAAAGACGTGATGTAGGCGATACATGTTCATGACAGCAAATCCATAAAATTGCTAACGTAAACATACCACAGCAGCTGGTCAAGGAAACATAAACAACAAACAAACAAATTACGTATTCAGCAGATGTATTTTACCAACTAGTTGTTAGATCAGTTTGCGGTGACACCCGAGGCTTGCGCAAGAGCAGATCTACGTGAGGCGACGTCGCGTCATCTGTAACGGTAGTCATTGTGGCTGACTTACTGGTTACCTGGGCGCCATTTGTTTTTATTGGGTAACTAGAAAATGCGAGCACTTTCTTTTGAATCTGCCATTTTGAACGTCATTATGTATTCTGTTCCATTTTTGAATTGATTCGGTAAGTAGTGGCTACTCGGACATCGTGAAATGTGAAATAGACTGTTGATGTTCTTGTTTACGTCTGGCGGTTATTTTTTTTTTAAACTTTGTGGTACTGCACTAGTGTGTCTGCAGTTGACCATCAATTTTACGTCCGGGAAACGGGTCGGGTTCGTGTCCCGAAGGGGATGCGGTAAGGTAGCCCGCGAAATTCTTGGGTTTTTTGCATTTATGCAGGACGGGATAAGATTGTAGGTTTATCAAAATATGATTCGCAACTCTACGTAGTAAAGAAAAGAAAGGGGAGGCCTAAATCCAACAACGAGCGATTCCGGGCTGAAATGACGATGCACCCTTTTTTTTTTTTTTTGGCGGGTGTAAAATCATCGAATAACCCCTTCCGCTCTTGGGCAGAGCGAAAGGGAGTGTCAGACTTCTACTGACTAAAAACCACCCATGTTCCTTCTTCGCCCTCTATGTCGAGGCCGCGATAACCTGTGGACAACCCGCGGCCCAAATGACGATGCACCCTTTTTTTTTTTTTTTTTTTTTGGTGGGTGTAAAATCATCGAATAACCCCTCCCGCTCTTGGGCAGAGCGAAAGGGAGTGTCAGACTTCTACTGACTAAAAACCACCCATGTTCCTTCTTCGCCCTCTATGTCGAGGCCGCGATAACCGTTGGACTACCCGCGGCCCCGACAGGCGTCGGCTCTTTCGGGCCCCTCCCATGTTGCTGACATCTCTTTGAGGCGCGCGTGGAACACGAACGCGCCGTCGACACGGCCTGTTTTCGTCGTGAGACGGACGGACGGCGAGTTAGCCCATCACTCACCGTCCACAGGCCCGCGTCTACGGTGGCCGGAGGTCATCGCGGGACCCCCGACGCCCGGAGCGCCTCCCGCGGCGGCTGGGACGAGAGGTTCTCTCCCTCTCGCGTTCCGCCACCTCCTTCGCCAGCATCACTGCTTCGCAGAAGGAGGCGACGGCGTCCCATTCCTCCTCGCCCCGGACCATGGCTTGCACCAGGGCCGGGCGCGAGAGGTCGCCGCCGCCGATCGCCGCTACGAGAACACGGCGGGGCTCCGCCCAAGCGGGGCACACCTCCACTGTGTGCTCCACCGTGTCCTCCGGCCGATCCTCGCAATGGTGGCATCCGGGCGTTTCCTCCCGCCTGATTCGGTGCAGGTACCTCCCGAAACAACCGTGTCCGGTGAGGACCTGCGTCAGACGGAAGGTGAGGGCGCCGTGGCGCCTCTCAAGCCACTCCTCAAAGAGGGGACTTACCGCCACTATCGTGGCGTGCCCTGCAATGACGATGCACCCTTAAGTCACCTTTGACCACCGCAGAATGAACCACAAAGAATAATTTGGTCCAGTAAAAGAATAACCCGAAGATAACTCATATTTTAAACTATCCTTGACCCATACGCACGTTAACGAGAATATCAAACAAGATGTCACGAGTTGGAAGGTACGGTCAGTCGTAAGTCATAACGAAGTTGTGCAACTTATTAAGTTCCATGCTTCCATTGTTATGTTAATATGTTACAGTCAAAAGATAAATGCTTCTTTTCAAGTTATTGATGGCAAATGAAGGTCTTATCCTAAGTGCTCAATGCCACCTTTGAGCTGTGAATAGTATAGCATTGCAGGAGGAGCTACTTGATAAGATGTCTAATCCTATTATCCTGTCATATCCCAAAACATTGGTAAGGTCACCGTTTTTCCTAGATGCATGTCTCTTGTTGCCCATGTTTTGAACGCTTTCCGATGGATGCTAATACAAAGGACAGCCAATTCAGAGTTTGAGAAATGGTACGGATAAATCTCATAATTTTTCTGTTCCTGACTAGGAATTTGGGATATGGACAGGCGGATGAAGAGATTTGAGCATAGCAAACCGAAAAAGGAAGGAAAGTAATGTTGAAATGATAGCTATCGAGCTATCAACATTACTTCCCTTCCTTTTTCGGTTTGCCTCTTAGTATACTTACAGACATACTAGCGGACGTCACGGGGTTTCACCCGCGTAGTTCCAGTTCCCGTGGGGACTCAGGGTTAAATTGTTACTCATGGCACAGATAATATAATACAAACGTACTCAGGGTGAATGTAGGTTTCTAATAATGAGTTAATTACAAACATACACACAAAAATACAAATCTTTCCTCTTTATAATATTATTAGCGTATCTATGTAGATTAAAATCTATAGGCGCTGCGATTAACTTTTCTGTTCCCTAAATTTTCTAAGGATCAGGGATCGAACCCCATTGCTGATAGATTTAAATACTATCGTGCAAGAAAAAGTGTTATCTCGAGGCAAGCCAGTTTCGAGAAAATGTAAGTTTTTTACATATTACCGATTGATTTTTAACCTATTAGGTTTTATTATGTTTGAAAACATGTAGATACTTACTGCTATTTGGCTTAGTGCATTATACGAGTAGATATTTATGTAATAATAATAGGTAATAAAATCATTTAATTCGAGTATCACTGACTCATATCATAATTCAAATTCATTCAACAGTCACATTTCATTACATACACAATATACCCCGATGCCATTAAAATCAATCAAAACTTTATTTTGTAAGATTTCCGCTTTCATCTTAGAACGCCAGATTAGCTGTTTAAACTTGCCTTATTATTACACGTAACATAGAAGAATCGTACCCGACTTATTAAGAATAGGTACCTATTTCCATAATATTAAATTTTATTCATATTGTCTAAAGCAATAAGAACGGAGATTTAAATTAAAATAAAATAAAGGACTATCGGTCTTTATGATAATAATGTCGGATATTACTAAAGAAATTAGCATAAACAAATTAAAAAAAAATTGTGTATCATGTTCGTTACGTTACGAGTGGGGTGGGCTTCGAAATAAGCGGTTTGGGTATGCGAGGAATTCGAGATTATAAGGACAATGATTGTTGCAATTTCGGTCAAGAAGATTTTGCTCCTAGCATACACATGTATGTTGTTAATCAAATAGGCCTTATTTAAGGTTGTTTTGTCAAGAAGTGATTGACTTGTTCATACATATTATGATTTGATGTTACATGTATGTATGCCTAACTTTTTCTTACTAAAGCCACTGTCGAAACCCGAAGGGGACATTTTTAGAACCATTTTTGCCAAACACAATACCTATTTGTGAATTTGTGATTGTGTCCCTATTCATTCTATTTGTTACCCCTTTACTCCCCAAGACAACTGTAAAAAGAAACAGGACCTATCTGAGATATATCTGGCTTGATACGTTGGGTAATAGAATCCACGCCATTTTACGGTAACCATTTTCTTAAGAAAAGAGGTCGATTTTGACCGAGAAACTTTTGGAACATCAAAACCTGCCAAGTCCAGTATGGCTCATTACCTAATGACCAAAAAGATTTGGCTTTGAATTTAAAAAGTTGGCTTTTTATCGGCTAACGAGTCATTAACAGATAAAATAACTTTTTGAAGTGGTGTTGCCAATTTGCAATTCGTGGTCAAAGGATCATTATGAAAAAATGAAATTACTTTTCCATGAAATTCTTATTTGATGATAATTGATAGAATTCACGCATTTGGCAATTTAAAAAGAAGTACAATTTTTCAAGTAGGTACTGATTAAAATTTTTCGCAGCTTTAAATTTTTTCATAGCGTAACCAAAGACCATGTACATAACACTTATTCCCACTCACTACCGCTTCCGCTTACACCTTTGCGCTTATTTCATAGCCCATCAAGTATGTGTGTTTACGTTCACATTATAGCATAATGAAAAGCACTGAGCATCGCACTTGTTATTAATTTTACCTAGTTAGCAACTGGAGCAATGCGCGCCATTTTAATATTTTCAAATGTGGAACACCACTTTTTTTAATTCACGTATTTGATTGGAACGAATTGTAGAAAGTGGGTGCTTAGTCTTTACACGAAAAATATGAAAGTTATTTAGTACTAGGTACTTTTCTTTGCTGTAGCAATAATTAAGTCTAGATCTTCGCCGAAAAGATATATTGAAAGGGATCGACGGATTACAGATTGATGAATAATATTTAAAAAACTTACATTATTTTATTCCAAGCTTAGTCGCCGTTTCCGTACACAATGTTTATTTAGGACATTCGAATTTCAATTATTATCACTATGGCACCCACAAAGATTCATTCGGCCTTATTACAAAAGTGGTTGGTTTATCTCGCATGCCGTCACTTTCTTTCTTAAATATTATCGAAGTGAGACAGCATGCGAGATAAACCAAGTCTAAGTTAAACCCAGGTTTAACCACTTTTGTAATAAGGCGGAATGAGTTCTTTAATCAATTAATTTCACACAACTCACACAAGGCACCATTGAATCAATAAGTGCACCGAGAATATCAGTAGCGGCCAGCGGGTGCGTTCGCTTCAGCCGCAAAAACGATAATAAATGAATGGTCAATTTGCAATATCAATTATATAGTGAACAAATAATGCACGAAAGACCAATAATGAGGGTTTACTAAGTACTGTAATTAGTTCCTACTGTACACAATTATTAACACTACGAAATTCTTTGATATGTTAATTAGGTACTATTAATATGAGATGCCTAATTACAAGGGACAATACTAAGAAATTATCCTAGTGAACACAAGAAAGTGAATAAAAAAACATCTTTACCAAAAATAACGTGTTTTTGCAAATCGATTTCTACAGATTTAATTTCACATAGTAACTGAAATGATCCAGTTGAATGTCTGCCTGTTTACATTTATTCAGAAGTTAAAAGGTGTCCTATTTCAGGAATATCGGCTTTAATGATAAGTCTGTTGCCGTTTCAAGTGGTATTGATTTCAGCGGAACTGTCGCCATTCAGCGCCACGTGATTTTATGCTGGCGATGTAACCACTGCAAACTACATAATATATTTTATTTGTTGTTGCGACAATGATTCTACAATTTAGTAAATAGTAAGTTAGTTGTTGGATTCGACTAACTCAAGTTATTTTCAAAGTGACTTCTGCCATAAAAGCATAGAAAAAATACTAAACGCATCAAAAAGTACAAACCTTTTTGATAGAATTAACAACGATCTTTTATTTTACTATAGCGTGGGATTTTGACGTCTACATCGATGATATCTCCGCATTAGGTAATAGAGGCATTGTGTTTATTTCCTGTGCGTTTGAATATCAATTGTTTGCGAGGAACTATTTATAACATTAGTAGGTGACGCCGGGTTGTGGGCCTCGCATTAAATAATTCTATTAATAGTTCTCTCAATGATTGTCTTTAAGTGGACCTTCGCTCGTCATTTGCTTTTCTGCTTTGGACTTGTTTTGGTCTTCATAAATCAAAACTTTGTTTTTTTTTCCCTAAAATATTCTGTGGATCAAGAAAATAAACCTATATAAACATTACCTTTTATCGATGATTATGATATTATTTAGTTCTTCTCTCATATATTATAATTAATAATTTCTGTAGAAGTAGCATCCGTATGCTGAGCTTTATGAGCCATTGAAAGATTTACGTTTAGCACAGAGCGCCATGTCTTTCGAATCATGATTGTATTTTAAATGATTACCAACTCAGCTAGTTGCCCATATTATTTACCAAATAAAACTATTTTAATTCTAAGCAAAAAAATTGTGATAGAAATAGTACATTGTTTTCCAAGGGGTGAAATTTATATATTTAGTCTTTTGGGTCATATTTAGGGTTTGGCGCCCGTAATGTAGTGAGGGCGCTAATAGTTTGAGGGACTAAATAAGTACTTTACCCGAGGTAAACTGCTTTTCATTACGAATACGAGGAAAGTAAAATTATAAACCTGAATTATTAGCCAAAGAAAAAATTAGTGTTGATTGGATTGTCGCTTTACCACGTATTTTGTATTTTTTTTTCCTCTGGTCGTCCAGCTATAGGTACAGCCAGTATTTTTCATGTTCATCTTTAAAAAAATGCCAAAGATTTTTGCCGAAATCTATGCTATTTTAGACAAATAGTTGAAATAAATTTTATTCAAGTTTTCCTGTAATTATTTGTAACTAAATTCTTACTTTACATTATTTTAATTTTAAATCGAGCTGTAATTTAGTGGCTGTATAAAAAGTTAGAACATGGCTCAATAGAAATGTCAAAATAGAACAAGTTTTTTTTTTAATTTGACAGGTGTCATTTGAAAGCGATTCTCTCTAGGGCTGAAAAACCATAACTATCAACCCTCTCATCAGGCATTTTAAGACCAACTTTCAGAGTATGAGTAATGAAAATTATGTTACACAAATGGGGTGCCGTAAACTGCAGTAAAACCTAGATTCATTATTATTCATTACCCACGTAATACACATAGCACAAATTATATCACATACACACACATCGCCACAGAGCTAACGGTACATTGCGAAATAGTGCGCACGCGCATCCGAGCATAAGATAGCCCACTAGATGCAGCCTATTTGTATGTGTCTAGTGAAACAAAATGACGAACGGGGATCAAAATGCATGGCATTATGTTAATGAGTTAGTTAGTACTCATACATGTGTTTTGTTTAGTAACATGCTCGCCCTTGTTATGCGGCCGCCACACACTCGACGAGTGGCATGGAAAGTAGCGAGGAAAGGAGGCAGAGGCATAGTGTGGTCACTTTACTCGTCATGACGCACGTCAAGCTCCTTGACCTGCCCATCGCTCCCTATGTTGTCGGTTTTTGTTTTTGTAGGAGCGTCGCGATTAATTGCGCGAGTAGAGCAGAGCGGGCAACATCGCGGCAAACACCGGCCGCGGCAGCGCGAGGAGCAGCGCAAGGAGCATAGTGTGACCGGTGTGACGGCCGCAATAGATGGGATTTAAATATAACGTAACTGCGAAATGTGGGTGTACTTTCAGGTAATAGGTACATACACCCCTGCTGCCAAACTTTCTGTGGATCACAGGCATGATGTCATGGTAATGTGGTCTTGTATCAAATATGTGTCAAGCCGGAAAAAGGACTAACCTCTTAATAGGGTATTTCAACAAAAAAATCTAATTAGTCCGTCAGATAGATTCCCAAAAAATAATGGACACGTATTTTTTCTTTTTTCACGTAAACAAAAGATGAAGACGAAAAGTCGTGTCAAGTCGTGTGACGTCACAAGGTTAGTACTTTTATACCCACAAAGTGACGTCAAAAGCCCTGATGATCTTTGACACGTTTTATTTTCGTAAATTTTTATTAATTTGATAAAACGAAAAACACGTATCCAATATTTTTCTATAATCTAATAGACGGACTAATTAGATTTTTTTGGTGAAGTACCCTTTTGGTCATTTTTTCTTAACTATTTTGTGATAGGTTTCTAGTGGGTACCTACCTAATGTCTATATTTTACAAAACACGTTTTCTGAATCTATTGATACACACCTGTAGAGTTTGGCTAGCTAATTTAATTTGGCCCTTTTTTAATTTATGTTTCGTTATATTTACTTGGTGAGAAGTTATAAATGTGAATTTTGGTGCAACTTCATCTTTGAATCTTTCTTTGAATCTTCGAGTCCATCACGTCTAGAGACTCTATCTTCTTTTCCAAAGAGAGCGAACTAGGTGTTTTCAAACTTAACAGAATTTGTTCACCTGCCACCTCAAACAATCAAATTACAGTGTACAAGTACAACTGTGCAAGTATCTGTAATCAGCACAATCCTAGCACTTTATTATCTGTCACCTACATCAAAATACTCGAGTTGAACTCAAACAATAGCTACCTCAATACCTGTGCCCCAATTTAGTGTTTACATTTCACTTTTGTATTGAATGAGCTTTTGAAGTGGCCTAAATTGTTCCATTATTTGTTTTTGTATTATTGTAGGAATCATTGGTTGTGTTCTCCTAATAAGATTATAGATTACTTATGTAGTATAAGGCGCGAGTTAATCGCAATCACAACTGTTGAATATGAGGTCCTTTTTTTTTGGCGGGTGGAAAATCATCAAAAAACCCCTCCTGCTCTTGGGCAGAGCGAGAGGGAGTGTCAGACTTCTACTGACTAAATACCACCCATGTTCCTTCTTAGCCCTTTATGTCGAGGCCGCGGTATCTCTTACAACATCCCGCAGCCCCGACGGGCGTAGGGGCGGGAGGGACGGGGGATATGAGGTCCGGGGTTCGATTTGGCGCGGATTAATCACAATCATGCCTGGTGAGCATGCGATTGAATGTTTCAATCACGAATTTCTCAACATCAGCCACAGAATCTGGATTTAGGCTCACCCTCTATCACATAGGAATTAAAACAGAACTGGCGAAATATGGGTGTACTATTAGGTTCACTACCTCAGCCAGTCAGCCCAACCCTTCCGGAGATTACTAGCGTGATGTTATTGCTTTAATTTTGTATATTCAATCCTCCTTCTACAATAGTTTGTATTTGGAAAGGTTCTCAAGCGCAGATCATCATCACTTCAGCCGAAAGACGCCCACTGCTGGACATAGGCCTCCCCCAGGAGTCACCACTTTGTCCGGTCCCGTGCGTCTTGCATTCAGCGGGTCCTCGCAACCTTCACCAGGTCATCGGTCCACCTAGTGGGACGCCTTCCAACGCAGCGTCTTCCAGTTCGCGGTCGCCACTCCAGGACTTTTCGGCCCCATCGGCCATCCATTCTGCGAGCAGTGTGCCCTGCCCATTGCCACTTAAGTCTAGCGATTTTTCGGGCTACGTCGGTAACCTTGGTTCTCGTGCGGATGTCCTCATTTCTGATTCGATCACGCAAGGAAACTCTGAGTATAGCCCTCTCCATTGGGTGACTTTGAGCTTTCTGATAGATCATCATAATTTCAGCCGAAAGACGTCCACTACTGAACATAGGCCTTCCTAGAATGTCGCCACATTGACCGGTTCCGTAAATGTCAAAAGATAATCCACATCAACAACTAAGTTACCAAACTCGCAACAATATGGCAGAACTCCACATTAATTGCTACGTAATGTCATGGTCAATTTGTTCAACATTTACTATGGTTTCATGGTGGTTGAATTAGTGGCGAGGTCAATACCGCGATGATCTTAGATAATGGACGGCTTTTTATCAATTTTAAAGGCATCCGTGTCATTAAGTTTAGTTTTGATCCAAGGGGAGATTTAACGGGTAAATGGAATGGTCACAATAAGGGTATTCCGCAAAATCTTCAGCATAGAACATAGGCGAGTAAAATGATTATACAGACGGCATTACAATACTGCATTACAAAATTGTCTCCGTTGTCGTGTCGTGTAAGCGTTTGCCTTGTGACACGGTGGTCGGGAAGCATACTTTGTAGAGTTGTTTCCAGTTTGGCCAGGACATTGCAGGCTTGAATCACCTGATTGTCTGATAAAAGATGATTCCGTGCTTCGAAAGGCACGTATAAGCCGGTGGTCTCGGCCGCCAAATGGCGGTCGTCAAACCATGTCAGAGGCCCTTGAGGCGGTTTAGAAAGCCTGACACTAGGGTGTACGGGGCTCTGCCCAAGAGCGGGAGGGGTTGTTTGATGATTTTCCACCCGCCAAAAGTGTGTACGGGGTCGTTAGACTTTACTGTCCAAGTGGGCACACGAGAAGAAGAAGAAGATTAGGTAAGATTAATTAGCTACCCGAAACTGCAGAATTGTCCCAATCAAACTTGAACATAGTGCTTACGCGATTAAGATAAAAATCTATTAAAGTTTCTCAAATTGTAGTAGCTTGATGTGCTAGCGTTCAGATAGCCAAAGTCATCCTAGGAGAAAAAGTCACTGACTACGATGTAATTTAAACTGCGAGGAGCAGTGATAATCTATTAGAGTGACCGTCGGTATAGTAAATCATAGGTCTCGAGTTCGAACACAACATACGCTGTTTTCCAGATTTATGCGTGTTGTTCTTTTGTATAATTATCACTAGCTTCGGTGTAGGAAAACATCGTGATGTAAACCAGTATGCCTAAAGGGCTCGTTTACGGAGACGCAGTTCATTTGCTGGGAGGCGGGTCCACTGCAACGAACGCTGCATTTGAAACTAACTAGCGAAAAATCGCTTCTCTTAAAATCGTCGTTTAAAATTGTTAACGTTTTCATACATCGCCATGTGCTTGAATTAAATGCGGCCGCCACACACTCGACGAGTGGCATGGGAAGTAGCGAGGAAAGGAGGCAGAGACATAGTGTGGCCACTTTAATGGTCATGCCGCGCGTCATGCTCCTCGTCCTGCCCATCGCTCCCTATGTTGTCGGTTTGTGTTTTTGTAGGAGCGGCGCAATTAAATGCGCGAGTAGAGCAGTATGGGCAGAGCGGGCAACTTCGCGGCAAATAGCGGTAGCGCGAGGACCATAGCGATGAGCAGCGCGACGAGCATAGTGTGGAGGCCGCAAAAAACGCACAACGCGCCGCGCGAGGCCCCGCGTCTCCGTAAATGAGGCCTTAGAGATATTTTATCGATGGCATGTAAAGCCAAGTCAAGCCTTGGGAAGCATAAACACTTCGACATAAGCTTAGCCACTAACCACGCGATAAAGAAACTGTGAAGAAGGCAGTTTTGCAAAATGTACCCATTCGGCCCTGGTGCACAATTATTTCCATCTCTTTTTATTTAACCAAAAGCCCTCATCCTGGTGGTGTTTGCTTTATATAAATCATCATTATCATAATCAATCAGAAGACGTTGGACAAAGGCTTACATCTAAATAAATAAGTATCTAGGTTACGTATTGTTTTCGTTTTTTAGCGAGACTCATATTCATTATAGACTTCCACGGACCATCAAAGTAATAGTTTGAAGCACCTCCTTCACGGATATAACATAAAATTTCATCACACCGTCAATAATTAAACCGTAGAGTCCCGTTAAATATAACAATCCGTAGCTAAACCATGAAATAATGTGGTTAAAAGCAATAAATCGGTTAGGAGCTGGTGGTTAAAATGAGTCCCTATAATGCACGTCACTGTAATGCACATACCAGCAATGCGCGACACTGGATTGCACAACACGGGTGTGTACGCCCTTGTGAAAGGAACCATCACAATGTCTCCAAATACTCGGCTGTACCTTGCTTGTCCGACCCAAGAATGTACGGCACTTTAAATGGCGACATCGCGTGATTGGCCGATTGGTTGGCCAATCAGGTGACTCGGAATTTTGGGACTTTGATATGTTTTGAATTGCAATGACGTACATTCCAATGTCGCGCATTCTCGGCCTGGACCAAGATTGTCCGGCTTGTTAATGTACAGCATGACAAATGAAACCAAAACAAACATACTTAGAAGAATTTCGCGACCAATTTCGAGGTACCGCTCGCCGGCCGCTGCCGCGGCACCGCTCGCTTCGCTCGCTCGGCTCGCGCGTAGTTGGTCACAGTTCTAACCTAACCTAACCTATGGATCCCTTCGACATCGTTTTTACAATCGTCTTTCGGAACAGCACTACCTAGTATCCAAGTCCCAAAATTCCGAGTCACCTGATTGGCCAACCAATCGGCCAATCACGCGATGTCGCCATTTATCGTGCCGTACATTCTTGGATCGGGCAAGCAAGGTACAGCCGAGTATTTGGAGACATTGTGATGGTTCCTTTTCCAAGGGCGTACACACCCGTGTTGTGCAATCCAGTGTCGCGCATTGCTGGTATGTGCATTGTCGTGCTGTACAATATCAAGCCGGACAATCTTGGTTCAGGCCGAGAATGCGCGACATCGGAATGTACGTGTTTTGAATTCCAATGACGTACATTCCTATGTCGCGCATTCTCGTGCCGTGCATTGTTGATGTTGAGCATTGCTGGCTCCCGTTAAAATTAACTACCTATCATTTATTCTCGGTATACGACCTTGAAACTTTAGTCTATTACAGTTAATTTATCTTTTCTTTTTGAGAGGCTCAGTGGCCCATTAGTATTGGTCCCGATCTACGAGTACCTGGAACGGTTCAAACGCAAACAGATATTTTACCTACATCATCATCCGCCTAGCCTTTTCCCAAATAATATATTAGGATTGGCCTCTAGCCAAACCGCCTGAGTACCAGTATTTTACAAGCAGCGACTGCCTATCTGACCTCGACAACCAACCCAGTTAGTACTGGTTAATACGATACCAATATTGTGGCCTGAAACGTTACTGAAGAAAAAAGGTTAGTATCATATCCCAACATAATATATATGTCCTACACATGAATGAACTGAAATGTGCCACAAAAGATCAGTAAAAAGCGGTGAGTGCTTTTGCACAGTTCAGTTCACCCTTTCATTCGATTCGTTGTGACTGTGAGGAGTGCACAGTATAACGGAGATTATTTACACCACTCTGAAGCTGTGAGTCAGCCACCATTGATTGACAGTGGTTTTACCGTTAACGGTAGCTACCTACACGATTTAAAGCATGTATTGCAACAATCGCATAATATGTAGAAGTATAAAAGCACCAGGACAGTCCACCTAAAGTAAATAAGGATTTTGTCAAAATCCTTATTTACTTTAGGTTTTTGCAAATTGCGGGTCAGTGTTATGCAGTAAGCATGTTTAAGTTCCACGTAATTTGGGGTCGAGCCTATTGCTAACAACCAGCAGGCACAAAATCTGACTCTTTGGCTACTGCTTGAATTCCTAATGGGAAAATCTAATAACACATTGCACGTCCCGGGAATCGAACTCAAGACGCCATGCTCTGCAGTCGCGCTTGCGACGACTAGCCCAACGACGTAGTGAAATTGGTGAAAGTAACTATATTACTAAAGCCCGCGGCTCCGTCCGTGTGGATGTCTGTTATCGCGACTAAAAGTATAAATATTTTCATCCCCTTACAACCCTTTTTTCGCAGTAAAAAGTAGTCTATGTCCTTTCTTAGGCTCTAGACTATCTGTGTACCTACCAAATTTCATTTAAATCGGTTCAGTAGTTTTGGCGTGAAAGCGCGACAGACAGACAGAGTTCCTATCGCACTTATTATATTAGTGAGGAAGTAAGGATTTACAAACAGTCGAGCAGGATTCTGGTTTCTGCTGAGGAGGCCTGTGTCCCAGCAGTGGGAACATTAATAGGCTGTTGATGATAAAGCAGGATTCTGTGTATAATATTGTATTCTGATGAAGATCAAAATATTGGCAAACACTATCGTTCTCATTTGTTTATTTCTCACGTTTCGTTTGTCAATCCTTGTGTCCTTGTGGAATACTAATATCACCCAATATAAACATATGTTGTAGTCTACCACTGTTGCATTAGTGGATTCAATATGACAGTTTATTATGTCATAAAATCTATTTGTAGCTCTTCGTGATGTGGTATTTTCTTAGAATTGTTTCGTGATTTTGTCACGCTAACAGATAGGGGGTAACAGTAACACGATACCCTTTGCTAAGTAACTAGATTTCAATTTTTGGTTTACTACTTACTCAAAACGACTGTGTAAGATCTACCTACATGTAACTGGCATCCGGGAATGGTCTAATTCGTACCAATTAATCCATTTTCAGTAATTAGGTACTTGTAGTGACTAAACCACACCGCAACTGACCGCAGCTGTATATTTCGCGTCTGCATCACTCCACAAAGATTGAGGAAGTAGTGCAGTACCTGAAAGTGAAGACCGGTTGGAATCGCGCCACAACATCAACTTTAAGTCATTTGTGGTACGTGTTCCAACCGAACATCTCCAGACCAGTTTGCAGGAAGACTTTTGGCCGAAAGGTGTTGTTTTCCGTCGTTTCTGAGGACGGTTACGCGAAACCTCGCAGCGAAACACGACGCCGACGTTACGTGTTTAGTTAGTGTTGTATGATTTAAAATTTTATAAGTATTAGTTTGTTATTATTGTTTTATGTTATTGTGTGTATTTTAAGTATGGGCCCTAGTTGCCTGAAATAAAATGATTATTATTATTATTATTAAACGGATTTGGCGTACAATGCGACATTCGCAAATGACATATTGGAATTTCGACAGTCGGCAACACCGGCTTAAGGTTGATGCCTTTTTAATCAAATAGTCACTCTTGAGGATTGTATGAACTGAGACAGTTGTATTGGTAATTTTAATAATTATTATTCAGTAAATAGACATTTGTTATTGCCGCGAATCCCATTTCATTTAAGATACGACTTGACACTGACCGGGAAATTTTAAAAAAACGTAAGAAAATTCTAAATTTGCGGGTTATATTGTCGCCTTCACCTTGACGAGCTTTCCGAGGCACGGGGAAACTCTGCATGTAATGGCTGGTCACTAATCCACGGACCAACCTAGGCAACAGCGGCTTGACTTGAAGATAAACTCGAACGTTCACTATTAACCACGTGTTGCCCGAAAGGTTCTATTTCGAGGTTGACTCAATTCGCATAATTTTGATCCATTAACAGAAATCTCTACAGTACTCTGCTAGCTCACACATCCCCAAAGGTCGAAAGATTCCGAAGATATGACGTTGTCGATAATTTTGAAATTACTTAATCAAACATCAGTAACTACTGTGACATCCCTCTATTTTTAGCTCACCCCACAGGCAGCAAATCAGTTTATTAAAAGCGACATTAAATTAAATTAGTAATAACATCTTATGCATGATATTTCTCACTAGGGGACTATGTTGCATATAAATCTCAGTCAATTTATTGCTCCCATTTAATATTTCTTGGAAGAAAGATAACTCATATTGTGGTAATATTGTTTGTTGTCCTTGGTATCTTCTAAAGTATTAAAAGGTGATGGCCGGGTCCCTACTCGTCTCTCTCTTAGCCTGTGTAAGTGTTTGGCACTGGGGATAAACATTTTTTTTAATATACATTATTTTAGATTCTTACTCATTAGTATATTTATTAGTACACACACATTACGCTAGTTATATTTAAGTTCTAAGTAATAGTTTGAGAGCCTATTGTCATCAACGGGGCACAAATCCAGGCTTCGTGGCTGCTTTTGGGAAATTCCTTATGGAAAAACCCAATAACACATTGCCCAACCTTTTTTTGTGGGGGTGGGAAATCATCAAAAAACCCCTCCCGCTCCTGGGCAGAGTCAAAGGGAGTGTCAGACTTCTACTGACTAAAAACCACCCATGTTCCTTCTTAGCCCCACATGTCGAGGATGCGGTATCTCTTACAACAACCCGCAGCCCAATTTGCCTGTCCTGGAAATCAAATCTAGGACTCCACGCTCAGCAGTCGCGCTTGCGATAACTAGACCAACAAGACTATTTCTATTTTAAAAAGTCTGTTTAGGTTAACTGAAATAAATGATTTCAAGTTTCAATTCGTGGTATAAATTGACACTAATAGCAGACACCCTAGCTTTAATAGTTAAATCGGTAAAGCCTGGTTCAATCTCATTAATTACATGAGTAGCACACTGGGGCTTATCGAAGTTATCGCTCGCTGTCGCATCGGTGGCTGACAGACCGATAATGGTGTTTAAAACTAACTTTAAGCAAACATCGCTTGGCCTATGTTTTATGTAGTTATTCAGTTGGGCTTCGGTAGTTAATTTTATTTGACCCTATATTTTGTTCGGGGAAGTTTCTGTTCTTAAAACAGTACTATTTCGTGCAATAAGTCTCTAATAAAAAAACATTAAAATCATTCATGATAATTTTCAAGCCTTTATCTCAATTTACTTGGGATCGTCATGTTTTCTTCTTCCCTGTTACTTGACATATCAGCAGTCACCTCCTTCCTAACCATATCATCCTTCGTATCTTTGGTCGTTCTCTACTCTTATAGCCTCTGACTCCTATATCTTATATGTCATTCATACTCAACATTTTCCTTACTCCTCTGCATCACATGTCCCTGCCACGACAACCGATTACCACACAGCATTTTAGTCACTGGCTCTACTTTAAGACTTAAACTCCTATGTTCATGCCTTATATTATCTATTCGCATCCTCTTTAACGTTCTCCCATGTCTTTCATTCATCCCTTGTGTTAATATCTCATTATTGTGTTTTCTATCAACTTAAATTTGAATAGCGATGGTATTTACACACTATTACAAAAACAGCTGTTCTATACCTGGCCAAACACTTTACTACTAAAACAATGCAACTATAAACGTTTCCTACGTCTAAACTGTCATTATTAACTTTTCATAATTGAAACGGTAACGTCCCGGGGCTCAACTTGTTAATTACATGAGTAGCACACAGAGGCTTATCGAAGTTATCGCCTGTCGCTTTGGTGGCTGACAGACCGATAATGGGTGATTAAAACTAAGTTTAAACTTACATCCCTTTGCGTGTGTGTGCTGTGCAAGTTATAATAATGATGGGTTAGAATATTTGTATCCAGGACTAGCGGGTCGTCCCGGCTTCGCACGGCTGGATCTTTTTTTTAACATTAGCTATGCTTAGGTTCCTCAGGGACACCTAGTGCAATGTAACCTAATTCGATTAGAGAAAGATTTTTTTAAATTGTTGCAATAGTTTTTGAGTTTATTCGTTACAAACATACAATTTCTTCCTTTTTATTATTATACTAGCGGACCTGGCAGGTGTCGTACTGCCCGGACAGCAGCGCCACCTACCGGGTCCAAGACAGCTAAATCCCCATTAACAAAATGATCCGCAATTTAATGATTTCATTTGTTACAAAAAATGTGATAAATGAAGAACCGCTCGACCGATTTTGTGCAAACTTCACATAAACCATCTACTAAATAGTCCGAACAAATACTAAGCATTTGGTTTGGATAGGTGAACCCGTTCTTGAATTATACAATTACAACGAAAAGTGGCATTGTTTTTTAACCGACTTCCAAAAAAAATAAGGAATTTCTCAATTCTGATGTTTATGTTTTTTTATGTTTGTTCGGGGATAACTCCGTCGCTTGCTAACCGATTTGAAAAATTATATTTTTGTTGGAAAGGGTTGTTGTCCCAAATAGTCCCATATTTTTTTTAAGGAAATCGGATATGCGGTTTTTGAAAAATCAACAAAATTAAAAAAAGAACTACATTGTCTACATTAGCGATCTTTTCGTCTCCGTCGTTTACGAACCGATTTGGAAAATTCTTCTTTTATTCGAAAGCCTATGCTGTGCTATTGGTACTCATAGTCACCAGTTCGGGATCAGATGATGGAATCTTGGCGAAATCGGGAGCACTCGGAAAAATTCACAGCTTTTTTGGTATTTTCTCTCTAACAAGCTGATCTGATGGTAGAATGGTTCTTATGTAACCGACGTCAATACGACCGCGCAAACTTCGGGGATTACAGGCGTGATGTTTTGATATTCTACTAATAAATACAAAACTTTGCGAGGTCGTATTGATGTCTAAATGATAGCAAATGGATTGTGATTGTTGAAATCCCATGTCTGTCTATTGTATACATCAGTTCATAACATAACATCACGCCGGTACGTTGTGAAGGAGTAAGCACATGTGAATCACTAAAAAGTGAAAAGTAAAGAATTTTTTAACAAAAAATGAAACCGACTTCGACAATCGAATTTATGTTTCTAAAGTTTATGTTTCACTTATTTGTGTTTTAATTTTTGTTGAAGTCGGTTTTATTTTTTGATAAAAAGTTTTTTATATGTATACAATGTGGAGCAGGACGATTGACATTCCTCTAAACCACGTAAAGAAAGGCATGCTCTTGACCCGTATACAAAAAATCAATCAAATCCAATGATTACTTTAGCCACAGGAAATTATTTTTCATTTTCTTATTTTTCAACATGATGTAGATCGGAGTCCGTAATAATAGGTAAACATTGTAAGGTCAGGAACCTGTGCAAAAACCTACGATTCTATTCTCAACGTCTCAATACGCTTGAAAGACAGAGAAAGGTGTCATACGATCCCACTCTGACGCGCCCCGCACACTCCCACAAAATACTACAATATTATAAAGAAAAAGTAATATTACTTACGCAAATAATGCATTAGTGGTGCATAGAAAATTGCGAGTGTGTGTGTGAGCGGAATTTTTTTCGGCAAAAAGTCCTTGACTCGGTAACTATGTCAGTCAGTGCATAGCGGCGCCCTTTGAGGAGAGCACACGCCTACTTTTTTTATCACAAGACGAGCCGCGCGCGCATTGTCGTGATTTTATGAAAAGTTTGTTGTTATTGTGATTAAAGACGATTTATGATATTTGGATTAGTGCATAGGTTACTGTGACTTATTGGTGTTAGTGTAATATTAGTTATTTAGGCATTTATTAGGTAGCTAGTTTTGTGATTTAGGTTAAGTTAGTAAGTTTTTTAGTTTAATTATGCCTCAAATAAGGTTTTAAGTGATTAATTATTCAATCAGTGATCTTTTATTAATTAACAACTCGCAACTTAGTGAGTTTATGCCGCTGATTTGTTGTTCTCCGATAAAAAGTACCTACGCCCAACATCGCCGCCGCTCGCTGCACCCCGCGCACTAGGTCAGTGACTTTTCGTAGTTAAAGCGTGTTTACTTTTTATGCAGTTGATTCTGCTATTTATTTTGTTTGAAAATTGCAATTTTTAAATTTTCCACTAACTACTAATCTTCGTGTTTTAAAATGTTTCGATGGACTAGTACAGTGCTAGTTTTAATTTAATGTCGTAGTTCCAGATCCACATTGTATATTGATAAGTGTAGATGAAGAAGTGGAAGTGGTACTGCAGTAGTGATTTATGAACGGTATCAGGTATTTTGGCACTTTGTACCTAAGGTCTTGGTCTCTATACTCGTCATCTCATCCAATACCTACCTAATTTCTTCATATATCATCCTTTACACAGTCCATCCACCGTTTCTTTGGTTTTCCTCTACACTTCACCACACTCTATGACCCCATTCATGATAAAATTTCCTCAAAAAAACTTTCCACGCGACATTTTGCTCATTCCTCCGGTTCACGAAATAATTATGCCTAAATCAAACTGTTTCTATGGACACCACGTTGACAGTAGATATACTTCAACGTTTTCAAGTTATAATTTCAAGAGGAAAATATCCTGTCAAAAAATAATTTGGTTGTAGAATCCAATTTGCAATACAAAGGCGAGCAATTAATGATGAGGGGAATCGCGGGATAAACAAATTCTGAAATTGCGACCCATTTCTTTTGTACCGACAATTCAGTTGCTACTTTGGAACTGGGTGACAAAAAAACGTAATTACAACAAACAAAGTCACCGACTTCAGAAATTAAAGTTTTATAATGGTTCTTTGTTTTTTCTTTCGTGGTAATCAATTGCGTTTACAAATTACCTC
Organism: Diarsia rubi; assembly: GCA_932274075.1. Taxonomy (NCBI): domain Eukaryota; kingdom Metazoa; phylum Arthropoda; class Insecta; order Lepidoptera; family Noctuidae; genus Diarsia; species Diarsia rubi. Next base: position 9,807,716 of record OW026427.1, read on the forward strand.
ACTATTGGCGTTTAGCCTTCAGTAAGTAGGTACATATAGTTTACACAGTTATTTGCTTGTGACGTTGTCATAGTTAAGCTGTTTTAATGGTTATCACAGTTCTTGATAGTTTGTTACTGTTTGTTTTTTTATTCCTTGCATTTAGAGTTAACTCAAGGAACAAATAATACTACCTTTGCAGCTAAATATCGATACAATTTTCAAACATGCGTAAAACGAAATCAGTAGCTTAATTTAAATGAAAAAGGTGCAACATACATTCACTCACACCCCGAAGTATAAACTAAAAACTTAAATTACAAAGAAATCGCTTTATCCAAGTCACTGAAAAAGATATCAGTTTTAAATGAGAACATGTTATATGAAACAGTCAAATTATACCTGACAATCAATGCCTCCTAAATTCCCCTTTATTACCTGGAAAGAGAGAAAACAATCATTAGAATATAGAATATTAAACAATTTCAATTTATGTCGGATAGAACTTATTTTTAACAGTTCTTCATACCAGTTTAACCTTAATATTTAATGAAGTAAAAGTGTGTGGTTTTAAATAGGTGATCAAATAACCACATAACTTCGCTGTCCATTCTAAAGCTTAAAGACTAGCATTTTCCGTATAACTTTCGTACATCGCATAGTTTCTGCATGTCATGACAAGCTGACATTCTAGGTAGGTATTAGGATTTCTAACATTCTTCTTCTTATCGCGTGGGCAGTAAGGTCTTACAACCCTACACCCTAGTGTCAGAGTTTCTAAACCGCATCAAGGGCCTCTGACATATTTTGACGACCGACATTTACATCATTGATATAAATCCATTACTCTTGTCGAATCGATGACTCATATTTAGTACGTAGCAACCTGGACAGCTCTGTCATTCCAGTCCTGGAGAGTGCAGTTAATTGTGAACGACGGGCAAGAGAGGAGGTGTGGCATATCCTGTGTTGGGACTCCACACTCGCATTGTATCCGAGATGAATCGACTAAACCTTATCTAGACAAATTGGATCGCCAGCGGCCAACTTGAGTACGTAGTCTTTTCAAAGATTTTCATATCGGCTAGGGGTACTGCACTTTGTAACAAGGGGTAGTTTTTCTTTCTTTTTAGTTCTTTTATAGGCTACTGAGAAGCTTCGCAGACGTCATCAGACTACACACAAATATATTTCATCATCATCAGCCTATAATGTTCCCACTGAAGGGACCCAAGCCTCCTCTCTAGGAGAGGGATGGGTTTAGTGAAATATTTATTTTGTAGCAATTGCCATTTGCATTTCAAATAGACAGTAGCACACATTGGACACAAGCCGACAGCTGTAACAGTACATAACAGGAAGATGCACCACAAATCTGTACAAACATCGTACAACAACACATTATCTGTGACATAGAACACGGAAGCTGCAGTATGAAATCGATACTATTTCTGAGCAGTTATCGGTGCTCGCCCGGTCATCCGCGGGGTAAATGGGTGACCATACGCACTGCAGTTGTCGGATATTTCCTAGTTGCATACTATTATGAATAGGGTATATAAAAATATTGTATACCTGTTTTTTGTTTTATCCAATTAATAAATATTGACGAAAATAAAACGTGTCAAAGATCATGAGTAAGCTTTTGATGTCACTTTGTGGGTAAAAAAGTACTAACCTTGAGACGTTACACGACTTGACCCGACTTTTCGAAGCACTGTAGCGTCTTCATCTTTTGTTTACGTGATAAAAGAAAACATACGTGTCGATTATATTTTGGAAATCTATCTGACGGACTAATTAGATTTTTTTGGTGAAATATTCTATTGCACTGTGGAGAAGTGTGGTATTCGGTTATCGAAGTATGGACATGTGACGCGGAGGAATGAAAGAGATGAGAGAAATGAGAGACTTGAAATTTCAAGGGTTCTTTTATGACTTAGGTTTTTCTTTCTATGCCTAGGGACAACGTGATTCCTTGGTCCAATTTACTTCTTGCATTAAACCTTTTATAACAGAATACATCAAAGACGTGTTCGTATTTTATTGAAATGGGGTTAAAAAGGTGTATAAAGTTATTTTGAAGATGATTTGCTTCGAAGTTGATACCAATATCAATACTCTTTAGATCTTTTGATTTAAAATATACTACTCTGTGTAAAAAGTATCGGGAATATGTTAATAAAAAGACCCGCGTAAAAGTGGTCGTTCTAATTTTTTTACTGCATGTTGGTAACACTGTACTGATTAAGCGCGCAAAATTTGAGCGGGATCTGTCATTTAATTTGTTTTAAACTACACTTTTTGTTGGTGATAGTTTTGAGTCCTCGGCGATTTTTACAATGGAAAATATTGTTGAACAAAGAGTGTGCCTTAAATTTTGTGTTTCGAATGATATTTCGTGTGGTGAATCACTAAAAATGTTGCGAAATACCTACGGCGAATCGTGTATATCGAAAACAAGGGCTTATGAATGGTATAAGGCTTTTAAAGAAGGCCGAGAAGTAGTAGTAGACTTGCCTCGTTCTGGTAGACCTTCAACCGCTACGACCAAAGAAAACATCGACAGAATCAAGAAGCTAGTGCTCGAAAATCGACGTATGAGTCTGAGAGAGTTGGCTAGTGAGGTGAACATATCTTTTAAGTCCGTCCACAGCATTCTCATTGACAATTTAGGCATGAAACGCGTCGCCGCTCGACTAGTTCCAAAAGAGTTTAATTTTGTTCAAAAAGTGCAGCGAAAGCATGTCGCTGAAGACATGGTTTCCCGAGCTTCTACGGATCCGAACTTTATGAAACGTATAATAACTGGCGACGAGACATGGGTTTATGAGTACGACATGCAAACAAGCCAACAGTCTTCAGAATGGCGTCTCGAAAACGAGCCGAAACCAAAAAAACCGCGGCAAAGTCGCTCCAAAATCAAGGTGATGCTGACAGTTTTTTTTGACTACCGTGGTGTGGTTCACTCCGAATTCCTTCCAGAGGGAGAAACAGTGAATAAAGAATATTATTTAGGCGTCATGAAGCGTTTGCGTGAGAGTATCCGCCGAAAACGTCCAGATTTGTGGCAACACAACTCATGGATGCTGCACCATGATAATGCACCATCACACACAGCCATTATAGTGAAAGAGTTTTTAACGAAAAATTCAACAAAAGTTCTCGACCAAGCACCGTATTCACCTGATATGGCTCCGTCTGACTTTTTTTTATTTCCCAAGTTAAAATTACCACTTCAAGGAAAACGTTTTGAGTCGATAGAAGCCATAAAAGAAAATTCGCTGAATGAGCTAAAGGCCATACCGCAAATAGCCTATGAAAAATGTATGGAAGACTGGGTGAAGCGGTGGAGATTTTGTATTGCAAGCGATGGGGCCTACTTTGAAGGCGATAAAATAAATTTAGATGAATAATTTGTATTTTTTGTTTTATTGACAAATTCCCGATACTTAGTACACAGAAGGTATTTTATTGTGACACATTTTTGAAAACTCTACGTCAAAAACTTTGATATATTTTTTTCACTACACTTCCTCGAAAACTGCGAAAACTGACTCTTATTGCTCTATGATTAGGTTCGACATGCAATGTCTTTCGCACGCGTGCCTATTTCTTATTTTTCCACAACCAAGGGCGGGAAAGAAAATTACCACCGATAACTAAGTCCAAATCGATTAAAACATAAGAAATTAAAAAAAATCGTCGTTTTCATTTGCGTCTACAATGCATAAATATTTTTTGAGTAATTAAATTGTGTTTATAAAAAGAATACTATGAATAAACATGATAATTTGTGTATTTAAATAAAATTGTATTTGCATTTTATATTTTTCCTATGCGGCTATTTAGCGGCTTCAAACCTTTGCTGCTCCTTCAACCTAAGAAAATCAAACCGCGCAAAAAAAGCAAATTAAATCAGTGTCCCAAAAATTGACGACCAAAATATTTATTGTTTTATTAGTTTATTTCTTCAAACTGTATTGAAAAACGTCGCTTGATACACGTGACAATTTGTTATTGCAATTCTCGTCCCCATGAAGACCCTTCGTACGGCAAGGGTCTTCTGTTCATTAATATTGGCTCTTGTGTTCATTCCGCCTCGAATGCAATGACAAACTTTCCTAACTTGTATGAAAATCGTAAAATTTATCTGTAATAACTTTTATTACAGATAAATTTTACGATTTCGGGTAGCTTAATGTGCTGGCGTCTGTACATGGATTATCCCGCGAACACCCATCGCCATGGTGTCCACAAACTATGACACAGATGCAAGTTATATCTGTATCGTGTATTATGCGACACCGCGACACGATGCCACACTGTGTGCTTTTATTAGTGTTTGTATCAAAATAACATGGGATTCTTTGAGATGTGTTTGAGTTGCGGCAGTTTTGGTTGTAGCTTGTGGTTGAATAAAATTGGAGAATACTGTTAGTTTTGTGGTTCTGCGAGGTTGGTAAACTAATTACCTAAGAAGTGACGGAGACAGTGACAGTATATTATGGAGATCGAAATAGTTTAATGTAGGGGGTAATCTTCGAAACTGCTGACACGATTACGAACCTTATCCTCGAATGTCATTCTCGTGGCAACACACACATGACATTAAAAACGACAATCGTGACATTTAAAACGTTTCCTACGGTTTAATTTCCGTACATAAAAAGGAAGCAAAGCTGCAAGCAAAAGCTAGTGGTTCATTATAATTGGAGAACACTATTGGGGTGTCTGAGCTACCGCTGCTGCTGTATTATATAGATATCTTTCGAACTCTGTAGAATAAAGGCTTATTTTGAAAGTTTGGGAATCTAACATCAAAGTTTATGATTCACTTTTGAGCGATCTCAAATCGGGATAACGACTGAGCTACATTCGAATTTCTTGCAAAGTCTTTTTTATCTATCCGTTTTAAATTCATCGGAGAATCCAATAGTGAAGTCGATTGTAGTTATGTTATTGACCACCCCACAGTTTTATTATTTTAAAACTTCGCTAGCGATGTAGATTATCTACTCCAAACGTCAAATTGAACTCTATGGTCTTGAAAACCATACACACGATTCCAATACTCGAAAGGTGTTCTAAAATTAAATCATCACAACAATCGCTCAGTCCATCGCTCTCACTTGACCCCAGAGAACATTTGGAAGGTATTTTTTGTCGCGCGTTGCGAACGTGACTTAAATCAGTCGCGGGCCTTTTGACAGCCAGTGAGTTACGACATTATGTAGGTAGGTACCGTTCCGATACTCTCGCTGCATGCAGGAGGTAGCTCGAGATATTGAAGAGACTTTTGGACTTTAATAAAGAGTGAATATAATACTTACTCTCTTTATTAATTTGGTAATATGAAAATAATCCTATCCTTTATACTCAAATTACTAGTCTTGTTTGGCATCAATGATCAACATAAGCACCTGTCTAGCCTACAAAGTGAAATAGCTATGACATCACTGTAGGCTGATCAAATGTTCGATATAAAACCTGTAACTAGGTACCTACCTACCATATTGTCTACCCACACTACGATGTAGGTTTACTCTCAGACCAAATAAAAAGTATAGACGGAACTCAGCGAACAGCAAAGTGAGGCCGGTCAAACTACGCCTCGCATACACGCCCACACGTCTCAGACCAAAAGGCGTAGTTTATATTGAACGTGTGTGCGTGTATTGTGTATGTACACGGCGAGGCGTAGTTTGACCGGCCTCACTTTGCTGTTCGCAGAGTTCCGTCTTTATATTTTACTTGGTCTGAGGGTTTACTAAGCGATTTGTTCTTTGTGCTAAGATGAGACAGAGATAGAAAGAAAATGTGTTTACCAATGACTAGATCAGGATCTGATAAGTCTGGAATAACACTTCCCGACTTTTACTTTATTAAACCAACTACCTAATTTAAAAAAAAAGTTGTTCAAAAAGTAAAAAACCCGACTGAAAAAACTCAAAAGCAAAAAACAAGCACATTTTAAATTAAACAAAACTTTGAAGCAGGCGAGTTTCATTTGAATATTAAATTATGATAATGGTTCATAATTTGCTTGTTTTTTGCTTTTGAGTTTTTTCAAGTTGGAAAAAAAATATTTTTTTGACACTCACGCCATCGCCACCACGACAAATCTAACGTTTATTTTATCCAAATCCAGATAGTTGTTTTGGGTTTCGGCATTTTTATGTGAGTTTAAATGTCTGTAAACGCACCCACGATGCAGGAAAAATTCCTAGTGTGGGGCAAAGTTTATTTAAAAAATATATACAGGGTGATTGGAAGATGGGTGCAAAGCTTTAAGGCGAAGATAGTACAGACAATTTAGAACCATTTAAGCCATGGTTGTCTTAGACGAAGTCTTACCAAATATTTTTAACCAAATTTTTAAGTTTTTTTTCGGAAATTCTCAAAATTTAATGTAAACTGCATAATTATGGCCAAATTGAATGATAAATGAATTCATTTTTTATTTATTTAATTAAAGTAATGTGTAAGCAATCAAGCAAAACATGTTTTAGGCTTCTGTGTCATTAGACATTTTTTTTACAGACATTTAAAGATCAGAAAAAATAAAAAAATTGTACAATACGTCTTTTAAACCTTATTCAAAAAAAAAACGGAGGGTGCTTTTTTTGTTCAAACCTTTTTGAAGACATGCTTGATAATCGCTCTTTCTTTTGAGGTATCATTTATGCGGATATCTTACAAATTATTGAAATTAGGGCCTACAAACCAATTTGAGGGAGATTTTTTTTTATTTTAGGCAGACTAATTAAAACAACATTTGAATTAAAATTATTTATTTTTCATGTACAAAATGACGGCCGTGATTCCTAATACAAGCACGGCCCCGTCTTCTAACTTCTGTAGTCGTTATTTTCAACATCATCTCCTGCTTCATTGTCTCAAACGCTGAATTTATTCTTTGTATCAATTCTTCTCTAGTGTTAATTTCTTTGTTGTTATACACCAGTTCCTTGGCCCGGCCCCACACGAAAAAGTCCAACGGGGTCAGATCTGGGGAGCGAGCGGGCCAAGGGATGGGTCCATCCCTGCCGATCCAGCTATCAGGAAAGCAATTGTTGAGGTGTTCCCTTACATTTAAAGTCCAATGCGCTGGACAGCCGTCTTGCTGAAAGATGACTGTTCGGTCTCTTTCGAAGATCGAGACACCTGATTCCTCTACCAGCAGTGGTAAATCAATTTGCAGAAATTGCAAATAATTTTCGCCATTCAATGGATCAGGCAAAAAGTGGGGCCCAATCAATGTTCTGCCAATTATTCCAGCCCATACATTCACAGAGAATTTCATCTGAAATGACACCTGCTTCTTAAAATGTGGATTGTTGTCTACGTCGGCCCATTCATGGATGTTGTGAAAGTTTGTAATACCTTCCCTTGAAAATTTACTTTCATCCGTCCACAAGATTGATTTCAGAAACCACGCATCTTCGATGTCTCTGTTGAGGAGGAAACGGCAGAACTGAATTCTTCTTTGAGGATCTTGCTCTACTAGACCTTGCACACTCCTGCCATGGAACGGATACTTATCATTTTGGTGCATTGTATGCCACACCTTCCATTGAGAAATGTTTAAATTTCGAGCTACTGCTCTAGTACTGGTAGTAGGATCCGCTTGAAATGCTGCTAAAATGTCTTCGTCGACGGCAGTTTCGTGTCTGCCCGGGTTGACTCCAGGTTCCACGCGGTGAAACCCATCTTGGGCAAGACGACGAAACGTGTTGTAAAACACTCGGACATTCGGTATCCTGCGATTCGGATAGCGCTCTTGATACATCCGTCGCGCCAAAGATCCATTGCCGTCTGCTCTACCGTACATAAATACGATATCCGCATATTCTTGATTGGAAAAAGTAGCCATAGTCACTTAACAATTAAGAAAAACGGCGTAGGAGCGCACTAAACGTCAACTCAACACAATTAAGTCAAAAATCAACACGTGCAGGAGCGCGAGGCTACGACTGGACACGGTGAAACAAAAAAGTTCAAAACTAACGCAAACAACACGTGCAGGAACGCAAAGGGCTACAACTGAACAAGGTAAATTGTGAATCAACACGACAACGTCCACTCACAAGGGCAGTAGTTTGACTAATAAGTAAAAGATGTAACGGCTTCATCACAGACCGACTGACCCTGACTAAAGAAAAACGACTTTGTTGCCTCAGTAACTAAGACCATTTTGCTGTAAAAACCAACTCTTTATCGCTTTTTGCTATTCATTGGGCGTTCTACCTGGAAATGCCGTCGCACCGCGCTCGGTGGCCATTGTTTAGAGAATCCCCTCAATGGGTTCCCCTCAATTGGTTCCTGCATGTGCCAAAAATTCTTAGAATTGAACAATGTTATCATTTCGAGCACATAAAGTATTCTTTTAAGCAAAAATTTTGTGTTTTGTTAGACTGCCTAAAATTTAAAATTTCTCCCTCGATTTGGTTTATAGGTCCTAATTTCAATAATTTGTAAGATATCCGCATAAATGATACCTCAAAAGAAAGAGCGATTATCAAGCATGTCTTCAAAATGGAAAGAACAAAAAAAGCACCCTCCGTTTTTTTTTTAAATAAGGTTTAAAAGACGTATTGTACAAATTTTTTATTTTTTCTGAGCTTTAAATATCTGTAAAAAAAAATGTCTAATGACACAGAAGCCTAAAACATGTTTTGCTTGGTTGCTTACACATTATTTTAATTAAATAAATAAAAAATGAATTCATTTATCATTCAATTTGGCCATAATTATGCAGTTTACATTAAATTTTGAGAATTTCCGAAAAAAAACTTAAAAATTTGTTTAAAAAAATTTGGTAAGACTTCGTCTAAGACAACCATGGCTTAAATGGTCCTAAATTGTCTATACTATCTTCACCTTAAAGCTTTGCACCCATCTTCCAATCACCCTGTATATTGATTTATAAGGCTTAGAAGAAACATGGCCAAGAGACTGGACAGCAATAGAGTGAAGTTATCTTTTTAAATCAAGTCGTGAAAATATACGGGTAGTTATCAAAAATCATCAAGGTATTAAAATAAAGATAAAAGTTAAGTACCTAAAAAGTTCCCTCCCTGCAATGTCGTACCTACTTAACATAAAGTATGGCATCCACTCATTTATTCAGTGTAAACTGGAAAAGATACAAATACCAGACGAACGAACAAAGAGTAAATCCTTACACCAAGTGTGTTTTAAGTTTAAAAGAAACATACGTTTGTGGTTACCGACCAACCGTCCGGCAGTTCTAAAGATATTGTGTTTAGTGTAGTTGATTGTAATGCTGTGTGGTCTTATGTTATGTTAAATGAGGTACAGTGTGGATATTGTTATGAGAAAGGAATTTGTCCTTTGATGTACAGTCTTAAAAATAAGTGATTGTGGGGTTGTTTTCTTTGCTTTGATGCTGCTTTGCCTCAAGGGTGGTGTGCCTATGCATTTGAGTGGCACTACAAATAGTACTACAGCAATATACTACAAAATTTACTACAGAGTACAGTCACAACATCAAATTCTGAATCGCTCGCACTTTTATTATATGACTTAATAACATGTAGAAAAGGTGGACTACTATTGATGAATTAAGGACCTACTAAAGGTCCAGTTATTAAAAAGTTGTAAAAATATTTGGGCCTTTAACAAAGACATACACGTGAATGAAAACCGTTGGAAAGAATGGAGCAAGGCGCTGTAGAATAAGAGCTAGCAATAAAATATATAATACGAATAGTTCTCAGGAAAGACTTACAGCTCTTTACAGTTGCAATTTTTTATCATGTTCAAAATTATTCCAGAGTTCCAGACGACCCCAAGATTCTATTCCAATCCATTTGTCATAAGATTACAATCAGCTGTGCCAACCCACTGTGTGTGAGCTAGTGCACACTTGTACAGTCACCAAAAGGGATAAGTCTCCAGGCACCTAACTTCAAATTACTTTTACAATGCCCGGCGTCCGTCTGTCCATACATCTGCGGACGTATCATTAGCTGCCGAGTTGCGACTGACAGTGCGCGCGTGCTTCTTGCAGATATTTTTGCTTTTGCTTGTTTAGTAATGTCCTTCGCATGAAAATATCGAAATGTCTAGTATGTGCTCTGGACAAAGTAGTAAAATAATTAAATTTGAATTACTTTTTGTTTAGTTTATCTCCAATACACATTAAAGTGGTGATGACTTTTTTTCTCACAAAGCTCATTGTGTCTCTTCTTCATAAAGACCTATCCAACGACGGGGTGTCGTTGGATAGGTCTTTATGAAATATTACGAGTTTGCTAATACAGTTTTTCTATGAAGAGATTCTAGCGATAATTTGTGTAATAGCTAGCAGCTTGGCTACCCAAACCACCAATATACGTAATTACGTATATATAATTATATACGTAATTACGACGTTATGTTCCTACTATATAATTATATAACAAAATTAAAAGGAAAACTATCACAACTAAGTAGGCTTTACAAGTTTACGAGTTTTAGTCGACCAACTTATAAAATGTAGTTGTATAAAATATTTTACTAAATACATATAATATATGGGAGCACAGGTCTTAAAACTGCAAATGTAAGTTTGTTTTATTTTTACAATAAAAATCATCGTTCGGAGGTAGGTAGGCAGGGTGGTTAATCAGTTTTTTTAATAATTCTATTAGGTACGATGCACACACAAGTAATAGTTAAAAGTAGTCAATAAATAAATTGCTGCGGCAGCTACGATCTCAACATCCATTTTTTTATGTTGTGTGTGTACATGTTGCGCCTTTCGAGTAAATGAAAAAAAAAAATACAGACTGATTGAGCTACAGACGCCTCGTCACATGTCACGCGTCACACGTCCGCGGCCCCTGACACAAAGGGCTAAGAAAAAACATGGGTGGGTTTTAGTCCGTAGAAGTCTGACACTCCCTACCGCTCTGCCTAGAGCGGGGGGAGTTATTTGGTAATTTCCTACCAACCAAAAAAAAGTTAGGTGCCGTGGATACTTATCTCTTTTGTTGATTGTACAAGAGTGCATTATTTATTCACTGCGACGCCTCTCCGTTCGTTCACATCGCGACAAACATTGTGTACTTGTGTACCCGACTTTACACGATAACCGCGACAATACATCTGTTTTGCATGTGACAACAGTGACACTTAACCATTTTAAGTATAACTGCGCTTAGATTATTTACATTATTTTACCCCCCAAATCGTGAGTGCAATGACTTTGCACTCTTCATTATATTATGTTATAAGAACCGAAAGATGTCTGCCGCTGTCCGGCCTATTTGAATAATATCAATAAGAAACATTGCATTGTTCTGTAGGTTTTTAAAAGGACATTATTTTGACAAAGATTTCGTGGAATGACAATATTGACTTAGACGACCACACTTGGATATTCCAAGCAATATACTCGGGAAACTGTAAAATATTCACTCAATTTTCTTGCTGATTTGTATCTGCAAAATTCCATATAAATCCACATTTCTTCAATCTTGATAATATCTCAAAGGCCGCATGCTCGCTTAGCTGCGCGGGCGCCTACATTCGGTAGCAATTGTCTTCAAGTGACAGCGGAATGCATTCAGAGCTGAAAATGTCATATGGTTTCAGATTTCGAACTGGGGTTACTGGCACTCTGGCGATTGAAGATGACAGACATTTTAAACTGACTCTAAAAAAGAGGACTCTCTGGTAAATGCATATATATATATATATTATCTGTTTCGATGTCCTAATTTTTTATTGGCCATCAGACACGGGTACAGGAAAAGTAAAAAAAAGAATATTTGTAAATGTAACTTAAATAATATGATAGCTCAACAGCTCATAGACCAATCGATTGTAGGATCGTTTTAGTTTCTCGTTTCAACTTTCAATAGAATCTCTATGTTCCCTTAGGTTCTTGCAAATTGTGCACATTCAATTACTTTTTAAAAGCATTGAGACATGACATACAATAGGCGTGACGACATAGTCAAAGAATCAATGATTTAATGATATTAGGGGAAATTAAATACGAGAAGGATTTAAAACACTGAATTAGTTTTATTTAAAAAATTAAGATTAGTAAGATTTTTAATAAAATAAAAGATTAAAATACTGATATCGGCCATTTTGATTGAAACACCAATCATAGCGCACTACGTCACCCCAATGTAAACATCACTAGCTGTCACTAGCTCACTGTTGTTTTGTTGCCGATTACGCATTTGGATATTTTTTTTGTTACTACAATACTTTGTGAACATCTTTAGCAATGGAATCAGGCTTTGTAAAAGCAAACAGTTCAAATTTGCCCAGGATAGATTTACTGATGTTGGGCGATTTCCTTGGGTCAAATAAAGAATTTTGCTCGTCCGAGTTCCGAAATGTGAAAACCTCCCTGTAAGTAAATTTTGTAAGTATCTAACACTATAAAAATACAACAAACTCGTTTTGAGCTTGTAGGAGTTTAGTTTATTTTCACTTTCATATGTTATTTTTACAATAAATTTGTCAGTTTATTTTTGAGGTTAGCTCCTTCGCAACTTGTAATAAAAGTTTGCTACTGAGTTAATAACCAACAAAAGGAGTAAATTTCTGTAACTACAAAGCATGTACTAGTATCTTTTCTCATACTAACCTAGGTACTATCATAATCACCGGGTCAGCTATGCAGGTCCAGAGGACAACATTTTTGACATTCAAATATGTAATGCTAAAACTATTGCTATTGATGTGTTTTTACACTGAGGCACCGCACACCACTTATAAACTTTGTTATTCATTTTTAACACACGAATTATGGTAATGTTTGTTTTAGTTTCCTCTAGCTGCGCTTTGACATTTCCATGTTTACTTAGGCGTGACGTCAGACCCGACGCCATGACACTGCGAGCTGTTTTCGCGCTCTATTTAATTTTTTTTTCAAAAATGGCTTATATCTTCGTTAAACTTTACTTTATTATTGAAATAAAGGTTTTTTCGTAAATAAAAAAGATGTACCCACATTACGGAAGGGGATTTCAAAATCTTTCGTCATGCCTATTTATGAGTTACAGTTCCACCGTTGCACATGTACTGAATATAGGGAATATAGTTACGTACATCGGTTTAAAAGCCAAGCCATCGGATGACCTAGATTGGTATCGGTGGGCGCGAAGTGGAGTGGAGTGAATATTTACAGAAATACCTATAAACATTTTAAAACTGCATCCGCTAAAAGAGTGCAGACAAAGCATAATAAATTGTTGTTGTAAGTGTGAAGTTAGAAAAAAGAGAAACTTCCATACGAACTTGCATTCCCTGTTCTTCAGGAGGGTGAGACATCATTAAATGACTTCTCCCGCTCTGGGCAGAGCGGTAGGGAGTGTCAGACTTCTACTAACTAAAAACCACCGATGTAGAAACATGGGTGATCTCCCTGTTAGCTCTTTGTGTCAAGGCGGTATCTCTTTCGAACAACCCGCAGATACACAATCTCCCTCTAACCCACATCAAATTGCCACAATCCATCGACAATGGCCGACAAATGACAACAAACAATCAAGTGTCAAGAAATCAAGTATGGCTGCCGTCGCCATTGCCATCCTTCGAAGGCCGCAACACAATGTCATTACCGTTTCAAATGGCTCCCGGTGACTGGTGAGTAATCGAAGGGAATCGTAGATGGATCGCAGGATATCCGGCTAGACGATGCGCATTAAAAATAATGACTGTCAGGAAATTAGGCTTTTGTTTTTGCTGTATAAATTATTCTTGGATGGGAAAAAATAAGTACAGGTTCTTGGCCTTTGATTAGGTAGGATCCAAAGTTGGGCCCGGTGTCCACCAAAGCGGACACGAGCAGAGCGGAGACAGATGTGCCAAATTCGACCAATCACAGGAAGGGTGAAAGAACAGATGTAAATTTTTACTAATGTGATTGGTCGATTTCCGCACATCTCCTCCGTCTCCACTCCTTTCCGCTTTGGTGAAAACCAGGCCTTATACAAGTGAAAGGGACACGTATTCAGTACATGCATTCTGACTCCCCGATTAATAAATATAATTCGTCGGTTATTAAAAAAAAAACAGCTGTCCCATACATTATGATTTGAGACATTTTATGAAAGCAAATATTTTTATAATAATTATATTTCACAACGACGATAGTCGCGGGCTATCTATCTTTCTAGACCTCCATTAATCATGATAATAACAGGGTGGACTAACATTTTATCAATAAACCTCCCTCGTAAATCTAGAACAGAGATAGTTACGAATATTTAAAAAAAACTACTATAGATTCTTGAGAGCCAGTCGATGAATGACCGGACTTCCGCCTTGCAGCTAGGCAAATAATACAGGACGAGATATCTGGCAGCAAAAAACACATTTTATTTACTCTATTCCATGTTTTATGTTTGCTTTCAGAATACGAGAAAAGAGGATTTTTGAAAAAAGTTTGCAATAGAAGCAGGATAAAGCAAACATGTTATAAAAACGAAAATAAATGGAAAAAAAAGCTCTGTTGACTAAAAACGCGAACAAATTGAATATTTAAATGCGAATGTATTTGTTGTTCAACGGAGTTTAGAGTCAATATGATGCAAACGAGTTGCGGGAGATGTTAAAAACGTTTTTGTAGCTGAAGCTAGTTTTTGCCACGCTACAATGTTTATTCCAAACGGGGCTGGTCCTGGAAGAGCGAATGATAACATAGCTACATGTTATTAAAGCTCCTTGCAGTATATTGAAACTAAATAAAGGGCATGCCAGAAAATTGGTTTATGGACATTTGGGATTATGACTAGTACAAAAAGATTGATTATTACTCGATTATTACAAAGAGACGATAGATGATTCCGTCTTCTATGAAAGTAGCCTGTGCTTGACTCAGTGCAGGGAAACGGCAGAATGAAACAATAATTACCTATCACGTAACTGCTATTTCACAGACAGAAGTGATTTCAGATCATTGATTTTCTTTACTTATTTTTGTCTTCCTTCCTGTTAATTAAACAAAATAATGAAAAGGGGAATTACTGATAAGGGCAGTGTTATTCCCATTACCATTAATATTTTTAGCATTGCTCACGGAATCCTTCTAAACATTTTGATATGCCTCTTTCTCTTCATCAAGAATGATTCATAGCTATATAGCTAGCCTAAAATAGCCCCCTTAAACGGTGCTTAGCTACAAAATATCCTTACAAAGATTTAACACCACCTCAACATGTAAATAAGTTATGCACATGTACACAATTTAAAATAAGCAAAGACTATAAAGTTTTACCGCTATTTATAATGCTAGTTGAAAGACAAAAGCTCTAACGGATGTGCTAGCCTTATCGGTTTGAGTGGCGTTTTATGCTAATTTCAATTATTTTATAGCAAAGGTGATGTTTTTGTATATGTTATAAAAACGTTTATATTATTCACGGTCAACATAAGTGTTGAAATATCTTTTGGGTTTTAGATATATGAGTATTTGTTTCCGAAAACATGATTAAGCTCCTTGCCATTTTACGAATTTTAACGCATTTCATATTATGATCGATCTATTTTCCTAAATGGTCACAGACGCAGTTACTTCAATGAAAAGTCTAATGATCCGCTAGTCAGCATTTAGGGCCACAAGATCTCATTTTACTTGCGGGAATGGTCCGGAGTCCACGTAAGCAGATACTTGTGTTGTAAGCAGACAATAGAGTTTGATTATTTACACTTCTCGTCCCCGCTCAGATTTAGTGGAAACGCTCGTTGAGTAGAATAATTCTACTCAACGAGCGTTTCCACTAAATCTAAGCGTTTGATTATTAAAGGAGTTGTCTCGTAAGTGTTTAGGCCAAGATGGCAGTAGCGTATGTCGGAGACGAGTGTACTCTTGTACTACTGTTGTAGATCGGAGTTCGATCTAGCAGTATTCGGTGGTTAAACCCTAGCTCCTAAGCATCTGTTGTCCTCTCCACAGGTCCCCACTTCGGTAGAGTCCGTGCCATATACCTACACATTTCCAGTTTTCCACCACTCATCGTCACTTGAATACACTTTTCAAATATCAAAGATCCTTTATAATCCTGCCTCTTATAGAACGCTTTGCCAACATTTATTTAATCCCTTATATAATCTGTGCATATCCAATAAGCGCAGGAAATCTGGCTTACATCCACACCACTTGAGTTTGTACGGCTTCATTCATATCTTTACTTGTAACGTGATAACGCCAAGGAGACTCATTCATTTTAAAACTGGTTTTTTATTCTTGTCTTTAAATATAATCTTATTTTAATTAAAGCCTACGTCTGGGAAAAAAGATGCTATGGTCATGATGGTGCGTTGTTGACGTCTTTTTATTTAAAAATCTAATTATGAGATAGACTCTTTGCTTGAGAAAGTACCTACAGTGAGAATATATTATAGCGGTCTAAAGTGTCAAACTTAAGTCTTTAGTCGTCTAGTATATTGCTTAATAGTACAGGTTAAACTACAGTATAAATATTTACTGTATACCTGTAGTTTATCGCCAATACATTATTTTGACATACGCGAGAAATATCATGAAGTTTCTCAATAAGTTTTACATATTTGGAACCAGTGATGTATGTAATCCTGCTATATCAATGTATTGATCTGAATTAATAAAAAATATTGGAACGAATAGAATATTCTTCATCACAAAAGGATCAGCTCTAACCCACTCTGGGTTAGAGCTGATACTGGGTGTGTTCGAAAATTCCCTTCCCTGTTTCGGCACATTCACATTTGTATTGCTTTTTGATAGTAGTTACAGGTTTGGATTTTGCATGTTAGATTTTTGTTTCTTAACCCATGATACATAAAATGGTTCGAGGAAGACAACATCAAAAGTTTTATATCGATGTATGTCAGGCAAAAAACATACCTTAATATCCTACTTATATGCTTTGTGACATTACGTCCGCCTACGTATCACTATTATACATGATTTTTAAATAAATAAATGATCGACAAATACCTAAGTATTAAATCATTATCAAACCCACTTCCTACCCAATAATTACAAACATTTCGCGCGGCCGCCATTGGCGAACGGCATGGTAACATTCACGCTGGCTGGTGACTGGGATAGGGCATGCAAACTGCCTGTCTGACCAGATATATTATAAGTATAACGTGCACCGTGGGAACCGGTCGCACTGCCTGCAAAACGTACCAAGAGGTCTACTATGGGACTGCGAATTCGGATTAATAGATGATTTATGATGTCTTAAGATTAAGAAAAGTTGTAGATATAAGTAGGTACGGAGAGTACATAGCAGTGTCGTTTTGGGTAAAGAGTGAATTTTGATTTTTCTTCCAATAATTGTGAAATCGACATCGACCCATCTTTGGGCGATTTAACTAAAATTAGTAGGGAGGGCCAATTTCTGCTGTATTTGATCTAGATATGACAGTGAAAGGAAGGAAATCTGGAAGGCCTTATTGCAAGAGGTCTATTATTACTTCTATGATAATTGTGCTATCAAACAGTTCCTCTTTCGTAAGACAGACAGACGATTTCCTATTTTTAACACAATCTTTTGAGTTTTGTTATCTATTACATCCTCAACTGTGTCAAATCGTGTAAACGACCCCGCGAAATCAGTTACTGATCAATCCAGATAGTTCTACCAGTTATTCGCAATCACAAAAAAGATTTGCGTGAAAAATACAAGTCACAGTCCTCCAATGAAAGGCTTCACGCCTGTTGTGAGTTTTAAACAAAAAAACAATACGAATTGTTTATGCAATGCTTAGATCATCGACGGGAATGACCGAATTGATTTAAACGATCATTCAGATACACTTCAGGTAGTTCGTTGAGGTTTGTACTTTTTATAGATTTGACACTCCGGGTGTCCAATTTATTCTTCCAGCTTAAATGATCTTATTGCTTTATCTAGTTCTAGACACATTCATACTTACAAACTTACTCACGATATTAGGCCAATACAATAAAAACTCATTAAATCGAAAGAATTCTATCAGGAATTTCTCAAGACCAGCCCCCTGCCCCCTATTACATGGGATTTAATTATAACTGGTAAAATGTGGGTGTATTAATAGGTACACCGCTGCCTAACTCCTCTGAGATTACAGCCGTGATGTTGAATCCATAGAAAGAAGAAAACTTACTCTTAGAAAGTACTTGTGCTTCGCCATTTCTCAAAACTCATAGTAGGCCTCCAGATATCAAGTTTGAGATCGGAACAGACAGTCGGTTTACGTAAATACTAGCCCCAGTCTATTGCTCGCTGTCACCGGCTAATCGGCGACATAACGCGGTTTCTACTGATTCTAATGTATGGACCGCAATTAAAGGCAGTAATCTTATTAAGTAACATGATTTAGGGTTTATAGAAAGTAGTGAACGACGCCGACGCTTGTGTTGATAAAGTCAAAGAACGAATTAACTCCAACCTCAGATATATCAGCAAAGTTGTCGCTATTTCTTTCTTATTCGTAATTGATTTCTCCTTGAGTTAAGATGTCAGAGACCTTTTTATATTTAACGTGAGTAGATAAAACGAGACTGATATTTGAAGACAGGCGTCAGAAAGTGGATGTAACCCGATAACAGATATACCTAATAAAAATGCTAATTTATTTGAACTTTACGCAGAAATAGCTAATACCTAAAGATACCTAAAGCCTGTCTGCAATATTGATGTTAATTGCGAAACAAACTTTTCAAAGGTAGAGCGTAACCTTTATACCCTTTCAAAACTTTTAGGGATAAAATTGGACCTGAAAAGTTTTCAAACACAATTTTAAGACATGAATGAATAATTATCAAGAATTTATTAGTGGGATATGGGTAGAAAGATATAGTCGCAAATGAATATTTAATTATTGATAAACGCTACTAAAACTACTGCCTCGATGGTGTTAGCGCGACTGATGAGCATGAAGTTCTAGGTTAGTTTCAAGAGGTCAATGTTATTCGGTTTTCCCATAAGACACGGATTCTAAATTTGTGCGCCGTTGATGGCAATGGGCTCGCCCTCTATTCCATGGTACTTAAGAGCTGGATATACGCCACTGACATTTCACCCTCCCGCAACCGATTTATTGGGCACCAGAGGGGTAGAAGCTACGCGATTTGCGTGTAGCGAGTACGAAAGTAAAGATCCATATAAATAATTAAGAAAGTTGGCAAAAACAAGCCGAAGGTCTGATGACTTTATATAATGTATTGATGGCAATAAAAAAACCATAAGATTGATAGTTTAGAAGAAAAATGGTAGTAAGTAACAAAAACAGAGACTACTTTGCATATTTATGATGTTTAAATTTTATTTTAATTTTTTTTTAAGTGAAGAGGACATGCTCAAGATTGTGTAGATTAATATACATATATTTTTTTGAAAAAAAAAGCCGGTTATGGTTGCGGATAAAAAAAATCTAATGTAACCTAAAAAAGGCCAATTCACGTATATCCACGCCTTAAACATAACTGGCGATATGAGGAGTACCATTAGGTACACCTCTGCCAAACCTTTCGACGATATACTGTTGGGTTTCCGCCTTAGGAAATGCATTAGGGAAAGCATAGACAGCAATGTGCCAACTTTTCCCTCAAGGTAGTATTAACTACATAATCCAATGCAAAGTGAGACCTGTCGTCGATAGTGAAAGCATATGACGTATTAACTTGGAAATTACGGAAAACATACTTCAAATTTACGTAATGATTTAATATACATAGTGAGTGTTGACGGTAGCCAATAGAAGCTAAGTTATAAGTAGTATGCACTAATGGACAGAAGACTAGCAGCTTTTTGGAACTTTGAACTCTTGATTCGATTAGGTGGCATCGCGATGGGTGCGGAGACACTGGCTTAGTACCATAAAGGAACTAGTATCAATTATTTTCACTTGTAAACTTTGACAAGTTACTTTCAAAAGTATCTAATTATAATAGACCAAATATTTTTGGTGAACGATCTTAAGATTCACTTTTTTCAAGACAATAAGTAGCGCATAGCCTAAGTCACTGGTTATATGTATCCTAAAATTAACAAAAGTACCTAAGTATTAGGAACACTAATAAGAAAGGATTTTTCGAAATTCTTCCCTTAAACTGGTTCGAGAAGTCGAAATTTGCCGTTGATTTGTATCAGGTGCACGGCTAATCCATTATTAAAAAAAGTATTCCAGTTACATAGTTCAGACCCAAAGGATGCGCATATTGTAGACCAACCATTGAATAAAAAATTAATTTAAAACTTTTAACAAGGTTTAACGGAACTTTTTCTCCAAAATGAAAAGCCATTTTGGTGGAAGCCGGATTAAAGGCACGCTGTTTTATAAAAGGAAGAGCAACATTTAACAAGCTTATTTTCGACATCCCAATGGTTTTTAATTTTTTGTCAGGGTTTGTCTCTGGCAAGTCATTTTAGGCTTTACAAAGTCGCATAGATCTAATCTAATGAAGAACGATTCCCGGACAATTGGGCGAACATGACTCAGTAAGATAGGCTCGCAAAAAAAACTTCGTTTTGTTGAGAAGGCTATACATGATTTATGCTAGGCAAGGACATTTTATTCAAGGATAAATGCTATGATGTTATCCCAGACTAGCGGACGTCACGCGGTTTCACCCGCGTAGTTCCCGTTCCCGTGGGAATACAGGGATAAAACCCTTTAAGGTGGAAGCTCACATCTGGCCCGCGAAATTCTAATTTTCTTACGTTTTTGGCAATTTGCAGGCCAGTGCTTGGTTGTATGTTTATGAAAATTTGATTTGCGACTGTAAGACGTATGAAGTTACCGAATTATAACCATCAAAATTATCAATACAACCCTCCAAGTTCATTTTCATGTCAAGATTGATTTTTGCATGTAAAAGTCATTCTTTAGTCATTTAGTCGTCGTTCTTTAGTAGTTAGTAATTTTGATGGTTATAATTCGGTAACTTCATACGTCTTACAGTCGCAAATCAAATTTTCATAAACATACAACCAAGCACTGGCCTGCAAATTGCCAAAAACGTAAGAAAATTAGAATTTCGCGGGCCAGATGTGAGCTTCCACCTTAAGAAACCGAGCAAGGGATAAGCCCTTTTCCCATGGGTGTTAGCAGAAATCATAGATCGCCACCTACTACGATCCTCACACACTCCTTTTGGTTCGTCCACATTCATACATCTGGTCATACACGCACGCCGATAGTAATCGACGTGTGTGGTACTTATACCTGTAAATATTTACAACTAACATAGTTAATAAGGAAAATTGTTACTAACATTCTAGAATTATAAAAATAAATAAATAAAAAAATATCCTTGGACATTTCACACAACGCCATCTAGTCCCAAGCTAAGCAACCTAATGCTTGTGTTATGAAACGAGATGGCTGATAAACTACTTATTTACATTTTTTTTTGTAAATACATACATATTATAGATAGAAAAACACCCAGACTCGGAACAAATACTTGTAGGTCGTACAAATATTTGTTCCGTGCGGGAATCGAACCCGCGACATGCTGCGCAGCAGTCAATCGCTCAACCACTGCGCCAACCGTGTCGTCACGTATCACGTGTCGTCACGTGTCGTGTTGTCGTGTCGTATAAGTATATGTTGTTGGATTTTGTTGTCAGTTAGTATACATATAAGTAAATAATTATTAGTACCTATTATAGTTAGTAAGATGGTTCATTGTTTTGTACTAGAGCGCCTCTCGCCATCAAACGTTAAAGTTTGGCGAGTTTAAATTTCAGGAACACCTATGTACTAATTAATTTAAATAAAAAAAAAAAAAAAAAAAAAAAGTAGCCTATGTCATGCCGGGGATAGAGTAGCTTCGCTTAGAGAATTTTTCAAATCGGTCCAGTAGTTTCGGAGCCTATTCGTTACAAACAATCAAACCAATAAACAGATCATTCCTCTTAATAATATTAGTGTAGATGTAGCCATTGTCATTTCTATGAATTTTATTAACTGCAATAACGTTGACTGCTGTTAACGTTACACTGAACTCTGATATTCAAAACATTTGATCACTATCCTCTCTTTCTTACAATTCATTTGGAATAGATTCAGCAAGATTTTTTCCATCATTAATCTGAAGTTTTTCACCATATTATTCTCCAATAATTTATTAATCTGCCCATTTTCGTGACATTAAGGAGACTTACACATTCCCACTTCCAAATCTAACTACCACTCAGTTATCCAAATACGGTTACTAACTAACTCGATAAATAACTGTGTCCTTGATAACCGCCTGTACAAGATTCGGTTAGATTACTCCAAACTGGCTTGCCCACACACGCCCACCCGATGTCGAAACTTGATGTTAACTTAATATCTCACTTGGAATTATCTTTGGCATTTTGTTTCGAATGTTTCGTTACTGAATTTAGGAGGTGCTTGGATAGGAAGAGTAAGAGATAAGATAAAATTTGAAATGTAAATGATATCGATTGATCTTAGTTCACAAAGTGTTAGGTGATTTCATTAACCAGCACAATATTAAAAGGCTGTAAAGGCTAAATGCGCATGATGTCGATCATGCAATGAAAGGAATATTGGACCAAGAGTGCTAGAACTAAAAGCTGAATTTAGGAAACAGATCAGTAATATGAGACAAGATATACTAGGTCATCGAGACGACGCCGACGGAATTAAGTCAGTCATTTTACCAATCTTATAAAGGCATTAGTACTTACTAAGAAATTGAGGATATAAGCTTTACGGGGTGGAAGATATTCTCAACACGAATGTTCCAAAATCCAAATCCTAAGCCAAGACTGGAAACTGGAAAGGATCGAATTTGACTTTTACTAAAGTTGAAATGCTCAAAACAAAAGATAGATGATAGAAGTGGAAAATAAAGATTTGGAGGATACTTCCTTGCAGTGGGACAATATAGGATTGATAGATCTCCCGAGCAAGTCTAACGGGGTTTAAAATATGCAAAAGAAGTCGCAGGCAACAGTTAGTTTCTCCACATATAATTTACTCCACAACTGATTCCAGCTCAATGAAAGTCGCAGCCTCGCCGGGATGCAGAGTTGTTTACGCTGTATCGATCTGTCGCGGGTGGTTGCTATAGCAACCGGTTGCTCGATACTTATGTAGCCACAGTTTGATTCGAACGAATATCTGATGCCATTGATGCGGCTTTTATCTTTTTTTTTATTTGTTTTCGGATTGCTTATGTTTGCGGTTTTGCTTTAAAGCTGTTTGGAGGATTGTATTCAGCATGTTTGAGTAGTTTTAAAGTAGATGGATCTTGAAGCCATCAGATGCTTTCCTAGACTACCTTTTATTCCAGTGTGGTCTATAATTTGCTTTATTAAGTTACAATTTTTATCTTACAAGCAAAATCTTATATACTTATTTCAAAGTTTCCAACAGAGGTCTTTCTTGGGGATGTCCAAGTAAGATTTCAACCCTGTATTTCAATCTACTAATATTATAAACGCGATTATTTTTTAAGTATGTATGTGTGTATGGATGGATGTTTTTTACTCTTTCACGCAAAAAATACAGAACGGATTTGGATAAAATTTGGTACACAGATAGTTTATAATCTGAATTAACACATAGGATATTATTATCCCAATTTTATCTTCTCGTTCCCACGAGAAGATAAAATTCTTTCGAGTTGTAGCGTGTGAAGCCGCTGGCTACACCTAGTCTAAGATATTTTATATTGGTAGAGGCTTCGTATGGACAATAGTAACTCTTTTCACTAGGGCAGCGCCAAAATGGCACGAAGACCTCATACACAAAGTTCATCATCATCATCCATCATCCAATGCTGAGTATAGGCATTTTTTATTGGCCAGTTTCCACGTTCTTGTGTCAGCGTTATTTTGGTTTTTCCCGCGATGGCAACAGTTTCATCAACCTATCTCGCCATCATGATAGGTGCAGTAAACCTATAGTCTTCAAATCTATAGTCTTCGTCCATACTTCACTATTACTCGTCATCTCATCAGACACCTCATTTCTTGCCATATTATCCTTTACTCAGTTAATTCTCATTATAGCTATTAATTTGAAATCGACCTAGCGATACATGGCGACGGACTGTCGGGATGTTGTTCCCATTTTCCGATAAGTAGACAGAACACCTACGCAGAAAAGAATTGGGGCGGTAATGCGGTATATTACAAAGCAAAAATAGCGGTTTACTTCCAAGTACTGTTAGAATTAATTCTCGAACGAATGTGAGGCAGTTTGTTCACCACATAATGTCTATAAATCAAAACGATATCATCTGTTACGAAAATAGGAGCCATCTTTATCTATAATTTATTGCCTTTCGATGTTATGTCAAGTCATATTGCTATTTGCATAACCGATGTTTCACTAAATAGGAGGATGCTTTGATGAAATCTTTTGGGATGTGGGTAGATTATTTTCCGCTTTTAGTTTGAAATAATGATGTTATTAGGAATTTCTCAGTTCACGAAAGTAATTAATTATTTGTTTTTATTAACTCACCATTAAACCAACACCTCAAGATGATATTAGGTAAAAAAATCACTTGTGCACTTGTCAAATTTTAAGCAGGAGCAGTTATATTTTTTCAATTGCATAATATACACATGCAGTGGTAGGTACTAGAAATATGAGTTGGTAACCAGTCTGCGATATCATCAACATAATTAATCTACTTTTCCACATTGTCACCTCCCACTAAAAGCCACTATAAACAGTATCAACCAATCATTACCATTTCAGTCCTTAAACCTTACCATGTGCTCTCTCCAATCAGTCCAGCTCCTCGGTCAGTGACCTACCGCAAGCAAAGGCGGCTTTAAACTGAATTAAAACATTAACTATCAATCTACTATCAACAGAAACCAATATATCTGCTCGTTAATAGCTTTGTTTCAGTTTATTTAGATTGGAAATGCCGATGGTGAGGCAGTAATCACAACATGCTAGATTCCTCGTAGCAATCGATTTGATTAACATCAAGTAAAGGGCAACGTACTGGGATGTAATTGTGATTCTATTTTATGAATACCTGTGAATCTGCGTCAGATTTTGATGCTCATCTGTTGTTGTCTTACTCAGAAGAGAGAGCCTAGTCATAGGCCTCAAATTGGAATCCAACACACACACCTCTGATTTATCGGATTCAGGATTTTTGGTATTGTATTATTTTCACTTGCTTCTGAAGGAAAACGGAAAACTGCCGTGAGGAACCAGCACCTTACCATTTTTTTTTTTTTTGGCGTGTGGAAAATCATCGGATCCCGCTCTTGGCTCGAAAGGGAGTGTCCAAATTCTACTGACTAAAAACCACCTATGTTCCTTCTTAGCCCTCTATGTCGAGGCCGCGATAACTAGTATACAACCCGCGGCCCCGACGGAAACCAGCATACCTGAGAGATATATATTTCTCGACAGCATGTCAAGTCAAGTCAGAGGACCGTGGGTTGCATAAACAGTCCGACGCCAGGTTAGACAACATTAACCACACAATAAAGAAAGATCTGTTTAGACGAATGCGCATCAGTATCTGACAAGGATGATGTAGGTACACACAGACAGTATAAACATCTACTGAACCCGAATCTTTAATTGCTTGATCAATTGATCCTAATTTATATATAAATTTAGATGTGATTGGTTATTTGTATTGGATGACATAACAGTCGCAGCAAGTGTGCGGTTTGGCAGCAGAGTTGGTAAGGCTTTTAGAAAACTTTCAGAGTGTGTTGACCATATTTTATACTCTTTCTTAATCATCTAAAACCACTTCATTAGCTGTTCCATCTCCTCTTATTTGACTACAAGCAAAAACTATGCTTATTCTGACATCACAAGGTGCTTTATTGGTTGGTAAGGTTGTTGTAGGTGATTTACAAAACCTTACAAACTGGTTACTTCTTAGAAAAATAGCAGGACAATGTTTCTTGGGACTGTTTATTGTTATGATTTTAGTGTCAAAGTAAAATTAACTTGAAAGTGAGGTTATTGTTTTGCTTGGTTATGTTTACCACAGTATAACATGGCACTTAAATAAATGATATGTGATATTTCGTAGAAAAACCATGGCAGTTAAGTTCAAAGACGACTTCGTGCAGAATTTTGTAATGTTGTAAGTACTATGTTGTCTCCCTGACAATGTTACGGCAAAAAGTTATGAACGAAAAGTACTAAATCATGACAATAATTTTATGATAACTTTCTATTACGACTACTTTTATAAATCAAAGCTTTTAAATTATTATAAAATCCACATATTTGGTAGTAAAAACCGCCAAAACATTACCTCTCTAATTTTTACCCGCCGTTTTGGCGCTGTTATTGATTTACACGACAAGCGGCGTCCATTTTGTATATTTTTTGCGATTAGAGGCAGTCACGTTTGGTGCACCCACGAGTTGGAAACTTTTTGTAAAAACTTCGTTACGCCTCCGGGCTTTGATTCACTCTGTGATTAGGGCTGCTAAATTGCAGTTCAGATTTATAGGACAGGGGCAGGAAAGGACACCCAAAAAAAAGACAAAGAGTTTTAAACATGCATCTAACTTTGCTGAAAGTAAGATTATTTATGACTATTTAGAAGTAGGTACCTAGCATTCGTTTTGTTAAAAAAAACGTACCTTAACTTGTTTCTAATAATCTCAGATACCTATACACACAGGTATAACAGGAACTACTATTGCTCTATTTATTCAGCATACAAACACTTTTTCATTACTCATACTCTGAAAGTAGGTTATAACATGCCTGCGGAGCGGGTTGAAAGTACTACTTTTCAGCCCTAGGGAGAATCGCTTTCAACTGACAGCTGTCAAATTATTATTAAAAAACTTGGTCTATTTCACATTTTTATTGAACCATGTTCCAACTTTTTATACAGCCACTCAGTTACAGCGCGATTTAAAATTAAAATAACACAAAGTTCTTAAGAATAAAATTATAATAAGACTTTAATTTAGTTTAGTTTTAACTATTTCTCTAAAAGGACATAGATTTTGACAAAATCTTTGCCACTTTTTTTTAATGATGAACATGAAAAATACTGGAGCCCGTATAGCTGGACGACCAGAGGCTAAAAAAAAAACAAAATAAGCGGGAAAGCGACAACATCCGATCAACACTAATTTTTTATTTATTTAATAATTTATGTTCTTAGTTTCCTCGTATTCGTAATGAAAAGCACAGTTAAACACTGTGGTTTTCCTCGGGTAAATTACTTATTTAGTCCCTCAAACTATTAGCGCCCTCACTACGTTACGGGCGCCAAACCCCGCCTCGGGACTAAATAAGTAACTTCCACCCCTTGGGTAACAATGTACTATTTTCTACCGCGCTTTCCTAAAAGTTCCTGTCTAACTTAGCCCAAACCAAATAAACCTCGTAACGTAGCTTGTAGTCACCTGAATTTCGTAAAACGACAAAATTAATCAGATTTCGGTGCACTGCACTCAAGCAAATCGCATTTAAACCGGATAATCCGCTCCAAACCGGATCAGAGGCAACCCTATTCGTGATTGAAGCCTCGTACTACCACAGTTTGGTGAAAAATTCGATTAAATGACTGTGATTCAGTGAGTACACACGGAGTAACTGCCATTTGCGACTTTCTAACGTATAGTTGTACAAGGATATTTTGTTACGTTGTCAAAATTAGAACTAACGCCACAATATTGCTTTTCAATACGATATCACTAACGTTTATCAATACTGCCTTCCTGTCAGTGCCTTCATGGGTCTAGAGGATTTGATTTGATTTGAAGTCTTGGGTTCGATTTCCGTGTCGGGCAGTGTTATGGGGTTAATCAGGAATTTCTCAGCAGCAGAGTCTCGATTTATGCCCGGTTGATGGCAAATGTGGCAAAAGGCTTGCCCGTTATAACATGTGATTTAAACAACTGGTGTGGCTATACTTTTAGGTATACGCTCTATCTAACCCTTCGGAGATGACACGTGTGATGTTATCTATACAAATAATAATCTATACTAATATCATAAAGAGGAATGAAATATGAATAAACTCAAAAACTAATGCGCCGATTTAAAAAATTCTTTCACCATTAGAAAGGTACATTCACCTTGAGTAACATAGGTTTCTGTTTATCCCTGTATTCCCACGGGAACGGGAACTACGCGGGTGAAACCGCGTGACGTCCGTTAGCATTATGTATAGGTACATAATTATAACGTGTATGCAGGCTGACAGGAACTTTTGGTACTTCAATCGTTCAAGTACCAAAAGTTTTTGCAGTAGCACATGAGTAGCACCGTATAATATGTATCGAGCATGGACTATGGACCGATTGGTAGGCATTCAATAAATCGCCATTGTTATGGTCTTGTGACTTAAACGACGCAAGTTATCTTTATTGTTATAAATTAGAATCAAAGTTCAATACGTTGCAGCCAGTTGCAGCATTCAAAAGGACGACTGAATTGATAGATTTTTGATTTAGAATTAATGTTACGAGTTTGGTTTGGGGTCGTGGGGGTTTTCGGAACCGGCATACAGCAGTTGTTAGTTTTTTTTGTTGCGAATTCATTTGTGGTGTCTTCACCATATAGGGAAGAGAAACAGCCTGAAATGGTCGAGTGACCGCCAAATACTTTATGGAACAAAACAGCAGCTAATTGAATCTCCTGCCGTTTTAAAAACATAACACATGCTATAGTCTCATGACCGGTGTAATGGTTACAAAGAAAACGACTAGCAGTAATAATGTTCATTCATGCATGGATATATGCTTACAATGCCGGTGACATTTAAAATCACATTTTAAAACAACCTTATACATTACCTATGTAAAGACAAAGATAACGTAACCTCATTTTAAATAGTAAACAATGCCTCTAAATAGCGTCTTGCGTAACCTCAAAAGATATAACAACAGTGAAGAATTGTCAAGTTAGAGCCTACAATTTGGATCATCATAAAACAACTCCGTGCAATTACTGGTATCGCTACAATAATATCTTGCAATATTTTGACACTGGCAACAAATTACATCATTATTCCAAGTATGTTTCTAATAGACACTTTACACTGGCAAATTTAACGGTCACTGTAAAAGTTGCCAGATAAATAAAACTGTTACAGTTTGAATTCGAAATAGTAACTACTTTGACCACCTCATTAGGCTAGTGGCCGTTGGTACGAAACTCATTCGACTTACTCAACTGGGATTTTCAGTTCGGTTCTAATCAGGGACTCAAAATATTGTACAATTCTGTGCTATTATATTGGACCAGACCAGTAATTTACAGACCTACAAGGTAGAAACCTGGTAACTTAATGATTAATATCAGTTAGTCTGCTAAGTCCCTAATTCGCATGGCAATTGTCTTGTTCTACATAACGACGGACAGGCTATTCAGAGTAAAAGACAAAGCTGGTTGACAGCTAAAAGTGGGTTACCCCTGAACATAGACACGATGAAATCGATGACAAACAATGATTCTTTGAATGGAATACTTCTTTTGGAATGTCAATGCTTTTGCTTTACGTTCTGGCAGTGGACAAGAGAATGGTTTTGACATTTTGAAAAGGGGTGACAGTTTAGTCAGCACCAAGGATAAGCTATGAAATAGCTATGGGGTTTTTAAAGGGTATTTCTCGATTGCCTATGTTGCGTAGCTACTAAATAGGTACATTGTTTTAGATTTACGTCAAAAAACCAAATATTACATATTTACATCCTACTTTTTAAATGCTGCGTCGTTGGTGTTATGGTCTCGCAACCACGACTGAGCGGTCCGGGATGAGGTCCTGGGTTCGATTCCAAAGCAAAGTGTTAAGTAAGTATTGGGTTTCTCCTTCAAGAATTTGTCAGCAACAGTCACGGAGTCTGGATTTTTGCCCGGTTGATGGCAATAGGCCCACCCTTTTAACATTACTGGCGAAATGTGGGTGTACTATTGGGTACATTTCTGCCTAACCCGTTAGGGATTACAGGCGTGATGTTATAGTACGTTATTAAATGACGTCAAAGCAAAGCTTGCTCAGCACCTCAACGGAAATTATTAATTTAAAAAAGCCAATTAAAAGTTTCACCCAACCGAAATTGGTTAAGTATACAAATCCAACCTCTTTCAAGTTTCAACCTCTTGCTTCCATAAACAATAATGTTACTATAGATTTGGCAAGTTTTCGAAACTCCCTTACAAACAAATAATTCTTTTAATTTTCCTCTTCCTTTATTCCATTCAGACGTCATTAATTTTAATAAACAAAGAAAGCCAACTGGAGTCCTTCCACAGTTATATCGGAGTGAAATAAAATTGGTTCTCAAAGCAATAGTAATCTTTTAATAAGAAAAATAAGGTTGTTGCTTTATAGATAGCTGCTGTTTAGGAAAGGACACAATTTTCTGACAAGCGTCTTCATAATGGCCGCCTGACAACAGCTGACGGCCAAAGGGCCAGACAGTGTTTGTCTTAGTATCAATTGACAAGAACAGCGTGTATTGGAAGATTCTGTTGCCGATAGATTGAGATTATGTATACAACTATGTAAACGGAACGTGATATACTGGAAGACGAAGATTGAAGTCTGGGTAAGGCTCAAAGTAATGTCTGTTTACAGTGCAGAGTTAATGTTGATCCCAGATACATCTTTAAGATAGTGATAATGTCCCAACAGATTTTATGTCATTGTTGTTGTGGTCTTTGGAACCAGATCGGAAACAGTTTGGGTCCAACGTTAACAGCGACATAAAATATCTCACCAAAAAGGAAGAGAACTAATACATTTTTTACAAAATCAATAAATCTTTGGCTTGCCACGCGTCGATGGGAAGAGACCAGCCTTAACCATAATGCCATGAAAGTTGCGTAGGCATTAGGAACACTAGGGTCGTCCGAGTGCCCACTTAGTATTTCGGCAAATCGTCAAGCGGTTGGTCGACTTTTCAAATAACCAAAGGGCTGGCCTATTTTTTGGCTAAAGTGCCAGCATTGCTATCTCTAATGAACTGATGATTAAAGATCATAGACACGGAGGTAGGCCCGCGCGGGAAAATGTGTCACTGATAGCTGTCACTCGAACAGCGGGTTTGCACCCGATGGCTATTTCAAAACACCAAACTATTGTTTTATTTATTAAATCATTTGTGCTTACCCCTGTGACCAGTAGACGTCACACTATCCAACATGGCAATGCTGACAGTCTTTTGGGCAATTTTACATAAATAAATATGTTTCATAATAAATCTTTCTTTCATTCAAAAACAATTAATATATTTTTTCTAATAACGATTATTTTAAATTGTCATCTCAAGTACTAGCCTCAAAAACAAATACGAACTGAATAGTGACAAGCAATTAAGCCAATCAGACGTCAATTTTCATGGTTTGGTAATCAAGTAAATTAAGATTAGCGACCGTCACGGAGAGGCAATTTTCCGCGCTTTATGCACCGCTAGAACTGACTGTTTACAAAGCTTACCAAGAACCAAGAGTATGCCTGTCAGGGCTTCGGGTTGTTCAAAAGAGATACCGCAGCTCCGGACATAAAGGGTTATTGGTGTTTAGTCAGTAGAAATCTGACACTACTTTCCGCTCCGCCAAGAGCGGGAGGAGTCATTAGATGAACCCCACATATAAAAGCACCAAGAGTTTCACGATTTCCAGCCCGCACCAGCTTTGCTAATTTTCATTTCACTGGGAAAGAGCTTTAAAGACCTTTCCGGTATTTATCAAGAAATGGATTGATGTAAGCATTTTTGAGGGTGTTAACGATGAGATCGGTAGAACCACCGGTTCTTGAGCGTCAAACAAAAATGACGAAGTCAAAACATCATTTAAATAACCCTCCTTTTAGGCTTCGCCGCAGTCGAGTAAAAATTCAATAAGGCTTCATGCTCCATGTAGGTACTGGTATCGTCCTATTTTAACCCACTTTTATAACAAAGCCCAAAAGCCGTCCACGAATCGAAACTAAATTGACTTAATTGAAAAAAAAACATGGCCGCCAAGTATGACTCACCCCCCCCCCCCCCCCCAGACCACGAATCAATGTACAAAGCACCAGCACCTATAATTACGGCAATATTCATACAACAAAATTGACCTAACACTCTTGTAAGGCAAAAAAATCAAGAGAAGCAATTTGTAGAAAGGCCCACGATCCCTGGGCTACTGAACCGATTTCCATGCGGTTTTCTCATGGCTGTCAACGCACTGATTATAATACAATGCGTGCCAATAACATTGAATAAGTGGCAAATGGTAACAATTTGCGTTGTAACCCCTTGAGAGACGTGTTAACTGCTTCCGAAAGGAGTTCAATGATAATGGCTGGTGGTACTGGTATCAATTGCAGATCGAAAAAGATGGTGACCTACCTACATACTTTATCTTGTAATGTGACTTGTACGTGTCGTCAGTTGAAAACATGTTTTACATCTCCCGCAAAGATTTCGAGGAAGACCGATCAGCATAATTTTAACTGGATTTAGACCTCGAAAGACCTATCAACAATCAGCATAGTACGTATGTTTCAATGAGATGTTGGACTAGTATGCTAGCTAGTATCTCTTATTAGGTTGGCATTCACTAAGAAAAGATTTTGAGAATTGGAATGGCTGGGACACAACCCTCTCCTATGTGAGAGGGAGGACACATGCTACGTACGTATTTGGTACATACTCGTAGTTCACCCACATATACCCACCCAGGACAAATGTTTGTGTGATGAGCACGATCATTTGTTCTGTGTCTGGGTGTAATTTATCTATAATATGTATGTATTTAGAAATATATAAGTATGTTTATCAGTTGTCTAGTACCCATAACACAAGCTCTGCTTAGCTTGGGACTAGATGGCGTTGTGTGATAGTTGTGGAATATTATTATTATTTTATATCGCCTGTAATGGTTAAATCCCATGTACTATAAGCAATGCAGTCTGCTGAAGAAACTAAAATGATATAAACATCATGAAAGATGGAAGGCTAAAAGTAGCAATTTTAATGAACCTAGATATTATAAAAATAATAAAAAAGCTACTACAAAGCGTACGCCAGACAGAGGGAAGGCGAAGGGGGCGATCGACGTCTGTACGGTTCGGCTGCAGACTACTACTTACTTTTTACTCTCTTTCATGAATTTCTCTGAAATAAGTGCTTACTTCGCTTTAAACTCAGATGGAGCTAGATCGCTGCATAAAATGTTGAACTTTTAAATTGAGAATAAAAAGTCGAGTCGAATTGTAACATTATTGAATGAGATATTATGCTTGGAGTTGGAATCCGTACTTTGTTATTTCTCATTTTAATTTCAAACAAATTTTTACTCTCTTTCAGATAATCTGCTTTAAAGTCAAACGGAGCTAGATCCCTGCAGAAGATTTTAACTTTTGGATTTTATTGAGTGAGGGGAAAAAAATGGGAGTCTTGTAATATAATTGATTATTTTTCCGACCCAAATATCGACCAATAGAATTGCACCATTCGACGTCACGTGGTACAACCTACATGGTATTATACTGATTATTTTTCCGACCCAAATATCGACCAATAGAATTGCACCATTCGACGTCACGTGGTAC
This sequence comes from Diarsia rubi, assembly GCA_932274075.1. NCBI lineage: Eukaryota > Metazoa > Arthropoda > Insecta > Lepidoptera > Noctuidae > Diarsia > Diarsia rubi. Next base: position 9,841,173 of record OW026427.1, read on the forward strand.
AACCTACATGGTATTATACTGATAATTTTTTGAAAATTTTCTCTGGTAGTTGCTTTAAATAAAAAACAAAACATGATCCAGTCAAATTAACCACACGTCAAACTGACAGGTTGAATTCAATTGTGAAAATTGGAGATTTTGCATGAAAATGAGTCGATTTGGAGTTTGTTCTCTGTCCACCATCGATAAAAAAGTCAAAGGAAATGTTTATTTGTTAACTGTACATTTCGTCTCATGGTGCAATTCTATTGGCCGACATTTGGGACGGAAAAATAATCCCCCGAATACCACACGAGCTTCAAAATTATCTGGCATTTCCCTCAAGGTTCCCTGCAAACAAATAAAATCGTCAAGTTTTTCAGGTTAAAAAATCACGAGCGCGAAGCGCGAGTGATTTTTCCTGAAAAACTTCTTCATTTGTTTGCAACGAACCTATCGGGAAATACCCGATAATTTTGAAGCTCGTGTGGTATTATAAGTGAATGATATTTGGAGTTGGAATTCGTACCTTGTCAATCCTCATTTTATACAGTGCCGTAAATAGCATTTTCTGCGTCCTGTGCGAGCTTCTATAACTGCGCCCTGGTTTTTCAGATATTATAGGTAGAGGTACCCAAGCCACCCCAGAATTCAAGGAAAAAAACGTTTTAACAATGTCTAACTTTTTTAGCAATTTTTTTTTAACACTTTCTTTTTTGTCTGTTCCAAACGAGATAAAAAAAAAGCTCTACTACTCAGTAGAGCTTGGAAACGACTACAACGCCTGTGTTTGTTGCTATGAACGTTATGTTCGATTGCTAAAAGGTAATATTTTAAAAGGTTTGACGTACTGAAAATTCTACAAAATCAGCGAGCGAGCTCTAACAATTTCCTCCCCAGGCCATGGCCCAGATTGTCTAGAGAAAATATGGCCCAGACGATAGGATAGTTTAGGCCTACTAGGCATTCAGGGTGATTAAAATAAAGCACAAGAACCTTGGTGTTGGTGAACCAAATAATATTTTGGAAGAAATATCAATTTTTTTTTAGTCCAGCCTGGTCTGGCAGAGTCTACGCCCTGTGACTGGGTACCGGTGGCACCGCCCTATTTATGCCACTGATTTTAAGTTCTGATTATTATGTGATTGCCTTGCGAAGCTCAAAGGACTAAAAGGGTAGAACTTCAGTGGTTTGGAAACGGAATAGGGATAGTCTCAATCCAATTTAAATCATGCATGATAAGTTGGTCACAAAGGGATGAAAGGATAAGATCGTAAGTAACTTATGGAAATAACCATAAACTTGGTTGCTATGGGACAGAAAGTAAGCACCTACATCAAAAATGAATCCTAACACCTTTTAATTCTTGATTATTACCCGTAGCTTCACTGCTTGCAGTTTAGAAATGAAAAATACCTCTTGTCCTAGGTGTCCCAGGCCAATGGTCTACCCGTGTGCTAAATTTTACCATTCAGCCGTCAAGGAGTCGTGGAAACTAGAAAACTAATTGAGACAGAATCTTCTCGAATTTATGTTATTACAATGGTATATGAATATTATATCTTAATAAAAATTTAGATCATGAATAACTCCCTAACTGTCACCGTTGGGACTGACACCAGAAGCCTCGATAACGGATGGAGTGTCAAAAATCACGCAATCGCTGCGAATTCAATCCGCTGGGACAATGAAGTTGGTCGAATATGATTGAAAATTGACAGCTTTGCAAAGAACGTGATGGAAATACTGAGATCAAAGAAAAACAGAGACGAAATTTTTGTGATTCATTAAAAATACCCCGACTGACCGAAAAGTGACATTTAAAAAGGTATTTTTCATAACACAGAATTAATCTAGAGATCAAACCGAAGGTGCATTTTAAATGTGATTGTCGAATAAAATAAAATACATATTTTACTCTACATATTTTGCAGTATTTTCATATTATATAATTAGTCAGGAACGAGACGAACTGCCTAGTGTTTATTAATTTCAGCAATTTAATCCGCTTGCCTGTTCTAAAACATTTATAAATTTTGCAACACATGAAGTAACAAACAAGTACTACCTACACAAAACTGCCGAGTTTGCTAATTGCATTTCGAAATCAATTGAAACGCGTCAAACGGACAGTTATGACTGTTTAATCATGTTTCCTGCTTACCCTGTAATTGTCTGGTTTATGTCTGCTTTATTGTCTGTAATAATATCTTTAAGTAATACCTTAATTATATATTACATAAAATTTTTAATTTTTATTATATTTGGAAAACGGAAATTGGCCCCAATAAAATCTGGTTCAAATAGACATCTTTGTAAAAAAAATAAATTGGAATTGTCAATGCCACCATATCCAACCAAATCAACGATATTACCCTTGGAATGGTTGGAGGTCTAACCTCAAATAATTATCAAAACCAGGAACTCAATTTCTACTCACACTGATCGTAAAATAGTATAACAATAACAACACAAAACAGTTAGGTCAAATGCCTCTAAAAGTAGCGTGCTGAACCATTTCCACCAATTTATTTGATATTTTATCGCGAGTTGTCACGGCAGCAGCGCCATTTTGAATTTGTATGCAGTATGATTGCACGCTATGAAATTAATACCAATGCGACCATAGACAATAATAGATCGAGCGATAAAAAAAACTGGTTATATCCTTCCTAAAATTGTAACGTAACGTTGTAGGTATCTGTAATCCCAGTAGGCAGTAGGGTTAGACAAAGGAGCATCTGGTCACATTTCGCCAGTTCCAGTTATTGAGGCGTCCCTCGCAACATAATAAATTAAATCTACTTCACGCTTTTACCACTGCCGATGCATTAATATAAATTTTGATAGATTTATGTAGAAAGGAGCTCGTGACTATCGGGTCGATCTTCAGGTGAAGCCGAGCTTGCCTGGATTAGGCTGTGGATGGGTGACCATCCGTTACATACCAAATTTCCTCGTGCCTCAGAAAATCCGTTATGCCGGTGGTTCCAGCTGTCATTTAATTTTGTACATCTAGAGAGTCGTTACAGGTGGCCCAAAATTCTGACAGCTGCATCCAGTTAGACTGGAAGCCGACGTTTACATAGTTGGGGGGAAAAGGTTAAGCAGATGATAAAGTAGGTGAAGAGAAGTCGTGGGCCAGTTTGTCTTTCGCGGAAAACGTTCCACCGTAATACAGGCTATACTTTAGGTTCGGGGAAGAGTGAATCATTTCATTGCATAATAAGTAGGTACCGATACATAAAAAAAATGTACCTAACTCCCTCTATAAAAAAGTTGTAACTTACCGAACCATAAATACGTTTTTTTTATCTATATTTTCAACCTACATACACGTCGCTTGAAAAGATAGCTTACTGTGTAAATTTGACCAAAATATGTGTTTGGAACAACTTCGAAGCTTTGACCTTTTCATCGAATTATTATTTCATAGAACTAGAATATGTAAGGGTATCGTTAAACCGAACCAAAAGTAGAAATATTCGGTAGGAAACCCACCAATCCACAATATTCTCTAGAGTGCGATACTGCAATTGGATTTTCGTAAAATTGTATGTAAGTAGGTACACAAGTAATCAATTGGAGGTATTCCCATCTGAGCACCGATTTTTAGAGCACCAAAGCTATTCTCATCTGAGCACCTACGATTTGGTAGCTGCTAGTGATGGGGTGTATAATAAAAGTAATCGATAATAGTTTTAGGAAAGTTCCACAAATACCAGGAGAACAGAAATATTAGGAGGTATTGGAAATTGGAATCTTAAAATCAAATCTATATGCCTTTCTAATACTTACCATGCTTTTTTTTGGAGATGAGAAACAACGACAAGTAAAGTCTCACAAAGTACCAGGAGCCCAGAAATATATAGGAGGACAGAACCATTAGCGAACTTGATTGACAATTCTTCTATTTTTTTAAACTAAAGTTCTTCGTCATGTATACATAACTTATAAATATACATAATTATTTATAACTTCTGTATCAGTAAAGTCTCACAAAGTAGCAGGAGCCCAGAATCGTGAAGTAGTAGTATCTTCATTACACACTGCATGGTATCAGAAAGGCATATAGTATATTTGAAGATTCCAATTTCCAATACCTCCTAATGTTTCGGTTTTCCTGGTAGTTTGTGGAACTTTACTAAAACTATAATCGATTACTTTTATTATACACCTTATCACTAGCAGCTACCAAATCGTAGGTGCTCAGATGGTAATAGTTTTGGTGCTCTAATATTAGGTACTCTAAAAATCGGTGCTCAGATGGGAATACCTCATCAATTGGTCCTTAAATATGTTTGAAATTCGTCTGCTTGACCTTGTAAATAATGTAATGAATTTTATTCAATTGATAAAAAGAAAATGTATTATGTTAATAATTAATGATAAATGTAAGTTTTTTACACAATTACCTTCTGCTTTGTGCAGATAATTTGGCTAGGTAGTAATATCATGATCAAAAATAACAACTCATTCAATGTACAGGAACCAGCCATCTCAACGACAGTCGTTTATTCCATTCAGTGGTCTTCCGCCATCAAAAGATGGACACGACATAATAAATCAGATAGCACATACTCTACAAAGTCCCGGAAGAAGCTAAACGTAAACAAACCGGTTAATTGCACTTACATTTCTTCAAACTGTAAACATTGCCAGTTAGTCCACTAACCATCAATCAATAAAGCAAGTAACAGATTTGAAGCACTCCGCGCCACATGACGCTAACATAATGCGCAATCCATAGATTGAAACCACCGATAAAACGTGGTATTCTTTTTTTGCGAGATAATATGAATATTGCGGCAGAACAAATCTCGCTTTTCATTTTGATAACGACAATGAGATTTCATATTATGCCAGTTCCCTCATATCGGTGTTAAAGCTGTTTATCTAGCGACCTAAGTACGGGAGGGCACTTCTATTTAAATCAAAGCCGCAATCTTCAAGAGTGCTGTGGCGTCGAGTATCATATAAGTGTGTCTTTAGTCTATGGTGACTCATCGTGTAGACTAATCTCTATGGTCGTCCGGAGAACACGCGCCAATTCGACTGTGGCTAATCGTATAACGTTGTTTGAAATGGAGCATTAGAGAGGCTGGCGGAATATACGAGGTGTGTAATTGAACACAGGCACGCTTGAGGTTTATGAGCCAGAGGCATGATTTTGAAGTGGGAATAATGAAAGGGATGTTCCCATAAATCTAACTGTAAGAATAGGTAATCAAAAGCAACATTAATGAACCTGAATTGAAACCTGAATTAAAAACGCACAATCGACGACTTGAAGTTGAAAACTTACCCTTTGAAAATTTTAATTGTCTTCCTAATACGGATTATGAGATAGAGCCCGCTGGACGAACGAAAAGGACGGACGGACAGTGGAGGCTTTGTAATAGGGTCCCGTTGATACCTTGCGAATGATAAGATTTGATAAGAGTTATTTGGCAATTGCGTCAATTTACGGGCAAAATATATGTTGTTATAAATATTCCATACCCTCCTGCGTTTACTTAGGTGTTGTTGTTTTCTTAAACTAAGTACACAATGAATAAATAAACTTTTTATTTACATAATACAACTTAACGTACTTTCAAGTCACAAGAACGTTCACAAAACAATAGTTACTTAGCACTGCTCTAAACTCTGCAACAATATTTTACAATGGCAATTGTAATACATCTTCTCCTGCCTTCAATTGTGGTCACTAACCGTGAAGGGTTTATGCAATGCAACTAGTCATAATAAGTGGATGCTGTATCTTCACTGCAAGCCAAAAAACATTAATGTCTTTTAAACTGACGTTACCAGTATTTCGTATATTGTTGCTCCAATTATTTCGTTGGAACATATCATCATTTGCCTAGCATTTTCACAACGATTTTGTATTTTACATGAAGCGACTGTCTAACTGACCTCCAATTTATTAAAAATTCAGTTAGTACCGGGGATTAGAATACGAAACGTTGAACATGAATGCCAGTCTATTACGAGTATATATTGCATGTGCATCAGTAGGGTCATGAATCCGTGTCATACAGAGAAAACTTCACTAGCATTAAAAAAAAAACTAAACTGCCAAGCAAAGCATTTTGAAATCCTATGTCTGGAATAATACAGTTTTCAATAATTATAAAATACATAAATGCACAGATATTACAGTTTCATTCATGTTGCCTAAAACTTTTGATGAAAAGAATTATTATTAATGCAGCACGTATTCGTATCTTCATACTCTGCCTTGCCTATAGAGATTCAGTCACCGTGAAGGGTTTGTGCAACCGCTGCTCATAAGAAATACGGTGACCACACTTAAGGATCCCGGCGAGACCGATTAACTTACAACTGTATTAAAACGTTTATGGTTCGTGTCACTAGCACAACATTTTCAAAATGTGTTGGCCTACAATTTACCTAATATTTTCTTTAAAGGTAGGCTAGGAAATCAATCAAAAACTTTTTTTAAAGAAACCAATTTATTGGTGACAATGTTACTCATAAAGTAAATCACGTTTGGTTTGATTGATAAGTTTTCTTCAGATTGATTGCTTTATTTGTTTAGATTAATTTGGTTTTTGTGTAGATAGTTAAAAATTTATTTAAACTTCATGTAAACACGCCAGCACATCAAGTCACTACAGTCTGTCAAATTACTTGAATCGATTTTCGGCTAAACGCTTTAAAGTTCAAGGTTCAAGCTTGATTGGGAAAATTTGACAGTTTCGAGTCGCTTGTCTGTACTGTAGTGAGACATAGACGAAAATTATGCCACAAAGCATAGTAAATCAATCATTTTTATTACACAAGAAAGGGGTTACATAATTTTGTGAAGTCCCTGCCTGTGTTAAGTGAAAGATCTGTATTACAGGAGCCAGTACTTCTGAAGGATATAGTGCTACCTTTCTTAACAGTAAATGCAGTATTTGCAAGATGGCGGTTTCGATTAAAACGCTGCACGCTGCAGTTTTTTTTTTTGTTGTTTTACTATGTCCAAGTTATCCAAAAACAATAAAAAATAATTCTACGTATAGCTTAAAGTCTCCAGATGTCATTTTTGTCAAAAAAACACAATCGTTTAAATGTCGATTGCTGTTACGAGGGCAGAATAGTTGCCAGCAAACGTAAAAAAAAACAAACAACAAAACTAATGCTAGTTTCTAGTCAATTTACGAACCAAAACAATCGCTGTAATTGATCTAGGTGTAAAGTCCTTGACATTAGTTTATTCTTCACGGTATGAACGGTCATGAACACGAAGTCAATAGCAGTACAGTAAAGAAAACCTATTAGATGTAATTAAACAGGTTCTCGCTAGTGAGTCCGTTTGGTAGATAGGTTCTATAAAACAACTCTTTACTGACCTGTTGTTTGCAGATGATGATTTGATGATTGATGATTAAGACAAGTTCGGAGCGAAACAAATAATAAATTAGAATTATCTAAACTTGATTCGGAGTTTCACAGTGGCAGTACTCAATGGGAGAGGCTTGCCTCCAATTATTTATCATTTAATAAATAATATGAAGATAATAGGCGATATGTGGGCGTACAAAAGAACTCTACCGAATCCTTCACGGTTTATTATCGAGATGATATGTATATTATGTTAAAAATCGTAAGAGACTACAACCCTAAATATTTGATTACCTACGAATAAACCATTAAATACAGGAAAATTTATCCTCGCCGGAAGAAAATTAAATACGGAATATTTGAATATGACCCAAGTACCCACGAAAAAAAACCTAGAACAGTAGACAATAGGTACCTATGTTTACAAAAATCAGTATTTTAAAGGCCTTGGTAATTTCGAACATGAAAAATAAGTATAATTTAATGTAAACAATTGTCTAGACTAACCAGTATATTTACTAGACAAGCATTGAGCAAGACTTTAAACAAATTCATTTGAAAATAAATACTTGTAGGTACATGGCCGATATTTTTCAATGCATTGGTACTTATTAGGTATACAAAACAACATTATCCATGGAATAAAATTGTGGTAGACCAAACAACTTTTCAATTAGTTTCAAATTTCGTAAATCTTCATCCAAAACAAGGTTAGTTTTACAAATAGATGGCACATTATTATTTAATGTTAAATTATTAAATTTATTTGTTTATAGACACGACTAGCGGCTAGTGGTCCACATTGGCCTAGAATCGAAACAACTGGAAGTCATGGGAAGAGGCTTTTGCCCAGCCGTTAGATTACAAGTAGGTATTGTTTTTAATGAACCCAAATAATAGTCTGTCCTTAAACATTCAAAAAGCAGGCCACCCTACTCCACGGTCGGTTGCATGGCATTTGAACGCGTGGCTGACACCTGGCCGCCGCACGTCGATCTATTTACTGAGCTATATGCTCAATAAAATTATTCAACGTATTTCACATGCTCCGTCGTCGTGGATTTGGAAGGCATTGTTAGATAGATTTAAGGTGAAAGCCCCAGGGTAGAACGCGAAATTCAAATGTTTCTTACGTGTTTGCAATTTGTAGGTCTGTTTCAGATTGTATACTGATCTTTTCTTTATCGTGTGGTTAATGCCTAAACTGGCTTTACATGCTGTCGAGAAATATCTCTCAGGAATTCTGGTTTCCTGTCGAATGTTTAAAAACCTTTTTTTTGGGGGGGTGGGAAATCATCAAATAACCCCTCCCGCTCTTGGGCAGAGCGAAAGGGAGTATCAGACTTCTACTGACTAAAAACCACCCATGTTCCTTCTTAGCCCTATATGTCGAGGCCGCGGTGACTAGTGTACAACCCGCAGCCCCGACGGGCGTCAGCCCTTTCGGGCCCCTCCCATGTTGAATGTTTAAAAGCCTTGGGTTCGATCTTGAGACCCATGACTTGGCAGCCCGAAGGTCACACCACTAGGTTATCATTGCCTGTTGTGTGTAGTTTAAAATATGATTCGTGCTATGCAGTGGAACCGTACCTAACGTTCCTATTACATTTATGGACAAATTGCAAACCACAGCCTAAAATGTTAAATACTTACTTCTTTCAGAGGCAAAACCTCGTTATAGTTAAGTACCTAAAATAAGAACCAGTGTTTAAAGGAAGGATTTCTAGTTAAAAAAATCCTTCCTTCTCAGTTTTGCAACAGTCGAGAAGACAATGACAACATTACAAATTGCACGATATCATCCTAACTCCCTAGCTCACCTATTTGTCGTCGAGAGTCATTGTTTCGACTAAAAAGGAAATACTCCAAATAAAGCAAATCGGTTTTTGATCTTTTTGGGCTTACATCGTAGGTGTTACTTTTGTCAAACATGCTGAAATTCCTAATACAGGTTTTAAAAGACGAAAAAGGAAATGCTGTGTTTGTAAATGAGAAGAAACTCGTCGCCATACGATATTTTTTATAAGCACTCACGATCTTTTTGTTACACTGTGATCCAAATTAAAGCTTTGTACACCTGGCATACAAATAATAACTGTGCATGTTCTGTGAAATTAACAATTTTCTGGTTCTGACATTTTTCGACGTTGACACAGAATATGCTGCTGGCCATTCAGAATGCATATCCCGTTTATTTTTAAAATAAAAAAAACAGATTAAAAATGGAATGTTGCATGTTTCAAAATACATTGCCAGGTTTTAAAATACGTTCGTCACTACTTTTATTTATCTAGAGGAGAGAACTTTTTATTAACAGTTGAATGAGAGATAAGCAGAGTTTATAACGGCTTCAGGGGCGGAAGGACGTCCTGCGGTCTGGCCAGGAAGTTGGCTGTTACCGCGTCCTGAATTCTGAACTCTTTGCAGAGCCTTTCAACTTATCTAAAGCCTTTTTTAAGTTGGGTCTGAATATACTTCCAAGTTGTTGTTCACGGTTTAGAGTGAAAAGCTCCTAATAATTTTCTCTACGATCTCTGCAAATTATAATAATTTGCAGAGATCGTAGAGAAAATTATAGATGTTTATTGCCGATTTCTTTTTAAGCTAGATATTTAAATTCAAACACAGGTCAATGATCTATTGATTCTAGACTAGAAGCCAGACAATGATATAATTTTGTTAATTTATAATCAGTGTTTTGACATAAAAATAGAATAGCTAGACGTAACAGGAAACTTGCAGGACATTATAAGTTCAATGTACTCTGAATTGAACTCGCAAGTTTTCATGTGCGCCTCGTGGGATTTCCCTTCGGCAAACATTACGAACTGCCATGCAAACTTTCATCCTCTTTGTTTTATTTCTGAAAAGGTTTTCCTAAGTGTTCACTTTTATTGCGGGTTGTTCGAAAGAGATACCGCGGCCTCGGACACAAAGGGCTAAGAAGGAATATGGGTGGTTTTTAGTCAGTAGAAGTCTGACACTCTCTACCTCTCCGCCCAGAGCATGGCAGGAGCAGTCATTTGACGATTTGACACACTCCAAAAAAAATTGTTCACTTTTGTTACAAAACAGTAAGTTCGTGCTTCTATATAGTGCCTCTAGACTAGGCTACTTCCTGGCCTAAATGAACAAACTTATATCAGAGCTAATATGAATCCAAAAAAAAACCTTATTTATAGGTACCTCTCCAGGTCATGAGAGATGACCTTTGTCTTTAATTTCACGCGCAACCATCGAATATAAGTAAGTACAGTCCGAGCACTATCTAGTCTAACTTAAGAAACTTACGTATATTATATTGTTGTTTTATTTTGTACTAGTCAAAGTCAAAGTCAAAATATTTTATTTCACATAGGCCTACATGGGCACTTGTAAAACGTCGACATAAAAAAAAGGGGGCACGGTTCGGTGCATTGGTCGACTCCTAAGGAGAAGAACCGGCAAGAAACTCCAAAGAGTAACCTTTGGATAATAACCTTTTAATCTTTTAAAATGGTTTAAAATGGTTAACAATAAGTTTAAGGTCCAGACATAATCTTGGGACACACATGAAGGCAATGCAGATTAGTGTCTGAGATGGTCTTTTGAAGAAAGCACCACACAGATTTGAGTGGACCTGTCCAGTCAGTGTAAGCATTTGTCAGTTATTGTCGAGCTCGACTTATAACTCAAGGAGCTCGACGTCACGACGAACAATACCAAGGAAAGGACATTTGGGTAGGTCGCTTATAGTACTCAAACTGCCAGACAATCGTTAAAATTAAAGAAAGACCCACATAGTCCTCATATTCACAATATAAAAATAATAAAATATTTATCATATTAAATAAGTCAAGTTATGAAATGTCAATAAAAACACAAAACTAAATATTTAACAAGTAAATATTGGTCAAAAAATAAAAAATAATATCATAAGTACTTGAAAAAGTAAACAATGTCATTGTGTATAAAGAAAGTTAATAAAATGTCAAATTGTAAAAAAAAAAAAAAATATATATTAAAAATCAATTTAAATTGGAGCAGTTCAATCCCAAGCTTTTTTTTTTTTGTAAGAACATACTATAGTATTTTGAAATCAGAACAGTTATGAAAGAGAACTTATTTTTTGATAATTAATGTTCACACACTTGACAACACAGGAAAAGAAGATACTTAAGTAAACAATTTCAGAACATACATAAATATAATAGGTAGGTACTGCTTATTTCATATGAGATTTCTGCCAACAGACCCCTGCGAAAGGACAAAAATAATGTAGACGATTATGTGTGAGAAAAGAACCGAAAAATGTGTTTTGGTCATCTCAACGTTGCAATCGTTACTCCACAACAAAATCAATTTTTAACTTTGCTAAGTGCTACTAATCTTTACACTTTACGGTCCGCAAAATAGTCAAACAATTGCTGTGTGCTATCCAATGACATATTATACATATAAAGACACGTCATGGATTAACATGGCAGCGCTTCAAAACGGCGAAAATATTATATAACTACTTTTACGCGTAAAGAAAGGGAAAGAAAATATGACACCGTACAGCGGGATGCCTGTTGATGCCTGTTGTCTTTATGTTTCGCGCAGGTTTACACACACGATTTAAATTAAGAACAAACGTAGCATCGCGCGAGAGGTTGGTGCGTAACTAAGCGCGATGTGGCCAATTGGCTTCATTTCATGTTGTCATTTTTGAGGGCGGACAACGTATCTATAGTTTTAATATATCATTGGTGCTATCTGATTCATTAGACAGAGAAAGGGTTGTTCAATGTTCATGGCTAAATATATTTTCACATACATCTTCAGCAGTACCCATACATGTTTCTGCTCGTGACTGTACTCCTCTACCTATCAAAACATTATCGTGACCGTTAAGCCCCAATACTGCTTTCATATCGGACGTATTAGAGCATCACAATAGCAGACATGTTCCTATCATTAGCGGGTATATAAGAAATTTATAATTTCACGCCGTTCGTCGCACCGCGGCGCACGTACTCGGGCTAACACCGTTTTGGCGCAGTTTTCTTGAGTAAATGCTATGGTAGACATCGATGATGTGTCGGAAATTGTTATGGTCGCATTAGAACCGTTTTTTATGGGAGATGGTGTGGTCATAAATTGTCATTTGTCGTGAACAAACAATGATGATGATGGTGGATGGCATCGCGTGGTTTCTTGTATCTCAAAGTCAAAATCAAAAGTCATTTAAAATTAGACTGACAATCAACAGCTTTTGAACGTTAAAGACAAGAGACAGTCCCCTAAAAAGAGCACCCTTCGCCACTTCCTTAGTGTTTTAGCTGGGTAGAAGTAAATGGCGGAACATACTCCTCAGCAACACATTATAGGTATTTCTGTTAGGTTAGAAGAACCATATCCTCCAGGCTTAGGCCGCTTTCACATTAGGAGGTTACAGTGCGACAGTCACACGACTATAAACAAATACTTATGGGTTGTTACGGCTGTTCTTATAAAATGTGAAGAAATGTGCTTCTGCCGCGCGACTGTTGCGCTGCTAATAATTATCATAGTGTGAAACCGGCCTAACAGAGCGTGCCCCGCCCGCTTATACGTGCAATGCTGGTTTATACAATACTTTTCCAAATTGACCAGACAGAGACACATCGGTGCAAAAAGGAGGAAAAAACCTGAAATAGGCTTCTGAAAACGACTTTTTAGCTTTCATCAAAAATTGATCAGAGAGCATAGAAACATTGTGTCACTATCGATGTCAACGACGCAATGGGAGACTTCCTAATGACCTAAGTAACTGCAGCTAAACCACTGACATTTATCTAACTAATACTTGCTTACGAAATAATACCCACTTAAAGTTACACCATCTCAACCACTACCCACATTAGAATCAACACCGTTGTGGAAGATAGCAGCAGGTACATTTATCGCCAGTCTGTGACAGATAATAAGTCCATCAAACCAGATGGTCGCTCAGTCGTGGCTAGATCTTTAAACTGAGCCATTACCTGCGCACGATCAGAAGTGGGTTAGCTTTGCGGATTCTTCGGGTGAAGTCAACTAAGATTTCTGTGCTAACTCGTGCAAGTTGTGCATAAATAATAAATATAAATAAGAATTTTAGCAAATCGAAGCGGCTTAACAGAGAGACACGCAAGGTGACTTTATTTTAAATACTATGACTATACTAAAAAACCATTTTATTTATAGATTTTTTCTAAGAGATTTGGCTTGGATTGGCTTCAAACCTTCTAAAAACCGTAGGTATATATGCATATAGATGGTAGATCTGTAATCTGCATTACTGCTTAGTTTAACTGCAATAAAAAGATAACCATAACGCACTTACTTTTTTTTTGCAATTTTGGGGCAAGTTAGTTCTTCTTCTCTTATTTTAAAATAACGTTGCCCCACACTAGGAATTTCTCCTGTATCGTGGGTGCGTTCACAAACATTTAAACTCACATACACAAATACCCAGACCCGAAACAACTATCTGTAGGTCATACAAATATTTGTTCCGTGCGGGAACCGAACCCGCGACACGCAGCGCAGCAGTCCATTGCTTGAGCCACTGCGCCAACCGTGCCGACGGCCGGCACTATTATCACAGACCGTTGTATTCATAGACTACACTAACTCTATAATTGTTCCGCCAGGGTTCAAAATTGCAATACTATAAAAATAAAGCGACAATAGGTCTGGCAGCCTAATACCGCAATGTATGCAACAAACACGTGCAGTGCAATCGCGTCGCATGTGCAGAACTACTTTATACAACATGTTGCAACACTGTCTAGCGACCATACGTGTGGGTCATATACCCACTGTACCTATTCAGAAAATATCGTTGATATGCTTAATTGAAGGTACCTAGAAAATGCTGACGATAGCGCTTTCATGGGTTGCTAGGAACTCGTAGACATAACACCACAATTATTAGACTAATTGGCAGAATAGGTGAGAGTAGGTAGTCAGTTGTTTATCATTACAATGATTATCGGGAGAACGTGCATCAGCATATTCATTGATTCTGCTGTCATCATCAATTTATCATCTACCTAGAAATATTCATATAATAATTAAATTATTTTATTTCCCATAGGCACTTGTAAAACGACGACAAATGTTTCCTATGGAGAAGAATAGACAAGGAAAACATACTAGGGAATGTTAGGGTCGGCTTGCATTCTCACTGGATGTAACCGAGTATAGTTTGGGTTCCACGCTACATTTTTGCACTTGATTACTATCAAGCTAATTTTCCGTGAGTAGCTTCATTTTAATGAGACGCCCAATAATTTCAGAACGAAAACTCTCGATTGTGGTAGATAATAGGGGTAGCAGGGATAAAAGATGTTGATTTGATGATCCTAAAAAAATTATTACTAACAGGGTTTTTTGTCAAATCTCCTGATAATCACCTAAATTATTTGAACAAGTATCTGTCCTACAAAATGTATGGTTTGATCAAAGACTCTACTTCCAACATGTATCGATAACGAGGTCATCAAAAATCACTAACCAGCTGATTTTTTTGCTTTTACTTCGTTAATATTTATATAATTTAACAGTTACATTATCCTACAAATTGCGTGGTACGTTATCCCGGTCCTACGCTCAAAAGTAGTGGTACAGATACTTGATGTAAAAATAATTACTATCTATTAGTTGAATCTTCCTAAATTGTTTCGTTCGCCCAACAATTTCCTGTGCAAAATTTTCAACGAAAACTCTCGATTGTGGTAGGTAATAGGGGTCTATTACCTACCAAAATCGAGAGTTTTCGTTCAGAAACTGTTGGGCGTCTCATCAGAATGAAGCTACTCACGGAAAATTAGCTTGATAGTAATCAAGTGCCAAAAATGTACCGTGGAAACTGGACTAGTAGGTACCTACCAGTATTTTACATAATTATAGCGACTGCTTATCTGACCGTCACAAGTTCACAACCCAGCTACTTACTACTGAGAAGACTGATTGTCAGAACTTCAAGCCACTGGCGTACGTTTAACAACTGTCAAAGATCCACGAATGCAAGCCAGGAACAACTGCTTAACGTGCTTTCCGAGGCACGGAGGACACTTCCTAAGTAATGGGTGGTCACCTAGGTAAATGCGGCTTAACCTGATGATTAATCAGAGCAGCTTGTTTTTAGCCACGAGCTAAATCTTTAAGTATAAAGTATAGCTACCACGTGGGTGGTGCCGCAGGCAGTACAAGTAATACATACGAAGAGAATATGAATTATAATTGTTACATAGAAGTGGATGTTGACATGTGTCCAACATAACAGCTTTGTTTGTGCACGGAATTCCTAACAGTTGAAATTAATTTCTTATTCAACCACTCTTGGACTACTAAATAGGGCGGCTCTTGGAGTACCTAATACTGTTTCTCTGTTAAATTATACATAACGTATGGACACCATGTCGTGAGAGTTACATTTAATGGGATGACAGTTCAATTAATATGTGGAATATCAACAGAACATATCATGTAGGTACATAAAGGGTGTAAAAGTACCCTTAACGCAAACGAAGGGCATTTATTTTCCCTACGAATACGATCATTTTCTGGTTCTAGACCATACAGGACCTGGGAACCCCCTAGTTACGGAGATATTAGGGATCAAAGTTCCAAATTTTGCACAGCTGTTTTTGTAAATACTAGTTTTTCAGGTTATAACTTTACTTAAATTACCTCCATGACCCATTTACTATTCAAAGCACCCACTAGCACAATGTTTTAAGAGTGCTGCATTGAGTTTTACCGTAAAATGTGAATTTTGATCCAAAAAAAAAATCGTTTCCCAGCAAAAATTTTTGCGTAGGGGTACTTATTTTGATGTACAGAATGCTTGGTTGACGTATGTGTGAAGGGTTAATTTACACCCTGTATATCTATTCTTAATAATATTATAAAGAGTTAAAAAATAAGTTTGTATGTGGAGGTAATCTTCGTAACTACTGATCCGTTCACGAAAATTATTTTACCAACGAGAAGCTCCAATATACAGCTCCAGTTTGTTGGCAAATTGATGTTGGATAAATTGTACTAACACACTTTTATGCCAATACTAATATGTTGATTTGTATCTGGATTTTTCAATAAAATTCTAAATTAAAACTGATTAAAACTGGCTGAGGCTAATATTAAAATCAATCAAATCAAAATCAACTTATTTCAAATAGGGGCTTGGGCACGTCACGTTAACCGCATGCATGATGACCACTGGGTAAAAGTTTCCACATGATGGTTGCCGGAAGACGGACAGCGCCGCCGAGGCCGGCCCAGAAAGAGGTGGCGAGACGAGGACCGCGAGGGTTGGTTCGCGGAGACATCAGAAAAGAGCACATGGAAGGAATTGGAAGAGGCTTTTGCCAAACAGCGAGACAGTACAGGCTTTAAAAAAAACTCCATATATATAGCCCTTTATATCAATCGGTACCTAGCACAACTGCACAAGCGGCATTGATAGTCAGTGCTGCAAGATCTACAACGACATTAGATGGAAAGAGCTAAGTTAATGATCACCTAATCAAATAACTGTCATCTAACTCGATATTTCTACTTCAAATTCGAAAATATGAGATCGAAAGTTTCCAATAGCTTTGTCATAAATCATTGGTAAGTCGATGATATCGACAGTTCAATTTTAAAACTGCCACCGAGCAATATCCGAACGAATCATTATGAAGCGATGAAACGATCTCGTAATTAAAAGTCTCATTGTGTAAGAGATGATGGACGGAAATTTTAAATAAGGGAAATATGGTAAAGGTGGTATGTACTTATGTACTATTGAATAGGGATGTTTACCGACTTAAAAAAATAAGATTCTAATTAGTCCGTCTGTTAGATTATCGAAAAATATTGGATACGTCCTTTTTGTTTTATGAAATCAATAAAAATTTACGAAAATAAAACGCATCAAACATTTGAGTAGTTTGTGACGTCACTAACCGCTAAAAATGTCATAGTAATGTCTTAAAATATGACGTCACACGAGTTTTCAAAGCACTGTATCGTCTTCATTGTTTGCTTACGTGAAAAAAGAAAAAATACGTGTCTAATATTTTTTGGAAATCTATCTGACGGACTAATTAGATTTTTTTTTAGTTAAGTACCCTATTGGTTGTTCTGCTTCAAGTAGACATGACCTATTAACAGACGTACGAAGGGATCCTCCGCGACAGGGCACGCCACGATAGTGGCGGTAAGTCCCCTCTTTGAGGAGTGGCTTGAGAGGCACGGCGCCCTCACCTTCCGTCTGACGCAGGTCCTCACCGGACACGGTTGTTTCGGGAGGTACCTGCACCGAATCAGGCGGGAGGAAACGCCCGGATGCCACCATTGCGAGGATCGGCCGGAGGACACGGTGGAGCACACAGTGGAGGTGTGCCCCGCTTGGGCGGAGCCCCGCCGTGTTCTCGTAGCGGCGATCGGCGGCGGCGACCTCTCGCGCCCGGCCCTGGTGCAAGCCATGGTCCGGGGCGAGGAGGAATGGGACGCCGTCGCCTCCTTCTGCGAAGCAGTGATGCTGGCGAAGGAGGTGGCGGAACGCGAGAGGGAGAGAACCTCTCGTCCCAGCCGCCGCGGGAGGCGCTCCGGGCGTCGGGGGTCCCGCGATGACCTCCGGCCACCGTAGACGCGGGCCTGTGGACGGTGAGTGATGGGCTAACTCGCCGTCCGTCCGTCTCACGACGAAAACAGGCCGTGTCGACGGCGCGTTCGTGTTCCACGCGCGCCTCAAAGAGATGTCAGCAACATGGGAGGGGCCCGAAAGGGCCGACGCCTGTCGGGGCCGCGGGTAGTCCTCTGGTTATCGCGGCCTCGACATAGAGGGCGAAGAAGGAACATGGGTGGTTTTTAGTCAGTAGAAGTCTGACACTCCCTTTCGCTCTGCCCAAGAGCGGGAGGGGTTATTCGATGATTTTACACCCACCAAAAAAAAAAAAAAAAAAAAAAAGGGATCCTCCGCGACCCCACGTTATATTGTATTTATTTTCTACCCACAAAGTTGCGTATAATATGTGATCCCAATAATGTATGACTTAATAATAAAATTGCTTTAAAGAAGTGACTTTAAACCCACAGTCAAACCATTGCTACAGTTTTGTGGGGCTTAGCTTGTAAGTTACTTACCTTTTTAGAATAAAGAGAAATAAAAAAATGTGCAGAAGAGCAAGCGGCGTCTAAGAACTAGCAAAAGATCACCACCGGGTGAGATTGGCAAATGACATTGTTGACTTCGTGAGGAAAACCAGTATGAGATTGGCAGTGGAGTGTGCTAGTTATATTAAAGATCCGTGTGATAGGGGGCGAACCTATAGCCTTCAACCGGGCAAAAATCCAAAATCAGTTACTGCTCTGAAATTACTGATGGACAAACCCAATAGCATTTCACCAGACGTGAATCGAACTCAGGACCTCATGCTCAGCAGTAGTGCTATCGACCACTAGACCAACGAGTCAGTTGTGTAATCATTAGAGAAATGTGTGGGGATAAATAGAGGTTAACTAGCTGATGCCCGCGGCTTCGTCCGCGTGGATGTCGGTTACCGCGCCCAAAAGTAACCTTTTTTTCGCATTAAAAAGTAGCCTGTGTCCTTTCTCAGGCTCTAGGCTATATGTGTGCCAAATTTCATTTAAATCGGTTCAGTAGTTTTGGCGTGAAAGCGCGATAGGCAGAGTTACTTTCGCATTTATCATATTATTATAGTAAGGATAGGAGCTTGGTAGTCGGCCCTTAAGTGAAATAAATGATTCCTCACAAAGATTTATCAACGGAGGAGTTAATCTAGACTTTCTGATGGTTATCAATCAATCAGCGTTAAGCGTTGGACAAATCCTTGAAAAAAAGGTCGAAATTTATCAAATGTACGTAATCAACGTTTATTAAAGTCTACGAACGGGAACTGTGCGTTTTAGCCGTGGTCGTTTTACGAATTCTTCTCTTCTTAGTGCGTCGATTGAAATCTAAATTGTGTCGGTTCAAAACTGAGCTACTAACTTAGCGGTTTCAGTAGTGTTCATATGTTTCTGTAGAGAACAATCAACGCAGGACACGATATTAAGTATCCCATCGTTTGTGGAAAAGCACCATATTTACACTACAGGGCAGAGTTAATAATGAATCTCCACCTGAGTAGGTTTTCCTTGTTGCGACCAACCTGAGTCCGGAGTGTATCTAAAGACTTCCAACAGGGCTATTGCGTATCTTTTAAATGACAATGGCAATCATATAGTGTTCATCAATTAACTGTCATTTGGCAGTTAATCCATGGACAATATGATAGCCACTAACATTTAAAAGATAAGCAATAGCCCTGCAGTTCGGTCATAGCCAACTCATGATCAGAAGGCAGATTTTCAGCAGGTGGAAGGAATGGGAATGGATTTACTTAATGATGATGATAATGCGTTAAGAGCAAATAACGATGTGAAACACCCACAACATTCCGGTTATCTAGGTATGCAAACTGTACATCAAACTTAGTAACATCGTATACATACAGAAATAATTACTGTGAATAGATTTTTATTTTGGTGTAAAAAAATCGATGTTTACGGTAACACGCAAAACATTGTAGTTATAGGTGCATGAGTGCATGCAACGGTACAGAGGTCCATGTCACTCTCGGCTTCATTTAGCGTCTTTTTATATCAGTTATTTATAAATGACACAATAACATGTAATGAAAACCATAAATCACTCCATAACGTTCCCAATGCTAGGACACAGGTTCTCCCTCTGTAAGAAATGGGACGAAAAGTCGCATATTATTATAATGTATAATCTCAACAGGAATGTTTTTTATCCGGTTTTAATTAGAGCTACCATGGATTTCCCTTTTGGGGGGGATCATCGAATAACGGAAGTGTTAGACTTCTACTGACATAAAACCATCCATGTTCCTTCTTAGCCCTTAGTGTCGAGGGGGCGGTATCTCTTTCGAACAACCCGCAGTCTCGACGGCAGTTATTATGCCTCATGACTGGATTGAAATGCTTAAAATTTTAGTTCAAATTTGAAGATAGACACAAATAAATACCCACCCAACATATACCCAAAGACAGCCCCTGTTAGGACACTCAATAAATGAGAACCACTGAACGCCAAGAGCCGCTATTAAAATACCAGTTTTCAAGGTCTCTCTCGGACGCTTCCGGAGAAGACCACTGCAGTATCTATTGTCGATGGACACAATACTATAAATGTGGGGAAGGCACTATTGACAAGGCACTGACGAGCTATTGTTGAGGAACGAGAGTTCTATAGCTTCTGCTTACTCGCATTTTACATTAGTATAGTATTGTGTGGCCTCTATGCGCTCCAAAGCTGTCGTAGCATAGTCTAAGGACATTACAAAATGAATTAATGAAAGGCACGTGGCTGAGAGAAATATGCTAAGGATATATGCTAAAATAAAATATGGAAGAAGGAGTCTGAAAGAGGGAGGCCCCGGTGGCTGAAAAGTTGTGTGGCTATCGGTTATGGTGGTATGGACTTAACCTAGAGGACTACCAAAGAAAAGATGGATGGACTGTTTGTAGGATGACATGACGAGACATAGAGAGACATGGAAGAAGACGACATGCTACACCAATCGCAAATAAACTGGTATAGGGGCAGGAGAATGATGATTTGTAGGGAAATTATCCTACTTATAAAAAAAGATATTCCATAGTTTCGAAGAAATTCATCATTGTTTCATTCAAAATGATTTATGAAGTAAGTTCCACTGTCTTTATTGAATAGGGTAATTAACTAAAAAACTAATTAGTCCTTCAGATAGATTTCCAAAAATATTGAACACGTAAGTTTTTTTATTTTTCACCTAAGCAAACAATGACTCAAATCTTTGACGCGTTTTATCTTCGACATTTTTTATTAATTTGATAAAACAAAAAATACGTATCCAATATTTATCGATAATCCAACAGACGGATTAAATAGAATCATTGTTTTAAGTCACATAACATCCATATTGTTCTTTCTAAATACATATTTCAACTACGGAGAGTAAAAATTATCATTTCAATTCCCAGACATAAATATTGAATTTTTAACACACGATATCACACAAACAGATTCAAGTTTTAGAAATCGAATTCTCACAAATAAATCCAATTAACGGAGCCTCAATGAATTTAGGTATTTATTAGGCGATCCTTTATACTGCTAAATAGAAAAGATTTTATTTTCAATATATCTAATTGTTTTCTCAACGAATCAAGATATCTTTCCAGTAATACTCTTCAATTAATTCCAATTTTTGTTTAGCTCCAATCCATATGACTAATTGTTTTAACATCTGTGAATGTTTGCGGTCAGCTTAACCCGTATTTTTTACAAACTGCAACTCATAATATAATAATACAGTTTGAACCCCACATCATATGCTAGCCATACAGTGACAAACAAAGAAACAGATGGTCCCAATGCTTTTTGTACGCAGCATTGTTTTTATTTTTCAAAAAGCCATATTTTTGCAAGCTCTGCCGTTGAAATTGATTCTAGAAAACTGATATAATATGTATCTGTAAATGTAGAAGTCGAGGAGCTTTAGTCAAAGAGACGATGGTTATGATACTTACAAACTTTATATTGTTTATTAGGCCTGCCTGCTCTTGACATCTATCTCAAAACTCGAAGGTTTATGCAGAGATGAATTTATATGTAGTAGGTACAGTGGTACACCCACATTGCGCCAGTTATGTTAAGTCCCATCTCCAGGTAACCCAAAATACCTCGATCTCGCCTAAAGGAGCATTAGCAGAGCGCATAATAAAAGTGAAGTGCTCACTCTACACGTCAAGTTCGAGCGGATACGGCCGGTACCCTGCAGTACGTCTCCGGTAGTGAAAGGAATCTCACACATAGAAAATATTACTGAGTAAATTAAAACCAAATAATCAATGAATATATAAAATACGCAATTTTGAAGAGAAAGTTGCATCATGCAATTCTTCAAGAGAGTCTTACAAATAATTTTGCCTTATAAATCCTCGATGAATACTTTTTAATTGAATTCAGTGATTGATAATTATGGTAGACTCGTTTTGTAAAATCTATTTTAATTCAGTTAGATCAAGGGCCAAAACTCCCAAAATTTACTTTGGCGATTGTGTTTTCCGCAGGTACAGTATCCAATATGGCGACCACTCGGTATACGCCATAACTAGCATAGAACTAATCATCATGATTGACCTGCCGTTTTCCCAATTTATTGAGGGTCAACGCTGTATGTCTTATTCTTCCGTACTTCTCATTACTCGTCACCTCGGCAGTCACCTTCTTTCTTACCATATTATCATCCTTCACACAGTACATACATCGTCCATACAAATCTCCACTCTTATAGCCATCTACATCCATACTCAAAATTTATCTCAATACCATAAGTTAGTAGTAGTCGAAGTTTTCATTTTCCCTTCATGTTTTTGAATGCAATCTTTCTTATTCTCCCTTACTTTATATAATTTCTCATCAAACCACATCCAAAATTCAGAATTTAGACTAAACACACTTTGTATCTAAAGCGATAAGACTCCAATTCGTTTCAAATCGATATAATTCTAGTGAATAATGCACAGTGAATCAGTAGGTTATGGGAATGATGGGAACGCGTGGGAGAGTGTATTATAAGTATCTGGTTACTGTACCATGGAGTACCGTTGTTTTGTGACGTTTGAGCTGAGTAAGGTTAGATTATCTTGCAGGTATGTGTGTTTTCTTATAAATTTCCTTAATACTCTTATGTTTGGCTTTATTTATGACTACATGTAATCGTAAATGCTTACGACAGAAAAAGCCTTGAAGACTATTAAAAAATTTGAACGATAAAGTGGAAAATCTGAAAGCGGAACAGTCGGCCATTGGGGTCTGCCAACGATCTACACCAACTCGATAGGTCTAGAAGTAGATGGTAGGATAAGCTGGACTACAAAAATTAGGTACCCTACAATCGCACTAGATAGCGAAAAGTGGAAGGAGGGAAAGGGGGGCATTGGACTGGAGCACGATGGCGCAATATAGGCTTATTATAATAATAATAAGTAGACAAATTGTGAAAGTTTCAGAAATGCTAATCATAGTAACGACAGGACAATAAATTGTTAGTATAATACCACACAACAAGCAGCAAATCCAACATTAGTTATCATCACTAAAACACCTCAAACAACACTTAAACCCATTAACCCATCGCAACTTAAGATCCGTAATCCCATGTACTCACTATTAATAAATTTACGATAAGTACTGCGCTAACAGCTGAAACAGCATTAGAGGACTAAAATAAGCACGGAGTTCATAAAACGGGCACACTCGAGAGGGCAAGCAAAATAAACATTGAAAAACAACGGACGAGCCGGCTGTATGCTGAACAGAAGGCTTCTAACTACTTTAGCAGACCTAGTAGTTTTATTGGCAAAGTTTCCAGTGCGCCTGGATTTAACGTTGGAAGTTTTGAGATGCAGAATGCAGTTGCTAGAGGCAATTTTAAATTTGGTTCGTACTGTTACGTTTGCAGCTGTTGTTTACTGGTTTTTGCAAAAACCGCGTTGGTTACCACTTTCTATAAAGTAGGTATAGATAACTGCAGAACTAGATGAAAGCTATGCTATCCCAAGGATAATGTTAAAATGTCTTTGTACGTGATTTTTACTCCCATATCCTTTGCACCCGAACACAGTATAACTTTTTACTGGCAGAAATATATTTGGCATGATTTATTAAAACCTTTTATATTAGGCTTCTTCGTTGTTGAGTGGTCGAATGCGCGACTGATGAGCATGCGGTCTTGAATTCTATGCTCGGCCAACTGTAACTGGGGTTTTTTATCAGGATTTCATTTCAGTAGCAACGGAGTCAGGGTTAGTGCCCGGTTGATTGCAACAGTCTCGCCCTGAATTAAAATATGTCTTCTTAACTCTTCGGGGATTACCAGTGATTTATTTTATGTCTGCATCAAATAGAGCTGGCTTGTTAAAATTAACACTCTGTTAATGTAAGGTCTAATTATCGCACTTGATTAACACTGCAAAGAAAATTATAACGCACGGTATGCGAATCATAGTTCTGAAGGTCTCGGATGCTACCTACTACCTCGACGGCATCACACTATGATACGATCAGCTATACCTGCCATTTTTTGTAGTCTGTATTTCCTTGTTCCTTTTGCAAAACAAATTATTGTGTTTTTAATTCAGTTAATTTTTCACAAAGGCTACCGATAGCGTTGTAGATACTGGTTCCTTTTCTGTGCCCCCAACCCGAAAGAGGAGCTAGGGTCCAAATAACATACAATAGGTTGGTCCGCGGATGGGTGACCACTCGTTACACCTAGCTGGCACTTGTAGATCTTTGGGGACTGGACACCGACCCCAATATACTTGTGAAAAACTTAGGCAGATGATTATGTAGGTTGCTCAACGATCATTCAGCGCGTCTCCAAAATCGGAACATTTCACCAACAGATCCCTTCTCTAAACGTCATTCGAGCACCAAAAGAGCTCTTCACAATATTTTTCAAATTATCAGAGATACTGATTGAAAACTTTTTAGTATTTCATTTTCTTTACCGATTTCTTAGCCAAGAGTTTTACCTTTCGCTCCATGTTTATAAGATTCATTCAGCAGCTTTATCTTTCCACTTTAATCTTCAATACCTCTATGGGCAATGAGCCAAGCCAACAATGCCTCGGTCCACATTAGCCCAACTTAAATAAGTATATCGCTAATTTCTTCAAATATTTCTGCTTACATTGTTTGTTCACTCTTCGACCTCATTATAATAAACAAATACGTGATATATCTAGATAAACGAGTAATTATCACGTATTTGTTTCCGGTATCTAGACTGATTCGATATTGGAAGCACGTGAAGTTGGTCTCTCAGCTGTCATTTGTAGATATTTGACAGCCATTAAAGGTTGAAGCCCGAAAGTCTGGCAACCAGTCTTACTGTGGAAATTAATTGTTTCCTATTATTTTCTAAATAATTTTGTTGCGGGATCGAAAACAGTTAAATTGTTCTCTGGGATCGAGTTTTGTTATCTCGACGCTTCTTTTTCTGGCTTTTAGTTGCAGTGGTTTGGGAATAGTAAGGTGAGGCGGGCACGTGCCACTGGGGTGTGCAATTCAGATAGATCTATGTAAAACACTGGTATTCAGCTGCTCCCGCATAGACTGGAAGTCGACCCTAACATAGTTGGGTAAAGGCAAGGCTGATGATATAGTTAACCTTTACGAACTCACTCATGCAGAAAAGATTCTGTAGTAACCAATCAACGATGTTAATTTTATTATGAGCTCAGCGTTGCATATGCAAGCGACTAGTAAGCTAATCACCTATCGCCATTCAACGGTGCGTGTGATGTAATTCAATGTGGCACAGTAATCTACGCTTCATTTTAGACGAGTTATATTCCAACCTCTTCTGGTCGTAAACTTTCTTTTAATTCATGGTCGTATGTGTTATTAGGTGATGGGTTTACTTGGGTTAACTACATACTTTGTTCTCATGTAAACTGTATCTGTTTTTTTCTTTATCACCTTTGTTGGATTTACGACCCGCTTTATATGGACTTTTTTTGGTTAGGCTCTTTTTGTTTTGTGATATTCTTTTCCAGTACGAGAGTAGTGCTTTGTTTAAACAATCCTTCCTTTTAATTATCTGTAAGGTCGTTAACGGACTCCCACACTGGATAATTACCTATATCAGGCACGATCATCGATCTTTGCATCATATCTCTGACCCGATATAAAATCAAATATTGCAATACCCGACCTACTCCCAACGATTTTAGACTTTGAAATAACTACATAAACACCATAATTCATTTTATCCGGTGGTTTACATTAAAATGAAAAATTAACCTAAGTAGGTCAGCGGTAAACAGTGGCCGTACCTACGCAAATCACTATGCTATGAGCGTCATAAAATCGACAGCTTGTTCAATACCGCTTTTTATGAGGGTACCCGTTCATTACGCAACTTTTTATGGGAATTTTAATTACTCTGTAACTGATGCTAGCAGCGATCTTTTAATGAAGTAATGTGGTCAAGAGAATAGTCTTGGCAATCTGTTAAGCCATATTTAGTTTTACGGGCCCTACAGTGGAGTGAAAGTAATTCACCAAGGCAGTATTTTGGGTCCATTATTTACGGAAGTTTTTCTAGGTGATTTCAACTGTTACAAGTCTTCACGCTGTATAAGTTATGTAATGAGCTGTTATCACAATAGATTGCGTAATGTAAGGAAAAAATATGGAATACAATTCAATGCTACTGGAAAAAAGCGCCTCATAATTGTTAGTAAACAGCCTAAATGCTGTTTGTAATTAAGACTAATGTAACAAACATGCTAGCATGCAACACTTGTGAACGATACAAAACGAAATACATTTTTTTCTCACCCCTCGACACAGCTATCGATTTCAAAGGCAGAGGGAGCTCTTAACCCTCCCAAAAAAGCACACGTGCCCACAGTTACATTCATAGAATAATTTATCTAAATAAGAGGGTATATGAAAGGATCCTAGCGGGGTAGCTCCCCAAAATGGGCCAAGGTCGGAAACAGTCGGGCCTAATACTGCATGCAGGCGAGAAAGACGCAACAAAAAAAATGGGAGTTGTTGTATTTATTTAGGCTCATATGAAAAAGTCGTTGAGTTTGGACGAGGGTTGGTAAATAGTGCAATAAAATATTAGGGACAAGAGTGGGTGCGATATAAATGTTTGTAATCATGTCGTTTGGAATGTGGAGTAAAGATAAGCCGATGTTATCAAGCTGAGTGACTCTTTTATTAACTGCATCCGAATAAATAATAGGTAGGTACCTAAGTACCTACTCTTCTAGAATATTTTTTCATTGACTGAACTCTTCTGGCGACGGAGTGGAGGAATGTAAACAAATTCAATTCTTTAATTTCGAACTGTCCACGTATATGATACGACAAAATAGGCTGTTGTTTTATTGATTGAAATGTTGTACATTAAACTTTTGATTCAACAAAGTCTTTGTCAGTGCTTTTGAGTACGATTAAGTAGAGTGGAGAGCCCCTTTTTAGATTAAGGCGTCCCAAATTTTTTTATCTTTTGCTGAAATTATTCCGCATTGAAATTTCAGCTTTATTTCATCCGTCGAAATATACCAAAGGCTGTCCTTAAAGATAGCTGGGATTGGGAAATGGGGCCAAGGCCAGTACCTCGGCCTGACAGTGTTTAGGGGATCTAGTACGGGATAATGTACAGTAATGTAATGTTTGGGCGGCTGCTTACGTCATATTATACGGCGAGATAATCTTGTGCCAAACAATATGAGAACCCTTTTTACGGATAACAAAGAGAAGGTAAGCAGTCACAATTCTCTTTTACCAAGGATTTATGCGGGAAAGTCGGGTAGTCTTAATTATAAGATCAGTAAAGCTCCTCATTTTGTAAGTTCGGCTACGACCTATAGAAAAAACTTACACAATGTGCAAATGATGTATGGGAGAATATTAGGAAAAACTAGGAAGCTGGAAATGATCATAAACAAAGTCTTAGAATTCTTTAATTTACCAATAAATGAGTAGGTGCATTAAAAATGTTCAAGGTAACAATTTTAGTGAAACAACATGCAAAACAAGCCAAGATATAGAAGCTAGGACTTTAAACAATCTGGTTTGAGAAATCTCAGCAATTTTTTTTTGTTATATTGTTTGATGCACAGAATGCTTGGTTGGCAGCTTCTTGAAGACTCCCTTTACATGGTTATAGTGTGAATGCTAGTTTCTTATTGTAATTATTATTCGAACCAGACTGTTTCCTTTTAACGGCAAAGAAAGTATGGTCGAATTTAGGCTCAGGATTACCCATTTCTAAGTAGTTGCTCAAAGATTATGCTACTTCATTTTTGAATTAATAAGAAGATCCACTCTTTTTATAAACCAATTCGACCAGACACGAAATACACATCAAGCAAATGAGTGCACAGTTAGCAATGACTGCAAAAGCAAGCAAGTTAATAAAGAAGCAAGCATTCATTAGTGATGATGAAGTTATCGCCAAGTCATGTCAAGCCAATTGGCAGCCCACAACCCACCTGAACAGAACAAAACGCAAAATTAATGTCAGGAAAAGAGAAAAAAATAAAACTGTTGCATTTGGTAAGACTAGTAGGTGTACTGGACCCAGGATCGTTAGATGGGATGTTACAGATGAAACAGTTAGATGGACAGGAATTTTGGAGTACTTCTCTATTGTGTGGTTATTAGGCATTAACCACACGATAAAGAAGTACTCCAAAATTCCTGTTCATGATTTTAAGCCACCCAAGGGTCTCTTGAGTTCCCGTCGGGGCTGCGGGATGTTGTAAGAGATACCGCGGCCTCGACATACAGGGCTAGGAAGGAACATGGGCGGTTTTTAGTCAGTAGAAGTCTGACACTCCCTTTCGCTCTACCCAAGAGCGGGAGGGGTTATTTGATGATGATGCATGCAGGTTTCCTCACAATGTTTTCCTCCACCAAGTAACTACCTACCTACATTACACGTTATCAAAGAATTTTGTAATTTAGAGTACCGATTGTGATTTACAGGGAAAGCTCTTTATAGAAATTCCTATACATAATTGTAACAGCCTACTTCTGCAATAGGTGTGTTGGGGTCGGTTGCACATCTTTTTTTTTTTTTCTAGTAAAATGAGAGGCTGTAGGTGCATATTCTTATGGTCTCGTATGGCAATTAATGTTCCAGGTATAATTGTGATTACTACAGATAATGAATGACATAAAACGTCTTCAATACGTATCTTATCTAATAAATCAGTTTGCTAAAGCGTGCTATTAACCCACATAATAAAATTATGAATAATGTATGCTCTATCATCCATTGTAATGTTACTAATAACAATTTGCATACTAGAGCTAAACAAGATTATTATGATAATAAGCATTGATAGTTCAATAAGAAAATATTATCAAACAAGTGCTGTAATATCGCAAATTGAATTTTTGCCTCACAATATTCTTTGTGTCGTGCCTAAATGAAAAGATGATTTCGATTGATAAAATAAACACTAGATCAACTAAGCCTATTGCAATTTAAAACGAACTTGTTCTAATTTAATAGATGTCCCAATCAAGCGTAAAACAATACAAATACTTTAATTGTTTTAATGCGGTTATATTAATAACAATAGTAGGTACCTACCTATTATGAATACTTACGAAGATAGAAGCGATAAATATTGTTACTTTAGAAAGGACAGTTAGACGAACAAAAGTAACAGGTACAATACATGCACATGGTGCAGGTAGACAGTTCACGTCACTTGATGAAACCGATTGAACTCAAACAAGTATTAAACTGAGCGCACTTTCGAGTGACACTGCTTGCATAATCAGAGCTATATTACAAGACAGTATAACAAGTAGAAGAGGATCACCACTCACCGTGCAGGTGGCGAGGTGACGGCTCAGCAGTGACCACTTGCACCCGCTTGCAGCATCACTAACGGACACACCACACTCACTCGCAAAATATATATATACCACAAACAAATATACATAAACAAAAAACCCAACGGTCCCGAAACCCGTTCTTAGTACGACTAGCGGGGCTCACACTTGTTGCAAAACTAAAGTCGATTAACACACAGAAATATTAACGAAAATACGATCTGTCGTTTGTAATCGATTTTTTTAAACTCTTCTTTCTCCGATTGTTCACAATACAAACTCGATTATGCCAATACTTTGTAACACTTTTTCTAATAAAAGCCCAAGTTTGTTTAATTGATTAGGTTTATTAATTTTATTATATACAATAAATTATAATTATTTAACTGATCTGTCAATGTTCATTCGCCACCTCAGCTGTGCGCGCTTGCGCGTTTCGACCGCGAGGACAATGCCACCTGGCTGCGCAAGCCAAACTGACATAACGGGTGACGGACGGGCCGGGTGGGCGCTGGCGGGCGGGACCGCTAATGTTGCTAGCCACGAATATACTTACAACATAACCACTAAGTTGCCACATAAAACACAAAGTATTCTCAGTCCAAGTCTCATGTAAGAATAAATAATAAGCTCAAAATGTAATTGTATGTGCACATAGTAAAAGCGTTTTTGAAAAAACTCTTTAGATACCTATTTGAATAAATTATTTCAAAGAGACAGCTTCCACCATAAAGTTACAAATAAAAACTACTTACGGACATCCGGCCAAGCCATCTTGATGACAATTCTTTCATTTTATTTTGGTAGGTACGAAATTCGAAAACGAATTCAAATAAAAGAAAAAAATATATCATGTATCTATCAAAAAAGAGGAAAATTTTGTTACTGTAGATTTAACCACCAATGTCTTTCAAATTCTCTTCGTTTTTATTAACAGTTTTACCGTTAATTTTTCTCTTAAAATTTAGTGACTATTATATTAGTTCGTTTCTTATTCTAAAGATAATTAATTGTATGTGTGAAATGTCACATTGAATGAGCTTCGAAGTGGATCGGTACTCGTCTGCGTGGGCACATATCGCCCTTTGTGCGGATCTCACATGGGCTACGGAACCTCCCGATGAATTCATTATAGCTAATCAGGTATACCCCATCGAATCGAATCCCATTTTTCCGTTCCTTTTTCCTGACAATACGTAAGTTTTTCCTTGTGGTGTAATGTTTCAGCGTCTCTGGTCACAGCACTGTCGTGTCTCTCAAGTACTGCAAGACACATCATTGGATTCACAAACTTCGCAAACGAATAATCAATGCGAACTGACAGGTCAGAACATAGAATAGTCGTAGAGAGCATACGTAGGCATGTGGCGTAGATATCAATAAAAAGTGTGAGTTTCTTAATATTCTGAAAATATTCGAGTATGGAAGTGTTTCTCTGTCGGGTCCTCCATAGCCTTCAACCGAATTTTCTCTTTTACCTTTTTAGTCTTACCAAAGGGTATGGTAATACCTAGTCTGAACTGGGTTGTGGAGGTCAGACAGGCAGTCGAATACTGGTGTTCAGCTGCATCCGGTTAGACTATAAGCCGAAGAAAGGAAAAGGCTAGGCTGATGATCGCTTTTTTATTTTTGGACCTCGAATTTCATGAAACAAACTCAATAATGAAATAATACATTTGTTTGTAGATAATAAGCGCGCAATTTCAAGCCAAAGCCAAGAAAATGGAAGCAGTAGTGGCAGAAGAAGCGTGAAAGACTTAATACCAGAGTCCAGATTGGCGCAATTCTATGGAAATTTTTATTACGACGAAGTCAGGTGGTCCATTTATGCTCAGCATTATTAATTTGAGAACTGAACTGGCGCAAGTTAACTTATCATAAATCGTTAATTCTGCGAGGAACGCTAGCTTCCATCAGCCCATCACACTCATAAGCCATTTTGCACCACAAATCACTATATGCATAAGTAACGCTTAGCCATAACATCTTCTGCTTTTACCAATCGTTTGAAGATGATCTTTCAGTGAGAGAATCTAGGACCAACATCAGAATCCTCTAAATAAAGTCTGTAGCAAACTGGCGTCTTTGGGCTAATCAATATAATGTGAATCCAACATTTTGGTCGTCTGAGTCCACAGGCGAAGCAACAAAGCAGTTCGACTTCGGAGTGGGTGATCTGATTACCAATTCCCAAGTTTTATAACTCCATATAAACTTATTTGTAATACTGTTTTACTTCAGAATCTGACGGTTTCATCTCTAGAAAGGGCTACTTTGTGTCTGAATTTAACCACGTTTTAAATCTAGCATCTTTTCTTTTTCAAGAGAGAAATGTTATACAAGTACGAACGAAAGAACAAACGTTCGAGGGTACAACGGACAGGGATGCGACAACTCTGACCTCACGGAATGCTGGATGCTGCCTGAGGTACCTAATAAATTGTGTTTGATAGTGATGTAACTGCTTTATAATCATGGCCATGTTCGCTCAGATAAAAGTAACAATAACTGTTTTGTTTTTTGGACGGTGGGCAGTCATCTAGTGACTCCTCTTGCTTCTTGGCGGAGCGAAAGGGAGTGTCAGACAGCAGTCTTCTACTGACTAACAACAACAACCACCCATGTTTCTTTAAAACCATTTGTGTCCGAGTATCTCTTTCGAACAACCCGCAGCCCCACAAGAGTAAGGCTTAAGAAGCTTTTAAGCTAATTACGCCAACGTTATATTTTATGGAAGTGCTGGTTAACTCGCTGTGTAAAAAAAGCTTTTTTCCAAAAGTTCTTTAGTGGTAATGGTGTTGAAGGACGCCATGTGACAGCGCAAAATTGGTAGTTATTACGTTCTGGAGCGACTCCATTCCTTTACTCTCCCGCTTAAATGCTACACATATCTTTCTTAATGCGCATGGTCTTCTTCATTACAACATTTAGTCTGCTTCAAACAGGGTGTTTATACAATTGTCAATTTTAAAATTGTCGTATTGTTTGGTGGTACCTAGTAGGTATTACCACCAAACTGGGCCCCAAGTCTGCTATTCAATAGTGTCAGAATGATCTATCACTGATCTCATATTTCTTGATTTTGACAAGTTTGGTGTTGTCAAAATCAACAATTATGAGATCAATGATAGACCATTCTGACACTATTGAGTAGCAGACTCGGGGCCCTGGACATCTTTAAATACCAACATCGTATTCGCGAAAGAGCTACCAGCTATCCCTGGATACTTAACTTGAATACCTAGATACCTATACAAAATTAGCCTGCCTTGTTTAAAATATTGGCAAAGGCGAACGAGATAGTTGGGGAGCATCGCTGCGCGTCTATTGATACTGTGCGTTCCCACTGGCGAAAATATCACAAAAAACATGTTGTTGTTGAATGAGATGAAAGATTTCAACTTAGAGGAGACAAGAGGATAGGGAATACACAGTTAATGTAAACGAACGCATCTGCGCCGAAAGAATCGATCGCGTCGAACGAAACATTCTATCATACGTATCATCATTATCATCAGCCTATAATGCTCCCACTGCAGGGACTCAGGCCCCCTCTCTAAAAGAGGGATGGGCTTCAAATCCAACACGCGTGCCCAGTGCGTTTTGATAGATGTCAAAGTCTTCGATTGGTTTGGTTCTAAGACATTCTAATTTCTAAGAAACCGGCGTTTCTTCACGATGTTTCCCTTCACCGTTTTGAGAGCAGTAGTGTTGAAATAAATGCATCTAAGCAATTTATCAATACTCATTTTAATATATTTTTTAAAAATATTTTTCTCATCTCTGGGTCTGGGTATTTGTGTATGTGAGTTTAAATGTTTGTGAACGCACCCACGATACAGGAGAAATTCCTAGTGTGGGGCAACGTTTCTAAAAAAATAGTTCATTAATTAATATTTTCTTTCGGACGTGGGGTAATTTTCTATGGAAGCTACAACTTCTCCTTTACCTCTCTGGTTTTAAATACCTACCTTGTTTGTCCAGGTGGAGTATTGGTTTCGCAAGCTGATGGACGAGTCAGCGGAACGAAGCATGATCCCGCGACGGCGTCGTCAGTACAGAATGCTGCCTGACGAGGATTTGTGCGTCCATCTTATCTTACTAGCTTAGTATAGTCACTTCCGTCGCTAAATGCCTGTCAATTTGACGATAGTAGTCGGTGGTAGAACTCCTGGAAAAGAGCTTGTTCTTATTGTGACAAGGTTGAGCGGGGCAGCCCGACTAAATCAACGACCGATGACGGGCAATCTAGCCTTTTCTTCTTTTGGAGGGTGGTAAATCATCAGACTCCTCCCGCTCTGGGCGTAGCGGGAGTGTCAGACTTCCACTGTCAAAAAAGCGCCTGTTTGCTTTAGCCCTTTGTGTCCGGGGCAGTGGTAGACCAATCTAGGCATGAATCGAAAGAGTTATGGGTACTCATGGGGTAGAGGCTTTCGTCTAGTAGATAGTGGAATGATGCAGTCTAACAATGTAGGTAAGAACTTAGTCGAGCAAGTCGATTTTTGAGCAGTAATACCAATTTTGATTGTAAGTCGCTTAAATACCTTTAGGTGGGGCTTTGTTCACCTGACTCTAACTGAGCACTTAGTATATTTCTCTTATGAGTAGAGGAATTAATTGGCACCGATCGGCAGCTAGCGAGCGCTGGGGCCCGAGTGGGGCGCGAGCCGCAGGCGAAGAAGCGGTGCTGGCGGCGCGAGTGATGAGCGTGCGCGCGCTATGGGCCCCTGCCCAGACATCGAGGGGCTCGCCACACACGCAGGGGCCCCGGGTCCCCAGCCCTCCGGCCGTCTCGCGTAAGATGCGCGCCAGACGTCGCCAACCGAGGCGGTTGACAGCACTAGCTCCACCGCCACCCGCATACTGCCTCGATGTACCTGCGCAACTCTTCTGCGACCCCACGTGCAAAGTAAGTTTTAGTAGTAGACAAAGACATTTTTAACCATGTTCAGTGCGTTCTCCGCGTGTGTTCTACCTGTAGCACTAGCACCATTTCTTGACGCTCTGCAATTTTGAAACTCGACTTTACGAGTATACCAGTACCAAATAGTTTTATAATGGTCCATGTGTCAGTTCCAGTTTGATTCGCCGCGGCCTCCCCAACTGACAGAGTGCCAGCGCGCCATGGGGCGGCTGTCGGCCAGCGTGCAGGCCGTGATGCGCGCGTCAGCAGTGCGCTGTCCCACCTACCGCGGCACCAACGTGAGCCGCTACGCGCCCACCGGCCCGCGACCCGCGCGTGGCCCCGAGCGCTACTACGGCGTGTGGTGGCCGCGAGACCATCCCTCCCCACGCCTCGACCACCGGTTCCAACTCACGCACGTGCAGGCCTCCGCCCCCGCCTCACCGAAGGCGCCCGAGCGGACGGAGACAGAAGAAGCCAAGAAGGCGGTAGAGATTCCCGAGGAGAAGGAAAGCAGCAGTATTACTATCGAACTGGCTGTGGTCCCTCTGGCTGAACCGGAGACCTCACCAAGTGCTAAGCCAGAAAGTCCGACTACTCAAGACATTGTAGTAACTGATGGCCAGCTGCCATCCACTAGCGCAGCCGCCATGGACACCGGCCTGAGAAAGAAGCGCCTGTACAGCACTGTGCTCAGCATGAGCGCGCCGGCGCCTATAGGACTTACTCCGGTCGTGAGGCTGGCGCAGAAATTAGTAACCCCTGGCCTTCTAAAATTAAGTCCTAAGATTGTGCTCCCTGGATCAAGGGTGCGTCCACCGACTGTCGATCACAAATTCGAGGAACTGGAGAAACAAGCACTCGAGCAGTACAAAGCGTCCGATGAGAGTATAGACACCAAGTTTCGTGAGCTAGAAAAGCAAGCTGTTGAGCAATACAGTACGAGCAACAGTAACACCAGCTGTAGCAGTGGCACCTCCGCGGAGAAGCGAGTCTCTAGCTCGCCCTCCGAAAGTGATACGAAAAGTAAGCAGCCGGCAAAATTTCATAAAGAGAAACCAGTAGACAGCGTCGTGATTTACTCCCAGAATTTTCCCGACCTTACTTCCAAGGGGCAAACGTCCAGTGTAATGAATTTAAAAAACTTCCACACCCCCCCGAGGGGGGAAAAAAAGGAGCAAACCCATAGACCGAGTAAGATCTTGCGGAGTTTAAAAAGTGAGTTTCAGCGAGCGGCCTCCGATACAGACTACGAAGCTCGGGTGAATTTAAAGGGCAACCACAAGGGCCCCGTGCGATGGACGTTGCACGTGATCCCGCCCAAGAAGCGGCACTTGACGCTGTGTGTGACGGACTTCTCCTCCTCCGACGAGGATATCGAGGACGGCGGCGTGTCGATGAAGGACGCGGGGCCGTGCATCAAGAACCACGTCGCGGGGAAGGTGAAGATGTCTGCGCACGGCGGCGGCGACCTTCATCCGATCATGAGGAAGACGTAGCAATGTAAACGAGATGCCGCCAACCAGTGCGGCGTCCAGCTAACCCAAACGATTGCTACTCATATATTTTTACACTTTACACCACTCCCGCCACTGACAGTTGAAGAGCAGAGAATTGCGGCATCCGTGGCCGGTCACTGACGAAGTTTCCCCAGTGCTAGTTGTCGTATTAGTAAATTCATTGTGTTTGTGGCGTACAGATATATTTATATTATGCGTCCGTCAACTCTTAGTGGTCGGGTCTGTTTTTGATATAGTTATTGCTGTGATTGGAGTTTTTGTGGGATCCCTCGTAGACCAGTGTCGAACTATGTCGTGGACGACGCGAACCGTGTAGTTCCGCTAGAGCTGTTCTAGCAATGTGCTTATTTTTACTAGTCATAAATGCTTTGTATATATATTTTTGTATTTTTGACTTCATTATTGAATAAGAAAAATAATTTCAGTTAAAAGAAAAGATTAACAGAACAGAAATTAATTTTTTTAGGTATTAACATTAAAATAAATTGTGTATGAATTGTTCAAACTTAAGAATTTTGATTATGATAGCAATACCAAAAACTTCCAACACACTAACTTGTCTTCCGAATTTGAACCGTATTATTGCCATTACCGAAAATTAAAATGCATTAGTAAAATATTCAACAATATTTATATTAAACTTTGGAATATAAAATAGAATGCATTAATTCTTAATAAAATTGTACAAGCTCTGATATCACACCATTGCCCTCCACCGAGAGCCTGATCTTATCAACTGTCGAGGAACTTCTCCAGGTCGGTGCCGTCATCATCTAGCTGGATTTGCTCTAGGGTTATTTTTGGTGTCGAAGGCTGATCTAGAACAGGAGAAAGAAATAACATTAGTTGTAGTCATTTTTATTAACGACTAGCTGATGCCCGCGGCTTCGCTCGCGTCAAATTAAATAGGTACTAAGGCCGCAAATTCGGAGATGCGTTTCTTGCAGCGAGCAGCGCGGCGTTTATTGGAACTGGCTATAAAACGCCCCGCTGCGCTGCACGCTGCAAGAAACGCATCTCCGAATTTCTGGCCTAATAACTTCCTCGAGAACCACTATCCATTGGTGAAAACAGCTCGAAAACCGGTGCAGTAGTTTTTATTTATCGCGAACAGACACAGACAGACGCGGCGGAGGACTTTGTTTTATAATATGTACCTAGTGTTTATGTAGTGATTAGTTTATTCCAGGTTATAGACTATGTGTAGGTACTAAATT
Source organism: Diarsia rubi (assembly GCA_932274075.1). NCBI lineage: Eukaryota > Metazoa > Arthropoda > Insecta > Lepidoptera > Noctuidae > Diarsia > Diarsia rubi. The sequence goes on from OW026427.1 coordinate 9,878,583, forward strand.
TCATTCAAATCCGTTGAGTACTTTTGCGTGAAAGAGTAGCAAACATCCATTCATCATTCCCCGCAAACCTATGCATTTATAAAATTAGTTTGACGTGTAACTATACTTTGATTTGTGTAGCATTCGTGTGTAAAAATCGAAAATGTTCGGAATCAATATTTTTGTATTAAAATATTCCCAATGTCCTCTTTAAGGCTGACCCCACATTTTAGGCGTGCGCGTTCCTCGGGCCTGCTCTGCGGCGCGTGTGGAGAGTGCACGCGACGCTTTAGTCGCGTTTTTACCCCTTCACCTGCTATACCCGCCGCCCGCTACTGACTGACATGGGGTTTAAACGCAAAGGCGAGAACCGCGTGCGCGCCGCGCCGTCGCTGGACACACGTCACACGGCGGCAACACGCGACGCTCACGTAGCGCGCTCGCGGCGAGCACGTGGCGCCCGCATCGCTCAACACGACCGAGGAACGCGCACGCCTAATGTATGGGACGCCTTTATTCTTTTTTAAATGTAAACTACTAGCTGATGCCCGCGGCTTCACCCGCGCGGATATCGGTAAATTAAATACTAAAACCTTCCTCGAGAATCACTCTATCCGTTGGTGATAACAGCATTAAAATTGGTGCAGTAGTTTTGGAGTTAATCGCGAACAGACAGACGCGGCTTAGGACTTAGTTTTCTATTATGTAGTGATGAAGGTGGCATTGAATCTGCTGCTTACTTGTGGAAAGAGTACCGCTAGCTAAGTACTTGGCGACATCTTGTTGGAATGCGTTTGAACTCTGCTCTCTTCTAGCCTGGTACTCAGCCAGCTGCTGTCTCTCTCTCTCATAGTTCCGCTGACTGTTCTCTTTCGCTAGCTTGTTCCGGACTTCCTCCAGTGCCACTGCAATTGAGAATTTAGGATTCTTGGTACAAGTAATGGCTTAAGTAATCATTAAAAATCTCTGTGTGTGGCAGTTAGTGTTGGACAATCAATGTCTATTTTATCGTTACATAATGCATGTACAGCAATGAAGTTTCACATACTTACATTGTTATAAGATATATTTGATTGGTTTTTAGCACATGACACAATAATACAAATTGACATAACATACTTATTTTGTATTGGATGGTAGGCAGAAACTACAAAATGATGATGTTATGATCGTGCTATGGTCTGTGTCATACTCTTTTTGCTTTTCATTAAACAAAAAAAAAATGTAAGATGCCATACCTATATAAATTGAAGGGACATAGAAGCTGCGGGTTGTTCGATACCGCGGCCTCGGTACAAGGGCTAAGTAGGAACATGGATGATTTTTTGTCAGTAGAAGTCTGACACTCCCTTCTGCTAAGTGCATCTGGATTTTTCCTTTTTTGAACCCTTGCGAAACCAAATAAGAATTATAGGGAAATTAGTTAAAAATAGTTAAAACTTAAAGCAAAGGGCCATGAATTTCTTAAATGTGAATAAAAATTTTCATAATTTTTTTCTATATAATAATTTCTTAAATACTTTAAGAAATTCCCAAACCTACAGATTTTTCTTAATATGACATTACAGATTTAAGTCTCTATAGATATACCACAATAAATCTGTAATGTCACATTCTACAGATTTGGGAAAATATTTAAGAAATTCTTAAATAAAAGTTATGTGCCCAGATAATATAGTAGTTACTGAGATTTAGGCTATGCCACTTTATGCATGCGTCTGGATTGACGGCCCAAGTTATTTAATCATAACAACTCATTTAAAAAATTCATGATCTTGATGATGCTTTAAGTTTTAACAATTTTTAACTAATTTCCCTATAAGTCTTATTTAGTTTTGCAAGGGTTCAAAAAACGAGTGCCTTTGATCCAGATGCACATCCCTCTGCTCTACCCAAGAGCGGGAGGAGTTATTTGATGATTTCCCTAACCCAAAAAAAGGGACATAGAAAAGAGAATAATAACTTTTTGGTGAAAACAATAAACCTTCTTGGCTATTTTAGTGCCCTGCTAGGATATAGAAGCTGCTACAATGGGTAAATATCCCTTTTATCTATCTATTAACTTCCTTAAAATCCTGTATTAAAATAAATTGTATTTCATAATGCATAAACTTTGATACATCTAAAGTCACAAGGCCAGATTCTTATCAAAATTCATCTGCACTTGATATAAGTATGTAGGCCAGAGGAAAATCATTTGATAAAATACAAATGTTATAGAATACTTCCTTGAGATGATGGTACACTAACTAATAGGTAGAAAAATAAGAGTTTTAAATAACATACCCATTTTTTTCTCCTTATACACAGTAAGATGGTAGTGGTGATCTAGTTTCCAATTTTCCATCTTGCTTCTCTCAACAATATCCTCGAATTCCACTAGCTCCTCCTCCACAGACTTCATCAGTGCCTCAACATTCTTCAGACTATCCATACATTGCGCCACGGAAGCAGTTAAGTTAGGAATAAACGACAAGTTATACGCACATTCGTTAGCACTTTGTAACCGTTTTTTAGCTGTTTCGTGTAACTCTACAATTAATTTATCTACTTCGTCAGCTGCCTTAGCATTTATATCGGCGTTTTCATGAATTTTAGCCCATTCTTCTTGATATTTCTCCAGTAAAGCTCCACCAGCACCGTAGTTAACTTTGCTTTCGTGGTCATGAGACACTTTTTGCCTGTCTTTGAATATATTTGTCACCTTCTGCACTTCTTGTAACGTCTGCCTTAAGTTGCTGTTAGATGTTATCCCATCTTGTACAACAGAAATAAAATCCTTCAGATTACCTAGCATTATTTAAAATTAATAAAAATATTTGGAAAAGAAGATCAACATTCTATGTTTACTTTACAATTTGACGTATCCCGTATTGTAATGACGTTTACATTTTTGTGACAGCTGAAGTAGGCTCCAGTGCATTTGAGCATTTTTATGATAATTGTCTTCTTCAAAACGGTTAGTTTCTATGCTAGACATTATTGTTCGTATATTTTGCGCTGCCATACCGCTTATTAAATTCCGGGTATAGTAAAGTTAAAAACGCGTGTGAAGCAGCGGGCGGAAGCTAGTGTATTTTGTAAATAACCAATAGCTGGCCCGATAGACTTGTTCTGTCCCCAATGAGTTCTCTAATTTCGAAAACTGTCCATTGAATATTTTTTCTTCATAGCGTGTCGATGGCAATCTTAAATCTGAATGCAACAGCAATAATTTATTGCTGCCAGTTAGTGTCGCCAGAGAGGAAAAAAAAAGTTGTGTCAGGATACTCTACTAGTCTTTGCTTAGTGGCAGCATTGAAGTACTTGTCAGTGTTGTCAATACTAACTGATGACTAGGCAGCATGGTCTTAGACCTTAGCCTGTTCCGTCAGGAACTAATTTATTAAAAAAAAAAAAAATTGTCTGTTGTCAGTGTCACGTCGAATTCAAAAACATTATTTTAGGTTATGTTTAGGATTCTCGCCACAGTGTGCTTGTGAGTGACACGTGTGTTCAGAATTTTGGCTGTTTTATTGTAATATTGCGTTTATTGTGACTTGTTATTGTGTTTGTTTTTGTGTTGTTTTGTTGTCACCTGCTAACAGGTTTGTTTTGTGTTTGTTTTAAAGATATCGTTTATCATTATTCAATATGAATATAGATAAAAATAAACCTCCTGACCCTCCTCATAATATCCCTACTACCCCTTTGTCTGGTTTTTCTTCCAACCCGTTAAGCCAGTTTGCTGATGTCGTTTGTAGCCTTGAGTCCCAAATCCTTCCATCCCAGTCTACTCGTAAACGCCCCGGTAATGAAGATGATGTATCCAATCGTCCTAACAAACAACCAAGAACTCATGTAGGCCGTGTGAGGTACTCAGTTTTAGATAAAGGTCCATTTATTGTCCATGTTTCCCGTCAAGAAGCACAACCTAATGCTGGAACTACTCTACATCCCGTTACATTTGGACGTTTCTTGGCAAACAATAACATAGCCAACATCACTGCAGTTAAGCGAGTTGGTAGAAACCGCGTTTCCGTTGAGTTTGCATCCCCTCAGGATGCAAATGCTTTTTTATCAAACAGTGTTTTAGGCACAAACTTATTTGAGGCAGTTATTCCTTCATTTAATATAACCCGTATGGGGGTTGTAAGTGGCATCCCAACCGACTTCTCAGAAGAAGACGTATTGTCTTATTTAAAGGTCCCAGAAGGCTGTGGTCCAATTCTTAAAGTAAGACGTTTTAACAGAAAAGTTACAAAAGATGGTTTAACTGAGTACAGGCCCACAGAAACTTGTGTCATCACATTTGATGGCCAAGTTTTACCAAAAAGAATTTTCTGTTTTTACACTTCTTTAATTGTAGAACAATATATCTACCCCACCATTCAGTGCCGCAAGTGTTGCAGATTTGGTCACGTAGAATCCCTGTGTCGTTCCAAACCCCGTTGCAGTAAGTGTGGCAATGATCACCCCGGTGATGGTTGCAGCATTGCTGAGACCGAGGCTTTCTGTGTGTTGTGCTCTGGAAGCCACTTTGCAAATAGCAGGGCCTGTCCGGAGTACAGCAGGCAGAAGACCATTAAATCAATTATGGCTGAGAAAGTAATGTCTTATTCAGAAGCAAGTAAAACTGTCCCTATTTCTACTCGCAGTTATGCAGACACTGCAAAAATACAGACTCAGTCATACCGCAAAACTGTGTTTCTTAAGCCAAGGACCCATGCTTCCCTCTCTCCATCCTATGATAAAACAGCTCATCAGCAGCTCACTAACACTCCCCAATCTTCACAGCCTAATGGTTGTGGTCTTAACCACCAACTCACAGAATCTCCTGAAAACTTGTCTTCAATCATTGAACTTCTTAGTAAACTTCTGTTAACTTTAATGTCTTCATCCAATAAAACTCAATTACCGTCCAACGTTGCTACTTCACTTATTAACTCACTTTCATCTTATAATAATGGCTAGGTTGGTGTTCCTTCAATGGAATGTGAGGAGCGTGTGGCATAAGAAGCACGAGCTCACATTCCTTTTGAACAAATACAAACCTTTAGCTTGTTCCCTCGCTGAGACTTGGCTAGTCCCGAGTCTTAGTTTCCGTTTACCCTTTTTTAATATTCTCAGATGCGACCGATCTGATGGCTATGGCGGGTCGGCTCTCTGCGTGAACAATAGGGTTTCACTTGCGACTATATCTTTGCCTTCTCTAGGTGATGATATTAGCATTGTGGCTGGTAGGGTAGAGGGTATAACTCTCTTATCTATTTATATTGCTCACCCTCATCTAAGTTTGCTTCCAATTTTGAAACACTCGTTGGAAAACATAGAAGGCCCTGTACTTGTTATGGGAGACTTCAACTGCCATCACTTTAGGTGGGGTTCTGAACGCTGCGACTCTTTTGGGGAAGGTTTAGTTGAAATCTTAGATGAACTTAACCTCTGTATTTTAAACAATGGTTGCCCAACCCGTAGGTCTCTTCCTGGACAGCATAAGAGCTGCGTTGATCTTACCTTTTGCACATTGGATATCGCGGCGTCGTGTCATTGGGATTGCTCCAGTTTGACACATGGTAGTGACCACTATCCAATTATAATATCTTTGGCTGAAAAAACTTACTTAGAAAAATCGAGTCCTCCACTCTTGAGGCATAATTTGTCTAATCCTGATTGGACAAAGTATTCATCATTATTGGAGGACAAAATTGATTCACTTCCAAATTTAGTTTTCCCTGATTTTGATTCTCTTAGTCCCCTCCATGTGTCAAATTGTTATGAAAATTTTAAGTCTGCCATAATAGCTAGTGCAGATTCATGTTTTCCTATTAAAAACTCAGCCCGTGGTCAAATCCCTCCTCCACCTTGGTGGGATCAGGATTGTACAACAGCAATTAGGGAAAGGGATGATGCTGAGAAGGTGTACAATGGGGCGATGGTTAGCGATAATCTAATAGCTTTTAACAGGGCCCTCGCTAAATCTAAAAGACTGCTGCGAAGGAAGAAACGTGCTGGTTGGGCTGACTTTTGCGGTTCTTTGTCCCCCTCTACTCCTTTATCTGTTGTTTGGAAAAAGATCAACCGTTTCAGATCTGGATGTTCCCCTTCAATTTCTTCTCCCATCTCTCGAGACACTGCTGAGCGATTCTTTGATAAACTGGCCCCTCCATATGTACCAACAGAAGCAGAACATCATCAGCCGTCTCATAGTTGTTCAGGTAACCCTTTTGAAGCACCATTTTCGATGCAGGAGCTCAACTCAGTTCTGAAACATGTGCATGACACTGCTCCTGGTATAGATGGTATAGTCTATTCTTTTATATCACACGCAGGTCATAGAGCCCAAAAATATTTTTTGGACATTTTAAATTTTTGCTACACCAACGGCTGGGTCCCCGATCAGTGGAAAACTCAAATAATTATCCCTATTTTAAAACCTGGCAAGCACGCTGATGATCCGAATAGCTTCAGACCTATCGCTTTGTCATCTGTCCTTGCAAAAATATTAGAACACCTCATTAAGAACAGATTAGAATTTATTGTAGAATCCAGGGACTTACTTCCTAAGTCTCAATATGGTTTTAGAAAGGGACTCAGCACCATGGATAGTGTTGGTGTTTTGGTTACAGATATCCGCTCATCATTTTCAAAAAATGAATCCGTAGTCGCTGCATTTTTAGACATCTCCTCTGCCTATGATAATGTCCTTCTTCCCATTCTCAGGCAAAAATTGCAACAGCTGAGAATACCGGAGAGAATGGTACAGTGCATTTGTAGTTTGCTTATGTCTCGATCTTTGGTTTTGAGAGTTCCAGGTGAAGAATTTGGCGTCAGAGTGTCTTGGAAGGGCCTTCCACAAGGCTCTGTTCTTAGTCCATTACTGTATAATTTATACACAGCTGATATTGGTACATGCCTCAATAATGATTGCCAAATACTGCAATATGCTGACGACTTGGCTTTATATGTTGCTAATAGTTCTGTGAGCAACGCTGCGTCATCTCTCTGTGTGTCCCTGGACTCTCTAAACCAATGGCTAAATCTCCACGGCCTGAGTTTGTCTGCCTCCAAGAGTGCTGTAGTTGTGTTCTCTCGCAGGAGGCTGATCCCACAAGTTTCAGTGGGTATTCAAGGGCATTGTATACCGGTTTCTTCAAAAGTAAAATTTTTAGGCGTTTTTTTGGATTCTAAATTGAGTGGGTTACATCATTTAAATTATTTAGTTAGTAGATGCGAGAGAACTATCCCAATTTTAAAAGTGCTCGCTGGTGTCTGGTGGGGTGCGCACCCATTCACAATGAAATTGGTATACAATGCCTTAATCCGGAGCGTTTTGGACTACGGATCTTTTCTACTAATACCCTGCAACAAAGGTGCTTTGGCAAGGCTGGACAAAATTCAGGCTAAGTGTCTTCGGATCATATCGGGCTGTATGAAGTCCTCACCAATTAACGCGTTGCAGGTAGAGTGCGCAGAACCACCATTGGCTTTGAGAAGGCAATATCTAGCATCGAGATTTTGGGCTAGAGTAATCACCAAATCGTCCCACCCTCTTGTACAAAGGGTGGTGGACTTGGATATTGCATGCCAAAGTACCAATTACTGGAATCATAAAGAAGTCCCTTTATTTTTAAATTCTTTCCGTTGCTATAAAAATTTAGATTCTCCTATCATTCAGTTTCCAAAACTTCCTATTTTCAGTTTTGATTATGAAATTATATGTTTTAAACCAGACATTTTCTATAATATTGGTATATCGAAAACGTCTCCTTCAGCGGACTCTATTTTCAATGCGGCGGTTGATGAGCGATGGCATAATTTTGATAAATTTTTCACCGACGCCTCTAAATTGAATGATTCAAGTTGCACTGGAGCTGCGGTATACTACCAGAACTCCAAAATTGTTTTAAAATTCAAATGTCCTGTACAATCATCAGTCTTTACGGGTGAGTGTGTGGCTATATTGGAGGCGTGCCTATTTATAGAGTCTCATAGCATACAATTTGGTGTCATCTTTACTGATTCGCTTAGTTGCTTGCAAGCTTTGGAACAGAATCCTTTTAAGAGCAAACTTCACAGTCCTGTCCTGCTCCAAATTAAAAAGTCTCTTTCCTCTTGTGCCAAGAATCACAAAACCGTTCACTTGGTTTGGATTCCAAGCCATTGTGGTATTAGAGGAAACGAATATGTTGATTCTCTCGCTAAGGATGCTGTTACGTCCCAAGATGTTGATCTTAAATATTTCCAATGTCAGGGCTACGATTTGCTGGGCCTTCCAAAAAAGAGCTTGCTAACCTCGTGGCAGATGCAGTGGCAAAATTCAAGTAAACGGAAAGGTGCTTTCTATCACGCTATACAGCCTAATGTTACTCCCAAGCCTTGGTTTTATCCTTATAAAAAAATATCAAAAAAAGTGATATCTATTATTTGTCGTCTCCGTATAGGCCATTGTTGTTCTCCGGTTTTTCTACACAAAATCCGGGTCAGAGATACATCGCTCTGCGAATGTGGGTTGGATGAAGGTACTTTGGAGCACATTTTTTTTAATTGCTCCAATAATAACCCAGCCCATGACTTGTATAGTCATCTCCCTAAATTAAAGATCCCTGTCCCAACTAACTTTCCATCTTTACTAACACATTCTTCCCCAAAGCTCTTTCAGGCTTTGATGTTTTTTATCCGAGTAAATGATATCAAATTATGATTGTTTTAGTGTGGTTGTGGTGTGTCATTCAATGTCATATAAATATTTATCATTATATCTAACAATATTTTATCTGTTTGTTTCAGTGTACTAATACCCGTCAACAAGTCTCACATTAAATTCAATTAATTATCAACAAATTCATATTGGATTTAGCTTCTTGTCCCATTTACTAGGGTTTTCTTTTTGTTGCACGTTTTCTCATAACACTTTGACATTGGCAGAATTGTCGACATCGGCACCATTGCCATAAAGAATAATAGAATAGAATAGGTTATGTTTACAAAAATATTTCAATGTATTTTGAACACAAATAAGTAAATAAAAATCTATAAAATAACTTAAAAAAATCATGAATAACACTCTCAGTACAGCTTACGAAATTTTAAATGAAGAGTCATCAGGTAAATAATATCATTAAATCGCCAAAATTAATGTTTACGACGGGGTTTATCTTATTTTTTTTATTCTAGCTTTGTATTTGTGTAGAAGCATAGCAGAAACAAATGATTTAGAGCCTCTGCAGTTCTATAGAGATTATGTGTCGAAAAATATCCCAGTAGTAATACGAGGCCGGTATTCTCATTGGCCGGCCGTGGGGAAGTGGAATGCTGACTATTTCAGGTAAAAGTCAACAACTATTCTTATTTTAAGGCTAGGATTCGAAGGTGATATCAAACTGTTGATGAGTTTACGATGAGTTTACGGGGCTGCACCCCACTGAAGCCCTTAGCTCCAGGGGTAGCCACCAAATTTCGTTATTTTTACACCTTTATCTCCGCTTAGCTTTAGTGGAAAGGTTTGAGCAGACAGAAGAGGAGGTTTCTTGCAATTGTTTAGGCCAGTGCAGACAGTAAGAAATGTGAGTGGTGTGCGGTGACCTGTGTGCCGAGATTGTTGTCACGCTTTGTATATCATCTCTCCTCTCTGCTTTGAACATCTCTGGTCATGTCAGCTTTGTTGAAGGCTGTCATTTTTCATCTGATACATGTGAAATTTCAATGACTTAGACCAAAAATAAGAATGAAATTGAAGCAATATCAATCATAACATACAATTTAAGATTCTAACATCCACTCAACTTTGCTTTCCAGAAAAACAATTCCTAACAAGAATGTGACAGTGGCCATCACACCAAATGGATTAGCTGATGGTATTACCAGAAATGAGAAGGGAGAAGAATACTTTGTTACTCCTCTTGAAGTTGAAATGACAATGTCAGAATTTCTAGATGGCTTGGAACAGAAAGAGTATGTTTTTCTTTATTTATTCTAATATAAAAGTAAATAAAATATTACACACTCACATATTACTCACTGCCTCGTCAACCTGGTTGTTTTTGGTTATCAGGTCAGTTGTGGTTTTTCCATTATCAATAGTTGCCTGGAGTTTGAATTTGTGTTTGGTTGATGGAAATAGTCTTACCCTCTATTCACATCACATTTTTGCTCTCTCCTAAGTGATTGGTTGATTGAGAGTGTCTTGATTCCAGTATTTTAGTGGAGTACAGAATAAAATGTCTTTAGTTCATGTCTAACCACTTCCATGATTTGAACCTATCTTATTAATTACATTTCAGAAAGAATTACATTCAGTACATCCAAAAGCAGAACTCCAACCTAACAATCGACTTCCCTGAGTTACTGCCGGATGTGTTCCCAGACATACCGTTAGCTAGTGAAGCCTTTAACAAGAAGCCAGATGCTGTCAACTTCTGGATGGGCGACGAGAGAGCTGTTACCTCAAGTAAGTATAGTAGTTAAGTTATTAGTAAGTGTAGTAGTTGAAACTCAGTAACCAATTAAGTTCTGACCACTATTCACTCAGAATCGCACTTGTACTTCAGTTCGATTTGATTCGTTGTATCACCTCACCGCAAACCCGTCGACTATCTATTTAAGACCTTCGAGATGGTTCTACAATTTTCTAGAACCTTCTCAACTCGGTTCTCGTAAATAAAACAGCCGACGACGTTACAAAATTTAGTTCCTCTGCAGTCACTGACTGCGTCTTTCCAAAAACACTACTCACTAACACATAATTTTTCTTATTCCAGTGCACAAAGATCCGTACGAGAATATGTACATTGTGATAAATGGATACAAAGACTTCATCTTGATACCTCCAACAGACCTGCCCTTTGTGCCTTACAGCCAGTATCCTCAGGCGGAGTTCCAGCATAAAGATGACAAGTGGGACATTGTGCCCGTGACCACTAATAGAGTCAAGTGGGCAGATTCGGAGATAGAGGATAGATGTGACGAGTTGGAGCATTCTGGGGGATTGCCTTGGATTAGTATTGGTGAGATTTATTCTTGGTTAATAAGAACATTACTATATCATGCGATGTAGTTCCTGAAGGGAACAGGAGACAGGGGTGTACCCAACAGTATATCTACCTTTCTCCCAGCCCCGATGTAATAAGGTGTGACCTTCAACTGGGTACAATAATACTGTACCCAATTTAGGAATTGAACCGACGAAAATTCTCAGGAGTCGCTTGCGACCACTAGACCAACGAGACAGTCACTCTTGTCAGTCAGTCATGGTTCATGAAGGCCATTGAAGGGTACATGTATTCCGCGGGAGGCGCTCCGGGCGTCGGGGGTCCCGCGATGACCTCCGGCCACCGTAGACGCGGGCCTGTGGACGGTGAGTGATGGGCTAACTCGCCGTCCGTCCGTCTCACGACGATAACAGGCCGTGTCGACGGCGCGTTCGTGTTCCACGCGCGCCTCAAAGAGATGTCAGCAACATGGGAGGGGCCCGTAGGGGCCGACGCCTGTCGGGGCCGCGGGTAGTTTATCGCGGCCTCGACATAGAGGGCGAAGAAGGAACATGGGTGGTTTTTAGTCAGTAGAAGTCTGACACTCCCTTTCGCTCTGCCCAAGAGCGGGAGGGGTTATTCGATGATTTTACACCCACCAAAAAAAAAAAAAAAAAGGGTACATGTATTGGGGTGCGGGTTGTTCACAAGTTACCGCGACATATAGGGCTAAGAAGGAACATGGGTGGTTTTTAGTCAGTAGAAGCCTGACACTCCCTTTCGCTCTGCCCAAGAGCGGAAGGGGTTATTTGATGATTTCCCCCCCCCCCCAAAAAAAAAGGGTACATGGCGACGTCATTAGCGAAGGAGGTGGCGGAACGTGAGAGGGAGAGAACCTCACGTCCCAGCCGCCGTGGGAGACGCTCCGGGTGTCGGGGGCCACGTGATGGCTTCCGGCCACCGTAGACGCGGGCCTGTGTACGGTAAGTGATGGGCTAGCTCGCCGTTCGTCTTATGACGACGACAGGTCGTGTCGACGGCGCGTTCGTGTTTCACGCGCGCCTCAAAGAGATGTCAGCACACATGGAATGGGCCCGCATGGGCCGACGCCCGTCGGGGCTGCGGGATGTTGTAAGAGATACCGCGGCCTCGACATAAAGGGCTAAGAAAGAACATGGGTGGTTTTTAGTCCGTAAAAGTCTGACACTACCTTTCACTCTGCCCAAGAGCGGGAGGGGTTATTTGATGATTTACCACACCCCAAACAAAAAAAGGCTACATGTATTTCAGAAAGTGGTGTCTAAAAACTACACAAAATAACCCTCGTTTTGGCCTTCGCCACGGTCGAGTAAAGAAGTAACCTTTACCCGTGGTTTTATCGCACGAAAACGTGGGACAAAAGTATCCCATGTAAATGGGTCATAAGTCATAACCTACCCGTGTACTAAATTTCATCAAAGTAAGTTCATTCATGTCTGTCACTATTTCAGTCACATGCGTTTCACATGTCTATGCTAAGATAAACGAATTCCTTTAATTTTTCTGTACTGTACATTTTTTATTTCAGACCCCTTAGCCCCAGACCTAACAAAGTACCCAGAATACAAAAAGGCCCACGTTTACTCTGTGCGACTCCACAAAGGAGACTGCCTCTACCTGCCTAGTCTATGGTTCCACCACGTGAGGCAGAGCCATGGGTGTATAGCTGTTAACTATTGGTACGATATGGACTTTGATATTAAGTACTGCTATTTTAAAATGCTTGAGAGTCTTTGTAGGAAATATTGAAGGGATTTAGTAAGGGAAGATATTTTAAAGTACGCCATAATTTTGTACCGGCCCCCGTATTCACAAATGTTTCGATTCGACAAGTCGTATGTCTATCTTTTTAGGATTCCGAACCCAAAGGGTGAAACGGTGGACCGTCCGTCTGTCATCAGGCTGTATCTCATAAACCGGGATAGTTGAAATTTTAATAGGTAACAGAATAAAATTTATATTTAAGGGTGCTTCTATCCTCAAAGAGATGTCAGCAACATGAAAGGGGCCCAGGGGCGAAGGGCCGACACCCTTCGGGGCTGCGGGATGTTGTAAGAGATACCGCGGCCTAGACATATAGGGCTAAGAAGGAACATGAGTGGTTTTTAGTCAGTAGAAGTCTGACACTCCCTTTCGCCCTGCCCAAGAGTGGGAGGGGTTATTTGATGATTTCCGACACCACGAAATACAACAAACGTGATTTTTTGCAGAACCCTTCATGTGCAAGTCCGATTCGCACTTGACCAGTTTTTTTGGCTTAACGAAAGCGAGCGAGATGGACTTACGTCTTGTGGAATCGAAGTTTGTTACCAGATAAAATAAGCTTAAATTCCATAAAATAAAGCCATTGTTCATTGTCCAAAACATCAAACATGTATTTCTTTTTTTTGTTAAATTATAGTATTTTAACAAACTCAACAAGAATAATGGCTAATTTAATTTTTATCGCAGGAAAAAAAATCCTATTGTTAATTCAATGGTTTGGTATTAACGTTGCAACTTTGCACCTTCGTGTCTTGGGTTCAAACTCGAGAATTATGACTTGGCAGTCCGACCATCGTGTCAATAGACCTAGACTATCAATGCGTGTTATTGATAATATTGTTAACTAATTTTTAATAAATAATAATTTAAATTATGTTTTATATGAGTTGTTAATAAAAAATCTTTGAAGAGACTGTTCATTATTTTATTAAAGATAACAAAACCAAACAAGAAATAAATATGATTGTGCCTGGCTTTACTGTTCTTGCTGATTTTTTCGCATCAGTCAAGTGTCTGAGCTGAAATGAATATACATAAATTATTGATGATATGGTTTTAAGTAGGTACATAATATGAAACTGATCTTATTAGTGATGTTCTTCAGAAACGACAGTTGCTTGGTACTAGTAACCGGCGTGCGTGTATGATCAGCAGGGCTATTACGTATCTTTTAAATGACAGTGGCTATCATACAAGGTGTAAATTAACCCTTCCCGCAGCCGTCAACCAAGCATTCTGTACATCAAACTAAGTACCACTACGCAAAAAATTTGGTGGGAAACAACTTTTTTTTAATGTGGTCAAAAATCACATTTTACGGTAAAACTCAATGTAGCACTCTTAAAACATTGTGCTAGTGGATGCTTTGAATAGTAAACGGGTCATGGAGGTAATTTAAGTAAAGTTAAAACCTGAACAACTAGTAAGTATTTACAAAAACAGCTGTGCAAAATTTGGAACTTTGACCCCTAATATCTCCGTAACTAGGGGGTTCCCAGATATGGTCTAGAACCAAAAAAATATCGCAGTGTTAAGGAGAACAAATGCCCTTCGGTTGCGTTAAGGGTATTTTTACACCCTATAAAGTGTCCATCAATTAACTGTCAAATAGTTCCATTTTGTACTAAACTATAACTAATTTGACAGTTAATCCATGGACAATATGATAGCCACCGACATTTAAAAGATAAGCGCTGCTGATGTACGAATGTGGACGAGGTAAAAGGAGTATGTAACGATCGTAGCGGGTGGCGTTCTATGGTTTCTGCATACCCCCATGGAGAAAGGGCGTAAGTTTATGTACTTATTACTTAACATAACCTAACACCTTGTAATACCCGAAGGTTTATACAAGTCCGCCTCATTATTCCCAAACCACTGTAACTCTTGAAAGCCAAAATCAACAGCCATTAGCTCCTCAGCAGTTTTTTTTTTAGACTAGGCCGCCACACTCGAAAGTAGAAAATGGCGACCACCAAAGAAGGTCGACGGAGTCCGGAGACGGAGAAAAATATCAGGAAACAACGCGGAGGAGTACGATAAGGGATGTTTACTGACTTAAAAAAATGTGATTCTAATCAGTCCGTCTGTTAGACAATCGTCTTCATTGTTTATTTACGTGCAAAAATACGTGTCCAATATTTTTTGGTAATCTAAATGACGGACTAATTAGTTTTTTTGTCTGTTAACAACCCTATTTCTACCACTCTCCATATCAGCAGGAGACAGATCAGAACAAAGCCAATAGGCGCAAAGGGACATATGCCTCCACAGCAGTGAATACATTACCATGATATTTGGGTACACGTTGGACCGTGGCGTGATGTGGTCCACCTGGCAGAAGCCGCGCGGCGAACACATGCCCACCACGTTCTTTGACACGCACACGCTGCCCGGCGGCCAGGCACGCAACCACGTCGCGTTGCACTCGTAGCCACGGCATAGGCGGATTGTTACGTTCGCTGGAACGATGATACGGCATAGGCCTTATTAAAGCTTAAAGTTCTTATTAGTCTAAAAGTTTTATTATAATGTAGGTTTTACATATATTTCAGCGCACCTCACATACCTTGTTACGTCACTGCACTATCCCACTCACAGAGAGGAAGCCCACAAAAACATATCATGCGAAATTTGAGTGATATTATACACGTTTTTGTGACTGAGAAATCATCTAATTACCCCCCTCGCCCCCACTGGGTGGAGAGGAACGGTTATCAGACTTGGACTGACTAAAACACACTCATGTTCCTTCTTAGCCTTGTCTTCCGGGGCCGCGGTATCTCTTTCGAACAATCCCGCAGCCCCGGCAGGGGGAACACATACCTGCTCTTCTCTTTAAGCTACAAGCCTGATGCCTGATGATACACTAACGTCCTACATAGTCCGGATCAGGCCAGTCTTCAGGCAGTCCAGCATTGGTAGCCACTCGCTCCTTCGCCGCCGCCTGCACGGGGATGCACTCGTGGCCACCGCCCTTAACCTGCACCTCACAGCAAATGCCGCACACGGGTGTCTCGCCGATCAAGGAACCCTGAAATTAAAAGGATCAATTGAAGGCTCGTATCACGGAATGATTCCATTTGTGTATACCTGTGTTTGGTACCTACTTAGGAACCTTATAGCCTACTTATATATTTTAATTTTTAATTTTAAGATGTATGTACTGTTGGTGTACCTAGTTAAATAAATAAATTTAATGCAATGAGCATTAGAGTTCAACCAATCAGGTCGAGATCTTACCTTGAGTAGCGATCTCTAATATAGACCTTCGATTCAAAGCTAAACTTATAGTACCTAGATGGTGTTCGAATACGGGTGCGTTGAGCTTTTTTAATCGCCTCACACAAAACGCAATCGATAGTCGATCGAAGAAAAAAATATTTGTGTAGCAATTAAGGTTTAAATTAGGTTGACAGAACGGTGGTCATCGACTGACTAATGTAATTGAACATATACCTAAACCTCGTCTTTTATGAGAAACAGTTGCATTGTTTCAGCATAAGGTTTTGAGACGAAAACATGTAAACGTAACATATAAGTAGGTAGGTAGGTATCTATTTATGGTAAATGAAAGATCCGCTATTACATTTTTTCAGCCAACAACTTTGATGATGCGGATCAATGTTACACAACTGTTTCCTCTATAGCTGATTTTGTAGTCATAGATATTTGCAAAATTCGAAAGAAATTCCCGGACTTAACTCCTTTCAAATGTCTCTCAAAGACTAAATCCTCGTTTCTACCTGAAATAGTCCATGTGACAACTTGCGATTGGTTTTCTTGGGTACACACGGGCACTCCCTGAGTCCCAGTAGGACGCACTCAGCCGCGTGGCAGGACCCGTCTGTCAAACACCTGCCGTTCAGACCACAGCGGCAGTTGGAAGACAGGACTGGGCACGTACACTCCTGGTCTTGGGTTCTGCAGTCCTGGAATAGATGTGTTGTTATGAGCGTCTGTGGATACGTTTGTAGCATTATCATTAGAAAACTCCTAATTAAGTATTTTCAGTATAAGCAGGTTGATTGGTCCTTGTTGATTACGAACAAAGAATCTGACGTTGTGGGCCGGTAAGAGGTGACTAAGGGAGCTTAAGATCCAGAGCATACTATAAAGCACTGTGAGTCACCCGCACAGTTGCAGGTAAGCCACCAGGAATCACATTCTAAAGGAGGGTTAGTGACTGGAAAGCGGCAGACTAACGTGTATGGATTGTAGAAATTATATGAATGAAAAACCAGCCAAGTGGGACCGGACCACGCACAATGTAGGGTTCCGTAGTAGCCCATCAAAATAATTATATGTACTTACTAAACTGATGATTAACCACTATGCCTACCTGCCTCCGAACGATGATTTTTATTGTAAAAATAAAACAAACTTCCTTTTGCAGTTTTGAGACCCATGCGCTCCGATACATTAACCATAGGAAAATATTTCATACAAGTAAAAGAAAGAAAGAAAGAAAAATATATTTCTTTTCACACGCCCTAACACAACCCGTATAGGTGGTTTAAGTTGCCAGACTTGAGTCTAATAAAAATTTGCACTTTACCCTAATCGAAAAACTGTTTTAGAAAACTCGCAATATTTTTTAAAGACCTATCCAACGACGTTCCACTCCACAATGGACTTCGCGAGAAAAAAAATCATCCCCACTTTAATGTGTAAGTAGGTACCTACTGAAAGTGCTAAAGTAAATTTTTGAAAAAAAAAATTTAATATTTTACTCAAGCACTTTATCGGCGTAACTCATTTGTATATTCATGCCAAATTACAGCTTTCTAGTACTAAGAGTCTTTGAGATATAATGCGGACGGACGGACGGACAGACAGACAGACGGACATGGCGAAACTATAAGGGTTCCATATTGACTACGGAACCCTAAAAAAGGGGTAAATGATAGCCTACCTAGGCAAGTACAGCTTAACCTGAAGATTAATCCAGGACTCTTTTATTATCTAGTCACCTACCTTATCCCATAGTATGAAAGAAATACTTGAATAGGTAGGTACCTACCTACAGATACCTATCAGACTTACATAAAGTCCATCCAAAGAAAGACTTAAAATATTCTGGAGTATTACAAAACAAACACCAAAATCGAAGGTCAAGGTCCAAAAATTTCGATTATTATTCCAATATGGGTCGCTACGCCATCGGGCTTACTTCTTATGTTGATTCAAAATGGCCGCGTTAATTCAAACAGTTGGCGGGAGATACTTACAATCATCTAGCCGGCACGCTTCGGTATTAGGGGATGAACAAAATTTAGAACTGCGTTGAACCTACTGCAAATAAGGGGGAGAAGTTTCGGAGCTTTGGGATCGGCACGAAGTCTAGGCTGTTTGAATATCCAGTAAAGAAATACAGATTGTTGCAGCTTTTTTGATTGCAAAAAAGACCTGCTCTTGATCGCGATCACGCCTGACGCAAAACGATGGATGAGACTATGGTGCAACGAGCGTGCCTAGAAGATGCCTGCTTACCCTTGTTTTGAAGGCAGGCGGACTGAATATGCTTCATTTGCTGTTGTCTGTACCTACTTAAATTCATTCGCACTTTTGGACTATTTTGGGCATCATTATGCGTCTTTAACTTGACAATGAAATTGGCCATGGTAACCGATTTTGAGGTGGTAATCGTGTTATCTAATCACAATGTGATCACAGTTTAAAACATACTTAAAGCTTGGATAACATTCATTGTAAGTACCTACCTAATGCTTGAAAATAATTTGGTCGATCGGTAATAAACCATTTTAAAACTTAGCTCAGTTTCAGGACATGGCAGTGGGAAGAAATGGAATTCTACTTAAGTGTGCAAGAAAACTTTTCAACTTTTATTATAACTGGGTTTTCTATTAAGGCTGACCAGAAATCTCTCCAAATGACTCAAATCCGGTCCAATCCAATGACTGGTTACTGGTAGTTCCCAACTGTTGGCGAGTTTTTATAGTGACAATAATGATTCGATGTCACGTAAGGCTTTTTATTAAACAATTCATATACATACGGAGCATAGTGGGTTTGTACTCCATTCCTTCATACTCCTTGTTTAAAGAACGCTTAATTATGATGAGTATGCTTTATTGAAGTTCTCACTTAACACTATCGACAATGTCAGGTGATTCTTACGAGAATTTTGTGAATATCTTATAGCTGCTATTATGCTAACAATGAACACGGCTTGTTAGAGTCAGGGTAAGGTCCGGACTCTACCAAAGCGGAGACGAACGGACATGTGAAAGTTGACAGAATACGAAGTGCGTTAAAGCTAGGGTGTGTCCACTAAAGCTGAGCGGAGATGTGCAAAGTGGAAAGGAGACATTTTATTAAAATGAATGCATATCTATGATACTTATTTATCTGTGCAACAAATGTTCTCACTATTAGCCGCTATGCGCCGTGGCGCCACTGTCAATGCAAGTTGTGTTACTGAATTATGTGAATAAAAAGTCGTCGTCCATCTTGCAACCGTGCGGTGTTTCATTGTCTAAGTAAAACCCAAATATAGATATCCTTAAACCTCCTCCAAAAGGTTATGGGCCCAGATCCCGCTCACAGGAGTCAGATCTCCAAGAGGAATTATTTTGGGGTCGCTGCGGTATCAGCAGCTAAAACGACAACGACGAGTGGAAAATTCCACGCGGGAAAACGTCGCGTCGGACGGACCGGTAAAGGTCCAATCTCAACAAGGAACGAATATTAAGCATTGCGGTATAGCAATAATACAATGGAATCCTTGGGAAACACGCCAGCAGTTGGTTTTGTCGGCCAGCAACAACTACTGGAAGGCGTCGAAAACTGGTGCACGTGGTCATACAAAATCAAGATAATCTTAAGGGCGGCAGATCTTCTAAGCATCGTGGACGGTACAGTCCAGCCTCCTTCAGATGGTAAGGCAGAAGAATACGAAAAATGGATGAACAAGGACGCCAAAGCTCAAAGTATTTTGGTCACACGCATTTCTGAAAAAGTACTTGCGCAAATTGTGAGCTGCCAAACGTCGAAGGAAATTTGGAACAAGCTACACACAGTATTCGAGCAACGGGGAGAATTGTCGGTTCACATTCTTCAACAGAAATTTTTCTCAATGAAATTTGAAGAAAAAGAAACAGTCACGGAATTTTTAGGCAGATTCGAGAGCCTGTTATGCAAGCTGAAAAACGTCAAAGCAGAAGTCAGTACGAGCATGGCTATAACCAAAATTACGTCATCTCTTCCCTCTCAGTATCAGCACTTCGTGTCAGCATGGGAGTCGGTGCCAGCAGAGAAGCGCACGATGGAGGAGCTAACTGCAAGACTACTTATCGAGGAACAGCGTGCCACGACCTGCATGCAAGACAGTAACGAGTCAGCAGCACTAGCATCCAGATCCAGCAGAAAGTGTTTCCAATGCGGCAAGACAGGACACATAAAAAGGAACTGTAAAAACAAGGTAAAAAGTAATATTTGTGTTTATTGTAAAAGGTCAAATCACAAGTCTGTTGATTGTTGGTTCAAAAATAGTAAAAATAAAGGTGTAAAGAAAAATGAGCCTAGCGAGCAAGGTAATGCATTCCCTGTGTCCGTGTTGTCATCAGCATTTTATAGTACATCAGACAGCAGCCTGTGGATAATGGATAGTGGAGCTTCAGAGCACATGTGTAGCAGTGTTAGCATGTTTACTAAATACAAAGAGTTAGAATGTCCTCGACCAATCATAATCGGTGACGGTAAAGTCATAAAAGCTGTAGGTACAGGTATTATACAATTAAAGGCGTATAATGGTAAAGAGTGGATCAGTTCAACATTAAATAATGTCCTACATGTCCCTGCTATAAAAATAAATCTATTTTCAGCAAGTTCAGCTGCAGATAGAGGTTATAATATGACAATTGAAAAAGAGTGTTGCTATTTGAGGAAAAATAATGAAGAAAAGGTTAGTGCTGTAGCTTATCGTAAAAATAATGTATTTATCATGAAATTCAGATACAATACAGATGAAAAAGCTTATGTAGGTAAATCTTTTGATAGTCTAACAGAATGGCATCAAAAAATGTGCCACCAAGACATACAGCAAGTAAAAATAATGTTAAATAAGTGTAACATTGATTTTAGTGCAGATAAACATGAGGAACTCACATGTGAGCCATGTCTCCTTGGCAAAACTCATAAACAACAATTTCCACAAAGTCTAAATAGGGCAGAACAGCCTGGTCAAATTTTACACATGGATTTATGTGGTATTATGGAAACCACATCATTAGGCGGTGCCAAATATTACTTATTAATAAAAGATGATTACACAAAGTACAAACAGGTTTATTTTCTGAAAAATAAGTATGAAACAAACAACAAAATAAAAACTTTTTTAAAATATGTCATTAAGAATCTTGAATACAAAGTTACAACAATAAGGTCAGACTGTGGCTTAGAATTTACAAATAAAGAATTGAAATCTCTATTAGATAGTTTAGGTATTATCCACCAAACTAGTGTTCCATACACACCTCAGCAAAACGGGTGTATAGAACGTGAAATGCGCACAGTTACAGAAGCAGCTAGAACTATACTATTGTCAAGTGGTTTGGACAAGTCCCTATGGGCTGAAGCGGTCAACACAGCTGTTTATGTCTTAAACAGAACTGGTAAAAGTAGATTAAACGGTGTTACTCCTTATGAACTTTGGTATAAAAAGCAAGCCTACAACATAAATAATTTGAAAGTATTTGGATCAAAGGTAGGAGTACATATCCCTGACCAACGGCGTAAGAAATGGGATAGTAAAGCTGAAATAGGATATTTTGTAGGTTATAGTGAAACAACAAAAGGTTTTAGAATTTATTTCCCACATAAAAATGATGTTCTTGTAAAAAGAGAGGTAACATTCATAAAAGGTACGTTTATTAATGTGCAAAAGGTTTGTAAAAATAGACAGGATCAGAACAGTAAACCCTCGGTTACTATCACAGACTCTGAAACAGAGGAAATGGAAAATGATAAGCAAGAAATAGAAAATGATAACAAAGAAGTAGAAGAATATCATAGTTTCTGTGAAGAAGAAGACAGATCACAGACACCAGAGCTAGAAGAGAATCTAGAAATTCCCATGGAGGGAATATCAAGTCCAGAAGAGGAAAGAATAATGTCTGCAGAAGATTCAGAAGAAGAGTATTCAGTTGATAAAGCAATAGAACAAGAAAAACCACAAGAGGTAACAAGAAAAGGTAGGGTAACAAAGAAACCATCATGGTTATCAGAGTATGACACAAACCTCTTATCCATTGACACTGAACCAATCACTCTGGAAGATGCATTAAATTCAGAAGAAAAAGAAGAATGGGAAAAGGCTATGAATATTGAATTAGACACCCTGAAAGAAAACAATACATGGACCGAAGTTAATAGTATTCCAAGTGGAAATAAAGTTATATCAAGTAAATGGTGTTTCAAAGTCAAACAAATAGGTGGAGAAAAAGTATACAAGGCTAGGTTAGTTGCTAGAGGTTTTGAGCAATCAGACACTGATTTAGAAGTATACTCTCCGGTAGCCAAATTACCAACATTTAGAGTATTTATAGCTGTAGCCAATAAACTACAACTTCCAGTCCATCAAATGGATGTGGTAGGCGCTTTCTTACATGGTGATATAGATGAAATAGTATACCTAAAGCTACCAAATGGTAAAATATGTAAACTGAATAAATCCCTATACGGTTTGAAAAGTTCCCCTAAATGCTGGAATAGAAAGTTCGATGAGTTCATGACTAAAGAAAATTTCAATAGATCAAAAAATGATTATTGTTTATATTATAGGAAACTAAACGGATGTGAACTATACGTTTTACTATTTGTAGACGATATACTTATGTTTTGTTCTGAAAATAAGGTTTTAGAAAATTTCAAAACAGAGTTGCATAATAACTTTAAAATGAAGGACTTGGGGTTAGCAACTAGTTATTTAGGCATAGATATCAAACAAGATAAATGCAGAACAATAATCAGTCAGAAGACATATTTAACTAAAGTCTTGGAACGTTTTAATATGTCAAATTGCAAACCTATATCAACTCCATTAGACCAGAATTACAAGTTTGATTTGTTGAAAAGGGAAAAATCTGAAAATCCAATAATAGAAAGAAAGTGTAGACAACTTATAGGCAGCCTAATGTATGCAGTATGTGGTATTCGACCAGATTTATGTGTGTCAGTTTATTTTCTTAGTAGATATCAACACTGTGCTAGTGTTATGTTGTATAAGTCATTAAAACGTATTCTACGGTATATAAAGGGAACCTTAGATTTTGCATTAGTATACAGCAGCACGGGCACAGGAATGCAAGGCTTTGTAGACGCAGATTGGGCTGGTGACACCCAAGACAGAAAGTCTACAACGGGTTACATTTTTAAAGTGTTTAATTGTAGTGTAGTATGGTGTTGTAAGAAACAACTCAGTGTATCACTATCATCCACTGAATCTGAATACATTGCATTAAGTATGGCTGTAACAGAAGCATGTTGGTTAAAGAATTTGTTATGTGATTTCAATATTGTCATTAATGATGTGATTATTTATGAAGATAACCAGTCAGTTATAAAATTGGTTTTCAACAATGGAAATAATAAAAGGCTTAAACACTTGGATATCAGATATCACTTCATCATTGACAAAATAAAAGAAAAATGTATGTCTTTGCAGTATATTAAAACAGAAGATAACTTGGCAGATCTTCTCACTAAACCTTTAGGTAAAACTTTGTTTGAAAAGTTTGTCAAGTTACTGTATTAGAATTTAAGCTATTGTGTGAATTGTAAACTTTTAGGTTAGGTACTATTCATATCAGCTGGCCATTCATGCATAGGAAAATAAAGTAAATAAGCTAAGTTAGTTCTCAAACAAGTTGAATTGTTAATGCATAGCCAGCCAAGTTAAGATTTGTTTGTGTAATTGAAGTATATTAAAGTACAGTGTAAAACATAGAATGTAAAGATTGAAAGAAAATATTTGTTGAGGGGGGGTATTAAAATGAATGCATATCTATGATACTTATTTATCTGTGCAACAAATGTTTTCACTATTAGCCGCTATGCGCCGTGGCGCCACTGTCAATGCAAGTTGTGTTACTGAATTATGTGAATAAAAAGTCGTCGTCCATCTTGCAACCGTGCGGTGTTTCATTGTCTAAGTAAAACCCAAATATAGATATCCTTAAACCTCCTCCAAAACATTTGCAAAGCGGAAAGGAGAGATGTACAAAGCGGCATACCGCCGCTCATAACATACTTACTGCCTCTACGCACAACACTCACGCCTCTTCTCGTTTCCGCTGAATACGTATTTTTTTATTTTTAATATAAATTGACGAAGATAAAACGCGTCAAAGATTTGAGTGGGGTTTTGTGACGTCACTCAACGGTAAAATTGCCATACTAATGTCTTAGAATATGACGTCACACAAGTTTTCAAAGCACTGTGTCGTCTTCATTGTTTGTTTACGTGAAAAAAGAAAAAATACGTGTCCAATATTTAGTGGAAATCTATCTGACGATGACGGACTAATTACATTTTATTTGTTGATGTTTGTTAATACCAAATTTTACTGCTGGTTTACAACACATCCCTCTTCTCGTCAAGTCTTCGAGCTCCGGTTCGGCGGAGTCCGAAGTCCATAAGTTTGCCCTATGATAAAGCCAGGTATAGGTAGTTTTAAATGCCCGATAAGAAACGCGTTGAAGACGTCAAGAGTCGTTTTACTAGAAAGCCCTTCAAACTTAGTTTTACTCCTAGGTAAGTAGGATACCAGCTACCATCTTCAAAATTACTAGCCCTAGGTATAGGAGCAAATAAAACTACACAATTACCGAATGAACAAATTTATTAACATACTCGTACTTATAATTATGACAACGAATATTTTCTTTATAAGTATCAGCTTTACTTTTTTTTGCCAAACCACTTTACAACGGTAAAATAATCCAAGAAGCACAACATAATATGAGAACCGATCAACCTACTGAATATGAATTTCAAAAATTACAATTAACAAAAATAACAAGGACGATTGATATGAAGATTATACTACTAACAATACCACTCTTTAGAAGGTCTGCAAGCTGGCAGTTGGCTGTGCAGCATAAGCCCTGGGAAGGATGACACATCGCTGATGGAGCAACAGAACAGCCTTCTTTGTGCAGCGTGCTGGAATCCAAGGTTAAACTATCAAAGTGATTTTTGGGTCTGCTCAATGAATCAGTATACTTGCGACTCCTAGAACTACTGGATATAAAAACCTTTATTTTTAACTAGCTGTTGCCAGCGGCTTCACCCGCTACAACCCACGGGAATATAAAATCGGGATGAAAACTATCCTATTTGTTAATCCAGGTTATAAACTATCTGTGTACGAAATTTCATTCAAATCCGTGCAGTAATTTTTGCGTGAAGAAGTAACAAACATACACACTCACAAACTTTCGCCTTTATAATATTAGTGTGATAAGAACAAAGAACAATTTATTGTGACCCTTTTCTTATTACAAAATGGACCAGCTGGGCTATTGCGTATCTTTTAAATGACAGTGGCTAACCTAAAGTGCCTATCAATTACTGTCAAATGGTTCCATTTTGTACTAAACCATAATCAATTTGACAGTTAATCCATAGACAATATGATGGCCACTGCCATTTAAAAGATACGCAATAGCCCTGCTGGTCTTGACCTCGATCACCCACGATAGAAAGCGATAGATAAGGTTTATGATGGAGTTAGCGTACCCAGTAGATGCCTGTTCACTCTTGTTTTGAAAGAAAACGGGATAAATCATCATCTCAATTAATGTTTTTTTTCCCCGACTACGACAAAGCCAAAGGAGGGTTATGTTTTTGACTGGCTATGTATGGATGTATGTGAGTATGTTCATCTGTTCCCTCATAGCTCCTAATCTACTAATCGGAACTCGACATGTGAGGTATCATTAGAACCGTCTCAATAGTCCGGTGAACATAGACTACGTGACGTGTCACAAAATTCGATATGGCGCCCTCTACCGGACAAAACGTAATATATCAAAAATAAAAATGGAGATAAATTCGCCGCGTTTGGTATGATTTGAAAGGGCTTCACTTGTACATTTCCAAAATATTGCTCAAATTTTAAGTGATGCCCTCTAGCGGACTAAAAGTCATGTGTTAAATTATTTAACACCAAAATTGTTAAATTTAAAAAAAAGTAAAAAATTAAATCTCGACAACGACGAAAGGAAATGACGCTGAAAAAGTGTGAAACAAGATTTTCAGGATGCTGAAAAAGAAAAGCCGCAGCTCACACGTTTATAGGTACCAACCTAAACACTTTAATAAGATGTGACTGCGGCTTTTCTTATATAGCACCCTGAAAATCTTGTTTCACACTTTTTCAGCGTCGTTTCCTTTTTTTGACCTTAGCCACTGTCTAAGCGCCATAGCCTGTAGTCATAAAGCTACATGGCTGTATTTCATATGACTTGCATTGATAAAATAAAAAATATTTTTCGGCCTTTTAAGTCAGTTTTCTTTATATGAAGACCTGGAAGATGCGATTAACAAATAGTTACTTCGTGGTTCAATATTTAAAATATAAATACCTAACTGCAACCAACGACCAAGTGGAGAATTCTTATTTGGGAACAAAGATCAAATAGCTACCCTTCTTCGAAAACCAGAGCACCTCCGCTTCGCGGCGTACAGCAGGGATCCTTGTAGATGCACTGGGATGGAAGGCCGCAGTCACAGGCTTCACCTTCTTCCACTATTCCTGGGTTTTGAACATAAATCGTTTTGTAAATTTAATCAAGGAGTTTCAGAGTAATGTCATAAATCGAAAGATGGTTTTGTTGACCACCTGCCGCGATCCAGCGAGAATAGTCAGAAACGACAGCTGTCAAAATAAAAAGTCGACAGGAAACGATGAAGAAATACTTAGTTGGACAACTATTAGTCCCTAATTCTGCGTGTTTAGTCGTCCCCAACACAACTGCTACTATCTGGTTACTACATTTTTGAATTATAGGTAGTTGTAAATTTGAATATACTTATTCATCACGAACGATAAAGGTATAATCAACAAAAGTGACTTGGTGAGACTGGATGTGGAAAAAGGAAGACAGAGTTTTATGACGCTACTTGAGATGATGCTCTTATCCTGCACTGGATTGCGATTTGCGATAGGCCGAGTTGATTCATCATCATTTCAGCCGAAAGACGTTCACTGTTGGACATAGACCTCCCCTAAGTGTCGCCACACTGACCGGTTCGCGGTCGCCACTACGGAACTTTTCAGCCCCATTGGTCAGCCGCTGAGTTGATTATTATACCAGAAATCCACTTACCATTCCCACAATACGGACGATACTCCTCAATCAGACAGTAGCTCATGCTGCTCAGAGTAGCTGCGATCAGCCGCTTGCTGCACACCGAGAACTCGTAGTTTAATCCATCGATGGCGGTGGAGGATTGCGAGCCCATGAGAAAACCTCGGCACTCAGGGTTCGGGAAGTTGTCATCGTGGTGTGCACCGAAACTGTGACCTAAGTAAAGTAACGTTTTTATGGAGTTTTGATCAGCATCCTAATAGTCAATTATAGTCTTGACTGTTTCCGGTAACGGCGAACTACATCAGCGGTGGTCCGATATTAATGAAGAAGAATGAGCCCGGGAGATATTATAGAATACAAGTGGGTGCGCTGGCAAACACAAGTGCACTCGCTCGTCCCTCACTCTTATAGCATATAGGATGGCGATCCGAAAACCAGACTAAGATCAGGAGCAACAGCTATATGTGCTTTTCAAGGCACGGAGGTTTCATATCGTAATAAAACAAAACGAGACAAAAGCCATCTCAGCTTCTTCGTGGGGTTTGTTAAAGGCAAGGGTGAATGTGAAATCAGTCGCAATGAAAAATTAAGTCGTATCTTCTTTTTGTTTTGGGGCGGGGGCGGAAAATCATCAAATAACCCCTCCCGCTCTGGGCAGAGCGAAAGGGAGTGTCAGACTTCTGCTGACTAAAAACCACCCATGTCCCTTCTTAGACCTTTGTGTCTGCAAGCTTTAACTTGTTCAACAATAAAAAGGTGTTACCCATTTCATGAGCAAGCGTAAGAGCAGCTATCCTCTCAGGAACCCTGCCGACCTCCTCAGTAGTGGAGTGAGCTATAGCGAGCGTGTTGAAGGAGCGTCCGTACGCGCGCCGGTCACACAAACCTCCAACTGCGCCGCCCACGCCACCACCGAGAGATGTGAAACTGACGTGGATATGGAAATAAGCAAGAGATAAGGCTGGCAGATATTAAGTTTTGGATTATTCCTCCGCCACTCTTCTAATTCCTTACAGGATATAAGACAGTTGAATTGTTTCTGTAGTTCGCGAAAAACTTCATTGCATTGGCGTTTTGGAAACCACCACGGTTGGAAATGTGTGACGGGCATGACGAGCTAGCGAATATCATGCGTTGGTTTTGGTTCATACAAATGCGAAAATGGTAAGACGATTTATTAGACAGTTTAAATATCGAGGAGTGTATTAAGAGCAAACCTCTTTTCTCTTTTCGTGTTAGCGTGGAAGACCATACTTGAAGAAGCTTTCAGCAATTGTCAATAAATCATCTGATTCTATCTCAGACATATCTATGGAAACTACAGTATAAAATATTTGGTTCGGATAATCAGAACACTGTGGCAATGTCTGCTTAAATCTGCTGATTGATCGAACGTTTTGAAGAATTTACCTTAAACCCAAAGTCCTATTATGAAACGCATGTCCAGAGAAAGCGACTCCAAGGCAAACCTCGGACAGGCGGCGAAGCCTCGCAAACCGCATGAGGTAATCGCGTCCATCGATCGCCTTGTCTTTCAGGAGGTCCCCGAATACACGCTTGTTTGTGTCCGCTGATGTCAGCACTAGAATGTATTTGACTGAAAAACCTGCAGAAAGAGCCTATGTTCAGTATCTTTAAGTAATTCTAGATATACTTAATAAAAGTTTTTAGGGTTCCGTGACTCAAAAGGAAAAAACGGAACCCTTATAGGATCACTCGTGGGTTTGGCTGTCTGTCTGTCCGACCATTCCCGCCCCCCTTATCTCCGAAACCACTGAGCCTAAAATTTTGAAAAAATACAGAAAGTAGTTCAACACTTAAAGATTTGGTACAGGAAAACCTATAAGAACTCTTTGGTGCACTTGGCCAGTTTTTTATGTCTATATTGTCTATCCATAGGGTGTTTCCATAAAGATGATTCCCGCATAAGTAAATCATACAGTAATCTGAGGTGATGGTCCACATTAATGCTGCCAAATGGACCTTTACCTAAGAAATCATCAACATTTAACTTGCCAATGTTATCAGGGACGCCATCCTCATTAAAATCCGCGTTTCTAAATATAATATCGGCTTGCGCCACTGCATGCATCATTCGCCGCACGACATGGTTAAGGCTGGAGTTGGCATCTTTCTCGAAGAATTCCTTGTCAGCCAGAAGTAGGAGGTCACAGATCCTCGCTCGGGCAACTCCGGGGATTCTCTCTCGTTCTTCTAACCGAAATGGGAAGGCCGAATAGGAAACGCGTTCTAAGACGTTGTACTGTAAAAGAAGATGATCGTTTAGATTTTTGGGAGTCGAGTCCTAAAGCTCCTTAGTATTCTCGAATTAGCTACTCAACGGGGTCTATCAGTTTTGATTACGATATTCTGAAGTCTGATGACAACGCAAAAAAGAAATAAAAGTAAATGGATGCAGTGGTTCGAATCCTTCGACGACACGGCCTGTCGTCGTCATAAGACGGACGGACGGCGAGCTAGCCCATATACTCACCGTCCACAGGCCCGCGTCTTCGTTGGTCTGCTGTCTCGTGGCCCCCGGGCGGCGCCCGGATCGTCTCCCGCGGAATCCAGCATGCCCTAGAGATATTTTTCGACGGCATGTAAAACCAAGTCAGAGGCCCTTGGTCAGCACAATTAACTCTGTCACCAAGTTAGGCACTTAACCACATAAAGAAGGAGAACGCAAATGAAATATAATAGTGTATTAGTGGAGAATTATCATCATCACCTGATCACCTGTGCATGATCGCGTACCGCCCGAGACCGGGGTATCGCCATGTTGTCGTTCTCAAATCCGCCGAAGAACTTGTGAGGGTCATCGTTGCCATAAGGGTCTGCGTGGAGAGTGCGGTTACCTGACAAAAGGAACCTTATCAAGAACGGCTTAGAGTTGACACTGCTATGCGCACGTTCACCTCGGCATCTATATATATAAAAATGAATTGCTGTTCGTTAGTCTCGCTAAAACTCGAGAACGGCTGGACCGATTTGGCTAATTTTGATTTTGAATTATTTGTGGTAGTCCAGGGAAGGTTTAAACGGTGAGAAAGTGGTAGGAAGGTAGGCAGGGTAGTAGGTAGGTAGGTAAAAGGGCATTGCAACGCATGCCGGGTACAGCTAGTGATACATAAATATGATGGAAAAAATCACTCGTCTTAACACAAATTGTACAAGGCCTCGATCATGATTCATATCGTATTAGATGCCGAACGGTGTTTGCCGATACGGAATGTCTAATGATTATTTCGGGTTGAATTTATTATTAAAAATATTTCCGAATCGAACATGTGTAGGTACATCATCGACAGATTTTCCTTAAGGAATCGTCGATTTACAACCGTGGTTGTTTTTTATGTGCGAAAAATAGGAACCTATTTAAGAGACGAAACTTTTCTTAATGATTAATACTTAATGATGTAATGTATTTCCATGTTTAAATTAGTTACGTTCCTTATACAATTATAACTTTCCAGAATAACGAATTCATAAGCGGGAGTTTAAAAATACAGATCCCAAAAGATTTTGTTATCCTTTTGTAGTAAATTTTATCAAGGTCAAAGTCGAAACGCGTGTTTGAGTTTTAAAACTAATATTGAAAACAAGATTGGATTTAGGTACTTAACAGTTCGACTGCCTTGTTGGTCCAGTGATCGCAAGTGCAACTGGTGATCATAAGGGTTCAATTCCCGGGTCAAAGCAGTGTTATTAGGATTTTCCATAAGGAATTTCTTAGTAACAGGCAGTAGCAGCCACGGTGTTTGAATTTGTGCCCCGTTGATAGCAATAATAAGCTGGTCCCTATTACATAACTGGCGAATATGTACCTACCATTATTACGTCTGTCTAACCCTTCGGGAATCACGCATGATATGTTTCTCAACGTGCGGTATAGTTCGTACGAAATAGTAAATCTGCCCGGACCAAGTGCTCAATTGCTCATGCTTTATCTGTGTAGAAGAAGCCTTTCACCTTGCATAATGCCAAAAAACTACGCCATCATCATCATCATCAGCTCATAATGTTCTCACTCCAGGAACTCAGGCCTCGTCTCAAGAAGAGGGATGGGCTATAATCCATCACGTGGGCCCAGTGCGGGCAGGTACTAGTTGATAGATGTCACATGTCTTCGAATTTTTTGGTTCTAAGACATGCCCGTTTCCTAACGATGTTTTCCTTCACCGTTTTGATATCATTGTTGATGAAATTAATTACACAAAGTAATGCGGCTGGCTGGGTAAAACTACGTACCTAAATGTAAAACTCCGTAGAACTGATGGTCATCGCCGATATATCCTTCAGCGGAGCCTGACGACGGATCTGTGGCGGGGTACCCAAATGCCATACTGATGTCTGTCAGCGGCTGATTCACGACGCGAGTGTGAATGTCGCTCTCAGATAAGTCGTCTTCGCCGAATGATACAGGTGCCAGGTATAAGGTTGCCGTACGCGTTGAAAGGTGTGAAGTGCCTGGAGTTAATGTAATAAAGCTTAATCTTACTGTTAGAAATGTGAAAGTTTGTTAGGATGGCGTGTATATACAAATTTTTGTGACTCTTTTTTCACGCAAAAACTTCAGCACGGATGTCGCTGAGTAGGTACACATATAGTTTATAACCTGTATTTACACATAGGATACTTTTATCCCGTGGAATAATTATTTATCAAACTCCACACGGGCGAAATCGCGGTGATAAGGAGTTTTAACCGGCTTCTAAAAAGGAGGAGGTTCTCATTTCGACTGTATGTTTTTTTTATGTTTGTTTCCGGATATATCTCTGTCATGAATGAACCGATTTTAAAAATTCTTGTTATATTCGAAAGAGTATAGGTACTCCCGAAGGTGGTCCCATTCAGGGCCGCGCCGACCCGACAACGACTGTGTGCTAAATCTATGAAACGCCTCTTTTTTCATGAATCTTCATGATTCAACTTATATTTTTTAATAGGGTATTTCATCAAAAAATCTAATTAGTCCGCCTGTTAGATAGGCGATCGGACGAAAAAATAACAATTAGTCCGTCAGATAGATTTTCAAAAAATATTGGACACGTATTTTTTCTTTTTTCACATAAACAAAAAATGAAGACGATACAGTGCTTTGAAAACTCGTGAATTCCTCGAAAACGTTACATGTTAGTACATTTTTCGCCTACAAATGACGTTACACGACTTGACACGACTTTTCGAAGCACTGTATCGTCTTCATCTTTTGTTTACGTGAAAAAATAAAAAATGTGTCCATTATTTTTTGAAAATCTATCTGACATACTAATTAGATTTTTTTGGTGAAATACCCTATTATTTGTTAGGGAGATGGCGTAACAAAGTTTGAACGACTGCTGCCTACAATTGACGGCACGACTGGTGCAGTGGCTGAGCGATTGGACTGCTGCGCTGCGTGTCGCGAGTTCGATCCCCGCACGGAACCAATATTTGTATGGCATACAGATAGTTGTTCCGGGTCTAGGTGTATTTGTGTATGTGATATTAAATGTTTGTAAACGCACTCACAATACAGGAGATATTCCTAGAGTGGTGCAACGTTTAAAAAAAAAAGCAGGCGTGAACCATTCTAATTTTGTTGCCTGCTTCCAAGTTTTGTTTAATTTAAAATGTGCTTGTTGTTTGTTTCTTTTTTTTATCGCTCTTTTTTCACGACGTTCTCGTCATGAAGGACAGTGATGTCAACAATCATTGCACGTCACACTCGGTGATCTATCATTACAATATCAGGTTTTTTTGCTAAACTAAAATAGTCCTGTCCGTGATAATTGAATATTGTGATCGGGGACCACATTCAACATTTTATCAAGTAAGTACCATACGAAATCTTCCATTTTTAGGGTTCCGTAGCCGAATGACAAAAAAACGGAACCCGATTATATTCCTCGTGTCTGTCTGTCCGTCTGTCCATCCGTATGTCGCCACAGCCTCTTTATTCGAGAACTGTTAAGACTACACAGTTGAAACTTGGTAGGTAGATGTATTCTGTGAACCGCTTTATGATTTTCATACAAAAAATATAAAACATTAAGGGGTGTATAAAGTAAAAAAAAAAAAAATCATCAAACCTATTTGTATGGGGTGTCTATAAATAGGTCTTTAAAAATCACATTGATGCTCCTAAAACGAAGTTTTCCCAAAGGCAATCGTTTGAAAGATAGACACTTCCAAAGTGGTAAAACGACCCCCCCCCCCCTTCTAACTTTTAAACTAAAAATCTAAAAAAAAACGTGATCGGAATAAAAACTTTCAACCAAAATAAAAACTTTCAACCAAAAAAAAAAACGTGATCGGAATAAAAACTTTCAACCAAAATTGCTTTGAACGATATATGTAAGTATAAACGCAAATATTACTTTGTCATTGATACAAACACTATGAAAAGCAAACTTATTACAAAATATGTTTTTTGTTGCCACTTTAATATAAGAAATAATACAAATTAAAGGCTTCCCCACTAAGATGGTACGGAACCCTTCATGTGCAAGTCGGACTTGCACTTGGCCAGTTTTTTTGGTGACGCAACTTCAATGACAAATTGACAAAATAAAAACATTCAGGAAAAAATCAAATCGCTAGCCCAGCTGTCTTTTTCGGGGTTTCCCCGACAAGCATTAGCGCAGCTCTAAGTGTAATTAGGGAATTCACCAAAAATTATACAAGCAAAAATTCTTTGGAGATACCAACAAGACACCCAATACTCTTAGAACCCGCTAATATTACAGTTTCTGATTGGGCTTGGATTGGGAAGACTTTTTAAAATTGTAGAATGAGATTTTACAGAATCTCTTCTTTATGCTTGCACTAAAATGATTTATGACGGTTTGAACTGTGTTCGTAGATTCATGTAAGAGGAGTTCCAGTAAACTATTATTTTGCCTTGTGTGAGTATCGAAATGAAGCTTTTAGAACTAATGCGCTACCGTCTACCGGCCCGTTTAAAAGAATTTAGACTAGCAAAATCCCGGCATGGTCCTGGTTGGCAAGGGCCCTACGTGAACCTTTTCTGGAGCGTAATGTAGGTACCTATTTAATTTAGTCGGGGAACTTAGATTTACGTAAAAGGAATTCCCAAATTAGATATAATAGGATTGACGCAAATATGTAACATTAGTCATTGATTACTCAGCAGGAAAAGAATTAGGTAAGGTTATCATAGGTTATCGTAAAATATTGCGGGAAGCTCTTCTTTGGTATCACAGACCGATACCAGTGTTAGTTGAGTTTGTGTAGTGACGAATATTGGTCGTTGTGCCGTGATAAACACCGTCGTAATTTTTATCTTTAACATTTCCATGCCGGCAATATGAAGTTTACTCTTTTAACACTATGTTTCTTGTCGTTGAGTGTCGCCTTCAAATCAGATTTCTGGACTGATGCTCTGGAGTATAATGCTTCAAGATTATCTGGTACTGGTCTGGAGTCTATTAACTATAACAATGGAAACATGCATGTTATAGACCTTTCTAACAACGTGTTCAATCACTTGTTATCTGGACTAGCGCTGTATAACTTGGACCGCAACAGTCGCAATCACCAGTATATCAAGTACAGGAGCGCCCCGGGAGAGTCGTGCCACCTATGCATACGAGTAGGATCCCGTAATGTTATCCTTGGTTCCTTGACGAAAGACATTGATTGTGATCTGATGTCGAGTTTTATTTGGGATGAAACGCCGAGCACAACACGGAACGAGCCACAGACGAGTAGCAATGTGGAGGATGCCACGACTTGTTCTATAATCAGAAAGTCTAAAGGGAGCACTACTTCAAAATATGTGGATTGTGAACTTTTAGAAGAGTACGCGCGCAGAAATTCTGACAAGGGGCTTCGAATCAAGCAGCCAACCTCCAAACCAGAAGTTGATCCATTTCGCCATACAAATTTTACTGAAGGATTTGGTAATTTAAGCAGCTCGAAAGCTGGACATAATGTGGACCAATATCACTTTATTTTGAAGAACGCTTCCAAACCCAATCCAGTGGGGAATTTTCAAGACTACGCGCAAAGCATATTACAACGAAGCGTTGCACATCAGGGTTTGACGCCCCATAACACGATAATATTTAATTTCCTAATAATATCTCTATTCAAGATGATATTTTAGTCACCGTCCAAATTTTCCTAGCCATTAGATATTCACGAACACCATTTTCGAAAAAAAAATCGGTGGATAAAATTTTCATATTAAAACATTTTCTCGAAGGAATTATCCGCTCTCCGTGAAACGTAAGTTTGTGATGTGATATCTCAATATTTTTGTATTTAGTGATACTAAAAGAAAAAAATAACACGCAGGTAGGTATTCAATGATTTTCGCCAAAGATTATTATATCAGAATTTGGACAGTGTGGCTAAAAAATCATTTATAAATGTATCATTCTTCTGTACGTGTGTATGTCACTGAACTCCTCCTAAGCGGCTGGGCCGATTTGGATAAAAAAAATTGTATGTGTTCAAGTGGATTCGAGAATGGTTTAGATTTACAATTGGACGCGGTGGGTGGCGCTGCTACAGCTATGTTGTAAAGTGTGTCCGGGACTACTATGATTATAAACTTTTTCAATAAATCGTAAAATAATAACTACAATTTTTAGTTTTATTTCTAGCTAAGTATACAGGGTGTAAACTAACCCTTCACGCAAACATAAACCAAGCATTTTACAGTACTCAAAATGCACCTTTATAAAGAGGCTTACCAATAGGTTGTAACTTCAGGCACAGCACGTGGACTTCGCTGCCAAACTTGGCTTCCACCAGCTGGTAGCCATAAGCACTGCAGATGTCATGATGCATCGCTGTGATGTGACTGCCCCCGCTCATCGAGATGAGCAGGCAACCTACCACGACAACAGAGGACATGGCAGGCAATTTTGAATTTCATCAGACTATTAATAGCAAAATGTTTTAGGGTTTTGTGAGCTATCACGAAAGTACATAATTATTTATTGTAATTCCATGTATGGAGGTTATTTATGTTTCTGATCTGTCAGTTTGACAGAGTTTTAAGTTTTTTTTTCTGGGAGTTTCTGGCAGACGAAAAAGTTTTAGGAAAAAGTTTTTTGCTGTCCACTTTTCATCAAGACATATCATGAAGAATGAGCTGTTTTTCATTAAGCCATTTGATAAGACTTATTATAGAAAATTAACCTTAGATTACCTTGTGTTGGTCTAGTAATAGGTAACTAGTCGTAAGCCCTGCTGCGGAGCATGGGGCGTTCGTTGTAAGGTGTTCCATTTAGAATAGGGGATCGGACATAAAAAAATAATTAGTCCGTCAGATAGATTTCCAAAAAGTATTGGACACGTATTTTTTCTTTGTTTCAGTGCTTCAAAAACTCGTGAACTCCTCGAAAACGTCACATGTAAGTACATTTTTTACCTACAAATGATGTCACAACCCGTATCCAATTTTTCTCGATAATCTAACTAACGGACTAATTAGATTTTTTGACTTAGTCGTATCCCTTATTTAATGGCCTGTAGTTTAGATATTAGCTCGATTGAGGAAAACAGCTTCACTTATGACTTGTTTCTCTTTTTCTTCTCAGAGCAGTCGGGTACGAAACTAGTCATATGGAAAAAATACATGTCAAAGTGTTTATAAAAACCAATTCTCAAAGTAAACATAATTTTATTACCATCTCTTATTCCGACCAGCTCCACAGCCTCATTCCCATAAATCTGTATATAGCTATGAGCGCCTTTCTTGAGCCACGTAAGAACAAGGTTGCTGAAGCAGAAAAGTCGCAGTCACATGTTATTAAAATGTTTAGGTTGATACCTATAAACGTGTGACTGCGACTTTCAATATCCTGAAACTCTTGTTTCATACTTTTTCAGCGTCGTTTCTTTTTGTCGTTGTCGGGTTTTAGTTTTTAACTTTTTTTTTATCTAAACAATTTTGGTGTTAAATATTTTTTCCGCTAGAGGACGCTAGAGTGTCACTTTAAAATCATAACCCTCCTTTGGCTTTGCCGTAGTCGGGTAAAAATTTACACTTTAACACTTCATTACCTCAGTCAAGTTACTAATGACCTAATTGACAGCTACATTATTCAATTGCTATTTTCATGGCGGCAGACTCGTATTATTTGAATAATAATTAAATTCTGTTTAAATAAACGCGTGTTCGTGTCGTGTGAGTGGACATGTGCATCTGTTTGTTCACACAATGTAAAGACTAGTTTTAAATATTATTTGCAAATTATTTTTAAATCAGAGAGTAATTGCTGGAAATTGGAATAAATTTATGGCCAAAATCATAGATTGAATAATATTTCAAAAGTGTGCATCAATGTCAACAATAGTCCACTGCAGGACATAGGATAGACCTGTTCTTCTCAACTCGACTCTCGGAAACTCGCATTCAGTTGCTGCCAGCGACCAGTGAAGATTTTCGCTCCACTGAGTCTGCGGGCGTCCCCATCACCTTATATTTCCGAGTAGAGACCGCGAATCGGTATATTTACCGATTCGCGGTCTCTACTCAAGAAGTAGAAATAGAATCGCCATGACCGTTGTGTTATATACGTGTTCTTACACGTCTATTTCAACGGTCATGGCCAACCCATTGCCAGTTCAGCTTAGATATCTACTTATCCTGTGAGCTATGTCGACAACTCTGTTCTCGGTCGTATCACAGCGTGAGAAGTATTAAATGATCTTAAAATCTATCATTCTTGATTCAGGATTCTCCTTTTTCTCCTCATTGACTTCAAAAAAAGAAGAATTCAGGTTTAATTTTTTACCAAAACACGATGGTTATTTGCTTCTGCCGAGTAAATATCAGAGCCATGTTAGCGTTATGGCTTTTCAATTTGGTACCTATCATCCTGCAAGTACGTCCTACCTCTACGTTAATTGCCTTTAATTAAAGCGAATCATAATAATATTGCTTACGATAATAGATAACACGTGTATCTATATCTTTTATGAGTTAACTCAAAGGTTACAACTTACAATTGATATCTATTGCCACGGCGCCCTCACCTTCCGTCTGACGCAGGTACCTGCACCAAATCAGGCGGGAGGAAACGCCCGGATGCTACCACTGCAAGGATCGACCAGAGGACACGGTGGAGCACACCGTGGAGGTCTGCCCCGCTTGGGAGGAACCCGCCGTGTTTTCGCAGCGGCGCTCAGCGGCGGTGACCTGGTTCATGCCATAGTCCGGGGCGAGATTGAATGGGACGCCGTCACCTCCTTCTACGAAGCAGTGATACTAGCAAAGGAGGTGGCGTAACGTGAGAGGGAGAGAACGTTTCGTCCCAGCCGCCGCGGGAGACGCTCCAGGCGTCGGGGGCCACGTGATGGCTTCCGGCCACCGTAGACGCGGGCCTGTGGATGGTAAGTAATGGGCTAGCTCGCCGTCCGACGACGACAGGCTGTGTCGACGGGCTGGGGGATGTTGTAAGAGATACCGCGGCTTCGACATACAGGGCTAAGAAGCAACATGGGTGGTTTTTAGTCAGTAGAAGTCTGTCACTCCCTTAAGCTCTGCCCAAGAGCGGGAGGGGGTTATTTGATGATTTCCCACCCCAAAAAAAAGGCTGTGTCGACGCCGCGTTCGTGTTCCACGCGCGCCTCAAGGAGATGCCGACGCCCGTTGGGGTTGCAGGTTATTCAAAAGAGATACCGCGGCCTCGCGGAAGGGCTAAGAAGTAACATAGGTGGTTTTTAATCAGTAGAAGTCTTACACTCACTTTCACTCTACCCAGAGCGGGATTTAATGATTTACGAACCCCCCAAAAAAAAGTGAGGACCATTTCAGAGGACAAGCATCTGCCAGGGTTGCGGAATTGGTTCGAAAGAGTGACCTCGACCCTGGAACGCAAAGGACATTAGAAGGAGCAGAGATGGGT
The DNA here is from genome assembly GCA_932274075.1 of Diarsia rubi. Lineage (NCBI taxonomy): Eukaryota > Metazoa > Arthropoda > Insecta > Lepidoptera > Noctuidae > Diarsia > Diarsia rubi. The sequence goes on from OW026427.1 coordinate 9,917,524, forward strand.
TATATTAGTCAGTTAACTGTGTCTGACACTTGCTTCTGCTTCACCGAGTCATTTGATGATTTCCCATTTTTTTTATTTTAATGTACAAATAGGCTCAAACTCCTAAAACTTGAATTGACTGATTAAAAAAATTACATAGCTACGATTTTCAACAACCATTACTATCGAAAACTAACATCACATGCAGCTATTTCAAGCAAGCAGGCCCACGTTACAAGCCAATAGCCCTATGATTCCGTAGCAGGCGCAAACTATATATAAAGTAATTAGCTCACGTAAAGTATTGTAAGCTTACGGCGAAGCTGCATCGTGTGACGAACATTAGAGCGACAGCTTGCTAATGACAAGCAGGTACGGGGAGCGGGGATATAGGTAACACACAGATGTAGGAACATGGATGTTCTTCAGTTACCTACCTTCTACCATTAGCTACGCGAAACTGACAAAATTAGTTTGAACCTAAAGCTATATCGATATAGTTGAAAATGTGTTTAAAAAATTGACAGATTGTATACCTAAGCGTATTGTGCTGGACTGTATGCATGGATCGTTTGTAGGTTGTATTTTGGCTCTTCAATTACAAAACAAAACCTCTCAATTTGAGAGGAAGGGGTTGTTGGAGAAGTTGAGGAACATTGTCTGTGGAAATTGTATTGAAAACAAGCTATACCTACACCTACTTATGAAAAATAATCGCGGTTAGCTAGGTCGCCCGTCGGTCCGCGATGAGAGACCAATTATAAATATTGATACCGAGTTTACTCTGCCGTTGGCCCCACATCAATAATTTGGTGATTAATCAACTGTAAATGCTAAATCATGTTATTCTAAGGGAAGTTAAAACATAAGAAAACCTTAAAGTATGATAAATGACAGATAAAAGTTTGTTTGTTACCTTTTCACGCCTAAACCACTGAACTTATTATACTAAAATTTCGTATGTAAGTTGTCATGTGTAAAAAATTAACATGGGGTACCTTTCATCTCGAAAAAAAGTACTATTCCCGAAGAGAAAAACACCTTCCTATGATAATAGGAATAATACCGTCTGTGTGTCTTTCGAATCATGTTTTAATTATAGATATTATTAAAAAAAAGAGTAGGTTCTGTACTATTTATAAGACAATTTCATACGTACTAAGGTTACAGAGCTCAGCTAGTTCTCTATATCTGTTGCGCTACCTTATCTACATAGGCTAAGGTATACTCTGAGGTTAAAGGATTCCTGGAACGGAAATAGTGGTTTTTTTTTAGAATTGTGAGTAAGTTAACTAAGTTTTAACACCTCTCGCTTCTAACGGTGAGAACTGTGACTCCGTATAGGAACCGCGAGCTTTTAGAATTGTCGGACGGAGCATAAAAGCTTTTTAGATTACGAATTTTCCTTGAATGCTTAACATTAAGCATGCATGACTAATTAGTAAATTATCATCAACTGAGTGCAGCTTTTGTTTTCTTTTCTGTTAGCGTTTTAAAGTAGAATAGAATAACGAAAGGACGTTTGTTACCCTTTCCTGTAAAGACTTCTGAACGGATTTAGATGAAAAGTACATAGATACTTAGTTTAAAACCCGGGTTGACACGTAGGCTACTTTTTATCGCAGTAGGATGATTCCATGAGGCAATTATGGAACCACATAAGCTCAGCATCCACATATGCATTGGGCATAAGTTTGTTCAAACTTATAAAAAAACTTATTACTATCGTGATTGATTTACTTACTGGTCAAGCGGCTAAGATAAAGCGAGACGAAAAGTTAAGAAGAAATAAATTCCTAATCACCAAGATTACACTAGCTGACCCTCTCAAAAAGTACCTATCACATTTTCATTTATCAATTACACATAAATCTATGATAAAAAGTACCGTTTGCACTTTGGTACCGCTACAAAGTGCCATCTGTTGTAAGTTATGTGAAATCTCAGCGATAATTTTTAAGCGCCTAGCATGAATATAGGCGCCTGTGCCTGCGCTGCGTTTTTGCACGCGATCCATGCAGGCTATTTTTAAACAGGCAACACTCAGGACTAAAATTAAAAAAAGGTTGTGTCTCACGCTTTAGTTTTATTAGGCTGAGCAGGATTCTGAGTAATGGTAGCGAGTGACTAGAGCTTTGCGTTGATGTGCTCAGTGTAATTTTAAATAGACGGCACGGTTGGCGCAGTGACTCAAGCAATGGACTGCTGCGCTGCGTGTCGCGGGTTCGATTCCCGCACGGTACAAATATTTGTATGACCTATAGATAGTTTTTGTTCCGGGTCTAGGCGTATGTGAGTTGAAATGTTTGTGAACGCACCCACGATACAGGAGAAATTCCTAGTGTGGGGCAATGTTTTTAAAAAAAAAGAAAGAAAAAAGAAATGTATGTAAGTACTACCTAGTATTTATCTACAAATGGCTGTAGAACACTATACAAAACTATCATAAGTTATTTATTTAAGAATTATTTACTAAACGCAAAGTGTAAACGGATCTTGCACGAAGCTGTCGACTAAGCATTCTGTACCCCTCCGCAAATTAAGTAACTACGCAAAAAATATTACTGGGGAACGACATTTTGGGGTAAAAAATTATATTCTATGTAACCGAGGACCTATCAGGCTTACGTATTTATTTTTTGGAATCTAAACATCATTACGTTCATTAATATGAATCTGTGAATGCAAAAAGATGGGTCATGCTTACAAGCTTGCATGTAGCTTACACGCGACTGTTAAAAGTGATTTTCGCTTTGATGGTAATTTTATATACCTAGTTACGAACATACCGTATTGGTATTATGAAATAGATCTTTAGTCAGAGTTACATTGGTTATTCCGCGAGAGAATCTCGCGAGATCGCGACTCCCGCATCTTCCTAAGTGTATAAAATTAGCGGTTGTGACTGTACATCACATCACATCTACTGTAGGAACGATTTTTGAAGAGCTTTTTTGTATTATCAAATGAGTAGTAGGATCTAGGTCATCAAGGTAATACAGAATATCTAGCCCTCCCTCGTCCAACGCATCTAGTCTCTTCCCTTCTTTGGAGGGGGGGGAGGGGGCAAACATCATCAAATAACCCCTCCCGCTCTTGGGCAGAGCGAAAGGTTGTGTCAGACTTCCACTGACTAAAAAGCTATTTTTTCTAAAGCAATGTTTATTGAGCTTGCACGTGCCAATAATATTGCTTAGCCTTTATTGACAGATAGTTAAACTAAATATTTTCAACATAAAACTTAAATAACTTAATAATAAGTAACATTAAAATAGAGGACGGCCGTTTGACATTAACAAGATAGCATGCGACTACGATTGTCCTATAAAATAATGTTACTTTTATTAAGGTGGAAGCTCACATCTGGCCCGCGAAATTCTAATTTTCTTACGTTTTTGGCAATTTGCAGGCCAGTGCTTGGTTGTATGTTTATGAAAATTTGATTTGCGACTGTAAGACGTATGAAGTTACCGAATTATAACCATCAAAATTATCAATACAACCCTCCAAGTTCATTTTCATGTCAAGATTGATTTTTGCATGTAAAAGTCATTCTTTAGTAATTTAGTCGTCGTTCTTTAGTAGTTAGTAATTTTGATGGTTATCATTCGGTAACTTCATACGTCTTACAGTCGCAAATCAAATTTTCATAAACATACAACCAAGCACTGGCCTGCAAATTGCCAAAAACGTAAGAAAATTAGAATTTCGCGGGCCAGATGTGAGCTTCCACCTTAAGTTATTACCAAAACTAATTTAAGGTCTATTTTCTTGTTTCCTACTTATGCGTAGTCGGGTTTTAGTTTTTTAAATTTATTTTTTTGTGTTCTTTTGTAAATACGTTAGAATATATTACTTTCATATTGTAAAATTCTACTTAATGTTGGCTCGTTATTTACATAATACGACTAAATAGCACAAACTAGACCGCGAGAACTGTTTGACCACATTATAAACGTATATATATGTTGACTAAAACTATATTATAATATACATTTTTGTAATGTGCTCACCAAGACCTTTCATTTCATACCAAACATGTTATGATTAGTTCAGTAGATTATGTGCTATGGTGGAACATACATACATACATAAACTACCAAAACCGTAGCTACCTTTTGGCTTCGCCGTAGTCGGGTAAAAAGGAAAAAGCTTGACCTATATCGTAATAAATGTTTCAATTATACGTGTAATTCAAATTATAGTAACACTAATGTAACTTCTGCTGTTTCTAATAAGTAACTTATTGTACAGTACTTGTATAAGGATTGTAAGAGGTTACCTTTAGTAGATTGTATGTTGAACTGGACTCCTCTGCCAAGAGGTTTCTAATCGAATCTTATGTTATTTATCTCTGAAAAGGATCCGGAGAGGAGGAAAATATTATTCGCCATCACTGATCTAGTGGTTGCAAGCACGACTGCTCAGCATAAACTGTATTATATCATATGTATGTTAGTCTGATGTAAGGTATTTATCTATGGGCCAAAGTAGCCTGAAAATAAATAAATGTTATGTTATAGTCCTACTGGTTTCGGGCAAAATATTATTGGGTTTTTCTATCAGTAATTCATCAGCAGCTGCCAAAGAGTCTGGATTTGTATTGTACCCGGTTGCCAGGCAATGAATCTCTATTACATGTGACTTATACTACTTATACACAACTGGTGAAATTTGGTTGCACTATTAGGTACTTACACTTCTGCCTAACGTTTTGAGGACTATAGGCGTGATGTTATATTTGTGGAGACAGGAAATTATTGGTAAGGGTCCATAAAGTTCAAAAGAATCACGTAAAAATAAATAAAGATGTAGCTCTGGACTACCAAAGAATCTATTAACCACTTCTTCCCTATTTACCTAATTCATCGATTTTAAATCATTGTACAGCCTTAGCAATGCCTCGAATATAGGCCTCCGGCTAGCCCCGACTCAAGATTACAGTTTTAAACAAATACAGGCCGGTTGGCGGGAACACGGCTGTCGTCCATTCGGCTTCAGTCCCGGGCAGCGAGCGGTGGCCCACGCATTTTCTATCTGTGCATTTTTCGTAAGACATAGTGCGTTCAAATAAAAGAAAATGTTGAAGAATACTATGAAGAAATATTGTGCAGAAGGGAGTAAAATCCACCAAATTGTGATTGCTAGTTTGAGTAAGTTTTTTTTCTTCTATAACTTTTTTTCAGTAAGTCTCTAATTTAATGTATTTTTTTTATAAAAAAGGGTTTAGTTAAATTCAAGGACTTAAAAATCACTTCACATGCAAGAAATATGAATTTTTCAAAAATAAAATCTATATTTTTAGTAAGTATTACGTCCTTAAACTTTTATAGGGGTTGGGAAAACCAGAATTTTGCTAAAACACTGCAAGCAGCTGTTTTTGAAAAATCCGATCAGTGTGTTTTGGCGGTTGGTTTAATAAAATAGAAGCTTAATTTCTTTCGAATATTTTTTAACATAAAATAAATAATCTGTATATATAAGATTTAAAACCAACAACGACAAAGCTCCTTTCATTCAGGATCGGATTTAGCAGTATGTTTTTTTAAATTAAGTATGATATCTGTGTTTTGACATAAGTACCTACATTTCTGATACCTACTTTTGATTTTACCTAATTGGTATTTATATTGGTATATATATAAATGTTTTTTTATGAACAAGTAGTTCATAAAAAAAGAAATTTTTGATGTCATAAAAATATTTTTCTTAGTTTATAAAAAAAAATATAAGTACAAATAAACAAAACCTAAGGTAGCTTGCTAACTGGCTTGTAGAGGTCAGACAGGCACTCGCTCTGTGTAAAATACTGGTCCTCAGCTGCGTCTGCTTAGACTGGAAGCCACCTAAAAACGTAGTTGGGAAGAAGAAGGTTAGACAGATGATGATGGCGGCAAGCTCTAGGAACTGCTGGGTACAAGGGAATAGGCTGTGATAGGTACTTCGTTCGATTACTAGGATGAACAAAGTGTGAATTGGATTTTCCATCAAGTATTTTTTTCATTAGGTTACGACACAAGTATGGATTTGTAGTCGGTCTATGGCAATAGGCTTATCATCCATCATCAGCTTCATTTCAGTTGAAAGACGTCCACCGCTGGACTTAGGCCTCCCAAGAGTCGCCACATTGACTGGTTCGGTGTGTCCCGCATCCAGCGGATCCTCGCAACCTTCACCAGGTCATCGGTCCACCTATTTCTACGAGCGAAAGGCTCGTCTATTATTAAATGGGACCTAAAAAACTTCAATGGCTTCACCAACTCTTATTTTTGCCGAGTAACTATAGTACACGTTTGACTAGCTTTTCGAACATAGAGCCGGTGTTTAAAAATTACATAACTATAAAGCGAATAGTCCAGAATTTCATGAAAAATGTTCTAATGAAGCACGTTATGAATGAAAACATTGTGTTTTAAACTACATAAACGGACAATCCCATTACGTGTAATGTTTTGTAAATATTGAGCTCCATGGAAAAGTAATTTTTCGATAATCTCTCGAATTTCGCGAGTTACTTCATGTATCTGGTGATCATTGAAACGTACAAACAGATAAATGCATTTGATACATAAGCTCACGCTTTTTGTCATGTGGGTGACCGTGAGAAACTAATGTATAACTATGTTCTATTTTATACAGGGTGTAAATTAACCCTTCACACATAGGTACGTCAACCAAGCATTCTGTACATCAAACTAAGTACCCCCCACGCAACAATTTTTGTTGGGAATAGATTTTTTTTTTTTGGGGTCATAAATCTCATTTTACGGTAAAACACAATGTAGCACTCTTAAAACATCGTGCTTAGTGGATGCTTTGAATAGTAAAAGGGTCATGAAGGTAATTTATGTAAAGTTATAACCTGAAAAACTCCAATAACTCCGTAACTAGGAGATTCCAAGGTATGGTCTAGAACAAAAAACATATCGCAGTGGCGGGGAGAACAAGTGCCCTTCATTTGCGTTAAGGGTAATTTTACACCCTTTAGACTTATTATTTATTAGCCTTTGCCCGCGGCTTCGCCCGCGTGGATGTCGGAATATATCCCACAGGAACGTACTACCGTGATCAAAAGTACCCCATTTGTTAATCTTGGTAAACAATGAGAAAATCCTGTGAGAGTTAGAACCCCCCCCCCCCCCCCCCTAAACCCCTTAATGACAGAATGACAACAGACTTCGTTCGCGTGGTTGTCGAAAACTAAAATGCGTCGCTTAGACAAAGTACATTGGATTGCCCTGCGTTACTGACGCCGCGATGTTGAAAATAAGAAGAGGGTAATGCAAAGCACTGACTATTTCTAATACTAATGTTTAGATCACAGGTTCAGATGGATGGATGTTTGTTTGAATCATTCATGGCGGAACGGCCGAATGGATCTTGATGAAATTAAAAACAGAGGAAGATTTTAGTCCCGCCGGGGCTGCGGGATGTTTGTAAGATATACCGCGGCCTCGACATAAAGGGCTAAGAAAGAACATGGGTGGTTTTTCATCAGTAAAAGTCTGACACTTCCTTCCGCTCCACCCAGAGCAGGAGGGTCTGCTCTGCTTAGGCGGAGCCCCACCATGTTCTCGTAGCGGCAATTGGCGGCGGCGACCTCTCGCGTCCGGTCCTAGTGCAAGCCATGGTCCGGGGCGAGAGGGAATCAGGCGCCGTCGCCTCTTTCTGCGAAGTAGTGATGCTAGCGAAAGAAGTGGTGGAATGTGAGAGGGAGAGAACCTCTCGTCCCAGCCGCTGCGGCAGACGCTCCGGGCGTCGGGGGTCACGTGATGGCTTCCGGACACCGTAGGCGAGGGCATATGGACATTGCGTAACGGGCTAACTAATCATCCATCCGTTCTATGACGATGACAGGCCATGTCGACGGCGCGTTCGTGTTCCACGCGCGCCTCAAAGAGATGTCAGCAACATTTAAGGGCCGACGCCCGTCGGGGCTGCTGGTTTTTCGAAAGAGATACCGCGGCCTCTACACAAAGGGCTAACATCACGCCACATCTATGTGACGGCATGGGTGGTGCAGTGGCTGGACAATTGACAGTAGCACTGCGTGTCGCAGGTTCGATTCCCACAAGGAACAAAAAAAATGTCGTGGGTTTTATCAAATTTTAATTTAGTTTTAAAAACCGGCCAAGTGCATGTCGGACCACGCATAATGTAAGGTTCCGTAGTTGCCCATCACAAACATGTGAATTTACTAAACTGTTCCTGCGGATTTCCTGCATTTCTATCCACGGCATCAACTGCCTTCCTATTGACCATCGTACACTCATCCCATACGATCAGAGAGCAATCCTTGAGTACGTGCCCCATATCACTTACGTGACACACCACAAACAGGCGTTTCTGCGCTCTCTAAATCGATGTGAATTTTAAACATGGCATGTGCTGTTTGTCACCCGGAAGCAGAGTGGTAGCGATTCCTGACGACGTGGCGACGCTACAGCAATGGCAATTTAGCCTTGCCACCTGACCTGACCTCTGCAAGTATGCCAGTTCCAATTCTGTGTCCTTGAAAATTCCCGAAAAACCTTCCACAGCACCTTAAATTTTATTATAAATCTATGCAGTTCTATTTGAGTTCTGTTTGTTATTACATACAAAGAAACTCGATGAATTTTATAAGACATAGATGAAGCAGCTTAAAACTTATATAAACACATTTTTTTTAATTGTCTTGCTCATCTCTGAAACGAATTAACGATACATTTTTTAAGAAGAAAATGCACAACTCCATCTATGACTTTTAAAAACAACCATTAACCTCGCAAACATCATATTTAAATGAGCTATCCAAAAAGGGCTTACACCATGTAATTCGACTTGATTCGACTGAAATCTCATAATAGCGCTGACAATTCATTTAATTTTAATTATGTTTTTTGGCCTAAGTTAGTTATATTACGTGATTTTTATAGTGTGAAGCTAGCTTATAGCATGGTTAACATAATAACAACATTCAAATATGCGTCGTTAGATTACACGTTATTACAGAATGCGTTGAAGAAATAAAGAATCACTGCTTGTTCCCCGTAGGTGATAGCGTGATAATTTATGTAGCCTTTATGTTGACCCGACTTCTTAGTAATATTCGTGCCAAATTTGAAGTAAATCCATGCAGTTCTTTTTGAGTTTATCCCGGACATACATATGTATAGAGAAACAGACAAACATTCTAAAAACTATATTTTTGGCTTCGGTATCGATTGTAGATCACAAGACATCCCAAGTATTCTTTTAAAAAAATATTCATGAACAGTTTTGACTTTCCTACGATTTTATTATATGTATAGACTATAATTATGGTTACTGGTAAATAAAAGTCGAAAGTTTAAAAAAGCAACAACAAGGTACCAAAAAAAGGTAAAAAAAAAAGGTACATACGCGACGAAACTCTAAAAAAAAAATGAATCTGGGTTTTTTATAATAATTAACCTCAATAATTTTTTTTTTTTTTTAGAGTTTCGTCGCGTATGTACCTACCTACTGTCATAGTTGATGCCTTATTAGACCTATAGTTGTGCTTTAGAGCCAGACCTCTCAATTAACAGAGCACAATAATATACACTTATACAGAGTGTAAATGGACCCGTCAACCAAGCATTATGTCATGTATCAACCTAAGTAAGTAGGTAACGCAAATATGATTGCTGGGAAATTTCGTTTGGCGGTGAAATGCCACATTTTACTGTGAAACTCAGTGTAGCACTCTCAAAACATGGTGCTGATGACTGCTTTGTAAACGGGTTATGGAGACAATTTCTTTATAGTTATTACCTGAAAAAACAGTGTTTAAATAACCCTCCTTTTAGGCTTCGCCGCGGTTGGGTAAAAAACAGAACTTTGACCTTCTATATCTCCGTAACTAGAAGGTTCAGGTGCATAGGTTCAGGAGCAGGTTCCCAGGCATGGAATAGATCAAAATGATCGCAGGGACAGGGAGAATAAGTAATTTTTGGTTTCGTTAAGGGTACTTTTACACCCTTTATAGACAAGCGATAGACATAAATAAGACTAATTATAATAATACATTCATTAAAAGAGAAATCGAGTTGATTGACCCAATTTGACTAGACATTCATTGTCCTAAGAAAGAACGTCTTGTATATTTAAAACTGTGATCTGAAACACAATGGCAATCTGGAAAAATAATTTTCAATGTTACTTAAATATCGGTTTCCTTTACAAATAGAATTTTCCTTTTCCTTTACATATAGGTTAACTTTTTGAGGTATATAAATATCCTCGAATGACTTCTCCCGCTCTGGGCAGAGCGGTAGGGAGTGTCAGACTCCTACTGACTAAAAACTACCAATGTTCCTTCTTAGCTCTTGTGCCGAGGTCGCGGTATCTCTTTCCAACAACCCGCAGCCCCGACGGGCGTCGGCCCATGCGCCCGCCTTCCATGTTGCTGACATCTCTTTGAGGTGCGCGTGGAACACGAACGCGCCGTCGACAGGGCCTGCTGGAAAGCCCGCGCCTACGGCGACTGGAAGCTATCATTGCATGTGGCCCGGAGCGTCTCCCGCGGCGGCTGGGACGAGAGGCTCTCGCCTTCCACGTTCCGCCACCTCTTTCGCTAGCGTCAATGCTTCGCAGACTCCACTCCACTCAAGTGTGGCAGGCCTCCACGGTGTGCTTCACCGTGTCCTGCGGCTGATCCTCACAATGGTAGCATCCAGGCGTTTCCTCCCGCCTGAATCGGTGCATGTAACTCCCGAAACAACTGTGTCCGGTAAGGACCTGCGTCAGAAGGATGGCGTGGCGCCTCTCAAGCCACTTTTCAAAGAGGGGACCTTACCGTCACTATCGTGGCGTGCCCTGCACGGGGTTGCGACAGTCGCTCTCTCCATGTAATACTTCGATTCGGGAACTTTTTTATTTATTTGGGACTTAAAGCCCGCCACACGATTCGGGATCGTTTCGGGAACTCATATATCTATCTATATGCTAAAATAGAAAGATCTACTGGTCGGAACAAACTGATGACTTGATCATATATCATAGCTAGGCTGACTGCCCCGTTGCTGTTGATCTCGTTAGTCGCCAGCGCGGCTGTTAGAGGCGGGTTCCTGGGTGAATTCCGGGGTCTGGCAAAAAAGTTCTATTAGGTTTTTTCATTAGAAACTCAGTCAGTAGCAGTACGGAGTTTGGATGCTCTCTTAATAAATCTAAGCAATGATTCATCAGGAATAATTAAAGTCAATAACCACATTTTAATTGAAAACAAGCAAGCTTTCACAGAGTTTAAAATAAAATGTCAGCCTTTAATTGCTGGTGACATAATGTGAATATAATAACTATGGTGTGGCTCGTACTCTGCAATCTTAGACCGCTTCCTGTAATCTATGGCAGTTCCAGGAACATAAGAAAGTTTTACTATGTGTCTATTTTGTAGTAGGTAGTAAAGAGAGCAAAATTGTTGAGAAAGTGCGTAATTTTTTTTTAATAAAGTGATGCTTGCTTTTTTTAACACTCAATGTTGTTTAAATGAGTGAGTGCATAAATAAAATCCCACTGTTAGGTACATCTCGTCTTACTGACCTAGCCCCATGCTGTGGAACTAAAAAGTTAGTTCGTCATTTCTGTACACACTTGTTTAAACATAATAATTGGGTTTCCACTGAAAAACTAAACATGTATAATGACATAACTGTCCCAGATATTTATTAGTGTGCCCCAGAAACGGATTGGAAACAAGCCTATTGTTTTCAAAATAGACCATATTTATGTAAGTTTTATCTTAATTGTGTAAGGAACTGTACTTCTGTGCCAGGGTTACGGTAAACCATGCTGTACTTCCATTTTGTAAAACAGTAGATTTTTTCAAATTCAAATTCAAATTTAAATACTTTATTGCTAACTATGTGTACATAAATAAAGTTCTTAACAGAGGATATCAGTTCTTAGAACATAGTGGCCCTGTCATGTTTGCTTATAAGTCATGCATGTATGCTTATAATTGTAACAGTAACAGTTGGACATGCATTATTTACATTCATTAATTAAAAAGAAAAAAGTTATAAATATTAAATTTTATATAGGACATCGTTTTAATTACATTATATAATTTTATCATTTACATCATATTAATTATAAATTATAAATTATTAAAGTCTAAATAAAAATACACATGTCATGAGTTACCTAATTTAAAAAATATCATTATTCAATAATTCAATTATGTCACAGTATTGTAATAATTTAATATTTATTATCATAATCCTTTTAAAAATATTTTACTGAATTATATTCACTTTAGTGATAGGTACTTTATTGAACAAAATTATTTTTCCTCAAGAAATTCTGCTATTGAGTAATAGGCCTTTTTAATTAAGAAAATTTTCAGCATTCTTTTAAAAATAATAATTGAATTTATAATCTTAATGTCCATAGGTAGCTTGTTATAAATCTTTGTGCTCATACAGAAAACACTATTACTGTATGCTCTAGTGTGGGACGCATTATCTCTTAAGGTATGTTTAAGTCTTCTGCTTTTTAACGTGTTATAGCTTGTAATGTTTGATTTAACTAAAATTGAGGCCAGGTAGATAAATAGAGCAGGGAGTGTTAAAATCTTGAGATTTACGAAATGTGGTTTACATGAATCCGTTTGGCGTAACCCACATATAGACCTAATACACTTTTTTTGGGCTTTGAACGCAATTTCTTTATCAGTCGAGTTTCCCCAATATAGTAACCCATACGACAGAGTGGATCCCACATACGCTTGGTAAGCAGTAAGAAGCGCGGTCTGGTTGGATACTTTTTTAAGCATGTATAGAGCGTAAGAAAATTGATTCAATTTGGTACATACACTATTTACATGTGTTTTCCATGACATATTCGAATCTATATCTATTGCATACAATAATGAAACAGAAGCTGAAGTTGCAAATACAAAATTTTTAGGAATCCTTAAAGGAATAGATGTCGCGTTTTTATTTTTAAAGTTCATGTAATGTGTTTTTGTGAGATTAATTTGTAAATTATTTATTTGAAGCCAATTTATTAATTTATAATAATAATAATAATAATATTCCACAACTATCACACAACGCTACCTAGTCCCAAGTTAAGCAGAGCTTGTGTTATGGGTACTAGACAACTGATAAACATACTTATATATTTCTAAATACATACATATTATAGATAAATTACACCCAGACACAGAACAAATGATCGTGCTCATCACACAAACATTTGTCCTGGGTGGGAATCGAACCCACGACCTCCGGCATAGCAGTTAGGGTCACTAACCACTAGACCAACAGGCCAGTCAATTTAGATAAGGAATCATTTATTTCTTGTTCATGATTTTTGTTTTTATTATTTGTGAAAAGAACCGTACTGTCATCTGCAAATAAAACCATAGGTTGCTGAATAGCATTAGGTAAATCGTTTATGTAAATGAGAAACAGTAGTGGTCCCAGTATTGACCCTTGAGGTACACCATATTTTATAAATCTAGGACTCGATGTATACTTAATCTCTCTCTTTGTAAGTGGACATAACTGTGTTATTTCAGTGAGCTGTATTCGGTTACATAGATATGATTTGATTATTTGTAGTGCTTTACCCCGAACTCCGTATATTTCCAGTTTTTGCAAAAGAAGTTCATGATCAACATAATCAAACGCTTTTGTCATGTCCATGTATAGAGCTGTAACTTGTTTTTTTTTAATCTAGTTCTGTCAGTATTTTTTCTAAAAACTGATAAATAGCTGAATTTACCGATTTCCCTTTTCTGAATCCTACTTGATTATCCATTATTATTTTATTTTTCTCGAAATATTCAGTAAGTTTATTATTTAGTACATTTTTAAATATTTTGGCGAATATTGGAATGAGAGCAATCGGCCTGTAACATCGTACATCTTCTGGGTTTCCTTTTTTAAATAGTGGTGTAACCACCGTAGTTTTTAAATATGTTGGGAAAATGCCTTCCTCAAGACACTGATTTATAATATGAGTTATGATTGGGGCAATTATGTACCTACACTACACGTTTTATTATTTGCGTTGAAATTCCATCATAGCCTGTACTTTTGGTGTTTTCATTAAATGGGTCTCAGAACCTACACGTACCTGTACAGATTTCTATAGGGATATCTACAGGGTGTAAATTAACCCCTCACACAGCCGTCAACCAAGCATTCTGTAGGTACATCAACCTTACGCAAAAAAAATATCTGGAAAATAACTTTTTTTTGGGGTCAATAATCAAATTTTACGGTAGAACTCAATTTAGCACTCTTAAAACATTGTGCTTGTGGGTGCTTTAAATAGTTAACGGGTTATGGAGGTAATTTAAGTAAATTTATAACCTGGAAAACTAGTAAGTATTTGCAAAAACAGCAGTGAAAATTTTGGAACTTGGACCCCCAGTATCTTCGTAAATATAACAAAAAATTGATCGCAGCGGTGGGGAGTACAAGTGCCCTTCGTTTGCGTTAGTGGTACTTTTACACCCTTTATATTATACCTACTGATCATTAATCAGATAATGAAAAATGCAAGCCATTTAAAGTTTAGGAACTGCATCATAATTATTCACACTATGATGAATTAAACGAAGCATAAATGTGTGTTGATTCAAAGAAAAAGCTGAACGTATTCACATTGTGCGCGTACTAAGAACAACATATAATACTTTTAAGAAGCATTCCAGATTGCTCATAAAGTCAAACATAACTAACCATGACGCCTGTCGGGCACTGTCGGAGCTGCGGGTTGATTGAAAGAGATACCGCGGCCTCGGACACAAAGAGCTGACATGGATGGTTTTTGTCAGTAGAAGTCTGATGTTAGACCCTTCCGCTCCGCCCAGAGCGGGAGGAGCAATTTGATGATTTGCCAACTTCCAAAAAAAGTCATAACTAAACATACAGAACCAGTCGCGGCACCATGCACTCGCAGCGGTGACACTCGCGTGGTGCTATGTATAAAGCATACATTAACTCGTAAGTTTGTTTGTTCTTTTCACGCCTAAATTAGGTACTGATTATCCTGAAATGCAAATTACGTTGCTAGCACGATGAGCACTTCAAGCGGCGCACCTTTATGGAAAATATATTTTCGAACCGTTTGGGGTTGAAACTCTCCGCGGGGTCCGAGTGCTCATAGCCTGTTTAAGGAAACTTCGAATCCCTTAGTTGACGCTTCTCGTGACCCAAGGGCTGGATTTTACCTTGGCCTGAGGCTAAGTGTTGTCATATATGCCGCCAATTTCATTGGCACATTAGCGGCAAAGGTAATATCTAAGCCGACCCTCACATAGTTTAAAAAAGGCTGATCAGATAACTAATGAACTACACAGTACTGTTACCATTTATGGATGCTACACCGGATTTCTCTTGACACCAACTAAATTAGTGCATTATCCTAATCGTTAAATACTTCATTAACAGGTCATGCAGTTATTTTTAAATAACGTAACATCTTGAGCTTAATAGCTAAAGCAATAAGTTATTATCAGGGTAGCTGGCTCGTGGCTAGCAGTCATTAGTAATTGAGCTGTGTGTTAGTGGCAGCAGTAAAGAAAGATCCAAACGATAGCTTGTCTTCCTCTATTAGCACTAAAAGCTTCTCCATATGACAACGAGGGAACAGAGAGTGCACTGAGACGACACGGTTGGCGCAGTGGTTGAGCGATTGACTGCTGCGCAGCATGTCGCGGGTTCGATTCCCGCACGGAACAAATATTTGTACGACCTACAAGTATTTGTTCCGAGTCTGGGTGTTTTTCTATCTATAATATGTATGTATTTACAAAAAAAAATGTATATAAGTAGTTTATCAGCCATCTCGTTACCATAACACAAGCATTAGGTTGCTTAGCTTGGGACTAGATGGCGTTGTGTGAAATGTCCAAGGATATTTATTTATTTTATTTATTTACTGCCCCAGAGAACCTCCGCCAGTCTTTGCTACGTTTGACGGAGGGTAACCACAAAACTGCCAGTGGCAACCGTGCCTGACATTAAAACATAACATAAGTAACATCCTGCCTGTAATCTCCGAAGGGTTAAGCAGTGGTGTACCTATTAGGTCACCCATATTTCATCAGTTATTCAATATTTCTAACATTTCAAACAACAGGTTTAAGTCATCGGTTTCGAAAGTAACTAGTTCTAAATAAATACACATTTCTAACCTAATAGAACTATCCGCCCGCCGGTAACATGACCCTCCGACCGATACGTAGATCTTGATATTTGTACTTGTTCATAATATGGTCTAGGTATCCAACTATCCCTGAAATCAATCGTGTTTTTCCACGTCAACACTCTTGACTTCAATCCTCGTAAGTTCGAGGTCGCCCTGACACTTGGCAAATAGCGGCCGTATTGACTGGACTCTGATTTGGGGGATGATAAATATCGTAGATAAATAAACTTTCTTTACCATCATGAAAACAGCTTTAATGAAATAGTA
Source organism: Diarsia rubi (assembly GCA_932274075.1). Lineage (NCBI taxonomy): Eukaryota > Metazoa > Arthropoda > Insecta > Lepidoptera > Noctuidae > Diarsia > Diarsia rubi. The sequence continues at coordinate 9,933,940 of OW026427.1, forward strand.
CATTTTGATACAAGTGCGGAAAGTTTGTTATTGCATCTTGGGATATAATATTTTATCGCTTGTTGTACGTAACCGTTCACACAGTGCTAAAATATAATTATATTAGATACATCTCAGAGGCAGGACGTACCTAATATATAGCTCAAGATCTATCTATCTATATAAATAAAAAGAGAAGTCCTGACTGACTGACTGACTCATCAACGCCCGGTGTGGTGAACCTCTTATTAGTCGCCACATAAAGACTCCATAAGAGTGTATGCTTTTCAGTGTTTGAAGTTGTCATGTATTAGATAATGCCTGTACAAATTATAAGTTGAATAAAGCAAACATTTGGTAATTCGTTATTGTTATTTCATAACACCCAGTTCAAACCCTTGTACCTAGAAATCTGAAATTTTGCACAGAGGTTCCCTTTTAATGTAGACAAGGAATAAGTATATATAGATTTTTTGAAATTCAACCCTTATGGGAGTTAAATAGGGTATGAAAGTTTGTATGAAGAATCTTATTCCATGAGTATAATATAGGTACTTGAAACTTGGCACAAATAAATTATAAAGTCACTTTTATTTTTCCTGAACTATCCCCCCTAATAAAGGATTTGGAACCCAAGTAAGCATTCCACACAGATGTTCGAAAAGACAAGTTGACTTTGACTTTGACAATGACCTTTTCATAATGCCATCGGCATTTCACAGAACTGCGAGCGTTTTCAAACAGACAACACTGTTTGTATAATGACGAAGGTACCTATCCAACCTTCCGATTACATAGGACATCGTCATAACACTTTTAAACGTCTGAAATTGTGTGTTTAATTTGGTTGTATAAATTATATTATCCATCATCATCACTCAACTCATTTGGTGTCGGCGCAGCATGTCTTCCTCTTCCATACTTCTCTGTTTCTCGTCATCTCTCTCTCTCTTCTAACACAGTCGGAGTGGGTTGAAAGTATCTACTTTTCAGCCCTAGGGAGAATCGCTTTCAACTGATACCTGTCAAAGAATTTAAAAAAAACTTAGTCTATTTTCATATTCTTATTGAACCATGTTCCAACCTCAGACCGAATAAAAATTAGAGACGGAACTCTGCGAACAGCAAAGTAAGGCCGGTCAAACTACGCCTCGCCGTGTACATACACAATACACGCACAACACGTACAACATAAACTACGCCTTGGTCTTAAACTTTTTAATTGGTCTGAGACGTGTGTGCGTGTATGCGAGGCGTAGTTTGACCGGCCTCACTTTGCTGTTCGGTCCGTCTTTACTTTTTATTTGGTCTGAGGTTCCAACTTTTTATACTTACAGCCACTCAATTACAGCGCGATTTAAAACTAAAATAACCTAAAGTTCATAAGAATTAAATTATATTCTGACGTTAATATAGTTTAGTTTTAACTATTTCTCTAAAATGACATAGATTTCGACAAAATCTTTGCCATTTTTTTTTAATGATGAACATGAAAGTACTGGCTGTATAGCTGGACGACCAGCGGACAAAAAAAAAACAAAATATGCGGGAAAGCGACAAAATTCGATCAACACTCATATTTTCTTTAGTTAATAATTTATGTTCTTATTTTCCTCGTATTCGTCATGAAAAGCGCAGTGTTTACCTCGGGTAAATCACTTATTTAGTTCCTCGAACTATTATCGCCCTCACTACGTTACGGGTGCCAAACCCCGTCTCGGAATTTAATAAGTAATTTTCGCCCCTTGGATAACAATGTATTATTTCGCTACTGTTAGTACACTAGGTACACTGTCATTTTCGAGTTAAGGAGTTAGTGAGCAGAGTCCTTGCTTTAAACACTATTATTTTTCTAGCAACGACGAAAATCGGCTATTTGCGTGAGCGTGGTCAAAGGTATCCAACAGCAGTGTGACACGACACAAAAACAAGACGTAGAGTTTAGGAAAAATACTTCGATAAAACAAAATAGAGCCTTTAAAAACATTCTGTTATGAATATCCAATTAAATAGTGTCATCAACAAATTGCTAACCTAATTTTAGTTCAAAACAAAACAATAATCAGTGAGACCTACCTCTCATTGTTTTTGATGTGGCAAATTAATCGCAATGTAGACTGCCCGGCGACGGCGACGTATCAACAAACAAATGAATCAATGAGCCAATGGTCACTGTACAATTGATCCAGGACAATTAATGACCTAGCATGAACCTGCGTCCCTTGTGATGAGGCTGTTAAAGGAATGTGTAGGCATTTCAAGTTTCGGGTTCTGACTGACTCATGTCAGACTCCTTCTTCTCCATTCGTAGGTTTTTAAGCTATTGCATAGCTTCTATCGCGGGCCTTGAGCGTGGAGACTGAATTCAGAAATTCCGTACGAAAATAACCTAACACCCCCCACTCCGACCGGCACAGCGGTGATACTTTTTAGTTTTTAGTTTTGCCATCTATCGATGAATAGCAGAACTTTTAATGACTTTTTGTTACATTTATTATGCAAAATAATAATAATGAGGAGGAGGAGGAGGAGGAGAAAAATGCTATGCAATAGCTTTACCGCGGCAGTCTCAATTTTTTTTTTTGGGGTTTGATTTTTGTAGGAACTGGACTGCCTCGGTGGTCAAGTGGTCGCAATTGTGACTGCTGAGCATAAATTTAATAAGGTCCTGAGTGCGATTCCCGGGTCGGGCAAATTGGTATTGGGTTTTCTATCAGGAATTTCTCAGTACAGCCACAGAGTCTAGATTGTAGCTTGGTTTATGGTTATACGTTCGCCCCCTATTTTATGGGACTTAAGCATTACTGTTCGAAATATCGCTGTCCTCGACAATACTTTTCATCGATGATAAAAAGTATGATATGATGTGATCGAGACAGATATTATTAACTCAGTCACAGAATTGAAAAACGAAGCCAATATCACTAAACACTGCTCTTCATTCCTCACCTCCTTGTGCATATATCGTTCTCGGAGTTTTTGTCATCAATATTGTTATATTGTAGAATGAAGTCGGAATTTTGAACGAAAACTTTAATCTTTGGCAAGGTTGCCTAGCAGGATGACTCAAAGTGCTGCAAAATAATAGGGTGTTTCACCAAAGAAATCTAATATGTAAGTAGTCCATCTGTTGTATTATTATTATCTAAAAATATTGGATACGTGTTTTTTGTCAAATTAATAAAAAGTGACGAAAATAAAACATGTCAAAGATCGTGAGTGAGAGAGATCGTGAGGGGCTTTTAACGTCACTTTGTGGGTAAAAAAGTACTAACTTTGTGACATCACAGTGACTAGACGCGAATTTTCGAAAAGTAAAAAGTAGTAGTTGTTTTTTCATCCTAAGTTAGTGAAAAAAGTAAAAATACGGGTCCATTATTTTTTGAAAATCTACCTGACGGGGTAATTAGATTTTTTTGGTAAAATACCCTATTTTAAATCATTTTTAAGTGTGGAAGTTCTTCCGTTAAACCAAGATGAAACCACATACATAAACTCACACCTTTTACCCGTTGGGAGGAAACAGAAACCATAGAGTACCACCTGCTATACGATACTTACCTACTAATTTTGCCTAGTCCACGTTCATACATACTTCTGGTCATGCACGCACAACGGTTGCAATTAGGTACTACGCAACTGTCCCTCCCGAATAACATCGAAACACGTGATCAAGGCATAATACCTAAAACCTCACCCCTGCATCTAGGATACCTAACAAATTGCCACTAGCTCAACGCACTTTCCGCTTCCGTAACCCTGACTCCTGCAACAGGGTCAGGCATCTTGTTACCATGATGTTCTGGCACGGAGTCAACTGCACGTGTTCCGTCGAGGGTCTACAATTAATTAAATATTGATTAGTCGACAGATAAATTGTCTTGTATGCAATGACAATTGGCATCTAGTAGAAGAAGTAGGTACTATGGAACTGTTGAGTTTTTTAAGAGGCTGATTAAAATGTTTTTTGTTTTGTCATTTTATTTATTTAATTTAGAATAGAATAAGTGCTGATGAGGCTAATTTACCTTTGAGCATAAAACCAATAAAATATAAGAATCAAGTTCATTTGACGTTAAGCCCCCCCACACTTGCTATCTATTGTTATCAAGTCTGTAACATCTGTTCCTGGTTCACTGACACTTAATTCCATCATGGACACTAAACTTGCTGCCAGCCTGGAGGACCTCCAACAGTTATTTGGTTCTCGGATGCAGGATTACGAAGCGAAATTGCAGCAGGCTACCACCAACACCTCACAAGCTTCACCTGAAATTGCATCCATCGCACGTGAGTTTTCAGAGTTTAAGCAGTTTGTTTGTCAAGCACTCTCCACATTGAAAACTCAGATTGAACTGCTTGCTGCTGGGTATGATAGGCATGAAACTGTCATGCGTAGAAAAGTCCTGTTGTTCCATGGTGTCCCAGAGCAGAATAATGGAAATCTACTTGCAATTGTTAACAACATATTAAGCGACCAAATTAAGTTGCCCGAGGTAAATAGGGAGAAGAATATGATACATGTTTGCCACAGACTCGGACACTCTCAGCAGAAGGCCCGTCCCATATTAGTACGATTCTTCAAGATGGAGCACCGGCAACTTGTATGGGATAGCAAGAAATCCCTTAAGGGTACAGGAATTACCATCTCCGAGTTCCTGACTCAAGCTAGGCATCGTGTGTTTGTGGCCGCTCGCAAGCATTTCGGCATGCCAAATTGCTGGTCCATGGAGGGCAAAATTGTCACTATCTGTCCAGACAAATCGCGTCACAAGATTGAAACAGCAAGCGAGCTCCACGATCTGATCGCCAAATTCCCGTCTGCTGCAGCCGACAATGAGGATTCTGTGCAGTCGGAGGATCCCGGGTCACCAAATGTCGCAACTACGCCTGCCAAGAGATCGAGGAAGACGCGTCTGCGCAAGTAACTTTTGTTGGTACTGTTGCGCAGTTTATTTACTTCGCATCTTGGCCGCTTTAACGAACGTTATAATTGTGTTTCTTGAGCGGGCGGTATAATAACTAATTTTATCCGGTTCACCTTCAACTTTCTAACTTTTTTATGTAGAATAAAATGCCGGTTTTTTGTTTTGACTGCTTATTGACGTAAATATGTCAGTGGGAGACAGCTGTCAGTTTCATTTCTTATGTCACTTGTTACGTTTCGTTTTACGTCCTAATCGATCTGCGAATCGATTAGTTCGCTCAGTTATTTGAATAACTCTTAGAGCTTAGTTGTTATCTTTTTATTTTTTCTTGTACTATCGTTTAACAGATTTTTGGTGTAACTTAAATTGTTGTAAAATTTCTGCCACTAATCTAGCAAGTTGGGGTGGTTTTCTTATTGTAGGAAAACCTATATTTTGTTTTCTTATTTGTATTTAATAGGATTTAAGTAATTTAATTTTAGTTAGGTATATTATTATATATTATATTTTTATATTATGGATGATATAGCTGATCTTAACGACAGCTTTTTCTCGTGTTCTTCCTCTGATAGTTTCGTTAGTGCGGACAGTGACAGTTCCTTACCACTCACTTTACACGATAAAATTTCTTCTCTTTTCTCGAATGATCCTAAGAACCTACATATAGCACACATTAATGCTCAGAGTGTTCCTGGCCACTATTCTGATCTTCTGGCATCCTTTAGCAGTGCTCACTTGGACGCCCTATTGATTTCGGAATCTTTTTTGAAGCCTTCCCTCCTTTCTACTCAATTTTCACTCCCTGGCTTCGTGCTGATCCGGAATGATAGAACTGGCAAGGGGGGAGGAGGTGTTGCTGTATACTTGCGTGCTGATTTACCCTACAAGGTGATCAGCTCATCTCCTACATTGTATTCTGGATCGGCTGAATATTTGTTTTTAGAAATATCTTTTCACCATACTAAAATTCTGCTTGCAGTACTCTATAGTCCTAATCTGCATATTGACTACTTCGATTCCCTTGACTCCACGCTTAGTAACCTTTGCCCGTTATACGAGCACGTTATTTTAATGGGTGATTTTAATACTTGCTTGTTTAAAAACGACGCTCGCTCTCTCAAACTTCTCTCCGTCTTATCTTCCTTTAATCTCCAAGTTTTGCCTCTTTCTGCAACTCACTATTTTCCTAATTGTTCACCTTCTTTTCTTGATCTTATGATTGTCTCTTCTCCTAATAATGTTAAATACCATGGCCAGCTTACTGCTACTTTCTCCTACCACGATCTCATTTATCTGTCGTATCGCATCCGTGTTCCTAAGCGTAAGCCCCAGCTTTTATATCTTCGGAACTACAACGGCATGGATCTGGAGGCATTGCGGTGTGGTGCCAACAGTCTCGACTGGTCACCTCTGTTTGAGACTGAGAGTATTGAGGAGATGGTGACTTACTTCAACAGGATAATCCTCGACTTGTTTGACCGGCACGCACCTGTCCGTCGTGTCAAAGTGAGACATAACCCTGCCCCATGGATTACCACACAAATTAAAGATCTTATGGCACGAAGGGATAAAGCCAAGAGTAGATATAAGCGCAGACCTTCTGAACTGAATCTTTCTTATTACAAGTCTTTACGCAATCGCTGCAGTCGTCTGTGTCAGGATGCTAAGAGACACTTTTTCCACGACCAACTCAACAACCGTAGTTCTTCAGATGTTTGGAAATTCCTCAAGTCTGTAGGCATAGGCAAATCACCTACCAATCAGTGCAAAGATGTGAACCTCAACGACCTCAATAAACATTTCTCTTTCCTTCCCTTCTCTCTCGATTCGTCTGTCAAAGCTGTGACCCTAGATAACCTTTCTAGATTGCCATTGCCACAATGTTCTCCTTTTAATCTTATCGATGTTTCTGAGGATGACGTTAAGAAATCTATACTTGCGATCACATCTTCTGCAGTCGGTAGCGACAAGTTGTGTTCAAGAATGGTTACTCTTATCCTTCCCTCTTTACTTCCTGTTCTTACTTACATCTTTAATTATTCTTTTTCCTGTTGCTCTTTTCCTTCAGTTTGGAAGCAGGCTCACATTATACCCTTACCTAAAACTAGCAATCCATCCTCGCTATCCCACTTTAGACCTATTTCTATTCTCCCTTTTCTTTCCAAAGTTTTTGAGCATTTGGTTCACAAACAATTAACATTTTTCTTAGCGTCGAACTCTTTAATCTCCCCTTTCCAATCTGGTTTCCGCTCGGGCCATAGTACCGTCACTGCTCTCTTGAAAGTGACTGATGATATCCGCTGGGCAATGGAGAATAAGTCACTTACCGTCCTTGTACTGCTTGACTTCAGTAGTGCCTTCAACTCAGTGGATTTCGACATTCTGTTAGGTATCCTCAAAACTTTAAATTTTTCTTCTTCTGCTTTAGCCTGGTTCAATTCTTATCTTCGTGGGCGCTCTCAGCGTGTTCACCTTGATGATACTTTCTCTGGTTGGTGTAGTCTCACTGAGGGTGTTCCTCAGGGTAGCGTTCTCTCTCCTCTTCTCTTTTCAATTTTTATTAACATGGTTACCTGTGTAATCTCTTCCTATTTCCATCTGTATGCAGATGACTTGCAGCTCTACCGGCACTTTGCTGTAGCTGATGCGGATGCCGCCATTGCTGCTATGAATCATGACCTGGCTTGTATCAGCGCCTGGGCTAAGTCATTTGGATTGCAAATTAACCCATCTAAATCTCAGGCAATGATTATAGGCAGCCGATTTGTTCGTGGTGCGGCTGTTGTTGCATCCTTGAAACCTCTGTACCTCGATGGTATTCGCATCGTCTACACAGATACAGCTAAAGATCTGGGTGTAACCATTGATTCCAATTTGTCATGGCGAGCTCAAGTCAACGAGGTCAGTCGTAAAGTACATTTTTCACTTCATTCACTAAAATGCCTTCAGAGTCTGCTGCCGTTGAAAACTAAAATCTCCTTGACTCAAACACTTATTCAGCCGATTATAGATTATGCCGACGCCTGCTACCTGGATGCTACTGAGGAGCTATTAAATAAGCTTGAGCGCTTGCAAAATTTAAGTATTCGCTTTATTTTTGGTCTGCGTAAATATGACCACGTTTCTCACCTTCGCAAAGAACTCAAGTGGCTCCCAATCCGCCTTCGCAGGAACACAAGGATTCTATGTCTTCTCTTCAATATTCTACACAACCCGTCTTATCCTTCTTACTTGCGTGAGCGATTCTCTTATGCCCGTCCTTCTGACGTACCATGTAGATCGCACCTTCGAACCCTACTTAAATCCCATCCTCATAAATCCAGCTATTTTTCATATTCCTTCTCTGTCCATGCTGTAAGGTTGTGGAACTCACTTCCGCCTAGCATTCGAGATTTAAAGACTATATCATTGTTTAAAATTAGAGTCAAAGAATACTATCTTTCCTCTCCAGTATGATTTATTATATTATAAATATATATTTTATTTATATATAATATTTATTATTTAAGGTTAAGTTAGTTAAGGCACATATACACATTATTCTTTCCCTTTTCTCGCACACTATTGTCTACATTTCTTCTTCATTTCTCCTTTAGCAGGTCTGCTGGCAGAAATTTCGTGAGAAATAAGCAGTACCTTTGTACTCATATATTATTTTATGTTATTTTCCTGTGCTGTCTACTGTGTGTACATAAATAGTAAATAAATAAATAAATAAATAAGAATAAAAAAATATGTTGCCTCCACAATCTCTCTGCATTATCATCAATCAGCCCGAAATCACCTAATGTCTAACCTAACATTTTATATGTATCTATGTGTATGTTTTTCAACTGCATACTAGCATTTTACATAAAGTGACTGCTTGTCTGACCTCAGATACTTAGTTCTTGGTAAGATTGATTGTCAGAATTCCGGGCTCACGTGCATATTCACTGCTATAAGTGCGTTGCTATTTAGATAGCTATTGAGTTTTTGTATAAAAGACAAAAGGAAAAATAAATTAAAATCACAAAGGAACCTAGTTTACATCTCCAAATACAATTAGGAATCAGGTAAAGAACTGGTTTATTCTACTTGATTACCATATTTAATAGATAAACAATGATTAACAACGTTCATTAACATAGCTAGGTACGTATATAATTATTAGCTTTTTAATTAATTCTGATGTAATTTTAATGCTATAGTCTAAACTCACGTGTTCACGATGAGCATGATGATCCAAGCTTAAGCCGGTTCTAAATGTAAGGATAATTTTATCTAAATGGCGAGGGGTAAATCAGAGTTATTGATTGGCTCGTTGGTTCGACATAAGGTCTAGAGTTCGAATCCCGAGTCGGGCAAAATGATATTGGCGTTTTGTGCACCAGGGATTTGCCAGTAGCAGCTCCGAATCTGGGTACAAATTCTGACTCCCATGTTAGCAGCACTTAAACTAAGTATACTGGCAAAATGAGGGTACCCTGTACGGCATGCCTAGTGCTAACCCTTCCGAGGTTACAATCGCGATGCTTAATTGTTCCAGTGGTTCTACCAGTATTCTCCTACGGCACCGCAATTGGATGGATCTCTCCCATGGGCCCCCGGCTTATGTCCGAAGATACACCAGCCTCGGCCCCCGTGCATCCAGACACCATATCATGGATGGCGTCAGTTGTGTACCTTGTCGGAACCCCTACTGTGTTCTTCTTTGGCTATATCGTGGATAATTATGGAAGGAAGAAGGCTTTGATGTTTACGTCGTTTTCTATGGCTGTAAGTGGTTATTGCAAAATATTTAAGTAATTTTGCGTGTTCCTGTAACTTGGTGAAAGATGCGTGGTAATAATATGACATAGAAAGATTTTGAAGCTCAACTATTTCGGCTATGCTGTATCAGAATTTGTTTAAGTAAACTATAACTTAGAAATAATTAATGCAGTGCTATGTTGTTAAAAGATCAACTTTACTAACGGTAAGTTCGTTACTTGTAACATATAGCTTCCAAAAGTTATCAATACTTCAAATAACAGTATGGACTAATTAAAGCTACACTTACATTTCCAGGCATGCTGGGGTCTCAAGCTCTACTCAACAGAAACATGGGCTCTCATAACAGCCAGGGCAATAGTCGGCCTTGGAGTCAGCGGCTCCTACGTAGTCACACCTCTTTACATCAAGGAGATCAGCGAGGATTCAATCAGGGGTACTCTTGGAAGCCTTGTCGTGCTGTCGCAGAACTTGGGAAATCTTTTTGCGTACGTGATGGGAGAATACTTGAGCTATAACGGCATGCTGTGGGTGTGTTTGATCGTGCCAATACTGCATTTGTTGCTGTTTACTACGATGCCGGAGACGCCTTCGTATTTGTTGAAGTGCGGAAAAGTTGAGGTGAGCAATAAAGCAAGTTTAAGGATCAAGGAAAAAAAGAATAATATATTTACAATCCATCACAAAAGTTTTTCTCGTATGCAACATAGTGAATTCTGTCATAAAAGTTTAGTTCTCGATGACGATACGCAGATCCGTTGCTCGATCGATCTCTTGAATAATGGAAGAAGATCGAATCGTTACCAATGCCACGAGTTATCCCAATGGAGCCTACACATCAAAGCAAGGATTCATGCAAATGTCGGCAACTTTCGTACGCGTTGAGTTGATATGCCGCCGAAATCCCTGGCAGCGTTAGTGTGATGTGTAGGCGATCTTAGAAATGTCACAATCAGCTTGGATGCGGTAACAGGGTGTTGTGGCGCAGCTTGAGAAAACCCTATGCCTAACTATGGACTACGATAGGCTAAGTTTATTGAACACAACAAAAAAAAAAGGTCATAGCTCGCTCTCCCTCTAGTATAGTAGCATTAAACATAAGTTTTACCAACATTAAATACTTATTTCAAATCGCATCTGGCATATTCGAATGTGCATCTGATCATCATCCCCGCTAAGAGATTAATTGAGAGAGCTGAACTTGAAATCGAACCCAGGGTCTCACGTTCGAAAGTACTTCTTGCGACTAATACTTAGACCAGACATGTGATCTCATATCTCAGTAGCGCCTTGAAGCAATTAGGTATTTTCCATTTTTTACGTGATATACCTCCTTTACCTGATATACATTATAGCCCATCCCTCTCATAGAGAGTAGGCCTGAGTCCCTGAAGTGGGAACATTATAGGCTGATGATGATACTAGAAGTAGACTACCGATCAGAGGCCAATTGATTCTTACGCGCATGTTCTGATGTTATTTGCGTTGTCCTATTTTCAACTGCCTCAAACCGGATGCAGCTGAACACGAGTACTTTGCATACAACATAATCAATCACTCTACAGAGTGATTGACTGCCACAACCCAGTAAGTATTGGGTAACAGAATACCCCTTTGTTTTTTTTTTGGTGGGTGTAAAATCATCGAATAACCCCTCCCGCTCTTGGGCAGAGCGAAAGGGAGTGTCAGACTTCTACTGACTAAAAACCACCCATGTTCCTTCTTCGCCCTCTATGTCGAGGCCGCGATAACCGTTGGACTACCCGCGGCCAACAGAATACCCCTTGGTCACATATTGGAATGTTCGACTTTTATATTTTTTATCATATTTAATAGTTCTTGCCCTCTAGGAAGCTCGTGACGCATTAGCGTGGCTGCGATGCCGGGAGCCTTCAGAGCCAGCTGTGGACAACGAGCTTCAGAACCTACTCCTGGAGCTAGAACAGAGCAAGTCAGGAAAACTGAGCGCCACACTCAAGACACTTAGTAAGTAGAACAATAACAAACGATGGGATTCTTGATTATAGTGTCTTGCCTTCCTGTGGGGACATGATTGGTGCAACCGAAAATGTGTTAAATATTTTCGGTTGCACTCATCTAGCTACATAATATTATTATGCCCGTAATTTGCAAATTCTACGTTAATTAAGTTGTTAGGTACCTCCTTAATTACAAAACGGTAAAAACCTAAGAAAGAAATACAACTGAACATTCAACCGCATAGCAACATACCTGCTTAGCCCCAGTCATTACTGTCTGTGTGCTTAAGCAAACGGTAACACTAACAATAAGTAAACGACTGGTCACCAACTCAACTCACTAGTACTTGGGCTACCGGAGACGGGTAACGGGACGTAGGGCAAACAGCCGGGAGACTATGTTTGTCCACACTAATGCTCTCAACATGACCGTCTGTGTATAACTAACTTATAATATAGGTTTTTGGGTTAGAACGGACCTTCTTCCAGTTTGAGAACCTGTTTTTTGTAACACAGTTATACTAATTTTATTGTGCTGTATAACTAATATTTTAAAGACGAAAGATTTGTATTTTTGTGTGTGAATTTTTTATTTTTTCATTTTTAGTTGTAATTTATCCTACACGAATATTCACTATTCATTTAACATTCAACCAAGAAACCTAACTCTTAACCTTCAAGATTCCCATAATATTAAATTGCTTTTATCTCCTAGCCTGTTGAGGAGAGTACCTACCTTCCATCAGCTCATCAATATGAAATAATGATGACTTGAATAGCGTCAGAAAGAAAAAGCACTAAACATGTAATACGTGCTTATGAAATTTGCCCTGCTCTCGATTTCTCTGGGATCCCATCACCAGATCCTGGTTTCCATATCATGGTACCTCCCTTGAAATATCTCATTTCCAATAAAAATAGAATCATTTAATTGGTTCATAAACGACGAAATTATTCATAAATTCGTAAAAATGTTCATAAACTTAGTAAAAAAATGTTCTTAAAATGAAAAGTACTCGGCCAAACTATGTAATTTTTTTATGGGACCAAATGGCAACTACCTTTTCCGCATCAAACTAAAAAATAATCACGTAAATCGGATCATAAATGGACGTAGTTACACGATAAGGATCCAATCCACATTAAGCTAGTTTTGAGATATTGAATTTTAAAGTTTGCATCGGAATTCTTCTATGATGCAGTGCTGTAAATTTGTTGGTTTTATTGAAATTATAAGGAAAACTATTTATATTTTAACTTTAAATCAAATTTACTAAGTTTAATTTGATATTTCAAATATTATTCAAGAAAATATGGGTTTGGATCCTTTTTGATAAATTGTATTCTCAATAAAACCAGCATAAAATGATGTTTCGCAATTAGGAACCACGTCACGAACTGTTAACTAAATCTTGAAAAATAATTAAAACTACTAATAATTTACTAAAAAAGCTTTATTCATATAACCGCACACATCTTTTCTTATCAATAATAAAAAAAGATAAAAAATTAGGTTCATTGCTTAATCATTATTCTAATATGCTTATTCTTCCTGACTTTCATATTCAATATGAAAATCAGGCTGACCACTGAATCCTTCGAGGTCATCCTCTATATTTTCATCCCCCTGTAGAGACTTGTAGAAGTCTAAACAATCTTTTGGAATTAAATGGAACATTGACCTCAGATCGTCTAGTTTAGGTTGAGCAATTTTTTTGCCTATAGGCCACAAAATGGTAAAGCCCCTTTCAGAAAAATCACAAGATGTTCCTTTCATTTTTTTTGTATATTAAGTTCACAATACTTTCAAAATCAAAAATCAAAATATTTTTATTTCACATAGGCCTACATGGGCACTTTTAAAACGTCGGTAAAAAGGGGCACGGTTCGGTGCATTGGTCGATTCCTAAGGAGAAGAACCGGCAAGAAACTCCAAAGGTTACTCTTTTAATATTTTAAAATCGTTTGGGTTAACAATAAGGTATAATACACACATGAAGACCATGCAGATTAATGTCTGAGATGGTCTTTTGAAGAAAGCACCACACAGATTTGAGTGGACCCGTCCAGTCAGTGCAAGCATTTGTCAGTTATCGTGGAGCTCGACGTCACGACGAACAATACCAAAGAAAGGCGTTTGGGTGGGTCACTTAAAGCACTCAAACTGCCAGAGAATCGTTAAAATTTAAGAAAGACCCACATGGTCCTTACATTCACAATCAATTTTTAAAATATTTATCATATTAATTAATCATTTTACATTATTAAATGTCAAAAAAAAACACACACACAAAATATATATACAGGGTGTCCCAGAACTCAACGTCAAGCCGAAACGGGGTGACAGGATTGATCATAACCATCACGAGAAAAATCTGAAAGAAAATCTATCCCATGCAGTTTGAAAATTATAGGCATTTTAAGAAAAACCCAGAAATTTGATCAAACTGTACCATTTTTCGGTTATTGTGGTTATTCTTTTTTATTTTTGTTCATTTGAACTTTGGAAGCGTAATCCTAAATAACATTTCTAGAATCTCAATAAAAAATAATTACACAATTGCCTCGAGTTTCCGAGAATTGAGACTATTTGTTAAACTACGAATTTAAAATTTTGAAGATTCGTCGACTTTGACAGGCCCTCCTTTAAAAAAAATGTACTAAAGTGCCTTGGCAAGATAGATCAAGATTTTTCAATATTTTACTAATTTTACTAACTTTTTTTTCACTTTGGTAAAAGTGGCGTCACTATCTGTCTCGCTCACTCATGGCAAACATACCCACTATCCCTCTCTCTCATCATTTTGCCTTAAAATTAAGAACCTACCTAGAGCTTGTGCGAATCAAAAATATTTTAACTGATATAGCAAAAATCGGGTTACTTGAGGTTTTAATTTTTTTACTCTTTTTTATTGTATGGAACTAACAAGTATTGTACCATTTTAGAATTCTGATTAAATGCGCCAACTTTTAATGCCACTTGCCAAGGCACTTTAGTACATTTTTGTCAAAGTCGACGAATCTTCAAAATTTTAAATTCGTAGTTTAACAAATAGTCTCAATTCTCGGAAACTTGAGGCAATTGTGTCATTATTTTTTATTGGGATTCTAGAAATGTTATTTAGTATTACGCTTCCAAAGTTCAAATGAACAAAAATAAAAAAGAATAACCACAATAACCGAAAAATGGTACAGTTTAATCAAATTTCTAGGTTTTTCTTAAAATGCCTAAAATTTTCAAACTGCATGGGATAGATTTTTTTTCAGATTTTTCTCGTTATGGTTATGATCAATCCTGTCACCCCGTTTCGGCTTGACGTTGAGTTCTGGGACACCCTGTATATATATAAAATAAAATATTTAACAAGTAAATATTGATCAAAAAAAAAGATCTTTTGGATCGTTTACGTGATTTACTATGTATCGGTTTTTGAAGTAACAATAATTATCAGAAAGGATCCAAGTGAATTGGATCTCTTTTAAGATTACTTATTTTATACTATTACCAATAGATATTGTTTCTCACTAATGATCCATGAGGATTGGATTTTTTCAGTAGATTCATAATAAACGCCCGCCATACATGTGGACTGTTTCTCACTAATGATCCATGAGGATTGGATTTTTTCAGTAGATTCATAATAAACACCCGCCATACATGTGGACTGGTACCTCGTGTTTATGACAATGTCATGTGTTCGTATTTCACTGGGATCTTTTTGCTGACCGAAAATATCTACCTTTACGGTCTCTTTGGTATAGTTAACTCAATTTTGGTAGTTTTGTGGATTGGATCCTTATCGTGTAACTACGTCCAAATGTCAGCGTAATCGCTGTACATACATAAAAAAAAACATACCTACCATTCGAATTGGGAAGTCGGTTAAAAAGCTAAGGTAATTCTGTATTTTTACCCATATACGACGATCCCCGATAGGTGAGTTACTGAGTTCCTTTTCAAGTTCTGATTTGCCCTGAAATAGCTCAAAATAATCGTAACAACACCAACTTACCAAAACATTCTTTAACAGTCGTTACAAGCAATGACCCGAAATGATTACTAGTCTTTACCAAGAAGAGGTGCCCTAATACAAACTGGGTTGTCAAGGTCAATCAGGAAGACAGTCGCACCATACAAAATATTAGTATTCAGCTGCAACTGGGAAGACTGGAAGCCGACCCAAATAAATTTTAGACAAGGCTCGGCAGATTATGTGAGTGAGCTTTAGTGTATATCTATGTATATGTGTATATATCTGTGTTAGAAACACTAACAAAGAAAAGCCGCGGGAATACGTAAAGTGGAGCTTGTCTCGGTTTATGTAGTAACACTCCCACGTGAGTCGACGCTTTTAACACGCACATATATCAGCCACCGCGGCATGGCACTGCTATGAAAAGCTAACAGACGAAATAATTTACAACTTTGTCGACGCTTAATTGGTTGGTGAGATTGTATTGTATGGGTAGGTAGGTACCTACTAAGTACACAAAATAGTTGTTAACCGTATTGATTTTAATTAGTCCGTTTGTTGGATTATCGAAAAATATTGGACACGTATTTTTTTGTTTTATCAAATCAATAAAAATTGATAAAGATAAAACGCGTCAAAGATTTGAGTCCGTTTGTGACGTCACTGACCGGTAAAAAATAAAAATCCCATATAAATGTCTTAGAATATGACGCCATAAGAGTTTTCCAAGCACTGTATCGTCTTCATTGTTTGTTTACGTGAAAAAAAATACATGTAGGTAATATTTAAGTACATGTATTTTAAAAAAAATACATCATCCAGTATTTTTTGTAAATCTATCTGACGGACTAATTAGATTTTTTTTGTTAAGTAGTCACCTCGTTTCTTACCTATTGGCGCAGTGGTTGCTATGTTCCGCGTCGCAGTTCGATCGCGGGACAAAGATTTTGTATAACGGCATGTGTCCTACAGGTACCTAAGTTGTTCTGGGTCTGGCTACGTGTCACAGATGAGTAAACGCACTCACGATACAGGATAAATCCTAGAATAGGGCAACTTTTAAAAAACAAAAATAAAGCCCTATTATAAGGGCCCAGCTCTGCCAACACCCCGCTTTTATTTAGAGTTTAGACACATTTATTTAGATCGCTGTGTTACTTCATTGTCTGTATGCCGATCGATGGACTCAAATTATATCCGCTCAGAATGTGGCTTGGAATCCGAAATTATTCATCAGAAATCCTGAATAGTGCTGGTTGTTGTGCAGTATTAGCTAGAAAGGAGGTGTGGCACATCTTGCAGAGGGACATCTTACTGGTATTCTATTTTGGATGGGTCCAGTAAACCCCATTACGCAAGATTAATTCTACAGCGGCCAAAACCTGGGCCCGAAATTGAAATCGGTGTAACTGAAACATTGCTACCATTACCATTGCACCTTACCTAACCAAACCTTTCTTCCACAGTAACAGACCGCAGTACCTTCCGCGCGTTCCGCATAGTCCTCATCATAACAGTAGCGAGGGAACTGTGTGGCTGCCTCGCCGTCCTTCACTTCGCATCCCTCATCTTCGGCAAGGCCAGTGCTGAAAATTTGCTTACTGCCAACCAACAAGCTGCTGTGTTGGGACTGGTGCAATTCGTGGGCTCTTGCACTGCCTCTAGTCTGGTGGAAAGGACTGGGAGAAAGGTAAACTTTTTGATTCGGTACTACCTAGTAGTAGAGAGAGCAGCAGTGACCCTAATATCATCACTCTCCTGCTCTTATCCCAATTTATTTTGGGTCGGTGCTACGTCTTCCTCCATACTTCTCTATTCCTCGTCATGTCAGCAGTCACCTCCTTTCTAGCCATATCATCCTTCACACAGTCCATCCATCGTTTCTTTGGTCTACCTCTACTCTTATAGCCATCTACATTCATACTCAACATTTCTTCGCATCACACGTCTATACCATGACAATCGATTACCACAACTTTTCATTCACTTCCTCTTATGTACTCATTCCTTATTTTATCCATTCGCGCCACACCACACATCCCCCTTAGAATTGTTATCAGAGCCACATGCAATTGCCTTTCATTTAACAGCGCCGAAATATCGATAACTCGACACAAAAAGTAGACATGGTAAATATCCCGTTTTCAGTATTAATACTATCATTGTCTTTAGTCAGTCAGCACTTTATTCATCACAACGAAGAAAATGAATGCATTAGCTACGTATTTAAAATATTGCTCTTTCTCCCCAGCCACTTCTCGGCACGACCTGCCTGGTTTCCGGCATAGCGATGTGTGCCCTCGGTGCATGGTTCTACGCACACGAGGGAGCGGTCACTGAGACCGCATCATGGCTGCCCATCGTCGCGCTCTGTCTGTGCATATACTGTGACGCAGCCGGCCTGCAGCCCGTGCCTTTCGTTATTATGACCGAGATGTTCTCCTTCCAGGTTTGTCCTAACATAACATTACATAATATAACCTCCAAAAGATTAGGTAAAGCTTTCTTCAAAAGTAGTACACCTACATTTCGGCTTTTATTTTTAAGATCAATGTAATAAAGGGTCACATACATACAATTACTGACTCCGAACTGCTTTTAAGAAATTCCTGGTCGTATTCCAATAGCACTGCCCGTTGGAGGACCAAACGCAAGCCATCATGTTTAGCATACCATCGAGGAAGTTGCTCACTTTGAGCATAAGGCCTGCGGGATCAAAGCTCAACTTCCTCGATGGTATGCTAAACACTCAAAGCTGGCTGACTCTTACAATTATTTTGCAATAGGCGTGCACTAACACCTAAATTTGTAGTATACCTGCTTGTATTATCTTAACAGCTGTTGCTGTTAATATAAAATCCAATTTGTATAGAAACTGTTCTGTTAGACGAATTAAGTATGTTAAAATCCCCTTTATTTTTCAGCTACGAGGCACCGTTACAGCAATAGTAATCGCGTTCGCCTGCGGTCTAATGTCAGTGGAACTGCGTGTGTTCCAGCCAATTATGGCTTCCGTAGGCCTGTACCTCATATTCTGGCTGTTCTCAGGCGTATGCCTAATCAGCACAATTTACATAGCCTGCGTAGTCCCAGAAACCAAAATGAGGTCTCTAGATGAAATCTACGCGGAGATCGGAGGCAAGGATTGCAAGATAAAGAGCAAAGAAAAAGACTGCGAAGCTGACGTCACAAAACTGTAAATTATGACGTAAACAGCTGTCATCGGCATTATGTTGAGGTTAGGTTGTCGCTTGTAAAAGTTTTGATTGCTAGGAATCTAGGATCTTTTGCAAACGAATGATGTAGACTGTCGCTGTTAATAAAAATTTGCGTATTTATGAAAGGTACTGCTGGTACTAGCCTGTAGCATCCCACAGCTGGGCACAGGCCTCTCCCAATGACTTCCACTTGTTCGACCCTGAATTAAGGTGATAGTTTATTTTGATCAGCTCCTCCAGCCATCTTCTACGAGGTCTTTATCAGGGTGGTTATTTTGGCTGGCATTTCATTGGGCCGGTAGACGTGGCAGGCCCAGTCCCGCTTCAGCTTCGCAGGTTTTTGAGCAATGTCAGTAATTTGTGTTTTTTGGGTGCAGTGTCGTGTTGCGTGTATGGTCAGTTAACTTGATGCCTAGAATGCTGCGCATCATTGCATGTTGGTAAAATATGTAAATGTAATAATTTATTTGATTAACAATACAAGATGGTGTCTTCAGTTTCGAATTGTATGGTATCTCCAGTTTCGAATTTGATCACGTGGCGAAAGATCCTTGTACTGTCACAAGCACTAATTATGTTTGAAAATCACTTTTGATTTTTGTTAAATGCAAACAGTGTGGTACTCGTGATTACCTACAGCTATTTTAGTTTAGTTTGTTCAACGTTGGCTTAACAGTGATATTTTACACTAAATGTGTGTAGATGTAGTTTTGTTTTAGGTGTTTTGAATACGGCAAGCTCACTTGATTTCTAAAGGTCTGAAATTGGCCCTGGTTTTGCCCTTCTATTGGGTACCTACCTTAAAGTCAGTTGTCAAGGCTCACAATTTCAGGCTATGTCTATTATCTAGACCTATTAACTTCTAGGATTTCAAGACTTGTATGTAGATAAGTAGGGTCAAATTGAGTAACGGTATTTTAGCACCTTTGGTTTTTCGGATGCAAGTTAGCATTGTATAAATAAACCTTGCGTCGGTGAACGAAAACATCGTGAGGAAACAGCACACCTGAGAGATAATTCTTGATGGCATGTAAAATGTACATCCAAGTCAGAGATTCTTGAGCGGCATAAAAGCTTTCGACACCAGGTTGGGCACTAACCACACGATAAAGAAAAACTATCGTCAAATACCGAAAGAGATACCGCGGCCTCGACACGAAGGGCTAAGAAGGAACATGGGTGATTTTAGTCAGTCGAAGTCTGCCCAGAGCGGGAGGAGATTTGATGATTTTCCAACCGCGATCAACAAAACGAAACACTTCGGAATTTCGCTAGCTAATTTGATTTGACCTTGTTGGTAGGTACCTATAGGTATTATATAATTTATTAAATTATGTGAGCTTGCACAAATACTCAGCTGTCTAATTTGTAGCTAGTTTTACACCAACACCAAAAATAAAAACAACAAAATTGACACCATTTTTAAGACCACGGACTAGGATCGAGGATAATTTTGAACCTGAACATTCCTCCTGAAGTCCTGACATATCCTACAAAATAATGATTCAAATGTGTTATTTATGATTTCCGATAAGTTTACATGTTACAAATATTTAATTTTTATGAAATATAAATAAAATTATGTTTATATGTAGAACGATACTAAGTGTGGCAAAAAAACAGATGTAATTTGTGCCATCTCATTAAAAATTGTCTCATTGAATGTAGTTTTTATATCTGTCCAGATTGTGGAACTTCTCGAGTTATGCATGATTTTGTTACTTAGAAATTAAAGTATTTTAAGTAAAATGTGTTGTTTAACTTGTTTGTTTTTTTAAATCGGCAGTGCCCCCGCCAAGTCGAGCGCGAAGCAAACACTGCCGTACTTTTTAATATTTATGTATTTCTCTCGTGCATTAAAGAAAAGTGCTTTGTGTTTCATGCCGCATTTTACTCAAAAAGACTAACCAAAAACCTAGCAGCTAGCTTTTGCTTTGCCTCTTGCCATTAAGTGTCTTTGTCCACTTTGATCTAGATTATCAATAGATATAACCTGACTGACCTGTCCCTGACCTGTTGGTCTAGTGGTTAGTGACCCTAACTGCTATGCCGGAGGTCGTGGGTTCGATTCCCACCCAGGACAAATGTTTGTGTGATGAGCACGATCATTTGTTCTGTGTCTGGGTGTAATTTATCTAATACTAGCTGAACCCGCATGCCTTGCAATGCCCTTTTTCCTACCTACTACCTGCCTACTACCTACCTACTACTTACCTACCTACCTACTAAATACATACCTACCTACCTACCTACTACCTACCTACTACCTACCTACTACCTACCTACTACCTACCTACTACCTACCTACTACCTACCTACTACCTACCTACTACCTACCTACTACCTACCTACTACCTACCTACTACCTACCTACTACCTACCTACTACCTACCTACTACCTACCTAAATACTACCTACCTACCTATCTACCTACCTACAACCTAACTATCTACTTACCCAAAAAAAAAAGAACAAAAACTATCCTATGTCCTTCTCCTGGCTCTAAACTACCTCCCTGCCAATTTTCAGCTAAATCGGTTCAGCCGTTCTTGAGTTATAAGTGAAGTAACTAACACGACTTTCTTTTATATATATAGATGTATGTATTTAGAAATATATAAATATGTTTATCAGTTGTCTAGTACCCATAACACAAGCTCTGCTTAGCTTGGGACTAGATGGCGTTGTGTGATAGTTGTGGAATATTATATACACTGCAGAAAAAAAAATTCTTACATTCCGTAATCAAATGTAACACCTAATATATTTATTTACTTAACAAAATCACAAAGCGCATTGAATTACTAGACCTGCCTATCTCCCGCCATTTTTATTAAAATAGTAGTTACGCAAATGGGAAGCTGATCAAAAATTGCGCACTTTTAAGTGCATAATGAGTTTATTGATTTATTGTGTGTGGTTTTTTTTTGTATCTAGACAAGATCTAGGTTAGGCTATAGACCTAGAGGGAAAAGGAGTATAAATAAAACACCAAATTCACAAGCAATGGAATGTTTACAATTGCGATGATAAAGTTCTTACAGTATCAGGTGTACATAATTATTAGCCTCTGAAAGACAGTCTCACTTTGTATCTTATACAATCCAATAAACTTTATATAAATAAATAAATATTTATATTTGCGGATCAACTCTTCAAACTCAAGCCATTCGTTGAAGTCACAACCTTTCGCCTTTCAATAGGAATAATGGAATCTTTGTCTTTGCCTTTTTAAGAAGGTATAATTATGTCTTTGAAATGTCAAATCAAATGTCGGTAGTTGGAGTTTTCACAAGGGCAAAATGCCGTTTATTTTTAATTTCAAATATTTAATGTATCAACCAGTCAGATTTTGTTGAGACTAACGTAGGTTAATTTGATATCCCAAAACATAATGGACTAGTCAACATTTTGCGTCCAATTTGACACCATGTGCTGCCATCTATCGGCACAAGTACAAAGCAAGACTACCTTTCTTAAACAGTTCGAAGAGATTTTATACAAAACACTCGATTATTTGGTTATATATTACATACATAGTACATAATGATTCTGTGATCTAACGTATACGACATTGATAAAAAATGGAAGTTTACTTTTATTTATAACGACGACCACGATATACATATTATAGAAAATGAGTGTTCCTTTTATTTTTGAAATTTGTGCTTTCCCCTATTCGATAGATTATACATACATAAATAGATGACACTTTACTAAATCTTTGCTCAATTTCTCATTCTTAAGGTTTTAAGTACACAGAGAAAATACTTTTGTTTCTTTTTTGTGAGGACATTAATGCAAATCTTAAAAAGGTTTTTTTAAGAAGTACTCGTAATATCATAGTTAAAAACCGATCTTATCTAAAAAAAACACATGCTATGATTTAAAGGCCCTATCAATTCAATACGGACAGATTTCGGTTTCAAACGCTGACATACAGGGTGGAACGGACTTGAAAAACGGTTACCATGAATTCAGTACATCATTCTGAATCGAGCTTACACAGCGTGTTAGGTAACAAAATATAATATTTTTTGAACCCAAAGTCAAAGTTGTAATCGTTATTTAAAAGGATATTCGTGTATGTTTATTGCTCGAGGCTATACTGAGTACGTGGTAACCGTTTCAGCTTCGATGTGTCTTACTCCTCCTTGTATTCTTCAGTTCATTATCTGATAGTGTCTGGTGTTCAGAGCAGCATTCGCAATCTGTCTATACCAGCTTGACCGGCTGCTACTCTACAACTTACAGATATTATGCATCTTTTTATAATTCTTCAACAAAATCTCAAATTATGCAAAGATTTAGTTTTAATAATTTATTTTATAAGTACACAATAGTTTATTAATACATCTTAAGACGTTAACATACAACTACGTGACTACTCTATTACAAAATCTATAGTACGCATAGTATAAAAGATTATTAGGTACTTATGTAACTTTAGTTTCAATGTATTCATTTACATTTTGTGACAAATTGAGCCTTATTTTCACTTGTACATAAATGGAAATTGTTGGATTAGCCTCAATAGGATAAAATAATTATATATATGTGTGTGTGTGTGAACTAGATATTTCGTTGACTTTACAGGGTTTGATGAAAAGACTACCGATACTTAACCTAAACAAACTTTTTCAACCATTTTTGCTCTGGAAAATAAAACAAGAGCAAGTGTATGTTTTTTCCATAACTTTAAAATGATTTAAAGAAAAAAAGAAAAATCGTAGCATAGTTCCCTATCTTAATAAATTGTAGTGAATATAAAAATTGCTCTTGTTTTATTTTCCACGGAGAAAACAGTGCTAAGCCCATACATACATATTCCCCATATGTATGTATGTCCTCGATGACCAGTTAATGTGGACTTCTTTTTATTATTACATATCTGAGTCTAACTGGTAACGAATCAGACGATCAACTTGCTGGTCACCACTGGCCACTATCTGCAATACTAGAGCCTTATTAGGTGCCCTTGTCATCTCAAATGCAATGATGAAGTTTCTTGTCTATTCAATTACATTGCCAAAGTCAATGCAATTATTCTTTGCAAATATGTGTAACCTTAATTTGCTCTCATAATAATATAATAGGGCATTTCACCAAAAAAAACTAATTAGTCTGTTAGATTATCGAAAAATATTGAATACGCGTTTTTTGTTTTATCAAATTAATAATACTTGACGAAAATAAAACGTGTCAAAGATCATGAGTGGGGGCTATTGACGTCACTTTGTGGGTAAAAAAGTACTAACCTTGTGACGTCACCACGACTTGACACGACTATTCGAAGCACTGTATCGTCTTCATCTTTTGTTTACGTGAAAAAAAAAAAAAATACGTGTACATATATTGTTTTTTGGAAATCTATCTGACGACTAATTGGATTTTTTTTGGTGAAATACCCTATTATGATGTACCATCACGATTATAATCCGCGAAGGGTTAGGCAGAGGTGTACCTATTAGTACGCCAATATAATAGGGACCGAGTCTGGTAACATACTGTAAAATATGCATTTAATAAACGGCTTAATATATATATATATATATATATTTTGTTTATTCCATTCAGTACAAATGAAAACCAGGCCCACTTTATTATTATAAAAATTGTCATAATATTTAGTATTCCTGATCACTTTATAATTATCACGTCTTCAAGTTTGGGAGGGGTAGGGGGAGGGGGGGGTGCTTAGTTTATTGAAACAAAATATATATGTAAACAATTTAAGGTTCTTAATCTACATGTTATGACCTTAGTTCACCATTACTTGGCTTGATAATTTTGTAACTTAATCCTGGGGTAAGGTTGAAAATTGGATGAAAACATATTTTTAATATGGTTGATTTCGGAAAATGTGTGCTGTAACGCTATAGTCGACTGTAACAGAGTTGCTGATTGGTTACCAACACTATTTTAAACGAATTTCACCCTTAAAATACAATAATTATAGGTATTCTCTATCTGTCTGACTTTTATAAGTACATAATCACTTACAATCTATACCTAAGTCTAATAATATGCTTTGGATTGACATTTAATTATTAATTTATAAAATTAAAAATATAGTTGCCTCATATTTTTTTCGAAATAACAGATCTCAAAACTTAATAAACAAAACAATTCGATCACATACCGGCAAGATTCCTTTCGCGAACCATTTATAACAATATTGCACTAATATATAATTTAACACACTCGTTAAAAAAGTTTAATGATATGCAGATACTTAGCTTAATATATAAATAATTATACCCGAAAATCCATTTTAAACAAAGATTTTTATAAATTTTCGCTGTCTTGATAATCGGGCTATCAGAATGTGTGAAATGAGCAATTAGTAGATAGGTACGTAAAACTAAAACTATGTTATTTAATTGTCAAAAGCGAAAAAACGCAATGAAAATCTTTAAAAATAATTTCACCGATATTTATGATTTAATTTGATTACAATTCCATATTTAAATGAAACTATTTTTTTTTAAAGACGATCGTAACTTTGTCTACATACAGCAATATTGCTAGCAGTCCTTATGATTATTTTTTGCCATGGCGTTTAATGTCAGTAGTATTGTACAATGTATTGTATTATTGTAATTATGATAGTGTACAATTAGTGCCCAAACACAGGTACCCACGCACACTCTGTGTACAATTAGTGCCCAAACACAGGTACCCACGTACACTATCTGTGTACAATTACTGCCCAAACACAAGTACCCACGCACACTCTGTGTACAATTACTGCCCAAACAGGTTCCCACGCACACTCTCTGTGTATAATTAGTGCCCAAACACAGGTACCCACGCACACTATCTGTGTACAATTACTGCCCAAACACAGGTTCCCACGCACAGTCTCTCTTATCTCACTCGCAATCCGAAATAGTCAGAGACATATCAGGCACACGACCTGGGCTTAACGTGCTTTCCGATCTACAGGGGTATCATACCGCCAACTTCCAACTTTCAAGCTGCTTTTAGGACAAACCCAATAACATTTACCCTTACCAAAATATGTTATCAAGGACCACAAGCTTCCAAGACTGCCCATTAGTCTAGTTCATAATATCAAACAAATCACAAATATCAATGTTACAAGATCTAAAATTAAATATAAGTAAATAAAAAAAGCTGCCACATAAAAAAATCCTATGAAACATTTTGGCTCGTAGCAATTTTGGTTTGTATTTTCGGTGAGACATATTCAATGTATGCGTCAGTCTTCGATGAGTGATGTGAGCAAATTATATTATACTAAGTACTTGTTAGATTTCGGGTATGCTCGTTTAGCAGAATTCTCCCAAATAATCTTTTGTAGTAAAGGCGTTTGAAAACGGAAAAGTAAAAATGCCAACTAGGGCGATTATTTAAATTGTTGAAAAGAGCAATTCGGTAAAATCTGAGGAAGTGGTGGTCTTATCGACTTTCTTTACTGATTTTAAAATATATTGTTTTTTTTTTTCAAAGTTATGCTCTTTAGAGAGGCTAAAAGCTTTTTCTGTTAGTCTTTTACTTTTCCAAATAAACAAATCTAAGCTTTAAAAAGAAATGCATCAATAATACTAAAAAAAAGCTGTGTGCTGTTAATTTTAATAATAATATTGTAAAAAAAAACATAATAAAATTATATAGCAAAAGCTAAAAATGTGAACGTTAGCTGCTTTCATTACCCGACTGCGGCGGAGCCCAAAAATGGGTAATTTTTTTTGTCAATGTTTTGATTTGTTTTTTAAATGCAAAGGAATGTTACGGTTTAAAAAGGCTTAATTTTTAAGCACGCAATTGGAAGTTTAGATTCAAGCCACTTTTTATAAATAAAATTTTTGTATAGATCGAAGAAAAAGGCTGTTTGGCAGAATAATAGTTAAAATATATCCGTTGGAGGAGTATGAATATTTTATCGGCTTCAAATTTAAAGCAAAATAACAGTTTTGTTTGACACGGATCCATACCCGTTTAACCTAAAGAAGTTTAAAAAGAAAGTACGTCAAATAGTCAAGGAGCTATACACTAATAATATAATCCGTGAAACCTTTAGTTGCAGTAACAAAGTAAAATACAAATAAATATATTCTAAATTAATGATAAAACGTGTCAATAATGTATTACGTTTCATTATTTCATAAAACATTCATACTCATACCAACGGCATTCCAAAATAACACAAAGAAATAAGAAAATAGACAAGTACAAAGAGAAGGGAAGTATCAATTGACATGTTTGTACAATACATTGGAAGGAATTGACGCATGGAAGACAGGAAAGGAATTATAGTATGTCAAATAATAGACGTACATATTATAGTCGTAATATAAGTGTAAGCGCGCTTTTAGTACAAATAGATGTTAAAAGATTGGGAATATGCTGTTATTTTTCAGGTGGGTTAGTAAATATTTTTCTGTTAACTTTGCAATAATTACTTTCCATACGAAAATTGCCCAAAAAATATCAGAAATGTAGTTAGGTTTTTATTTGCATAATTTTCAGGTTCGTCTTTATTTAAAGTTGTACATAATCGTGAGTACACTGATCTTTTATTAGGTTGAGAATAAACAAAAAACTATTTGAGGTTTTTTTTAACTCGAATAAATGATTAACTCCACCCGAAAAAATTAACACCAACCATGACATATCATAAGTAAGAGCATAGTAAGTACTGAAAAGTTAGTAAAAATACCTGCCACACTTACAAGATAAAATTTAAAACGAATTTCATAGCTCCGGGACTAGACACAGTAAGCGGAACGAGTCCTTAAAACGTATATATATTTACAGACATAAATAATTTCTCTACTCCAGTCCGTTCACACTTAATTCACTTCTGACTTAAGCCTTATTTCAACTGCAATAAAGGTCAGTTTTCTGTGAAATCAGAGGTAAATTAGCAATGGAAGGACATTAAACAAACATACATTTCTTCGGTACAGTTATATTATGTTAATATACTTTAATGGTATTTTAGTGGCCTTACTAACGTTCTGGGCCGTGGGAAAAGTCAATATTTATACAATTTATCATTAAATATGAGTGTTTTTGTACATAGCCAATATTGAGGTTTTGCACAATGCCAATATACTTAATTTATTCAATTGCAAATAAATCAGTTTCTTACCAACAAACTTAAATGGTGTGAGGTCAAACTTAAAAGTTTATTCGTTCTAAAATGAACTTTAATTTAGGCACATAAAGTCGACATTAGTTTATATTGATATAAGCTCGTTTGTAAGACCACAAAACATCAACCTGTCCATTTCCATAAGTTCTAGTACAGGAGTTTAATCCATACATTCAACATCTCGCCTTATATAAAATTAATTAATTTCAATTTACGATAATATACAAATACATCATCATGGGTTCAATGTAATGAATCACCAAGTTATTCAAAAAGCATGGAAATCAGTTTAAATGCATAGGAATCGATTTGTTTTTATCAACCCTATTTCATAATATACTTGCAATCGAGACTAGATTAATTTAGTAACTAAAATAAATGTTAAATTATCTCTTTTTTAACATCGCATAACATCACGCATTGTAATGCCCGCAGGGTTAAACAGAGGTGTACCGTTATACACCCACATTTCGTCAGCAATGTATAAGCCCCATGTTATTACATTACAGTGGGCGAGTCAATATTTATTTTAATAAATTTTATTATTTATTTTTTAATTAATTAAATTAAATTACCCGTCTTTTGACTAAATTACAAGCATAATACGAACTAGGATTCTAACTTACATGTTCAGACTTTAGTAATACAAAGTCATATCAATATTGCCTCTTTTTAAGAGCTGGATATACGCCACTGACATTTCACCCTCCCGCAATCGATTTATTGGGCGCCAGAGGGGTAGGAGCTACACGATTTGCGAGTTGCGATTACGTAAAAAAAAATCCAAATAAATAATTAAGACAGTTATTGGCAAAAATAAGCTGAAGGTCCCATCGGCATGACTTTATCTATTATATTAATAGTAATAAAAATATCCTATGATTGATAGTTTAGCAGAAAAATTGTAGTGAGTTAAAAAAGGCTACTTTGAATATTTATTTATGATGTTTAAATTTTATTTTAATTTTTTTTGGACTGAAGAGGACATGCTCTAGATTGTGTAGATTAATTAATATACATATATTTTTATAACAATTCGTTGATGATTGCGGAAAAAAATGGTTCTAATGTATCCTAAAAAAGGTCAATTCACGTATATCCACGCCTTAATAGGGTGCATATTGCTTCAATGAAAGCAGATGTTGAATGACACTTACATCAGGTATTAATGATGCTGAATGAGTTCAGTGTATTAGTGAAATCGTTCGTGTGACCCGACATACTTCAGAAATCTATCAACATTTGTCATGACTTTTGAAACTAGTAAAAAAAACATTTGAATTTAACTGATTTCCAAGCCGCAATGTTTTTAGTGAACAAACCAGTGTATGTAGGTAGGTGTGTGTATATAATAGGATAACGTCTATGTCATATTATGTAGGTATATTATATATTATATAGTTATGGTACATAAGTTAGTGGTGTAGCTATGTGCGTGGGTAATAGTGGCCGGTGCGCGCAGGCAGAGGCGGGGGCGTATCCTGAAATATAATGATCAAAATCAAAGCATTTATTTCAAGCAGTCCCGCAAATTCCGTCAAAATCGGTCTATTCGTTTCGGAGATTAGCCGAAACAAACTGTTATTTTGAAATTACAAACAAACAGACACTTATTTATTTGTATAGATTGTACCTGTCCGGACTTTAAAAGAGACTGTAAACTCTCGAGTTCATTTTGACATTTCTTCTCAGAGAGATCGAAAAACCGACTTTTTAACGAAAAAGAAAAAAGAAACTGTGTTTACTAGTGGCTGTTTCGTACAAAAATAAAAGCTTAGCTAGCCTTTATAACCTACTAGCTGTTGCCAGCGGGTTCGCCAGCTACAACCCACGGGAATATAAAATCGGGATAAAAACTATCCTATTTGTTAATCCAGGTTATAAACTATCTGTGTACCAAATTTCATCCAAATCCGTGCAGTAGTTTTTGCGTGAAGAAGTAACAAACATACACACTCACACACTCACAAACTTTCACCTTTCTAATATTAGTGTGACTACTCTTCACGATGTTAGGATGTCTGAACAGTCTTCTTGCCGTATGGGCTAGGTACGCCACTAGCTAACAAATCGCGTTATTGGCTGACAGCAAAATTCAAACTACATAAAAAAATTCAAACGCATTAAAATGCAGGAAGATAAAAATAAAGCAAAATAAAACAAACCTCAAGCAAGCTTATGTGCGCATTTCAACACTGGGTGGGTTCTGAAATAAAACAGACGACTAATATTTGCAAATCATAATAATAAAGCAACAAAAGGATTACTACAAAAACATAATTAAATACAGGGTAATAGGGTCACTGACGCATACTGAACCCGGGGTCGGGTCGCTCCGCATACTTTCATAATCGGTAACTTAAAAAAATCTTCATTGCCATACATTTTAACCGTTTTTGGAAAAAAAACAAGTGGTGTCTTGAGAACGATATCCTTAATCCGTGGTAATCCTTTTTACATAGGTGTCTCTTCCACCGTAAACAGAATTGTTGTAAAAAAAAAAATTTCATCCCCCGACAACATCTAACGATGATGGATGGTCGACTACCCCATTTGTATTATTCATTGGAGCAGTAACGGACGAATAACAATTTTCAGAAGTTAGAATATAAAAAAGTGTTATATTAAAAAAAAAAATGTTAAAGGCTTATTTTTTTTTATACAATCGAGGTTAGCTACTACTAACACTAGTTACTTTTAAGGAGAGCCTCAAAACGCAAGTTCAATTTTTGTTATACTTTCATATGCAGGCTGACTTTGCGAGCCTGCACCGATATCAGTGCTGGGACACAGGCCACCCGTAATCCACCACGCAAATCTGTTGCTGGTTGCTGTACTGGATGTTGTTTTTTAGGATTTTTTTAAGAGATTCTTGTTAAAATTACCTGTACGTTGTTGTCGTGTAGATAATGACGCGGCGGTTGCGGCCGAGGCATCGGTTCGTCGCTGTCGTCGTCCTCTTCGAAATCTGAACACATTTCAAATTCATCATTACTTACGTTTAGCGATCTGGGTTGTGTACTAGAATAATCTTCAAGAGCTCAACATCAAAGTGGTATAAGTGATACATGTACGGAACTCAAGGCGTAATATGTCTTTTGAGAATCATCGTCTGTCTTCGGAAATATTTACACGTGATTTTGAGATCTAATACAAGGTGAAAACGGATTCATCCCGTAATTCTGTATATCAAACTAATTAACGCTCCTAAATAACAATTGCACAACAATCTGAAGCGTTGATTTCATTTCCAATTCGCCACTATAAAGCACACAATTGTGAATAATTAAAAATATTGCAACATGCGAACGACACAGAAAAATAAATTACATTCAAAACACTAATATAATATGTATAGGTAATTAAAATAATGGCTTCTTTTATTTTGCTACTCTGCATTACTGTAAAAGAAGAAATAAAATAAATGTGCTAAAGTTCATGCAATTAAAATCATTTAAGAAACCATAATATTAAAAAAAAAACTAGCGTAAGATCCGCATAGCGTATCAGGGTGTTTAAAATGGCCGCTTTAGCAGAATCGTAATATGAATCATGTCAAAAATTTTAAATTCTTTAAATGGACTTTATAGTTATAGACATTAAGTCGATTTTAAGAATTTGAAATTTTAACGTGATTCATACTAAGATGCTGCGTGGATTCTGATAAAGCGGCCATTTTAGACCCGCAGACGTGGGATAGTTTTTGCAAATCATTTTTACTTTATTACGTCGAAGTCAAAATCGAATGAGAAAATTTGGTTGTTTATGGTAATTTGATGCCCTGGCGACTGAACTTACAGTATCTCCATGCTGCTTATTTACAGAGTACCTATATGTCAACTGTGATTTGTTAATTTCCAAAACGATTTTTACCATAGTTTAGCTTACACAAAAAAAAAACTAAGTACTAATACAACAAAATCACGGAAAACAAAACACAATCACACACAACACGAAAAAGGGAGCCGAGCATTGTAGATTTAAAAAGAAACATTAACAAAAAAAGGTGCATCCTACTTTACGAGTGTCTATGGCCAAAGAAATCTTACCTCTTTGCTTTCTGCTTTCTCCCTTTACGGTATCCTCCGTATCGGAGCCTTCTGTAAAACATGTATAGTTGTAACATCTACTGAGGAAACGGTGCAGGAGAATTTGTATATGCTAGTTGTTTTAGTACGGTGCAGTTGCGAGTGACATCTTCATAATTATCCTGGGTGAAAGCGCAACATACCGAACTCCCAACATAGAAACTTTTCATCGGTAATTTCAAAACTTTTCTGATGGTTATCTGCTGCCTGCCTACAAAAGAGTAATACCTACATGGTCTAAATGTATGGAACAGCTTCGTCATATGCCTAGCCTTTTTCCAACTATGTTGGGACCGGCTGCCAGTTCGTCCGGATGCAGCCGAATACCAGTTCTTTAGGAGCGACTGCCTATCTGACCTCTACAGTACATTGTTTTTTTTTTTTATGGGACAAGCCCGCCTCACTATTCCCAAACCACTGTAACTTCTGTAAGTCAGAATCAACTGTGGCGACCACAAGAAAAGCGCCGAGACAATGAAGCTCGACGAAGCCCCAGAGAAATGATTTGACTGTCTTGGATCCCGCAACGAAATTAATCAGAAAGGAATAGCGGAGGAGTAGGAAAAACAGAAATTTTCACTTCCCTCCATATCAGCAGGAGACAGAAAAGAACAAGGCCAATAGGCACACAGGGACGTATACAACTGGGATAAGCCCAGTTGCCTATAGCACCACGGATATTGTTGTTATTAATATTACTGGGTAATAAATACGATCTCCCAACACTCCTGGATGATGCGGAAGTACCCATTTTAAATACGGACAGGCCAATAATTTTCCAACAAGATGGATGTCCATCTCATTGGACATTGATTGTCAGAGAACATCTTGATAACTGTTTTCCAGGCAGCTGGATAGGTAGAGATGGGCCCATTCCTTGGCCCGCGCGATCGCCCGACCTGACGCCGTTAGATTTTTTTGTCTGGGGACGGGCAAAGGAGCTGGTATACACAACTGAGATTTCAACAAGAGAAGAACTAATTCAAAGAATAGAAGCAGCTTTCAGAACAATGAAAGAAGAAATGCAGCTTAAAATCACCACGACAGAAGTTAGAAATCGCTGTCGTAAATGTATACGCTGTGGCGGAAGCCATTTTGAACATCAAAATTAAAAAATCAAATCAAAAACTGTCTTTTTTTTTACTCCTTAAAATCGACTTTAACTGGTTCAGGCACCCTAACTTCAAAAATTGTAAAGCTATCTAAGTAAATGATACCTTAAAAAAAAGAGCAATAACTCAGCATGTTTTTAAAATTATTTGAACACCTGTAGCTATTTTATTTATTTTTTAAATGTCAATTAAAATCCATTTTTTTTCTTTAATTTTTTTTTCTTTTTATTTTAAATAGTCTGAAAGTTATTTTTTTAGTAAATACGGTGCTTCGAAATGATTTCATACCATTAAACACACATTAGGCCAATAAAGTAAATTAAAAAAAATAGAAATTTTCACTCAATCTTTGCGTTATTAGGCCTTAATTGGAAAATTTTGGGATTATGGTACCAAAATCGTAAAAGTTCTCTAAAAAAATAAATATCAGACTTTGGTTAGGACAAATATGGCTCAAAATGTTCTAGATGGTCTGTATTAACTCCCCTTTAAGGCTTTGTACCCACCTTCCAAACACCCTGTATATCTGTCAATCGCAACTGTGAAGCCCGAACCGTGAGTTAAACTTGAAGAAACATACAAGCATGCCCAATGCCTCATGACAGACCCATATTTCAAATTCAACTATTTATTATTATCAAATCACAAAGGATGTTGAAACAAACAGAACCTTCACAGTGTCACCTCCACGGCCTTTTGTTGACAACCTTACAAAACTTATGTGGCTATAATTTTAATGTGCCTCTGCAATTTAAACATAAGAGCGTGATTTCCCCTTAAAAGTTAAAAGTCAATTTAGTCACATGTATCGTAATTTTTATAATTTGTATACAACCGATCTCAGTTTTTGTCTACAAACTCAAAAATTACAAAATCATACCAAATTATGATAAATATTAATCCATTGTGTTCTTAGTTTTGCCGTGAGTCCTAAATCCAAACATTCAGATTGAGGACCTTTATGTGTATATAACTTTGGAAGTATTTTACTACAAAATCGAGGACCGATCTTACAAAAAAAATTAAACTTACTACTAAATAAGTAATTATATTAATTTAATTGAGCTACGAAAAGCGGCTTCTCAATCCTTACGGACATCCTAGTTCGCCATCCAACCTTCCTTAGATAAGAATGATGAAATATATATATTTGGGACAAGCCCGCCGCACTATTCCCAAACCACTGTAACTCCTGTAAGCCAGAATCAACAGTGGCGACCACAAGAAAAGCGCCGAGACAATGAAGCCCGACGAAGTCCCAGAGAAATGATTTAACTGTCTTGGATCCCGCAACGAAATTAATCAGAAAAGAATAGCGGAGGAGTAGGAAAAACATAATTTTCACTTCCCTCCATATCAGCAGGAGACAGAACTGAACAAGGCCAATAGGCACACAGGGACGTATACAACTGGGATAAGCCCAGTTGCCTACCACCACGGATATTATTGTCATTAATATTACTGGGTCCTAAGTTGTGAGCTGTTATATTTGATTCCAATAATAGGTATGACAAAAATGCTTGAACGCACGGAAATTTGTTCTAGTTTCTACAAGGTCCGTGTAATAAATAACTCCGGAAGTAACCTGTACACTATTTAACATA
This sequence comes from Diarsia rubi, assembly GCA_932274075.1. Taxonomy (NCBI): domain Eukaryota; kingdom Metazoa; phylum Arthropoda; class Insecta; order Lepidoptera; family Noctuidae; genus Diarsia; species Diarsia rubi. Next base: position 9,968,698 of record OW026427.1, read on the forward strand.
ATATTACGTAAGAATGATGAAATGTCAAAAAACTGCATCAGATAGTAACAGTCAACGAGCAAAAGGCCAGGGTGGTGACACTACGAAAACTCCTTCGAAATCGCAAGCCGAACTAACCGGAGTTGAGTTCCCGTACAAGCGTCGACATGGCGTTGGTGACTGAGTCAGCGGCGTACATCAGGTCGCTGCGAAGACTACGGTTGTCTATGCCCACTGCGTGATGAAAAGTGGACACATACATACATAAATACATATAAAAGTTAGAATACATTGATGAAGGTTAGTACATAAGCTCCTTGACTATGGTTGTCTACTGCACGATAGAAAGTGGACACATACATACATAAATACATTTTATAAAGGTTAGAAGGCCTTGATGATGGTTAAAACATAAGCACCCTTTTTTTTGAGGTTGTAAATCAATAATAGGGGATCGGACAAAAAAAACTAATTAGTCCGTCAGATAGATTTAAAAAAAAAAATGGGACACATATTCTTCTTTCAAATAAATAAAAAAATAAGACGATACAGTGCTTAGAAAACTCGCGAACTCCTCGAAAACGTCACATGTCAGTAGCTCTACCATGAGTTGTCATAGAAAACTTACTCGCTAACGTTGAACTCGCTAGCGTGCTAACGTGTATCAAATAGATTTCGATAATGCTTGCACCATGAGATTTACGGAGTCTTACGCAGGCGCTAATGTAAGCTCGATAGATTGTGTCGTCTAGCTAACTTCACTCTACTCATGTTTTGTTTCTTTCTTTCCCACTAATAAGAGGAGAGATCGATATATACACAAATAAACCGACAAAAAAGAAAAGTTGACGGTTATTAGACTACTAATAGTATTTAGTGTTTTTTGAATTTTTATTCCTTATAATATGTCACTGTCGTGTATTCAATTTGTAATTTTGTTTGTTGACCTTGTGTCACAGAGCTGTGTTGTGTTGTTGAACAGTTTACATTAGTAGATTCAAACAGATTATTTAAAACAATGAGGACCCTGTGCCTCAGTTTCAATTGTTGGTAGAGTTCATAGAAAGGTATGTTTCAACTTTCTTCAAAATTATTGTGGTTTGTTTTGAGAGAACTGCTTTAGTTCTATTGAAACTCGTTGTGTTGACATCAAATCCGTAACATTATTCATACATATGCACAAACCTTTAAAGTATTCTTTAAAGAGTCTATAATGTTTAATAAACTTTCATTAATTTATATTTTGCAATTGGTGTCTAACATGAATTCTCATTTCGGAAAATCATTTCTCGAAATTCACGTTAATCACGTCGTTGGTCTTCAAATTCAGCGGCCACTAACATATTTCATACCAAATAAGCTTTGCAGACATTATTTTGACTGCATTAGACTCAAAAACGTACATAATTTTTTTGTAAACATATGTTTCACACGCCAAAATGCTAGTGAGCTACGTAACCACTATAGTAAGCGAATTATTCGATAGGTTCAGTGAAATTAGTGACTCATGGTACCGTTTTGTATGGTGACAGCTGAAAAACGTTAGAAACTATCGATTAGATTACGTTAGGTTTTTAACCTATCGTCATCTATAGTGCTCATGTTACGGATTGTAATTCTTTCCGTGACCGCTAGAGGCGCTGTACGATATTTCATACAAATAATTTACGTAGACGCTTGCGAGATTTGGCTGTGTAAACTCATGGTAGAGGTACAGTACATTTTTTACCTACAAATGACGTCACAAGTCATGATCTATGACGCGTTTTATCTTCGTCAATTATTATTTATTTTATAAAACAAAAAACACGTATTCAATATTTTTCGATAATCTAACTGACTGACAAATTAGAATTCTATTTCTTTTGAGTCAGTCCGATCCCCTATTGATGATTTCAGTGTTAGACTTTTACTGACTAAAAACCACCCAAACTCAAACCATGTTCCTTCTTAGCCCTTTGTGTCGAGGTCGCGGTATCTCTTTCGAATAATCCGCAACCCCGACGGAGAACATAAGCACCTTGACTACGGTTGTCTATGCCCACTGTGTGATGGAAGTGGACACATACATACATACATGAATACAATATAAATTTTAGAAGATTTTGATGAAGGGTTCGAACATTAGCAGTTTCGTTCCACACACATGAAAAGATTTCCTACTACCAACCAAAAACAAAATGGTTTTGTTAGAGTATTACGTAACGTAATTTTCAGAGATTTTTGTTTCCCCCCCGCCCTCCCCTCATATAACGCGCCGTAACATTTTTCTTTACCTCTCCCTCCCCCTAGTAAAACGTTACGTAGTTACGTAACCACCAAGAACAATGTTACGTAACGCATAGTTCAAAGAAACAACCCCTCCAGCTCCTGTAACCCCCAAATTCGTTACGTAATACTTGAACGCTACCTATGGTGTAATTATTTATTATTACTGCAGTATTACTGCAGGATCGATTATTTTGTTATTTTTCTCCCGCCGGAATAAGCATTAAGACGAAATAACCAAGAGCGATTGGAAAAGAATCCTAGCGAACGTTCGAAAGTTCATCTGAATCGTTTCAGTGAGTGTTTGCCACAAAATCCAATAGCTCAGCTCCCTTCTCGTAATTTTCAGTTTCATATTACGTAGCAAGCCTGATCGTTAAAAGTTCTTGCAGAAATAAGCGAAGTCTATATAACAAAAAGTATTGAAGCCGCAATTTTGCAAGCAAATACAATACGTGTAAGGGGCATTGACGCGGCATACTGGTTACCTCACTCAATAATTATCAAGTTCAATTATTATACAATACGCACGCATACAAAACAAAGAGTGCGTGCCTTGGAGACGAACTTGAGATCTATGACTTGGCAGTCTGACGGCCGAATACTGAAACGCCACTCAAATATAAGTACCGCTCAAATCTAGTGCTGTCTCGGTCGCTCTATGCTGAAGTAACTGAGACAGAACGAGATTTAAGGCCAACTTAAAATTGAGTAGCGTTTCAGTATTCGGCCGTGACGGTCACACCACTTGGCTATCACTGCTGTTGTTGGAAGATATACTGGTCACTTGGTAACCATTTGAACGTCGATGTCTCCCGGCCACCATGAATATTTTGTAATTTCTCGTACCACATCAATTATTTTTTTCCAATTTTGATGGTGAAGATATAACTACTAAAGCTCCGGTACTTCATTAATGTTACCTAATAAGATCACAGAGAATTACAGCCAAAAGGCTAGTAGCGTAATACTATTGGCATGGTGATGTTATTTACTCGTACTGTCAAATAAGTGTACATACAGATAAAAAGAACTGTCATACTCACTGGTTGTGGGTCGCTGATTTTGATGGAAGTTTCTGCCGTCACCCATGGTTTCCATACCTTCATATACAAAAAACAACATGTTGATTTAGTTAGAAAAAGGGATATCTATCTGATAACCAACGATAATATATTGATTGTGTTTCAGGTTTGTTTTCAAAAGAGGACGGTTAGGTAGTAAATAGTAATGAAGCGCTAAAAGTATATAACTGGAAACATGTAACATCATCTGTAATCCCCCAAGTGTTAGGCAGAGCTCTGTACCTAATTTTCCAGTAACTTGTAATGAGCTGTCGTTCAAAAACAGGTAACTGTTTAAAAACATCTTTTTTTTACTGTTTTAAACATTTATAAAAAAAATAAGTTTTTTAACGTTTTAAACATCATTTTTTAAAATGTTTTATACCTTAAAATTGTCACTGTTAAAAACAGTAAAAAAATATGTTTTTATTATGTTTTAAACAGGTACATGTTTTTAACGACAGCTCATTAAAAGTTACTGCTTTGAACTTTAGGCTCATATTTTTTGTTTTTTTTCAGTGCACGTTTGATAGTTAGGTTCAAATTTCACGTAATACGAGGCGACCCTAATGCCATCAACCGAGCACAAATCCAGAGGACTGCTACTGATAAATTCCTGATGAAAAAACCTAATAAAGATTTGCCTACCTCTTACTATTCGCGCTTGCGACCACTATACCAACGAGTCTTACGGAAATAAAATGCAAATATTAGCAAATTGCGTTGAAAAGCTTGGAAAAACAAAATGGCGCCGTTAGTTCTTACTTTAGACATACGCCAGAAGATCCTTGTTCAGCTATACATACCGAGACTGTGTGACATATCAATTCGTTCTCTCTCTCCGAGTGACGGCGTCTGCGGCGCGCTCCGCACCGTTCCCCGGGGAGGTGGTGGTTCCCTGCAATAGTCATGATGAACGCGCTTAAAGAGGTCACCAATACAGCTCAGTCATCAATAGTGTTCTGACATGTCCGTTTTGTGTTTTTATTTTCAGTTCAAAATTCGATATGAAAGAGCGGCACACTAAAGCTCTCGACGCTCTCCCCAGAGCCTATGCCATCTAATGCATTCGCTGTGGCTGAAATCGGCCAAATAGCATCATCATTCAATGATGAACGTAGGCAATTTGTATGTGTTCCTATGGCTCTCATCCAGTTCAATATTGAACTTGTTTCGCGGTGGACGATTAAGGGCCTGATCCAGAAGGCAGTACTCCTCGATTCGGCTCGCATTGTGAGGAGGTGTCTATGTCTCTTGGAGTCATCGATTGTTTAAACCCTGCTCCGACACCGATGGACTAGCTTTTTTTTAGCAAAGCATAGCATAATCAGCTTCACTACTGCTATTTTGGACAACGGGTGTTATTTTTATTCGCAAAACTGTTTTCAATCGAAAAAGTTCATAAAACGATACCTCTCTGGAGCGCTGGGTTGGGGCTGGGTGCCTGGTAGTGGAGGACTCTTCGTTGACCGAGGCGACGAATTCGGTGTCGATCGTGGAGATGACTGCTGCGTCTGGGGATGAGAGAAACCCGTATTTAGTTTCCTATAGATTTGCATTAGATTCATAATTAGAAACATGCCTTTTTATCCTTATGAAAAAACCATGGGTACCGCAAAATGACGTCACACGAGTTTTCAAAGCACTGTATCGTTTTCATTGTGTGTACGTGAAAGAAGAAAAAAATGTGTCAAATATTTTTTGGAAATCTATCTGACTAATTAGATTTTTTTTGTTAGCTACCTTTTTTGTCACATTACCTAACTCTTGCGGTCATATTGCGGTGCATAACCACTACTGGCTGTCATCACATCAGGGGTCGATAGAGAAACTTGGTTCATCTGCAACTCCTGCGAACCTCTGCCGGTTTTCGCAACGATTGTCAGAGGGAAAATACAAAGCTGCCAGTGGCAACCGAGCATAACATGATAACATTGTGCTCTCATAAATACGTAACATAACATCACGCCTATACTCCCCGAAGGGTTAGACTGAGGTGCACCTAATAATAGTCGGTACACATACAATCTATTGTGGTTAAAGCTATAGTTTAATTTTTAATTTTAATTGTAATTTTTTTTTGTGTGTTTATAGCATCGGTTTAGGTACTCTGTAATGTTGCTATAATTAATATTAAATAAATAAATACATAATTCGCCAGTAATATTTCAGTCTCATGTAATTTGGAAACGAGTCGTTGAGGCTAGATTAAATACGCTCTTTATTATTTAGCTACGATTCTAAAGAAACAAATACTCATTAATTACCAATATAAGCTTAAAAGTAAATTCCACGCTATATTCCATTGTATTTTTTAATCTTAATATTCCATAAATGTAACCGGATAATTCGATGCATTGTTTTGTGTGGATATAAACGGAGAATTTGATGGTCATTAATCAGTAGTGAAAATGACGAAGTTTTTAGTGGTATTTTTGGCATGTCTTGTGGCCATGGGAGCGGCATCCGTGACGGCTGACTCTTTACAAACGATAAAGTCGGTTGCTTTGGAATTACGGCAAATGGCATTAAAAAAAACCTGGGAAGATTGCCTCATTGAAGCAGGTCTAAAGTTGCTAGAGTGTATAAAAAGTACGATTGATTTTATTTTTTTACTACAAATTGCAAACAAGTCAACTTGTATAGAAATTGTGTTTAATGGCTATAGCAGCCGTTCGGATTGATCTTTCGACTCAGCCGCGCTTCGTTCCATGCAACGTGACCTTTCATTTCATACCAGAGTTTCCTCCGTGCCTCGGAAATCTCGTTAACAGTTGTAAGTATCCAGGTAGTCAGTGGCCTGTAGTCTGACAATCAGTATTTCCAAGAGATATCGTATAATATTACCCAGTTCTAAATGGCTTATGGAGGTCAGAGGTTTAGGCAGTCACTCCATGTAAAAATGTGTATAGAAATATTATCTATAAAAAAAAAATGAAGCGCCTGCTTGTAATTTCAAAATAACACCCTTTTTTCAAGTAATTTTTTTCTGGACCGACAGAAAAAATTGGAGAAAAATGGCCATTTTAACTTAGACGATTTCCCATTATTTGTAAATTATTTTTTTACCCAGTTTACTGATGGGAGTTTCTTGCTTTTTTTCTAAAAGCATCGCAGTTAATTACCAATGACAATGATAAAAAGATGCTAAAACCCGAGTAACCAAAAACTTTTGGATTTCGGAACAAATGAAGCCTTTGCATTGCATTGCATTTGTTGCATTTTAACTCCACTCACGTCTTGCAAGGAATAGGACGTCGAGGTACCAGTAACCTGGTATATAGCATTAACGTGCTTTCCGAGTCACGGAAGAAACTTGATATGTCACCAACCACGGACCAACCAGATCGAACCGAGCGGCAGTTACCTACTATTAAGCCTCCAGCTCGAGAAATTATTTTATTTAAATTTATAAAATAAAAATTTATAAAAAAATATTTTTTCAGATCCGGAAGACCCGGTAGGATGTATATGGGATCTTTTACTAGATTTATTTGACTGCTTGTCACACGTCAATTCAGAAGCATTAATATTAGGAGGTATGGTCTTAATTTTCTTTATTTCTTGTCATGAGAACAATATGCGACTTCCGCATTCCCCTCAAACTTAAGGGGAAGATTTATTAAACAATGGTGCTGCTGTCGTGTATGTATCAGAATGTGGTGTGGTGTGATGTGATGTGTGTGTGTGTGTGTGTGTGTGAGTGTAATGAATGAAAGGCATGTGGCTGAAATGAGAATGTTAAGGGGGATGAGTGGTGTAACGCGAATGAATTTAAATAAGAATAGGGGATCGAACTGAGTTAAAAAAATATGATTCTAATTAGTCTGTCAGTTAAAAAATATTAGATAGGTGTCTTTTTTAATCAAATTAATAAAAATAGACGAAGATAATACGCGTCAAAGATGATGATGATGAGTGGGGGGTTGTGACGTCATTTTTAGGAAAAAAATATACTATCATGTGACGTTTCGAAGAGTTAACGAGTTTTCAAAGCACTGTATTCTTCTTTTTAAGTCTTCATTTTTTATAATAAAAACAACCAATATTTTTTGGAAATCTATCTGACGGATTAATTCGTTTTTTTTTTGTCCGATCCCCTATTAAATACATTAGCGGAAGTCTGAAAGTGGAGGTGACCGAAAAAGTTGTGTGGTAATCAAAACAAATTGTATGGAGATGTGATGCGACAGAATGAGGAAAATGTTGAGTATGTAGTAACGTATCATTTATGAGTGTAGGTGGGTAAAAGAGTAGAAGAAGACCAAAAAAACGATGGATGGACTGTGTGCAGGATGATATGGCTAGAAAAGAGGTGACTGCTGGCATGACGAGAAATAGAGAAGTATAGAAGAAGAAGACATGTTGCGCCAACCACAAATAGATTGCGATAAGGGCAGGAGAATTATGATGTTGACTTCTTCAATTTTACACTTCTTCATTCATAAAAACAATAGGGATGTTTACTGACTTAAAAAAATATGATTCTAATTAGTCCGTCTGTTAGATTTTCGAAAAATATTGGATAAGTACGTATTTTTGTTTTATCAAATCAATAAAAATTGACGAAGATAAAACGCGTCAAAGATCTGAGTGGGGGGTTGTGACGTCACTCTCCGATAAAGAGTGTTATACTAATGTCTTAGAAAATGACGTCACACGAGTTTTCAAAGCACTGTACCGTCTTCATTGTTTGTTTACGTAAAAAAAAAGAATAAATAAGTGTCCAATATGTTTTGGAAATCTATCTGACGGACTTATTAGATTTTTTTGTTATAGGCATGTATTTAAATCAATAAGTATCTGAATATTCCCTTTTTTCCCGACGGCGGCGAAGCCCAAAAGGAGGGTTATGTGTTTGGCGTGTATGTATGTATGTCTCTTTGTTCCCTCATAACTCCTAAACGGATGAAGGGATATAAATAAAATATAAGTCGTTAGATTCGTATTGATGGCGCGAGCGTTACTGGCTACATTAAAATTAAAAAAACTTACGGATATTAAGGGCCATATCGCGGATTTTAAAATAAAAAAATCCGTTACCATCGAGTATTGTATCAAAATGAAGGGTTTTAAAACCCTGAAGGTTACAAAAATATGTTAAAAACATTAAAACACACCAAACATTTATACCACACATTTATATGTTTAAAAGAAATTCAAAGTCAAAAATCCTATAAACAAACACAAAAGTTAAATAAGAAGAAAGAAGAAGAGATTAGTTGAGAATTTTACGCGACCAACGAAAGAACAAAAAACACAAATGAACTAAAAAGTTGGAAATAAAAAAAAGTAGTTAAAAAACTAAAAAACCCGACTGAAAAGCAAAAAACAAGCACGTTTTAAATTATACAAAACATGGAAGCAGGCGGGGTTCATTTGAATATTAAATTATGAAATGAAAAGAGAATGGACCCCGCTTGCTTCCAAGTTTTGTTTAATTTAAAATGTGCTTTTTTTTTGCTTTTCAGTTTTTTCAGTCGGGTTTTTTCGAACAAAATATTACAAAGTTAATCCAAAATACTGACTTGCACACTAAATAAATCAAATTCAATATAAGTACTGTTAAATGGTATTTACAGAACTGTTTTCCTGAACTAATAACAACCTAACCTAACAAAAATTAAAATAATTATGCCAACTAAACCAAAAAAATAAATCACATGTCTGCGGAAATATACCTACGATAAGCAATAAAACCTAACTTAACCTAAACTGAACGATTTAGGCCCACTTGCGCCAGGCTGGGTTAACACGGTTAACCCAGAGGTAAATACTACTTTGGTGTTAAATTCTAATTATGTCTTGCACCATCAAGAGTTAACGCTTAACCATGAGTTAAATTTTTAAAAATTTAACCCACTGATGTGGGAGGGTTAAGTCAACTAACTCTGGGTTAGTAATGTTAAAATTGAGATATTTTAGGCTAAGTACGCTTTGGTTGTGTCTCGTGTTTGTTGCATTCAGTGATATCGGTTTTATTTTGTCCTGAAAATGATAAACGAATGGTTGTTGTCTGATGATGATGAAGAGATCATCGACTTCATTAGTTCACTTTTATAACAGAAGAATTGCAGAACGGACTGATCATTTTTACTCACAAAGAGACAAAGGTTTTCATAGAAGATTTCGTCTACAAAAAGAAACTGTTCTCTATAAATATTAGATAAAATTGAAAATAGACTGCAATATACAAATGCGAATAAAAAGTAATGTAATGTAATGTAGTTCACATGCCTACATGTGACCTACATTACATTTTCAGTGATTAGTGCCTCTTCAGTGAACTCCTTTTACAATAGACTGCATAGAATTAAAATCTTTTATTACTCCCAACCAAGCTTTTTGTTTTTGTAGAATGTTGGCTCCATCAGTTTTTTTGTTTTCTACAATGTGTTTATATTTTTCTACTATATCGCACAGTAACAAATTGTCGCTATTTGTGAAATTTAGGCCACGTAACCGAGGTTTCTTTTCCATTTTGAAGATCTTCCGCGTCCGTCTGCCTAAATTATTTCGCAAAATAATAACTGTAAACGACAATGCAAGTGCAACACGCTCAAGTCACAACAGTCAATATAACGCGACAAAGAACAACGTGTATTTATTTAATCTGACATAAAGAAATAGACTTATTTAAAGTACTGTGGAGCGAGAGAGAGAGAGATATTTTGCCAGATGTTAAAATAATGAATGAACATGACAAGACTAGGGTTAGTTGACTCTGGGTTAATTTTTACTGGTGCAATTTAATATGCGAGTTAAAAATTTAGAACATTAACACTGAGTTAGTAAACCTCGAGTTATTTATTTAACTCAAAGTTTTGGTACAAGTGGGCCTTAGAGTGCAAGTTAGTATTTTTGATATACAATTCGTATTTTTCCGATGTACGAACCACATTTTTGGTGTAAATTTGATAAAAAAGGGTATCTCGTTTTGTGTGCTTTTTAGGTTTTTTTCTTTGTAGGACATGTTTACCTAATCAGTTGGCTTTTTTGTACAGCTTTATCTGATATGCATTCAGTTACAGATAATTAGTGGAGTTACCTAGTGTGCCGAAAAATTATACAGATGTACATTTAATAATCTCCTCTTAAAACCCTTCATTTTGATACCCTACTCGATGGTAAAGGATTTTTTTTTAATCCGCGATATGGCCCCCAAAATTCACAAACTTCTGTGTTTTTTAATTGTTAATGTAGCCAGTGACACTCGCGCCACCAAGGCGAATCTAACGACGTATATTTTATTCAAATCCCTTCATCCGTTTAGGAGTTATGAGGGAACAAAGAAACGGACATACATACGTACATGCATACATACACGCCATAACCCTCCTTTTAGGCTTCGCCGCATTCGGGTATAAATATCCCAATTTTAAATAATAAAAATGTTCATAAATACATTCTTATCAAAATTGTACTTTGTCGCGTTATTTTTAATATTTTTTTCTGTAATAACTGTTTTTTTTTTCCAGATTTCTATCCAAACTCCTCTGTGACTGTCGGCGAAGTTCACGATTTGATTGAAAGAGTAAAGTGTACTTATGACGTTGCGTTGGACTTTGGAGAGTGTGCACAGTCACAGGGACTTTCTGATAGTAAGCAAATCTTTGTTTTTGTTCTGAAAAAAGTATTGTTACTACATATTATAAAACAAAATCCTACGCCGCGTCTGTCTGTCTGTTCGCGATTAACTCATAAACAACTGCACCGATTTATGATTCATGCTGTTTTCACTAATGGATAGAATGGTTCTCGAGGAAGGTTTTAGTATTTTTTAACCGACAACCACGCGGATGAAGCCGCGGGCATCAGCTAGTTATTAATATTTAAAACGGGATATTTAGTATTTGTAGAGTAGTGTTACGTTTATCCCTGATCATGGTGCTTGTAACAGCGTCTATATCAAAATCTTGAAACAAATAGTTAATATGGGATATAACCCGTTTTAGGTGTACATTAATTAAAAACTATAAAATAAACTAACAAGAAAGGGCATCGAAAAAACTGCTCCTCAACGCTGTCAGCCGGTAATGTGCCCAAAAGACTGGCGGCATTGCCACGTTGTATGGCAACGCTTAACCTCTGGCCAAGATAAAAGCCAGCCGTTAGGTCACGAGAAATTCCCTTAAAAAGGCTATGAGCACTCGGACCCCACGGCCCTAGAGTTTCAACCCAAGTTTTAAAATTTTAGGTGTTAATAATAATGTTAGTGACTATGTCAGTATAAATCAATATTATTGTTTATACAATCAGCGAAATTATTTTTTGCCTAGTAGATCTAATTCTTTTCTCACGTCGAGTCAAACCTTATTAAGGTTTTTCGTGAAGAATGTATCAGTAACGTTACGGTTAAGGCTACGATGTTGTTCTTTTTTGTGAAGTTTCGACATACAATCAGATATATGACTAGTTCTTTACCAAATTATAAACGCGAAAATATCTCTGTCTGAATATCGGAGTTTGTCTGTTTGTCTGATACTATTCTACTCACCAATGGCTGAATGAATCTGGGAATAAATTGGCATACAGGTAGAATGACCTGGATTAGGTTAATTAGTATTCCTTTTTTAATTCCGATTCTAGGGAACATATTTTCTGCACGGGCAAAATGCTAGTCCCTCCAATAAAGTGTTATTTACCATTATTTTAATTATTTCAGAGATACTCGTCAAATGTCTAGTGAAAAAAGTCCCTCTATTGTTGGAGTGCTACCCGGAATCCCCGGACAATTAAAGGTATGCTTCCAAAAGATCTGTTTTCTTACTTTATTTAAACAGTATTTTATTAATTGCATTGTTATTATTTACAGATTTCCACCAAGTCTTTCAAGCATCGATGCCATTGAAAAAATACTATAATTTTTTGTATGAATTAGAAATGCTATTCAGGCGACACTTAATAAATTTTAGAAACTCAATCAGTGTTTGCTTTTATTTCCTACTCCACTCTTGATTATTCTTACCAAATTATCCAGACAAAAAGCTTCCGCTGCCCCGGGGCCTAAGAAGGAACATGGGTGATTTTTAGTCAGTGAGGAGGAGTCGACGATGGCAAAAATAATTTAATATTAAGCATTTTCAAAGAGCTCTGTGTTTAGAAGACCCACGAAAATGTACACAACTGAACTAGACGGCACGGTTGGCGCAGTGGCTGAGCTCCAGCTGAGCCTCTGTAGTCTAGTGGTAGCTAGCGCGACTGCTATGCGTTCGATGCGTTCGAATCCCAGTTCGAACAGGGTTATTAGATTTTTCTATCAGGAATTTCTCAATAACAGCCTTGTGGCTTATTGAGAAAAGCCAGGGGTTTCTATAACTCAACCTTAAATTCTAATAACACACATAGCACGAAAATATTCAATAAATAACAAGGACATCGTAACAGAAAATTCTCCACATTTTATTTTTAATCTTTATATTTCATTTAACCGCATATTTGTATGCATTGTTTGTGTTTATGTTAGGGCCTTCGTACACAACGCTACGCTTATCGCCGACTTTGGTGTCTAGGGTACTATCGCAATACATTACATTATGGTAGTTGACAATAAAAATCTAATTAGTCCATCTGATAGATTTCTTAAAAATATTGGAAACTTTTTTTTCTTTTTTCACGTAAAAAAAAATTACGACGAAAAAAAATAATGACGAAAAAAAATAAATGACGATACACAAGCCCGCGTTTTATTTACGTTTATTTTTATGGATTTGATTAACAAAAAACACGTACTTATCCAATATTTTTTGATAATCTAACAGACGGACTAAACAGAATCATATATTTTTTTGCCAGGAAACATCCCTATTCAGTGGTTTATACACAAACACATATCGCGCTCATGATCATCGAGTAAATTCCGCCGGACCCTAATAATGAGTTCAAAATAGGGTAGTTAACAAAAAAAATATAATTAACCCGTCAGATAGATTTCCAAAAAATATTGAACACGTATTTTTTCTTTTTTTAAGTAAACAAACAATGAAGACGATACAGTGCTTTGAAAACTCGTGTGACGTCATTTTCCAAGACATTTGTATGACATTCTTTACCGGTGAGTGACGTCGCACTCGCAACCCCCCACTCAAATCTTTGTCGCGTTTTATCTTCGTCAATTTTTATTGATTTGATAAAACAAAAAATAAGTATCCAATATTTTTCGATAATCTAAAAGACGGACTAATTAGAATCATATTTTTTTAAGTCAGTAAACATCCCTATTGGTACTGGTAATTAGTACTAAATCTGTGGAGAAAATCAACTTTGAAGGTGGTCACGCTCCTTTTAGCAGGACCACCATAAACGCCGAAAAATTTAATATGTGTTGTCAATTTTGATGGTATTTTTGCCAAATAAACACAATTTTCTTTCTTTTGCATGTTACAGCTATCCCAAGTATAGAAATATAATTAATTCCCTTAAATTATGTGACTCACTTTTCCACTTTTACGCGACATAAGTTCACAACATAAGTATCGGAGGCTTGGGTAGCGTTGTGTACGAAGGGCCTTAATACAAATATAAATAGGGATTTCTATTGATACCTGTCATTAGTGAAAATGACGCCGTTTTTAGTGGTATCATTGGTCTGTGGTTTGGGTGTGGCCTCCGTGGTGGCATCGCCAGTATTCTCTGTACCAACAGAAGAGCCCCCGGTTGAGTCGACGACGATAGGTCCATTTGACCATAAAGAAACCAGGTTCGAGTGCGGAGAAAAAGCATTATTACAATACTTTAAGTGTATTGAAAATGGTAAGATTGATTGTAGTAATAACTTGTATTACTACATATTATAAAACAATGTATTCTTCTGCGTCGCTCTGTCTATTCGCGATAAACTCAAAAATTACTGCACCAATTTTCACGCTGTTTTCACCAATGGATAGAGTGGCTCTAGGAAGGTTTTAGTATATAATTTGACCGACATCCATGCGGAAGTGGCCGCGGGCATCAGCTAGTTAAGATCTAAAATAACAGCCCCCGACCTGGGAAATCGAACAGTCTAATCGGCAGAAGATCCCTCTCTTATAGAATACTAGCTTTTCGCCGCGGCTTCGCTCGCGTTTTGGTCGGAAATTATTCCAAGAAAAAGTTTTATTTATATAGCCTACGACTCTCGGGGATAACAAAAGATCCGGAGTGAAAGAATTTTCAAAATCGGTTCAGTAGATCCAGAGATAATCCCCTATAAACTCACAAACATTACCTCTTTATAATATTAAGTATAGATTTGAAGATTGCGTCTGTACAAAACCTCATTTTGGATTATTACACTACTAGCTAACACTCCGATGATCCCGATACTTTTCAGTTTCTAGAATAAATACTTTTCATTGTTTTTTTTAGCTTGACATGTTGTCGAAAAATATCTCTCAAACATGCTGATTTTCCTACGGGGTTTTCCTTCACCAAATCTTGTGATAATTAAATAATATTAGTTTCTATATATTAATACTTTTAATATGAATTACAGCTACAGCAGATTCGATATGTATTCATAATATCACAATGATGGTCATTGATTGCGTAGCAGAGGCCGATCCAAAACTATCACAAGGTATGTTCTTATTAATTTGGTTATTGAGAAGTCGATTAATATCTATTCAGTTATTTCCTAGTTTGCTTCACTGTGAAATCACAAAGACCTAGTCGGTGGCCCAGAAGTCTGACAACAAGCCTTACTAAGGGGGTGGGGGTATTACCCAGTACTAACATGGTTTTAGAGGTCAGATAGGCAGTTCCTCTATGTACAATATTGGTTTTCACTTGCATGCGATGGGACTGGAAGCCCAACCCAAAGTTTAAAGTCTTTGAAAGTTGTTTCTTGTAATTAGTGGCCCAAAAGTCTGACAAACATTCTTTCTAAGTTATTAAGGGGTATAATATAACCCAGTACTAAGTTATGGAGGTCAAATAGGCCGTCGTTCCATGTACAGATACCGGCACGGTTCTTGAGCGCTCGGCGGGATCGCTGTGCGCATCGTACACTTAGATGAAAAATAAAACGCACACCCGTTTATTATTTATTCATCGTGAGGTACGTGCTGCAAGAGTAAAGAACAAATCCCGAGTGACGGCTATGACGCGATACGCTACGGGCCAATCACTGCACTTACCCCGCCCCCAGGCCTCACTTCATACCACCAAAGGGACCCAATAACTCACTTTTGCGTAGGTTTTTTCACTTTTGGTGAAGGCCAGCGCTCAAGAATCGTGCCGATGTTTGTACGATACTAGTATTCAGCAGCATCCGGTAAGCAGACCCATATTGGGGAAATGACTGACCCGGAAATTGCAAAAATCGTAAAACAAATTGAATTTCGCGGGATTGTGCTTCCACCAAGAACCACACATTCTGATGTGCTGAATAGGGGATCAGACAAAAAAAGATAATTAGTCCGTTAAATAGATTTCCAAAAAATATTGAATACATATTTTTTTTTTCACGTAAAAAAAATTAAGACGAAACTCGGGAACTCCTCGAAAATTTTACCTACAAGTGACGATATTTGACGCGTTCTATCTTCGTCAATTTTAATAATTTGATAAAACAAAAAACACGTATCCAATATTTTTCGATATTCTAACTGACTCAGTCCGATCATATTATAATTTTCAATGGTGGTGGTACACAAAATATAATAAATTTAAATTTACTTGGTCACGTTATTTTTAAAGTTAGTTTTGTAATAATCGTTCTCGTATTTTTTGCAGCCTTACCTTTGGGTGGTGATGGACCCTCAGACAAACATAACTGCTTAATCTTAGTTACCGAATTATCTTTGTGTGTTATTGAAGCAGGTAAACAAATATTTACCTTTTTTAGTACCGGAGTGGCCGAGTTTGGTCGGGTTAAAACAGGGAATACAAACTTCCCAGATATAAGACTCATTATAGCTAGAACGATTTTTCGTCGAATGGAAATCGTTGAAACCGTTTTCGAGAACGTGAAAGATTACAAAATGATGTCGCAGTCAGATAGTTAACATGAAAGCGATTTATTTTGATCATACTTGGGATATAACTATGCCACGAGGACGATGTAGTAATATAACTTCTGTAGTGAAATAATTATAAGGATAACATTTGATGCAAGAGCGAGCGTAGCGAGCTTGATACTTTTGGGTACCACAACTCGGACAAGTGAGGTTCAAAGAGGGTGGCGGGATCCTCGTCTTAGGTTACTTGAAGCTCTGTAGACAGAAATAATAAAAAGGAGCCATGAAAAGTCTACAAAACCACTAATAATTTATTATCATCATGTTTTAGTCTCCACAGATAACTGGGTGCAACTATTAGAATGTATTGCGACGGACGGTCCTTGTATAATAAAATGTCTCACTTAGAAATTTTAAAGGTATGCATTGGCTAACTAACTAAAGATTTTGATTGATAAACGGTGTTGTTTTTGTTGACGACACGGTTGGCGTAGTGGCTGAGCGATTGGACTGCTGCGCTGAGTGTCGCGGGTTCGATCCCTGCACGGAACAAATATTTGTATGGCCTACATATATAATTGTTCCGGGTCTGGGGATTTGTGTATGTGAGTTTAAATGTTTGTAAAGGCACCCAAGATACAGGAGAAATTCCTAGTGTGGGGCAACGTTAAAAAAAATAATATGTGATTCGGTCGACACATGAACGAGACATACACAGAATGTGTAGTTCTGTTACCGCTATAACAACAAATAATAGAAACAAGTTGAAAACTTTAGGGGTCTCTTACTACAATGATCCGGAACACTTCATACGCGAGTACAACTTCCACTTGAGCGGTTTTTAAAACTAAGGGGAGAATTCTTGCCCGTTGGGGCGCTGCGGGTTGTTTGCAAGAGATACCGCAGCCTCGACAAAAAGGGCTAAGAAGGAACATGGGTGGTTTTTAGTCAGTAGAAGTCTGACACTCCCTTTCGCTCTGCCAAAGAGCGGGAGGGGTTATTAGATGATTGCCCAACCCACCAAAAAAATAAATGAAGAATTGTTTCCGTCGGGACTGAGGGTTGTCCGAAAGAGATACCGCGGCCTCGACACAAAGGGCTAAGAAGAAACATGGGTGGTTTTTAGTCAGTAGAAGTGTTACACAACCTACTGCTCTGCCCAAAACGGGAGGAGTCATTTGACGATTTCCCACTATCCAAAAAAAGGGAAGAATTCTTATCAAAACTATCGAAGAAATAAAACTTAAACAAACTCGATGGTCACAGTATTTTTTTATGCTGGGTGATAATCTTGGTAAAGTGAAATGAGAAAATCATCTGCCTTGTCGTCATTTTCCTAGATTGAGGTCGGCTTCGAGCCGGATGCAGTTAAATACCAGTATTTTACAAGGAGCGACTGCATATCTGGTCCTCCTCTGACCTCCACAACCCAGTCAGTATTGGGTTATATCATACCCTTAGTAAGACTCGTTATCAAACTTATCGCCACAGACTGTAACAACTTTCACATCTTCAAATGTCAGCCGGGACCAACAAGTTAACGTGCTTTCCGAGGCTCAGAAGAAACTCTTTATCCATCCACTGACCAATCCAGACAAGGAAGGCTTGTCCTACCTGTAACGACTAACAAACATCTACAAATGACAAGTCATAGGAGAATCATGCAGAATAATGTTTGAGTGTACCTCTCCAATCGACGCATGCGCTAGGAACATGTGTCAGTAATAACTGACTAAATGAGTCAAAAAAATATGATTCTGTTTAGTCTGCCAGTTAGATTATCGAAAAAAAATAAGTTTAAAAACTAAAACCCGACTACGAATAAAAACGCTGACTAATAAAACCGCGGTCTTAAAAGTATTAAACAAGAAAAATCGTCTAGTAAGTAGATAATTTGATAAATTATAGAGGACAGCCGTAGTCCTCATCACTTCATTTATTAAATTACGTTCAGTAGTCTAGGCGCTACGGTGGAACATACAAACATATATACATACATAGACTGCCAAAATCATTACCCTTCCTTTTGGCATCGCCGTAGTCGGGTAAAAATATTGGCTACGTGTTTTTTGTTTTATCAAATTATTAAAACGAAGATAAAACGCGTCAAAGATCATGAGCGGGGGCTTGTGAGTCACTTTCTGGTATAAAATGTACTGAAATGTGAGTTTTCGAAACACTGTATCGTCTTCATTTTTTGTTTACGTGAAAAAATAAAAAAAATATATGTCCAATATTCTTTGGAAATCTATCTGACGGACTGATTTAATGATTTTTGTCGTCTGCCCTTGTACCTCTCGTAACTCATTAGCTGTTAAACATAGCATAACACCACACCTGTAATCCTCGGAGGGTTTCGCAGAAGCGTACCTAATAATATACCCGTATTTCGGGGCGAATAAGGGAGCCGACTAAACGACCCTATTGAAAACTAAGCACAAATCCAGACTGCTACTGAGAAATTCTTGATGGAAAAACCCGATCAAACTATGCCCGACCAGCAGGGCTATTGCGTATCTTTTAAATGACAGTGGCTAACCTATAGTGCCTTTCAATTACTGTCAAATGGTTCAGTTTTGTACTAAACCATAACCAATTTGACAGTTAATCCATAGACAATATGATAGCCACTGTCATTTAAAAGATACGCAATAGCCCTGCTGGTAGTCGAAATAAGAACCGGATTTTCAGCAGCTTTGCTTGCGAGCACTAGACCAAAGAGCCAATTTTTGATAATTAATTTTTTTCAAACCCAGACTCTACTGAGAATAGGGTAGTTAACTAAAAAAATCTAAATAGTCCGTCTGATTGATTTCAAAAAAATATTTGACACGTATTTTTTCTTTTTTCACGTAAGCAAACAATGAAGACGATACAGTGCTTTGAAAACTACTCGTGTGACGTCATATTCTAAGACGTTAGTATGAAATTTTTTAGCGGTTAGTGACGTCACAAACCCCCACTCAAATCTTTGAAGCGTTTTATCTTTGTCGATTTATATTGATTTGATAAAACAAAAAATACGTACCCATCATTTTTCGATAATCTAACAGACGGACTAATTAGAATCTCATATTTTTTATGTCAGTAAACATCCCTATTATTTAAATATTCATTGCTTTGTTATTTTTACAGATATACTTCCAACTTCTTCAGGCATCGATTCCATATAGAAAAAATATGAACCAGCTACCAAAAATAGGTCGGACGATGGAGTTTTTAATAATTAGAAATAATAGTAATTAAGCTTGTTTATAATAAATTTTAGATTTTGCAGATGTTTGTCATTGTTTTCTTTCTTACTCTACAATCTAACTTCAGTGAATATCATATATTTGTCCATTGCCAGAACATATTGTATTGCCTAAACGGCTGCAAACACATTATGATGATAGCATATACGGTGCGAAAATAAATAAAATCAAGAATGTTTCTATCTGACAGACGTATAGGTGCGTCTGATGCACGTATAGGTACATCTCACAGACGCATACATACTTTGAGCATTTTCAAAAGTCCCTCAGGCTGATGCATGAGGTGCTTACGCGACTCTTGCAGCAAAGACAGGTGTCCCTCCAGCTCGTGCTAAAGTTGTATTAACAGACGTCTCATCCTTTTTTTTTTTTTTTTTTTTTTTTTTTTTTTTGGTGGGTGAAAATCATCGAATAACCCCTCCCGCTCTTGGACAGAGCGAAAGGGAGTGTCAGACTTCTACTGACTAAAAACCACCCATGTTCCTTCTTCGCCCTCTATGTCGAGGCCGCGATAACCAGAGGACTACCCGCGGCCCAGACGTCTCATCCTTACGTTGTCTTTACAGACTAAGCTCTGACACTAAGGTGTCTGATGGACGTATGGGTACGTCTAACAGACGTGCAATGCGTCTCACAGACGTATAGGTAGGTTTCACAGACGTGTACATACCTTTAGCATCCTCATGAGTCCTTCAAGCTGGTGCATGAGGTGCTTCCGCGACTCTTGCAGCGAAGACAGGTGACCCTCCAGCTCATCCTTACGTTGTCTTAGTAGACGTAGCTCTGACACTAAGGGGGCGGAGCCTACCCCGCCACCGCCTGCGCTCGCTTCAGCCTCTTGTTGGCGTCTGTAGAATAAAATTGGGTAGTATTAGCTCTGATGAAACTGATATGATTCGATGTTTTGCATCCTCGTCAGAATTGGTTATTTGACGACTAATAAAAATTCACAAAAATGTTATGTTGTTTCAAAGAACTAACAGAAATAAAACGACGTGTAGTAATAGGGGATCGGACTGGGTCAAAAAAATATGATTCTAATTAGTCCGTCAGTTAGATTATCGAAAAATTATTGCACAAGGTTAGTACGCTTTTATCCACAAAGTGACGTCAAAAACACCCACTTATGTTCTTTGACACGTTTTATTTTCATCAATTTTTATTAATTTGATAAAAGAAAAATCACGTATCCTATATTTTTCGATAATCTAACAGACGGACCAATAAGTTTTTTTTGGTGAAATACCCTATTCTGTACATCAAACTAAGTACCCCTAAACATTTTGCTGAAACGGAAACCACTTTTTTTTGGGTGAATAATCACATTTTACCAGTCAGTTTTGGGTTATATCATACCCTTAGTAAGACTCGTTATCAAACTTATCGCCACAGACTGTAACAACTTTCACATCTTCAAATGTCAGCCGGGACCAACAAGTTAACGTGCTTTCCGAGGCTCAGAAGAAACTCTTTATCCATCCACTGACCAATCCAGACAAGGAAGGCTTGTCCTACCTGTAACGACTAACAAACATCTACAAATGACAAGTCATAGGAGAATCATGCAGAATAATGTTTGAGTGTACCTCTCCAATCGACGCATGTGCTAGGAACATGTGTCAGTAATAACTGACTAAATGAGTCAAAAAAATATGATTCTGTTTAGTCTGCCAGTTAGATTATAGAAAAATATTGGCTACGTGTTTTTTGTTTTATCAAATTAATAAAAATTGACGAAGATAAGACGCGTCAAAGATCATGAGTGTGGGGTTGTGACGTCATTTGTTAGTGATAAATGTACTAGCATGTGACGTTTTCGAGGAATCCACGAGTTTTCGAAGCATTGTATCGTCTTAATTTTTTGTTTATGTGAAAAAAGAAAAAATCCGAGTCCAATATTTTTTGAAAATCTATCTGCCGGATTAATTAGTTTTTTTGTGCGATCCCCTATTAAATCAATAAAGAAATGAAGTAGTTACATGCTTTAGAAGTTTTTGGTGGGGACACTTTCTATCCTAGTCGCGCGGAACGGCCATGAACTAAGTTCCGTAAAGTAACAATGGCGGTATGAAATGTGACGTCACATTTCTGTAGCGCTGACTTTGTCTAACACGTCATCTAAAATCAGTTAAAACAAAACCATTTTTTGATCGATTTTATTACTTTTTTCACACATAGTGTTATTTTTGTTAATTATTTTAATAACATTACATTTTCGTAAATTTTTAACAGTAGGTACTCAAATAGCCAATTCAGGAGATTGTGATAAAATACGTAAATAATCATCAATTTAAATTACGGTACCTGGCCAATGATTAATATACGCTGTAGTGTCAATTTTCAAACATTTTCAAAATTTAACAGATTTGCCGCACTGTGGTTTAGAGAATAAAATATTATTGAATTAGACGTGCAAAACGATGTCTGTACAATAGTAAATATGGTCTGCCTGTGACTGCCTCGTTAGTCGAATGATCGCAAGCGCGACTGTTGAGCATGAGGTTGTGGGTTCAATTCCCGGGCCATACAAAGAGTTCTTGGGTTTTTTCATCGTCTTGGGTTCAACTTCCGGGTAGGACAATGTCATTCCATTAGGATTTTTTCAGTAGCAGCCGCGGCGTCTAGATTTGTGTCCGGTTGATGACAAAACACTAGCCCCCTATTCATCATCATCATCGTCAGCCTTAAATTGTTCCCACTGCAGGGACTCAGGCCTCCTCTCTAGGAGAGGGATGGGCTATAATCCATCACGCGAGAACAGTGCGGGTTGGTAGATATCACATATCTTCGAATTTTTGGTTCTAAGATATGCTATACTATATGTTTCCTCACGATTTTTTCCTTCACCGTTTTGAGAGCAGTGGTGATGAAATAAATAACACAAAGTAATGCGCCTGCCTGGGTTCGAACCCACGACCCACTACGACTAAGAAGAAAGATTGGGTATACAGGGTTATTTGTAAAACACCGTTAACCTCTCAGGAGTAAGTTGCTAACATCATAATCAACAACTTTTGTTCTATGACTTTTAAAAATTCATCATATTTTAGTTCATCAGATTTACATACAAAAATAAAAATATTTAAATTATACGCTCTAAATGTTACCAAGTCTGCGAAGCAAAAGAAAACGATAGTACAATAGCGAGGGGAGCGGGGTAAGGGCGGCGGGGTGATCGCAGCGTAGCGAGTTACGACAGTACGCGACAGGCGTAGGTAGGTACAGCAAAATACAGAGTTGAAATGTGTTAGATAGGACAACGAATTCTTGAACTTTTGTTTTTGGTAAATGTATTATGTTTTGTAAAAAGTCATAGAACAAAAGTTGTTGTTTATGATGATAGTAATACAGTCTTGCAAGGTTAACGGTGTTTTAGAAATAACCCTGTATATGGGTGTCTTTTCAAAGGAGCCGATGTTGTTATTATATTTTAATTTTTGTAAAATAATAAAATATTATTTCTTTTGAGAATTTAAAATTCAAATTATATATTTTCGTAAGTCAGACCGCAACCACTGGGCCACCACTGCTCTAGCCCCCTATTACATGGTCTTAAAACATACGAGTAACTGTGTGAAATTGTGGTGCCGAGAATCGAGCTGAATGGCGTGTCTATGATAAATGTTTATTTTGCAAAAATGTAGGTTTTTACAAACACTTTTTAAAACTAGTTGGGGCCGGTGTTTTATAAGTTTAAGTTACGACCCATAATGATTTCCTTATCTTAAACCTTACCTGAGCCTAGCAATCTCCCTCATAATTTCCCTGTTCTTGGCTTCCAGCTGTGAGATCAGTTCGCGCTGTTGTCGCGCCGCGTCCACTTCGGAGCCCTCAGACGATGAACGACCCTGAAGCAATAAATGTTTTATTATTGTTTATTAATTAAAGAACAAAACAAAATATAAACAGAAACAACACAAAAACCTCAGCGTCTTCATGTGGTCATAAACTATGAAAAACAACTGTGGAACTAAAATTCGGTTCATAAAATGGAGAATTTAAACCTGTGAAACTTGGCTTTAGGAAAATTGGTAGTTATGGAGATACCTACGAATTGCAAAATTGAGTATGACACATTTTTCCATTTCCTATTTAGTCTTATGACAAAGGGCTGCGGGAATGTTAAAAGAAAGAGATACCGCCGCCCCGGAACAATCAATCAATCAATCAATCAATCAATCAATTTATTTATTTGTAAACATAGGTTACACAAATATGCAAGGTGTTATAAAAGTTTTAGTCAGATCTCTATGTTTTGCCATTTGGCGTACAAATATTCATTTTGTCAATTAACTTTAATAATTATGATTAAATGATGTCAGTATTAATTTTAAAATGAATGCCGTTTGTAATGTCAATATTAATTTTAAATTGAATGCAGTTTGTAGTGTCAAGAGATGTCAAGAAATGTCAATGATTTATTATTAGAACTAGTTAAATTTATGGAAATTAATAATTTCTATTAAAATTCTTACTGACAACAAAATTATATGTCTCATGAGTAAATAATCAATAATAATCACAATAAAAAATAAGAGTAACAAATAAAGAATAACAAAAAAGGGGTTTGGTTTTTAATCTGTAGAAGTTTGACACTCCCTCCCTCACTCCTTTCCGCTCCGCACAGAACGGGACTTGTTTTTTTTGTCGGGTGTGATATCATCAAATGACCCCCATTTGATGCTTGACAAAAAAAAACAAGATCTATGACATAGAGGAATGTCAGTTAGAAAAAAAGTATCTGGATGTATACAGAAAGAAGCGCCGATCTACCAGCGCTTATCAGCGCTGGTCCATTCTGGTAACAGTTACATAAAGCAAGCAGATTGAAGCAGACATGTCGTACTCATTGGACGATAATTTGCCAGCGCTGACCGGCGCGTGTCGAAGATTTCCGGAACTTGTCGGCAACGTTCGGCGCTTGTTCATATAAATGCCTGCGCCGGTTACCTGCATGGACCGGTTCCTATAAGCGCTGATAGGCTGCCAGCTTTCTTTCTGTATACGGCCACTGAAGTGGTTTATGAACACTTCACAGTTATATAGTAACGCTATTTTGGTTTACTTACCAGTTCTGGAGTAAGAGAAGCTGATCTACCCGCTCTTGGCTGAAAGAATTAATTAGTCATTTAGTATTATACAGTGTGATTCTTTATAATGTGCACATATCGAAATGGGGGAATCTATGCTTAATATTATCGACGGAAAAATTATTAATAAAAATCTAAATATTTTTTAATATTTTATATGGAATTTTTAAAAATTTTGTCTGCTACTGTGACCCCAGTGTAAATAAAACGGTGTAACTTTTAAACTAAATTATCTATCGCGATGAAACAAACTCCATAATGATTGGAAGCAATTAGGCGTCCTCGTAAAATGAAAATTGTGGAAAAAAACTACCCTCAATTGAAAATAAACACGTTTTTTGATCAAAAAAACTTTTTTTTTTCATAACTTTTTACATAAAATTGTTTCATCGCGATAGATAATTTAGTTTAAAAGTTACACCGTTTTGTTTACATTGGGGTCACAACAGCGGACAACATTTTTGAAAATTCCATAAAAAATATTAAAAAATATTTAGATTTTTTTAAATATTTTTTCCATCGATAAAATTAAGCATAGATTCCCTCATTTCGATATGTGCACATTATAAAGAATCACACTGTATACACAAAATCAATCAAAATCAAGTTTTGTGTCACGAGTCGAGTGTTCAAAATTTAGTGTCAAGGTCAAATAACATGGACAGTAAGACGTTGATATAAAATAACTGAGCATTAATTTATTCTCATGCAACAATGGCCCATATATTTATACCCCACAGAATAACATCATCAACAGCCTATTAATGTTCCCACTGCTGGGACACAGGCCTCCTGTCTTTGAGAGGGAATGGGCTATTATCTACCACGCGGGTCCAGTGCGGAGTGGTAGATGTCACATGTCGTCGAATTTTTTGGTTCTAAGACATGCCGGTTTCCTCACGATGTTTTCCTTCACCGTTTTGAGAGCAGCGGTGATGAAATAAATTACACAAAGTAATTTGCCTGCTTGGGTTCGAGCCCACGACCTACTGTTCGTAAGTCGGGGCCGCCACCACTGGGCCACCGCTGCTGTCAGAATAACATAAATATGAATAAATACAATTTGTGTTAGTAAACAGATCCTATGTTAGTAACACTTCACTTGAAGTTACTACAATACATACCATAGTTCTGTTCTCGTGCGCCAACCTCGCCGCATACCGCGCTATCAGACGATGTTCATCGTCCACGCCGCGTGATAAGTGTTCTGCTATACCTGATGAGTAATTATAATGAGTAAGAAATAATACAGTATAATAGGTACCCTGCAATATAGCTTGACTGTAAACAAAATGTTAAGTCTTTTTCACGCCGACAAGTCAACCCGTTGACATGCTACATGAAATCCGCAAAAGAAACCAATGTTGTATTATTTTGGTATAAAGGGTGTAAAAGTACCCTTAACGCAAACGAAGGGGCACTTGTTCTCCCCACCACTGCTGTTTTTGTAAATACTAGTTTTTCAGGTTATAACTTTACTCAAATTACCTCCATGACCCGTTTACTATTCATAGCATCCACTAGCACAATGTTTGAGGAGTGCTACATTGATTTTTACCGTAAAATGTGATTTTTTTACCCCAAAAAAAAAGTTATTTCCCAGCAAAATTTTTTATGTACAGAATGCTTGGTTGACGTATGTGTGATGGGTTAATTTACACCCTGTATACCTACAGGGTGTAAACGAACCCTTCACGAAGCCTATAACCAAGCATTCTGTCCATCAAACTAAGTACCTCTAAAAAATTTGCTTGGAACAATATTTTTTTCTGGAGTGAAAGTTCCATTTTACCATAAAACTCAATGTAGTACTCTTAAAATATTGTGCAAGCGCCCGCTAGGGATGCTTTGAAAAGTAAACGGGTCAAATGGAGGTAATTTAAATAAAGTTATAACCTGAAAACCCAGTATTTAAAAAAACAGTTGTGTAACTTTGACCCCTTATATCTCCGTAACTAGGGGGTTCCCATTTATGGTCTAGAACAAAAATATGATCGCAGTGACGGGGAGAACAAGTGCCTTTCGGCTTCGTTAACTTCACCCTTTAGACCATACTGGTGTGTTACTTCCCTCCGCGGCTTGACAGCGAGCGTTGATCCGGTTTTTGCTGCTGCTTTTTAATTACGATTGTTGTGTTTTGCGTTCAATTTGCGGCTCGTGATTTGTTTCAGGTTGTGTGATTTTGTGTTGGGTGTTTGTGTAGTAAGTTTTTCTGGCATTTTAACGTCGGTTTTATTGGTAATTACTTAATTTTCGTTGGCACTCGGTGAGTAAATTTTTTTTTTTTTTTGGGTGTGTGGGTACCTCGTTATAAACTTGTCGCCTGTTTTTTAGTCTTTGTTTTTTTTTTTTTTTTCTTTTTTTTCTTAAACTGTTGACGATCTAATTACGTTTTAGGTTCAATTTAATAATTTATAATATGTCGACTACAAACGACGAACCTCCGGATCGCGGGAGAGAAATAATGCGCCGGAATGATAAAACACCCACCTCCGGTAATTCTAAGCGTTTGTTTAGCGAAATGTCTCCTACGTACATTTCGCCCGACGATAGATCAAAACGGCTTCAAACATCCAATTCACTTGAAAAGTCTTCGCCGTTATTAAGTGCCAGTCCAAGTGCGAGCCATGACGATTATTACGATTTAGTTTCTCAGGCGTCTGCATATTTGTCTAAAATTAATGAACTTGTTAATGACCAAGGTTCCCGCATTAATGTTGCGAATAAATCTGCCATCATGGACATGACTCAGCGCATAACGTCCATTGTTTCTTTGCTAGCCATAAAGTCATCCTCTAATGAAACGAAATTGGCCAATACGGAACGCGAATTGGATAAAATTAAATCAAATACCAATGTCAATACAAGTAACTGTAACAAACTTTCGTATGCGGATTCCCTAAAACTTCGACTACCTAAAACCAAACTTGCACCGGTTGTCGACTCGCGCGCACCCAAACCTTGTGTCGTGGCTTACCCCACCGCTGAGCGATTAGCTGATTACACATCCTCCTCTGCTACTAAACAAGCACTCATGAAGGCGATCAAGCCCAGTGATGACGGGTTTCAAATTGTAGGCGTTCGAAAAACCGCTAAATCTGGCGTAGTATTACGTGTCGCTAATGATAGCCAAATTAAAAAATTGCAATCGGTCGACGCTATTAGGTCCGCCGGCCTGCGACTTGAAAAACCAAAAGGCCGAAAGCCTCGTATATTAGTTAGGGACGTGCCATCCGCAATGGAAGACAATGCTTTTTTGCACGCGTTGTACTGTCAAAATATTCAAGATGAACTGCCAATACGAGAGGATGATTTTATTAAATCAACTAAAATCTACCGTCGGCGTTCCTTAGATAACGGTCGCATGTGGATAGGCATTGAAATCGAGTCCAACGTGCGTAAACATTTAGTGTCCACTAAGGAAAAAATATTTATTGACTGGGCGACTTGCCGGTTCAATGACGACGTTGATATAGTCCGTTGTCTACATTGTCAACAGTTCGGTCACGTTAAGAAATACTGCGTTAACAAGTCACCTACCTGTGCAAATTGCTCCGAATCACATGAAACCAACGACTGCCCGCATAAGGACAATTTAAATTTTATACCAACTTGCGTGGCGTGTAAACGTTTTAAAAAACCGTTTGACCATCGTTGCGGGTCATCAGAGTGTACAACCTACAAACTTAAGCTCGAACAGTTAATCCTCAACACAAACTACTAAAATAATGGATAGTTTAAATATAGGACAATTAAATCTCCACAACGACAGGGTAGCGACTTCTGAACTAGACAAATTAATTATCGATTACAGCTTGGACATAGTGCTTGTTCAAGAGCAATATCAAAACTCACACTTACGACATAGAGTAGTTCAGCTGGATTCAAAGTCACGAGCCGGAATTTACGTAGCGCGTTCTTCTAACTTTACAGTAACGTCTTTGCGTAACCTCATGACGCCGCACTGTGCCGTTGCGGAAGTCTCTTCGGCTTCCTATAAAGTTTACGTTGTGAGCTGTTACTTTCAATATTCAGACCCTGTTGGTCCTCACATACATAACCTCCGTCATGTCTTGCGGTCACTCGCTGGCTGTAAAGTTATCGTTGGCGCGGATGTTAACGCGTCCTCGTCTCTGTGGTATGGCAAGGTTCGGTGTACGGATTCCGACCGACGTTCCGCTGTTGAAGATTTCATTGCTGAAATGAACCTATCGATTCATAATACCCCAGATGCACCACCTACTTTTTGCAGCCAAATGGGCGAATCTTGTATTGACGTCACACTTTCTAGTGCAGACGTTCGTTTGGATAGGTGGCGTGTCCTTCCGGATGCGTCATGTAGCGATCATCGGCTTATCGTGTACGAATTTGTTCCGATGTTTACTCAAGGTCCGTCACATATCATTGGTAACTTTAGGTATAAAAGTAAAGGCGCGAATTGGGAATTCTTTAGCTTGCTTTTTGCGTCTCACACCAAAGACTTCACTCGAGACGGGCTGTCAGCTGAAGAAAGTGCTGAAATTATGTCAGACACCTTCACTTACTGTGCTGACATCGCCATTGGTCGCGGATCTATGACCAATATTCGTAGATGTGATTGGTGGTGTGACTACTTAATTGAACAACGTAAAAGTTATCGCCGAGCGCGTAGACATTTAAACAAGCTTAAAAAACGAAAGGTCACCGGAGACCCCCTTTTTTTTTTTTTTTTTTTGGTGGGTGTAAAATCATCGAATAACCCCTCCCGCTCTTGGGCAGAGCGAAAGGGAGTGTCAGACTTCTACTGACTAAAAACCACCCATGTTCCTTCTTCGCCCTCTATGTCGAGGCCGCGATAACCGTTGGACTACCCGCGGCCCCGACAGGCGTCGGCCCTTTCGGGCCCCTCCCATGTTGCTGACATCTCTTTGAGGCGCGCGTGGAACACGAACGCGCCGTCGACACGGCCTGTTTTCGTCGTGAGACGGACGGACGGCGAGTTAGCCCATCACTCACCGTCCACAGGCCCGCGTCTACGGTGGCCGGAGGTCATCGCGGGACCCCCGACGCCCGGAGCGCCTCCCGCGGCGGCTGGGACGAGAGGTTCTCTCCCTCTCGCGTTCCGCCACCTCCTTCGCCAGCATCACTGCTTCGCAGAAGGAGGCGACGGCGTCCCATTCCTCCTCGCCCCGGACCATGGCTTGCACCAGGGCCGGGCGCGAGAGGTCGCCGCCGACCGGAGACCCCCTTATCTCTGCTTTAAATGCGTTTAGAGTTGCCAAGTCCCGCTACAGAGCATCGGTAGAAAAATCTAAAGGTAACTTACTGCGGAAAATAGTAGAAAAGTTAGATAAAGAAGGTCCGTGGTCTCCATTGTATCACGAGTTCAAAGCAAACCGATCAGTGGATCTTGCGTTCGTCGAAAACATTAAAGTAAACAACAAACACACCACCGGTATTGAGGAGACAACCGAAGCTCTATTAAATACTTTGATACCTGATGATTTGCCTGATAATGACAATGATTACCACAAGCAGATCAGGGCGTGGGCGGCTGTGCCACCTGAATCACCAGCGTCAGACCTTCCAACCATTGACGAATTAATTAAAGTTGTCAAGAAACTCCCCCTTAACAAATCGTCAGGTGAAGATAAAATATCTAATCGGATGATAATAGAAGCATGTAAAACAGCGGCCGACGCAATTTTAAGTGTTTACAACCGTTGCATTGCAGAAGGCGTTTTTCCTCGTATATGGCGACGCGGCTTTATACGAATAATTCCGAAAAGTGGCGACAAGCCACCGGACGACCCTAAGTCTTACCGCCCTATAACACTACTACCATCTTTGGGGAAACTCCTGGAGCGTCTTATCGTTCCACCAGTGGCGTGCAGTGGTCCCCCACGATGGGTAGGCTACGAATAAATGACAGCAAAAAAAAAAAAAAAAGTAAGCCTGTAAAAACAAAACTTTTAAATACAATTCAAAAACTCACCACATTATTCAAGGTTTAACTCACGATTTTCTAATGACGATGCAAACAGAAGAAAGATTCGGCCACCTCAAATATCTCATCCAAGTGAGTGGAAGATTTTGGATAAATTTTCGTAATTCGGGTACATGTCTACCTTTAGATACAACTTGAATCTTATCATTATACGATCTGCCAATAAGACGACCCACTTTTATACTATTACCTTTAACATGTAATAAACACACATTATCAGCACAAACTTCACAAGTAAATACCATTGTTATTTGTTACGTGAATAAACAAGTAATACAAAACAAAATTAATATTTACACTACTGTTAATAACGTTAACTGTACGTTTTCGGTTTCAAAACAAAATCGCATTATATATTGCTTGTCACAACAATGAAACAGTATTGTCTTCCTCTTACGTAAAAAATAATTTCTAGGTTATTATTGTCGATAGAAAAATACTAGCAAATAAAATTGCATCATTTTCATATCGAGTTTGTTCACAACAGCGGTCAACATTTTTTGCAGGATTATACGAAATCCAATGAATGAGGTGACAAGTTGACAACATTGCGAACATCGAACTAAACAGGTGCTGCGCTCTATGCACGGAAGCCCGAAGTTCGCGAAGCGCGAAATTAAAATTTCCTTACGTTTTTGCAATTTACAGGCCAGTGCTAGGTTGTATGTTCATTAAAATATGATTCCCGGTTTTAAGACGTATGTAGTCATATTTTATTCAACAT